>JASWHV010000001.1:92395682-94895682 GCA_030760725.1 Neostapfia colusana
GAGCTCTCCGGCGAGGTACCCCGGCGGCAGAGCGCGGGCGGCGGGAGGTAGACGAAGGGGGTGGACCCCAGCTGTCAGCGGCAGATATTTTAAATCGGGATCGGGCTGCGGCTGGGAACTGATGTGCTGGTGCGCAAAAACCATGTAGGCC
This sequence comes from Neostapfia colusana, assembly GCA_030760725.1. NCBI lineage: Eukaryota > Viridiplantae > Streptophyta > Magnoliopsida > Poales > Poaceae > Neostapfia > Neostapfia colusana. The sequence goes on from JASWHV010000001.1 coordinate 92,395,834, forward strand.
TCAGTGTGCTGACGCCTCTGCGCCCAACACTTGTCCCTGTGGCCCACCAGCAGATTTAAACTTTTCCCCCGATTTTCAGATTTCATTCAAACTTCAAATCCTCATAACTTTGGCTAGGAAGCTCCAAATCGAGTGAACCAAATTTTGTTGGATTCAGCTCTTTGAGCAATTTCCAGCAAACCAAGTTTCACTTCATGAAAATCCTTAATTCTCCAGAATTAATTCCTCAAATTTTAAACTGTTTGGAACTTTAACCGGAGAATCCCTTGGAGGAAAATTCTGAAATTTTGCTGGGATGTTCACCAAAATGTCCCTGAACTACCATAAAAATTTCAGGTGCATTTGAGCTCATTTGATCCACCTAATGGTGTGATTAGTGAAACTGTTCTTGTTTAGCTCATATCTGTGGCTAGGAACCTGCAAATTAAGTGAGACCAACTCCATTAGAACCCTCTGAAAATCTAGTTTTCAGAAAGTCATGGCTTGTTCCATGAAAATACCTAGATCACCCTAATAGTTCCAATTAAGGTCAAGAATATAATTAATTGTAGAGGGCTCAAATGAGCTTTGCTGCAACTAAAACTTGACCAAGTCTCTGTTTAGGTTGTAACCAAGCCACAGTAAAAATTCCAGAGTCATTGAGTCTGTCTAGTGGGACTTATAAACTTCACAAGTTTAAACTCAATGCAAATGCATTACAATTAATACATGTACTTCTTATGTCATGTAGTCGCTAAGGTCGAGGAGGAACCCGAAGTCCTAGACTTCGTTACTCCGGAGGAGCAGCTAGACTACGACCAGGAGCAGCAAGGCAAGCTCCAGTTTGCATTAACCTTTTACAAGTTTTTATTGTTTTGAGCACATACTTGATTACCTTATTCCTTGCATTAGAGTCTTGTTTGGAAACCTAACTGCATAGCCAAGAAAACCATGGGTTGGGTTTAGGATTGCAAACCCCGTTAGCTACTGCGATGCTAAGATAGTGTAGGATTCGGTACAAGTCGAGTACTTGGAACTACTCGCGAGCATAGGCTAGAGGCACTCGACTCGGGTAGAGATAGCACATGATAGACATGGCAAGAAAAATGAGACCCAGTGGAGAGTAAGGGCAGCAGGACTTTGGGGCCTGTGTGCTATAGCTCTGCTTTTGTCGATTGAGGACCGAGCCGTGTGCGGGCCTGTTGAACAAGCTAGAACAGTACCGAAGACCTACCGGCTATATGGGAACCGGGAAACCGATGTAACTCGGGTAGCTGGATATTGAGGCATTGTCCGTCGTTCAGAGGGTAGGTTGAGAGCTTGAGGTGTAAATCGGCTGGCGGCACTGAGATGCGCGTGCAGAGACCTCTTGCTCGGGACGATGGGACCGGTTCAATATTTGGCTAACGGGCGAAAGGTGGTTGCGTACGGCGTCCGTGATGGTTGCTGTAGGCAACATCGAGTACAAGCGTACGTGACGGGTTATTGGGGTAACCCTGCAGGTGTAAATCGATTATAATCGCCGTCCCTCGCGGTCAGTGAGTACCACTTGTTCACTGTACCGTGACGTAGAACGAACAGGCTAGTTACATGTTAGAATGTTGCTGATCGAAAGATGGACTCGATTGTTAATGATTTGCTATAGTTTAGATCTAATTAAAGTTCCTTTCAACTTTAGGCAAAGTACATCAGAGAAATGTGTTTCTTGTTTGATTGCGGCTCTCTCATGTGCCTTAGCGTAAGGTTCTCCACAACCTGCTGCTAAAACTTGAAAGTAAGGTTCCACTAATTAGACGAGTTCTTTGCAACTTGTTTTTATCTCATGTACCCATCAACCCTCATGTAGAAGTTCCATGTTTAGGAGAGACGGGTCAGTCTTTCTGAGCCTTCGTGCTCACTGCTTGTGTTTGAAGCTTTTGCAGGGTTCTATGAGGAAGGGACTCCCGAGGAGGAGACGGAACCCCAGGAGGGGAACTCCGTCGAGCGGGAGTCGTGCACGCCGCGTGTTAGTGTGCGTGTGTGCTAGCAAGGACATGTTCACGGGCTGAACATGAACTTGATGCGTAGTCTACGCCCGTGAGTGTGGACTGAACCTATGTTGATGTAAAAATGTTTATAAACCTCTTTATGTAATAAACTTTGCTTCCGCTTTGTACCTTTGATGTGTGTTATCCGGTGCTGTGCAACGCAGCACCCCTCAGCGTGATCCTGGCTCGACAAGACCGTGGGGTCGTGTCAGCGTTGGTATCAGAGCTCGCTTGAGGTTTAACGCGCTACAAAGTCATCTTTTTCAAAAATCCAGTGAGGAACGAGTTAGTAGCCCATATAAGGATGTTATTAGTGTATAGAAAGTGGAATATTAACCTAATTGCTTATGTCGGAAAATCGTGCATCTCGGGACGCTTATGTCTTGGGGGGTGCACGTAAGCGCTGTCCACCAGTGCGCACAAGCTGAACGGTGGAGCCCCACGGGTGGCAGGTAACCTGACCCGCTTTAATATCCTCTACGACTCTTCATGTCGTTTGCGGTATTCGAGCAACATCTGTCCCTGGCGTGCGTGGTGCAATTTTGGAGACCCCGTCACGTGCTCTGAAACGTGAACCTGTAGCTCAAGGCGTGTTTGGCTTGAGAACATCCGGGCGAGTGATGACGGCCGGGTGTACGAACTGTATGGATACCGGGCTCGGTGTGAAGCCGAGTCTGATGATTGTTTGAGTTTCTGCAGGTAGTCTAACTACGAAACGGTAGATGTGTAGCATTCGTGTGCGAGAGACGCTTGGTGCCACTGAATTAACGAAGCCGGCTAAGTCCGGTATAGGCTTTTCTTTGTGTGGACGTAGTGCCGACATGCTCTGGTGACGCATCGACGTCACACTCCACTAAATGAACAACTTCATTATAAATCTTGAAGGTTTTAATCCAAAGCAGTAAAACTTGATGTAACTCCTTCCCTTAATCAGGATATTCAAAGTAAACAAGTTTTCAACTTATAGGTTGTTAAGGACAGAGCACTCTGTTTTCAGCTAAATCAAGGCTGAAGTTAATCAGAGGTTAGATGTTGAGTTCTTTCGAGTTTGGGGTCATATGATACATTTCTGGAAAGCTTTGGAAGAGCTTTACAACTCTTCTGTTGAGGTCGAGAGGTGTTTCATCCTTAACCAATCGAAAAATACAGTAGAGTTGAAACTGTCCAGAAAACAGGGCAGGGCAAAGACTCTCTGTAAACTCTCTGTAAATTGAGCATAACTTCCAGCATAAAAATCTAAAAATAGAAAATGAGATAGTTATGGAAAGCTTGTGAGATGGGTTACAACTTTGTAACAGAAGGTTTTGTCAGATTGGGAGCAGAATTAACTGGAATTCTTAGATCAAATTAGTACACAAAGCAGGGAGGTACCGGGAGGCAACAGACCCGAGTTGCCCAAGGTACAACCCCGCGGAGGCAAATCTCAGCCTCCAGATGAGGGCGGGAAACGCCGTGATGGACAGCCAAGCTGTCAATACAGAGCATCTCGCCGCAAGGCTCAAGGAGAGCACAAGCCGTGGAGACCATTTCGAGAGTGCCCACAGCACACTCCGCAATGTGCTCCTTCCGACGATCAAGCGACTGAACGAACAACAGAATCAGTTGCATCGTCTGAAGAAGGCGAAGAAGAAAAGCCGTGTCGACATCACGGTGTTGCAAGTGCTGGTGCAGACTCTAACCCAGCAGAATGAGGACCTTGCTCAAGAGCGGGACGACGCTATTGAGGAAGGGCAAGGCTGGGAAGAGGACTACAACCAGGCCATGGACGAGGTACATGCATTGCATGACCTCGTACCTCCGGTATTGGGCATACCGGTGGTCTTGGGCCTTCCAGCAATGGGAGAACCCGAGATGGTAGAAGAGGTGGTAGATCCAGAGCCACCAGCAGAGGTACCGGAGGAGGACGACCCGCAGGAGGTCGAGTTCTACTCCGAGTAGGGGGTTACAGTTGCCAAGTAGGGCAGCTAGAGTAGTGTAACCCAACTTTTGTAATCGGTGACATGTCGTGTAGGCAGTAGCGTATGTAAAGGTAGTTACGACATGAGCACGACTTCTCGGAGACTGAGAATAATGTATCTTTTATAAAGTTTATGCTTATCAATATATGTGAATGTCGTGCAAATTATTCATGTGTCACTTCAATACCTACTGTTGCATATGGAATTCTAAGTATGACATGTGCTAATCGCTGCTGTTTTGAATTTCAGAATGACTCGTACTCGTGCCAACCCGGACGTTGGGGGTACTAGCCAAGGGGGAGAGACCTCCCAACCGCCTCCCGAGGACTCCTCGGGACAGCAGCAGCAACAGCAACAGCAAACACCGCCACCACCACCGCCAACGGTTACATTGGCCGACATCGTCGCGGCAATGGCGGGTTCTCATCAGCAGCACACGGAGTTGCTGCAAACTATTATCACCAATACGTCTCGCCGAGAGAGACGTCAAGACCGTGAGGAGCGTCAACAGAGCTCCTACTCCGACATCCTAGCGACTCATCCCTCGGTATTCTCAAGGGCGGATGAACCTCTCGACGCGGACAACTGGCTCCGCGCAATAGAGATAATGTTCAGGCTACTCCAGATAAGTGAGCAGCGCAAGACTCAGTTCGCGGTCCAGCAGCTCCAAGGATCCGCGAGCGCGTGGTGGGCAAACTTCTGTGCTTCACAGCCCACCAACCGAGTTATGACCTGGGCGGAGTTCCGACGGCCTTCAGGGCCTATCACATACCGCCAGGCCTGATGAAGAGGAAGACGCAGGAATTCCTACACCTGCAGCAAGGGAGCAGGAACGCGCTGGAATACTCCAGGGCGTTCAACGATCTCGCGCTCTATGCGTCGTATCACGCCGATAACGACGAGAAGCGGCGGGACCACTTTTACCAGGGGCTTAATCCGCTCCTGAAGGACAAATTGGCGATGTTCAATCGCGGCAGTGTAAGGGCCTCAGTTTTGACACATGCTTGAAGTGTTGATCACCACACACACACACCTCATTTGAAGCAAGTTGATGAACACATTTGAAGAGCAAGTAACCACCATCAACATACTCATTAGAGAACAAACTCACATATTGCAAAAGTGGTATTTCCCACATGTAGTATATAGGGGCTGGGCATATGAAAAACTCCTACACATTGCTGGGATTGTCCATGCCAATTTTCACCCAAATTCAAAACCTTTTGACGTCATTTTTGGCATAGCTAGAAATAGGGCAGTTTGAAACTACATTCAAATTCAAACTGTTTTTATCCCATGAATTCAAAAGTGGGAGACATATTCTTACTCAGCACATTTTTGTGAGCTCACACACCAATTTTCACTCCATTTGGAGTTGATCTTGACATGAGCTAAGTGGGGCAAATTCAAACTTTATTTGAATTTCAAACTGAACATGTGCTGAAATTTATCCAAATCAAACCCAATTTGAATTCTAACCAATTCAAATGGCTCAAAGGTTGATAATTCAAATCACCAGGGGCTTTGTGGGGATTACTGTTTACAACAGTGATAAGGAGTTAATCTCAGAGGTTAAATAGGGGATGGGACCCACCTGTCATAGGCTGCTGAAGACTTGCAACCGAAGCAGTGGACTTTGCCTCTGCCGGTTCAACGCCACCGAGGGCTGCTCGTGCGCCACCGAGGAGGAGCAGTGCCACCAGCTGCTTCCCGCTTCCACACGTGAGCCCAGGGTCGGTCCCGGGGTCTTCTTAAGGCACTCCACCGAAGCGATCATCACTCGCTTCCTTCTCCTTAGTGCACACCGAGTCTCCCGGCTTCCGCCTCTCTGCTCGATCAGGAAACCGCGAAAACATCACGCCCCCTCCTTTCCTGAGCTGCTAGGCAGCACCCTGAGGTCAGACTCCACTTCCCTGACGCCAAAAACCCCGAGCTCCGGCCTCCCTTGCCCGAGAACGATCGCCACAGCGGCGACCTAACCTCAGCCGAAGGTCAGGCGCTCGTGGACAGCATTCCACAGGGGCTTTCACGGTCCAGCAAGAGTGGCAACAGGAGCGTGCAACCACCGTATTGCTCTCCTCCAAGTCTTGAAGCAAACCGTGAAGAATCCGCTACGAATTTCCAGATTTTGCTCCGGCGGTCTTAAACCGAGCTTCCGGTACGGATTCTTCGAATTCCCGCTCTATGATCCTTCTTAAGTTATCAAATCTTGCACATAGGCGCTGGACTAGCCGGCGATCAATTTCCTTTCTGCATCCGTGGTATGAAACCGACTAGGAGTGACGAATTTTGAGCTTGATCGAGGACGCTCATGGCGGGCACGATCGGTCACACGGTGCTGACCAACTTGCCGCCATCTTTGAACACCTTTGAAACCTTGTCGAGCTTCCTAGAGGTGTACTGATTCTGTAGAACTGATTGTTCGAGGTCTTGGCGGGTTAGAACCCGCGGCCGACGGCGCCGAACCTCAACCGAGGCCGCCGCACGTCGCCGGGTTATTTCCGTTCACCGCCAGCTCGAACTGACCCCACAGACGTGTTCCTTGACGTCGATAACCCCCTTGCGGCGAGTTTCAGACCGTGCGATAGCCGGCAGCGGCAATCCGGCGAGCTGCGGGTCTGCTCCGGCGAGGGAGGCGGCGCGGGCGTGAGGGAGCGTCAGGAGGAAGAAGACGCAGGGCCCGGCCGTCAGCAACTTAAAAATTCAAATCAGGATCGGGTGCAGCTGGGATCCGTTGTGCTGGCGTGCAGGAACCCCGTAGACCCCGGTGTACCGACGCCTCAGTGCGCAACACGTGTCCCCGTGGCCCACCCGCAGGTTTAAAGTTTTTACCCGATTTTCAGATTTCAGTCAAACATCAAATCCTCATAACTTTTGCTAGAAAGCTCCAAATCGAGTGAACCAAATTTTGTTGAATTCAGCTCTCTGAGCACTTTCCAGCAAATCAAGTTTCACTTCATGAAAATCAATATTTATCCAGAATTAATTCCTCAAAATTTGAATTGTTTGGAATTTTAACTGGAGAATCCTTCGGAGGAAAATCCTGAACTTTTGCTGGAATGTTTACCAAAATATCCCTGAACTACCATAAAAATTTCAGATCCATTTGAGCTTATTTGATCCACCTAATGGTGTGATTAGTGAAACTGTTCCAGAGAAAATAGAAAATGTTCAGAAACATTTTCAGAATTTTCTCGGAAATTGCGTGGCTCATATCTTTAGCTAGGGACCTTCAAATTAAGTGAGACCAACTCCATTAGAACCCTCTGAAAATCTAGTTTTCAGAAAGTCATAGCTTGTTTCATGAAAATCCTTAGAACACCCTAAAAGCCTTCAATTAAGGTCAAGTACATAATTAATTGTGGAGGGCTCAAATGAGCTTTGCTGCAACTAAAGCTTGACCAAGTCTCTGTTTAGGTTGTAACCAAGACACAGTACAAGTTTCACAGTCTTTGGGTCTGTCTAGTGAGACTTATAAGGTTCACAAGTTTAAAACTCAATTCAAATGCATTTAATTAATACATGTACTTCTTATATCATGTAGTCGCTAAGGTCGATGAGGAACCCGAAGTCCTAGACTTCGTTACTCCGGAGGAGCAGCTAGCCTACAACCAAGAGCAGCAAGGCAAGCTCCGGTTTGCATTACCCCTTTTACAAGTTTTTATTGTTTTGAGCACTTACTTGAGTATCATGACTTCTTGCAATAGAGTCTTGTTTGAAAACCCAATTGCATAGCCAAGAAAACCATGGGCTTCGGATTATGATTGCAAACCCCGCTAGCTACTGCAATGCTAAGATAGTGTAGGATTCGGTACAAGTCGAGTAGTTGGAACTACTCGCGAGAATAGGCTAGAGGCACTCGACTCGGGTAGCGATAGCACATGATACACATGGCAAGAAAAATGAGACCGAGTGGAGGGTAAGGGCAGCAGGACTTTGGGGCCTGTGTGCTATAGCTCCGTTTGTGTCGATTGAGGACCGAGCCGTTTGCGGGCCTGTTGAACAAGCTAGAACAATACCGAAGACCTACCGGCTATATGGGAACCAGGAAACCGATGTAACTCGGGTAGCTGGGTGTTGAGGCATAGCTGGTCGTTTAGAGGGTAGGTTGAGAGCTCGAGGTGTAAATCGGCTGGTGGCACTGAGATGCGCATGCAGAGACCTCTTGCTCGAGACGATTGGACCGGTTCAACATTTGGCTGACGGGTGAAAGGTAGTTGCGTACAGCGTCCGTGATGGTTGTTGTAAGCAACATCGAGTACGGGCGTACGTGACGGGTTATTCGGGTAACCCTGCAGGTGTAAATCGATTATAATCGCCGTCCCTCGCGGTCAGTGAGTACCACTTGTTCACTGTACCGTGACGTAGAAAGAAAAGGCTAGTCGCTTGTTAAAATGTTGCTGATTGAGTGATGGACGTTGATTGTTAATGATATGCTGTAGTTTAGAGCTAATTAAAGTTCCTTTCAACTTTGGGTAAAGTACATGAGAGAAATGCGTTTCTTGTTTGATTGCGGCTCTCTCATGTGCGTTAGCGTAAGGTTCTCTACCACCTGCTGCTAAAACTTGAAAGTAAGGTTCCACTAATTAGACGAGTCCTTTGCAACTTGTTTTTATCTCATGTACCCATCACCCCTCATGTAGAAGTTCCATGTTTAGGAGAGGCGGGTCAGTCTTGCTGAGCCTTCGTGCTCACTGATTGTGTTTGAAGCTTTTGCAGGGTTCTATGAGGAAGGGACTCCCGAGGAGGAGACGGAACCCCAGAAGGGGAACCCCGTCGAGTGGGAGTCGTGCACGCCGCTGTGTTAGTGTGCGGGTGTGCTAGCAAGGACACGTTCACGGGCTGAACGTGAACTTGATGCGTAGTCTACGCCCGTGAGTGTAGACTGAACATATTTTGTTGTAAAAATGTTCATAAACCTCTTTATGTAATAAACTTTGCTTCCGCTTTGTACCTTTGATGTGTGTTATCCGGTGCTGTGCAATGCAGCACCCCACAGCGTGATCCTGGCTCGACAAGACCGTGGGGTCGTGTCAGCGTGGTATTAGAGCTCGCTTGAGGTTTAACGCACAAAAAGGGTTATCTTTTTCAAAAATCCAGTGAGGAATGAGTTAGTAGCCCATATAAGGATGCTATTAGTGTATAGAAAGTGGCATACTAACCTATTTGACTATGTCGGAAAATCGTGCATCTCAGGACGTTTATGTCTTGGGGGGTGCACATAAGCGCTGTCCACCAGTGCACACGAGCTGAAGGGTGGATCCCCATGAGTGGCAGGTAACCCGATCCACTTTAATATCCTCTACGACTCTTCATGTCGTTTGAGGTATTCGAGCAACGTCTGTCCCTGGCATGCATGGTGCAATTTGGGAGACCCCGTCAAGTGGTCAGTAACGTGAACACGTAGCTCAAGGCGTGTTTGGCTTGAAAACATTCGGGCGAGTGATGACGGCCGGGTGTTCGAACTGTATGGATACCGGACTCGGTGTGCAGCCGAGTCTGACGATTGTGTGAGTTATCTCCAGGTAGTTTAAACACGAAACGGTAGACGTGTAGTATCCGTGTGCGAGTGACGCTTAGTGCCACTGAAATAACGAAGCCGGCTAAATCCGGTATAGGTTTTTCTTTGTGAGGACGTAGTACCGACATGCTCTGGTGACGCATCGACGTCACACCACTAAATGAACAACTTCATTGTAAAACTTGAAAGTTTTAATCTGGAGCATTAAAACTTTGCTGTAACCTCTTCCCTTAATCAGGATATTCAAAGTTAACAAGTTTTCAACTTATAGGTTGCTAAGGACAGAGCACTCTGTTTTCAGCTGAATTAAGGCTGAAGTTAATCAGAGGTTAGAGATTGAGTTCTTTCGACATTCGGGTCATATGATACAATTCTGTGTTGGGAAATAGGCGATGCACTACTCTAGCAATTCGACCGTATCACCCAGGAAACATGCGAGTGAGAAGGTCATGGATCGTTACCACTAGACGCGCAGCGCAGCGGATCGTAGATGCGCGCCGTAGCCGATCAGCGCAGCAGTAACAGCAGCGCCTCCACGGAGTCCACACGTACAGGGAGGAACGCCGTGCGTCGGTGTGCTAGCACCGTGCGCGCGGCAGGGGTTTCGGCGGCTGACCTGTGAGGGGCGGCGGCTGGGACTGTTATCTGGTGGAGCAGTCTGTCCGTAACCCTACCCCTCATATTTATAGGCGCGCTAATGGGCTTTTAGGTCACAGGCCCATTAGTACCCTAATTTCTTATGGATCAAATATCCATCAGGCCTTTATCCGAATTGTTATGATTGCCTCTTGGGCATATCACCAACAATCTCCCACTTGCACTAGAGACAATCATATAGCCAAGTTTTCAATATTCCATCCCCTTAAGTGTGTGACCCGTTAGGTTCATGTACAGTCGGTTATGAATGAAAACCGTTTTCAAACACAAGTCAGTAGAGGTACCTAGCAGGACATACTGACTCCCGAATGTACATAAAGATCATATCGGCTGAACCTAGATACATTCACATGCTAATTCCTTTGCCACACGATACCAGTCAAGCTCAAGGCGAGATACGTGCCATCCTTGTGATAGCTCGACCATTCACTCGATCAAATAGTGGATTCAATCGATGACTAACTTTTAGTCATAATGATTAACTCTTTAATCATTTTGGCATGGCCATGCACTTTCAATCCAACTATCTCGAGGGGCCCAGAGATATCTCTCCTGTTATTTAGGAGGGGCAAATCCCATCTTGATCCGCACACATCTCATTCCATGCTTCATCATGCACCTGAAGACTATTTTTATGACCACCCAGTTACGGAGTAGCGTTTGATAGTTTCAAAGTGCACAACTACACATAGTGAGAAACAATGGCGATCTCAGGTCAAAGAATCTAGCAGGTGTATCACTCAAGACCAACTGATGGCACATATGTAAATAACAATCCCAACAGTGTCTCGGAATGGGTCTATCCAACACCATGTTCACTAACATGTGTTCACATTATTAATTTGATATCTCCATATCTATGATCCGTGAAACGTGATCATCAATTAATACATGTGCTAGTCTGCGTACTATCATTGTCTCATATAACGATGTAGACTAGGGACCATTTTGAGTAACATTATAATTAACAAAGAGTCTCACGAACAAGTCACATACTTGATGATCAATGTAAATAATAGTTACTCAAATAGTACATAAACATAGCTATGACAAAAGTCTCCCACTACACACTAGGATCATTGATGTAAGTATCTAATACCCATAGATCTCGTGTGCGTCTCATGCTTTGATTGTGGAAGAGGCTTTGTCAACGGATCTGCCATATTCAAATCCGTATGCACCTTGCATATATTCACATCACCTCGGTAGATAATCTCTCGAATCAGATGATAGCGTCGTAGTATATGTTTGGATCTTTTGTGTGATCTAGGCTCCTTTGCCTGTGCAATGGCTCCATTATTGTCGCAATAGAGATCCACAGGTCCGGACGCACTAGGAACAACACCCAACTCAGAAACAAATTTTTTGATCCAAACAGCTTCCTTTGCAGCTTCAGAAGCTGCAATATACTCCGCCTCCGTCGTTGAATCTGCTACTGTGTCTTGCTTGGAACTTTTCCAGCTCACTGCCCCTCCATTGAGGCAGAACACAAAACCGGATTGCGATCTAGAGTCATCCTTGTCTGTTTGGAAGCTAGCATCGGTGTAACCTCTTACAACGAGCTCTTCTTCACCTCCAAACACTAGGAATACATCCTTAGTTCTTCTCAAGTACTTAAGAATGTTTTTGACAACTGTCCAATGAGCCTCACCATAATCTGATTGATACCTGCTCGTAACACTTAGAGCATAGGATACATCTGGGCGTGTACACAACATGGCATACATGATAGATCCAATAGCCGAATCATAAGGAATCGCTCTCATCCTCTTTTGCTCATCAGGTGTCGAAGGACACTGACTTTTGCTTAGAGTGATGCCATGTGACATTGGCAAGAAACCTTTCTTAGAATCTTGCATATTGAATCGATTCAATATCTTGTCAATATATGTGTCTTGGCTTAATCCAATTAACCTTTTAGATCTATCTCTATAGATCTTTATGCCCAAAATGTATGCTGCCTCTCCTAAATCCTTCATTGAGAAACTTTTCCTTAATGAGGATTTAACAGCATCTAGTACTGGAATGTCATTTCCGATCAACAATATGTCATCTACATATAGGACCAGAAATATAAGTGCGCTCCCACTAACCTTCTTGTAAATACAAGGTTCTTCTACGTTCTTGATGAAACCAAACCCTTTGACCACTTCATCAAAATGTAGATTCCAACTCCGAGATGCTTGCTTCAATCCATAGATGGACTTTTGAAGTTTGCATATTTTTCTAGCATTTTTAGGATCGACAAAACCCTCAGGTTGTGTCATGTACACATCCTCAGTCAGACTCCCATTAAGAAAGGCTGTTTTGACATCCATCTGCCATATTTCATAATCAAAATATGCAGCAATTGCTAGGAGAATCCGAACAGACTTTAGCATAGCGACGGGTGAAAATGTTTCATCATAATCAACACCTTGAATTTGTCTGAAACCTTTCGCCACCAATCGTGCTTTATAGATGTGAACTTTTCCATCCATATCAGTCTTTTTCTTGAAAATCCATTTGCAATCGATCGGTCTCACACCATCGATTGGATCAACCAAGTTCCAAACTTGATTCTCATGCATGGATTCTATTTCGGATTCCATGGCTCCAAGCCATTTCTCAGAGTCGGGTCCCATTGTTGCTTCAGTGTAGGTCACAGGCTCATTATTGTCCAACAATACCATGTCCCGTGGTTCCGTGGTTAGGAGTGTCAACTTTTCAGTTGCACGACGTACTCTTGTAGACCTTCGTGGGGCTGGTGTTTCATCAAGTGGTTGTACAACATCTTGTACATCCTGTATAGGATTAGAGGGTGCCGAAACATTTTCAGATATTTCTTGGATTTCTTCAAGATGCACCTTGCTCCCACTAACTCCTTTTGAGAGAAACTCTTTCTCCAAGAAGACACCATTGCGAGCAGTAAACACTTTACCCTCCGTTTTATTATAAAAATAATATCCTTTGGTTTCCCTAGGATATCCCACAAAGAAGCATTTGTCTGATTTGGGAGTAAGTTTGTCTGACGTCAAACGTTTGACATAAGCATCACATCCCCAAACTTTGAGGAAAGACAATCCGGGACGTTTCCCGGTCCACATCTCATATGGTGTCTTCTCAACAGACTTAGTTGGGACTCTGTTTAGTGTAAACGCAGCAGTTTCAAGAGCATAACCCCAAAAGGATAGTGGAAGATCAGTCTGACTCATCATCGACCTAACCATGTCTAACAAGGTTCGGTTCCTCCGCTCGGACACCCCATTCCATTGGGGCGTTCCTGGTGGAGTCAACTGTGGAACAATTCCACATTGTTTTAAATGATCATAAAATTCATGGCTCAAATATTCACCCCCACGATCAGATCGTAGAAGTTTAATTGTCTTGCCCAACTGATTTTGTACTTCATTCTGAAATTCTTTGAACTTTTCAAAAGATTCAGACTTGTGCCTCATTAGATAGACATATCCATATCTACTAAAGTCATCGGTAAAAGTAATGAAATAATGAAAACCACCTCTAGCTACCGAACTCATTGGTCCACATACATCAGTATGTATAAGTCCCAACAAGTCAGTTGCCCTCTCACTTTGACCAGTGAAGGGTGCTTTGGTCATCTTCCCAAGCAAACAAGACTCGCATGCGTCAAGTTATTCAAAATCAAATGAACTTAACAAACCATCTTTATGGAGTTTCTCAATGCGTTTCTCATTTATATGACCTAAGCGACAATGCCAAATAAAAGTGAGATTTAGATCATTTCGTCGAGCCCTTTTTGTACTAATGTTATAGACTGTTTTATCCTCAAGATCAAGAACATATAATCCATTCACTAATGGACATTGAGCATAGAAAATATTATTATAATAAATAGAACAACATTTGTTCTTTATTATAATCTCATAACCATTAACTTCTTCCAAACATGAAGAAGATATAATGTTCTTGCTCAAAGAAGGAATGCAATAACAATTATTTAATTCCAAAACTAATCCTGAGGGTAATGACAAGTGATAAGTTCCGACAGCTATGACAGCAACCTTTGCTCCATTGCCGACCCGAACATCCAACTCGCCTCTTGCAAATCTTCTAGTCTCACTTAGACCCTGCAACGATTTGCAAGTGTGAATCATTGATCCGGTATCAAATACCCATGATTCACTAGAAGATGTAGCAATATTGATTTCTATAACATTTATACCTGAAGTGGAAGTCTCACTCCCTTTCTTCTTCTTATCCTCCAAGTACTTCTTGCAATTCCTAGACCAATGCCCCTTAGCATGACAGTGGAAGCATTCATCATTAGGAGAAGGGCCTGATTTTCCCTTTGGCTTTGAGCTTGAAGACTCATTGGGAACCTTTCCCTTGCCTTTAGGATGCATCACACGCTTCCTCTTTTTATTCTCCTTTTGAACCATCATCACATGAGTGGTGTTTTTCTTAATGCTTTCCTCGGCTGTTTTAAGCATCCCATGCAATTCAGCCAACGTTTTCTCCCTGCCATTCATTTGATAATTCAATATAAATGGCTCATAGCTCGGTGGGAGTGACTGGAGAATAACGTCAATAGCCAGGTCATCCTTGAGTTCAGAACCAAGTTTGTCCAAAGTCTCAATGTAACCAATCATCTTGATTACATGGGGACTGACCGGGCTACCTTCTGCCAGCTTGCATGAGAACAAGGACTTTGAGATGTTGTACCTCTCAGCCCTTGCTTGGTTCTCAAACATTCCACGTAGTCCCTGAATCATAGAATAAGCATCTGCATGCTCATATTGTTTCTGTAGATCAGGGGACATTGTGGCAAGCATGAGGCAGCTTGCATTAAGCGCATCATCGCAGTGCTTCTCATAAGTCCTGCGAGTTGCGGCATTTGCATCATCGGGGAGGTCATTGGGGTATGGTTGCTCAAGAACATACTCAATTTTCTCTTGCCTGAGAACAATTCTCAGGTTGCGGTACCAATCAATAAAGTTAGCTCCATTGAGCTTTTCTTTCTCAAGCACAGATCGCAAATTGAAATCGGAATTGTTACTAGCAGACATGATCTACAATAGAAAATAAATATGCAAGGTTTTAGCACTATGTTATGTACCAATCTTTTATTAACAGTTTAATAAAAGACACCACCACTATATGAGCATCGTCCTCCCTCTAACGACATATAGTGGTCCAAGATCCATATTCACTAATTCCTAGTGAGCTTTGGCTTCACTGCTAGAAAATTAGTAATATAGGTAAACAACCATTGTTAATCATATCTCTATATGATTCTTGTTTGTTGGGTGACATCCAATGCCCCGGCTCCCAACACTATGCCATAAAGCCCAAAACCGTTTTGATAGCTTTGTTGAGTAAACCAATACTATGCATGTGAATGTCCAACATTCACCCTATTCATTATGATAGATGACGGTATTTTGCTTTGGCAAACCTACCATACAACGATCAAAACAACATAGGTGCAGCTATAGGTAAATGGCATCAAATACTCAACTTTTCCGAGGGAAGCTATTCTATCATGACAAAACATCCACCATATGAAAAGCATGAAAAGAATAGTAAAACATCACAGGCATACGATCATATCATATATGTGAATAGTATGGCCTTTAGGATCATAGTGATCTCCATCACCATGGTTCCATCATGATCTCTACCGCCATGTCTCCCTTCTTATGGTGATAACCATCGCCATCATGCTTGAGATTTCTCAATGAATATAAAAGAAGCTAATACATCTAATAGCTATCAAATAGATTACATGAGAGATCAGGCATCACAGGGCGACACGCAGGTCGTTATACAAATATGTGACAATCTCAACCCGGTTTTGTTAAATTTGCAACACGCAGGCTGCACGAATTTTACACACAGATTATCACATCATATTTAGGCCATACCATTCACATCATTCCCTGCAAAAACAAGTTAAGCGTAGAACGATGTCTATCGCGAAACAACTTAATGATGTCACTATAGCAAACAGCAACGGCGGTCCCGCTATGAAATCACTATGAAAATCTCATCGAATTGATCAGATCAACCCGAATCTGAGCCATTCAGAATGCCTCAATTTTCATTGTGACTGGTTATCCACGAGAAGATCGCGACACATGACCGTGATCTGTTGGCTCAATCTGCTAGCTATGTACACTATTAGTCCCGATGGTGATTCCAGCCGGTAGGGACAGGTTGCGCACACAGCAGAGAAGGAGCACGAACTAATCCTTTAGTCATATGATGGCAATCTACTCTAACCAATTCCAAACCCCAGAAGCCGAACTATAAAAATTCATCAAATGAACTTGTCTGCAGTAGATCGCATCTAAGATCCAGACCAAAAACTACGCAAGTCGCTCTGGTACCACTGTTGGGAAATAGGCGATGCACTACTCTAGCAATTCGACCGTATCACCCAGGAAACATGCGAGTGAGAAGGTCATGGATCGTTACCACTAGACGCGCAGCGCAGCGGATCGTAGATGCGCGCCGTAGCCGATCAGCGCAGCAGTAACAGCAGCGCCTCCACGGAGTCCACACGTACAGGGAGGAACGCCGTGCGTCGGTGTGCTAGCACCGTGCGCGCGGCAGGGGTTTCGGCGGCTGACCTGTGAGGGGCGGCGGCTGGGACTGTTATCTGGTGGAGCAGTCTGTCCGTAACCCTACCCCTCATATTTATAGGCGCGCTAATGGGCTTTTAGGTCACAGGCCCATTAGTACCCTAATTTCTTATGGATCAAATATCCATCAGGCCTTTATCCGAATTGTTATGATTGCCTCTTGGGCATATCACCAACATTCTGGAAAGCTTTGGAAGATCTTTACAACTCTTCTGTTGAGGTCCAGAGGTGTTTCATCCCTTAACCAATCGAAAAATGCAGTAGAGTTGAAACTGTCCAGAAAACAGGGCAGAGCAAAGACTCTATGTAAAACTCTCTGAAAATTGAGCATAACATGCTGCATAAAAATCCAAAAATAGAAAATGAGGTAGTTATGGAAAGCTTATGAGATGGGTTACGACTTTGTAACAGAAAGTTTTGTCAGATTGGGAACAGAATTAACTGGAATTCTTGGATCAAATCAGTGCCTAAAGCAGGGAGGTGCTGTCCAATTTTCTCCAGAAATTCTGTTAACTTTGACATCTCAAAACTTCTGAACCAGGACAGATATTAGGCCAAGCAAATACTTTCTGGAAAGCTATTGAAGTTATCTTTAACTTTGATGTTGAGCTCCAGCGTTGGTTTTGCCTTTAGCGTGGCCTAAATCAGGTTGAAATGGAAACTGGTCAGGGCTGTCATATTGGACAGCAGATCAGCAGTCAAATTTGTTTAAATTTGAACTATGTTTCCAAATTTTATGGGTTCAATAACATGTTTTGTGTTATAACTCAATGGTTTACTGTTCAAATAAATATTTTACATTCCTCAAATATATTTTTACAGATGACAGTGGATAAACAGTTCGAGAACGGGTGGGTGGAGTCTCACTGTTCTCACCACAGCGGCTATCCGGAAGCATTAAGGCAGATGCTTCAATATTTCAGATACAACCAGATGCCGCAGTACTTCGCCAAGGAAGAAGGCGAGGAGGCGAACAAGACGTGGACAATCCATGTCGAGGTTCCTGCAGGACCTACGCCACCAGGGTGGGCACCGTTCACCGTCACGGTGAGAGGTAGACAACCCGAGGGAATGTGGCAAGTGGCAGCCCATGACACCATGTCACGTTTCTGACAGCTACACGTGAGAGTGATGGAGGGCACTCCATACACGCTCGTTCCGGTGGAGGGACGGGCTCATCATGTGTGAGAAGGGAGGTACCGGGAGGCAACCGATCCGGATTGCCCAAGGTACAGCCCCGCGGAGGCGAACCTCAGCCTCCAAATGAGGGCGGGAAACGCCGTGATGGACAGCCAAGCTGTTCACACGGAGCATGTCGCCGCAAAGCTCAAGGAAAGCATCGGCCGCGGAGACCATTTCGAGAGTGCTCACAGCGCACTCCGCAATGTGCTCCTTTTGACGATCAAGCGACTGAACGAACAGCATAATCAGTTGCTTCGTCTGAAGAAGGCGAAGAAGAAGAGCCGTGTCGACATCGCGGCGTTGTAAGAACTGGTGCAGACTCTAACCCAGCAGAACGAGGACCTTACTCAAGAGCGCGACGATGCTATTGAGTAAGGGCAAGGCTGGGAAGAAGACTACAATCAGGCCATGGACGAGGTTCACGCGTTGCAGGACCTCGTACCTCCGGTATTGGGCACACCGGTGGTCTTGGATCTTCCGGCAATGGGAGAACCCGAGATGGGAGAAGAGGTGGTAGATCCGGAGCCACCAGCAGAGGTACCGGAGGAGGACGACCTGCAGGAGGTCGAGTTCTACTCCGAGTAGGGGGGTACAGTTACCAAGTAGGGCAGCTAGAGTAGTGTAACCCAACTTTTGTAATCGGTGACATGTCGTATAGGCAGTAGCGTATGTATAAGTAGTGACGACATGAGCACGACTTCTCGGAGACCCGGGAATAATGTATCTTGTATAATGTTTACGCTTTATCAATATATGTGAATGTTGTGCAGATTATTCATGTGTCACTTCAATACCTACTGTGGCATATGGAATTTTACGTATGACATGTGCCAATCGCTGCTGTTTTGAATTTCAGAATGACTCGTACTCGTGCCAACCCGGACGTTGGGGGTACTAGCCAAGGTGGAGAGACCTCCCAACAACCTCTAGAGGACTCCTCGGGACAGCAACAGCAGCAGCAGCAACAGCAAACACCGCCACTGCCACTGCCAACGGTTACATTGGCCGACATAGTCGCGGCAATGGCGGGTTCACATCAGCAGCACACAGAGTTGCTGCAAACTCTCATCGCTAATACATCTCGCCCAGAGAGACGTCAAGACTGTGAGGAGCGTCAACAGAGCTCCTACTCCGACTTCCTAGCGACTCATCCCCCGGTATTCTCAAGGGCGGATGAACCTCTCGACGTGGACAACTGGCTCCGCGCAATAGAGATGAAGTTCAGGCTGCTCCAGATAAGTTAGCAGCACAAGACTCAGTTCGCGGTCCAGCAGCTCCAGGGATCCGCGAGCGCGTGGTGGGCAAACTCCTGTGCTTCACAGCCCACCGATCGAGTTATGACCTGGGCGGAGTTCCGGACGGCCTTCAGGGCCTATCACATAACGCCAGGTCTGATGAAGAGGAAGACACAAGAATTTCTACACCTGCAGCAAGGGAGCCGGAACGCACTGGAATACTCCAGGGCGTTCAACGATCTCGCGCTCTACGCGTCGTATCACGCCGATACCGACGAGAAGCGGCGGGACCACTTTTACCAGGGGCTTAACCTGCTCCTGAAGGACAAATTGGCGATGTTCAATAGCGGCAGCCTCAACGACATCATTGATGCTGTGATTGTCCAGGAGGACTCCGGCAAGGAATTAGCGGCGGCGGAGAGAAAGCGAAGCGCGCCGCAAAGAAGCGGAGAAGGGGGCGGTCCTTCTCAGAAGTTTCGGATGGTGAATCGCCCACCATCAGGTCTACGCTGGCAGCCACCACAGAGGCCGATGCCGTTCCGCAGTCGGCCGTATTCTTCACCGGCATTCAGGCCAGCACTGCCAGCACCACCTCCACAACAACAACAGCAGCAGCGGACGATGCCGTGTGCGTATGCACCTCAGCAGCGCATGCCGGGCTTTTGTCCCCCGAGCACCGCACAAGCAGCGACCACATGTTACAAGTGTGGTCGTCCAGGACACTTCGCCAGCAGTTGCCCGGAGAGGCAAGGCGGCGGAGTTGCACCGCAATTTCTGGGGAGGAATCAGCCCGGAACCCCACCAATGTGCGGCGGGCAAACCCTAGGCCTGGCACTGTCCACCAGCTTGCCATAGAGGATGTGCCGGAGGGTGAGCCAATCCTTGCGGGTATGTTCCAACTCCACCAGCATCCCGCCATAGTATTGTTTGATTCAGACGCCACGCATAGCTTCATTAGCCAATCTTTCATTGATAAGTATAGCTTGCAAATACTACCCACCGATAGTCCTTATGTGATCTGTTCACCGGGTGGGAAAATTTCAGCAAGCATGATGGTTCCAAAAGCACCATTGTGCGTATAGGGTAGAGTATACCCTACGTCTCTTATAATTTTAGAGGGACAAAAGGTCGATGTCATCCTAGGAATGTCGTGGTTAACCCGCCACGGTGCTATTTTAGACACCGTCCTCCGAGTTGTGCACTTAAACTCAGAAGTGCACGAATATCATTCCTTATTTCTGGACAGTCCAGAAATAAAACTTCCAAGTGTCTATCAAGCCACAACCATCAGATTGGAAGATATTCCAGTGGTCCGAGAGTTCCCTGATGTATTCCCGGATGATTTGCCGGGGATGCTGCCTGATAGAGAGGTGGAGTTCAAGATTGAACTTGCACCGGGAACCATGCCAATATCCCGAAGGCCGTACAAGATGGCGCCCAAGGAGTTGGCTGAACTGAAGACTCAGCTCATGGACCTCCTGGAGAAGGGTTTTATTAGGCCAAGCTCCTCGCCATGGGGCTGTTCGGCATTATTCGTAAAGAAGAAGGATGAAACGTTACGGCTTTGCGTGGACTGTCGTCCATTAAACGGCGTAACTATCAAGAACAAGTACCCGTTGCCACGGATCAACAGGTTGTTGGATCAGTTGGTCGAAGCAAAGATCTTTTCCATGATGGACTTAAGATCCGGGTGCCATCAGATTAAGATACGTGCTTAGGATATTCCGAAGACGGCTTTCTCGATGAGGTACGGACTTTATGAGTACCTGGTCATGTCCTTCGGCCTCACCAATGCTCCAGCTCACTTCATGTACCTGATGAACCCGGTATTCATGCCGGAGCTGGACAAGTTTGTCGTGGTCTTCATCGACGACATACTGGTATATTCCAAGTCGGAGGAAGATCACAAGAAACATCTGCGTATAGTCTTGCAATGGCTGCGGGATCACAAGCTATACGCGAAATTCAGCAAGTGTGAATTCTGGATATCGCAAGTGCCTTTCCTCGGCCATATTATCTCAGCGGAGGGTATCGCTGTAGACCCGAGCAAGATCACTCAAGTGCTGAATTGGAAATCCCCGAGAACTGTTCACGAGGTACGGAGTTTCCTCGGACTCGCGGGATATTATTGGAAGTTCATTCTGAACTTCTCGAAGATTGCCAAGCCTATGACGGAGCTGCTGAAGAAGGCTACCAAATATGTTTGGAGTCCAGCATGTGAAGCAGCATTCGAGGCATTAGTCAAGCACCTAACATCAGCACCGGTTTTGGCGCAGCCAGACACAACAAAACCGTTCGATGTGTACTGCGATGCATCCGGCATTGGGCTCGGATGTGTGCTGATGCAAGACAGAAGAGTGGTCGCGTATGGGTCACGGCAGCTTAGAAATCATGAGCAGAATTATCCAACTCATGACTTGGAGCTCGCTGCCGTGGTACTTGCACTGAAAATGTGGAGGCACTACCTACTCGGTAACCTCGTACATTTATATACCGACCACAAAAGCCTCAAGTACATATTCACTCAGAAGGAGCTGAACATGAGGCAGAGAAGATGGTTAGAATTGATAAAGGATTACGAAATAGAGATCCATTATTATCCGGGCAAGGCAAACATAGTGGCAGATGCGCTGAGCCGCAAGTCACACGTCAACAATCTGACCATCACACCGTTGGAAGAGAGCGAACCACAACTACACGTGATTCCACACGGAGCTCTATACAACCTAGCTTTGATCCCCACCATCCATGAAGAGATAGTGTGTGAAATCCCAAAATTCTAGCAAGTGGAGCTGCAGTTCACACCGAGAAAAGGAGACGGAATTTAAACTTTTGAATTTAAAGGTGTGAGCTCCATGTCGAAACTTGAACTTGCAAAAATTCCCGAACACGGAGATCTAAAGCTATCATTTGGTTCTCCACACATCCAATAATAGCCCGGCAAATTTTCAGAGCATTTGAATAGGATTTCCTATTTGTTGGAATTTAAAAGGAAGAAAATGCGAATTTGAATTTAAATCTCAGTTTCAAATTCCAACTTCACCGAAATTCAAATTTGAGTGCACCATTGTGTTCCTCATATTTCTTTTGGCCTATCCTCCATATTTTATCAAATTTGGAGCTCATTTGCCATTTTAAACCGAATTAGGGGAGGATAAGAGTGAGAAGGGGCATGGACCCCACTGGTCAGAGACACACACGTAGTAGCTGCCGTGCTCTGTTTCTCAGCAACTGGAGAAGCGCCACCTCCCATTGTCCGAGCGCCAGCTCCTGCTCACGGATGAGAACACCGAGTAAAGAGGGAGCAACACGCTGCCTTCCCTGTGAACCGGTTTTCCTCGCTCCCCACCATCTCCTCGCACAGCTCGAAGCAAAAACACAGCCGATGAAACTCACCACCGCCGACCCTAGCTGTTCCCCGGTGACTTCCTGCTAGAGACTTCCTCGTGCCCGACGTTCTACACGAAAAAGAGGCGCCCCAGACTGCTCTACACTCCAGTGAAAACCCCTCCTCTTTTCATGCACTACAGAGGATGAATTTCTCTGTTTACTGCAAGTGTATTCATAAAACCGAGCTGCACAAATCTTCAAAATTCATCGTGTTCAGTCCACCATTACGTGTGCCGAGCTGGAAACATGTTCTGACTCTCCAACGCCCCTCTAGGATCAAACATCATTGATAATCATCAAGAATCGGTGCTGTTCTGCGAGAATTTCGGGCCGACACCGAATTTTGCCCTAGGTCGCCGATGAGTCCCTATTTGCAGCCATTCTTGGGCTGATTTGAGCTCATGCCGGTGATGAGGGATCCCCCAAGGTGCTATAGAGCCCAAGAACCGACCATTTGGTGGAGAAATCACCACGCACGACCTCGCCGGAGCCCTAGGGTTAGCTGTTGCCGGTGCGCCCCGTTTTCCGGCGCGTTTCAGCCGCCGGTGACCTCACCAATGAGTTCAGCATGGGGAAAAATGGGGGGGCGACCAGCAGGGGGTCCGGAGGTGGCCGGGAAGGTCATTTCCGTCGACCTCGCCGGAGGGAGCCGCCCCTGGTCTGTTTGGCGCGTGGCTGGAGGTTAGGGATGACGAGTGGGACCCACTGTCAGCATTTAAACATTTTTCAGATTTTCCCATTTCAGTTCAAACTTTGGAGAGCCATAACTTTGTGTAGGAGTGTCCAAAAATTGTGAAACAAAATTTGTTGGATTCCTCCCAAACATCCAGGAGTGAAGCCCAATATTTATGAAAATTCCTGGAGTTGGCTCATTAATTCATTTAAGGAAAATCTTGTATGAATTTTTACAGGAGTTCTGTTAATTGGAAAATCCCAAATTTGGGCAGGACATTCTTTCAATAATCCTTGAACTCCAGTAAAATTTTCAGAGGCATTGGACTCCATTTGCTTGGCCAAATGTTATTTGAATCCTCTATGTCTCTGAAAAATGGGAAAATGAACAGAGACATTTTCAGACTTTTAACCAAGTTTGGAAAATTCATATCTCTGTGTAGGAAGCTCCAAAAATGGTTAAACCAAGTCCTATGGACTCATGAGACTCTCAAGTTTCTGAAAAACTAAATTTGGAGCATGACAAGACACTATAATTGCCATAGGATTTCAGAGAAGCCAAATAGTAAGAAAATTCCCTAGGCCACATCTTCCATCAACTTTGTCTGAAATTTTGCAAGCCATACCTCTGTAAGATATATGGTCCACTGTAAAAATTTCAGAGCAAATTGAGATAATCTTCTCCAGTTTTCTGTTGGTTCTTTCCACTACCTTTCTTACGTCCATTAGATATAACTCTTTGATTTTTACTCCAACCAACATCTACTGCCAACTAAAGTTCTCTATTTTTGTCCATAACAGAGATTCTTAGTCACCTTAGAGTTGGTATAAACCATCCTTAGTTCCTAAAACACATTTTTTATAATTCAGTTACTTGTATTAAAAACTGTGCATATTCATATCGGTAGGAAATACGACGAAGGAGGTCGACGGAAAACTTGACTCGGAGCAGCAAGTTGAAGCTTAACTCATCGCCAAGATACTGACTATAAAGTAGAACTAAACCTGCAGCAACATAAGGCAAGCCCCGGTTTGCATTTAACAGCTTTTAGTTATATTTTACTTTGTATCATTTTTATGGGTCTAGTATGTATTGTGCATTAGGTCAAGGTGATTGATACTCCAAACGCATGACCCACAAACCCTTGGAGTACAGGGTAGAATAGGTTACCTTCGTGTATTTTCTGCTAGGCTAAAGTTGTATAGGATCCGGTACAAGTCGGGTAGTTGGAAGCTACCCGCGAGTTTAGGATGTTGGTTCAGCGGGGTATGATCCTAGAGAATGAAAGTTCTAGAATGGAAAATGAGACCGAGCAGAGAGTAGGAGCAGCAGGACGTTGGGCCTGTGTGGCTGTAGCTCTGTTTGTGTCGTTTAAGGACCGATTCGTATGCCGCCCTGCTGAGCAAGTTTGAACAGTACCGGACACATATCGGATATATGGGACCCGATAAACCGATGTAACTCGGGTACTCTCGTGTCAAAACTTATACTTCCGTCCTTTGGGGGTTGGTGTCAGAGGTGTAAACCCGCTAGCGGAGCAACTTCGACGTGTTCCGTGTAGTGGCCCTTCTGATGGGTCGGCAGAACTGGTTCGGCATTGGAGTGACGGGTGAAAGGTTGCTGCATACAACGTAAGAAAGAGCTCACGTGAGTATTTCGAGGCGGGTGTATGTGACGTGTATTCCAGGTGTGTCCTGATTGCAATCACCGTCCCTCGCGGTTATATGAGTACCACTTGTTCACTGAGTTGTGACGTAGTAATAAATTCCAGATAAAGGGTGATGAATCATTGCTGATGTGAAGTTCTTAAATTCATTGTATTGCCAACCATGTATGTTGTAGTTGTAGAGCTCATTAAGTTTATTTTCCTCTTTGGGCATCACCACATCGGAGGAAAGCGTTTCTTGTTTGATTGTGGACTTCCGATGTGAGGGCTGCCTAAGGCATAATAATCTGCTGCTATAAACCTGAAAGTAAGGATCAACCTTTAGGCGTGTCGTTGTTGCATCATATTTTTCCTATGTTTGAAATCACTGCATGTAGAGTTCCATGTTTAGGAGTGTCGGTTAAGTCTTGCTGAGCCATCGTGCTCACGGTTGCATTATTAGTGTTTTGCAGGTTATAAAATTTGCTATGAAGATGGTTGTTCGGTGAGCCATCAGAGACTCACCGGAAACCTTGCCGCTGCACTTATCTTTGTGGAAGCTAGTAAGAAGGGTCCGCGGGCTGGACGTATTCTCTTTTGCATAGTTAGGACCGAGAGTAAGTGTGTATGTATATTCCGCTGCGTGTACCCTCATGGTACATTATTTTGTAAATGACAATATTTTAAGAAATAAAAGACTTTGTACTTTATGGTTCTTTTCGTGTATGCTATTGGGTGCCGCATCGCACGGCACCACCCAATGTGTATCCTGGAGTGTGGATCCCGGAAGGGGTTCCCCACAGGCGTGGTATCACAGCCGCATTGGGAATATCACGCATGAAAAGAGCTTATTTTTGAAAACCTGGAAGTATACGTGTGAGGAACGTATAGTATGCCCACATAAGGACTATTGGTAGCATAGTTACATAAGGTGGCAAGCTAACAGTGTGTTACATTCAGTATTTTAATTCAGTAACGACGCACCTACGTGGAGGTAAGAGGTAAGGTACGCCACTGCAGGCGGATCAATTGCGGTAACTTGCCATATGAGTAATAGTATGGAATGGTATACCGTGGCTTGGCACGGTAGTTAATATGAGTCTCTGAACCTCTCTATGGTTCTGAGAGCATATAAAAATGCTGATCTCCAGCGTGCTTTAGGCAAAAGTGAGAATACCCCATCGTGTGGTAAGCAACACGACAGTATGCAACTCTTGAACGTTCAATGTTCAAAGGGCCATACGCAGCGCTCGCCATCAGCGTGCCTCAACAGTCATGATGCAGTAGGTGGTATCCGTTGGGTTAATAAAATTCCCAACCGTGACGACCCATTCGCGCTCTACTCGGGTTCCCCGTCGTGTGGTGTTAAAACACGACCATGTACCTTGAGACGTGACTTGACTCAAGGACGGCCCGTATGGCATACGGGGCGTATGTTTTTACTATGATATGGACCTGCCTGAAATGGAAAATCTTTGTGTGCATCACTATTGATTGTTTTTCTGCAGGTACTTTAACCACGAGTAGAACATTCCATTTAGAACACGTGTGTGAGTGATTGTTTTAGTGCCACCACTTGAGACGTATATGCCAGTATAACACCGGTCAGGATTTTGATTTGGTGAGGAAACGTAGTACCGTGAAATGTTCTTAACTGCATGAAAAAGAAAGTTTTCAAAAAAAAAGATTAATTTTGGAGTATAGGATTCCATTAGGGGTTAATTAACTCCTATATTGAACTAAGAGTCAATTGGGAGTATAGTTTCCATTTCAAACCATTAGAAACAACCTCCCTTGTTTTCAGCAGAATTTTTGCTGAACTTGAACAGGGCATAACTTTTGATCGGTTGAACCAATGGAAGTGAAGGGTACATTTCTAAAAAGGTTTTGAAGTCTTCTACAACTTTTCTGTAGAACTCCGGAACAGAATCTCCCTCCAAAGGGATGAGAATCTCAGATGAGTGTTAACTGTCCAAAAACAGGGCAGACAAAAAAATACTCTCTGGAATTTTCTGTATTTCGACCATAACTTCTTGTAGAAAAATATCTAGGGGTCATGTGAGACGCTGTTGGAAAGTTTGTGATATATGCTACGACTTTGTAGTTCAATGTTGATACAGCTTTGATGTAGAACTTTATGAAATCTTCCGGACAAAACAGACACTTTCAGAGGAGGTGCTGTCAAAATTGTTCCAGATTCCTGTTAACTTTGAAATATCACAACTCCTGATCCAGAATTGCTATGAAGGAAAATAAATACTCTTTGGAAAGATATTGAAGTTACATATAACTTTGATATTCAACTTGAGACATGAAACTGCCATTTTGTCACACCCGGTTTCTATGAAGTACAACCGAGTGAATATCACATGTATGCCAGGATCATTTTCTCATACATGTGATGACAAATAGTGAAGCATCATTTATTACAAGCCAGATGTCGAATATAAATAAGTCTTACATAGAAAATGTCTCGAGGGACAATAATAAGTTCATCACAAGTAAATAAACTAGCAGAGGAATAATTATTCTTGTGGGCTCCATCACAGGCGTTGCCCGGGGGACTCCATGAACCTAGAAACCTTCTTCGGGTCCAAAGTCTTGATCATTATACACCACCTCATTATCTTGACCTGAGCAGCAATATAAACCAACAAATATGCAAGGTTGAGTACCGATGGTACTCAGCAAGTGTGGGAAAATTATGTCATGCATGGCTAGAACAAGGAGAGGTTGAACTCATGGTTAAAGCACTACGCAATTGATACCTATCACCTTAGCTTATTAAGCACCTACATTACTACACAGGTGAAATGGTCCCAATTTTCCATCCCATCATCATAATCAAATAACCATAACATCATTTCCAATGTTAAGCTCCCCGCTTAACACCCACAACTTCCAAAGCCATCATCCTCTAATCATGAATAAGTCCAAGCCGCTCTTGACCGTGAGCACGGCTGTCATGGCAGTTTTGACTCTGCAGAGTTTGCACCACTGTACCCACATGTAGTGATTTCATCCCCCGTTGCCGGGTGGACTAAAAGAACCTCCATTATGCCAGTGGCTACGAACCACATTCACACTTCCCAGGTGTGTAGCCAGGAGATCACTACGAAGCCTTTACAAAGGGATTCCAGACGAGCGTGGGCCCACTGAGGTTTCACCCCTAACAGCATACAAGAGGCTCCAACCCCGCTGCAGTGGCCCCCTCTTAAGCCTTGCGGTTTATAAGGTAGTCCAGCTGACACCCACTCCCCGCACCAGCCAACACACCCATACTACGCCAGGGATACACCTAATTAATTGGCCAAGCTGCCCCATCTCAGCATGTGGTTGGCACGGTAAAGCCAGGTTACATGCTCCATGAACCGGTCCTTAGGATCCAGGCATGTACTAAACACAAACCCGAGTCTCGTGCACCCAGCACCAACCAAATCATCCAACTTGCCTTGATCCCTACCTCTACATAAATCATAACATCTCATTCAAGAGTATGGTAAAATAAACTGATGATCTCATATCCCAAATATCCCATTCTAAGCATGGCTAAGCATAAGCATGTAAATAAATGACATAATAAAATAAATCCCAACCCAAGCTACAAGGAAACAAGATAATGCAATTCTAGGGAAACTTCCTAGCATGGGTTTCATATTTCAATTGATAATACAAATGATTCTATCTACACATCCTAGCATAGGATCAAAGTGGTCAAGGACACTTGCCTCCTTCCTGCTGCTCTTGGAATGGGTAAAGGAAGAACTTGCTCTGGAGCAGGTTCTACTCATACCATCACACATAGCAAAAGAAAACAACAAGTCATAAGACATAGTTCACACTTCCACTTCATACAAACCACACATTCACATTTATGAAAACCATTCACAATTCTATGTGTTGTGGTTACTCTATGTGTGTTGATTTTTTGCTTACTTGCACTTTTAAACATGTGTATATGATTTCTACTTTTGTATTCACATTTATGTTTGCATATTATATATGAGTTTCCAATTTAAATAAATTCCTTACATTCAATTACTACACCCTCTTAGCTACCAAGTATGCATGAAAGGTATTTTACTACTCCATATATGTCTTCAGACCTTCTATCAACCCTAAACTGAATTCTTCATTTATCATTTTCTAATTATTTATACCTAGCTTGCTATATTTTCAAATTTATTTCCTATGCCTAAATGTGTACTTTATTATGAAAATAGTAAGACACCTCATCTAAACAGAATAGGTTTTGGGTCTAAAATATTAAATAATATATTTTTGAACTTCTCCTCTGATGTGAACTATTTTACATTTAGTTTACTAATTTTCAGAGTTATTATCTACTTAAAAATATGTCCCTATTACTAATAAATGTGAATAATCAATTAAACAGATTCATTTCAGCCAAAAATCTATTTTTATCTCACTTCAAGGTTTTCCAAGTACTAGGAAAGTTTTTAATTTGAAATTGACAAATGTTTGTCCCATCTTTTAAATTTTAAATACTAACCACATATTCAATTTCCTAAATTTAATATCAAATAGGGTTAAAAAGGTAAACTCACCCCACTACAGGGTCTATAATATTATTTTAAGAATTTTCAGGGGTCTAGCTACACATAACAGAGGGGTTTTTCCTAATTTTTATTAAGTCCAGGGGTCAAAACTGATTTTTAAATGAATTTACATGATTTTCTGAAGTTCCAGGGGCTAGATCAGAAGTTTCCGGGGCTAGCTCTTATTTTCCGAGAACCCAAGGGGGTAGCGCGTAAGAATCCCGGCCTTTATAACGCGGGGCTGATGTGGACCGTCCGATTTAAAACAGACGGCTGAGATTATAACATCGAACAGGTACGCGGGGATTTAAACTCTACCGTGCGATTTAAAATAGACGGCGCACAAGCGGCCATGTCGCTCTGATCGAGCGCGGGCGGCGCTGCCCGGTGGCGCACGGCGGCGGGAGGCGGCGATCTCGCCGGAGAGTTTCGGATCTTCGTCAATTCTTCCTAGAACTGTGATTTTATGGCATAGATCGGTAGAGGGGAGGTCGGGGATCTCACCTCGGGGTTTTTCTTGAGCTCGGAGGTCCTGAATAGCGATCGGCGACGAGGTCCGAGGTGAATTCACGGCGAGGCTCGTCGGTGCTGTGTTTGAACCGCAAATCACCGAGTTTTCTGCACCTGCAAGGTTCCCCGGAGGCGGTGGATCAAGACCAGCGAGTTAGATCAGAATTCCCGATCGTAGATCGAGCAGAATTCGCCGGAGAAGCTCGGGTTCTCACCGGAAGAAAAATTGGCGAATCATGGGGAAAATGGGATGATGCCGGGGTTTTTATAGACGGGGGAGGGCGGCGTTCGGTTGTGATCGAGTTTGCGTCGTCCACGAACGAAATTCGGCTGGGATACGCGAGGGTCCGGGGCGGTTTCGATTCGGGGTGAGAAGAGTCCGGCCGAGCGCGGGCGCGAGCGCGAGGAGGAAGAAGGGTCGGCGGGCCCCGTGTGTCAGTGGGAAAGAGGGGGGCGCGCGGCTGCGGGCTGGCGCGGGAACAAATGGGCCGTCTGGTGGGTTTCGGCCCACCGGGGGATTTATTTTTTTTCCTTTTCTTTTTCTTTTTCATTTCTGTTTTGAGTTTAATTTGAATTCCAGTTTGAATTTGAATTTTTGCAACACATGCAATATGTCCAAAAAATTTTAAATTCCCCTCTTAACAGGATTTTGGGGTGTTACACGTTTTCATAATCAAATTCTGGGATTAAGGCCAAATGGTCAATCTGAACAGGGCATTGCTCATTGCCATGAAACTTGAGACTTGTTGTGGACATGAAGGTTTTATACTTTTAAGTTCCATGACATAGTCATTAGTTATCTTTCATCATTCCTTGCTGTTGATTAAGTGTTTGACAAACTTGAACAATCATTGGTCATATTTCAGAATTGTCAAAAACCTTGTTTCCTTTATATATGCTGCAACGTTGATGTGATGCTTTGGCGGTTAATAATTTCGAGTTAAAGCTGAGTACACTCTTGGATATTAACCGAAATTGCTCACTCTTGCAGTATGGATCATACTCATTCTGGGTATGAAGTTGGTGGTTCCAGTCGGGATGGAAATGATTGATCGCAGCGACAATCACCGCCATCATCAACCGGACTGGCGGAGGTGTTGGGAAGAATGGCTGAGTCTCTTGAGATGTTGGTGCAGCAGGGCATCCGACAGGAGACTTCCCAGCAAAACCCCACACTGAATACGTACCTAGATTTTCTAGCAAGACAACCACCGGTATTCTCTGAAGCTAAAGAAGCCTTGGAGGCAGATCATTGGCTCTGGGTGATTGAATCTAAACTGGGAATGCTCCAGTGTGATGAATATGAGAAGGCTTTATTTGCCGCTCAGCAACTTCATGGATCCGCTGGGGCTTGGTGGTCTGAATATCTTGCTAAGATCGCTGAAGGTCATCGTGTGACGTGGACAGAGTTTCGTGAGGCTTTCCGTGCATGTCATATTTGTGAGGGCATTATCAAAACCAGAATTGAAGAGTTCTATGAACTCAAACAAGAAGGCATGAGTGTCATGAAGTACTTTACGGAATTTAACCGTTTAGTACAATATGCATCCTCTTATGTGCATAACGAGACGATGAAGTGTCATTACTTCTTCCGAGGCCTCGATGTGAAGCTTCGGACAAAAGTGGCACAATGCGATAAAGGGAATTATAGCGAGTTAGTCAATGCCGCTATGATTCAAGAAGTAGCTGAACTCGAGCACAAGGAAAGTAAGAGGAAGAGAAAATTATCACTGACAAGTACGGATGATTATCATCAAGAACAACCGGTGATATATTGCTTACCATCCAGGGTGGAAATTCAGTCCTTTGACGGACCACCTCAGATCCAATACTGTCCATATTCACCCATGGAGGTTCAGCCACTGCTGCAACAGCAGAAAATGAGTATTTGTGCGCCGCCACCTCAGCAAAGTGCACAAGAATATCAACCACTTCCATATGGTGAAGATCCTGAGCTCGCATCGTACGGTACTCGTAGCGATGTAGAGCATATTTCTCAGGAGGGTCAAGTGACCCAGCAAAGCAGCAGTCACATGTCATCTCAAGATGCAAAGAAATTCTATGGTCGGTCAAGGAGAACATCACTGAAAGTGGGAAACGTAAACTATATGGCAGTTGAAGACGTTCCCGTAGGAGAACCCGTGTTGGCGGGCATGTTCAGCCTACGTGATAAGCCCACGCTCGTGTTGTTCGACTCGGGTGCTACACATGATTTTATCAGCAAAGATTATGTGGTTAAGCACCAAGTACCATCAATGACCTTGGCCGTATCATATCATATTAATTCACCGGGAGGTAGTAGGACAGCGGGCAGAATTGTTGCTCGAGCGCCTATATGTTTGGATGGGCGGATATATCCTACTACTCTTATCATCCTGGAAGGCTTGCGGATTGACACCATATTGGGAATGTCTTGGTTGACACATCACCAAGCTATCTTTGCTATTAGTTCACGAACGGTGCAGATGAATTCAAAGGAGCACGGGCAACATACGTTGATTCTGAGAAATGTTGCACCGGAAGTCACTGCTTGTAACACCCCAAAAATATTGTTAAGACCCTAAATCATGTTAAGAGGGGAATTTAAAATTTTTTGGACGTGTTGCATGTTTTGCAAAAATTCAAATTCAAACTGGAAGACAAATTAAACTCAAATCAGAAAAGAAATAGAAAAAGAAAAAGAGAAAACAGAAAAAAACCGGCCAGTGGGCCGAAACCCACCAGCCGGCCCAGCCAGCGCCCGCGCCAGCCCGCAGCCGCGCGCGCTGCTGCCTCACACTGACAGGCGGGGCCCACCCGATCGTCGTCTACCTCGCGCCAGCGCCGGACTCCCTCGCGCCCGAATCAAAACCGATCGGGATTTCGGCGCATCCCCGCTGAATTCTGTTCGTAGGCGACGCGGACATGATCTAAACCACCCCGCCGCCCTCCCCCGTCTATAAAAACCCCGGACTCGTTCTGTTTTTCCCACGCGATCGCCGATTTTTCCTCCGGTGAGAACCGAGACTTCTCCGGCGAATTCTGGCCAATCTAAGCTCGGAAATTCCAATCTAACTCGCTGGTCTTGATCCACCGCCTCCGGGGAATCTTGCAGGTGCAGAAAACTCGGTGACTTGCGGTGTAAACACAGCGCCGACGAGCCTCGCCGTGGTTTCACTTCAGACCTCGTCGCCGATCACCTTCCAGGACCTCCGAGCTCAAGAAATCCCCCGAGGTGAGATCCCCGACCTCCCCTCCACCGATCTATGCCATAAAATCACAGTTCTAGGAAGAATTCTCGAAGATCCGAAAGTCTCCGGCGAGATCGCCGCTTCCCGCCGCCGTGCGCCGCCAGCAGCGCCGCCCGCGCTCGATCAGAGCGACGAGGCCGCTTGTGCGCCGTTTATTTTAAATCGCACGGTAGGGTTTAAATCCCCGCGTACCGGTTCGACGTTATAATCTCAGCCGTCGGTTTAAAATCGGACGGTCCACGTCAGCCCCGCGTTATAAAGACTGGAAATCTTGCGTGCTACCCCCTGGGGTTCTCAGGAAATAAGAGCTAGCCCCGGAAACTTCTGATCTAGCCCCTGGAACTCCAGAAAATCATGTAAATTCATTTAAAAATCAGTTTTAGCCCCTGGACTTAATAAAAATTAGGAAAACACCTCTGATAAGTGTAGCTAGACCCCTAGAAATTCTGAAAATAATATTATAGACCCTGTAGTGGGGTAAGTTTAACTTTTTAGCCCTGTTTAGTATTTAATTTAGGAAATTGAATATGTTGCTAGTGTTTAAAAATTAAAAAGTGGGACAAACATATTGTCAAAATTTAATTAAAGACTTTCTCAGTATTTAGAAAACTTTGCAGTGAGATAAAAACATATTTTGGGCTGAATTGAATCTGTTTAATTTATTATTCACATTTAGGGACACATTTTTAAGTAATAAATAGTTTTAGAATATAGGGAAAATAATTGTGAAATAGTTTACATCAGAGGCAAAGGTCAAAATATGTTATTAAATGATTTAGGACCAGAACCTATTCTGTTTAGATGATGTCTATTACTAATTTCATAATAAAGTACACATTTATGCATAGGAAAATAAATCTGAAAATATAGCAACTAGTAAATGATAAATGGAGTTTCTAAAATCCAAAGAATTAAGTTTAGGGTTGGTAGAAATTCTGAAGGCACATATGGAGAAGAAAAATACTTTTCATACATACTTGGTAGTGAAAAGGTGTAGTAGTTGAATATAAGGAATTTATTTAAATTTGAAACACACACATATATATATATATATAGTATGTAAGTATAAATGTGAACACCAAAGTAGGAATCATATACACATGATTAAAAGTGTATGCAAGCCACAAATCAACACACATAGAGTGATCACAACACATATAATGGTGAATGACTTTCATAAATATGAATGTGTGGTTTGTATGAAGTGGAAGTGTGAACTATGTTTTATGGGTTGTTGTTTTTCTTTTGCTATGTGTGATGGTATGATGTAGAACCTGCTCAAGAGCAAGTTATTCCTTTCCAAGATCAGGACTACCTATTTCAAGAGCAGCAAGAAGGAGGCAAGTGTCCTTGACCACTTTGATCCTATGCTAGGATGTGTAGCTAGAATTATTTGCATTGTCAATTTAAATATGAAACCCATGATAGGAAGTTTCCCTAGAATTGCATTACCTTGTTTCCTTGTAGCTTGGGTTGGGATTTATTTTATCATGTCATTTATTATTATGCATATGCTTAGCCATGCTTAGAATGGGATGTTTGGGATATGAGATCATCAGTTTATTTTACCATACTCTTGAATGAGATATTGTGAGTTATGTAGAGGTAGGGATCAAGGCAAGTTGGATGTTTTGGTTGTGTGCTGGGTGCACGAGACTCGGGTTTGTGTTTAGTACTTGCCTGGATCCTAAGGACCGGTTCATGGAGCATGTAACCTGGCTTTACAGTGCCAACCACATGCTGAGATGGGGCAGCTTGGCCAATTAATTAGGTGTATCCCCGGCGTAGTATGGGTGTGTTGGATGGTGCGGGGAATAGGTGTCAGCTGGACTACCATATGAACCGCAAGGCTCAAGAGGGGGCCACTGCAGGGGGTTGGAGCCTCTTGTATGCTGTTAGGGGTGAAACCTCAGTGGGCCCAAGCTCGTCGGGAATCCCTTTGTAAAGGCTTCTTAGTGATCTCCTGGCTACACACCTGGGAAGTGTGAATGTGGTTCGTGGCCACTGGCATAATGGAGGTTCTTTTAGTCCACCCGGCAACGGGGGATGAAATCACTACATGTGGGTACAGTGGTACAAACTCTGCAGAGTCAAAACTGTCATGACAGCCGTGCTCACGGTCAAGAGCGGCTTGGACTTATTCATGATTAGAGGAATGATGGTTTTGGAAGTTGAGAATGTTAAGCGGGGAGCTTAACTTGGAAATGATGTTATGGTTATTTGGTTATGATGATGGGATGGGAGATTGGGACCATTTCACCTGTGTAGTAATGTAGGTGCTTAATAAGCTAAGGTGATAGGTATTAATTGCATAGTGCTTTAATCTTGAGTTCAATCTCTCCTTGTTCTAGCCATGCATGATATAATTTTCCCACACTTGCTGAGTACCATTGGTACTCAACCTTGCATATTTTGTTGGTTTATATTGCTGCTCAGGTCAAGATAATGAGGTGGTGTATAATGAACAAGACTTTGGTCCCGAAGAAGGTTTCTAGGTTCATGGAGACCCCCGGCCAACACCTGTGACGGAGCCCTCAAAAATAATATTCCGCTGCTAGCTTATTTACTTGTGATGAACTTATTATTGTCCATCGAGACATTTGCTATGTAAGACTTATTTACATTCGACACCTGGCTTGTAATAAATGATGCTTCACTATTTGTCATCACATGTAAGAGAAAATGATCCTGGCATACATGTGATATTCACTTGGTTGTTCTTCGGAAAAACCGGGTGTGACAGAAGTGGTATCAGAGCCAGGTTGCCCGTAGGAACGTGGACCTAGGTAGAAATGGACGTATTTAAGGACCTTATTTTCTTAAAAAAAAACTATTTTTACAAAGTGTGTGTTGAAAAGTGTTATTTAATGAGTCACTTTCTTCATCTTGCCCCAATTTTCATTCAAAATAGGATTTTTGTTTGAGAGTTTATCTAACCTAATTTCAAATTCTTTTTGTTTTAGATGGTTCGCATGATTCGCACCGCTCGCAAGTCCATAGGAGGGAGAGTTCCCGTAGTTGCCCTTGCCGAGAGAGAGGAGAGCCGTCCGGTGACGTACCTTTCCTACGGATTGGCAGTAGGAGGCTTATTGCACCGTCTTCGGCGTATGCTCGAAGCCGCCGGCATTACGGGCAAGCTAATCATCCACTATAACTCCACCAGGACCATCCGTGAGAAGAGGGAAGAATGGAGTTCAGAGATGAGGATCATACACGAAAATCAGCTGCTTAAGATTCACCACTCTCCAGCTTGTAGAGCGACACAGGTTGATGCGGAGAGAGATGTCACCTGGGAGGCCATCACCTGCTAGAGTCACATCTATCGTCGCCATTTGGACAAGACTGAGTACATGTATGTCCTCCAACGTGAAAGTGGTACCACGGAGTACAAGTACCCGCCGGTGCAGCAAGGGACTTCCCATGAGCACATGGACTTGTGCTTGGAGGATGCTTCTATGCTCAGCACTCGACTGCAGGAGTGTCAACAAGAGCTTCAGGATGTCCGGGACACCCTGAAGGAAACGGAGGCGTTGCTGCGAGCCTGCTTAAAGGCAAGAGAAAGAGGAGATGGGAATGAACTGTGTGTCACCGTGAATGATACATGGACTCCTGACTCCCCGGATCGCCGAGCGATCAGGCGTCGTCGCACTTCTCCACCAGCAGCCTCCCCACCCAAAGCAGAGTCAGAATGAAGCCGAAATGATGAGGAAGATCCCGAGGAGCCAGCTCAAGAAAACGAGTAGTGTAGAGTCCCTCCCTTAGTCAGCAAGATGTCGAACAAGCGAGTCGTTAAGTTAAGTTAATGGTGTGATAATGCTTGGTGTGTGACGTGAGTTGTGGAAGCCATGAGCAATTGTCCACAGCCTCGTCTTTAGATTGTTTTGTTTTGGTGTGTGAACCCACAGGAAATAATATTGCATTTATTTTTGTGTGAAAAGTGAACCCTTAAAGAAGAATAACAAAGCCTCGACACTTCAAAGCACAAACAAATGAAAGTAGTAAGATGATACTAAATGCTTTCAAATTAACATTGGTTGATTCTGCCAGATGGCCGGAAGAGGAAAAGGACGTGCTGCCAACCCCACCAACAACAACGATGAGGCATGCAACCCTCATCTTTCTGGAGGCTAGGACAGGGGTGGTCACGTGAAGAAGTTGATCCTCTCCACCAAATGCTGGAGAATCAAAATCAGCTCATCCAGAACTTGACTCAAGTGGTGGCCAACTTGCATCAAGTACCACCTCCACAAGCTGCACCACGCCAACCAAGGTTGAGTGAGTTTCTAGGAACTCAACCTCCAAAGTTTGCAAGTGCTGCTGAACCTCTGGAGGCAGATGATTGGCTGAAGACCATTGAAAGTAAGATGAGGATCATACAGTGCCAAGGGTATGAGAGGGTGCTGTTTGCCTCTCATCAATTGCATGGACCTGCTGCTGATTGGTGGACCGCCTATGTGGCCGCCCATCATGACCCTGAGAACATCACTTGGGAAGAGTTCAAGCGTAGCTTCCGCAACCATTACATCCCAAGAGGTGAACTCAAAAACAAGAGGAAGGAGTTTTTGGGACTGCAGCAGGGAAACATGACGGTGAGGGAATACCTCACTAAATTTACTCAACTATCCCGCTATGCCCCACGGGACATAGAGACTGATGAGCAGAAACAAGATTGTTTCGTGGAAGGACTTACAGCAGAGATGCAGTGTGCAATGTCCTCAAATGAGTATGAAAGCTTCCAAAAGATGGTGGACAGAGCATTTGTGGTAGAAAGGAAGCTAAAGGCCTTGGAAAATGAGAATAAGAGGAAGGCCGGGTGGTCACATCAAGCCTCAGGGAGCAACACCCGCCCATGTCTGATGCAGCAACCAGCAGGGCAGACGAACCGTGCTGCAGTGCCCTACTCAGCACCTAGGGGGTACAACCCAAACTACAGGCCTCCGGCAGCACCAGCACAGCCGCAACGTCAGTTTGTACAGCAGCCTCGCCCCGCATATCCACCTCGACCAGCAGTGCAAGGACCTCCAAACCAACCCCAAGACACTAAAGGCCAAGCACCTAAGGTTGGGGTGCAATGTTTTAGCTGTGGTGAAGTGGGGCATTACGCCCATAAATGCCCAAAGAAGAAGCCCGCGCAGCCACAACAGCAGAATGTAATGAGAGGACGGGTGAACCACGTCACTATGGAGGAAGCAAAAGATGCACCCGACGTGGTAGTTGGTAAGTTTCCTGCCTTACACCTTGCAACCCTGCTGTTTGATTCTGGTGCCACCCACTCGTTTATTGCTCAAGGGTTTGTTAAGAAGTATGACCTAGCAACAACACAAATGAACCATATGCTAGCCGTAAACTCTCCAGGTGGAGAAATAAGGACAAGACAAGTGTGTCCCAAGGTGAATCTAGACATTAATGGGGTAGTGTTTACTGCTAACCTCATAGTGATAGATTCCCAAGGGATCGATATTATTTTGGGCATGGATTGGTTGACCAAACATAAAGGAATCATCCATTGTTCGACCAGAACGGTGGAACTAACTCACCCTAGTGGCACAAGAGTAAAGTTTATAACAATACAAGAGCATAGGAGGGACATTAAATTAAATCAAGTTGAGGTGAAAGTGGAGGAGATCAGGACCATCAGGGAATATCCAGATGTTTTTCCGGAGGAGTTGCCAGGTATGCCTCCCGATTGTGAAGTGGAATTTGCAATTGAGCTAGTACCTGGAACAGCCCCGATTTACAAAAGACCTTATCGGATGGACTCCGAGCAGCTAGAAGAACTCAAGTATCATTTGAGAGAATTGACGGAGAAGGGGTATATTCGTCCTAGTTCCTCACCATGGGGAGCCCCGGTGATATTTGTGCCCAAGAAGGATGGAACCCAAAGGTTATGCGTGGATTACCGTGCCTTGAATGAGGTAACCATCAAGAACAAGTATCCATTACCCCGCATTGAAGACTTGTTTGATCAGTTGAGGGGAGCTTGCGTATTCTCGAAAATTGATCTCAGGTCGGGATACCACCAACTCAAGATAAGGCAATCTGATATTCCAAAGACAGCTTTCGTATCTCGGTACGGACTGTATGAATACACTGTCATGCCTTTCAGGCTAACTAATGCCCCGGCATACTTCATGTATCTCATGAACAAGGTATTCATGGAATATCTGGACAAATTTGTGGTGGTTTTCATAGATGACATTCTTGTCTTCTCCAAAGATGAGGAAGAACATGAGGAACATCTAAGGTTGGTGTTGCAAAGGTTGAGAGAACACCAACTATATGCCAAGTTGAGCAAGTGTGAGTTTTGGCTGAAGAGAGTTCCCTTCTTAGAACATATAATCTCGGAGGGAGGAATCTCCGTAGATCCCGCCAAAATCGAGGATATCCAGAAGTGGAAGACCCCTGAAAATGTCGGGGAAGTTCGAAGCTTCATGGGATTGGCTGGATATTATCGACGGTTTATTGAGGGGTTCTCCAAAATCTCGAGACCTCTCACCAAGCTGTTGGAGAAGGGAATCACATTCACATGGACGCCGCAGTGCGAGACGAGTTTTCAGGAGTTAAAGGAAAGATTGACAACAGCCCCAGTGCTCGTTATGCCAGATATGCAGAAGAACTTTACGGTGTACTGCGATGCCTCTGGAAACGGGTTGGGATGTGTTCTCATGCAAGAAGGGCATGTCGTGGCATATGCATCCCGGCAGCTTCGGAAGCACGAGAAAAACTATCCTACACATGACTTAGAACTAGCCGTAGTGGTACACGCGTTGAAAATTTGGCGGCACTATTTGATGGGGAAGAGGACCGATATATATACGGATCATAAGAGTTTGAAGTACATATTCACACAGCCAGACCTCAACCTCAGACAAAGGAGATGGTTAGAGCTAATCAATGACTTTGATGTAGGCATCAACTATCATCCTGGGAAAGCAAACGTCGTGGCCGATGCTTTAAGTCGGAAAGTGCAGGTCAATAAGTTGAGCTTGAAGGACATGCCTGCAGAATTGAAGGACGAGGTTATAAGGCTCAATCTATGTCTAGTAAATAGTGGTGAAGCCATCGCCATGGAAGTGGACTCCACACTCGAGCGAGACATACGCGAGGGCCAAAAGAATGATGAGAAGATACAAGAGATCAGACAACTCATCAAGGAAAATAAAGCTCCAGGTTTCAGAGAGGATGAACAAGGTATGGTGTGGCACGGGAAAAGGATCTGTGTGCCTGATGTAAAGGAGATCCGTGAATTGATTTTGACGGAGGCTCACGATTCTGACTATTCCATTCATCCTGGGAGTACAAAGATGTACCAGGACCTCAAGAGCAGGTATTGGTGGTATGGCATGAAGCGAGATGTCGCGGAACATGTTGCCCTATGTGACACATGTCAGTTGGTGAAAGCAGAACATCAACGACCCGCGGGATTATTGCAACCACTCAAAGTGCCTGAATGGAAATGGGAAGAAATCAGCATGGATTTCATCGTGGGATTGCCTAGGACCCAATCAGGATATGATTCAATATGGGTCATCATTTATCTGCTAACCAAGGTAGCTCATTTCATCCCCGTGAAAGAAAGCTACAGCGGATCCAAATTGGCAGAGTTGTACATGTCAAGGATCGTGTGTTACCATGGAGTGCCAAAGAAGATTGTGTCGGATCGAGGGACACAGTTCACCTCGAGGTTTTGGCAGAAGTTGCATGAGACCATGGGAACCCATCTGAACTTTGGTTCAGCCTATCATCCCCAAACTGATGGGCAGACGGAAAGAACCAATCAGATCCTTGAAGATATGCTAAGGGCATGTGCACTCAAAAACAATAGGAGTTGGGACAAGAATTTACCGTATGCGGAGTTTTCCTATAACAACAGCTATCAAGCTAGTATGAAGATGTCACCGTTTGAAGCCTTGTACGGGAGAAAGTGCAGAACTCCCCTATTTTGGAACCAAACAGGGGAAAGTAAAGTGTTTGGTCCAGAAGTACTACAAGAAGCCGAGGCGAAGGTGAGGGAAATTCGCAACAACTTGAGGATAGCACAGACATGCCAAAAGAGCTATGCCGATGTACGAAGAAGAGAGCTCGTTTTCAACGTGGGAGACTATGTCTATCTCAATGTGTCCCCTATCCGAGGACTTCGTCGGTTCAAGGTGAAAGGGAAGTTGTCACCTCGATACATCGGACCATTTCAAGTTCTGGAGAGAAAAGGCGAAGTGGCGTATCAACTAGAGTTACCGGCTCGTCTATCGGATGTGCACGATGTGTTCCATGTGTCACAACTCAAGAAATGCCTGAGGACGCCTGAAGAGGTGTTACCCATGAATGAAGTGGACGTAGCTGATGATTTGTCTTATGCCGAGCAACCATACAAGATTTTGGAGACAATGGAACGCCTCACCAGAAATAAAAGAATCTGGATGTGCAAGGTGCAGTGGAAGCATCACTCAGAAGAGGAAGCCACCTGGGAGCGGGAAGATGAGCTCAAGGCACAATTTCCGGAATTGTTTTCTTAGAAACACCAATCTCGAGGACGAGATTTCTTTTAAGGGGGGTAGAGCTGTAACACCCCAAAAAAATTGTTAAGACCCTAAATCATGTTAAGAGGGGAATTTAAAATTTTTTGGACGTGTTGCATGTTTTGCAAAAATTCAAATTCAAACTGGAATTCAAATTAAACTCAAATCAGAAAAGAAATAGAAAAAGAAAAAGAGAAAACAGAAAAAAACCGGCCAGTGGGCCGAAACCCACCAGCCGGCCCAGCCAGCGCCCGCTCCAGCCCGCAGCCGCGCGCGCTGCTGCCTCACACTGACAGGCGGGGCCCACCCGATCGTCGTCTACCTCGCGCCAGCGCCGGACTCCCTCACGCCCGAATCAAAACCGATCGGGATTTCAGCGTATCCCCGCTGAATTCTGTTCGTAGGCGACGCGGACATGATCTAAACCACCCCGCCGCCCTCCCCCGTCTATAAAAACCCCGGCCTCGTTCTGTTTTTCCCACGCGATTGCCGATTTTTCCTCCGGTGAGAACCGAGACTTCTCCGGCGAATTCTGGCCGATCTAAGCTCGGAAATTCCGATCTAACTCGCTGGTCTTGATCCACCGCCTCCTGGGAATCTTGCAGGTGCAGAAAACTCGGTGACTTGCGGTGTAAACACAGCGCCGACGAGCCTCGCCGTGGTTTCACTTCGGACCTCGTCGCCGATCACCTTCCAGGACCTCCGAGCTCAAGAAATCCCCCGAGGTGAGGTCCCCGACCTCCCCTCCACCGATCTATGCCATAAAATCACAGTTCTAGGAAGAATTCTCGAAGATCCGAAAGTCTCCAGCGAGATCGCCGCTTCCCTCCGCCGTGCGCCGCCGGCAGCGCCGCCCGCGCTCGATCAGAGCGACGTGGCCGCTTGTGCGCCGTTTATTTTAAATCGCACGGTAGGGTTTAAATCCCCGCGTACCGGTTCGACGTTATAATCTCAGCCGTCGGTTTAAAATCGGACGGTCCACGTCAGCCCCGCG
Source organism: Neostapfia colusana (assembly GCA_030760725.1). NCBI lineage: Eukaryota > Viridiplantae > Streptophyta > Magnoliopsida > Poales > Poaceae > Neostapfia > Neostapfia colusana. The sequence goes on from JASWHV010000001.1 coordinate 92,438,515, forward strand.
TTATAAAGACTGGAAATCTTGCGTGCTACCCCCTGGGGTTCTCGAGAAATAAGAGCTAGCCCCGGAAACTTCTGATCTAGCCCCTGGAACTCCAGAAAATCATGTAAATTCATTTAAAAATCAGTTTTAGCCCCTGTACTTAATAAAAAATTAGGAAAAACACCTCTGATAAGTGTAGCTAGACCCCTAGAAATTCTGAAAATAATATTATAGACCCTGTAGTGGGGTAAGTTTAACTTTTTAACCCTGTTTAGTATTTAATTTAGGAAATTGAATATGTTGCTAGTGTTTAAAAATTAAAAAGTGGGACAAACATATTGTCAAAATTTAATTAAAGACTTTCTCAGTATTTAGAAAACTTTGGAGTGAGATAAAAACATATTTTGGGCTGAATTGAATCTGTTTAATTTATTATTCACATTTAGGGACACATTTTTAAGTAATAAATAATTTTAGAAAATAGGGAAAATAATTGTGAAATAGTTTACATCAGAGGCAAAGGTCAAAATATGTTATTAAATTATTTAGGACCAGAACCTATTCTGTTTAGATGATGTCTATTACTAATTTCATAATAAAGTACACATTTATGCATAGGAAAATAAATCTGAAAATATAGCAACTAGTAAATGATAAATGGAGTTTCTAAAATCCAAAGAATTCAGTTTAGGGTTGGTAGAAATTCTGAAGGCACATATGGAGAAGAAAAATACTTTTCATACATACTTGGTAGTGAAAAGGTGTAGTAGTTGAATATAAGGAATTTATTTAAATTTGAAACACACACATATATATATATATATATATATATATATATAGTATGTAAGTATAAATGTGAACACCAAAGTAGGAATCATATACACATGATTAAAAGTGTATGCAAGCCACAAATCAACACACATAGAGTGACCACAACACATATAATGGTGAATGGCTTTGATAAATATGAATGTGTGGTTTGTATGAAGTGGAAGTGTGAACTATGTCTTATGGGTTGTTGTTTTTCTTTTGCTATGTGTGATGGTATGATGTAGAACCTGCTCAAGGGCAAGTTATTCCTTTCCAAGATCAGGACTACCCATTTCAAGAGCAGCAAGAAGGAGGCAGGTGTCCTTGACCACTTTGATCCTATGCTAGGATGTGTAGCTAGAATTATTTGCATTGTCAATTTAAATATGAAACCCATGATAGGAAGTTTCCCTAGAATTGCATTACCTTGTTTCCTTGTAGCTTGGGTTGGGATTTATTTTATCATGTCATTTATTATTATGCATATGCTTAGCCATGCTTAGAATGGGATGTTTGGGATATGAGATCATCAGTTTATTTTACCATACTCTTCAATGAGATATTGTGAGTTATGTAGAGGTAGGGATCAAGGCAAGTTGGATGTTTTGGTTGTGTGCTGGGTGCACGAGACTCGGGTTTGTGTTTAGTACTTGCCTGGATCCTAAGGACCGGTTCATGGAGCATGTAACCTGGCTTTACAGTGCCAACCACATGCTGAGATGGGGCAGCTTGGCCAATTAATTAGGTGTATCCCCGGCGTAGTATGGGTGTGTTGGATGGTGCGGGGAATAGGTGTCAGCTGGACTACCATATGAACCGCAAGGCTAAAGAGGGGGCCACTGCAGCGGGGTTGGAGCCTCTTGTATGCTGTTAGGGGTGAAACCTCAGTGGGCCCACGCTCGTCGGGAATCCCTTTGTAAAGGCTTCGTAGTGATCTCCTGGCTACACACCTGCGAAGTGTGAATGTGGTTCGTGGCCACTGGCATAATGGAGGTTCTTTTAGTCCACCCGGCAACGGGGGATGAAATCACTACATGTGGGTACAGTGGTACAAACTCTGCAGAGTCAAAACTGTCATGACAGCCGTGCTCACGGTCAAGATCGGCTTGGACTTATTCATTATTAGAGGAATGATGGTTTTGGAAGTTGAGAATGTTAAGCGGGGAGCTTAACATCGGAAATGATGTTATGGTTATTTGGTTATGATGATGGGATGGGAGATTGGGACCATTTCACCTGTGTAGTAATGTAGGTGCTTAATAAGCTAAGGTGATAGGTATTAATTGCATAGTGCTTTAACCTTGAGTTCAATCTCTCCTTGTTCTAGCCATGCATGATATAATTTTCCCACACTTGCTGAGTACCATTGGTACTCAACCTTGCATATTTTGTTGGTTTATATTGCTGCTCAGGTCAAGATAATGAGGTGGTGTATAATGAACAAGACTTTGGTCCCGAAGAAGGTTTCTAGGTTCATGGAGACCCCCGGGCAACGCCTGTGACGGAGCCCTCAAAAATAATATTCCGCTGCTAGTTTATTTACTTGTGATGAACTTATTATTGTCCATCGAGACATTTGCTATGTAAGACTTATTTACATTCGACACCTAGCTTGTAATAAATGATGCTTCACTATTTTTCATCACATGTATGAGAAAATGATCCTGGCATACATGTGATATTCACTTGGTTGTTCTTCGGAAAAACCGGGTGTGACACTGCTGTACACACCGTTGAAGCTAAGAAACTGGAGGACATTCCAGTGGTCCGGGAATATCCGGACGTGTTTCCCGATGATCTACCGGGCATGCCACCCGATCGTGAAGTGGAGTTCAAAATTGAACTAGCACCGGGAACCACACCCATCTCTCGGAGGCCGTAAAAAATGGCACCGAAGGAACTCGCGGAGCTGAAGGAGCAGCTGAATGATTTGTTAAGCAAAGGCTTCATTCGACCCAGTTCATCACCATGGGGATGCTCCGCGCTGTTCGTCAAGAAAAAGGACTAGACTATGAGGTTATGTGTGGACTATCGTCCGCTAAATGCCGTAACTATCAAGAACAAGTATCCACTACCACGTATCGATATGCTTTTCGATCAACTAGTGGGTGCTAAGGTTTTCTCGAAGATGGATCTTCGGTCTGGATATCACCAGATAAAAATCTGGGTGGAAGACATACCCAAGACGGCATTCTCAACGAGATACGGGTTATATGAGTATCTCATCATGTCATTCGGGCTCACTAATGCTCCGGCTCATTTCATGTACTTGATGAATTCAGTCTTCATGCCAGAGCTGGACAAGTTCGTTGTGGATTTCATCGACGATATCTTGGTATATTCTAAGTCAGAAGAAGAACACGCCGAACATCTTCATATTGTGCTCCAACGCCTACGGGATCACAAACTGTATGCGAAATTCAGCAAGTGTGAGTTCTGGATCAATCAAGTGCCATTTCATGGGGACATTATTTCTGCGGAGGGCATCGCAGTTGATCCGAGCAAAATTGTCCAAGTGTTGAATTGGAGTTCACCGAAATCAGTCCATGAAGTCCGTAGTTTTCTCGGTTTAGCGGGTTACTACCGGAGATTCATTCCAAATTTCTCCAAAGTCTCTAAACCGATGACGGAACTTTTGAAGAAAGGCAACAAATATGTGTGGAGTGAAGCATGTGAGGAGGCGTTCAAAGCATTGGTAAAGCACCTCACAACAGCCCCCATGTTGGCGCAGCCCGATACAACTAATGCTTTTGATGTTTATTGCGATGCATCCGGCATCGGCCTTGGCTGCGTGCTTATGCAAGAAGGGCGAGTGGTCTCGTATGGGTCCAGGCAGCTTTGGAATCATGAGCAGAATTATCCGACACATGATCTCGAGTTAGCTGCTGTGGTTCTTGCTCTAAAGATGTGGAGGCACTATTTGCTTGGAAACTTAGTCCACCTCTACACCGACCAAAAGAGTTTAAAGTACATCTTCACACAGAAGGAATTAAATATGAGGCAGCGAAGATGGTTAGAGCTAATCAAGGATTATGAACTGAAGATTCATTACCATCCTGGTAAAGCGAATGTTGTGGCTGACACACTTAGTCAGAAATCACATGTGCATAATCTAACCATGGCTGCAATGGAAGAAGAAGAACCGAGCCTGCGCTTTGTTCCCTATGGGTCATTGTTTAACCTTGTCCTCATTCCTACAATTCGTGATGAAATTGTGGAAGCTCAAAAGAAAGATAAGGGCATGGCCCATCTCTGGAAGAGAATAGACAAGGGAGAAGCTAAGTGCTTCCGGAAAGATGAGAATGGTATGCTATGGTTCAAGGACCGTATAGTCGTACCGAGGAACATGAAGCTTCGTAAGAAGATATTAGACGAAGCTCATCTATCAAAATTTTCCATTCTTCCAGGAAGCAACAAGATGTACCAAGATTTGAGAAACAAGTTTTGGTGGACACGGATGAAGCGGGAAATAGCTAAATACGTATCCGAGTGTGATACGTGTCGAAGGGTGAAAGCAGATCACATGAAGAAACCTGGTTTGCTGCAGCCCCTTCATATTCCGGCATGGAAGTGGGAAGATGTGAGTATGGATTTCATTGTCGGACTGCCGCTCACATCTCAAAAGCATGATTCGGTTTGGGTAATCGTTGACCGATTAACCAAGTCACCACACTTCATACCGGTCAATGTGGGATTCAATGCCAAGAAATATGCGGAGTTATATATTGAACGAATCTTATGTCAGCATGGAGTTCCAAGAACAATAGTTTCAGATCGCGGTGCACTGTTCGTTTCTCGTTTCTGGGAACAGCTGCACGCATATTTGGGAACCAAAGTGCTTAGAAGCTCCGCATATCACCCTCAAACCGATGGGCAAACTGAGAGGGTGAATCAAGTCTTGGAAGATATGCTGAGAGCGTGTGCCATCCACCACGGTAAGAACTGGGATGCTTATCTACCGTTGGCGGAATTCTCGTACAACAACAGCTATCAAACGAGTATCAAGATGGCACCGTATGAGGCTCTCTATGGCCGGAGATGTCGCACACTGCTGAATTGGTGCGAATCCGGTGAAAGAGTGACATTCGGGATTGACCTTGTCAATAACGCCGAAGAACGAGTTCGGATCATACAAGCAAATTTAAAGGCTTCTCAATCTCGACAGAAGAGTTATGCAGACCAGCGACATCGACTGCTGAACTTCAACGTCGGAGAGTACGTATATCTCCGCGTATCTCCAATGAAAGGAGTTCACCGATTCGGTGTAAAAGGAAGGCTCGCTGCCCGATTTATCGGTCCATTCGCTATCACGGAGAAATGTGGACCCGTAGCTTACCGGCTTGAGCTACCGACGAATCTCGCTGGGGTGCATAATATATTTCACGTATCTCAGCTTCGAAAATGTCTCAAGAACACCACTGCTGTCCGAAATGAAGATCTTGAGACATTGCAGCCAGATCTCTCCTATACCGAGCATCCAATCCGGATTATCGATGAAAAGTCTCGGTCGACAAGGAAGCGGACGCTCCAATTCTATAAGGTATTATGGAGAAATCATACCGCGGAGAAAGCAACATGGGAGAGTGAAGAATACCTCCGTTCGAACTACCCGGACTTGCTGTCCGCTCATATAAGGTAATTCCTTCTCTACCGCTTGTCTTTTCTTTTGGAATCTCGGGACGAGATTCTTTTTAAAAGGGGAGGGATGTGAAATCCCAAAATTCTAGCAAGTGGAGCTGCAGTTCACACCGAGAAAAGGAGAGAAAATTTAAACTTTTTAATTTAAAGGTGTGAGCTCCAAGTCGAACTTGAACTTGCAAAAATTCCCGAACACGGAGATCTAAAGCTAACATTTGGTTCTCCACACATCCAATAATAGCCCGGCAAATTATCAGAGCATTTGAATAGGATTTCCTATTTGTTGGAATTTAAACGGAAGAAAATGCGAATTTGAATTTAAATCTCAGTTTCAAATTCCAACTTCACCGAAATTCAAATTTGAGTGCACCATTGTGTTCCTCATATTTATTTTGGCCTATCCTCAAAATTTTATCAAATTTGGAGCTCATTTGCCATTTTAAACCGAATTGGGGGAGGATAAGAGTGAGAAGGGGCATGGACCCCACTGGTCAGAGACACACACGTAGTAGGTGCCGTGCTCTGTTTCTCAGCAACCGGAGAAGCGCCACCTCCCGTCGTCCGAGCGCCAGCTCCTGCTCACGGATGAGAACACCGAGTAAAGAGGGAGCAACACGCTGCCTTCCCTGTGAACCAGTTTTCCTCGCTCCCCACCATCTCCTCGCACAGCTCGAAGCAAAAACACAGCCAAAGAAACTCACCACCGCCGACCCTAGCTGTTCCCCGGTGACTGCCTGCTAGAGACTTCCTCGTGCCCGACGTTCTACACGAAAAAGAGGCGCCCCAGACTGCTCTACACTCCGGTGAAAACCCCTCCTCTTTTCGTGCACTACAGCGGAAGAATTTCTCTGTTTACTGCAAGTGTATTCATAAAACCGAGCTGCACAAATCTTCAAAATTCATCGTGTTCAGTCCACCATCACGTGTGCCGAGCTGGAAACATGTTCTAGACTCTCCAACGCCCCTCTAGGATCAAACATCATTGAAAATCATCAAGAATCGGTGCTGTTCTTTGAGAATTTCGGGCCGGCACCGAATTTTGCCCTAGGTCGCCTATGAGTCCCTATTTGCAGCCATTCTTGGGCCGATTTGAGCTCATGCTGGTGATGAGGGATCCCCCACGGTGCTATAGAGCCCAAGAACCGACCATTTGGTGGAGAAATCACCACGCACGACCTCGCCGGAGCCCTAGGGTTAGCTGTTGCCGGTGCGCCCCGTTTTCCGGCGCGTTTCAGCCGCCGGTGACCTCACCAATGAGTTCAGCATGGGGAAAAATGGGGGGGGCGGCCAGCAGGGGGTCCGGAGGTGGCCGGGAAGGTCATTTCCGGCGACCTTGCCGGAGGGAGCCGCCCCTGGTCTGTTTGGCGCGTGGCTGGAGGTTAGGGATGATGAGTGGGACCCACTGTCAGCATTTAAACATTTTTCAGATTTTCCCATTTCAGTTCAAACTTTGGAGAGCCATAACTTTGTGTAGGAGTGTCCAAAATTTGTGAAACAAAATTTGTTGGATTCCTCCCAAAGATCCAGGAGTGAAGCCCAATATTTATGAAAATTCCTGGATTTGGCTCATTAATTCATTTAAGGAAAATTTTGTATGAATTTTTACAGGAGTTCTGTTAATTGGAAAATTCCCAAATTTGGGTAGGACATTCTCCCAACAATCCTTGAACTCCAGTAAAATTTTCAGAGGCATTGGACTCCATTTGCTTGGCCAAATGTTATTTGAATTCTCTATGTCTCTGAAAAATGGGAAAATGAACAGAGACATTTTCAGACTTTTAACCAAGTTTGGAAAATTCATATCTCTGTGTAGGAAGCTCCAAAAATGTATAAACAAAGTCCTATGGACTGATGAGACTCTCAAGTTTCTGAAAAACTAAATTTGGAGCATGACAAGACACTATAATTGCCATAGGATTTCAGAGAAGCCAAATAGTAAGAAAATTCCCTAGGCCACATCTTCCATCAACTTTGTCTGAAATTTTGCAAGCCATACCTCTGTAAGATATAAGGTCCACTGTAAAAATTTCAGAGCAAATTGAGATAATCTTCTCCAGTTTTCTGCTGGTTCTTTCCACTACCTTTCTTACGTCCATTAGATATAACTCTTTGATTTTTACTCCAACCAACATCTACTGCCAGCTAAAGTTCTCTGTTTTTGTCCATAACAGAGATTCTTACTCACCTTAGAGTTGGTATAAACCATCCTTAGTTCCTAAAACACATTTGTTTTATAATTCAGTTACTTGTATTAAAAACTGTGCATATTCATATCGGTAGGAAATACGACAAAGGAGGTCGACGGGCAACTTGACTCGGAGCAGCAAGTTGAAGCTTAACTCATCGCCAAGATACTGACTATAAAGTAGAACTAAACCTGCAGCAACATTGTAAAATCCCCAAAAGTGATAGCAAGAAAATTCTGCTCATGTGCACTTATGAAAAATGAGGAGAATTAAAACTTTGAATTATAATGGGGTAAGTTCAAAGTGAGGGTTTAGATTTTCCAAAACTTCCAATCATGGGGATCTAAATGCACAGCTTGGATCTTCATAGTCCAATTATTCACCCTTCCAAATTTCAGCTCATTTGGAGGAGTTTCAATATTTGTTTGGGATTAAAAGGAAGAGCCCTCTAATCTGAATTTCAAATTCAGTTTCAAATTCCAATTCCATCAATTTGAAAATTGGGTTTCACAAATGTGTTCTCCACCTTTGAATGAGCAGCCATGCCAAAAATTGGAAATTTTGGAACTGGTTTGCTATATTTTTGAGGCAATACAAAATGGAGAATTCAAACTCCATTTCAAATTCAAATGGTCAAATACAATTCAAACTTTCACACCAGAATTCAAATCATTTGAATTCTGAAAGTTTAAACCATGACTTGCTGTGAAAGTCTAGCCTTAAATGTTGAGTTGCTGGGGAAGAAATATCAATGGAAATTGGATAGAAATTAGAGGTGGTGGGACCCCTTTGTCAGCCACACAAATGTCCACCGCCTCTGCAGAATTTCGTCGAACAGTGAGAGCTCGACAGCTCTCGGTTGCAACCCGCTCCCGAGAAACACCGTGCCACCTCCTGTTGCCTCGGCTATCTGCTCAGCCCTCCACGCCACAGCAGCAGAACACTTCACTTTGCCCTCTCGGTCTTCAATTGACGTGCTTCCCAGCCTTCTGCTCGAGTGCACAAGCAAGAACACAGAGCCACGCTGGTCTGCTCGGGTCACCGTTGCTGCTTCACGTCTTCCGGCCGCCCCAACGTCTCTCCCGCACGTCCAGCACCTCTCTAAGGTGCGCCAAGGTCTGTAGATCATGCTACCGCAGTCCCCTTGCCCTTCCCTGTCGCCGGCTCGCTGGAATTTGGATTTTGGCGCCGGTACACGTGAAGAACCGCCCCAAACCAAAACTGTAAATTCGTCCAACGTAGTTGATCATCGGTTCTACAATTCAAGCCACAGAAACTAGTGATTCTAGCGCCCTCCCACGCCAAAGCACGCATCAAACCGTCCACCACACGCCCTGGGCGACGAGAAATCGCCGGCGGCGGCAAAAACGGGTCAGTCCTCCGGTGAACCCTATGTTCCGACCATTTGCTGCAAGGTTTAGCATGCGTTCCATGTTCCCCGATCATTGGTGATGCTTTAGGGCAAGGTAGCTCGCTGGGAGAAGCTTCGGACGACCCGGAACGCGTTGATGCCGAGCTCCCAAGCCGCCCCACCAGTGCCGGCCTGTTTTCCGCCGTTTTCATGCGTGGAAACCTTGCCTGGCAGCTGCGCCATGTTCCGAGGAGCAGGTAGGGCGAAACCGGAGCTAATTTGGTGGAGAAATGAGGGAGAACGAGCCATGCCAAGATTTGAACTGGTGTGCACGCGCGTCTCTGGCGGGAGGTTGAAGAAGGACCTGACAGTGGCCCCCCCTGTTAAGTCTCTGTATAGGTTGCAAACAGAGAGCTAGTCAAGCTTCAAAAATCCATAACTTTGTGTAGACAGCTCCAAATAGGGTGAGACGAATTTTGTCTGAATCCTTAGGAGGAGTACTTTACAGAGGAATAAATTGCATACTATTAAAATGCCCAGGAATTACTGTAGAATTGTTTTTAGTAAATACTTTAGGGATTTATTACAGGAGCAATTCTTTATGAAATATCCCCAAATTTGGGCAGCTAGTTTTTTTCATAGTGCCTGACCTCCAGTAAAAATGTCAGGATTTTTGGAGCTTATTTGGAGGGCTTAATCAGTAGGTTATCTCAGGATTAAATAAATTAGCTAAAAATCATAGAATTGATTTCCAGAAAATGGTTCAACCTTCATACCTCCATAACTTTCTGTAGCGATGTCAAAAATTTGTGAAACAAATTTTGTTGGGTTTATCTCAGTCAGTAATTTGCAGAAATGCAAAGAAATTGATCTGAAGATCTCTGGATATTCTCCAAGATTCATCAAAGTTAAATTTTTGGGAATTTAGTCCAGAATAATCTCTGTTATGGAATTTCTTCAAATTTGGCCAGGAAGTTCCTCATGACATTACTGATCTCCAGTAAAAATTTGAGCTTCATTGGAGTTCATTTGATAGATGAAATTACCTTCCAAAATTCAGCCTTTATTTGGAAATTCAAATTTAAACAGAAGCTTTTTCAGAACTCTGGCCCAACTTCAAAAATTCATATCTCTCTGATGGTAGCTCCAAAAATGGTGAAACAAATTTTGTTAGAACCATGGAGACTTACCCTAATCAGATCTTGAACAATTAGCTATGTCAAAGCTCCTGAATTGGGCTCAAAATTCAGAGAAGCATTGTACTTGTAGGAATTTTAAAGACTACATTGTGCAATGACATGTCTCCGAAGTTGGCTCAAATCATCCTTAGAGGGTCTAGTATCTACTGTAAAAATCCCAAAGCCAATTAAGGATTCTAAATAGCAATAGCTATGAATAGTAGTTCAATTCTTATAAATCCTTAATACTTATACATCTATTTTGCTACATTTCATTTAGTGACTGAAGTTGAGGACGCACCGGAGCCTTTGGACGTCCTGCCACTTGAAGCTGAATTTCCCTTGTACTCGCAACCAGGCAAGCCCCGGTTTGCACTTAAGTACCTTTTATAAAATTCTTTATTTGTATCACTAATGCCTAGGGTGAATGTTTGCATTAGAGTTAAGATGATTGAAACCCCACTTGCATAACCTTTTAAATCCTATGAAGGGTTGGGTAGCTTACAGAGCCGACGAGTAGACAAGGCCCCGCTAATATGCTTAGGACCTCGGTAGAAGTCGAGTAGTTGGAATCTACTCGCGAGGTAAGGTTTATCACACGGTTTGGTCAGAATAGAAAATGGCTTAAGAGTGGTGAAAATGAGACCCAGCAGGGTGGATAGGAAGCAGTGAGCGGAGGTCTCACGTGTGTAGCCCTGTTGGTGTCGATTGAGGACCGAGTCGTGTGCGGGCCTGCTGAACAAGTATCGAACAGTACCGGATGGCATACTGACATAAGCAGGAAACCGATGTAAATGGTTAACCTGGGTGCCGAGGCTTACCCAACCGTAAACAGGAGTGGGTTGAGGGTAGCAAGGTGTAAATCTGCCGGTGGGCACAGTCACGCTCCACGCAGGGACCTCCTACCCGTTACGGATGGACCGGTTCGGCATTTGGATTGCCTTTGAAAGGTTGTTGCATACAACAGAGTAGGAAGGGGTGTGGAATCACGCTTCTGAAAGTGGGTGTATGCAACATGTTGTCCGGGTGTCTCCTGATTGCAATCACCGTCCCTCGCGGTTATTTGAGACCGCTTGTTCACTGTTTCGTGACGTAGTAAGAAGTGAAGTAAGCCAGTTGAATGATAATATGCTGTGATGATAGATTAATGTTTTGGAAACCATGTCTGCTGTAGATGTAGAGCTAATTAAGTTTACTTTCCGCTTTGGGCATCACCACATCAGAGGAAAGCGTTTCTTGTTTGATTGTGGACTTCCGATGTCAGGGCTGCCTAAGGCACATGAATTTGCTGCTATAAAACTGAAAGTAAGGATCAACTTATAGGCGTGTATTTGTCGCAAATTCCTTTTTCCTATCATACACCTCCCTGCATGTAGAGTTCCATGCCTAGGCTAGACGGTTAAGCCTTGCTGAGGCATCGTGCTCACGGTTGCAATATTCGAGCTGTATGCAGGTGAGAGCTATGAGGAGGGTTCTGAGGACGAGGTGATGCCCCCGTCAGGGTACACGGCCGAGATGGAGCCCTGCACGCCACCGTGATCTCTGGTTTCATGCTGCTAGCGTGTAGCGTCCCCGGGCTAGACGGCTGCACTTTTGCATAGTTAGGATGAGAGGCTACTATTGTACATTACTTCCGCTGTATAGTTATATTTTGTAAAAGATTTCCGCTGTTTTATATCAAATAAAAGTTTGTATGTTGTTCTTTAATCTTTTCGTGTGTGCTGTTGGGTGCCGCATCGCACGGCACCACCCTATGCGATCCTGGAGTGGGTGAACCACGGGGTGGTCCCCACAGACGTGGTATCAGAGCCGCATTGGGAATAGCACGCTCGAAAAGAGCTTATTTTGAAAATTTAGATGTAGTCGAGTGAGGATTAGTCAATAAGCCCACATAAGGTCTATGATAGTAGTAGTTACTAAGGTGGAAATGCTAACATATTTATTATACATTCTGTAACGACGCTCCGACGTCAGGTAAGAGGTAAGGTACGCCACCGCAGGCGGATCAATTGCGGTAACTCCCCATACGAGTAATAGTATGGAAGGTTATACCGTGGCTTGGCATGGTAGTTAATATGAGTCTTTGAACCTCTCCATGGTTCTGAGAGCATATAAAAACGCTGATCTCCAGCGTGCTTTAGGCAAAAGTGAGAATACCCCATCGTGTGGTAAGCAACACGATAGTATGCAACTCTTGTACGTTCAATGTTCAAAGGGCCATACGCAGCACTCGCCATCGGCGTGCCTCAACGGTCATGAGGCAGTAGGTGGTATCCGTTGGGTTGATAAAATTCCCAACCGCGACGACCCGTTCGCGCTCTACTCGGGTTCCCCGTCGTGTGGTGTGAAAACACGACCATGTACCTTGAGACGTGGCTTGACTCAAGGACGATTCGTATGGCAATGATACGAACCGTATGTTTTTACTACGATATGGAACTGCCTGAAATGTCTAAAACCCTTGTGTGCACAATTATTGGGTGCTCTTCTGCAGGTACATTAACCACGTTAGTGCATGACATGTAGAAACCGTTTGTGAGTGACGTCTTTAGTTCCACCATGTGACACGTATATGCCGGAATACCGGTTTTGGATTTTTCTTTGGTGAGGAAACGTAGTACCGACTGCATAAAAGTTTATTTTCAAAGAAAAGAATCACAATGAAGTATAGGAATTCATTTAGGGGTTAGTAAACTCCTATATTGAACTAAGAGTCAATTGGGAGTATAGGTTCAATCTCAAAAGCTTAAGAACAATCTCCCCTGTTTTTGGCAGAAATTTTTCTGAACTTGAACAGGGCATAACTTAAGATTAGTTGAACCAATGGAGGTGTGGGATACCATTCTGGAAAGGTTTAGAAGTCCTCTACAACTTTTCTGTAGAGCTCCAGAACAAAATCTACCTCCAAAGGGATGAAAATCTCAGATGAGTAGGTACTGTACAGAAACAGGGCAGACCAAATGCTCTCTGGAATTTTCCGTATTTTGACCAAAACACTTAGTTTCACCGTTCGACATCCAGTGGCTGTTGTAAAACAGCGAGTTGGAGTCGAAGGGTTTATGAATTTGACACATCACTTCGAGTTAGTACATGTTTGGGTCGAATACAATAGCGAGGAATTACGCATGCTAACACACTTAACATCCCGTGGTGACCCCGATGGTCGAAATGAACTTTTAAACCCATAAAGTTCAATACTTTGGAACTCGATCATGTGACACGGTCCAGGGATGTATATGTTGCATAAAGTTTATACTTTATCCATATGTGTGATTGTTATGTGCATTGTTTATCCCATTCTCGCACTACTATTGTATAGACTGGATGAAATAAACCAACATGCGCTGATCGTTTGAATGGTCTGAATGCAGAATGGTGCGGACACGTTCAACGCAAGAGGAGGGAGGTCCAAGTCAAGTTCGTGGTGATGAGTCTCCACCTCCGGAGCAAACCACGACGCAGCAGCAACCACCTCCTCCACCGCCAGAACTCCCAAGGAACCTGGCGGAGGTTCTCGCCGCAGTGCTCGGCTCGCGCGACGAGCAAACAGAGTTTCTGCGGATGCTAGTCCACCAAAATGCGTCCCATCAGGGAGGACGCCAAGACAATGGGCAACGCCAGCCCCAACAAAGTTCATATTCAGAATTCATGGCGGCCCATCCACCGGTCTTCACGGAGGCCGAAGAACCTTTGGAGGCGGACAGCTTTATCCGCACTCTGGAGGCGAAGTTCGGGCTGCTGCGATGCACCGAACACCAGAAGGCGCTGTATGCAGCGCAACAGCTTCAAGGAGAAGCCGGTACCTGGTGGGCGAACTACACCGCCTCCTTACCGGCTGGCCATGCCATCACATGGATGGAGTTCCGGGAGGCGTTCCGCGCCTATCACATACCTCCCGGTGTGATGGAAATGAAGCTCCAGGAGTTCCTGGCGTTACGGTAAGGCGAGAGGAGTGCTCATGAGTACTCCAGGTTATTCAACCGGCTGGCGCAGTATGCGGCAGGATTTGTGGGCACGGAAGACAACAAGCGCAATGCGTTCTTCCAGGGCCTGAACTCAAAGATGAAGGTCCATCTCGCCCAGAGCAATCGCGGCACATTCAATGATCTAGTTAATGCCGCGATTCTACAGGAGAATGCTCAGCGCGAGCGCGGTTCTGACAAGAGGAAACGCAGCGCGCTGACAAGCAGCAGTGGTGGAACGCCACAGAAATACCGCGTGGTATATCTCTCACCATCCGGTCAGAGATGGCAGCCACCGGCGCGACCGCCTCAGTTTCGCGGTCGGCAATATAATGCGCCGGGCTTTTGACCGACGTATCCACCACAGCAACAGCAGCAGCAAAGGATGGTCCCGCGTGCGCCCCAGTTTCAACAGCGTGCACCGGGATTCCGTCCTCAAGTCGGCGGGACCCCGACACCTTACACGTGCTATACGTGTGGCCGTGTCGGGCACATTTCGAGGCACTGCCCCGAGCCGCGACAGGGCAGGGGTGCAGCACCATATCAGGGTGCTAATCAGCCCCACAAACAGCCCAAGAAACCAGCACCAAAACCCGGCAACGTCCACCACTTAGCTATCGAAGACGTGCCGGAAGGCGAACCCGTCCTCGTGGGTACGTTCTCTTACCTAGATCATCCCGTAGTCATACTTTTTGAGTCCGGTGCCACCCATAATTTCATAAGTCAGTGTTATGTTATTAAATATCAACTGCATATCATTCCCACAAATAATTCATATTTGATATGTTCTCCGGGTGGGAAAATAACAGCTGATAGAATGGTCTATAGAGCACCATTACAGTTGGGTGGGAATCTATATCCGACTTCTCTAATCATGTTAGAGAGTCAAAAACTTGATGTCATTTTAGGAATGTCATGGCTACATCGCCATGGTGCTGTTCTTGACATCATTCCACGTGTGGTTCGTTTAAACTCTCCACTCCATGAACCACATATTCTTATTCTTGACCATTGGGTTCAAGAAACCCCAGCCACATATAACACGGAAGCCACGAAACTTGAGGATATTCGTGTGGTCCGTGAATACCTGGATGTCTTTCCAGATGATCTTCCGGGCATGCCACCTGAAAGGGATGTCGAGTTCAAGATCGAACTTGTACCCGGGACGACACTGATATCACGGAGACCATACAAGATGGCTCCGAACGAGCTGGCTGAACTGAAGGAGCAGCTCAACGATCTAATGAAGAAGGGTTTCATTCGACCGAGTTCCTCGCCATGGGGATGCTCGGCGCTGTTTGTGAAGAAGAAGGATGAAACCTTGAGGTTGTGTGTGGACTACCGACCTCTCAACGCCGTCACCATCAAGAATAAATATCCACTGCCCCGCATCGATATTCTCTTCGATCAACTTGTGGGTGCGAGTGTATTTTCCAAGATGGATCTTCGCTCCGGATATCATCAAATCAAGATCCAAGCGGAGGATATCCCAAAGACGGCCTTCTCGACGAGATATGGGTTGTATGGATACCTCGTCATGTCCTTTGGTCTCACCAACGCCCCGGCACACTTCATGTATCTCATGAACTCAGTGTTCATGCCGGAGTTGGACAAGTTTGTGGTGGTCTTCATAGACGACATCTTGGTCTACTCCAAGTCTGAAGAGGAACACACCAAGCACTTGCATATCGTGCTTCAACGATTAAGAGACCATAAGCTTTATGCCAAGTTCAGCAAGTGCGAGTTTTGGATCAGCCAAGTGCCATTCCTTGTTCATATCATTTCTGCAGAAGGCATTGCAGTTGATCCAAGCAAAATCGAACAAGTGCTGAAATGGAAGTCCCCCACATCAGTCCATGAAGTCAGAAGTTTCCTCGGGTTAGTAGGATATTACCGGAAATTCATACCGAACTTCTCCAAGCTTGCTAAGCCGATGACTGAACTGTTGAGAAAGGGGATCAAATATGTTTGGAGCTCAGCTTGCGAAGAAGCTTTCCAAGTATTAGTGAAGCATCTTACAACAGCCCCGGTGTTAGCTCAACCGGATACAACCAAACCCTTCGACGTATATTGTGATGCGTCCGGTATCGGGCTTGGCTGTGTATTGATGCAAGGAGGAAGAGTGGTCGCCTATGGCTCACGTCAACTCCGTAACCACGAGCAGCACTATCCAACTCATGATCTCGAGCTTGCTGCTGTGTTATTGGCCTTGAAGATGTGGAGGCACTATTTGCTTGGGAACTTAGTGCACCTCTACACCGACCACAAAAGTCTGAAATATATATTCACTCAAAAGGAGTTGAATATGCGGCAACGGAGATGGCTAGATTTGATCAAAGACTATGAGATCGAGATTCACTACCATCCTGGGAAGGCAAACGTGGTTGCCGATGCCTTAAGCCGCAAATCCCATGTCAACAGTCTGTCCATCACCCCACTTGAAGAGGAGGAGCCGAGTCTGTACTTGGTTCCATATGGGGCATTATATAATCTTGCTCTCATCCCTACAATACGAGAGGAGATTATGGAAGCGCAGAAGAAAGACGTGGGGATGTTGCACATTTGGAGAAGGATGAAGAATGGCGAAATGAAATGCTTCCGAAGAGATGATAACGGTACACTATGGTTTAAAGACCGTATAGTGGTACCCCGCGACATGAAGCTTCGGAGGAAAATATTGGACGAAGCTTATTTTTCCAAGTATTCTATTCATCCGGGCAGCAACAAGATGTACCAAGATCTGAAAACAAGGTTTTGGTGGACGCGGATGAAAAGAGAAATCGCAAAGTACGTATCCGAATGTGATACGTGTCGGCGGGTGAAAGCCGACCATATGCGTAAAGCCGGACAGCTGCAACCGTTGAACATTCCGGCGTGGAAGTGGGAGGATATCAGCATGGACTTCATAGTCGGATTATCTCTCACGTCTCACAAACATGACTCGATTTGGGTGATAGTCGATCGACTAACCAAGTTGGCTCATTTCATTCCCGTACATACCAGTTACGTGGCCAAGCAATATGCGGAGCTTTATATTGCAAGAATCTTATGCTTGCACGGTGTTCCCCGCTCCATTATTTCAGATCGCGGTGCGCTGTTTGTCTCTCGGTTTTGGGAACAGCTGCACGCATCATTGGGGACCAAACTGATCCGAAGCTCCGCGTATCACCCGCAGACAGATGGTCAAACTGAACAGGTGAATCAAGTGCTTGAAGACATGCTACGCGCTTGTGCCATCCACTACGGCAAGAATTGGGACGATTATTTGCCGTTGGCGGAGTTTTCTTACAACAATGGCTATCAAGCTAGCATCAAGATGGCGCCGTATGAAGCTCTCTACGGCCAGAAATGTCACACACCTCTCAACTGGTGCGAGTCCGGCGTGTCATCTACGGCATTGAACTGGTGAATGAAGCTGAAGAATGAGTGCGAGTGATACAAGCCAACCTCAAGGCTGCTCAATCTCGTCAGAAAAGCTATGCGGATAAAAGACGCCGTCCTCTCCACTTCAACATCGGGGACCATGTGTATGTCTGTGTGTCTCCGATGAAAGGAGTTCACCGTTTCGGAGTGAAGGGTAATCTTGCACCGCGGTTCATTGGTCCGTTCACCGTTATTGAAAAATGCGGACCCGTAGCCTATCGCCTAAATTTACCGGCGTCGCTCGCAGGCATTCACAACGTCTTCCACATCTCTCAGCTGAGGAAATGCCTCAAACCCTCAGCTGAAATCCGCACTGAAGACATAGAAGTTCTTCAACCGGACCTCACGTACACGGAGTATCCAATCCGGATCATCGATGAAAAGACTCATGCCACAAGAAACCGGACCTTATGGTTCTACAAGGTCTTGTGGAGTAACCATACCGCTGATGAGGCGACATGGGAAAGCGAGGATTATCTACGAGCGTATTATCCGGACTTGCTATCATCATATACCCGGTAAGGTTTTCCCCACTTTACTTTTCCTTTGGAATCTCGGGACGAGATTCTTTTTAAGGGGGGAGGGATGTAAAATCCTTAAAAGTGGTACCAAGAAAATTCGGCTCATGTGCACTTATGAAAAATGAGGAGAATTAAAACTTTGAATTATAATGGGGTAAGTTCAAAGTGAGGGTTTAGACTCTCCAAAACTTCCAAACATGGGGATCTAAATGCACAGCTTGGATCTTCATAGTCCAAATATTCACCCTTCCAAATTTCAGCTCATTTGGAGGAGTTTCAATATTTGTTTGGGATTAAAAGGAAGAGCCCTCTAATCTGAATTTCAAATTCAGTTTCAAATTCCAATTCCCTCAATTTGAAAATTGGGTTTCACAAATGTGTTCTCCACCTTTGAATGAGCATCCATGCCAAAAATTGGAAATTTTGGAACTGATTTGCTATATTTTTGAGGCAATACAAAATGGAGAATTCAAACTCCATTTTAAATTCAAATGGTCAAATACAATTCAAACTTTCACACCAGAATTCAAATCATTTGAATTCTGAAAGTTTAAACCATGACTTGCTGTGAAAGTCTAGCCTTAAATGTTGAGTTGCTGGGGAAGAAATATCAGTGGAAATTGGATAGAAATTAGAGGTGGTGGGACCCCTTTGTCAGCCACACAAATGTCCACCGCCTCTGCAGAATTTCGTCGAACAGTGAGAGCTCGACAGCTCTCGGTTGCAACCCGCTCCCGAGAAACACCGTGCCACCTCCTGTTGCCTCGGCTATCTGCTCAGCCCTCCATGCCACAGCAGCAGAACACTTCACTTTGCCCTCTTGGTCTTCAACCGACGTGCTTCCCAGCCCTCTGCTCGAGTCCACAAGCAAGAACACAGAGCCACGCTGGTCTGCTCGGGTCACCGTTGCTGCTTCACGTCTTCTGGCCGCCCCAACGTCTGTCCCGCACGTCCAGCACCTCCCTAAGGTGCGCCAAGGTGTGTAGATCATGCTACCGCAGTCCCCTTGCCCTTCCCCGTCGCCGGCTCGCCGGAATTTGGATTTTGGCGCCGGTACACGTGAAGAACCGCCCCAAACCAAAACTGTAAATTCGTCCAACGTAGTTGATCATCGGTTCTACAATTCAAGCCACAGAAACTAGTGATTCTAGCGCCCTCCCACGCCAAAGCACGCATCAAACCGTCTACCACACGCCCCGGGCGAAGAGAAATCGCCAGCGGCGGCAAAAACGGGTCAGTCCTCCGGTGAACCCTATGTTCCGACCATTTGCTGCAAGGTTTAGCCTGCGTTCCATGTTCCCCAATCATTGGTGATGCTTTAGGGCAAGGTAGCTCGCCGGGAGAAGCTTCGGACGCGCCGGAACGCGTTGATGCCGAGCTCCTGAGCTGCCCCACCGGTGCCGGCCTGTTTTCGGCCGTTTTCATGCGTGGAAACCTTGCCCGGCAGCTGCGCCATGTTCCCAGGAGCAGGTAGGGTGAAACCGGAGCTAATTTCATGGAGAAATGAGGGAGAACGAGCCATGCCAAGATTTGAATTGGTGTGCACGCGCGTCTCTGGCGGAAGGTTGAAGAAGGACCTGACAGTGGGCCCCCCCTATTAAGTCTCTGTATAGGTTGCAAACAGAGAGCTAGTCAAGCTTCAAAAATCCATAACTTTGTGTAGACAGCTCCAAAATGGGTGAGACGAATTTTGCCTGAATCCTTAGGAGGCGTACTTTACAGAGGAATAAATTGCATACTATTAAAATGCCCAGGAATTTCTGTAGAATTGTTTTTAGTAAATATTTAGGGATTTATTACAGGAGCAATTCTAAATGAAATATCCCCAAATTTGGGCAGCTAGTCCTTTTCATAGTGCCTGACCTCCAGTAAAAATTTCAGGATTTTTGGAGCTTATTTGGAGGGCTTAATCAGTAGGTTATCTCAGGATTAAATAAATTAGCTAAAAACCATGGAATTGATTTCTAGAAAATGGTTCAACCTTCATACCTCCATAACTTTCTGTAGGGATGTCAAAAATTTGTGAAACAAATTTTGTTGGGTTTATCTCAGTCAGTAATTTGCAGAAATGCAAAGAAATTGATCTGAAGATCTCTGGATATTCTCCAAGATTCATCAAAGTTAAATCTTTGGGAATTTAGTCCAGAATAATCTATGTTATGGAATTTCTTCAAATTTGGCCAGGAAGTTCCTCATGACATTACTGATCTCCACTAATAATCTGAGCTTCATTGGAGTTAATTTGCTAGATGAAATTACCTTCCAAAGTTCAGCCTTTATTTGGAAATTCAAATTTAAACAGAATCTTTTTCAGAACTCTGGCCCAACTTCAAAAATTCATATCTCTCTGATGGTAGCTCCAAAAATGGTGAAACAAATTTTGTTAGAACCACGGAGACTTACCCTAATCAGATCTTGAACAATTAGCTATGTCAAAGCTCCTGAATTGGGCTCAAAATTCAGAGAAACATTGTACTTGTAGGAATTTTAAAGACTATATTGTGCAATGACATGTCTCCAAAGTTGGCTCAAATAATCCTTAGAGGTCTAGTATCTACTGTAAAAATCCCAAAGCCAATTAAGGATTCTAAATAGCAATAGCTATGAATAGTAGTTCAATTCTTATAAATCCTTAATACTTATACATCTATTTTGCTACATTTCATTTAGTGACCGAAGTTGAGGACGCACCGGAGCCTTTGGACGTCCTGCCACCTGAAGCTAAATTTCCCTTGTACTCGCAACCAGGCAAGCCCCGGTTTGCACTTAAGTACCTTTTATAAAATTCTTTATTTGTATCACTTATGTCTAGGGTGAATGTTTGCATTAGAGTTAAGGTGATAGAAACCCCACTTGCATAACCTTTTAAATCCTATGAGTGGTTGGGTAGCTTACAGAGCCGACGAGTAGAGAAGGCCCCGCTAATATGCTTAGGATCTCGGTAGAAGTCGAGTAGTTGGAATCTACTCGCGAGGTAAGGTTTATCACACGGTTTGGTCAGAATAGAAAATGGCTTAAGAGTGGTGAAAATGAGACCCAGCAGGGTGGATAGGAAGCAGTGAGCGGAGGTCTCACGTGTGTAGCCCTGTTGGTGTCGATTGAGGACCGAGTCGTGTGCAGGCCTGCTGAACAAGTATCGAACAGTACAGGATGGCATACTGACATAAGCAGGAAACCGATGTAAATGGTTAACCTGGGTGCCGAGGCTTACCCAACCGTAAACAGGAGTGGGTTGAGGGTAGCAATGTGTAAATCTGCCGGTGGGCACAGTCACGCTCCACGCAGGGACCTCCTACCCGTTACGGATGGACCGGTTCAGCATTTGGATTGCCTTTGAAAGGTTGTTGCATACAACAGAGTAAGAAGGGGTGTGGAATCACGCTTCTGAAAGTGGGTGTATGCAACGTGTTGTCCGGGTGTCTCCTGATTGCAATCACCGTCCCTCGCGGTTATTTGAGTACCGCTTGTTCACTGTTTCATGACGTAGTAAGAAGTGAAGTAAGCCAGTTGAATGATAATATGCTGTGATGATAGATTAATGTTTTGGAAACCATGTCTGCTGTAGATGTAGAGCTAATTAAGTTTACTTTCCGCTTTGGTCATCACCACATCGGAGGAAAGCGTTTCTTGTTTGATTGTGGACTTCCGATGTGAGGGCTGCCTAAGGCACATGAATTTGCTGCTATAAAACTGAAAGTAAGGATCAACTTATAGGCGTGTATTTGTCGCAAATTCCTTTTTCCTATCATACA
Organism: Neostapfia colusana; assembly: GCA_030760725.1. NCBI lineage: Eukaryota > Viridiplantae > Streptophyta > Magnoliopsida > Poales > Poaceae > Neostapfia > Neostapfia colusana. The sequence goes on from JASWHV010000001.1 coordinate 92,460,315, forward strand.
CCTCCCTGCATGTAGAGTTCCATGCCTAGGCTAGACGGTTAAGCCTTGCTGAGCCATCGTGCTCACGGTTGCAATATTCGAGCTGTATGCAGGTGAGAGCTATGAGGAGGGTTCCGAGGACGAGGCGATGCCCCTGTCAGGGTACACGGCCGAGATGGAGCCCTGCACGCCGCCATGATCTCCGGTTTCATGCTGCTAGCGTGTAGCGTCCCCGGGCTGGACGGCTGCACTTTTGCATAGTTAGGATGAGAGGCTACTATTGTACATTACTTCCGCTGTACAGTTATATTTTGTAAAAGATTTCCGCTGTTTTATATCAAATAAAAGTTTGTATGTTGTTCTTTAATCTTTTCGTGTGTGCTGTTGGGTGCCGCATCGCACGGCACCACCCTATGCGATCCTGGAGTGGGTGAACCACGGGGTGGTCCCCACAAACATAAGGCAAGCCCCGGTTTGCATTTAACAACTTTTAGTTATATTTTACTTTGTATCATTTTTATGGGTCTAGTATGTATTGTGCATTAGGTCAAGGTGATTGATACTCCAAACGCATGACCCACAAACCCTTGGAGTACAGGGTAGAATAGGTTACCTTCGTGTAGTTTCTGCTAGACTAAAGTTGTATAGAATCCGGTACAAGTCGGGTAGTTGGAAGCTACCCGCGAGTTTAGGATGTTGGTTCAGCGGGATATGATCCTAGAGAATGAAAGTTCTGGAATGGAAAATGAGACCGAGCAGAGAGTAGGAGCAGAAGGATGTTGGGCCTGTGTGGCTGTAGCTCTGTTTGTGTCGGTTAAGGACCGATGCGTATGCCGCCCTGCTGAGCAAGTTTGAACAGTACCGGATGCATATCGGATATATGGGACCCGATAAACCGATGTAACTCGGGTACTCTCGTGTCGAAACTTATACGGCCATCCTTTGGGGGTTGGTGTCAGAGGTGTAAACCCGCTAGCGGAGCAACTTTGACGTGTTCCGTGTAGTGGCCCTTCTGATGGGTCGGCGGAACTGGTTCGACATTGGAGTGACGGGTGAAAGGTTGATGCATACAACGTAAGAAAGAGCTCACGTGAGTCTTTCAAGGCAGGTGTATGTGTCGTGTATTCCGGGTGTGTCCTGATTGCAATCACCGTCCCTCGCGGTTATATGAGTACCACTTGTTCACTGAGTTGTGATGCAGTAATAAATTCCAGATAAAGGGTGATGAATCATTTGCTGATGTGAAGTTCTTAAATTCATTGTATTGCCAACCACGTATGTTGTAGTTGTAGAGCTCATTAAGTTTATTTTCCTCTTTGAGCATCACCACATTGGAGAAAAGCGTTTCTTGTTTGATTGTGGACTTCCGATGTGAGGGCTGCCTAAGGCATAATAATCTGCTGCTATAAACCTGAAAGTAAGGATCAACCTTTAGGCATGTCGTTGTTGCATTATATTTTTCCTATATTAGAAATCACTGCATGTAGAGTTCCATGTTTAGGAGTGTCGGTTAAGTCTTGCTGAGCCATCGTGCTCACGGTTGCATTGTTAGTGTTTTGCAGGTTACAAAATTTGCTATGAAGATGGTTGTTCGGTGAGCCATCAGAGACTTACCGGAAACCCTGCCGCTGCACTTATCTTTGTGGAAGCTAGTAAGAAGCGTCCGCGGGCTGGACGTATTCTCTTTTGCATAGTTAGGACCGAGAGTAAGTGTGTATGTATATTCCGCTGCGTGTACCCTCGTGGTACATTATTTTGTAAATGACAATATTTTGAGAAATAAAAGACTTTGTACTTTATGGTTCTTTTCGTGTATGCTATTGGGTGCCGCATCGCACGGCGCCACCCAATGTGTATCCTGCAGTGTGGATCCCGGAAGGGGTTCCCGCAGTCGTGGTATCAGAGCCGCATTGGGAATATCACGCATGAAAAGAGCTTATTTTTGAAAACCTAGAAGTATACGTGTGAGGAACGTATATTATGCCCACATAAGGACTATTGGTAGCATAGTTACTTAAGGTGGCAAGCTAACAGTGTGTTACATTTAGTATTTTAATTCAGTAACGACGCACCTACGTGGAGGTAAGAGGTAAGGTACGCCACCGCAGGCGGATCAATTGCGGTAACTCGCCATACGAGTTATAGTATGGAATGGTATACCGTGGCTTGGCACGGTAGTTAATATGAGTCTCTGAACCTCTCTATGGTTCTGAGAGCATGTGAAAACGCTGATCTCCAGCGTGCTTTAGGCAAAAGTGAGAATACCCCATCGTGTGGTAAGCAACAACCAGACTCAACCGGTGGATGGAATTTTTTTGTAGATTGGTTTTTTGTAGATGGCAGCGGATGGGAGAAACAAAACTGAACCAAAACAAATCTAAACCAGCAACCAGACTCAACCTAGGACACAAACTCAGAATTACGGACTCCGAAACTAAATTGTGCAAAAGGTTGAGCGGGGGTTGTAGGTCAGGGAAACTAAAAATTTTTTATGGCTTTTTATGGACGATAGGACTGAAACAAAATAAATCTAAAGGGCACACAAGTATACCTCATGGTGAACCTGGAAATCTGGTACCAATTGATAGGAGGATGAGTCCCGATCTTCCGAGAGGTAGGGTAAACTTGATTGGGTGGAGATCTCGACGTTGATGATCCAAGGCTCTGAACAAACGAAACCCCGCAATCACTACACCACTGCTCCGTTGGTTATCACCCGTGTCACACGAATGACCTCGCCACGAAGGCTTATTCCTGCAAGCGCAATCAAGAACACAAGCAAGAACAGAGAAGTTGCAATCAAAACTGAATTCATCACGAATTTGGGGTCTCACAACCGATGATCGGCGACACTGTTCAATGACATATTGTAACTAAGCAAAACCCAGCTGTTTGTGACGGCGGCTAGGGGGTATAAAGGAGGTGGAAGATGACCAGGGGGGTGCTGGGGTCGTGACCTAACCCTAAGACACGTACATAATGGACTTGGACTCGATACAAGGCCCAATGGCCCAACTAGGTGATGCAACACCCTGACAGACTCTAAACTTTATATCGTTTCGAAGTTTCCCGTTGACTCCGAGTGATTTTTGACGTGGGGCCAGTTTCATTGGAAAGTTTATCCTCTCAGCTTTCCGTGCATATGTAGAACGTCAAAAACGGAGTCCGTATGCCTCCTGTGCATCCATTTTAAGGTGGACTGCTCCTGGGCCCGAGTTGGAATAGAGTTTGAGTTGGGCTCGGTCTCTAACTTCTTGTTGGCGTATTTTCTGGTCGTCCACGCCTCCAAACCCATCTCCACATATCTCCATGTCCTCTCCATGGTTCCTAATCATAATTAATCCATTAGGTAGCAACATACTCTTAAAATTCACATATAAAGAATTGTTCAGGAACGAGCTCACCTCTAAATTCAATTGTCGTGCTCGAGCTCTAGTAATTGAACCTTGCATGTCTACCATGTGAGTGTTGTGTATATCTGCAGGAGTGATGTCCACATCACAACAGCACACATAATAAAGCATCATATTACATAAATCATGCGGGGGCTTACAAAGTGTAAGTCTTACAAATACTTTCCAAAATACTCTACAGCGGAAGACTATTACAACTCACGGCTCATACCTATGCTAAGCAACAGAGAAGGTGTCCAGCCCGTGGACCCTTCTCACTAGCAACACTATCAGAGTAGCAGCGGCAGGGGTTGCCATGAGTTCACCACTCGGAGAGCTCCGAGTCTCATCGGCCACCCGTACTTATCAGCGTATCATTATTACCTGCAAAACAACTTATGCAGTATCCGTGAGCACGAAGCTCAGCAAGACTGACCCGTCACCCTACTCATGAAACTCTACATGATGAAAATAGAGGGCTGATTATAGAAGTTTGCACAAACGATGAACTTGAGCTAAAGGAAAGTCCTTACTTCAAGTGTTAAGCAACTTTTATAATCCTCGCGCAACTTATATCGAGACTCCACAATCAAACAAGAAACGCTTCATCTCGATGTCACTTGCCCGAGGTGAAAGTAACTTTAGTGAGCTACCCTAGACTCATACGGACCTTGCGCCATCAACGTCGAGGCTCCACAATCAAACAAGAAACGCTTTGCCTCGACGCTACTAGCCCAAGGTGGAAATTAAATTTAGTGAAGTGTTGATCGTTCCTCATCTCCATTATGAGGATTACCCACGAAGCATTATTAACTTTTCCCAGTTTATTACTATGTCACGATGCAGGGAACAAGTATGCTCACTACCACGAGCGACGGTGATTGCAATAAAAAACACCCGGCTGACACGACACGTACGCCCGTACTCAACGTTGCACACAGCAACCGTCACTGACGTCGTACGTGGCAACCTTTCACACGACACCCAAATGTCGAACCGGTCCCACCGACTGGGATTAAGTCTCTCTATGGCAAACCCTCGTAGAGCCGACTTCTCTATCCTTTCAGCATCCGCATCAGACGGTAAGGTATGCTTCGAGACCCAGGTTAACATGTTACATCGGTTTCCTGGGTCCCATATAGCCAGTATGCATCCGGTACACAACTCAAACTTGTCCAACGGGCCGCACACGAGAACGTGCCTTAATCGACTCAGACATAGACTAGGTTCACAAGACCATGTCCTTGACCCTTCCATCCGCTGCCCGGTCTCCATTCCCAACTATGAGGATCAATTCCCAACTCTTCCGATTGATCCCCCTTAACCCCGTTTCACGAGTAGGAATCTGCCCACTCGAGTTATGCCTATTTTAATCCACTTTTGTTGAGATCAGCAGTTGTAATCAATTGATAACATATCCTACATTAAACTCCAGGGTTTTCTGGGTCATGCATTTGGAGTGTCATACCACCTAGACTTAATGCAATAAATAAAATACTAGACATATAAAGTGAATACAAATGAAAACTTGTAAGTTTGATGCAAACCGGGGCTTGCCTTTGTTTGCAGGGGACTAATATATATATATATATATATATATATATATATATATATATATATATATATATATATATATATATATATATATATGAAGATTCAGTTAGTGAAGATAACTTGGCTTGATCAACTGTTTTCCTCCTTCCTTGATCTCCACTCCGATGACTTCAAGTCCTTCACGTAGATGCTACACGTAATGAATATGCACATATGTTTATTTGTAAAGATTTTGCTACAAGTTCTAATAACAAGTTTTCAAAAACTGGAACCCTGTTTAAGAATTTAAAATGGCACCAGTGCTAGTGGTTTTGGTTTGGGTCTAAGCAACATGATTAAGTGCTAAGTGTCTTTCCCCCTTTCTATATTGATCACCTTAAAGGGTTGAACAGAACAGGGGTGATCCAGAGCTCCAATGGAGCTTAGAATTTTCATGTGAGTTCCTTGTCACATGAAAATCCTATGGACCAAAAATTAGCACTTTTTATTAAGTGGTTTGTTCAGAATAATTTTCTAAGTAATTAAGCATAGAAGAATTAATTCTGAGCTAACACCCATGTTTATGTCATACTTAGTGAACTACAATTTCAATTATAGTTCATAGAGTTTTCATGAATTTTACTAGCATTTTTGGAGCTAATATTTGCCCAGAACAGATTTTTGCAAGTCTTGGAAATTCTCTGAAAAAGGCTTCTTCATTCAATTGAATACAGCATCTTCAACTCTGAATTTCCCTGATCAAATCAACTCCAAATGAGCTGAAACTTTTACAGAAGTTCTCTAAATACCTAAAGAATATTCTGGAAAAATATGAGGATTTTTGGATTAACCAAACTCCCTCTAAAATTCTTTTGCTGAAAATCTTTAAAGAATTTTCCAGAATGAAATAATGAGTTTCATATAAATTTGGTTGCACATTTGTATATATCTATTCAAGATGAATCCAACCCAATTTTAATCACTAAATTTGGAGCTTCCTAGCAAAAGTTATGAGGTTCTAAAGTTTGGGGGAAATCTGAATTTGAATTCTGTTCTATTTTCCAATTTTCAGAGACATAAGAATATAACACCACATTTGGACAAGCAAATGAGGTACAATGTTTCTGAAAATTTTAATGGAGTCCAAGTATTTTTGGAAGAATCCCCGGCCCAAATTTGGGGATTTTCAAATACACAGAACTCCTGGTAAAATTCCCACAAGATTTTCCTTCTATGAATTAATGAGCCAAAACCAGGGATTTTCATAAATATTGGGCTGTACCCCTGGATAGTAATATTTGAGAGGAATCCAACAAAATTTATCTCACAATTTTTGGAGCTTTCTACACGGAGTTATGCATTTTCCAAGTTTGAATAGCTCTCTGTTTATTTTAAACAGAACAGTCACACGTGGGGCCCACGGGTCAGGTGCTTCTTCAACCTCCCGCCAGAGCCCGCGGGTGCACACCGGCAGAAAGCGTGGCGCGGCTCGTTCTCTCTCATTTCTCTATCAAATGAGCTCCGGTTTCGCCCTACATGCTCCTTGGAACATGGCGCAGCTGCCGGGCAAGGTTTCCGCGCATGAAAATGGCCGAAAACAGGTCGGCACCGGTGGGGCGGCTCGGGAGCTCAGCATCAACGCGTTCTGGCGCGTCTGAAGCTTCTCCCGGCAAGATACCTTGCCCTAAAGCATCACCAGAGCTCATGGAGCATGGAACGCACCTCAGTTCGTGCAGCAATTGGCGGGAATAGGGCGGTCACCGGAGACCCGACCCGTTTTTGCCGCCGGCGATGAATTCTCGTCGCCAGGGACCTGTGATGATCGGTTTTCTTTGGTTCTCGGCGTGGTAGGGCGCCAGGGAAGCTAGTTGCTGTGGTTTGAATTGTAGGAGGTATGATCAAGCGGTTAATTTGGGTGAATTTCACGATTTAACGAAGGTCTGTTCTACACGTGCTCCGGTGCCAAAAATAGAATTCCGGAGAGCCGGCGTCGGGGAAGAGCAAAAGGACTACAGGGGAGAGATCAGTACCTCATGGCACACCTCTGTGGCCTTTTAAGCAGGCCGGAGAGGCGCTGGACTGGCCGGGAGACGAGTAGCCGAGGGCGGCGACGTCGGGCTGTGTTTCTCCGGCGACGACGGTTCGGCACTGGTTGTAGGCGGCCATCCACAGCCTGAGGGTGGTCGGAAAACATCGGGAAGGCGTCGCTTCAGGCTCTGAGATGCTCAGCCGGGCGCCCAACTCGTGGGAACGGCTCGGTGGCGATCACCCGAGGCGCAGCAGCGTTTTTTGTTGGGTGAGCACGTGAGGAAGAAAAACGATCAGTGGCTGCCTCAGCTGTGCGGGAAGGATAACGGCGAGGGAGCACAGCCACCCCAGCGTTGCCAGCGCTCGGTGAAAGAAACAGGAGGTGGCTCGGAGCTGCTCGGTGTCGGCGGGAGAAAACTCCTCGGTGGAGTGAAAGCCAGAGAGAAGACTTAGTGTATAAGTATAATTAGCCCTATGACATGTGGGTCCCACTGCCCCTTCTTATCCACTCTCATTCTTCTCACAAATATCTCCACACTTTGGAAAATACTGGAAATTAAATGGTGAGAATTCAAATCTGAAATGGTTGTGGCCATTTGAACAAGTTTCATCCAAATTCAAATGTATATTTGAATTCATTGCAATTTAAGTCCATTTGGAAAATGGATAGCAAATATCTTTCAAAATTCATGAGACTTTGCCTACCCCCTAATTTGGACCTAAGGAATTCAAATATGAACTCTGATATTTGATTTGGCTGCTGCAAATGAGGTTTTTAATACAACAGTTTGAAAACCATTGTGTTACTCTCAATTGAATTTTCGAGTGGAACAATTTGTTCTCAAAATATGACTTTGGCTTCCTCAAACTTATGGGGACTTCCCAACTTGGTTTTTTAGACCCCTCTTGGGTTCCAAATCTTCAAATAAATATTTGAACTTGTGTGAAGAAGACTCTCATGTGTATTATCACATGTGGAAAAAATTTTAACAAGTCCCATTTTTCATACATGTGAAACCAACTTTGTACAAACAAGAGTTTCTTTGTATGCATATTTTGGGACCTTTACATTGGAAAACCTTTAGAATAAGTTAAAAATTAATTTTAGGCTGAAATGAGATCTGCCTAAGTGTTGCTCATATTTATTAGTTCTAGAAACACATTTTTAGACTAGGAAATAATTCTGAAAACTGATAAAATAAATTTAAATTGGTTCACATCAGAGGAGAAGTTCAAAAATATATTATTTAATATTTTAGATCAGAACCTATTCTGTTTAGATGATATGTCGTACTATTTTAATATTAAAATTCACTTCTAGGCATAGAAAATAAATCTGAAAATATAGGAAAATAGGTATGCATAATTAGAAAATGATAAATGAGGTCTCCAAATCCAAAAACTTCAGTTTAAGATTTGGTAGAAGATCTGAAAACCTAGTTGAAGTAGGAAATTATTTTTCATACAAACTTGTGGCTAAAAAGTGTATTAATTAAATATAGAGAATTTGTTCAAATTGGAAATTCCTATATAGTGTACAAATGGAAATCTGAATACAAAAGTTAGAAATAATATGTAAATGTTTAAAAGTGTAGGTAGGCCTAAAATCAACACATCTAGGGTAACCACAACACTTAAACATGTGAATGACTTTCATATGTATGTATGTGTGGTTTGCATGAGTGAAAGTGTGGACTATGGCTTATGGATTGTTGTTTTCTTTTGCTATGTGTATTGGCATGAGTAGAACCTGCCCCAGAGCAAGTTCTCACCTTCCAAGACCAAGACTTTCCATTCCCAGAGCAGCAGGAAGAAGGCAAGTGTCCTTGACCACTTTGATCCTATACTAGGAAATGTAGTTAGAATTTAATTTGCATTGTCAACTTGGAATATGATACCCAAGCTAGAAAGTTTTCCTAGATTTTTATTATCTTATATCCTTGTAGCCTGGGTTGGGATTTATTTTATTATGTCATTCATTCATATTACTTATGCTTAGCCATGCTTAGAATGGGATAAGTGGGATATGAGATCATCAACACATTTACCTTACTCTTGAATGAGATATTATGAGTTATGTAGAGGTAGGGATCGAGACAAGTTGGAGGATTTGGTTGGTGCTGTGTGCACGAGACTCGGGTTTGTGTTTAGTGCTTGCCTGGATCCTAAGGACCGGTTCATGGAGCATGTAACCTGGCTTTACCGTGCCAACCACATGCTGAGATGGGGCAGCTTGGCCAATTAATTAGGTGTGTCCCCGGCGTAGTATGGGTGTTTTGGATGGTGCGGGGAATAGGTGTCAGCTGGACTACCATATGAACCGCAAGGCTCAAGAGGGGGCCACTGCAGAGGGGTTGGAGCCTCTTGTACGCTGTTAGGGGTGAAACCTCAGTGGGCCCACGATCGTCGGGAATCCCTTTGTGAAGGCCTCGTAGTGATCTCCTGGCTACACACCTGGGAAGTGTCAACGTGGTTCGCGGCCACTGGCATAATGGAGGTTCTTTTAGTCCACCCGGCAACGGGGGATGAAATCACTACATGTGGGTACAGTGGTGCAAACTTTGCAGAGTCAAAACTGTCATGACAGCCGTGCTCACGGTCAAGAGCGGCTTGGACTTATTCATGATTAGAGGATGATGGATTGGGAAGTTGAGGATGTTAAGCGGGAAGCTTAACATTGAAGATGAGACTAGGTTTACTTGATATTAATGATGGGTTGAGGGATTGGGACCATTTCACCTATATAGTAATATAGGTGCTTAATAAGCTAAGGTGATAGGTATTAATTGCGTAGTGCTTAAACCATGAGTTCAACCTCTCCTTGCTCTAGCCATGCATGACATAACTTTCCCACACTTGCTGAATACCAACGGTACTCAAACTTGCTTTTCTGTTGATTTAAATTGCTGCTCAGGTCAAGGGGATGATGTGGTGTTCAATAACCAAGACTTCGGACCCGAAGAAGGTTTCTAGGTTCAAGGAGTCCCCCGGGCAACGCCTGTGACGGAGCCCACAAGATTTATATTCCGCTGCTGCTTTATTTACATGTTATGAACATATTATAGTCCATCGAGACATATGCTATGTAAGACTTATTTATATTCAAACACTTGGCTTGTAATAAATGATGCTTCACTATTTGTCATCACATGTATGAGAGAAAGATCCTGGCATACATGTGATATTCATTTGGTTGTTCTTTGGGACAAACCGGGTGTGACAGAAGTGGTATCAGAGCCAAGGTTGCCCGTAGGAACGTGGACCTCGGTAGAAATGGACGTAGTTAAGGACCCTATTTTTCTTAAAAACAATTTTACAAAGATGTGGGTTGAAAGAGTTATTTAATGGGGTCACTTTATTCACCTTGTCCCAACTTTTATTCAAAATACAATCCTTATTTAATTCTTATCTAACTTGATTTTAAAATGCTTTATGTTTTAGATGGTTCGCATGATCCGCACCGCCCGCAAGTCCACCGGAGGGAGAGTTCCTGTAGCTGCCCTTGCCTTGAGAGAGGAGAACCGTCCGTTGACTTACCACTCCTACGGGTTGGCAGTAGGAGGCTTGTTGCGCCGTCTTCGACATATGCTCCACGCCGCCGACAATGTGGGCAAGCTGATCATACACTACAGCTCCACCAGGACCATCCGTGAGAAGCGGGAAGAATGGAGCTCAGAGATGAGAATTATCCATGAAAATCAGCTGCTCAATATCCACCGCTCTCCAGCTTGTCGAGCGACTCAGGCCGATGCTGAGAAGGATATCACCTGGGAGGCCATCACCTGCCAGAGTTACATCAACCATCGCCACCTGGACAAGACTGAGTACATGTATGTCCTTCAGCGTGAGAGTGGCACCGTGGAGTACAAGTACCCACCAGTGCAGCAGAGAACTTCCCATGAGCACATGGACCTGTGCTTGGAGGATGCTGCTATGCTCAGCACTCGACTGCAGGAGTGCCAGCAGGAGCTTCAGGATGTTCGTGACACCATGAAGGAGACTGAGGCGTTGCTTCGAGCCAGCTTGAGGGCGAGAGAAAGAGGAGATGGGAATGAACTGTGTGTCACCGTGAATGACACGTGGACTCCTGACTCCCCAGACGGTCGGACGAGCAAGCGTCGCCACACTTCTCCACCAGCATCTTCCCCACCTAAAGTGGAATCAGAGGGCAGCCGCAATAATGAGGAAGACCCTGACGAGCCAACTCAGTGATACGAGTTGTTTAGAGTCATTTCCCTTATTTCAGCAGGTTATCGAGTAGTCGAGTCAATACCTTATTTATTTGTGTGTTTATGTTTGGTGTGCGACGTGAGTTGTGGAAGCCATGGGCATTTGTCCACAACCTCGTCTTTAGGTTACTTTGCTTTGGTTTGTGAACCCTTATGAATCAATAGTGCATTTTATTTTTGCGTGAAACGTGAAGCCCAAAGATCTACGTGAAATCTTCAGAAAATGTTTAAATATTAAGGCCTCAAAAGTTTAAGTTTAAACAAGCAATTTGGGAAGTTAATACGTAATGCTTTAAGTTAACATTTGGTTGATCATGATAGATGGCTGGAAGAGGAAAGGGTCATGGTGCCAATGTGACACCCTCGCCTCGGGTGTCAGCATATGTTCATGTTCTATGAAGAGGAAACATTTTATGAAAAATAGGAATAGAGAGAATTATCAAAAGAATAGCCAATAAAGCCCTCCGAGAGCGCCGAAGACAACTTACCACGGCCGCTGGCCACGTGGCGTGTTCGGAGCTTGTCCCTGCGAAATGGGGAGAAGTCCGCCGCTGAAAGAGCTACGTGGCAGGTTCGGGGCTCGTCGCCACAAAGGGAGAGGTCCGATCCTGTGGGACACGTGTTGCCCACGGAGCTAGCCTCTGCAGAGGAAGAAAAGGCATTTCCGCAAGACACGTGTCATCCTTGGAGCTAGTCCTCGCGGAAGTCAGAGGACCAGTCGCGTGGGGTACGTGTCGATCACGGAGCCCATCTCAGAGAAGTCCGGATGTATCGAACACGTGTCGCCACCGGATCTTATCTCCATGAGGTCTACCGTTGCCGGACACGTGTCGACCTCGGGGCATGTTCCGGAGGAAGGAAGAGAGGGAAGACCGGCGCCAACATGTGGCGTGCGCGGAGCTCACCTCCAAAGAAGGGGGAGGTCTCGCTCGTGACACGCGGCACAACCGGAGCTCGTCTCTGCGGACGAGGAGATACCAGGCCCCGGAGGACACGTGGAGCTTCTGGAGCTCATCATCACGGAGGTAACAGGTTCTGGAGCGGGTTTTACGCATAAAAGATACCGGTATGCAACAGAAACCGATCTAAATTCCACGATGTTACTAAAGATAAGATGTTAGAATCCAACAAAGATAATACTCTTATTCGAGATACAATCAGATTAGGACTCTTCTCTTCCCGATTATAAATAGAACCCAAAACCTCTGGCCGAAATCACAAACTTCTCTTTCGACTCCTGAGCCGACGACTTAGAGCCCTAGCCCTAACTCGCCGAGCAAACCATCGCTGAAGCGCAACAAGGGAGATCATCGGAGAAGAACCGAGCGGTCTGAGGAGGACCTCGAAGTCAAGAAGAACGTGAGGTAGGACTTTAATATCATTGTGTTCATCTCTTTGCATATGTTCTTCAATTCCTTTCGAACAGAAGCCTTCTCGTGGGCAGATCACTTGATGATCAGTTTTATCTAAAGACAAGATCATCGCCACATCCACCTTTGATCTGAACACCCCTGTCCATACAAGGCCATGCAAAAGCACGTACAGATCAATCTAATAAAACTAATCATGAGATAGCATGCATATGCATCATCGCATCTAGTTTAAGGTTTGTGCATAAATATTGATTGCTGTGAATCCTGTATGCACGTGATCCTACCTAGCAGGACAAGCTCAGGGAGCTGTCTACGACAAACTGCAGCAACCAGGTTTTGAGAATCAAGAACAACCGGAACCGCAAGAACAAGGCAAGTGCTCCTTGACCATATTGACCCTATGTTTTGGATAAAACTATTTGGTTTGCGAAAAGGTATGTGTGCTGAGTCAAACATGATGGGAAACCTTTTTATAGGAATTTACTAGTTTTGGTTAAACCACCCTTGTCGCCTGGGAAGTTTATGAGTCGGGTATGGTTTTTGCTTTATGCTTCGCTGAGTCTATGGGATTGGGGAGCGAGATAGATGTGTCTAGCTAACTGCACTCGTAATGATAATGAGAAACTAATGATGTTAATGAACATGGATCGGAGGGAGATCTAGGCAAGCCTGGGTTTGAGAATGAGGTAGCATGAGATGGTGGTTTTGCTTGCCGTAGATCTAAGGACCGGTTCATGCATGCACATGCCAGGATAACAGTGCCACCACAAGGCCAAGTATGGGTGCGGCTTAGCTGAGTAATTAGGTAAGTTGCTAGGGTGTTATGGACTATGGAAGGCGCGGGGAATGGGAGTCGAGTGAGGACTGCCCTGGGAACTGCATGGCACAAGAGGGGGCCCGTGGGTGGGAGAATTGGAGATTCTAGCCTGCCGGTGAAACCTTAGTGAGTCCATACATCTAGTAACCCCTTTGTAAAGGCTATTTTGTGATCTCTTGACCATACACCGACGGATGTGTACTGGTATAATGGAGGTACTGTAGTCACCGACGGGTGACGAAATCACAAACTTGTGGGTAAAGAGGTGCACACTCTACAGAGTCTAAAACTATCATGATAGCCGAGCTTACGGTCACGAGCACCTGGCTAAACTGCCATGATTAGTTGGGATGGTTATAGGGAAGGTTCTTGGTTATGGATTAGGTTATGGTTTAGTTGTTGGGACTGTTGAGTCTGGGTGATGAGATGGTTGCATGACTGTTGGGATATGACATGAGATTGGTCTCGGTGTGAGACGAGGTTGATTTACGAGGTGAGATGGTAGCGAATACGAGGAGGTATTCGTGAGTATGAATAAAGGATTGGTTAATGTTCGGATGGAACACGGGAAGTGATGGAGGTATGTTGGTAATTTAATACATGTTGGGATTACATCTAAAGTTAAGTTGCTGTTTTATCATGGTTTTACAAATCTGCTTTTCTGCAAAAAAGCCTTTTATACCTACCTTGTTTAGGAGCTGCATATCATGTGTTTTCCCACACTTGCTGAGTACATCATTGTACTCAAACTTGCATTATTATTTCATCATCAACAGCTAGAGAAGGCTATTATGAAGACCAAGTGGAGCATTATGGTGTGTGATCTGTTCTCAACCTTGCCTGTGGAAGGAGTAGAGATGGAGCCACTTCTGCTTAGTTTTGCTTCCGCATTAGTTTTTGCTTCCGCATTAAAATAAGACTTCCGCTGCATAGAAATAAGACTTCCGCTATAAGCATGAGTCCAAGACTCATGAGACGTTGTAATAAACTATGTTATTCGTGGTTATATATATTCTGAATTCAGTTTGTGAAATATGTGTATATGTGTGATGAACATCCTGGGCACACATATGCATTAGTTCTTGGTTCCGTGGTTTTCCACAGAATTGAGGGCGTCACATATTGGTATCAGAGCCACGGGTTGACAGTTGGTTACACGCCTAGATAGAAACCTTAGATTGATATTAGAGCCACGGGTTAATAGCAAGTTACACCCCTAAATAGAAGTCACAGGTAGCTAAGCCACGCTGACCAAAGGAAGCATCCTAGGGTGAATAGCTTAGACTGGCCTTGAAACCACCTTGGTATAGGAAACCATCCTTGAATAGGAGCTGTATGAGCCCTTGCAATGATTGTGTGTGATTATGTGCTTAATGTGAGTTGTGGGACGTCTCAAAAACATTGTCCATATCCATACGTAAGAAGAAAGAGGTGTGAAATGCTTCGGCACTTGATTACATCCTCATATGAGCTAATATATACAGTCTAACTCACCTTGATACATATAGTTGAAGGGACTTACCTAACCTTCTATTCTATCTCGTTCTCCCTCACAGATGGTGAGAGGAAACGCCAGCCGAAGGAACGTCCAGGAGGATGACCACGAGGAAGTTCCTGCTAACCCCGGAGCTGGTGAAAACCATCTGGAAAGGTTGATGGCCATGCAAAAACAGCTTATGCAAACCATGATCCAAACTTTGGGTCAGTTGCAGGCCAACCAAAACCCCGTTCCGGCACCACCGCCACCACCACTGCCGGCCCATAACAGGTTGGGAGAGTTCATGAGGACTCGACCACCCACCTTTACTCAAGCAAGCGATCCCATGGAGGCCGATGATTGGTTGAAATCCATGGAGAAAAAGCTCGCCATTGTTCAGTGCAACGACCGAGAGAAGGTTCTCTTCGCATCGCACCAACTTACGGGAGCCGCTGCTGACTGGTGGGATGCCTTGAGCAATGCCCATGCCAACCCGGAGACAATCACTTGGACTGAGTTCAAGGAAAGTTTCCGCTCTCACTACATCCCTGCTGGTGTAATGATGCTCAAGAGGCAGGAGTTTGAAGGTCTCCGCCAAGGACAGAAGAGTGTGAACGAGTATCTCAACAAGTTCATACAACTGTCCCGGTACGCCCCCGAAGACGTCAACTCAGACCAGAGGAAGCAGTACCTGTTCATGAGAGGGTTGAACAATGAGATCCAGGTTCAGCTCCTCAACAATGACTACATAAGCTTCCAGAAGCTGGTTGACAAGGCTATTGTGGTTGAAAACAAGATCCGAGAGATCGAGCGAGAGTGTAAGAGGAAGATGCCATACCAGCCCCAAGGGAGAAACGTACGACCTAGGTACATGCCCCCTGCCCCGCAGTA
Organism: Neostapfia colusana; assembly: GCA_030760725.1. Lineage (NCBI taxonomy): Eukaryota > Viridiplantae > Streptophyta > Magnoliopsida > Poales > Poaceae > Neostapfia > Neostapfia colusana. The sequence continues at coordinate 92,476,034 of JASWHV010000001.1, forward strand.
TGGATCGACCACTCCTGCGTACCGCCCTGGTCAGCCACCACAGCAACAATTCGTTTCACCGGCACCTCGTGTGCCCATGCCTCCAGCGCCCCAACCTAACAATGGTGCTCCTGTTCAAAACCCCCGCCCCAACGTACCTGCTGCCATAGGCAACAGGGCATGCTTTGCATGCGGGGAAGTAGGCCACTTCGCTAACCAGTGCCCGAGGAGAGGCCCTGGACAGCAAGGTAACGTGCCCAAACAGAACCAGCAACCAAACGGAGGGGACAACCAAGGGAAACGTGGACCGCAGAACTATGCTCGTGGCCACGTAGACCATGTCACTGCTGAGGAAGCACAACAGGCTGAGGACGTCGCAATTGGTATGTTCCTTGCCAACTCCAACCCAGCCACCATCTTATTTGATTCCGGAGCATCGCATTCCTTCATATCATCCAAATATGTTGCCAAACATCATCTACCCGTATCCCACTTACAATGTGCTATGTTAGTTAATTCTCCCGGAGAAGAAATGAGGACTAATATAGTATGTCCTAGAGTAAGCCTTAAAATAAGGGGGGTAGACTTCCTTGCCAACCTTATTGTCTTGGACTCCCACGGGATTTACATCATACTCGGAATGGATTGGTTAAGCAAGCACAATGGAGTAATCCAATGTGCTGAAAGGAGCGTGCAGTTGACAAACGAACACGGTACTCGTGTCGAGTCTGAGTCAGCCAAGCAAACAACCGAACGTGCAAATTTGAACCACGTCGAAGGAACAACATTGGACAACATTCCAGTGGTTCAGAAATTTTCGGACGTGTTCCCGAAAGAGCTTCCAGGAATGCCACCTGATCGGGACATCGAGTTTGCCATAGATTTGGTACCCGGAACTGCACCTATAGCTAAGAGACCATATAGGATGCCCGTCAATGAGCTAGTTGAACTCAAGAAGCAAATTCAAGAACAGTTGGAGAAGGGTTTTATCCATCCAAGCTCATCACCATGGGGAGCTCCGGTACTCTTCGTGGACAAGAAGGATGGAACCCAAAGAATGTGCATGGACTACAGGTCTCTCAACGAGGTGACAATCAAGAATAAATACCCTCTGCCCCGTATAGAGGACCTGTTCGATCAAATGAAAGGAGCCCGAGTATTCTCCAAGATTGATCTTCGGTCGGGATACTTCCAGCTGAAGATTAAGCCCTCTGATATACCTAAGACAGCCTTTCGGACACGGTATGGTTCATATGAATATACCGTTATGTCTTTTGGATTGACGAATGCACCCGCATACTTCATGTACCTTATGAACAAGGTTTTCATGGAGTACTTGGACAAGTTTGTCGTGGTTTTCATCGACGACATTATGGTGTATTCAAAAAGTGAGGAGGAGCATGAAGAACATCTGAGATTGACCCTGCAGAAGTTGCGTGAACATCAATTGTATGCCAAGCTCAACAAGTGTCAATTTTGGCTAAAGGAAATATCTTTCCTAGGCCACATTATCTCCAAGGAAGGGGTATCGGTTGATCCTGGAAAGGTGAGAGATGTTCTGAAGTGGGACCAACCAAAGAGCGTGAGGGATATTCGGAGTTTCCTTGGGATGGCAGGATACTATCGGCGCTTCATTAAAGACTTCTCTAAGATAGCAAAACCTATGACGGAGTTGCTAATGAAGGGAAAAACCTTTCAATGGACACAAGCCTGCCAAGAAAGTTTTGAGGAACTCAAGAAAAGGCTAACCACAGCACCAGTTCTAGTATTGCCAGACGTAAGCGAGAGCTTTGACATATATTGTGACGCATCCAGACAAGGGCTCGGGTGTGTACTCATGCAGGAAGGACAAGTGGTAGCCTATGCCTCACGACAATTAAAGAAGCACGAGCTTAACTATCCTACGCACGACTTGGAGCTAGCAGCAGTGGTGCATGCATTGAAGATTTGGAGACATTATGTCCTTGGTCATCGATGTGAGATCTATACGGATCATAAAAGCCTCAAGTACATATTTACACAAACGGACTTGAATTTGAGGCAACGTCGATGGTTAGAACTCATCAAGGATTATGATGTGGGAATCAACTACCACCCTGGGAAGGCCAATGTAGTAGCTGACGCATTGAGCAGAAAGGGAGCATGTCACTAACTCATGGCTCGGGAGCTACCACCTGAACTACGGAAGGAGTTCGAACGGTTACACCTCGGATTCTTGAATAACGTGGAGATAATGGAGATCCACTCCCCATTGGAGCAAGAAATAAGAGAGGGCCAATCAATGGACGAGGAGATCAAGGAAAGAATCCGACAAGGAATAGAGAAGGATTTCAAGGAGGATGAAAAGGGTACACTTTGGCTAGGAAAAAGGATTTGTGTGCCGAAAATAAGACACCTCCGCGACATGATATTGAAGGAGGCACATGATTCACCCTATTCCATACATCCAGAAAGCACCAAAATGTACAAGGACTTGAAAACTTGTTATTGGTGGGATGGTATGAAGAGGGATATAGCCGAATACGTTGCCCTATGCGACACATGCCAACGGGTAAAGGTCGGACATCAAAAACCCGCTGGATTGTTGCAACCTTTAAAGATACCCGAATGGAAATGGGAGGACATCAGTATGGACTTCATCGTCGGATTACCGCGTACTCAGTCGGGATACGACTCCATCTGGGTCATTGTGGACCGATTGACGAAAACTGCCCATTTTCTTCCGGTAAAGACCAGTTATAACGTTGCACAATTGGCAGAGTTGTACATGGAGCAGATCGTGTGCCGTCACGGAGTTCCGAAGAGGATAATCTCAGATCGAGGTTCTCAGTTTACCTCTAGATTCTGGAGAAAGCTGCAGAAAACCATGGGTACATGACTGGATTTTAGCTCCGCCTACCACCCACAAACAGATGGACAAACCGAAAGGATGAACCAAATTTTGGAGGACATGTTGAGAGCTTGCGCCTTGAAACGTGGGCGTAGTTGGGATAGGAGTTTACCGTATGCCGAGTTCTCCTATAACAACAGCTATCAAGCTAGCTTAAAGATGTCGCCTTTCGAAGCCTTATATGGTAGACGGTGTAGAACGCCACTATTCTGGAACGAGACTGGAGAGAACCAGGTGTTTGGACCCGAAGTACTACAAGAAGCCCAAAAACAGGTCCAAACAATACGGGAGAACTTAAAGGCTGCCCAGTCACGACAGAAAGGCTATGCGGACAATAGGCGTAGGAAGTTGACCTTTGAAGTGGGACACTTCGTATACCTTAAAGTATCGCCTATCCGAGGCTAACGACGCTTCAACGTCAAAGGCAAGCTAGCACCTCGCTACATCGGACCATTTAAGATTTTGGACAAGCGGGGAGAAGTAGCCTACCAACTAGAGCTCCCAAATCACCTCTCCGACGTACATGACGTGTTTCATGTATCCCAGCTCAAGAAGTGCTTGAGAGTGCCAGAGGAACGAGTGTCAATGGAGGGACTAGAACTTCAAGAGGACCTGACTTACGCAGAACACCCTGTCAGAATCTTGGACGTAAATGAAAGGGTCACCCGAAACAAGGTGATTCGATGGTGCAAGGTATAATGGAGCCATCACACCGAAGCTGAGGCCACATGGGAGCGTGAAGAGGATATCAAGGCGGAATTTCCCCATCTATTTCCTACTAATGAATCTCGAGGGCGAGATTCAATTTAAGGGGGGTAGATTTGTGACACCCTCGCCTCGGGTGTCAGCATATGTTCATGTTCTATAAAGAGGAAACATTTTAATAAAAAATAGGAACAGAGAGAATTATCAAAAGAATAGCCAATAAAGCCCTCCGAGAGCGCCGAAGGCAACTTACCACGGCCGCTGGCCACGTGGCGTGTTCGGAGCTCGTCCCTGCGAAATGGGGAGAAGTCCGCCGCTGAAAGAGCTACGTGGCAGGTTCGGGGCTCATCGCCACAAAGGGGAGAGGTCCGATCCTGTGGGACACGTGTTGCCCACGGAGCTAGCCTCTGCAGAGGAAGAAAAGGCATTTCCGCAAGACACGTGTCATCCTCGGAGCTAGTCCTCGCGGAAGTCAGAGGACCAGTCGCGCGGGGTACGTGTCGATCTCGGAGCCCATCTCAGAGAAGTCCGGATCTATCGAACACGTGTCGCCACCGGAGCTTATCTCCGGGAGGTCTGTCGTTGCAGGACACGTGTCAACCTCGGGGCATGTACCTGAAGAAGGAAGAGAGGGAAGACCGGCGCCAACACGTGGCGTGCGCGGAGCTCACCTCCAAAGAAGGGGGAGGTCTCGCTCGTGACACGCGGCACAACCGGAGCTCATCTCTGTGGACGAGGAGATACCAGGCCCCGGAGGACACGTGGAGCTTCCGAAGGTCATCATCACGGAGGTAACGAGTTCTGGAGCGGGTTTTACGCGTAAAAGATACCGGTATGCAACAGAAACTGATCTAAATTCCACGATGTTACTAAAGATAAGATGTTAGGATCCAACAAAGATAAGACTCTTATTCGTGATACAATCAGATTAGGACTCTTCTCTTCCCGATTATAAATAGAACCCAAAACCTCTGGCCGAAACCACAAACTTCTCTTTTGACTCCTGAGCCGACGACTTAGAGCCCTAGCCCTAACTCGCCGAGCAAACCATCGCTGAAGCGCAACAAGGGAGATCATCGGAGAAGAACCGAGCGGTCTGAGGAGGACCTCGAAGTCAAGAAGAACGTGAGGTAGGACTTCAATATCATTGTGTTCATCTCTTTGCATCTGTTCTTCAATTCCTTTCGAACAGAAGCCTTCTCGTGGGCAGATCACTTGATGATCAGTTTTATCTAAAGACAAGATCATCGCCACGTCCACCTTTGATCCGAACACCCCTGTCCATACAAGGCCATGCAAAAGCACGTACAGATCAATCTAATAAAACTAATCATGAGATAGCATGCATATGCATCATCGAGCTAGTTTAAGGTTTGTGCATAAATATGAATTGCTGTGAGTCCTGTATGCACGTGATCCTACCTAGCAGGACAAGCTCAGGGAGCTGTCTACGACGAACTGCAGCAACCAGGTTTTGAGAATCAAGAACAACCGGAACCGCAAGAACAAGGCAAGTGCTCCTTGACCATATTGACCCTATGTTTTGGATAAAAGTATTTTGTTTGCGAAAAGGTGTGTGTGCTGAGTCAAACATGATGGGAAACCTTTTTATAGGAGTTTACTAGTTTTGGTTAAACCACCCTTGTCGCCTGGGAAGTTTATGAGTCGGGTATGGTTTTTGCTTTATGCTTCGCTGAGTCTATGGGATTGGGGAGTGAGATAGATGTGTCTAGCTAACTGCACTCGTAATGATAATGAGAAACTGATGATGTTAATGAACATGGATCGGAGGGAGATCTAGGCAAGCCTGGGTTTGAGAATGAGGTAGCATGAGATGGTGGTTTTGCTTGCCGTAGATCTAAGGACCGGTTCATGCATGCACATGCTAGGATAACAGTGCCACCACAAGGCCAAGTATGGGTACGGCTTAGCTGAGTAATTAGGTAAGTTGCTAGAGTGTTATGGACTGTGGAATGCGCGGGGAATGGGAGTCGAGTGAGGACTGCCCTGGGAACTGCATGGCACAAGAGGGGGCCCGTGGGTGGGAGAATTGGAGATTCAAGCCTGCCGGTGAAACCTTAGTGAGTCCATACATCTCGTAATCCCTTTGTAAAGGCTATTTTGTGATCTCTTGACCATACACAGACGGATGTGTACTGGTATAATGGAGGTTCTGCAGTCACCGACGGGTGACGAAATCACAAATTTGTGGGTAAAGAGGTGCACACTCTGCAGAGTCTAAAACTATCATGATAGCCGAGCTTACGGTCACGAGCACCTGGCTAAACTGCCATGATTAGTTGGGATGGTTATAGGGAAGGTTCTTGGTTATGGATTTGGTTATGGTTTAGTTGTTGGGACTGTTGAGTCTGGGTGATGAGATGGTTGCATGACTGTTGGGATATGACATGAGATTGGTCTCGGCGTGAGACGAGGTTGATTTACGAGGTGAGATGGTAGCGAATACGAGGAGGTATTCGTGAGTATGAATAAAGGATTGGTTAATGTTCGGATGGAACACGGGAAGTGATGGAGGTATGTTGGTGATTTAATACATGTTGGGATTACATCTAAAGTTAAGTTGCTGTTTTATCATGGTTTTACAAATCTGCTTTTCTGCAAATAAGCCTTTTATACCTACCTTGTTTAGGAGCTGCATATCATGTGTTTTCCCGCACTTGCTGAGTACATCATTGTACTCAAACTTGCATTATTATTTCATCATCAACAGCAAGAGAAGGCTATTATGAAGACCATGTGGAGCATTATGGCGTGTGATCTGTTCTCAACCTTGCCTGTGGAAGGAGTAGAGATGGAGCCACTTCTGCTTAGTTTTGCTTCCGCATTAGTTTTTGCTTCCGCATTAAAATAAGACTTCCGCTGCATAGAAATAAGACTTCCGCTGTAAGCATGAGTCCAAGACTCATGAGACGTTGTAATAAACTCTGTTATTCGTTGTTATATATATTCTGAATTCAGTTTGTGAAATATGTGTATATGTGTGATGAACATCCTGGGCACACATATGCATTAGTTCTTGGTTCCGTGGTTTTCCACAGAATTGAGGGCGTCACAGCCAACCCCAACAACAACAACGATGAGGCCGGCAACCCTCATCTTTCTGGAGGACAAGACAGGGGTGGTCGCTGTGAAGGAGCTGATCCTATCTATCAAATGATCGAAAATCAGAATCAGCTCATCCAGAGTCTAACTCAAGTGGTGGCCAACTTGCACCAAGCTCCACCCCCACAAGCTGCACCACGCCAACCCAGGTTGAGTGAGTTTCTGGGAACTCAACCCCCAAAGTTTGCAAGTGCTGCTGAACCTCTGGAGGCAGATGACTGGTTAAAGACCATAGAGAGCAAGATGAGGATCATACAATGCCAAGGGTATGAGAGGGTGCTGTTTGCCTCTCACCAATTGCATGGACCTGCTGCTGATTGGTGGACCGCTTACGTGGCAGCCCATCATGACCCCGAGAACATCACTTGGGAAGAGTTCAAGCGCAGTTTCCGCAACCACTACATACCAAGGGGTGAACTCAAAAACAAGAGAAAGGAGTTCTTGGGACTGCAGCAAGGCTACATGACTGTGAGGGAATACCTCACCAAGTTCACCCAACTATCCCGTTATGCACCACGGGACATCGAAACCGATGAGCAGAAACAGGACTGTTTTGTGGAAGGACTCACCATGGAGATGCAATGTGCAATGTCCTCCAACGAGTATGAAAGCTTCCAAAAGATGGTAGATAGAGCATTTGTCGTGGAGAGGAAGCTGAAGGCCTTGGAGAATGAAAACAAGAGGAAGGCGGGATGGTCACACCAAGCCTCAAGTAGCAACACACGTCCACGTCTGATGCAGCAACCCGCAGGGCAGACGAGCCGTGCTGTGGTACCCTACTCAGCATCGAGAGGGTACAACCCGAACTTTAGGCCTCCATCAGCACCAGCACAGCCGCAGCGTCAGTTTGTACAGCAGCCTCGCCCCACATATCAACCTCGACCAGCAGGACAAGAGCCACAGAACCAACCCCAAGATAACAAAGGCCAGGCAACTAAAGTTCGGGTGCAATGCTTCAACTGTGGTGAAGTGGGGCACTACTCCCATAAGTGCCCAAAGAAGAAGCCCATGCAGCCACAACAGCAGAATGTGATGCGAGGACGGGTGAACCATGTGACCATGGAGGAAGCACAAGAGGCACCTGACGTGGTAATTGGTAAGTTTCCTGCAAATTTACACTTTGCGACCCTATTGTTCGATTCTGGTGCTACCCACTCGTTCATTGCTCAAGGGTTTGTTAAGAAGCATGATCTAGCAACAACACAAATGAACCATATGTTAGCAGTGAACTCTCCAGGGGGAGAAATAAGGACAAGACAAGTGTGTCCCAAGGTGAATCTAGACATTAATGAGGTAGTATTTACTGCAAACCTCATAGTGATAAACTCACAAGGGATAGACATTATTTTGGGTATGGATTGGTTGACCAAACATAAAGGAATCATCCATTGTTCGACAAGAACGGTGGAACTAACTCACCCTAGCGGCACAAAAGTGAAGTTCATAGCCGTACAAGAACCTAGGAGGTACCTTAAACTCAATCAAGTTGAGGTGGAAGTGGAAGAGATCAGGATTATCAGGGAATATCCAGACGTTTTTCTGAAGGAGTTGCCAAGTATGCCCCCCGATCGTGAAGTAGAATTCGCGATTGAACTAGTGCCTGTAACGGCCCCAATATACAAGAGGCCTTATCGGATGGACTCTAAACAGCTGGAAGAGCTCAAGGAACATTTAAGAGAATTGACAGAGAAGGGGTATATTCGTCCTAGTTCCTCACCATGGGGAGCTCCAGTGATATTTGTGCCCAAGAAGGACGGAACCCAAAGGTTATGCGTAGACTACCGTGCTTTGAATGAAGTAACCATCAAGAACAAGTACCCATTACCCCGCATTGAAGACTTATTTGATCAGCTGAGGGGAGCTTGTGTGTTCTCAAAAATTGACCTCAGGTCGGGATATCACCAACTGAAGATAAGGCAAACTGACATTCCAAAGACAGCTTTCGTATCTCGGTACGGGCAGTATGAATACACTGTCATGCTGTTCGGGCTAACTAATGCCCCGACATATTTCATGTATCTTATGGACAAGGTATTCATGGAATATCTGGACAAATTTGTGGTGGTTTTCATTGATGACATTCTCGTCTTCTCCAAAGATGAAGAAGAACATGAGGGACACCTAAGATTGGTGTTGCAAAGATTGAGAGAACACCAACTATATGCCAAGCTGAGCAAGTGTATAATTTTGGCTGAAGAGAGTTCACATTCTTAGGACATATAATCTCGGAGGGAGGAATCTCGGTAGATCTCACCAAAATCGAGGATGTGCAAAAGTGGAAGACCCCTGAAAATGTCGGGGAAGTTCGAAGCTTCTTAGGATTGGCTGGGTATTATCGACGGTTTATTGAGGGTTTCTCCAAGATCTTGAGACCCCTCACCAAATTGTTAGAGAAGGGAATCACATTCACATGGACACCGGAGTGTGAGACGAGTTTTCAAGAATTGAAGGAAAGATTGACAACAGTCCCAGTGCTAGTTATGCCGGATATGCCGAAGAATTTTTCGGTGTACCGCGATGCATCTGGACACGGGTTGGGATGTGTTCTCATGCAAGAGGGGCATGTCGTGGCTTACGCGTCCCGGCAGCTCTGAAAACACGAGAAAAACTATCCTACACATGACCTAGAGCTAGCCACAGTGGTACACGCATTGAAGATTTGGCGGCATTACTTTATGGGAAAGAGGACAGAGATATATACGGATCATAAGAGCTTAAAGTACATTTTCACACAGCCAGATCTCAACCTCAGACAAAAGAGATGGTTAGAGCTAATCAACGACTTTGATGTGGGCATCAACTATCATCCTGGGAAAGCGAACGTCATGGCGGATGCTTTAAGCCGGAAGGTGCAGGTCAACAAGTTGAGTTCAAAGGACATGCCTACAGAATTGAAGGAACAGATTGCAAAACTCAATCTATGTATGGTGAATAGCGGTGAGGCCATCGCCATGGAAGTGGACTCCACATTAGAGCAAGACATACGCAACGGTCAGAAGAATGATGAGAAGATACAAGAAATTAGAGAACTCATCAAAGAAAATAAAACCCCTGGATTAAGAGAGGATGAACAAGGTACATTGTGGCAGGGAAAAAGGATATGTGTGCCTGAGGTGAAGGACATTCGTGAATTGATTTTGAAGGAGGCTCATGATTCTGACTATTCCATTCATCCTGGGAGTACGAAGATGTATCATGACCTCAAGAGCAAATATTGGTGGTATGGCATGAAGCGAGATGTCACGGAACATGTTGCCCTACGTGACACATGTCAGTTGGTGAAAGCAGAATATCAACGACCCACGGCACTGTTGCAACCACTCAAAGTGGCTGAATGGAAATAGGAAGAAATTGGTATGGATTTCATAGTGGGACTATCTAGGACCCAATCGGGATATGATTCGATATGGGTCATCATCGACAGGCTAACCAAGGTAGCTCATTTCATCCACGTGAAAGAAAGCTACAGTGGATCCAAATTGGCAGAATTGTACATGTCAAGAATCGTATGTTTTCATGGAGTACCAAAGAAGATAGTGTCGGATCGAGGGACACAGTTCACCTCAAGGTTCTGGCAGAAGTTACATGAAACCATGGGAACTCATCTGAATTTTAGTTGTGCCTATCACCCCCACACTGACGGGCAGACGGAAAGAACCAATCAGATCCTTGAGGATATGCTGAGAGCTTGTGCACTCAAGAACAATAGGAGTTGGGATAAGAACTTACCGTATGCGGAGTTCTCCTACAACAACATATATCAGGCTAGTATGAAGATGTCACCATTTGAGGCTTTGTATGGGAGGAAGTGCAGAACCAAACAGGGGAAAGTAAAGTGTTTGGGCCCGAGGTACTACAAGAAGCCGAGGCGAAAGTGAGGGAAATTCGCAACAATTTGAAAATAGCACAGACCCGACAAAAGAGTTATGCCGATGTACGGAGAAGAGAGCTTATTTTCAACGTGGGGGACTATGTCTATCTCAAGGTGTCCCCTATCCGAGGACTTCGTCGGTTCAAGGTGAAAGGGAAATTATCACCTCGATACATTGGACCCTTTCAGATTCTGGAGAGGAAAGGCGAAGTGGCATATCAACTAGAACTACTGGCTCGCCTATCAGATGTGCACGATGTATTCCATGTGTCACAGCTCAAGAAATGTTTAAGAACGCCCGAAGAAATGTTACCCATGAATGAGGTGGATGTACGAGAGGATCTTTCTTATGCCAAACAACCGGTCAAGATTTTGGAGACAATGGAACGCTTCAGAAGAAATAAAAGAATCCGAATGTGCAAGATGCAGTGGAAGCATCACTCAGAAGCAGAAGCCACATGGGAGCGAGAAGACGAGCTTAAGGCACAGTTTCCGGATTTGTTTTCCTAGAGTCACCAATCTCGAGGACGAGATTTCTTTTAAGGGGGGTAGAGCTGTAACACCCCAAAACCTGCTAAAGAGGGGAATTTAAAATTTTTTGAACGTGTTGGATGTGGTGTAGTAATTCAAATTCAAACTCGAATTTAGATTTGAATCAAACCAGAAAAGGGAAAAGGAAAAGGAAAAAGAAAAAGGAAAAAAAACTGGCCAGTGGGCCGAAACCCACCCAGCCGACCCAAAACCTGCGCGCGCCCCCTCCCTTTCTCCCTCTCTCTGGCACGTGGGGCCTGCATGTCATCCCTTTCCCCGCGCGCCCCCAACCGCTCCGACTCTCTCTCGCGCCCGGTCACAACCGCCCTCCCGAACCCCGCGCTCCCAGCTCCGATTCTCGGTCTCGGGCACCCCAGCGCGATCTCAACAGACCCCGCCGCCCTCCCTCGCCATTTAAACGCCAAAAATCCGCCCCTTCCTCCCCAATCGGCCACACCCAGCGCGAGGTGAGAACCGCCACTGCTGCTGCCCTTTTTCCAGCTCCCTCTTCCGTTTGTCCCCACGCTAACGTGCTTGCAGTGATTGAACGCCCCCAGAGAAGCTCATCGCCGAAGAAAATCCGAGGAGGAACGACCACATTGCTCCCCCACCGAAGCTCACCTTCGGTCGCCGCTCCTCGCCACCGTTAAGCCCTCCCGACCCCCTTCGCATCCAAGAAAACTGCACTGGTGAGCTCTCCTTCCTCTCCTCTGCCGTTTGCTACCAAAAAGGACGGATGTTAGCGTCCGTAGATGAAGATCCGAAGCTGCGCCGGCGAGATCACCGTCCCCCGCCGCCGCGCGCCGCCTCGTGCGCGGGCTGGCTCCGGCCAGGGCGACGTGGCCCCTTGTGGGCCGTCTATTTTAAATCGCACGGCAGAAATTAAATCGACGCATAACCCTTCGGCGATCTAATCTGAGCCGTCTGTTTTAAATCCAACGGTCCACGTCGGCCCCGCATTATAAAGGCCGTGAATCTTACGCGCTACCCCTTGGGGATCTCGGAAAACACGAGCTAGCCCCGGAAACTTCTGATCTAGCCCCTGGACCTTTAGAAATTCCTGTAAATTCATTTAAAAAACAGTTTTAGCCCCTGGACTTAATAAAAATTAGGAAAAACCTCTCTTTTATGTGTAATTAGGCCCCTGAAAATTTAGGAAATAGTAAATTAAACCCTGCAGTAGGGTGGATTTGCCTTTTAGACCCTACAAGATATAAAATTCAGAAATTTGAACATAGGAGTAGAATTTAAATTCAAAAGGTAATATAAACACATGTGCAAATACAAATTTAAACTCTCCTAGCACTTGGAAAACCTTTAGAATGAGTTAAAAATTAATTTTAGGCTGAAATGAGATCTGCCTAAGTGTTGCTCATATTTATTAGTTCTAGAAGCACATTTTTAGGCTAGGAAATAATTCTGAAAACTGATAAAATAAATTTAAATTGGTTCACATCAGAGGAGAAGTTCAAAAATATATTAATAAATATTTTAGATCAGAAACTATTATGTTTAGATGATATATATTACTATTTTAATATTAAAAAAATCACTTTTGGGCATAGAAAATAAATCTGAAAATATAAGAAAATAGGTATGCATAATTAGAAAATGATAAATGAGGTCTCCAAATCCAAAAACATCAGTTTAGGATTTGGTAGAAGATCTGAAAACCTATTTGAAGTAGGAAATTATTTTTCATAGACACTTGTGGCTAAAAAGTGTATTAATTCAATATAGAGAATTTGTTCAAATTGGAAATTCCTATATAGTGTACAAATGGAAATCTGAATACAAAAGTTAGAAATAATATATAAATGTTTAAAAGTGTAGGTAGGCCTAAAATCAACACATCTAGGGTAACCACAACACTTCAACATGTGAATGACTTTCATATGTATGTATGTGTGGTTTGCATGAGTGAAAGTGTGGACTATGGCTTATGGATTGTTGTTTTCTTTTGCTATGTGTATTGGCATGAGTAGAACCTGCCCCAGAGCAAGTTCTCACCTTCCAAGACCAAGACTTTCCATTCCCAGAGCAGCAGGAAGAAGGCAAGTGTCCTTGACCACTTTGATCCTATACTAGGATATGTAGTTAGAATTTAATTTGCATTGTCAATTTGGAATATGATACCCAAGCTAGGAAGTTTCCCTAGATTTTCATTATTTTATATCCTTGTAGCCTGGGTTGGGATTTATTTTATTATGTCATTCATTCATATTACTTATGCTTAGCCATGCTTAGAATAGGATAAGTGGGATATGAGATCATCAACTTATTTACCTTACTCTTGAATGAGATATTATGAGTTATGTAGAGGTAGGGATCAAGGCAAGTTGGAGGATTTGGTTGGTGCTGTGTGCACGAGACTCGGGTTTGGGTTTAGTGCTTGCCTGGATCCTAAGGAGCGGTTCATGGAGCATGTAACCTGGCTTTACTGTGCCAACCACATGCTGAGATGGGGCAGATTGGCCAATTAATTAGGTGTATCCCCGGCGTAGTATGGGTGTTTTGGATGGTGCGGGGAATAGGTGTCAGCTGGACTACCATATGAACCGCAAGGCTCAAGAGGGGGCCACTGCAGCGGGGTTGGAGCCTCTTGTATGCTGTTAGGGGTGAAACCTCAGTGGGCCCACGGTCGTCGGGAATCCCTTTGTAAAGGCCTCGTAGTGATCTCCTGGCTACACACCTGGGAAGTGTGAACGTGGTTCGCGACCACTGGCATAATGGAGGTTCTTTTAGTCCACCCGGCAACGGGGGATGAAATGACTACATGTGGGTACAGTGGTGCAAACTCTGCAGAGTCAAAACTGTCATGATAGCCGTGCTCACGGTCAAGAGCGGCTTGGACTTATTCATGATTAGAGGATGATGGATTGGGAAGTTGAGGATGTTAAGCAGGAAGCTTAACATTGAAGATGAGACTAGGTTTACTTGATATTGATGATGGGTTGAGGGATTGGGACCATTTCACCTATATGGTAATGTAGGTGCTTAATAAGCTAAGGTGATAGGTATTAATTGCGTAGTGCTTAAACCATGAGTTCAACCTCTCCTTGCTCTAGCCATGCATGACATAACTTTTCCACACTTGCTGAGTACCAACGGTACTCAAACTTGCTTTTCTGTTGGTTTAAATTGCTGCTCAGGTCAAGGGGATGATGTGGTGTTCAATGACCAAGACTTCGGACCCGAAGAAGGTTTCTAGGTTCACGGAGTCCCCCGGGCAACGCCTGTGACGGAACCCACGAGATTTATATTCCGCTGCTGCTTTATTTACATGTTATGAACATATTATCATCCATCGAGACATATGCTATGTAAGACTTATTTATATTCGAACATTTGGCCTGTAATAAATGATGCTTCACTATTTGTCATCACATGTATGAGAGAAAGATCCTGGCATACATGTGATATTCATTCGGTTGTTCTTTGGGACAAACCGGGTGTGACACCCGGTGTGCCGACGCCTCAGTGCGCAACATGTGTCCCCGTGGCCCACCCGCAGGTTTAAACTTTTCCCCGATTTTCAGATTTCATTCAAACTTCAAAGCCGCATAACTTTGGCTAGGAAGCTCCAAATAGAGTGAACCAAATTTTGTTGGATTCAGCTCTCTGAGCACTTTCCAGCAAATCAAGTTTCATTTCATGAAAAATCCTTAATTCTCCAGAATTAATTCCTCAATATTTAAACTCTTTGGAATTTTAACTGGAGAATCCTTTGGAGGAAAATTCTGAAATTTCGCTGGGATATTCACCAAAATATCCCTGAACTACCATAAAATTTTCAGGTCCATTTGAGCTCATTTGATCCACCTAATGGTGTGATTAGTGAAACTGTTCCAGAGAAAATAGAAAATGTTCAGAAACATTTTCAGAATTTTCTCTGAAATTGTGTGGCTCATATCTTTAGCTAGGAACCTTCAAATTAATTGAGACCAACTCCATTAGAACCCTCTGAAAATCTAGTTTTCAGAAAGTCATAGCTTGTTTCATGAAAATCCTTAGAACACCCTAAAAGCCTTCAATTAAGGTCAAGTACATAATTAATTGTGGAGGGCTCAAATGAGCTTTGCTGCAACTAAAGCTTGACTAAGTCTCTGTTTAGGTTGTAACCAAGCCACAGTAGAAGTTCCACAGTCTTTGGGTCTGTCTAGTGAGACTTAGAAGGTTCACAAGTTTAAAACTCAATTCAAATGCATTTAATTAATACATGTACTTCTTGTATCATGTAGTCGCTAAGGTCGAGGAGGAACCCGAAGTCCTAGACTTCGTTACTCTGGAGGAGCAGCTAGCCTACGACCAAGAGCAGCAAGGCAAGCTACGTTTTGCATTAACCCTTTTACAAGTTTTTATTGTTTTGAGCACTTACTTGAGTATCATGACTTCTTGCAATAGAGTCTTGTTTGAAAACCCAATTGCATAGCCAAGAAAACCATGGGCTTGGGATTAGGATTGCAAACCCCGCTAGCTACTGCAATGCTAAGATAGTGTAGGATTCGGTACAAGTCGAGTAATTGGAACTACTCGCGAGAATAGGCTAGAGGCACTCGACTCGGGTAGCGATAGCACATGATACACATGGCAAAAAAAATGAGACCGAGCGGAGGGTAAGGGCAGCAGGACTTTGGATCCTGTGTGCTATAGCTCCATTTGTGTCGATTGAGGACCGAGTCGTGTGTGGGCCTGTTGAACAAGCTAGAACAGTACCGAATATCTACCGGCTATATGGGAACCGGGAAACTGATGTAACTCGGGTAGCTGGGTGTTGAGGCATAGCTGGTCGTTCAGAAGGTAGGATGAGAGATCGAGGTGTAAATCGTCTGGCGGCACTGAGATGCGCGTGCAGAGACCTCTTGCTCGGGACGATTGGACCGGTTCAACATTTGGCTGACGGGTGAAAGGTAGTTGCGTACGGCGTCCTTGATGGTTGTTGTAGGCAACATCGAGTACGGGCGTACGTGACGGGTTATTCGGGTAACCCTGCTGGTGTAAATCGATTATAATCACCGTCCCTCGCGGTTAGTGAGTACCACTTGTTCACTGTACCATGACGTAGAAAGAAAAGGCTAGTCGCATGTTAAAATGTTGCTGATTGAGTGATGGACTAGATTGTTAATGATATGCTGTAGTTTAGAGCTAATTAAAGTTCCTTTCAACTTTGGGCAAAGTACATGAGAGAAATGCGTTTCTTGTTTGATTGCGGCTCTCTCATGTGCCTTAGCGTAAGGTTCTCTACCACCTGCTGCTAAAACTTGAAAGTAAGGTTCCATTAATTAGGCGAGTCCTTTGGAACTTGTGTTTATCTCATGTACCCATAACCCCTCATGTAGAAGTTCCATGTTTAGGAGAGGCGGGTCAGTCTTGCTGAGCCTTCGTGCTCACTGCTTGTGTTTGAAGCTTTTGAAGGGTTCTATGAGGAAGGGACTCCCGAGGAGGAGACGGAACCCCAGGAGGGGAACCCCGTCGAGTGGGAGTCGAGCACGCCGCCGTGTTAGTGTGCGGGTGTGCTAGCAAGGACACGTTCATGGGCTGAACGTGAACTTGATGCGTAGTCTACGCCCGTGAGTGTAGACTGAACATATTTTGTTGTAAAAATGTTCATAAACCTATTTATGTAATAAACTTTGCTTCCGCTTTGTACCTTTTATGTGTGTTATCCGGTGCTGTGCGACGCAGCACCCCTCAGCGTGATCCTGGCTCGACAAGACCGTGGGGTCGTGTCAGGCAGTCTCAACGACATCATTGATGCTGCGATTGTCCAGGAGGACTCCGGCAAGGAGTTAGCGGCGGCGGAGAGAAAGCGAAGCGCGCCGCAAAGGAGCGGAGAAGGAGGCGGTCCTTCTCAGAAGTTTGGGATGGTAAATCGCCCACCATCAGGTCCACGCTGGCAGCCACCACAGAGGTCGATGCCGTTCCGCAGTCGGCCGTACTCTTCACCGGCATTCAGGCCGGCACTGCCAGCACCACCACCACAACAACAACAGCAGCAGCGGATGATGCCGCGTGCGTATGCACCTCAGCAGCGCATGCCGGGCTTTCGTCCCCCGAGCACCGCACAAGAAGCGGCCACATGTTACAAGTGTGGTCGTCCAGGACACTTCGCCAGCAGTTGTCCGGAGAGGCAAGGCGGCGGAGTTGCACCGCAATTTCCGGGGAGGAATCAGCCCCGGAACCCTACCAATGCGCGGCGGGCAAACCCTAGGCCTGGCACTGTCCACCAGATTGCCATAGAGGACGTGCCGGAGGGTGAGCCAATCCTTGCGGGTATGTTCCAACTCCACCAGCATCCCGCCATAGTACTATTTGACTCAGGCGCCACGCATAATTTTATTAGCCAAGCTTTCATTGCTAAATATAGCTTGCAAATACTACCCACCGATAGTCCATATCTGATATGTTCACCGGGTGGGAAGATTTCAGCAAGCGTAATGGTTTCCAAAGCACCATTATTCTTAGCGGGTAGAGTCTACCCTACGTCTCTCATAATCTTAGAGGGACAAAAGGTCGATGTCATCCTAGGGATGTCGTGGTTAACCCGCCACGGCGCTGTTTTAGACACCGTCCTTTGAGTCGTGCACTTAAACTCAGAAGTGCACGGATCTCACTCCTTATTTCTCGACAGTCCAGAAATAAAACTTCCAAGTGTCTATCAATCCACAACCATCAGATTGGAAGATATTCCAGTGGTCCGAGAGTTCCCTGACGTGTTTGCGAATGATTTACCGGGGATGCCGCCCGATAGAGAGGTGGAGTTTAAGATTGAACTTGCACCGGGAACCATGCCAATATCCCGAAGGCCATACAAGATGGCGCCCAAGGAGTTGGCTGAACTGAAGAATCATCTCACGGACCTCCTGGAGAAGGGTTTTATTAGGCCGAGCTCCTCGCCATGGGGCTGTTCGGCATTATTTGTAAAGAAGAAGGATGAGACGTTGCGGCTTTGCATGGATTATCGTCCATTAAATGCCGTAACCATCAAGAACAAGTACCCGTTGCCACGGATCAACATGTTGTTTGATCAGTTGGTCGAAGCAAAGGTCTTTTCCAAAATAGACTTAAGATCCGATTACCATCAGATTAAGATAAGGGCTGAGGATATTCCGAAGACGGCTTTCTCGACGAGGTACGGACTTTATGAGTACCTGGTCATGTCCTTCGGCCTCACCAATGCTCCAGCTCACTTCATGTACTTGATGAACTCGGTATTCATTCCGGAGCTGGACAAGTTTGTCGTGGTCTTCATCGACGACATCCTGGTATATTCCAAGTCGGAGGAAGATCACAAGAAACATCTGCGTATAGTCTTGCAACGGCTGCGGGATCACAAGCTATACGCAAAATTAAGCAAATGCGAGTTCTGGATATCACAAGTGCCTTTTCTCGAGCATATCATCTCAGCAGAGGGTATCGCTATGGACCCGAGCAAGATCACTCAAGTGCTGAATTTGAAATCCCCGAGGACGGTTCACGAGGTACGGAGTTTCCTCGGACTCGCAGGATATTATCGGAGGTTCATTCCGAACTTCTCGAAGATTGCCAAGCCAATGACGGAGCTGCTGAAGAAGGCTACCAAATATGTTTGGAGTCCGGCATGTGAAGCAGCATTCAAGGATTTAGTTAAGTACCTAACATCAGCACCGGTTTTGGTGCGGCCAGACACAACAAAACCGTTCGATGTGTACTATGATGCATTCGGCATCGGGCTCGGATGTGTGCTGATGCAAGACCGAAGGGTGGTCGCGTATGGGTCATGGCAGCTTAGAAACCATGAGCAGAATTATCCAACTCACGACTTGGAGCTCACTGCCGTGGTACTTGCACTGAAAATGTGGAGGCACTACCTACTCGGTAACCTCGTGCATTTATATACCGAACACAAGAGCCTCAAGTACATATTCACTCAGAAGGAGCTGAACATGAGGCAGCGAAGATGGTTGGAACTGATAAAGGATTACGAAATAGAGATCCATTATGACTCCGGCAAAGCAAACGTAGTGGCGGATGCGCTGAGTCGCAAGTCACACGTCAACAATCTGACCATCACACTGTTGGAAGAGAACGAACCACCACTGCATGTGATTCCACATGGAGCTCTCTACAACCTAGCTTTGATCCCCACCATCCGTGCAGAGATAGCGGCAGCTCAGAAACATTACAAGGTTATATTGCATTTGCGGAGACGTGTAGACAGTGGGGAGTTGAAATGTTTCCAGAAGGACGAAGACGGCGTCCTATGGTTCAAGGACCGAATCGTCGTACCCCGTAACCCGGACCTACGGAAGAATTTTTTTGATGAGGCTCACTTATCAAAGTTTTCAATTTACCCCGGCAGCAACAAAATGTATCAAGAACTCAGAAGCAAGTTTTGGTGGACACGGATGAAGCGGGAGATCGCAAAGTACGTGTCTGAGTGTGATACATGTCGAAGGGTGAAGGCGGATCATATGCGGAAACCGGGACTGCTACAATAATTGGGCGTTCCTGCCTGGAAGTGGGAGGATGTGAGCATGGACTTCATCGTCGGTTTACCCACCACCTTTCAGAAACGTGATTCTGTGTGGGTGATCGTCGACCGGCTAACCAAGGTTGCCCATTTCATCCCGGTCAACACCAACTACGACGCCAAGAAGTACGCTGAACTGTACATCTCACGGATCCTATGCTTGTACGGCGTACCCCGTACCATCATATCGGATCGGGGCACTTTATTTGTGTCCCATTTTTGGGAGCAGATACATGCTGCATTGGGGACGAAGCTGATCCGCAGTTCAGCCTACCACCCGCAGACGGATGGGCAAACTGAGCAGGTAAACCAGATCTTAGAAGACATGCTACGAGCTTGTGCTATCAACCACGGCAAGAATTGGGATGATCACTTGCCGTTAGCCGAGTTCTCGTACAACAATGGGTACCAAGCCAGCATAAAGACGGCACCTTATGAGGCGCTATACGGGAGAAAATGCCGCACGCCATTGAACTGGTGTGAGTCTGGTGAAAGGGTCACCTTCGGGATTGACCTTGTCAACAATGCGGAGGAGAAGATTCGACTGATTCAAGCGAACTTAAAAGCCGCGCAAACCCGTCAGAAACAGTATGCGGACCGGAGAAGACGCCCATTACAATTCGAAGTCGGGGATCACGTATATCTACGTGGTTCTCCAGTGAAGGGCGTAAACAGATTTGGGGTGAGAGGAAAGTTGGCACCCCGATTCATCGGTCCATTCCAGATTACCAAAAGATGTGGATCAGTAGCATACCGGCTGAAATTACCAGAAGCACTTTCCTGTGTGCACGACGTCTTTCACATTTCCCATCTGAGGAAGTGTCTCAAGCTATCAACTACGGTTCAGCTGGAGGACATTGAAGAACTGCAACCGGATCTCACCTATCGGGAGGAACCGGTTCAGATCATTGACGAAAAGGTCCGAACCACACGCAACCACACGTTGTGGTTCTACAAGATTCTATCGAGTAATCACTCCGTGGACGAAGTGACCTGGGAGAGCGAAGGATTTCTTCACGCTAACTACCCCGACTTTCTCACGTCGCATATCCGGTAATTTTTCACCATCCTCTCTCTCATTTTACCTTATAATCTCGGGACGAGATTCTTTTAAGGGGGGAGGAATGTAAGGGCCTGTCACACCCGGTTTGTCCCAATGAACAACCGAGTGAATATCACATGTATGCCAGGATCATTCTCTCATACATGTGATGACAAATATTGAAGCATCATCTATTACAAGCCAGGTGTCGAATGTAAATATGTCTTACAAAGCATACGTCTCGATGGACGATAATAAGTTCATAACATGTAAATAAAACAGCAGCGGAATATAAATCTTGTGAGCCCCGTCACAGGCGTTGCCCGGGGGACTCCATGAACCTAGAATCCTTCTTCGGGTCCGAAGTCTTGGTCATTGAACACCCCATCATCCCCTTGACCTGAGCAGCAATTTAAACCAACAAATATGCAAGTTTGAGTACTGTTGGTACTCAGCAAGTGTGGGAAAGTTATGTCATGCATGGCTAGAGCAAGGAGAGGTTGAACTCATGGTTTAAGCACTACGCAATTAATACCTATCACCTTAGCTTATTAAGCACCTACATTACTACACAGGTGAAATGGTCCCAATCTCCCAACCCATCATCAAAATCAAGTAACCATAACATCATATCCAATGTCAAGCTCCCCGCTTAACACCCTCAACTTCCAAATTCATCATCCTCTAATCATGAATAAGTCCAAGCCGCTCTTGACCGTGAGCACGGCTGTCATGACAGTTTTGACTCTGCAGAGTTTGCACCACTGTACGCACATGTAGTCATTTCATCCCCCATTGCCGCGTGGACTAAAGAACCTCCATTATGCCAGTGGCCGCGAACCACATTCACACTTCCCAGGTGTGTAGCCAGGATATCACTACGAAGCCTTTACAAAGGGATTCCCGACGAGCATGGGCCCATTGAGGTTTCACCCCTAACAGCATACAAGAGGCTCCAACCCCGCTGCAGTGGCCCCCTCTTGAGCCTCGCGGTTCATATGGTAGTCCAGCTGACACCTATTCCCCGCACCGTTCAAAACACCCATACTACGCCGGGGATACACCTAATTAATTGGCCAAGCTGACCCATCTCAGCATGTGGTTGGCACGGTAAAGCCAGGTTACATGCTCCATGAACCGGTCCTTAGGACCCAGGCAAGTACTAAACACAAACCCGAGTCTCGTGCACCCAGCACCAACCAAATCATCCAACTTGCCTCGATCCCTACCTCTACATAACTGATAATATCTCATTCAAAAGTAAGGTAAATAAATTGATGATCTCATATCCCAATTATCCCATTCTAAGCATGACTAAGCATAAGCATATAAATAAATGACATGATAGAATAAATCCCAACCCAAGCTACAAGGAAACAAGATAATGCAATTCTAGGGAAACTTGCTAGCATGGGTTTCATATTTCAATTGACAATGCAAATAATTCTATCTACACATCCTAGCATAGGGTCAAAGTGGTCAAGGACACTTGCCTTCTTCCTTCTGCTCTGAGAATGGAAAGTCTTGGTCTTGGATGGGGAGAACTTGCTCTGGGGCAGGTTCTACTCATGCCAATACACATAGCAAAAGAAAACAACAATCCATAAGACATAGTTCACACTTTCACTTCATACAAACCACACATACAAACCTATGGAAGTCATTCACATTTCTAAGTGTTGTGGTTACTCTGCATGTGTTGATTTTTGGCCTACATGCACTTTTAAACATATGTATATGATTTCTAACTTTTGTATTCAGATTTCTGTTTGCACACTATGAGTTTCCAATTTGAACAAATTATTTATATTTAATTAATACAATTCTTAGCTACCAAGTTTGCATGGAAGGTAATTTCCTACTCCAAATAGGTTTTCAGATCTTCTACCAAATCCTAAACTGAAGTTTTTGGATTTCGAGACTTCATTTATCATTTTCTAATTATGCATACCTATTTTCCTATATTTTTCAGATTTATTTTCTATGCCTAAAAGTGAGTTTTAATATTAAATAGTAGGACATGTCATCTAAACAGAATAGGTTCTGATCTAAAATATTAAATAATATATTTTTGAACTTCTCCTCTGATGTGAACTAATTTAAATTTATTTTATCAGTTTTCAGAATTATTTCCTAGCCCAAAAATATGTTTCCATAACTAATAAATATGAACAACAATTAGACAGATTCATTTCAGCCTAAAATCTATTTTTAACTCATTCTAAAGTATTCCATGTGCTAGGAGAGTTTAAATTTGAATTCGCACATGTGTTTGCCTTACCTTTTAAATTTAAATCCTAGTCACATATTCAAATTTCTAAATTTGATATCATATAAGGACAAAAAGGTAAATCCACCCTACTGCAGGGTCTAATTTGCTATTTCATAAATTTCCAGGGGTCTAACTACACATAACAGAGGGGTTTTCCTAATTTTTATTAAGTCTAGGGGCTAAAACTGATTTTTAAATGAATTTACACGAATTTCTAAAGTTCCAGG
Organism: Neostapfia colusana; assembly: GCA_030760725.1. Lineage (NCBI taxonomy): Eukaryota > Viridiplantae > Streptophyta > Magnoliopsida > Poales > Poaceae > Neostapfia > Neostapfia colusana. The sequence goes on from JASWHV010000001.1 coordinate 92,499,186, forward strand.
GGCTAGATCAGAAGTTTCCGGGGCAAGCTCGTGTTTTCCGAGATCCCCAGGGGGTAGAACGTAAGAATCCCGGCCTCTATAACGTGGGGCTGATGTGGACCGTCCAATTTAAAATAGATGGCTCAGATTAGATCGCCGAACCGGTACGCGCGGGTTTTAATTCTACCGTGCGATTTACAATAGACGGCCCTAAAGGGGCCACGTCGCCCTGGCCGGAGCCAGCCCGCGCGCGTGGCGGCGGGGGGTGGCGATCTCGCCGGCGCAGCCTCGGCTTTTGCCGCTACACGTTAGAACTCGCATCTTTTTGCATGGATCGGCTGCGGAGGGGTAGGGGATGCTCACCGAAGGGTTTTCCAGCACTCGGAGGCCCTGGAAGTCGGTCGTCGATGAGCTTCAATGGCGACGATCTTCGGTGCACGTCGGGGTGGCTGTTGGGGCGAAAGACCCATCATTTCCTTCACCTGCAGGGCTCCCCGGCGGCGGTGAAATGTGACCAGCACGTTAGATCAGGGAATTTGAGCAAGGATCGAAAGATATCGGCTGTAGAAACTTCGGTTCTCACCGGAGAGAAGAACGGTCGATCGGGGGGGGGGGGGGGGAAACAGGGCGATGTTGGCGTTTATATAGGCGAGGGAGGGCGGCGGTCTGTTGAGATCGAGTTGGGGGCGTCCGGGACCGGAATTCGGGCTAGGGGCGTGGGTTTCCGGAGGTGGATTGGATTCGGGTGCGAGAAGAGTCCGGGGTCGGCCAGGCGCGCGGGAGGTAGGAGATGACACGCGGGCCCTGCATGTCAGTGAGAGGAAGAGAGGGGCGCGGGTTTGGGGATGGCGCGGGGAGGTAGTGGGCCGGCTGGCGGGTTTCGACCCACTGGCCGGTTGGGTTTTTTTTTCTATTTTTCTTTTTCTTTTTCTTTTCTGTTCTGATTTGAATTTGAATTCTAGTTTGAATTTAAATTTCTGCACCACATGCAATACGTCCAAAAATTTTTAAATTCCCCTCTTTATCATGTTTTTGGGGTGTTACAGCTCTACCCCCCGTAAAAAAAATCTCGTCCTCGAGATTGGTGGTTCTAGGAAAACAATTTCGGAAACTGTGCCTTAAGCTCGTCTTCTCGCTCCCATGTGGCTTCCTCTTCCGAGTGATGCTTCCACTGCACCTTGCACATCCGGATTCTTTTATTTCTTGTGAGGCGTTCCATTGTCTCCAAAATCTTGACCGGTTGCTCGGCATAAGATAGATCCTCTCGTACGTCAACCTCAATCATGGGTAACATCTCTTCAGGTGTCCTTAGACATTTCTTGAGTTGTGACACATGGAATACATCGTGCACATCCGATAGGTGAGGCGGTAGTTCGAGTTGATATGCCACTTCACCTTTCCTCTCCAGAATCTGAAAGGGTCCGATGTATCGAGGTGATAACTTCCCTTTCACCTTGAACCGATGAAGTCCTCGGATAGGGGACACCTTGAGGTAAACATAGTCCCCCACGTTGAAAACGAGATCTCTTCTCCGTACATCAGCATAGCTCTTTTTTCGGGTCTGTGCTATCCTCAAGTTATTGCGGATTTCCCTCACTTTCGCCTTGGCTTCTTGTAGTACTTCGGGCCCAAACACTTTACTTTCCCCTTTTTGGTTCCAAAATAGTGGAGTTCTGCTCTTCCTCCCATACAAAGCCTCAAATGGTGACATCTTCATACTAGCCTGGTAACTGTTGTTATAGGAGAACTCCGCATATGGTAAGTTCTTATCCCAACTCCTATTGTTCTTTAGCGCACACGCTCTTAGCATATCCTCAAGGATCTCATTGGTTCTTTGCGTTGAGCGCACACGCTCTCAGCATATCCACAAGGATCTGATTGGTTCTTTACGTCTGTCTGTCAGTCTGGGGGTGATAGGCAGAACTAAAATTCAGATGGGTTCCCATGGTTTCATGTAACTTCTGCCAGAACCTTGAGGTGAACTGTGTCCCTCGATCTGACACTATCTTCTTTGGCACTCCATGAAAACATACTATCCTTGACATGTACAATTATGCCAACTTGGATCCGCTGTAGCTTTCTTTCACGGGGATGAAATGAGCTACCTTGGTTAGCCTGTCGATAATGACCCATATTGAATCATATCCCGATTGGGTACTGGGTAGTCCCACTATGAAGTCCATACCTATTTCTTCCCATTTCCATTCGGGCACTTTGAGTGGTTGCAGTAATCCCGCGGGTCGTTGATGTTCTGCTTTCACCAACTGACATGTGTCACATAGGGCAACATGTTCCACGACATCTCGCTTCATGCCATACCACCAATATCTACTCTTGAGGTCATGATACATCTTCGTACCCCCAGGATGAATGGAATGGTCGGAATCATGAGCCTCCTTCAAAATTAATTCACGGATCTCCTTCACTTCAGGCACACAGATTCTTTTCCCGTGCCACACCGTACCTTGTTCATTCTCTCTAAACCCAGGGGCTTTATTATCCTTGACGAGTTCTCTAATTTCTTGTATCTTCTCGTCATTCTTCTGACCATTCCGTATGTCTTGCTCTAACGTGGAGTCCACTTCCATGGCGATGGCCTCACCACTATTCACCAGACATAGATTGAGTTTTACAACCTCTTCCTTCAATTCTTTAGGCATGTCCTTTAAGCTCAACCTATTGACCTGCACCTTCCGGCTTAAAGCATCTGCTACGGCGTTCGCTTTCCCATGATGATAGTTGATTCCCACATCAAAGTCGTTGATTAGCTCTAACCATCTCCTTTGTCTGAGGTTGAGATCTGGCTGTATGAAAATATACTTTAAGCTCTTATGATCCATATATATCTCTGTCCTCTTCCCCATCAAGTAATGCCGCCAAATCTTCAACGTGTGTACCGCTGCGGCTAGCTCTAGGTCATGCGTAGGATAGTTCTTCTCGTGTTTTCGGAGCTGCCGGGACGCATAAGCCACGACATGCACCTCTTGCATGAGAACACATCCCAACCCGTTTGCAGAGGCATCGCAGTACACCGAAAAGTTCTTCTACATATCTGGCATAACTAGCACTGGGGCTGTTGTCAATCTTTTCTTCAGTTCCTGAAAACTCGTCTCGCACTGCGGTGTCCATGTGAATGTGATTCCCTTCTCCAACAATTTGGTGAGGGGTCTCGAAATCTTGGAGAAACCCTCGATAAACCGTCGATAATACCCAGCCAATCCTAAGAAGCTTTGAACTTCCCCGACATTCTCAGGGGTCTTCCACTTCTGTACATCCTCGATCTTGGCGGGATCTACGGAGATTCCTCCCTCCGAGATTATATGTCCTAAGAAGGGAACTCTCTTCAGCCAAAACTCACACTTGCTCAACTTGGCATATAGGTGGTGTTCTCTCAGCTTTTGCAACACCAACCTTAGATGTTCCTCATGTTCTTCTTCATCTTTGGAGAAGACGAGAATGTCATCAATGAAAACCACCACAAATTTGTCCAGATATTCCATGAATACCTTGTTCATGAGATACATGAAGTATGCCGGGGCATTAATTAGCCCGAAAGGCCTGACGGTGTATTCATACAGTCCGTACCGAGATACGAAAGCTGTCATTGGAATATCAGTTTGCCTTATATTATGTTGGTGGTATCCCGACCTGAGATCAATTTTCGAGAACACACAACCTCCCCTCAACTGATCAAACAAGTCTTCAATGTGGTGTAATGAGTACTTGTTCTTGATGGTTACTTCATTCAACGCACGGTAGTCTACGCACAACCTTTGGGTTCTGTCCTTGTTGGGCACAAATATCACTGGAGCTCCCCATGGTGAGGAACTAGGACGAATATATCCCTTCTCCGTCAATTCCCTTATATGCTCCTTGAGCTTTTCCAGCTGTTTGGAGTCCATTCGATAAGGCCTCTTGTATATTGGAGCTGTTCCTTGAACTAGCTCAATCGCGAATTCCACTTCACGATCGGGGGGCATACCTGGCAACTCCTCCGGAAAAACATCTGGATATTCCTTGATGATCCTGATCTCTTCCACTTCCACCTCAACGTGATTGAGTTTAAGGTCCCTCCTAGGTTCTTGTACAGTTATGAACTTCACTCTTGTGCCACTAGGGTGAGTTAGTTCCACCGTTCTTGTCGAACAATGGATGATTCCTTTATGTTTGGTCAACCAATCCATACCCAAAATAATATCTATCCCTTGTGAGTCTATCACTATGAAGTTTGCAGTAAATACTACCCCATTTATGTCTAGATTCACCTTGGGACACACTTTTCTTGTCCTTATTTCTCCCCCTGGAGAGTTCACTGCTAGCATATGGTTCATTTGTGTTGTTGCTAGATCATGCTTCTTAACAAACCCTTGAGCATAACGGGATAGTTGGGTGAACTTAGTGAGGTATTCCCTCACAGTCATGTTTCCTTGCTGCAGTCCCAAGAACTCCTTTCTCTTGTTTTTGAGTTCACCCCTTGGTATGTAATGGTTGCGGAAACTGCGCTTGAACTCTTCCCAAGTGATGTTCTCGGGGTCATGATGGGCTCCCACGTAAGAGGTCCATCAATCAGCAGCGGGTCCATGCAATTGGTGAGAGGCAAACAGCACCCTCTCATACCCTTGGCATTGTATGATCTTCATTTTGCTCTTAATGGTCTTTAGCCAGTCATCTGCCTCCAGAGGTTCAGCAGCACTTGCAAACTTTGGAGGTTGAGTCACTAGAAACTCACTCAACCTTGGTTGGCGTGGTGCAGCTTGTGGGGATGAGCTGATTCTGATTCTCAAGCATTTGGTGGATGGGATCAACTCCTTCACGGCGACCACCCCTGTCTTGGCCTCCAGAAAGATGACGGTTGTCGGCCTCATCGTTGTTGTTGGCGCGGTTGGCACCACGACCCTTTCCTCTTCCGGCCATCTATCATGATCAACCAAATGTCAATTTAAAGCATTACGTATTATCTTACCAATTTGCTTGTTTTAAACTTAAAATTTTGAGACCTTATTATATTTATATTTTCTGAAGGTTTCATGTCTCATGTGAAATAAACGCACTCTTTATTTATAGGGGTCCACAACTCACGTCACACAACAAACATAATCACACCATTAACTAAGGTATTGACTCGCCTACTCGATAACCTGCTGAACTAAGGGAAAGGACTCTACACTACTCGTATCACTGAGCTGGCTCCTCGGAATCTTCCTCATTATTGCAGCTGCCTTCTGACTCCGCTTTGGGTGGGGAGGCTGCTGGTGGAGAAGTGCGACGACGCCTGATCGCCCGGCGATCGGGGGAGTCAGGAGTCCATGTGTCATTCACGGTGACACACAGTTCATTCCCATCTCCTCTTTCTCTCGCCCTCAAGCTGGCTCGAAGCAATGCCTCAGTCTCCTTCAGGGTGTCACGTACATCCTGAAGCTCCTGCTGACACTCCTGCAGTCGAGTGCTGAGCATAGCAGCATCCTCCAAGCACAAGTCCATGTGCTCATGGGAAGTCCCCTACTGTACTGGCGGGTACTTGTACTCCGTTGTACCACTCTCACGCTGGATGACATACATGTACTCAGTCCTGTCTAGGTGGCGACGGTAGATGTGACTCTGGCAGGTGATTGCCTCCTAGGTGACATCCTTCTCCGCATCGACCTGTGTCGCTCGACAAGCTGGAGAGGGGTGGATCTTGAGCAGCTGATTTTCATGGATAATCCTCATTTCTGAACTCCACTCTTCCCTCTTCTCACGGATGGTTCGGGTGGAGCTGTAGTGTATGATTAGCTTGCCCGTATTGCCGGCGGCTTGTAGCATGCGTCGAAGACGACGCAACAAGCCTCCTACTGCCAATCCGTAGGAGAGATACGTCACCAGACGGTCCTCCTCTCTCAGGGCAAGGGCAACTACTGGAACTCTCCCTCCGGTGGACTTGCGGACGGTACGGATCATGCGGACCATCTAAAACATAAAGCATTTTAAATTAAGTTAGATAAGATTTTAAACAAAAATCCTATTTTGAGTAAAAGTTGGGGTAAGATGAATAAAGTGACCCCATTAAATAACACTTTTCAACCCACACCTTTGTAAAATAGTTTTTAAGAAAATAGGGTCCTTAAATACGTCCATTTCTACCTAGGTCCACGTTCCTACAGGCAACCTTTGCTCTGATACCACTTCTGTCACACCCGGTTTCTCCGAAGAACAACCGAGTGAATATCACATGTATGCCAGGATCATTTTCTCATACATGTGATGACAAATAGTGAAACATCATTTATTACAAGCCAGGTGTCGAATATAAATAAGTCTTACGTAGCATATGTCTCGATGGACGATAATAAGTTCATAACATGTAAATAAAATAGCAGCGGAATATTATTCTTGTGGGCTCCGTCACAGGCGTCGCCCGGGGGACTCCATGAACCTAGAATCCTTCTTCGGGTCCGAAGTCTTGGTCATTGAACACCACATCATTCTCTTGACCTGAGCAGCAATATAAACCAACAAATATGCAAGTTTGAGTACCATTGGTACTCAGCAAGTGTGGGAAAGTTATGTCATGCATGGCTAGAACAAGGAGAGGTTGGACTCATGGTTAAAGCACTACGCAATTAATACCTATTACCTTAGCTTATTAAGCACCTATATTACTATATAGGTGAAATGGTCCCAATCTCCCATCCCATCATCATAATCAAATAATCATAACATCATTTCCAATGTTAAGCTCCCCGCTTAACATCCACAACTTCCAAAGTCATCATCCTCTAATCATGAATAAGTCCAAGCCGCTCTTGACCGTGAGCACGGCTGTCATGACAGTTTTGACTCTGCAGAGTTTGCACCACTGTACCCACATGTAGTGATTTCATCCCCCGTTGCCTGGTGGACTAAAAGAACCTCCATTATGCCAGTGGCTACGAACCACATTCACACTTCCCAGGTGTGTAGCCAGGAGATCACTACGAAACCTTTACAAAGGGATTCCCGACGAGCGTGGGCCCACTGAGGTTTGACCCCTAACAGCATACAAGAGGCTCCAACCCCGCTGCAGTGGCCCCCTCTTGAGCCTTGCGGTTCATATGGTAGTCCAGCTGACACCTATTCCCCGCACCATCCAACACACCCATACTACGCCGGGGATACACCTAATTAATTGGCCAAGCTGCCCCATCTCAGCATGTGGTTGGCACGGTAAAGCTAGGTTACATGCTCCATGAACCGGTCCTTAGGATCCAGGCAAGTACTAAACACAAACCCCAGTCTCGTGCACCCAGCACCAACCAAATCATCCAACTTGCCTTGATCCCTATCTCTACATAACTCATAACATCTCATTCAATAGTAAGGTAAATAAATTGATGATATCATATCCCAATTATCCCATTCTAAGCATGGCTAAGCATAACAATAAATGACATGATAAAATAAATCCCAACCCAAGCTACAAGGAAACAAGGTAATGCAATTCTAGGGAAACTTCCTAGCATGGGTTTCATATTTCAATTGACAATGCAATAAATTATATCTACACATCCTAGCATAGGAACAAAGTGGTCAAGGACACTTGCCTTCTTCCTGCTGCTCTGGGAATGGAAAGTCTTGTTCTTGGAAGGGAAGAACTTGCTCTGGAACAGGTTCTATTCATGCCAACACACATAGCAAAAGAAAACAACAATCCATAAGACATAGTTCACACTTTCACTTCATGCAAACCACACATTCACATCTATGAAAGTCATTCACATTTCTATGTGTTGTGGTTACTCTATGTGTGTTGATTTTGGGCTTACATGCACTTTTAAACATGTGCATATGATTTCTAACTTTTGTATTCAGATTTATGTTTGCACACTATATATGAATTTCCAATTTGAACAAATTCCTTATATTCAATTGATACACATCTTAGCTACAAAGTATGCATGGAAGGTATTTTCCTAATCCAAATGGGTTTTCACATCTTCTACCAAATCCTAAACTGAAATCTTTGGATTTGGAGACTTCATTTATCATTTGCTAGTTATGCATACCTATTTTCCTATATTTTAAGATTTATTTTCTATACCTAATTGTGAACTTTATTATGAAAATAGTAAGACACATCATCTAAACAGAATAGGTTCTGATCTAAAATATTAAATAATATATTTTTGAACTTCTCCTCTGATGTGAACTAATTTACATTTATTTTACCAATTTTCAGAATTATTCTCTAACCTAAAAATGTGTCCCTATAACTAATAAATGTGAACAATCAATTAGACAGATTCATTTCAGCTTAAAATATATTTTTACTCACTCCAAAGTTTTCCAAGTGCTAGGAGAGTTTAAATTTGAATTTACAATGTGTCTGTCCCATCTTTTAAATTTTAAATACTAATCACATATTCAAATCCCTAAATTTAATATCATATAGGGTTAAAAAGGTAAACTCTCCCTACTACAGGGTCTATTATATTATTTCATAAATTTCCAGGGGTCTAACTACACATACCAGAGGGGTTTTCCTAATTTTTATTAAGTCCAGGGGCTAAAACTGATTTTTAAATGAATTGACATGAATTTCTAAAGTTCCAGGGGCTAGATCAGAAGTTTCCAGGGCTAGCTCGTATTTCCCGAGATCCCCAGGGGGTAGCGCGTAAGAATCCCGGTCTTTATAACGCGGGGCTGACGTGGACCGTCCGATTTAAAATAGACGGCTCAGATTATAACGTCGAACCAGTACGCGGGGATTTCAATTCTACCGTGCGATTTAGAATAGACGGCGCACACGCGGCCACGTCGCTCTTACCGAGCGCGGGCGGCGCGCGGCTGCGGGAGGCGGTGATCTCGCCGTCAAACTTTGGATCTCCATCAATTCTTCCTAAAACTGGGATTTCATGGCATAGATCGGTAGAGGGAGGTCGGGGATCTTACCTCGGGGTTTTTCTTGAGCTCGGAGGTCCTGGAAGGCGGTCGGCGACGAGGTCCGAGGTGAATTCATGGTGATGCTCGTCGGCACTGTGTTTGAAGCGCAAACCACCGAGTTTTCTGCACCTACGTGATTCCCCGGAGGCGGTGGAACACGACCGGCGCGTTAGATCAGAAACCCGAGCAAAGATCGAGAGAAAACGGTGATCGGAGCTTCGGTTCTCACCGGGAGGAAAAACAGCTGATCGCGGGTGAAAATCGGGACGATGCCGGTGTTTATATAGCCAGGGAAGGGCGGCGTTCGGTTGTGATCGAGCTGGAGTCATCCAGAACCAATATTCAGCTGGGATACGCGGGTACCCGGGGTGGTTTCGATTCGGGGGAGAGAGAGGAGTCCCGGTCGGCCGAGCACGCGCGCGAGGAGGAAGAAGATGGCGGGCCCCACACATCAGTGAGAAGAAAACAGGGCGCGCGGCTGCGGGCTGGCGCGGGGGTGAGGTGGGCCGGCTGGTGCGTTTCGGCCCACTGGCCAGGGGAGTTTGTTTTTTTCTTTTTCTTTTTTCTTTTCTGTTTTGAGTTTAATTTGAATTCCAATTCGAATTTGAATTTCTGCACCACATGCAATACGTCCAAAAATTTTTAAATTCCCCTCCTTAACAGGTTTTGGGGTGTTACACAACCCCAGTGCACAGCACCGTCTGAACCGCAGAATGGCAAGGCCTGATCGCCCTTCACTCCCTCAGCACAAGAGCAGCCCGAATTACGGGTCTCCTAGCCGGGAAAACGGCTCCTCCGCGGCAACATGAAACAAAGCGACGTCGGGCTCTCGTGGGCAGCTCACCACCGTGGGTTTCACGCTCAAGCAGCGACGCTCAGAGGTGCACCGTACCGCCATGGTGCTTCTCCCCGGAGCTCAGCTCAAACGGTGATCCCCAGTGGGCGAATTCGGAGTTATTCTTCCAGAGCAGAACCACGGACCCTATGGTAAAGATCAATCAAATTCGCGCTTAATTTGCACATAGAGGTCACCAACTCGTGCACAAATGGTCTAGGATTAATGACGATCCGATCCCCTTCACAACCCTAGCTAGAAACCCCGTGTTAGCGGCTAATTCCGAGCTTTCCGATCGGCGGCCATGGCGGGAACGCGCGGGCGAACGGTGGAAACCGGATTGCCGCCGTTTCCGAGCCACGTTGAGGCCTTGCCGAGCTAGCCTGTCCTCCACTGATGCTTTAGAGCAAATTCCCCAAGCCTTTGGTGGGTTAGGGTGCTCGGACCATGGTGCCGAAGCCTCACCGAGGTGTGCGCACGCCACCGACCGGTTTCCGGTCGCCGGCAGCCCGAAAGCACCACACCAGTGGTTTGCTCGTAGCTGGAAACCCCCAGGAGGCAAGTACCGAGCCGGGAGGTGGCCGGGAAGCCGACTCCGGAGAGCTCCGACGAGTCTCCGGCGAGGGGGCAGCGCGGGAAAAGAAAACGGTCCGAGGAGGAAGAAGGTCGGGCAGGCCCCGCGTGTCAGCGACGGGAGGTTTAATTTCCTGATCGGCTGCGGCCCGGGATCCAGTGTGGCTGCGTGGAAAGGAGTCTGTGGCCCCGTGTGGCTCAGTTCCAGCAGCTGACACGTGTGCCTGGGGTCCACTGTCAGAATTTAAACTTATCCCCGGTTTAATTGGATTTCCAGATTTAGTTCAAACTTTAGAACCTCATAACTTTTGCTAGGAAGATCCAAATTGAGTGATCCAAATTGGGTTGGATTATGGATGAAGGGCCCTATCCAAATATGCAACCCAATTGGTAGGAAAATCAATAGAAAAATACTGGAAAATGCTTTAAAGATTTTCCGAAAAAGAATTTTAGAGGGAGTTTGGTTCATCCAAAAACCTCGAATGTTGCCAGAATATTCTTTAGGATATTAGGAAACTCCTGTAAATGTTTCAGCTCATTTGGAGTTGATTTAGTTAGGGTAATTCTGGTTTCAAGTTTCTGTATTCAAATGAATACAGAAATATTTTCAGAGAATTTCCAAAACTTGGAAATTCAGTTCTGGACATTCCTTAGCTCCAAAATCTTAGAAAAATTCATGCATGCTTCCTGGGCCAGGTGTGAGATTATGGTTCACTTGGATTTGCATGAAAGTGCAAGTTTAATCAGAATTAATTCCTTTGTGCCTAAATGCTTAGGGAATTGTTCTGGGTGATCTACTTAGTGAAATATTCTGAATTTCGGTCCAGATGACTTTCTTGTGACAAGGAACTCACATGAAAGTTTTTCAGCTCCATTGGAGCTCTGGATCACCACTATCCTGTTCAACCTATTTAAATGAGTAGCATACAAGTGATGAAATGTAATTATCACTTGATCATGTTGCTTCACTCAAACCAAACCACTAGCCTCAGTGTCATTTTAAATTCTTAATCAGACTTCCAGTTTTAAACTTGTCTTTGGCACTTGTTAGCAAAGGTTTTATAATTAAACATGTATCCATATTCATAACGTGTAGTGATTAAACTTGGGAAAGTGAAGGAGGAGAAGTTAAGCTTGGATCAAGGAGCAAGAAGGGCAGGAATTGAACTTCAAGACATTAGCAACTAACTTCATATTATTCTGCCTTTAGTCACCTGCAAAACCAAGGCAAGCCCCGGTTTGCATTTAAGTTGTTTTCTAAAGTTTTTACTTTGTTCACTACTATGGGTCAAAGTTTGTATGTGCATTAGGTCAAGGATGTTTTACACTCGACTTGCATGACCAAAAAGAACCCTGGGATTAAGGGTAGAATGGATTCATCGCTGTAGAATAAGGCCGTGCTAAATAGGCTAGGACATCCAGTAGGAGACGAGTAGTTGGAATCTACTCGCGAGTTATAGACGGGATTACACGGGTATAGTCGGAAATGAGGCAAACTAAAGTTTACATTTCTAAAGATGAGACCGGGCAGGATGGTTAGGCAGCGACAAGACGAGGTCTTGGTCGAGTAGCTCTGCCTGTGTCGGTTAAGGACCGATGCATGTGCGGCACCCAGGAGCAGGTATTGAGTTGTGTACCGGATGCTTACTGACATATGGGAACCAGGAAACGATGTACCAGGTTCACTAGATTGTAGAGGCATACCACATCGTCTCCTTAGACCTATGAGCCCGAGACGGCGCGACCTGTTCTACAGTCTAGTGTCCTGAGAAAGGTTGCCACATACGACGTAATGAAGGACGCCAGATTTGGGTCTTCATAGGCGGGCGTATGTGTCGAGTTATCCGGGTAGTGTTTGATTCGAATCACCGTCCATCGCGGTTATTGATTACCGCTTGCTCCCTGTGTTGTCACGTAGTAATCAAGTTGTGTGGAAATAGTTTGCAAAGTTTTAAATGCTGTTATGATAATTGTAAATTGCATGAAAACCATGTTTGAAGTAGTGATAGAGCAAACTAAAGTTATTTTCCACCTTGGGACAAGTAACATTGGAATGAAGCGTTTCTTGTTTGATTGTGGAGTTCCAATGTTGCTGGGTGCAAGGTCACCACTATTATGGCTAAAATCTGAAAGTTAAGGATGAACTCATAGGCGAGTCCTTTCGCAAATTACAGGATTAGGTCTTAAGTTACCCTCATGTAGAGTTGCATCCTTTAGGTGAGACGGTTAAGTATTGCTGAGCCTTTGTGCTCACTATTGCTATATAAGTGGTTTTGCAGGTAAAACTTCGACGCTATAAAGAAGGTTATCCGGTGAGACTCGGGAACTTCCGAGTCATGTCACACTTGGAGAACCTAGACGCTGCCATGTCTTCGTGTTGCTAGCGAGAGGAGTCCGCAGGCTGGACCTTTTCTCGGGTGCTTCGTAGTTATTCAATGTGAGCTGTTTATAGACTTCCGCTGTAGCTACTTTATGGAAAGTATTTACAAAGAACAGCTGTAAGCTTCCGCTTTGATTTATGTAATACATTGTTCCTTATTTGTGTGCTGTTGGGTGCCGCATAACACGGCACCACCCAATGTGATCCCCGGGTGAGACGGCACGGCCCGTGATCGAGGTCGGGCCCCGTCAGCATGGTATCAGAGCCGCATTGGTAATAGCGCACGGAATAAGGATCGTATTACGACAAAAACTTAGCATACGGTGAGGAAACTGTATTAGGCCCACATAAGGACTATAATAGTATAGTTACTTAAAGTGGCATTGCTAACTTATGTGTTATAATTCTGAATTTTGATATGTAACGACGCACCTACGCTCAGGTAAGCATGGTAAGGAACGCCACCCAAAGCGGTTCAATTTCGGTTAGCTCCCCTTACGAGGAAAGTGGTTCAGGGCTAGATCTCATAGCTTGGTGTGAGATGTTAATATGAAACTCTTGGACTCTTCATGTTCCTGAGTTCATATGAAACTCTGATCCCTAGCGTGCATTAAACAAGTAAGAGGAGACCCCATCGTGTGGTCAGTAACGCGATAGTGTGTTTGTCTGGAAATAGCCCAGGAGAACATACGCAGCGCTTGCCATCGGCATGCCCTGCCAGGCAGTAGGTTGTATCCGTTGGGTTGATAACATTCCCAACCGTGACGACCCGTTCATGACATACTCGGGTTCCCTGCCGTGTGGTGTTCAAACATGATCATGTACCTTGAGACATGACTTAACTCAAGGACGGCCGTATGGCAATGACACGGGCGTTTGTATTTACTTTCAATTATGGAACTGCCTGAAATGAAACAACCTTTGAGTGCACCACTATTGCGTGTTCTTCTGCAGGTACTAACCACGTACATGTCCCGTGTAGTACACATGTGCGAGAGACTGTCTTAGTGCCACTGATAAAACGGATATGCCGGTATAATCCAGTTTGGATTTTCCTTTTGGTGAGGAACGTAGTACCGACATGATTCTTACGGTGCATCGACACCGTATTAAACATATAATCCTCTTTCCTATGAAGAAATGATTCATAAAATTAACTTTCAACTAAAAATGGAAGTTTGAAACAAATATTAGTTACTGAACTCTTATTTTGAGCTAAGACTCAAACGAGAGTACAACTAGGCGTCAAAGTTTTCAAAACCAGAGTGCTCTGTATCTGGCAGGAATTCTTGCTGGACTTTAACAGAGCATAACTCTGATTAGTTTTAACCAATTAAGATGTATGATACAGTTCTGGAAAGATCTTTAAGTGCTATACAACTTCATTGTAGACCTCCAGAGCAAAATCACACGTTAAGTTGGTGAAAAGTCCAGTTGAAGGCAAACTGTTCAGAACCAGGACAGTAGCAAAAACCTCTCTGGACCTTTCTGTTTTTAAACCATAACTCTCTGTAGAAAAATCCCTAAGGAGCCCATGATACACCGTTGGAAAGATACTGAAGTTTACTACAGCTTTGGTATTGAACTCGAGTCAAGAATCTGTTGATAACTTGAGTAAAATTTGGAGTTTGTGTGAACTGGTCAGGGTAGTCCCGCTGATTAGTTTAGCGTACTTAAGATTTGTTTAAACATGAATGTGGTTATGCTTTCATAAAGTTCATGTGACACCATCATTTCTGGTGTCAGCATATATTCATGTTTTATGAAGAGAAAACATTTTTAGAAAAGTAGGAACAGAGAAAAAACGAAAAGACAGCCAGTAAGAGCCGAATCGAGTCCACAGAGAGCGTCGAAGATAACTTCCGCGGCCCGCTGGCCACGTGGCGTGTTCGGAGCTCATCCCTGCGAAGTGGGGAGAGGTCCGCCACTAAAATGGCTATGTGGCAGGCTTGGGACTCATCTCCGCAAAAGGGGAGAGGTCCGACCCCGTGGGACACGTGTTGCCCTGAGCTAGCCTCTGCAGAAGAAGCAAAGGCATTTTCCGCAGGACACATGTCATCTTCGAAGCCAGTCACCACGGAAATCAGAGGACCAGTCGCACGGGATACGTGTCGATCTCAGAGCTCACCACCGAGAGGTCCGGTTCTATTGAACACATGTCGCTGCCGGAGCTTATCTCCGGGAGTTCCGTCACTGTTGGACATGTGTCTACCTCGGAGCTCGTCTCTGAGGAAAGAAGAGAGGAAAGGTCCGACACTGACACGTGGCGTGTGCGGAGCCACCTCCGAATAAGAGAGGAGGTCCGACCGCTAGGATACGTGGCGCACGCGGAGCTCACCTCTGAAGGAGAGGGGAGTCTTGCTCACTTGACACGCGGCACAACCGGAGCTCGTCCCTATGGAGAGGGAGAGACCAAGACCCGGTGGACACGTGGAGCCTCCGGAGCTCATCACCGAGGAGGTAACGAGTTCTAGGGACGGTTTTTGGATCCTGTACGCGTAGAAATACCGGAACAGAAACCGACCTGACTTCCACAATGATACCGCACCAAATCAACTAAAGATAGGTTGTAAGATTCAACGACAAATTTGAATAGGACTCTTACTCAGAATACAATCAGATTAGGACTCTTCTCTTCCCAATTATAAAAAGAACCCAGAATCTCTTGCCGAAACCACAAACTTCTTTTCCAACTACTGAGCCGACGACTTAGAGCCTTAGTCCCAACCCGCCGAGTAAACCATCACCGGAGTGCAGCAAGGAAGATCGGAGGGGGAAAGCCCGACGATCTGAGGAGGACCTCGAGACCGAGAAGAACGTAAGGTAGGTCTCCAATACGACCTTACGACATCGTTACGTTTTCTTTGCATATGTTCTTTGATTCCTTTCGAACAGAAGCTTTTTCGTGGACAGATCACTTGTTGATCGGGTTGATCTAAAAGACAAGGTCATCACCACGTCCACATCTGATCCGAACACCTCTGTTCATCATAAAACCATGCAACAACCCGCACAAACCGATGTAATAAAACTGATCATAGGATAGCATGCATATGCATCCTCGCATCTAGTTAAAGTTTGTGCATGATATTGATTGTTATGAATCTTGTATGTGTGTGATCTTGTATAGAAGGACAAGCTCAGGGAGCTGTCTACGACGAGCCGCAACAACAAGGTTTTGAGATCCAAGAGCCACCAGAACCGCAAGAACAAGGCAAGTGCTCCCTGACCATATTTATCCTATGTTTTGGGTAAAACTGTTTTGTTTTGCGAAAAGGTGTGTGTGCTGAATCAAACATGATGGGAAACCCTTTTATAGGAGTTTACTAGCTTTGGTTAAACCACCCTTGTCGCCTGGGAAGTCTATGAGTCGGGTATGGTTTTTACTTTTATGCTTCGCTGAGTCCATGGGATTGGGAAGCGAGATAGATGTGTCTAGCTAACTGCACTCGTAATGATAATGAGAAACTGATGTTGTTAATGAACATGGATCGGAGGGAGATCTAGGAAAGCCTGGGTTTGTGAATGAGGTAGCATGAGATGGTGGTTTACTTGCCGTAGATCTAAGGACCGGTTCATGCATGCACATGCCAGGATAACAGTGTCACCACAAGGCCAAGTATGGGTGCGGCATAGCTGAGTAATTAGGTAAGTTGCTAGATTGTTATGGACCGTGGAAAGCGCGGGGAATGGGAGTCGAGTGAGGACTGCCCTGGGAACTGCATGGCACAAGAGGGGGCCCGTGGGTGGCAGAATTGGAGATTCTAGCCTGCCGGTGAAACCTTAGTGAGTCCATACATCTAGTAACCCCTTTGCAAAGGCTATTTTGTGATCTCTTGACCATATACCGACGGTTGTGTACTGGTATAATGGAGGTTCTGCAGTCGCCGACGGGTGACGAAATCACAAACTTGTGGGTAAAGAGGTGCAAACTCTGCAGGGTTCTTAAAAACCATCATGATAGCCAAGCTTATGGTCACGAGCGCCTGGCCATCTGCCATGATTAGTTGGGATGGTCATTGGGATGGTCCTTGGTTATGGTTATTGATTATGGTTATAATTTGGTTTTGGGACTGTTGAGTCCGGGTGACAAGATGGTTGCATGACTGTTGAGTCATGGCAACGAGATTAGTCTCGGTGTGAGACGAATTTGTTTATGAGATAAGATGGTAGCGAATACGAGAAGGTATTCGTGAGATGGTAGCGAATACGAGGAGGTATTCGTGAGTAAGAATGAAGTTGGTTATTGTTCGGGTGGAACATGGAAAGTGATGGAGGTATGTTGGTAATTTAATACATGTTGGGATTACATTCATCTAAAGTTAAGCGGCTGTTTTATCATGGTTTTATAAATCTGCTTTTCTGCAAATTAGCCTTTTTATACCTACCTTGTTATGAGCTACATATTATTTTTTTCCTGCACTTGCTGAGTACATCATTGTACTCAAACTTGCATTATTATTTCATCATCAGCAGCAGGAGAAGACTACTATGAAGACCAAGTGGAGCATTAAGGTGTGTGATCTATTCTCAACCTTGCCTGTGGAGGGAGTAGAGATAGAGCCACTTCTGCTTAGATTTGCTTCTGCATTAGTTAGATTGCTTACACATTAGAATAAAGACTTCCGCTGCATAGAAATAAAGACTTCCGCTGTGATCATGAGTCCAAGATTGATGAGAGAATTGTAATAAACTCTGTTATTCGTGGTTATATATATCCTGAATTCAGTTTGTGGAATATATGTGTATGTGTGATGAACATACTGGGCACAC
Source organism: Neostapfia colusana (assembly GCA_030760725.1). Taxonomy (NCBI): domain Eukaryota; kingdom Viridiplantae; phylum Streptophyta; class Magnoliopsida; order Poales; family Poaceae; genus Neostapfia; species Neostapfia colusana. The sequence goes on from JASWHV010000001.1 coordinate 92,516,624, forward strand.
ATATGCATTAGTTCTCGGTTCCGTGGTTTTCCACAGAATTGATGACATCACAGATTGGTATCAGAGCCACGGGTTGACAGTAGGTTACACGCCTAGATAGAAATCTCAGATTCATATTAGAGCCACGGGTTAACAGTAGGTTACACACCTATATAGGACACAGATTGGTAGCTAAGCCACGCTGACCATAGGAAGCACCCTAGGACGCTTTGATTGGCCTTGAAACTACCTTGACATAGGGAACCATCCTTGAATAGGAGTTGTGTGAGCCCTTGTGATGATTGTTTGTGATTATATGCTTAGTGTGAGTTGTGGGACGTCTTAAAACGTTGTCCATATCCACACGTAGGTAGAATGAGGTGTGAGATGTTTCGGCACTTGTTCACATCGTCATATGGGCTAATATATATATATATATATAGTCCAACTCACCTTGATGCATATAGTTGAGGGAATCTACCTAACCTCCTAACATTCTATTCTATTTCGATCTCTCGTATAGATGGTGAGAGGAAACGCCGGCCGAAGGAACGTCCGTGACAACCAAGAGGATGGTCACGAGGAAGTTCCTGTTAACCCCAGAGCTGGTGAAAACCACCTAGGACGGTTGATGGCTATGCAGAACCAACTTATGCAAACCATGATCCAAACTTTGGGTCAATTGCAGGCCAACAACAACCCTGTTCCGGCACCACCGCCACCACCACCGCCGGCTCACAACAGACTCAGAGAGTTCATGAGGACTCGACCACCCACCTTTGCTCAAGCTAGTGATCCCATGAAAGTCGATGACTGGTTGAAATCCATGGAGAAGAAGCTTTCCATTGTTCAGTGCAATGACCGAGAGAAGGTTCTCTTTGGGTCGCACCAACTTATGGGAGCTGCCGCTGACTGGTGGGATGCCCTATGCAACGCCCATGCCGACCCGGAGACAATCACTTGGACTGAGTTCAAGGAGAGTTTCCGCTCTCATTACATCCCTGCTGGTGTAATGATGCTCAAGAGACAGGAATTTGAAGGTCTCCGCCAAGGACACAGAAGTGTGAATGAGTACCTCAACAAGTTCACGCAACTGTCCCGGTATGCCCCTGAGGATGTCAACTCAGATCAGAGGAAGCAGTACCTGTTCATGAGAGGATTGAACAATGAGATCCAGGTTCAGCTCCTCAACAATGACTACGTGAGCTTCTAGAAGCTGGTTGACAAGGCTATAGTGGTCGAGAGCAAGATCAAAGAGCTCGAGCGAGAGGGCAAGAGGAAGATGCCATACCAGCCCAAGGGAGCAACGTACGACCTCGGTACATGCCCCCAGCTGCACCGCAGTATGGATCAACCACTCCTGTATACCGCCCTGGTCAGCCACCACAGCAACAATTCGTTGCACCAGCACCTCGCGTGCCCATGCCTCCTGCGCCCCGACCTAACAATGGCGCTCCTGATCAAAACCCCCGCCCCAACGTACCTGCTGCCGTAGGCAACAGGGCATGCTTTGCATGCGGGGAAATAGGACACTTCGCGAACCAGTGCCCAAGGAGAGGCCCTGTACAGCAAGGTAACGCACCCAAGCAGAACCGGTGACCGAACGGAGGGGAGAATCAAGGAAACCGTGGACAGCAGAACTATGCTCGCGGCAACGTGAACCATGTCTCTGCTGAGGAAGCACAACAGGCTGAGGACGTCGTAATTGGTATGTTCCTTGCCAACTCCAACCCAGCCACCATCTTATTTGATTCTGGAGCATCGCATTCTTCATATCATCCAAGTTTGTTGCCAAGCATAACCTACCCATATCCCACATAAAATGTGCTACGTTAGTTAATTCTCTAGGTGGAGAGATGAGGACTAATATAGTATGTCCAAAAGTAAGCCTTAAAATAAGGGGGGTAGACTTCCTTGCCAACCTTATTGTCTTGATTTCCCAAGGGATTGACATTATACTCGGGATGGATTGGTTAAGCAAGCACAACGGGGTGATCCGATGTGCTGAAAGAAGCGTGCAGTTGACAAATGAGCACGGCATCCGTGTCGAGTTTGAGTCAGCCCAACAAACCACTGAAAAGGCAAATTTAAACCACGTTGAAGGAGCAACATTGGACAGCATTCCGGTGGTTCAGGAATTTTCGGACGTGTTCCCGGAAGAGCTTCCAGGTATGCCCCCTGATCGGGACATTGAGTTTGCCATTGATTTGGTACCCGGAAATGCACCCATAGCCAAGAGACCCTATAGGATGCCCGTCAATGAATTAGTAGAACTCAAGAAGCAAATTCAAGAGCATTTTGAGAAGGGTTTTATACGCCCAAGCTCGTCACCATGGGGAGCTCCTGTGCTCTTCATAGACAAGAAGGATGGAACCCAAAGGATGTGCGTGGACTATAGGTCTCTCAACGAGGTGACAATCAAGATCAAATACCCTCTGCCCCGTATAGAGGACCTGTTCGACCAAATGAAAGGAGCCCGAGTGTTCTCCAAGATTGATCTTCGGTCGGGATATTTCCAGCTTAAGATTAAGCCCTCCGATGTACCCAAGACATCCATTAGAACACGGTATGGTTCGTATGAATATACCGTCATGTCTTTTGGGTTAACAAATGCACCCGCATACTTCATGTACCTCATGAACAAGGTTTTCATGGAGTACCTGGATAAGTTCGTCGTGGTTTTCATCGACGAAATTATGGTGTATTCAAAAAGTAAGGAGGAGCATGAAGAACATTTGAAATTGACCTTGCGGAAATTGCGTGAGCATCAATCGTATGCCAAGCTTAACAAGTGTAAATTTTGGCTAAAGGGAATATCATTCCTAGGCCACATTATCTCCAAAGAAGGGGTATCGGTTGATCCCGGTAAAGTGAGAGATGTTCTGAAGTGGGACCAACCGCAAAACGTGAGGAATATTCGGAGATTTCTTGGGATGGCTGGATACTACCGATGCTTCATTAAAGACTTTTCTAAGATAGCAAAGCCTATGACGGAGTTGCTAACGAAGGGAAAAGCCTTTCGATGGACACCAGCATGCCATGGAAGTCTTGAGGAACTCAAGAAAAGGCTAACCACAGCACCGGTTCTGGTATTGCCGAACGTAAGTAAGAGCTTTGACATATATTGTGACGCATCCAGACAGGGGCTCGGACGTGTGCTCATGCAAAAGGGACAAGTGGTAGCCTATACCTCACGACAATTAAAGAAGCACGAGCTCAATTATCCTATACATGACTTGGAGCTAGCAGCAGTCGTGCATGCATTGAAGATTTGGAGACATTATATCCTTGGTCATCGATGTGAGATCTACACGTATCATAAAAGCCTCAAGTACATATTTACCCAAACGGACTTGAATTTGAGGCAACGTCGATGGTTGGAACTCATCAAGGATTACGATGTTGGAATCAACTACTACCCTGGAAAGGCCAATGTAGTAGCTGATGCATTGAGCCGAAAGGGAGCATGTCACCAACTCACAGTTCGGGAGCTACCACCCGAACTACGTAAAGAGTTCGAACGGTTACACCTGGGATTCTTGAACAACATGGAAATAATGGTGATCCACTCCTCATTGGAGCAAGAGATAAGAGATGGCCAAGCAACGGATGAAGAGATCAAGGAGATCAAGGAAAGAATCCGACAAGGAATAGAGAAGGATTTCAAAGAAGATGAGAGGGGTACGCTTTGGCTAGAAAAAAGGATTTGTGTGCCTAACACGAAACGCCTCCATGACATGATATTGAAGGAGGCACATGATTCACCCTATTCTATACATCCAGGAAGTACAAAAATGTACAAGGACTTGAAAACTTGTTATTGCTGGGATGGTATGAAGAGGGATATAGCCGAATACGTTGCCGTATGCGACACATGCCAACGGGTGAAGGCCGAACATCAAACACCCGCTGGATTGTTGCAACCTTTGAAGGTACCAGAGTGGAAGTGGGAGGACATCAGTATGGATTTCATCGTTGGATTGCCACGTACTCAGTCGGGTTACGACTCCATCTGGGTTATCATGGACCGATTGATGAAAACCGCCCATTTTCTCCCTATAAGGGCCAAGTACAACGTTGCACAATTAGCCGAGTTGTACATGGAGCAGATCGTGTGCCGTCACGGAGTCCCAAAAAGGATAGTTTCTGATCGAGGTTCTCAGTTTACCTATAGATTCTGGAGGAAGCTGCAGAAAGCTATGGGTACACGACTGGATTTTAGCTCCGCCTATCACCCACAAACCGATGGGCAAACCAGATTTTGGAGGACATGTTGAGAGCTTGCGCCTTGAAACGTGGGCGTAGTTGGGATAGGAGTTTACCGTATGCTGAATTCTCCTATAACAACAGCTATCAAGCTAGCTTGAAGATGTCGCCTTTTGAAGCATTATATGGTAGGCGGTGTAGAACGCCACTGTTCTGGAACGAGACCGGAGAGAACCAGGTGTTTGGACCTGAAGTGCTACAAGAGGCTGAAAAGCAAGTCTAAACGATACGGGAGAACTTAAAGGCTGCTCAGTCATGACAGAAAGGCTATGCGGACAATAGGCGAAGGAAGTTGACCTTTGAAGTAGCAGACTTCGTATACCTTAAGGTGTCGCCTATCCGATGCCAACGACGTTTCAACGTCAAAGGCAAGCTAGCACCTTGCTACATCAGACCATTTAAGATTTTGGATAAGCGAGGAGAAGTAGCCTATAAATTAGAGCTCCCAACATATCTCTCCGACGTACATGACTTGTTTCATGTATCCCAGCTCAAGAAGTGCTTGAGAGTACCAGAGGAGCAAATACCAATGGAAGAGCTTGAACTTCAAGAAGACCTGACTTATGTGGAACACCCTGTCCAAATTTTGGACGTGAAGGAAAGGGTCACTAGAAACAAAGTAATTCGATGGTACAAGGTGTAATGGAGCCATCACACCTAAGCTGAAGCCACATGGGAACGTGAAGAAAAACTCAATGCAGTATTTCCTTATCTATTCTCCTCCAACGAATCTCGAGGGCGAGATTCAATTTAAGGGGGGTAAATTTGTGACACCCTCATTTCTGGTGTCAGCATATATTCATGTTTTATGAAGAGAAAACATTTTTAGAAAAGTAGGAACAGAGAAAAATATCAAAAAGATAGCCAGCAATAGCCGAATCCAGTCCACAGAGAGCGTCGAAGACAACTTCTGCGGCCCGCTGGCCACGTGGCGTGTTCGGAGCTCATCCCTACGAAGTGGGGAGAGGTCCGCCGCTAAAATGTCGACGTGGCAGGCTTGGGACTCATCTCCGCAAAAGGGGAGAGGTACGACCCCGTGGGACACGTTTTGCCCTGAGCTAGCCTCTACGGAAGAAGCAAAGGCATTTTCCGCAGGACACATGTCACCTTCGGAGCCAGTCACCACGGAAATCAGAGGACCAGTCGCACGGGATACGTGTCGATCTCGGAGCTCACCACCGAGAGGTCCGGTTCTATTGAACACATGTCACTACCGGAGCTTATCTCTGGGAGTTCCGTCACTGTTGGACATGTGTCTACCTCGGAGCTCGTCTCTGAGGAAAGAAGAGAGGAAAGGTCCGACACTGACATGTGCCGTGTGCGGAGCCACCTCCGAATAAGAGAGGAGGTCACGACCGCTAGGATACGTGGCGCACGCGGAGCTCACCTCCGAAGGAGAGGGGAGTCTTGCTCACTTGACACGCGGCACAACCGGAGCTCGTCCCTGCGGAGAGGGTGAGACCAGGACCCGGTGGACACGTGGAGCCTCCGGAGCTCATCACCGAGGAGGTAACGAGTTCTAGGGACGGTTTTTGGAATCTGTATGCATAGAAATACCGGAACAGAAACCGACCTGACTTCCACAATGATACCGCACCAAATCAACTAAAAATAGGTTGTAAGATTCAACAACAAATTTGAATAGGACTCTTACTCGGAATACAATCAGATTAGGACTCTTCTCTTCCCAATTATAAATAGAACCCAGAACCTCTGGCCGAAACCACAAACTTCTTTTCCAACTCCTGAGCCGACGACTTAGAGCCATAGTCCCATCCCGCCGAGTAACCCATCGCCGGAGTGAAGCAAGGAAGATCGCTGGGGGAAAGCCCAATGATCTGAGGAGGACCTCGAGACCGAGAAGAACGTAAGGTAGGTCTCCAATACCACCTTACGACATCATTACGTTTTCTTTGCATCTGTTCTTTGATTCCTTTCGAACAGAAGCTTTTTCATGGACAGATCACTTGTTGATCGGGTTGATCTAAAAGACAAGGTCATCACCACGTCCACATCTGATCCGAACACCTCTGTTCATCATAAAACCATGCAAGAACCCGCACAAACCGATCTAATAAAACTGATCATAGGATAGCATGCATATGCATCATCGCATCTAGTTAAAGTTTGTGCATGATATTGATTGTTATGAATCTTGTATGTGTGTGATCCTGTATAGAAGGAAAAACTCAGGGAGCTGTCTACGACGAGCTGCAACAACAAGGTTTCGAGATCCAAGAGCCACCACAACCGCAAGAACAAGGCAAGTGCTCCTTGACCATATTGATCCTATGTTTTAGGTAAAACTGTTTTGTTTTGCGAAAAGGTGTGTGTGCTGCGTCAAACATGATGGAAAACCCTTTTATAGGAGTTTACTAGCTTTGGTTAAACCACCCTTGTCGCCTGGGAAGTCTATGAGTCGGGTATGGTTTTTACTTTTATGCTTCCCTGAGTCCATGGGATTGGGAAGCGAGATAGTTGTGTCTAGCTAGCTGCACTCGTAATGATAATGAGAAACTGATGTTGTTAATGAACATGGATCGGAGGGAGACCTAGGCAAGCCTGGGTTTGTGAATGAGGTAGCATGAGATGGTGGTTTACTTGCCGTAGATCTAAGGACCGGTTCATGCATGCACATGCCAGGATAACAGTGCCACCACAAGGCCAAGTATGGGTGCGACTTAGCTGAGTAATTAGGTAAGTTGCTAGATTGTTATGGACTGTGGAAAGCACAGGGAATGGGAGTCGAGTGAGGACTGCCCTGGGAACTGCATGGCACAAGAGGGGACCTGTGGGTGGGAGAATTGGAGATTCTAGACTGCCGGTGAAACCTTAGTGAGTCCATACATCTAGTAACCCCTTTGTAAAGGCTATTTTGTGATCTCTTGACCATACACCGACGGTTGTGTACTGGTATAATGGAGGTTCTACAGTCGCCGACGGGTGACGAAATCACAAACTTGTGGGTAAAGAGGTGCAAACTCTGCAGGGTTCTTAAAAACTATCATGATAGCCGAGCTTACGGTCAGGAGCGCCTGCCAACTGCCATGATTAGTTGGGATGGTCATTGGGATGGTTCTTGGTTATGGTTATTGATTATGGTTATAATTTGGTTTTGTGACTGTTGAGTCCGGGTGACAAGATGGTTGCATGACTGTTGAGTCATGGCAACGAGATTATTCTCGGTGTGAGACGAAGATGTTTATGAGATAAGCTGGTAGCGAATACGAGAAGGTATTCGTGAGATGGTAGCGAATACGAGGAGGTATTCGTGAGTAAGAATGAAGTTGGTTAATGTTCGGGTGGAACATGGAAAGTGATGGAGGTATGTTGGTAATTTAATAATTGCTGGGATTACATTCATCTAAAGTTAAGCTGCTGTTTTATCATGCTTTTCTGCAAATGAGCCTTTTTATACCTACCTTGTTATGAGCTACATATCATTTTTTTCCTGCAATTGCTGAGTACATCATTGTACTCAAACTTGCATTATTATTTCATCATCAGCAGCAGGAGAAGACTACTATGAAGACCAAGTGGAGCATTAAGGCGTGTGATCTGTTCTCAACCTTGCCTATGGTGGGAGTAGAGATAGAGTCACTTCTGCTTAGATTTGCTTCCACATTAGTTTGATTGCTTCCGCATTAGAATAAAGACTTCCGCTGCATAGAAATAAAGACTTCCGCTGTGAGCATGAGTCCACGACTCATGAGACGATTGTAATAAAATCTGTTATTCGTGGTTATATATATTCTGAATTCAGTTTGTGGAATATATGTGTATGTGTGATGAACGTCCTGGGCACACATATGCATTAGTTCTCGGTTCCGTGGTTTTCCGCAGAATTGAGGGCGTCACAGTTCATGACATGTTCATGTTTTACTTATCATTACTTACTACTGAGATAGAATTTTGATTGACTCAAAATTTTGTTTCATGCAGTATGGTACGCGCACACTCTCAAATGGAGATTGGAGGTTCAAGTCGAGGTGGGAATGACTCGACTTCATCACAGGAGCCATCGCCAACCGGATTGGCGGAAATTATGGCAAGGATGAATGAAACTCTCCAAACTCTAGTTCAGCAAGGCATAAATAGAGAAGCTCAACATCACATGCCAACCCCGAGCACTTATCTGGATTTCTTGGCGACACAACCGCCGGTATTCTCTTAGGCGGCTGACCATTGTGAAGCAAATCACTGGTTACGTGTCATTGAGCCCAGGTTTGGGTTGATCCAATGTGATGAATTCTCAAAGACCCTATTTGCCACTCAGCAGCTTCACGGCTTTGCTGGAGCTTGGTGGGCAGACTACCTTGCTGTCCAACCAGCAGGGCATCGTGTCACATGGGCGGAGTTTCAGGTGGTATTTCGTGCTCGTTTCATTCCTGCGGGCATAATGCAAACCAGTCTGGATGAATTCTGGAGTCTGAAGCAAGGGGACATGAGTGTTATTGAGTATGCGAAGGAATTCAATCGCTTAGCTCAATATGTCCCTGACTATGTGAAATCACCGGCCATGAAGGGTTATCATTTTTATCGAGGGCTGACTGCTAGGCTGCGATGTTAGCTGGCTCAAGTTAGCTAAGAGAACTTCGATGAGTTTGTTAGCTGTGCTATCACTCAGGAATATTATTCCAACCTCTACCTTAAAGAGAAGAGGGAGAGGGACTCATCACAGGATGAATGCAATCATCTACCTCAGAAGTATCGGTGGGTAATCCGCTCACCTTCCGGTCGAGAGGTTCCACAAAGAGTGCAGCCATTCTTGGAGTATAACGACTCGTATACTGCACAGAGGTTTTATTCACCTCCACCGCAGCAGCAACTTATTTCTAATGCACCTCAGTATCAACAAGGTGCACCAGAATATTATTGCCCTCAAGAGGTTGAAGATGAACAAGGTGATTTCTCAGCTGAACCAAGTGCTGTCCCACTTCTTGTTGACAACGAGCTCAACGTCAATGAAGCAACTGAACCGAGCAGCTACATTGTGTATGCGGGTCCAGTTCCACAGATTGATCTTGGGCAGCAAAGGAAAGCTATGTCCATTGTGGGGACAGTTAATTATGTGTCAGTCGATGATCTGCCAAAGGGAGGACCTGTTCTTGCTGGCAGGTTCACCTTAAATGGCAAGCCGGTTGTCATTTTATTCGACTCTGTTGCAACACATAACTTCATTAGCAGGGCGACGGTGATCCGGGATCAGATCTCCACAACTGTCACAAAAGGTTCTTACCTTATTCATTTGCCAGGTGGAGACATATCAACTAATGAAGTCGTTTCTCGAGCACAACTTTGTTTGGGTGGAAAAGTTTATCCTACCACCCTCATTATTCTCGAAGACCAAGGAATCAATGACATATTGGGAATATCATGGTTGACCTTCCATAAGGCTGTTCTGGACATCGAGAACAGGAGTGTTCACTTGGACTCTCCACTTCACGGGCGTCAAACATTGTATCTCGGCAAAGCGGTTTCCAAAGACCCGGAAGAATGTAATGCCGAGGTTTGCAAGTTAGAAGACATTCCGGTAGTCCGTGAATATCCGGACGTGTTTCCCGAGGATCTTCCAGGCTTACCACCTGAGCGCGAGGTGGAATTCAAGATAGAGTTAATACCGAGAACCACGCCGATCTCTCGGAGACCATACAAAATGGCTCCGAATGAATTAGCTGAACTGAAGGAGCAACTCAAAGATCTGATGGACAAGGGGTTCATTCGTCCAAGTTCATCACCATGGGGTTCCTCAGCTTTGTTTGTGAAGAAGAAGGATGATACGCTGAGGCTATGCGTCGATTATCGTCCTTTAAATGCTGTGACAATAAAGAACAAGTATCCACTACCCAGAATTGATATTCTTTTCGATCAGCTGGTGGGTGCTAAAGTCTTCTCCAAGATGGACTTAAGGTCAGGATATCATCAAATTAAGATTCGAGCGGAAGATATCCCGAAAACAGCATTCTCGACAAGATATGGACTCTATGAGTATCTTGTCATGTCATTTGGGTTGACCAATGCTCCGGCTCAATTCATGTATCTTATGAACTCGGTGTTCATGCCAGAGCTGGATCAGTTCATCGTGGTATTCATCGGCAACATCTTGGTCTATTCCAAACCAGAAGAGGAACATGCTAAACATCTGCATATTGTGCTCCAACGACTGAGAGATCACAAGCTCTATGCAAAGTTTAGTAAATGTGAATTCTGGATCAACCAAGTGCCATTTCTTGGGCACATTATTTCAGCAGAAGGCATTGCTGTTGATCCAAGCAAGATTGAACAAGTGCTGAAGTGGAAGTCTCCAACATCAGTCCATGAAGTTCGTAGCTTTTTGGGTTTGGCGGGATATTATTGGAGGTTCATCCCGGGCTTCTCAAAAATCTCCAAACCTATGACTGAGCTACTGAAAAAGGGCATCAAATACGTTTGGAGCAATCCATGTGAGGAAGCTTTTCAAGCGTTGGTGAAACACCTCACAACAGCCATGGTTCTAGCTCAACCGGATACAACCAAGCTTTTGATGTTTATTGTGATGCATCCGGCATCGGGCTTGGTTGTGTACTTATGCAAGGAGGACGCGTGGTCACATATGGATCACGGCAATTACGTAATCATGAGCAACATTATCCAACTCATGATCTCGAGCTTGCTGCCGTGGTATTAGCTTTAAAGATGTGGAGACATTACCTATTGGGAAATCTGGTTCATCTCTACACCGATCACAAAAGCTTGAAGTACATATTCACTCAGAAAGAGCTGAATATGTGACAACGGCGATGGTTGGAGCTGATCAAAGACTATGAGATTGAAATTCATTATCATCCGGGCAAGGCAAATGTGGTTGCCGATGCACTCAGCCGGAAGTCCCATATTCCTAATCTGACCATTACGCCAATAGAAGAGGAAGAACCAAGTCTCTACTTGGTTCCATATGGAGCTCTGCATAACCTAGCTCTCATACCTACAATAAGAGAGGAGGTTATGAAAGCTCAAAAGCAAGACAAGGGCATGGCTCATATTAAAAGGAGGTTGAAGAACGGAGAGATGAAATGTTTCCGGTTAGATGATGAAGATACCTTGTGGTTCAAGGACCGAATAGTCGTACCCCGTGATATGAGGCTGCGGAAGAAAATTTTCGATGGGGCTCACTTATCCAAATTTTTTATTCATCCTGGCAGCAACAAAATGTATCAAGACCTCCGGAAAAAGTTTTGGTGGACACGTATTGTGACACCCTCACCTCGGGTGTCAGCATATGTTCATGCTTTATGAAGAAGAAAAACATTTTAAGAAGAGTAGGAACAGAGACAAGTATCAAAAGCATAGCCAATAAAGCTCTCCGAGATCACCGAAGGCAACTTCCACGGCCAGCAGACCACGTGGCGTGTTCGGAGCTCATCCCCGAGAAATTTGGAGAGGTCCGCCGCTAAACTAGCTACGTGGCAGGCTCGGGGGTCACCTCCGCAATTGGAAAAAGGTTCGACCCTGTGGGACACGTGTTGCCTACGGAGCTAGCCTCTGCGGAAGAAGCAAAGGCATTTTTCGTGGGACACATGTCATCCTCGGAGCTAGTCCTCGCGGAAATCAGAGGACCATCCGCGCGGGATACGTGTCGATATCGGAGCTCACCTGCGAGAGGTCCTGTTCTATTGGACACGTGTTGACCGCGGGGCATGTCCCTGAGGAAAGAAGAAGAGGAAGACCGGCGCCAACACGTGGCGTGCGTGGAGCTCACCTCCGAAGAAGAGGGAGGTCTCGATCGTGACACGCGGCACAACCGGAGCTCATCTCTGTGGGAGAAGAGATACCAGGCTCGGAAGGACACGTGGAGCTTCCGGAGCTCATCACCGCGGAGGTAACGAGTCTGGAGCGGTTTTTACGCGTAAAGATACCGGTACGCAACGGGAACCGATCTAAACTCCACGATGTTACCGAAGATAAGACGTCAGGATCTAACAAAGATCTGAATAAGACTCTTATTCGGATCCAATCAGATTAGGACTCTTCTCTTCCCGATTATAAATAGAACCCAAAACCTCTGGCCGAAACCACAAACTTCTCTTTCAACTCCTGAGCCGACGACTTAGAGCCCTAGCCCTAACTCGCCGAGCAAACCATCGCTGAAGCGCAAAAAGGGAGATCATCGGAGAAGAACCAAGCGGTCTGAGGAGGACCTCGAAGTAAAGAAGAACGAGAGGTAGGACTTCAATATCATTGTGTTCATCTCTTTGCATCTGTTCTTCAATTCCTTTCGAACAGAAGCCTTCTTGTCGGCAGAACACTCGATGATCAGTTTAATCTAAAAGACAAGATCATCGCCACGTCCACCTTTGATCCGAACACCTCTGTCCATACAAGCCATGCAAGAGCACACCAATCTAATACAAAAATCATAGGATAGCATGCATGTGCATCATCACATCTAGTTTAAAGTTTGCACATGATATTGATTGCTGTGAATCCTGTATGCACGTGATCCTACCTAGCAGGACAAGCTCAGGGAGCTGTCTACGACGAGCTGCAGCAACAAGGTTTTGAGAATCAATAACAACCGGAACCGCAAGAACAAGGCAAGTGCTCCTTGACCATATTGATCCTATGTTTTGGGTGAAACGATTTTGTTTTGCAAAAAGGTGTGTGTGCTGAGTCAAGCATGATGGGAAGCCCTTTTATAGGAGTTTACTAGTTTTGATTAAACCACCCTTGTCGCCTGGGAAGTTTATAAGTTGGGTATGGTTTTTGCTTTACGCTTCGCTGAGTCCATGGGATTGGGAAGCGAGATAAATGTGTCTAGCTAACTGCATTCGTACTGATAATACGTAACTGATGAGGTTAATGAACATGGATCGGAGGGAGATCAAGGCAAGCCTGGGTTTGTGAATGTGGTAGCATGAGATGGTGGTTCTACTTGCCGTAGATCTAAGGACCGGTTCATGCATGCACATGCCAGGATAACAGTGCCACCACAAGGCCAAATATGGGTGCGGCTTAGCTGAGTAATTAGGTAAGTTGCTAGGGTGTTATGGACTGTGGAAGGCGCGGGGAATGGGAGTCGAGTGAGGACTGCCCTGGGAACTGCATGGCACAAGAGGGGGCCTGTGGGTGGGAGAATTGGAGATTCTAGCCTGCCGGTGAAACCTTAGTGAGTCCATACATCTAGTAACCCCTTTGTAAAGGCTATTTTGTGATCTCTTGACCATACACCGACGGTTGTGTACTGGTATAATGGAGGTTCTGCAGTCGCCGACGGGTGACGAAATCACAAACTTGTGGGTAAAGAGGTGCAAACTCTGCAGAGTTAATAAAACTATCATGATAGCCGAGCTTACGGTTACGATGTCACACCTGGTTTTTCCAAAGAACAACCGAGTGAATATCACATGTATGCCAGGATCATTTTCTCATACATGTGATGACAAATAGTGAAGCATCATTTATTACAAGCCAGGTGTCGAATATAAATAAGTCTTACATCGCAAATGTCTCGATGGACAATAATAAGTTCATCACAAGTAAATGAACTAGCAGCAGAATAATTATTCTTGTGGGCTCCGTCATAGGCGTTGCCCGGGGTCTCCATGAACCTAGAAATCTTCTTCGGGTCCAAAGTCTTGGTCATTATACACCACCTCATTATCTTGACCTGAGCAGCAATATAAACCAATTAATATGCAAGGTTGAGTACCGATGGTACTCAGCAAGTGTGGGAAAGTTATGTCATGCATGGCTAGAACAAGGGAAGGTTGAACTCAGGGTTAAAGCACTATGCAATTAATACCTATCACCTTAGCTTATTAAGCACCTACATTACTACACAGGTGAAAATGGTCCCAATCTCCCATCCCAACATCATAATCAAATAACCATAACATCATTTCCAATGTTAAGCTCCCTGCTTAACATCCAAAATTTCCAAAACCACTAATCCTCTAATCATGAATAAGTCCAAGCCGCTCTTGACCGTGAGCACGGCTGTCATGACAGTTTTGACTCTGCAGAGTTTGTACCACTGTACCCACATGTAGTGATTTCATCCCCCATTGCCGGGTGGACTAAAAGAACCTCCATTATGCCAGTGGCCACGAACCACATTCACACTTCCCAGGTGTGTAGCCAGGAGATCACTACGAAGCCTTTACAAAGGGATTCCCGACGAGCATGGGCCCACTGAGGTTTCACCCCTAACAGCATACAAGAGGCTCCAACCCCGCTGCAGTGGCCCCCTCTTGAGCCTTGCGGTTCATATGGTAGTCCAGCTGACACCTACTCCCCGCACCATCCAACACACCCATACTACGCCGGGGATACACCTAATAAATTGGCCAAGCTGCCCCATCTCAGCATGTGGTTGGCACTGTAAAGCCAGGTTACATGCTCCATGAACCGGTCCTTAGGATCCAGGCAAGTACTAAACACAAACCCGAGTCTCGTGCACCCAGCACACAACCAAAACATCCAACTTGCCTTGATCCCTACCTCTACATAACTCACAATATCTCATTCAAGAGTATGGTAAAATAAACTGATGATCTCATATCCCAATTATCCCATTCTAAGCATGGCTAAGCATATGCATGATAATAAATGACATGATAAAATAAATCCCAACCCAAGCTACAAGGAAACAAGGTAATGCAATTCTAGGGAAACTTCCTAGCATGGGTTTCATATTTCAATTGACAATGCATATAATTCTAGCTACACATCCTAGCATAGGATCAAAGTGGTCAAGGACACTTGCCTCCTTCCTGCTGCTCTTGAAATGGGTAGTCCTGATCTTGGAAAGGAATAACTTGCTCTTGAGCAGGTTATACATCATACCATCACACATAGCAAAAGAAAAACAACAATCCATAAGACATAGTTCACACTTCCACTTCATACAAACCACACATTCACATTTATGAAAGTCATTCACAATTATATGTGTTGTGGTTACTCTATGTGTGTTGATTTGTGGCTTACATGCACTTTTAATCATGTGTATATGATTCCTACTTTTGTATTCACATTTATGCCTACATACTATATATATGAGTTTCCAATTTAAATAAATTCCTTATATTTAATTACTACACCCTTTTAGCTACCAAGTATATATGAAAGGTATTTTCCTAGTCCATATATGTCTTCAGAATTTCTACCAACCCTAAACTGAATTCTTTGGATGTTAGAAACTTCATTTATCATTTACTAGTTGCTATATTTTCAGATTTATTTCCTATGCCTAAATGTGAACTTTATTATGAAAATAACAAGACACATCATCTAAACAGAATAGGTTCTGATCTAAAATATTTAATAATATATTTTGACCTTTTCCTCTGATGTAAACTATTTTACATTTATTTTCCCTATTTTCAGAACTATTCTTTACTTAAAAATGTGTCCCTATAACTAATAAATGTGAATAATAAATTAAACAGATTCATTTCAGCCCAAAATATAATTTCTATCTCACTCCAATGTTTTCTAAGTACTGAGAAAGTTTTTAATTAAATTTTGACAATAGGTTTGTCCCACTTTTTAAATTTTAAATACTAGCCACCTATTCAATTTCCTAAATTAAATATCAAACAGGGTTAAAAAGGTAAACTCACCCCACTACAGGGTCTATAATATTATTTTAACAATTTTCAGGGGTCTAGCTACTCATAACAGAGGTGTTTTTCCTAATTTTTATTAAGTCCAGGGGCTAAAACTGATTTTTAAATGAATTTACATGATTTTCTGAAGTTCCAGGGGCTAGATCAGAAGTTTCCGGGGCTAGCTCTTATTTCCCGAGAACCCCAGGGGGTAGCACGTAAGAATTCCAGTCTTTATAACGCGGGGCTGACGCGGACCGTCCGATTTAAAACAGACGGCTGAGATTATAACGCCGAACCGGTACGCAGGGATTTAAAGTCTACCGTGCGATTTAAAATAGACGGCGCGCAAGCGGCCACGTCGCTCTAATCGAGCGCGGGAGGCGCTGCCGGCGGCGGGAAGCGGCGATCTCGCCGGAGATTTTCGGATCTTCGAGAATTCTTCCTAGAACTGTGATTTTATGGCATAGATCGGTGGAGGGGAGGTCGGGAATCTCACCTCGGGGGTTTTCTTGAGCTCGGAGGTCCTGGAAGGTGATCGGCGACAAGGTCCGAGGTGAATTCACGGCGAGGCTCGTCGGCGCTGTGTTTACACCGCAAGTCACCGTGTCTTCTGCACCTGCAAGGTTCCCCAGAGGCGGTGGATCAAGACCAGCGAGTTAGATCGGAATTTCCCAGCGTAGATCGGCCAGAATTCGCCGGAGAAGGCTCGGTTCTCACCGGAGGAAAAACAGCAGATCGCGTGGGAAAAACAGAACGAGGCCGGGGTTTTTATAGACGGGGAAGGGCGGCGGGGTGGTTTAGATCGAGTTTGCGTCGCCCCCGAACGAAATTCGGCTGGGATACGCGAGAATTCCCGATCGGTTTTGATTCGGGTGAGAGAGAGTCCGGCGCGGGCGCGAGGTAGAAGAAGGGCTGGCGGGCCCCACCTGTCAGTGGGAGGAAGGAGTGCGCACGGCTGCGGGCTGGCGCGGTTGCTGGGTAGGCCGGCTGGTGGGTTGCGGTCCACTGGCCGGTTTTTTTCTGTTTTCTCTTTTTCTTTTTCTATTTCTTTTCTGGTTTGAGTTTAATTTGAATTCCAGTTTGAATTTGAATTTTTGCAAAACATGCAATACGTCCAAAAATTTTTAAATTCCCCTCTTAACATGATTTAGGGTCTTAACAAAATTTAGGGATGTTACAGCTCTACCCCCCTTAAAAGAAATCTCGTCCTCGAGATTGGTGGTTCTAAGAAAACAATTCCGGAAATTGTGCCTTTAGCTCATCTTCCCGCTCCTAGGTGGCTTCCTCTTCTGAGTGATGCTTCCACTGCACCTTGCACATCCGGATTCTTTTATTTCTGGTGAGTCGTTCCATTGTCTCCAAAATCTTGTATGGTTGCTCGGCATAAGACAAATCTTCAGCTACGTCCACTTCATTCATGGGTAACACCTCCTCAGGCGTCCTCAGACATTTCTTGAGTTGTGACACATGGAATACATCGTGCACATCCGATAGACGAGCCGGTAATTCTAGTTGATACGCCACTTCGCCTTTCCTCTCCAAAACTTGAAAGGGTACGATGTATCGAGGTGACAACTTCCCTTTCACCTTGAACCGACGAAGTCCTCTGATAGGGGACACCTTGAGATAGACATAGTCTCCCACGTTGAAAACGAGCTCTCTTCTTCGTACATCGGCATAGCTCTTTTGGCGTGTCTGTGCTATCCTCAAGTTGTTGTGAATTTCCCTCACCTTCGCCTCGGCTTCTTGTAGTACTTCTGGACCAAACACTTTACTTTCCCCTGTTTGGTTCCAAAATAGGGGAGTTCTGCACTTCCTCCCGTACAAATCTTCAAACGGTGACATCTTCATACTAGCTTGATAGCTGTTGTTATAGGAAAACTCCGCATACGGTAAGTTCTTATCCCAACTCCGATTGTTTTTGAGTGCACAAGCTCTCAGCATATCCTCAAGAATCTGATTGGTCCTCTCCGTCTACCCGTCAGTTTGGGGATGATAGGCAGAGCTGAAATTCAGATGGGTTCCCATGGTTTCATGCAACTTCTGCCAGAACCTTGAGGTGAACTGTGTCCCTCGATCCGACACAATCTTCTTTGGCACTCCATGGTAACACACGATCCTTAACATGTACAACTCTGCCAATTTGGATCCGCTGTAGCTTTCTTTCACGGGGATGAAATGAGCTACCTTGGTTAGCCTATCAATGATGACCCATATCGAATCATATCCTGATTGGGTCCTAGGCAATCCCACGATGAGATCCATGCTGATTTCTTCCCATTTCCATTCAGGCACTTTGAGTGGTTGCAATAATCCCGCGGGTCATTGATGTTCTGCTTTCACCAACTGACATGTGTCACATAGGGCAACATGTTTCGCGACATCTCGTTTCATGCCATACCACCAAAACCTGCTTTTGAGGTCCTGGTACATCTTCGTACTCCCAGGATGAATGGAATAGTCAGAATCATGAGCCTCCTTCAAAATCAATTCACGGATCTCCTTTACTTCTGGCACACAGATTCTTTTCCCGTGCCACACCGTTCCTTGTTCATCCTCTCTAAAACCCGGAGCTTTATTTTCCTTGATGAGTTGTCTGATCTCTTGTATCTTCTCATCATTCTTTTGACCCTCGCGTATGTCTTGCTCTAGTGTGGAGTCCACTTCCATGGCGATGGCTTCACCACTATTTACAAGGCATAGATTTAGCCTTATGACCTCGTCCTTCAATTCTGCAGGCATGTCCTTCAATCTCAACTTATTGACCTGCACTTTCCGACTTAAAGCATCTGCCACGACGTTTGCTTTCCCAGGATGATAGTTGATGCCCACATCAAATTCATTGATTAGCTCTAACCATCTCCTTTGTCTGAGGTTGAGGTCTGGCTGTGTGAATATGTACTTCAAACACTTATGATCCGTATATATCTCGGTCCTCTTCCCCATCAAATAGTGCCGCCAAATTTTCAACGCGTGTACCACTGCGGCTAGTTCTAGGTCATGTGTAGGATAGTTCTTCTCGTGCTTCCGAAGTTGCCTGGATGCATAAGCCACGACATGCCCTTCTTGCATGAGAACACATCCCAACCCGTTTCCAGAGGCATCGCAGTACACCGTAAAGTTCTTCTGCATATCTGGCATAACTAACACTGGGGCTGTTGTCAATCTCTTCTTTAGCTCCTGAAAACTCGTCTCGCACTGTGGCGTCCAGGTGAATGTGATTCCCTTCTCCAACAGTTTGGTGAGGGGTCTTGAGATCTTGGAGAATCCCTCAATAAACCGTCGGTAGTATCTAGCCAATCCCAAAAAGCTTCGAACTTCCCCGACATTCTCAGGGGTCTTCCACTTCTGTATATCCTCGATTTTGGCGGGATCTACGGAGATTCCTCCCTCCGAGATTATATGTCCTAAGAAGGGAACTCTCTTCAACCAAAACTCACACTTGCTCAACTTGGCATATAGTTGGTGTTCTCTCGGCCTCTGCAACACCAACCTTAGATGTTTCTCATGTTCTTCTTCATCTTTGGAGAAGACGAGAATGTCATCTATGAAAACCACCACAAATTTTTCCAGATATTCCATGAATACCTTGTTCATGAGGTACATGAAGTATGTCGGGGCATTAGTTAGCCCGAAAGGCATGACGGTGTATTCATACAGTCCGTACCGAGATACGAAATCCGTCTTGGGAATATCAGTTTGCCTTATCTTGAGTTGGTGGTATCCCGACCTGAGATCAATTTTCGAGAACACACAAGCTCCCCTCAACTGATCAAACAAGTCTTCAATGCGGGGTAATGGGTACTTGTTCTTGATGGTTACCTCATTCAAGGCACGGTAATCCACGCATAACCTTTGGGTTCCGTCCTTCTTGGGCACAAATATCACCGGAGCTCCCCATGGTGAGGAACTAGGACGAATATACCCCTTCTCCGTCAATTCTCTGAAATGATCCTTGAGTTCTTCTAGCTTCTTGGAGTCCATCCGATAAGGTCTCTTGTATATCGGGGCTGTTCCAGGTACTAGCTCAATTGTGAATTCCACTTCACGATCGGGAGGCATACCTGGCAACTCCTCCAGAAAAACATCTGGATATTCCCTGATAATTCGGATCTCCTCCACTTTCACCTCAACTTGATTTAATTGAACATCCCTCCTAGGCTCTTGTATTGTTATAAACTTTACTTTTGTGCCACTAGGGTGCGTTAGTTCCACCGTTCTGGTTGAACAATGGATGATTCCCTTATGTTTGGTCCACCAGTCCATGCCCAAAATAATATCGATCCCTTGGGAATCTATCACTATGAGGTTAGCAGTAAACACTACCCCTTTAATGTCTAGATTCAACGTGGGACACACTTGTCTTGTCCTTATTTCTCCACCTGGAGAGTTTACTGCTAGCATATAGTTCATTTGTGTTGTTGCTAGATCATGCTTCTTAACAAACCCTTTAGCAATGAACGAGTGGGTAGCAGCAGAATCAAACAGCAGGGTTGCAATGTGTAAATTGGCAGGAAACTTACCAACTACCACGTCGGGTGCCTCTTGTGCTTCCTCCATAGTGACGTGGTTCACCCGTCCTCTCATTACATTCTGCTGTTGAGGCTGTGTGGGCTTCTTCTTTGGGCACTTATGGGCGTAGTGCCCCACTTCACCACAGCTAAAACATTGCACCCCCACCTTAGGTGCTTGGCCTTTGTTGTCTTAGGGTTGGTTTGGAGGTCCTTGCACTGCTGGTCGAGATGGATATGCGGGGCGAAGCTGCTGTACAAACTGACGTTGCGGCTGTGCTGGTGCTGCGGGAGGCCTGTAGTTCGGGTTGTACCCTCTTGGTGTTGAGTAGGGTACCGCAGCACGGTTCGTCTGCCCTGCAGGTTGCTGCATCAGACGTGGGCGGGTGTTGCTCCCTGAGGCTTGGTGTGACCACCCGACCTTCCTCTTATTCTCATTTTCCAAGGCCTTTAGCTTCCTTTCTACCACAAACGCTCTGTCCACCATCTTTTGGAAGCTTTCATACTCATTTGAGGACATTGCACACTGCATTTCTGCGGTAAGTCCCTCCACGAAACAATCTTGTTTCTGCTCATCAGTCTCTATGTCCTGTGGAGCATAACGGGATAGTTGAGTAAATTTAGTGAGGTATTCCCTCACCGTCATGTTCCCCTGCTGCAGTCCCAAAAACTCCTTCCTCTTGTTTTTGAGTTCACCTCTTGGGATGTAATGGTTGCGGAAGCTACGCTTGAACTCTTCCCAAGTGATGTTCTCAAGGTCATGATGGGCAGCCACGTAGGCGGTCCACCAATCAGCAGCAGGTCCATGCAATTGATGAGAGGCAAACAGCACCCTCTCATACCCTTGGCACTGTATGATCCTCATCTTGCTTTCAATGGTCTTCAGCCAATCATCTGCCTCCAGAGGTTCAGCAGCACTTGTGAACTTTGGAGGTTTAGTTCCTAGAAACTCACTCAACCTTGGTTGGCGTGGTGCAGCTTGTGGAGGTGGAACTTGATGCAAGTTGGCCACCACTTGAGTCAAGTTCTGGATGAGCTGATTTTGATTCTCCAGCATTTGGTGGAGGGGATCAACTCCTTCACGGTGACCACCCCGGTCCTGGCCTCCAGAAAGATGAGGGTTGCATGCCTCATCGTTGTTGTTGGCGGGGTTGGCAGCATGTCCTTTTCCTCTTCCGGCAATCTGGCAGAATCAACCCATGTTAATTTGAAAGCATTTAATATCATCTTACTACTTTCATTTCTTTGTACTTTGAAGTGTTGAGGCTTTGTTATACTTTTCTGAGGGTTCATTTCTCACACAAAAATAAATGCAATATTATTTCATGTGGGTTTACACACCAAGGCAAAACAATCTAAAGACGAGGCTGTGGACGATTGCTCATGGCTTCCACAACTCACGTCACACACCAAGCATTAACACACCATTAACTTAATGTAACGACTCGACTATTCGACATCTTGCTAACTAAGGGAAGGACTCTACACTACTCGTTTTCTTGAGCTGGCTCCTCGGGATCTTCCTCATCATTTCGGCTGCCTTCTGACTCTGCTTTGGGTGGGGAGGCTGCTGGTGGAGAAGTGCGACGACGCCTGATCGCTCGGCGATCTGGGGAGTCAGGAGTCCATGTATCATTCACGATGACACACAGTTCATTCCCATCTCCTCTTTCTCTCGCCCTCAAGCAGGCTCGCAGCAATGCCTCCGTTTCCTTCAGGGTGTCCCGGACATCCTGAAGCTCTTGCTGGCACTCCTGCAGTCGAGTGCTGAGCATAGCAGCATCCTCTAAGCACAAATCCATGTGCTCATGGGAAGTCCCTTGCTGCACTGGCGGGTACTTATACTCCGAGGTACCACTCTCGCGTTGGAGGACATACATGTACTCAGTCCTGTCCAGGTGTCGACGATAGATGTGACTCTGGCAGGTGATGGCCTCCCAGGTGACATCCTTCTCCGCATCGACCTGTGTCGCTCTACAAGCTGGAGAGCGGTGGATCTTAAGCAGCTGATTTTCGTGTATTATCCTCATCTCTGAGCTCCATTCTTCCCTTTTTCTCACGGATGGTCCTGGTGGAGTTATAGTGGATGATTAGCTTGCCCGTAATGCCAGCGGCTTCGAGCATTCGTCGAAGACGGCGCAACAAGCCTCCTTCCGCCAATCCGTAGGAAAGGTACGTCACCGGACGGCTCTCCTCTCTTTCGGCAAGGGCAACTACGGGAACTCTCCCTCCTGTGGACTTGCGAGCGGTGCGAATCATGCGAACCATCTAAAACAAAAAGCATTTAAACTTAGGTTAGATAAACTTTTAAGCAAAAATCCCCTTTTGAATGAAAGTTGGGGTAAGATGAAGAAAGTGACTCTTTAGATAACACTTTTCAACCCACACATGTAAAATAGTTTTTTTAAGAAAATAGGGCCCTTAAGTACATCCATTTCTACCTAGGTCCACGTTCCTACGGGCAACCTTGGCTCTGATACCACTTAAGTCACACCCGGTTTTTCCGAAGAACAACCGAGTGAATATCACATGTATGCCAGGATCATTTTCTCATACATGTGATGACAAATAGTGAAGCATCATTTATTACAAGCCAGGTGTCGAATATAAATAAGTCTTACATCGCAAATGTCTCGATGGACAATAATAAGTTCATCACAAGTAAATGAACTAGCAGCGGAATAATTATTCTTGTGGGCTCCGTCACAGGCGTTGCCCGGGGTCTCCATGAACCTAGAAACCTTCTTCGGGTCCAAAGTCTTGGTCATTATACACCACCTCATTATCTTGACCTGAGCAGCAATATAAACCAACAAATATGCAAGGTTGAGTACCGATGGTACTCAGCAAGTGTGGGAAAGTTATGTCATGCATGGCTAGAACAAGGGAAGGTTGAACTCATGGTTAAAGCACTATGCAATTAATACCTATCACCTTAGCTTATTAAGCACCTACATTACTACACAGGTGAAAATGGTCCCAATCTCCCATCCCATCATCATAATCAAATAACCATAACATCATTTCCAATGTTAACCTCCCTGCTTAACATCCACAACTTCCAAAACCACCGATCCACTAATCATGAATAAGTCCAAGCCGCTCTTGACCGTGAGCACGACTGTCATGACAGTTTTGACTCTGCAGAGTTTGTACCACTGTACCCACATGTAGTGATTTCATCCCCCGTTGCCGGGTGGACTAAAAGAACCTCCATTATGCCAGTGGCCACGAAACACATTCACACTTCCCAGGTGTGTGACCAGGAGATCACTACGAGGCCTTTACAAAGGGATTCCTGACGAGCATGGGCCCACTGAGGTTTCACCCCTAACAGCATACAAGAGGCTCCAACCCCGCTGCAGTGGCCCCCTCTTGAGCCTTGCGGTTCATATGGTAGTCCAGCTGAAACCTACTCCCCGCACTATCCAACACACCCATACTACGCCGGGGATACACCTAATTAATTGGCCAAGCTGCCCCATCTCAGCATGTGGTTGGCACTGTAAAGCCAGGTTACATGTTCCATGAACCGGTCCTTAGGATCCAGGCAAGTACTAAACACAAACCCGAGTCTCGTGCACCCAGCACACAACCAAAACATCCAACTTGCCTTGATCCCTACCTCTACATAACTCACAATATCTCATTCAAGAGTATGGTAAAATAAACTGATGATCTCATATCCCAATTATCCCATTCTAAGCATGGCTAAGCATATGCATGATAATAAATGACATGATAAAATAAATCCCAACCCAAGCTACAAGGAAACAAGGTAATGCAATTCTAGAGAAACTTCCTAGCATGGGTTTCATATTTCAATTGACAATGCAAATAATTCTAGCTACACATCCTAGCATAGGATCAAAGTGGTCAAGGACACTTGCCTCCTTCCTGCTGCTCTTGAAATGGGTAGTCCTGATCTTGGAAAGGAATAACTTGCTCTTGAGCAGGTTCTACATCATACCATCACACATAGCAAAAGAAAAACAACAATCCATAAGACATAGTTCACACTTCCACTTCATACAAACCACACATTCACATTTATGAAAGTCATTCACAATTATATGTGTTGTGGTTACTCTATGTGTGTTGATTTGTGGCTTACATGCACTTTTAATCATGTGTATATGATTCCTACTTTTGTATTCACATTTATGCCTACATACTATATATATGAGTTTCCAATTTAAATAAATTCCTTATATTTAATTACTACACCCTTTTAGCTACCAAGTATATATGGAAGGTATTTTCCTACTCCATATGTGTCTTCAGAATTTCTACCAACCTAAACTGAATTCTTTGGATGTTAGAAACTTCATTTATCATTTACTAGTTGCTATATTTTCAGATTTATTTCCTATGCCTAAATGTGAACTTTATTATGAAAATAAGAAGACACATCATCTAAACAGAATAGGTTCTGATCTAAAATATTTAATAATATATTTTTGACCTTTTCCTCTGATGTAAACTATTTTACATTTATTTTCCCTATTTTCAGAACTATTCTTTACTTAAAAATGTGTCCCTATAACTAATAAATGTGAATAATAAATTAAACAGATTCATTTCAGCCCAAAATATAATTTTTATCTCACTCCAAAGTTTTCTAAGTACTGAGAAAGTTTTTAATTAAATTTTGACAATAGGTTTGTCCCACTTTTTAAATTTTAAATACTAGCCACCTATTCAATTTCCTAAATTAAATATCAAACAGGGTTAAAAAGGTAAACTCACCCCACTACAGGGTCTATAATATTATTTTAACAATTTTCAGGGGTCTAGCTACTCATAACACAGGAGTTTTTCCTAATTTTTATTAAGTCCAGGGGCTAAAACTGATTTTTAAATGAATTTACATGATTTTCTGAAGTTTCAGGGGCTAGATCAGAAGTTTCCGGGGCTAGCTCTTATTTCCCGAGAACCCTAGGGGGTAGCACGTAAGAATTCCAGTCTTTATAACGCGGGCTGACGTGGACCGCCCGATTTAAAACAGACGGCTGAGATTATAACGCCGAATCGGTACGCGGGGATTTAAAATCTACAGTGCGATTTAAAATAGACGGCGCACAAGCGGCCACGTCGCTCTAATCGAGCGCGGGCGGCGCTGCCGGCGGCGCACGGCGGCGGGAAGCGGCGATCTCGCCGGATATTTTCGGATCTTCGAGAATTCTTCCTAGAACTGTGATTTTATGGCATAGATCGGTGGAGGAGAGGTCGGGGATCTCACCTCGGGGGTTTTCTTGAGCTCGGAGGTCCTGGAAGGTGATCGGCGACGAGGTCCGAGGTGAATTCACGGCGAGGCTCGTCGGCGCTGTGTTTACACCGCAAGTCACCGGGTCTTCTGCACCTGCAAGGTTCCTCGGAGGCGGTGGATCAAGACCAGCGAGTTAGATCGGAATTTCCGAGCGTAGATCGGCCAGAATTCGCCGGAGAAGGCTCGGTTCTCACCGGAGGAAAAACAGTAGATCGCGTGGGAAAAACAGAACGAGGCCGGGGTTTTTATAGACGGGGAAGGGCGGCGGGGTGGTTTAGATCGAGTTTGCGTCGCCCCCGAACGAAATTCGGCTGGGATACGCGAGAATTCCCGATCGGTTTCGATTCGGGTGAGAGAGAGTCCGGCGCAGGAGCGAGGTAGAAGAAGGGCTGGCGGGCCCAGCCTGTCATTGGGAGGAAGGAGCGCGCACGGCTGCGGGCTGGCACGGTTGCTGGGTGGGCCGGCTGGTGGGTTGCGGCCCACTGGCCGGTTTTTTTCTGTTTTCTCTTTTTCTTTTTCTATTTCTTTTCTGATTTGAGTTTAATTTGAATTCCAGTTTGAATTTGAATTTTTGCAAAACATGCAACACGTCCAAAAATTTTGAAATTCCCCTCGTAACATGATTTAGGGTCTTAACAAAATTTTGGGGTGTTACATACGAGCACCTGGCTAAACTGCCATGATTAGTTGGGATGATTTTCGGGATGGTTACTGGGAAGGTTTTCGGTTATGGTTATTGGTTTGAAACCGTTAAGATAATTGCATGACTGTTGGGTTGTGACATGAGATTGGTCTCGGTGTGAGACGAGGTTGATTTGTGAGATGAGATGGTAGCGAATATGAGGAGGTATTCGTGAGTATGAATAAAGGATTGGTTAATGTTCGGATGGAACACGGGGAGTGATGAAGGTACGTTGGTAATTTAATATATGCTGGGATTACATTCATCTAAAGTAAAGTTGCTGTTTTATCATGATTTTATAAGATTGCTTTTCTGCAAATAAGCCTTTTATGCCTACCTTGTTTATGAGCTGCATATCATGTGTTTTCCCGCACTTGCTGAGTACATCATTGTACTCAACCTTGCATTATTACTTCATCATCAGCAGCAAGAGAAGCCTACTATGAAGATCAAGTGGAGCATTATGGCGTGTGATCTGTTCTCAACCTTGCCTGTGGAGGGAGTAGAGATGGAGCCACTTCTGCTTAGTTTTGCTTCCGCATTAGTTTTTGCTTCCGCATTTAAATAAGACTTCTGCTGCATAGAAATAAGACTTCCGCTGTAAACATGAGTCCAAGACTCATGAGGTATTGTAATAAACTCTGTTAATCGTGGTAATATATAATCTGAATTCAGTTTGTGGAACATATGTGTATGTGTGAAGAACATCTTGGGCATACATATGCATTAGTTCTCGGTTCCGTGGTTTCTCCACAGAATTGAGGGCGTCACAGATTGGTATCAGAGCCACGGGTTGACAGTAGGTTACACGCCTAGACAGAAACCTTAGATTAGTATTAGGGCCACGGGTTAACGGCAAGTTACACCCTAAATAGGAGTCACTGGTAGCTAAGCCACGCTGACCAAAGGAAGCATCCTAAGGTGAATAGCCTAGATTGACCTTTAAAACTACCTTGACATAGGAAACCATCCTTGAATAGGAGTTGAGTGGGCCCTTGTGATGACTATTTGTAAATATGTGCTTAGTGTGAGTTGTGGGACGTCTCAACAACGTTGCCCATATCCACACGTAAGAAGAAAGAGGAGTGAAATGCTTCGGCACTTGATCACATCCTCATAAGGGCTAATATATATAGTCCAACTCACCTTGATGCATATAGTTGAAAGGACCTATCTAACCTTCTATTCTATTTCGTTCTCCCTCACAGATGGTGAGAGGAAACATCAGCCGAAGGAACGTCCAGGAAGATGACCACGAGGAAGTTCCTGTTAACCCCGGAACTGGCGAAAACAACCTAGAAAGGTTAATGGCCATGCAAAACCAGCTTATGCAAACCATGATCCAAACTTTGGGTCAGTTGCAGGCCAACCAACACCCCGTTCCAGCACCACCGCCACCACCACCGCCGGCTCATAACAGGTTGGGTGAGTTCATGAGGACTCGACCACCCACCTTTGCTCAAGCAAGCGATCAAATGGAGGCCGATGATTCTTGTTGAAATCCATGGAGAAGAAGCTTGCCATTGTTCAATGCAACGACCGAGAGAAGGTTCTCTTTGCGTCGCACCAACTGATGGGAGCAGCTGCTGACTGGTGGGATGCCTTGAGCAACGCCCATGCCAACCCGGAGACAATCACTTGGACTGAGTTCAAGGGAAGTTTCCGCTCCCACTACATTCCTGTTGGCGTAATGATGCTCAAAAGGCAGGAGTTTGAAGGTCCCCGCCAAGGACAGAAAAGTGTGAATGAATATCTCAACAAGTTCATACAACTGTCCCGGTATGCCCCCGAAGATGTCAACTCAGACCAGAGGAAGCAGTACCTGTTCATGAGAGGGTTGAACAATGAGATCCAAGTTCAGCTCCTCAAGAATGACTACGTAAGCTTCCAGAAGCTAGTTGATATGGCTATTGTGGTGGAAAAAAAGATCCGAGAGATCGAGCGAGAGTGCAAAAGGAAGATGCCATACCAGCCCCAAGGGAGCAACGTACGACCTAGATACATGCCCCCTGCACCGCAGTATGGATCAACCACTCCTATGAACCGCCCTGGTCAGCCACCACAGCAACGATTCGTTGCACCTGCACCTCGTGTGCCCATGCCTCCTGCCCCCCCGGCTTAACAATGGCGCTCCTGTTCAAAACCCCCGCCCCAACGTACCTGCTGCCGTAGGCAACAGGGCATGCTTTGCATGAGGGGAAGTAGGCCACTTCGCTAACCAGTGCCCGAAGAGAGGCCCTGGACAGCAAGGTAACGTGCCCAAGCAGGACCAGTGACCAAACAGAGGGGACCACCAAGGGAACCGCGGACCGCAAAACTATGCTCGTGGCCACGTTAACCATGTCACTGCTGAGTATGCACAACAGGCTGAGGACGTCGCAATTGGTATGTTCCTTGCCAACTCCAACCCAGCCACCATTTTGTTTGATTCCGGAGCATCACATTCCTTCATATCATCCAAATATGTTGCCAAACATCATCTACCCGTAACCCACTTAGAATGTGCTATGTTAGTTAATTCTCCCGGAGGAGAAATGAGGACTAGTATAGTATGTCCTAAGGTAAGCCTTAAAATAAGGCGGGTAGACTTCCTTGCCAACCTTATTGTCTTGGACTCCCACGGAATTGACATCATACTCGGAATGGACTGGCTAAGCAAGCACAATGGAGTAATCCAATGTGCTGAAAGAAGCGTGCAGTTGTCAAACGAACACGGTGTCCGTGCCGAGTTTGAGTCAGCCCAGCAAGCAACCGAACTGGCGGATTCGAACCATGTTGAAGGAGTAGCATTGGACAACATTCCATTGGTTCAGGAATTTTCGGACGTGTTCCTGGAAGAACTTCCAGGTATGCCACCTGATCGGGACATCGAGTTTGCCATAGACTTGGTACCCGGAACTGCACCTATAGCTAAGAGACCATATAGGATGCCCGTCAACGAGCTAGTTGAACTCAAGAAGCAAATTCAAGAACAGTTGGAGAAGGGTTTTATCCGTCCAAGCTCGTCACCATGGGGAGCTCCGGTACTCTTCGTGGACAAGAAGGATGGAACCCAAAGAATGTGCGTGGACTACAGGTCTCTCAACAATGTGACAATCAAGAATAAATACCCTCTGCCCCGTATAGAGGACCTGTTCGATCAAATGAGAGGAGCCCAAGTATTCTCCAAGATTGATCTTCGGTCGGGATATTTCCAGCTGAAAATTAAGCCCTCCGATATACCTAAGACAGCCTTTCGGACACGGTATGGTTCATATGAATATACCGTTATGTCTTTTGGATTGACGAATGCACCCGCATACTTCATGTACCTTATGAACAAGGTTTTTATGGAGTACTTGGATAAGTTCGTCGTGGTTTTCATCGACGACATTATGGTGTATTCAAAAAGTAAGGAGGAGCATGAAGAACATATGAGATTGACCTTGCAGAAGTTGCGCGAGCATCAGTTGTATGCCAAGCTCGACAAGTGTCAATTTTGGCTAAAGGAAATATCCTTCCTGGGCCACATCATCTCCAAGGAAGGGGTATCGGTTGATCCTGGAAAGGTGAGAGATGTTCTAAAGTGGGACCAACTGAAGAGCGTGAGGGATATTCGGAGTTTCCTTGGGATGGCACGATACTATCGGCGCTTCATTAAAGACTTCTCTAAAATAGCAAAACCTATGACGGAGTTGCTAATGAAGGGAAAAATCTTTCAATGGACACAAGTCTGCCAAGAAAGTTTTGAGGAACTCAAGAAAAGGCTAACCACAGCATCAGTTCTGGTATTGCCAGACGTAAGCAAGAGCTTTGACATACATTGTGACGCATCCAGACAAGGGCTCGGGTGTGTACTCATGCAGGAAGGGCAAGTGGTAGCCTATGCCTCACGACAATTAAAGAAGCACGAGCTTAACTATCCTACGCACGACTTGGAGTTAGCAGCAGTAGTTCATGCATTGAAGATTTGGAGACATTATATCCTTGGTCATCGATGTGAGATCTATACGGATCATAAAAGCCTCAAGTACATATTCACACAAACGGACTTGAATTTGAGGCAACGTCGATGGTTAGAGCTTATCAAGGATTATGATGTTGGAATCAACTACCACCCCGGAAAGCCCAATGTAGTAGCTGATGCATTGAGCTGAAAGGGAGCATGTCACCAACTCGAGGTTCGGGAGCTACCACCCGAACTACGTAAGGAGTTCGAACGGTTACACCTCGGATTCTTGAATAACATGGAAATAATGGAGATCCACTCCTCATTGGAGCAAGAAATAAGAAAGGGCCAAGCAACGGACGAGGGGATCAAGGAGATCAAGGAAAGAATCCGACAAGGGAAAGAGAAGAATTTCAAGGAGGATGAAAAGGGTACGCTTTGGCTACGAAAAAGGATTTGTGTGCCAAACATAAGACACCTTCGCGACATGATATTGAAGGAGGCACATGATTCACCCTATTCCATACATCCGAGGAGCACCAAAATGTACAAGGACTTGGAAACCTGCTATTGGTGGGATGGTATGAAGAGGGATATAGCCGAATACGTTGCCCTATGCGACACATGCCAACGGGTAAAAGCCGAACATCAAAAACCCGCTGGATTGCTGCAACCTTTGAGAATACCCGAATGGAAGTGGGAGGATATCAGTATGGACTTCATCGTCGGATTACCACGTACTCAGTCAGGTTATGACTCCATCTGGGTTATCATGGACCGATTGACGAAAACCGCCCATTTTCTTCCGGTAAAGACCAGTTACAACGTTGCACAATTGGCAGAATTGTACATGGAGCAGATCGTGTGCCGTCACGGAGTTCAGAAGAGGATAGTCTCAGATCGAGGTTCTCAGTTTACCTCTAGATTCTGGAGGAAGCTGCAGAAAGCCATGGGTACACGACAGGATTTTAGCTCCGCCTATCACCCACAAACAGATGGGCAAACCGAGAGGACGAACCAAATTTTGGAGGACATGCTGAGAGCTTGCGCCTTAAAACATGGGCATAGTTGGGATACGAGTTTACCGTATGCCGAGTTCTCCTATAACAACAGCTATCAAACCAGCTTGAAGATGTCGCCTTTCGAAGCCTTATATGGCAGACGGTGTAGAACGCCGCTGTTCTGGAACGAGACTGGAGAGAACCAGGTGTTTGGACCCGAAGTACTACAAGAGGCTGAAAAACAAGTCCAAACAATACAGGAAAACTTAAAGGCTGCTCAGTTACGACAGAAAGGCTATGCGGACAATAGGCGTAGGAAGTTGACCTTTGAAGTAGGAGACTTCGTATACCTTAAGGTATCGCCTATCCGAGGCCAACGACGTTTCAACGTCAAAGGCAAGCTAGCACCTCGCTACATCGGACCATTTAAGATTTTGGACAAGCGAGGAGAAGTAGCCTACCAACTAGAACTCCCAAACCACCTCTCCGACGTACATGACGTGTTTCATGTATCCCAGCTCAAGAAGTCCTTGAGAGTACCAGAGGAACAAGTGTCAATGGGAGAACTTGAACTTCAAGAGGACCTGACTTACGCAGAACACCCCGTCCGAATCTTGGACGTAAAGGAAAGGGTCACCCAAAACAAAGTGATTCGATGGTGCAAGATACAATGGAGCCATCACACTGAAGCTGAAGCCACATGGGAACGTGAAGAGGATATCAAGGCAGAGTTTCCCCATCTATTTCCCGCTAACGAATCTCGAGGGCGAGATTCAATTTAAGGGGGGTAGATTTGTGACACCCTCACCTCGGGTGTCAGCATATGTTCATGCTTTATGAAGAAGAAAAACATTTTAAGAAGAGTAGGAACAGAGACAAGTATCAAAAGGATAACAATAAAGCTCTCCGAGAGCACCGAAGGCAACTTCCACGGCCAGCAGACCACATGGCGTGTTCGAAGCTCATCCTCGAGAAATTTGGAGAGGTCCGCCGCTAAACTAGCTACGTGGCAGGCTCGGGGGTCACCTCCGCAATTGGAAAAAGGTTCGACCCTGTGGGACACGTGTTGCCTACGGAGCTAGCCTCTGCCGAAGAAGCAAAGGCATTTTTCGTGGGACACATGTCATCCTCGGAGCTAGTCCTCGCGGAAATCAGAGGACCATCCGCGCGGGATACGTGTCGATCTCGGAGCTCACCTGCAAGAGGTCCTGTTCTATTGGACACGTGTCGACCGCGGGGCATGTCCCTGAGGAAAGAAGAAGAGGAAGACTGGCACCAACACGTGGCGTGCGTGGAGCTCACCTCCGAAGAAGAGGGAGGTCTCGCTCGTGACACGCGGCACAACCGGAGCTCATCTCTGTGGGAGAAGAGATACCAGGCTCGGAAGGACACGTGGAGCTTCCGGAGCTCATCACCGTGGAGGTAACGAGTCTGGAGCGGTTTTTACGCGTAAAGATACTGGTACGCAACGGGAACCGATCTAAACTCCACGATGTTACCGAAGATAAGACGTCAGGATCTAACAAAGATCTGAATAAGACTCTTATTCGGATCCAATCAGATTAGGACTCTTCTCTTCCCGATTATAAATAGAACCCAAAACCTCTGGCCGAAACCACAAACTTCTCTTTCAACTCCTGAGCCGACGACTTAGAGCCCTAGCCCTAACTCGCCGAGCAAACCATCGCTGAAGCGCAACAAGGGAGATCATCGGAGAAGAACCAAGCGTTATGAGGAGGACCTCGAAGTAAAGAAGAACGAGAGGTAGGACTTCAATATCATTGTGTTCATCTCTTTGCATCTGTTCTTCAATTCCTTTCGAACAGAAGCCTTCTTGTGGGCAGAAAACTCGATGATCAGTTTAATCTAAAAGACAAGATCATCGCCACGTCCACCTTTGATCCGAACACCTCTGTCCATACAAGCCATGCAAGAGCACACCAATCTAATAAAAAAATCATAGGATAGCATGCATGTGCATCATCGCATCTAGTTTAAAGTTTGCACATGATATTGATTGTCACACCCGGTTTTTCCAAAGAACAACCGAGTGAATATCACATGTATGCCAGGATCATTTTCTCATACATGTGATGACAAATAGTGAAGCATCATTTATTACAAGCCAGGTGTCGAATATAAATAAGTCTTACATAGCAAATGTCTCGATGGACAATAATAAGTTCATCACAAGTAAATAAACTAGCAGAGGAATATTATTCTTGTGGGCTCCGTCACAGGCGTTGCCCGGGGGACTTCATGAACCTAGAATCCTTCGCCGGGTCCAAAGTCTTGATCATTAAACACCACATCATTCTCTTGACCTGAGCAGCAATATAAACCACCAAATATGCAAGGTTGAGTACCGATGGTACTCAGCAAGTGTGGGAAAGTTATGTCATGCATGGCTAGAACAAGGAGAGGTTGAACTCATGGTTGAAGCACTATGCAATTATTGCCTACCACCATAGCTTATTAAGCACCTACATTACTACACAGGTGAAATGGTCCCAAACTCCCAACCCTTCATCAAGTAACCATAATCATCATATCCAATGTCAAGCTCCCCGCTTAACATCCTCAACTTCCAAAGCCATCATCCTCTAATCATGAATAAGTCCAAGCCGCTCTTGACCGTGAGCACTGCTGTCTAGACAGTTTTGACTCTGCAGAGTTTGTACCATTGTACCCACATGTAGTGATTTCATCCCCCGTTGCCGGGTGGACTAAAAGAATCTCCATTATGCCAGTGGCTACGAACCACATTCACACTTCCCAGGTGTGTAGCCAGGAGATCACTACGAAGCCTTTACAAAGGGATTCCCGACGAGCGTGGACCCACTGAGGTTTCACCCCTAACAGCATACAAGAGGCTCCAACCCCGCTGCAGTGGCCCCCTCTTGAGCCTTGCGGTTTATAAGGTAGTCCAGCTGACACCCACTCCCCGCACCATCCAACACACCCATACTACGCCGTGGATACACCTAATTAATTGGCCAAGCTGCCCCATCTCAGCATGTGGTTGGCACGATAAAGCCAGGTTACATGCTCCATGAACCGGTCCTTAGGATCCAGGCAAGTACTAAACACAAACCCGAGTCTCGTGCACCCAGCACACAACCAAAACATCCAACTTGCCTTGATCCCTACCTCTACATAACTCACAATATCTCATTCAAGAGTATGGTAAAATAAACTGATGATCCCATATCCCAAATATCCCATTCTAAGCATGGCTAAGCATATGCATGTAAATAAATGACA
Source organism: Neostapfia colusana (assembly GCA_030760725.1). Lineage (NCBI taxonomy): Eukaryota > Viridiplantae > Streptophyta > Magnoliopsida > Poales > Poaceae > Neostapfia > Neostapfia colusana. Next base: position 92,551,115 of record JASWHV010000001.1, read on the forward strand.
TAATAAAATAAATCCCAACCCAAGCTACAAGGAAACAAGATAATGCAATTCTAGGGAAACTTCCTAGCATGGGTTTCACATTTCAATTGACAATGCAAATGATTCTATCTACACAAACTAGCATAGGATCAAAGTGGTCAAGGACACTTGCCTCCTTCCTGCTGCTCTTGAAATGGGTAGTCCTGATCTTGGAAAGGAATAACTTGCTCTTGAGCAGGTTCTACATCATACCATCACACATAGCAAAAGAAAAACAACAATCCATAAGACATAGTTCACACTTCCACTTCATACAAACCACACATTCACATTTATGAAAGTCATTCACAATTATATGTGTTGTGGTTACTCTATGTGTGTTGATTTCTGGATTGCATGCACTTTTGATCATATGTGTATGATCCCTACTTTTGTGTTCACATTTATACTTTACATACTATATATATGAGTTTCCACTTTAAATAAATTCCTTATATTCAATTACTACACCTTTTAGCTACCTAGTATGCATGAAAGGTATTTTCCTTCTCCATATGTGTCTTCATAATTTCTACCAACCCTAAACTGAATTCTTTGGATTTTAGAAACTCCATTTATCATTTATTAGTTGCCATATTTTCAAATTTATTTCCTATGCCTAAGTGTGAACTTTATTATAAATATAACAAGATACATTATCTAAACAGGATAGGTTCTGATCTAAAATATTTGCTAATATATTTTTGACCTTTTCCTCTGATGTAAACTATTTCATAATTATTTTCCTTATTTTCTAGAATTATTCTTTACTTAAAACCGTGTCCCTAAATGTGAATAATAACTTAAACAGATTCACTTCAGCCCAAAATATGTTTTTATCTCACTCCAAAGTTTCCTAATTACTGAGAAAGTCTTTAAATTAATTTTGACAATATGTTTGTCCCACTTTTTAAGTTTTAAACACTAGCCACATATTCAATTTCCCAAATTAAATATTAAACAGGGCTAAAAAGGTAAACCCACCACACTACAGGGTCTATAATATTATTTTCAGAATTTCCAGGGGTCTAGCTACACTTATCAGAGGAGTTTTTCCTAATTTTTATTAAGTCTAGGGGCTAAAACTGATTTTTAAATGAATTTACATGATTTTCTGGAGTTCTAGGGGCTAGATCAGAAGTTTCCGGGGCTAGCTCTTATTTCCCGAGAACCCCAGGGGGTAGCACGTAAGATTTCCAGTCTTTATAATGCGGGGCTGACGTGGACCGTCCGATTTTAAACCGACGGCTGAGATTATAACATCGAACCGGTACGCGGAGATTGAAACCCTACCGTGCGATTTAAAATAAACGGCGCACAAACGGCCACGTCGCTCTGATCGAGCGCGGGCGGCGCTGCCGGCGGCGCACGGCGGCGGGAAGCGGCGATCTCGCCGGAGACTTTCGGATCTTCTAGAATTCTTCCTAGAACTGTGATTTTATGGCATAGATCGGTGGAGGGGAGGTCGGGGATCTCACCTCGGGGGTTTTCTTGAGCTCGGAGGTCCTGGAAGGTGATCGGCAACGAGGTCCGAGGTGAATTCACGGCGAGGCTCGTTGGCACTGTGTTTACACCGCAATTCACCGAGTTTTCTGCACCTGCAGGGTTCCCCGGAGGCGGTGGATCAAGACCAGCGAGTTAGATCAGGATTTCCGAGCGTAGATCGGCCAGAATTCGCCGGAGAAGGCTCGGGTTCTCACTGGAGGAAAATCGGCGGATCGCGTGGGAAAAACAGAACGAGGCCGGGGTTTTTATAGACGGGGAAAGGCGGCGGGGTGGTTTAGATCAAGTCCGCGTCGCCTACGAACGGAATTCGTCGGGGATGCGCAGTAATCCGGGTCGGTTTTGATCCGGGGTGAGAGAATCCCGGCGCGGGCGCGAGGTAGAAGAAGGGCTGGCGGGCCCCGCCTGTCAGTGGGAGGAAGCGGCGCGCGCGGCTGCGGGCTGGCACGGCGCTGGTTGGGCCGGCTGGTGGGTTGCGGCCCACTGGCCGGTTTTTTTTCTGTTTTTTCTTTTTCTATTTCTTTTCTGATTTGAGTTTAATTTGAATTCCAGTTTGAATTTGAATTTTTGCAAAACATGCAACACGTCCAAAAATTTTTAAATTCCCCTCTTAACATGATTTTAGGGTCTTAACAAAATTTTGGGGTGTTACATTGATTGCTGTGAATCCTGTATGCACATTATCCTACCTAGCAGGACAAGCTAAGGGAGCTGTCTACGACGAGCTGCAGCAACAAGGTTTTGAGAATCAAGAACAACCGGAACCGCAAAAACAAGGCAAGTGCTCCTTGACCATATTGATCCTATGCTTTGGGTGAAACGGTTTTGTTTTGCAAAAAGGTGTGTGTGCTGAGTCAAGCATGATGGGAAGCCCTTTTATAGGGGTTTACTAGTTTTGATTAAACCACCCTTGTCGCCTGGGAAGTTTATAAGTCGGGTATGGTTTTTGCTTTACGCTTCGCTGAGTCCATGGGATTGGGAAGCGAGATAAATGTGTCTAGCTAACTGCATTCGTACTGATAATACGTAACTGATGAGGTTAATGAACATGGATCGGAGGGAGATCTAGGCAAGCCTGGGTTTGTGAATGTGGTAGCATGAGATGGTGGTTCTACTTGCCGTAGATCTAAGGACCAGTTCATGCATGCACATGCTAGGATAACAGTGCCACCACAAGGCCAAATATGGGTGCGGCTTAGCTGAGTAATTAGGTAAGTTGCTAGGGTGTTATGGACTGTGGAAGGCGCGGGGAATGGGAGTCGAGTGAGGACTGCCCTGGGAACTGCATGGCACAAGAGCGGGCCCGTGGGTGGGAGAATTGGAGATTCTAGCCTGCCGGTGAAACCTTAGTGAGTCCATACATCTAGTAACCCCTTTGTAAAGGCTATTTTGTGATCTCTTGACCATACACCGACGGTTGTGTACTAGTATAATGGAGGTTCTGCAGTCACCGATGGGTGACAAAATCACAAACTTGTGGGTAAAGAGGTGCAAACTCTGCAGAGTTAATAAAACTATCATGATAGCCGAGCTTACGGATACGAGCACCTGGCTAAACTGCCATGATTAGTTGGGATGATTTTCGGGATGGTTACTGGGAAGGTTTTCGGTTATGGTTATTGGTTTGAAACCGTTAAGATGATTGCATGACCGTTGGGTCGTGACATGAGATTGGTCTCGGTGTGAGACGAGGTTGATTTGTGAGATGAGATGGTAGCGAATACGAGGAGGTATTCGTGAGTATGAATAAAGGATTGGTTAATGTTCGGATGGAACATGGGGAGTGATGAAGGTACGTTGGTAATTTAATATATGCTGGGATTACATTCATATAAAGTAAAGTTGCTGTTTTATCATGACTTTACAAGATTGCTTTTCTGCAAATAAGCCTTTTATGCCTACCTTGTTTATGTGCTGCATATCATGTGTTTTCCCGCACTTGCTGAGTACATCATTGTACTCAACCTTGCATTATTACTTCATCATCAGCAGCAAGAGAAGCCTACTATGAAGATCAAGTGGAGCATTATGGCGTGTGATCTGTTCTCAACCTTGCCTGTGGAGGGAGTAGAGATGGAGCCACTTCTGCTTAGTTTTGCTTCCGCATTAGTTTTTGCTTCCGCATTTAAATAAGGACTTCCGCTGCATAGAAATAAGACTTCCGCTGTAAACATGAGTCCAAGACTCGTGAGGTATTGTAATAAACTCTGTTAATCGTGGTAATATATAATCTGAATTCAGTTTGTGGAACGTATGTGTATGTGTGAAGAACATCCTGGGCACACATATGCATTAGTTCTCGGTTCCGTGGTTTCTCCACAGAATTGAGGGCGTCACACGTATGAAACGTGAAGTTGCCAAGTACGTTTCAGAATGTGATACGCGTAGAAGAGTTAAGGCCGACCATGTGAAGAAGTCGTGCCTGTTGCAACCGCTACAAATACCGGCATGGAAGTTGGAAGACCTGAGTATGGATTTCATCGTTGGGTTGCCGATGACCTCCCACCACCATGATTCGATTTGGGTAATCGTTGACCAATTAACCAAATCGGCACGTTTCATTCCGGTGCATACGAGATACACCGCCAAGCGGTATGCGGAGTTATACATAGCACGGATCTTGTGCCTACATGGAGTTCCCCGGACGATCATCTCCGATCGAGGCGCGTTGTTTGTTGCTCGTTTCTGGGAGCAGCTAACGCATCCTTGGGAACCAAATTGATTTGAAGCTCTGCGTATTACCCTCAAACCGACGGGCAAACTGAGAGGGTGAATCAAATACTTGAAGATATGCTGAGAGCATGTGCCATCCACCACGGTAAGAGATGGGATGATCACTTACCGTTGGCGGAATTCTCATATCACAACGGGTATCAATCAAGTATCAAAATGGCACCTTATGCAGCTCTCTACGGCCGGAAGTGCCGCACACCCTTGAACTGGTGTGAATCCGGCGAGAGAGTTATTTACGGGATTTATCTCGTAAATGAAGCTGAAGAGTGGGTAAGGCTTATTCAAGAAATCTTAAAGCCGCTCAGTCTAGACAAAAGAGCTATGCGGATAAGAGGCGTCGTCCTCTGGAATTTCAAGTTGGGGACCACGTATACCTCCGTGTATCTCCTATGAAGGCCATTCACCGATTCAGAGTGAAAGGAAAATTGGCTCCACATTTTATCGGTCCCTTCGCCATCATTGAAATGTGTGGACCCGTGGCATACCGTTTGGAGCTACCGGCAGTCTTAGACGGAGTTCATAATGTATTCCACATATCTCAGTTGCGGAAGTGTTTGAATGTTCCAACGGAGATTCTCATGGAGGGCATAGCAGATTTGAAGACGGACCTTATGTATGTTGAGCGGCCAACCCGGATAATTGATGAGAAGACTCGCGAGACAAGAAATCGAACGTTGCGATTTTTCAAAGTGCTATGGGAAAATCACACGTCAAACAAAGCTACATGGGAAAGCGAGGAAAATTTACAACGCAATCATCTGGAGTTATTAGAGGCTTATGTTCGGTAATCATCCTCCCCGCTTTGTCCTTAATCGTGAATCTCGGGACAAGATTCTTTTTAAGGGGGGAGGAATGTAAAAGTCCCAAAACTTGTAAATAGAAAACTTGAGTTATGAATAAAGTTGAGTTTATATACAAGAAATGGGACATACAAAAAATTTTGTTTACTCATGAAAGTGTTGGCATGTGCAATAAAACTTTGAATTCAGTTTGAATTAAGAGGGTCACTTCAAAAAGAAGAAGGCCATTTTCAAAAGAGGAAATACAAACTGTTGTTTAAGAAGTTGTATTTGCAATGACCAACTGAAGCATCAGAGGGCATAATTGAATTCTTCAATTTCAAATTATGGGGAAAGCAAACTTTGAGCAAATTTGGAAGTGCTTTGATAGGTATATCAAAGGGGCTTGTAAATTTATTCCAAATTTGAATTTAAATTTGAAACTGTGGCACAACTTGTCAAATGGCCATATGGCTTTTGAATTTGGATCCCTCATAGCTGAATTTGCAATGTGTCAAAATTTGGAGATCTTTTGGGGCAGAGAGGAGCTGTGGGCCCCAATTGTCATTGAGAGGGGAGATAAGAACTTACTGCCTAAGTCTTCAGCTCCCTGTTATCGGTTCAACCGAGCTGCTGAGCGAAGCTGCAGGCACCATCGAGACTCCACGGGGAGGACACCTCCTGGTTTCCCTCTCGCGCTGGCAACCAGCTTACCAGCCTCCTTGCCCTCGGCGTCATCCTTCCCCTCTGAACCGAGCAAACTGTGTTTCATCTCTCCTCCTCGCGCCAGATAAACACAGAGCTCGCCGCCGCCTCTGTTCCGACCGGGAACGCATGGAACCCCAGCGCACAGCACCGTCTGAACCGCAAAACGGCAAGGCCTGATCGCCCTTCACTCCCTCAGCACAAGAGCAGCCCGAATTACGGGTCTCCTAGCCGGAAAAACGGCTCCTCTGCGGCAACTTGAAACAAAGCGACGTCGGGCTCTCGTGGGCAGCTCACCACCGTGGGTTTCACGCTCAAGAAGGGATGCTCATAGGTGCGCCATACCGCCGTGGTGCTTCTCCCCGGAGCTCAGCTCAAACGGTGATCCCCAGTGGCCGAATTCGGAGTTTTTCTTCCGGAGCAGAACCACGGACCCTCTGGTAAAGATCTCTCAAATTCGCGCTTAATTTGCACTTAGAGGTCACCAACTCGTGCACAAATGGTCTAGGCTTAACGACGATCCAATCCCCTTCCCAACCCTAGCTAGAAACCCTGTGTTAGCGGCTAATTGCAAGCTTTCCGATCGGCGGCCATGGCGGGAACGCCCGGGCACACGGTGACAACCGGATTGCCGCCGTTTCCAAGCCATGTTGAGGCCTTGCCGAGCTAGCCTGTCCTCCACTGATGCTTTAGAGCAAATTCCCCGAGCCTTTGGCGGGTTAGGGTGCTCGGACCACGGTGCCGAAGCCTCACCGAGGTGTGCGCACGCCGCCGACCAGTTTCCGGTCGCCGGCATCCCGAAAGCACTGCACCAGTGGTTTGCTCGTAGCTGGAAACCTCCAGGCGGCAAGTACCGAGCCGGGAGGCGGCCGGGAAGACGACTCCGGCGAGCTCCGACGAGTTTCCGGCGAGGGGGCAGCGCGGGAAAAGAAAACGGCCCGAGGAGGAAGAAGGTCGGGCGGGCCCCGCATGTCAGCGACAGGAGGTTTAATTTCCTGATCGGCTGCGGCTCCGGGATCCAGTGTGGCTGCGCGGGAAGGAATCTGTGGCCCCGTGTGGCTCAGTTCCAGCAGCTGACACGTGTGCGAGGGGTCCATTGTCAGAATTTAAACTTTTCCACGGTTTAATTGGATTCCCAGATTTAGTTCAAACATTAGAACCTCATAACTTTTGCTAGGAAGCACCAAATTGAGTGATTTAAATTGGGTTGGATTCAGGATGGAGAGCCCTATCCAAATATGCAACCCAATTGGTACGAAAATAAATAGAAAATTCTGGAAAATTCTTTAAAAATTTTCAGCAAAAGAATTTTAGAGGGAGTTTGGTTCATCCAAAAATCCTAAAATTTGGGCAGAATATTCTTTAGGATATTAGGAAACTCATGTAAATGTTTCAGCTCATTTGGAGTTGATTTAGTTAGGGTAATTCTGGTTTCAAGTTTCTGTGGCGGACCAGAATCCGCTCATCCAGGATCGCAGAGGGTGGTGCCGCGCGATGCGACACCCGACAGCACACGTCATAAGAACACATTATATTACATGGGAAAAACAAACTGATGTACAAAGTAGTACACTTCTCAATTACAAACTAGGGTCTTTATTACACAGCGGAAGTTTCTTTTATACAACTCACGCCCGCCTATCTAGCAAAAGTGGTTGCCCAACCCTAGGGCAACCCACACTAGCTGCACTCCTCAGCTCAGCGCGGTGTGTACCGCTCCCACTCAGCCGTGGTCCCCGACGGAGGGTAACCCTCACCGGTGGACTCGTACTCCGAGTCCGTGGGTGGCTCCTCACCTGAAAAACACTTAAGCAGCAACCGTGAGCATGAAGGCTCAGCAAGGCTTAACCAACTCACCTAAGCATGAAACTCTACATGAGGGGTACCATGACATAGGATAGCAATGTTGCAGCAAATGGACACGCCTACAAGTTCATCCTTAGTTCATCTTTTAGCAACAAGTTGATGGTTCATAAAGCTGAAATTTAGTGAGCAATATTTTGTGGCACACATGTAGCAATACAATTATATCATGACAGCAATATTGAATCAAAACGTTTCATTCATTAGTCTACGTTACGATACAGTGAACAAGCGGTACTCGTCACCGCGAGTGACGGCGAATCGACTCGATATACACCTGCAGGGAAACCCAAAGAGCACGTCACGTACGCCCACCCGTGGAGCTGCACAGCACGCTCACTCGATGTCGTACAAGACAACCTTTCACCCAACAGCCCAAACGTCAAACCGGTCGCACCGAAACGAGCAGGAGGTTCCCCACACGGAGCATCTCTCTATGCCCGTTGGCAGATTTCCACCGTGCTGCCCTCAACCTACACCTATAAATCGGTGTGCTATGCCTCGACGCCCGGAGGTTTAGGCTACATCGGTTTATCGGGGCCCATATATCCGATATGCCTTCGGTACGCTCAATACTTGTTCAGCAGGGCCGCACATGGATCGGTCCTCAATCGACACGGGCAGGGCTGCGCACACAATACTTCCTGTTGCTGCGCCCTAGCCCCTGCCTAGTCTCATTTTCATTACTAAAGTGATCTCACATCACTCAACCGAACCTGTGTGTCCCAAGCCTATCTCGCGAGTAGATTCCAACTACTCGACTTGTACCGAAGTTCTATGACTCATTAAGCGTAGCCTGTCTACTCGAGGTCCTAAACACTACCCTCACTCTTAGGGAAAAAAATTCTGGTTATGCAAGTGGGGTTTCATTCATCCTATACCTAATGCACATACATACTTCATATGACACATGTAAACAAAGTAAAACTTAAAAAAGGTTAATGCAAACCAGGGCTTGCCTTGTTGCTGCTGTTCAGGGGTTAAGTCTTCGTCCGGAAGAAGGAAGTCCAGCACTTCTGGAGTCTCTTCTTCAGTGACTACACGTTTATGAAATACTACATGTTAATTAATATGTATACAAGTTATTGTAAGGTTACTGTTATTAGTTCTAATAACCAATCTCTAACACCTGGAACTCTGTTTAAGAATTTAAAGATGAACTGGGTGTGGGTGGCTAGGGCCTGGACCTAAGTACATGGTTAAGTGCTAAGTGGTTTTTCTTCCTTTTCCATATTAATCCCTCAAGTGGTTAAACAGGAAAGGGTGGTCCACAGCTCCAATGGAGCTGAGAATTTTTGTGTGAGTTCCTTGTCACAGGGAAACTCTCTGGACCAATTATTAGCACTTTTCACTGAGTGGTTTGCTCAGAATAATTCTTTTAGCAAATAAGCAAAGAGGAATTAATTCTGAGGTAACACCCCTGTTCATGCCCAACTTAGTGAACTACAATTTCAATTATAGCTCATAGAGTTTGCATGAATTGTCCTAGCATTTTTGGAGTTAAGGATTGCCTAGAACTGAATTTCCAAGTTTTGGAAATTCTCTGAAAATGTTTCTGTATTTAAATGAACACAGCACCTTCCAAATTGAATTGCTGTGACCAAATCAACCCCAAATTGTCTGAAACTTTTACAGGGGTTTACTAATGTCCTAAAGAACCTTCTGGCAAAATTTGGGGATTTTTGGATGAACCAAACTCCCCCTAAAATTCTATTGCTGAAAAGATTTAAAGAACTTTCCAGAATTAATTAATGGGTTTCACACAAATTGGGTGGTATATCTGGATAGAGATAGGCAAGATGAATCCAACCCAATTTGAATCACTAAATTTGGAGCTTCCTAGAAAAAGTTATAGAGCTCTAAAGTTTGAGAAATTTCTGGAATTCGAATTAACCGGGAAAAGTTCAAATTTCTGACAGCGGGCCCGGCTCCCACGTGTCATCACCTCGGCTGCGCCACACAGGGCCACAGGATTGTTTTCCGCGTGTTCACAGCTGATCCGGTGCAACAGAAAATTCTCATCCTGTGCCACGAGGGACTGACGAGCGGGCCCGGCCGGCTCGTCTTCTTCCTCGCGCCCGCCCTTTTTCCCGCGCCGCCCCCTCGCCGGCACACTTCTGAAGCTCGCCGGACTTGGTCTCCCGACCTCCTCCCGGCCGGAAAATCACCGCCTGGGCCTACTTTCGCGCGCTGAACACGCTGGTACCGCCTGCTTCGGCCGGCGATGGCCCTAACCTAGCCGGCGACGGTGCTGCGGCTCGGCAACCCTTCAGTCACGTCGCCCGGACAGTTTAGCCCGCCAAAACATCGATGGATCGGCGCTATAGCACCAGTGGGTGCTAGGGAAGCTCTTCATGGTGGTGAGACTGCACGGAGAGGGCTCTATCCTAGGTCTCATCGTGAGCCCGACCTTTCCCGCCATAATCGCAGCTGGAAAACCGGGAAATACGCCGGCTACAGCCAAAATTAAGCTAGGGTTGCGAAGCAAACTTGGGCGCCGTCAAGTCTAGCTCCTGTGTACACAGTTTAGTGAACTGATGACGAGAAGGGAGTGGGAATTCGGAGGTCTCATACCAGAACGTTGTTCTGTGGTCGCCGGCGGAGTTTCTCCAAATTCTTGCTCAGCGGTTCACGGTTGGTCCTGTGGTTTGGGTGGGAGCAGCAGTGCTCACCGGCGCGTCCGAGACTGTCCTTGCTCAGCTGTGAAAGGCCCTCTGTTGGGCTGTCACCGTGAGCCGAGTGGTGGCGGTCTCTCGGGTGTTGCTCGGAAACGTGGAGCTAAGGCTGGGGAAGGGCCGAACTCGACTGCTCTCGTGCCGAGGAGGTAGAGGACGAGCAGCTGGTGTGGTTTTGTGGCTAGGAGAGGCGCTGCTCACGGTGTATTTCCGGGTTTCGATTGAAGGAAGACGGCGGCGTGCGCTCGGTCGTTTCTTGGGCAACAGAACACAGCGCCTCTGTTCAGCGGTGTAGGTGCGTGATGATCGGCGGAAGCAGCTGGCCAGCGCGAGGGAGGAAGCAGGAGCTGGCTGCGTCGCCTCACGCGGGGGCGTCCGAAGGATCGGCTCGGTGGCACGCCGGGAGTGTTTGCTTCGGTGAGAAGCCGAACCCGTTCAGCTGAAACCAATTTCCCCCACTGACCTGTGGGTCCCTCTCCCCTCTAATCCCCTTTCCAATTCTTTTTATTTCTGTTGGCACTCAATTATCTCCAGCTACTCACAATTTAATGTGAGACTTAGTCACCAAGTCTTTGTTTGAATTTGAATTCTCAAATTCAAACTTTGTTTGGTTAAATTTGCTTCATATTTAAACTGAAATTCAAATTCAGTTTTGAATTCTTGCAAATTTAGCTCTTGACAAGATGAACTCCAATGGGGATGAAAATTGGTGGGTTTACTCAGAAAAATGTGCTGAGTGTAGGCATGAAGCTAACTTTTAAATTTGGATGATGAAAGTTGCTGCAATTTGAATTTACATTCAAATTGGCCTCTTTTTGAAATAACCCAAAAGTGCCTCAAAAAATGTTGAATTTGGATGAACTTTTGACTGAACCTTCCCAAGACTTTTTAAATTCTAGGGGTGAGCTCAACCTCTCCTGTTCATGTGTAGAAACCTTACTATGTGAAAGTGAAGGCTTTCCCCTCTAACCACTCTTTTGATGGAGGTTACTTGCTCTTCACACTTTTTCACCATCTATCCTCAACAAGAACTGTGGTGCTGTGAGGTGATAAAAAGTTTTTGCAAGTCCCTTTTCTTGGGCTTTTACAGTTTCTTTATTCAAATGAATACAGAAAAATTTTTAGAGAATTTCCAAAACATGGAAATTCAGTTCTGGACATTCCTTAGCTCCAAAAATCTTAGAAAAATTCATGAAAGCTCCCTGAGCCATGTGTGAGATTATGGTTCACTTGGATATGCATGAAAGTGCATGTTTAATCAGAATTAATTCCTTTGTGCCTAAATGCTTAGGGAATTGTTCTGGGTGATCTACTTAGTGAAATATTCTGAATTTTGGTCCAGATGACTTTCTTGTGACAAGAAACTCACATGAAAATTTTCAGCTCCATTGGAGCTCTGGATCACCACTATCCTGTTCAACCTATTTAAATGAGTAGCATACAAGTGATGAAATGTAATTATCACTTGATCATGTTGCTTCACTCAAACCAAACCACTAGCCCCAGTGTCATTTTAAATTCTTAAACAGAGTTCCAGTTTTAAACTTGTCTTTGGCACTTGTTAGCAAAAGTTTTATAAATAAACATGTATGCATATTCATAACGTGTAGTGATTAAATGTAGGAAAGTGAAGGAGGAGAAGTTAAGCTTGGATCGAGGAGCAAGAAGGGCAGTAATTGAACTTCAAGACATTATGAACTAACTTCATATTATTCTGACTTTAGTCACCTGCAAAACCAAGACAAGCCCCGGTTTGCATTTAAGTTGTTTTCTAAAGTTTTTAATTTGTTCACTACTATGGGTCAAAGTTTGTATGTGCATTAGGTCAAGGATGTTTTACACTCCACTTGCATGACCAAAAAGAACCCTGGGATTAAGGGTAGAATGGATTCATAGCTGTAGAATAAGGCCGTGCTAAATAGGCTAGGACATCCGGTAGAAGACGAGTAGTTGGAATCTACTCGCGAGTTATAGACGGGATTACACGGGTGTAGTCGGAAATGAGGCAAACTAAAGTTTACATTTCTAAAGATGAGACTGGGCAGGATGGTTAGGCAGCGACAAGACGAGGTCTTGGTCGAGTAGCTCTGCTTGTGTCGGTTAAGGACCGATGCGGGTGCGGCACCCAGGAGCAGGTATTGAGTTGTGTACCGGATGCTTACTGACATATGGGAACCAGGAAACCGATGTACCAGGTTCACTAGATTGTAGAGGCATACCACATCGTCTCGTTAGACCTATGAGCCCGAGACGGCGCTGCCGGTTCTACAGTCTAGTGTCCTGAGAAAGGTTGCAACATACAACATAATGAAGGACGCCAGATTTGAGTCTTCAGAGGCGGGCTTATGTGTCGAGTTATCCGGGTAGTGTTTGATTCGAATCACCGTCCATCGCGGTTATTGATTACCGCTTGCTCCCTGTGTTGTGACGTAGTAATCAAGTTGTGTGGAAATAGTTTGCAAAGTCTTAAATGCTGTTATGATAATTGTAAATTGCATGAAAACCATGTTTGAAGTAGTGATAGAGCAAACTAAAGTTATTTTCCACCTTGGGACAAGTAACATAGGAATGAAGCATTTCTTGTTTGATTGTGGAGTTCTAATGTTGCTGGGCGCAAGGTCACTACTATTATGGCTAAAATCTGAAAGTTAAGGATGAACTCATAGGCGAGTCCTTTCATAAATTACAGGATTAGGTCTTAAGTTACCCTCATGTAGAGTTGCATGCTTTAGGTGAGACGGTTAAGTCTTGCTGAGCATTTGTGCTCACTCTTGCTATATAAGTGGTTTTGCAGGTAAAACTTCGACGCTATAAAGAAGGTTGTCCGGTGAGACTCGGGAACCTCCGAGTCATGTCACACTTGGAGAACCTAGCCGCTGCCATGTCTTCGTGTTGCTAGCGAGAGGAGTCCGCGGGATGGACCTTTTCTCGGGTGCTTCGTAGTTATTAGATGTGAGCTGTTTATAGAATTCCGCTGTAGCTACTTTAAGGAAAGTATTTACAAAGAACAGCTGTAAGCTTCCACTTTGATTTATGTAATACATTGTTCGTTATTTGTGTGCTATTGGGTGCCACATAACACGACACCACCCAATGCGATCCCCGGGCGAGACGGCACGGCCCCGTGATCGAGGTCGGGCCCCGTCAGTTACACACTTAGATAGATCACAGATTGGGATCCGACACAGATTGGTAGCTAAGCCACGCTGACCATAGGGTGCAAGCCTAGGGTACTTAGATTGGCCTTGGAACTACATTGACATAGGATACAAGCCTAGGAGAAGCCATAGTTGGATCACAGATTTGACATCACCCTAAGCCATATAGGACCCCCATTGAACAAGTCTTGAATAGGAGTTGTGTGAGCCCTTGTGATGATTGTTTGTGAATTGTGTTCTTAGTGTGAGTTGTGGGACGTCTCAAAGCGTTGTCCATATCCACACATAAGTAGAAAGAGGTGTGAGATGCCTCGGCACTTGTTGACATCCTCGTATGGGCTAATATATATAGTCCAACCCACCTTGATGCATATAGTTGAGGGGATGTACCTAACCTTCTAACCTTCTATTCTATTTCGTTCTCTCTCACAGATGGTGAGAGGAAACGCCAGCCGAAGGAACGTCCGTGACAACCAAGAGGATGGCCACGATGAAGTTCCTGTTAACCCCGGAGCTGGTGAGAACCACCTGGAACGGTTGATGGCCATGCAAAACAAACTTATGCAAACCATGATCCAAACTTTGGGTCAGTTGCAGGCCAACAACAACAACACCGTTCCGGCACCACCGCCACCACCACCACCGCCGGCTCATAACAGACTGGGTGAGTTCATGAGGACTCGACCACCCACCTTTGCTCAATCTAACGACCCCATGGAGGCCGACGACTGGTTGAAATCCATGGAGAAGAAGCTTGCCATAGTGCAGTGCAATGACCGAGAGAAGGTTCTTTTTGCGTCGCACCAACTTATGGGAGCTGCCGCTGATTGGTGGGATTCCCTATGTAACACTCATGTCGACCTGGAAGCGATCACTTGGACTGAGTTCAAGGAGAGTTTCCGCTCTCATTACATCCCTGCTGGTGTAATGATGCTCAAGAGACAGGAGTTTGAAGGTCTCCGCCAAGGACAGAGAAGCGTGAATGAGTATCTCAACAAGTTTACACAACTGTCCTGGTATGCCCCCGAAGATGTCAACTCAGACCAGAGGAAGCAATACCTGTTCATGAGAGGGTTGAACAATGAGATTCAGTTTCAGCTCCTCCACAATGACTACGCAAGCTTTCAGAAGCTGGTTGACAAGGCTATAGTAGTCAAAAGCAAGATCCGAGAGATCGAGCGAGGGTGCAAGAGGAAGATTCCATACCAGCCTCAAGGGAGCAACGTATGACCTCGGTACATGCCCCCAGCTGCACCGCATATGGATCGACAGCTCCTGCATACCGCCCTAGTCAGCCACCACAGCAACGAACCGTTGCACAAGCACCTCGTGTGCCCTTGCCTCCTATACCCCGACCCAACATGGGCGCTCCTGTTCAAAACCCCCGCCCCAACGTACCTGCTGCCGTAGGCAACAGGGCATGCTTTGCATGCGGGGAAACAGGACACTTCGTGAACCAGTGCCCGAGGAGAGGCCCTGGACAGCAAGGCAACGTGCCCAAGCAGAACCCGCGACCAAATGGAGGGGACAATCAAGGAAACCGTGGACAGCAGAGCAGAACTATGCTCGCGGCAACGTGAACCATGTCTCTGCTGAGGAAGAACAACAGGCTGAGGAAGTCGTAATTGGTATGTTCCTTGCCAACTCCAACTCAGCCACCATCTTATTTGATTCTGGAGCATCACATTCCTTCATATCATCCAAGTATGTTGCCAAGCATAATCTACCCGTATCACACTTAAAATGTGCTATGTTAGTTAATTCTCCCGGTGGAGAGATGAGGACTAATATAGTATGTCCGAAAGTAAGCCTTAAAATAAGGGGGTAGACTTCCTTGCCAACCTCATTGTCTTGGATTCCCAAGGGATTGACATAATACTCAGGATTGATTGGTTAAGCAAGCACAACGGGGTAATCCAATGTGTTGAAAGAAGCGTGCAGTTGACGAATGAGCATGGTATTGATGTCGAGTTTGAGTCAACCCAACAAACAACCGAAAAGGCAATCTTGAACCACGTCGAAGGAGGAACATTGGACAGCATTCCAGTGGTTCAAGAATTCTCAGACGTGTTTCCAGAGGAGCTTCCAGGTATGCCACCTGATCGGGACATTGAGTTTGCCATTGATTTGGTACCCGGAACTGCACCCATAGCAAAGAGACCCTATAGGATGCCCGTCAATGAACTAGTAGAACTCAAGAAGCAAATTCAGTAGCAGTTGGAAAAGGGTTTTATACGTCCAAGCTCATCACCATGGGGAGCCCCCGTGCTCTACGTAGACAAGAAGGATGGGACCCAAAAGATGTGCGTGGACTATAGGTCTCTCAATGAGGTAACAATCAAGAACAAATACCCTCTGCCCCGTATAGAGGACCTATTCGACCAAATGAAAGGAGCCCGAGTGTTCTCTAAGATTGATCTTCGGTCGGGATACTTCCAGCTGAAGATTAAGCCCTCTGATATACCCAAGACTGCCTTTCGAACACGGTATGGTTCGTATGAATATACCGTCATGTCTTTTGGGTTAACAAATGCACCTGCATATTCATGTACCTTATGAACAAGGTTTTCATGGAGTACATGGATAAGTTCATCGTGGTTTTCATCGACGAAATTATGGTGTATTCAAAAAGTGAGGAGGAGCATGAAGAACATTTGAAATTGACCTTGCAGAAAATGCGTGAGCATCAATTGTATGCCAAGATTAACAAGTGTCAATTTTGGCTAAAGGAAATATCGTTCATAGGCCTCACTATCTCCGAAGAAGGGGTATCGGTTGATCCCGGAAAAGTGAGAGATGTTCTGAAGTGGGACCAACCGCAAAACATGAGGGATATTCGGAGTTTTCTTGGGATGGCTGGATACTACCGACGCTTCATTAATGACTTCTCTAAGATAGCAAACCCTATGATAGAGTTGCTAATGAAGGGAAAAGCCTTTCAATGGACGCCAGCATGCCAAGAAAGTTTTGAGAAACTCAAGAAAAGGTTAACCACAGCGCCAGTTTTGGTATTGCCAGATGTGAGCAAGAGATTTGACATATACTGTGACGCATCCAGACAAGGGCTCGGATGTGTGCTCATGCAAGAAGGACAAGTGGTAGCCTATGCCTCACGACAATTAAAGAAGCACGAACTTAATTATCCTACACATGACTTGGAGCTAGCAGCAGTAGTGCATGCATTGAAGATTTGGAGAGATTATATCCTTGGTCATCGATGTGAGATCTATACGGATCATAAAAGCCTCAAGTACATATTTACACAAACAGACTTGAATTTGAGGCAACGTCTATGGTTGGAACTCATTAAAGATTACGATGTTGGAATCAACTACCACCCTGGGAAGGCCAATGTAGTAGCTGATGCATTGAGCCGGAAGGGAGCATGTCACCAACTCACGGTTCGGGAGCTACCACCCGAACTACGTAAGGAGTTTGAACGGTTACACCTCGGATTCTTGAACAACATGGAAATGATGGAGATCCACTCTTCATTGGAGCAAGAGATAAGAGATGGCCAAGCAACGGATGTGGAGATCAAGGAGATCAAGGAAAGGATCCAACAAGGAATAGAGAAGGATTTCAAAGAAGATAAGAAGGGTACACTTTGGCTAGGTAGAAGGATTTGTGTGCCTAACGTGAAGCACATCCGCGACATGATATTAAAAGAGGCACATGATTCACCCTATTCCTTACATCCCGGAAGTACCAAAATGTACAAGGACATGAAGACTTGTTATTGGTGGGATGGCATGAAAAGGGACATAGCCAAATACGTTGCCCTATGTAAAGGGTCCCAAAAATATGAATACAAAGAAACACTTATTTGTAAAAGTTGGTTTCATATGTATGAAATTTGGGACTTGTTAAAACTTTTCCACATGTGATAACACACATGAGGGTTTTCTTCACACAAGTTCAAATGTTTATTTGGAAACTTAGAACCCAAGAGGGGTCAAAAACTAAGATGGGAAGTTCCCATGTGTGTGAGAAAACTAAAGTCAGATTTGGAACAAACTTGTTCAAACTCAAAATTCAAATGAGAGCAACACAATGGAATTCAAAACTGTTGTGCTGAAAATCTCATTTGCAGCAGCCAAATCAAAAATCAGATTTCATATTTGAATTCCTTGGGTCCAAATCAGGGGGTGCGAAAACTTTCATGATTTATGAAAATGGTTTGCAACCCATTTTCAAAAATGGACTTTAAATGACAAAGAATTCAAACACCCATTTGAATTTGGATGAAACTTGCCCAATTATCCAAAAGCATATCACATTTGAATTCCTACAATTGAATTCACTCAATATTCAAACTTGGGAGATATTTTGAGAGAGATAAAGGGGGGACTGATCTGTGGGACCCACATGTCATTGAGGGGACTGAATATTGCAAAAGATCTTCAGTACACAGTCTCCATTTGTTTTCCTCCCACGCGAAGCAACAGCAGACTGATCCCTCACCGTGCGACACCGAGCCCTACCCGGGAACCGACGTCCCTCTGCCGAAGGTGTGCTGGCGAGCTGCTCCTCCCGGTTCTCATCCCCTCGGCCACGCCCTTATCACTCACGGAACCATAGCCGAGTCCCTCTTCTCTCCCTCGCACCGAAAGACAGAAACCGCGGCCGCCCGGCTTCGATCACTCGGGAACTCGAGCAGTCAAGTGAGCAGCGCCTCTGAGCAGCAAAACAACACCACCATCGTCCCCACGACCTCCTCGAGCCCTGACCCAGTGTGTTCGTGCAACCTACGCCGAGAACTTCGAGTTTCCACAGCGGCAGAACAACCCGGCAACGACGTGCTCTCGTGGACAGCTCCACAGAGGGGTTTTCACGACCAAGCTAGAGGGCTCTGGGACGTGCAGGAGCTCCGTGCAGCTTCCACCTGAAGCACAGAGCTTGTCTCCGCCTCCTGCTGACGAATTTTAAGATTTCCCTCCGGGCGGTTCAAACCGAGGTGCGGGTAAGGATCTGTTAAATTCTCATGCTAGGATGGTTTAGAGCACTGCAAATTTCACTCACATGAAGTAGCCTTGCTTAGCAACAACTTTACTTTTGGAACCTAGCTAGAAACCCGCTCTGCACGACGTAATTTCGATCTTTCTAACGGCGGTTTTGGTAGAGACCGTCGGGCACTCGATGAACCCTAGGTAGGAACCATTCCCGAGCCCATGTGCGGCCATGCGTAGCTTTGCCAACCTCCACTGGTGCTGTAGAGCCTTTCCAGGAAGCTTTTGGCGGGCTAGAGCGTCGGGTCGAAGTCACCGGACTTCATCCGAGCCGGTGCGCCGTCGCGGGTTAGTTTGGGGGACCTGCCAGCTCGAGAAAACCCCACCAGCGTGTTTCTCATGTTGAATTAGGGGCTAGCGGCGAGTTTGAGCAGTTAAGATGGCCGGACGACCAGTTCCGAAGCTACTCCGGCGAGCCCGGCGGCGGTGTCGCGCGGGAGCGGGAGGTTGAAGACGACCTCGCCGGTCCTGCCTGTCAGCGACTCGGGGGAGGGGGCCGGATATTCTGTGGCGTGGGATCGATTGTAACAGCACGGGAAATAACCCTGTGACCCCGTGTGGCACGCTCCCAGCAACAGACACGTGTCCCTGGACCCACAGTCAGGTTTAAACATTTCTCGGATTTATTCAAAATTCCAGATTTTTCCCCAAACTTTATAAGAGCATAACTTTTGCTAGGAACCTTCAAATTTAGTGATTCAAATTGGGTTAGATTAAGATTTACAAACTCCATCCAAATATGCAACCCAATTTGTATGAAAGTCTTCATTTAATTCTGGAAAATTCTTTAAATCTTTTCAGAAAAATAATTTTACAGGGAGTTTGGTTTATCCACAAATCCCCAAATTTTGCCAGAACATTCTTTAGGGTGTTCTTAGACTCCTGTAAAAGTTTAAGCTCATTTGGAGTTGATTTGGTCAGGAGAATTTAGATTGTAAGTTACTGTATTCAAATGAATACAGAAACATCTTCAGAGAATTTCCAAAACTTGTAAATTCAGTTTTGGGCTATTCTTAGCTCCAAAAATCCTAGAAAAATTCATGTAGACTCTATGAACTATAATTGAAATTGTTGTTCACTGAGTTTGACATGAACATGGATGTTACCTCAGAATTAATTCATCTTTGGTTAAACACTTAGAGAATTGTTCTGAATAAACCACTCCATGAGAAGTTCTAAATTTTGGTCCAGATGACTTTCTTGTGACAAGGAACTCACATGAAAATTCCCAGCTCCATTGGAGCTCTGGATCACCACTGTTATGTGTAACCTCTTAAGGTGATGAACACTTAAGTGGGAGAAGCACCCAACATTTGGTCATAGTATTTAAACCCAACCCAAACCACTAGCACCCGTGTCATTTTAAATTCTTAAACAGGGTTCCAGTTTTTAAAACTGTCATTAGATCTTATTAGCAAAAGCTTTTCAATTAAATACATATGCATGATCAGATCGTGTAGCATATACGTGAAGAAGGTGAGAAGGACTTGAAGTGAAGGTCAAGGAGGGAGGAAAACAAGTGATCAAGCTCCAAGCGATTGTCAGTAACTGATTGTAACCTTAGTCACCTGCAAAACAGGCAAGCCCCGGTTTGCATTTGAACAGTTTTACAAGCATTTCCATTTTTAGAGATCATAGCTTTGCATCGTTGATTGCATTAAGTCTAGATGATATTGAAAACCCCACTTGCATGACCAGAATACCTAAGAGAGAAAGGGTAGAATAGCACCTCCTCGAGTGGATTTGGCTACGCTAAATGTTAGTAGGAAAGGTCCGGTAGAAGTCGAGCAGTTGGAAGCTACTCGCGAGTTTATGGATGGTTTACTCGGAACGGGTCTGAATTAGAAAAGGTGAGAAAGTTCACACATAAGAAATGGAGACCAGGCAGGGAGGTTTAGATGCAGCAGGTTGTAGGCCGTGCGTGCATAGCCCTGCCTGTGTCGGTTAAGGCCCGTCCGTGCTTGGCCCTGTTGGACAAGTTTGAGTTGTGTACCGGGCGCATACTGGCTATATGGGACCCAGGAAACTGATGTACCTTGGGAGATCCATAGTGGAACTTTTCCAACTGCCTTAGGCTTTCGGCGTCAGGGTAGCAGGAGGTAACTCGCTTAAGAACATACCACTGCGCGGGTATGTACCTTGAGGGAGCTTGCGTACTCGGGGCAGTTGGATTGCGTCCAATGTGGAAGATCTTGGGAAAGGTGGCCGCGTACAACGTCAGTCGAGGTTGCTGCCAGCAACTCGGAGTACGGATGTACGTGTCATGTAGTCCGGGCGTGTACTGATTCGAATCACCGTCGCTCGCGGTCACATGAGCATACTTTCCCACTGCGTCTTGACGTAGTAACAACTGAACTGGTTATCTTTGAACTTGATAAGGCTGTGCTGTAACTTGTATTGCATCCATGATTGAATTAGAGATAGGCGCATTAAACTTTACTTTCACTTTGTGCAAGGAGCATCGCAACAAAGCGTTTCTTGTTTGATTGTGGAGTTGCGATGCTTTTTGGCTCAAGGTCTGCACAATGAGGCTTAAAATCTGAAAGTTAAGAATCAACTGTAGGCGAGTCCTTTATGCAAATTTAGCTAACCCAATTGCAACCGTCGTGCATGTAGAGTTTCTTGTTTAGGAGAGACGGATCAGTCTAGCTGAGCCTATGTGCTCATGCTTGCTATATAAGTGGTTTTGCAGGTTAACATCGATGCTAAGATGGAGGTTGTCCGGTGAGACTCGGAGACTTCCGAGTCAGGTAACACATGGAGAACCCAGCCGCTGCTGCTTGTCTTCGTGTTGCTAGCGAGAGGAGTCCGCGGGCTGGACATCATCTCGAGTGCTCTTAGTTATTCGACTTTAGTTGTTATAGACTTCCGCTGTAGCTATTTGATGTAAATTATTTACAAAAAAAAAATTTGTAAGCTTCCGCTATTGTTTTATGTCATACGTTGTTCCTTGTATGTGTGCTGTCGGGTGCCGCACAACACGGCACCACCCAATGCGATTCCCGGGCAAGTGGCCTGTCTCAGTTGATGGGTCCGTCTCACCCTATGCGACACATGCCAACGGGTAAAGGCCAAACATCAAAGACCCGCTGGATTGATGCAACCCTTAAAGGTACCCAAGTGTAAGTGGGAAGACATCAGCATGGATTTCATCGTCGGATTGCCACATACTCAGTCGGGTTATGACTCCATCTGGGTTATCGTGGACCGATTAACGAAAACAGCCCATTTTCTCCCTGTAAGGGCCAAGTATAACGTTGCACAACTAGCCGAGTTGTACATGGAGCAGATCGTGTGCCGTCATGGAGTCCCGAGGAGGATTGTCTCAGATCGAGGTTCTCAGTTTACCTCTAGATTTTGGAGGAAGCTGCAGAAAGCTATGGGTACACAACTGGATTTTAGCTCCGCCTATCACCCACAAACCGATGGATAAACCGAAAGGACAAACCAAATTTTGGAAGACATGTTGAGGGCTTGCGCCGTGAAACACGGGCATAGTTGGGATAGGAGTTTACCGTACGCTGAATTCTCTTATAACAACAGCTACCAAGCTAGCTTGAAGATGTCGCCTTTCGAAGCATTTTGTGGTAGATGGTGTAGAATGCCGCTGTTCCGGAACAAGACCGGAGAGAACCAGGTGTTTGGACCCGAAGTGCTACAAGAAGCTGAAAAGCAAGTCCAAACGATACGGGAGAACATAAAGGCTGCTCAATCACGACAGAAAGGCTATGCGGACAATAGGTGAAGGAAGTTGACCTTCGAAGTTGGAGACTTCGTATACCTTAAGGTATCGCCTATCCGTGGCCAACGACGTTTCAACGTCAAAGGCAAGCTAGCACCTCGCTACATCGGACCATTTTAGATTTTGGACAAGCGAGGAGAAGTAGCCTATCAACTAGAGCTCCCAACATATCTCTCCGACGTACATGACGTGTTTCATGTATCCCAGCTCAAGAAGTGTTTGAGAGTACCGGAGGAGCAAGTACCCATGGAAGAGCTTGAACTTCAAGAAGACCTGACTTATGCGGAACACCCTGTCCGAATTTTGGACGTAAAGGAAAGGGTCACCAGGAACAAAGTGATCCGATGGTGCAAGGTACAACGGAGCCATCACACCGAAGCTGAAGCCACATGGGAGCGTGAAGAAGACATCAAGGCAGAATTTCCTCATCTATTCCCTACTAACGAATCTCGAGGGCAAGATTCAATTTAAGGGGGGTAGATTTGTGACACCCTCATTTCTGGTTTCTGCATGTATTCATGTTACATGTAGAGAAAACATTTTAAAAGAACTGGGAATAGAGAAAAATATCAAAAAGGTAGCCAAAAAGAGCCGAATCCAGTTCCTAGAGAGCGCCGAAGACAACTCCCGCGGCCGCGGGCCATGTGGCGTGTTCGGAGCTCATCCCTGCGAAGTGGGGAGAGGTCCGCCGCTAAAATGGCTACGTGGAAGGCTCGGGGGTCATCTCCGCAAAGGGGGAGAGGTCCGATCCTGTGAGACACATGTTGCCCCCGGAGCTAGCCTCTACGGAGAAGCGAAGGCAGTTCCGCAGGACACATGTCACCTTCGGAGCTAGTCACCATGGAAATCAGAGGACCAGTCGCGCGGGACACGTGTCGATCTCGGAGCTCACCTCTGAGAGGTACGGTTCTATTGGACACATGTCGCCGCCGGAGCTTATCTCCGGGAGGTCCGACATTGTTGGACACGTGTCGACCTCGGAACTCGTCTCTGAGGAAAAAGGGAGTCCAGCGCTACTTGACGCATGGCATTCACGGAGCTCACCTCCGAAGAAAGGGAGATCCGGAATGGATACGGGGCGCACCCGGAGCCACCTCCGGAGAGAGGAAAGGTCCGGCACTAACACGTGGCGTGCGCGGAGCCGCCTCCGAATAGAGAGGAGGTCCCAACCGCTAGGATATGTGGCGCACGCGGAGCTCACATCCAAAGGAGAGGGAGGTCTCGCTCGCTTGACACGCGGCACAACCGGAGCTCGTCTCTGCGGAAAGGGAGAGATCAGGCTCCGGTGGACACATGGAGCTTCCGGAGCTCATCACCGCGGAGGTAACGAATTCTGGAGTGGTTTTGGATTCTATACGCGTGGAAATACCGATACGGAGAGGAAACTGATATGAATTCCACAATGTTACCGCACCAAATCAACTAAAGATAAGTATTTAAGATTCAACGACGATCTGAATAGAACTCTTATTCGAAATACAATCAGATTAGAACTCTTCTACTCCCGATTATAAATAGAACCCAGAACCTTTGGCCGAAACTACGAACTTCTTTTCCAACTCCTGAGCCGACGACTTAGAGCCCTAGCCCCAACTCGCCGAGTAAGCCCATCGCCGGAGTTCAATCGAGGAAGATCGCTGGAAGGGAGCCAATGATCTGTCTTGCTAAGAGAAGGACCCCAAGACCACGAAGAACATAAGGTAGGTCTCCAATACCACCTTACGACATCGTCGTGTTTTCTTTGCATCTGTTCTTCGATTCCTTTCGAACAGAAGCTTTCTCGTGGACATATCACTTGTTGATCGGGTTGATCTAAAGACAAGGTCATCGCCACGTCCACATTTGATCCAAACAACTCGGTTCATAGTAAAATCCATGCAAACTATGCAAGTACACGTACAAACCGATCTAATAAAACTGATTATAGGATAGCATGCATATGCATCATCGCATCTAGTTAAAGTTTATGCATGATATTGATTGCTGTGAATCTTGTATCTGTGTGATCCTGTATAGAGGGACAAGCTCAGGGAGCTGTCTACAACAAGCTGCAACAACAAGGTTTCGAGATCCAAGACAAACCGGAACCGCAAGAACAAGGCAAGTGCCCCTTGACCATATTGATCCTATGTTTTGGGAAAAAACTGTTTTGTTTTGCGAAAAGGTGTGTGTGCTGAGTCAAACATGATGGGAAACCCTTTTATAGGAGTGTACTAGCTTTGGTTAAACCACCCTTGCCGCCAGGGATGTTTATGAGTCGGGTATTGTTTTTACTTTTATGCTTCGCTGAGTCCATGGGATTGGGAAGCGAGATAGGTGTGTCTAGCTAACTGCACTCGTAACGATAATGAGAAAATTGATGTTATTAATGAACATGGATCGGAGGGAGATCCAGACAAGAATGGGTTTGTGAATGAGGTAGCATGAGATGGTGGTTTACTTGCCATAGATCTAAGGACCGGTTCTTGCGAGCACATGCCAGGATGACAGTGCCACCACAAGGCCAAGTATGGGTGCGGCTTAGCTGACTAATTAGTTAAGTTGCTAGATTGTTATGTTTAAAAGTCCCAAAACTTGTAAATAGAAAACTTGAGCTATGAATAAAGTTGAGTTTATATACAAGAAATGGGACTTACAAAAACTTTTGTTTACTCATGAAAGTGTTGGCATGTGCAATAAAACTTTGAATTCAGTTTGGAATTAAGAGGGTCACTTCCAAAAAGAAGAAGGGCATTTTCATAAGAGGAAATTCAAACTGTTGTTTGAGAAGTTGTATTTGCAATGGCCAACTCAAAGATCAGAGGACATATTTGAATTCCTCAGGCCCAAATTATGAGGGAGCCAAGTTTTGAGTAAATTTGGAGGGGCTTTGATATGAATGTCAAAGGAACTTGTAAATTTGATCCAAATTTTAATTTAAACTTAAAACTGTGGCACAAATTGTCAAATGACAAAATGGCTTTTGAATTTGGATCCTTCACAGCTGAATTTACAATGTGTCAAAATTTGGAGATCTTTTGGGGCAGAGAGGAGCTGTGGGTCCCACTTGTCATTGAGAGGGGAGGGATAAAACTTAATGACATAAGTTTTAGCTAGCTGTTATCGGTTCACGACCGAACTGCCGCTCGGGCTCCCGGTGCCACTGAGCGCAAGGTGCTGCCACCTCCTCACCGAAGCAGCGTGCTGGAGAGCTGTCTGGACGCCTATCCCTTCTCCCGTGCGTTCTTTTGCCTCATCACCGAAGCCTCGACCTGCCTTTCTTCCCTCGCGCACAACGCAGACCGAGCACTGCCGCTGTTCTCCCGTGACTGCCTGCTAGAAGCCTCTTCATGGCCGACGGTCTACACGAAAAAGGAGCGCCCTCAGGTGTGCAAACCGACGGTGCAAACCTCTCCTCCTCTCATGCATCACAGTGGATGAATTTTGCAATTCTTTGCTTCATTATGTATAGAACCGCGCCCCACCAATCTTCAAAATTCATCATAATCACTCAACCAAAGATTGTGCCGAGCTGGAAACATGTTCTAGACTCTCCTACGTCCCTCTAGGATCAAAAACCATCGAAAATCATCAAGAATTGGGGCTGTTCTTTGAGAATTTCGGGCCGGCACCGAATTTTGCCCTAGGTCGCCGATGAGTCCCTATTTGCAGCCATTCTTGGGCCGATTTGAGCTCATGCCGGTGATGAGGGATCCCCCATGGTTCTATAGAGCCCAAGGACCGACCATTTGATGGAGAAATCACCACGCACGACCTCACCGGAGCCCTAGGTGTAAAAGCCCAAGAAAGCAAAAACTTTTCATCACCTCACAACACCATAGTGTTTATTGTGGATATCTTAGGAAATATTGTGAAGAGCAAGTAACCTCCATCAAAAGAGTGATTAGAGGGGAAAGCCTTCATTTTCACAAAGTGGGATTTGTACACATGAACATCAGAGGTTGAGCTCAACCCTAGAACTTTAAAAGTCTTGGGAAGGTTCAGTCCAAGTTTCATGAAAATCCAACACGTTTTGAGGCACTTTTGGGGGTATTTGAAAAAGAGGCCAATTTGAATGTAAATTCAAATTGCAGCAACTTTCATCACTCAAATTCAAAAGTTAGCTTCATATTCAAACTCAGCACATTTTTCTGAGTTAGCCCACCAATTTTCATCCTCATTGGAGTTCATCTTGTCAAGAGCTAAATTTGCAAGAATTCAAAACTGAATTTGAATTTCAGTTTAAACATGCAGCAAATTTAGCCAAATACAGTTCAAATTTGAGAATTCAAATTCAAACAAAGACTTGGTGACTAAGTCTCACATTAAATTGTGAGTAGCTGAGGATATTTTGGCACCCCAGAATTGTAAAAATTTGGAAAAAGAATTAGGGGGGAGGTCCCACCTGTCAGTAGACTTAACAGAGAAGTTTTCCACTGATTTTCCCTCTCTCAGACGAGCCAGCGCACCAGCTGCGGACAGCACCGGCGTCCGACCGCCTCACCTCGCCACCTCCTGCTTGGCGACCGAGCACACGCGTGCCCGACGCGGTTAAAGTCCCCAGCCCACGTGAGCCGGCCTCATCTCCTCCGCTCTGCCCGTTCCCACCCAAAACGAAAAACGGCACCAGCCGCTCCCTTCGGCTCCTCGTCGCGCCGTTGATCCAGGTGACCTCGCGACCGGAGCTCAACAGAAAAGATACGCGCCGGGGACTGCTCGAACTCACGGTGAAGACCCTACCCTCTTCCATGCTCTGTAGGGGGAGTATTTCCCCGTCTAGTCCTCGGTGTTCGACAAAAATGAGTGAGCAGACATTCTGAAATTCGCGGCGATCGGTCCTGCACGGCGTAAACCCAGCAAAGCACATGTTCTACACGTCCCCACGGCCACCTAGGATCCAAAACCATCCAAAACCGTCGAGTCTTTGTGCTGATATCCAAGTTTTTCGAGCAACAGCCGATATCTGGCCTAGGTTGACGGTGAGGTCCTAGTTCCGGCCATTTCCATGGCCAACCGAGCTCATATTCGTACGCAGCATGCCACAGTGGAGCTGTAGGAGCAAACCACTTGAGAAATAAGGCCCGGAGTAGCCCGGGCGACGTCACCGGAGTAGAGGGAAGCTCTGTCACCGCCGCGGGCATAGCTCCGGCCATTGCCGAGCTCCGGTGAGGGTACCAGCGTGTTCTCCGAGTCGAGTTAGGCACGGGCGGCAAGTTTCGTCGATGGTCGGGCAGTGAAACGCCCGGCGGCGAGCGCTCCGGCGAAGCGCCGCCGCGGGAGCTGCGGGAGAGCGCGAGGTAGATGAAGGGGGGCCGGGTCCACCGGTCAGCCTCTGATCTCGCGCGGGGATCGGTTTGCGGCCGGGATTCGGTGCAGCAGCGCGGGTAAAACGCCGTGGGCCACGGTGTGGCCGCATTCTGAGTGGGCCGGCTCGAGGAGTGGGTCCCACCTGCAGGATTTAAACATTTTTGGAATTTCCAGTTTTAGTTCAAACTTCAAATGCATAGAACTTTTGCTAGGAAACTCCAAATTCGATGAACCAAATTTTGCTGAACTCAGAATTCTGAGTACTTTTCAGCAACTCCAAATTCAGCTCATGAAAGTAAATAGTTTTCCAGAATTAAATCCCTAAATTTTAAACTTTTAGTAATTTTATCTGAAGAACTACTTTATGAAAAATTCTGAAATTTGGCTGAGAGGTTACTTGGAAAATCGCGGAAGCCCAGTAAAATTTTCAGACTCATCCAAGTTGATTTGGTTACCCTAATTGGGTGATCAAGAGAACTGCCCAGAGAAAATAGAAAAATATACAGAAACATTTTTCAGATTTTCTCAAATCTTAATTAGGGCATAAATTTCTGTAGAATTATTCAAATGACATGAAACCAAGTCCATTAGAACCATCCTAAATTCTAATTTCCAGAAAGTAATGGTTGGAGCCAAGAAAACCCCTGGAATTATTTAGAGGCTCAAACATTGACCAAGTGGGATTTTATTTGTACAAGGTTCAGATGAACTTTGTTTCAAATGAAACTTGGTCAAGACTCTGGTTAGGACCCTACCAAGCCACCATAAAAATTTCAGAACCAAAGGGGAGGGCTAGCTAGAGTTATTAATAGTTAAGTATTCAAGTTTACACATTACATTTAAATTTACATGTCATATTTCATTAAACGTTTAGTCACTGAAGAAGAGACTCCGGAAGTGCTGGACTTCCTCCTTCCGGAAGAAGGGCTAACTACTGACCAGCAGCAACAAGGCAAGCCCCGGTTTGCATTAACTCTTTTATCAAGTTTTACTTTGTTCACATAACTAGGGTGATGTATGAATGTGCATTAGGTGTAGGATGAATGGAACCCCACTTGCATAACCAAAGGGTCCTAAAAGAGTGAGGGTAGTGTCTAGGACCTCGAGTAGACAGGCTATGATTAATGGGTCATAGGACTTCGGTACAAGTCGAGTAGTTGGAACCTACTCGCGAGACAGGCTTGGGACACACGGGTTTGGTTGAGTGATGTGAGATCACTTTAGTAAGGAAAATGAGACTAGGCAGGGGCTAGGGCGCAGCAAGAGGAAGTCTTGTGTGTGCATCCCTGCCCGTGTCGATTGAGGACCGATCCGTGTGCGGCCCTGCTAAACAAGTATTGAACGTACCGAAGGCATGTCGGATATATGGGCCCCGATAAACCGATGTAGCCTAAACCTCCGGGCGTCGAGGCATAACGCACTGATTTATAGGTGTAGGCTGAGGGCAGCAAGGTGGAAATCTGCCAATAGGCATAGAGAGATGCTCCGTGTGGGGAACCTCCTGCTCGTTTCGGTGCGACCGGTTCGACGTTTGGGCTGTTGGGTGAAAGGTTGTCCAGTATGACATCGAGTGAGCGTGCCGTTCAGCTCCACGGGTGGGCGTACGTGACGTGCTCTTTGGGTTTCCCTGCAGGTGTATATCGAGTCAATTCGCCGTCCCTCGCGGTGACGAGTACCGCTTGTTCACTGCATCGTAACGTAGACTAATGAATGAAATGTTATGATTCAATATTGCTGTTATGATATAATTGTATTGCTACATGTGTGCCACCAAATATTGCTCACTAAATTTCAGCTTCATGAACTGCTAACTTGTTGCTAAAAGATGAACTAAGGATGAACTTGTAGGCGTGTCCTTTTGCTGCAACGTTACTATCCTATGTCCATTGTACCCCTCTTGTAGAGTTTCATGCTTAGGTGAGTCGGTTAAGCCTTGCTGAGCCTTCGTGCTCACAATTGCTGCTCAAGTGTTTTTCAGGTGAGGAGCCACCCACGGACTCGGAGTACGAGTCCACCGGCGAGGGGTACCATCCGTCGGGGACTACGGCTGAGTGGGAGCCGTACACGCCGCGCTAAGCTGAGACGTGCAGCTAGGGTGGGTTGCCCTAGGGCTGGGCAACCAACTTTTGCTAGATAGGCGGGCGTGAGTTGTTGAATAGTAGACTTCCGCTGTGTAATTAAGACAATAGTTTGTAACTGAGTATTGTACTACTTTGTACATTCAGCTTGTTTTCCCATGTAATATAATATGTCCTTATGACGTGTGCTGTCGGGTGTCGCATCGCGCGGCACCACCCTCTGTGATCCTGGATGAGCGGATTCCGGTCCGCCACACTAGGATTAGCTGTTGCCGGTGCGCCCCGTTTTCCGGCGAGTTTCAGCCGCCGGCGACCTCACCAATGAGTTCAGCATGGGGGAAAATGGGGGGGGGGGGCGGCCAGCAGGGGGTCCGGAGGTGGCTGGGAAGTGCTTTTCCGGCGACCTCGCCGGAGGGAGCCGCCCCTGCTCTGTTTGGCGCGTGGCTGGAGGTTAGGGATGACGAATGGGACCCACTGTCAGCATTTAAACATTTTCCAGATTTTTCCATTTCAGTTCAAACTTTGGAGAGCCATAACTTTGTGTGGGAGTGTCCAAACATTTTGAACCAAATTTTGTTGGATTCCTCTCAAAGAGTACTATCGATAGGTGCAGCCCAATATTTATGAAAATCTCTGGATTTGGCTCATTAATTCATATAAAGAAAATCATGTAGGAATTTTTCCAGGAGTTCTGTGTATTGGAAAATTCCCAAATTTGGGTAGGAGGTTTTTCCAAAAATACTTGAACTCCAGTAAAATTTTCAGAGGCATTGTTCCTAATTTGCTTGGACAAATGTGATATCAATTCCTTATGTCTCTGAAAATTGGAAAATAGAACAGAGCTCACTTTCAGATTTTCCCCAATTCTTGTAGAGGTCATATCATGGTACAGGAACCTCCAAATTTAGTAATTCAAATTGGGTTGGATTCAGGATGAAAAACTCTATCCATATATACAACCCAATTTGTATGAAAATCAATAGAAAGTTTTGGAAAATTCTTTAAATCTTTTCAGCAAAATAATTTTAGAGGGAGTTTGGTTCATCCAAAACTCCTCAAATTTTGCCAGAATATTCTCTAGGATAATAGTGGACTCCGGTAAAAGCTTCAGCTCATTTGGAGTTGATTTAGCTAGGGTAATTCTAATTTCAAGTTTCTATATTCAAATGAATACAGAAACATTTTCAGGGAATTTCCAAAACTTGGAAATTCAGTTCTGGGCATTCCTTAGCTCCAAAACTCCTAGGAAAATTCAGGCATACTCCCTAAGCTATGTATTAGATTGTAGTTCACTTGGATTTGCATGAAAGTGCAAATTTATTCAGAATTAATTCCTTTTTCCCGAAATTCTTAGGGAATTGTTCTTGGTGATCTACTTAGTGAAATATTCCAAATTTTGGTCCAGCTGACTTTCTTGTGACAAGGAACTCACGAGAAAATTTCCAGCTCCATTGGAGCCCTGGATCTGTAGTGTT
Organism: Neostapfia colusana; assembly: GCA_030760725.1. Classification (NCBI taxonomy): domain Eukaryota; kingdom Viridiplantae; phylum Streptophyta; class Magnoliopsida; order Poales; family Poaceae; genus Neostapfia; species Neostapfia colusana. The sequence continues at coordinate 92,582,139 of JASWHV010000001.1, forward strand.
CTGTTCAACCAATTAGGTGATCACCATCCAAGTGATGAACCTCACTCCTCACTTGATGATATTGCTTAAACACACACCCAAACAACCACCCCAGTGTCACTTTAAATTCTTAAACAGAGTTCCAGTTTTAAACTTGTCCTTAGCACTTGTTAGCAAAAGTTTTATAATTAAACATGTATGCATATTCATAACGTGTAGTGATTAAACGTGGATAAGTGAAGATTTGATCAAGGAGCAAGTAGGCAGGGATTAAGCTTCAAGTTATAAGCAACTAACTTCATACATCTCTGACTTTAGTCACCTGCAAAACCAAGGCAAGCCCCGGTTTGCATTTAAGTTGTTTTTAAAGTTTTCCTTTTGTTCACTACTATTGGTCAAAGTTTGTATGTGCATTAGGTCCAGGATGTTTTATACTCCACTTGCATAACCAAACATGAACCCTGAGGTCAAGGGTAGAATTGTGTCATCGCTGTAGAATAAGGCCATGCTAAATAGGCTAGGACATTCGGTAGAAGACGAGTAGTTGGAGTCTACTCGCGAGCTGTAGTGCAGAATATCATAAGTGTGGTTGGGGAAGGAAGCAAACTAAAGTTTACATTTCTAAAGATGAGACCGGGCAGAGGGGTTAGGCAGCGACAAGACGAGGTCTTGGTCGAGTAGCTCTGCCTGTGTCGGTTAAGGACCGAAGCGTGTGCCACGTCCAGGAGCAAGTATTGAGTTGTGTACCGGATGCTTACTGATATATGGGAACCAGGAAACCGATGTAGCAGGTTCACTGGATTGTAGAGGCATACCATATCGTCTCGTTAGACCTATGAGCCCGAGACGGCGCGACCCGTTCTACAGTTTAGTTTCCTGAGAAAGGTTGCCACATACGACGTAATGAAGGACGCCAGAGTTGGGTCTTCAGAGGCGGGCATATGTGTCGAGTTATCCGGGTAGTGTTTGATTCGAATCACCGTCCCTCGCGGCTATTGAGTACCGCTTGCTCCCATGTTGTGACGTAGTATTCAACTTGTGTGGAAACAATTTGCAAAAAATATAATTGCTGCTATGATTATGTTAAGTTGCATGAAAACCATGTTTGAAGTAGAAATAGAGCAAACTAAAGTTATTTTTATACCTTGGGACAAGTAACATTGGAATGAAGCCTTTTTGTCTGATTGTGGAGTTCCAATGTTGTTGGGCGCAAGGTCACTACTATTATGGCTAAAAATTTGAAAGTTAAGGATAAACTCATAGGCGAGTCTTTTCGCCAATGACAGGCTTAAGTCTTAGGTTACATTCAATTAGAGTTTCATGTCTTAGGAGAGACGGTTAAGTCTTGCTGAGCCTTTGTGCTCACTCTTGCTATATAAGTGGTTTTGCAGGTAAACCTCGACGCTATAAATAAGGTTATCCGATGAGACTCAGGAACTTCCGAGTCATGTCACACTTGGAGAACCTAGCCACCGCCATGTCTTCGTGTTGCTAGCGAGACGAGTCTGCGGGCTGGACCTCTTCTCGAGTGCTTCTTGGATATTCAACGTGAGCTGGTTATAGACTTCCGCTGTAGCTAGTTTATGTAAGGTATTTACAAAGAACAGTTGTAAGCTTCCGCTTTGATTTATGTAATACATTGTTCCTTATATGTGTGCTGTTGGGTGCCGCATAACACGGCACCACCCAATGCGATCCCCGGGCGAGGCGGCACGACCCCGTGATCGAGGTCCGGCCCTCTCAGCGTGGTATCAGAGCCGCATTGGTAATAGCGCACGGAATACGGATCGTATTACCACAAAAACTTAGGATGCGGTGAGGAAACGGTATTAGGACCACATAAGGACTATAGTAGTATAGTTACTTAAAGTGGCAGTACTAACATATGTGTTATAATTCTGAATCTTGGTTATGTAACGACGCACCTACGCTCAGGTAAGAATGGTAAGGAACGCTACCGAAAGCGGTTCAATTTCGGTTAACTCCCCTGACGAGGAAAGTGGTTCAGGGCTAGATCTCACAACTTGGTGTGAGATGTTAATATGAAACTTTTGAACTCTTCATGTTCCTGAGTTCATATGAAATGCTGATCCCTAGCGTGCATTAGGCAAGTAAGTGGAGACCCCATCGCGTGGTCAGTAACGCGAGAGTGTGTTCGTATGGAAATAGCCCAGGAGGACATACACAGTGCTTGCCATCGGCGTGCCCTGCAGGGCAGTAGGTGGTATCCGTTGGGTTGATAACATTCCCAACCATGATGACCCGTTCATGACATACTCGGGTTCCCCGTCATGTGGTGTTGAAACACGATCACGTACCTTGAGACGTGACTTGACTCAAGGACGGCCGTATGACAATGATACGGGCATTTGTATTTACTTTCAATTATAGAACTGCCTGAAATGAGAACAACCTTTGAGTGCACCACTATTGAGTGTTCTTATGCAGGTACTAACCACGTACGTATCCCGTGTAGTACACGTGTGCGAGAGACCGTTTTAGTGCCACTGATTATACGTATATGCTGGTATAATTCGGTTAGGATTTTTATTTGGTGAGGCTACGTAGTACCGACATGATTCTTACGGTGCATCGACACCGTACTAAACATATAATCCTCTTCCCTGTGAAGAAATGATTCATGAACTAACTTTCAACTGAAAATGGAAGTTTGAAACAAATATTAGTTACTGGACTCTTATTTTGAGCTAAGATTCAAATGAGAGAAGGCCTAGGTTTCAAAGATTTCAAAAAACAGAGTGCTCTGTTTCTGCCAGGAATTCTTGCTGGATTTGACAGAGCATAACTCTGAGTAGATTTAACCAATTAAGGTGTATGATACAGTTCTGGAAACATTTTTAAGTTCTCTACAACTTCTTTGTAGACCTCCAGAGAAAAATCACACGTTAATTTGGTGAAAAGTCCAGTTTAAAGCAAACTGTTCAGAATCAGGACAGTAGCAAAAACCTCTCTGGACCTTTCTGTTTTAAGCCATAACTTCCTGTAGAAAAATCCTGAAGGAGCCTATGAGTACTCGTTGGAAAGATACTGAAGTTTACTAAAACTTTGGTATTGAACTCAAGTCAAGAATCTGTTGATACTTGAGTAAAATTTGGAGTTTGTGTGAACTGGTCAGGGTAGTCCCGCTGATTAGTTTAGCGTACTTAAGATTTGTTTAAACATGAATGTGGTTATGCTTTCATAAATTTCATGACATGTTCATGTTTTAATTATCTTTACTTACTACTGGTATAGAATTTTGATTGACTCAAAATTTTGTTTCGTGCAGTATGGTACGCGCACACTCTCAAACAGAGGTTGGAGGTTCAAGTCGAGGTGGGAATGACTCGACTTCATCACAAGAGCCATCGCCAACCGGATTGGCGGAAATCATGGCAAGGATGAATGAAATTCTCCAAACTCTAGTTCAGCAAGGCATAAATCGAGAAGCTCAACGTCACATGCCAACCCAGAGCACGTATCTGGATTTCTTGGCGACACAACCGCCGGTATTCTCTGAGGCGGTTGACCATTGTGAAGCAAATTACTGGTTACGTGTCATTGAGTCCAAGTTTGGGTTGATCCAATGTGACGAATTCTCGAAGACTCTATATGCCGCTCAGCAGCTTCACGGCTTTGCTGGAGCATGGTGGGCAGACTACCTTGCTGTCCATCCAGCAGGGCATCGTGTCACATGGGCGGAGTTCCAGGCTGCATTTCGTGCTCGTTTCATTCCTGCGGGCATAATGCAAACAAACCTGGATGAATTCTGGAGTCTGAAGCAAGGGGAAATGAGTGTTATTGAGTATGCGAAGGAATTCAATCGCTTAGCTCAATATGTCCCTGACTATGTGAAATCACCATCCATGAGGGGTTATCACTTTTACAGAGGGCTGACCGCCAGGCTGCGATGTGAATTGGCTCAAGTTAGCCAAGAGGATTTTGAAGAGTTTGTGAGCTGTGCTATCGATCAAGAATATTATTCCAACCTCTACCTCAAAGAAAAGAGGGAGAGGGACTCATCACAGGATGAAGACAATCATCTACCTCAGAAGTATCAGTTGGTAATCCGTTCACCTTCCGGTCGAGAGATTCCACAAGAGGTGCAATCATTCTGGGAGTGTGACGACTCTTCTACTCCACAGAGGTCTTATTCACCTCAACCGCAGCAGCAACTTGTTTCTCATGCACCTCAGTATCAACAAAGTGCACTATAATATTATTACCCTCAAGAGGTTGAAGATGAACAAGGTGATTTCTCAGCTGAACCGAGTGCTGTCCCACTTCATATTGACAATGAACTCAACGTCAATGAAGCGACTGAACCGAGCAGCAACGTTATTGACACGACCGCAAGGTCCTGTCGAGCCAGGATCACGCTGAGGGGTGCTGCGTTGCACAGCACCGGATAACACACGTCAAAGGTACAAAGCGGAAGCAAACTTCTATTACATAAACAAGTTTATGAACATGTTTACAAGAATGTAAGTCCAGTCTACACTCACGGGCGTAGACTACGCGTCAAGTCCATGTTCAGCCCTTGAACGTGTACTTGCTAGCACACACACACACTAACTCTGCGGCGTGCACGACTCCCACTCGACGGGGTTCCCCTCCTGGGATTCCGTCTCCTCTTCGGGAGTCCCTTCCTCATAGAACCCTGCAAAAGCTTCAAACACAAGCAGTGAGCACGAAGGCTCAGCAAGTCTGACCCGTCTCACCTAAACATGGAACTTCTACATGAGGGGTGATGGGTACATGAGGTAAAATCATTTGCAAAGGACTCGCCTAATTAGTAAAACCTTACTTTCAAGTTTTAGCAGCAGATTGTGGAGAACCTTACGCGAAGGCACATGAGAGAGCCGCAATCAAACAAGAAACGCATTTCTCTCATGTACTTTGCCCAAAGTTAAAATGAACTTTAGTTAGCTCTAAGCTACAACAAACCATTAACAAGCAAAGTCCATCATTCAATCAGCAGCATTTTAACATGTAACCAGCCTGTTCTTTCTACGTCACGGTACAGTGAACAAGTGGTACTCACTGACCATGAGGGATGGCGATTATAATCGATTTACACCTGCAGGGTTACCCGAACAACCCGTCACGTACGCCCGTACTCGATGTTGCCTACAGCAACCATCACTAATTTGAATGCATTTGTATTAAGTTTGAACTTGTGAAGCTTATAAGTCCCACTAGACAGACTCAATGACTGTGAAACTTTTACTGTGGCTTGGTTACAACCTAAACAGAGACTTGGTCAAGTTTTAGTTGCAGCAAAGCTCATTTGAGCCCTCCAAAATTAATTATGTCCTTGACCTTAATTGGAACTCTTAGGGTGCTCTAAGGATTTTCATGAAACAAACTATGACTTTCTGAAAACTAGATTTTCAGAGGGTTCTAATGGAGTTGGTCTCACTTAAATTGAAGGTTCCTAGCTAAAGATATGAGCTAAACAATTTCAGAGAAAATTCTGAAAATGTTTCTGAACATTTTCTATTTTCTCTGGAACAGTTTCACTAATCACACCATTAGGTGGATAAATGAGCTCAAATGGATCTGAAATTTTTATGGTAGTTCAGGGATATTTTGGTAAACATTCCAGCAAAATTTAAGGATTTTCCTCCACAGGATTCTCCAGTTAAAATTCCAAACAGTTTAAATTTTGAGAAATTAATTCTGGAGAATTAAGGGTTTTCATAAGTTGAAACTTGATTTGCTGGAAAATGCTCAGAGAGCTGAATCCAAAAAAATTTGGTTCACTCGATTTGGAGCTTTCTAGCCGAAGTTATGAGGATTTGAAGTTTGAAGGAAATCTGAAAATCAGGGAAAAGTTTAAACTTGCGCGTGGGCCGAGGGGACACGCGTGGCACGCTGAGGCGACAGCACACCGCGGCCCACAAGGATTTTGCGTGCCAGCACAACCGATCCCGGCCGCAGCCCGATCCCGATTCAAAATACCGGCCGCTGACAGCTGGGGTCCACCCCTTTCTTCAACCTCCCGACGCCCGCGCTCCACCGCCGAGGGACCTCGCCGGAGAGCTTGCCGCTGGCCTCTGTACAGCTCCAAACTTCACGATTTTGGCCGCCCCTGCCTACTTTCACTCGGGGAACAGGATTCTGGGGTCAGCTGCTCATGACAATGGCCGGTGCATGGTCGGCGACGAGCCGCCACCTCGGAAAGACTTCGGCCATGTCGGCTGACTCCCCTAGCACCTCAACTAATCGAGGAACCGGTCGGGAAACATCAGTGGACCTCAGGGAAGGTCGACATGAGCTCGAGGCAGCTTGGGGAAGGCCCGAAGTAGGTCCTCACCGTGCGCCCGATGCCTCCCGTTTATCCCGCCATTGGTAAACCTCGAATTACGCCGGGTACAGAGGTTCTCCAGCCAAGGGTTGTGAAGGCAACTTGTGCGTTACCGTGTCAAGTTTGTGTGAGAGCGGATTGAGGCCCTCTAATCCTTTCTAGAGCACGAATTCAACGGAATCACACCCGAAGGTCGTTCTGCACACAGAAAGGGGAAAACTGGAAATTCGCCGCCGGTGAGCAACCACTCGAGCTGTGGCTCGGGGGTGAGCAGCACCGGTCACCAGCTCGTCCAAGGGTGCCTTGGCTCGGGCGTGACAACGCCCTGGTTGGGCTGTCCACGGAAGCCCGAGGTGCGGCGGTTCTAAGTCGCCGACTTGATCTTTCGGCATAGCCGATATCAATCGGTTTCAACTGAATTCTAGCAGCGGGGAAGACGGAGGAAGGTCTCTAGTACCTTGCCGTGGCTCTGAAGGGGACGGAGGAAGCTGTGATCGGCGCTCTCCGATCGATTCCGAGCTGCGGAAATTTCGGCCGGCGCTGAGTTCTTGCGGGGGAAGAACCGGGTGATGCTTCGGCCGAGGAGGGGGGAAAACGGCTTAAGAAGGCTCTGAACCGCCTCACGCCCGCACGTGGCCAAGCAGCTGCTTGCGCGGCGGCTCCCCTCGGTGGCGATCGCAGCGGCGGCTCGGTTAACCGAGTGAGAAAATTTCAGTCGGTTTGAGTTGAAGTGGTGGCTGACATGTGGGTCCCACTTCCAGTTTTAACCTCTGAAATTTACTCCTAATCACTGTTGTAAACAGTGAGCCCCATAGTACCCCTGGTAATTCAAATTATACACCCATGAGCCATTTGAATTGATCAAAGTTCAAATGAGGTTTGGTTTGAATGAATTTCAGCACAAGTTCAGTTTGAAATTCAAATAAAGTTTGAATTTCCCCCACTTAGCTCATGTCAAGATCAACTCCAAATGGAGTGAAAATTGGTGTGTGAGCTCACAAAAATGTGCTGAATAAGAATATGCCTCCCACTTTTAAATTCATGGGATAAAAACAGTTTGAATTTGAATATGGTTTCAAACTGCCCTCTTCCTAGCTATACCCAAAATGACCTCAAAAAGGTTTTGAATTTGGGTGAAACTTGGCATGGACATCCTTAGCAATGTGTAGGAGTTTTCGTATGTCCAGCCCACCTATATCACATGTGGGAAATACCAGTTTTGCAATATGTGAGTTTGTTCTCTAATGAGCATGTTGGTGGTGGTTACTTGCTCTTCATTTGTGTTCATCATCTTTCCTCAAATGAGGTGTGTGGTGTGGTGATGAACACTTCAATTATGTGTCAAAAACTGAGGCCCTTACATTCCTCCCCCCTTAAAAGAATCTCGTCCCGAGATTATAAGGTGAAAATGAGAGAGAGGACGGTGGAAAATTACCGGATATGCGACGTGAAAAAGTCGGGGTAGTTAGCGCGATGAAATTCTTCGCTCTCCCATGTCGCTTCGTCCATGGAGTGATTACTCCATAGAATCTTGTAGAACCACAACGTACGGTTGCGTGTGGTTCGGGCCTTTTCGTCGATAATCTGCACCGGTTCCTCCCGATAGGTGAGATCCGGTTGCAGTTCTTCAATATCTTCCAGCTCAATGGTAGTTGATAGCTTAAGACACTTCCTCAGCTGGGCAATGTGAAAGACGTCGTGCACACCGGAAAGTGCTTCTGGTAATTTCAGTCGGTATGCTACTGATCCACATCTTTCGGTAATCTGGAATGGACCGATGAATCGGGGTGCTAACTTTCCTCTCACCCCAAATCTGTTTACGCCCTTCATTGGAGACACCCGTAGGTATACGTGATCTCCAACTTCGAATTGTAATGGGCGTCTTCTCCTGTCCGCATACTGTTTCTGACGGGATTGAGCGGCTTTTAGGTTCGCTTGAATCAGTCGAACCTTTTCTTCCGCATTGTTGACAAGGTCAATCCCGAAGGTAACCCTTTCGCCAGACTCACACCAGTTCAATGGTGTGCGGCACTTCCTACCGTATAGCGCCTCGTAAGGTGCCATCTTGATGCTGGCTTGGTACCCATTATTGTACGAGAACTCGGCTAATGGCAAGTGATCATCCCAATTCTTGCCGTGGTTGATAGCGCAAGCTCGTAGCATGTCTTCCAAGATCTGATTCACCCGCTGGGTTTGTCCATCCGTCTATGGGTGGTATGCTGAACTACGGATCATCTTCGTCCCTAAGGAAGTGTGTAGCTGCTCCCAAAAATGGGACACAAATAAAGTGCCCCGATCTGATATTATAGTACGGGGTACGCCGTACAAACATAGGATCCGTGAGATGTACAGTTCAGCGTACTTCTTGGCGTTGTAGTTTATATTGACCGGGATGAAATGGGCAACTTTGGTGAGCCGATCGACGATCACCCACACAGAATCATGCTTTTGAAGAGTTGTGGGTAAAACGACGATGAAGTCCATGCTCACATCCTCCCATTTCCAGGCAGGAATGCCCAGTGGTTGCAGCAGTCCCGGTTTCCGCATGTGGTCTGCCTTCACCCTTCGACATGTATCACACTCGGACACATATTTCGCAGTCTCTCGCTTCATCCGTGTCCACCAAAACTTGCTTCTGAGTTCTTGATACATCTTGTTGCTGCCGGGGTGAATAGAGAACTTTGACAAGTGAGCCTCATCAAAGATTTTCTTCCATAATTCCGGGTTACGGGGTACGACGATTCGGTCCTTGAACCATAGGACGCCGTCTCCGTCCTTCCGGAAACATTTCAGCTCCCCACTGTCTACACGTCTCCGCAAGTGTGACATACCCTTGTCATTCTTCTGGACTGCCGCTATCTCTTCACGGATGGTGGGGATCAAAGCTAAGTTGTAGAGAGTTCCATGTGGAATCACATGCAGTGGTGGTTCGCTCTCTTCAAACGGTGTGATGGTCAGATTGTTGACGTGTGACTTGCGGCTCAGCGCATCTGCCACTACGTTTGCCTTGCCCGGATGATAATGGATCTCTATTTCGTAATCCTTTATCAATTCTAACCATCTTCGTTGCCTCATGTTCAGCTCTTTCTGAGTGAATATGTACTTGAGGCTTTTGTGGTCGTTATATAAATGTACGAGGTTACCGAGTAGGTAGTGCCTCCACATCTTGAGTGCGAGTACCACGGCAGCAAGCTCCAAGTCGTGAGTGGGATAATTCTGCTCATGGTTTCTAAGCTGCCGTGACCCATACGCGACCACTCTTCGGTCTTGCATCAGCACACATCCGAGCCCAATACCGGATGCATCGCAGTACACATCGAACGGTTTTGTTGTGTCTGTCTGCGCCAAAACCGGTGCTGATGTCAGGTGCTTGACTAAAGCCTTGAATGCTGCTTCACATGCCGGACTCCAAGCATATTTGGTAGCCTTCTTCAGCAGCTCGGTCATTGGCTTGGCAATCTTTGGGAAGTTCGGAATGAACCTCCGATAATATCCCGCGAGTCCGAGGAAACTCCGTACCTCATGAACAGTTCTCGGGGATTTCCAATTCAGCACTTGAGTGATTTTGTCGGGTCTACAGCGATACCCTCCGCTGAGATGATATGCCCGAGGAAAGGCACTTGCGATATCCAAAACTCGCATTTGCTGAATTTTGCGTATAACTTGTGATCCCGCAGCCGTTGCAAGACTATACGCAGATGCTTCTTGTGATCTTCCTCCGACTTGGAATATACCAAGATGTCGTCGATGAAGACCACTACAAACTTGTCCAGCTCCGGCATGAATACCGAGTTCATTAAGTACATGAAGTGAGCTGGAGCATTGGTAAGGCCGAAGGACATGACCAGGTACTCATAAAGTCCGTACCTCGTCGAGAAAGCTGTCTTTGGAATGTCCTCAGGCCTTATCTTAATCTGATGGTACCCGGATCTTAAGTCCATCTTGGAAAAGATCTTTGCTTCGACCAATTGATCAAACAACATGTCGATCCGTGGCAACGGGTACTTGTTCTTGATGGTTACGGCATTTAATGGACGATAGTCCACGCAAAGCCGCAATGTCTCATCCTTCTTCTTGACAAATAACGCCGAACAGCCCCATGGCGAGGAGCTCGGCCTAATAAAACCTTTCTCCAGGAGGTCCGTGAGCTGAGTCTTCAGTTCAGCCAACTCCTTGGGCGCCATCTTGTACGGCCTTCGGGATATCGGCATGGTTCCCGGTGCAAGTTCAATCTTGAACTCCACCTCTCTATCAGGCGGCATCCCCGGCAAATCATCCGGGAATACGTCAGGGAACTCTCAGACCAATGGAATGTTTTCCAATCTGAAGGTTGTGGCTTGATAGACACTTGGAAGCTTTATTTCTGGACTGTCCAGAAATAATGAGTGAGACCCGTGCACTTCTGAGTTTAAGTGCACGACTCGAAGGACGGTGTCTAAAACAGCGCCGTGGCGGGTTAACCACGACATCCCTAGGATGACATCGACCTTCTGTCCCTCTAAGATAATGAGAGATGTGGGGTACACTCTACCCGCTAAGCACAATGGTGCTTTGGAAACCATTACGCTTGCTGAAATCTTCCCACCCGGTGAACAGATTAAATATGGACTATCGGTGGGTAGTATTGGCAAGCTGTGTTTAGCAATGAAAGCTTGGCTAATAAAATTATGCGTGGCGCCTGAATCAAACAGTACTATAGCGGGATGCTGGTGGAGTTGGAACATACCCGCAAGGATTGGCTCGCCCTCCGGCACGTTCTCTATGGCAAGCTGGTGGACGGTGCCGGGCCTAGGGTTTGCCCGCCGCGCATTAGTAGGGTCCTGGGGTTGATTCCTCCCTGGAAAATGCGGTGCCACTCCGCCGCCTTGCCTCTCCGGGCAACTGCTCGCGAAGTGTCCTGGACGACCACACTTGTAACATGTGGCCGCTGCTGGTGTAGTACTCGGGGGACGAAAGCCCGGTATGCGTTGCTGAGGTGCATACGCACGCGGCATCGCCCGCTGCTGCTGTTGTTGTTGCAGTGGTGGTACTGGCAGTGCCGGCCTGAATGCCGGTGAAGAGTACGGCCGACTGCGGAACGGCATCGACCGCTGTGGTAGCTGCCAGCGTGGACCTGATGGTGGGCGATTCACCATCCGAAACTTCTGAGAAGGACCGCCTCCTTATCCGCTGCTCTGCGGCATGCTTCACTTTCGCTCTGCCGCCGCCAACTCCTTGCCGGAGTCCTCCTGAACAATCGCAGCATCAATGATGTCGTTGAGGCTGCCGCGATTGAACATCGCCAACTTGTCCTTTAGGAGTGGGTTAAGCCCCTGGTAAAAATGGTCCTGCCGCTTCTCGTCGGTATCGGCATGATACGACGCGTAAAGCGCGAGATCGTTGAACGCCCTGGAATATTCCAGCGCGTTCTGGCTCCCTTGCTGCAGGTGCAGGAAATCCTGCGTCTTCCTCTTCATTAAACCTGGCGGTATATGATAGGCCCTGAAGGCCGTCCGAAACTCCGTCCAGGTCATCACTCGGTCGGTGGGCTGTGAAGCACAGAAGTTGGCCCACCACGTGCTCGCGGATCCTTGGAGCTGCTGGACCGCGAACTGAGTCTTGCGCTGCTCACTTATCTGGAGCAGCCTGTACTTCATCTCTATGGCGCGGAGCCAGTTGTCTGCGTCAAGTGGTTCATCCGCCCTTGAGAATACAGGGGGATGAGTCACCAGGAAGTCGGAGTAGGAGATCTGTTGGCGCTCCTCACGATCTTGACGTCTCTCTGGGCGAGACGTATTGGCGATAAGCGTTTGCAGCAACTCCGTGTGCTTCTGGTGCGAACCCGCCATTGCCGCGACGATGTCGGCCAATGTAACTGTTGGTAGTGGCGGTGGCGGTGTTTGCTGTTGCTGTTGCTGCTGTTGCTGTTGTCCCGAGGAGTCCTCGGGAGGCTGTTGGGAGGTCTCTCACCCTTGACTGGTACCCCCAACATCAGGGTTGGCACGAGTACACGTCATTCTGAAATTCAAAACAGCAGTAATTAGCACATGTCTTACTTAAAATTCCATAAGCAACAGTAGGTATTGAAGTGACACATGATTAATTTGCACAACATTCACATATATTGATAAAGCATAAACTTTATACAAGATACATTATTCTCGGTTCTCCGAGAAGTCGTGCTCATGTCGTCACAACCTATACATACGCTACTGTCTACACGACATGTCACCGATTACAAAAGTTGGGTTACACTACCCTGGCTGCCCTACATGGCAACTGTAACCCCCTACTCGGAGTAGAACTCGACCTCCTGTGGGTCGTCCTCCTCCGGTACCTCTGCTGGTACTCTGGATCTACCACCTCTTCTCCCATCCCGGGTTCTCCCATTGCTGGAAGACCCAAGACCACCGGTATACCCAATACCGGAGGTACGAGGTCCTGCAAAGCATGCACCTCGTCCATAGCCTGGTTGTAATCTTCTTCCCAGCCTTGCCCTTCCTCAATAGCGTCGTCCCGCTCTTGAGTAAGTTTTTTGTTCTGCTGGGTCAGATTTTGTACCAGTTCTTGTAACGCCGCGATGTCGACATGGCTTTTTCTCTTCGCCTTCTTCAGATGATGCAACTGATTGTGTTGTTCATTCAGTCGCTTGATCGTCGGAAGGAGCACATTGCGGAGTGCGCTGTGAGCACTCTCGAAATGGTCTCCACGGCTCGTGCTCTCCTTGAGCTTTGCGGCGAGATGCTCCGTATGAACAGCTTGGCTGTCCATCACGGCGTTTCCCGCCCTCATCTGGAGGCTGAGATTTGCCCCCGCGGGGTTGTACCTTGGACAACTCGGGTCCGTTGCCTCCAGGTACCTCTCTTCCCACACATGCTGAGCTCGTCCCTCCACCGGAACGAGTGCTTATGGAGTGCCCTCCATAGCTTGCACGTGTAGTTGGCAGAAACGTGACATGGTGTCACGGGCTGCCATTTGCCACATCCCTTACGGTTGTCTTCCTCTCACCGTGATGGTGAACGGCACCCAACCGGGTGGCGTAGGTCCTGCAGGGACTTCGACATGGATCGTCCACGTCTTGTTCCCCTCTTCGCCTTCTTCCTTGGCGAAATACTGCGGCATCTGGTTGTACCCGAAATATTGGAGCATTTGCCACAATGCATCCGGGTAGCCGCTATGTTGAGAACAGTGGGACACCACCCACCCGTTCTCCAGTTGCTTATCTGCTGTCATCTGAAAAATATATTTGAGAAATGTCAAATATTTATTTGAACAGTAAACATTGAGTCATAACATAAGACATGTCATTGAACCATAAAACTTGGAAACACAGTTCAAATTTTAAACAAATTTGACTGCTGATCTGCTGTTCCCATGACAGCCCTGACCAGTTTCCATTTCAACCTGATTTAGGCCATGTTGAAAGCAAAACCAATTCTGGAGCTCAACATCAAAGTTAAAGCTAACTTCAATAGCTTTCCATAGAGTATTTGCTTGGCCTAAGATCTGTCTGGGTTCAAAAGTTATGAGATGTCAAAATTAACAGAATTTCTGGTAAAAATTGGACAGCACCTCCCTGCTTTAGGTACTGATTTGATCCAAGAATCCCAGTTAATTCTGTTCCTAATCTGACAAAACTTTCTGTTACAAAGTTGTAACCGATCTCATAAGCTTTCCATAACTACCTCATTTTCTATTTTTGGATTTTTATGCAGGAAGTTATACTCAATTTACAGAGAGTTTACAGAGAGTCTTTGCTCTGTCCTGTTTTATGGACAGTTTCAACTCTACTGCATTTTTCGAGTGGTTTAGGGATGAAACACCTCTGGACCTCAACAGAAGAGTTGTAAAGCTCCTCCAAAGATTTCCAGAAATGTATCATATGACCCCAACCTCGAAAGAACTCAACCTCTAACCTCTGATCAACTTCAGCCTTGATTCAGCTGAAAACAGAGTGCTCTGTCCTTAACAACCTATAAGTTGAAAACTTGTTAACTTTGAATATCCTGTTCAAGGGAAGGAGTTTCATCAATTTTACTGCTTTGGATCAAAACCTTCAAGTTTTTAAATGAAGTTGTTCATTTAATGGGGTGTGACGTTGATACGTCACCAGATTATGTCGGTACTACGTCCTCACAAAGAAAAACCTATACCGGACTTAGCCGGCTTCGTTATTTCAGTGACACTAAACGTCACTCGCACACGGATACTACACGTCTACCGTTTCGTGGTCAGGCTACCTGCAGAAACTCAAACAATCATCAGACTCGGCTGCACACCGAGCCCGGAATCCATACAGTTCGTACACCCGGCCGTCATCACTCGCCCGGATGTTCTCAAGCCAAACACGCCTTGAGTTACGTGTTCACGTTTCAGACCACGTGACGGGGTCTCCCAAGTTGCACCGCGCACGCCAGGGACAGACGTTGCTCGTATACCCCAAACGACATGATGAGTCGTAGAGGATATTAAAGCGGGTCGGGTTACCTGCCACCTGTGGGGCTCCACCCTTCAGCTCGTGCGCACTGGTGGACAGCGCTCACGTGTACCCCCCAAGACATAAACGTCCCGAGATACACGATTTTCTGACATAAACAAATAGGTTAATATGCCACTTTCTATATGCTAATAACATCCTTATACGGGCTACTAACTCGTTCCTCACTGGATTTTTGAAAAAGATGACCTTTGTATTGTGTTAAATCTCAAGCGAGCTCTGATACCAACGCTGACACGACCCCAAGGTCCTGTCGAGCCAGGATCACGCTGAGGGGTGCTGCGTTGCACAGCACCGGATAACACACGTCAAAGGTACAAAGCAGAAGCAAACTTTTATTACATAAACAAGTTTATGAACATGTTTACAAGAAAGTAAGTCCAGTCTACACTCACGGGCGTAGACTACGCGTCAAGTCAACGTTCAGCCCTTGAACGTGTACTTGCTAGCACACACACACACTAACTCTGCGGCATGCACGACTCCCACTCGACGGGGTTCCCCTCCTGGGGTTCCATCTCCTCTTCGGGAGTCCCTTCCTCATAGAACCCTGCAAAAGCTTCAAACACAAACAGTGAGCACGAAGGCTCAGCAAGTCTGACCCGTCTCACCTAAACATTGAACTTCTACATGAGGGGTGATGGGTACATGAGGTAAAATCATTTGCAAAGGACTCGCCTAATTAGTAAAACCTTACTTTCAAGTTTTAGTAGCAGATTGTGGAGAACCTTACGCGAAGGCACATGAGAGAGCCGCAATCAAACAAGAAACACATTTCTCTCATGTACTTTGCCCAAAGTTAAAATGAACTTTAGTTAGCTCTAAGCTACAACAAACCATTAACATGCAAAGTCCATCATTCAATCAGCAGCATTTTAACATGTGACTAGCCTGTTCTTTCTACGTCATGGTACAGTGAACAAGTGGTACTCACTGACCGCGAGGGACGGTGATTATAATCGATTTACACCTGCAGGGTTACCCGAACAACCCATCACGTACGCCCGTACTCGATGTTGCCTACAGCAACCATCACGGACGCCGTACGCAACCACCTTTCACCTGTCAGCCAAATATTGAACTGGTCCCATCGTCCTGAGCAAGAGGTCTCTGCACGCGCATCTCCGTGCCGCCAGCTGATTTACACCTCAAGCTCTCAACCTACCCTCTGAACGACGGGCAATGCCTCAATACCTAGCTACCCGAGTTACATCAGATTCCCGGTTCCCATATAGCCGGTAGGTCTTCGGTACTGTTCTAGCTTGTTCAACAGGCCCGCACACGGCTCGGTCCTCAATCGACACAAGCGGAGGTATAGCACACAGGCCCCAAAGTCCTGCTGCCCTTACCCTCCGCCTGGTCTCATTTTCTTGCCATGTGTGTCATGTGCTATCTCTACCCGAGTCGAGTACCCCTAGCCTATGCTCGCGAGTAGTTCCAACTACTCGACTTGTACCGAATCCTAATCTATCTTAGCAATGCAGAGGCTAACGAGGTTTTCAATCCTAATCCCAACCCATGGTTTTTTTGGCTATGCATTTGGGTTTCCAAACAAGACTCTAATGCAAAGAATAATAGTATTCAAATATGTGCTCAAAACAGTAAACATTTATAAAAAGGGTTAATGCAAACCGGAGCTTGCCTTGCTGCTCTTGGTCGTAGGCTAGCTGTTCCTCCGGAGTAACGAAGTCCAGGACTTCGGGTTCCTCCTCGACCTTAGCGACTACATGATAAGAGAGGTACATGTATTAATTTGAATGCATTTGTATTAAGTTTGAACTTGTGAAGCTTATAAGTCCCACTAGAGAGACTCAATGACTGTGAAACTTTTACTGTGGCTTGGTTACAACCTAAACAGAGACTTGGTCAAGTTTTAGTTGCAGCAAAGCTCATTTGAGCCCTCCACAATTAATTATGTCCTTGACCTTAATTGGAACTTTTAGGGTGCTCTAAGGATTTTCATGAAACAAACTATGACTTTCTGGAAACTAGATTTTCAGAGGGTTCTAATGGAGTTGGTCTCACTTAATTTGAAGGTTCCTAGCTAAAGATATGAGCTAAACAATTTCAGAGAAAATTCTGAAAATGTTTCTGAACATTTTCTATTTTCTCTGGAACAGTTTCACTAAACACACCATTAGGTGGATCAAATGAGCTCAAATGGATCTGAAATTTTTATGGTAGTTCATGGATATTTTGGTGAACATTCCAGCAAAATTTCAGGATTTTCCTCCACAAGATTCTCCAGTTAAAATTCCAGACAGTTTAAAATTTGTGGAATTAATTATGGAGAATTAAGGGTTTTCATAAGTTGAAAATTGATTTGCTGTAAAGTTCTCAGAGAGCGGAATCCAAAAAAATTTGGTTCACTCAATTTGGAGCTTTCTAGCCGAAGTTATGAGGATTTGAAATTTGAAGGAAATCTGAAAATCGGGGAAAAGTTTAAACTTGCGCGTGGGCCCAGGGGACACGCGTCGCACGCTGAGGCGACAGCACACCGCGGCCCACAAGGATTTTGCGCGCCAGCACACCCGATCCCGGCCGCAGCCTGATCCCAATTCAAAATATCGGCCGCTGACAGCTGGGGTCCACCCCTTTCTTCAACCTCCCGATGCCCGCGCTCCACCGCCGAGGGACCTCGCCGGAGAGCTCGCCGCCTGCTTCTGTACAGCTCCAAACTTCACGATTTTGGCCGCCCCTGCCTACTTTCACTCGGGAAACAGGATTCTGGGGTCAGCTGCTCATGACAATGGCCGGTGCATGGTCGGCGACGAGCCGCCACCTCGGAAAGACTTCGGCCTTGTCGGCTGACTCCCCTAGCACCTCAACTACTCGAGGAACCGGTCGGGAAGCATCAGTGGACCTCAGGGAAGGTCGACATGAGCTCGAGGCAGCTCGGGGAAGGCCCGAAGTAGGTCCTCACCGTGCCCCCGATGCCTCCCGTTTATCCCGCCATTGGTAAACCTCGAATTATGCCGGGTACAGAGGTTCTCCGGCCAAGGGTTGTGAAGGCAACTTGTGCGTTACCGTGTCTAGTTTGTGTGAGAGCGGATTGAGGCCCTCTAATCCTTTCTAGAGCACGAATTCAACGGAATCGCACCCGAAGGTCGTTCTGCACACAGAAAGGGGAAAACTGGAAATTCGCCGCCGGTGAGCAACCACTCGAGCTGTGGCTCTGGGGTGAGCAGCACCGGTCACCAGCGCGTTCAAGGGTGCCTTGGCTCGGGCGTGACAATTCCCTGGTTGGGCTGTCCACGGAAGCCCGAGGTGCGGCGGTTCTAAGTCGCCGACTTGATCTTTCGGCATAGCCGATATCAATCGGTTTCAACTGAATTCTAGCAGCGGGGAAGATGGAGGAAGGTCTCTAGTACCTTGCCGTGGCTCTGAAGGGGACGGAGGAAGCTGTGATCGGCGCTCTCCGATCGATTCCGAGCTGCGGAAATTTCGGGCGGCGCTGAGTTCTTGCGGGGGAAGAACCGGGTGATGCTTCGGCCGAGGAGGGGGGAAAATGCCTTAAGAAGGCTCTGAACCGCCTCACGCCCGCGCGTTGCCAAGCAGCTGCTGGCGTGGCGGCTGCCCTCGGTGGGGATCGCAGCGGCGGCTTGGTTAGCCGAGTGAGAAAATTTCAGTCGGTTTGAGTTGAAGTGGTGGCTGACAGGTGGGTCCCACATGCAGTTTTAACCTCTGAAATTTACTCCTAATCACTGTTGTAAACAGTGAGCCCCATAGTACCCCTGGTAATTCAAATTATACACCCATGAGCCATTTGAATTGATCAAATTTCAAATGAGGTTTGGTTTGAATGAATTTCAGCACAAGTTCAGTTTGAAATTCAAATAAAGTTTGAATTTCCCCCACTTAGCTCATGTAAAGATCAACTCCAAATGGAGTGAAAATTGGTGTGTGAGCTCACAAAAATGTGCTGAATAAGAATATGCCTCCCACTTTTAAATTCATGGGATAAAAACAGTTTGAATTTGAATATGGTTTCAAACTGCCCTCTTCCTAGCTATACCCAAAATGACCTCAAAAAGGTTTTGAATTTGGATGAAACTTGGCATGGACATCCTTAGCAATGTGTAGGAGTTTTCATATGTCCAGCCCACCTATATCACATGTGGGAAATACCACTTTTGCAATATGTGAGTTTGTTCTCTAATGAGCATGTTGATGGTGGTTACTTGCTCTTCATTTGTGTTCATCATCTTTCCTCAAATGAGGTGTGTGGTGTGGTGATGAACCCTTCAATTATGTGTCAAAAACTGAGGCCCTTACAGTTATGTCTGCGGGTCCAGTTCCAAAAAGTGATCTTGGGCAGCCCAGAAAAGCTATGTCAAAAGTGGGAACAGTCAATTATGTGTCAGTCGATGATCTGCAAAAGGAAGGACCTGTTCTTGCCGGCAGGTTCACCTTAAATGACAAGCCGGTTGTCATTTTATTCGACTCTGGTGCAACACATAACTTCATTAGTAGGGCAACGGTGATCCGGGATCAGATCTCCACAACTGTCACAAAAGGTTCATACCTTATTCATTCGCCAGGTGGAGACATCTCAACTAATGAAGTCGTTTCTCGAGCACCACTTTGTTTAGGTGGAAAACTTTATCCTACCACCCTCATTATTCTTGAAGACCAAGGAATCAATGCCATATTGGGAATATCATGGTTGACCTTCCATAAGGCTGTTCTGGACATCGAGAACAGGAGTGTTCACTTGGACTCTCCACTTCACGGGCGTCAAACATTTTACCTCGGCGAAGCGGTTTCCAAAGACCCAGAAGTATGTAATGCCGAGTCTTGCAAGTTAGAAGACATTCCGGTAGTCCGTGAATACCCGGATGTGTTTCCCGAAGATCTTCCAGGCCTACCACCTGAGCGCGAGGTGGAGTTCAAAATAGAGTTGATACCGGGAACCACGCCAATCTCTCGGAGACCATACAAAATGGCTCTGAATGAATTAGCCGAGCTGAAGGAGCAACTCAAAGATCTGATGGACAAGGGGTTTATTCGTCCAAGTTCATCACTATGGGGTTGCTCAGCTTTGTTTGTGAAGAAGAAGGATGAGACGCTGAGGCTATGCGTAGATTATCGTCCTTTGAATGCTGTGACGATAAAGAATAAGTATCCACTACCAAGAATTGATATCCTCTTCGATCAACTAGTGGGTGCTAAAGTATTCTCCAAGATGGACTTAAGGTCGGGATATCATCAAATCAATATTCGAGCGGAAGATATCCCAAAAACAGCATTCTCGACAAGATATGGGCTCTATGAATATCTTGTCAAGTCATTTGGGTTGACCAATGCACCGGCTCACTTTATGTATCTTATGAACTCGGTGTTCATGCCGGAGCTGGATCATTTCGTCGTGGTATTCATCGATGACATCTTGGTCTATTCCAGATCTGAAGAGGAACACGCTAAACATTTGCTTATTGTGCTTCAATGCTTCAGAGATCACAAGCTCTATGCAAAGTTTAGTAAATGTGAATTCTGGATTAACCAAGTGCCGTTTCTTGGACATATTATTTCAGCGGAAGGCATTGCTGTTGATCCAAGCTAGATTGAACAAGTGCTGAAGTGGAAGTCTCCAACATCACTCCATGAAGTTAGTAGCTTCTCGGGTTTGGCGGGATGTTATCGGAGGTTCATTCCGGACTTCTCAAAAATCTTCAAACCTATGACAGAGCTACTGAAAAAGGGCATCAAATATGATTGGAGCAAGCCATGTGAGGGAGCTTTTCAAGCGTTGGTGAAACACCTCACAACAGCCCCGGTTTTAGCTCAACCGGATACAACCAAGCCATTTGATGTTTATTGTGATGCGTCCGGCATCGGGCTGGGTTGTGTACTCATGCAAGGAGGACGTGTGGTCGCCTATGCATCACGGCAATTACGGAATCATGAGCAACATTATCCAACTCATGATCTCGAGCTTGCTGCCGTGGTACTAGCCTTGAAGATGTGGAGACATTACCTATTGGGAAATCTGGTTCATCTCTACACCGACCACAAAAGCTTGAAGTACATATTCACTCAAAAGGAGTTGAATATGCGGAAACGGTGATGGTTAGAGCTGATCAAGGACTATGAGATTGAAACTCATTATCTTCCGGGCAAGGCAAATGTGGTTGCCGATGCACTCAGCCGGAAGTCTCATCTTCATAACCTGACCATTACGCCGATAGAAGAGGAAGAACCAAGTCTCTACTTGGTTCCATATGGAGCTTTACATAATCTAGCTCTCATACCCACAATAAGAGAGGAGGTTATGGAAGCTCAAAGGAAAGACAAGAGCATGGCTCATATCAGAAGGAGGTTGAAGAACGGGGAGATGAAATGTTTCCAGTTAGATAATGAGGACACTCTATGGTTCAAGGACCGGATAGTCGTACCCTGTGATATGAGGCTGCGGAAGAAAATTTTGGATGAGGCTCACCTATCCAAATTTTATATTCATCCTGGCACCAATAAAATGTACCAAAACCTCTGGAAGAAGTTTTGGTGGACACGTATGAAATGTGAAGTTGCAAAATACGTTTCAGAATGTGATACGTGTCGAAGGGTTAAGGCCGACCACGTGAAGAAGTCGGGCCTGTTGCAACCGCTCCAAATACCGGCATGGAAGTGGGAAGACTTGAGTATGGATTTCATCGTTGGGTTGCCGATGACCTCCCACCACCATGACTCGATTTGGTGATCGTGGACCGATTAACCAAATCAGCTCGTTTCATTCCGGTGCATACCAACTACAGCGCCATGCAATATGCGGAGTTGTACATAGCACGAATCTTATTCTTGCATGGAGTTCCCCGTACCATTGTCTCCGACAGAGGATCTCTGTTCGTGTCCCGCTTCTGGGAACAGCTACATGCGTCCTTGGGAACTAAATTTATTCAAAGCTCCACGTACCACCCTCAAACCGATGGGCAAATGGAGAGGGTGAATCAAATCCTTGAGTATATGCTAAGGGCGTGTGCTATCCACCACGGTAAGAGCTGGGATGATCACTTACCATTGGCGGAGTTCTCGTATAACAATGGTTATCAAATGAGCATAAAAATGACACCTTATGAAGCTCTCTACGGCCGAAAGTGCCGCACACCCTTGAACTGGTGTGAATCTGGCGAGAGGGTAATTTACGGGATTGATCTCATAAATAAAGCAGAAGAGCGGGTAAGGCTTATTCAAGCAAATCTGAAAGCCGCTCAATCCAAACAAAAGAGCTATGCCGATAAGAGACGTCGTCCTCTGAACTTTCAAGTTGGGGACCACGTGTACCTCCGCGTATCTCCTATGAAGGGCATTCACTGATTCGGGGTGAGAGGGAAATTAGTTCCACGTTTTATCGGTCCCTTCGTTATAATTGAAAGGTGTGGACCCATGGCATACCGTTTGGAACTACCAGTAGCCTTAGCCGGAGTTCATAATGTCTTCCACATATCTCAGTTGTGGAAGTGTTTGAAAGTGCCAACGGAGATTCTCACGGAAGGCATAACAGGTTTGAAGCCGGACCTTACGTATGTTGAGCGACCAACCCGGATAATTGATGAGAAGACTCGCGAAACAAGAAATCGGACGTTGCGATTTTTCAAAGTTCTATGGGAAAATCACACGTCCGAGGAAGCTACATGGGAGAGCGAGGAGTATTTGCAACGCAATCATCCGGAGTTGTTAGAGGCTTATATTGAGTAGTTGTCCTCTCCACATTGTCCTTAATCATGAATCTCGGGACGAGATTCTTTTTAAGGGGGGAGGAATGTAAAAGTCCCAAAACATGAAAATAGAAAACTTGAGCTATAAATAAAGTTGAGTTTATATACAAGAAATGGGACTTACAAAAACTTTTGTTTACTCATGAAAATGTTGGCATGCGCAATAAAACATTGAATTCAGTTTGGAATTAAGAGGGTCACTTCCAAAAATAAGAAGGGCATTTTCAAAAGAGGAAATTCAAACTGTTGTTTGAGAAGTTGTATTTGCAATGGCCAACTCAAAGATCAGAGGACATATTTGAATTCCTCAGGTCCAAATTATGAGGGAGCCAAGTTTTGAGCAAATATGGAGGGGCTTTGATATGAATGTCAAAGGAACTTGTAAATTTCATCCAAATTTGAATTTAAACTTAAAACTGTGGCACAAATTGTCAAATGACAAAATGGGTTTTGAATTTGGATCCTTCACAGCTGAATTTACAATCTGTCAAAATTTGGAGATCTTTTGGGACAGAGAGGAGCTGTGGGCCCCACTTGTCATTGAGAGGGGAGGGATAAAACTTAATGACTATGTTTTAGCTAGCTGTTATCGGTTCACGACCGAACTGCCACCCGGGCTCCCGGCACCACCGAGCGCAAGCTGCTGCCACCTCCTCACCGAAGCAGCACGCTGTAGAGCTGCCTGGATGCCTATCCCTTCTCCCGTGCTTTCTTTTGCCTCATCACCGAAGCCTCGGCCTGCCTTTCTTCCCTCACGCACAACGCAGACAGAGCACTGCCGCTGTTCTCCCGTGACTGCCTGCTAGAAGCCTCTTCGTGGCCGACGGTCTACACGAAAAAGGAGCACCCTCAGGCGTGCAAACCGACGGTGCAAACCTCTCCTCGTCTCATGCATCACAGTGGATGAATTTTGCAATTCTTTGCTTCGGTATGTATAGAACCACGCCCCACCAATCTTCAAAATTCGTCGTAATCACTCAAACAAAGATTGTGCCGAGCTGGAAACATGTTCTAGACTCTCCTACGCTCCTCTAGGATCAAAAACCATCGAAAATCATCAAGAATTGGGGCTGTTCTTCGAGAATTTTGGGCCGGCACCGAATTTTTCCCTAGGTCGCCGATGAGTCCCTATTTGCAGCCATTCTTGGGCCGATTTGAACTCATGCCGGTGATGAGTGATCCCCCACGGTTCTATAGAGCCCAAGAACCGACCATTTGATGGAGAAATCACCACGCACGACCTCGCCGGAGCCCTAGGATTAGCTGTTGCCGGTGCGCCCTGTTTTCCGGCGAGTTTCAGCTGCCGGCGACCTCCCCAATGAGTTCTGCATGGGGGAAAATGGGGGTGGGCAGCCAGCAGGGGGTCCGGAGGTGGCTGGGAAGTGCTTTTCCAGCGACCTCGCCGGAGGGAGCCGCCCCTGCTCTGTTTGGCGCGTGGCTGGAGGTTAGGGATGACGAGTGGGACCCACTGTCAGCATTTAAACATTTTCCAGATTTTTCCATTTCAGTTCAAATTTTGGAGAGCCATAACTTTGTGTAGGAGTGTCTAAAAATTTTGAAACAAATTTTTTTGGATTCCCCTCAAAGAGTACTATCCATAGGTGCAGCCCAATATTTATGAAAATATCTGAATTTGGCTCATTAATTCATATAATAAAAATCTTGTAGGAATTTTTCCAGGAGTTCTGTGTATTGGAAAATTTCCAAATTTCGGTAGGAGATTCTTCCAGAAATACTTGAACTCCAGTAAAAGTTTCATAGGCATTGGACCTCATTTTCTTGGCCAAATGTGGTATCAATTCCTTATGTCTCTGAAAATTGGAAAATAGAACAGAGCTCACTTTCAGATTTTCCCCAATTCTTGTAAAGGTCATATCTTGGTATAGGAACCTCCAAATTTAGTAATTCAAATTGGGTTGGATTCAGGATGAAAAACTCTATCCAAATATACAAACTCAATTTGTATGAAAATCAATAAAACATTTTGGAAAATTCTTTAAAGCTTTTCATCAAAAGAATTTTAGAGGGAGTTTGTTTCATCCAAAACTCCTCAAATTTTGCCAGAATATTCTCTGGGGTAATAGTGGACTCCTGTAAAAGTTTCAGATCATTTGGAGTTGATTTAGCTAGGGTAATTCTAATTTCAAGTTTTTGTATTCAAATGAATACAGAAACATTTTCAGGGAATTTCCAGAACTTGGAAATTCAGTTCTAGGCATTCCTTAGCTCCAAAAATCCTAGGAAATTCAGGCATACTCCATAAGCTATGTATGAAATTGTAGTTCACTTGGATTTGCATGAAAGTGCAAATTTATTCAGAATTAATTCCTTTTTGCCTAAATGCTTAGGGAATTGTTCCAGGTGATCTACTTAGTGAAATATTCCAAATTTTGGTCCAGCTGACTTTCTTGTGACAAGGAACTCACAAGAAAATTTCCAGCTCCATTGGAGCCCTGGATCAGTAGTGTTCTGTTCAACCAATTAGGTGATCACCATCCAAGTGATGAACCTCACTCGTCACTTGATGATAGTGCTTAAGCACACACCCAAACCACCACCCCAGTGTCACTTTAAATTCATAAACAGAGTTCCAGTTTTAAACTTTTCCTTAGCACTTGTTAGCAAAAGTTTTATCATTAAACATGTATGCATATTCATAACGTGTAGTGATTAAACGTGGATAAGTGAAGATTTGATCAAGGAGCAAGAAGGCAGGGATTAAGCTTCAAGTCATCAGCAACTAACTTCATACATCTCTGACTTTAGTCACCTGCAAAACCAAGGCAAGCCCCGGTTTGCATTTAAGTTGTTTTTAAAGTTTTCCTTTTGTTCACTACTATTGGTCAAAGTTTGTATGTGCATTAGGTCCAGAATGTTTTATACTCCACTTGCGTAACCAAACATGAACCCTGAGGTCAAGGGTAGAATTGTGTCATCGCTTTAGAATAAGGCCATGCTAAATAGGCTAGGACATTCTGTAGAAGACGAGTAGTTGGAATCTACTCGTAAGCTATAGTGCAGAATATCATAAGTGTGGTTGGGGAAGGAAGCAAACTAAAGTTTACATTTTTAAAGATGAGACCGGGCAGAGGGGTTAGGCAGCGACAAGACGAGGTCTTGGTCGAGTAGCTCTGCCTGTGTCGGTTAAGGACCGATGCGTGTGCCGCGTCCAGGAGCAAGTATTGAGTTGTGTACCGGATGCTTACTGATATATGGGAACCAGGAAACCGATGTACCAGGTTCACTGGATTGTAGAGGCATACCACATCATCTCGTTAGACCTATGAGCCCGAGACGGCGCGACTGGTTCTACAGTTTAGTGTCCTGAGAAAGGTTGCCACATACGACGTAATGAAGGACGCCAGAGTTGGGTCTTCAAAGGCGGGCGTATGTGTCGAGTTATCCGGGTAGTGTTTGATTCGAATCACCGTCCCTCGCGGTTATTGAGTACCGCTTGCTCCCATGTTGTGACGTAGTAATCAACTTGTGTGGAAACAGTTTGCAAAAAGTATAATTGCTGCTATGATTATGTTAAGGTGCATGAAAACCATGTTTGAAGTAGAAATAGAGCAAACTAAAGTTATTTTTCCACCTTGGGACAAGTAACATTGGAATGAAGCGTTTGTTGTCTGATTGTGGAGTTCCAATGTTGCTGGGCGCAAGGTCACTACTATTATGGATAAAAATTTGAATGTTAAGGATAAACTCGTAGGCGAGTCTTTTCACAAATGACAGGCTTAAGTCTTAGGTTACTTTCATTTAGAGTTTCATGTCTTAGGAGAGACGGTTAAGTCTTGATGAGCCTTTGTGCTCACTCTTGCTATATAAGTGGTTTTGCAGGTAAACCTCGATGCTATAAAGAAGGTTATCCGGTGAGACTCGGGAACTTCTGAGTCATGTCACACTTGGAGAACCTAGCCGCCGCCATGTCTTCGTGTTGCTAGCGAGAGGAGTCCGCGTGCTGGACCTCTTCTCGAGTGTTTCTTGGATATTCAACGTGAGCTGGTTATAGACTTTCGCTGTAGCTAGTTTATGTAAAGTATTTACAAAGAACAGTTGTAAGCTTCCGCTTTGATTTATGTAATACATTGTTCTTTATATGTGTGCTGTTGGGTGCCGCATAACACGACACCACCCAATGCGATCCCAGGGCGAGGCGGCACGACCCCGTGATCGAGGTCGGGCCCTCTCATTATGGAGTGCGGAAGGCGCGGGAAATGGGAGTCGAGTGAGGACTGCCCTGGGAACTGCATGGCACAAGAGGGGGCCCGTGGGTCGGAGAATTGGAGATTATAGCCTGCCGGTGAAACCTTAGTGAGTCCATACATCTAGTATCCCCTTTGTAAAGGCTATTTTGTGATCTCTTGGCCATACACCGACGGTTGTGTACTGCTATAATGGAGGTTCTGCAGTCGCCGACGGGTGACGAAATCACAAACTTGTGGGTAAAGAGGTACAAACTCTGCAAAGTCTAAAAACTATCATGATAGCCGAGCTTACGGTTACGAGCGCCTGGCCAACTTCCGTGATTAGTTGGGATTGTTATTGGATTTTGATTATGGTTTGGTTTTGGTTATGTTTTGGGGACTGTTGAGTCTGGGTGATAAGATGGGTTGCATGACTGTTGAGTCATGGCAACGAGGTTGGTCTCGGTGGGAGACAAAGTTGTTTATGAGATGAAATGGTATTCGTGAAATGGTAGCGAATACGAGGAGGTATTCGTGAGCAAGAATGAGGTTGATTGATGTCTGGTTGTGACATGGAAGGTAATGAACATAATGGAGGTATGATTGGTATTTTAATACATGTTGGGATTACATTCACTTAAAGATGAGTTGCTGTTTTATCATGGTTTTGATAAATAACTTTGCTTTCTGCAATGAGCCTTTTATACCTACCTTGTTATGAGCTTCATATCATATTTTTCCCGCACTTGCTGAGTACATCATTGTACTCAAACTTGCATTATTTCATAATCAGCAACAGGAGAAGATTACTATGAAGACCAAGCAGAGCATTAGGCATGTAAGCTGTCCTCAACCTTGCCTGTGTGGATGGAGTAGAGATGGAGCCACTGCTGCCTAGAATTGCTTCCGCATTAGTTAAATTGCTTCCGCATTAGTTAGAAGACTTCCGCTGCATAGAAATAAGACTTCCGCTGTGAGCATGAGTCCAAGACTCATGAAACATTGTAATAAACTCTGTTATTCGTGGTTATATATATTCTGAATTCAGTTTGTGGAACATATGTGTATGTGTGATGAACATCCTGGGCACACATATGCATCAGTTCTCGGTTCCATGGTTTTCCACAGAATTGAGTGCGTCACACATCCTATAGGGTCTCTTTGCTATGGGTGCAGTTCCGGGTACCAAGTCAATGGCCAAATCAATGTCCCGATCAGGTGGCATACCTGGAAGCTCCACTGGAAACACGTTCGAGAATTCTTGAACCACTGGAATGCTGTCCAATGTTGCTCCTTCGATGTGGTTCAAGATTGCCTTTTCGGTTGTTTGTTGGGTTGACTCAAACTCGACACGAATACCGTGCTCATTTGTCAACTGCATGCTTCTTTCAGCACATTGGATTACCCCGTTGTGCTTGCTTAACCAATCCATCCCGAGTATTATGTCAATCCCTTGGGAATCCAAGACAATGAGGTTGGCAAGGAAGTCTACCCCCCTTATTTTAAGGCTTACTTTCGGACATACTATATTAGTCCTCATCTCTCCACCGGGAGAATTAACTAACATAGCACATTTTAAGTGTGATATGGGTAGATTATGCTTGGCAACATACTTGGATGATATGAAGGAATGTGATGCTCCTGAATCAAATAAGATGGTGGTTGTGTTAGAGTTGGCAAGGAACATACCAATTACGACGTCCGCAGCCTGTTGTGCTTCTTCAGCAGAGACTTGGTTCACGTTGCCGCGAGCATAGTTCTGCTGTCCACGGTTTCGTTGATTGTCCCCTCCGTTTGGTCGCGGGTTCTGCTTGTGCACGTTGCCTTGCTGTCCAGGGCCTATCTTCGGGCACTGGCTCGCGAAGTGTCCTGTTTCCCCGCATGCAAAGCATGCCCTGTTGCCTACGGCAGCAGGTACGTTGGGGTGGGGGTTTTGAACAGGAGCGCCCATGTTGGGTCGGGGCATAGGAGGCAAGGACACACGAGGTGCTTGTGCAACGGGTCATTGCTGTGGTGGCTGACTAGGGCGGTATGCAGGAGCGGTCGATCCATACTGCGGTGCGGCCGGGGGCATGTACCGAGGTCATACGTTGCTCCCTTGGGGCTGGTATGACATCTTCCTCTTGCACTCTCGCTCGATCTCTCGGATCTTGCTTTCGACTACTATAGCCTTGTCAACCAGCTTCTGAAAGCTTTCGTAGTCATTGTTGAGGAGCTGAACCTGAATCTCATTGTTCAACCCTCTCATGAACAGGTATTGCTTCCTCTGGTCTGAGTTGACATCTTCGGGTGCATACCAGGACAGTTGTGTGAACTTGTTGAGATACTCATTCACGCTTCTCTGTCCTTGGCGGAGACCTTCAAACTCCTGTATCTTGAGCATCATTACACCAGCAGGGATGTAATGAGAGTGGAAACTCTCCTTGAACTCAGTCCAAGTGATCGCTTCCGGGTTGACATGAGCGTTGCATAGGGCATCACACCAGTCAGCGGCAGCTCCCATGAGTTGGTGACGCAAAAAGAACCTTCTCTCGGTCATTGCACTGCACTATGGCAAGCTTCTTCTCCATGGATTTCAACCAGTCGTCGGCCTCCATGGGGTCGTTAGCTTGAGCAAAGGTGGGTGGTCGAGTCCTCATGAACTCACCCAGTCTGTTGTGAGCCGGTGGTGGTGGTGGCGGTTGTGCCGGAACGGGGTTGTTGTTGTTGGCCTGCAACTGACCCAAAGTTTGGATCATGGTTTGCATAAGTTGATTCTGCATGGCCATCAACCGTTCCAGGTTGTTCTCACTAGCTCCGGGGTTAACAGGAACTTCATCGTGGCCATCCTCTTGGTTGTCATTGACGTTCCTTCGGCCGGCGTTTCCTCTCACCATCTGTGAGAGAGAGAACGAAATAGAATAGAAGGTTAGAAGGTTAGGTAGATCCCCTCAACTATATGCATCAAGGTGGGTTGGACTATATATATTAGCCCATATGAGGATGTGAACAAGTGCCGAAGCATTTCACTCCTCTTTCTACTTATGTGTGGATATGGACAATGCTTTGAGACGTCCCACAACTCACACTAAGCACATAATCACAAACAATCATCACAAGGTCTCACACAACTCCTATTCAAGACTTATTTAATGGGGGTCCTATATGGCTTAGGGTGTTGCCAATCTGTGATCCAACTATGGCCTTTCTAGGCTTGCATCCTATGTCAAGGCATTTTCAAGGCAAATCTATGCATCCTAGGCTTGCATCCTATGGTCAGCGTGGCTTAGCTACCAATCTGTGTCGGATGCCAATCTATGATCTATCTAAGCGTGTAACCTACCGTCAACCCATGGCTCCGATACCAATCTGTGATGCCCTCAATTCTGTGGAAAACCACGGAACCGAGAACTGACGCATATGTGTACCCAGGATGTTCATCACACATATACACATCATCCACAAACTGAATTTCAGAATATATATATGACCACGAATA
Organism: Neostapfia colusana; assembly: GCA_030760725.1. Lineage (NCBI taxonomy): Eukaryota > Viridiplantae > Streptophyta > Magnoliopsida > Poales > Poaceae > Neostapfia > Neostapfia colusana. Next base: position 92,612,284 of record JASWHV010000001.1, read on the forward strand.
ACAGAGTTTATTACAATGTCCCATGAGTCTTGGACTCATGTTCAAAGAGGAAGTCTTAATCTAACAATGGAAGTATTATTTCAGCGGAAGTCTTATTTCTATGCAACGGAAGTCTTCTAACTAGTGCGGAAGCAATCTAAGCAGTAGTGGCTCCATCTCTACTCCATCCCCACAGGCAAGGTTGAGGACAGATTACAAGCCTAATTCTCCACTTGATCTTCATAGTAATCTTCTCCTGTTGCTGATGATGAAATAATAATGCAAGTTTGAGTATAATGGTGTACTCAGCAAGTGCGGGAAAATATGATATGTAGCTCACAACAAGGTAGGTATAAAAAAAGGCTCATTGCAGAAAGCAAAGTTATTTATCGAAAAACCATGATAAAACAACAACTTATCTTTAAGTGAACGTAATCCCAACATGTATTAAAATACCAATAATCCCTCCGTTATGTTCATTACCTTCCATGTCCCAACCAGACATTAATCAACCACATTCTTGCTCACGAATACCTCCTCGTATTCGCTACCATCTCACGAATACCTTCTCGTATTCGCTACCATTTCATCTCCTAAAGAATTTCCGTCTCACACCGTTCAACCTTGTTGCCATGACTCAACAGTCATGCAACCCATCTTATCACCCGGACTCAACAGTCCCAAAAACATAACCAAAACCAAACCATAACCAAATCCATAACCAATAACCATCCAAACTAATGATGGAAGTTGGTCAGGCGCTCGTGGCCGTAAGCTCGGCTATCATGATAGTTTTAGACTGTGCAGAATTTGCACCTCTTTACCCACAAGTTTGTGATTTCGTCACCCGTCGGCGATTGCAGAACCTCCATTATACCAATACACAACCGTCGGTGTATGGACAAGAGATCACAAAATAGCTTTTACAAAGGGGTTACTAGATGTATGGACTCACTAAGGTTTCACCGGCAGGCTAGAATCTCCAATTCTCCCACCCACGGGCCCCCTCTTGTGCCATGCAGTTCCCAGGGCGGTCCACACTCGACTCCCATTCCCCGCGCCTTCCACGGTCCATAACAATCTAGCAACTTATCTAATTAGTCAGCTAAGCCGCACCCATACTTGGCCTTGTGGTGGCACTGTTATCCTGGCATGTGCATGCATGAACCGGTCCTTAGATCTACGGCAAGTAAACCACCATCTCATGCTACCTCACTCACAAATCCAGTCTTGCCTAGATCTCCCTCCGATCCATGTTCATTAACAACATCAGTTTCTCATTATCATTACGAGTGCAGTTAGCTAGACACATCTATCTCGCTTCCCAATCCCATGGACTCAGTGAAGCATAAAAGTAAAAACCATACCCGACTCATAAACTTCCCTGGCGACAAGGGTGGTTTAACCAAAGCTAGTAAACTCCTATAAAAGGGTTTCCCATCATGTTTGACTCAGCACACACACCTTTTCACAAAACAAAACAGTTTTTCCCAAAACATAGGATCAATATGGTCAAGGGGCACTTGCCTTGTTCTTGCGGTTCCGGTTGCTCTTGGATCTCGAAACCTTGTTGTTGCAGCTCGTCGTAGATAGCTCCCTAAGCTTGTCCTTCTATACAAGATCACGCACATAGAAGATTCACAGCAATCAATATCATGCATAAACTTTAACTAGATGCATTGATGTATTTGCATGCTATCCTATGATCAGTTTTATTAGATCGGTTTGTACGTGTTCTTGCATGGCTTGCAGGGTTTTACGATGAAAAGAGGTGTTCGGATCAAATGGGAGCGTGGCGATGATCTTGTCTTTAAATCAACCCGATCAACAAGTGTTCTGTCCACGAGAAAGCTTCTGATCGAAAGGAATTGAAGAACAAATGCAAAGAATAAATGAAGATGTCGCAAGGTGATATTGGAGACCTACCTTACGTTCTTCGTGGTCTCGGAGTCCTTCTCTTAGCAAGACTGATCGTTGGGCTCTCTTCTGGTGATCTTCCTCGACTGAACTCCGGCGATGGGCTTACTCGGCGAGTTGGGGCTAGGGCTCTAAGTCGTCGGCTCAGGAGGTGGAAAAAGAAGTTTGTGGTTTCGGCCAAAGGTTCTGGGTTCTATTTATAATCGGGAGAAGAAGAGTCCTAATCTGATTGTATTTCGAATAAGAGTCCTATTCAGATTGTCGCTGAATCTTAACAACTTATCTTTAGTCGATTTGGTGCGGTAACATTGTGGAATTCAGGTCGGTTTCTTCTCCGTACCGATATTTCTACGCGTACAGAATCCAAAAACCGATCCAAAACTTGTTACCTCCGCGGTGATGAGCTTCGGAAGCTCCACGTGTCCACCGAGGCGTGGTCTCTCCCTTTCTGCAGAGACGAGCTCCGGTTGTGCCGCGTGTCAAGCGAGCGAGACCTCCCTCTCCTTCGAAGGTGAGCTCCGCGTGTGCCATGTATCCTGGCGGTCGGGACCTCCTCCCTATTCGGAGGTGGCTGCGCGCACACCACGTGTCAGTGCCGGACCTTCCCTCTCCTTAGAAGTGGCTCCGGGTGTGCCACGTATCCATTTTGGACCTCCCTCTCTTCGGAGGCGAGCTCGTGAATGCCACGCGTCAAGTAGCGCCGGACTCCCTTTTTCCTCAGAGACGAGCTCTGAGGTCGACACGTGTCCAACAGTGTCGGACCTCCTGGAGATATGCTCCGATGGCGACATGTGTCCAATAGAACCAGACTTCTCGGAGGTGAGCTCTGAGATCGACACGTATCCCGTGCGACTGGTCCTCTGATTTCCTTGGTGACTAGCTCCGAAGCTGACATGTGTCCTGCGTCTGGCCTTGCTTCTCTGCAGAGGCTAGCTCCGGGAGCAACACGTGTCCCACAGGGTCGGACCTCTCCCCCTTTGCGGGGATGAGCTCCAAAGGCGTCATGTAGCGAGTTTAGCGGTGGACCTCTCCCCAATTGCGGAGATGAGCTCCAAAGGCACCATGTGGCCAGCGGGCCGTGGGAGTTGTCTTCGGTGCTCTTGGTGAATTGGATTTTTGCTCTTTTTGGCTATCTTTTTTATTCTTTCTCTGTTCCCACTTCTTTAAAAATGTTTTCTCTACGTGAAACATGAATACATGCAGAAACCGAAAATTAGGGTGTCACAACAGGAGCGGTCGATCCATACTATGGTGCGGCTGGGGGCATGTACCGAGGTCATATGTTGCTCCCTTGGGGATGGTATGGTATCTTGCTCTTGCACTCTCGCTCGATCTCTCGGATCTTGCTTTTAACCACTATAGCCTTGTCGACCAGCTTCTTGAAGCTCTCGTAGTCTTTGTTGAGGAGCTGAACCTGGATCTCATTGTTCAACCCTCTCATGAACAGGTATTGCTTCCTCTGGTCTGAGTTGACATCTTGGGGGCATACCGTGACAGTCGTGTGAACTTGTTGAGATACTCATTCACGCTTCTCTGTCCTTGGCGGAGACCTTCGAACTCCTGTCTCTAGAGCACCATTACACTAGCAGGGATGTAATGAGAGCAGAAACTCTCCTTGAACTCAGTCCAAGTGATTGTCTCCGGGTTGACATGAGCGTTGCATAGGGCATTCCACCAGTCAGCGGCAACTCCCATGAGTTGGTGCGACACAGAAAGAACCTTCTCTCGGTCATTGCACTGCACTATGGCAAGCTTCTTCTCCATGGATTTCAACCAGTCGTCGACTTCCATGGGGTCGTTAGCTTGAGCAAAGGTGGGTGGTCGAGTCCTCATGAACTCTCCCAGTCTGTTATGAGCCGGCGGTGGTGGTGGTGGTGGTGCCGGAACGGGGTTGTTGTTGTTGGCCTGCAACTAACCCAAAGTTTGGATCACAGTTTGCATAAGTTGATTCTGCATGGCCAACAACCATTTCAGGTTGTTCTCACCAGCTCCGGGGTTAAAAGGAACTTCATCGTGGCCATCCTCTTGGTTGTTACGGACGTTCCTTCGGCCAGCGTTTCCTCTCACCATCTGTGAGAGAGAACGAAATAGAATAGAAGGTTAGATGGATCCCCCTAACTATATGCATCAAGGTGGATTGGACTATATATATTAGCCCATATGAGGATGTGAACAAGTGCCGAGGCATCTCACACCTCCTTTCTACTTATGTGTGGGTATGGACAACGCTTGAGACGTCCCACAACTCACACTCAACATTTAATCACAACAATCATCACAAGGGCTCACACAACTCCTATTCAAGGCTTTATTCAAATGGGGTCCTATATGGATTTAGGGTGATGCATCCTAGGTTTGCATCCTATGGTCAGCGTGGATCAGCTACCAATCTATGATCATGCTAGGTTGTGTTATCTACGATCAACCCGTGGCAGGTTGATACCAATATGTGCCTGATACCAACTTGTGACCTCTATCTAAGCGTGTAACCTACCGTCAACCCGTGGCTCTGATACCAATCTGTGACTCCCTCAATTCTGTGGAAAACCACAGAACCGAGAACTGATGCATATGTGTGCCCAGGATGTTCATCACACATATACCATCATCCACAAACTGAATTTTAGAATATATATATATATATATGTGTATATATATATGACCACGAATAACAGAGTTTATTACAATGTCTCATGAGTCTTGGACTCATGCTCACAGCGGAAGTCTTAATCTAACAGCGGAAGTCTTTATTTCTATGCAGCGGAAGTTTTCTAACTAGCGCGGAAGCAATCTAAGCAGTAGCAGCGGCTCCATCTCTACTCCATTCCCTCACAGGCAAGGTTGAGAACAGATTACACGTCTAATGCTCCACTTGGTCTTCATAGTAATGTTCTCCTGTTGCTGATGATGAAATAATAATGTAAGTTTGAGCACAATAATGTACTCAACAAGTGCGGGAAAATATGCTATGTAGCTAACAACAAGGTAGGTATAAAAGGGCTCATTGCAGAAAGCAAAGTTATTTATCAAAACAACGATAAAACAGTAACTTATCTTTAAGTGAATGTAATCCCAACATGTATTAAAATACCAATCATACCTCCATTATGTTCATTACCTTCCATGTCCCAACCAGACACTAATCATCCTCATTCTTGCTCACGAATACCTTCTCGTATTTGCTATCATCTCACGAATACCATCTCGTATTCGCTACCATTTTATTTCATAAACAATTCCGTCTCACACTGAGACCAATCTCGTTGCCATGACTCAACAGTCATGCAACCAATCTTATCACCCGGACTCAACAGTCCCAAAAACCAAAGCAAAACCAAACCATCCAAAACCATCCCAAAATAACCATCCAACTAATCATGGAAGTTGGCCAGGCGCTCGTGACCGTAAGCTCGGCTATCATGATAGTTTTAGACTCTGCAGAGTTTGCACCTCTTTACCCACAAGTTTGTGATTTCGTCACCTGTCGGCGACTGTAGAACCTCCATTATACCAGTACACAACCGTCGGTGTATGGCCAAGAGATCACAAAATAGCCTTTACAAGGGGGCTACTAGATGTATGGACTCACTAAGGTTTCACCGGCAGGCTAGAATCTCCAATTCTCCCACCCACGGGCTCCCTCTTGTGCCATGCAGTTCCCAGGGCAGTCCTCACTCGACTCCCATTCCCCGCGCCTTCCACGGTCCATAACAATCTAGCAACTTACCTAATTAGTCAGCTAAGCCGCACCCATACTTGGCCTTGTGGTGGCACTGTTATCCTGGCATGTGCTCGCATGAACCAGTCCTTAGATCTACGTCAAGTAAACCACCATCTCTTTCTACCTCATTCACAAACCCAGGCTTGCCTAGATCTCCCTCCGATCCATGTTCACTAACAAAATCAGTTTTCTAATTATCATTACGAGTGCAGTTAGCTAGACACATCTATCTCGCTTCCCAATCCTATGGACTCAGCGAAGCATAAAAGCAAAAACCATACCCGACTCATAAACTTCCCTAGCGACAAGGGTGCTTTAACCAAAACTAGTAAACTCCTATAAAAGGGTTTCCCATCATGTTTGACTCAGCACACACACCTTTTCGCAAAACAAAACAGTTTCCCAAAATATAGGATCAATATGGTCAAGGGGCACTTGCCTTGTTCTGGTGGTTCCGGTTGCTCAAAATCTTGTTGTTGTACTCCGTCGTAGGTAGCTCCCTGAGCTTGTCCTTCTATACATGATCACGCACATACAAGATTTACATCAATCAATATCATGCACAAACTTTAACTAGATGCGATGATGCTTATGCATGTTAATCCTATGATGCAGTTTAGTTTGTACGTGTTCTTGCATGGCTTGCATGGGTTTTATGATGAACGGAGTTGTAGAGATCAATTGTGGACGTAGCGATGATCTTGACTTTATATTAAATCGATCAACAGGTGATCTGTCCACGGAAAAGCTTCTGTTCGAAAGGAATCGAAGAATAGATGCAAAGAACAAGCGATGATGTCATAAGGTAGTATTGGAGACCTACCTTACGTTCTCCTTGGTCTCGGGGTCCTTCTCTTAGCAAGACAGATCGTTGGGGCTCTCTTCCGGCGATCTTCCTCGACTGAACTCCGATGAAGGGTTTATTCGGCGAGTTGGGGCTAGGGCTCTAAGTCGTTGGCTCATGAGTTGGAAAAGAAGTTCGTGGTTTCGGCCAAATGTTCTGGGTTCTATTTATAATTGGGAAGAGAAGAGTCCTAATCTGATTGTATTTCGAATAAGAGTCCTATTCAGATTGTTGTTGAATCTTAACAACTTATCTTTACTTAATTTCGTGCGGTAACATTGTGGAATTCATGTCGGTTTCCTCCCGTCCGGTATTTCCTCGCGTACAGAAGCAAAAACCGTTCCAGAATTCGTTTCCTCCGCGGTGATGGGCTCCGGAAGCTCCACGTGTCCTGCAGGAACCCGGGCTCCCTTTTTCCGTAGAGACAAGCTCCGGTTGTGCCGCGTGTCAGGCGGACGAGACCTCCCTCTTCTTCAGAGGTGAGCTCCGCGTGCGCCACGTGTCTGGTTGGTCGGGACTTCCCCTCTCAACAGAGGTGTGCTCCGTGAATGCCACGTGTCAGTTTCCGGACCTCCCTTCTCTTTGGAGGCGAACTCCGAGGTCGACACGTGTCCAATAGTGACGGACCTCCCGGAGGTGAGCTCCGTAAGTGACACGTGTCCGGTAGTGTCAGACCTCCCGGAGGTGAGTTCTGAGAGCGACACGTGTCCCGTGTGGCTGGTTCTCTCTTTTTCGTGGTGACTAGCTCCGCAGTTGACACGTGTCCTGCGGGACTGGCCTCGCTTCTCCGCAAGGGATAGCTCCGGGGGCAACACGTGCCCCACTGGGTCTAGCTTCTCCCCCTTTGTGGGGACGAGCCCTGAGCCTGCCACGTAGCCAATTTAGCGGCGGGAGTTGTCTTTGGCGCTCTCTGTGAACTGGATGTGGCTCCTTTTGGCTATCTTTTTGATATTTTCTCTATTTCAGCTTTTTTAAAAATGTTTTCTCTACGTGAAACATGAATACATGCAAAAACCAGAATTGAGGGTGTCACAGGAATAAAGTGAGTCATGTGCCTCTTTTAATATCGTGTCGCGGATGTGCTTCACGTTAGGCACACAAATCCTTTTTCCAAGCCAAAGCGTACCCTTCTCATCTTCCTTGAAGTCCTTCTCTATTACTTGTCGGATCCTTTCCTTGATCTCCTTGATCTCCTCATCCGTACCTTGGCCGTCTCTTATCTCTTGTTCCAATGAAGATTGGAGTTCCATCACTTCCATCTGTTTCAAGAATCCGAGATGTAACCGTTCGAACTCCTTTCGTAGCTCGGGTGGTAGCTCCCGAACCGTAAGTTGGCGACATGCTCTCTTCCGGCTCAATGCATCGGCTACTACATTGGCCTTTCCGGGGTGATAGTTGATTCCAACATCATAATCCTTGATAATTTCCAACATCGACGTTGCCTCAAATTCAAATCCGTTTGGGTGAATATGTACTTGAGGCTTTTATGATCCGTATAGATCTCACATCGATGACCAAGGATATAATATCTCCAAATCTTCAATGCATGCACCATGGCTGCGAGTTCCAAGTCATGTGTGGGATAATTGAGCTCGTGTTAATTGAGTTGTCTCGACGCATAGGATACCAATTGTCCCTCTTGCATGAGCACACATCCAAGCCCTTGTCTAGATGCGTCACAATATATGTCAAAGCTCTTGCTTACGTCCGGCAATACCAAAACCGGCGCTGTGGTTAGCCTCTTCTTGAGCACCTCAAAGCTTTCTTGGCACGCTGGTGTCCACTGGAAGGCTTTTCCCTTCGTTAGCAAATCCGTCATAGGCTTTGCTATCTTAGAGAAGTCCTTGATGAACTGTCGGTAGTATCTAGCCATCCCAAGAAAACTCCGAATATCCCTCACGTTTTGCGGTTGGTTCCACTTCAGAACATCTCCCACTTTTCCGGGATCAACCGATACTCCTTCCTCGGAGATGATGTGGCCTAGGAACGATATCTTCTTTAGCCAAAATTGACATTTGCTGAGCTTGGCATACAGCTGATGCTCTCGCAGCTTCTGTAATGTCAATGTCAAGTGTTCTTCATGTTCCTCCTCACTTTTTGAATACACCAAAATGTCGTCTATGAAAACCACGACGAACTTCTCCAAGTACTCCATGAAGACCTTGTTCATGAGGAACATGAAGTATGCAGGTGCGTTCGTTAACCCAAAAGTCATCACGGTATATTCATACGAACCATACCGTGTTCGAAAGGCAGTCTTGGGTATATCGGAGGGCTTAATCTTCAGCTGGAAGTATCCTGACCGAAGATAAATCTTGGAGAACACTCGGGCTCCCTTCATCTGGTCGAACAGATCCTCTATACGGGGCAGAGGGTACTTGTTCTTGATCGTCACCACATTGAGAGACCTATAGTCCACGCACATCCTTTGGGTTCCATCCTTCTTGTCTACGAAGAGCACAGGGGCTCCCCATGGTGACGAGCTTGGACGTATAAAACCCTTCTCTAGCTGCTCCTGACTTTTTTTTCTTGAGCTCCACTAGTTTGTTGACGGGCATCCTATAGGGTTTCTTTGCTATGGGTGCAGTTCCGGGTACCAGGTCAATGGAAAACTCAATGTCCCGGTCAGGTGGCATACCTGGAAGTTTTTCCGGGAACACGTCCGAGAATTCTTGGACCACCGGAATGTTATCAAATGTTGCTCCTTCGACGTGGTTCAACATGGCCTTCTCGGTAGTTGGCTGGGCTGACTCGAACTCGATACGGGTTCCGTGCTCGTTTGTCAACTGCACGCTCCTCTCAGCACATTGGATTACTCCGTTGTGCTTACTTAGCCAATCCATTCCGAGTATTATGTCGAGCTCTTGGGAATCCAAGACAATGAGATTGGCAAGGAAGTCTACCCCCCTTATTTTAAGGTTTACTTTCAGACATACTATATTAGTCCTCATCTCTCCACTGGGAGAATTAACCAACATAGTATAGTTCAAGTGTGATATGGGTAGATTATACTTGGCAACATACTTGGATGATATGAAGGAATTTGATGCTCCGGAATAAAATAGAATGGTGGCTGGGTTGGAGTTGGCAAGGAACATACCAATCACGACGTCCTCAGCCTGTTGTGCTTCCTCAACAGAGACATGGTTCACGTTGCCGCGAGCGTAGTTCTGCTGTCCACGGTTTCCTTAATTGGCTCCTCCTAGGCTTACATCCTATGTCAAGGTGGTTTCGATGCCAATCTATGCATCCTAGGCTTGCATCCTATGGTCAGCGTGGCTTCTAATACCAATCTGTTACTAGGGTGCGTCCTACAGTCAACGTGGTTCAGCTACCAATCTGTGATCAATCTAGGCTTGTGACCTACAGTCAACCGTGGTAGCTTGGTACCAATCTGTGGATTGTACCAATCTGTGACTAGGCATGGCAGCTCTAATATCAATCTGTGACCTATCTAGGCTGCGTGATCTACGATCAACTCGTGGCAGGTTGATACAAATTTGTGTTTTCTATCTAGGCGTGTAATATACCGTCAACCCGTGGCTCTGATACCAATCTGTGACGCCCTCAATTCTGTAGAACACAGAACCGAGACCTGATGCGTATGTGTGCCCAGGATATTCATCACACATACACATATCATCCACGAACTGAATTTCAGAATATATATAACCTCGAATAACAGGGTTTATTACAATATTTCATGAGTCTTGGGCTCATGCTAGCAGAGGAAGTCTTATCTAGCAGCGGAAGTCTTTATTCTAGCAGCGGAAGTCTTCTAAACTATGCGGAAGCAAACTAAGCAGCAGCAGCGGCGGCTCCATCTCTACTCCATCCCCACAGGCAAGGTTGAGGACAGATTATACGCCTAATGCTCCACGGGGTCTTCATAGTACTCCTCTCCTGTTGCTGATGATGAAGTAATAATGCAAGTTTCAGTACAATGATGTACTCAGCAAGTGCGGGAAAATATGATATGTAGCTCACAGTAAGGAAGGTATAAAAAGGCTCACTACAGAAAGCAAAGTTTATTTCTCAAAACAAGATAAAAGCAGCAACTTAGCTTTAAGTGAATGTAATTCGAAAATGTATTAACATTCACATACCTCCATTATGATTCATCCCTTTCCATGTCTCAACCAGACATTAATCAACTTTGCTCATGAATACCATCTCGTATTCACTACCATCTCATAAATACCATCTCGTATTCGCTACCATCTCACGAATACCATCTCGTATTCGCTACCATTCAATTATGTCTCATTCCGAGACCAAATCCCGTTGCCATGACTCAACAGTCATGCAACCAATTTCATAACCCGGACTCAACAGTCCCAAAAACCAAACCATAACCAACCAATATCCAAAACCATTATAAAAAATCCTCCCAACTAATCATGTGGGTTGTCTAGGCGCTCGTGACCGTAAACTCGGCTATCATGATAATTTTAAGACTCTGCAGAGTTTGTACCACTTTACCCACAAGTTTGTGATTTTGTCACCCGGCGGCGACTGCAGAACCTCCATTATACCAGTACACAACCGTCGGTGTATGGTCAAGGGATCAAAAAATAGCCTTTACAAAAGGGTTACTAGATGTATGGACTCACAAAGGTTTCACCGCCAGGCTAGAATCTCCAATTCTCCACCCATGGGCCCCCTCTTGTGCCATGCAGTTCCCAGGGCAGTCCTCACTCGACTCCCATTCACCGCACCTTCCACGGTCCACAATCTAGCAACTTACCTAATTACTCAGCTAAGCCGCACCCATATTTGGCCTTGTGGTGGCACTGTTATCCTGGCATGGCTCGGATGAACCGGTCCTTAGATCTATGGCAAGTAACCACCATCTCATGCTACCTCATTCACAAACCCAGGCTTGCCTAGATTTCCCTCCGATTAATGTCCACTATCAACATCAGTTTCTCATTATTATTCATGAGAGTGCAGTTAGCTAGACACATCTATCTCGATTCCTGTATCCCATGGACTCAACGAAGCATAAAAGCAAAAACCATACCTGACTCATTAACTTTCCCGGTGACAAGGGTGGCTAACAAAACTAGTAAACTCCAATCAAAGGGTTTCTCATAATATTGACTCAAGCGCACACACCTTTTTGCAAACAAAACAGTTTTCCAAAATATGGGATCAATATGGTCAAGGGGCACTTGCCTTGTTCTTGCGGTTCCTGTTGCTCAATTTCTTGCTGTTGTAGTCCGTCATAGGTAGCTCCCTGAGCTTGTCCTTCTATACGCGATCACGCACATACAAGATTCACAGCAATCAATACATGCACAAACTCTACTTTAAGATGCAATGATGCATATGCATGCTAATCCTATGATGTAGTTTTATTAGATCAGTTTGTACGTGTTCTAGCATGTATTGCATGGGTTTTACGATGAACAGTGGTGTATGGATCAAAGGTGGATGTGGTAATGATCTCGACTCAAGATCAAACCGATCAACACGTGATCTATCCATGAAAAAGCTTCTGTTCGAAGGGATCGAAGAACATATGCAATGAAAACACGATGATGTTGTAAGGTGGTATTGGAGACCTAACTTACGTTCTTCTTGGTCTCGGGGTCCTTCCTTTAGCAGATTGTCGGCTCTCCTCCGGCGATGGCAATCGTCTCTGGCTTTGTCGGCGATCTCTCCGGTGGTCAAACTCGATGAAGGGGTTTACTCGTCGAGCTGGGGGCTAGGGATCTAAGTTGTCCTCTCAGGAGGTGGAAAAGAAGTACGTGGTTGCAGCCAAAGGTTCTGGGTTCTATTTATAATCGGGAAGAGAATAGTTCTAATCTGATTGGATTTTGAATAAGAGTCCTATTCAAATTGTTTTTGAATCTTAACTACTTATCTTTAGTTGATTTGATGTGGTAACATTGTAGAAATTGTGTCGGTTTCCTCAGTACCGGGGATTCCCATGCGTACAGAAGAAAAACCGCTTCAAAATTGCGTCCTTACGCGGTGATGAGCTCCGGAAGCTCCACTTGTCCAGCGGGAACCTGGGCTCCCCTTTCCGCAGAGAGAGCTACGGTTGTGCCGCGTGTCAGGCGGGCGAGACCTCCCTCTTCCTCAGAGGCGAGCTCCGCGTGCGCCATGCGTCCTGGCGGGCGGGACCTCCCCTCTCTCCAGAGATGAGCTCCGTGTGCCCACATGTCTGTTGGGTCGGGACCTCCCCTCTCAACAGAGGCGAGCTCCACGAACGCCATGTGTCAATTCCGGACCTCCCCTCTCTTCGGAGGTGAGCTCCGATAGTGCCACGTATCCTAACAGCGCCAGACTTCCTTTTTGCTCGGAGGTGAGCTCCGAGGTAGACACGTGTCCAACAGTGATGGACCTCCCGGAGATGAGCTCCGAAGGTGACACGTGTTCGGTCGTGTCGGACCTCCCGGAGACGAGCTCCGGACGTGACACGTGTCCAATAGGACCGGACCTCTCGGAGGTGAGCTCCGAGATCGACACGTGTCTGGCGGGGCCGGACCTGTCGGAGGCGAGCTCTGAGAGCGGCACGCGTCCCGCGCAGCTGGTCCTCTCTTTTTCCGCAATGGCAAGCTCCGAAGGTGACACGTGTCCTGCGGGCTGACCTCGCTTCTCCGCAGAGGCTAGCTCCGGGGGCAACACGTGTCCCACGGGGTCGGACCTTGCCCTTTGCCGCAGGGACGAGCCCCGATCCTGCCACATAGACAGTTCAGCGGCGGACCTCTCCCCCTTTGCGGAGATGAGCTCCAAATGCGGCACATGGCCAGTGGGCCACGGGAATTGTCTTCGGCGCTCTCTGTGAACTGGATTTGACTCTGTGAACTGGATTCGACCTCGCTCCTTTCGCAGGGACGAGCAGTTACATGGGGTCCAATGTGACGCCCCCAATACTGTGGAAAACCACAGAACCGAGAACTGATGCATATGTGTGCCCAAGATGTTCATCACACATATACACATCATCCACAAATTGAATTCGGAATATATATATTACCACGAATAACAGGGTTTTATTACAATGTCTCATGAGTCTTGGACTCATGCTAATAGCGGAAGTCTTAATCTAACAGCGGAAATCTTTATTCTAGGAGCGGAAGTCTTCTAACTAATGCGAAAGAAATCTAGACAGCAGCAGCTCCATCTCTGCTCCATCCCCACAGGCAAAGTTGAGGACAGATTACACGCCTAATGCTCCACTTGGTCTTCATAGTAATATTCTTCTGTTGCTGATGATGAAATAACAATGCAAGTTTGAGTACAATGATGTATTTAGCAAGTGTGGGAAAATATGATATGCAGCTCACAACAAGGTAGGTATAAAAAGGCTCATTTGCAGAAAGCAAAGTTATTTATCAAAACCACAATAAAACAGCAACTTAACATTAAGTGAACGTAATCCCAACATGTATTAAAATACCAACATACCTCCATCACTTTCCATGTCCCAACCAGACATTAATCAACTTCATTCTTGCTCACGAATACCTTCTCGTATTCGCTACCATCTCACGAATACCATCTCGTAGTCGCTACCATTTCATCTCATAACCAATTCTGTCTCACGCAGAGACCAATCTCGTTGCCATGTCTCAACAGTCATGCAACCAATCTTATCACCTGGACTCAACAGTCCCGAAAAACAAACCAAAACCAAACCATAACCAATAACCATAACCATCCCAAAATAACCATCCAACTAATCATGGAAGTTGGCCAGGCGCTCGTGACCGTAAGCTCGGCTATCATGATAGTTTTAAGACTCTGCAGAGTTTGCACCTCTTTACCCACAAGTTTGTGGTTTTGTCACCCGTCGGCGACTGCAGAACCTCCATTATACCAGTACACAACCGTCGGTGTATGGTCAAGAGATCACAAAATAGCCTTTACAAAGGGGCTACTAGATGTATGGACTCACTAAGGTTTCACCGGCAGGCTAGAATCTCCAATTCTCCCACCCACGGGCCCCCTCTTGTGCCATGCAGTTCCCAGGGCAGTCCTCACTCGACTCCCACTCCCCGCGTCTTCCACGGTCCATAACAATCTAGCAACTTACCTAATTACTAAGCTAAGCCGCACCCATACTTGGCCTTGTGGTCGCACTGTTATTCTGGCATGTGCTCGCATGAACCGGTCCTTAGATCTACGGCAAGTAAACCACCATCTCATTCTACCTCATTCACAAACCCGGCTTGCCTAGATCTCCCTCCGATCCATGTTTATTAACAACATCAGTTTCTCATTATCATTACAAGTGCAGTTAGCTAGACACATCTATCTCGCTCCCCGTAATCCCGTGGACTTAGCTAAGCATAAAAGTAAAAAAACCATACCCAACTCATAAACTTCCCAGGCGACAAGGGTGATTTAACCAAAACTAGTAAACTCCTATGAAAGGGTTTCCCATCATGTTTGACTCAGCACACACACCTTTTCGCAAACAAAACAGTTTCCCAAAACATAGGATCAATATGGTCAAGGGGCACCTGCCTTGTTCTGTCGGTTCCTGTTGCTCAAAATCTTGTTTTTGTAGTCCATCGTAGGTAGCTCCCAGAGCTTGTCCTTCTATACACGATCACGCACATACAAGATCCACAGCAATCAATAGCATGCATAAAATCTACTTTAAGATGCAATGATGTATATGCGTGTCAATCCTATGGTGCAGTTTTTATTAGATCGGTTTGTACGTGTTCTTGCATGGATTGCATGGGTTTTACGATAAACAGAGTTGTAGAGATCAATTGTGGACGTGGCGATGATCTTGACTTTTGATCAAATCGATCAAAAAGTGATCTGTCCACGAAAAAGCATCCGTTCAAAAGGAATCGAAGAACAGATGCAAAGAAAACGCGATGATGTCGTAAGGTAGTATTGGAGACCTACCTTATGTTCTTCTTAGTCTCGGGGTCCTTCTCCTATCAGACAGATCGCTGGGGCTCTCTTCGGTGATCTCTCTCGACCAAACTCCAGCAAAAGGTTTATTCGGCGAGCTGGGGCTAGGGCTCTAAGTCATCGGCTGAGAAGATGGAAAAGAAGTTTATGGTTTCGGCCAAAGGTTCTGGGTTCTCTTTATAATCGGGAAGAAAGAGTTCTAATCTAATTGGACTTCGAATAAGAGTCCTATTCAACTTGTCGTTGAATCTTAACAACTTTTCTTTAGTTTATTTGGTGCGGTAACATCGTGGAATTCGTGTTGGTTTCCTCCCGTACCGGTATTCCCACGCGTATAGAAGCAAAAACCGCTCCAGAACATGTTACCTCCACGGTGATGAGCTCCGGAAGCCTCACGTGTACATCGGGCCTGGTCTCCCCCCTTTCCGCAGAGACGCGCTCCGGTTGTGCCGCGTGTCAAGCGAGCGAGACCTCCCTCTTTCTCAGAGGCGGGCTCCACGTGCGCCATGTATCCTGGCAGTCGGGACCCCCTCTCTATTCAGAGGTGGCTCCGCGCATGCCACGTGTCAGTGTCGGACCTCCCCTCTCTTCGGAGGTGGCTCCGGGTGTGCCACTTGTCCTAACAGCGCCAGACTTTCTTTCTTCTCAGAGTCGAGCTCCGAGGTTGACACGTGTCCAATAGGACCGGACCTCCCGGAGGTGAGCTCTGGAGGTGATACGTGTCCAGTAGTGTCGAACCTCCCGGATGTGAGCTCTGAGAGCAACACGTGTCCCGCGTGGCTGGTCCTCTCTTTTCCGCGGTGAATAGCTCCTAAGGTGACACGTGTCCTGCGGGACTGGCCTTGCTTCTCCACGGAGGCTAGCTCCGGGGGCAACACATGTCCCACAGGGTCGGGCCTTCCTCCCTTTGCAGAGATGAGCCCCGAGACTGCCACGTAGACATTTTAGCGGCGGACCCCTCCCCATTTGCGGAGATGAGCTCCGAACACGCCACGTGGCCAGCGAGCCGCGGAAGTTATCTTCGGTGCTCTCTATACACTGGAATTTGCTCTTTTTGGCTAACTTTTTAATGTTTTCTCTATTTCTTCTTATTTTAAAATGTTTTCTACATATAAAATATGAATATATACAGGACCCAAAAATGAGGGTGTCACATCCAATGATCACCTTTCTACCACTCTTCCGATAAAGGTGCAGCTCAAAAGTGGTGTCCTCAAGCTGCCCACGGAGAGCGTAGCACAGTCCAGTAAGTGCATCCCATGCGGCATCATCAATAGCTCCTGCCCTTATAGCTCTCCATGTGGGTGTGAAGTGCCGAATGACAACGCTACCGTTAGATAGGATGGTTACTTCAGCCTTCCACTCTTCATGTCCAAGACGAGGGACTTTCTTGAGAAAACATTCCGGGTATAAGCTGCAGCAATCCAGAAATTTTTTGAGCTCCCTACATATGTGTCCTCCTTCTATTCCGTCGGACCGAAATTCTTAAACTGAATGGTCGGCCCATTCATCACCTTCATGATTGGTCTCGGCAAGGGGTGGCTCCTCCTCGGGTTCATCTCCTCCCGTTATAGCTTCATGAGGCTCCACAGGGTGTAAGCCCGCATGAAACTCCTCTTGAGGCGCGTACCAATGCCGTTCTTGTGGATCATCCTCCATATTGTCTTCGAATGGTTCCACCTCTTCCGGGTCCTCTTCCTCTGTGACACCCTCAATTTCGTATTCATGCATGCATTCATAATTCATATAGAGAAAGCATTTGAAAAGCAGTAGAATAGGTTAAAGATAGCCAAAAAGAGCCAATTTCAGTTCGCCGAGGAGCGCTGTAGACAATTCCCGTGGCCCGCTAGCCACGTGGCACCTTCGGAGCTCATCCCCGCAAAGGGGGAGAGGTCCACACTAACTGGCTACATGGCAGGCTCGGAGCTTGCCTCTGAAAAAGGGGCGAGGTCCGACCCCGTGGGACACGTGTTGCCCCTGGAGCTAGCCTCTGCGGAGGAGCGAGGCCAGCCCCGCAGGACACGTGTCGCCTTCGGAGCTAGTCACTGCGGAAAAGATAGGACCAGCCGCGTGGGACACGTGTCGCTCTCGGAGCTCACCTCCGAGAGGTCCGGCCCCGCCAGACATGAGTCACCCTCGGAGCTCATCTCCGAGAGGTCCGACACTATGGGACACATGTCACTCTCGGAGCTTACCTCCGGGAGGTCTGGTTCTACTGGACATGTGTCATCCTCGGAGCTCACTTCCAAGGAGAAGACACTGCAGGACACACGTCAGCCTCGGAGCTCACCTCCAGGAGGTCCAATGCTGATGGACACGTGTCGACCTCGGAGCTCGTCTCTAGAAAGAGGAGAGGTCCCGCCCGCCAGGATGCGTGGCGCACACGGAGCTCACCTCTGAGGAAGAGGGAGGTCTCGCCCGCCTGACACGCGGCACAACCGAAGCTTTTTTCTGCGGAAAAGGGAGCCCAAGTTCCCGCTGGACACGTGGAGCCTCCAGAGCTCATCACCGCGGAGGTAACGAGATATTAAGCGGTTTTTCCTCTGTACGCGCGGGAATACCGACACGGAGGGAAACTGACACGATTTCTACGATTGATTCCGCACCAAATCGATTATAGATAAGTTGTTAAGATTCAAATACAAACTGAATAGGACTCTTATTTGAAATTCAATCAGATTAGGACTATTCTTTTTCCGGTTAAAAATAGAACCGGAAACAACCCCTTGGTCGTAACATCTTTTCTAAGCCGACAATTTAGAGGCCCTAGCCCCCAAACTCGCAGAGCTAAACCCCTTTGCCGGAGTTGACCACCGCAGAGACCGCCGACGAGCTGTCACACCCGGTCTGTCCCAAAGAACAACCGAGTGAATGTCACATGTATGCCAGGATCATTCCCTCATACATGTGATGAAAAATAGTGAAGCATCTTTTATTACAAGCCAGGTGTCAAATATAAATATGTCTTACAAAGCATACGTCTCGATGGACGATAATAAGTTCATAACATGTAAATAAAACAGCAGCGGAATATAAATCTTGTGGGCCCCGTCACAGGCGTTGCCCAGGGGACTCCATGAACCTGGAATCCTTCTTTGGGTCCAAAGTCTTGGTCATTGAACACCACATCATCCCCTTGGCCTAAGCAGCAATTTAAACCAACAAATATGCAAGTTTGAGTACCGTTGGCACTCAGCGAATGTGGGAAAGTTATGTCATGCATGGCTAGAGCAAGGAGAGGTTGAACTCATGGTTAAAGCACTACGCAATTAATACCAATCAGCTTAGCTTATTAAGCACCTACATTACTACACAGGTGAAATGGTCCCAATCTCCAAACCCATCATCAAAATAATGTAACCATAACATCATATCCAATGTCAAGCTCCCCACTTAACATCCTCAACTTCCAAATTCATCATCCTCTAATCATGAATAAGTCCAAGCCGCTCTTGACCGTGAGCACGGCTGTCATGACAGTTTTGACTCTGCAGAGTTTGCACCACTGTACCCACATGTAGTGATTTCATCCCCCGTTGCCGGGTGGACTATAAGAACCTCCATTATGCCAGTGGCCACGAACCACATTCACCCTTCCCAGGTGTGTAGCCAGGAGATCACTACGAAGCCTTTACAAAGGGATTCCCGACGAGCGTGGGCCAACTGAGGTTTCACCCTTAACAGCATACAAGAGGCTCCAACCCCGCTGCAGTGGCCCCCTCTTGAGCCTTGCGGTTCATATGGTAGTCCAGCTGACACCTATTCCCCGCACCATCCAACACACCCATAATACGCCGGGGATACACCTAATTAATTGGCCAAGCTGCCCCATCTCAGCATGTGGTTGGCACGGTAAAGCCAGGTTACATGCTCCATGAACCGGTCCTTAGGATCCAGGCAAGTACTAAACACAAACCCGAGTCTCGTGCACCCAACACCAACCAAATCATCCAACTTGCCTCGATCCCTACCTCTACATATCTCATAATATCTCATTCAAGAGTAAGGTAAATAAATTGATGATCTCATATCCCAATTATCCCATTCTAAGCATGGCTAAGCATAAGCATATAAATAAATGACATGATATAATAAATCCCAACCCAAGCTACAAGGAAACAAGATAATGCAATTCTAGGGAAACATCCTAGCATGGGTTTCATTTTCAATTGACAATGCAAATAATTCTATCTACACATCCTAGCATAGGGTCAAAGTGGTCAAGGACACTTGCCTTCTTCCTGCTGCTCTGAGAATGGAATGTCTTGGCCTTGGAAGGGGAGAACTTGCTCTGGGGCAGGTTCTACTCATGCCAATACACATAGCAAAAGAAAACAACAATCCATAAAACATAGTTCACACTTTCACTTCATACAAACCACACATACATACCTATGAAAGTCATTCACATTTCTAAGTGTTGTGGTTAGTCTACATGTGTTGATTTTTGGCCTACATGCACTTTTAAACATATGTATATGATTTCTAACTTTTGTATTCAGATTTCTGTTTGCACACTATGAGTTTCCAATTTGAACAAATTCTTTATATTTAATTAATACACTTCTTAGCTACCAAGTTTGCATGGAAGGTAATTTCCTACTCCAAATAAGTTTTCAGATCTTCTACCAAATCCTAAACTGAAGTTTTTGGATTTGGAGACTTCATTTATCATTTTCTAATTATGCATACCTATTTTCCTATATTTTCAGATTTATTTTCTATGCCTAAAAGTGAGTTTTAATATTAAATAGTAGGACATGTCATCTAAACAGAATAGGTTCTGATCTAAAATATTAAATAATATATTTTTGAACTTCTCCTCTGATGTGAACAAATTTAAATTTATTTTATCAGTTTTCATAATTATTTCCTAGCCTAAAAATGTGTTTCTATAACTAATAAATATGAACAACAATTAGACAGATTTATTTCAGCCTAAAATCTATTTTTAACTCATTCTACAGTTTTCCAAGTGCTAGAAGAGTTTAAATTTGAATTTGCACATGTGTTTGCCTTACCTTTTAAATTTAAATCCTAGTCACATATACAAATTTCTGAATTTAATATCATATAGGGTCAAAAAGGTAAATCCACCCTACTGCAGGGTCTAATTTGCTATTTCATAAATTTCCAGGGGTCTAACTACATATAACATAGGGGTTTTCCTAATTTTTATTAAGTCCAGGGGCTAAAACTGATTGTTAAATGAATTTACATGAATTTCTGAAGTTCCAGGGGCTAGATCAGAAGTTTCCGGGGCTAGCTCGTGTTTTTCGAGATCCCTAGGGGGGTAGCGCGTAAGAATCCCAGCCTTTATAACGCGGGGCTGATGTGGACCATCCGATTTAAAATAGACGGCTCAGATTAGATCGCCGAACCGGTACGCGCGGGTTTTAATTCTACCGTGAGATTTAAAATAGACGGCCCTCAAGGGGCCACGTCGCCCTGGCCGCAGCCAGCCGCGCGCGCGGCGGTGCGCGGCGGCAGGGGGTGGCGATCTCGCCGGTGCAGCCTTGGCTTTTGCTGCTACACGTTTGAACTCGCATCTTTTTGTATGGATTGGCTGCGGAGGGGTAGGGGATGCTCACCGAAGGGTTTTGCAGCACTCGGAGGCCCTGGAAGTCGGTCGGCGACGAGCTTCAACGGCGACGATCTTCGGTGCACGTCGGGTGGCTGTTGGGGCGAAAGACACGTCGTTTCCTTCACCTGCAGCGCTCCCCGGCGACGGTGGAACGTGACCAGCACGTTAGATCAGGGAATTTGAGCAAGGATCGAAAGATATCGGCTGTAGAAACTTTGGTTCTCACCGGAGAGAAGAACGGCCGATCGGGGGGAAAACAGGGCGATGTCGGCGTTTATATAGGCGAGGGAGGGCGGCGGTCTGTTGAGATCGAGTTGGGGGCGTCCGGGACCGGAATTCGGGCTAGGGGCGCGGGTTTCCGGAGGTGGTTTGGATTCGGGTGCGAGAAGAGTCCGGGGTCGGCCAGGCGCGCGGGAGGTAGGAGATGACACGCGGGCCCCGCGTGTCAGTGAGAGGAAGAGAGGGGCGCGTGTTTGAGGCTAGCGCGGGGAGGTAGTGGGCCGGCTGGCGGGTTTCGGCCCACTGGCCTGTTGGGTTTTTCTTTTTTTTTCTTTTTTTCTTTGTCTTTTCTGTTCTGATTTGAATTTGAATTCCAGTTTGAATTTAAATTTCTGCACCACATGCAATACATCCAAAAATTTTTAAATTCCCCTCTTTATCAGGTTTTTGGGGTGTTACACGAGCCCAGACAAGATCGCCATTGCCAGAGGAGAGCCGATGATCTGTTTTTGCTAGGAGGAAGGACACGAAGGAAGTAAGGTGGGTCTCCATTACCACCTTACGACGAGATCGCAATTTTCTTTGCATCCGTTTCCTTCGATCCCTTCGAACAGAAGCTTTTTCGTGGACAGATCACGTGTTGATCAGTTTGATCTAGATCTTGAGTCCAGATCATCACCATGTCCATGTTTGATCTTTACACCCTTGATCACCATAAAACCCCATGCAAGCCATTAAGCCATGCAAAAACACGTACAAACTGATCTAATAAAAACAGCACCATAGGATTAGCATGCATATGCACCATTACATCTTGAGTAAAGTTTGTGCATGATGATTGATCTCTGTAAACCTTGTATATGCTTGATCGTGAGTAGAAGGACAAGCTCAGGGAGCTATCTACAAAGGATTTCAACACCAAGACTTCGAGATCCAAGAGCAACAAAAACCATAGGAACAAGGCAAGTGCCCCTTGACCATATTGATCTCATGTTTTTGGAACTGTTTTGATTGCGAAAACGTGTGTGTGCTTGAGTCAACTTGATGGGAAACCCTTTCATAGGAGTTTACTAGTTTTGTTAACCATCCTTGTCGCCAGGCAAGTTTATGAGTCGGGTATGGTCGGTTTTTGCTTTTTGCTTCGCTGAGTCCATGGGATATGGGAAGCGATAGAATATGTCTAGCTAACTGCACTCGTATGAATAATGTTAATGAGAAACTGATGTTGATAATGAACATGAATTGGAGGGAGATCTAGGCAAGCTTAGTTTGTGGATGTGGTAGCATTAGATGGTGGTTTACTTGCCGTAGATCTAAGGACCGGTTCATGCCAGCCATGCCAGAAAAACAGTGCCACCACAACGCCAAATATGGGTGCGGCTTAGCTGACTAATTAGGTAAGTTACTAGATTTTTATGGACTGTGGAAGGCGCGGGGAATGGGAGTCGAGTGAGGACTGCCCTGGGAACTGCATGGCACAAGAGGGACCCCGTAGGTGGGAGAATTGGAGATTCTAGCCTGCTGCTGAAACCTTAGTGGGTCCATACATCTAGTAGCCCCTTTGTAAAGGCTATTTTGTGATCTCTTGACCATGCACCGACGGTTGTGTACTGGTATAATGGAGGTTCTGAAGTCGCCGACGGGTGACGAAATCGCAAACTTGTGGGTAAAGTGGTGCAGACTCTGCAGAGTATAAAACTATCATGATAGCCAGCTTACGGTCACAAGCGCCTGGACAACTCACATGATTAGATGGGATGGTTATTGGGATGGTATTTGGTTTGGTTATGGTTTGGTCTTTGGATTTGGTTTTTGGGACTGTTGAGTCCGGGTAATGAGATTGGTTGCATGACTGTTGAGTCATGGCAATGAGATTGATCTCGGTTATGAGATGAGATGGTAGTGAATACGAGATGGTATTCACGAGCATGTGAAAAGTTGAAAAGGATAAATGTTCGGATGAGATATGAAAAGTGGTGAATCATGATGGAGGTATGTTGATGTTTAAATAGATGTTGGGATTACATTCACTTAAAAGCTAGTTGATGTTTTTATCATGATTCGTGAAATAAACTTTGCTTTTATGCAACGAGCCTTTTTATACCTACCTTGTTGTAAGCTACATGTCATACATCTCTTACTTGCTGAGTACATCATGTACTCACCCTTGCATTATCATACATGATCAGCAACAGGAGAGGAGTACTATGAAGACCACGTGGAGTATTAGGCATGTAATCTGCCCTCAACCTTGCCTGTGGAGTAGAGATGGAGCCGCTGCTGCTTCTCAGTTTGCTTCCTCTATTGTTAGAAGACTTCCGCTGCTAGAACAAGACTTCCGCTGATAAGATAAGACTTCCGCTTCAAATAATTGATGTAATAAAGTACTTGAATCTATTCATTCGTGGTTACATATATTCTGAATTCAGTTTGTGGATTATATGTGTATGTGTGATGAACATCCTGGGCATACATACGCATCAGTCCAGGTTCCGTGGTTTTTCCATAGAACTGGGGCATCACATCCTCATGCATAGATCTATTGACTTCCTCTTCATCATGAGGTTCCGTCTTCACCTCCTCCCAATATGGTCCATCGGACACCTCAATGGGATTAAGTGCACTCCCACGTGGTGCGAGTACTTATGCGTGCCGTGCTCCTGATCACCGGCATCTATAAATAAGACATGACAAACTTTAGAGAAGGAAGAAATAACTCCAAAACTTCAGAAGCTATGGAGCAAAAGTGTTGCTGTCCAAAAGAAGAGAAAAGAGGGGCTGAAAATAGCACTTTGCGGTGGCTGAATTGACAAGTAAAGTGCAGCAGCAAGCAATTTTTGAAAATAGCAGTTTAGAGGGGTGTTCCTATGTGTTTTAGAGTGTCCATTCTACCTAGGCTTACGTCCTACTGTCAACGTGGCTCTGATACCAATCTGTAACACTTGGTTCCAAAAATTGAACAAAGTGAATGCATATGTGTGCCCAGGATGTTCATCACACATACACGTGTAATCCAAAAACTGAATTCAGAATATAACCATGAATAAATAGTGTTTAAGTACATTATTACAATGATTCAAAGTCTCATTCATGAATCTCTAACTTATTCTTGCAGCAGAAGTCTCTAAACGACAGCGGAAATAACTAAACAGCAGGCTCCCATCTTCAACACCACAGGCATGTTGACGGTAGTTCGCATGCCTAGTACTCCACATGGTTCTCGAAGTACTCATCTCCTGTAGCTGATGCTTACGTGGTAATGCAAGGGTGAGTACATGTCGTACTCAGCAAGTGTGGGAAAAGTATGACATGTAGCTTACAACAAGGTAAAAAAGGCTCATTGTAGGAAGAAAATTTTATTTCACAAAACAAGATAAAAACAGTAACTATCTCTAGGTGAGTTAAACCCAATATAACCAAGTAAAACAACAACATTCTTTTATCAATATTCCTTCACCATAATTCACCATTTATCAAGTCTCAACCAGCCATTAATCTTTCTCAAGTTTATCTTATGCTCATAAATATTCATAACCATCTCATATTCATATAACCGAAACCAAACTCAATGTCATGACTCAAAACTGTCACAAAATCAATCCCAATGACCATACCATAACCATACCAAATAACCATCCCAAGTTTTCCCTCTAATCATATGAGTTGGCCAGGTGCTTATGACCGGAAGCACGGCTATCATGATAGTTTTACACTCTGCAGAGGTGGCACCGCTTTACCCACAAGTTCGTGATTTCGTCACCCGTCGGCGACTGCCGAACCTCCATTATACCAGTACACAACCGTCGGTGTATGGCCAAGAGATCACAAAATAGTCTTTACAAAGGGGCTACTAGATGTATGGACTCACTGAGGTTTCACCGGCAGGCTCGAATCACCATTCTCCCACCCACGGGCCCCCTCTTGTGCCATGCAGTTCCCAGGGAAGTACTCCTCGACTCCCATTCCCCGCGCCATCCACGGTCCATAACAAGCTAGCAACACAGCTAATTAGTCAGCTAAGCCGCACCCATATTTGGCCTTGTGGTGGCACTGTTTTCCTGGCATGTGCTGGCATGAACCGGTCCTTAGATCTACAGCAAGTAAACTACTATCTCATTCAGCAACATCCACGAACCAAGCTTTCCTAGATCCCCCCGATTCCATGCTCATTAACATCATCAAGTTCTCATCACCATTATTCATCTAAGTGCAGTAGCTAACCATGTTTTGATTCAGCTTCCCATATCCCGTTAATTAAGCGAAGCAAAAAGGAAAAACGACCATACCCGACTCATCAACTTTCCCGGCGACAAGGATGGTTAACAAAACTAGTAAAATCCTATCAAAGGGTGTCCCATCAAGTTTTCTCAAGCATACGAGTTTTCACAAACAAAACAGTTTCAAAACATGGGATCAATATGGTCAAGGGGCACTTGTCTTGCTCCGATGGTTCTTGCTGTTCGAGCATCTCGAGGTCTTGGTGCTGTAGATCCTCATAGATGGCCTCTTGAGCTTGTCCTTCTACTCATGACCACGCACATACAAAATTTGCAGCAATCAATCATCATGCACAAACTTTACTCAAGATGCAAATGGGGTAGATGAATGCAAATCCTATGGTGTTGTTTTATTAAACCAGTTTGTACATGTTCTTGCATGTTTTAATGGGCTTTCATGGGGTTTTATGATGAACAAGGGTGTAGGGATCAAATGTGGACGTGGTGATGATCTTCACTCACGATCTAGATCAATCCCACCATCAAAAATGATCAAAACGTGATCTGTTCACACGTAAAAGTTTTTGCTCGAAGGGGCGAAGAAAACGGATGTGTAGAAACAGCGGTGATGTCGTAAGATGGGTAATGGGGACCTACCTCACTTAGTTCTGGTGGCAGGGCCTTCCTCCTAGCAATGGCGGCAGTGGGGAATTTTTCTATGGAAGATTAGGGCAGGACAGATCGTCGGGCTTCTTCTCCGGCGACGGCGAGGCTCGACAGAGCTCGACGGCGGCCAAATTCTGGCAAGGGGGGAAACGTGGTGACTTGGCAGCAAGGAAGGGGGCTTGGCAGCAGGGGGGACGTCCAAAATAGAGTGGATTTCGGCCAGGGGTGGGGGTTATATTTATAAGGGGGAAAAGGGAGAGTCCTACTGCAATTGGAGCTCAAATAAGAGTCCTATTCAATTTTTTTTTGGATCTTAACAAACTTATCTCTTGTGGTGCGGCAGCCTTGGGGATTTTATCCCCAAAATGTGGTGAAAATACCCCTTTTGGGAATTGGGGAATTTAGAAATTTTGGGGGAAATTTGGGAATGGCTCATTTCAGCTATCTTTTTGCCATTCATCACTATTTCTATGTCACTTGTTCCATTTCTACATTCCCATCTCCATTTCTATGTCCCATTCTCCATTTCTACATTCCCCTCTCCATTTCAATGTCCCATTCTCCATTTCTACATCCCCCTCTCCATTTCTATGCCCCATTCTCTATTTTTATACTTCCCTTCTCCATTTCTATGCCCTATTCTCTATTTCTATATTCCCTCTTCATTTCTGTGGTTTTTCCTCCATTTCTATGGTTCCTTCCTCCATTTCTATGTTTATTTCTCCATTTCTATGGTTCTTTCTCCATTTCTATCGTTCTTTCTCCATTTCTATAGTTCTTTCTCCATATCTACTTCTTTTATAATGCTTCTCTACATGAAAAGTGTATGCAATGCATGGAAATGAATTTGAGGGTGTTACAGACGGACCTGA
This sequence comes from Neostapfia colusana, assembly GCA_030760725.1. Lineage (NCBI taxonomy): Eukaryota > Viridiplantae > Streptophyta > Magnoliopsida > Poales > Poaceae > Neostapfia > Neostapfia colusana. The sequence goes on from JASWHV010000001.1 coordinate 92,639,189, forward strand.
ATCCGTACTCCCAGGATCTCCGAGGGTGGTGCTTGTAACACCCTCAAATTCACTTCCATGCATGCATACATTTTTCATATAGAGAAACATTATACAAGAAGTAGAAATGGAGAAAGAATCATAAAAATGGTGTGGAATGGGAGAAATATAGCTGAGAAGAGCCAATTCCAATTTGCCGAGGTGCGCTGTCGACACTTCCTCCGGGGCGCGGGACACGTGGCGCCTTCGGAGCTCACCCCTGTGGAAGGGATGAGGTAAGGCCCTGCGGGACACATGGCGCCTTCGGAGCTCACCCCTGTGGAAGGGATGACGTCCGGCCCCTCGAGACACGTGGCGCCTTCGGAGCTCACCCCTGCGGAAGGGATGACGTCCGACCCCACGAGACACGTGGCACCTTCGGAGCTCACCCCTGAGGAGAGGTGAGGTCTGGCCCCGCTGGACACGTGTCGCCCCGCGGAGCTCACCTCTGAGGAGAAGAGAGGCCCGGCTCCGCTGGACACGTGTCGCCCTCGGAGCTCGCCTCTGAGGAGAAGGGAGGTCCGGCCCTGCTGGACACTTGGCGCCCTCGGGGCTGACCTCTGTGGAGAAGGGAGGCTCGGCCCCGCTGGATGCGTGGCGTCCTTGGAGCTTGCCCTTGCGGAGGGGCGAGGCCCGGCTCTACTAGCCGCGTGGCAGGCCTGGAGCTCGCCTCTAAGTAGAAGGCGAGGCCCGGCTCTACTGGTCGCGTGGTAGGCCCGGAGCTCACCACTGAGGAGTGGGGAGGCCCGGCCCCGCCGGACACGTGTCACCTCCGGAGCTCACCACTGCAGAGATGCGAGGTCTTTAGGCGTTTTTTCTCTTGTGCGCGGGAGTACCCGGTACTGAGGGTACCGACACAATTTCTTCCGCATTGCTGCCGCACAAAATCAATTGGAGATAAGTTTGTTAAGATCCAAAACAAATTGAATAAGACTGTTATTTGAGCTCCAATCAGAGTAGGACTCATCTTTTTCCCCTTATAAATAGAACCCAAAAACCCCCTTGGCCGTAACCCCTTTCTTTTTTCACCCTCCCGAGTCGACAACTTGGAGGTCCTAGCCCCCAACTCGCCGAGTTGGACACACACCCCCCCTCGCCGGAGTTCAGTCGCCGGTGAGCCCGCCGACAAGCCCCGTCATGCCTCGCCGTCGCAGGAAAAGAGCCGACGATCATAAGGGAAGTAAGGTAGGTCTTCCTTACCCATCTTACAACGTCGTCGCTGTTTCTACGCATCGTTTTCTTCGTCCCCCTTCGAGCAGAAACTTTTATGTGTGGACAGATCGTGTATTGATCGATTTTTAACGGTGGAATTGATCTAGATCTTGAGTCAAGATCATCACCACGTCCACACTTGATCCCTACACCCTTGTTCATCATAAAACCCCATGAAAGCCATTAAAGCATGCAAGAACACATACAAACTGGTTTAATAAAACAGCACCATAAGATTTGCATTCATCTACACCATTGCATCTTGAGTAAAGTTGTGCATGATGTTTGATTGCTGTAAATTTTGTATGTGCGTGGTCATGAGTAGTGATGAGGACATCATAACAGTGGATACTCACATTAATATACATGGACCAATCACAAGAGGACGAGCACGGTTACTAAATCAGCAGGTGAACTCGTTCCTAACTTCCTACCCATGTGATTTTGAGAATGGATTGCTATTGAATGATTTAATTGTTATTAGGAACCATGGACATGATCAACAAGTAAAGGGAGGAGGATTTGGGGACGTGGAGAATCATATGGGACGTCCACAAGTTGATGGAAACAGTCACCAACTCGGACTCAAGTTCAACTCGGAGTCCAGGAGAGTACATCTTAAAACGGACGCCCAGGATGCATACGGACTCCGTTTTTGACCTTCCACATATGCATCCAAAGATGAGAAGATACACTGTGCAATGGTTCTTGTCCCACATTAAAATTCGCCCGGAGTCGTTGGGAGTTGTCAAAACAAGTTGAATTCGGAGTTCTGTCCGGTGTTGCACCACCGTATTGGGCTTTTGGGCCTTGTATCCCGTATGAGTCCATTAGGGATGCGTCTAAGGGTCTTATGGTCGAATCCTAGCCTTTAAATACTGCAGCCGCCGGCCATATTTGGTGGGTTTTGCTTTGATTAAACACTTCCGCCATTCTACGGTTTGTGAGACCCCAATTTCACAATTTCAGATTGCATCTTCGTCATTCTTGCTTTTGTTCTCGGTTGCACCTGTAGGGATAGTCTTCTTGGTGAGGTCAAGCGTGTGAAGCACGGTTGATAACCAACGGAGAAGTGGTGTAGTGATTGCAGGGGTGTTCGGGCCTGCTCAAGGTCCTCGGATCATCAACGTCGAGATCTCCACTTCAATCGACCTACCTTTCGGAAGATCGGGCCTAAACAACTCATCATTTGGTATCAGATTTCAGGTTGCCCGTGAGGTACTTTGATTTCCCACTAGATTAGTTTTTGTTTTTCATACCTAGAGTGCACATAAAAAGCCACAAAAAAACATATCGTGTTACCGATTCCTAGACTATAGTGCCTGCAAGTTTTCGTTTTTCAGTTTGCATTGTTGAGTTTGCATTCGTGTGGTCGAGTCTTGTTGCTGGTTTAGCTTTGTGTTTTTGGGTCGTAGTTATCGTTTTTCTTCCTTGTTTTTCTTGCTGCTCACCTATTCTACAATCCCTAAACAACAAACTGAGCCACCAAGATCATCGGTTTGCCCTAGCTAGCCGCCTTGCGTGAACTCCCGCATCGCCAGCCCTAGAACAGGTGACAAAACATTGTGCCAGTCCTCCTTGATTCATCACACAACATCCCATCAGCCGTCGTTGCTAAATTCCTATTGTTTTTCACATCCTATTGCGAGATCTTTTTCAAAACCGAGTTTGAATCAACATAAAAAAACAGTAACTCGGGTAGCCTACCTTAAAACGGCCATAACTTTTGCATACGAACTCAAAATCGGGCGATTTTTTTTCAAATTGATCTACTCGAAATTTCGCAACCTATTTTCCACTGCTTCACCGTGTTGGCGAAATTTGTTTGGCCAAATTCCCCTCGGAAGATAGACTATCCGGCCTCCGAAGTTTCAGCACAAATTTAAGAATCTTCCTGATTTTCTATAGGCCACATCTTACATCCAATTGAGCTGCAAAGTTGTGTGCTTAATATTTTTGTGCTCTCAAGTAAACAAAAAATATCAGAAAAATATTACAAAAAATAGTGAAGAGAGCACAGATATTAAAGCATTGACAGCACACACTTGAAACAGTTGGCCTATACACTTGTGCTGTACTTGTTGCTTATATCTTCCTGATCTTTTATTTGCCTCTCTACCACCTTGTGTTGTGCTAGGCCTAGAACACTTGTTAACCAGCAACTGTTCCTACATTGAATACTTATTCAACTTTGTTTTGCTGTTAGCCACTATATTGTGTCATCCAAGCTCCACTCTTCCTCTTGAGCAGAACAGGTACCTTTGCAATCACTCCACGCTTCATTGGTTCTCACCGCCTACCGTTTACCACCTGCTTTGTCGGTAAGAACACTTGTAAGAAAAAACGTGGTAAGACGCTTGAGGTAGAGAGAGATCATTTCCTTCCTTCCACTTTTCATATTGCCACTATCCTTTGTAGTTGATAGGGATAACATCTTTTTGTTGTCTTTTGTTTACTACTAACAATGGCAGAAGATAAAAGGGATGATGAATGTGTTCAACATGCTGAGTTGTGTGACATGATGAGGGAAATGACACATATGTTCACCAAAACCCAAGCATCGACAGAGGCGTCATTGACGACCTTGAATCGCTAACTTGCTGATCTTGTTGTTCGGATGGATACTCTTGAGGCGCGGCTGCCTCTCGCTGAAGATCGGGAAGACGATGCTTATAATATGGAAGATCATAACAATCAACCACGACATCCACGTTATCTACGAGGTATGGGAGGTAATAATCGTTATAATTACAATGATCGTCATAACAATTTTAATCGCCCTCTTGATGATCCTTTTGCTAAAGTCAAATTTACTATACCCTCTTTTTCTGGTGCTTATGATGCTGAGGCATATCTTGATTGGGAGATGACAGTAGAGCAGAAATTTAATGTCCACCTTGTTCCTGAACAACCTAGAGTTCGTCAAGCCACTAGTGAGTTTAAGGATTTTGCTATCATAACTGATTCTCCAACATGGGATAGATTAAAGGAAGCTATGCGTATTCGTTTTGTTTCTCCTTATTTTCAGCGGGACCTTCGCAAAAAATTTCAGCGCTTAGACCAAGGTAACATGTCCATAGAGGAGTATTATCAAGAGTTACAAAAGGGTATGTTGCACTGTGGAGTAGTAGAGGGCATGGATGATAAAATAGCTCGTTTTTATGGGGGGTGAGGCGTGAAATTGAGGACATTGTTGATTATAAGGAATATGATACTGTTAACAGATTATTTCAGCTGGCTATGTTGGCAGAAAAAGAATTGCATAGCCGCCAAAAGCAGCAGCACCAACGCATGAGGAGCACATTTACACCGCGTTCGACATTTACACCATCCAAAACAGCACCATCTTCGAGTTTTCCTACTGCCACTACACCATCCAATGGTGGCCAACGAACTTCATCTACAGCACCATTTCCTCGTGCGCCGGAGGGCAGAAAGACGACATCATTCAAGCCTACGTCTTCCACTCCTTCAACAAGTCGAACTTCCAACATTATGTGTCACCGCTGCCAGGGAGTTGGTCATGTAGTGAAAGATTGCCCTAGCAAACGAGCATACATAGCACCAGATGATGGAGGATATGATAGTACTTCGGATGTTGAAGATGAATATTCTCTTGCTACTAACATTGCAGGACCAAAAGATGACCACTATAACACAGATGAAGAGTTACTTGGTACTGCCGCAACGGAAAATTATAGAAGCATAATTGTGCAGCGTGCTTTGAGCTCCAAAGTTGAGGCGGATGACAAGCTACAACGACACAATCTTTTTCACATGTTTCTCATCATCAAGGACTGCCGCGTGCACACTATAATTGATGGAGGCAGCTGCAACAACTTGGTGAACACGGATGTGGTCAAGAAACTTGGGTTGACAACAAGAGCATATCCTCATCCATACCACATTCAGTGGTTCAACAACAGAGGTAAGGTTAGGGTAATAAAAAGAGCGAGGGTACATTTTTCGATTGGTTCTTACCATGATTTTGCTGATTTTGATGTCTTACCTATGGATGCTTGTTCTCTTTTGTTGGGACGTCCTTGGGAATTTGATATGGATGCTATTCATCATGGTAGAATTAATAAACATACTCTGATGCATAAAGGAAAGAAAATCACTTTGCTTCCTATTACTCCTGCTGAAATTGTACATTTTGAGAAAAGTAAAACACGTGATGATAAGGCAACAAAATCACTAGACTCTGAAAAACAGCAAGTAATTAAGTTAAAATCACCTTCGTTGCTCACAACTAAATCTGACCTTGCTGATTTATTTAATACCAAGGGGATGTACTACGCTTTAGTATGCAAAGAAGCCATGTTTTCAATTCATGAAGTGTCCATTGCATTGCCCCTGCTGTTTCTAAACTTTTACAGGATTTTGTGGATGTGTTCCCCCCCGAGATACCCCCTGGATTACCACTTATGAGGGGCATTGAACATAAGATCGACTTGATTCCAGGGGCAAGTTTGCCAAATCGTGCGGCGTACAGGGCGAATCCGAAAGAGACAAGGGAAATTCAGCGACAAGTTCAAGATCTTTTGAACCGTGGGTATATTAGTGAAAGCCTTAGTCCTTGTTCTGTTCCTGTTCTTTTAGTTCCTAAGAAAGATGGTAGCTGGCGCATGTGTGTTGATTGTAGAGCGATTAATAACATCACTATTCGATATCGTTATCCTATTCCTCGCTTAGATGACATGCTTGATGAAATGAGTGGTGCTATTATTTTCACAAAAATTGACTTGCGTAGTGGTTACCAACAAATTAGAATGGCACTAGGAGATGAATGGAAAACTGCATTTAAAACAAAGTTTGTACTTTATGAGTGGTTAGTAATGCCTTTTGGTTTAACTAATGCACCTAGCACTTTTATGCGATTAATGAACGAGGTTTTACGTCCTTTTATTGGAAAATTTGTGGTGGTTTACTTCGATGATATCCTCATTTACAGCAAGTCGTATGACGAACATCTTAATCACTTACGTGCTGTTTTCACTGTCTTGAGAGATGCACGTTTGTTTGGTAACCTTGAAAAGTGCGTCTTTTGCACCAATCGAGTTTCATTTCTTGGATATGTCGTTCCATCGCAGGGAATTGAGATGGATGAGGCAAAAATTGTGGCGATCACTATCTGGCCAACTCCATCGACCGTCACGCAGGTGCATAGTTTTCTTGGTCTTGCAGGTTTTTATCGACGCTTTGTGCAGGATTTCAGCACCATTGCAGCACCTCTCCATGAACTGACAAAGAAGGGAGTGCAGTTTCGATGGGGAGAACAGCAGCAACAAGCTTTTGATGTTCTCAAATCAAAGCTTACACAAGCACCATTGCTACAACTTCCAGATTTCGACAAGACATTTGAGCTAGAATGTGATGCAAGCGGCATTGGTATTGGAGGTGTTCTCATACAAGGAGGTAAACCCGTTGCATTCTTTAGTGAAAAATTGCATATGGTCCTTCTCTGAATTATTCTACTTATGATAAGAAATTGTATGCCTTAGTGCGAGTTCTACAAACTTGGCAGCATTACCTGTGGTCTAAGGAGTTCGTCATACATTCCGATCATGAATCTTTGAAGTATCTTAAGTGTCAAAACAATCTGAATAAACGACATGCTAAATGGATTCAGTTCATAGAATCATTTCCATACATCATAAGCATAAGAAAGGGAAGGAGAATGTTATTGCAGATGCATTATCTAGACGTTACACCATGCTGTCCCAACTTGATCATAAAATATTTGGTTTAGAAACAATAAAAGGATTATATCCTACAGATTTGGACTTCAAAGATGCCTTTGAAAATTGTAGAGAAGGAAGAACATGGAATAAATATGTACTACGGGAGGGCCTCCTGTATCGTTCTAACAAGCTCTGTGTTTCTGCTTGTTCCGTTCGCCTATTACTTTTGCAGGAAGCACATGGAGGAGGTTCGATGGTACATTTTGGAGTGAAGAAAACGGAGGATGTGCTGGCCTCACACTTCTTTTGGCCAAAGATGAGACGTGATGTCGAGCGCTATGTGTCACGATGCACTACATGCAATAAAGCTATCTCTCGACATAACCCACATTGTCTTTATATGCCTCTTCCTGTTTTCTAATGTACCTTGGCAGGATATTTCCATGGATTTTGTTTTGGGATTGCCTAGGAATAAGAGGGGGAGGGATAGTATTTTTGTGGTTGTTGATCGTTTCTCCAAAATGGCACATTGAATACCTTGTCATAAGAATGATAATGCCTCACACATTGCTGATTTGTTTATGACGGAAATTATTCGTTTACATGGTGTGGCGGACCGGGATCCGCTCATCCAGGATCGCAGAGGGTGGTGCCGCACGATGCGACACCCGACAGCACACGTCATAAGAACACACTATATTACATGGTTAAGCAACTGAACTGTACAAACAGGTACAATACTCAGTTACAAACTATTGTCTTTATTACACAGCGGAAGTCTACTTTTCTACAACTCACGCCAGCCTATCTAGCAAAAGTTGGCTGCCCAGAACTAGGGCAATCCACACTAGCTATACATCTCAGCTCAGCACGACGTGTACGGCTCACACTCAGCCGTGGTCCCCGACAGAGGGTAACCCTCGCCTGTGGACTCGTACTCCGAGTCCGTGGGTGGCTCCTCACCTGAAAAACACTTAAGCAGCAACCGTGAGCACGAGGGCTCAACAAGACTTAACCGACTCACCTAAGCATGGAACTCTACATGAAGGGTACAATGAACATAGGAGAGTAACATTGCATCAATGAACACGCCTACAAGTTCATCCTTAGTTCATATTTTAGCAACAAGTTAACAGTTCAGGAATCTGAAATTTAGTAAGCAGTACTTGGTGGCACACATGTAGCAATACAATTATATCATAACAGCAATATTGAAGTATAACATTCCATAAATTATCTACGTTACGATGCAGTGAACAAGCAGTACTCGTCACCGCGAGGGACGGCGAATCAACTCGATATACACCTGCAGGGAAACCCAAAGAGCACGTCACGTACGCCCACCCGTGGAGCTGCAGAGCACGCTCACTCGATGTCGTACGGGACAACCTTTCACCCAACAGCCCAAATGTCAAACCGGTCGCACCGAAACGAGCAGGAGGTTCCCCACACGGAGCATCTCTCTATGCCCGTTGGGAGATTTCCACCTTGCTGCCCTCAACCTAAACCTATAAATCGGTGTGCTATGCCTCGATGCCTGGAGGTTTAGGCTACATCGGTTTATCGGGGCCCATATATCCGACATGCTTTCTGTACGTTCAAAACTTGTTCAGCAGGGCCGCACATGGATCGGTCCTCAATCGACACGGACAGGGCTGCGCACACAAGACTTCCTCTTGCTGCGCCTTAGCCCCTGCCCTAGTCTCATTTTCATTACTAAAGTGATCTCACATCACTCAACCGAACCCGTGTGTCCCAAGCCTAAACTCACGAGTAGATTCCAACTACTCCACTGGTACCGAAGTCCTATGAAACATTAAGCATAGCCTGTCTACTCGAGGTCTTAGACACTACCCTCACTCTTATGGAAAGTTTCTGGTAATGCAAGTGGGGTTCCATTCATCCTACACTTAATGCACATCATTACTTCATACAAAGCGTTCATAAAGCAAAACTTGAAAAATAGTTTAATGCAAACCGGGGCTTGCCTTATTGCTTCTGGTCAGTAGCTAGCTCTTCTTCCAGAAGGAGGAAGTCAAGTACTTCCGGAGCCTCCTCGCCTTCAGCGACTACACGTTAATAAAATACTACATGTTAATGAATATGCACATAAGTTTATTGTAATGCTTCTGCTATTAGTTCTAATAACCAGTTTCTAACAACTGGAACTCTGTTCAAGAATTTAAGATGAAACTGGGGCTAGTGGTTTGGGTTTGGACCTAAGCACATGGTTAAGTGCTAAGTGGTTATCCCCCTCTTCCACATTGATCACCTCAAGTGGTTAAACAGAGCAGGGGTGATCCAGAGCTCCAATGGAACTGAGAATTTTTGTGTGAGTTCCTTGTTACAAGAAAACCCTCTGGACAAAAATTAGCACTTTTCATTGAGTGGTTTGCTAAGAATAATTCTCTTAGCAGTTAAGCAAAGAAGAATTAATTCTGAGGTTACACCCCTGTTCATGCCCAACTTAATGAACTACAATTTGAATTATAGCTCCTAGAGTTTGCATGAATTTTCCTAGCATTTTTGGAGCTAAGATTTGCCCAGAACTGAATTTCCAAGTTTTGGAAATTCTCTGAAAATGTTTCTGTATTCTATTGAACACAGCACCTTCAAATCTGAATTGCCCTAATCAAATCAACTCCAAATGGTCTGAAACTTCTACAGTGGTTCTCTAACACGCTAAAGAATATTCTGGCCAAATTTGAGGATTTGTGGATGAACCAAACTCCCTCTAAAATTGTTTTTATGAAAAGCTTTAAAGAATTTTCGAGAATTAAATAATAGGTTTCATACAAATTGGGTTGCATATTTTGATAGAGCTATGCCAGATGAATCCAACCCAATTTGAATCACTAAATTTGGAGCTTCCTAGCAAAAGGTATGAGGTTCTAAAGTTTGGGAAAATTCTGGAATTTGAATTAACCGGGAAAAGTTCAAATCCCTGACAGCGGGCCCGGCCCCCACGTGTCACCACTTCGGCTATGCCACACGGGGCCACAGGACTGTTCTCCGCGTGGTCACAGTTGATCCGGTGCAACAGAAAATCCCCATGCTGTGCATCGAGCAACTGACAAGCGGGCCCGGTCAGCTCGTCTTCTTCCTCGCGCCAGCGCTTTTTCCCGCGCCGCCCTCTTGCCGGCAGCTCACTGAAGCTCGCCGGACCCGGCTTCCCGGCCGTCACCCGGCCGGAAACTCGCCGCCTGGGCCTAATTTCGTGCGCTGAACACGATGGCACCAACTGCTCTGGCCGGCGGTGGCCCTAACATAGCCGGCAACGATGCAGCGGCTCTGGATCACTTCGGCTATGTCACCCGGCAAACTTAGCCCGCCAACACCTCGGTGGAAGGGCTCCAGCACCGGGTAATTTCAGGGAAGGTCGACAAGGCCATGCAATGGCTCGGGGAGAGCTCTAACCTAGCCGTCACAGTGAGCCCAACCCTTCCCGCCATAACCGCAGTTGGAAAACCGGGAAATACGCCGGCTACAGCCAAAATTAAGCTACGGTTGCGAGGCAAACTTGGGCGCCGTCAAGTCTAGCTCCTGTGAGTGCAGTATGATGTGCTCTAAGCAAGTATACATCGGGAATTTGCGGGTTTCTTACCAGAAGGTGGCTCTGCACCGTTCGGAGGGAAATCTCAAATTTCTCTGCCGATGATCCACGGTTGATCCTGAGCTTCGGGGGTGAGTTGCCTGGACGTCGTGCGCTTCCAGAAATGGCCTATCTTGGCCGTGACACACCGCGGATGGAGCTGTCCACGAGAGCACTTGCTCTCGGTCCTATGGCGGCCGGCCGGGAAATTGGTTTGCCTCGGTGTGTGGAGGCAAAACTTACGTAGGAATGGTATGGGGATGTTGGAGGAGAGCCCCTGGTTCTGTTTGGTTGCTCAACCGAAGCTTTGCACGGGAGCTAGGGTGGCTATCGATCGAGCGGAACGGCGTCGGCAGCTCGGGCTGTTTCTTGCGCGAAGGAAAAGGAATAGGCGACGTTCTTCGGTACCGTGGGATAACAGAGGCGCGTGTAACACCCCAAAATTTTGTTAAGACCCTAAAATCATGTTAAGAGGGGAATTTAAAAAATTTTGGACGTGTTGCATGTTTTGCAAAAATTCAAATTCAAACTGGAATTCAAATTAAACTCAAATCAGAAAAGAAATAGAAAAAAAACAGAAAAAAAACCGGCCAGTGAGCCGCAACCCACCAGCCGGCCCTACCAGCGCCGCGCCAGCCCGCAGCCGCGCACGCCGCATCCTCCCACTGACAGGCGGGGCCCGCCAGCCCTTCTTCTACCTCGCGCCCGCGCCGGGATTCTCTCACCCCGGATCAAAACCGACCCGGATTACTGCGCATCCCCGCCGAATTCCGTTCGTAGGCGACGCGGACTTGATCTAAACCACCCCGCCGCCTTTCCCCGTCTATAAAAACCCCGGCCTCGTTCTGTTTTTCCCACACAATCCGCCGATTTTCCTCCGGTGAGAACCCGAGCCTTCTCCGGCGAATTCTGGCCGATCTACGCTCAGAAATCCCGATCTAACTCGCTGGTCTTGATCCACCGCCTCCGGGGAACCTTGCAGGTGCAGAAAACTCGGTGACTTGCGGTGTAAACACAGCGCCAACGAGCCTCACCGTGAATTCACCTCGGACCTCGTCGCCGATCACCTTCCAGGACCTCCGAGCTCAAGAAAACCCCCGAGGTGAGATCCCCGACCTCTCCTCCACCGATCTATGCCATAAGATCACAGTTCTTGGAAGAATTCTCGAAGATCCGAAAGTCTCCGGCGAGATCACCACTTCCCGCCGCCGTGCACCGCCGGCAGCGCCGCCCGCGCTCCATCAGAGCGACGTGGCCGCTTGTGCGCCGTTTATTTTAAATCACACGGTAGGGTTTAAATCCCCGCGTACCGGTTCGACGTTATAATCTCAGCCGTCGGTTTAAAATCGGACGGTCCACGTCAGCCCCGCGTTATAAAGACTGGAAATCTTACGTGCTACCCCCTGGGGTTCTCGGGAAATAAGAGCTAGCCCCGGAAACTTCTGATCTAGCCCCTGGAACTTCAGAAAATCATGTAAATTCATTTAAAAATCAGTTTTAGCCCTGGACTTAATAAAAATTAAGAAAAACTCCTCGGATAAGTGTAGCTAGACCCCTGGAAATTCTGAAAATAATATTATAGACCTTGTAGTGGGGTGAGTTTACCTTTTTAGCCCTGTTTAGTATTTAATTTAGGAAATTGATTATGTGGCTAGTGTTTAAAAATTAAAAAGGTGGGACAAACATATTGTCAAAATTTAATTAAAGGCTTTCTCAGTATTTAGGAAACTTTGGAGTGAGATAAAAACATATTTTGGGCTGAATTGCATCTGTTTAATTTATTATTCACATTTAGGGACACATTTTTAAGTAAAGAATAGTTTTAGGAAATAGGGAAAATAATTGTGAAATAGTTTACATCAGAGGCAAAGGTCAAAATATGTTATTGAATTATTTAGGACCAGAACCTATTCTGTTTAGATGATGTGTCTTACTATTTTCATAATAAAGTACACATTTATGCATATGAAAATAAATCTGAAAATATAGCAACTAGTAAATGATAAATGGAGTTTCTAAAATCCAAAGAATTCAGTTTAGGGTTTGTAGAAATTCTGAAGACACATATGGAGAAGAAAAATACCTTTCATGCACACTTGGTAGCTAAAAGGTGTATCAATTGAATATAAGGAATTTATTTAAATTGGGAACTCATATATTACATACAAACATAAAAATGAATACAAAAGTAGAAAATCATATGCACATGTTTAAAAGTGCATGTAAGCCAAAATCAACACACATAGAGTAACCACAACACATAGAAATGAGAATGACTTTCATAAATATGAATGTGTGGTTTGTATGAAGTGGAAGTGTGAACCATGTCTTATCGATTGTTGTTTTTCTTTTGCTATGTGTGATGGTATGATGTAGAACCTGCTCAAGAGCAAGTTATTCCTTTCCAAGACCAGGACTACCCATTTCAAGAGCAGCAGGAAGGAGGCAAGTGTCCTTGACCACTTTGATCCTATGCTAGGATGTGTAGATAGAATCATTTGCATTGTCAATTGAAATGTGAAACCCATGCTAGGAAGTTTCCCTAGAATTGCATTATCTTGTTTCCTTGTAGCTTGGGTTGGGATTTATTTTATTATGTCATTTATTTACATGCATATGATTAGCTATGCTTAGAATGGGATATTTGGGATATGGGATCATCAGTTTATTTTACCATACTCTTGAATGAGATATTGTGAGTTATGTAGAGGTAGGGATCAAGGCAAGTTGGATGTTTTGGTTGTGTGCTGGGTGCACGAGACTTGGGTTTGTGTTTAGTACTTGCCTGGATCCTAAGGACCGGTTCATGGAGCATGTAACCTGGCTTTATCGTGCCAACCACATGCTGAGATGGGGCAGCTTGGCCAATTAATTAGGTGTATCCCTGGCGTAGTATGGGTGTGTTGGATGGTGCGGGGAGTGGGTGTCAGCTGGACTACCTTATAAACCGCAAGGCTCAAGGGGGGGCCACTGCAGCGGGGTTGGAGCCTCTTGTATGCTGTTAGGGGTGAAACCTCAGTGGGCCCACGCTCGTCGGTAATCCCTTTGTAAAGGCTTCTTAGTGATATCCTGGCTACACACCTGGGAAGTGTGAATGTGGTTCGTAGCCACTGGCATAATGGAGGTTCTTTTAGTCCACCCGGCAACGGGGGATGAAATCACTACATGTGGGTACAGTGGTACAAACTCAGCAGAGTCAAAACTGTCATGACAGCCGTGCTCACGGTCAAGAGCGGCTTGGACTTATTCATGATTAGAGTATGATGGCTTTGGAAGTTGAGGATGTTAAGCGGGGAGCTTGACATTGGATATGATGATTATGGTTACTTGATGAAGGGTTGGGAGTTTTGGACCATTTCACCTGTGTAGTAATGTAGGTGCTTAATAAGCTAAGGTGGTAGGCAATAATTGCATAGTGCTTCAACCATGAGTTCAACCTCTCCTTGTTCTAGCCATGCATGACATAACTTTCCCACACTTGCTGAGTACCATCGGTACTCAACCTTGCATATTTGTTGGTTTATATTGCTGCTCAGGTCAAGAGAATGATGTGGTGTTTAATGATCAAGACTTTGGACCCGGCGAAGGATTCTAGGTTCATGAAGTCCCCCGGGCAACGCCTGTGACGGAGCCCACAAGAATAATGTTCCGCTGCTAGTTTATTTACTTGTGATGAACTTATTATTGTCCATCGAGACATTTGCTATGTAAGACTTATTTATATTCGACACCTGGCTTGTAATAAATGATGCTTCACTATTTGTCATCACATGTATGAGAAAATGATCCTGGCATACATGTGATATTCACTCGGTTGTTCTTTGGAAAAACCGGGTGTGACAAAAGTGGTATCAGAGCCAAGGTTGCCCGTAGGAACGTGGACCTAGTTAGAAATGGACGTATTTAAGGACCTTATTTTCTACAAAACTATTTTTACAAGGTGTGTGTTGAAAAGTGTTATTTGATGAGTCACTTTCTTCATCTTACCCCAATTTTCATTCAAAATAGGATTTTTGTTTAAAAGTTTATCTAACCTAAGTTTAAATGCTTTTTGTTTTTAGATGGTTTGCATGATTCGCACCGCTCGCAAGTCCACAGGAGGGAGAGTTCCCGTAGTTGCCCTTGCCGAAAGAGAGGAGAGCCGTCCGGTGACGTACCTTTCCTACGGATTGGTAGTAGGAGGCTTGTTGCGCCGTCTTCGACGTATGCTCGAAGCCGCCGGCAATACAGGCAAGCTAATCATCCACTATAACTCCACCAGGACCATCCGTGAGAAGAGAGAAGAATGGAGATCAGAGATGAGGATTATACACGAAAATCAGCTGCTTAAGATCCACCGCTCTCCAGCTTGCAGAGCGACACAAGTCGATGCGGAGAAGGATGTCACCTGGGAGGCCATCACCTGCCAGAGTCACATCTATTGTCGCCACCTGGACAGAACTGAGTACATGTATGTCCTCCAGCGTGAGAGTGGTACCATGGAGTACAAGTACCCACCAGTGCAGCAAGGGACTTCCCATGAGCACATGGACTTGTGCTTGGAGGATGCTGCTATGCTCAGCACTCGACTGCAGGAGTGTCAACAAGAGCTTCAGGATGTTCGGGACACCCTAAAGGAAACGGTGGCGTTGCTGCGAGCCTGCTTGAGGGCGAGAGAAGGAGGAGATGGGAACGAACTGTGTGTCACCGTGAATGATACATGGACTCCTGACTCCCCAGATCGCCGGGCGATAAGGCGTCGTCGCACTTCTCCACCAGCAGCCTCCCCACCCAAAGAAGAGTCAGAAGGCAGCCGAAATGATGAGGAAGATCCCGAGGAGCCAGCTCAAGAAAACGAGTAGTGTAGAGTCCTTCCCTTAGTTAGCAAGATGTCGAATAGTCGAGTCGTTACGTTAAGTTAATGGTGTGTTAATGCTTGGTGTGTGACGTGAGTTGTGGAAGCCATTAGCAATTGTCCACAGCCTCGTCTTTAGATTGTTTTGCTTTGGTGTGTGAACCCACATGAAATAATATTGCATTTATTTTTTTGTGAGAAATGAACCCTCAGAAAAGTATAACAAAGCCTCAACACTTCAAAGTACAAACAAACGAAAGTAGTAAGATGATACTAAATGCTTTCAAATTAACATTGGGTGATTCTGCCAGATGGCCGGAAGAGGAAAAGGACGTGCTGCTAACCCCGCCAACAACAACGATGAGGCATGCAACCCTCATCTTTCTAGAGGCCAGGACCGGGGTGGTCGCCGTGATGGAGTTGATCCCCTCCACCAAATGCTGGAGAATCAAAATCAGCTCATCCAGAACTTGACTCAAGTGGTGGCCAACTTGCATCAAGTTCCACCTCCACAAGCTGCACCACGCCAACCAAGGTTGAGTGAGTTTCTAGGAACTCAACCTCCAAAGTTTGCAAGTGCTGCTGAACCTCTGGAGGCAGATGATTGGCTGAAGACCATTGAAAGTAAGATGAGGATCATACAGTGCCAAGGGTATGAGAGGGTGCTGTTTGCCTCTCATCAATTGCATGGACCTGCTGCTGATTGGTGGACTGCCTATGTGGCCGCCCATCATGATCCTGAGAACATCACTTGGGAAGAGTTCAAGCGTAGCTTCCGCAACCATTACATCCCAAGAGGTGAACTCAAAAACAAGAGGAAGGAGTTTTTGGGACTGCAGCAGGGAAACATGACGGTGAGGGAATAACTCACTAAATTTACTCAACTATCCCGCTATGCCCCACGGGACATAGAGACTGATGAGCAGAAACAAGATTGTTTCGTGGAGGGACTTACTGCAGAAATGCAGTGTGCAATGTCCTCAAATGGGTATGAAAGCTTCCAAAAGATGGTGGACAGAGCGTTTGTGGTAGAAAGGAAGCTAAAGGCCTTGGAAAATGAGAATAAGAGGAAGGCCGGGTGGTCACATCAAGCCTCAGAGAGCAACACCCGCCCACGTCTGATGCAGCAACCTGCAGGGCAGACAAACCGTGCTGCGGTACCCTACTCAGCACCAAGAGGGTACAACCCGAACTACAGGCCTCCGGCAGCACCAATACAGCCACAACGTCAGTTCGTACAGCAGCCTCGCCCTGCATATCCACCTCGACCAGCAGTACAAGGACCCCCAAACCAACCCCAAGACAGCAAATGCCAGGCACCTAAGGTTGGGGTGCAATGTTTTAGTTGCGGAGAAGTGGGGCACTACGCCCATAACTGCCCAAAGAAGAAGCCCACGCTGCCACAACAGCAGAATGTAATGAGAGGACGGGTGAACCACGTCACTATGGAGGAAGCACAAGAGGCACCCGACGTGGTAGTTGGTAAGTTTCCTGCCAATTTACACATTGCAACCCTGCTGTTTGATTCTGGTGCTACCCACTCATTCATTGCTCAAGGGTTTGTTAAGAAGCATGACCTAGCAACAACCCAAATGAACCATATGCTATCCGTAAACTCTCCGGGTGGAGAAATAAGGACAAGACAAGTGTGTCCCAAAGTGAACCTAGACATTAATGGGGTAGTATTTACTGCTAATCTCATAGTGATAGATTCACCAGGGATAGATATTATTTTGGGTATGGATTGGTTGACCAAACATAAAGGAATCATCCATTGTTCGACCAGAACGTTGGAACTAACTCACCCTAGTGGCGCAAGAGTAAAGTTCATAACAATACACGAGCCTAGGGGGGACATTAAATTAAATCAAGTTGAGGTGAAAGTCGACGAAATCAGGACCATCAGGGAATATCCAGATGTTTTTCCGGAGGAGTTGCCAGGTATGCCTCCTGATCGTGAAGTGGAGTTCGCAATTGAGCTAGTACCTGGAACAGCCCCAATATACAAGAGACCTTATCGGATGGACTCCAAGCAGCTAGAAGAACTCAAGGATCATTTAAGAGAATTGACGGAGAAGGGGTATATTCGTCCTAGTTCCTCACCATGGGGAGCTCCGGTGATATTTGTGCCCAAGAAGGACGGAACCCAAAGGTTATGCGTGGATTACCATGCCTTGAATGAGGTAACTATCAAGAACAAGTACCCATTACCCCGCATTGAAGACTTGTTTGATCAGTTGAGGGGAGCTTGTGTGTTCTCGAAAATTGATCTCAGGTCGGGATACCACCAACTCAAGATAAGGCAATCTGATATTCCCAAGACAGCTTTCGTATCTCGGTACGGACTGTATGAATACACTGTCATGCCTTTCGGGCTAACTAATGCCCCGGCATACTTCATGTATCTCATGAACAAGGTATTCATGGAATATCTGGACAAATTTGTGGTGGTTTTCATAGATGACATTCTCGTCTTCTCCAAAGATGAAGAAGAACATGAGAAACATCTAAGGTTGGTGTTGCAGAGGCTAAGAGAACACCAACTATATGCCAAGTTGAGAAAATGTGAGTTTTGGCTGAAGAGAGTTCCCTTCTTAGGACATATAATCTCGGAGGGAGGAATCTCCGTGGATCCTGCCAAAATTGAGGATATACAGAAGTGGAAGACACCTGAAAATGTCGGGGAAGTTCGAAGCTTCTTGGGACTGGCTGGATACTACCGACGGTTTATTGAGGGATTCTCCAAGATCTCGAGACCCCTCACCAAACTGTTGGAGAAGGGAATCACATTCACATGGACGCCACAGTGCGAGACGAGTTTTCAGGAGCTAAAGAAAAGATTGACAACAGCCCCAGTGTTGGTTATGCCTGATATGCAGAAGAATTTCACGGTGTACTGCGATGTCTCTGGAAACGGGTTGGGATGTGTTCTCATGCAAGAAGGGCATGTCGTGGCATATGCATCCCGGCAGCTTCGGAAGCACGAGAAAAACTATCCTACACTTGACATAGAACTAGCCGCAGTGGTACACGCGTTGAAAATTTGGCGGCACTATTTGATGGGGAAGAGGACCGAGATATATACGGATCATAAGAGTTTGAAGTACATTTTCACACAGCCAGATCTCAACCTCAGACAAAGGAGATGGTTAGAGCTAATCAATGACTTTGATGTGGGCATCAACTATCATCCCGGGAAAGCAAACGTCGTGGCCGATGCTTTGAGACGGAAAGTGCAGGTCAATAAGTTGAGCTTGAAGGACATGCCTGCAGAATTGAAGGACGAGGTTATAAGGCTCAATCTATGTCTAGTAAATAGTGGTGAAGCCATCGCCATGGAAGTGAACTCCACACTAGAGCGAGACATACGCGAGGGTCAAAAGAATGACGAGAAGATACGAGAGATCAGACAACTCATCAAGGAAAATAAAGCTCCGGGTTTTAGAGAAGATGAACAAGGAATGGTGTGGCACGGGAAAAGAATCTGTGTGCCTGAAGTAAAGGAGATTCGTGAATTGATTTTGAAGGAGGCTCACGATTCTGACTATTCCATTCATCCTGGGAGTACGAAGATGTACCAGGACCTCAAAGGCAGGTATTGGTGGTATGGCATGAAGCGAGATCTCACGGAACATGTTGCCCTATGTGACACATGTCAGTTGGTAAAAGCAGAACATCAACGACCCGCGGGATTATTGCAACCACTCAAAGTGCCTGAATGGAAATGGGAAGAAATCAGCATGGATTTCATCGTGGGATTGCCTAGGACCCAATCAGGATATGATTCGATATGGGTCATCATTGATAGGCTAACCAAGGTAGCTCATTTCATCCACGTGAAAGAAAGCTACAGCGGATCCAAATTGGCAGAGTTGTACATGTCAAGGATCGTGTGTTACCATGGAGTGCCAAAGAAGATTGTGTCGGATCGAGGGACACAGTTCACCTCGAGGTTTTGGCAGAAGTTGCATGAAACCATGGGAACCCATCTGAATTTTAGTTCTGCCTATCATCCCCAAACCGACGGGCAGACGGAGAGAACCAATCAGATCCTTGAAGATATGCTGAGGGCATGTGCACTCAAAAACAATAGGAGTTGGGACAAGAACTTACCGCATGCGGAGTTTTCCTATAACAACAGCTATCAAGCTAGTATGAAGATGTCACCGTTTGAAACTTTGTACGGGAGGAAGTGCAGAACTCCCCTATTTTGGAACCAAACAGGGGAAAGTAAAGTGTTTGGTCCAGAAGTACTACAAGAAGCCGAGGCGAAGGTGAGGGAAATTCACAATAACTTGAGGATAGCACAGACACGCCAAAAGAGCTATGCCGATGTACGAAGAAGAGAGCTCGTTTTCAACGTGGGGGACTATGTCTATCTCAAGGTGTCCCCTATCAGAGGACTTCGTCGGTTCAAGGTGAAAGGGAAGTTGTCACCTCGATACATCGGACCCTTTCAAGTTTTGGAGAGGAAAGGCGAAGTGGCATATCAACTAGAGTTATCGGCTCGTCTATCGGATGTGCACGATGTATTCCATGTGTCACAACTCAAGAAATGCCTGAGGACGCCTGAGGAGGTGTTGCCCATGAATGAAGTGGACGTAGCTGAGGATTTGTCTTATGCCGAGCAACCATACAAGATTTTGGAGACAATGGAACGCCTCACCAGAAATAAAAGAATCCGGATGTGCAAGGTGCAGTGGAAACATCACTCAGAAGAGGAAGCCACCTGGGAGCGGGAAGATGAGCTAAAGGCACAATTTCCGGAATTGTTTTCTTAGAACCACCAATCTCGAGGACGAGATTTCTTTTAAGGGGGGTAGAGCTGTAACACCCCAAAATTTTGTTAAGACCCTAAAATCAAGTTAAGAGGGGAATTTAAAATTTTTTTGACGTGTTGCATGTTTTGCAAAAATTCAAATTCAAACTGGAATTCAAATTAAACTCAAATCAGAAAAGAAATAGAAAAAGAAAAAAAACAGAAAAAAAATCAGCCAATGGGCCGCAACCCACCAGCCGGCCCAACCAGAGCCGCGCCAGCCCGCAGCCGCGCGCGCCGCTTCCTCCCACTGACAGGTGGGGCCCGCCAGCCCTTCTTCTACCTCGCGCCCGCGCCGGGATTCTCTCACCCCGGATCAAAACCGACCCAGATTACTGCGCATCCCCGCCGAATTCCGTTCGTAGGCGACGCGGACTTGATCTAAACCACCCCGCCGCCTTTCCCCGTCTATAAAAACCCCGGCCTCGTTCTGTTTTTCCCACGCGATCCGCCGATTTTTCTTTGGTGAGAACCCGAGCCTTCTCCGGCGAATTCTGGCCGATCTACGCTCGGAAATCCCAATCTAACTCGCTGGTCTTGATCCACCGCCTCCTGGGAACCTTGCAGGTGCAGAAAACTCGGTGACTTGCAGTGTAAACACAGCGCCGACGAGCCTCGGCGTGAATTCACCTCGGACCTCGTCGCCGATCACCTTCTAGGACCTCCGAGCTCAAGAAAACCCCCGAGGTGAGATCCCCGACCTCTCCTCCACCGATCTATGCCATAAGATCACAGTTCTAGGAAGAATTCTCGAAGATCCGAAAGTCTCCGCGAGATCGCCGCTTCCCGCCGCCGTGCGCCGCCGGCAGCGCCGCCCTCGCTCGATCGGAGCGACGTGGCCGCTTGTGCGCCGTTTATTTTAAATCGCACGGTAGGGTTTAAATCCCTGCGTACCGGTTCGACGTTATAATCTCAGCCGTCGGCTTAAAATCGGACGGTCCACGTCAGCCCCGCGTTATAAAGACTGGAAATCTTACGTGCTACCCCCTGGGGTTCTCGAGAAATAAGAGCTAGCCCCAAAAACTTCTGATCTAGCCCCTGGAACTTTAGAAAATCATGTAAATTCATTTAAAAATCAGTTTTAGCCCTGGACTTAATAAAAATTAAGAAAAACTCCTCGGATAAGTGTAGCTAGACCCCTGGAAATTCTGAAAATAATATTATAGACCTTGTAGTGGGGTGAGTTTACCTTTTTAGCCCTGTTTAGTATTTAATTTAGGAAATTGAATATGTGGCTAGTGTTTAAAAATTAAAAAGGTGGGACAAACATATTGTCAAAATTTAATTAAAGACTTTCTCAGTATTTAGGAAACTTTGGAGTGAGATAAAAACATATTTTGGGCTGAATTGCATCTGTTTAATTTATTATTCACATTTAGGGACACATTTTTAAGTAAAGAATAGTTTTAGGAAATAGGGAAAATAATTGTGAAATAGTTTACATCAGAGGCAAAGGTCAAAATATGTTATTAAATTATTTAGGACTAGAACCTATTCTGTTTAGATGATGTGTCTTACTATTTTCATAATAAAGTACACATTTATGCATAGGAAAATAAATCTGAAAATATAGCAACTAGTAAATGATAAATGGAGTTTCTAAAATCCAAAGAATTCAGTTTAGGGTTGGTAGAAATTCTGAAGACACATATGGAGAAAAAAAATACCTTTCATGCACACTTGGTAGCTAAAAGGTGTATCAATTGAATATAAGGAATTTATTTAAATTGGGAACTCATATATTACATACAAACATAAAAATTAATACAAAAGTAGAAAATCATATGCAGATGTTTAAAAGTGCATGTAAGACAAAATCAACACACATAGAGTAACCACAACACATAGAAATCAGAATGACTTTCATAAATATGAATGTGTGGTTTGTATGAAGTGGAAGTGTGAACCATGTCTTATGGATTGTTGTTTTTCTTTTGCTATGTGTGATGGTATGATGTAGAACCTGCTCAAGAGCAAGTTATTCCTTTCCAAGACCAGGACTACCCATTTCAAGAGCAGCAGGAAGGAGGCAAGTGTCCTTGACCACTTTGATCCTATGCTAGGATGTGTAGATAGAATCATTTGCATTGTCAATTGAAATGTGAAACCCATGCTAGGAAGTTTCCCTAGAATTGCATTATCTTGTTTCCTTGTAGCTTGGGTTGGGATTTATTTTATTATGTCATTTATTTACATGCATATGCTTAGCCATGCTTAGAATGGGATATTTGGGATATGGGATCATCAGTTTATTTTACCATACTCTTGAATGAGATATTGTGAGTTATGTAAGGGTAGGGATCAAGGAAAGTTAGATGTTTTGGTTGTGTGCTGGGTGCACGAGACTTGGGTTTGTGTTTAGTACTTGCCTGGATCCTAAGGACCGGTTCATGGAGCATGTAGCCTGGCTTTATCGTGCCAACCACATGCTGAGATGGGGTAGCTTGGCCAATTAATTAGGTGTAGTATGGATGTGTTGGATGATGCGGGGAGTGGGTGTCAGCTGGACTACCTTATAAACCGCAAGGCTCAAGAGGGGGCCACTGCAGCGGGGTTGGAGCCTCTTGTATGCTGTTAGGGGTGAAACCTCAGTGGGCCCACGCTCGTCGGGAATCCCTTTGTAAAGGCTTCGTAGTGATATCCTGGCTACACACCTGGGAAGTGTGAATGTGGTTCGTATCCACTGGCATAATGGAGGTTCTTTTAGTCCACTCGGCAACGGGGGATGAAATCACTACATGTGGGTACAGTGGTACAAACTCTGCAGAGTCAAAACTGTCATGACAGCCGTGCTCACGGTCAAAAGCGGCTTGGACTTATTCATGATTAGAGGATGATGGCTTTGGAAGTTGAGGATGTTAAGCGGGGAGCTTGACATTGGATATGATGATTATGGTTACTTGATGAAGGGTTGGGAGTTTGGGACCATTTCACCTGTGTAGTAATGTAGGTGCTTAATAAGCTAAGGTTGTAGGCAATAATTGCATAGTGCTTCAACCATGAGTTCAACCTCTCCTTGTTCTAGCCATGCATGACATAACTTTCCCACACTTGCTGAGTACCATCGGTACTCAACCTTGCATATTTGTTGGTTTATATTGCTGCTCAGGTCAAGAGAATGATGTGGTGTTTAATGATCAAGACTTTGGACCCGGCGAAGGATTCTAGGTTCATGAAGTCCCCCGGGCAACGCCTGTGACGGAGCCCACAAGAATAATATTCCGCTGCTAGTTTATTTACTTGTGATGAACTTATTATTGTCCATCGAGACATTTGCTATGTAAGACTTATTTATATTCGACACCTGGCTTGTAATAAATGATGCTTCACTATTTGTCATCACATGTATGAGAAAATGATCCTGGCATACATGTGATATTCACTCGGTTGTTCTTTGGAAAAACCGGGTGTGACAGCGCGGCAGTGGGGCAAGGACGCCAGGCAGCTCTCCAGCGCATGGGAAATCCAGAGGAGGTGGCTGCCGGCTGATCCTCGGTGTCACCTGCAGAGGCGTCGGCTGCCCGGTTTACTTCGCGTGGGAGGTAATCAAACAGAGACCGTGTGCTTTACTGAGCACTTTTTGCAATTGTTTAGTTTCCCCGAATGACAAGTGGGTCCCACCAGTCAGTGCTCCCCCACCCCTCAAAAGATCTCCACAAACTTGGCAAGGGATGAATTCAAATGTTTGGAGTCTCAAACTGACCTACATTTGTATGGTTGGGCAAATTTCCTCAAATTCAAATGTATATTTGAATTCTTTGCACATTTGGATCCTTTTTGGAAAAATGGGTAGCAAACCTTTTCACAATTTATTGAAACTTTGCCTCCCCACTAATTTGGACCTAAGGAACCCAAATATGCACTTTGATTCTTGTGTTAGCTGCTGCAACCATGAGTTTGAATACAACAGTTTTGAATCACCATTATGTCCTCCCCTCATTTGAATTTCGAGTTGGACATTTGTTCAAATTCTGATTTTCAAACCCTCCCATTGCACTTGAGTACTTCAACTCAGTGGTCTTAATCCAACTAGGGTCCAACATGTGAATGACTCTAAGTTGGTTTTAGAATCACCTCTCATGTGTTATCACATGTGTGGAGAGTTTGAACCGTCACCCTTTTGATGGAGGTTACATGCTCTTCACAATATTTCCTAAGATATTCACAACAAAAACTGTGGTGTTGTGAGGTGAAGAAAAAATTTTGCAAGTCCATTTTCTTGGGCTTTTACATCCCTCCCCCCTTAAAAGAATCTCGTCCTGAGATTACAAAAGAAGAGATAGCAATGTAATAGGGACTTACCCGTGCTGAGAGGCCATGAACTCAGGGTAATTTGAGCGAAGGAATTCTACGCTCTCCCACGTCGCTTCTTCGGCAGTGTGGATGCTCCAGAGTATTTTGTAGAACCACAACGTTCTGCTACGTGTGGTTCTGGCTTTCTTATCAAGAATTGCCACCGGATATTCATCATATGTCAAGTACGGTTGCAACTCGCCGATGTCTTCGGTAGTAACAGCAGCGGTATGTTTCAGACATTTTCTCAGCTGGTGGACATGGAAAATGTCATGGACACCAGCAAGAGATGCCTGTAGCTCCAATCTATATGCCGCTGGTCCACACTTCTCGGTGATAACATAGGGTCCAATGAAACGGGGAGCGAGCTTCCCCTTTACACCGAACCGGTGCACGCCCTTCATCGGAGACACGCGGAGGTACATGTGTTCACCGACGTCAAAGTGCAACGGTCTACGCCTCTTATCAGCATAGCTCTTCTGCCGGGATTGAGCGGCCTTCAAGTTGGCTTGAATCGTCCGAATGCGCTCTTCGGCGTCGTTCACCACATCAACCTTGAATGTGACCCTTTCACCGGACTCGCACCAGTTTAATGGGGTGCGGCATTTGCGACCGTAGAGAGCTTCGTAGGGTGCCATTTTGATACTCGCCTGATAGCCGTTGTTGTACGAGAATTCCGCCAATGGTAGGTGATTATCCCAGTTCCTACCATGGTGGATGGCACATGCTCTCAACATGTCCTCTAACACTTGGTTCACCCTCTCTGTTTGCCCATCTGTTTGAGGGTGATAGGCGGAGCTCCTGATCAGCTTAGTACCCAATGCAGCGTGTAGCTGCTCCCAAAAGCGAGATACAAATAATGCACCTCGAACCGAGACGATGGTCTTGGGTACCCCGTATAAGCATAAAATCTTTGCTATGTACAGCTCCGCATATTTGCCGGCATTGTAACGTGTATTCACCAGGATGAAGTGAGCCGTCTTGGTTAACCGATCAACGATTACCCAAATGGAGTCATGTTTGTTGGAAGTTAGGGGCAATCCCACAATGAAATCCATGCTCACATCTTCCCATTTACATGCCGTGATCTTCAGGGGTTGCAACAGCCCTGATTTCTTCATGTGATCCGCCTTCACTCGTCTACACGTATCGCACTCGGATACGTACTTCGCTACCTCCCGCTTCATCCGTGTCCACCAAAATTGCTTCTTCAAATCTTGGTACATTTTGTTGCTGCCCGGATGAATGGAGTATTTAGACAAGTGAGCTTCATCGAGGATCTTCCTCCTCAGTTCCATATCCCGGGGTACGACTATGCGGTCATTGAACCATAGCGTCCCCTCATCATCCTTCTGGAAACATTTGATCTCCCCGTTGTCTATCTGTCTCCGGAGATGTGCCATGCCCTTATCAGTCTTCTGAGCTGTAATGATGTCCTCCCTAATAGTAGGGATGAGGGCAAGGTTGTACAGCGATCCATAAGGAACCAAGTATAAACTTGGCTCTTCCTCCTCCACCGGTGTAATGGTGATGTGATGGACATGTGATTTCCGACTCAGCGCATCGGGAACCACATTCGCCTTGCCGGGGTGGTAATGAATCTCAATTTCATAATCTTTGATCAGTTCTAACCACCTCCTTTGCCTCATGTTCAGTTCCTTCTGGGTGAAAATGTATTTCAAGCTCTTGTGGTCGGTGTAGAGGTGCACCAAATTCCCCAGGAGATAGTGCCTCCACATTTTCAGCGCCAAAACCACTGCAGCATGCTCAAGATCATGAGTCGGGTAATGCTGCTCATGGTTCCGAAGTTGGCGTGAGCCATATGCGACCACACGTCCTTCCTGCATCAACCCGCAGCCGAGCCCAATACCGGACGCGTCACAATACACGTCGAAGGGCTTTGTTGTATCTGGCTGAGCTAAGACCGGGGCTGTTGTGAGATGCTTCACCAATGCTTGGAACGCTCCTTCACACGCCGTGTTCCAAACATATTTTGTTCCCTTCTTCAGCAATTCTGTCATCGGCTTAGCGAGCTTGGAGAAGCTTGGAATGAATCTCCGGTAGTATCCCGCTAACCCGAGGAAGCTTCTGACTTCATGAACTGAAATGGGAGCTTTCCATTTCAGCACTTGCTCTATTTTCCTTGGGTCAACCGCAATGCCTTCAGCTGAGATGATATGTCCCAAGAATGGCACTTGGCTGATCCAAAACTCGCATTAGCTAAACTTGGCGTAGAGCTTGTGGTCTCGCAATCGTTGAAGAACGATTCGCAAGTGTTCGGCAATGTTGGCTTCTGTCTTGGAGTAAACCAAGATATCATCGATGAACACTACCACGAACTTGTCCAGCTCCGGCATGAACACCGAGTTCATTAGATACATGAAATGGACTGGAGCGTTTGTGAGACCAAAAGACATGACGAGATATTCATATAGTCCATATCTCATCGAGAAGGCCGTCTTCGGGATATCCTCCGCCCAGATCTTTATCTGGTGATATCCAGAGCGAAGGTCCATCTTGGAGAACACACTTGCACCCACAAGTTGATCAAACAATATGTCGACGCGGGGCAGTGGGTACTTATTCTTGATGGTGACGGTGTTGAGCGGCCGGTAATCCACACACAGCCTCAAGGTTTCATCCTTCTTTTTAACAAACAGCGCCGAGCATCCCCAAGGCGTGGAACTCGGCCTAATGAAACCTTTGCTCAACAGATCATTGAGCTGTTCTTTCAGTTCAGCCAGCTCATTTGGAGCCATCTTGTATGGTCTCTGTGATATGGGCGTAGTCCCGGGTCCAAGTTCAATCTTGAACTCGACATCCCGCTCAGGTGGCATACCCAGAAGATCATCTGGGAACACGTCGGGGTACTCCCGGACTACGGGGACGTCCTCTAACTTGAGAGCTTCAGCATTATTAATTGCTGAAATTTCCCGGACTGGCGTGTCTAACACCATGGAATGTGGACGGTGAAATGGAGAGTTTAAATGAACCGTCCGTGTCTGAGTCTCCAGGACAGCGCCATGGTATTGTAGCCATGACATCCCTAAGATAGCATCAATCTTTTGCCCCATAAGGATTATTAAGGTGGTGGGATATAGTTTCCCACCTAAGCACAGAGGTGCCTTTGGGATCATCATATTTGCTGAGATCTTCCCATCCCGGTGAGCAGATCATATAGGTGCAGTCGGTTGGGAAGACTTGCATTTGATGCTTAGCCACATAGGATGCACTTATAAAGCTGTGGGTTGCACCAGAATCAAAAAGTATGATGATGGCTTTATCGTTGAGAGTGAACGTACCCGCAGCACGTTGTCTCCCTCTGGGGCGTCCTCATTGTCGAGGTTGCGGACGCACCCAGTCCGCTGACCAACCTTCTTGACCTGAGGTCGGTCTCGAGCACCGCCCTGGAACTTGGCTTGCCCGCTGCTCTGCTGCCCCTGGGGACAGGCCTTCGCGAAGTGGCCCGCCTGGCCACACGTGAAGCAGGTGAAACAGGGCGGTCCCCCGCTGATCGGCGGACGGAAACCCGGGGCGCGTTGTGGTGGTGGAAACGCCCGGGGTACCGTCTGCTGCAGCTGCTGCTGCTGTCTTGGTGGTGGCATCGGCGGACGGAACGGAGGTGACTGAAAAGGATGTCCCCCGAACCGTTGAGGTCGCGCCGGTGGATGCCACTGCTGTCTGGATGGTGTCCGATACACCATACGGTACTTCTGAGGAGCGCCACTCCCACCACTGGATGGAGTGCTGCGCTTCCGCTGCTCAGCTGCCAACTCCCGCTGAGCATCCTCTTGCATGATCGCGGCATTGACTAGGTCATTGAAGGTGCCGCGATTCCACTAAACGAGGTGTGTCTTCATCTCGGGGTGTAACCCCCGATAGAAATATTCCCGCTTCTTCTCTTCAGTGGATATGTAGTCTGACGCATATTGCGCCAGATGGTTGAAGGCACGGGAGTAGTCATGGGCACTCCTCCCGCCCTGCTTCAGTTCCAAAAATTCTTGGAACTTCCTCTTCATGATCCCGGGAGGAATGTGATAGGCGTGGAACGCCTCCCGGAACTCTCCCCACTCCACGGCATGGCCAGCCGGACGTGAGGCGACATAATTCGTCCACCACGCACCAGCGGCACCGTGAAGTTGCTGCGCTGCGAACAAAGTCTTTTGCCGCTCCGTGCATTGGAGCAGCCCGAACTTGGACTCGATGGTCCGCAGCCAGTTGTCCGCCTCCAGTGGTTCTTCAGCTTCTGTGAACACTGGGGGTGCGTACTCATGAAATCCGAGTACGACACCTCACGGGGCTCACGAGGCCCTCTGTCTTGACGCCCCCCCGCCTGGGACGTATTCTGCACGATCGTACGGAGCAGGTCGGTCTGCTCCTCACGACCACCCACCAGTTCCGCTATCACATCCGCTAGAGTAAGCGGAGGCGGCGGTGGTGGCTGCTGCTGCGGGGTGCTGTCGTGGGCCGGTGGCTGGGAGTCATCGCCTCCCTGTTGGATAGAGCCACCAACCTCGTGTGTGGTCCTAGTGTGAACCATCTGCAACCATACGACAACAAACATCAGTCCCGCAACATATTTCCATGCAGTCAAATGACATAGGCGTAACAACATAATAACAATAAAAACATGCGATACATCTCGTATGTAGATAATGTAATAACTTTGCACAAGCTACACAATTACCAGACCAAATACAAGCTAGTTTAACCCAACTTGATGAACCTCCTCTTTGGAAGATTACCACAACTAGGTTTGGTCACCACGAGACGTTACTACCGCTTTGTCATAACGTATACTACCCCTTTATCTTCAATACGACACAAACATGGTCTCTAGTAAAAGAACTTGAGTGAGTCCTATACCAAAATCTTTCACTAGTTGAAGATAAACTCTCATGAGTATGTTGTACCCCACTGGAATTACTTAAACCCCTCCCTAGGGTACAACAATCTCTCCAATGAGTTCAACTGTCATTCCTCTGTCAGAATGACCAGTTTCTACATATCCCAGATTTTGATCTGGTTCTGTGAGTTTTCATGACTCCAGTTGAATACCAAAGTTAAAGTTAACTTCAGTATCTTTCCAACGAGTACTTATTTGCCCTCATATCAGCTCTGGTTAAACAGTTATGGTAATTCAAAGTCAGCAGAATTTCTGGAAGAATTTTAACAGCACCTCCCTGGGAAGTTGCTGTTTTCAACTCTGATTTCCCCTGAATTCTGTACTGAAATTTCAGAAACTTTGAATTGCAAAGATGTAACACATCTTATACCCTTTCTAAGGATGTATCATATGAAAATTTCAAATTTTTCTACTGGGAGTTATGTTTGAAAAACAGAACAGTCCAGAGAGTGTTTAACTCTGCCCTGATTCTGGACAGTTTACATTTCTCTGGGATTTAAGCCATCTTAAGATGTGTTTCAGCTCTGGAAGTCCACAACAAAGTTGTAGAGCACTTAAATACCCTTCCAGAACTATATACCACACCTCCCTGGGCTAAAAGCCCTGTGAGTTATGCCCTGTTGAAGATCAGCAAACTTGCTGCCCAAAACAGAGCACTCTGTTTTTCAGTCTTTGAGAACTACACTCATCACCCTCCCACTTTTCTACCCAACCAGGCCCTAAATGTTGAACCTAGTGATTTTAATTCCTTGTTATCATTATTTTGCATGCATATTCCTATGATATCTCGGTACTACGTTCCTCACAAAAGAAAATCCTAACTGGATTATACCGGCATATACGTCTCAAGTGTGGCACTAAACGGTCTCTCGCACACGTTTACTACACATATACATACGTGGTTAGTACCTGCAGAAAACCACACAATCATGATGCACTCAAAGGTTGTTTCATTTCAGGCAGGACCATATTTAAAAGTAAATACAAATGCCCGTATCGTTGCCATATGGCCGTCCTTGAGTTAGGTCACGTCTCAAGGTACGTGATCGTGTTTCAACACCACACGACGGGGAACCCGAGTATGTCAGGAACGGGTCGTCACGGTTGGGAATGTTATCAACCCAACTGATACCACCTACTGCCCTGCAGGGCACGCCGATGGCAAGCGCTGTGTATGTCCTCCTGGGCTACTTCCAGACGAACACACTCTCGCGTTACTGACCACGCGATGGGGTCTCCACTTACTTGCCTAATGCACGCTAGGGATCAGCATTTCATATGAACTCAGGAACATGAAGAGTCCAAGAATTTCATATTAACGTCTCACACCAAGCTGTGAGACCAATCCCTGAACCACATTCCTCGTCAGGGGAGCTAACCGAAATTGAACCGCTTTCGGTGGCATTCCTTACCATGCTTACCAAGCGTAGGTGCGTCGTTACATAATGAAAATTCAGAACTATAACACATAGGTTAGTCTTTGGCACTTTAAGTAACTATGCTAATATAGTCCTTACTTGGGCAACTACCGAATCCTCACCGTAAACCTAAGTTTTCCCATAATACAGTCCTTAAGTATTGTGCTATCCCCAATGCAGCTCTGATACCAGGATGTGGCTGACCGGGATCCACTCATCCAGGATCGCAGAGGGTGGTGCCGCACGATGCGACACCAGACAGCACACGTCATAAGAACACACTATATTACATGGGAAAACAACTGAACTGTACAAACAGGTACAATACTCAGTTACAAACTATTGTCTTTATTACACAGTGGAAGCCTACTTTTCTACAACTCATGCCCGCCTATCTAGAAAAAGTCGGTTGCCCAGCCCTAGGGCAACCCACACTAGCTACACGTCTCAGCTCAGCGCGGCGTATACGGCTCCCACTCAGCCGTGGTCCCCGACGGAGGGTAACCCTCGCCGGTGGACTCGTACTCCGAGTCCGTGTGTGGCTCCTCACCTGAAAAACACTTAAGCAGCAACCATGAGCACGAGGGCTCAACAAGACTTAACCGACTAACCTAAGCATGGAACTCTACATGAGGGGTACAATCAACATAGGAGAGTAACATTGCATCAATGAACACGCCTACAAGTTCATCCTTAGTTCATCTTTTAGCAACAAGTTAACAGTTCAGGAATCTGAAATTTAGTAAGCAGTACTTGGTGGCACACATGTAGCAATACAATTATATCATAAGAGCAATATTGAAGTATAACATTCCATAAATTATCTACGTTACGATGCAGTGAACAAGCAGTACTCGTCACCGTGAGGGACGGCGAATCGACTCGATATACACCTGCAGGGGAAACCCAAAGAGCACGTCATGTACGCCCATCCGTGGAGCTGCACAGCACGCTCACTCGGTGTCGTACGGGGCAACCTTTCACCCAACAGCCCAAACTTCGAACCGGTCGCACCGAAACAAGCAGGAGGATCCCCACACGGAGCATCTCTCTATGCCCGTTGGCAGATTTCCACCTTGCTGCCCTCAACCTACACCTATAAATCGGTGTGCTATGCCTAAACGCCCGGAGGTTTATGCTACATCGGTTTATTGGGGCCCATATATCCGACATGCTTTTGGTACGTTCAATACATGTTCAGCAGGTCCGCACACGGATTGGTCCTCAATCGACACAGACAGGGCTGCGCACACAAGACTTCCTCTTGCTGCGCCCTAGCCCCTGCCCTAGTCCCATTTTTATTACTAAAGTGATCTCACATCACTCAACCGAACCCGTGTGTCCCAAGCCTAAACTCGCGAGTAGATTCCAACTACTCGACTTGTACCAAAGTCATATGAAACATTAAGCATAGCCTGTCTACTCGAGGTCTTAGACACTACCCTCACTCTTATGGAAAGTTTCTGGTCATGCAAGTGGGGTTCCATTCATCCTACACTTAATGCACATCCATACTTCATACAAAGCGTTCATAAAGCAAAACTTCAAATATAGTTTAATGCAAACCGGGGCTTGCCTTGTTGCTTCTGGTCAGTAGTTAGCTCTTCTTCCGGAAGGAGGAAGTCAAGTACTTCCGGAGCCTCCTCGCCTTCAGCGACTACACGTTAATAAAATACTACATGTTAATGAATATGCACATAAGTTTATTGCAATGCTTCTGCTATTAGTTCTAATAACCAGTTTCTAACAACTTGAAATCTGTTCAAGAATTTAAGATGAAACTGGGGCTATTGGTTTGGGTTTGGACCTAAGCACATGGTTAAGTGCTAAGTGGTTATCCCCCTCTTCAACATTGATCACCTCAAGTGGTTAAACAGAGCAGGGGTGATCCAGAGCTCCAATGGAACTGAGAATTTTCGTGTGAGTTCCTTGTTACAACAAAACCCTCTGGACCAAAAATTAGCACTTTTCATTGAGTGGTTTGCTCAGAATAATTCTCTTAGCAATTAAGCAAAGAAGAATTAATTCTGAGGTAACAGCCCTGTTCATGCCCAACTTAATGAACTACAATTTGAATTATAGCTCCTAGAGTTTGCATGAATTTTCCTAGCATTTTTTGAGCTAAGATTTGCCCAGAACTGAATTTCCAAGTTTTGGAAATTCTCTGAAAATGTTTCTGTATTCTATTGAGCACAGCACCTTCAAATCTGAATTGCCCTGATCAAATCAACTACAAATGGCTGAAACTTTTACAGTGGTTCATTAACATCCTAAAGAATATTCTGGCCAAATTTGAGGATTTTTGGATGAACCAAACTCCCTCTAAAATTCTTTTGCTGAAAAGCTTTAAAGAATTTTCCTGAATTAAATAAAGGGTTTCATACAAATTGGGTTGTATATTTGGATAGAGCTATGCCAGATGAATCCAATCAAATTTGAATCACTAAATTTGGAGCTTCCTAGCAAAAGTCATGAGGTTCTAAAGTTTGGGGAAATTCTGGAATTTGAATTAACCGGGAAAAGTTCAAATCCCTGACAGCGGGCCCGGCCCCCACGTGTCACCACTTCGGCTACGCCACACAGGGCAACAGGACTGTTCTCCGCGTGGTCACAGCTGATCCGGTGCAACAGAAAATCCCCACGCTGTGCATCGAGCGACTGACGAGCGGGCCTGGTCGGCTCATCTTCTTCCTCGTGCCAGCCCTTTTTCCCGCGCCGCCCTCTCGCCGGCAGCTCACTGAAGCTCGCGGGACCCGGCTTCCCGGCCGTCGCTCGGCTGGAAACTCGCCGCCTGGGCCTAATTTTGTGCGCTGAACACGATGGCACCAACTGCTACGGCCGGCGACGATGCAGCGGCTCTGGATCACTTCGGCTATGTCACCCGGCCAACATAGCCCGCCAACACCTCAGTGGAAGGGCTCTAAAGCACCGGGGAATCTCAGGGAAGGTCGACAAGGCCATGCAATGGCTCGGGGAGAGCTCTAACCTAGCTGTCACCGTGAGCCCGACCCTTCCCGCCATAACCGCGGTTGGAAAACCCGGAAATACGCCGGCTACAGCCAAAATTAAGCTAGGGTTGCGAAGCAAACTTGGGCGCTGTCAAGTCTAGCTCCTGTGAGTGCAGTATGACGTGCTCTAAGCAAGTATACATCGGGAATTTGCGGGTTTCTTACCAGAAGGTGGCTCTGCACCGTTCGGAGGGAAATCTCAAATTTCTCTGCCGATGATCCACGGTTGATCCTGAGCTTCGGGGGTGAGTTGCCTGGACGTCGTGCGCTTCCAGAAATGGCCTAGCTTGGCCGTGACACGCCGCGGTTGGAGCTGTCCATGAGAGCACTTGCTCTCGGTCCTATGGCAGCCGACCGGGAAATTGGTTTGCCTCGGTGTGTGGAGGCGAAACTTACGTAGGAATGGTGTGGGGATGTTGGAGGAGAGCCCGTGGTGCTGTTTGGTTGCTCAACCGAAGCTTTGCATGGGAGCTAGGGTGGCGATCGATCGAGCGGAACGGCGTCGGCAGCTCGGGCTGTTTCTTGCGCGAAGGGAAAGGAACAGGCGACGTTCTTCGGTACCGTGGGATAACAGAGGCGCGGCAGTGGGGCAAGGATGCCAGGCAGCTCTCCAGCGCACGGGAAATCCGGAGGAGGTGGCTGCCGGCTGATCCTCGGTGTCACCCGCAGAGGCGTCGGCTGCCCAGTTTACTTCGCGTGGGAGGTAATCAAACAGAGACCGTGTGCTTTACTGAGGACTTTTTGCAATTGTTTAGTTTCCCCCAATGACAAGTGGGTCCCACCAGTCAGTGCTCCCCCACCCCTCAGAAGATCTCCACAAACTTGGCAAGGGATGAATTCAAATGTTTGGAGTCTCAAACTGACCTACATTTGTATGGTTGGGCAAATTTCCTCAAATTCAAATGTATATTTGAATTCTTTGCACATTTGGATCCTTTTTGGAAAAATGGGTAGCAAACCTTCTCACAATTTATTGAAACTTTGCCTCCCCACTAATTTGGACCTAAGGAACCCAAATATGCACTTTGATTCTTGTGTTAGCTGCTGCAACCATGAGTTTGAATACAACAGTTTTGAATCACCATTATGTCCTCCCCTCATTTGAATTTTGAGTTGGACATTAGTTCAAATTCTGATTTTCAAACCCCCCCATTGCACTTGAGTACTTCAACTCAGTGGTCTTAATCCAACTAGGGTCCAACATGTGAATGACTCTAAGTTGGTTTTAGAATCACCTCTCATGTGTTATCACATGTGTGGAGAGTTTGAACCGTCACCGTTTTGATGGAGGTTACTTGCTCTTTACAATATTTCCTAAGATATCCACAACAAAAACTGTGGTGTTGTGAGGTGAAGAAAAAATTTTGCAAGTCCATTTTCTTGGGCTTTTACACATGGTTTGCCAAATACCATTGTTTCTGATCGTGATGCAAAATTTTTAAGTCATTTTTGGAGAACTTTGTGGTATAAATTGGGAACCAAACTGCTGTTTTCATCCACATGTCACCCACAAACCGATGGACAAACTGAGGTAGTAAATCGTACTCTACCCACTATGTTGCGGGCTGTTTTAAAAACAAATTTAAAGGGTTGGGAGGATTGTTTACCACATATAGAATTTTCTTACAACAGGTCAGTTCACTCTACTACAAAGGTAAGCCCATTCCAGGTAGTGTATGATTTCAATCCCCGTGCTCCTATTGATTTATTACCTTTGCCTCCTTCTGAAACTATAAATTTGGATGCTACACAACGATCTGAATTATATCTTAAGATGCATGAAACTACAAAGAAAAATATTGAAAGGATGAACGAGAAGTATAGAATTTCTGGTAGTAAAGGTAGAAAGGAAGTAAAACTTGAACCAGGGGACTTGGTATGGCTACATTTGAGAAAAGAACGATTCCCTCACTTGAGAAAATCTAAACTTATGCCACGAGCTGCTGGTCCTTTTAAGATTGTTGAAAAGATCAATGACAATGCATATAAGCATGAGTTGCCTCCCGATTTTGGGGTTAGTCCCACATTTAACATTTCGGATTTACGACCATACTTGGGGGAAGAAGATGATCTTGAGTCGAGGATGACTCCGATTCAAGAGGGGGAGGATGATGAGGACATCACAACAGTAGATACTCAGATTGATATACAAGAACCAATCACAAGAGGACGAGCACGGTTACTAAATCAGCAGGTGAACTCGTTCCTAACTTCCTACCCATGTGATTTTGAGAATGGATTGCTATTGAATGATTTAATTGTTATTAGGAATCATGGACATGATCAACAAGTAAAGGGAGGAGGATTTCGGGACGTGGAGAATCATATGGGACGTCCACAAGTTGATGGAAACAGTCACCAACTCGGACTCGAGTTCAACTCGGAGTCCAGGAGCAGTACATCTTAAAACGGACGCCCAGGATGCATACGAACTCCGTTTTTGATGTTCCACATATGAATGGAAAGATGAGAATATAAACTTTGCAATGGTTCTTGTCTCACATTAAAATTCGCCCGGAGTCGTTGGGAGTTGTTGAAACAAGTTGAATTTGGAGTTCTGTCCGGTGTTGCACCACCGTATTGGGCATTTGGGCCTTGTATCCCGTATGAGTCCATTAGGGACGCGTCTAAGGGACTTATGGTCGAACCCTAGCCTTTAAATACTGCATCCGCCGGCCATAATTGGTGGGTTTTGCTTAGATTAAACACTTTCACCGTTCTACGGTTTGTGAGACCCCAATTTCGCAATTTCAGATTGCATCTTCGTCGTTCTTGCTTGTGTTCTCGGTTGCACCTGCAGGGATAGCCTTCTTGGAGAGGTCAAGCGTGCGAAGCACGGTTGATAACCAACGGAGCAGTGGTGTAGTGATTGCAGGGGTGTTCGGGTCTGCTCGAGTTCCTCGGATCATTAACGTCGAGATCTCCACTTCAATCGACCTACCTTTCGGAAGATCGGGCCTAAACAACTCATCAAGTAGAAGGGCAAGCTCAGGGAGCTATCTACAAAGAACTACAGCACTAAGACTTCGAGACTCTTGAGCAACAAGAGCCACATGAGCAAGGCAAGTGCCCCTTGACCATATTGATTCCCATGTTTTGAAACTGTTTTATTTGCGAAAACTCATATGCTTGAGTCAACTTGATGGGACACTCTTTTATAGGAGTTTACTACTTTTGTTAACCATCCTTGTAACCGGGAAAGTTGATGAGTTGGGTATGGTTGTTTTTCCTTTTTGCTTCGCTTAATCCACGGGATACGGGAAGCTGAATTAAAACATGGTTAGTTACTGCACTCATATGAATAACGATAATGAGAACTTGATGATGATAATGAGCATGGAATCAGGGGAGATCTAGGCAAGCTTGGTTCATGGGTGTTGCTGAATGAGATGGTGGTTTATTGCCGTAGATCTAAGGACCGGTTCGTGCCAGCACATGCCAGGAAAACAGTGCCACCACAAGGCCACATTTGGGTGCGACTGAGCTGACTAATTAGGTGTGTTGCTAGCTTGTTATGGACCATGGATGGCGTGGGGAGGGGAGTCGAGAGGGAACTGCCCTGGGAACTGCATGGCACAAGAGGGGGCCCGTGGGTGGGAGAATGGTTATTCGAGCCTGCCGGTGGAACATTAGTGAGTCCATACATCTAGTAGCCCCTTTGTAAAGGCTGATTTGTGACCTCTTGGACATACACCGACGGTTGTGTACTGGTATAATGGAGGTTCTGAAGTCGCCAACGGGTGACGAAATCACAAACTTGTGGGTAAAGTGGTGCCACCTCTGCAGAGTGTAAAACTATCATGGTAGCCGTGCTTCCGGTCACAAGCACCTGGTCAACTCACATGATTAGAGGGAAGACTTGGGATGGTTATTTGGTATGGTTATGGTATGGTCATTGGGATTGGTTTTTGGACTGGTTTGAGTCATGACAATG
Source organism: Neostapfia colusana (assembly GCA_030760725.1). NCBI lineage: Eukaryota > Viridiplantae > Streptophyta > Magnoliopsida > Poales > Poaceae > Neostapfia > Neostapfia colusana. The sequence continues at coordinate 92,676,907 of JASWHV010000001.1, forward strand.
AGCTTTGGTTTTTGTTATATGAACAAGAGATGGTGATGCATATTATGAGCATGAGATGAAGTTGAGAAAGATTAATGGCTGGTTGAGACATGATAAGTGGTGAATTATGATGAAGGAATGTTGCTTTTATAACATGGTTATGATTGGATTAAACTCACTTAGAAATAGATGCTGTTTTTATCGTGTTTGTGTAATAAAATTTGCTTGCTGCAATGAGCATTTTTATTCCATACCTTGTTGTAAGCTACATGCCATACTTTTCCCGCACTTGCTGAGTACGACATGTACTCACCTGTCACACCCGGTTTTTCCGAAGAACAACCAAGTGAATATCACATGTATGCCAGGATCATTTTCTCATACATGTGATGACAAATAGTGAAGCATCATTTATTACAAGCCAGGTGTCGAATATAAATAAGTCTTACATCACAAATGTCTCAATGAACACTAATGCTTCATCACAAGTAAATAAACTAGCAGCGGAATATTATTCTTTAGGGCTCCATCACAGGCGTTGCCCGGGGGTCTTCATGAACCTAAAAACCTTCTTCGGGTCCAAAGTCTTGGTCATTATACACCACCTCATTATCTTGACCTGAGCAGCAATATAAACCAACAAATATGCAAGGTTGAGTACCAATGGTACTCAGCAAGTGTGGGAAAATTATATCATGCATGGCTAGAACAAGGAGAGGTTGAACTCATGGTTAAAGCACTACGCAATTAATACCTATCACCTTAGCTTATTAAGCACCTACATTACTACACAGGTGAAATGGTTCAAATCTCCCATCCCATCATCATAAACCAATAACCATAATCATCATTTCCAATGTTAAGCTCCCCGCTTAACTTCCAAAACCATCAATTCTCTAATCATGAATAAGTCCAGGCCGCTCTTAACCGTGAGCACGGCTGTCAAGACAGTTTTGACTCTGCAGAGTTTGTACCACTGTACCCACAAGTAGTGATTTCATCCCCCGTTGCCGGGTGGACTAAAAGAACCTCCATTATGCCAGTGGCTACGAACCACATTCACACTTCCCAGGTGTGTGGCCAAGAGATCACTACGAAGCCTTTACAAAGGGATTCCCGACGAGCGTGGGCCCACTGAGGTTTCACCCCTAACAGCATACAAGAGGCTCCAACCCCGCTGCAGTGGCCCCCTCTTGAGCCTTGCGGTTTATAAGGTAGTCCAGCTGACACCCACTCCCCGCACCATCCAACACACCCATACTACGCCGGGGATACACCTAATTAATTGGCCAAGCTGCCCCATCTCAGCATGTGGTTGGCACGGTAAAGCCAGGTTACATGCTCCATGAACCGGTCCTTAGGATCCAGGCAAGTACTAAACACAAACCCAAGTCTCGTGCACCCAGCACACAACCAAAACATCCAACTTGCCTTGATCCCTACCTCTACATAACTCATAATAGCTCATTCAAGAGTATGGTAATGTAAACTGATGATCTCATGTCCCAATTATCCCATTCTAAGCATGGCTAAGCATATGCATGTATATAAATGACATGACAAAATAAATCCCAACCCAAGCTTCAAGGAAATAAGGTAATGCAATTCTAGGGAAACTTCCTAGCATGGGTTTCATATTTAACTTGACAATGCAAATAATTCTATCTACACATCCTAGCATAGGATCAAAGTGGTCAAGGACACTTGCCTCCTTCTTGCTGCTCTTGAAATGGGTAGTCCTGATCTTGGAAACTGATAGCTTGCTCTTGAACAGGTTCTACTTCATACCATCACACATAGCAAAAGAAAAACAACAATCATAAGACATAGTTCACACTTCTACTTCATACAAACCACACCTTCACATTTATGAAAGTTTCTTTACCATTTTATGTGTTGTGGATACTCTATGTGTGTTGATTTGGGGCTTGCATACACTTTTATTTACATGTGTATGATTCCTACTTTGGTGTTCATATTTATACTCACATACTATATATATATATGTATATATGTGTGTTTCAGTTTTAAATAAATTCCTTATATTAAACTACCAAGTATGTATGAAAAGTATTTTTCTTCTCCATATGTGCCTTCATAATTTCTATCAACCCTAAACTGAACTATTTGGATTTTAAAAACTCCATTTATCATTTACTAGTTGCTGTAATTTCAGATTTATATTCTTATGCATAATTGTGCATTTTATTATTAAATTAGTAATACACACTACCTAAACAGATTAGGTTCTGGTCCTAAATAATTTAAGATCATATTTTAACCTTGGCTTCTGATGTATACTATTTCATAACTATTTTCCCTATTTTTCTTTAACTATTCTTTACTTAAAAATGTGTCCCTATACTATTAAATGTGAATAATAGATGAAACAGATTTATTTCAGCCCAAAAATATATTTTTATCTCACTCCAAAGTTTTCTAAGTACTGAGAAAGTTTTTAATAAATTTGACAATTATGTTTGTCCCCCTTTTTAATATTTAAACACTAGTTACATATTCAATTTTCTAAATTAAATACTAAACAGAGCTAAAATAATGAATTCACCCCATTACAGGGTCTATAATATCATTTTCATAATTTCCAGGGGTCTAGCTACACTTTTCAGAGGTGTTTTTCTTAATTTCTATTAAGTCCAGGGGCTAAAACTGATTTTTAAATGAATTTACATGATTTTCTGGAGTTCCAGGGGCTAGATCTGAAGTTTCCGGGGCTAGCTCTCAATTCCAGAGAACCCCAGGGGGTAGCACGTAAGAATTCCAGTCTTTATAACGCGGGGCTGACGTGGACCGTCTGATTTTAAACCGACGGCTGAGATTATAACATCGAACCGGTACGCGGGGTTTTAAAGTCTACCGTGCGATTTAAAATAAACGGCGCACAAGCGGCCACGTCGCTCTGATCGAGCGCGGGCGGCGCTGCCGGCGGCGCACGGCGGCGGGAAGCGGCGATCTCGCCGGAAACTTTCGGATCCTCGAGAATTCTGCCTAGAACTATGATCTTATGGCCTAGATCGGTAGAGGGGAGGTCAGGGATCTCACCTCGGGGATTTTCTCGAGCTCGGGGGTCCTGGAAAGTGCTCGGCGGCGAGGTCCGAGGCAAAACCACGGTGAAGCTCGTCGGAGCTGGATTTGCACCGTAAGTCTTCGGGTTTTCTGCACCTGCAAAGTTCCCCGGAGGCGGTGGATCAAGACCGACGAGTTAGATCAGAGTTTCCGAGCTTAGATCGGCCAGAATTCACCGGCAAAGTCTCGGTGCTCACCGGAGTGAAAATCGGCGATCGCGTGAGAAAAACTGATCGGATCGGTTGTTTTTATAGCCGGGGGAGGGCGGTGGTTCTGTTGTGATCGAGTTAGAGTCCTCAGGGTCCAGAATTCGGCTGCGGGACGCGGTTTCCCGATCGGTTGCGATCGCGCGCGCGGGGGAGAAGTCCGGGGTCGCGGGGTTAGGGATGACAGGCGGGTCCCACCCGTCAGCGAGGGGCAGCGCGGCGCGCGCGGGGGCGGGCTCCGCGGGGGTTTGCTGGGCCGGCTGGGGTTTCGGCCCACTGGCCAGTTTTTTTCTGGTTTTCCTTTTTCTTTTTCATTTCTTTTCTGTTTTGAGTATAATTTGAATTCCAGTTTGAATTTGAATTTTTGCAAAACATGCAATACGTCCAAAAATTTCTAAATTCCCCTCTGAACATGGTTTATGGTTCTAAATCAAAATTTGAGTCTTGACTAAAAATTTGGGGTGTTACAGCTCTACCCCCCTTAAAAGAAATCTCGTCCTCGAGATTGGTGTTTCTAAGAAAACAATTCCGGAAATTGTGCCTTAAGCTCATCTTCCCGTTCCCAGGTGGCTTCCTCTTCTGGGTGATGCTTCCACTGCACCTTGCACATCCTGATTCTCTTATTTCTGGTGAGGCGTTCCATTGTCTCCAAAATCTTGTATGGTTGCTCGGCATAAGACAAATCCTCGGCTACATCCACTTCATTCATGGGTAACACCTCCTCATTTCGGCTACCTTCTGACTCTGCTTTGGGTGGGGAGGCTGCTGGTGGAGAAGTGCGACGACGCCTGATTGCTCGGCGATCCGGGGAGTCAGGGGTCCATGGATCACTTACGGTGACACACAGTTCATTCCCATCTCCTCTTTCTCTCGCCTTTAAGCAAGCTCGCAGCAATGCCTCCGTCTCCTTCAGAGTATCTCGGACATCCTGAAGCTCTTGTTGACACTCCTGCAGTCGAGTGCTGAGCATAGCAGCATCCTCCAAGCACAAGTCCATGTGCTCATGGGAAGTCCCTTGCTGCACCGGTGGGTACTTGTACTCCGTGGTACCACTCTCACGTTGGAGGACATACATGTACTCAGTTTTGTCCAAGTGGCGACGATAGATGTGGCTCTAGCAGGTGATGGCCTCCCAAGTGACATCTCTCTCCGCGTCAACTTGTGTTGCTCGACAAGCTGGAGAGTGGTGGATCTTAAGCAGCTGATTCTCGTGTATAATCCTCATCTCCGAACTCCATTCTTCCCTCTTCTCACGGATGGTCCTGGTGGAGTTATAGTGGATGATGAGCTTGCCCGTATTGCCGGCGGCTTCGAGCATACGTCGAAGACGGCGCAACAAATCTCCCACTGCCAATCCGTAGGAAAGGTACGTCACTGGACGACTCTCCTCTCTTTCAGCAAGGGCAACTACGGGAACTCTCCCTCCCGTGGATTTACGAGCGGTGCGAATCATGCGAACCATCTAAAACAAAAGAATTTAAAATTAGGTTAGATAAAATTTCAAACAAAAATCCTATTTTTGAATAGAAGTTGGGGTAAGATGAAGAAAATGACTCTTTTGATAACACTTTTTCACCCACACCTTGGAAAATATTTTTTTTTAGAAAATAGAGCCCTTAAATACGTCCATTCCTACCTAGGTCCACGTTCCTACGGGCAACCTTGGCTCTGATACCACCTCTGTCACACCCGGTTTTTCCGAAGAACAACCAAGTGAATATCACATGTATGCGAGGATCATTTTCTCATACATGTGATGACAAATAGTGAAGCATCATTTATTACAAGCCAGGTGTCGAATATAAATAAGTCTTACATCACAAATGTCTCAATGAACACTAATGCTTCATCACAAGTAAATAAACTAGCAGCGGAATATTATTCTTTAGGGCTCCATCACAGGCGTTGCCCGGGGGTCTTCATGAACCTAAAAACCTTCTTCGGGTCCAAAGTCTTGGTCATTATACACCACCTCATTATCTTGACCTGAGCAGCAATATAAACCAACAAATATGCAAGATTCAGTACCAATGGTACTCAGCAAGTGTGGGAAAATTATATCATGCATGGCTAGAACAAGGAGAGGTTGAACTCATGGTTAAAGCACTACGCAATTAATACCTATCACCTTAGCTTATTAAGCACCTACATTACTACACAGGTGAAATGGTTCAAATCTCCCATCCCATCATCATAAACCAATAACCATAATCATCATTTCCAATGTTAAGCTCCCCGCTTAACTTCCAAAACCATCAATTCTCTAATCATGAATAAGTCCAGGCCGCTCTTAACCGTGAGCACGGCTGTCAAGACAGTTTTGACTCTGCAGAGTTTGTACCACTGTACCCACAAGTAGTGATTTCATCCCCCGTTGCCGGGTGGACTAAAAGAACCTCCATTATGCCAGTGGCTACGAACCACATTCACACTTCCCAGGTGTGTGGCCAAGAGATCACTACGAAGCCTTTACAAAGGGATTCCCGACGAGCGTGGGCCCACTGAGGTTTCACCCCTAACAGCATACAAGAGGCTCCAACCCCGCTGCAGTGGCCCCCTCTTGAGCCTTGCGGTTTATAAGGTAGTCCAGCTGACACCCACTCCCCGCACCATCCAACACACCCATACTACGCCGGGGATACACCTAATTAATTGGCCAAGCTGCCCCATCTCAGCATGTGGTTGGCACGGTAAAGCCAGGTTACATGCTCCATGAACCGGTCCTTAGGATCCAGGCAAGTACTAAACACAAACCCAAGTCTCGTGCACCCAGCACACAACCAAAACATCCAACTTGCCTTGATCCCTACCTCTACATAACTCATAATAGCTCATTCAAGAGTATGGTAATGTAAACTGATGATCTCATGTCCCAATTATCCCATTCTAAGCATGGCTAAGCATATGCATGTATATAAATGACATGACAAAATAAATCCCAACCCAAGCTTCAAGGAAATAAGTTAATGCAATTCTAGGGAAACTTCCTAGCATGGGTTTCATATTTAACTTGACAATGCAAATAATTCTATCTACACATCCTAGCATAGGATCAAAGTGGTCAAGGACACTTGCCTCCTTCTTGCTGCTCTTGAAATGGGTAGTCCTGATCTTGGAAACTGATAGCTTGCTCTTGAACAGGTTCTACTTCATACCATCACACATAGCAAAAGAAAAACAACAATCATAAGACATAGTTCACACTTCTACTTCATACAAACCACACCTTCACATTTATGAAAGTTTCTTTACCATTTTATGTGTTGTGGATACTCTATGTGTGTTGATTTGGGGCTTGCATACACTTTTATTTACATGTGTATGATTCCTACTTTGGTGTTCATATTTATACTCACATACTATATATATATGTATATATGTGTGTTTCAGTTTTAAATAAATTCCTTATATTAAACTACCAAGTATGTATGAAAAGTATTTTTCTTCTCCATATGTGCCTTCATAATTTCTATCAACCCTAAACTGAACTATTTGGATTTTAAAAACTCCATTTATCATTTACTAGTTGCTGTAATTTCAGATTTATATTCTTATGCATAATTGTGCATTTTATTATTAAATTAGTAATACACACTACCTAAACAGATTAGGTTCTGGTCCTAAATAATTTAAGATCATATTTTAACCTTGGCTTCTGATGTATACTATTTCATAATTATTTTCCCTATTTTTCTTTTAACTATTCTTTACTTAAAAATGTGTCCCTATACTATTAAATGTGAATAATAGATGAAACAGATTTATTTCAGCCCAAAAATATATTTTTATCTCACTCCAAAGTTTTCTAAGTACTGAGAAAGTTTTTAATAAATTTGACAATTATGTTTGTCCCCCTTTTTAATATTTAAACACTAGTTACATATTCAATTTTCTAAATTAAATACTAAACAGAGCTAAAATAATGAATTCACCCCATTACAGGGTCTATAATATCATTTTCATAATTTCCAGGGGTCTAGCTACACTTTTCAGAGGTGTTTTTCTTAATTTCTATTAAGTCCAGGGGCTAAAACTGATTTTTAAATGAATTTACATGATTTTCTGGAGTTCCAGGGGCTAGATCTGAAGTTTCCGGGGCTAGCTCTCAATTCTAGAGAACCCCAGGGGGTAGCACGTAAGAATTCCAGTCTTTATAACGCGGGGCTGACGTGGACCGTCTGATTTTAAACCGACGGCTGAGATTATAACATCGAACCGGTACGCGGGGTTTTAAAGTCTACCGTGCGATTTAAAATAAACGGCGCACAAGCGGCCACGTCGCTCTGATCGAGCGCGGGCGGCGCTGCCGGCGGCGCACGGCGGCGGGAAGCGGCGATCTCGCCGGAAACTTTCGGATCCTCGAGAATTCTGCCTAGAACTATGATCTTATGGCCTAGATCGGTAGAGGGGAGGTCAGGGATCTTACCTCGGGGATTTTCTCGAGCTCGGGGGTCCTGGAAAGTGCTCGGCGGCGAGGTCCGAGGCAAAACCACGGCGAAGCTCGTCGGAGCTGGATTTGCACCGTAAGTCTTCGGGTTTTCTGCACCTGCAAAGTTCCCCGGAGGCGGTGGATCAAGACCGACGAGTTAGATCAGAGTTTCCGAGCTTAGATCGGCCAGAATTCACCGGCGAAGTCTCGGTGCTCACCGGAGTGAAAATCGGCGATCGCGTGAGAAAAACTGATCGGATCGGTTGTTTTTATAGCCGGGGGAGGGCGGTGGTTCTGTTGTGATCGAGTTAGAGTCCTCAGGGTCCAGAATTCGGCTGCGGGACGCGGTTTCCCGATCGGTTGCGATCGCGCGCGCGGGGGAGAAGTCCGGGGTCGCGGGGTTAGGGATGACAGGCGGGTCCCACCCGTCAGCGAGGGGCAGCGCGGCGCGCGCGGGGGCGGGCTGCGCGGGGGTTTGCTGGGCCGGCTGGGGTTTCGGCCCACTGGCCAGTTTTTTTCTGGTTTTCCTTTTTCTTTTTCATTTCTTTTCTGTTTTGAGTATAATTTGAATTCCACTTTGAATTTGAATTTTTGCAAAACATGCAATACGTCCAAAAATTTCTAAATTCCCCTCTGAACATGGTTTATGGTTCTAAATCAAAATTTGAGTCTTGACTAAAAATTTGGGGTGTTACATCACCCTTGCATTATCACATAAACATCAGCAACAGGAGAAGAGTACTTCGAGGACCATGTGGAGTACTAGGCTTGCGAACTACCGTCAACATGCCTATGGAGTTGAAGATGGAGCCGCTGCTATTTAGTTATTTTCTCTGTCGTTTAGAGACTTCCGCTACAAGAATAAGTTAGAGATTCATGAGTGAGACAATTAGTTGATGTAATAAAGTACTTAAACACTACTTATTCATGATTATATTCTGAATTCAGTTTGTGGATTACATGTGTATGTGTGATGAGCATCCTTGGTACACATATGCATTAGCTCGGTTCCGTGTTTTTCGAGGCCGGGTGTCACAGATTGGTATCAGAGCCACGTTGACCGTAGGACGCAAGACTAGGTAGAATGGACACTCTAAAACACATAAGCACACCCCTCTAAACCGCTATTTTCGAAAATTGCTTGCTTCTGCACTTTTTTGTCAATTCAGCCACCGCAAAGTGCTATTTCCAGCCCCTCTTATCTCTTCTTTTGGACAAACAACCCTTTTGCTTTCTTGGGTGACGCCCTGGTTCTGAGAGAAAAACTTCTCGGAACCGAGACTGATGCATATGTGTGCCCAGGATGTTCATCACACATACACATATAATCCACAAACTGAATTCAGAATATATATAACCATGAATGAATAGATCCAAGTACTTTGTTACATCAATCTTTATTGCAGCGGAAGTCTCTAATCTATTCTAGCAGCGGAAGTCTTTATTCTAGCAGCGGAAGTCTTGTAACTAGTGCGGAAGCAAACTAAGCAGCAGCAGCGGCTCCATCTCTACTCCACAGGCAAGGTTGAGGGTAGTTTGCACGCATAATACTCTACGGGGTCTTCATAGTACTCCTCTCCTGTTGCTGATGATGTATGATAATGCAAGGGTGAGTACATGACGTATTCAGCAAGTGCGTAAAGTATGACATGTAGCTTACAACAAGTTAGGTATAAAAAAGATCATTGCATAAAAGCAAAGTTTATTTCACAAATCATGATAAAAACAACAACTAGCTTTTAAGTAAATGTAATCCCAACATCTATTTAAACATCAACATACATCCATCATGATTGACCACTTTTCATCTCATCCGAACATTTATCTTTCTCAACTTTTCACATGCTCATGAATACCATCTCGTATTCACTACCATCTCATCTCATAACCGAGATCAAATCTCATTGCCATGACTCAACAGTCATGCAACCAATCTCATTACCCGGTGTGACACCCTCATTTTCGGGTTCTGCATGTATTCATGTTTCATGTAGAAAAAAAATTTAAATGAGTTGAAATAGAGAAAATATTAAAAAGATAGCCAAAAGAGAGCCAAATCTAGTTCACGGAGAGCGCTGAAGACAATTTCCGCGGCCCGCAGGCCACGTGGCGCGTTCGGAGCTCATCTCCGCAAAGGGGGAGAGGTCCGCTGCTAAACTGGCTACGTGGCAGGCTCGGGGCTCATCCCCACGAAAGGGGAGAGATCCGACCCCATGGGACACGTGTTGATCCCAGAGCTATGCCTCTGCAGAGGAGCGAGGTCAGCCCCGCAGGACACATGTCACCTTCGGAGCTAGTCACCGCGGAATGGAGATGACCAGCCGCACGGGACATGTGTTGCTCTCGGAGCTCACCTCCGAGAGGTCCGGCCCCGTCAGACACGTGTCGCTCTCGGAGCTCACCTCCGAGAGGTCCGGTCCTATTGGACACGTGTCACCTCCAGAGCTCACCTCCAGGAGGTCCGACACTACCGCACACGTATCACCTCCGGAGCTCACCTTCGGGAGGTCCGACACTGTTGGACACGTGTCAACCTCGGAGCTCGTCTCTGAGAAGAAAGGAAGTCTGGCGCTGTTAGGACACGTGGCACATCCGGAGCTACCTCCGAAGAGAGGGGAGGTCCGGCACTGACACGTGGCACCCCCGGATCCACCTTGGAAGAGAGGGGAGGTCCGAAACTGACACGTGGCGTTCAGGGAGCTTTCCTCTGTTGAGAGGGGAGGTCCCGACCCACCAGACATGTGGCGCACACGAAGCTCGCCTCTGTAGAGAGAGAGAGGTCTCACCCGCCAGGACACGTGGCGCACGCGGAGCTCACCTCTGAAGGAGAGGGAGGTCTCGTCCGCCTGACACGCGGCACAACCGGAGCTTGTCTCTGCGGAAAGGGAGCCCAGGTTCCCGCAAACGTGGAGCTTCCGGAGCTCATCACCACGAGGGTGACGCGATTCTGAAGCGGTTTTTCTTCTATACGCGTGGGAATCTCCGGTACTGAGGAAACCGACATGATTTCCACAATGCTACCGCACCAAATCAACCAAAGATAAGTTGTTAAAATTCTAAAACCATCTGAATAGGACTCTCATTCAAATTCCAATCAGATTAGGACTCTTCTATTCCCGATTATAAATAGAACCCAGAACCTTTGGCTGCAACCACGTACTTCTTTTCCACCTCCTGAGCCGACAACTTAGAGCCCTAGCCCCAGCTCGCCGAGTGAACCCTTCGCCGGAGTTCAGTCGCCGGAGATCACCGGAAGAGAGCCTCGACGATCTGTCTTGCTAGGAGAAGGACCCCGAGACCAAGAAGAACATAAGGTAGGTCTCCAATACCACCTTACGACATTATCACATTTTCATTGCATCTGTTCTTCGATCCTTTCAAGCAGAAGCTTTTCGTGGACAGATCACGTGTTGATCGGTTGATCTAGATCTTAAGTCTAGATCATCATCACATCCACAATTGATCTTTACATCTCCATTCATCGTAAAACCCATGCAAGCCATGCAAGAACACGTACAAACCGATCTAATAAAAAACTGAATCATAGGATTAACATGTATATGCATCATTGCATCTAAAAGTAGAGTTTGTGCATGATATTGATTGCTGTGAATCTTTTATGTGCATGATCGTGTATAGAAGGACAAGCTCAGGGAGCTGTCTACGACCAGCTGCAACAACAAGATTTTGAGATCCAAGAGCAACCGGAACCGCAAGAACAAGGCAAGTGCCCCTTGACCATATTGATCCTATGTTTTGGAAAACTGTTTTGTTTGCGAAAAGGTGTGTGTGCTGAGTCAAACATGATGGGAAACTCTTTCATAGGAGTTTACTAACAACCTTGTCGTCAGGGAAGTTTATGAGTTGGGTATGGTGTTTACTTTTTGCTTCGCTTCCACGGGATTTTGGGAAGCGAGATAGATGTGTCTAGCTAACTGCACTCGTAATGATAATGGGAACTTGATGTTGTTAATGAACATGGATCGGGGGGAGATCTAGGCAAGCCTGGGTTTGTGAATGAGGTAGCATGAGATGGTGGTTACTTGCCGTAGATCTAAGGACCGGTTCATGCGAGCACATGCCAGGATAACAGTGCCACCACAAGGCCAAGTATGGGCGCGGCTTAGCCGAGTAATTAGGTAAGTTGCTATATTGTTATGGACCGTGGAAGGCGCGGGGAATGGGAGTTGAGTAAGGACTGCCCTGGGAACTGCATGGCACAAGAGGGGGCCTGTGGGTGGGAGAATTGGAGATTCTAGCCGGCCGATGAAACCTTAGTGAGTCCATACATCTAGTAACCCCTTTGTAAAGGCTATTTTGTGAACTCTTGACCATACACCGATGGTTGTGTACTTGTATAATGGAGGTTCTGCAGTCGCCGACGGGTGACGAAATCACAAACTCGTGGGTAAAGAGGTGCAAACTCTGCAGAGTCTAAAACTATCATGATAGCCGATCTTAAAGTCACGAGCGCCTGGCTAACTTCCATGATTAGTTGGTATGGATTTTGGGATGGTTTTGGTTATTGGTTTGGTTATGGTTTGGTTCTTGGGACTGTTGAGTCCGGGCGATAAGATCTGTTGCATGACTGTTGAGTTGTGGCAAAGAGGTTGGTCTCGGTGTAAGACGGAATTGTTGTGAGATAAAATAGTAGCGAATACGAGATGGTATCTTCAGATGGTAGCGAATACGAGAAGGTATTTGTGACCAAAATTGAGAAAGATTAATGTCTGGTTGAGACATGGAAAGTGATGAGACATAATGGAGGTATGTTGGTATTTTAATACATGTTGGGATTATATTCACTTAAAGTTAAGTTTCTGTTTTATCGTGGTTTTGTGGAAATAACTTTGCTTTCTGCAATGAGCCTTTTTATACTTTCCTTGTTGTGAGCTGCATATCATATTTTTCCGCACTCGCTGAGTACATCATTGTACTCAAAGTTGCATTATTACTTCATCATCAGCAGCAGGGGAAGATTACTATGAAGGCCAAGTGGAGCCTTAGGCGTATAATCTGTCCTCAACATTGCCTGTGGGGATGGAGTAGAGATGGAGCCGCTGCTGCTGCTTAGTTTGCTTCTGCACTAGAATAAAGAATTCCGCTGCTAGATTTAGACTTCCGCTGCTTAGACTTCCGCTGTCAGCATGAGTCCAAGACTCATGAGACTTTGTAATAAACCTTGTTATTCGTGGTAATATATATTCTGAATTCAGTTTGTGGAACATATGTGTATGTGTGATGAACGTTCTAGGCACACATATGCATCAGTTCTCGGTTCCGTGGTTTTCCACAGAATGGAGGGCGTCACAGATTGGTATCAGAGCCACGGGTTGACGGTAGGTTACACGCTTAGATAGAAGTCACAAGTTGGTATCAGACACAGATTGGTATCAACCTGCCACGGGATGATCTTAGATCACACAGCCTAGATAGGTCACGGATTGATATTAAAGCTGCCATGCCTAGTCACGGATTGGTACAATCCACAGATTGGTATCAAGCTACCACGATTGACTGTAGGTCACAAACTGTGAGGGCCCGTAATCCCGGTTCACGGGGACGGGGCACCTCGCTCGGGAATCGCATTGGGTGGTGCCGTGTGATGCGGCACCCAACAGCACACCTAATAAAGCATCATATTACATAAATCAAGCGGAAGCTTACAAAGTGTAAATTTTACAAATACTTCTCAAAATATTCTACAGCGGAAGACTATTACAACTCACATCTCATACCTATGCTAAGCAACAGAGAAGGTGTCCAGCCCACGGACACTTCTCGCTAGCAACACTATCACAATAGCAGCGGCAGAGGTTGCCATGAGTTCACCACTCGGAGAGCTCCGAGTCTCATCGGACACCCGTACATATCAGCGTACAGTTATTACCTGCAAAACAACTTATGCAGTATCTGTGAGCACGATGCTCAGCAAGACTTAACCGTCTCCCTAGTCATGAAACTCTACGTGATGGAAATAGAGGGCTGAATATAGCAGTTTGCACAAAGGATGAACTTGAGCTAAAGGAGAGTCCTTACTTCAAGTTGTAAGCAACTTTTATAACCCTCGCGCAATTTACACGGAGACTCCACAATCAAACAAGAAACGCTTTATCTCGATGTCACTTGCCCGAGGTGAAAATAACTTTAGTGAGCTACCCTAGACTCATACAGACCTTGCGCCATCAACGTCGAGACTCAACAATCAAACAAGAAACGCTTTGCCTCGACGCTACTAGCCCTAGGTGGAAAATAAATTTAGTGAAAGTGTTGATCATTCCTCATCTCCATTATGAGGATTACTCACGAAGCATTATTAACTTTTCCCAGTTTATTACTACATCACGACGCAGAGAACAAGTATACTCGGTCCATTCCGCGAGCGACGGTGATTGCAATCAAAAACACCCGTCTGACACGATACGTACACCCGTACTCGACGTTGCACACAGCAACCATCACTGACGTCGTACGTGGAAACCTTTCACACGACACCCAAATGTCGAACCGGTCCAACCGACTGGGATTAAGTCTCTCTACGGCAAACCCTCGTAGAGCTGACTTCTCTATCCTTTCAGCATCAGCATTAGACGGTGAGGTATGCCTCGACACTAAGGTTGACATGTTACATCGGTTTCCTGGGTCCCATATAGCCAGTATGCATCCGGTACACAACTCAAACTTGTCCAACGGGCCGCACATGAGAACGGGCCTTAATCGACTCAGACATAGACTAGGTTCACAGGACCACGTCCTTGAGCTTTCCATCCACTGCCCGATCTCTATTCCCAACTATGCGGATCAATTCCCAACTCTTCCGATTGATCCCTCCAAAAACCGGTGTTCACGAGTAGGAATCTGCCCTCTCGAGTTATGCCTCTTTTAATCTACTTTTGTTGAGATCAGCAGTTATAATTCAATTGATAACATATCCTACATTAAACTCCAGGGTTTTCTGGGTCATGCATTTGGAGTTTCATACCATCTAGATGTAATGCAATAAACGAATGCTAGACGATATAATGTGAATACAAATAAAAACTTATAAGTTTGATGCAAACCGAGGCTTGCCTTTGTTTTGCGGGGGACTTATATATATAACTCAGTTAATGAAGACCACTTGGCTTGATCTGTTGCCTCCTGTAACACCCTCATTTTTAGTTTCTTCATATATTCATGTTTCATGAAGAGAAAACATTTTAAAAGAAGTAGGAACAGAGAAAATTATCAAAAAGGTAGCCAATAAGAGCCGAATCCAGTTCACCGAGAGCGCCGAAGACAACTTCCGCGGCCGCTGGCCACGTGGCATGTTTGGAGCTCATCGCTGCGAAGTGGGGAGAGGTCCGTCCGCTAAACTGGCTACGTGGCAGGCTCGGGGCTCATCTCCGCAAAGGGGGAGAGGTCCGACCCTGTGGGACACGTGTTGCCCCGGAGCTAGCCTCTGCGGAAGAAGCAACGGCATTTCCACAGGACACATGTCACCTTCGGAGCTAGTCACCGCGGGAATCAGAGGACCAGTCGTGCGGGATACGTGTCGACCTTGGAGCTCACCTCTGAGAGGTCCGGTTCTATGGGACACGTGTCGTCACCGGAGCTTATCTCCGGGAGGACTGTCACTGTTGGACACATGTTTACTTCAGAGCTCGTCTCTGAAAATAAAAGGAAAGTCCGGCGCTACTTGACGTGTGCATTCATGGAGCTCACCTCCGAAGAGAGGGAGGTCCGGAATGGGTACGTGGCACACCCGGAGCCACCTCCGAAGAGAGGAAAGGTCCGGCACTGACACGTGGCGTGTGCGGAGCCACCTCCGAATAGAGAAGAGGTCCCGACCACCAGGATACGTGGCGCACGCGGAGTTCGCCTCCAAAGGAGAAGGGAGGTCTCGTTCGCTTGACACGCGGCACAACCGGAGCTCACCTCCACGGAAAGGGAGAGACCAGGCCCAGTGGACACGTGGAGCTTCCGGAGCTCATCACCGAGGAGGTAACGAGTTCTGGAGCGGTTTTGGATTCTGTACTCGTAGAAATACCGGTACAGAGGAGAAACCGACCTGAATTCAACGATGTTACCGCACCAAATCAACTAAAGACAAGATGTTAGGATTCAACGACGATCTGAATAGGACTCTTATTCGGAAGACAATCAGATTAAGACTCTTCTTCTCCCGATTATAAATAGAACCTAGAACCTCTGGCCAGAACCATGAACTTCTTTTCCAACTCCTAAGCCGATGACTTAGAGCCCTAGCCCTAACTCGCCGAATAAGCCATCGCCGGAGTTTAGCAAGGAAGATCGCCCGAAGAGAGCCCAACAATCGGAGAAGACCGAGAAGAAACGTAAGGTAGGTCTCCAATACCACTTTACGATATCGTTATGTTCTTTGCATATGTTCTTCGATTTCTTTCGAACAGAAGCTTTCTCGTGGACAGATCACTTGTTGATCGGGTTGATCTAAAGAACAGGTCATCGCCACGTCCACATCTGATCCGAACACCTCTGTTCATCGTAAAACCATGCAAGCTGTGCAAGAACACGTACAAACCGACCTAATAAAACTACATTGCATTATAGGATAACTTGCATACGCATCAACGCATCTGGTTAAGGTTTGTGCATGATATTGATTGTTATGAATCTTGTATGTGCGTGATCCTGTATAGAAGTACAGGCTCAGGGAGCTGTCTACGACAAGCTGCAACAACAAGGTTTCGAGATCCAAGAGCCACCAGAACCGCAAGAACAAGGCAAGTGCTCCTTGACCATATTGATCATATGTTTTGGGTAAAACTGTTTTGATTTGTGAAAAGGTGTGTGTGCTGAGTCAAACATGATGGTAAACCCTTTTATAGGAGTTTACTATCTTTGGTTAAACCACCCTTCTCTCCAGGGATGTTTATGAGTTGGGTATGGTTTTTGTTTTATGCTTCGCTGAGTCCATGGGATTGGGAAGCGAGATAGATGTGTCTAGCTAACTGCACTCGTAACGATAATGAGAAACTGATGTTGTTAATGAACATGGATCGGAGGGAGATCTAGGCAAGCCTGGGTTTGTGAATGAGGTAGCATGAGATGGTGGTTTACTTGCCGTAGATATAAGTACCGGTTCATGCATACGCATGCCAGGATAATGACACGACCCCACGGTCTTGTCGAGCCAGGATCACGCTGAGGGGTGCTGCGTTGCACAGCACCGAATAACACACATCAAAGGTACAAAGCGGAAGCAAAACTTTTACTACATAAAGTGGTTTATGAACATTTTTACATCAAAATAGGTCTAGTCTACACTCACGGGCGTAGACTACGCATCAAGTTCACGTTCAGCCCGTGAACGTGTCCTTGCTAGCACACACGCACACTAACACGGCGGCGTGCACGACTACCACTCGACGGGGTTCCCCTCCTGGGGTTCTGTCTCCTCTTCGGGAGTCCCTTCCTCATAGAACCCTGCAAAAGCTTCAAACACAAGCAGTGAGCACGAAGGCTCAGCAAGACTGACCCGTCTCTCCTAAACATGGAACTTCTACATGAGGGGTGATGGGTACATGAGATAAAAAAATTTGGAAAGGACTCGCCTAATTATTGGAACCTTACTTTCAAGTTTTAGCAGCAGGTTGTGGAGAACCTTACGCTAAGGCACATGAGAGAGCCGCAATCAAACAAGAAACGCATTTCTCTCATGTACTTTGCCCAAAGTTGAAAAGAACTTTAGTTAGCTCTAAACTACAGCAAATCATTAGCAATCAAGTCCATCTTTCATTCAGCAACATTTTAACATGTAACTAGCCTGTACTTTCTACGTCACGGTACAGTGAACAAGTGATACTCACTGACCGCGAGGGACGGCGATTATAATCGATTTGCACCTGCAGGGTTACCCGAATAACCCGTCACGTATGCCCGTACTCGATGTTGCCTACAACAACCATCACGGACGCCGTACGCAACTACCTTTCACTCGTTAGCCAAATGTTGAACCGGTCCAATCGTCCCGAGCAAGAGGTCTCTGCATGCGCATCTCAGTGCCGCCAGCCGATTTACACCTCGAGATCTTAACCTACCCTCTGAACGACCAGCTATGCCTCAACACCCAGCTACCCGAGTTACATCGGTTTCCCGGTTCCCATATAGCCGGTATGTCTTCGGTACTGTTCTAGCTTGTTCAACAGCCCCCCACACGGCTCGGTCCTCAATCGACACAAACGGAGCTATAGCACACAGGCCCCAAAGTCCTGTTGCCCTTACTCTCCGCTCGGTCTCATTTTTCTTGCCATGTATATCATGTGCTATCTCTACCCGAGTCGAGTGCCTCTAGCCTATGCTCGCAAGTAGTTCCAACTACTCGACTTGTACCGAATCCTACAAAAACTTAGCATCGCAATAGCTAACGGGGTTTTCAATCCTAGTCCCAATCCATGGTTTTCTTGGCTATGCAAGTGGGTTTCCAAACAAGACTCTAATGCAAGAAATCATCATATTCAAATAAGTGCTCAAAACAATAAAAATTTGTAAGAAGGTTAATGCAAACCGGAGCTTGCCTTGCTGCTCTTGGTCGTAGGCTAGCTGCTCCTCCGGAGTAACGAAGTCTAGGACTTCGGGTTCCTCCTCGACCTTAGCGACTACATGGTATAAGAAGTACATGTATTAATTTGAATGCATTTTTATTAAGTTTGAACTTGTGAAGTTTATAAGTTCCACTAGACAGACACAATGACTCTGAAATTTTTACTTTGGCTTGGTTACAACCTAAACAGAGACTTGGTCAAGTTTTAGATGTAGCACAGCTCAATTGAGCCCTCCACAAATAATTATGTCCTTGACCTTAATTGGAACTCTTAGGGTATTCTATGAATTTTCATGGAACAAGTCATGACTTTATGAAAACTAGATTTTCAGAAGGTTCTAATGGAGTTGGTCTCACTTAATTTGAAGGTTCCTAGCTAAAGATATGAGCTAAACAATTTCAGAGAAAATTCTGAAAATGTTTCTGAACATTTTCTATTTTCTCTGGAACAGTTTCACTAATTACACCATTAGGTGTATAAAATGAGCTCAAATGGACCTGAAATTTTTATGGTAGTTCATGGATATTTTGGTGAACTTCCCAACAAAATTTCAGAATTTTCCTCCAAAGGATTCTCCAAATAAAATTCCAGACAGTTTAAATTTTGAGGAATTAATTATGGAGAATTAAGGCTTTTCATGAAGTTAAACTTTATTTGCTGGAACGTGCTCAGAGAGCTGAATCCAACAAAATTTGGTTCACTCGATTCGGAGCTTCCTAGCCAAAGATATGAGGATTTGAAGTTTGAATGAAATCTGAAAATCGGGGAAAAGTTTAAACCCGCGGGTGGGCCACGGGGACACGTGTTGCGCGCTGAGGCGTCGGCACACCGTGGTCCCTGGGGTTCCTGCACACCAGCACAATGGATCCCAGCCGCACCCGATCCCGATTTGAATTTTTAAGTCGCTGACGACCGGGCCACGCGTCTTCTTCTTCCTCCCGACGCGCCCTCGGGCCCGCGCCGCCTCCCCTTGCCGGAGCAGACCCGGAGCTCGCCGGATTGTCGCTGCCGGCCATCGCACGGTCTGAAAATCGCCTCTAGGGGGTTATCGACGTTGAGGAACACGTCTGTGGGGTCAATTCGAGCTGGCGTTGACCGGAAATAACCCGGCGACGTGCAGCGGCCTCGGTTGAGGTTCGGCGCCGTCGGCTGTGGGTTCTAACCCGCCAAGACCACGAACAATCGGTTCTACAGCATCAGTACACCTCTAGGAAGCTCGACAAGGTTGCAAAGGTGTTCAAAGATGGTGGCAAGTTGGTCGGCACCGTGTGACCGATCGTGCCCGCCATGAACGTCCTCAGTCGAGCTCAAAATTCGTCCCTCCTAGTCGGTTTCATACCACGGATGCAGAAAGGAAATTGATCGCCGGCTAGTCCAGCGCCTATGTGCAGGATTTGATAACCTAAGAAGGATCATAGAGCGGGATTTCGAAGAATCCGTACTGGAAGCTCGGTTTAAGACCGCCGGAGAAAAATCTGGAAATTCGTAGCGGATCCTTCACGGTTTGCTTCAAGACTTGGAGGAGAGCAACACGGTGGTCGCGCGCTCCTGTTGCCACTCTTGCTGGACCGTGAAAGCCCCTGTGGAACGCTTTCCACGTGAGACCGATCACCGTTCTTCAGCTCAGTCACGGCGGTCGTCGTTGTTCACGGGAATGGGAGCCAAAACCCAGTGGTTCAGGCGTTGGGAGGGTGGTGCTGGAGCTCAGCGTGCTGCCTAGCAACTCGGAGGAACGAGGGTGCGATTGTTTTCTTTGTTTTCCCGATCGACCGAGCGCTCGGAGGAAGAACAATGGCGCTGCTCAATGTCGCCCGCGAGGAGATAAAGGCAACCGGTCTTCGCTCGGGCTGAGGCGGTGACGGTCGCGTGGGGGCACGAGAAGGCCGCCCTGGGCGCCAGCACGCGAAGGGGGAAGCAGCTGGTGGCACCAGTTCCTTCTCGGTGGCACAGCCGGCAGCTGCTCGGTGGAATTTCCCACCGAGGCTGTGACTTTGTGTGCAAGTCTTCCCTCTTAACTCTATGACATGTGAGTCCCACCCTCAATTTTAACCTCTGAAATTAACTCCTTATCACTGTTGTAAACAGTAATCCCCACAAAGCCCATGGTGATTTGAATTATCAACCTTTGAGCCATTTGAATTGACTAGAATTCAAATTGGGTTTGGTTGGGATAAATTTCAGCATATGTTCAGTTTTAAATTCAATTAAATTTTGAATTCGCCCCTCTTAGCTCATGTCAAGATCAACTCCAAATGGAGTGAAAATTTGTGTGATCTCACAAAAATGTGCTGAGTAAGAATATGTCTCCCACTTTTGAATTCATGGGATAAAAACAGTTTGAATTTGAATGTAGTTTCAAACTGCCCTCTTTCTAGCTATGCCCAAAATGACCTCAAAAGGTTTTGAATTTGGGTGAAACTTGGCATGGACATTCCTAGCAATGTGTAGGAGTTTTTCATATGCCCAGCCCCTATATATTACATGTGGGAAATACCAATTTTGCAATATGTGAGTTTATTCTCTCGTGAGCATGTTGATGGTGGTTACTTGCTCTTCAAATGTGTTCATCAACTTTCTTCAAATGAGGTGTGTGTGTGGTGATGAACACTTCAAACATGTGTCAAAAACTGAGGCCCTTACAGATAACAGTGCCACCACAAGGCCAAGTATGGGTGCGGCTTAGCTGAGTAATTAGGTAAGTTGCTAGATTGTTATGGACTGTGGAAGGCGCGGGGAATGGGAGTCGAGTGAGGACTGCCCTGGGAACTGCATGGCACAAGAGGGGGCCCGTGGGTGGGAGAATTGGAGATTCTAGCCTGCCGGTGAAACCTTAGTGAGTCCATACATCTAGTAACCCCTTTGTAAAGGCTATTTTGTGATCTCTTGGCCATACACCGACGGTTGTGTACTGCTATAATGGAGGTTCTGCAGTCGCCGACGGGTGACGAAATCACAAACTTGTGGGTAAAGAGGTGCAAACTCTGCAGAGTTCTTAAAACTATCATGATAGCCGAGCTTACGGTCACGAGCGCCTGGCCAACTGCCATGATTAGTTGGGATGGTTATTGGGATGGTTACTGGTTATGGTTTTGGATGGTTTTGGTTATGGTTTGGTTTTCGGGACTGTTGAGTCCGGGTGATAAGATGAGTTGCATGACTGTTGAGTCAAGGCAACGAGGTTGGTCTTGGTGGGAGACGAAGTTGTTTATGAGATGAAATGGTAGCGAATACGAGATGGTATTCATGAGATGGTAGCGAATACAAGGAGGTATTCGTGAGCAAGAATGAGGTTGATTGATGTCTGCATGGGACATGGAAAGTAATGAACATAATGGAGGTATGATTGGTATTCTAATATATGTTGGGATTACATTCACCAAAAAATGAGTTGCTGTTTTATCATGGTTTGATAAATAACTTTGCTTTCTGCAATGAGCCTTTTTATATACCTACATTGTTATGAGCTACATATCATATTTTCCCGCACTTGCTGAGTACATCATTGTACTCAAACTTGCATTATTATTTCATCATCAGCAACAGGAGAGGATTTCTATGAAGACCAAGTGGAGCATTAGGCGTGTGATCTGTTCTCAACCTTGCCTGTGGGAATGGAGTAGAGATGGAGCCACTGCTGTCTAGAATTGCTTCCGCATTAGTTAAATCGCTTCCGCATTAGTTTAAAGACTCCCGCTGCATAGAAATAAGACTTCCGCTGTGAGCATGGATCCAAGACTCATGAGACATTGTAATAAACTCTGTTATTCGTGGTAATATAAATTCTGAATTCAGTTTGTGGAATATATGTGTATGTGTGATGAACATCCGGGGCACACATATGCATTAGTTCTCGGTTCCGTAGTTTTCCACAGAATTGAGGGCGTCACACCTCCCTCCTTTGATCTCTACTCCAATGCCTTCAAGTTCTTCACGTAGATGCTACACGTAATGAATATGCACATATGTTTAATTGTAAAGACTTTGCTACAAGTTCTAATAACAAGTTTTCAAAAACTGGAACCCTGTTTAATAATTTAAAATGACACTGGTGCTAGTGGTTTGGGTTTGGATCTAAGCCCATGATTAAGTGCTAAGTGGTTTCCCCCTCTTCTATATTGATCCCCTTAAGAGGTTAAACATAACAGGGGCGACCCAGAGCTCCAATGGAGCTGAGAATTTTCATGTGAGTTCCTTGTCACCAGAAAGTCCTCTGGACCAAAAATTAGCACTTTTCATTGAGTGGTTTGTTCAGAACAATTTTCTAAGCAATTAAGCAATGAAGAATTAATTCTGAGATCACACCCATGTTCATGCCAAACTTAGTGAAGTACAATTTCAATTATAGTTCATAGAGCTTGCATGAATTTTCCTACGATTTTTGGGGCTAAGAATCTCCCGTAAATAAATTTCCAAGTTTTGAAATTTCTCTGAAAATGTTTTTGTATTCAATTGAACACAGCAACTTCAAATCTAAATTGCCCTGAGCAAATCAACTCCAATTGAGCTGAAATTTTTAAAGGGGTTTACAAACATCGTAGAGAATATTCTGGCAAAATTTGAGGATTTTTGGATTACCAAACTCCCTCAAAAATTCTTTTGCTGAAAAGCTTTAAAGAATTTTCCAGAATTAATTAATGAGTTTTATACAAATTGGGTTTCATATGTGGACAGTACTCTATTAGAGGAATCCAAAAAAATTTGTTTCACAATTTTTTGATTCTCCTACCCAGAGTTGTGGCCCTCCAAAGTTTAAACTGAAAACTGAAAATTCCAAAATGTTCAAATGCCTGCCAGTGGGTCCCACCCGGCAGACCTTCTTCTTCCTCGCGCCAAACAGGGGCCGCGGCGGCGCCCTTCAGCGACCGTCACCGGAATGGCTTTCCCGGTCATCTCCCGACCTTAGACTCGCCGCCCCCCTCCCCCGTAATTCGTGGCGCTGAACTCGTCTAAGGTGTAGCCGATGGCCATAGATCGCCGGAAAGGCGTGCGCGGCAGCGGCAGTGGCCGCTAGGGTTCCGGTGAGCTCGGAAATCGCCTACACTGCATCAAAACGGTCAGGAATTGCTCGGAGAGTACCGTGGCAGATTGAGAATGTCGGAAATGGGCGCCAAACCTCGTGAAAAGGCCGGCAGCATAGAGCTCCACGGTGACCCGATACGATTTCTTCATGGCGGCACGAAAAATCGCTATAACTCGGTCGATCCTAGGTGTTTTCACTCGGTTCTTCTTCGAGGATGACCGCTAAGAGGTATAGAGGCTGTGTGCAAGCTCGCCCGAGCTTAGGTGGCCTGTGCCGCTAGAATTTTGGGGTAGACCGACCCCTACCCCCATGCACCATGTTTCGGGAACTTTGGAAATTCTCTATGCTCGGTCGATCAAATGCTACACGGTTTGCAGCTACACGAACTAGGGATCATGGCGCACCTTTTTCGTGTTGAAGAGGCATTGTGAAAAGAGCCATAGCTCGCTATCCACGGTGACCCGACTTGGCTTCCGTCGGTGAGCTCTGTTCCTTGGCGCCAGTTGCTGAATTCGCGCCACAGGCTAGGAGCTTCGGCGTTGTGGGGCTGGCGTGGTAGAGCATGCACGGGCGCTGGTTTTCTGTGTTGCCAGTGCTAGCACCCGTCGATCGGCTGGGGCTGGCGATCAGAAAAACGCAGCGCGCGGCAGTGAGTTGCGGTGCTCTGTTCTTCGCGAGGAGACCGCCTGAGAAGTGCGATCGAGTGGAGAGGGCAACTTGCTTCGGTGCGCTCGGGTATAAGGATCAGGCTGGCGCGAATTGGAGCAGGAGGTGGATCCTTGGGCAGTGGAGCAGCCGCTCGGTGTCGCCCGGGGGCAAAGCCTCGGTGGAGTGAGGAACAGAGAAAAAAGACTTAGGGGTTAAGTCTACTCATCCCTATGACATGTGGGCCCCCACTAGTCAGTACCCCTTATCCTCAAAAGATCTCCAAAACTTGGCAAGTGATCAATTCAAATGTTTGGAGTTGGATAGTGATCTGCATTTGGATAGTTGGACAAAATTCATTCAAATTCAAATGCATATTTGAATTCTTTGCACATTTAACTCCATTTGGATAAATGGGTAGCAAACCTTTTCAAAATTTAATGAAACTTTGCCCAACCACTAATTTGGACCCAAGGAATCCAAAGATGCAACTTGATTCTTGTGTTAGCTGCTGCAAACAAGAGTTTGAACACTACAGTTTTGAATTACCATTGTGTCCTCCCCTCATTTGAAATTTGAGTTGAACATTTAGTTTAACTTCTGATTTTTTAAACCCTTCCATTGCACTTGAGTACTTCAACTATGTGGTCTTAACCTACCTAGGGTCCAAACATGCAAATAACCCTAAGTTGGTTTTTGAACAATTTTTCATGTGTTATCATATGTAAAAAGTTGAAACCAGCCCCTTTTTTATACACATGACAACCACATTTGTGCAAACTCATGTTTCTTTGTATTCATACTTATGGGACCTTTACAATCCTCCCCCCTTAAAGAAATCTCGTCCCAAGATTACAAAAGAAAGATGAGGCGGAAGGTAATTACAAAATTTATGACAAAAGTTCCGGACAGTTCTTGTGGATGTAATCTTCGCTCTCCCAAGTTGCTTCTTCTGGTGTGTGATTACT
The DNA here is from genome assembly GCA_030760725.1 of Neostapfia colusana. Classification (NCBI taxonomy): domain Eukaryota; kingdom Viridiplantae; phylum Streptophyta; class Magnoliopsida; order Poales; family Poaceae; genus Neostapfia; species Neostapfia colusana. The sequence goes on from JASWHV010000001.1 coordinate 92,701,803, forward strand.
CCACAGGACTTTGTAAAATTTCAAAGTCCGATTTCGAGTGATCCGGCTCTTCTTGTCGATAATCTTGATGGGCTGCTCGGCATAGGTGAGCTCCAGTTGTAATATCTCCATGTCTCCCGAAAGAATCGCTGTCGGCTTTTTCAAACACTTTCTCAAGTGTGAGACATGGAAAATGTCGTGGACGCCCGATAAAGATAGTGGCAGTTCCAAACGATAGGCCACTGGTCCACACTGTTCTGTAATAAGGAATGGACCCACAAAGCGAGGAGCTAGCTTTCCCTTGACCCCGAATCGATGAATTCCCTTCATCAGGGATAGTCGGAGATAGACGTGATCCCAGACTTCAAAACACAAGGGTCGGCGTCGCTGGTCCGCATAGCTCTTCTGGCGAGATTGAGCGGCCCTGAGGTTTTCTTGAATCAGCTGGACCCGCTCTTCGGCATCTTTTACAAGATCAATGTCGAAAATCACCCTCTCGCCAGATTCACACCAATTGAGTGGTGTGCGGCACTTCCTGCCATAAAGTGCTTCGAATGGTGCCATTTTAATACTGGATTGGTAACCATTGTTGTAGGAGAACTCTGCTAACCGCAAATGGTTATCCCAGTTCTTTCCATGATCTATGGCACATGCCCTCAGCATATCTTCCAAAATCTGGTTCATCCTGTCCGTTTGACTGTCAGTCTGAGGATGGTATGCTGAGCTCTTGATTAATTTGGTTCCCAGAGATTCATGTAGCTTCTCCCAGAAACGAGCAACAAATATTGAACCTCGATCCGATATGATGGTTTTGGAGACTCCATGTAAGCACACAATCCTTGAAAGATACAACTCTGCATATTGCTTAGTTGAAAATCTTGTACTCACTGGGATGAAGTGGGCTGATTTGGTTAACCGATCAACAATCAGCCAAATGGAGTCATGCTTTCTAGATGTGAGAGGCAGTACGACAATAAAGTCCATGCTGATGTCCTCCCACATCCATGCCGGAATACTTAATGGTTGCAGCATTCCCTCTTTCTTAATATGATCAGCTTTGACTCGCCGACATGTATCACACTCGGATACATACTTGGCAATTCTCGCTTCATCTGAGTCCACCAAAATTTTGTCTTCAGGTCTTGATACATCTTATTGCTCCCTGGATGTATCGAGTACTTGGACATATGAGCTTCATCCATGATTTTCTTCCTTAGCTTCAGATTCCGGGGTACCACGATACTGTTGTTAAACCATAACACACCTTGTTTATCTTTCCGGAAGCATTTCATTTTATCCTCATTAATTCTTGCCCGGATTTTACGCATACCTTTGTCTCTTTTCTGGGCTTGTACAATCTCTTCTCTAATGGTAGGAACAAGAGCAAGATTATACAACGCCCCATACGGAATCACCCGCAAGCTTGGTTCTTCATCCTCATCCGGAACAATTGACAAGTTATTCACGTGGGACTTACGACTGAGTGCATCAGCCACCACGTTAGCTTTGCCCGGATGGTAATGGATCTCGAGCTCATAATCTTTGATCAATTCCAACCATCTCCGCTGCCTCATATTGATATCTCTCTGAGTGAATATATATTTGAGGCTCTTATGGTCGGTGTAGAGGTGCACTAAATTCTCAAGTAAGTAGTGCCTCCACATCTTCAACGCAAGCACCACCGCAGCGAGTTCTAGGTCACGAATGGGGTAGTGCTGTTGGTGGTTGCGGAGCTGGCGAGACCCATACGCGATCACACGTCTCTCTTGCATTAAGACACAGCCAAGTCGAATGCCTGAGGCATCACAATAAACATCAAATGGCTTTGTTGTATCCAGTTGGGCTAACACCGGTGCCGTTTTAAGATGTTTCTTTAGAGTTTGAAATGCCTCTTCACAGGCCTCTGTCCACACATACTTGCCGCTCTTTTTCAATAACTCGGTCATTGGTTTAGCCACCTTCGAGAAGCTGGGAATAAACCTCCTGTAATAACCCGCTAGTCCTAGAAAACTGTGGATTTGATGAACCGATGTTGGAGACTCCCACTTCAAGACTTTCTCAATTTTGGTTGGATCCACGGGCACACCCTCCGCTGAAATAATGTGGCCTAAAAATGGTACCTTGCTGATCCAAAATTCACGCTTGCTGAATTTGGCATACAGCTTATGTTCCCGTAACTGTTAGAGCACAATGTGGAGATGTTTGGTGTGCTCCTCCTCTGATTTGTAGTATACGAGAATATCGTCGATGAAAACCACGACGAACTGATCCAACTTGTGATATCCTAGCTCCCAGGTTAATAGGATTGATAGAGTACTCATACCACCAAGGTATACCTTCTTTTCTTGAATCCCACCTGCAAAGGACTCCGGGGTTAAGCGTGCTTGGCCCGGAGGAATTTGGGGATGGGTGACCAACCGGGAAGTTTTCCCGGGTGCGCACGAGTGAGGACAAAGTGCGCAGAAAAGACGAGTGGCGGTATGTGGGGACAATCTATGACCCTAGAGAGCCATCAAAAATGGTATCAGAGCCGACCCTCGCAGTTTCACGGGTGCGTACGGGTCAGTGACAAGGATACAGTAGCGTACGGGTCAGGGATGCAGGTACATACGCATGACGCGTGGGTCCTCTGTATGGGACACGGTATGGTACGTATGCTGCTAACCGTATGTACGGTATGCGTATGCCAGTACTGAATGTACGGACGTGGCTAAGAGGGGACGTTCCTGTCTTGGCATTGACCGACGAGGACGTCGGTCTTCTAAGGGGGTGGATTGTGTGATATCCTAGCTCCCAGGTTAATAGGATTGATAGAGTACTCATACCACCAAGGTATACCTTCTTTTCTGGAAGCCCACCTGCAAAGGACTCCGGGGTTAAGCATGCTTGACCCGGAGGAATTTGGGGATGGGTGACCAACCGGGAAGTTTTCCTGGGTGCGCACGAGTGAGGACAAAGTGCGCAGAAAAGATGAGTGGCGGTATGTGGGACAGTCTATGATCCTAGAGAGCCATCAGACAACTCTGGCATGAATACAGAATTCATGAGATACATGAAATGGGCGGGTGCATTTTTTAGCCCGAAACACATGACTAGATACTCATAGAGCATATCCAGTCGAGAAAGCCGTTTTCGGTATATCCTCCACCCTGATTTTTATCTGATGATAACTGAACCGTAAGTCCATCTTGGAGAATACTTTGGCACCCTCCAACTGATCAAATAATATATCGATCCGCGGCAGTGGATATTTATTTTTGATCGTCACTGCATTCAGTGGCCGATAATCCACACATAACCGAAGTGACTCATCCTTTTTCTTCACAAAGAGGGCTGAACAGCCCCATGGCGATGAGCTTGGTCGGATGAACCCTTTATCCATTAAGTCCTTTAGCTGTTCTTTCAGTTCAGCTAATTCCTTTGGAGACATTTTGTACGGCCTCCGAGATATAGGTGTGGTTCCCGGTGCTAACTCGATCTTGAATACCACGTCCCTTTCAGGTGGCATCCCTGGAAGATCGTCGGGAAGCACATCTGGGTACTCACGGACCACTGGAATATCCTCCAGTTTCGTGGTCACACTGTGGTACACCACTGGATTTTTAGAATCCACGGCTTCAAGTATGAGTGTTTGGAGACCGTAGATTGGGGAGTCCAAACTAACAATCCGTGGACCAATGTCAAGAACAGCCCCGTGGTAATTCATCCACGCCATTCCTAGAATCACATCGATCTTCTGCCCCTCTAATACAATGAGGGTTGTGGGGTATAAGTTTCCACCTAAGCACAAGGGTTCTTTGATCACTACTTCATTAGCAGCTATGTTTCCACCTGGTGAGCGGATAAGGTAGTGATCCTTCGGTGTAGAGGTGGAGAGCTCAGCTTTGCACACAAACAACCTACTGATGAAATTGTGTGTAGCTCCAGAGAGAAATAAAATTAACACGGGCAGTCCATTGAGGGTGAACATTCCCGCTAGCACAGGTGCCCCATATGGCACATCCTCTAGAGCTGTATGATAAATGCACCCGGATTTTGGTGCTGTTCCTCGAAGCTGAGCACGGGGTTGATTTATACCCTGCTCCGGTGTAGTTTCTCTGTGGTGTATCCTTTCTAGACACTTCTAGCTGATGTGACCCAAATAACCGCACGTAAAGCACGGTTTCTCAGCCGGTTCAAGGTTGCTCGGAGTACGGACACTAGTTGTATTCTGCTGCGGCAAGAACACTTGAGGAATAGAATAATGTGGCTGCATATACTGTTGTTGCAGCTGTCCGACTTCAGAGTATTGAGCTGAATGACCCGAATGTTGCTGGAGTCGTCGAGCCGGCTGCATCAGCTGACAGTTCAAGGTACTGTCTACCACCCTGTATTTCTGAGGAGCACTACTGCTACTCTCCGGGGGTATATGGTTCTTTCTTTTCTCAGCCTGAACTTCTCGCTGAGCATCTTCAACCATGATGGCAGCACTCATCAATTCGTTGAAGTTCTTTCGATCAGCTAAAACAAGTCTCTCCTTTATTGTGGGATTGAGGCTGCGGAAGAACCATTCACACTTTTGTGCTTCGGTGTTCACATGTTGAGGTGCATACTGCGCCAGCTTGTTGAACACTTGCGAATGCACGTATGCACCCCTCCCTCCTTGTTTTAAGGCCAGAAACTCCTCGAGTTTCCGCTGAATTATTCCGGAAGGAACATGATACGCGAGAAATACCTTCCGGAATTCTGCCCATGTAAAGTCATGTCCAGCTGGTAAGGAGGCGAGTTGATTTGCCCACCATGCACTGGCGGACCCGTGAAGTTGTTGCGCTGCGTATAAAACCATCTGATGTTCGGTGCATTGGAGCAACCCGAACATAGACTCAATGGTACGAATCCAGCTATCCGCCACCACAGGATCCTAAGCTTCAATGAAAAGCGATGGTTGAGTTGCCAAGAACTCAACATAGGGATTCAGTTGAGGTTGGCGCAAGTCTTCGTCTTCACATCCCCCTTGACGGGATGTATTCATCACCAGGGTGCGGAGCAAGTCGGTTCGCTCATCGCTTGCAACCGTCATGGCAGCCAGAATGTCCGCCATTGTGACCGTAGGTGAAGGTCCTGGTGGCGGCTGTGGTTGTGGAGCTCGCTGCTCCCGCTGTGGAGGGTTATCACCACCACCACTGGAACCACCTACTTCACTCATGGAATGAGTTCGCACCATTCTGCAATTCACGAGTTCATTATCAGTTCAACACTATCACTTGATTTATTCCATAAACAAAGTAGTGCAACACTGATAATGAAATCTTAACATGTAAGCAAAATGATGTAAGCACAAACTGATGTAGCTAACAGCAAGGATTTAAAAGCAGATTGACCGGTCCTTAAACAAACCAGATTTCGATCCAGTTAAAAGCATTTTCATAACTCATGTTGAATACCAAAGTTAAAGTTAACTTCAATATATTTCCAACGAGTATCCAAATGCCTCCATATCACTTCTGGATCAAACGTTATGATTGCTCAAAGTTGACAGAATTTCTGGATAAAAATTTGCCAGCATCTCCTTTGTGTGGGGCTGACTTTATTACAGTTGTATACTCAGATACAACATGAATCTGCACTAACTTTGAACTACAACAATGTTGCATATCTCATAACCTTTCCAATGGTGTATCAAAGGCTCCTTAGGGATTTTTCTACAGCAAGTTATGGCTTAAAAACAGAAAGGTCCATAGAGGTTTTGCTGCTGTCCTGGTTCTGGACAGTTTGTTTTCAACTGGACTTTTCACCGACTTAACGTGTGATTTTGCTCTGGAGGTCTACAAGAAAGTTGTATAGCACTTGCAAAGCTTTCCATAAATGTATCATACACCTTAATTGGTTCAAGCTACTCAGAGTTATGCTCTGTTAAATTCCAGCAAGAATTCCTGCCAGAAACAGAGCACTCTATTTTTGAAATCTTTGAAACCTAAACCTTCTCTCATTTGAATCTTAGTTCAAAATAAGATTTCAGTAACTAATATTTGTTTCAAACTTCCATTTTTAGTTGAAAGTTAGCTCATGAATCATTTCTTCATAGGGAAGAGGATTATTAGTGTAGTACGGTGTCGATGCACCGTAAGAATCATGTCGGTACTACGTTGCCTCACCAAAAGAAATTCCTAAACCGGCTTATACCGGTATATATGTCTCCATTGTGGCACTAAGACGGTCACTCGCACACGTGTACTACACGGGATACGTACGTGGTTAGTACCTGCAGCAGACACTCAATAGTGGTTCACTTAAAGGTTGTTTCCATTTCAGGCAGTTCCATATCATAATAAAAACATATGCCCCGTATCATTTCCATACGGGCCGTCCTTGAGTCAAGCCACGTCTCAAGGTACATGGTCGCGTTTTTACACCACATGACGGGGAACCCGAGTAGAGCGTGAACGGGTCGTCATGGTTGGGAATTGTATCAACCCAACAGATACCACCTACTGCCCTGCAGGGCACGCCGATGGCAAGCGCTGCGTATGTCCTCCTGGGCTATTTCCAGACGAACACACTCTCGCGTTACTGACCATGCGATGGGGTTTCCACTTACTTGCCTAATGCACGCTAGGGATCAGCATTTCATATGAACTCAGGAACATGAAGAGTCCAAGAGTTTCATATTGACGTCTCACACCAAGCTGTGAGACCTATCCCTGAACTACTTTCCTCGTCAGGGGAGCTAGCCGAAATTGAACTGCTTTCGGTGGCGTTCCTTACCATGCTTACCTGAGCGTAGGTGCGTCGTTACATAACCAAAATTCAGAATTATAACAAGTAGGTTAGTCATGCCACTTTAAGTAACTATACTACTGTAGTCCTTATGTGGGCCTACTATCGTATCCTCACCGTAACTTAGATTTTTGTCGTAATATGATCCTTATTCTGTGCACTATTACCAATGCGGCTCTGATACCATGCTGTGAGGGCCCGTAATCCCGGTTCACGGGGACGGGGCACCTCGCTCGGGAATCGCATTGGGTGGTGCCGTGCGATGCGGCACCCAACAGCACACCTAATAAAGCATCATATTACATAAATCAAGCGGAAGCTTACAAAGTGTAAATTTTACAAATACTTCTCAAAATATTCTACAGCGGAAGACTATTACAACTCACGTCTCATACCTATGCTAAGCAACAGAGAAGGTGTCCAGCCCGCGGACCCTTCTCGCTAGCAACACTATCACAATAGCAGCGGCAGCGGTTGCCTTGAGTTCACCACTCGGAGAGCTCCGAGTCTCATTGGACACCCGTACATATCAGCGTACAGTTATTACCTGCAAAACATCTTATGCAGTATCTGTGAGCACGAAGCTCAGCAAGACTTAACCGTCTCCCTAGTCATGAAACTCTACATGATGGAAATAGAGGGCTGAATATAGCAGTTTGCATAAAGGATGAACTTGAGCTAAAGGAGAGTCCTTACTTCAAGTTTTAAGCAACTTTTATAACCCTCGCGCAATTTACACCGAGACTCCACAATCAAACAAGAAATGCTTCATCTCGATGTCACTTGCCCGAGGTGAAAATAACTTTAGTGAGCTACCCTAGACTCATACAGACCTTGTGCCATCAATGTCGAGACTCCACAATCAAATAAGAAACGCTTTGCCTCGACGCTACTAGCCCAAGGTGGAAAATAAATTTAGTGAAAGTGTTGATCATTCCTCATCTCCATTATGAGGATTACTCACGAAGCATTATTAACTTTTCCCAGTTTATTACTACGTCACGACGCAGAGAACAAGTATGCTCGGTCCATTCCACGAGCGACGGTGATCGCAATCAAAAACACCCATCTGACACGACACGTACGCCCGTACTCGACGTTGCACACAGCAACCATCACTAACGTCGTACGTGGCAACGTTTCACACGACACCCAAATGTCGAACCGGTCCCACCGACTGGGATTAAGTCTCTCTACGGCAAACCCTCGTACAGCCGACTTCTCTATCCTTTCAGCATCGGCATCAGACGGTTAGGTATGCCTCGACACTCAGGTTAACATGTTACATCGGTTTCCTGGGTCCCATATAGCCAGTATACATCCGGTACACAACTCAAACTTGTCCAACGGCCCGCACATGAGAACGGGCCTTAATCAACTCAGACATAGACTAGATTCACAGGACCACGTCCTTGAGCCTTCCATCCACTGCCCGGTCACCATTCCCAACTATGAGGATCAATTCCCAACTCTTACGATTGATCCCCCTAAATCCCGGTTCACGAGTAGGAATCTGCCCACTCGAGTTATGCCTCTTTTAATCCACTTTTGTTGAGATCAGCAGTTATAATCAATTGATAACATATCCTACATTAAACTCCAGGGTTTTCTGGGTCATGCATTTGGAGTTTCATACCATCTAGACGTAATGCAATGAACAAATGCTAGACGATATAATGTGAATAAAAATAAAAACTTGTAAGTTTGATGCAAACCGGGGCTTGCCTTTATTTTGCAGGGGACTTATATATATAACTCAGTTAATGAAGACCACTTTGCTTGATCTGTTGCCTCCCTCCTTTGATCTCTACTCCAATGCCTTCAAGTTCTTCACATAGATGCTACACGTAATGAATATGCACATATGTTTAATTGTAAAGACTTTGCTATAAGTTCTAATAACAAGTTTTCAAAAACTGGAACACTTTTTAAGAATTTAAAATGACACTGGTGCTAGTGGTTTGGGTTTGGATCTAAGCCCATGATTAAGTGCTAAGTGGTTTCCCCCTCTTCTATATTGATCCCCTAAATAGGTTAAACAGAACAGGGGTGACACAGAGCTCCAATGGAGCTGAGAATTTTCATGTGAGCTCCTTGTCACCAGAAAGTCCTCTGGACCAAAAATTAGCACTTCTCATTGAGTGGTTTTTTCAGAACAATTTTCTAAGCAATTAAGCAATGAACAATTAATTCTGAGATCACACCCATGTTCATGCCAAACTTAGTGAACTACAATTTTAATTATAGTTCATACAGCTTGCATGAATTTTCCTAGGATTTGTGGAGCTAAGAATCTCCCATAAATGAATTTCCAAGTTTTGGAATTTCCTTGAAAATGTTTATGTATTCAATTGAACACAGCAACTTCAAATCTAAATTTCCCTAAGAAAATCCACTCCAATTGAGCTGAAATTTTTACAGAGGTTTACTAACATCCAATAGAATATTCTGGCAAAAGTTGAGGATTTTTGGATTAACAAAACTCCCTAAAAAATTATTTTTCTGAAAAGTTTTAAAGGATTTTCCAGAATTAATTAATGAGTTTTATACAAATTGGGTTTAATATTTGGACATTACTCTATTAGAGGAATCCAGCAAAATTTGTTTCACAATTTTTGAATTCTCCTACCCAGAGTTGTGGCCCTCCAAAGTTTAAACTGAAAATCCCAAAATGTTCAAATGCCTGCCAGTGGGTCCCACCCTGCAGACCTTCTTCTTCCTCGCGCCAAACAGGGGCCGCTGCGGCGCACTCTGGCGAGCGTCGCCGGAATGGCTTTCCCGGTTGAGGGGGCCCGGTCCCACCATTCCGTGCGCTATTACCAATGCGGCTCTGATACCACGCTGAGGGGGCCCGGTCCCTTCATCACGGGGTCGTGCCGCCTCGCCCGAGGAATCGCATTGGGTGGTGCCTTGTTATGCGGCACCGAACAGCACACATATAAGGAACACTGTATTACATAAATCAAGAGCGGAAGCTTACAACTGTTCTTTGTAAATACTTTACATAAAATAGCTACAGCGGAAGTCTATGACATCTCACGTCGAATATCTGAGAAGCACTCGAGAAGAGGTCCAGGCCGCGGACTCCTCTCGCTAGCAACACAAAGACATGGCAGCGGATAGGTTCTCCAAGTGTGACATGACTCAGAAGTTTCCGAGTCTCACCGGACAACCTTCTTTATAGCATCGAGGTTTACCTGCAAAACCACTTATATAGCAAGAGTGAGCACAAAGGCTCAGCAAGACTTAACCGTCTCTCCTAAGACTTGAAACTCTACATGAAAGTAACCTAAGACTTAAGCCTGTCATTTGCGAAAAGACTCGCCTACAAGTTCATCCTTAACTTTCAGATTTTAGCCATATTAGTAGTAACCTTGCGCCCAGCAACATTGGAACTCCACAATCAAACAAGAAACGCTTCATTCCAATGTTATCTGTCCCAAGGTGAAAATTAACTTTAGTTTGCTCTATCTCTACTTCAAACATGGTTTTCATGCAATTTATAATTAGCATAACAGCATTTAAAACTTTTGCAAACTATTACCACACAACTTGATTACTACGTCACAGCGCAGTGAGCAAGCGGTACTCATAACCGCGAGGGACGGTGATTCGAATCAAATACTACCCGGATAACTCAACACATACACCCGCCTCTGAAGACCCAACTCTGGCGTCCTTCATTACGTCGTATGTGGCAACCTTTCTCAGGCCACTAAACTGTAGAACCGGTCGCGCCGTCTCGGGCTCAAAGGTCTAACGAGACGATGTGGTATGCCTCTACAATCTAGTGAACCTGGTACATCGGTTTCCTGGTTCCCATATATCAGTAAGCATCCGGTACACAACACAATACATGCTCCCAGGGCCGCATACGCTTCGGTCCTTGACCGACACAGGCAGAGCTACTCGACCAAGACCTCGTCTTGTCGCTGTCTAACCCCTCTGCCCGGTCTCATCTTTAGAAATGTAAACTTTAGTTTGCTCCCCTTCCCAACCATACCTATGATATTCAGAACGATAGCTCGAAAGTGGATTCCAACTACTCGTCTTCTACCGTATGTCCTAGCCTATTTAGCACGGCCTTATTCTACAACGATGACACAATTCTACCCTTGACCTCAGGTTTCATGTTTGGTTATGCAAGTGGGGTATCAAACATCCTTGACCTAATGCACATACAAACCTTGACCAATAGTAGTGAACAAAAGGAAAACTTTTAAAACAACTTAAGTGCAAACCGGGGCTTGCCTTGGTTTTGCAGGTGACTAAAGTCAGATATTATGAGGTTAGTTGTTAATGTCTTGAAGTTCAATTCCTGCCCTTCTTGCTCCTTGATCAAATCTTCACTTTCCACGTTTAAGCACTACACGTTATGAACATGCATATATATTTAATTGTAAAACATTTGCTCACTACTGCTAAAGACAAGTTTTAAAACTGGAACTCTGTTTAAGAATTTAAAATGAAACTGGGGGTGGTGGTTTGGGTGTGTGTCTAAGCACTATCATCAAGTGATGAGTGGGGTTCATCACTTGGGTGGTGATATCCTAATTGGTTGAACAGAACACTATTGATCCAAGGCTCCAATGGAGCTGGAAATTTTCTTGTGAGTTCCTTGTCACAAGAAAGTCCTCTGGACCAAAATTCAGAATGTTTCACTGATTAGGTCACCCAGAACAATTCCCTAAACATTTAGGCATAAAGGAATTAATTCTGATTAAACTTGCACTTTCATGCAAATCCAAGTGAACTATAATCTCATACATAGCTCGGGGAGTATGCATGAATTTTCCTAGGATTTTTGGAGCTAAGGAATGCCCATAACTGAATTTCCAAGTTTTGGAAATTCTCTGAAAATGTTTCTGTATTTATTTGAATACAGAAATTGGAATTAAAACTACCCTAATTAAATCAGCTCCAAATGAGCTGAAACTTTCACAGGAGTCTCCTACTATCCTAAGGAATATTCTAGAAAAATTTGGGGAATTTTGGATGAACCAAACTCCCTCTAAAATTTTTTTGCTGAAAAGATTTAAAGAATTCTGCAGAATTTCCTATTGGTTTTCATGCAAATTGGGTTGCATATTTGGATAGAGCTTTTCATCCTGAATCCAACCCAATTTGGATCACTAAATTTGGAGCTCCTTAGCAAAAGTTATGCAGATCCAAAGTTTAAACCAAATCTGGAATTCAAACTAAATCAGGGAAATGTTTAAACTCTGACAGTGGCCCCATCCCCACGTGTCAGCTGCTACATTCATGCCACACGGGGCCACAGACCCGTCCCCGCGTTGTCACAGAGGATCCCGGGGCCGCAGCTGATCGGGGAGTTGATTTTTCCGCCACTGACACGTGGGACCCGCCGGTCCTTCTTCCTCCTCGGCCCGTCCCCTTTCCCGTGCCGCCCCCTCGCCGGCAACTCATCGGGGCTCGCCGGAGTCGGCTTCCCGGCCGTCTCCCGGCTCGGTGCTCGCCGCCTGGGGTTTTCAGCCACGAGGAATTCAACGGTGCGGTGCATTCGGTCTGCCGGCGACCGGTCGGCAATGTGCGCACCCCTCGGTATAGCTTCGGCGCTGTGGCCTGAGCACCCTAGCCCGCCAATGGCTCGGGAAATTTGCTCTAAAGCACCAGTGAGGGTCAGGCAAGCTTGGCACGGCCTCAAACTGGCTAGGAAATGCCGGCAACCCGGTTGTCACCGTGCGCCCGCGCTTAAAAACTGGTGTCCGACGCTAAAACTCGATGAACACCGTCGAGGCTCTACTTTTCTTCGGGATTTTTGATGTCAGCGACGCACCAGGATGTCTCTAGCCTATACCGTGATCAGGATGAGCAAAGAACTGCTGTTGATCACAAATTTTGAGAAATCCCCACACCACGGCTTATGGACACCTCGTCGTTTTTTCTAGAAATTCTCGGGCTACCGTGGATGAATTACCTAGGGTCTTTTGCAGTGTGAAGAGGAGGGAGTGGCGCACCTTTCCGCTGTTCAACCCGGGTTGTGACATGGCCTGTATTGCCGGCACGGCGAGGAGGCGCGGCGGCGACTCCCACTGAACTCCGATGAAAATAATTCGGCTGTGCACCGCTCAAAGAGGCTGTTGGGTCGGCTGAGCCCGCTCGGGGAGTGTCCGTGGATTCTTGCGCCCGTTCCCACGCTCTCTGATGGTTGCGCAAGGGACGAGCGGCACCGGGCGGAGATCAGTCCGAGGATCGGTCGAGCGGCAGGAAACTCGGCCCATGTGTACTGCTCTCGGGGAAATAGGGAAGGGACCGAGGTTGAGGCCGAAGTGTAACGTTTGCCTTGCTCTGCTGAGGTGTTACACACGGGAGACATCGACCACGGGGGCTGCACGTCGACTCCTCGGTGGCGCCTCGAGCCCGCTCGGCCACTCGGGTGAGAGCCGATACACAGAAACTGTCTTAAGCAGTAAGTAATAATCCCCCTCTCAATGACAAGTGGGGCCCACAGCCCCCCTCAGCACCAAAAGATCTCCAGCTTTTGACACCTTGCAAATTCAGCTGTGAGGGGTCCAAATTCAAAAGCCAATTTGCCATTTGACAATTTGTGCCACAGTTTCAAATTTAAATTCAAATTTGGATGGAATTCACAAGTTCCTTTGATATTCATATCAAAGCACCTCCAAATTTGTTCAAATCTTGGCTCCCTCATAATTTGGACCTGAGAAACTCAAATATATCCTTTGATATTTGAGTTGGCTTTTGCAAATACAGCTTCTCAAACATCAGTTTGAATTTTCCTTTTTGGAGATGGCCCTCCTCTTTTTGGAAGTGACCCTCTTAGTTCAAACTGAATTCAAAGTTTTATTGCACAAGCCAACACTTTCATGAGTAACACAAAAGTTTTTGTAAGTCCCATTTCTTGTATATAAACTCAACTTTATTCATAGCTCAAGTTTTCTATTTACAAGTTTGGGACTTTTACACCGGTCATCTCCCGACCTCAGACTCGCCGCACCCCCCCCCCCCCCGTAATTCGTGGCGCTGAACTCGTCTAAGGTGTCACCGACGGCCGTAGATCGCCGGAAAGGGGTGCGCAGCGGCTGCAGTGGCCGCTAGGGTTCCGGTGAGCTCGGAAATCACCTACACCGCATCAAAACGGTCGGAAATTGCTCGGAGAGTACCGTGGCAGCTTGAGAATGTCGGAAATGGGCACCAAACCTCGTGAAAAGGCCCGCAGCATAGAGCTCCACGGTGACCCAAGACGATTTCTTCATGGCGGCACGAAAAATAGCTATAACTCATTCGATCCTAGATGTTTTCGCTCGGTTCTTCTTCGAGGATGACCGCTAAGATGTGAAATCCCAAAATTCTAGCAAGTGGAGCTGCAGTCACACCGAGACAATGAGAGGGAATTTAAACTTTTGAATTTAACGGTGTGAGCTCCAAGTCTAAACTTGAACATGCAAACATTCCCAAACATGGAGATCTAAAGCTATCATTTGGTTCTCCACACATCCAATAATAGCCCGGCAAATTTTCAGAGCATTTGAAAAGGAATTCCTATTTGTTGGAATTCAAACGGGAGAAAATTTGAATTTGAATTTAAATCTCAGTTTCAAATTCTGACTTCACCAAAATTCAAATTTGAGTGCACCATTGTGTTCCTCATATTTCTTTTGACCTATCCTCCAAATTTTATCAAATTTGGAGCTCGTTTGCTATTTTAAACTGAATTGTGGATAAGGGGGAGAGGTGGATCCCACATGTCATACGGTAGAGGGAGTGAACCGACTCAGTTCACGGGAGAGCGCCACCTCCTGCTCACCGGAGGCAAACCGACGTTGCTGAGCGCCAGCTCCTGCTCTGTGGCTGAGGACGCCGAGGGAAGTCTTCAGGTCTTTGCCTCCCCACGTGAGCCATCCCCTCCACAGCCTTGCTCAGAACCGAAGCAAACAGCGTGTGTTCTTCTCCCTGTCACGGAGCCACCACCAGAGCCTGATTGCTCGAGCCCCCAACAGCAAAGAGCTGCCCCCAAGGGTGCTCTAGCCGGCCAGCAACTTTCCCCCACGGCCCCGAGCTCGTTGGCACCGGAAAACAGCAAAGGTCTGCAACTCTCGGGTGAACGCCGAAAAAACTGAACTGGTCGCCGTGGCCAGCCCAAACCAGCAGTGATCATGCCCAAGAAAGACACCCCATCCGTGCACCTACAAGCCTAGTTGCTCACCTCCAAAACTCAGCCCAAGCCATTGATCACAGATGGAGAATTTCAAGTTTTTCTCCGGGGCGGCCGAAACTGACCTTGAGGTAAGGAATTGCAAAATTCGTCCTCAATTCGTGTTGGCTGTGTTTCAAACTCCGCACACAAGTTCTTAACTTACTAGCACACCTCCTCCATCGATTTTAGAACAAGAAATTGAGTGTGGAGCGAGGAATTCGAGTTCTTTTCGAGGGTATACCACTGAACCATGTCGGGTGCACGGTGCCGATAGGTTTGGAGCTCCCCCCGGCCTGTTTAGATCTCATGTCAGTCTTCTCCATGATTCTCTGGTGCTTTAGAGCTCAAGACCCAACCATTTGGTGGAAAAATAACCGCGCACGACCTCGCCGGAGCCCTAGGGTTTGCTGTTGCCGGTGCGCCCCATTTTCCTGCAAGTTTCAGCCGCCGGCGACCTTACCAACAAGTTCAGCATGGGGAAAAATGGGTGGGGGGGGGCGACCAGCAGGGGGTCCGGAGGTGGCCGAGAAGGTCATTTCCGGCGACCTCGCCGGAGGGAGCCGCCCCTGCTCTGTTTGGCGCGTGGCTGGAGGTTAGGGATGACGAGTGGGACCCACTGTCAGCATTTAAACATTTTCCAGATTTTCCCATTTCAGTTCAAACTTTGGAGAGCCATAACTTTGTGTAGGAGTGTCCAAAAATTGTGAAACAAATTTTGTTGGATTCCCCTCAAAGAGTACTATCCAAAGGTGCAGCCCAATATTTACGAAAATCCTTGGATTTGGCTCATTAATTCATTTAAGGAAAATATTGTATGAATGTTTACAGGAGTTCTGTTAATTGGAAAATTCCCAAATTGGGGCAGGACATTGTCCCAATAATCCTTGAACTCCAGTAAAATTTTCAGAGGCATTGGACTCCATTTGCTGGGCCAAATGTTGTTTGAATCCTCTATGTCTCTGAAAAATGGGAAAATGAACAGAGACATTTTCAGACTTTTAACCATGTTTGGAAAAGTCATATCTCGGTGTAGGGAGCTCCAAAAATGGTGAAACCAAGTCCTATGGACTCATGAGACTATTAAGTTTCTGAAAAGCCACATTTGGAGCATGCTAAGACACTATAATTGTCATAGGAATTCAGAGAAGCCAAATAGTAAGAAAATTCCCTAGGCCACATATTCCATCAACTATGTCTGAAATTTTGCAAGCCATACCTCTGTATGATCTATGGACCACTGTAAAAATTTCAGAGCAAGTTGAGATTATCTTCTCCAGTTTTCTGCTGGTTCTTTCCACTACCTTTCTTATGTCCATTATAAATGGATCTTTGAATTTTACTCCAACAAACATCCACTGCCCACCTAAAGTTCTTCTCTTTTTCTGTCCATAAAAGAGCCCATATCTCACTTTAGAGTTGGTCTAAACCATTCTTAATTCCTAAAACACATTTATTTTATAATTCAGACATGTGTATTAAAAACTGTGCATATTCATATCAGTAGGAAAAACGACGAAGGAGTTCGACAAGGAACTAGACACGGATAAGCAAGTTGAAGATGTAATCATCGCCAAGATACTGACTATAAAGTAGAACTAAACCTGCAGCAACATAAGGCAAGCCCCGGTTTGCATTTAACAGCTTTTAGTTATATTTTACTTTGTATCACTTCTATTGGTCTAGCATGTATTGTGCATTAGGTCAAGGTGATTGATACTCCAAATGCATGACCCACAAACCCCTTGGAGTACAGGGTAGAATAGGCTACCTTCGTGTAGTTTATGCTAGGCTAAAGTTTTATAGGCTCCGGTACAAGTCGGGTAGTTGGAAGCTACCCGCGAGTTTAGGATGTGGGTACAACGGGGTATGATTCTAGAAAATGAAAGTTCTGGAATGGAAAATGAGACCGAGCAGAGAGTAGGAGCAGCACGACGTTGGGCCTGTGTGGCTGTAGCTCTGTTTGTGTCGGTTAAGGACCGATGCGTATGCCACCCTGCTGAGCAAGTTTGAACTGTACCGGATGCATGTCGGATATATGGGACCCGATAAACCGATGTAACTCGGGTACTCTCGTGTCGAAACTTATACGGCCGTCCTTTGGGGGTTGGTGTGAAAGGTGTAAACCCGCTAACGGAGCAACTTCGATGTGTTCCGTGTAGTGGCCCTTCTGATGGGTCGGCGGAACTGGTTCGGCATTGGAGTGACAGGTGAAAGGTTGGTGCATACAACGTAAAAAAAGAGCTGTAGTGTGAGTCTTTCGAGGCGGGTGTATGTGTCGTGTATTCTGGGTGTGTCCTGATTGCAATCACCGTCCCTCGCGGTTATATGAGTACCACTTGTTCACTGCGTTGTGACGTAATATGAAGTGAAAGGAATCATTGCTGTCGTGAAGTTCTTAAGTATTTGTATTGCAAACAATGTATGTTATAGTGTAGAGCTCACTAAGTTTATTTTCCTCTTTGGGCATCACCACATCGGAGGAAAGCGTTTCTTGTTTGATTGTGGACTTCCGATGTGAGGGCTGCCTAAGGTATAATAATCTGCTGCTATTAAACTGAAAGTAAGGACGACATTTAGGCGTGTCGTTATTGCATCATACTTTTCCTATGTTAGTAATCCCTGCATGTAGAGTTTCATGTTTAGGAGTGTCGCTTAAGTCTTGTTGAGCCATCGTGCTCATGGTTGCATTATTAGTGTTTTGCAGGTTGTAAAATTTGCTATGAAGATGGTTGTTCGGTGAGCCATCAGAGACTCACCGGAAAACCTGCCGCTGCACTCATCTTTGTGGAAGCTAGTAAGAAGCGTCCGCGAGCTGGACGTCTTCTCTTTTGCTTAGTTAGGACCGAGAGTGTGTATGTATATTCCGCTGCGTGTACCCTCGTGGTACATTATTTTGTAAAAGACACTATGTTGATAAATAAAAGACATTGTACGTTTATGGTTCTTTTCGTGTATGCTGTTGGGTGCCGCATCGCACGGCACCATCCAATGTGTATCCTAGAGTGTGGATCCCAGAAGGGGTTCCCCACAGGCGTGGTATCAGAGCCGCATTGGGAATAGCACGCATGAAAAGAGCTTATTTTTGAAAACTTCGAAGTATACGAGTGGGAAACGTGTAGTATGCCCACATAAGGACTATTAGTAGCATAGTTACTTAAGGTGGCAAGCTAATAGTGTGTTAGTATTCAATATTTCAATTCTGTAACAACGCACCTACGTGGAGGTAAGAGGTAAGGTACGCCACCGCAGGCGGATCAATTGCGGTAACTCGCCATACGAGTAATAGTATGGAATGGTATACCGTGGCTTGGCACGGTAGTTAATATGAGTCTCTGAACCTCTCTATGGTTCTGAGAGCATATGAAAACGCTGATCTCCAGCGTGCTTTAGGCAAAAGTGAGAATATCCCATCGTGTGGTTAGCAACACGATAGTATGCAACTCTTGAACGTTCAATGTTCAAAGGGCCATACGCAGCGCTCGCCATCGGCGTGCCTCAACGGTCATGAGGCAGTAGGTGGTATCCGTTGGGTTGATAAAATTCCCAACCGTGACGACCCGTTTGCGCTCTACTCGGGTTCCCCGTCGTGTGGTGTGAAAACGCGACCATGTACCTTGAGACGTGACTTGACTCAAGGACGGCCCGTATGGCAATGATACGGGGCGTATGTTTTTACTATGATATGGACCTGCCTGTAATGGAAAACCGATGTGTGCATCACTATTGATTGTTTTTCTGCAGGTACCTTAACCATGTGTAGAACATTCCGTTTAGAACACGTGTGTGAGTGATCGTTTTAGTGCCACCACTTGAGACGTATATGCCGGTATAACGCCAGTTAGAATTTTGATTTGGTGAGGAAACGTAGTACCGTGAAATGTTCTTAACTGCATGAAAAATAATGTTTTCAAAGAAAAGAGTAATTTTGGAGTCTAGGATTCCATTAGGGGTTACTGAACTCCTATATTGAACTTAGAGTCAATTGGGAGTATAGTTTTCATCTCAAACTATTAGAAACAACCTCCCCTGTTTTCAGCAGAATTTTTGCTGAATTTGAACAGGTCATAACTTTTAATTGGTTGAACCAATGGAGGTGAAGGATACATTTATGGGAAGGTTTTGAAGTTTTCTACAACCTTTCTGTAGAACTCCAGAACATAATCTCCCTCCAAATGGATGAAAATCTCAGATGAGTGTTAACTGTCCAAAAACAAGACAGGCCAAAAATGCTCTCTGGAATTTTCTGTATTTCGACCATAACTTCCTGTAGAAAAATTTTAAGGGGTCATGTGAGACACCGTTGGAAATTTTGTGATATATGCTACGACTTTGTAGTTCAAAGTTTCTACAGATTTGGTGTAGAACTTTATGAAATCTTCCGGACAAAACAGACACTTTCAGAGGAGCTGCTGTCAAAAATTGTTCCAGATTTCTGTCAACTTTGAAATATCATAACTCCCGATCCAGAGTTGATATGAAGGCAAATAAATACTCGTTGGAAAGATATTGAAGTTATTTATAACTTTGATGTGCAACTTGAGACATGAAACTGCCATTTTCATAATCAAAATCTGGGTGAGGACAGAAGAGTCTGATCTGTACAGAAAAGAGGACAGGTTAAGCCTATCCCACGGAAGTAACGAAACTGGAGGACATTCCAGTGGTCCGGGAATATCCGGACGTGTTTCCCGATAATCTACCGGGCATGCCACCCGAACGTGAAGTGGAGTTCAAAATTGAACTAGCACCGGGAACCACACCCATCTCTCGGAGACCATATAAAATGGCACCAAAGGAACTCGCGGAGCTGAAGGAGCAGCTGAATGATTTGTTAAGCAAAGGCTTCATTCGACCCAGTTCGTCACCATGGGGATGCTCCGCGCTGTTCGTCAAGAAGAAGGACGAGACTCTGAGGTTATGTGTGGACTATCGTCCGCTAAATGCCGTAACTATCAAGAACAAGTATCCACTACCATGTATCGATATGCTTTTCGATCAACTAGTGGGTGCTAAGGTTTTCTCGAAGATGGATCTTCGGTCCGGATATCACTAGATAAAAATCCGGGAGGAAGACATACCCAAGACGGCATTCTCAACGAGATACGGGTTATATGAGTATCTCGTCATGTCATTCGGGCTCACTAATGCTCCGGCCCATTTCATGTACTTGATGAATTCAGTCTTCATGCCGGAGTTGGACAAGTTCGTCGTGGTCTTCATCGATGATATATTGGTATATTCTAAATCGGAGGAAGAACATGCCGAACATCTGCATATTGTGCTTCAACGCCTACGGGATCACAAACTGTATGTGAAATTCAGCAAGTGTGAGTTCTGGATCAACCAAATGCCATTTCTTAGGCACATTATTTCTGCGGAGGGCATCGCAGTTGATCCGAGCAAGATCGTCCAAGTGCTGAATTGGAGTTCACCAAAGTCAGTCCACGAAGTCCGTAGCTTTCTCGGTTTAGCGGGTTACTACCGGAGATTCATTCCGAATTTCTCCAAGGTCTCTAAACCGATGACAGAACTTCTGAAGAAAGGCAACAAATATGTGTGGAGTGAAGCATGTGAGGAGGCGTTTAAAGCATTGGTAAAGCACCTCACAACAGCCCCAGTCTTGGCGCAGCCCGATACAACTAAGGGTTTTGATGTCTATTGCGATGCATCCGGCATCGGCCTTGGCTGCGTGGTTATGCAAGAAGGGCGAGTGGTCGCATATGGATCCAGACAGCTTCAGAATCATGAGCAGAATTATCCGACACATGATCTCGAGCTAGCTGCTGTGGTTCTTGCTCTAAAGATGTGGAGGCACTATTTGCTTGGAAACTTAGTCCACCTCTACAAGGACCACAAGAGTTTAAAGTACATCTTCACACAGAAGGAATTAAATATGAAGCAGCAAAGATGGTTAGAGCTAATCAAGGATGATGAACTGGAGATTCATTACCATACTGGAAAAGCGAATGTGGTTGCCGACGCACTTAGTCGGAAATCACATGTGCATAACCTAACCATGGCTACAATGGAAGAAGAAGAACCGAGCTTGCGCTTGGTTCCCTATGGGTCATTATTTAACCTTGCCCTCATTCCTACAATTCGTGATGAAATTGTAGAGGCTCAAAGAAAAGATAAGGGCATGGCCCATATCTGGAAGAGAATTGACACGACCCCACGGTCTTGTCGAGCCAGGATCACGCTGAGGGGTGCTGCGTTGCACAGAACCGGATAACACACATCAAAGGTACAAAGCGGAAGTGAAATTTTATTACATAAACGAGTTTATGAACATGTTTACATCAAAATAGGTCTAGTCTACACTCACGGGCGTAGACTACGCATCAAGTTCACGTTCAGCCCTTGAACGTGTCCTTGCTAGCACACCCGCACATTAACTCTGCGGCGTGCACGACTCCCACTCGACGGGATTCCCCTCCGGGGGTTCCGTCTCCTCTTCGGGAGTCCCTTCCTCATAGAACCCTGCAAAAGCTTCAAACACAAGCAGTGAGCACGAAGGCTCAGCAAGACTGACCCGTCTCTCCTAAACATGGAACTTCTACATGAGGGGTGATGGGTTACATGAGGTAAAAATCATTTGCAAGGACTCGCCTAATTAGTAGAACCTTACTTTCAAGTTTTAGCAGCAAGTTGTGGAGAACCTTACGCTAAGGCACATGAGAGAGCCGCAATCAAACAAGAAACGCATTTCTCTCATGTACTTTGCCCAAAGTTGAAAAGAACTTTAGTTATCTCTAAACTACAGCAAATCATTAGCAATCAAGTCCATCTTTCAATCAGCAACATTTTAACATGCAACTAGCCTGTTCTTTCTACATCACGGTACAGTGAACAAGTGGTACTCACTGACCGTGAGGGACGGCGATTATAATCGATTTACACCTGCAGGGTTACCCGAATAACCCGTCACGTATGCCCGTACTCGATGTTGCCTACAGCAACCATCACGGACGCCGTACGCAACCACCTTTCACCCGTCAGCCAAATATTGAACCGGTCCCATCGTCCCGAGCAAGAGGTCTCTGCACGCGCATCTCAGTGCCGCCAGCCGATTTACACCTCGAGCTCTCAACCTACCCTCTGAACGACGGGCAATGCCTCAATACCCAGCTACCCGAGTTACATCTGTTTCCCGGTTCCCATATAGCCGGTAGGTTTTTGGTACTGTTCTAGCTTGTTCAACAGGCCCGCACACGGCTCGGTCCTCAATCGACAAAAGCGGAGCTATAGCACACAGGCCCCAAAGTCCTGCTGCCCTTACTCTCCGCTCGGTCTCATTTTTCTTGCCATGTGTATCATGTGTTATCTCTACCCGAGTCGAGTGCCTCTAGCCTATGCTCGAGAGTAGTTCCAACTACTTGACTTGTACCGAATCCTACGCTATCTTAGCATTGCAGTAGCTAACGGCGTTTGCAATCCTAAACCCAACCCATGGTTTTCTTGGCTATGCAATTGGGTTTCCAAACAAGACTCTAATGCAAAGAATAAAGTAATCAAGTATGTGCTCAAAACAATAAAAACATGTAAAAAGGTTAATGCAAACCGGAGCTTGCCTTGCTGCTCTTGGTCGTAGGCTAGCTGTTCCTCCGGAGTGACGAAGTCTAGGACTTCGGGTTCCTTCTTGACCTTAGCGACTACATGATAGAAGAAGTACATGTATCAATTTAAATGCATTTGTATTAGATTTGAACTTGTGAAGCTTATAAGTCCCACTAGACAGACTCTATGACTGTGAAACTTTTACTGTGGCTTGGTTACAACCTTAACAGAGACTTGGTCAAGTTTTAGTTGCAGCAAAGCTCATTTGAGCCCTCCACAATTAATTATGTACTTGACCTTAATTGAAGGCTTTTAGGGTGTTCTAAGGATTTTCATGAAACAAACTATGACTTTCTGAAAACTAGATTTTTAGAGGGTTCTAATGCAGTTGGTATCACTTAATTTGATGGTTCCTAGCTAAAGATATGAGCTAAACCATTTCAGAGAAAATTCTGAAAATGTTTCTGAACATTTTGTATTTTCTTTGGAACAGTTTTACTAATCACACCATTAGGTGGATCAAATTAGCTCAAATGGATCTGAAATTTTTTATGGTAGTTCAGGGATATTTTGGTGAACATCCCAGCAAAATTTCAGGATTTTCCTCCAAAGGATTCTCCAGTTAAAATTCAAAACAGTTTAAATTTGAGGAATTAATTATGGACAAATAATGATTTTCATGAAGTGAAACTTGATTTGCTGGAAAGTGCTCAGCGAACTGAATCCAACAAAATTTGGTTCACTTGATTTGGAGTATTCTAGCTCAAGTTATGAGGATTTGAAGTTTGAATGGAATCTGAAAATCGGGGGAAAATTTTAAACTTGCGGGTGGGCCCCGGGGACACTCGTCGCACGCCGAGGCGACGACACACCGTGGTCTGCGGGGTTCCTGCGCGCCAGCACAGCCGATCCCAGCCACACCCGATCCCGATTTAAATTTTTCAGCCGCTGACGCATGGGCCAGCCGGCTTCGTCTTCCTCCCGACGCACCCGCGCGCCCGCGCCGCCTCCCCTCGCCGGAGCAGACCCTGAGCTTGCCGGCCATCCCCTGGTCTGAAACTCGCCACCAGGGGGATGTCGACGTCGAGGAACACGTCGGTGGTGTCAGTTCAGGCTGGCGGTGACCGGAAATAGCCCGGCGACGTGCCGCGGCCTTGGTTGAGGTTCGGCGCTGTCGACCGTGGGTTCTAACCTGCCAACACCTCGAACAATCGGTTCTACAGCATCAGTGTACCTCTAGGACGCTCGACAAGGTGTCAAAAGGGTTCAAAGATGGCGGCAAGCCGGTCGGCACCGTGTGACCGAGCGTGCCTGCCATGACCGCTCTTGATCGAGCTCAGAATTCGTCACTCCTAGACAGTTTCACACCACGGATGCAGAAAGGAACTTGATCGCCGGCTAGTCCAGCGTCTATGTGAAAGATTTGATAGCTAGAGAAGGATCATAGAGCGATAATTTGAAGGATCCGTACCGGAAGCTCAGTTTAAGGTCGCCGGAGCAAAAACTGAGAATTCACCGTGGATTCTTCACGGTTTGCTTCCAAACTTGGAGGAGAACAGCACGGTGGTCGCGCGCTCCTGTTGCCTCTCTTGCTGGACTGTGAAAACGCCTGTGGAACACTGTCCACGGGCGCCTGACTCTCGGCTGAGGCTAGGTCGCCGAGGTGGCGATCGTTTTCGGGCAAGGGAGGTCGGAGCTCGGGGTTTCTGGCGTTGGGGAGGTGGAGGGCGATCTCAGGTTGCTGTCTAGCAGCTCAGGAATGAAGGAGGAGATCGTTTTGCTGGTTTTCCCGATCGAGCAGTGAGCTGCGGGGAGAAGAACTGCCGCTGCTCGGGTTCACACACGAGGAGATAAAGCCGGCCGACTCCTGCTCGGGCTGAGGCGGTGCCGGTCGCGTGGAGGTGCGAGCAAGCCACCCTGGGCACCAGCGCGTGGAGAGAGAAGCAGCTGGTGGCGCTGGTGGCTGCTCGGTGGCACAGTCGACAGCTGCTCGGTGGAATTTCCCACCGAGGCTGTGACTTTGTGTGCAAGTTTTCCCTCCTTCTCTCTATGACATGTGGGTCCCACCCGGGGTTTTAACCTGTGAAATTTACTCCTAATCACTGTTGTAAACAGTGAGCCCCAAAATACCCCAAGTGATTCAAATTATTCACCCATGAGCCATTTGAATTGATTAGAATCCAAATTGGGTTTGGTTTGAATGAATTTCAGCACAAGTTCAGTTTGGAATTCAAATAAAGTTTAAATTTGTCCCACTTAGCTCATGTCAAGATCAACTCCAAATGGAGTGAAAATTGGTGTGTGAGCTCACAAAAATGTGCTGAATAAGAATATGCCTCCCACTTTTGAATTCATGGGATAAAAACAGTTTGAATTTGAATATGCTTTCAAACTGCCCTACGACTAGATATACCCAAAATGACCTCAAAAAGGTTTTGAATTTGGGTGAAACTTGGCATGGACATCCCTAGCAATGTGTAGGAGTTTTCATATGCCCAGCCCATCTATATCACATGTGGAAAATGCCACTTTTGCAATATGTGAGTTTGTTCTCTAATGAGCATGTTGATGGTGGTTACTTGCTCTTCATTTGTGTTCATCATCTTTCCTCAAATGAGGTGTGTGTGTATGGTGATGAACACTTGAAATATGTGTCAAAAACCGAGGCCTTTACAAGAATAGACAAAGGAGAAGCTTGTGCTTTCGGAAAGATGATAATGGTACGCTATGGTTCAAGAACCGTATAGTCGTACCGAGGGACATGAAGCTTCGTAAGAAGATATTAGACGAAGCTCATCTATCAAAATTTTCCATTCATCCAGGAAGCAACAAGATGTACCAAGATTTTAGAAACAAGTTTTGGTGGACACGGATGAAGCGGGAAATAGCTAAATACGTATCTGAGTGTGATACGTGTCGAAGGGTGAAAGCAGATCACATGAAGAAACCTGGTTTGCTGCAGCCCCTTCATATTCCGGCATGGAAGTGGGAAGATGTGAGTATGGATTTTATTGTCGGGTTACCACTCACGTCTCGGAAGCATGATTCAGTTTGGGTAATCGTTGATCGATTAACCAAGTCAGCACACTTCATACCGGTGAATGTGAGATTCAATGCCAAGAAATATGCGGAGTTATACATTGAACGGATATTATGCCAGCATGGAGTTCCAAGAACAATAGTTTCAGATCGTGGTGCACTGTTTGTTTCTCATTTCTGGGAACAGCTGCACGCATCTTTGTGAACCAAATTTCTTAGAAGCTCCGCATATTACCATCAAACCGATGGACAAACCGAGAGGGTGAATCAAGTCTTGGAAGATATGTTGAGAGCGTGTGCCATCCACCACGTAAGAACTGGGATGCTTATCTACCGTTGGCGGAATTCTCATACAACAACAGCTATCAAACGAGTATCAAGATGGCACCGTATGAGGCTCTCTACGGCCGGAGATGTCGCACAATGCTGAATTGGTGCGAATCCGGTGAAAGAGTGACATTCGGGATTGACCTTGTCAATGATGCCGAAGAATGAGTTCGGGTCATACAAGCAAATTTAAAAGCTGCTCAATCTCGACAGAAGAGTTATGCAGACCAGCGACGTCGACCACTGAACTTCAACGTCGGAGAGTACGTATATCTCCGCGTATCTCCAATGAAGGGAGTTCACCGATTCGGTGTAAAAGGAAAGCTCGCTCCCCGGTTTATCGGTCCGTTTGCTATCACGGAGAAATGTGGAACCGTAGCTTACCGGCTTGAGCTACCGATAAATCTCGCTGGGGTGCATGATATATTTCACGTCTCTCAGCTTCGAAAATGTCTCAAGAATACCACTGCTGTCCGCAATGAAGATCCTGAGACATTGCAACCAGATCTCTCTTATACCGAGCATCCAATCCAGATTCTTGATGAAAAGTCTCGGTCGACAAGGAATCGGACGCTCCAATTCTATAAGGTATTATGGAGCAATCATTCGGCGGAGGAAGCAACATGGGAGAGTGAAGAATACCTCCATTCGAACTACCCGGACTTGCTGTCCGCTTATATCCAGTAATTCCTTCTCTACCACTTTGTCTCTTCTTTTGGAATCTCGGGACGAGATTCTTTTTAAGGGTGGAGGGATGTGAAATCCTAAAATTCTAGCAAGTGGAGCTGCAGTCACACCGAGAAAATGAGAGGGAATTTAAACTTTTGAATTTAACGGTGTGAGCTCCAAGTCTAAACTTGAACATGCAAAAATTCCCAAACACGGAGATCTAAAGCTATCATTTGGTTCTCCACACATCCAATAATAGCCTGGAAAATTTTCAGAGCATTTGAAAAGGAATTCCTATTTGTTGGAATTTAAACAGGAGAAAATTCGAATTTGAATTTAAATCTCAGTTTCAAATTCTGACTTCACCGAAATTCAAATTTGAGTGCACCATTGTGTTCCTCATATTTCTTTTGACCTATCCTCTTATCAAATTTGGAGCTCGTTTGCTATTTTAAACTGAATTGGGGATAAGGGGGAGAAGTGGACCCCACATGTCATAGGGTAGAGGGAGTGAACCGACTCAGTTCACGGGACACCGCCACCTCCTGCTCACCGGAGGCAAACCGACGTTGCTGAGCGCCAGCTCCTGCTCTGTGGCTGAGGTCGCCGAGGGAAGTCTTCAGGTCTTTGCCTCCCCACGTGAGCCATCCCCTCCACAGCCTTGCTCAGAACCGTTCTTCTCCCTGTCACACAGCCACCACCAGAGCCCGATTGCTCGAGCCCCCAACAGCAAAGAGCTGCGCCCAAGGGTGCTCTAGCCGGCCAGCAACTTTCCCCCATGGCCCCGAGCTCGTTGACACCGGAAAACAGCAAAGGTCTGCAACTCTCGGGTGAACGCCGAAAAAACTGAACTGGTCGCCGTGGCCAGCCCAAACCAGCAGAGATCATGCCCAAGCAAGCCACCCCATCCGTGCACCTACAAGCCTAGTTGCTCACCTCCAAAACTCAGCCCAAGCCATTGATCACAGAGGGAGGATTTTAAGTTTTTCTCCCGGGCGGCCGAAACTGACCTTGAGGTAAGGAATTGCAAAATTCATCCTCAATTCGTGTTGGCTGTGTTTCAAACTCCGCACACAAGTTCTTAACTTACTAGCACACCTCCT
Source organism: Neostapfia colusana (assembly GCA_030760725.1). Classification (NCBI taxonomy): domain Eukaryota; kingdom Viridiplantae; phylum Streptophyta; class Magnoliopsida; order Poales; family Poaceae; genus Neostapfia; species Neostapfia colusana. The sequence continues at coordinate 92,729,412 of JASWHV010000001.1, forward strand.
CCATCGATTTTAGATCAAGAAATTGAGTGTGGAGAGAGGAATGCGAGTTCTTTTCGAGGGTATACCACTGAACCATGTCGGGTGCACGGTGCCGATAGGTTTGGAGCTCTCCCCGGCCTGTTTAGATCCCATGTCGGTCTTCTCCATGATTCCCTGGTGCTTTAGAGCTCAAGACCCGACCATTTGGTGGAGAAATCACCGCGCACGACCGTGCCGGAGCCCTAGGGTTTGCTGTTGCTGGTGCGCCCCATTTTCCGGCGAGTTTCAGCCGCCGGCGACCTCACCAACGAGTTCAGCATGGGGAAAAATGGGGGGGGGCGACCAGCAGGGGGTCCGGAGGTGGCCGAGAAGGTCATTTCCGGCAACCTCGCCGGAGGGAGCCGCCCCTGCTCTGTTTGGCGCGTGGCTGGAGGTTAGGGATGACGAGTGGGACCCACTGTCAGCATTTAAACATTTTCCAGATTTTCCCATTTCAGTTCAAACTTTGGAGAGCCATAACTTTGTCTAGGAGTGTCCACAAATTGTGAAACAAATTTTGTTGGATTCCCCTCAAAGAGTACTATCCAAAGGTGCAGCCCAATATTTATGAAAATTCCTGGATTTGGCTCATTAATTCATTTAAGGAAAATATTGTATGAATGTTTACAGGAGTTCTGTTAATTGGAAAATTCCCAAATTTGGGCAGGACATTCTCCCAATAATCCTTGAACTCCAGTAAAATTTTCAGAGGCATTGGACTCCATTTGCTGGGCCAAATGTTGTTTGAATCCTCTATGTCTCTGAAAAATGGGAAAATGAACAGAGACATTTTCAGACTTTTAACCATGTTTGGAAAAGTCATATCTCGGTGTAGGGAGCTCCAAAAATGGTGAAACCAAATCCTATGGACTCATGAGACTATTAAGTTTCTGAAAATCCACATTTGGAGCATGCCAAGACACTATAATTTTCATAGGAATTCAGAGAAGCCAAATAGTAAGAAAATTCCCTAGGCCACATATTCCATCAACTATGTCTGAAATTTTGCAAGCCATACCTCTGTATGATCTATGGACCACTGTAAGAATTTCAGAGCAAGTTGAGATCATCTTCTCCAGTTTTCTGCTGGTTCTTTCCACTACCTTTCTTATGTCCATTATAAATGGATCTTTGAATTTTACTCCAACAAACCCACCTAAAGTTCTTCTCTGTTTCTGTCCATAACAGAGCCTATATCTTTAGAGTTGGTCTAAACCATTCTTAATTCCTAAAACACATTTATTTTATAATTCAGATATGTGTATTAAAAACTGTGCATATTCATATCAGTAGGAAAAATGACGAAGGAGTTCGACAATGAACTAGACACAGATCAGCAAGTTGAAGATTTAATCATCGCCAAGATACTGACTATAAAGTAGAACTAAACCTGCAGCAACATAAGGCAAGCCCGGGTTTGCATTTAACAGCTTTTAGTTATATTTTACTTTGTATCACTTCTATTGGTCTAGCATGTATTGTGCATTAGGTCAAGGTGATTGATACTCCAAATGCATGACCCACAAACCCCTTGGAGTACAGGGTAGAATAGGCTACCTTCGTGTAGTTTCTGCTAGGCTAAAGTTGTATAGGATCCGGTACAAGTCGGGTAGTTGGAAGCTACCCGCTAGTTTAGGATGTGGGTACAACGGGGTATGATTCTAGAAAATGAAAGTTCTGGAATGGAAAATGAGACCGAGCAGAGAGTAGGAGAAGCAGGACGTTGGGCCTGTGTGGCTGTAGCTCTGTTTGTGTCGGTTAAGGACCGATGCGTATGCCGCCCTGCTGAGCAAGTTTGAACAGTACCGGATGCATATCGGATATATGGGACCCAATAAACCGATGTAACTCGGGTACTCTCGTGTTGAAACTTATACGGCCGTCCTTTGGGGGTTGGTGTCAGAGGTGTAAACCCGCTAGCGGAGCAACTTCGACGTGTTCCATGTAGTGGCCCTTCTGATGGGTCAGCGGAACTGGTTCGGCATTGGAGTGACAGGTGAAAGGTTGCTGCATACAACGTAAGAAAGAGCTCTAGTGTGAGTCTTTCGAGGCGGGTGTATGTGTCGTGTATTCCGGGTGTGTCCTGATTGCAATCACCGTCCCTCGCGGTTATATGAGTACCACTTGTTCACTGCGTTGTGACGTAGTAACAATTTCCGTATGAAGTGAAAGGAATCATTGCTGTCGTGAAGTTCTTAAGTATTTGTATTGCAAACAATGTATGTTATAGTGTAGAGCTCACTAAGTTTATTTTCCTCTTTGGGCATCACCACATCGGAGGAAAGCGTTTCTGGTTTGATTGTGGACTTCCGATGTGAGGGCTGCCTAAGGTATAATAATCTGCTGCTATTAAACTGAAAGTAAGGACTAACATTTAGGCGTGTCGTTATTGCATCATACTTTTCCTATGTTAGTAATCCCTGCATGTAGTGTTTCATGTGTAGGAGTGCCGGTTAAGTCTTGCTGAGCCATCGTGCTCACGGTTGCATTATTAGTGTTTTGCAGGTTGTAAAATTTGCTATGAAGATGGTTGTTCGGTGAGCCATCAGAGACTCACCGGAAACCCTGCCGCTGCACTCATCTTTGTGGAAGATAGTAAGAAGCGCCTGCGGGCTGGACGTCTTCTCTTTTGCTTAGTTAGGACCGAGAGTAAGTGTGTATGTATATTTCGCTGCGTGTACCCTCGTGGTACATTATTTTGTAAAAGACACTATGTTGATAAATAAAAGACTTTGTACGTTTATGGTTCTTTTCGTGTATGCTGTTGGGTGCCGCATCGCACGGCACCACCCAATGTGTATCCTGGAGTGTGGATCCTGGAAGGGGTTCCCCACTTAAGAAGTATAGAGGCTGTGTGCAAGCTCGCCCGAGCTTAGGTGGACTGTGCCGCTAGAATTTTGGGGTAGACCGACCCCTACCCCCATGCACCATGTTTCAAGAACTTTGGAAATTCTCTATGCTCAGTGGATCAAACGCTACACGGTTTGCAGCTACATGAACTAGGGATCATGGCGCACCTTTTTCGTGTTGAGGATGGATTGTGAAAAGGGCCGTAGCTCGCTGTCCACGGTGACCCGCCTTGGCTTCCGCCAGTGAGCTCTGTTCCTTGGCGCCAGTTGCTGAATTTCGCGCACCACAGGCTAGGAGCTTCGGCGTTGTGGGGCTGGCATGGTAGAGCATGCATGGGCGCTGGTTTTCTGTGTTGCCGGTGCTAGCACCCGTCGCTCGGCTGGGGCTGGCAATCGGAAAAATGCAGCGCGCGTCAGTGAGTTGCGGTCCTCTGTTCTTCGCGAGGAGACCGCCTGAGAAGCGCGATCTAGTGGAGAGGGTAACTTGCTTCGTTGCGCTCGGGTATAAGGATCAGGCCGGCGCGAATTGGAGCAGGAGGTGGAGCCTTGGGCGGTGGAGCAGCCGCTCGGTGTCGCCCGGGGGCAAAGCCTCGGTGGAGTGAGGAACAGATAGAAAAGACTTAGGGGTTAAGTCTACTCATCCCTATGACATGTGGGCCCCACTAGTAAGTACCCCTTATCCTCAAAAGATCTCCAAAACTTGGCAAGTGATCAATTCAAATGTTTGGAGTTGGATAGTGAGCTGCATTTGGATAGTTGGACAAATTTCATTCAAATTCAAATGCATATTTGAATTCTTTGCACATTTAACTCCATTTGGATAAATGGGTAGCAAACCTTTTCAAAATTTAATGAAACTTTGCCCAACCACTAATTTGGACCCAAGGAATCCAAAGATGCAACTTAATTCTTGTGTTACCTGCTGCAAACATAAGTTTGAACACAACAGTTTTGAATTACCATTGTGTCCTCCCCTCATTTGAAATTTGAGTTGAACATTTAGTTTAACTTCTGATTTTTTTTAAACCCTTCCATTGCACTTGAGTACTTCAACTCTGTGGTCTTAACCCACCTAGGGTCCAAACATGCAAATAAACCTAAGTTGGTTTTTGAACAATTTTTCATGTGTTATCATATGTAAAAAGTTGAAACCAGCCTCTTTTTCATACACATGACAACCACATTTGTGCAAACTCATGTTTCTTTGTATTCATACTTTTGGGACCTTTACACAAACATAGAATGATCACAGATTGGTAGCTGAACCACGTGACTGTAGGACGCACCCTAAGTAACAGATTGGTGTTAGAAGCCACGCTGACCATAGGATGCAAGCCTAGGATGCATATATTGGCATTGGAACTACCTTGACATATGATGCAAGCCTTGGAGAAGCCACAGTCGGATCACATATTAGTATCACCCCAAACCACCTTGACATAGGGTGAAGTCACAGATTGGTATTCACCCTAAAACCACATAGGACTCCCATTGAATAAGCCTTGAATAGGAGTTGTGTGAGCCTTTGTGATGATTTTTTGTGATTGTTTGCTTAGTGTGAGTTGTGGGATGTCTCAAGCGTTGTCCATATCCACACATAAGTAGTAGGGAGGTGTGAGATGCCTCGGCACTTGTTCACATCCTCATATGGGCCAATATATATAGTCCAGTCCACCTTGATGCATATAGTTAGGGGGATCCATCTAAATATCTAAATCTCTATTCTATTCCGTTCTCTCTCACAGATGGTGAGAGGAAACGCCGGATGCCAAGGAAGGAATGTCCGTGGCAACCAAGACGATGGCCACGATGAAGTTCCTGTTAACCCCGGAGCTGGTGAAAACAACCTGGAACGGTTGATGGCCATGCAGAATCTGCTTATGCAAACCATGATCCAAACTTTGGGTTAGCTACAGGCCAACAACAACAACCCTGTTCCGGCACCACCGCCACCACCACCACCGGCTCACAACCGACTGGCAGAGTTCAAGAGGACTCGACCACCTACTTTAGCTCAAGCAAACGACCCCATGGAGGCCGACAACTGGTTGAAGTCCATGGAGAAGAAGGTTGCCATAGTCCAGTGCAATGACCGAGAGAAAGTTCTCTTCGCGTCGCACCAACTCATAGGAGCTGTCGCTGACTGGTGGGATGCCCTGTGCAACGCTCATGTCGAGTTTCCGATCTCATTACATCCCTGCTGGTGTAATAATGCTCAAGGAGAGTTTCCGATCTCATTACATCCCTGCTGGTGTAATAATGCTCAAAAGACAATAGTTTGAGGGACTCCGCCAAGGACAGAAGAGCGTGAATGAGTACCTCAACAAGTTCACGCAACTATCACGGTATGCCCCTGAAGATGTCAACTCGGACCAACGGAAGCAGTACCTGTTCATGAGAGGGTTGAACAATGAGATCCAGGTTCAGCTCCTCAACAACGACTACGCGAGCTTCCAGAAGCTGGTTAACAAGGCTATAGTGGTTGAAAGCAAGATCCGAGAGATCGAGCGAGAGGGCAATAGGAAGATGCCATACCAGCCACAAGGGAGCAACGTACGACCTCGGTACATGCCCCCAGCTGCACCGCAGTATGGATCGACCACTCCGTCATACCGCCCTAATCAACCCCCACAGCAACGACCCATTGCACAAGCACCTCGTGTGCCTTTGCCTCCTGCGCCTCGTCCCAACACGGGCACTCCTGTTCAAAACCCCCGCCCAAACGTACCTGCTGCCGTAGGCAACAGGGCATGCTTTGCATGCGGGGAGACAGGACACTTTGCGAGCCAGTGCCCGAGGAGAGGTCCTGGACAGCAAGGGAACAGTGGACAGCGGAACTACGCTCGCTGCAACGTGAACTATGTCTCTGCTGAGGAAGCGCAACAGGCTGAGGACGTCATGATTGGTATATTCCTTGCCAACTCCAACCTAGGCACCATTCTATTTGATTCTGGAGCATCACATTCCTTCGTATCATCCAAGTATGTTGCCAAGCATAATCTACCCATATCACACTTGAAATATACTATGTTGGTTAATTCTCCTGGAGGAGAGATGAGGACTAATATAGTATATCCGAAAGTAAACCTTAAAATAAGGGGGGTAGACTTTCTTGCCAACCTCATTGTCTTGGATTTCCAAGGGCTCGACATAATACTCAGAATGGATTGGCTAAGTAAGCACAACGGAGTAATCCATGCTAAGAGAAGCGTGCAGTTGACAAATGAGCACGGTACTCATATCGAGTTTGAGTCAGCCCATCCAACAGCCGAGAAGGCAGAATTCCCTCATCTATTATCTACTAAAGAATCTCGAGGGCGAGATTCAATTTAAGGGGGGTATATTTGTGACACCCTCATTTTCGGGTTCTGCATGTATTCATGTCTCGTGTAGAAAAAAACATTTTTAAATGAGTTGAAACAGAGAAAATATTAAAAAGATAGCCAAAAGATAGCCAAATCCAGTTCACAGAGAGCGCTAAAGACAATTTCCGCAGCCCGCTGGCCACGTGGCGTGTTCGGAGCTCATCTCCGCAAAGGGGGAGAGGTCCGCCGCTAAACTGGCTACGTGGCAGGCTCGGGGCTCATCCCCGCGAAAGAGGAGAGATCTGACCCCGTGGGACACGTGTTAATACCGGAGCTATGCCTCTGCAGAGGAGCAAGGTCAGCCCCGTAGGACACGTGTTGCATTCGGAGCTAGTCACCGCGGAAAAGAGAGGACCAGCCACAGGGGACACGTGTCGCTCTCTGAGCTCACCTCCGAGAGGTCCGGCTCCATCGGACACGTGCCGCTCTCGGAGCTCACCTCCGAGAGGTCCGGTCCTATTGGACACATGTCACCTCCGGGAGGTCCGACACTACCGGACATGTATCACCTCTGGAGCTCACCTTCGGGAGGTCCGACACTGTTGGACACGTGTCAACCTCAGAGCTCGTCTCTGAGAAGAAAGGAAGTCTGGCGCTGTTAGGACACGTGGCACATCCGGAGCTACCTCCGAAGAGAGGGGAGGTCCGGCACTGACACGTGGCACCCCCGGATCCACCTCTGAAGAGAGGGGAGGTCCGGAACTGACACGTAGCGTTCGTGGAGCTTACCTCTGTTGAGAGGGGAGGTCTCGACCCACCAGACACGTGGTGCACGCGGAGCTCGCCTCTGGAGAGAGAGAGAGGTCTCGCCCGCCACGACACATGGCGCACGCGGAGCTCACCTCTGAAGGAGAGGGAGGTCTCATCCGCCTGACACGTGGCACAACCGGAGCTTGTCTCTGCGGAAAAGGGAGCTCAGGTTCCCGCAGGACACGTGGACCTTCCGGAGCTCATCACCGCGAGGGTGACACGATTCTGAAGCGGTTTTTATTCTGTACGCGGGGGAATCCCCGGTACTGAGGAAACCAACACGATTTCCACAATGCTACCGCACCAAATCAACTAAAGATAAGTTGTTAAGATTCAAAAACCATTTGAATAGGACTCTCATTCGAATTCCAATCAGATTAGTACTCTTCTATTCCCAATTATAAATAGAACCAAGAACCTTTGGCCGCAACCACGTACTTCTTTTCCACCTCCTGAGCCGACAACTTAGAGCCCTAGCCCCAGCTCGCCGAGTAAACCCTTCACCAGAGTTCAGTCGCCGGAGATCGCCAGAAGAGAGCCCCGACGATCTGTCTTGCTAGGAGAAGGACCCCGAGACCAAGAAGAACGTAAGGTAGGTCTCCAATACCACCTTACGACATCATCACATTTTCTTTGCATCTGTTCTTCGATCCTTTCGAGCAGAAGCTTTTCGTGGACAGATCACGTGTTGATCGGTTGATCTAGATCTTAAGTACAGAGCATCATCACGTCCACAATTGATCTTTACATCTCTGTTCATCGTAAAACCCATGCAAGCCATGAAAGAATACGTACAAACTGATCTAATAAAAAACTGCATCATAGGATTAACATGCATATGCATCATTGCATCTAAAAGTAGAGTTTGTGCATGATATTGATTGTTGTGAATCTTGTATGTGTGTGATCATGTATAGAAGGACAATCTCAGGGAGCAGTCTACGATGAGCTGCAACAACAAGATTTCGAGATCCAAGAGCAACCGAAACAGAAAGAACAAGGCAAGTGCCCCATGACCATATTGATCCTATGTTTTGGAAAACTGTTTTGTTTGCGAAAAGGTGTGTGTGCTGAGTCAAACATGATGGGAAACCCTTTCATAGGAGTTTACTAGTTTTGGTTAAACCACCCTTGTCGCCAGGGAAGTTTATGAGTCGGGTATGGTTTTTACTTTTTGCTTCGCTGAGTCCACGGGATTTTGGGAAGCGAGATAGATATGTCTAGCTAACTGCACTCGTAATGATAATGAGAACTTGATGTTGTTAATGAACATGGATCGGAGGGAGATCTAGGCAAGACTGGGTTTGTGAATAAGGTAGCATGAGATGGTGGTTACTTGCCGTAGATCTAAGGACCGGTTCATTGGAGCACATGCAAGGATAACAGTGCCACCACAAGGCCATGTATGGGTGCTGCTTAACCGAGTAATTAGGTAAGTTGCTAGATTGTTATGTACCGTGGAAGGCGCGGGGCATGGGAGTCGAGTGAGGACTGCCCTGGGAACTGTATGACACAAGAGGGGGCCCATGGGTGGGAGAATTGGAGATTCTAGCCTGCCGGTGAAACCTTAGTGAGTCCATACATCTAGTAACCCCTTTTCAAAGGCTATTTTGTGATCTCTTGACCATACATCGACGGTTGTGTACTGGTATAATGGAGGTTCTACAGTCGCCGACATGTGACGAAATTACAAACTTGTGGGTAAAGAGGTGCAAACTCTGCAGAGTATAAAACTATCATGATAGCCGAGCTTACGGTCACGAGCACCTGGCCAACTTCCATGATTAGTTGGTATGGATTTTGGGATGGTTTTGGTTATTGGTTTTGTTATGGTTTGGTTTTTGGGACTGTTGAGTCTGGGTGATAAGATCGGTTGCATGACTGTTGAGTCGTGGCAACGAGGTTGGTCTCGGTGTAAGACGGAATTGTTGTGAGATGAAATGGTAGCGAATACGAGATGGTATTCTTGAGATGGTAGAGAATACGAGAAGGTATTCGTGAGCAAAATTGAGAAAGATTAATGTCTGGTTGAGACATGAAAAGTGATGAGACATAATGGAGGTATGTTGGTATTTTAATACATGTTGGGATTACATTCACTTAAAGTTAAGTTGCTGTTTTATCATGGTTTTGAGGAAATAACTTTGCTTCCTGCAATGAGCCTTTTTATACCTTCCTTGTTGTGAGCTACATATCATATTATCCCGCACTTGCTGAGTACATCATTGTACTCAAACTTGCATTATTACTTCATCATCAGCAATAGGGGAAGATTACTATGAAGACAAAGTGGAGCCTTAGGCGTGTAATCTGTCCTCAACCTTGCCTGTGGGGATGGAGTAGAGATGGAGCCACTTCTGCTGCTTAGTTTGCTTCCGCACTAGAATAAAGACTTCCGCTGCTAGATTTAGACTTCCGCTGCTTAGATAAGAATTCTGCTGTTAGCATGAGTCCAAGACTCATGAGACTTTGTAATAAACCCTGTTATTCATGGTAACATATATTCCGAATTCAGTTTGTGGAACATATGTGTATGTGTGATGAACATCCTAGGCACACATATGCATCAGTTCTTGGTTCCGTGGTTTTCCACAGAATTGAGGGCGTCACACCCGGACTCAACAGTCCCGAAAACCAAATCCAAAGACCAAACCCTCACCAAACCAATAACCGAACCAAATACCATCCCAATAACCATCCCATCTAATCATGGAAGTTGGCTAGGCGCTTGTGACCGGAAGCACGGCTATCATGATAGTTTTATACTCTGCAGAGTTTGCACCACTTTACCCACAAGTTTGTGATTTCGTCACCCGTCGGCGACTGCAGAACCTCCATTATACCAGTACACAACCGTCGGTGTATGGCCAAGAGATCACAAAATAGCCTTTACAAAGGGGCTACTAGATGTATGGACTCACTAAGGTTTCACCAGTAGGCTAGAATCTCCAATTCTCCCACCTATGGGCCCCCTCTTGTGCCATGCAGTTCCCAGGGCAGTCCTCACTCGACTCCCATTCCCCACGCCTTCCACGGTCCATAACAATCTAGCAACTTACCTAATTAGTCACCTAAGCCGCACCCATACTTGGCCTTGGGGTGGCACTGTATTCCTGGCATGTGCTCGCATGAACCGTACTTAGATCTACGGCAAGTAACAACCATCTCATTCTACCACATCCACACACCAAGCTTGCATAGATCTCCCCCCATTCATGTTCATTAATCATCAAGTTCTCATTATCATTATTCTCATGAGTGCAGTAGCTAGACACATTCTATCGCTTCGCATAACCCGTAGATTAGCGAAGCAAAAAGCAAAAACCGACCATACCCGACTCATCAACTGTCCTGGCGACAAGGGTGGTTAACAAAACTAGTAAACTCCTATGAAAGGGTTTCCCATCAAGTTGACTAAATCATTCATAGTTTTTGCAAACAAAACAGTTTTCAAAACATGGGATCAATATGGTCAAGGGGCACTTGACTTGTTCCTGTGGTTTCTGTTGTTCTTGGATCTCGAAGTCTTGGTGTTATGGCTCGTCGTAGATAGCTAGCTTGTCCTTCTACTCACGATCACGCATATACAAGGTTCATAGCAATCAATTATCATGCACAAACTTTACTTAAGATGCAATGGTTCATATGCATGCTAATCCTATGGTGCTGTTTTTATTAGATCGGTTTGTACGTGTTCTTGCATGTTTGCATGAGTTTGCGTGGGTTTTTACGATGAACAGAGGTGTAAAGATCAAATGTGGATGTGGCGATGATCTTGACTCTAGATCAAACCGATCAAAACATGATCTGTCCATGAAAAATCTTCTGTTCGAAGGGATCGAAGACAACAGATGCAAAGAAAACCTCGACCTCGTCGTAAGGTGGTAATGGAGACCTACCTTACATTCTTCAGAACCTTCCTCCTAGTAATGGCAGCAAAACAGATCGTCGGCTCTCCTCCGGCGATCGTGTCTGGGCTCGTCGGCGGTCTCTCCGGTGGTCAAACTCTGGCGAAGGGGTTTAGCTCGGCGAGTTTGGGGGCTAGGGCTTCTAAGTTGTTGACGTGGAAATAGATGTTACGATCAAGGGGTGTTTCAGGTTCTATTTATAATTGGGAAATGAAGAGTCCTAATCTGATAGGATTTCAAATAAGAGTCCTATTCAAATCGTTTTTTAATATTAACAACTTATCTTCAATTGATTCGGTGCGGTAGCAAAGTGGAATTCGTGTCGGTTTCCTCAGTAACGGGTACTCACGTACAGAGAAAAACCGCTTCAGAATTGCATCCTTCCGCAGGGATAAGCTCCGGAGGCTCCAAGTGTCCAGCAGGGGCCTGGGCTTTCCTTTTCCTCAGGGGCGAGCTCTGGTTATGCCGCGTGTCAGGCGGGCGAGACCTCCCACTTTCCAGAGGCGAGCTCCGCGTACGCCATGTATCTAGTGGATTGGGACCTCCCCTCTCAACAGAGGCGAGTTCCGCATATTCCACGTGTCAGTGCCGGACCTCGCCTCTCTTCGGAGGTGAGCTCCGAGAGTGCCACGTCTCAAGCAGCGCCAGACTTCCTTTCTCCTCAGAGACGAGCTCCGAGGTCGACACGTGTCCAATAGCGTCAGACCTCCGGGAGGTGAGCTCCGAGGTCGACACGTGTCCAACAGTGTCGGACCTCCCGGAGGTGAGCTCCGGAGGTGACACGTGTCCTGTAGTGTCAGACCTCCCGGAGGCGAGCTCCGAAGGTGACACGTGTCTAGTGGGACCGGACCTCTCAGAAACAAGCTCCGAGAGCGACATGTGTCCCGTGTGGCTGGTCCTCTCTTTTCTGCAGTGACTAGCTCCGATGGCGACACGTGTCCTGCAGGGCTGGACTTCGCTCCTCCGCAGAGACTAGCTCCGGGGGCAACGCGTGTCCCACGGGGTCGGACCTCGTCCCTTCCACAGAGGCTAGCTCCGAGCCTGCCACGTAGCCAGTTTAGCGGCGGACCTCTCCCACTTCGCGGGGATGAGCTGCAAAGGTGCCACGTGGCCAGCAGGCCGCGGGAAGTGTCTGCAGCGCTCTTCGGTGTACTGGAACTAGCTCTTTTTGGCTATCCTTTTGATTCTTTTTTCTGTTTCCACTTCTTTTAAAATATTTTGTCTATATAAAATATGAATGCATGCAGAAGTCGAAATTGAGGGTGTCACATCTTGCTTCATAGCTTCTGAAGTTTTGAACTATTTTCTTCCTTCTCCAAAGTTTCTCATGTCCTATTTAAAGATGTCAGTGATCCGGAGCACGACACGCATAAGTACTCGTTCACCACCACGTTGGAGTGCACTTAACCCCATTGAGGTGTCCGATGGACCACCCCCGTCACACGGCGGGAACAACACCAATTCACATGATTAAGTTTAGGACTCCCATTGAATAAGCCGTAATAGGAACGTTTAAATCGTAGTAGCTTGAATAGGAGTGGTGTATTGAACTTTTGTGATGATTGCTTGTGTTTGTGTCCTGCTGTGAGTTATGGGACGCTTCGGCGAGTGTCCACATCCACACATAGTGGAGAGACGTGAGATGCTTCGGCATGTGTTCACATCCTCCTATAGGCTGAAATTAATAAAAGAAGATATTTAGTTCATACACCTTGATGCATATAGTTGGGGGAATCAATCTAAACTTCTCTTTTCTATTCTACTCAACTCTCCCTCACAGATGGTGAGGGAAAATGCCAGCCGCCAAAGGAGGAACGTTCGTGGCCACCCTGAACCACAAGAGGATGGCAACGTTGAAGTTCCTGAAAATGCTAACCCCGGGGCTGATGCAAACAACCTTGAACGGTTGATGGCTATACAGAACCAGCTCATGCAAACCATGATACACACATTGGGACAGCTGCAAGCCAACAACAACAACAATCCTAACCCCGTTCCTGCACCACCGCCACCACCGCCACCACCGCCGGCTCACAAAAGATTGGGAGAGTTCATGAGGACTCGACCGTCTACTTTTGCACAAGCTAGTGATCCCATGGAGGCTGATGATTGGTTGAAATCCATGGAAAAGAAGCTTGCTATTGTTCAGTGCAATGATCGGGAGAAAGTTCTCTTCGCATCGCACCAACTTATGGGAGCAGCCGCTGACTGGTGGGACACTCTTTGCAATGCTCATGACAACCAGGAGACTATCACTTGGGCTGAATTAAAGGAGATTTCCGCTCTCATTACGTCCCTGCTGGAGTAATGATGCTTAAAAGGCAAGAGTTTGAAGGTCTCCGCCAAGGAAGGAAGAGCGTGAATGAGTACCTCAACAAGTTCACGCAGCTGTCAAGGTATGCTCCCAAAGACATCAACTCGGATCAAAGGAAACAATAATTGTTCATGAGAGGATTGAACAATGAGATCCAAGTTCAGCTGCTCAACAATGATTATGCAAACTTCCAGAAGCTCGTTGACAAAGCTATAGTGGTTGAGAGCAAGATCCGTGAGATCGAGCAAGAGGGCAAGAGGAAGATGCCATACCAGGCACAAGGGAGCAATGTACGTCCCAGTTTCATGCCCCCAGCTGCACCACAGTATGGCTCGTCCGCTTCTACTTTCCGCCCTGCAAATCCACCTCGCCCTAATCAGCCACCGCAGCAACATCCTGTCATGCAAGCACCTCGTGTGCCTTTGCCTACTGCGCCCCATCCCAACATGGGCGCCTATGCTCAAAACCACCCTCGCCCAACTTTCCTGCTGTTTTGGGCAACAAAGCATGCTTTTCATGCGGAGAGGCGGGACACTTTGCAAGTCAATGCCCGAAGAAAGGCCTTGGACAGCGGACCAACGCACTAAAACAGAACCCGCGGCCGAATGGAGGAGCTACACAAGGTAACCGTGGGCAGCAGAACTACGCTCGTGGCAACGTGAATCATGTCTCCGCTGAGGATGCGCAACAAGCTGAGGACGTCGTGATTGGTATGTTGCTTGCCAACTCCAACTCAGCCACTGTTTTCTTTGATTCCGGAGCATCGCATTCTGTGACACCCACATTTTTGGTTTCTGCATGTATTCATGTTTCATGTGGAACAATGTTTTAAATAAGCTGAAACAGAGAAAATGTCAAAAAGATAGCCAAAAGGAGCCAAATCCAGTTCACAGAGAGCGCCGAAGACAACTGCCGCTAAACTGGCTAAGTGGCAGGCTCGGGGCTCGTCCCCACAAAGGGAGAGGAGCCCGACCCTGTGGGACACGTGTTGCCCTGGAGCTAGCCTCTGCAGAGAAGCGAGGCCAGTCCCGCAGGACACGTGTCACCTTAGGAGCTATTCACCGCGGAAAAACAGAGGACCAGTCGCACTGTATACGTGTCGATCTCGGAGCTCATCTCCATGAAGTTTGGTCCTATTGGACATGTGTCACCTCCGGAGCTTATCTCCGAGAGGTCCGTCACTGTTGGACACGTGTCAACCTCGAGAGCTCGTCTCTAAGAAGAAAGGAAGTCTGGCGCTGTTAGGACACGTGGCGCACCCGGAGTCACCTCCGAAGAGAAGGGAGGTCCGGAAACTGACACGTGGCATTCGCGGAGCCACCTCCGAATAGAGAGGAGGTCTCAACCGCCAGGATACGTGCCGCACGCGGAGCCCGCCTCTGAGAAAGAGGGAGGTCTCGCTCGCTTGACACGCGGCACAACCGGAGCACGTCTCTTCGTAAAAGGGAGACCAGGCCCCCGATGGACACGTGGAGCTTCCGGAGCTCATCACCGTGGAGGTAACGAGTTCTGGAGCGGTTTTTGCTTCTGTACGCATGGGAATACAGGTACGGGAGGAAACCGACACAAATTCCACAATTACCGCATCAAACCAACTAGAGATAAGTTGTTAAGATTCAACGACAAGTTGAATAGGACTCTTATTCGAAGTCCTATCAGATTGGGACTCTTCTCCTCCCGATTATAAATAGAACCCAGAACCTTTGGCTGAAACCATGAACTTCTTTTCCACCTCCTGAGCCGACGACTTAGAGCCCTAGCCCCAGCTCGCCGAGTAATCCCTTCGCCGGAATTTTGTCGAGAGAGATTGGCGGAAGAGAGCCCCAACGATCAGTCTGAGAGGAGATGGACCCCGAGACTAAGAAGAACATACGGTAGGTCTCCAATACCATCTTACGACATCATCACGTTTTCTTTGCATATGTTCTTTGATTCCTTTCAAACAGAAACTTTTTCGTGGACAGATCACTTGTTGATCGGTTTGATCTAGATCTAAAGACAAGATCATCGCCACATCCACATTTGATCCAAACACCTCTGTTCATCGTAAAACCATGCAATCCATTCTAGAACACGAAAAAACAGATCCAATAAAAACTGCACCATAGGATTAACATGCATATACATCATTGCATCTTAAAGTAGAGTTTATGCATGATATTGATTGTTGTGGATCTTGTATGTGCGTGATCGTGTATAGAAGGACAAGCTCAGGGAGCTACCTACGACGGACTACAACAACAAGATTTTGAGCAACAGGAACCGCCAGAACAAGACAAGTGCCCCTTGACCATATTGATCCTATGTTTTGGAAAAACTGTTTTGTTTGTGAAAAGGTGTGTGTGCTGAGTCAAATATGATGGGAAACCGTTTTTTAGGAGTTTACTAGTTTTGGTTAAACCACACTTGTCGCCAGGGAAGTTTATGAGTCGGGTATGGTTTTTATTTTTATGCTTCGCTGAGTCCATGGGATTGGGAAGCAAGATAGATGTGTCTAGCTAACTGCACAATGATGAGAAACTGATGTTGTTAATGAACATGGATCGGAGGGGATCTAGGCAAGCCTGTGTTTGTGAATGAGGTAGAATGAGATGGTGGTTTACTTGCCGTCGATCTAAGGACCGGTTCATGAGAGCACATGCCAGAATAACAGTGTCACCACAAGGCCAAGTATGGGTGCGGCTCAGCTGAGTAATTTGGTAAGTTGCTAGATTGTTATGGACTGTGGAAGGCGCGGGGAATGGGAGTCGAGTAAGGACTGCCCTGGGAACTGCATGGCACAAGATGGGGCCCGTGGGTGGGAGAATTGGAGATTCTAGCCTGCCGGTGAATCTTTAGTGAGTCCATACATCTATTAGCCCCTTTGTAAAGGCTATTTTGTGATCTCTTGACCATACACCGATGGTTGTGTACTGGTATAATGGAGGTTCTGCAGTCGCCGACGGGTGATGAAATCACAAACTTGTGGGTAAAGAGGTGCAAACTCTACAGAGTCTAAAACTATCATGATAGCCGAGCTTATGGTCACGAGCGCCTGGCCAGCTTCCATGACTAGTTGGATGGTTATTTTGCGATGGTTATGGTTACTGGTTATGGTTATTGGTTATGGTTTGGTTTGGATTTCGGGACTGTTGAGTCCAGGTGATAAGATTGGTTGCATGACTGTTGAGTCATGGCAACGAGATTGGTCTCGGTTTGATACGGAATGGTTTATGAAATGAAATGGTAGCGAATACGAGATGGTATTCGTGAGATGGTAGAGAATACGAGTGTGAGGGCCCGCCGTCCCGATCACTCATGGGGACGGGGCACCTCGCCCGGGAATCGCATTGGGTGGTGCCGTGCGATGCGGCACCCAACAGCACACATAATAAAGCATCATATTACATAATTCAAGCGAAAGCTTACAATGTGTAAATTTTTACAAATACTTCTCAAATATTCTACAGCGGAAGACTAGTACAACTCACGTCTCATACCTATGCTAAGCAACAGAGAAGGTATCCAGCCCGCGGACCCTTCTCGCTAGCAACACCATCACAATAGCAGCGGCAGGGGTTGTAATGAGTTCACCACTCGGAGAGCTCCGAATCTCATCAGACACGCGTACTGAGCAGCATACAGTTATTACCTGCAAAACAACTTATGCAGTATCTGTGAGCACGAAGCTCAGCAAGATTGACCCGTCACCGTAGTCATGAAACTCTACATGATGAAAGTAGAGGGCTGATGTAAAGGTCCCAAAATTATGAATACAAAGAAACACTTATTTGCAAAAGTTGGTTTCATATGTATGAAAGTTGGGACTTGTAAAAACTTTTCCACATGTGATAACACACATGAGGGTTTTTCTTCACACAAGTCAAATGTTTATTTGAGAACTTGGAACCCTAGAGGGGTCTAAAACAAGGATGGGAAGTTCCCATATGTGTGAGAAAACAAAAATCAGATTTGGAACAATGTGTTCAAAATAAAATTCAAATGAGAGCAACACTAGGAATTTCCAAACAGTTGTGCTACAAATCTCATTTGCAACAGCCAAATTAAAAATCAGGTATCATATTTGAATTCCTTGGGTCCAAGTTAGGGGGTGTGCAAAGTTTCATGATTTATGGGAATGATTTGCAACCCGTTTTTTCAAATGGACTTTAAATGACAAATAATTCAAATGCATATTTGAATTTGGATAAAACTTGCCCAATTATCCAAATGCCTCTCAGATTTAACTTCCTACAATTGAATTCACTCAATATTCAAACTTGGGAGATATTTGGAGGGGGATAAGGAGGGACTGATCAGGGGGTCCCACATGTCATTGAGTGGACTGAATATTGCAAAAGATCTTCAGTCCACAGTCTCTGTTTTGCTTACCTCCCACGAGAAGCAATCCGCAGAGCCGACAGCGGTGCTCACTGCCTCGAGCGACCGCCTCCCCACGGGAACCGCCTCACCACAGGGCTTTATTACCCCCTGTCGAGCTTCCTTTCTCCTTCGAAACCGAGGCCTCAGCGCTGTTCTTCCCTCCCTCACCCGAGAAGCAACCGAGCACTGCCGCCGTGCGTCAATCGCTCGGCCACACCCTAGGTCACGTGAAAAACTTCGTCTGAGCATCCAAACAACACCACAAACCTTTCCACGACCTCCTCGTGCCCTCACCGAGGGAGTTCTTGCTCTCCACACCGAGGTAACCCAGTTTCAGCGGCGGCCGGAAGAAACCGCCATCCACGGCTCTCGTGGACAGCTCCACAGAGGGGTTTGCACGACCAAGCAAGAGGGCCCTGGGACACGCAGGAGCTCCATGCAGCTTCCACCCGAAGCACAGAGTTTGTCTCCGCCCATGGCCGACGAATTTCGGGAATTCACTCCGGCCGGCGTAAACCGACCTTCGGGTATGAGTCTGCGAAATTCACGATTGATTCATGTTTACATACCACGAAATTTCGCACACACAGGCTAGACATGTAGGCGCACCAGTTCGAAACCTCGCATGAAAAACACTATGCGCGGTGCAATTTCAATCTTTACGACGGTGACTATGTCAGGCGGGTGTGGGTGCACGGTGAACCCTAGGTTAGAGCCGTTTCCGAGCCCATTTGCGGCCATGTAGCTTTGCCAACCTCTACTGGTGCTGTAGAGCCTTTCCAGTAAGCTTTTGATGCGCTAGAGCGTCGGGTCGACGTCGCCGGACCTCATCCGAACCGATGCTCCGTCGCGGGCTAATTTGGGGGACCTGCCAGCCCGAGAAAAGCACACCATCGTGTTCCTCGGGGAAAAATAGGGCCTGGCGGCGAGTAACAACTCGGGAGTTGGTCGAAGCGACGAAAACCGGCGAACTCCGGCGAGCCCGGCGGCGCAGAAGCACGGGGGCGGGAGGTAGACGAAGGTGCTACCGGCCCCACGCGTCAGTCACACGGCAACAGTGGGCTGGATATTCTGTGGCGCGGGATCAATTGTAACAGCGCGGGAGATAACCTTGCGACCCCGTGTGGCACGCTCCCGGCAGCAGACACGTGTCCCCTTGGTCCCACAGTCAGGTTTAAACTTTTCCCGGATTTATTCAAATTCCAGATTTTTCCCCAAACTTTAGAAGAGCATAACTTTTGTTAGGAACCTCCAAGTTTAGTGATTCAAATTGGTTTAGATTCAGATTGACAAACTCTATCCAAATATGCAACCCAATTTGGAAGAAAGTATTTATTTATTTATTTCTGGAAAATTCTTTAAAGCTTTTCAGCAAATGAATTTTAGAGGGAGTTTGGTGTATCTAAAAATCCTCAAATTTTTCCAGAATATTCTTTATGGTGTTATTAAACTCCTGTAAAAGTTTCAGCTCATTTGGAGTTGAATTGGTCAGGGTAATTCAGATTGTAAGTTCCTGTATTCAAATGAATACAGAAACATTTTCAGAGAATTTCCAAAACATGTAAATTCAGTTATGGGAAATTCTTAGCTCCAAAAATCCTAGGAAAATTCATGTAGACTCTAAGAACTATAATTGAAATTGTGGCTCACTGAGTTTGACATGAACATGGGTGTTAACTCAGAATTAATTCATCTTTGATTAAACACTTAGAGAATTGTTCTGAATAAACCACTCCACGAAAAGTGCTAAATTTTGGTCCAGAGGACTTTCCTGTGACAAGGAACTCACAAGAAATTCCCAGCTCCATTGGAGCTCTGGATCACCACTGTCATAGGTAACCTCTTAAGGTGATCAACACTTAAGTGGGAAAAGCACTTAATATTTGATCTTAAGTGATTAAACCCAACCCAAACCACTAGCACCAGTGTCATTTTAAATTCTTAAACAGAGTTCCAGTTTTAAAACTGTCATTAGATCTTATTAGCAAAAGCTTTTCAATTAAATACATATGCATGATCATATCGTGTAGCATATACGCGAAAAAGGTGAGAAGGACTTGAAGTGAAGATCAAGCAGAGGAAAACAAGTGATCAAGCTCCAAGTGATCGTCACTAACTGATTGTAACATTAGTCTCCTGCAAAACAGGCAAGCCCCGGTTTGCATTTGAACAGTTTTATAAAGCATTTTCATTTGTAGATATCATAGATTTGCATCATTGATTGCAGTAAGTCTAGATGATATTGAAAACCCCACTTGCATGACCAGAAATACCTAAGAGATAAAGGGTAGAATAGCACCTCCTAGAGTGGATTTGGCTACGCTAATGTTAGTAGGAAAGGTTTGGTAGAAGTCGAGTAGTTGGAATCTACTCGGGAGTTTAGGGCTGGTTTACTTGGAACGGGTCCGAATTAGAAAAGATGAGGAAAGTTCACACATAAGAAATGGAGACCGGGCAGGGAGGTTTAGATGCAGCAGGTTGCAGGCCGTGCGTGCATAGACCTGCCTGTGTTGGTTAAGGCCCATCCGTGCTTGGCCCTGTTGGACAAGTTTGAGTTGTCTACCGGGCGCATACTGGCTATATGGGACCCAGGAAACCGATGTACCTTGGGAGATCCACAGTGGAACTTTTCCAACTGCCTTATGCTTTCGGCGTCAGGGTAGCAGGAGGTACCTCGCTCAAGAACATACCACAGCGGGTATGTACCTTGAGGGAGCTTGCGTACTCGGGGCAGTTGGACTGCGTCCAATGTGGAAGATCTTGGGAAAGGTGGCCGCGTACAACGTCAGTCGAGGTTGCTGCCGGCAACTCGGAGTACGGGTGTACGTGTCGTGTAGTCCGGGCGTGTACTGATTTGAATCACCGTCACTCGCGGTTTTATGAGCATACTTGCCCACTGCGTCTTGACGTAGTAAGAACTGAACTGGTTATTCTTTTAAATTTGATAAGGCTGTGCTATAACTTGTATTGCAACCATGATTGAATTAGAGATAGGCTCATTAAACTTTACTTTCACTTTGTGCAAGGAGCATCGCAACAAAGCGTTTCTTGTTTGATTGTGGAGTTGCGATGCTTTTCGGCTCAAGGTCTGCACAATGAGGCTTAAAAATCTGAAAGCTAAGGATCAACTTTAGGCGAGTCCTTTACGCAAATCTAGCCAACCCAATTGCAACCGTCGTGCATGTAGAGTTTCTTGTTTAGGAGAGACGGGTCAGACTTGCTGAGCCTATGTGATCACGCTTGCTATATAAGTGGTTTTGCTGGTTAACATCGATGCTGAAAAGAAGGTTGTCCGGTGAGACTCGGAGACTTCCGAGTCATTTAACCCAGGGAGAACCCAGCCGCTGCTGTTGTCTTCGTGTTGCTAGCGAGAGGAGTCCGCGGGCTGGACTTCATCTCGAGTGCTTTTAGTTATTCGACGTGAGTTGATATAGACTTCCGCTGTAGTTACTTGATGTAAAGTATTTACAAAGAAAAACTTGTAAGCTTCCGCTATTGTTTTATGTAATACATTGTTCCTCATATGTGTGCTGTTGGGTGCCGCACAACACGGCACCACCCAATGCGATTCCCGGGCGAGTGGCCTGTCTCGGCTGAGCGGGCCGCGTCAGTGTGGTATCAGAGCTGAGCCCTGTCTCAGTCGGTACCGCGCCCGTCTCAGTTGTTATCAGAGCCGCATTGGTAATAGCGCACGGAATAAGGAAGGTATTACGACAAAAATTTAGGATACGGTGAGGAAACAGTATTAGGCCCACATAAGGATTACTATTAGCTTATTATGAAGGTGGCAACCTAACTTACTTGTTATGTCGGAAAATCGTGCATCTCGGGACGCGTTATGTCTTGGGGGGTGCACGTAAGCGCTGTCCACCAGTGCGCACAAGCTGAAGGGTGGAGCCCGACGGGTGGCAGGGTGGCAGGTAACCCGACCCGCTTTAATATCCTCTACGACTCTTCATGTCGTTTGGGGTATTCGAGCAACGTCTGTCCCTGGCGTGCATGGTGCAATTTGGGAAACCCCGTCACGTGGTTAGTAACGTGAACACGTAGCTCAAGGCGTGTTTGGCTTGAGAACACCTGTGCGAGTGATGACGGACAGGTGTAAGAACTGTATGGATACCGGATTTGGTGTGCAGCCGGACCTGATGATTGAGTGTGACTTATGCAGGATTAACCACGCAACCGTAGTATGAATAGTACACGTTTGCGAGTGACCGTTTTAGTGCCACCTAAGACACGTTTATGCCGGTATAATCCGGATAGGATTTTCTTTTGGTGAGGCTACGTAGTACCGACATGCTTCTTACGGTGCATCGACGCCGTACTAAACTTAATAACCCCTTTCCTTAAAAGAAATGAATCATGAACTAACTTTCAACTAAAAATGGAAGTTTGAAACAAATGTTAGTTACTGAACTCTTATTTTGAGCTAAGATTCAAATGAGAGGAAGACTAGGCTTCAAAAATTGCAAAAACAGAGTGCTCTGTTTTCAGCAGGGATTCTTGCTGGATTTAACAGAGCATAACTCTGAGTAGCTTGACCCAATTAAGGTTTATGATACAGTTCTGGAGAGATTTTCGAGTACTGTACAAATTCTTTGTAGACCTCCAGAGCCAAATCATATGCTAAATGGGTAGAAAGTTCAGAGGATGGTAAACTGTCCAGAACCAGGACAGCAACAAAACCTCGCTGGACCTTTCTGTTTTTAAGCCATAACTTTCTATAGAGAAACCCTTAAGAAGCCTATTATACACCATTGGATAGGTTATGAAATGTGCAACCTTGTTGTAGTTCGAAGTTTGTTCAGTTTCTTATTGTATTTACATATACAACTGTGATAAAATCAGCCACGTACAAAGGAGGTGCTGGCAAATTTTATCCAGGAATTCTGTCAACTTTGGAAAATCATAACTTTTAATCCGGAGATGATATAGGGGCATATGAGTACTCGTTGGAACGATACTGAAGTTAACTTTAACTTTGGTATTCAACTTGGGTTATGAAAATGCTCTTAACTAGATCAAAATCTGGAGATAGTGCATAAAGGTCTGTCCTGTACAGATAGGCTGGATAGTTATGCCTACTAAGGAGTTTTGTAAACATGAATTTTGTTACTGCTTTCATAAAGTTTTGACATAATCATGTTTCTATTAGTCTCACATACTGCTGAGTTCTTGTTTAACTCATCTCAACTACATTTTGCAGTATGGTTCGTACTCGCTCTAGGAGTAGGGCCGGAAGTTCTCGTCGAGGTGGTGATGCTTCTATTCCACCATCGGAACCACCATCCACGGAATGGATGGATCTTATGACTCGAGTCGTCGAGTCTAACCAAGAGAACACTAGGCTACTCCAAGAAGCAACGCAAGAACACACACGCTTACTCCATGCTTTGGTACAGCAAGGCATACTCCAAAACACGCAACAAGTCGTTCCACCTCAGAACGATTATCTGGATTTCTTGGCGACTCAACCACCAATTTTTACTGAAGCCACCGAACCTGTGGAAGCAGATCAATGGCTTCGTGTCATGGAGTCCAAATTTGGAGTATTCGAGTGTGATGATTACCAGAAAACTAAGTTTGCCGCTCAACAACCCCATGGAGCCGCCAGAAATTGGTGGGTGGATCATCTTGCCACCATTCCGGAGGACCATCAAGTGACATGGAGGGAATTTTGTGAAGCCTTTCGTACTCGTTACATACCACTAGGTATTGTCAAGGCAAAGCGGGAGGAATTTTGGGCTTGAAGCAAGGGGACATGAGTGTCCTCGAGTATGTCAGAAGGTTTAACCTTTTGGCCCAATATGCTCCCGAATATGTGTCGAAAGAAGAGGCACGGTGTGACCTATTCTTCTATGGCTGAGTGCCATATTACGGGAAAAGCTGGCCGTACACAATAACGGCAGTTACACCGACATGGTCGATGCGGCTTTCATCCATGAAAATCCGACACTTGAGTGGCAAGCCGAGAAGAGAAAGATGAGTGAGATCGAGCAGGCTAGCACAAGTTATGTGCCTCAAAAGTACCGTTTGGTATATCAAACGCCACCCGGTGAAAGATGGAGGCCACCTGTACGATCAACTCCTCAGAGATTGATTGGTGGTCAAGTTCTACAACTTGCACCACCTCCACAGCCGCAGCATCAGACGGTGGTTTGTGCTCCATCGCTGCAGCCATATGTACCTAGCAGTCCACCACAAGTCAACGAAGAACCAGAGAGGCATCCGTGTTTCACTTGTGGGCGCATGGGCCATTATGCTAGGCAATGTCCGGAGGGAATTCAAGGATGCGGGTCATCATATTTACAACAATACGACCCGTATCTTAATCTGCATATAGGATGGCAGATAAGGGGCAATATTCACTATACGGTGATTGATGATGTTCCGGAGGTAGAAGCCGCTTTAGCAGGGATGTTTTCTCTAAATCAGCTACCGGTTTTAGTTCTCTTTGATTCCGGTGCCACAAACAACTTCATTAGCCAATCCTTTGTGGCTCAACATCAGCTCCAAACAGTTTATACAAAGAGGCAATACCTCATATCTTCGCCCGGGGGCAGCAGTACCGTAAGCGAGGTTGTCTCCCGAGCACCTCTTTGTTTAGGGGGTAAAATATACCCTACGACCCTCATTATTCTTGAAGATCTGAAGATCGACATCATTTTGGGGATGTCGTGGTTGAATTACCACAGAGCGGTTCTTAAGATCAGCTCCAGGACCGTTGAGCTCAACTCCCCACAGCACGGTCTTCACATATTAATTCTGGGCGCCAGACGGCAGCAGATTGCAACAGTGAACCATACGGAAGCTGTCAAGATAGAGGACATTCCGGTGGTACGTGAGTATCCGGATGTGTTTCCGGAAGATTTACCGGGCATGCCGCCCGAACGAGACGTTGAGTTCAAGATTGAACTTATACCTGGAACAACACCGATATCACGAAGGCCGTACAAGATGGCACCCAATGAACTGGCAGAATTGAAGACACAGCTGAATGACCTAATGAGCAAGGGCTTTATACGACCGAGTTCGTCACCTTGGGGTTGTTCAGCGTTGTTTGTCAAAAAGAAGGACGAAACACTACGGCTTTGTGTTGATTATCGTCCTTTGAACACCGTTACCATCAAGAACAAGTATCCACTACCTCACATTGATATGCTCTTCGATCAATTAGTGGGTGCGAAGGTATTTTCAAAGATGGATCTTCGGTCCGGATATCACCAGATTAAAATCCGGACAGAAGATATTCTGAAGACGGCATTCTCAACGAGAT
The DNA here is from genome assembly GCA_030760725.1 of Neostapfia colusana. Taxonomy (NCBI): domain Eukaryota; kingdom Viridiplantae; phylum Streptophyta; class Magnoliopsida; order Poales; family Poaceae; genus Neostapfia; species Neostapfia colusana. The sequence continues at coordinate 92,754,254 of JASWHV010000001.1, forward strand.
ACGGGCTGTATGGGTATCTCGTTATGTCTTTTGGTTTGAGCAATGCCCCGGCACACTTTATGTACCTGATGAAAATTCAGTGTTCATGCCGGAGTTGGATAAATTCATCGTTGTCTTCATCGACGATATCTTGGTGTACTCCAAGTAAGAGGAAGAACATGCTGAACATCTGCATATTGTGCTACAAAGATTGCGAGATCATCAGCTCTATGCAAAATTCAGCAAGTGTGAATTCTGGATTAATCAAGTACCATTTCTCGGACACATTATTTCAGCGGAGGGCATTGCTGTAGATCCAAGTAAGATTATCCAAGTACAGAAATGGGAGTCACCAAAGTCAGTGCATGAAATTCGAAGCTTTCTCGGTTTAGCCGGTTATTACCGGAGGTTCATTGCGGGTTTCTCCAAGATCACTAAACCGATGACGGAATTATTAAAGAAGAATACCAGATTTGTGTGGGGTGCTGCATGTGAACAAGCTTTCAAGACTTTAGTGAAGCATCTCACAACAGCCCCAGTTCTTTCTCAGCCGGATACGACAAAGCCATTCGACGTTTATTGCGATGCATCTGGCATCGGTCTTGGCTGCGTGCTGATGCAAGAAAGACGAGTGGTCGCTTATGGATCTCGTCAACTCAGAACTCACGAGCAGCACTATCCAACTCATGATCTTGAGTTAGCTGCCGTGGTCCTTGCTTTGAAGATGTGGAGGCATTACTTGCTCGGAAATCTTGTACACCTCTACACCGACCACCAGAGCTTGAAGTACATTTTCACTCGGAAAGAATTGAACATGAGGCAACAAAGATGGCTAGAGCTCATTAAGGACTATGAACTAGAGATCATTATCATCCAGGAAAGGCGAATGTGGTCGCCGATTCGCTCAGTCGTAAGGCGCATATCCATCACCTAACTATTGCTGAATTGGATGATAAAGAACCAAGCCTCTGTGTCATTCCGTATGGAGCTCTCTATAATCTCGCTCTCATTCCTACTATCCGAGAGGAGATCATGGAAGCTCAATGAAAAGACAAGGGTATGTCTCACATACGGCAGAGGATAGACAACGGAGAAATGAAGTGCTTCTGGAAGGATGATGAAGGTATTTTGTGGTTCAACGACCGGATAGTAGTACCCCGGGATATGGGACTATGGAAGAAAATTTTGGATGAAGCTCATTTGTCCAAGTTTTCCATTCATCCGGGCAGTAATAAAATGTACCAAGATCTCCGGAAGAAGTTTTGGTGGACACGTATGAAACGCAAAGTTGTAAAGTACGTTTCAGAGTGTGATACGTGTCGAAGAGTCAAGGCCGACCACATGAAGAAGTCAGGCCTGTTGGAGCCATTGCAAGTACCGGCATGGAAGTGGGAAGACTTAAGCATGTACTTCATCGTCGGGTTGCCGATGACCTCCCACAACCATGATTCGATTTGGGTAATCATGGACCGGTTAACCAAATCAGCACACTTCATCCCAGTGCATACTAGGTATAACGCATAGCAGTATGCGGGGCTGTACTTAGCACGGATCTTGTGCTTACATGGAGTCCCCCGCACCATTGTGTCAGATAGAGGATCGCTGTTTGTAGCCAGTTTCTGGGAACAGCTACACACATCCTTGCGGACGAAGTTGATTAGAAGCTCTGTGTATCACCCTCAAACCGATGGGAAAACTGAGAGGGTGAATCAAATACTGGAAGATATGCTAAGAGCGTGTGCCATCCACCACTGTAAGAGCTGGGATGATCACTTACCGCTGGCGGAGTTCTCGTACAACAACGGATGTCAGACGAGCATTAAGATGGCACCATATGAAGCTCTATACGGCCGGAAGTGCCGTAGACCATTGAATTGGTGCGAATCCGGTGAACGAGTAACGTTCAGGGTTGATCTTGTCAATGAAGTCGAAGAGAGAGTTCGGATAATACAAGAGAACCTCAAAGCTGCCCAATCTCGTCAAAAGAGCTACGCGGACTAGAGACGTCGACCGCTGCATTTCGAAGTCGGAGAGCACGTGTATCTTCGTGTGTCTCCGATGATTCATCGGTTCGGTGTCAAGGGGAAACTTGCTCCCCGATTCATTGGTCCGTTTACTATCACGGAGAAGTGCGGAACTGTAGCCTACCGGCTGGAACTACCGGCAAGCCTTTCCGGTATTCATGACATATTTCACGTGTCCCAGCTGCGGAAATGTCTTAAGTTTACCGCTGCCATCCGCACTGAAGACATTGACGAGTTGAAGCCGGATCTCACCTACATCGAGCAACCTGTACTGATTATCGACGAAAAGACCCGGACCACCAGGAACCGGACTTTAAAATTTTACAAAGTCCTGTGGAGTAATCATACCCCGGAAGAGGCGACATAGGAATCCGAAGATTACATCCACAAGAACTATCCGGAGCTTTTTGTCATAAACCTTGTAATTACCTCCCACCTCGTTCTTCTTTTGAATCTCGGGACGAGATTCCTTTTAAGTGTGGAGGAATGTTAAGGTCCCAAAATTATGAATACAAAGAAACACTTATTTGCAAAAGTTGGTTTCATATGTATGAAAGTTGGGACTTGTTAAAACTTTTCCAAATGTGATAACACACATGAGGGTTTTTCTTCACACAAGTCAAATGTTTATTTGAGAACTTGGAACCCTAGAGGGGTCTAAAACAAGGATGGGAAGTTCCCATATGTGTGAGAAAACAAAAATCAGATTTGGAACAATGTGTTCAAAATAAAATTCAAATGAGAACAACACTAGGAATTTCCAAACTGTTGTGCTACAAATCTCATTAGCAACAGCCAAATTAAAAATCAGGTTTCATATTTGAATTCCTTGGGTCCAAATTAGGGGGTGTGCAAAGTTTCATGATTTATGGGAATGATTTGCAACCCATTTTTTCAAATGGACTTTAAATGACAAAGAACTCAAATGCATATTTGAATTTGGATAAAACTTGCCCAATTATCCAAATGCCTCTCAGATTTAAATTCCCACAATTGAATTCACTCAATATTCAAACTTGGGAGATATTTGGAGGGGGATAAGGAGGGACTAATCAGGGGGTCCCACATGTCATTGAGTGGACTGAATATTGCAAAAGATCTTCAGTCCACAGTCTCTGTTTTGCTTACCTCCCACGAGAAGCAATCGGCAGAGCCGACAGCGGCGCTCACCGCCTCGGGCGACCGCCTCCCCACGGGAACCGCCTCACCACAGGGCTTTATTACCCCCTGTCGTGCTCCCTTTCTCCTTCGACACCGAGGCCTCAGCGCTGTTCTTCCCTCCCTCACCCGAGAAGCAACCGAGCACTGCCGCCGTGCGTCAATCGCTCGGCCACAACCTAGGTCACGTGAAAAACTTCGTCTGAGCATCCAAACAACACCACAAACCTTTCCACGACCTCCTCGTGCCCTCACCGAGGGAGTTCTTGCTCTCCACACCGAGGTAACCCAGTTTCAGCGGTGGCCGGAAGAAACCGCCATCCACGGCTCTCGTGGACAGCTCCACAGAGGGGTTTGCATGACCAAGCAAGAGGGCCCTGGGACGCGCAGGAGCTCCGTGCAGCTTCCACCGGAAGCACAAAGTTTGTCCCCGCCCATGGCCGACGAATTTCCGGAATTCACTCCGGCCGGCGTAAACCGACCTTCGGGTATGAGTCTGCGAAATTCACGATTGATTCATGTTTACATACCACGAAATTTCGCACACATAGGATAGACATGTAGGCGCACCAGTTCTCTTTTGAAACCTCGCATGAAAAACACTATGCGCGGTGCGATTTCAATCTTTACAACGGCGACTATGGCAGGGGGTGCGGGTGCACGGTGAACCCTAGGTTAGAGCCTTTCCAGGAAGCTTTTGACGGGCTAGAGCATCGGGTCGAGTTGCCGGACCTCATCCGAACCGATGCGCCGTCGCGGGCTGATTTGGGGGACCTGCCAGCCCGAGAAAAGCACACCATCGTGTTCCTTGGCGAAAAGTAGGGCCTGGCGGCGAGTAACAACTCGGGAGTTGGTCGGAGCGACGAAAACCGGCGAAGTCCGGTGAGCCCGGCGGCGCAGAAGCGCGGGGGCGGGAGGTAGACGAAGGTGCTACCGGCCCCATGCGTCAGTCGCACGGCAACAGTGGGCTGGATATTCTGTGGCGCAGGATCAATTGTAACAGCGTGGGAGATAACCTTGCGACCCCGTGTGGCACGCTCCCGGCGGCAGACACGTGTCCCCTTGGTCCCACAGTCAGGTTTAAACTTTTCCCGGATTTATTCAAATTCCAGATTTTTCCCCAAATTTTAGAAGAGCATAACTTTTGCTAGGAACCTCCAAATTTAGTGATTCAAATTGGGTTAGATTCAGATTGACAAACTCTATCCAAATATGCAACCCAATTTGGACGAAAGTCTTTATTTAATTCTGGAAAATTCTTTAAATCTTTTCAGCAAAAGAATTTTAGAGGGAGTTTGGTTTATCCAAAAATCCTCAAATTTTGCCAGATTATTCTTTAGGGTGTTGTTAGACACCTGTAAAAGTTTCATCTCATTTGGAGTTGAATTGATCAGGGTAATTCAGATTGTAAGTGCCTGTATTCAAATGAATACAGAAACATTTTCAGAGAATTTCCAAAATTTGTAAATTCAGTTCTGGGAAATTCTTAGCTCCAAAAATCCTAGGAAAATTCATGTAGACTCTAAGAACTATAATTGAAATTGTGGTTCACTGAGTTTGACATGAACATGGGTGTTAACTCAGAATTAATTCATCTTTGATTAAACACTTAGAGAATTGTTCTGAATAAACCACTCCATGAAAAGTGCTAAATTTTGGTCCAGAGGACTTTATTGTGACAAGGAAATCACATGAAAATTCCCAGCTCCATTGGAGCTCTGGATCACCACTGTCATAGGTAACCTCTTAAGATGATCAACACTTAAGTGGGAAAAGCACTTAATATTTGATCTTAAGTGATTAAACCCAACCCAAACCACTAGCACCAGTGTCATTTTAAATTCTTAAACAGAGTTCCAGTTTTAAAACTGTCATTAGATCTTATTAGCAAAAGCTTTTCAATTAAATACATATGCATGATCATATCGTGTAGCATATATGTGAAGAAGGTGAGAAGGACTTGAAGTGAAGATCAAGGAGAAGAAAACAAGTGATCAAGCTCCAAGTGATCATCACTAACTGATTGTAACATTAGTCACCTGCAAAACAGGCAAGCCCCGGTTTGCAGTTGAACAGTTTTATAAAGCATTTTCATTTGTAGAGATCATAGCTTTGCATCATTGATTGCAGTAAGTCTAGATGATATTGAAAACCCCACTTGCATGACCAGAAATAACCTAAGAGAGAAAGGGTAGAATAGCACCTCCTATTGTGGATTTGGCTATGCTAATGTTAGTAGGAAAGGTTCGGTAGAAGTCGAGTAGTTGGAATCTACTCGCGAGTTTAGGGCTGGTTTACTTGGAACGGGTCCGAATTAGAAAAGATGAGGAAAGTTCACACAAAAGAAATGGAGACCGGGCAGGGAGGTTTAGATGCAGCAGGTTGCAGGCCGTGCGTGCATAGCCCTGCCTGTGTCGGTTAAGGCCCGTCCGTGCTTGGCCCTGTTGGACAAGTTTGAGTTGTGTACCGGGCGCATACTGGCTATATGGGACCCAGGAAACCGATGTACCTTGGGAGATCCATAGTGGAACTTTTCCAACTGCCTTAGGCTTTCAGCATCAGGGTAGCAGGAGGTACCTCGCTCAAGAACATACCACAGCGAGTATGTACCTTGAGGGAGCTTGCGTACTCGGAGCAGTTGGGCTGCGTCCAATGTGGAAGATCTTGGGAAAGGTGGCCGCCTACAACGTCAGTCGAGGTTGCTGCCGGCAACTCGGAGTACGGGTGTACGTGTCGTGTAGTCCGGGCATGTACTGGTTCGAATCACGGTCGCTCGCGGTTATATGAGCATACATGCCCACTGCGTCTTGACGTAGTAAGAACTGAACTGGTTATTCTTTTGAACTTGATAAGGCTGTGCTATAACTTGTATTGCAACCGCTATTGAATTAGAGATAGGCTCATTAAACTTTACTTTCACTTTGTGCAAGGAGCATCGCAACAAAGCGTTTCGTGTTTGATTGTGGAGTTGCGATGCTTTTCGGCTCAAGGTCTGCACAATGAGGCTTAAAAATCTGAAAGCTAAGGATAAACTTTAGGAGAGTCCTTTACGCAAATCTAGCCAACCCAATTGCAACCGTCGTGCATTTAGAGTTTCTTGCTTAGGAGAGACGGGTCAGACTTGCTGAGCCTATGTGCTCACGCTTGCTATATAAGTGGTTTTGCAGGTTAACATCGATGCTGAAAAGAAGGTTGTCCGGTGAGACTCGGAGACTTCCGAGTCATTTAACCCAGGGAGAACCCAGCCGCTGCTGTTGTCTTCGTGTTGCTAGCGGGAGGGGTCCGCGGGCTGGACTTCATCTCGAGTGCTTTTAGTTATTCGACGTGAATTGATATGGACTTCCGCTGTAGTTACTTGATGTAAAGTATTTACAAAGAAAAACTTGTAAGCTTCCGCCATTGTTTTATGTAATACATTGTTCCTCATATGTGTGCTGTTGGGTGCCGCACAACACAGCACCACCCAATGCGATTCCCGGGCGAGTGGTCTGTCTCGGCTGAGCGGGCCGCGTCAGCGTGGTATCAGAGCTGAGCCCTGTCTCAGTCGGTACCGCGCCCGTCTCAGCTGATTATAGAAGTTTGCACAAATGATGAACTTGAGCTAAAGGAGAGTCCTTACTTCAAGTTTTAAGCAACTTTTATAGCCCTCGCGCAACTTACATCGAGACTCCACAATCAAACATGAAACGCTTCATCTCAATGTCACTTGCCCGAGGTGAAAGTAACTTTAGGGAGCTATCCTAGACTCCTACTGACCTTGCGCCATCAACGTAGAGACTCCACAATCAAACAAGAAACGTTTTGCCTCGACGCTACTAGCCCAAGGTGGAAATTAAATTTAGTGAAGTGTTGATCGTTCCTCGTCTCCATTATGAGGATTACCCACGAAGCATATTAAATGTTTCCCGGTTTATTACTACGTCATGACGCAGAGAACAAGTATGCTCGGTCCATTCCACGAGCGACGGTGATTGCAATCAAAAACACCCGGCTGATACGACACGTACGCCCGTACTCGTCGTTGCACACAGCAACCGTCAATGACGTCGTGCGTGGCAACCTTTCACACGACACCCAAATGTCGAACCGGTCCCACCGACTGGGATTAAGTCTCTCTACGGCAAACCCTTGTAGATGTAAAAGCCCAAGAAAAGGGACCTGTAAAAAAATTTTATTCACCTCACAACACCACAGTTGTTGTTGGGGATATCTTAGGAAATATTGTGAAGAGCATGTAACCCTCCATCAAAAGAGTGATTAGAGGGGAAAGCCTTCACTTTCACAAAGTAGGGTTTCTACACATGAACATGAGAGGTTGAGCTCACCCCTAGAACTTAAAAAGTCTTGGGAAGGTTCAGTCCAAGTTTCATGTAAATCCAACACTTTTTGAGGCACTTTTGGAGGTATTTGAAAAAGAGGCCAGTTTGAATGTAAATTCAAATTGCAGCAACTTTCATCACTCAAATTCAAAAGTCATATTCATATTCAAACTCAGCACATTTTTCTGACTAATCCCACCAATTTTCATCCTCATTGGAGGTCATCTTGTCAGGAGCTAATTTTGCAAGAATTCAAAAACAGAATTTGATTTTCAGTTTAAACATGCAGCAAATTTAGCCAAACACAGTTCAAATTTGAGAGTTCAAATTCAAACTAAGACTTGGTGTCTAAGTCTCACATTAAATTGTGAGTAGCTGAGGATATTTTGGCACAACAGAATTGAGAAAATTGGAAAAAAAATAAATAAGAGGGGAGGCCCACAGGTCAGCTGCACATAGGTGTGTTTCAGTCGGTTGCTGCAGCCGGCCTCTGCTTCGCGCGCAAGGCACGGGAGAGGCGGCGAGCCACCGAGGCGTCAAACGGCCACCTCACAGTGCCAAAGTCGCTGCTCAAAGGCCAGCGCACACCCCACGCCACCCTTTCTCCTGTTTCTGAACGAGAACAACCCCCACCCGAGCTCTTTCCTCGGTTCCGCGCAAGAACAGAACGCCGACCGCCGTTGATCCCCGGTGTCCGAGAGCTAGAGCCCGTACTGCGCCCGGCGATCTATACGAAAAAGGTCCGCTACAAGGTGTGTGACACGCTGGTGCCGACTGTTCCTCCTCTCGTACGTTGTCGGGGTAGTATTTGGCCGTTTACCCTTTCGGTGTTCAAAATACCGAAGGTTGCAAAACGGGGAAATTCGGGGTAGATAGTTCACCAGCAGGGATTCCGAGCTACACACACGTTCTACACCTTGCCACGACCCCTAGGATCAAAAACCAGCAAGAACCATGGGCTAGGGTTACGGTTCTTTGAAGTTTTCTGAGCACAGCCGATATTCGGCCTAGGTCACCGGTGAGGTCGTAGTTGCAGCCGCTTTCACAGGGATCTGTGCCCATGTCCGTGATCAGCAGGGGTCAGCGGAGCTCCGCGAGCAAACCGCATCGAAAAAGGTGCAGGGGATGCCGAGTTCGACGTCGCAGGTGAGCTCCCGGCCACTGTTGCCGGCGGGAGCACTGTTCCGGTCGTTATCAAGCTCTGGTGATGGCACCACCGTGTTCCCCAGGCCAAGATAGGCACAGGCGGCGAGTTTCGTCGGAGGTCGGGCAGCAGAACGCCCGGCGGCGAGTATTCCGGCGAGGTGGGCGTCGGGGAGCCACGGGAGCGCAAGGTGGAAGAAGCCTTTGTGGGCCCCGCGTGTCAGTCTCTGCTGAGAGCAATCGGGATTTTCTGCAGCACCGGGATCCCTTGCAGATGCACGGGTGATTCTGCGGCCTCCGGTGTGGGTTAGCTGGGAGGCTGACACGTAGCCGGGGGACCCACCCGCAGAATTTAAACATTTTGGGAATTTCCAGTTTTTCATCAAACTTCAAATGAATAGAACTTTGGCTAGGAAACTCCAAATTCGATGAACCAAATTTTGCTGAACTCAGAATTCTGAGTACTTTCCAGCAATACAAAATTCAGCTCATGAAAGTGAATAGTTTTCCAGAATTAAATCCCTAAAGTTTGAACTGTAGGGAATTTTATCTGGAGAATTACTTTATGAAAAATGCTGAAATTTGGCTGAGAGGGTCATTGGAAAATCCTTGCGTCACAGTAAAATTTTCAGACTCATCCAACTTTATTTAGTTACCCTAATTGGATGATTAAGAGAACTGCCCTGAGAAAATAGAAAAATGTACAGAAACATTTTTCAGATTTTCTCAAATCTTTATTAGGACATAACTTTCAGTAGAATTCTTCAAATGACATGAAACCAATTCCATTAGAACCATATAAAATTCTAGTTTCCAGAAAGTAATTGTTGGAGCCATGAAAACCCCTGGAATTACTTAGAGGCTCAAATATTAACCAAATGGGCTTTTATTTGTACAAGGTTCAGATGAACTTTGTTTCAAATGAAACTTGGTCAAGACTCTGGTTAGGACCCTACCACGCCACCATAAAAATTTCAGAACCAAAGGGGAGGGCTAGCTAGAGTTATTAGTAGTTAAGTATTCAAGTTTACACATTGCATTTAAATTTACATGTCGTATTTCATTAAACGTGTAGTCGCTGAAGAAGAGACTCCGGAAGTGCTGGACTTCCTCCTTCTGGGAGAAGAGCTAACTACTGACCAGCAGCAACAATGCAAGCCCCGGTTTGCATTAACCTTTTTATAAGTTTTACTTTGTTACATGTGTCATATGAAGTGTGAATGTGCATTAGGTATAGGATGGATGGAACCCCACTTGCATAACCAGAATTTTTCCATAAGAGTGAGGGTAGTGTCTAAGACCTCGAGTAGACAGGCTATGCTTAATGTTTCATAGGACTTCGGTACAAGTCGAGTAGTTGGAATCTACTCGCGAGATAGGCTTGGGACACACGGATTCGATTGAGTGATGTGAGATCACTTTAGTAATGAAAATGAGACTAGGCAGGGGCTAGGACGCAACAAGAGGAAGTCTTGTGTGCGCAGCCCTGTCCGTGTCGATTGAGGACCGATCCATGTGCGGCCCACGCTGATCAAGTTTGAACGTACCGAAGGCATATCGGATATATGGGCCCCGATAAACCGATGTAGCCTAAACCTCCAGGCGTCGAGGACTAGCACACGATTTATAGGTGTAGATTGAGGGCAGCAAGGTGGAAACCTGCCAACGGGCATAGAGAGATGCTCCGTGTGGGGAACCTCCTGCTCATTTCGGTGTGACCGGTTCGATGTTTGGGCTGTTGGGTGAAAGGTTGTCCCGTACAACATCGAGTGAGCGTGCTGTGCAGCTCCACGGATGGGCGTACGTGACGTGATCTTTGGGTTTCCCTGCAGGTGTATATCGAGTCGATTCACCGTCCCTCGCGGTGAAGAGTACCACTTGGTCACTGAGTCATGACGTAGATTAATGTATGAAATGTGATGATTCAATATTGCTGTTACGATATAATATTGTAATGCTACATGTTTGCCACCAAATATTGCTTACTAAATTTCAGTTTTCTGAACTGTTAACTTGTTGCTAAAAGATGAACCAAGGATAAACTTGTAGGCGTGTAACATTACTATCCTATGCCATTGTACACCTCATGTAGGGTTTCATGCTTAGGTGAGTCGGTTAAGCCTTGCTGAGCCTTCATGCTCACGGTTGCTGCTTAAGTGTTTTTCAGGTGAGGAGCCACCCACGGACTCGGAGTACGAGTCCACCGGCGAGGGTTACCCTCCGTCGGGGACCATGGCTGAGTGGGAGCCGTACACGCGCGCTGAGCTGAGACGTGCAGCTAGTGTGGGTTGCCCTAGGGCTGGGCAACCGACTTTTGCTAGGTAGGCGGGCGTGAGTTGTAGAATAGTAGACTTCCGCTGTCTAATAAAGACAATAGTTTGTAACTGAGTACTGTACTTGTTTGTACAGTTCAGATGTTTTTTCCCATGTAATATATTGTGTTCTTATGACGTGTGCTGTCGGGTGTCGCATCGTGCGGCACCACCCTCTCCGATCCTGCATGAGCGGATCCCGGTCCGCCACAGTAGAGCCGACTTCTCTATCCTTTCAGCATCGGCATCAGACGGTGAGGTATGCCTCGACACCCAGGTTAACATGTTACATCGGTTTCCTGGGTCCCATATAGTCAGTATGCATCCGGTGCACAACTCAAACTTGTCCAACGGGCCGCACACGAGAACGGGCCTTAATCGACTCAGACATAGACTAGGTTCACAGGACCACGTCCTTGATCCTTCCATCCACTGCACGGTCTCCATTCCCATCTATGAGGATCAATTCCCAACTCTTCCGATTGATCCCCCTTAACCCCGTTTCACGAGTAGGAAACTGCCCACTCGAGTTTTGCTTCTTTTAATCCACTTTTGTTAATTTGAGATCAGCAGTTATAAGCAATTTATAAACTACTCTACATTATACTCCAGGGTTTTCTGGGTCATGCATTTGGAGTGTCATACCACCTAGACGTAATACAATAAACAAAATACTAGACATATAAAGTGAATACAAATAAAAACGTGTAAGTTTTGATACAAACCGTAGCTTGCCTTTGTTTTGCAGGGAACTAAATATATATCTCAGTTAGTGAAGACCACTTGGCTTGATCTCTTTCCTCCCTCCTTTGATCTCTATTCCAATGACTTCAAGTTCTTCAAGTAGATGCTGCACGTAATGAATATGCACAATTGTTTCATTGTAAAGACTTTGCTACAAGTTCTAATAACATGTTTTTAGAAACTGGAGCTCTGTTTAAGAATTTAAAACGACACTGGTGCTAGTGGTTTGGGTTTGGGTCTAAGTAACATGATTAAGTGCTAAGTGTTTTTCCCCTCTTCTATATTGATCAGCTTAAGAGGTTAAACATAACAGGGGTGATCCAGAGCTCCAATGGAGCTGAGAATTTTCATTTGAGTTCCTTGTCACAAGAATGCCCTCTGGACCAAAAATTAGCACTTTTCATTGAGTGGTTTGTTCAGAACAATTTTCTAAGCAATTAAGCAAAGAATTAATTCTGAGATCACATTCATGTTCTGTAACACCCCAAAACCTGTTAAAGAGGGGAATTAAAAATTTTTGGACGTATTTCATGTTGTGCAGAAATTCAAATTCAAACTGGAATTCAAATTCAAATCAGAACAGAAAAGAAAAGGAAAAAGAAAAAGAAAAACCCCAACCTGCCAGTGGGCCGAAACTCTCCAGCCGGCCCAATTCCCCCCCACGCCAGCCCAAGACCGTGCGCCCCCTCTCTTCCTCTCATTGACACGCGGGGCCCGCGTGTCATCTCCTTCCTCCCGTGCGCCAACCGACCCGGACACTTCCCCCGCGCCCGATCGCAACTGATCTCCAGAAACCCGCGCCCCCAGCCCCATTTCCGGTCCCGGACGCCTCCAACTCGATCCCAACAGACCGCCGCCCTCCCTCGCATATTTAAACGCCGACAATCGCCCTGTCCCCCCCCCCCCCGATCTGCCGTTCTTCTCTCCGGTGAGAACCGAAGCTTCGATCACCGTTTTCTTTCGATCCTTGCTCGGATTTTCTGATCTAACGCGTTGATCGTGCTCCACCGCCCCCAGGGAGCCCTGCACGTGAAGGAAGCGACAAGTTTCGCACCCTAGCATCAGTTCCGACGAGCACCGAGGAGCAGCTTCAACCATCGTCGTTGCAGAGCCGAATTCCGACCTCCCCAAGCCCGAGAAACCCCTAGGTGAGCTCCCCTACCCCTCCGCAGTCGATCCATGTGAAAAACTGCAAGATTTAACGTATAGCGGCAAGGAAACGAAGCTGCGCCAGCGAGATCGCACCCCCGCCACAGCGCGCCGCCGCGCGCGCAGGCTGGCTCCGCCCAGGGCGACGTTGAGGGGGCCCGACCTCCATCACGGGGCCGTGCCGCCTTGCCTGAGGAATCGCATTGGGTGGTGCCGTGTTATGCGGCACCCAACAGCACACATATAAGGAACACAGTATTACATAAATCAAAAGCGGAAGGTTACAATTATTATTTGTAAATAATTTACACGAATTAGCTACAGCGGAAGTCTATAACCAGCTCACGTTGAATAACTATGAAGCACCGAGAAGAGGTCCAGCCCGCGGACTCCTCTCGCTAGCAACACGAAGACAAGGCAGCGGCTAGGTTCTCCAAGTGTGACATGACTTGGAAGTTTCCGAATCTCACCGGACAACCTTCGTTATAGCATTGATGTTTACCTGCAAAACCACTTATATAGCAAGAGTGAGCACAAAGGCTCAGCAAGACTTAACCGTCTCTCCTAAAGCATGCAACTCTACATGAGGGTAACTTAAGACCTATCCTGTAATTTGCGAAAAGACTCGCCTACGAGTTCATCCTTAACTTTCAGATTTTAGCCATAATAGTAGTGACCTTGCGCCCAGCAACATTGGAACTCCACAATCAAACAAGAAACGCTTCATTCCAATGCTACTTGTCCCAAGGGGAAAAATAAATTTAGTTTGCTCTATCTCTACTTCAAACATGGTTTTCATGCAACTTAACATAATCACAACAGCAATTATACTTTTTTGCAAACTGTTTCCACACAAGTTGATTAACTACGTCACAACATGGGAGCAAGCGGTACTCAATAACCGCGAGGGACGGTGATTCGAATCAAACACTACCCGGATAACTCGACACATACGCCCGCCTCTGAAGACCCAACTCTGGCGTCCTTCATTACGTCGTATGTGGCAACCTTTCTCAGGACACTAAACTGTAGAACCGGTCGCGCCGTCTCGGGCTCATAGGTCTAACGAGACGATGTGGTATGCCTCTACAGTCCAGTGAACCTGGTACATCGGTTTCCTGGTTCCCATATATCAGTAAGCATCCGGTACACAACTCAATACTTGCTCCTGGACGCGGCATACGCATCGGTCCTTAACCGACACAGGCAGAGCTACTCGACCAAGACCTCGTCTTGTCGCAGCCTAACCCCTCTGCCCGGTCTCATCTTTAGAAATGTAAACTTTAGTTTGCTTCCTTTCCCAACCACACTTATGATCTTCTGAACTATAGCTCGCGAGTAGTTTCCAACTACTCGTCTTCTACCGGATGCCCTAGTCTATTTAGCATGGCCTTCTTCTACATCGATAACACAATTCTACCCTCGACCTCAGGGTTCATTTTTGGTTATGCAAGTGGGGTATAAAACATCCTTGACCTAATGCACATACAAACTAAGACCCATAGTAGTGAACAAAGTAAATACTTTAGAAAATAACTTAAGTGCAAACCGGGGCTTGCCTTGGTTTTGCAGGTGTCTAAAGTCAGATAAGATGAAGTTAGATGCTGATGATAACTTGAAGCTTAATCCCTGCCTTCTTGCTCCTTGATCAAATCTTCACTTATCCACGTTTAAGCACTACACGTTATGAATATGCATATATGTTTAATAATAAAACTTTTTGCTAACAAATGCTACAGACAAGTTTAAAACTGGAACTTTGTTTAAGAATTTAAAGTGACACTGGAGGTGGTGGTTTGGATGTGTGTCTAAGCACTATCCTCAAGTGAGAAGTGAGGTTCATCACTTGGGTGGGGAGATCAACTAATGGTTGAACAGAACACTAATGATCCAGGGCTCCAATGGAGCTGGGAATTTTCTTGGGAGTTCCTTGTCACAAGAAAGTTCTCTGGACCAAAATTCAGAACATTTTACTAAGCGGATCACCCAGAATAATTCCCTAAGCATTTAAGCATAAAGGAATTAATTCTGATTAAACTTGCACTTTCATGCAAATCTAAGTGAAATCTAATTTCATACGTAGCTCAGGAAGTATGCCTAAATTTTCATAGGATTTTTGGAGCTAAGGAATGGCTAGAACTGAATTTCCAAGTTTTGGAAATTCTCTGAAAATGTTTCTGTACTTATTTGAATACAGAAACTTGGAATTAGAATTACCCTAGCTAAATCAACTCCAAATGAACTGAAACTTTTACAGGGGTCTCCTAATACCCAAAGAATATCCTGGCAAAATTTGGGAAATTTTGGATGAACCAAACTCCCTCTAAAATTCTTTTGCTGAAAAGCTTTACAGAATTTTCCAGAATTTCCTATTGGTTTTCATGCAAATTGGGTTGTACATTTGAATAGAGCTCTTCATCCTGAATCCAACGCAATTTGAATCACTAAATTTGGAGCTTCCTAGCAAAAGTTATGAGGTTCTAAAGTTTGAACCAAATCTGGAATTCAAATTAATTCGGGAAAAATTCAAACTCTGCCTGTGGGTCCACCTTACACGTGTCAACCGCCGGAATCACGCCACACGGGGCCACAGACCTTTTCCCGCGCCACCACACGGGATCACACGCCACAGCTGATCCGGAGTTTTAATCTTCAGCTGCTGACACGTGGGCCCGGTGGGGTCTTCTTCTTCCTCTCGCTCCCGCGCCTCCCCCTCGCCGGCGCTCCACTGGAGCTCGCCGGACCCGGCTTCCCGGCCATCCCTCGGCCGGAGGCTCGCCGCCTGGGGGTTTTCAGGGTCGGGGAACAAGTCTGCGGGGTTGGCTCGGGCTGCCGGTGGCCGGAAGTAGGCCGGCGACGAGCCGCGGCCTTCGGTGATGATCGGCACCGTCGCCCGAGCACACTAGCCCGCCAAAAGCTCGGCGGATCCGCTCTAAAGCATCAGTGGAGGTCAGTCGAACTCGGCATGGCCTCAAACTGGCTAGGAAATGGCGGCAACTCGGTTGTCACCGTGCGACCTAGGGCGATTTCGGGGAAAACTGGAAAAACTCGAAGAACCGAGGGTTTCCTCAACGGTCCTCCCTAGTTCTTGATCCAACGTGCCCGCACGGATGTCTACAACTGGGTTTCTAGGTCTGGTGATGAGTGGTGCACCGTGCTTCTCTAATTTCTCGGTCTGCTGCCTACGGTTCATATCGCATGTCCGCGGGAAAAGTTAAATTCCGGCGAGCACGGGCTGTGGCATGCTGCCGGCGTTGCTGTGAAGCAAGAAGAGTTACAGGCGCACCTTTTCGCTTTTGCAACTCAACGGGAGGTGCTCTGTTGTGGCTGGGTGACGGATTCTTGCAGTGGCGACTTAGCCCGGTGCCGTGGGGAAGGATTGAGCTCGCCGCCGGGCTTCCCGTGGGATTAGCACCGATTTCTTGCGTCGGTCACGTTCAGTGAGGTCTCGCGACGCGGTGGAGGGACTCAGCACGGCGTGCGACTCCTTGAGCTGACCGGGCGTCGAGGAACCAACCGTGTTCTTCCGTGCGGCAGCAGCTCGGCGACGAGAACGCGAGGTGACCGACGGCAGCTGTGGGAGGCGGTTTGCGGGAGCGTCGTTCACTCGGTGGGGTTGATAAGGGCGCGAGCAAACCGACTCCGGAGCAGCTCGGGAGGTGCTTCCGGTTCCTCGGTCGGCAGCGCGTGGCGCCTCGCGGTGGCTCGGTGTGAGGTCGGGTGTGAACTGAGAACAGAGTGACTTCGGCAGTAAGTTAGGTCCCCCTCCTCTCACTGACCAGTGGGCCCCACAGCTCCCCTCTGCCCCAAAATATCTCCAAATTTTTGACACATTGTAAATTCATCCATGCAGGCCCCAAATCCAAAAGCCATTTTGACATTTGACAATTTGTGACACAGTTTCAAATTTAAATTCAAATTTGGATGGAATTCACACGTCCCTTATATATTCATATCAAAGCACCTCCAAATTTGCTCCAAATTTGCCCCCTCTACAATTTGAACCTGGGGAGTTTGAATATGCCCTCTGATCTATGAGTTGGTCATTGCAAATACAACTTTTTAAACATCAGTTTGCATTTTCCTCTTTGGAGATGGCCCCTCCTCTTTTGGAAGTGACCCTCTTAATTCAAACTGAATTCAAAGTTTTTATCGCTCATGCCAACACTTTCATGAGTAAACAAAAGCTTTTGTAAGTCCCATTTCTTGCATATAAACTTAAATTTATTCATAGCTCAAGTTTTCTATTCACAAGTTTTGGGACTTTTACATTCCTCCCCCCTTAAAAAGAATCTCGTCCCGAGATTCATGATTAAGGACAAGGTGGAGAGGACAGTTACTCAACATACGCCTCTAACAACTCCGGATGATTGCGTTGCAAATATTCCTCGCTTTCCCATGTAGCTTCGTCGGACGTGTGATTTTTCCATAGCACCTTGAAAAATCGCAGCGTCCGATTCCTGGTTTCGCGAGTCTTTTCATCAATTATCCGGGTTGGTCGCTCAACATACGTGAGGTCCGGCTTCAGATCTGCTATGTCTCCTGTGAGAGTCTCCGTTGGAACTTTCAAACACTTCCGCAACTGAGATATGTGGAAGACGTTATGTACTCCGGCTAAGGTTGCCGGTAGCTCCAAACGGTATGCCACGGGTCCACACCTTTCCATGATGGCGAAGGGACCGATAAAACGCGGAGCTAGTTTCCCTTTCACTCCGAATCGGTGAATACCCTTCATGGGAGATACGCGGAGGTAGACGTGGTCTCCAACTTGAAAGTTCAGAGGACGACGTTTCTTATCCGCATAGCTCTTTTGCCTGGACTGAGCGGCTTTCAGATTTGCTTGAATAAGCCTTACCCGCTCTTCGGTTTCATTTACGAGATCAATCCCGTAAATAACTCTCTCGCCGGATTCACACCAGTTCAAGGGTGTGCGGCATTTCCGGCCGTAGAGAGCTTCATAAGGCGCCATTTTGATACTTGATTGATACCCGTTGTTATATGAGAACTCCACCAACGGTAAGTGATCATCCCAGCTCTTACCGTGGTGGATGACACATGCTCTCAGCATATCTTCAAGTATTTGATTCACCCTCTCAGTTTGCCCATCGGTTTGAGGGTGATACGCGGAGCTTCGAATCAATTTAGTTCCCAAGGATGTGTGCAGCTGTTCCCAGAAACGGGATACGAACAGCGATCCTCTGTCGGAGACAATGGTACGGGGAACTCCGTACAGGCATAAGATTCGTGCTATGTATAACTCCGCATACTGCTTGGCGCTGTAGTTGGTATGCACCGGAATGAAACGTGCCGATTTGGTTAATCGATCAACAATTACCCAAATCGAGTCATGGTGGTGGGAGGTCATCGGCAACCCAACGATGAAATCCATACTCAAGTCTTCCCACTTCCATGCCGGTATTTGTAGCGGTTGCAGCAGGCCTGATTTCTTCACATGGTCGGCCTTAACTCTTCGACACGTATCACATTCTGAAACGTATTTTGCAACTTCACGTTTCATACGTGTCCACCAAAACTTCTTCCGGAGGTCTTGGTACATTTTATTGCTGCCAGGATGAATAGAAAATTTGGATAAGTGAGCCTCATCCAAAATTTTCTTCCGCAGCCTCATATCACGGGGTACGACTATCCGGTCCTTGAACCACAAGGTATCTTCCTCATCTAACCGGAAACATTTCATCTCCCCGTTCTTTAACCTCCTTTTGATATGAGCCATGCCCTTGTCTTTCTTTTGAGCTGCCATAACCTCCTCTTTTATTGTGGGTATGAGGGCTAGGTTATGCAGAGCTCCAAATGGAACCAAGTAAAGACTTGGTTCTTCCTCTTCTATCGGCGTGATGGTTAGGCTATGAATATGAGACTTCCGGCTGAGTGCGTCGGCAACCACATTTGCCTTGCCCGGATGATAATGAATTTCAATATCATAGTCCTTGATCAGCTCCAACCATCGCCGTTGTCGCATATTCAACTCTTTCTGAGTGAATATGTATTTCAAACTTTTGTGGTCGGTGTAGAGATGAACCAGATTTCCCAATAGGTAATGTCTCCACATCTTCAATGCTAACACCACGGCAGCCAGTTCGAGATCATGAGTTGGATAATGTTGCTCATGATTCCGTAATTGCCGTGATCCATATGCGACCACACGTCCTCCTTGCATGAGTACACAACCAAGCCCGACGCCGGATGCATCACAATAAACATCAAAAGGCTTGGTTGTATCCGGTTGAGCTAGAACCGGGGCTGTTGTGAGGTGTTTCACCAACGCTTGAAAAGCTTCCTCACATGGCTTGCTCCAATCATACTTGATGCCTTTCTTCAGTAGCTCCGTCATAGGTTTGGAGATTTTTGAGAAGCTCGGGATGAACCTCCGGTAATATCCAGCCAAACCCAAGAAGCTACGAACTTCATGGACTGATGTTGGAGACTTCCACTTCAGCACTTGTTCAATCTTGCTTGGATCAACAGCAATGCCTTCTGCTGAGATAACGTGTCCAAGAAATGGTACTTGGTTGATCCAGAATTCACATTTACTAAACTTTGCATAGAGCTTGTGATCTCTCAGTCGTTGGAGCACAATATGCAAATGTTTAGCGTGTTCCTCTTCAGATTTGGAGTAGACCAAGATGTCGTCGATGAATACCACGACGAACTGATCCAGCTCCGGCATGAACACCGAGTTCATAAGATACATAAAGTGGGCCGGAGCATTGGTCAACCCAAATGACATGACAAGATATTCATAGAGCCCATATCTTGTCGAGAATGCTGTTTTCGGGACGTCTTCCGCGCGAATCTTGATTTGATGATATCCCGACCTTAAGTCCATCTTGGAGAAGACTTTAGCACCCACTAGCTGATCAAAAAGAATATCAATTCTTGGTAGTGGATACTTGTTCTTTATGGTCACAGCATTTGAAGGACGATAATCAACGCATAGCCTCAGCGTCTCATCCTTCTTCTTCACGAACAACGCTGAGCAACCCCATGGTGATGAACTTGGACGAATAAACCCCTTGTCCATCATATCTTTGAGTTGCTCCTTCAATTCGGCTAATTCATTCAGAGCCATTTTGTATGGTCTCCGAGAGATCGGCGTGGTTCCCGGTATCAACTCTATTTTGAACTCCACCTCGCGCTCAGGTGGTAGTCCTGGAAGATCTTCGGGAAACACGTCCGGATATTCACGGACTACCGGAATGTCTTCTAATTTGCAAGCCTCGGCATTACATACTTCCGGGTCTTTGGAAACCGCTTCGCCGAGATACAATGTTTGACGTCCGTGAAGTGGAGAGTCCAAGTGAACACTCCTGTTCTCGATGTCCAGAACAGCCTTATGGAAGGTCAACCATGATATTCCCAATATGGCATTGATTCCCTGGTCTTCGAGAATGATGAGGGTGGTAGGATAAATTTTTCCACCCAAGCAAAGTGGTGCTCGAGAGACGACTTCATTAGTTGATATGTCTCCACCTGGCGAATGAATAAGGTAGGAACCTTTCGTGATAGTGGTGGAGATCTGATCCCGGATCACCGTTGCCCTGCTAATGAAGTTATGTGTCGCACCAGAGTCGAATAAAATGAGGACCGGCTTGTCATTTAAGGTGAACCTGCCGGCAAGAACAGGTCCTCCCTTTGGCAGATCATCGACTGACACATAATTGACTGTCCCCACTTTTGACATAGCTTTTCTGGGCTGCCCAAGATCACTTTTTGGAACTGGACCCGCAGACCCATTGTTGCTGCTCGGTTCAGTTGCTTCATTGACCTTAAGATCATTGTCAAGCTGATGTGGGACAGCACTTGGCTCGGCTGAGAAATCACCTTGTTCATCTTCAGCCTCTTGAGGGTAATAATATTCTAGTGCACCTTGTTGACACTGAGGTGCATAAGAAATAAGTTGCTGCTGCGGTAGAGGTGAATAAGACCTCTGTGGAGTAGAAGAGTCGTCACACTCCCAGAATGATTGCACCTCTTGTGGAATCTCTCGACCGGAAGGTGAACGGATTACCAACCGATACTTCTGAGGTAGACGATTGTCTTCATCTTGTGATGAATCCCTCTCCCTCTTTTCCTTGAGGTAGAGGTTGGAATAATATTCTTGAGCGATAGTACAGCTCACAAACTCATCAAAATTCTCTTGGCTAACTTGAGCCAATTCACATCGCAGCCTAGCAGTCAGCCCTCGGTAGAAACGATAACCTTTCATGGCTGGTGATTTCACATAGTCAGGGACATATTGAGCTAAGCGATTGAATTCCTTCGCATACTCAATAACACTCATGTCCCCTTGCTTCAGACTCCAGAACTCATCCAGGCTGGTTTGCATTATGCCCGCAGGGATGAAACGAGCACGAAATGCAGCCTGGAACTCCGCCCATGTGACACGATGCCCTGCTGGTTGAGCAGCAAGGTATTCTGCCCACCATGCCCCAGCAAAGCCGTGAAGCTGTTGAGCGGCATACAGAGTCTTCGAGAATTCGTCACATCGGATCAACCCAAGCTTGGACTCAATGACACGTAACCAGTGATTTGCTTCACAATGGTCAGCCGCCTCGGAGAATACCGGCGGTTGTGTCGCCAAGAAATCCAGATACGTGCTCTGGGTTGGCATGTGATGTTGAGCTTCTAGATCTATGCCTTGTTGAACTAGAGTTTGGAGAGTTTCATTCATTTTGGCCATAATTTCCGCCAATCCGGTTGGCGATGGCTCTTGTGATGAAGTCGAGTCATTCCCACCTCGACTGGAACCTCCAATCTCCATTTGAGAATGTGTACGTACCATACTGCACGAAACAAGATTTTGAGTCAATCAAAATTCTATCTCAGTAGTAAGTAAAGATAAGTAAAACATGAACATGTCATGAACTTTATGAAAGCATAACCACATTCATGTTTAAACAAATCTTATGTACGCTAAGCTAATCAGCGGGACTACCCTGACCAGCTCACACAAACTCCAAATTTTACTCAAGTCATCAACAGATTCTAGACTTGAGTTCAATACCAAAGTTTTAGTAAACTTCAGTAGCTTTCCAACAAGTACTTATGTGCTCCTTAAGGAATTTTCTACAGGAAGTTATGGCTTAAAAACAGAAAGGTCCAGAGAGGTTTTTGCTACTGTCCTGGTTTGAACAGTTTGCCTTCAACTGGACTTTTCACCCATGTAACGTGTGATTCTGCTCTGGAGGCCTACAAGGAAATTGTAGAGCACTTGAAAATATTTCCAGAACTGTATCATACCCCTTATTTGGGTCAAGCTACTCAGAGTTATGCTCTGTTAAAGTCCAGCAAGAATTCCTGCCAGAAACAGAGCACTCTGTTTTTGAAAACTTTGACACCTAGTTATACTCTCATTTGAATCTTAGCTCAAAATAAGAGTTCAATAACTAATATTTGTTTCAAACTTCCATTTTTAGTTGAAAGTTAGCTCATGAATCATTTCTTCATAGGGAAGAGGTTCTTATGTGTAGTACGGTGTCGATGCACCGTAAGAATCATGTCGGTACTACGTAACCTCACCAAATAAAAATCCTAACCGGATTACACCGGCATATACGTACTATCAGTGGCACTAAGACGGTATCTCGCACACGTGTACTACACGGGATACGTACGTGGTTAGTACCTGCAGAAGATCACTCAATAGTGGTGCACTCAAAGGTTGTTTCATTACAGGCAGTTCCATACTTGAAAGTAAATACAAACGCCCGTATCATTGCCATACGGCCGTCCTTGAGTTAAGTCACGTCTCAAGGTACGTGATCGTGTTTCAACACCACACGACGGGGAACCCGAGTATGTCATGAACGGGTCGTCATGGTTGGGAATGTTATCAACCCAACGGATACCACCTACTGCCCTGCAGGGCACGCCGATGGCAAGCGCTGCGTATGTCCTCCTGGGCTATTTCCAGATGAACACACTATCGCGTTACTGACCACACGATGGGGTCTCCACTTACTTGCCTAATGCACGCTAGGGATCAGCGTTTCATATGAACTCAGGAACATGGAGAGTCCAAGAGTTCATATTGACGTCTCACACAAAGCTGTGAGACCTATCCCTGAACCACTTTCCTCGTCAGGGGAGCTAACCGAAATCGACCCGCTTTCGGTGGCGTTCCTTACCATTCTTACCTGAACGTAGGTGCGTCGTTACATAATGAAAATTCAGAATCAAAACACATATGTTAGTCTTGCCACTTATGTAACTATACTACTATAGTCCTTATGTGGGCCTAATATCGTTTCCTCACCGTATCCTAAGTTTTTGTAGTAATACGCTCCTTATTCCGTGCGCTATTACCAATGCGGCTCTGATACCACGCTGAGGGGGGCCCGACCTCCATCACGGGGCCGTGCCGCCTTGCCCGAGGAATCGCATTGGGTGGTGCCGTGTTATGCGGCACCCAACAGCACACATATAAGGAACACAGTATTACATAAATCAAAAGCGGAAGGTTACAATTATTATTTGTAAATAATTTACACAAATTAGCTACAGCGGAAGTCTATAACCAGCTCACGTTGAATAACTATGAAGCACCGAGAAGAGGTCCAGCCCGCGGACTCCTCTCGCTAGCAACACGAAGACAAGGCAGCGGCTAGGTTCTCCAAGTGTGACATGACTTGGAAGTTTCCGAGTCTCACCGGACAACCTTCGTTATAGCGTTGATGTTTACCTGCAAAACCACTTATATAGCAAGAGTGAGCACAAAGGCTCAGCAAGACTTAACCGTCTCTCCTAAAGCATGCAACTCTACATGAGGGTAACTTAAGACCTATCCTGTAATTTGCGAAAAGACTCGCCTACGAGTTCATCCTTAACTTTCAGATTTTAGCCATAATAGTAGTGACCTTGCGCCCAGCAACATTGGAACTCCACAATCAAACAAGAAGCGCTTCATTCCAATGCTACTTGTCCCAAGGGGAAAAATAAATTTAGTTTGCTCTATCTCTACTTCAAACATGGTTTTCATGCAACTTAACATAATCACAACAGCAATTATACTTTTTTGCAAACTGTTTCCACACAAGTTGATTAACTACGTCACAACATGGGAGCAAGCGGTACTCAATAACCGCGAGGGACGGTGATTCGAATCAAACACTACCCGGATAACTCGACACATACGCCCGCCTCTGAAGACCCAACTCTGGCGTCCTTCATTACGTCGTATGTGGCAACCTTTCTCAGGACACTAAACTGTAGAACCGGTCGCGCCGTCTCGGGCTCATAGGTCTAACGAGACGATGTGGTATGCCTCTACAGTCCAGTGAACCTGGTACATCGGTTTCCTGGTTCCCATATATCAGTAAGCATCCGGTACACAACTCAATACTTGCTCCTGGACGCGGCATACGCATCGGTCCTTAACCGACACAGGCAGAGCTACTCGACCAAGACCTCGTCTTGTCGCAGCCTAACCCCTCTGCCCGGTCTCATCTTTAGAAATGTAAACTTTAGTTTGCTTCCTTTCCCAACCACACTTATGATCTTCTGAACTATAGCTCGCGAGTAGTTTCCAACTACTCGTCTTCTACCGGATGCCCTAGTCTATTTAGCATGGCCTTCTTCTACATCGATAACACAATTCTACCCTCGACCTCAGGGTTCATTTTTGGTTAT
This sequence comes from Neostapfia colusana, assembly GCA_030760725.1. NCBI lineage: Eukaryota > Viridiplantae > Streptophyta > Magnoliopsida > Poales > Poaceae > Neostapfia > Neostapfia colusana. The sequence continues at coordinate 92,778,731 of JASWHV010000001.1, forward strand.
GCAAGTGGGGTATAAAACATCCTTGACCTAATGCACATACAAACTAAGACCCATAGTAGTGAACAAAGTAAATACTTTAGAAAATAACTTAAGTGCAAACCGGGGCTTGCCTTGGTTTTGCAGGTGTCTAAAGTCAGATAAGATGAAGTTAGTTGCTGATGATAACTTGAAGCTTAATCCCTGCCTTCTTGCTCCTTGATCAAATCTTCACTTATCCACGTTTAAGCACTACACGTTATGAATATGCATATATGTTTAATAATAAAACTTTTTGCTAACAAATGCTACAGACAAGTTTAAAACTGGAACTTTGTTTAAGAATTTAAAATGACACTGGAGGTGGTGGTTTGGATGTGTGTCTAAGCACTATCCTCAAGTGAGAAGTGAGGTTCATCACTTGGGTGGGGAGATCAACTAATGGTTGAACAGAACACTAATGATCCAGGGCTCCAATGGAGCTGGGAATTTTCTTGGGAGTTCCTTGTCACAAGAAAGTTCTCTGGACCAAAATTCAGAACATTTTACTAAGCGGATCACCCAGAATAATTCCCTAAGCATTTAAGCATAAAGGAATTAATTCTGATTAAACTTGCACTTTCATGCAAATCTAAGTGAAATCTAATTTCATACGTAGCTCAGGAAGTATGCCTAAATTTTCATAGGATTTTTGGAGCTAAGGAATGGCTAGAACTGAATTTCCAAGTTTTGGAAATTCTCTGAAAATGTTTCTGTACTTATTTGAATACAGAAACTTGGAATTAGAATTACCCTAGCTAAATCAACTCTAAATGAACTGAAACTTTTACAGGGGTCTCCTAATACCCTAAAGAATATCCTGGCAAAATTTGGGAAATTTTGGATGAACCAAACTCCCTCTAAAATTCTTTTGCTGAAAAGCTTTACAGAATTTTCCAGAATTTCCTATTGGTTTTCATGCAAATTGGGTTGTACATTTGAATAGAGCTCTTCATCCTGAATCCAACCCAATTTGAATCACTAAATTTGGAGCTTCCTAGCAAAAGTTATGAGGTTCTAAAGTTTGAACCAAATCTGGAATTCAAATTAATTCGGGAAAAATTCAAACTCTGCCTGTGGGTCCACCTTACACGTGTCAACCGCCGGAATCACGCCACACGGGGCCACAGACCTTTTCCCGCGCCACCACACGGGATCACACGCCACAGCTGATCCGGAGTTTTAATCTTCAGCTGCTGACACGTGGGCCCGGTGGGGTCTTCTTCTTCCTCTCGCTCCCGCGCCTCCCCCTCGCCGGCGCTCCACTGGAGCTCGCCGGACCCGGCTTCCCGGCCACCCCTCGGCCGAAGGCTCGCCGCCTGGGGGTTTTCAGGGTCGGGGAACAAGTCTGCGGGGTTGGCTCGGGCTGCCGGTGGCCGGAAGTAGGCCGGCGACGAGCCGCGGCCTTCGGTGATGATCGGCACCGTCGCCCAAGCACACTAGCCCGCCAAAAGCTCGGCGGATCCGCTCTAAAGCATCAGTGGAGGTCAGTCGAACTCGGCATGGCCTCAAACTGGCTAGGAAATGGCGGCAACTCGGTTGTCACCGTGCGACCTAGGGCGATTTCGGGGAAAACTGGAAAAACTCGAAGAACCGAGGGTTTCCTCAACGGTCCTCCCTAGTTCTTGATCCAACGTGCCCGCACGGATGTCTACAACTGGGTTTCTAGGTCTGGTGATGAGTGGTGCACCGTGCTTCTCTAATTTCTCGGTCTGCTGCCTACGGTTCATATCGCATGTCCGCGGGAAAAGTTAAATTCCGGCGAGCACGGGCTGTGGCATGCTGCCGGCGTTGCTGTGAAGCAAGAAGAGTTACAGGCGCACCTTTTCGCTTTTGCAACTCAACGGGAGGTGCTCTGTTGTGGCTGGGCGATGGATTCTTGCAGTGGCGACTTAGCCCGGTGCCGTGGGGAAGGATTGAGCTCGCCGCCGGGCTTCCCGTGGGTTTAGCACCGATTTCTTGCGTCGGTCACGTTCAGTGAGGTCTCGCGACGCGGTGGAGGGACTCAGCACGGCGTGCGACTCGTTGAGCTGACCGGGCGTCGAGGAACCGACCGTGTTCTTCCGTGCGGCAGCAGCTCGGCGACGAGAACGCGAGGTGACCGACGGCAGCTGTGGGAGGCGGTTTGCGGGAGCGTCGTTCACTCGGTGGGGTTGATAAGGGCGCGAGCAAACCGACTCCGGAGCAGCTCGGGAGGTGCTTCCGGTTCCTCGGTCGGCAGCGTGTGGCGCCTCGCGGTGGCTCGGTGTGAGGTCGGGTGTGAACTGAGAACAGAGTGACTTCGGCAGTAAGTTAGGTCCCCCTCCTCTCACTGACCAGTGGGCCCCACAGCTCCCCTCTGCCCCAAAATATCTCCAAATTTTTGACACATTGTAAATTCATCCATGCAGGCCCCAAATCCAAAAGCCATTTTGACATTTGACAATTTGTGACACAGTTTCAAATTTAAATTCAAATTTGGATGGAATTCACAAGTCCCTTTGATATTCATATCAAAGCACCTCCAAATTTGCTCCAAATTTGCCCCCTCTACAATTTGAACCTGGGGAGTTTGAATATGCCCTCTGATCTATGAGTTGGTCATTGCAAATACAACTTTTTAAACATCAGTTTGCATTTTCCTCTTTGGAGATGGCCCCTCCTCTTTTGGAAGTGACCCTCTTAATTCAAACTGAATTCAAAGTTTTTATCGCTCATGCCAACACTTTCATGAGTAAACAAAAGCTTTTGTAAGTCCCATTTCTTGCATATAAACTTAAATTTATTCATAGCTCAAGTTTTCTATTCACAAGTTTTGGGACTTTTACAGACGTGGCCCCTTGAGGGCCGTCTATTTTAAATCGCACGGTAGAAATAAAACCCGAGCGTACCAGTTCGGCGATCTTATCTGAGCCGTCTATTTTAAATCGTATGGTCCACATCAGCCCCGCGTTATAAAGGCCGGGATCTCGGAAAACACGAGCTAGCCCCAGAAACTTCTGATCTTGCCACTGGAACTTCATAAATTCGTGTAAATTCATTGAAAAAACAGTTTTAGCCCCTGGACTTAATAACAATTAGGAAAACGCCTCTGTTATGTGTAGTTAGACCCCTGGAAATTTATTAAATAGCAAATTAGACCCTGCAGTAGGGTGGATTTACCTTTTTGACCCTATATGATATTAAATTTAGAAATTTGAATATGTGACTAGCATTTAAATTTAAAATGTAAGGCAAACATGTGTGCAAATTCAAATTTAAACTCTCCTACCACTTGGAAAACTTTAGAATGAGTTAAAAATAGATTTTTGGCTGAAATGAAATCTGTCTAAATGTTGTTCATATTTATTAGTTCTAGAAACACATTTTTAGGATAGGAAATAATTCTAAAAACTGATAAAACAAATTTAAATTAGTTCACATCAGAGGAGAAGTTCAAAAATATATTATTTAATATTTTAGATCAGAACCTATTCTGTTTAGATGATATGTCCCACTATTTAATATTAAAACTCACTTTTAGGCATAGAAAATAAATCTGCAAATATAGGAAAATAGGTATGCATAATTAGAAAATGATAAATGAAGTCTCCAAATCCAAAAACTTCAGTTTAGGATTTGGTAGAGGATCTGAAAACCTATTTGGTGTAGGGAATTACCTTTCATGCAAACTTGGTAGCTAAGAAGTGTATTAATTAAATATAAAGAATTTGTTCAAATTGAAAATTCATATATAGTGTGCAAACAGAAATCTGAATACAAAAGTTAGAAATCATATACATATGTTAAAAGTGCATGTAGGTCAAAAATCAACACATGTAGAGTAACCACAACACTTAGAAATGTGAATGACTTTCATAGGTATGTATGTGTGGTTTGAAAGTGTGAACTATGTCTTATGGATTGTTGTTTTCTTTTGCTATGTGTATTGGCATGAGTAGAACCTGCCCCAGATCAAGTTCTCCCTTTCCAAGACCAAGACTTTCCATTCCCAGAGCAGCAGGAAGAAGGCAAGTGTCCTTGACCACTTTGATCCTATGCTAGGATGTGTAGATAGAATTATTTGCATTGTCAATTGAAATATGAAACCCATGCTAGGAAGTTTCCTTAGAATTGCATTATCTTGTTTCCTTGTAGCATGGGTTGGGATCTATTTTATCATGTCATTTATTTATATGCTTATGCTTAGCCATGCTTAGAATGGGACAATTGTGATATGAGATCATCAATTTATTTACCTTACTCTTGAATGAGATATTATGAGTTATGTAGAGGTAGGGATTGAGGCAAGTTGGATGATTTGGTTGGTGCTGGGTGCACGAGACTCGGGTTTGTGTTTAGTACTTGCCTGGATCCTAAGGACCAGTTCATGGAGCATGTAACCTGGCTTTACCGTACCAACCACATGCTGAGATGGGGCAGCTTGGCCAATTAATTAGATGTATCCTCGGCGTAGTATGGGTGTGTTGGATGGTGCGGGGAATAGGTGTCAGCTGGACTACCATATGAACCGCAAGACTCAAGAGGGGGCCACTGCAGCGGGGTTGGAGCCTCTTGTATGCTGTTAGGGGTGAAACCTTAGTGGGCCCATGCTCGTCGGGAATCCCTTTGTAAAGGCTTCGTAGTGATCTCCTGGCTACACACCTGGGAAGTGTGAATGTGGTTCGCGGCCACGGGCAAAATGGAGGTTCTTTTAGTCCACTCGGCATCGGGGGATGAAATCACTACATGTGGGTACAGTGGTGCAAACTCTGTAGAGTCAAAACTGTCATGACAGCCGTGCTCACGGTCAAGAGCGGCCTGGACTTATTCATGATTAGAGGATGAGGAATTCGGAAGTTGAGGATGTTAAGCGGAGAGCTTAACATTGGAAATGATGTTATGGTTACTTGATTTTGATGATGGGTTGGGAGATTGGGACCATTTCACCCGTGTAGTAATGTAGGTGCTTAATAAGCTAAGGTGATAGGTATTAATTGCGTAGGGCTTTAACCATGAGTTCAACCTTTCCTTGCTCTAGCCATGCATGACATAACTTTCCGACACTTGCTGAGTACCAACGGTACTCAAACTTGCATATTTGTTGGTTTAAATTGCTGCTCAGGTCAAGGGGATGATGTGGTGTTCAATGACCAAGACTTCGGACCCGAAGAAGGATTCTAGGTTCATGGAGTCCCCCGGGCAACGCCTGTGACGGAGCCAACAAGATTTATATTCCGCTGCTGTTTTACTTACATGTTATGAACTTATTATCGTCCATCGAGACGTATGCTATGTAAGACATATTTATATTCGACACCTGGCTTGTAATAAATGATGCTTCACTATTTGTCATCACATGTATGAGAGAATGATCCTAGCATACATGTGATATTCAGTCGGTTGTTCTTTCAGAAAAACCGGGTGTGACAGAAGTGGTATCAGAGCCAAGGTTGCCCGTAGGAACGTGGACCTAGGTAGAAATGGACGTATTTAAGGACCCTATTTTCTTAAAAACTATTTAACAAAAGTGTTGGTGGAAGGTGTTATTTAATTGGGTCACTTTATTCATCTTACCCCAACTTTTATTCAAAATACAATTTTTGTTTAAATCCTATCTAACTTAATTTTAAATGCTTTATGTTTTAGATGGTTCGCATGATCCGCACCGCCCGCAAGTCCAACGGAGGGAGAGTTCCAGTAGTTGCCCTTGCCTTGAGAGAGGAGAACCGTCCGGTGACATACCACTCCTACGGATTAGCAGTAGGAGGCTTGTTGCACCGTCTTCGTCGTATGCTCCACGCTGCCGGCAATACGGGCAAGCTAATCATACACTACAGCTCCACCCGGACCATCCGTGAGAAGCGGGAAGAATGGAGTTCAGAAATGAGGATTATCCATGAAAATCAGCTGCTCAAGATCCACGCTCTCCAGCTTGTCGTGCGACACAGGTCGATGCTGAGAAGGATGCCACCTGGGAGGCCATCATCTGCCAGAGTTACATCAACCGTCGACACCTGGACAGAACTGAGTACATGTATGTCCTCCAGCGTGAGAGTGGCACTGCGGAGTACAAGTACCCGCCAGTGCAGCAAGGGACTTCCCATGAGCACATGGACCTGTGCTTGGAGGATGCTTCTATGCTCAGCACTCGACTGCAGGAGTGCCAGCAGGAGCTTCAGGATGTTCGTGACACCTTGAGGGAGACTGAGGTGTTGCTTCGTGCCAGCTTGAGGGCAAGAGAAAAAGGAGATGGGAATGAACTGTGTGTCACCGTGAATGACACGTGGACTCCTGACTCCCCAGACCGCCGGGCGAGCAGGCGTCGCCGCACTTCTCCACCAGCAGCTTCCCCATCCAAATCGGAATCAGAGGGCAGCCGCAATAATGTGGAAGACCCCGAAGAGCCAGCTCAGTGATACGAGTCGTTTAGAGTCCTTTCCCTTATCTCAGCAGGTTATCGAGTAGTCGAGTCAATACATTAGTTATTTGTTTGTTAATGCTTGCTATGTGACGTGAGTCGTGGAAGCCATGGGCATTTGTCCACAACCTCGTCTTTAGGTTGCTTTGCCTTGATGTGTGAACCCCTATGAATTAAGAGTGCATTTATTTTTCGCGTGAGACGTGACTCCCAAAAATCTACGTGAAACCCTTAGAAAATGTTAATATATTAAGACCTCAAAAGTTTAAATTTAAACAAGCAGTTTGGAAAGTTAATACGTAATGCTTTAAGTTAACATTTGGTTGATCATGATAGATGGCTGGAAGAGGAAAGGGTCGTGGTGCCAACCCCACCAACAACAACGATGAGGCTGGCAACCCTCATCTTTCTGGAGGACAAGACAGGGGTGGTCGCCGTGAAGGAGCTGACCCTATCCACCAAATGCTTGAAAATCAGAATCAGCTCATCCAGAGTCTAACTCAAGTGGTGGCCAACTTGCACCAAGCTCCACCCCCACAAGCTGCACCATGCCAACAAAGGTAGAGTGAGTTTCTGGGGACTCAACCCCCAAAGTTTGTAAGTGCTGCTGAACCTCTGGAGGCAGATGACTGGTTAAAGACCATAGAAAGCAAGATGAGGATCATACAGTGCCAAGGGTATGAGAGGGTGCTGTTTGCCTCTCACCAATTGCATGGACCTGCTGCTGATTGGTGGACCGCATACGTGGCAGCCCATCATGACCCCGAGAACATCACTTGGGAAGAGTTCAAGCGCAGTTTCCGCAACCATTACATACCAAGGGGTGAACTTAAAAACAAGAGAAAGGAGTTCTTGGGACTGCAGCAAGGAAACATGACTGTGAGGGAATACCTCACTAAATTCACCCAACTATCCCGTTATGCACCACGGGACATCGAAACGGATGAGCAGAAACAAGACTGTTTTGTGGAAGGACTTACTATGGAAATGCAATGTGCAATGTCCTCCAACGAGTATGAAAGCTTTCAAAAGATGGTAGACAGAGCATTTGTCGTGGAGAGGAAGCTGAAGGCCATGGAAAATGAAAACAAGAGGAAGGCGGGATGGTCACACCAAGCCTCAGGAAGCAACACACGCCCACATCTGATGCAGCAACCCACAGGGAAGATGGGCCGTGCCGTGGTACCCTACTCAACACCGAGAGGGTACAATCCAAACTTCAGGCCTCCAGCTCCAGTACAGCCGCAACGTCAGTTTGTGCAGCAGCCTCGCCCCACATATCAACCTCAACCAGCAGGACAAGGACCACAGAACAAACCCCAAGACAACAAAGGCCAGGCACCTAAAGTTGGGGTGCAATGCTTCAACTGTGGTGAAGTGGGGCACTACGCCCACAAATGCCCAAATAAGAAGCCCATGCAGCCACAACAGCATAATGTGATGCGAGGACGGGTGAACAACGTGACCATGGAGGAAGCGCAAGAGGCACCTGACGTGGTAATTGGTAAGTTTCCTGCCAATTTACACATTGCAACCCTGTTGTTTGATTCTGGTGCTACCCACTCGTTCATTGCTCAAGGGTTTGTTAAGAAGCATGATCTAGCAACAACACAAATGAACCATATGCTAGCAGTGAACTCTCCAGGGGGAGAAATAAGGACAAGACAAGTGTGCCCCAACGTGAATCTAGACATTAAAGGGGTAGTACTTACCGCAAACCTCATAGAGACTCACAAGGCATAGATATTATTTTGGGTATGGATTGGTTGACCAAACATAAGGGAATCATCCATTGTTCGACAAGAACGGTGGAACTAACTCACCCTAGTGGAACAAGGGTGAAGTTCATAACTGCACAAGAACCTAGGAGGGACCTTAATCACGTTGAGGTGGAAGTGGTGGAGATCAGGATCATTAGGGAATATCCAGATATTTTTTTGGAGGAGTTGCTAGGTATGCTTCCCGATCGTGAAGTGAAATTCGCGATTGAGCTAGTGCCTGGAACAGCCCCGATATACAAGAGACCTTATCGGATGGACTCCAAACAGCTGGAAGAACTCAAGGAACATTTAAGAGAATTGACAGAGAAGGGGTACATTCGTCCTAGTTCCTCACCATGGGGAGCTCCAGTGATATTTGTGCCCAAGAAGGACGGGACCCAAAGGTTATGCGTAGACTACCGTGCGTTGAATGAAGTAAACATCAAGAACGAATACCCATTACCACACATTGAAGACTTGTTTGATCAGTTGAGGGGAGCTTGTGTGTTCTCGAAATTTGATCTCAGGTTGGGATACCACCAACTTTAGATAAGGCAAACTAACATTCCAAGGACAACTTTCGTATCTCGGTACGGACTGTATGAATACACCGTCATGCCTTTCGGGCTAACTAATGCCCCGGCATACTTCATGTATCTCATGAACAAGGTATTCATGGAATATCTGGACAAATTTGTGTTGGTTTTCATTGATGACATTGTCGTCTTCTCCGAAGATGAAGAAGAACATGAGGGACATTTAAGGTTGGTGTTGCAAAAGCTAAGAGAACACCAACTATATGCCAAGTTGAGCAAGTGTGAGTTTTGGCTGAAGAGAGTTCCCTTCTTAGGACATATAATCTCGGAGGGAGGAATCTCCGTAGATCCCGCCAAGATCGAGGATGTGCAGAAAGTGGAACACCCCTGAAAATGTCGGGGAAGTTCGAGGCTTCTTAGGATTGGCTGGGTATTATCGACGGTTTATCGAGGGTTTCTCACAGATTTCAAGATCCCTCACCAAATTGTTAGAGAAGGCAATCACATTCACATGGACACCGCAGTGCGAGACGAGTGCTAGTTATGCCAGATATGCAGAAGAACTTTTCGGTGTACTGCGATGCCTCTGGAAACGGGTTGGGATGTGTTCTCATGCAAGAGGGGCATGTCGTGGCTTATGCGTCCCGGCAGCGCCGGAAACACGAGAAGAACTATCCTACGCATGACCTAGAGCTAGCCGCAGTGATACACGCGTTGAAGATTTGGCGGCATTACCTGATGGGGAAGAGGACGGAGATATATACGGATCGTAAGAGCTTAAAGTATATTTTCACACAGCCAGATCTCAACCTCAGACAAAGGAGATGGTTAGAGCTAATCAACAACTTTGATGTGGGCATCAACTATCATCCTGGGAAAGCGAACATCGTGGCAGATGCTTTAAGCCGGAAGGTGCAGGTCAATAGGTTGAGCTTAAAGGACATGACTACATAATTGAAGGAAGAGGTTGTAAAACTCAATCTATGTCTGGTGAATAGCGGTGAGGCCATCGCCATGGAAGTGGACTCCACACTAGAGCAAGACAAACGCAACGGTCAGAAGAATGACGAGAAGATACAAGAGATTAGAGAACTCATCAAGGATAATAAAGCCCCTGGGTTCAGAGAGGATGAACAAGGTACGGTGTGGCACGGGAAAAGAATTTGTCTGCCTGAAGTGAAGGAGATCCATAAATTGATTTTGAAGGAGGCTCATGATTCCGACTATTCCATTCATCCTGGGAGTACAAAGATGTATCATGACCTCAAGAGCAGGTATTGGTGGTATGGCATGAAGCGAGATGTCGCGGAACATGTTGCCCTATGTGACACATGTCAGTTGGTCAAAGCAGAACATCAACGACCCGCAGGATTATTGCAACCACTCAAAGTGCCTGAACGGAAATGGGAAGAAATAGGTATGGACTTCATAGTGGGACTACCCAGAACCCAATCGGGATATCATTCGATATGGTCATCATCGACAGGCTAACCAAGGTAGCTCATTTCATCCCCGTGAAAGAAAGCTACAGCGGATCCAAATTGGCGGAATTGTACATGTCAAGGATCGTGTGTTTCCATGGAGTGCCAAAGAAGATAGTGTCGGACCGAGGGACACAGTTCACCTCAAGGTTCTGGTAGAAGTTACATGAAACCATGGGAACTCATCTAAATTTTAGTTCTGCCTATCGCCCCCAGACTGACGGGCAGACGAAAAGAACCAATCAGATCCTTGAGGATATGCTGAGAGCGTGTGCGCTCAAGAACAATAGGAGTTGGGATAAGAACTTACCGTATGCAGAGTTCTCCTATAACAATAGCTATCAGGCTAGTATGAAGATGTCACCATTTGAGGCTTTGTATGGGAGGAAGTGCAGAACTCCACTATTTTGGAACCAAACCAGGGAAAGTAAAGTGTTTGGACCCGAAGTACTACAAGAAGCCGAGGCGAAAGTGAGGGAAATCCGCAACAACTTGAGGATAGCACAAACCCGACAAAAGAGCTATGCCGATGTACGGAGAAGAGAGCTCGTTTTCAACGTGGGGGACTATGTCTATCTCAAGGTGTCCCCTATCCGAGGACTTCGTCGGTTCAAGGTAAAAGGGAAATTGTCACCCCGATACATCGGACCCTTTCAGATTCTGGAGAGGAAAGGCGAAGTGGCATATCAACTAGAACTACCGGCTCGCCTATCAGATGTGCACGACGTATTCCATGTGTCACAGCTCAAGAAATGTCTAAGGACGCCTGAAGAGATGTTACCCATGAATGAGGTTGACGTAGGAGAGGATCTGTCTTATGCCGAGCAACCGGTCAAGGATTTGGAGACAATGGAACGCATCACAAGAAATAAAACAATTCGGATGTGCAAGGTGCAGTGGAAGCATCACTCGGAAGAGGAAGCCACATGGGAGCGAGAAGACGAGCTTAAGGCAAAGTTTCTGGAATTGTTTTCCTAGAACCACCAATCTCGAGGACGAGATTTCTTTTAAGGGGGGTAGAGCTGTAACACCCCAAAACCAGTTAAAGAGGGGAATTTAAAAATTTTTGGACGTATTGCATGTGGTGCAGAAATTCAAATTCAAACTGGAATTCAAATTCAAATCAGAACAGAAAAGAAAAGCAAAAAGAAAAAGAAAAAGAAAAACCGAAACCGGCCAGTGGGCCGAAACGCACTAGCCGGCCCAATTCCCCCCCGCGCCAGCCCAAGACCGCGCGCCCCCTCTCTTCCTCTCACTGACACGCGGGGCCCGCGTGTCATCTCCTTCCTCCCGCGCGCCAACCGACCCGGACACTTCCCCCGCCCCTGATCGCAACTGATCTCCGGAAACCCGCGCCCCCAGCCTGATTTCCGGTCCCGGACGCCTCCAACTCGATCCCAACAGACCGCCGCCCTCCCTCGCCTATTTAAACGCCGACAATCTCCCTGTCCCCCCCCCCCGATGAGATGGCCCGACCTCGATCACGGGGACGTGCCGCCTCGCCCGAGGAATCGCATTGGGTGGTGCCGTGTTATGCGGCACCCAACAGCACACATATAAGGAACAATGTATTACATAAATCAAAGCGGAAGCTTACAACTGTTCTTCGTAAATAATTTACATAAAATAGCTGCAGAGGAAGTCTATAACAAGCTCACGTTGAATATCTAAGAAGCACTCGAGAAGAGGTCCAGCCTGCGGACTCCTCTCGCTAGCAACACGAAGACTTGGCAGCGGCTAGGTTCTCCATGTGATACATGACTCAGAAGTTCCCAAGTCTCACCGGACAACCTTCTTTATAGCGTCGAAGTTTACCTGCAAAACCACTTATAAAGCAAGAGTGAGCACAAAGGCTCAGCAAGACTTAACCGTCTCTCCTAAGACATGAAACTCTACATGAAAGTAACCTAAGACTTAAGCCTGTCATTTGCAAAAAGACTCGCCTACGAGTTCATCCTTAACTTTCAGATTTTAGCCATAATAGTGGTAAACTTGCGCCCAGCAACCTTGGAACTCCACAATCAAACAAGAAACGCTTCATTCCAATGTTACTTGTCCCAAGGTGGAAAAATAACTTTAGTTTGCTCTATTTCTACTTCAAACATGGTTTTCATGCAACTTAACATAATCATAACAGCAATTATACTTTTTGCAAACTGTTTCCACACAAGTTGATTACTACCTCACAACATGGGAGCAAGCGGTACTCAATAACCGCGAGGGACGGTGATTCGAATCAAACACTACCCGGATAACTCGACACATATGCCCACCTCTAAAGACCCAACTCTGGCGTCCTTCATTACGTCATATGTGGCAACCTTTCTCAGGACACTAAACTGTAGAACCAGTCGCGCCGTCTCGGGCTCATAGGTCAAACGAGATGATGTGGTATGACTCTACAATCCGGTGAACCTGATACATCAGTTTCCTGGTTCCCATATATCAGTAAGCATCCAGTACAAAACTCAATACTTGCTCCTGGACGCGGCATACGCATCGGTCCTTAACCGAAACAGGCAGAGCTACTCGACCAAGACCCCGTCTTGTCGCTTCCTAACCCCTCTGCCTGGTCTCATCTTTAGAAATGTAAACTTTAGTTTGCTTCTTTTCCCAACCACACTTATGATCTTCTGAACTATAGCCCACGAGTAGATTCCATCTACTCGTCTTCTACCGGATGCCCTAGTCTATTTGGCATGGCCTTATTCTACAGCGATGACATAATTCTACCCTTGATCCCAGGGTTCTTTTTGGTCATGCAAGTGGAGTATAAAACATCCTTGACCTAATGCACATACAAACTTTGACCCATAGTAGTGAACAAAGTAAACACTTTAGAAAACAACTTAAATGCAAACCGGGGCTTGCCTTGGTTTTGCAGGTGACTAAAGTCAGATGATATGAAGTTAGTTGCTGATGACTTGAAGTTCAATTCTTGCTCCTTTATCGAAGCTCAACTTCTTCTTTACTTCTCCACGTTTAATCACTACACGTTATGAATATGCATAAATGTTTAATTGTAAAACTTTTCGCTAACAAGTGCTAAATACAAGTTTTAAAACTGGAACTCTGTTTAAGAATTTAAAATGAAACTGGGGGTGGTGGTTTGGGTGTGTATCTAAGCACTATCATCAAGTGAGGAGTGAGGTTCATCACTTGGGTGGTGATCTCCTAATTGGTTGAACAGAACACTATTGATCCAAGGCTCCAATGGAGCTGGAAATTTTCTTGGGGGTTCCTTGGCACAAGAAAGTCTCCTGGACCAAAATTCAGGACATTTCACTAAGTGGATCACCCAGAACTATTCCCTAAGCATTTAGGCAAAGAGGAACTAATTCTGAATAAATTTGCACTTTCATGCAAATTAAAGTGAACTACAATTTCATACATAGCTCAGGGAGTATGCCTGAATTTTCCTAGGGTTTTTGGAGCTAAGGAATGTCCAGAACTGAATTTCCAAGTTTTGGAAATTCTCTGAAAATGTTTCTGTATTTATTTGAATGCAGAAACTTGGAATTAGAATTACCCTAACTAAATCAACTCCAAATGAGCTGAAACTTTTACAGGAGTCTCCCCATATACTAAAGAACATTCTGGCAAAATTTGGGGATTTTTGGATGAACCAAACTCGTCTAAAATACTTTTGCTGAAACGCTTTAAAGACTTTTCCAGAATTTTCTATTGGTTTTAATTCAAATTTGGTTGCATATTCGTGTATATCTTTTCATCCTGAATCCAACCCAATTTGAATCACTAAATTTGGAGCTTCCTAACAAAAGTTATGAGGTTCTAAAGTTTGAACTAAATCTGGAATTTAAATTAATTCGGGAAATGTTCAGATTCTGATGGTGGGTCCCTTCTACACGTGTCGGTTGCCGGGGCTAAGCCACAGGGGGCCACAGACCCTTTCCCGCGTTGTCGCAAAGGATCCCGGGGCCGCAGCTGATCAGAAGTTTAAACCCTCCGTCGCTGACACGCCGGGCCCGCCGGTCCTTCTTCCTCCTCCCGACGCCCGCGCGATCCCGCCACCGAGCTCGCCGGAGCTCTCGCCGGGAAAGGTTTCCGGTCCTCGGAACTTGCTGATTTTTGCCGCCCCCATGTATTCTCGCATGAGGAACACGTTTCCGGACTCATCTCCGATCGAGAATGGCCGGAACCCTAGGTGCAACGGCGACTGTGGCTTCGGCAACTTCGGCGACGTCGCTAGGGCGCTGTACTGCCACAACCTTGCCCCGGTTAGCTCCTACAGCATCGCCACGACCTAGGGAGCAACGTCCCTGGTTCTGATCTCGTGAGAAACATCGGCAACTAGGAGCTCACCGTGCGACCTAGGTGGATTTCGGTGAAAACTCAAAAAACCCGAAGAACTGAAGGTTTCCTCGACGGTTCTCTCTAGTTCTTGATCCCACGTGTCCGCACGGGTGTCTACCGCTGGGTTTCTAAGTCTGGTGATGAGTGGTGCACCGTGTTGCCTTAATTTCTCGGTTTTCTGCAGGCGGCTCATATAGCATGTCCGTGGGGAAAACCAAATTCTGGCAAACACGGCTGGTGACAAACTACCAGCGCTTCTATGGAGCAAGAAGGGTTACAGGCGCACCTTTTTGCTTTTGCAGCATGACGGGAGATGCTCCGTGGTGGCCGGGCGACGTGATCTTGCCGCGGAGACTTCCTTCGGTGTTGTGGAGGATAACCGAGCTCGACGCCGACGTTCCGACAGGGCTAGCGCCCGGTTCTTGCTTCTGCCATGCTGAGGGAGGTCCGGCGGTGCTGTGGGGCAGCTTAGCTCGTCGTGCAACGGGGTGGAGCAGCTGGGCGGCGGTGAACCGACGGCTCTCCCCTTTGCGGCCGAGTTTCTCGCCAAGGCGCGCGGCAGTCGGTGAGCAGCGGCTGTGAGGCGGTCGGATGAAGCGTTGCGCTCTCGGTGGGGTGATAAGAGCAACGAAAAATCGACCCCTAGCAGCTCGGGAGGTGGCGGTGACTGCTGCCTCGGTGGAGCGCCACGGCTGTCCGCTTTGGGCTCAGTCTGAACAGAGCAAGAGGCTTGCTTCGGTTGCAAGTCTACCCCATCTTCAGTCCATGACATGTGGAGCCCACAGCTCCTCTCTGCCCCCAAAAGATCTACAAATTTTTGGCACATGCAAATTCATCCATGAGGTACTCAAATCCAAAAGTCATTTGGCAATTTGACCAGTTTTGCCTCAGTTTCAAATTTGAATTCAAATTTCGGTGAAATTTACATGTCCTTTTGATATACATATCAAAGTACCTCCACATTTCCTCAAAATTTGCCTACCTCATAATTTGGGCCTGAGGAATCCAAATATGCCCTCTGATTCTTGAGTTGGCCATTGCAAATACAATTTTTCAAACAACAGTTTGAATTTCCTTTTTGGAAAGGGCCTTCTTTGCCTTGAAGTAAACCATTCAATTCAAACTGAAATTTAAGTCCTCTTTGGTCGTGACCCATCTGAATTTGGGTGAACACTTTGGTTTGCTCCTAGCCCATGCTTGATCAACCTTGGTCCCAAGCTGAACCTTACAAGTTCAGTTTTGACCATGCCCCTCAAATTTGAATTTGAAGGTGATCTCAACCAAGGCTTTGAACAAATGTTATATGAGCTCAAAATCTATCCAATTTTGGAACTTAAACTCTTTAACACCTGAGGACTGCAATGGTCATCTCACATATATGCTTTTGGACCATCTGAACATGAATGCTTTGCAAGGGTTCAAAAATGGGGTTTAAACTTCCCTCCCCCCTACCCATAGAGAATGTGCATATGAGTTAGCTTTTTGGGAGTGAAATCCATTCCAGGGTTAACATGTGTTCAACAGGAGTTAAAGAAGATTTTAGCTCTTCCCACATGTCCATGTTTGAGTTTATCATTTTATGTGACATAACTCAAATCATTCCCTTGTCTAACAGGTTTGAATTCAGCATTAACTCAACATGATCATAGTCCATTCCCTTTTTGGCTCACCCTCAAATCAGAAAGTTGCCACCACATTCTCCTCAATTCAAAGGTATGAGGCTCCATGTGTATCCAAAAGTTTGGCAGCAATTTGAGTTGAGCCTTTGAGACTAAAGACCTCACTGTTGTTCTTTCTCATGTACATGTATGATTAAACATGAGTTTAACTCCACCCTGGTCCACACCTTCAAAGGCATGCTTGAACCCATGTGGTTGCACCTCATGTACACCATTCTATGTAAGAAAGTTTTTTGTAAGTCCCATTTTTCATGAACCAGAAACACAATGACGTTCAATCGTCCGTTCCTTTGCATCCACGTTTTTGGGACTTTTACATTCCTCCCCCCTTAAAAAGAATCTCGTCCTGGGATTCCAATAGGAGAACGAGACGGGAGAGGTAATGCCAAGTGGGATGACGATGAAATTTCTGGATAGTTCCTGCGGAGGTAATCTTTGCTATCCACGTTGTTTCTTCCGTGGTAAGATTACTCCACACCACCTGGTACGATCTTAATACCTGATTTCAGGTGTTCCAGATTCTTTTCCTCGATGGCCTGAACCGGTCGCTTGGTGTAGGTACGATCCGGCTTCAACTAGTCAATTTCTCCGGTGTGGACAGCGATGGTAGCTCTAAAGTTCCTCCGTAGCTGTGACACATGAAATGTGTCGTGAACACCTGCAAGATTTGCTGGTAGTCCAGTTGGTAAGCTACAGTTCCACACTTTTCCGTGATAGCAAGTGGGTCTAAGGCTCGGGGGCAAAATTCCCCCTTTACATCGGACCGGTGAATTCCTTTCATCGGAGACACGCAAATACAACGTGTTCTCCACCGTCGAAATGCAATGGTCTATGCCTTTGACCATCGTGACTTTTCTGTCGGGATTGTATAGCCTCCAAATTCGCTTCTATTGTCCGAACTCAGCCATCGGCTTTGTTGACAATTCAACCCCGAACAGTACACTTTCACCGTACTCACACCACTTCCACGGTGTGCGACATTTCCGTCTGTAGAGCTTCATCTTACGAGGTATAACTGCACGGTCCTTAAACCACAGAGTACCCTCATTGTCCTTCCTGAACCACCTCATCTCTCCATTGTCTATTCCCATCTGTGGGTGAGACATACCCTTGTCTCTCCTTTGCACTTTTGCAATCTCTCATCAGATTGCTGGAATGGGAGCAGTGTTATAAGGTACTCCATACGGAATGACACGGAGACTGGGTTTTTCTTCTTCTAACTTAGCATTCGCCAAGTTATGAACGTGGACTTTCCGACTAAACGTGTCAGCAACCGCGTTCACTTTTTCCCGGACGATAGTGGATCTTGATGTCATACAGTCTTAGGAGCCCCAACCATCTTCGAGAACACCCTGGCATAAACTAGTTGATCAGTTAAACCACCGATGCGGGGCAAGGTCCTTATTCTTTAAAATGACGGCATTGAGCGAACGATAATCAACACTTAATCTTAGTGTCTGGTCCCTCTTCTTAATGAACAGCGCAGAGCAACCCCAAGGTGATGAGCTTGGTCGTATAAAACCTTTGCTCATAGGTTCACTTAGTTGCTCCTTCAACTCCGCTAGTTCATTGGGTGCCATCTTATACAGCCTTCGTGAAATTGGTGTTGTTTCCGGCGTCAGTTCAATCTTGAACTTGACGTCCCGTTAGCCGGCATTGCCCGGTAACTCATCGGAAACACATTGGATATTCACGTCCCACCAGAACATCATCGAGTTTAATCACTCTCGTGGGATAGGCCTAGCCCGTTCTCTTTGCTGTACCGAACGGACTCTTGTGCCTTCATCCAGATTCTTGATCCGTTGAACAGCATTTTCATAACTCAAGTCAAATACAAAAGTTAGAGTTAACTTCAGTATATTTTCAACGAGTATTCATACGCCTTCAGACCATCTCTGGATCAAAAGTTATGATTGATCAAAGCTGACGGATTTTCTGTATAAAATTTGCCAGCATCTCCTTTTTATGTGGCTACTTTATCACCAGTGTATACGAAGATACAATAAGAATCTGAGCCAACTTTGAACTGCAACAATGTTGCACATCTCATAACCTTTCCAATGGTGTATCATAGGCTCCTTAAAGATTTTTCTACAGAAAGTTATGGATTAAAAAACATAAAGGTCCAGAGAGATTTTTGGTACTGTCCTGGTTCTGAACAGTTTGCCATCAACTGGACTTTTCACCAACTTAAAGTGTGATTTTGCTCTCGAGGTCTACAAAGAAATTGTAGAGCACTTGAAAATATTTCCAGAACTGTATCATACACATAAATTGGGTCAAGATACTCAGAGTTATGCTCTGTTAAAGTCTAGCAAGAATTTCTGCCAGAAACAGAGCACTCTGTTTTTGAAAACTTTGACACCTAATTATACTCTCATTTGAATCTTAGCTCAAAATAAGAGTTCAGTAACTAATATTTGTTTCAAACTTCCATTTTTAGTTGAAAGTTAGTTCATGAATCATTTCTTCATAGGGAAGAGGATCAGATGTTTAGTACGGTGTCGATGAACCGTAAGAAGCGTGTCGGTACTACGTTACCTCACCAAAAGAAAATCCTACCTGGATTATACCGGCATATTCGTGTTATCAGTGGCACTAAGACGATCTCTCGCACACGTGTACTACACAGGATAAGTACGTGGTTAGTACCTGCAGAAGATCACTCAATAGTGGTGCACTCAAAGGTTGTTTCATTTCAGGCAGTTCATATTTGAAAGTAAATACAAACGCCCGTATCATTGTCATACGGCCATCCTTGAGTTAAGCCACGTCTCAAGGCACGTGATCATGTTTCAACACCACACGACAGGGAACCCGAGTATGTCATGAACGGGTCGTCACGGTTGGAAATGTTATCAACCCAACGGATACCACCTACTGCCCTGCAGGGCACGCCGATGGCAAGCCCTGCGTATGTCCTCCTGGGCTATTTCCAGATGAACACACTATCGCGTTACTTACCACACGATGGGGTCTCCATTTACTTGCCTAATGCACGCTAGGGATCAGCGTTTCATATGAGCTCAGGAACATGAAGAGTCCAAGAGTTTCATATTGACGCCTCACACCAAGCTGTGAGACCTATCCCTGAACCACTTTCCTCGTCAGGGGAGCTAACCGAAATTGACCCGCTTTCGGTGGCGTTCCTTACCATTCTAACCTGAGCGTAGGTGCGTCGTTACATAATAAAAGTTCAGAATTAAAACACATATGTTAGTCATGCCACTTTAAGTAACTACACTACTATAGTCCTTATGTGGGCCTAATATCGTTTCCTCACCGTATCCTAAGTTTTTGTCGTAATACCATCCTTATTCCGTGCGCTATTACCAATGCGGCTCTGATACCACGCTGAGAGGGCCCGACCTCGATCACGGGGACGTGCCGCCTCGCCCGAGGAATCGCATTGGGTGGTGCCGTGTTATGCGGCACACAACAGCACACATATAAGGAACAATATATTACATAAATCAAAGCGGAAGCTTACAACTGTTCTTCATAAATAATTTACATAAAATAGCTACAGCGGAAGTCAATAACAAGCTCACCTTGAATATCTAAGAAGCACTCGAGAAGAGGTCCAGCCCACGGACTCCTCTCGCTAGCAACACGAAGACTTGGCAGCGGCTAGGTTCTCCATGTGATACATGACTCGGAAGTTCCCAAGTCTCACCGGACAACCTTCTTTATAGCGTCGAAGTTTACCTGCAAAACCACTTATATAGCAAGAGTGAGCATAAAGGCTCAGCAAGACTTAACCGTCTCTCCTAAGACATGAAACTCTACATGAAAGTAACCTAAGACTTAAGCCTGTCAATTGCGAAAAGACCCGCCTACGAGTTCATCCTTAACTTTCAGATTTTAGCCATAATAGTGGTGACCTTGCGCCCAGCAACATTGGAACTCCACAATCAAACAAGAGACGCTTCATTACAATGTTACTTGTCCCAAGGTGGAAAAAATCACTTTAGTTTGCTCTATTTCTACTTCAAACATGGTTTTCATGCAACTTAACATAATCATAACAGCAATTATACTTTTTGCAAACTGTTTCCACACAAGTTGATTACTACGTCACAACATGGGAGCAAGCGGTACTCAATAACCGCGAGGGACGGTGATTCGAATCAAACACTACCCGGATAACTCGACACATACGCCCGCCTCTGAAGACCCAACTCTGGCGTCCTTCATTACGTCGTATGTGGCAACCTTTCTCAGGACACTAAACTGTAGAACCGGTCGCGCCGTCTCGGGCTCATAGGTCTAACGAGACGATGTGGTATGCCTCTACAATCCAGTGAACCTGGTACACTGGTTTCCTTGTTCCCATATATCAGTAAGCATCTGGTACACAACTCAATACTTGCTCCTGGACGCGGCATACGCATCGGTCCTTAACCGACACAGACAGAGCTACTCGACCAAGACCCCGTCTTGTCGCTGCCTAACCCTTCTGCCCGGTCTCATCTTTAGAAATGTAAACTTTAGTTTGCTTCCTTTCCCAACCACACCTATGATCTTCTGAACTATAGCTCGCGAGTAGATTCCAACTACTCGTCTTCTACCGGATGCCCTAGTCTATTTAGCATGGCCTTATTCTACAGCGATGAAATAATTCTACCCTTGTTCCCAGGGTTCTTTTTGGTAATGCAAGTGGGGTATAAAACATCCTTGACCTAATGCACATACAAACTTTGACCCATAGTAGTGAACAAAGTAAACACTTTAGAAAACAACTTAAATGCAAACCGGGGCTTGCCTTGGTTTTGCAGGTGACTAAAGTCAGATGATATGAAGTTAGTTGCTGATGACTTGAAGTTCAATTCTTGCTCCTTTATCCAAGCTCAACTTCTTCTTTACTTCTCCACGTTTAACCACTACACGTTATGAATATGCATACATGTTTAATTGTAAAACTTTTCGCTAACAAGTGCTAAAGACAAGTTTTAAAACTGGAACTCTGTTTAAGAATTTAAAATGAAACTGGGGGTGGTGGTTTTGGTGTGTATCTAAGCACTATCATCAAGTGAGGAGTGAGGTTCATCACTTGGGTGGTGACCTCCTAATTGGTTGAACAGAACACTATTGATCCAAGGCTCCAATGGAGCTGGAAATTTTCTTGGGGGTTCCTTGGCACAAGAAAGTCTCCTGGACCAAATTTCAGGACATTTCACTAAGTGGATCACCCAGAACAATTCCCTAAGCATTTAGGCAAAAAGGAATTAATTCTGAATAAATTTGCACTTTCATGCAAATTAAAGTGAACTACAATTTAATACATAGCTCAGTGAGTATGCCTGAATTTTCCTAGGGTTTTTGGAGCTAAGGAATGGACAGAACTGAATTTCCAAGTTTTGGAAATTCTCTGAAAATGTTTCTGTATTTATTTGAATGCAGAAACTTGGAATTAGAATTACCCTAACTAAATCAACTCCAAATGAGCTGAAACTTCTACAGGAGTCTCCCCATATCCTAAAGAATATTCTGGCAAAATTTAAGGATTTTTGGATGAACCAAACTCCTTCTAAAATCTTTTTTCTGAAACGCTTTAAAGATTTTTCCAGAATTTTCTATTGGTTTTAATGCAAATTGGGTTGCATATTCGGGTAGATCTTTTCATCCTCAACACAACCCAATTTGAATCACTAAATTTGGAGCTTCCTAACAAAAGTTATGAGGTTTTAAAGTTTGAACAAAATCTGGAATTCAAATTAATTCGGGAAATGTTCAAATTCTGAAGGTGGGTCCCTTCTACACGTGTCGGTTGCCGGGTCTAAGCCACACGGGGCCACAGATCCTTTCTCACATTGTTGCAAAGGATCCCGGGGCCGCAGCTGATCAGCAGTTTAAACCCTCCGTCGCTGACACGCGGGGCCCGCCGGTCCTTCTTCCTCCTCCCAACGCCCGCGCGATCCCGCCGCCGAGCTCGCCGGAGCTCTAACCGGGAAGGGTTTCCGGTCCTCGGAACTTGCTGATTTTTGCCGCCCCCATGTATTCTCGCATGAGGAACACGTTTCCGGCCTCATCTCCGATCGAGAATGGCCGAAACCCTAGGTGCGACGGCGACAGTGGCTTCGGCAACTTCGGCGACGTCGCTAGGGCGCTGTACTGCCACAACCTTGCTCCGGTTAGCTCCTACAGCATCGCCACGACATAGGGAGCAACATCCCAGGTTCTGATCTCGTGAGAAACATCGGCAACTAGGAGCTCACCGTGCGACCTAGGTGGATTTCGGTGAAAACTCGAAAAACCCGAAGAACCGAAGGTTTCCTCAACGGTTCTCTCTAGTTCTTGATCCCACGTGTCCGCACGGGTCTCTACTGCTGGGTTTCTAAGTATGGTGATGAGTGGTGCACCGTGTTGCCTTAATTTCTCGGTTTTCTGCAGGCGGCTCATATTGCATGTCTCCGGGGAAAACCGAATTCCGGCGAACACGGCCGGTGACAAACTACCAGCGCTTCTGTGGAGCAAGAAGGGTTACAGGCGCACCTTTTTGCTTTTGCAGCATGACGGAAGATGCTCCGTGGTGGCCGGGCGACGTGATCTTGCCGCGGTGACTTCCTTCGGTGTTGCGGAGGAGAACCGAGCTCGACGCCGACGTTCCGACAGGGCTAGCGCCCAGTTTTTGCCTCTGCCATGCTGAGGGAGGTCCGGCGGTGCTTTTGGGCAGCTTAGCTCGTCGTGCAACGGGGTGGAGCAGCCGGGCGGCGGTGAACCGACGGCTCTCCCCTGTGCGGCCGAGTTTCTCGCCGAGGCGCGGCGCAGTCGGTGAGCAGCGGCTGTGAGGCGGTCGGATGAATCGTTGCGCTCTCGGTGGGGTGATAAGAGCAACGAAAAATCGACCCCTAGCAGCTCGGGAGGTGGCGGTGACTGCTGCCTCGGTGGAGCGCCACGGCTGTCCGCTTCGGGCTCAGTCTGAACAGAGAAAGAGGCTTGCTTCGGTTGCAAGTCTACCCCATCTTCAGTCCATGACATGTGGAGCCCACAGCTCCTCTCTGCCCCCAAAAGATCTCCAAATTTTTGGCACATGCAAATTCAGCCATGAGGTGCTCAAATCCAAAAGTCATTTGGCAATGTGACCAGTTTTGCCTCAGTTTCAATTTTCGGTGAAATTTACAAGTCCTTTTGATATACATATCAAAGTACCTCCACATTTCCTCAAAATTTGCCTACCTCATAATTTGGGCCTGAGGAATACAAATATGCCCTCTGATTCTTGAGTTGGCCATTGCAAATACAATTTTTCAAACAACAGTTTGAATTTCCTTTTTGGAAAGGGCCTTCTTTGCCTTGAAGTAAACCATTTAATTCAAACTGAAATTTAAGTCCTCTTTGGTCATGACCCATCTGAATTTGGGTGAACACTTTGGTTTGCTCTTAGCCCATGCTTGATCAACCTTGGTCCCAAGCTGAACCTTACAAGTTCAGTTTTGACCATGCCCCTCAAATTTGAATTTGAAGGTGATCTCAACCAAGGCTTTGAACAAATGTTATATGATCTCAAAATCTATCCAATTTTGGAACTTAAACTCTTTAACACCTGAGGACTGCAATGGTCATCTCACATATATGCTTTTGGACCATCTGAACATGAATGCTTTGCAAGGGTTCAAAAACGGGGTTTAAACTTCCCTCCCCCCTACTCATAGAGAATGTGCATATGAGTTAGCTTTTTGGGAGTGAAATCCGTTCCCGGGTTAACATGTGTTCAACAGGAGTTAAAGAAGATTTTAGCTCTTCCCACATGTCCATGTTTGAGTTTATCATTTTATGTGACATAACTCAAATCATTCCCTTGTCTAACAGGTTTGAATTCAGCATGAACTCAACATGATCATAGTCCATTCCCTTTTTGGCTCACCCTCAAATCAGAAAGTTGCAACCACATTATCCTCAATTCAAAGGTATGAGGCTCCATGTGTATCCAAAAGTTTGGCAGCAATTTGAGTTGAGCCTTTGAGACTAAAGACCTTACTGTTGTTCTTTTTCATGTGCATGTATGATTAAACATGAGTTTAACTCCACCCTGGTCCACACCTTCAAAGGCATGCTTGAACCCATGTGGTTGCACCTCATGTACACCATTCTATGTAAGAAAGTTTTTTGTAAGTCCCATTTTTCATGAACCAGAAACACAATGACGTTCAATCGTCCGTTCCTTTGCATCCATGTTTTTGGGACTGTAGGATCAAAGATCACGTGAAAAGCTACCAGAGGGGGGGTGAATGGTAGATTAAAACTTTTCGCAGCGGAAACAACAAAAATCCCTCAGCAAAAAATCAATCGGTTAAAGAAACCGTGTGTGCAAGTGTTTTCAAACGTGTTCAACCGTGACAAATCAAGTAGAGAGGTAGCGAATCAAGTCACGGATCTAATGCAACAAGAATCACTTGAAAACACGAAGTAAAACTTGAGATACGATCAAAACATTAAACAAAGATCAATCTGTTCTACCCGATACAAAACAGATCTGCAACGCTGCAAAGAAACTCGTGTATCTCAAAAACTACAGATCCGAAGCTTGTGAAAATTTCACAGACGATAGATAATTGAGTTGTGAATAGAACCAAAAAAGAATCAAGTCAATTGGATCTGTAAAACTCGAGTTATGAACGAAACACCAAGCAACGTCGGTTTGTCCAGAAACTCGGCGAGAAAGACTTGACAAAAAACAAATCGGACGAACAAGGCACAAAAGCTCCTCGAAACTATGAACTTTATTCAATAGAAACACAAGAGGAACAGCCCAAAGTTCTCTACCCACGAGAGCTCTGGCCTCCCTTGCTTTTATAGCCAGCCCTCAGGCTAAACAATTCAATCTAGGACTCCTACTCCTAATTGGACTCGTATCCTAACTTACCATAACTGCTCAAGACTCTCCTATTCTCAGATAGAAGCAATCGTGAGACTTCCAAACACCTTAGGAACGTCCTAAACATTCCTAAAACAACTCAACTTCGTGCCTAGCACGAAATCCTATCATAACCAACTCAAATCTTCCATATTTGAGCCATATCCGAATCAGCCTCAGCCTGAGTACGCAATCCAGCCTGTTGGACCTTTCCGACCAATTCTTTACGTCCACTTCTCTTCATCACGCCTTAGAACAATGTTGCCACGTCCATTCACTCCTTGCACACGTGCAAACACCTTCCAATGACGTACACGCAACCTTCATATGCACTTCCCTTGATCCAAACATGCTGCGCGACCTCCCGATCAACTCAACCACAGCTCCTCCCGAACTTGGTTGTTGGAACCTCATCTCCTCCCTGAGACTAGTCCAAGGATCCCGTCACCAGCCATGTCTTGAACTCTAGCAACACCTGCACATGAATAAACAACCAATCCTTCTGAGCACAAGTCCTCGACTTGACTCACGTTAGTTCGAAAACCACAACACCTTACATGAGCACGTCACATAAGCATGTTGCAAACCATATCAAATGATAACAGCCATAACCACCAAAACACACCAAAAACTTAGCAAATTAATACTAAGCAAACCTTCCCATAAAGCAAGTTTGAAACATTGCAAGTTAAAAACAAAAACAAGACGCTGCAGTTCTACGAGTTGAACTTCACGGAAGCTCCCTAAAAATAAGCTTCGGACCTCACAGAAGCTCTCCGGACCTCGCAGGAGCTCTCCGGACCTTGCCAACACTTGGCAGACCTAACAAAGAATTTGTCGGACCTTGCCACAGAAGAATGTTTTGGCAATATTCAAAACCTTGAATGTTAATGCTAACTTTTATCCTAATTGCCAATGTATTCAGCACACATAGGTCTCACAATCTCCCACTTGATGAATGCATTGGCAACACCAATTAAAATCCGAACATTGGCTTATGAAAAGTTTTGAAAAGCTTTGAAAACTCATTTCTCCACCTTTATTAATTTCTCCCCATTTTTTAAAATCAGAGAAGGAAGAAAGTGTATAACATATGCAAAGTGTAAAAAAAATCTCTCCTTATACATATTTCTCCCCCTTTGACAATATATTCAGCAAGGTTCAAAAGAGAAATTTTTAAATGTTATGAGCATATTATAACATATACATACAAAACAAAGCTCATCCAAGTCATACTATCAGGTTACTTACACTATCACATCAATGAGATACATAAAGTAGTGTAAGCCATGCTAGAGATCAAATGTATTTTTCAGTTTAAGCAAGTCATGATCTCCCTTACTCAACTATTTCAAAACCTGAAAACATGACACTTGTTGCTGCATTTTTATTATTCATAATCATTTAAGGCACAAAGTTGATCATATGATATTTGCAAGAGATTATATGCCGCATCAGCATTATTCTAACCAACCAAGCCAAGCCTATGTCATTTGACAATCAGAAGCTTAAGGACATGGTTTTAGTCATACACAATTCCTTCCAAGTTCATATCTTAGTGCAATGATAAGCAATATCAAAAGAAGAAGTGCGATGCATGCATATTCTCTTGATCTTTTCTCAATCTTTTATTTGAAAACTCAACATGTGAGCTGATCACTTGATTAATTTTTTATGATTAAAAGCACTTGTGAGCACGCAACAAGTTCAAAACAGCAAGAAAGTTCGATCATGACCAGATTTAGTGTAAATAATTATTCCAATTACTAGTCATGGCAAAAACTACAAAATGTATAACATAAGTAATGTAGTAAGAACTTTCAGCCTGTAAAAGGAATCACAAAGTCATATATGTATGAAATACTATGCTCATATTATTTTAGTTTCAGATTCACACATAGACTTTCAAAGTTTCAAAAAATCCCTCTCAATTTAAGCCATGAGGATGCATAACCCCTATTTCACTACGAATGAAACAAAACCGACTGAAATCCAAAGGTTTTGTAAAAATATCAGCCAATTGTTGTTCGGTATCGACATGGTGAAGCACAATGTTTCCTTTTTCAACATTATCACGAAGAAAGTGATACCTAATGTCAATGTGCTTAGTTCTAGAGTGTTTCACGGGGTTTTTAGCAATACAAATTGCACTAGTATTATCACAAAACAGTGCAACACTATCTAAATCAACCCCATAGTCCTTAAGTGTTTGAACAATCCAAAGAATTTGTGAGCAAGCGCTAGCCGCAGCTACATATTCAGATTCGGCCGTGGATTGTGCAACTGAACTTTGTTTTCTAGAGGACCAAGCAACAAGTGAATTACCAAGAAAATGAAAAGCACCCGAAGTACTTTTCCTATCAATCCTACAACCCCCAAAATCAGCATCCGAAAAAGCTTTCAAAGAAACGGTTGAGGAAGAAGGAAGAAAAATGCCAAATTCTTGAGTTCCATGTAGGTACCTGAGAATCCTTTTGATGTCTTGGCGATATGAAGCACGTGGAGAAGCTTGAAAACGTGCACAAAGACATACGCTGAATTGTATGTCCGGTCTTGACACTGTGAGATACAAAAGTGATCCAATCATACTTCTGTATTCTTTTTTATCGACCGGGTCACCATCTTCGTCAAGTTCAAGTGTTGTTGCTGTTCCCATTGGTGTCCGAAGAGGCTTGCATTTGTCCATGTTGAAGCGCTTAAGAAGGTCCTTTGTATACTTAGTTTGATGCACAAAAGTTCCTTCTTTTGTTTG
The DNA here is from genome assembly GCA_030760725.1 of Neostapfia colusana. Classification (NCBI taxonomy): domain Eukaryota; kingdom Viridiplantae; phylum Streptophyta; class Magnoliopsida; order Poales; family Poaceae; genus Neostapfia; species Neostapfia colusana. The sequence continues at coordinate 92,806,504 of JASWHV010000001.1, forward strand.
CTTGATTTGCAGCCCCAAAAAGTATGTGAGTTCTCCCATCATACTCATTTCAAATTCTGAACTCATCATAGCTGAAAACTTGGACACGAGATCATGAGAAGCACAACCAAAGATAATATCATCCACATACACTTGAACGAATAATGAGTCATTGCCATGCTTAAGTACAAAAAGAGTTTTATCAACCTTGCCCATGGTAAACCGCTTTTCAAGTAAGAATGTTTTTAACCTATCATACCATGCTCTAGGGGCTTGTTTTAGACCGTACAAGGCTTTGGACAGTTTGTAAACATGATTAGGACAATTTGGATTTTCAAAACCCGGTGGCTGCTTAACATAAACCTCCTCCTCTATGTAGCCATTAAGAAAAGCACTTTTAACATCCATTTGATATAACTTGAAACCTTTAGATGCAGCAAATGCTAATAAAATTCTTATAGATTCTAATCTAGCAACAGGAGCAAATGTTTCATCAAAATCTAGACCTTAAATTTGAGTGAAACCTTGAGCAACCAACCTAGCTTTATTCCTAACCACAACCCCATCCTCACTTTGCTTATTTTTAAATACCCATTTAGTTCCAATTAATGTGTGACCTTGAGGTGGAGGTACAAGTTTCCAAACATTATTTCTTTCAAAATTTTCTAACTCTTCTTGCATGGCATTAATCCAAGGTTCATTAGTGAGTGCGTGTGATATATCCTTGGGTTCAAAAGAAGCAACAAAAGCAGAATGAGCATGAGAGTTTGGATCGCAAAACCTGGACCGAGTGGCTCGTTCATGCAAGCTTCCAATGATTTGTTGTGGAGAATGACTTTTGAGTACTCGGAGGGGAGTAGACACTTTACAAGCACCTTCTTCTTCATGTTCAGACCTTTGATTAGGAGAGCTTGTTGATTGAGGAAGGTCCGAACAAGCAGTAGTGACTGTTGGTGCTGGTTGTGGTGCAAAATCAGCAGCTTGATCGTTATTTACTTCCGAGTTTTCGGGCAGCAGCACCACTTCTTCATCTTCTTCAATATAAATACTCTCCCCCTGCGGATATGGATCCTGACCTGCAATATCGGAGCTAGTACTTGGGCTAGCTTCATCAAAAGAAACCTCGCAAGTCTCCACTATTTTGTTAGTGTCAAGTAAAAGCACACGGTAGCCTCTAGTATGAGATGGATAACAAAGAAACATGCCATCAACAGATCTAGCTTCAAATTTATCAAGATTACCATGTTTCTTAACAAAGAATTTGCAACCAAAAACCCTAAAGTGTGTAACACTAGGCCTATGTCCAAACCAGAGCTCATATGGGGTTTTTCCAAGCTTAGCACGCAAGAAAACACGATTTGAGACATAACAAGCGGTTGCAATTGCATCAGCCCAAAATTTCCTAGGAGTTTGATATTCATCAAGCATAGTCCTAGCCATCTCAACTAAGGTTCTGTTCTTTCTTTCTACGACACCATTTTGTTGTGGTACATAGGGTGAAGAGTATTGATGATCCATTCCATTTTCAGCACAAAAGTGATCAAAGGATTGGTTTTTAAATTCAGTTCCGTTATCACTTCTAATTGCTTTTAATGATCCTGGGTGATCAATAGATAATCTAAGAAATAAAGTTCTAAAATGACTAAAAGCTTCATTCTTAGATGCCATAAAATAAACCCAAGAATATCTGGAATAATCATCAACAATCACAAGCACATAGCATTTACCTCCGAAGGATTGAACACGTGCCGGACCTACTGTGTCAAGATGTAAAAGTTGTCCCGGTTCAGCTGTCATGGTCATTGTGAGAGGAGCATGTGAACCTGCAACAAACTTATCATGTCTACAAGAAGAGCACACAAATCATTTTCCTTTTTAAGCTTCGGCAGCCCAGGTATGCGATCGAGAGCACTAACACGAGTGAGATGATCAAAGCCTATGTGACCAAGTCTATGATGCAAAAAATATAGATCCTTTGTATCATTAGCAACTAGACACCGATGCTTAGAAGTTGACAAATCAAAATCAGCTTTAAAAACTCTTCCAAACCTAGACATGTTGAACAAAAGCTCACCTTTTGAATCTACAACCTTGCAGCAATTTTTAGCAAAGCTAACCTCTAGATTTTCATCTAGCAATTGTGAAACCGAAAGCAAGTTGTATTTCAAATTTTTAACAAGTGCTACATCTTTCAAAGTGTAGAGATTGTTTACTCTAACCGAACCTTTAGCAATTATGGGAGTAGAAGAGTTATCGGCGAAAGTAACATTTTCTACACGTGACACAAAAGAGAGAGGAGAACCATTCTTTGTTACCGGTCATGTGGCGTGAGCAACCTGAATCCACAATCCAAATGTTCTCCTTCCTCAAACGTGAAACCTACACAGCAGCACAATACGTCGATGACTCAATACTGGGGTTAGTTAAAAGACTTTTAGGAATCCAGTACTGAGTCACACGACGTCCAGCAGGAATAACACGCGAAAGCAGAGAAGGTACAACAGGTTTATGAGCCAAACATCGAAAATTTTTGTTCCCAACTACTGACTTAGAAGATGTGTTATATGTAGCACAAAAAAACAGTAGGTCCGGGAGCAAGTTTTTGACTCATTACAGCAGTTTGCAAGCTCCGAACATTCGGTCTAGCAGATTTTGCTTGGTTGTTATGTGATCTAGCAAGTATTCTTTGTTTCTTATTGTGTTTAGCTAGTCTATAACAAAAATCCATGACATGACCATCTCTACCACAGTAGGTACAATGAAAAATAACCTTATTATCATGTCTAGATGAGCAAGCAACACGTTTATTAGAACCCGAATGGGACAGTACTCCTGCAGATTTGAAAATCACCTCTTTTTGTCTAGGAGCTGTTTGAATCAAACCGCTTCCTAATGACTTTACAACTTTAGGTGGGTGTGCCTTAGCATGAGCATGAGAATTGAAACCTAAACCAGTTTTATCATTACAAGACTTGGAAGAATTCAGCAGCAAGTTTAGGTTCTTATTTGCATTAGAAAACCGATCTAGTGTCCTATGCATGTCATCAAGTTTATTGGACAGATCAAAGAAGTTTTCACATGAAGTTTTTCCTTTTAGTTTGCAATTTGAACAATATTTAACTTCATGCACACGTAAAGCATTGTTCAAAATAGAAATCTCATTCATAGCATCATTTAGTTTCTTATTCAGATCATCACATGAAGAACAATGCAAATCAATTGTAGAACAACAAGCATCTTTCAAATTTTTATCATTAAGTGCAGCAAGCTCTTTGTTCTTTTCAATTTCAAGTTCAAGTTTATCAAGTGTAGATGCATGTGCACTTCTTAAAGAGGATACTTGTTCATAAATCAAATCACAGGAGGAACAAGAATCATCACTAGGAATCAAAGTTTTTAAAAGATTAATTTCAGATTCTAGTGATTCAATTTTAACAGCAATGTTCCTAAGTTTTTTATCCTTTTTCTTTAATATAACAGTGGCACGAGAAATAGCATCACACATTTCTTCGCAAGTGGGACATACCTCTTCATCGTCGCTGTTGTATTCTGCCTCCTCGGAGCTTGAACTTGACTTGCTCGCCATGCAGCACATATTTGCCATAGCTTCTTCATCTTCATCACTACCGGTGTCCACATCTCTTGAGCCGAAATCTTGAAGTGCAGAGATCATACTATGCACTATGTTGCGCATTGATAAATCTTTCTTCTTCTTATTCTTTGCAAACGATTTCTTCGGCCTTGTTTGCTTTTCTTCACGTGAAGTCGGACCTGAAAGGTTAGGGCACTCCGTACGAAAATGTCCTGTCTTACCACATTCAAAACATCGTTGAGGTCTGGAGCTTCCTCTCCTTCTAGTTCCCACATTTTGCAATGCTTTTGAGAACCGAGTAGAGATGAGTGCAAGCTCCTCCTCTGGAAACTCTTCAATCTGTTCAAGGGTTAGAGAGGACAGCAAAGAGAGTGCATGTCACACCCGGTTTTTCCGAAGAACAACCAAGTGAATATCAAATGTATGCCAGGATCATTTTCTCATACATGTGAGGACAAATAGTGAAGCATAATTTATTACAAGCCAGGTGTCGAATATACGTAAGTCTTACATAGTAAATGTCTCGATGGACAATAATAAGTTCATCACAGTTAAATAAACTAGCAGCGGAATATTAGTCTTGAGGGCTCCGTCACAGGCGTCGCCCTGGGGTCTCCATGAACCTAGAAACCTTCTTCGGGTCCAAAGTCTTGGTCATTAAACACCACCTCATCCCCTTGACCTGAACAGCAATTTAAACCAACAAATATGCAAGGTTGAGTACCGTTGGTACTCAGCAAGTGTGGGAAAGTTATGTCATGCATGGCTAGAACAAGGAGAGGTTGAACTCATGGTTGAAGCACTAGGCAATTGATACCTATCACCTTAGCTTATTAAGCACCTACATTACTACACAACTGAAATGGTCCAAATCTCCCATCCCATCATCATAACCAAATAACCATAACATCATTTTCAATGTTAAGCTCCCCGCTTAACATCCACAACCTCCAAAACCATCACTCCTCTAATCATGAATAAGTCCAAGCCGCTCTTGACCGTGAGCACGGCTGTCATGACAGTTTTGACTCTGCAGAGTTTGTACCACTGTACCCACATGTAGTGATTTCATCCTCCGTTGCCGGGTGGACTAAAAGAACCTCCATTATGCCAGTGGCTACGAACCACATTCACACTTCCCAGGTGTGTAGCCAGGAGATCACTACGAAGCCTTTACAAAGGGATTCCCGACGAGCATGGGCCCACTGAGGTTTCACCCCTAACAGCATACAAGAGGCTCCAACCCCGCTGCAGTGGCCCCCTCTTGAGCCTTGCGGTTCATATGGTAGTCCAGCTGACACCTATTCCCCGCACCATCCAACACACCCATACTACGCCGGGGATACACCTAATTAATTGGCCAAGCTGCCCCATCTTAGCATGTGGTTGACACTGTAAAGCCAGGTTACATGCTCCATGAACCGGTCCTTAGGATCCAGGCAAGTACTAAACACAAACCCGAGTCTCGTGCACCCAGCACACAACCAAAACATCCAACTTGCCTTGATCCCTACCTCTACATAACTCACAATATCTCATTTAAGAGTATGGTAAAATAAACTGATGATCTCATGTCCCAAATATCCCATTCTAAGCATGGCTAAGCATATGCATAATAATAAATGACATGATAAAATAAATCCCAACCCAAGCTACAAGGAAACAAGGTAATGCAATTCTAAGGAAACTTCCTAGCATGGGTTTCATATTTCATTTGACAATGCAAATAATTCTATCTACACATCCTAGCATAGGATCAAAGTGGTCAAGGACACTTGCCTCCTTCTTGCTGCTTTTGAAATGGGTAGTCCTGATCTTGGAAAGGAATAACTTGCTCTTGAGCAGGTTCTACATCATACCATCATACATAGCAAAAGAAAAACAACAATCCATAAGACATAGTTCACACTTCCACTTCATACAAACCACACATTCACATTTATGAAAGTCATTCACCTTTATATGTGTTGTGGTTACTCTATGTGTGTCGATTTGTGGCTTGCATGCACTTTTAATCATGTGTATATGATTCCTACTTTTATGTTCACATTTATACTTACCTACTGTATATATATGAGTTTCTCATTTAAATAAATTCCTTATATTCAACTACTACACCTTTTCACTACCAAGTATGTATGAAAAGTATTTTTCTTCTCCATATGTGCCTTTAGAATTTCTACCAACCTTAAAATGAATTCTTTGGGTTATAGAAACTCCATTTATCATTTACTAGTTGCTATATTTTCAGATTTATTTTCCTATTCATAAATGTGTACTTTATTAGGAAAATAGTAAAACACATCATCTAAACAGAATAGGTTCTGGTCCTAAATAATTTAATACATATTTTGACCTTTGACTCTGATGTAAAATATTTCACAATTATTTTCCCTATTTTCTAGAACTACTCTTTACTTAAAAATGTGTCCCTAAATGTGAATAATAAATTAAACAGATTCAATTCAGCCCAAAATATGTTTTTATCTCACTCCAAAGTTTCCTAAATACTGAGAAAGTCTTTAATTTAATTTTGACAATATGTTTGTCTCACTTTTTAATTTTTAAACACTAGCCACATATTCAATTTCCTAAATTAAATACTAAACAGGGCTAAAAAGGTAAACTCACCCCACTACAGGGTCTATAATATTATTTTCAGAATTTCCAGGGGTCTAGCTACACTTATCAGAGGTGTTTTTCCTAATTTTCATTAAGTCCAGGGGCTAAAACTTATTTTTAAATGAATTTACATGATTTTCTGGAGTTCCAGGGGCTAGATCAGAAGTTTCCGGGGCTAGCTCTTATTTCCCGAGAACCCTAGGGGGTAGCACGTAAGATTTCCAGTGTTTATAACGCGGGGCTGACGTGGACCGTCCGATTTTAAACCGACGGCTGAGATTATAACGTCGAACCGGTATGCGGGGGTTTAAACCCTACCGTGCGATTTAAAATAAACGGCGCACAAGCGGCCATGTCGCTCTGATCGAGTGCGGGCGGCGCTGCCGGCGGCGCACGGCGGCGGGAAGCGGCGATCTCGCCGGAGACTTTCGGATCTTCGAGAATTCTTCCTAGAACTGTGATTTTATGGTATAGATCGGTGGAGGGGAGGTCGGGGATCTCACCTCAGGGGTTTTCTTGAGCTCGGAGGTCCTGGAATGTGATCGGCGACGAGGTCCGAGGCGAAACCACGGAGAAGCTCGTCGGCGCTGTGTTTACACCGCAAGTCACCGAGTTTTCTGCACCTGCAAGGTTCCCCGGAGGCGGTGGATCAAGACCAGCGAGTCAGATTGGAGTTTCCGAGCGTAGATCGGCCAGAATTCGCTGGAGAAGTCTCGGTTCTCACCGGAGGAAAATTGGCCAATCGCGTGGGAAAAACAGAACGAGGCCGGGGTTTTTATATACGGGGGAGGGCGGCGGGGTGGTTTACATCATGTCCGCGTCGCCTACGAACAGAATTCAGCGGGGATACTCCGAAATCCCGATCGGTTTTGATTCGGCTGAGAGGGAGTCCGCCGCTGGCACGAGGTAGACGACGATCGGGTGGGTCCCACCTGTCAGCGGAAGGAAGCGGCGCGCGCGGCTGCGGGCTGGCGCGGGCGCTGGCTGGGCCGGCTGGTGGGTTTCGGCCCACTGGCCGGTTTTTTCTGTTTTCTCTTTTTCTTTTTCTTTTTCTTTTCTGATTTGAGTTTAATTTGAATTCCAGTTTGAGTTTGAATTTTTGCAAGACATGCAACACGTCCAAAAAATTTTAAATTCCCCTCTTAACATGATTTAGGGTTTTAAATCAAAATTTTTGGGTGTTACAGCTCTACCCCCCTTAAAAGAAATCTCGTCCTCGAGATTGGTGTTTCTAAGAAAACAATTCCGGAAATTGTGCCTTGAGCTCATCTTCCTGCTCCCAGGTGGCTTCCTCTTCTGAGTGATGCTTCCACTGCACCTTGCACATCCGGATTCTTTTATTTCTGGTGAGGCGTTCCATTGTCTCCAAAATCTTGTATGGTTGCTCGGCATAAGACAAATCCTCAGCTACGTTCACTTCATTCATGGGTAACACCTCTTCAGGCGTCCTCAGGCATTTCTTGAGTTGTGACACATGGAATACATCGTGCACATCTGATAGACGAGCCGGTAATTCTAGTTGATACGCCACTTCGCCTTTCCTCTCCAAAACTTGAAAGGGTCCGATGTATCGAGGTGACAACTTCCCTTTCACCTTGAACCGACGAAGTCCTCTGATAGGGGACACCTTGAGATAGACATAGTCTCCCACGTTGAAAACGAGCTCTCTTCTTCGTACATCGGCGTAGCTCTTTTGGTGTGTCTGTGCTATCCTCAAGTTGTTGCGAATTTCCCTCACCTTCACCTCGGCTTCTTGTAATACTTCTGGACCAAACACTTTACTTTCCCCTATTTGGTTCCAAAATAGGGGAGTTCTGCACTTCCTCCCGTACAAAGCTTCAAACGGTGACATCTTCATACTAGCTTGATAGCTGTTGTTATAGGAAAACTCCGCATACGGTAAGTTCTTGTCCCAACTCCTATTATTTTTGAGTGCACATGCCCTCAGCATATCTTCAAGGATCTGATTGGTTCTTTCCGTCTGCCCATCAGTTTGGGGATGATAGGCCGAAATAAAGTTCAGATGGGTTCCCATGGTTTCATGCAGCTTCTGCCAGAACCTTGAGGTGAACTGTGTCCCTCGATCTGACACAATCTTCTTTGGCACTCCATGGTAACACACGATCCTTGACATGTACAGCTCTGCCAATTTGGATCCGTTGTAGCTTTCTTTCACGGGGATGAAATGAGCTACCTTGGTTAGCCTATCAATGATGACCCATATCGAATCATATCCTGATTGGGTCCTAGGCAATCCCACGATGAAATCCATGCTGATTTCTTCCCATTTCCATTCAGGCACTTTGAGTGGTTGCAATAATCCCGCGGGTCATTGATGTTCTGCCTTCACCAACTGACATGTGTCACATAGGGCAACATGTTCCGCGACATCTCGCTTCATGCCATACCACCAATACCTGCTTTTGAGGTCCTGGTACATCTTCGTACTCCCAGGATGAATGGAATAGTCAGAATCATGAGCCTCCTTCAAAATCAATTCACGGATCTCCTTTACTTCTGGCACACAGATTCTTTTCCCGTGCCACACCGTTCCTTGTTCATCCTCTCTAAAACCCGGAGCTTTATTTTCCTTGATGAGTTGTCTGATCTCTTGTATCTTCTCATCATTCTTTTGACCCTCGCGTATGTCTCGCTCTAGTGTGGAGTCCACTTCCATGGCGATGGCTTCACCACTATTTACTAGACATAGATTGAGCCTTATAACCTTGTCCTTCAATTATGCAGGCATGTCATTCAAGCTCAACTTATTGACCTGCACTTTCCGACTTAAAGCATCGGCCATGACGTTTACTTTCCCAGGATGATAGTTGATGCCTACATCAAAGTCATTGATTAGCTCTAACCATCTCCTTTGTCTGAGGTTGAGGTCTGGCTGTGTGAATATGTACTTCAAACTCTTATGATCCGTATATATCTCGGTCCTCTTCCCCATCAAATAGTGCCGCCAAATTTTCAACGCGTGTACCACTGCGGCTAGTTCTAAGTCATGTGTAGGATAGTTTTTCTCGTGCTTCTGAAGCTGCCGGGATGCATATGCCACGACATGCCCTTCTTGCATGAGAACACATCCCAACCCGTTTCCAGAAGCATCGCAATACACCGTAAAATTCTTCTGCATATCTGGCATAACGAGCACTGGGGCTGTTGTCAATCTCTTCTTTAGCTCCTGAAAACTCGTCTCGCACTGTGGTGTCCAGGTGAATGTGATTCCCTTCTCCAACAGTTTGATAAGGGGTCTCGAGATCTTAGAGAATCCCTCAATAAACCGTCGATAGTATCCGGCCAATCCCAAAAAGCTTCGAACTTCCCCGACATTTTCAGGGGTCTTCCACTTCTGTATATCCTCGATTTTGGCAGGATCCACGGAGATTCCTCCCTCCGAGATTATATGTTCTAAGAAGGGAACTCTCTTCAGCCAAAACTCACACTTGCTCAACTTGGCATATAGTTGGTGTTCTCTCAGCCTCTGCAACACCAACCTTAGATGTTTCTCATGTTCTTCTTCATCTTTGAAGAAGACGAGAATGTCATCTATGAAAACCACCACAAATTTGTCCAGATATTCCATGAATACCTTGTTCATGAGATACATGAAGTATGCCGGGGCATTAGTTAGCCCGAAAGGCATGACAGTGTATTCATACAGTCCGTACCGAGATACGAAAGCTGTCTTGGGAATATCAGATTGCCTTATCTTGAGTTGGTGGTATCCCGACCTGAGATCAATTTTCGAGAACACACAAGCTCCCCTCAACTGATCAAACAAGTCTTCAATACGGGGTAATGGGTACTTGTTCTTGATGGTTACCTCATTCAAGGCACGGTAATCCACGCATAACCTTTGGGTTCCGTCCTTCTTGGGCACAAATATCACCGGGGCTCCCCATGGTGAGGAACTAGGACGAATATACCCCTTCTCTGTCAATTCTCTCAAATGATCCTTGAGTTCTTCTAGCTGCTTGGAGTCCATCCGATAAGGTCTCTTGTATATCGGGGCTGTTCCAGGCACTAGCTCAATTGCAAATTCCACTTCACGATCGGGAGGCATACCTGGCAACTCCTCCGGAAAAACATCTGGATATTCCCTGATGGTCCTGATCTCCTCCACTTTCACCTCAACTTGATTTAATTTAATGTCCCTCCTAGGCTCTTGTATTGTTATAAACTTTACTCTTGTGCCACTAGGGTGAGTTAGTTCCACCATTCTGGTCGAACAATGGATGATTCCTTTATTTTTGGTCAACCAATCCATGCCCAAAATAATATCGATCCCTTGGGAATCTATCACTATGAGGGTAGCAGTAAACACTACCCCATTAATGTCTAGATTTACCTTGGGACACACTTGTCTTGTCCTTATTTCTCCACCTGGAGAGTTTACGGCTAGCATATGGTTCATTTGTGTTGTTGCTAGGTCATACTTCTTAACAAACCCTTGAGCAATAAACGAGTGGGTGGCACCAGAATCAAACAGCAGGGTTGCAAGGTGTAAATTGGTAGGAAACTTACCAACTACCACGTCGGGTGCATCTTGTGCTTCCTCCATAGTGACGTGGTTCACCCGTCCTCTCATTACATTCTGCTGTTGTGGCTGCGTGGGCTTCTTCTTTGGGCACTTATGGGCATAGTGCCCCACTTCACCACAGCTAAAACATTGCACCCCAACCTTAGGTGCTTGGCCTTTGTTGTCTTGGGGTTGGTTCGGAGGTTCTTGCACTGCTGGTCGAGGTGGATATGCGGGGCGAGGCTGCTGTACAAACTGACGTTGCGGCTGTGCTGGTGCTGCCGGAGGCCTGTAGTTCGGGTTGTACCCTCTTGGTGCTGAGTAGGGTACCGCAGCACGGCTCGTCTGCCCCGTAGGTTGCTGCATCATACGGGGGCGAGTGTTGCTTCCCGAGGCTTGATGTGACCAACCGGCCTTCCTCTTATTCTCATTTTCCAAGGCCTTTAGCTTCCTTTCTACCACAAATGCTCTGTCCACCTTCTTTTGGAAGCTTTCATACTCATTCGAGGACATTGCACACTGCATCTCTGCGGTAAGTCCTTCCACGAAACAATCTTGTTTCTGCTCATCAGTCTCTATGTCTCGTGGGGCATAGCGGGATAGTTGAGTAAATTTAGTGAGGTATTCCCTCACCGTCATGTTTCCCTGCTGCAGTCCCAAAAACTCCTTCCTCTTGTTTTTGAGTTCACCTCTTGGGATGTAATGGTTGCGGAAGCTACGCTTGAACTCTTCCCAAGTGATGTTCTCAGGGTCATGATGGGCGGCCACATAGGCGGTCCACCAATCAGCAGCAGGTCCATGCAATTGATGAGGCAAACAGCACCCTCTTATACCCTTGGCACTGTATGATCCTTATCTTACTTTCAATTGTCTTCAGCCAATCATCTGCCTCCAGAGGTTCAGCAGCACTTGCAAACTTTGGAGGTTGAGTTCCTAGAAACTCACTCAACCTTGGTTGGCGTGGTGCAGCTTGTGGAGGTGGTACTTGATGCAAGTTGGCCACCACTTGAGTCATGTTCTGGATGAGCTGATTTTGATTCTCCAGCATTTGGTGGAGAGGATCAACTTCTTCACGGCGACCACCCCTGTCCTGGCCTCCAGAAAGATGAGGGTTGCATGCCTCATCGTTGTTGTTGGCGGGGTTGGCAGCACGTCCTTTTCCTCTTCCGGCCATCTGGCAGAATCAACCAATGTTAATTTGAAAGCATTTAGTATCATCTTACTACTTTCATTTGTTTGTACTTTGAAGTGTTGAGGCTTTGTTATACTTTTCTGAGGGTTCATTTCTCACACAAAAATGAATGTAATATTATTTCATGTGGGTTCACACACCAAAGCAAAACAATCTAAAGACGAGGCTGTGGACAATTGCTCATGGCTTCCACAACTCACGTCACACACCAAGCATTAACGCACCATTAACTTAACTTAACGACTCGACTATTCGACATCTTGCTAACTAAGGGAAAGACTCTACACTACTCGTTTTCTTGAGCGGGCTCCTCGGGATCTTCCTCATCATTTCGGCTTCCTTCTGACTCTGCTTTGGGTGGGGAGGCTGCTGGTGGAGAAGTGCGACGACGCCTGATCGCTCGGCGATCCGGGGAGTCAGGAGTTCATGTATCATTCACGGTGACACACAGTTCATTCCCATCTCCTCTTTCTCTCGCCTTTAAGCAGGCTCGCAGTAACGCCTCCGTTTCCTTTAGGGTGTCCCGGACATCCTGAAGCTCTTGTTGACACTCCTGCAATCGAGTGCTGAGCATAGCAACATCCTCCAAGCACAAGTCCATGTGCTCATGGGAAGTCCCTTGCTGCACTGGCGGGTACTTGTACTCCGTGGTACCACTCTCACATTGGAGGACATACATGTACTCAGTTTTGTCCAAGTGGCGACGATAGATGTGACTCTGGCAGGTGATGGCCTCCCAGGTGACATCTTTCTCCGCATCGACCTGTGTTGCTCGACAAGCTGGAGAGTGGTGGATCTTAAGCAGCTGATTTTCGTGTATAATCCTCATCTCTGAACTCCATTCTTCCCTCTTCTCACGGATGGTCCTAGTGGAGTTATAGTGGATGATTAGTTTGCCCATATTGCCGGCGGCTTCGAGCATACGCCGAAGACGGCGCAATAAGCCTCCTACTGCCAATCCGTAGGAAAGGTACGTCACCGGAGGGCTCTCCTCTCTCTCGGCAAGGGCAACTACGGGAACTCTCCCTCCTGTGGACTTGCGAGCGGTGCGAATCATGCGAACCATCTAACAAAAAGAATTTTAAAATTAGGTTAGATAAACCCTCAAACAAAAATCCTATTTTGAATGAAAGTTGGGGTAAGATGAAGAAAGTGACTCCATTAAATAACACTTTTCAACACACACCATGTAAAATAGTTTTTAAGAAAATAGGGCCCTTAAATACGTCCATTTCTACCTAGGTCCATGTTCCTAAGGGCAACCTTGGCTCTGATACCACTTTCTGTCACACCCGGTTTTTCCGAAGAACAACCAAGTGAATATCACATGAATGCCAGGATCATTTTCTCATACATGTGAGGACAAATAGTGAAGCATCATTTATTACAAGCCAGGTGTCGAATATAAGTAAGTCTTACATAGTAAATGTCTCGATGGACAATAATAAGTTCATCACAGGTAAATTAACTAGCAGCGGAATATTATTCTTGAGGGCTCCGTCACAGGCGTTGCCCGGGGGTCTCCATGAACCTAGAAACCTTCTTCGGGTCCAAAGTCTTGGTCATTAAACACCACCTCATCCCCTTGACCTGAGCAGCAATTTAAACCAACAAATATGCAAGGTTGAGTACCGTTGGTACTCAGCAAGTGTGGGAAAGTTATGTCATGCATGGCTAGAAAAGGAGAGGTTGAACTCATGGTTGAAGCACTACGCAATTGATACCTATCACCTTAGCTTATTAAGCACCTACATTACTACACAAGTGAAATGGTCCAAATCTCCCATCCCATCATCATAACCAAATAACCATAACATCATTTTCAATGTTAAGCTCCCCGCTTAACATCCACAACTTCCAAAACCATCACTCCTCTAATCGTGAATAAGTCCAAGCCGCTCTTGACCGTGAGCACGGCTGTCATGACAGTTTTGACTCTGCAGAGTTTGTACCACTGTACCCACATGTAGTGATTTCATCCCCCGTTGCCGGGTGGACTAAAAGAACCTCCATTATGCCAGTGGCTACGAACCACATTCACACTTCCCAGGTGTGTAGCCAGGAGATCACTATGAAGCCTTTACAAAGGGATTCCCGATGAGCGTGGGCCCACTGAGGTTTCACTCCTGACAGCATACAAGAGGCTCCAACCCCGCTGCAGTGGCCCCTCTTGAGCCTTGCGGTTCATATGGTAGTCCAGCTGACACCTATTCCCCGCACCATCCAACACACCCATACTACGCCGGGGATACACCTAATTAATTGGCCAAGCTGCCCCATCTCAGCATGTGGTTGGCACTGTAAAGCTAGGTTACATGCTCCATGAACCGGTCCTTAGGATCCAGGCAAGTACTAAACACAAACCCGAGTCTCGTGCACCCAACACACAACCAAAACATCCAACTTGCCTTGATCCCTACCTCTACATAACTCACAATATCTCATTCAAGAGTATGGTAAAATAAACTGATGATCTCATGTCCCAAATATCCCATTCTAAGCATGGCTAAGCATATGCATAATAATAAATGACATGATAAAATAAATCCCAACCCAAGCTACAAGGAAACAAGGTAATGCAATTCTAAGGAAACTTCCTAGCATGGGTTTCATATTTCATTTGACAATTCAAATAATTCTATCTACACATCCTAGCATAGGATCAAAGTGGTCAAGGACACTTGCCTCCTTCTTGCTGCTCTTGAAATGGGTAGTCCTGATCTTGGAAAGGAATAACTTGCTCTTGAGCAGGTTCTACATCATACCATCACACATAGCAAAAGAAAAACAACAATCCATAAGACGTAGTTCACACTTCCACTTCATACAAACCACACATTCACATTTATGAAAGTCATTCACCATTATATGTGTTGTGGTTACTCTATGTGTGTCGATTTGTGGCTTGCATGCACTTTTAATCATGTGTAGATGATTCCTACTTTTATGTTCACATTTATACTTACCTACTGTATATATATGAGTTTCCCATTTAAATAAATTCCTTATATGCAACTACTACACCTTTTCACTACCAAGTATGTATGAAAAGTATTTTTCTTCTGCATATGTGCCTTTAGAATTTCTACCAACCTTAAAATGAATTCTTTGGGTTCTAGAAACTCCATTTATCATTTACTAGTTGCTATATTTTCAGATTTATTTTCCTATTCATAAATGTGTACTTTATTAGGAAAATAGTAAAACACATCATCTAAACAGAATAGGTTCTGGTCCTAAATAATTTAATACATATTTTGACCTTTGACTCTGATGTAAAATATTTCACAATTATTTTCCCTATTTTCTAGAACTATTCTTTACTTAAAAATGTGTCCCTAAATGTGAATAATAAATTAAACAGATTCAATTCAGCCCAAAATATGTTTTTATTTCACTCCAAAGTTTCCTAAATACTGAGAAAGTCTTTAATTTAATTTTGACAATATGTTTGTCTCACTTTTTAATTTTTAAACACTAGCCACATATTCAATTTCCTAAATTAAATACTAAACAGGGCTAAAAAGGTAAACTCACCCACTACAGGGTCTATAATATTATTTTCAGAATTTCCAGGGGTCTAGCTACACTTATCAGAGGTGTTTTTCCTAATTTTCATTAAGTCCAGGGGCTAAAACTGATTTTTAAATGAATTTACATGATTTTCTGGAGTTCCAGGGGCTAGATCAGAAGTTTCCGAGGCTAGCTCTTATTTCCCGAGAACCCCAGGGGGTAGCACGTAAAATTTCCAGTGTTTATAACGCGGGGCTGACGTGGACCGTCCGATTTTAAATCGACGGCTCAGATTATAACGTCGAACCGGTACGCGGGGGTTTAAACCCTACCGTGTGATTTAAAATAAACGGCGCACAAGCGGCCACGTCGCTCTGATCGAGCGCGGGCGGCGCTGCCAGCGGCGCACGGCGGCGGGAAGCGGCGATCTCGCCGGAGACTTTCGGATCTTCGAGAATTCTTCCTAGAATTGTGATTTTATGGTATAGATCGGTGGAGGGGAGGTCGGGGATCTCACCTCGGGGGTTTTCCTGAGCTCAGAGGTCCTGGAAGGTGATCGGCGAAGAGGTCCGAGGTGAAACCATGGCGAAGCTCGTTGGCGCTGTGTTTACACCGCGAGTCACCGAGTTTTCTGCACCTGCAAGGTTCCCCGGAGGCGGTGGATCAAGACCAGCGAGTCAGATCGGAGTTTCCGAGCGTAGATCGGCCAGAATTCGTCGGAGAAGTCTCGGTTCTCACCGGAGGAAAATCGGCCGATCGCGTGGGAAAAACATAACGAGGCCGGGGTTTTTATAGATGGGGGAGGGCGGCGGGGTGGTTTAGATCATGTCCGCGTCGCCTACGAACAGAATTCAGCGGGGATACGACAAAATCCCGATCGGTTTTGATTCGGGTGAGAGGGAGTCCGGCGCTGGCGCGAGGTAGACGATGATCGGGTGGGTCCCACCTGTCAGCGGAAGGAAGCGGCGCGCGCGGCTGCGGGATGGCGCGGGCGCTGGCTGGGCCGGCTGGTGGGTTTCGGCCCACTGGCCGGTTTTTTCTGTTTTCTCTTTTTCTTTTTCTTTTTCTTTTCTGATTTGAGTTTAATTTGAATTCCAGTTTAAGTTTGAATTTTTGCAAGACATGCAACACGTCCAAAAATTTTTAAATTCCCCTCTTAACATGATTTAGAGTTTTAAATCAAAATTTTGGGGTGTTACAGTGCACCACTAGATGATGATTGACTAGAACTAGACATGTCACGTTGCGAAACAAATGCAATAGACTTGTTGGGGTTTTTATGTGAGATGATGTCAATTTCATTAATTTTCAATTTAGAATAAAGCACGTCTAAAGTAAGAGAACTCATGAGTAGATTCACGAATAGATGTAACTTTCATCTCCCAAATTGACATATCTAATGCTCCTAACAATTGTCTAGCATTTTCAGCATCTGAAAAGTTAACATTGACACTACGCAAGTTGCTGAGAATTTTATTAAAGCAAGCAAAAAGGTCGTCAATTGACTCACTGGGTTGCATCTCAAAACACATGTATTCTTTCTTGAACATATCTTGCCTTACCTCCTTGATCCTATTGGATCCTTCATGGTAGTCACAAAGAGCTTTCCAAACATCATATGCAGATCGGAGGTGTGCAACACGGTCGAAGTCGCTTTTGAGTCAATCCTTGGATGATCAAGTTGCGAGCCTTGTTGTTGTTGTCAACATCTCTCATGTTTGCAGCCGTAACTTGATCTTTGGGTGGTACATCGAAGTTCTGGTAGACCTTTTTCCATATGGCGAAGCCTTGCGCCTGTATGTAGGCCTCCATCCGCGCCTTCCAAACCTGAAAATCGATGCCATTGAACACACAAGGTTTTGCAGAGTACTTCTCCATGATGGTTAGTCAAAACACGTGCAAATCACAAGGATTAGAGCACCTTGGCTCTGATACCAATTGTAGGATCAAAGAGCACGTGAAAAGCTACCAGAGGGGGGGTGAATGGTAGATTAAAACATTTCGCAGCGGAAACAACAAAAACCCCTCAACAAAAATCAGTCGGTTAAAGAAACCGTGTGTGCAAGTGTTTTCAAACGTGTTCAACCGTGACAAATCAAGTAGAGAGGTATAGAATCAAGTCACGGATCTAATGCAACAAGAATCACTTGAAAACACGAAGTAAAACTCGAGATCCGATCAAAACATTAAACGAAGATCAATCTGTTCCACCCGATATAAAACAGATCTGCAACGCTGTAAAGAAACTCGTGTATCTGAAAAAATACAGATGCGAAGCTCGTGAAAATTTCACAGATGATAGATAATTGAGTTGTGAAGACCACCCAAAAATAATCACGTCAATTGGATCTGTAAAACTCGAGTTATGAACGAAACACCGAAGCAACGTCGGTCTGTCCAGAAACTCTGCGAGAAAGACTTGACGAAAAACAAATCGGACGAACAAGGCACAAAAGCTCCTCGAAACTATGAACTTTATTCAATAGAAACACAAGAGTAACAGCCCAAAGTTCTCTACCCATGAGAGCTCTGGCCTCCCTTGCTTTTATAGCCAGCCCTCAGGCTAAACAATCCAATCTAGGACTCCTACTCCTAATTGGACTCGTATCCTAACTTACCATAACTGCTCAGGACTCTCCTATTCGCAGATAGAAGCAACCGTGAGACTTCCAAACACCTTAGGAACGTCCTAAACATTCCTAAAACAACTCAACTTCGTGTCTAGCACGAAATCCTATCATAACCAACTCAAATCTTCCATATTTGAGCAATATCTGACTCAGCCTCAGACTGAGTACGCAATCCAGCCGGTTGGACCTTTCCGACCAATTCTTTACGTCCACCTCTCTTCATCACGCCTTAAAACAATGTTGCCACGTCCATGCACTCCTTGCACACGTGCAAACACCTTCCAATGACGTACACGCAACCTTCATATGCACTGCCCTTGATCCAAACATGTTCCGCGACCTCCCGATCAACTCAACCACAGCTCCTCCCGAACTTGGTTGTTGGAACCTCATCTCCTCCCTGAGACTAGTCCAAGGATCCCGTCACCAGCCATGTCTTGAACTCAAGCAACACCTGCACATGAATAAACAACCAATTCTTCCGAGCACAAGTCCTCGGCTTGACTCACGTTAGTTCGAAAACCACAACACCTTACATGAGCACGTCACATAAGCATGTTGCAAACCATATCAAATGATAACAGCCATAACCACCAAAACACACCAAAAACTTAGCAAATTAATACGAAGCAAACCTTCCCATAAGGCAAGTTTGAAACATTGCGAGTTAAAAACAAAAACAAGACGCTGCAGTTCTACGAGTTGTACTTCACGGGAGATCCCTAAAAACAAGCTCCGGACCTCACAGAAGCTCTCCGGACCTTGCAGGAGCTCTCCGGACCTTGCGTCGGACCTTGCCAACACTTGGCGGACCTAACGAAGAACTTGTCGGACCTTGCCACAGAAGAATGTTTTGGCAATATTCAAAACCTTGAATGTTAATGCTAACTTTTATCCTAATTGCCAATGTATTCAGCACACATAGGTCTCACAGGGACTTTTACACCCGATCGACTGTTCTTCTCAACGGTGAGAACCGAAGCTTCGATTACCGTTTTCTTTCGATCCTTGCTCGGATTTTCTGATCTAACGCGCTGATCGTGCTCCACCGCCCCCAGGGAGCCCTGCACGTGAAGGAAGCGACAAGTTTCACGCCCTAGCATCGGTTCCAACGAGCACCGAGGAGCAGCTTCAACTATCATCGTCGCAGAGCCGAATTCCGACCTCCCCAAGCCCGAGAAACCCCTAGGTGAGCTCCCCTACCCTCCGCAGTCGATCCATGTGAAAAAATGCAAGATTTAACGTATAGCGGCAAGGAACCGAAGTTGCGCCGGCGAGATCGCACCCCCGCCACCGCGCACCGCCGCGCGCGGGGCTGGCTCTGGCCAGGACGACGTGGCCCCTTGAGGGTCGTCTATTTTAAATCGCACGGTAGAAATAAAACCCGCGCGTCCCGGTTCGACGATCTAATCTGAGCCGTCTATTTTAAATCGGACGGTCCACATCAGCCCCGCGTTATAAAGGCCAGGATTCTTACGCGCTACCCCCTGGGGATCTCGGAAAACACGAGCTAGCCCCGGAAACTTCTGATCTAGCCCCTGGAACTTCAGAAATTTGTGTAAATTCATTTAAAAATCAGTTTTAGCCCCTGGACTTAATAACAATTAGGAAAACCCCTCTGTTATGTGTAGTTAGACCCCTGGAAATTTATGAAATAGCAAATTAGACACTGCAGTAGGGTGGATTTAACTTTTTGACCCTATATGATATTAAATTTAGAAATTTGAATATGTGACTAGGATTTAAATTTAAAAGGTAAGGCAAACACATGTGCAAATTCAAATTTAAACTCTCCTAGCACTTGGAAAACTTTAGAATGAGTTAAAAATAGATTTTTGGCTGAAATGAAATCTGTCTAAATGTTGTTCATATTTATTAGTTCTAGAAACACATTTTTAGGCTAGGAAATAATTCTAAAAACTGATAAAATAAATTTAAATTAGTTCACATCAGAGGAGAAGTTCAAAAATATATTATTTAATATTTTAGATCAGAACCTATTCTGTTTAGATGATATGTCCTACTATTTAATATTAAAACTCACTTTTAGGCATAGAAAATAAATCTGAAAATATAGGAAAATAGGTATGCATAATTAGAAAATGATAAATGAAGTCTCCAAATCCAAAAACTTCAGTTTAGGATTTGGTAGAAGATCTGAAAACCTATTTGGAGTAGGGAATTACCTTTCATGCAAACTTGGTAGCTAAGAACTGTATTAATTAAATATAAAGAATTTGTTCAAATTGGAAATTCATATATAGTGTGCAAACAGAAATCTGAATACAAAAGTTAGAAATCATATACATATGTTAAAAGTGCATGTAGGTCAAAAATCAACACATGTAGAGTAACCACAACACTTAGAAATGTGAATGACTTTCATAGGTATGTATGTGTGGTTTGTATGAAGTGAAAGTGCGAACTATGTCTTATGGATTGTTGTTTTCTTTTGCTATGTCTATTGGCATGAGTAGAACCTGCCCCAGAGCAAGTTCTCCCTTTCCAAGACCAAGTCTTCCCATTCCCAGAGCAGCAGGAAGAAGGCAAGTGTCCTTGACCACTTTGATCCTATGCTAGGATGTGTAGATAGAATTATTTGCATTGTCAATTGAAATATGAAACCCATGCTAGGAAGTTTCCCTAGAATTGCATTATCATGTTTCCTTGTAGCATGGTTGGGATTTATTTTATCATGTCATTTATTTATATGCTTATGCTTAGCCATGCTTAGAATTGGATAATTGGGATATGAGATCATCAATTTATTTACCTTACTCTTGAATGAGATATTATGAGTTATGTAGAGGTAGGGATCGAGGCAAGTTGGATGATTTGGTTGGTGCTGGGTCCACGAGACTCGGGTTTGTGTCTAGTACTTGCCTGGATCCTAAGGACCGGTTCATGAAGCATGTAACCTGGCTTTACCGTACCAACCACATGCTGAGATGGGGCAGCTTCGCCAATTAATTAGGTGTATCCCCGGCGTAGTATGGGTGTGTTGGATGGTGCAGGGAATAGGTGTCAGCTGGACTACCATATGAACCGCAAGGCTCAAGAGGGGGCCACTGCAGCGGTGTTGGAGCCTCTTGTATGCTGTTAGGGGTGAAACCTTAGTGGGCCCACGCTCGTCGGGAATCCCTTTGTAAAGCCTTCGTAGTGATCTCTTGGCAACACACCTGGGAAGTGTGAATGTGGTTCGTGGCTACTGGCAAAATGGAGGTTCTTTTAGTCCACCCGGCATCGGGGGATGAAATCACTACATGTGGGTACAGTGGTGAAAACTCTGCAGAGTCAAAACTGTCATGACATTCATGCTCACGGTCAAGAGCGGCCTGGACTTATTCATGATTAGAGGATGAGGAATTCGGAAGTTGAGGATGTTAAGCGGGGAGCTTAACATTGGAAATGATGTTATGGTTACTTGATTTTGATGATGGGTTGGGAGATTGGGACCATTTCACCTGTGTAGTAATGTAGGTGCTTAATAAGCTAAGGTGATAGGTATTAATTGTGTAGGGCTTTAACCATGAGTTTAACCTCTCCTTGCTCTAGCCATGCATGACATAACTTTCCCACACTTGCTGAGTACCAACGGTACTCAAACTTGCATATTTGTTGGTTTAAATATCTGCTCAGGTCAAGGGGATGATGTGGTGTTCAATGACCAAGACTTCGGACCTGAAGAAGGATTCTAGGTTCATGGAGTCCCCCGGGCAACGCCTGTGACGGAGCCCACAAGATTTATATTCCGCTGCTGTTTTACTTACATGTTATGAACTTATTATCGTCCATCGAGACATATGCTATGTAAGACATATTTATATTCGACACCTGGCTTGTAATAAATGATGCTTCACTATTTGTCATCACATGTATGAGAGAATGATCCTGGCATACATGTGATATTCACTCGGTTGTTCTTTCGGAAAACCGGGTGTGACATGTTCATGCCAAACTTAGTGAACTACAATTTCAATTATAGTTCATATAGCTTGCATGAATTTTCCTAGGATTTTTAGAGCTAAGAATCTCCCAGAAATGAATTTCCAAGTTTTAGAAATTCTCTGAAAATGTTTCTGTATTCAATTGAACACAACAACTTAAATTCTGAATTGCCCTGATCAAATCAACTCCAATTGAGCTGACATTTTTACAGGGTTTTATTAACATCCTAAAGAATATTCTGGCAAAATTTTAGGATTTTTGGATTAACCAAACTCCCTATAAAATTCTTTTGCTGAAAAGCTTCACAAAATTTTCCAGAATTAAATAATGAGTTTCATACAAATTGGGTTTCATATTTGGATAGTACGCTATTGGAGGAATCCAACAAAATTTGTTTCGCAATTTTTGGATTCTCCTACCCAAAGTTGTGGCTATTTAAACTTTGAACTGAAATCTGATAATCCTAAAATGTTCAAATGCTGACTGTGGTCCAGGGGACATGTGTCACTCGCTGGGACGAGCCACACGGGGCTACTGCACATTTCCCGTGCAGCCACAAGAGATCCCAGACGCAGCAGATCAGAAACCGAAGTCACTGTCGCTGATATGCGGGGCCAGCCGGTCATCTTCAACCTCCGGCCACCCGCGCCGGCGCGCCGCCGGGCTCGCCGGAACTGAGCCGAACCTTGCCGTCCGGCCAGATCCCGAGTCCTCCCTTGCCTATAGGGCCTAATTTCATGTGCTGAACACGATGGGACCATCTTCCCTGACCGACGGTGGCTCTAACCTAGCCGGCGACGGTGCAGCGGCTCGGTACGAGTTCGGCGATGTCGCCCGGCCAACCTCGCCCGCCAAAACCTCGGTGGAAACGCTCTACAGCACCGGGGGATCCAAGGGGAGGTCGGCATGTCCATTCCAAGGCTCGGAGAAAGCTCTAACCTAACTGTCACCATGAGCCCGATCCGCCCCACCATAACCGCCGTTGGAAGAATGGGAAATACGTCGTGCACAGTGGTTTTCATGCGTCGGTTGCAAAAGGGCAAATGATCGCCGGCTAGCCCAGATCGTGTGTGTAAGATTTGACAAGCTACAGAGGATTAGAGAGCGAGAATTTTGGCGGCAAGTACCGGATGCTCCGTTTAAAGTCGCCGGGACAAAGTCTCCAAATTAGCCGCCGATCCTTCACGGGTTGCTCCCGGCTTTGGAGGAGAGCAGCACCACGGTGGCGCGCTCCCGTGGCCGGGCTTGCTCGGACGTGACAACCCCTGTGGAAGGCTGTCCGCGTGCGCCTAGTCGCCGGTTAGCCTTAGCTTGTCGCGGACAAAGGAGTTTAGGGCTCGGACACTGCCGGAGCTTGGTAGGTCTGGCGCTGCAAAGGTGAGGAACGAGGGCGTAGGTTTGTTGTGCAGCTCGGAGGGTGCTGCGGCACGGTTTGAGCCGGCTCCCGATGGTTTCCCAGAGGTGGCGACGAGCTCGGTTTCTGTTTCACGTTTTCACGTGCGTCAGGAGGGGAAACATGGGTGGCCGCCTTGGCTACGCGGGAGGATCACGTAGAGATGGCACCGCCGACTCCCGTGCTGCCAGCGGCCCGGGCAAAGAGCAGGAGGTGGCTCGGGTTGCTCTCGCGGTGGCACCCGATGAGAACCCTGTTCGGTGAGTGGAGACTTAAGGCTGAAGGATTGGAGATCTTTTACAGTTTTTAACCTCCCCAATGACAGGTGGGGCCCACTCAACTTCCCTGCAAAAAGATCTCCATAGTTCGACAAATATTCAACCCCAAATGTTTGAAAGTTGGAAACTGAGCTGCATTTGGATAGTTGGACAAAGTTACTCCAAATTCAAATGCATATTTGAATTTGCACATTTGAATCCTTTTTGGAAAAATGGGTAGCAAATCTTTTCAAAAGTTGATGAAACTTTGCTTACCCAATAATTTGGACCTAAGGAATCTAATTATGCAACTTGATTCTTTTGTTAGCTGCTGCAAACAAGAGTTTGAACACAACAGTTTTGAATTCCCATTGTGTCCTCCCTCATTTAAATTTGGTTTGGTCCTTTAGTTCCAAATCTGATTTTTTTAAACCCTTCCTTTGCACTTGAGTACTTCACTTCTGGGGTCTTAATCCACCTAGGGTCCAAACATGCAAGTAACCCTAAGTGGGTTTTTGAACAACCTCTCATGTGTTATCATAGGTGTAAAAAGTTTGGACCAATCCCCTTTTTCATACACATGACACCAACAATTGTGCAAACTCATGTTTCTTTGCAGTCACATTTTTGGGACCTTTACATTCCTCCCCCCTTAAAAGGGAATCTCGTCCCCAGATTACATAAGAAAGATGAGGCGGAAGGTAATTACAAAATTTATGACAAAAGTTCCGGATAGATCTCGTGGATGTAATCTATACTCTCCCAAGTCGCTTCTTCCGGTGTGTGATTACTCCACAGGACTTTGTAATATTTCAAAGTCCGATTTCGAGTGATCCGGCTCTTCTCATCGACAATCTTGATGGGCTGCTCGGCGTAGGTGAGAACCGGTTGTAATATCTCCATGTCTCCTGAAAGAATCTCTGTCGGCTTTTTCAAACACTTTCTCAAGTGTGAGACATGGAAGATGTCGTGGACGCCCGATAAAGATGGCGGCAGCTCCAAATGGTAGGCTACTGGCCCACACCGTTCTGTAATAACGAATGGACCCACAAAGCGAGGAGCTAGCTTTCCCTTGACCCCGAATCGATGAATTCCCTTCATCGGGGATACTCGGAGATAGACGTGATCTCCGACTTCAAAACACAAGGGTCGGCGTCGCTGGTCCGCATAGCTCTTCTAGCGAGATTGAGCGGCCCTGAGGTTTTCTTGAATCAGCTGGACCCGCTCTTCGGCACCTTTTACAAGATCAATGCCGAAAATCACCCTCTCGCCAGATTCACACCAATTGAGTGGTGTGTGTCACTTCCTGCCATAAAGTGCTTCGTATGGTGCCATTTTAATACTGGATTGGTAACCATTATTGTAGGAGAACTCTGCTAATGGCAAATGGTTATCCCAGTTCTTTCCATGATCTATGGCACATGCCCTAAGCATATCTTCCAAAATCTGGTTCACCCTCTCCGTTTAACCGTCAGTCTGAGGATGATATGCTGAGCTTCTGATTAATTTTGTTCCCAGAGATTCATGTAGTTGCTCCCAGAAACGAGCAACAAATATTGAACCTCAATCTGATATGATGGTTTTGGGGACTCCATGCAAGCACACAATCCTTGAGAGATACAACTCTGCATATTGCTTAGTTAAAAATCTTGTGCTCACTTGGATGAAGTGGGCTGATTTTGTTAACCGATCAACAATCACCCAAATGGAGTCATGCTTTCTAGATGTGAGAGGCAGTCCGACAATAAAGTCCATGCTGATGTCCTCCCACTTCCATGCTGGAATACTTAATGGTTGCAGCATTCCTGCTTTCTTAATATGATCAGCTTTGACTCGCCGACATGTATCACACTCGGATACATACTTGGCGATTTCTCGCTTCATCCGAGTCCACCAAAATTTTGTCTTCAGGTCTTGATACATCTTGTTGCTCCCTGGATGTATCGAGTACTTGGACACGTGAGCTTCATCCAGGATTTTCTTCCTTAGCTTCAGATTCCGGAGTACCACGATACGGTTGTTAAACCATAACACACCTTGTTCATCTTCCCGGAAACATTTCATTTTATCCTCATTAATTCTTGGCCCGGATTTTCCGCATACCTTTGTCTCTCTTCTGGGCTTGTATAATCCCTTATCTAATGGTAGGCACAAGAGCAAGATTATAGAACGCCTCATACGGAATCACCCGCAAGCTTGGTTCTTCATCCTCATCTGGAACAATTGACAAGTTATTCACGTGGGATTTACGACTGAGTGCATCAGCCACCACGTTAGCTTTGCCTTGATGGTAATGGATCTCGAGCTCATAATCTTTAATTAATTCCAACCATCTCCGCTGCCTCATATTGATATCCTTCTGAGTGAATATATATTTGAGGCTCTTATGGTCAGTGTAGAGGTGCACTAAATTCCTGAGTAAGTAGCCTCCACATCTTCAACGCAAGTACCACTGCAGCAAGTTCTAGGTCATGAGTGGGGTAGTGCTGCTCATGGTTGCGGAGTTGACGAGACCCATACGCGATCACACGTCTATCTTGCATTAAGATGCAGCCAAGTCCAATGCCTGAGGCATCACAATAAACATCAAATGGCTTTGTTGTATCCGGTTGGGCTAACACCGGTGCCGTTGTGAGATGTTTCTTAAAGGTTTGAAATGCCTCTTCACAGGCCTCTGTCCACACATACTTGCTGCTATTCTTTAATAACTCTGTCATTGGTTTGGCCACCTTTGAGAAGCTGGGAATAAATCTCCGATAGTAACCCGCTAGCCACAGAAAACTGCGAATTTGATGAACAGATGTTGGAGACTCCCACTTCAAGACTTGCTCAATTTTGGTTGGATCCACGGCCACACCCTCCGATGAAATAATATGGCCTAAAAAGGGTACCTTGCTGATCCAAAATTCACACTTGCTCAATTTGGCACACAGCTTATGTTCCCGTAAGCGTTGGAGCATAATATGAAGATGTTTGGTGTGCTCCTCCTCCGATTTGGAGTATACAAGAATGTCGTCGATGAAAACCACGACAAACTGATCCCACTATGGCATGAATACAGAATTCATGAGATACATGAAGTGTGCGGGTGCATTTGTTAACCCGAAAGACATGACTAGATACTCGTAGAGCCCGTATCTAGTCGAGAAAGCCATCTTCGGTATATCCTCCGCTCTGATTTTTATCTGATGATAACCGGACCGTAGGTCCATCTTGGAGAATACTTTGGCACCCATCAACTGATCAAATAATATGTCGATCCGCGGTAATGGATACTTATTTTTGATCGTCACTACATTCAGCGGCTGATAATCCACACATAACCGAAGTGACTCATCCTTTTTCTTCACAAAGAGGGCTGAACAACCCCATGGCGATGAGCTTGGTCGGATGAACCCTTTGTCCATTAAGTCCTTTAGCAGTTCTTTCAGTTCAGTTAATTCCTTCGGAGACATTTTGTACGGCCTCCGAGATATTGTTGTGGTTCCTGGTGCTAACTCGATCTTGAATACCACATCCCTCTCAGGCGGCATCCCTGGAAGATCGTCAGGAAACACATCTGGGTACTCACGGACCACTGGAATATCCTCCAGTTTCGTGGTCACACTGTGGTACACCACTGGATTTTTAGAATCCACGGCTTCAAGTATGAGTGTTTGGAGACCGTAGATTGGGGAGTCCAAACTAACAATCCGTGGACCAATGTCAAGAACAGCCCTGTGGTAGTTCATCCACGCCATTCCTAGAATCACATCGATCTTCTGGCCCTCTAATACAATGAGGGTTGTGGGGTATAAGTTTCCACCTAAGCACAAGGGTGCTTTGATCACTACTTCATTAGGAGCTATATTTCCACCAGGTGAGCAGATAAGGTAGTTATCCTTCGGTGTAGAGGTTGAGAGCTCAGCTTTGCACACAAACAACCTGCTGATGAAATTGTGTGTAGCTCCAGAGTCAAATAAAATTTACACGGGCAGTCCATTGAGGGTGAACATTCCCGCTAGCACAGGTGCCCCATCTGGCACATCCTCTAGAGCTGTATGATAAATGCACCCGGATTTTGGTGCTGTTCCTTGGAGCTGAGCACGGGGTTGATTTATACCCCGCCCCGGTGTAGTTTCTCTGTGGTGTAACCTTTCTGGACACTTCCTGCTGATGTGACCATGTACCCGCACGTGAAGCATGGTTTCTCAGCCGGTTCCTGGTTGCTCTGTGTACGGACACTAGTTGTATTCTGCTGCGGTAAGAACACTTGAGGAACAGAATAACGTGGCTGCATATACCGTTGTTGCAGCTGTCCGGCTTCAGAGTATTGAGCTGAACGACCCGAATGTTTCTGCAGTCGTCGAGCCGGCTGCATCAGCTGACAGTTCAGGGTACTGTCTACCACCCTATATTTCTGCGGAGCACTACTGCTACTCTCCGGTGGTATATGGTTCTTTCTTTTCTCAGCCTGTACTTCCCGCTGAGCATCTTCAACCATGATGGCAGCACTCATCAATTCGTTGAAGTTCTTTCGATCAGCTAAAACGAGTCTCTCCTTTAGCTTGGGATTGAGGCTGCGGAAGAACCATTCACACTTTTGTGCTTCGGTATTCACATGTTGAGGCGCATACTGTGCCAGCTTGTTGAACACTCGCGAATGCTCGTATGCACCCCTCCCTCCTTGTTTTAAGGCCAGAAACTCCTCGAGTTTCCGCTGAATTATTCCGGAAGGAACATGATACGCGAGAAACACCTTCCGGAATTCTGCCCATGTAAAGTCATGTCCAGCTGGTAAGGAGGCGAGTTGATTTGCCCACCATGCACTGGCAGACCCGTGAAGTTGTTGCGCTGCGTATAAAACCTTCTTCTGTTCGGTGCATTGGAGTAACCTGAACTTAGACTCAATGGTATGGATCCAGCTATCCGCCACCAGAGGATCCTCAGCTTCAATGAAAACCGGTGGTTGAGTTGCCAAGAACTCAACATAGGAATTCAGTTGAGGTTGGCGCAAGTCTTCGTCTTGACATCCCCCTTGACGGGATGTATTCATCACCAGGGTGCGGAGCAAGTCGGTTCGCTCATCGCTTGCACCCGTCATGGCAGCCAGAATGTTCGCCATTGTGACCGTGGGTGAAGGTCCTGGTGGCGGCTGCGGTTGCGGAGCTCGCTGCTCCTGCTGTGGAGAGTTATCACCACCACCACCACTAGAACCACCCACCTTACTCATGGAACGAGTTCGCACCATTCTGCAATTGCACGAGTTCATTATCAGTTCAACACTATCAATTGATTTATTCCATAAACAAAGTAGTGCAACACTGATAATGAAATCTTAACACGTAAGCAAAATGATTTAAGCGCAAACTGATGTAGTTAACAGCAAGGATTTAAAGCAGATTGACGGTCCTTAAACAAACCAGATTTCGATCCAGTTAAAAGCATTTTCATAACTCACATTGAATACCAAAGTTAAATTTAACTTCAATATCTTTCCAACGAGTATCCAAATGCCTCCATATCACTTCTGGATCAAAAGATATGATTTTGCAAAGTTGCCAGACTTTCTGGATAAAATTTGCCAGCATCTCCTTTGTATGTGGCTGACTTTATCACAGTTGTATATGAAAATACAACAAGAATCTGAACAACCTTTGAACTACAACAATGTTGCATATCTCATAACCTTTCCAATGGTGTATCACAGGCTCGTTAGGGATTTTTCTACAGGAAGTTATGGCTTAAAAACAGAAAGGTCCAGAGAGGTTTTTCTACTGTCCTGGTTCTGGACAGTTTGCCTTCAACTGGACTTCTCACCCACTTAACTTGTGATTTTGCTCTGAAGGTCTACAGGAATGTTTTAGAGCACTTGAAAATATTTTTAGAACTGTATCATACACATTAATTGGAGCAATCTACTCAGAGTTATGCTCTGTTAAAGTCCAGCAAGAATTCCTGCCAGAAACAGAGCACTCTGTTTTTGAAATCTTTGAAACCTAAACATTCTCTCATTTGAATCTTAGCTCAAAATAAGAGTTCGGTAACTAATACTTATTTCAAACTTCCATTTTTAGTTGAAAGTTAGTTCATGAATTATTTCTTCATAGGGAAGGAGTTATTAAGTGTAGTACGGTGTCGATGCACCGTAACAAGCATGTCGGTACTACGTAGCCTCACCAAAGAAAGTCCTAAACCGGCTTATACCGGCATATCCGTTTAATCAGTGACACTAAGACGGTCACTCGCACACGTGTACTACACGGGATACGTCTGTGGTTGGTACCTGCAGAAGAACACTCAATAGTTGTGCACTCAAAGGTTGTTTCATTTCAGGCAGTTCCATAGTTGAAAGTAAATACAAACGCCCGTATCATTGCCATACGGCCGTCCTTGAGTTAAGCCACGTCTCAAGGTACGTGATTGTGTTTTAACACCACACGACGGGGAACCCGAGTATATCATGAACGGGTCGTCACGGTTGGGAATGTTATCAACCCAACGGATACCACCTACTGCCCTGCAGGGCACGCCGATGGCAAGCGCTGCGTATGTCCTCCTGGGCTATTTCCAGACGAACACACTTTCGCGTTTCTGACCACGCGATGGGGTCTCCACTTACTTGTCTAATGCACGCTAGGGATCAGTGTTTCATATGAACTCAGGAACATGAAGAGTCCAAGAGTTTCATATTAACGTCTCACACCAAGCTGTGAGACCTCTCGTTGAACCACTTTCCTCATCAGGGGAGCTAACCGAAATTGAACCGCTTTCGGTGGCGTTCCTTACCATGTTTACCTGAGCGTAGGTGCGTCGTTACATAATCAAAATTCAGAATTACAACAAATATGTTAGTGCTGCCACCTTAAGTAACTATACTACTATAGTCCTTATGTGGGCCTAATACCGTTTCCTCACCGTATCCTAAGTTTTTGTTGTAATACGATCCTTATTCTGTGCGCTATTACCAATGCGGCTGTGATACCACGCTGTGGGGCCCGCCATCCCGATCACTCACGGGGACGGGGCACCTCGCCCGGGAATCGCATTGGGTGATGCCGTGCGATGCGGCACCCAACAGCACACATAATAAATCATCATATTACATAATTGAAGCGACAGCTTACAAAGTGTAAATTTTTACAAATACTTCTCAAATATTCTACAGCGGAAGACTAGTACAACTCACATTTCATACCTATGCTAAGCAACAGAGAAGGTATCCAGCCCGTGGACCCTTCTCGCTAGCAACACCATCACAATAGCAGCGGCAGGGGTTGTAATGAGTTCACCACTCAGAGAGCTCCGGGTCTCATCAGACACGCGTACTTAGCAGCGTACAGTTATTACCTGCAAAACAACTTATGCAGTATCTGTGAGCACGAAGCTCAGCAAGACTGACCCGTCACCCTAGACATGAAACTCTACATGATGAAAGTAGAGGGCTGATTATAGAAGTTTGCACAAACGATAAACTTGAGCTAAAGGAGAGTCCTTACTTCAAGTTTTAAGCAACTTTTATAGCCCTCGCTCAACTTACATCGAGGCTCCACAATCGAACAAGCAACGCTTCATCTCAATGTCACTTGCCCGAGGTGAAAGTAACTTTAGTGAGCTATCCTAGACTCCTACTGACCTTGCGCCATCAACGTCGAGGCTCCACAATCAAACAAGAAACGCTTTGCCTCGACGCTACTAGCCCAAGGTGGAAATTAAATTTAGTGAAGTGATGATCGTTCCTCATATCCATTATGAGGATTACCCACAAAGCATATTAAATGTTTCCCGGTTTATTACTACGTCACGACGCAGAGAACAAGTATGCTCGGTCCATTCCGCGAGCGACGGTGATTGAAATAAAAAACACCCGGCTGACACGACACGTACGCCCGTACTCGACGTTGCACACAGCAACCATCACTGACGTCGTACGTGGCAACCTTTCACACGACACCCAAATGTCGAACTGGTCCCACCGACTGGGATTAAGTCTCTCAACGGCAAACACTCGTAGAGCCAACTTCTCTATCCTTTCAGCATCGGCATCAGACGGTGAGGTATGCCTCGACACCCAGGTTTACATGTTACATCGGTTTCCTGGGTCCCATATAGCCAGTATGCATCCGGTACACAACTCAAACTTGTCCAACGGGCCGCACACAAGAACGGGCCTTAATCGACTCAGACATAGACTAGGTTCACAGGACCACATCCTTGATCATTCCATCCACTGCCCGGTCTCCATTCCCATTTATGAGGATCAATTCCCAACTCTTCCGATTGATCCCCCTTAACCCCGTTTCACGAGTAGGAAACTGCCCACTCGAGTTTTGCTTCTTTTAATCCACTTTTGTTAATTTGAGATCATCAGTTATAAGCAATTTATAAACTACTCTACATTATACTCCAGGGTTTTCTGGGTCATGCATTTGGAGTGTCATACCACCTAGACGTAATACAATAAACAAAATGCTAGACATATAAAGTGAATACAAATAAAAACTTGTAAGTTTTGATGCAAACCGGGGCTTGCCTTTGTTTTGCAGGGAACTAATATATATACCTCAGTTAGTGAAGACCACTTGTCTTGATTTCTTGCCTCCCTCCTTTGATCTCTATTCCAATGACTTCAAGTTCTTCACGTAGATGCTACACGTAATGAATATGCACAATTGTTTCATTGTAAAGACTTTGCTACAAGTTGTAATAACAAGTTTTTAGAAACTGGAACTCTGTTTAAGAATTTAAAATGACACTGGTGCTAGTGGTTTGGGTTTGGGTCTAAGTAACATGATTAAGTGCTAAGTGTTTTTCCCCTCTTCTATATTGATCACCTTATGAGGTTAAACAGAACAGGGGTGATCCAGAGCTCCAATGGAGCTAAGAATTTTCATGTAGGTCCTTGTCACAAGAAAGCCCTATGGACCAAAAATTAGCACTTTTCATTGAGTGGTTTGTTCAGAACAATTTTCTAAGAAATTAAGCAAAGAAGAATTAATTCTGAGATCACATTCATGTTCATGCCAAACTTAGTGAACTAAAATTTCAATTATAGTTCATATAGCTTGCATGAATTTTCCTAGGATTTTTGAAGCTAACAATCTCCCAGAAATGAATTTCCAAGTTCTGGAAATTCTCTGAAAATGTTTCTGTATTCAATTGAACACAACAACTTAAATTCTGAATTTCCCTGATCAAATCAACTCCAATTGAGCTGAAATGTTTACAGGTGTTTACTAACATCCTAGAGAATATTCTGGCAAAATTTGAGGATTTTTGGATTAACCAAACTGCCTCTAAAATTCTTTTGCTGAAAAAGCTTTACATAATTTTCCAGAATTAAATAATGAGTTTCATACAAATTGGGTTTCATATTTGGATATTACGCTATTAGAGGAATCCAACAAAATTTGTTTCGCAATTTTTGGATTCTCCTACCCAAAGTTGAGGCTATTTAAACTTTGTACTGAAATCTGAAAATCCTAAAATGTTCAAATGCTGACTGTGGGTCCAGGGGACATGTGTCACTCCCTGGGACGAGCCACACGGGGCCACTGGACATTTCCCGCGCAGCCACAAGAGATCCCAGCCGCAGCAGATCAGAAACCGAAGTCACTGTCGCTGATATGCGGGGCCCGCCGGTCATCTTCAACCTCCGGCCACCCGCGCCCGCGCGCCGCCGGGCTCGCCGGAACTGAGCCGAACCTTGCCGTCCGGCCAGCTCCCGAGTCCTTCCTCGCTGCTAGGGCCTAATTTCATGTGCTGAACACGATGGGACCATCTTCCCCGACCGACGGTGGCTCTAACCTAGCCGGCGACGGTGCAGCGGCTCGGTACGAGTTCGGCGATGTCGCCTGGCCAACCTCGCCCGCCAAAACCTCGGTGGAAAGGCTCTACAGCACCGGGGGATCCCAGGGGAGGTCGGCATGTCCATGCCAAGGCTCGGAGAAAGCACTAACCTAACTGTCACCGTGAGCCTGATCCGCCCCACCATAACCGCTGTTGGAAGAATGGGAAATATGTCGTGCACAGTGGTTTTCATGCGTCGGTTCCAAAAGGGCAAATGATCGCCAGCTAGCCCAGCACGTGTGTGCAAGATTTGACAAGCTACAGAGGATTAGAGAGCGAGAATTTTGGCGGCAAGTACCGGATGCTCCGTTTGAAGTCACCGAGACAAAATCTCCAAATTAGCCGCCGATCCTTCACGGGTTGCTCCAGGCTTTGGAGGAGAGCAGCACCACGGTGGCACGCTCCTGTGGCCGGGCTTGCTCGGACATGACAACCCCTGTGGAAGGCTGTCCGCGGTCGCCTAGTCACCGGTTAGCCTTAGGTTGTCGCGGACAAAGGAGTTTAGGGCTCGGACACTGCCGGAGCTTGGTAGCTCTCGCGCTGGGAAGGTGAGGAACGAGGGCATATCTTTGTTGTGCAGCTCGGAGGGCGCTGCGGCACAGTTTGAGCCGGCTCCCGATGGTTTCCCAGAGGTGGCGACAAGCTCGGTTTCTGTTTCACGTTTTCACGTGCCTGAGGAGGGGAAACACGGGTGGTCGCCTTGGCTACGCGGGAGGATCACGTAGAGATGGCACCGCCGACTCCCGTGCTGCCAGCGGCCTGGGCGAAGAGCAGGAGGTGGCTCGGGTTGCTCTCGCGGTGGCACCCGATGAGAACCCTGTTCGGTGAGTGGAGACTTAAGGCTGAAGAATTAGAGATCTTTTACAGTTTTTAACCTCCCCAATGACAGGTGGGGCCCACTCAACTTCACTGCAAAAAGATCTCCATAGTTTGACAAATATTCAACCCCAAATGTTTAAAAGTTGGAAACTGAGCTGCATTTGGATAGTTGGACAAATTTACTCCAAATTCAAATGCGTATTTGAATTCTTTGCACATTTGAATCCTTTTTGGAAAAATGGGTAGCAAATCTTTTCAAAAGTTGATGAAACTTTGCTTACCTACTAATTTGGAACTAAGGAATCTAATTATGCAACTTGATTATTGTGTTAGCTGCTGCAAACAAGAGTTTGAACATAACAGTTTTGAATTCCCATTGTGTCCTCCCTCATTTAATTTGGTTTTGTCCATTAGTTCCAAATCTGATTTTAAACCCTTCCTTTGCACTTGAGTACTTAACTTCTGGGGTCTTAATCCACCTAGGGTCCAAACATGCAAGTAACCCTAAGTGGGTTTTTGAACAACCTCTCATGTGTTATCATAGGTGTAAAAAGTTTGGACCAATCCCCTTTTTCATACACATGACACCAACAATTGTGCAAACTCATGTTTCTTTGTATTCACATTTTTGGGACCTTTACAACAAGAAGGTATTCGTGAGCAAGAATGAGGTTGATTAATGTCTTGTTGGGACATGGAAGGTAATGAACATAACGGAGGTATGATTGGTATTTTAATACATGTTAGGATTACATTCGCTTAAAGATAAGTTGCTGTTTTATCATGGTTTTGATAAATAACCTTGCTTTTTGCAATGAGCCTTTTTATACCTACATTGTTGTGAGCTACATAGCATATTTTCCCGCACTTGCTGAGTATATCATTGTACTCAAACTTGCATTATTATTTCATCATCAGCAACAGGAGAAGATTACTATGAAGACCAAGTGGAGCATTAGGCGTGTAATCTGTTCTCAACCTTGCCTGTGGGGGATGGAGCAGAGATGGAGCTGCTGCTGCTGTTTAGATTGCTTCCGCATTAGTTAGAAGACTTCTGCTGCTAGAATAAAGACTTCCACTGTTGGACTAAGACTTCCGCCATTAGCATGAGTCCAAGACTCATGAGACATTGTAATAAAACCCTGTTATTCGTGGTAATATATATATATATATATATATTTTGAATTCAGTTTGTGGAACATATGTGTATGTGTGATGAATATCCTGGGCACACATATGCATCAGTTCTCGGTTCCGTGGTTTTCCACAGAATTGAGGGCATCTGACACGACCCCATTGGTCTTGTCGAGCCAGGATCACGCTGAGGGGTGCTGTATTGCACAGCACCGGATAACACACGTCAAAGATACAAAGCGGAAGCGAAATTTTATTACATAAACAAGTTTATGAACATGTTTACATCAAAATAAGTTCAGTCTACCCTCGCGGGCGTAGACTACGCATCAAGTCCATGTTCAGCCCTTGAACGTGTCCTTGCTAGCACACACGCACACTAACTCTGCGGCGTGCACGACTCCCACTCGACGGGGTTCCCCTCCTGGGGTTCCGTCTCCTCTTCGGGACTCCCTTCCTCATAGAACCCTGCAAAAGCTTCAAACACAAGCAGTGAGCACGAAGGCTCAGCAAGTCTGACCCGTCTCACCTAAACATGGAACTTCAACATGAGGGGTGATGGGTTACATGAGGTAAAAATCAATTGCAAGGACTCGCCTAATTAGTAGAACCTTACTTTCAGGTTTTAGCAGCAGGTTGTGGAGAACCTTACGCTAAGGCACATGAGAGAGCCGCAATCAAACAAGAAACACATTTCTCTCATGTACTTTGCCCAAAGTTGAAAAGAACATTAGTTAGCTCTAAGCTATAGCATATCATTAACAATCAATGTCCATCTTTCAATCGGCAACATTTTAACATGTGACTAGCCTGTTCTTTCTACATCACGGTACAGTGAACAAGTGGTACTCACTGACCGCGAGGGACGGCGATTATAATCAATTTACACCTGCAGGGTTACCCGAACAACCCGTCACGTACGCCTGTACTCGATGTTGCCTACAACAACCATCACGGACGCCATACGTAACCACCTTTCACCCATCAGCCAAATGTTGAACCAGTCCAATCGTCCCGAGCAAGAGGTCTCTGCACGCGCATCTCAGTGCCGCCAGCCGATTTACACCTCGAGCTCTCAACCTACCCTCTGAACGACCAGCTATGCCTCAACACCCAGCTACCCGAGTTACATCAGTTTCCCGGTTCCCATATAGCCGGTAGGTTTTCGGTACTGTTCTAGCTTGTTCAACAGGCCCGCACACGGCTCGGTCCTCAATCGACACAAGCGGGGTTACAACACACAGGCCCCAAAGTCCTGCTGCCCTTACTCTCCGCTTGGTCTCATTTTCTTGCCATGTGTTTCATGTGCTATCACTACCCGAGTCGAGTGCCTCTAGCCTATGCTCACGAGTAGTTCCAACTACTCGACTTGTACCGAATCCTACACTATCTTAGCATTGCAGTAGCTAACGAGGTTTGCCATCCTAAACCCAACCCATGGTTCTCTTGGCTATGCAGTGGGGCTTCCAAACAAGACTCTAATGCAAAGAATAAAGTAAACAAGTATGTGCTCAAAACAATAAAAATTTGTAAAAAGGTTAATGCAAACCGGAGCTTGCCTTGCTGCTCTTGGTCGTTGGCTAGCTGATCTTCCGGAGTTACGAAGTTTAGGACTTCGGGTTTCTCCTCGACCTTAGTGACTACATGATAGAAGCAATACATGTATTAATT
Organism: Neostapfia colusana; assembly: GCA_030760725.1. Lineage (NCBI taxonomy): Eukaryota > Viridiplantae > Streptophyta > Magnoliopsida > Poales > Poaceae > Neostapfia > Neostapfia colusana. The sequence goes on from JASWHV010000001.1 coordinate 92,843,607, forward strand.
TAAATGCAGTTGTAATTACTTTTAATCTTGTGAAGTCTATAACTCTTTCTAGACAAGCCCAATGACTGTGAAACTTTTACTGTGGCTTGGTTACAACCTGAACAGAGACTTGGTCAAGTTTTAGTTGCAGCAAAGCTCATTTCAGCCCTCCATAATTAATTATTTACTTGACCTTAATTGGCACTCTTAGGGTGTTCTAGGGATTTTTATGAAACAACCTATGAATTTATGAAAACTACATTTTCAGAGGGTTCTAATGGAGTTGGTCTCACTTAATTTGAAGGTTCCTAGCTATAGATATGAGCTAAACAATTTCAGAGAAAATTCTGAAAATGTTTCTGAACATTTTCTATTTTCTCTGGAACAGTTTCACTAATCACACCATTAGGTGGATCAAATGAGTTCAAATGGGTCTGAAATTTTTATGGTAGTTCAGGGATATTTTGGTGAACATCCCAGCAAAACTTCAGGATTTTCCTCCAAAGGATTCTCCAGTTAAAGTTCCAAACAGTTTAAATTTTGAGGAATTAATTCTGGAAAAATAAGGAAGTTCATGAAGTGAAAAATGAATTGCTGGAAAGCACTCAGAGAGCTGAATCCAGCAAAATTTGGTTCACTCGATTTGGAGCTTTCTAGCCAAAGTTATGAGGATTTGAAGTTTGAAGAAAATCTGAAAATTAGGGAAAAGTTTAAACTCGCGCGTGGGCCTAGGGGACACGCGTCGCACGCCGAGGCGACAGCACACCACGGCCCACAAGGATTTTGCGCGCCAGCACACCCGATCCCGGCCGCAGCCTGATCCCAATTCAAAATATCGGCCGCTGACAGCTGGGGTCCACCCCCTTCTTCAACCTCGCGACGCCCGCGCTCCGCCGCCGAGGGACCTCGCCGGAGAGCTCACCGCCGGCTTCTGTACAGCTCCAAACTTCACGATTTTGGCCGCCCCTGCCTACTTTTACTCGGGGAACAGGATTCTAGGGTCAGCTGCTCATGACAATGGCCGGTGCATGGTCGGCGACGAGCCGCCACCTCAGAAAGATTTCGGCCATGTCGGCTGACTTCCCTAGCACCTCAACTACTCGAGGAACCGGTCGGGAAGCATCAGTGGACCTCAAGGAAGGTCGACATGAGCTCGAGGCAGCTCGGGGAAGGCCCGAAGTAGGTCCACACCGTGTGACCGATGCCTCCCGTTTACTCCGCCATTGGTAAACCTCAAATTACGCCGGGTACAGAGGTTCTCCGGCCAAGAGTTGTGAAGGCAACTTGTGCGTTACCGTGTCTAGCTTGTTTGAGAGCGGATTGAGGCCCTCTAATCCTTTTTAGAGCACGAATTTGACAGAACCGCACCCGAAGGTCGTTCTGCACACAGAAAGGGGAAAAATGGAAATTCGCCACCGGTGAGCAACCACTCGAGCTGTGGCTCGGGGGTGAGCAGCACCGGTCACCGGCGCGTCCAAGGGTGTCTTGGCTCGGGCGTGACAACGCCCTGGTTGGGCTGTCCACGGGAGCCCGAGGTGCGGCGGTTCTAAGTCGCCGAATTGATCTTGCGGCACAGCCGATATCAATCGGTTTCCATTGAATTCTAGCAGCGGGGAAGACGGAGGAAGGTTTCTAGTACCTTGCCGTGGCTCTGGAGTGGACGGAGGGAGCTGTGATCGGCGTTCTCCGATCGATTCCGAGCTGCGGAAAACTTCGGCCGGCGCTGAGTTCTTGCGGGTAAGAACGGCGATGCCTCGGCCGAGGAGGGGGACAGGCGCCTTAAGAAGGCTCCGTACCGCCTCACGCCCGCGCGTGGGCAAGCAGCTGCTGGCGCGGCGGCTTCCCTCGGTGGCGATCGCAGCGGCGGCTCGGCGACCCGAGTGAGAGAAGTCTCAGTCGGTTTGATCTGAGCAATGGCTGACATGTGGGTCCCACTTCCAGTTTTAACCTCTGAAATTTACTCCTAATCACTGTTGTAAACAGTGAACCCCATAGTACCCCTGGTAATTCAAATTATTCACCCATGAACCATTTGAATTGATCAAAGTTCCAATTGGGTTTGGTTTGAGTGAATTTCAGCACAAGTGCAGTTTTGAATTCACATGAAGTTTGAATTTGTCCCACTTAGCTCATGTCAAGATCAACTCCAAATGGAGTGAAAATTGGTGTGTGGGCTCACAAAAATGTGCTGAGTAAGAATATGCCTCCCACTTTTAAATTCATGGGATAAAAACAGTTTGAATTTGAATATGGTTTCAAACTGCCCTCTTCCTAACTATACCCAAAATGACCTCAAAAAGGTTTTGAATTTGGGTGAAACTTGGCATGGACATCCTTAGCAATGTATAGGAGTTTTCATATGTCCAGCCCCCTTATATCACATGTGTGAAATACCACTTTGGCAATGTGTGAGTTTGTTCTCTAATGAGCATGTTGATAATTGTTACTTGCTCTTCAATGGTGTTCATCATCCTTCCTCAAATGAGGTGTGTGGTGTGATTATGAACACTGCAAATGTGTGTCGAAAACTGAGGCCCTTACATTCCCCCCCCCTTAAAAGAATCTCGTCCCGAGATTATAAGGTGACAATGAGAGAGAGGACGGTGGAAAATTACCGGATACGCGACGTGAAAAATTCGGGGTAGTTAGTGTGAAGGAATTCTTCGCTCTCCCATGTCGCTTCGTCCATGGAGTGATTACTCCATAGAACCTTGTAGAACCACAACGTACGGTTGCGTGTGGTTCGGGCCTTTTCATCAATAATCTGCACCGGTTCCTCCCGATAGGTGAGATCCGGTTGCAGTTCTTCAATGTCTTCCAGCTGAACGGTAGTTGATAGCTTGAGACACTTCCTCAGCTGGGAAATGTGAAAGACGTCGTGTACACCGGAAAGTGCTTCTGGTAATTTCAGCTGGTATGCCACTGATCCACATCTTCCGGTAATCTGGAATGGACCGATGAATCGGGGTGCCAACTTTCCTTTCACCCCAAATCTGTTTACGCCCTTCATTGGAGACACCCGTAGGTATACGTGATCTCCAACTTCGAATTGTAAGGGGCGCCTTCTCCAGTCCGCATACTGTTTTTGACGGGATTGAGCGGCTTTTAGGTTCGCTTGCATTAGACGAACCTTTTCTTCCGCGTCGTTGACAAGGTCGATCCCGAAGGTAACCCTTTCGCCATACTCACACCAGTTCAATGGTGTGCGGCATTTCCGCCCGTATAGCGCCTCGTAAGGTGCCATCTTGATGCTGGCTTGGTACCCATTATTGTACGAGAACTCGGCTAACGGCAAGTGATCATCCCAATTCTTGTCGTGGTTGATAGCGCAAGCTCGTAGCATGTCTTCTAAGATTTGATTTACCCGCTCCGTTTGCCCATCCGTCTGCGGGTGGTATGCTGAACTACGGATCAGCTTCGTCCCTAAGGCAGCGTGCAGCTGCTCCCAAGAACGGGACACAAATAAAGTGCCCCGGTCCGATATGATGGTACGGTGTACGCCGTATAAGCATAGGATCTGTGAGATGTACAGTTCAGCGTACTTCTTGGCGTTGTAATTTGTGTTGACCGGGATGAAATGGGCAACTTTGGTGAGCCGATCGACGATCACCCACACAGAGTCATGTTTCTACAAGGTGGTGGGTAAACCGACGATGAAGTCCATGCTCACATCCTCCCATTTCCAGACAGGAATGCCCGGTGGTTGCAGCAGTCCCGGTTTCCGCATATGATCTGCCTTCACCCTTCCACATGTATCACACTCGGACACGTATTTTGCAACCTCGCGCTTCATCCGTGTCCACCAAAACTTTCTTCTGAGTTCTTGATACATCTTGTTGCTGCCGGGGTGAATAGAAAATTTTGATAAGTGAGCCTCATAAAAAATTTTCTTCCGCAACTCCGGGTTTCGGGGTATGACGATCCGGTTCTTGAAACATAGGACGTCGTCTCCGTCCTTCCGGAAACATTTCAACTCCCCACTGTCTACACGTCTCCGCAAATGTGACATGCCCTTGTCATTCTTCTAGCCTGCCGCTATCTCTTCACGGATGGTGGGGATCAAAGCTAGGTTGTAGAGAGCTCCGTGTGGAATCACATGTAGTGGTGGTTCGCTCTCTTCCAACGGTGTGATGGTCAGATTGTTGACGTGTGACTTGCGGCCCAGCGCATCCGCCACTACGTTTGCCTTACCCGGATGATAATGGATCTCTATTTTGTAATCCTTTATCAATTCTAACCATCTTCGCTGCCTCATGTTCAACTCCTTCTGAGTCAATATGTACTTGAGGCTTTTGTGGTCGGTATAGAAATGTACGAGGTTACCGAGTAGGTAGTGCCTCCACATTTTCAGTGCAAGTACCACGACAGCGAGCTCCAAGTCGTGGGTTGGATAACTCTGCTCATGGTTTCTAAGCTGCCGTGATCCATACGCGACCACTCTTCGGTCTTGCATCAGCACACATCCGAGCCCAATGCCGGATGCATCGCAGTACACATCGAACGGTTTTGTTGTGTCTGGCTGCGCCAAAACCGGTGCTGATGTTAGGTGCTTGACTAAAGCCTTGAATGCTGCTTCACATGCTGGAATCCAAACATATTTGGTAGCCTTCTTCAGCAGCTCTGTCATTGGCTTGGCAATCTTCGAGAAGTTCGGAATGAACCTCCGATAATATCCCGCGAGTCCGAGGAAACTCCGTACCTCGTGAACAGTTCTCGGGGATTTCCAATTCAGCACTTGAGTGATCTTGCTCGGATCCACAGCGATACCCTCCGCTGAGATGATATGCCCGAGGAAAGGCACTTGCGATATCCAAAACTCACATTTGCTGAATTTTGCATATAACTTGTGATCCCGCAGCCGTTGTAAGACTATACGCAGATGTTTCTTGTGATCTTCCTCCAACTTGGAATATACCAGGATGTCGTCGATGAAGACCACGACAAACTTGTCCAGCTCCGGCATGAATACCGAGTTCATCAAGTACATGAAGTGAGCTGGAGCATTGGTGAGGCCGAAGGACATGACCAGGTACGCATAAAGTCCGTACCTTGTCGCGAAAGCTGTCTTTGGAATGTCCTCCGCCCTTATTTTAATCTGATGGTACCCGGATCTTAAGTCCATCTTGGAAAAGATCTTTGCTTCGGCCAACTGATCAAACAACATGTCGATCCGTGGCAACGGGTACTTGTTCTTGATGGTTACGGCATTTAATGGATGATAGTCCACGCAAAGCCGCAACGTCTCATCCTTCTTCTTGACAAATAACGCCGAACAGCCCCATGGCGAGGAGCTCGGCCTAATAAAATCCTTCTCCAGGAGGTCCGTGAGCTGAGTCTTCAGTTCAGCCAACTCCTTGGGTGCCATCTTGTACGGCCTTCGTGATATTGGCATGGTTCCCGGTGCAAGTTCAATCTTGAACTCCACCTCTCTATCAGGCGGCATCCCCGGCAAATCGTCCGGGAATACATCAGGGTACTCTCGGACCACCGGAATATCTTCCAATCTGATGGTTGTGGCTTGATAGACACTTGGAAGTTTTATTTCTGGACTGTCCAGAAATAAGGAGTGAGGCTCGTGCACTTCTGAGTTCAAGTGCACGACTCGGGGGACGGTGTCTAAAACAGCGCCGTGGCGGGTTAACCACGACATCCCTAAGATGACATCGACCTTTTGTCCCTCTAAGATTATGAGAGACGTAGGGTAAACTCTACCCTCTAAGCACAATGGCGCTTTTGGGACCATCATGCTTGCTGAAATTTTCCCACCCGGTGAACAGATCACATAAGGACTATTGGTTGGTAGTATTTGCATGCTATACTTATCAATGAAAGCTTGGCTAATGAAGCTATGCGTGGCGCCTGAATCAAATAATATTATGGCGGGATGCTGGTGGAGTTGGAACATACCCGCAAGGATTGGCTCACCCTCCGGCACGTCCTCAATGGCAAGCTGGTGGACGGTGCCGGGTCTAGGGTTTGCCCGCCGCGCATTAGTAGGGTTCCGGGGTTGATTCCTCCCCTGAAACTGCGGTGCCACTCCGCTGCCTTGCCTCTCCGGGCAACTGCTCGCGAAGTGTCCTGGACGACCACACTTGTAACATGTGGCCGTTGCTGGTGTAGTGCTCGGGGGACGAAAGCCCGGCATGCGTTGCTGAGGTGCCAACGCACGACCTGCATCGCCCGCTGCTGCTGTTGTTGTTGCGGTGGTACTGGCAGTGCCGGCCTGAATACCTGTGACGAGTACGGCCGACTGCGGAAAGGCATCGACCGCTGTGGTGGCTGCCAGCGTGGACCTGATGGTGGGTGATTTACCATCCGAAACTTCTGAGAAGGACCGCCTCCTTCTCCACTGCTCTGCTGCGTGCTTCGCTTCCTCTCCGCCGCCGCTAACTCCTTACCGGAGTCCTCCTGAACAATCGCAGCATCAATGATGTCGTTGAGGCTGCCGCGATTGAACATCGCCAACTTGTCCTTCAGGAGCGGGTTAAGCCCCTGGTAAAAGTGGTCTCGCCGCTTCTCGTCGGTATCAGCATGATACGACGCATAAAGTGCGAGATCGTTGAACGCTCTGGAGTATTCCAGCGCGTTTCTGCTTCCTTGTTGCAGGTGTAGGAACTCCTGCATCTTTTTTTTCATCAGACCTGGCAGTATATGATAGGCCCTGAAGGCCGTCCGGAACTCCGTCCAGGTCATCACTCGGTCGGTGGGCTGTGAAGCACAGAAGTTGGCCCACCACGCGCTCGCGGATCCTTGGAGCTGCTGGACCGCGAACTGAGTCTTGCGCTGCTCGCTTATCTGGAGCAGCCCGAACTTCATCTCTATGGCGCAGAGCCAGTTGTCCGCGTCAAGTGGTTCATCCGCCCTTGAGAATACTGCGGGATGAGTCACCAGGAAGTCAGAGTAGGAGCTCTGTTGACGCTCCTCACGGTCTTGACGTCTCTCTGGCGAGACGTATTGGCGATCAGTGTTTGCAGCAACTCCGTGTGCTGCTGATGTGAACCCGCCATTGCCGCGACGATGTCGGCCAATGTAACTGTTGGCAGTGGCGGTGGCAGTGTTTGCTGTTGCTGTTGCTGCTGCTGTCCCGAGGAGTCCTCGGGAGGCTGTTGAGAGGTCTCTCCCCCTTGGCTAGTACCCCCAACATCAGGGTTGGCACGAGTACGCGTCATTCTGAAATTCCAAACAGCAGCGATTAGCACATGTCTTACTAAAAATTCTATATGTAACAGTAGGTATTGAAGTGACACATGATTAATTTGCACAACATTCACATATATTGATAAAGCATAAACTTTATACAAGATACATTATTCTCGGGTCTCCGAGAAGTCATGCTCATGTCGTCACAACCTATACATACGCTACTGTTTACACGACATGTCACCGATTACAAAAGTCGGGTTACACTACCCTGGCTGCCCTACATGGCAACTGTAACGCCCTACTCGGAGTAGAACTCGACCTCCTGCGGGTCGTCCTCCTCCGGTACCTCTGCTGGTGGCTCTGGATCTACCACCTCTTCTCCCATCCCGGGTTCTCCCATTGCTGGAAGACCCAAGACCACCGGTATGCCCAATACCGGAGGTACGAGGTCCTGCAAAGCATGCAACTCGTCCATAGCTTGGTTGTAATCTTCTTCCCAGCCTTGCCCTTCCTCAATAGCATCGTCCCGCTCCTGAGTAAGTTCCTCGTTCTGCTGGGTCAGATTCTGTACCAGTTCTTGCAACGCCGCGATGTCGACACGGCTTTTCCTCTTCGCCTTCTTCAGACGATGCAACTGATTGTGTTGTTCATTCAGTCGCTTGATCGTCAGAAGGAGCACATTGCGGAGTGCGCTGTGAGCACTCTCGAAATGGTCTCCACGGCTTGTGCTCTCCTTGAGCTTGGTGGCGAGATGCTCCGTATGAACAGCTTGGCTGTCCATCACAGCGTTTCCCGCCCTCATCTGGAGGCTGAGATTTGCCTCCGCGGGGTTGTACCTTGGGCAACTTGGGTCCGTTGCCTCCAGGTACCTCTCTTCCCACACATGCTGAGCCCGTCCCTCCACCGGAACGAGCGCGTATGGAGTGCCCTCCATAGCCTGCACGTGTAGTTGGCAGAAACGTGACATAGTGTCACGGGCTGCCACCTGCCACATCCCTTCCGGTTGTCTTCCTCTCACCGTGACGGTGAACGGCACCCAACCGGGTGGCGTAGGTCCTGCGGGGACTTCGACATGGATCGTCCATGTCTTGTTCCTCTCTTCGCCTTCTTCCTTGGCGAAGTACTGCGGCCTTTGGTTGTACCCGAAATATTGTAGCATTTGCCACAATGCTTCCGGGTAGCCGCTACGGTGAGAACAGTGGGACACCACTCACCCGTTCTCAAATTGCTTATCTGCTGTCATCTGTAAAAATATATTTGAGGAATGTCAAATATTTATTTAAACAGTAAACCTCTGAGTTATAACATAAAACATGTCATTGAACCCATAAAACTTGGAAACACAGTTCAAATTTTGAACAAATTTGACTGCTGATCTGCTGTTCCAATGACAGCCCTGATCAGTTCCCATTTCAACCTGATTTAGGCCATGCTAAAGGCAAAACCAGTTCTGAAGCTCAACATCAAAGTTAAAGCTAACTTCAATAGCTTTCCAGAAAGTATTTGCTTGGCCTAAGACCTTCCTGGTTCAAAAGTTATGAGATGTCAAAGTTAACAGAATTTCTGGGGAAAATTGGACAGCACCTCCCTGCTTTAGGTACTGACTTGCTCCAAGAATTCCAGTTAATTCTGTTCCTAAACTGACAAAACTTTCTGTTACAAAGTTGTAACCCATCTCATATGCTTTCCAGAACTACCTCATTTTCTATTTTTGGATTTTTAAGCAGGAAGTTATGCTTAATTTACAAAGAGTTTACAGAGAGTCTTTGCTCTGCCCTGTTTTCTGGACAGTTTCAACTCTACTGCATTTTTCGATTGGTTAAGGGATGAAACACCTCTGGACCTCAACAGAAAAGTTGTACAGCTCTCCCAAAGCTTTCCAAAAATGTATCACATGAACCCAACATCGAAAGAACTCAACCTCTAACCTCTGATTAACTTCAGCCTTAATTCAGCTGAGAACAGAGTGCTCTGTCCTTAACAACCTATAAGTTGAAAACTTGTTAACTTTGAATATCCTGTTCAAGGGAAGGAGTTACATCAAGTTTTACTACTTTGGATCAAAACCTTCAAGTTTTTAAATGAAGTTATTCATTTAATGGGATGTGACGTCGATGCGTCACCAAATTATGTCGGTACTACGTCCTCACAATGAAACCCTATACCGGACTTAACCGGCTTCGTTACTTCAGTGGCACTAAATGTCACTCGCACACAGATGCTACACGTCTACCGTTTCGTGGTCAGGCTACCTGCAGAAACTCAAGCAATCGTCAGACTAGGCTGCACACCGTGCCTGGAATCCATACAGTTCGTACACCCGGCCGTCATCACCCGCCCGGATGTTCTCAAGCCAAACATGCCTTGAGTTACGTGTTCACGTTTCAGACCACGTGACGGGGTCTCCCAAATTGCACCACGCACGCCAGGGACAGACGTTGCTCGAATACCCCAAACGACATGAAGAGTCGTAGAGGATATCAAGCGGGTCGGGTTACCTGCCACCCGTGGGGCTCCACCCTTCAGCTTGTGCGCACTGGTGGACAGCGCTTACGTGCACCCCCCAAGACATGAACGTCCCGAGATGCACGATTTTCCGACATAACAAATAGGTTAATATGCCACTTACTATATACTAATAACATCCTTATATGGGCTACTAACTCGTTCCTCACTGGATTTTTGGAAAAAGATGACCTTTGTACTGTGTTAAACCACAAGCGAGCTCTGATACCACGCTGACACAACCCCATTGGTCTTGTCGAGCCAGGATCATGCTGAGGGGTGCTGCGTTGCACAGCACCGGATAACACACGTCAAAGGTACAAAGCGGAAGCGAAATTTTATTACATAAACAAGTTTATGAACATGTTTACATCAAATAAGTTCAGTCTACCCTCGCAGGCGTAGACTACACATCAAGTCCACGTTCAGCCCTTGAACGAGTCCTTGCTAGCACACACGCACACTAACTCTGCGGCGTGCACGACTCCCACTCGACGGGGTTCCCCTCCTCGGGTTCCGTCTCCTCTTCGGGAGTCCCTTCCTCATAGAACCCTGCAAAAGCTTCAAACACAAGCAGTGAGCACGAAGGCTCAGCAAGTCTGACCCGTCTCACCTAAACATGGAACTTCTACATGAGGGGTGATGGGTTACATGAGGTAAAAATCAATTACAAGGACTCGCCTAATTAGTAGAACCTTACTTTCAGGTTTTAGCAGCAGGTTGTGGAGAACCTTACGCTAAGGAACATGAGAGAGCCGCAATCAAACAAGAAACGCATTTCTCTCATGTACTTTGCCCAAAGTTGAAAAGAACTTTAGTTAGCTCTAAGCTACAGCATATCATTAACAATCAATGTCCATCTTTCAATCGGCAACATTTTAACATGTGACTAGCCTGTTCTTTCTACGTCACGGTACAGTGAACAAGTGGTACTCATTGACCGCGAGGGACGGCGATTATAATCGATTTACACCTGCAGGGTTACCTGAACAACCCGTCACGTACGCCCGTACTCGATGTTGCCTACAACAACCATCACGGACGCCGTACGCAACCACCTTTCACCCGTCAGCCAAATGTTGAACCGGTCCAATCGTCCCGAGCAAGAGGTCTCTGCACGCGCATCTCAGTGCCGCCAGCCGATTTACACCTCGAGCTCTCAACCTACCCTCTGAACGACCAGCTATGCCTCAACACCCAGCTACCCGAGTTACATCAGTTTCCCGGTTCCCATATAGCCGGTAGGTTTTCGGTAGTGTTCTAGCTTGTTCAACAGGCCCGCACACGGCTCGGTCCTCAATCGACACAAGCGGAGCTACAACACACAGGCACCAAAGTCCTGCTGCCCTTACTCTCCGCTTGGTCTCATTTTCTTGCCATGTGTTTCATGTGCTATCACTACCTCAGTCGAGTGCCTCTAGCCTATGCTCACGAGTAGTTCCAACTACTCGACTTGTACCGAATCCTACACTATCTTAGTATTGCAGTAGCTAACGGGGTTTGCCATCCTAAACCCAACCCATGGTTCTCTTGGCTATGCGGTGGGGCTTCCAAACAAGACTCTAATGCAAAGAATAAAGTAAACAATTATGTGCTCAAAACAATAAAAATTTGTAAAAAGTTTAATGCAAACCGGAGCTTGCCTTGCTGCTCTTGGTCGTAAGCTAGCTGCTCTTCCGGAGTTACGAAGTCTAGGACTTCGGGTTCCTCCTCGACCTTAGCGACTACATGATAGAAGCAATACATGTATTAATTTAAATGCAGTTGTATTTACTTTTAATCTTGTGAAGTCTATGACTCTTACTAGACAAGCCCAATGACTGTGAAACTTTTACTGTGGCTTGGTTACAACCTAAACAGAGACTTGGTCAAGTTTTAGTTGCAGCAAAGCTCATTTCAGCCCTCCATAATTAATTATTTACTTGACCTTAATAGGCACTCTTAGGGTGTTCTAGGGATTTTTATGAAAAAACCTATGACTTTCTGAAAACTAGATTTTCAGAGGGTTCTAATGGAGTTGGTCTCACTTAATTCGAAGGTTCCTAACTAAAGATATGAGCTAAACAATTTCAGAGAAAATTCTGAAAATGTTTCTGAACATTTTCTATTTTCTCTGGAACAGTTTCACTAATCACACCATTAGGTGGATCAAATGAGCTCAAATGGGTCTGAAATTTTTATGGTAGTTTAGGGATATTTTGGTGAACATCCCAGCAAAATTTCACGATTTTCCTCCAAAGGATTCTCCAGTTAAAATTCCAAACAGTTTAAATTTTGAGGAATTAATTCTGGAAAAATAAAGAAGTTCATGAAGTGAAACTTGAATTGCTGGAAAGTACTCAGAGAGCTGAATCCAGAAAAATTTGGTTCACTCAATTTGGAGCTTTCTAGCCAAAGTTATGTGGATTTGAAGTTTGAAGAAAATCTGAAAATCGGGGAAAAGTTTAAACTCGCGCGTGGACCCAGGGGACACGCGTCGCACGCCGAGGCGACAGCACACCGCGGCCCCACAAGGATTTTACGCGCCAGCACACCCGATCCCGGCCGCAGCCTGATCCCGATTCAAAATATTGGCCGCTGACAGCTGGGGTCCACCCCCTTCTTCAACCTCGCGACGCCCTCGCTCCGCCGCCGAGGGACCTCGCCGGAGAGCTCGCCGCCGGCTTCTGTACAGCTCCAAACTTCACAATTTTGGCCTCCCCTGCCTACTTTTACTCGGGGAACAGGATTCTAGGGTCAGCTGCTCATGACAATGGCCGGTGCATGGTCAGCGACGAGCCGCCTCCTAGGAAAGATTTTGGCCATGTCGGCTGACTTCCCTAGCACCTCAACTACTCGAGGAACCGTCGGGAAGCATCAGTGGACCTCAAGGAAGGTCGACATGAGCTCGAGGCAGCTCGGGGAAGGCCCGAAGTAGGTCCTCACCGCGCGCCCGATGCCTCCCGTTTACTCCGCCATTGGTAAACCTCGAATTACGCCGGGTACAGAGGTTCTCCAGCCAAGAGTTGTTAAGGCAACTTGTGCGTTACCGTGTCTAGCTTGTGTGAGAGCAGTTTGAGGCCCTCTAATCCTTTCTACAGCATGAATTTGACAGAACCGCACCCGAAGGTCGTTCTGCACACAGAAACGGGAAAAATGGAAATTCGCCGCCGGTGAGCAACCACTCGAGCTGTGGCTCGGGGGTGAGCAGCACCGGTCACCGGCGCGTCCAAGGGTGCCTTGGCTAGGGCATGACAACGCCCTGGTTGGGCTGTCCACGGGAGCCCGAGGTGCGGCGGTTCTAAGTCGCCGAATTGATCTTGCGGCACAGCTGATATCAATCGGTTTCCATCGAATTCTAGCAGCGGGGAAGACGGAGGAAGGTTTCTAGTACCTTGCCGTGGCTCTGGAGTGGACGGAGGGAGCTGTGATCGTCGTTCTCCGATCGATTCCGAGCTGCGGAAAACTTCGGCCGGCGCTGAGTTCTTGCGGGGAAGAACGGCGATGCCTCGCCCGAGGAGGGGGACAGGCGCCTTAAGAAGGCTCCGTACCGCCTCACGCCCGCGCGTGGGCAAGCAGCTACTGGCGCGGCGGCTGCCCTCGGTGGCGATCGCAGCGGCGGCTCGGCGACCCGAGTGAGAAAAGTCTCAGTCGGTTTGATCTGAGCAGTGGCTGACACGTGGGTCCCACTTCCAGTTTTAACCTCTGAAATTTACTCCTAATCACTGTTGTAAACAGTGAACCCCATAGTACCCCTGGTAATTCAAATTATTCACCCATGAACCATTTGAATTGATCAAAGTTCCAATTGGGTTTGGTTTGAGTGAATTTCAGCACAAGTGCAGTTTTGAATTCAAATGAAGTTTGAATTTGTCCCACTTAGCTCATGTCAAGATCAACTCCAAATGGAGTGAAAATTGGTGTGTGGGCTCACAAAAATGTGCTGAGTAAGAATATGCCTCCCACTTTTAAATTCATGGGATAAAAACAGTTTGAATTTGAATATGGTTTCAAACTGCCCTCTTCCTAACTATACCCAAAATAACCTCAAAAAGGTTTTGAATTTGGGTGAAACTTGGCATGGAGCCCTTGGACGTCCTCCCACCAGAAGTTGACTTCCCATCTAACTCGTGTAAAGGCCTAAGTTTTTGACACATGTTTAAAGTGTTCATCACGACACAACACACCTCATTTGAAGAAAGTTGATGAACACATTTGAAGAGCAAGTAACCATTATCAACATGCTCATTAGAGAATAAACTCACAAAATGTAAAAGTGGTATTTTCCACATGCATCATCTAGGGGATGGACATATGAAAAACTCATGCACATTGCTAGTAATGTCCATGCCAAGTTTCACCCAAATTCAAAACCTTGTTGAGGTACTTTTGGTTATAGCTAGAAAGAGGGTAGTTTGAACTCAAATTCAAATTCAAACTGTTTTTATCCCATGAATTCAAAAGTGGGAGGCATATTCTTACTCAGCACATTTTTGTGAGCTCACACACCAATTTTCATTCCATTTGGAGTTGATCTTGACATGAGCTAAGTGTAGCAAATTCAAACTTTATTTGAATTTCAAACTGAACATGTGCTGAAATTTAGTCAAACCAAACCCAATTTGAATTCTAACCAATTCAAATGGATCAGGGGTGAATAATTCAAATCCCCAGATGTCAGCCACTGATGTGATTCCACCGACTGAAGACTTTCTCACTCGGGTCTTCGGGCTTCAGCAGCGATCGCCACCGAGGGAGGCCGCCGCGCCACCAGCTGCTTGGCCACGCGCGGGCATAAGTCGGTTCGGAGCCCTTCTTAAGGCGTCCCACTCCTCGGCCGAAGCCCCCTCGCCGTTTTCCTCTCGCAAGCACACAGAACCGGATTCTTCCCTCCGCCGCTCGGAACTGATCAGAGAGCCTCCATCACAGCCACCCTGCTCCCTCCAGAGCTACGACAAGGTATTAGGAACCTTCCTTCTTCTTCCCCGTCGTTAGAAATCCGCAAAAACCGGTTGATCTCGGCTATACCCAGAGTTCCATGCAGAGACCTAAAGCCGCAGCACTTCGGGCTCCCGTGGACAGCCCAACCGGGAGGTTGTCACACCCAAGATAAGGCGTCCCAGGACGCGTTGGTGACCGGTGCTGCTCACCTCCGAGCCACAGCCCAAGTGCTTGATCGTCGGCGGTGAATTTCCAGTTCTCCCCATTCTCGGTACAGACCGACCTTCGGGTGCAGTTCTGACAAATTCACACTCTGGGAAGGGTTAGAGAGTCTCAATCCGCTCCTACACAGACTAGACCTGATAGCGCACAAGTTGCCTTCACAACCTTTAGCCGAATAACCCCTGTACACGGCGTATTTCGAAGGTTGCCATCGGCGGAGCATGCGGGAAGCATCGGGCACACGGTGAAAGAGTACTTCGGACCTCTCCGGAGCTTCTTTGAGCTCATGTCGACCTTCCCTAAGGTCCACTGATGCTCCCCGACCGTTCGCTCGATCGATTGAGGTGCTAGGGAGGTCAGCCGACACGGCCGAAGTCCTTCCGAAGCCGCCGCTCGTCGCCGACCATGTGCCGGTCGTTGTCATGACGAACTGAGCCCAGAACCGTGTTCCCCGAGTGGACTTAGGCAGGGGCGGCAAGAATCATGAAGTTTCGAGGACAACCGAGGCCGCCGGCGAGCTCTCCGGCGAGGCGTCACGGCGGCCAAACGCGGTAGTCGGGAGGTAGACGAAGGGGGTGGGTCCTTTCTGTCAGCGTCTCGGATTTTAAATCGGGATCGGTCTGCGGCTCATATCTGGTGTGCTGGCGCGCAAAAACTCCATGGACCCCGGTGTGCCATCGCTCCAGCGCCCAACACGTGTCCCCGTGGACCCACCGGCAGATTTAAACTTTTCCCGATTTTCAGCATTCATTCAAATTTCAAATCCTCATAACGTTTGCTAGGAACATCCAAATCAAGTGAACAAAATTTTGTTGGATTCAGGTCTCTGAGTACTTTCCAGGTGATCAAGTTTCACTTCATGAAGATCATTATTTCTCCATAATTAATTCCTCAAAATTTAAACTGTTTGAAATTTTAACTGGAGAATCCCTTGGAGGAAAATTCTGAAATTTTGCTGAGATGTTCACCAAACTATCCCTGAACTACCATAAAAATTTCAGATCCATTTGAGCTGATTTGATCCACCTAATGGTGTGATTAATAAAACTGTTCCATAGAAAATAGAAAATGTTCAGAAACATTTTCAAAATTATCTCTGAAATTGTTTAGCTCATATCTTTAGCTAGGAACCTTCAAATTAAGTGAGACCAACTCCATTAGAACCCTCTGAAAATCTAGTATTCAGAAAGGCATGGCTTGCTCCATGAAAATCCCTAGAACACCCTAAAGGCTCCAATTGAGGTCAAGTACATAATTATTTGTGGAGGGCACAAATGAGCTTTGCTGCAACTAAAACATGGCTAAGTCTCTGTTTAGTTTGTATACAAACCACAGTAAAAATTTCAGAGTCATTGAGTCTGCTAGTGGGACTTATAGCCTTCACAAGTTTAAAATTCAATTCAAATGCATTAAAATTAATACATGTACTTGTTACCTCATGTAGTCGCTAAGGTCGAGGAGGAACCCGGAGTCCTAGACTTCGTTACTCCGGAAGAGAAGCTAGCCTACGACCAAGAGCAGCAAGGCAAGCTCCGGTTTGCATTCACCTTTTTATAGAGTTCTATTGTCTTGAGCACTTATTTGAGTATCATTATTTCTTACACTAAAGTCTTGTTTGAAAACCCAAATGCATATCCAAGAAAGCCATGGGTTGTGATTAGGATTGAAAACATCGTTAGCTACTGCAATGCTAAGATAGTGTAGGATTCGGTACAAGTCGAGTAGTTGGAACCACTCGCGAGCATAGGCTAGAGGCACTCGACTCGGGTAGAGATAGCACATGATACACATGGCAAGAAAAATGAGACTGAGCGGAGAGTAAGGGCAGCAGGACTTTGGGGCCTGTGTGCTATAGTTCCGCTTGTGTTGATTGAGGACCGAGTGGTGTGCGGGCCTGTTGAACAAGCTAGAACAGTACCGAAGACCTACCGGCTATATGGGAACCGGGAAACCGATGTAACTCGGGTAGCTGGGTGTTGAGGCATAGCTGGTCGTTCAGAGGGTAGGTTGAGAGCTCGAGGTGTAAATCGGCTGGCGGCACTGAGATGCGCGTGCAGAGACCTCTTGCTCGAGACGATTGGACCGGTTCAACATTTGGCTGACGGGTGAAAGGTGGTTGCGTACGACGTCCGTGATGGTTGCTGTAGGCAACATCGAGTACGGGCGTACGTGACGGGTTATTCAGGTAACCCTGCAGATGTAAATCGATTATAATCGCCGTCCCTCGCGGTCAGTGAGTACCACTTGTTCACTGTACTGTTACGTAGAAAGAACAGGCTAGATACATGTTAAAATGTTGCTGATTGAAAGATGGACTTTGATTTTTAATGATTTGCTGTAGTTTAGAGCTAATTAAAGTTCCTTTCAACTTTGGGCAAAGTACATGAGAGAAATGCGTTTCTTGTTTGATTGCGGCTCTCTCATGTGCCTTAGCGTAAGGTTCTCCACAACCTGCTGCTAAAACTTGAAAGTAAGGTTCCAATAATTAGGCGAATCCTTTGCAAATTGTTTTATCTCCTGTACCTATATACTCTCATGTAGAAGTTCCATGTTTAGGAGAGACGGGTCAGTCTTGCTGAGACTTCATGCTCACTGCTTGTGTTTGAAGCTTTTGTAGGGTTCTATGAGGAAAGGACTCACGAAGAGGAGACGGAACCACAGGAGGGGAACCCCGTCGAGTGGGAGTCGTGCACGCCGCCGTGTTAGTGTGTGTGTGTGCTAGCGGGGACACGTTCATGGGCTGAACGTGAACTCGATGCGTAGTCTACGCCCGTGAGTGTGGACTGAACATATTTTGTTGTAAAAAGGTTCATAAACCTGTTTATGTAATAAAACTTTACTTCCGCTTTGTACCTTTGATGTGTGTTATCCGGTGCTGTGCAACGCAGCAACCCTCAGTGTGATCCTGGCTCGACAAGACCGTGGGGTCGTGTCAGCGTTGGTATCAGAGCTCGCTTGAGGTTCAACGCACTGAAAAGGTCATCTTTTTTTTTCCAAAAATCCAGTGAGGAACAAGTTAGTAGCCCATATAATGATGTTATTAGTGTATAGGAAGTGGCATACTAATCTATTTGACTATGTCGGAAAATCGTGCACCTCTGGACGTTTATGTCTTGGAGGGTGCACGTATGCGCTGTCCACCAGTGCGCACAAGCTGAAGGGTGGAGCCCCACGGGTGGCAGGTAACCCGACCCGCTTTAATATCCTCTACGACTCTTCATGTCGTTTGGGGTATTCGGGAAACGTCTGTCTCTGGCGTGCGTGGGTGCAATTTGGGAGACCTTGTCACGTGGTCAGTAACGTGAACACTTAGCTCAAGGCGTGTTTGGCTTGAGAACATCCGGGCGAGTGATGACGGCCGGGTGTATGCACTGTATGGATACCGGGCTCGGTGTGCAGCCAAGTCTGACGATTGTGTGAGTTATCTGCAGGTAGTCTAACCATGAAACGGTAGACGTGTAGCATCCGTGTGCGAGTGACGCTTAGAGCCACTGAACTAACGAAGCTGGCTAAGTCCGGTATAGGTTTTTCTTTGTTAGGATGTAGTACCGACATGATCTGGTGACGCATAGACGTCACACTCCATTAAATGAGCAACTTCATTATAAAACTTGAAAGTTTTGATCCAACGCATTAAAACTTGATGTAACTCCTTCCCTTATTCAGGATATTCAAAGTTAATAAGTTTTCAACTTATAGGAGACTAAGAATAGAGTCCCCTGTTTTCAGCTGATTGAAGGCTGAAGTTAATCAGAGGTTAGGGGTTGAGTTCTTTCGAGGTTGGGGTCATATGATACATTTCTGGAAATCTTTGGAAGAGTTTTACAACTTTTCTGTTGATGTCCAGAGGTGTTTCAACCCTTAACAAATCGAAAAATGCAGTAGAGTTGAAACTGTCCAGCAAACAGGGCAGAGCAAACACTGTCTGTAAACTCTTTGTAAATTGAACATAACTTCCTGCATAAAAATCTAAAAATAGAACATGAGGTAGTTCTGGAAAGCTTGTGAGATGGGGCACAACTTTGTAACAGAAAGTTTTGTCGGATTGGGAATTAACTGGAGTTCTTGGATCAGATCAGTACCTAAAGCAGGGAGGTACTGCCCAATCTTCTCCAGAAATTCTGTTAAATTTGACATCTCATAACTTTTGAACCAAGACAGATCTTAGGCCAAGCAAATACTTTCTGGAAATCTATTGAACTTAGCTTCAACTTTGATGTTAAGCTCCAGAATTGGTTTTGCTTTTAGCAGGGCCTAAATCAGGTTGAAATGGAAACTGGTCAAGGCTGTCATGTTGGACAGCAGATCAGCAGTCAAATTTGTTTAAATTTGAACTAGGATTCCAAGTCTTATGAGTTCAATGACATGTCTTATGAGTTCAGGGCTGTCATGTTGGACAGCAGATCAGCAGTCAAATTTGTTTAAATTTGAACTAGGATTCCAAGTCTTATGAGTTCAATGACATGTTTTATGTTATAACTCAATGGTTTACTGTTCCAATAAATATTTGACATTTCTCAAATATATTTTTACAGATGACAGCAGATAAACAGTTCGAGAACGGGTGGGTGGAATCTCACTGTTCTAACCACAGCGGCTATCCGGAAGCATTGAGGCAGATGCTTCAATATTTCGGGTACAACCAGATGCCACAGTACTTCGCCAAGGAAGAAGGCGAGGAGGGGAACAAGACGTGGACAATCCATGTCGAGGTTCCTGTAGGTCCTACGCCACACGGTTGGGCGCCGTTCACCGTCACGGTGAGAGGGAGACAACCCGAGGGAATGTGGCAAGTGGCAGCCCATGACACCATGTACGTTTCTGCCAGCTACACGTGAGAGCGATGGAGGGCACTCCATACACGCTCGTTCCGGTGGAGGGACGGGCGAATCATGTGTGAGAAGGGAGGTACAGGGAGGCAACCGATCCGGGTTGCCCAAGGTACAGCCCCGCGAAGGCGAACCTCAGGCTCCAAATGAGGGCGGGAAAGGACGTGATGGACAGCCAAACTGTTCATACGGAGCATCTCGCCGCAAAACTCAAGGAGAGCACAAGCCGTGGAGACCATTTCGAGAGTGCTCACAGCGCACTCCGCAATATGATCCTTCCGACGTTCAAGCGACCGAACGAACAGCATAATCAGTTGCATCATCTGAAGAAGGCGAAGAAGAAGAGCCGTGTCGACATCGCGGCATTGAAAGAACAAGTGCAGGTTCTGACCCAACAAAATGAGGTCCTTACTCAAGAGCGAGACGATGCTATTGAGGAGGGGCAAGGCTGGGAAGAGGACAACAACCAGGCCATGGACGAGGTGCACGCGTTGCAGGACCTCGTACCTCCGGTATTAGGCATACCGGTGGTCTTGGGTCTTCCGGCAATGGGAGAACCCGAGATGGGAGAGGAGGTTGTAGATCCGGAGCCACCATCAGAGGTACCGGAGGAGGACGACCAACAGGAGTTCGAGTTCTACTACGAGTAGGGGGTTACCATTGCCAAGTAGGGCAACCAGAGTGGAGTAACCAAACTTTTGTAACCAGTGACATGTCGTGTAGGAAGTAGCGTATGTATAGGTAGTGACGACATGAGCACGACTTCTCGGAGACCCGAGAATAATGTATCTTGTATAAAGTTTATGCTTTATCAATATATGTGAATGTTGTGCAAATTATTCATGCGTCGCTTCAATACCTACTGCTTCATATTGAATTTTTAAGTATGACATGTCCTGATCGCTGCTGTTTTGAATTTCAGAATGACTCGTACTCGTGCCGACCCGGACGTTGGGGGTTCTAGTCAAGGGGGAGAAACCACCCAACAGCCTCCCGAGGATTCCTCGTGACAGCAACAGCAGCAGCAACCACAGCAACAGCCGCCACCGCCACGCATAGCTTCATTAGCCAAGCTTTCATTGATAGATATAGCTTGCAAATACTACCCACCGATAGTTCTTATGGGATCTGTTCACCGGGTGGGAAAATTTCAGCAAGCATGATGGTCCCAAAAGCGCCATTGTGCTTAGAGGGTAGAGTATGCCCTACGTCTCTCATAATTTTAGAGGGACAAAAGGTCGATGTCATCTTAGGGATGTCGTGGTTAACCCGCCACGGCGCTGTTTTAGACACTGTCCTCCGAATTGTGCACTTGAACTCAGAAGTGCACGAATCTCATTCCTTATTTCTGGACAGTCCAGAAATAAAACTTCCAAGTGTCTATCAACCAACAACCATCAGATTGGAAGATATTCCGGTGGTCCGAGAGTTCCCAGACGTGTTCTCGGATGATTTACCGGGGATGCCGCCCGATAGACAGGTGGAGTTCAAGATTGAACTTGCACCGGGAACCATGCCAATATCCCGAAGGCCGTACAAGATGGCACCCAAGGAGTTGGCTGAACTGAAGACCCAGCTAACGGAGCTGCTGGGAAAGGGTTTTATTAGGCCGAGCTCCTCGCCATAGGGCTGTTCGGCATTATTTGTGAAGAAGAAGGATGAGACATTGCGGCTCTGCGTGGACTATCATCCACTAAACGCCGTAACCATCAAGAACAAGTACCCGTTGCCACGGATCGACATGTTGTTTGATCAGTTGGTCGAAGCAAAGATCTTTTCCAAGATGGACTTAAGATCTGGGTACCATCAGATTAAGATAGGGGCCGAGGACATTCCGAAGACGGCTTTCTCGACGAGGTACGGACTTTATGAGTACCTGGTCATGTCCTTCAGCCTCACCAATTCTCCAGCTCACTTCATGTATTGGATGAACTCGGTATTCATGCCGGAGCTGGACAAGTTTGTCGTGGTCTTCATCGACGACATCATGGTATATTTCAAGTCGGAGGAAGATCACAAGAAGCATCTGCGTATAGTCGTGCAACGGCTGCGGGATCACAAGCTATACGCGAAATCAGCAAGTAAGAATTCTGGATATCACAAGTGCCTTTTCTCGGGCATATCATCTCAGCGAGGGTATCGCTGTAGACCCGAGCAAGATCACACAAGTGCTGAATTGGAAGTCCCCGAGAACTGTTCACGAGGTACGGTGTTTCCTCGGACTCGCGGGATATTATCGGAGGTTCATTCCGAACTTCTCGAAGATTGCCAAGCCTATGACGGAGCTGCTGAAGAAGGCTACCAAATATGTTTGGAGTCCAGCATGTGAAACAGCATTCAAGGCTTAAGTCAGGAACCTAACATCAGCACCGGTTTTGGCGCAGCCAGACACAACAAAACCGTTCGATGTGTACTGCGATACATCCGGCATTGGGCTCGGATGTGTGCTGATGCAAGACCGGAGGGTGGTCGTGTATGGATCACTGCAGCTTAGAAACCATGAGCAGAATTATCCAATTCATGACTTGGAGTTCGCTGCCGTGGTACTTGCACTGAAAATGTGGTGGCACTACCTACTCGATAACCTCGTACATTTATATACCGACCACAAAAGCCTCAAGTACATATTCACTCAGAAAGAGCTGAACATGAGGCAGCGAAGATGGTTAGAATTGATAAAGGGTTACGAAATAGAAATCCATTATCACCCCGGCAAGGCAAACGTAGTGGCGGATGCGCTGAGTCGCAAGTCACACGTCAACAATCTGACCATCACACCGTTGGAAGAGAGCGAACCACCACTGCATGTGATTCCACAGGGAGCTCTCTACAACTTAGCTTTGATCCCCACCATCCGTGAAGAGATAGCGGCAGCCCAGAAAAATGACAAGGGCATGTCACATTTGCGGAGACGTATAGACAGTGGGGAGCTTAAATTTTCCGGAAAGACGAAGACGGCGTCCTATGGTTCAAGGACCGGATCGTCGTACCCCGTAACCCGGAGTTACGGAAGAAAATTTTCGATGAGGCTCACTTATCAAAATTTTCTATTCACCCCGGCAGCAACAAAATGTATCAAAAACTCAGAAGCAAGATTTGGTGGACACGGATGAAGCGGGAGATTGCAAAGTACGTGTCCGAGTGTGATACATGTCGAAGGGTGAAGGCAGATCATATGCGGAAACCGGGACTGCTACAACCACTGGGTGTTCCTGCCTGGAAGTGGGAGGACGTGAGCATGGATTTCATCGTCGGTTTACCCACCAGCTTTCAGAAACATGATTCTGTGTGGGTGATCATCGACCGGTTCACCAAAGTTGCCCATTTCATCCCGGTCAACACCAACTACAACGCAAAGAAGTATGCTGAGCTGTACATCTCACGGATCCTCTGCTTGTACGGCGTACCCCGTACCATCATATCGGCTCGGGGCACTTTATTTGTGTCCCGTTTTTGGGAGCATCTACACGCTGCATTGGGGAGGAAGCTGATCCGTAGTTCAGCATACCACCCGCAGACGGATGGGCAAACCGAGCGGATAAATCAGATCCTAGAAGACATGCTACGAGCTTGTGCTATCAACCACGGCAAGAATTGGGATGATCACTTGCCATTAGCTGAGTTCTCGTACAACAATGGGTACCAAGCCAGCATCAAGATGGCGCCCTACGAGGCGCTATACGGGAGAAAATGCCGCACACCATTGAATTGGTGTGAGTCTGGCGAAAGGGTTACCTTCGGGATTGATCTTGTCAACCACGCGGAGGAGAAGGTTCGGCTGATTCAAGCGAACCTAAAAGCCGCCCAATCCCGACAGAAACAGTATGCGGACCGGAGAAGACGCCCAATAGAGTTCGAAGTCGGGGATCACGTATACCTGCGTCTGTCTCCAATGAAGGGTGTGAACAGGTTCAGGGTGGGAGGAAAGTTGGCACCCCGATTCATCGGTCCATTCCAGATTACCGAATGATGTGGATCAGTAGCCTACCGGCTGAAATTACCAGAAGCACTTTCCAGTGTGCACGACGTCTTTCACATTGCCCAGCTGAGGATGTGTCTCAAGCTATCTACTATGATTCAGCTGGAGGACATAGAAGAACTGAAACCGGATCTCACCCATCGGGAGGAACCGGTTCAGATAATTGACGAAAAGGCCCGAACCACATGCAACCGTACGTTGTGGTTCTACAAAGTTCTGTGGAGTAATCACTCCGTGGAAGAAGTGAAATGGGAGAGCGAAGGATTTCTTCCTGCTAACTACCCTGACTTTTTCACGTCGCATATCTGGTAATCTTCCACCGTCCTCTCTCTCATTTTCACCTTATAATCTCGGGACGAGATTCTTTTAGGGGGGGGGGGAATGTAAAGGCCTCAGTTTTTGACACATGTTTAAAGTGTTCATCACCATACAACACACCTCATTTGAAGAAAGTTGATGAACACATTTGAAGAGCAAGTAACCATTATCAACATGCTCATTAGAGAATAAACTCACAAAATGCAAAAGTGGTATTTCCCACATGCATCATCTAGGGGCTGGACATATGAAAAACTCATGCACATTGCTAGTAATGTCCATGCCAAGTTTCACCCAAATTCAAAACCTTGTTGAGGTACTTTTGGGTATAGCTAGAAAGAGGGTAGTTTGAACTCAAATTCAAATTCAAACTGTTTTTATCCCATGAATTCAAAAGTGGGAGGCATATTCTTACTCAGCACATTTTTTTTGAGCTCACACACCAATTTTCACTCCATTTGGAGTTGATCTTGACATGAGCTAAGTGTAGCAAATTCAAACTTTATTTGAATTTCAAACTGAACATGTGCTAAAATTTAGTCAAACCAAACCCAATTTGAATTCTAACTAATTCAAATGGCTCAGGGGTGAATAATTCAAATCACCATAGGCATTGTGGGGATTACTGTTTACAACAGTAATATGGAGTTAAGTTCAGAGGTTAAAAGGGGAGTGGGACCCACATGTCATCCACTAAAGTGATTCAACCGACTGAAGACTTTCTCACTCGGGTCTTCGGGCTTCAGCAGCGATTGCCACCGAGGGAGGCCGCCGCGCCACTAGCTTCTTGGCCACGCGCGGGCACAAGTCGGTTCGGAGCCCTTCTTAAGGCGCCCCACTCCTCGGCCGAAGCCCCCTCGCCGTTTTCCCCTCGCAAGCACACAGAACCGGATTCTTCTCTCCGCCGCTCGGAACTGATCGGAGAGCCTCGATCACAGCCACCCTGCTCCCTCCAGAGCTATGACAAGGTATTAGGAACCTTCCTTCTTCTTCCCCGTCGTTAGAAATCCTCAAAAACCGGTTGATCTCAGGTATACCGAGAGTTCCATGCAGAGACCTAAAGCTGGCGCACTTCGGGCTCCCGTGGACAACCCAACCGGGAGGTTGTCACACCCAAGCTAAGGCGTCCCCGGACGCGTTGGTGACTGGTGCTGCTCACCCCCGAGCCACAGCCCGAGTGCTTCATCGCCGGCGGTGAATTTCCAGTTTTCCCCTTTCTCGGTACAGACCGACCTTTGGGTGTGGTTCTGACAAATTCACACTCTGGGAAGGCTTAGAGAGTCTCAATCCGCTCCTACACAGACTAGACCTGGTAGCGCACAAGTTGCCTTCACAACCTTTAGCCGAAGAACCCCTGTACACGGCGTATTTTGAAGGTTGCCGTCGGCGGAGCATGCGGGAAGCATCGGGCCCATGGTGAGAGACTACTTCGGACCTCTCCCGAGCTGCTTCGAGCTCATGTCGACCTTCCCTAAGGTCCACTGATGCTCCCCGACCGTTCGCTCGATCGATTGAGGTGCTAGGGAGGTCGGCCTACCCGGCCGAAGTCCTTTTGAAGCCGCCGCTCATCGCCGACCATGTGCCGGTCGTTGTCATGACGAACTGAGCCCAGAACTGTGTTCCCAGAGTGGACTTAGGCAGGGGCGGCCAGAATCATGAAGTTTGGAGCACCACCGAGACTGCAGGCGAGCTCTCCGGCGAGGCGTCGCGGCGGCCGAACGCGGGAGTCGGGAGGTAGACGAAGGGGGTGGGTCCTTGCTGTCAGTGGCTCGGATTTTAAATCGGGATCGGTCTGCGGCTCAGATCTGGTGTGCTGGCGCGCAAAAACTCCATGGACCCTGGTGTGCCGTCTCTCCAGCACCCAACACGTGTCCCCGTGGACCCACCGGCAGATTTAAACTTTTCCCGATTTTCAGCATTCATTCAAATTTCAAATCCTCATAACGTTTGCTAGGAACATCCAAATCAAGTGAATTAAATTTTGTTGGATTCAGGTCTCTGAGTACATTCCAGCAGATCAAGTTTCACTTCATGAAAATCCTTATTTCTCCATAATTAATTCCTCAAATTTTAAAATCTTTGGAATTTTAACTGCAGAATCCCTTGGAGGAAAATTCTGAAATTTTGCTGAGATGTTCATCAAAATATCCCTGAACTACCATAAAAATTTCAGATCCATTTGAGCTCATTCGATCCACCTAATGGTGTGATTAATAAAACTGTTCCAGATAAAATAGAAAATGTTCAGAAACATTTTCAGAATTTTCTCTGAAATTGTTTAGCTCACATCTTTAGCTAGGAACCTTCAAATTAAGTGAGACCAACTCCATTAGAACCCTCTGAAAATATAGTTTTCAGAAAGGCATGGCTTGCTCCATGAAAATCCCTAGAACACCATAATGGCTCCAATTAAGGTCAAGTACATAATTATTTGTGGAGGCCTCAAATGAGCTTTTCTGCAACTAAAACTTGGCCACGTCTCTGTTTAGGTTGTATACAAACCACAGTAAAAATTTCAGAGTCATTGAGTCTGTCTAGTTGGACTTATAGCATTCACAAGTTTAAAATTCAATTCAAATGCAATTAAATTAATACATGTACTTGTTACCTCATGTAGTCGCTAAGGTCGAGGAGGAACCCAAAGTCCTAGACTTCGTTACTCTGGAAGAGCAGCTAGCCTACGACCAGGAGCAGCAAGGCAAGCTCCGGTTTGCATTCACCTTTTTTATAAAGTTCTATTGTTTTGAGCACTTACTTGAGTATCATTATTTCTTACACTAGAGTCTTGTTTGAAAACGCAAATGCATAGCCAAGCAAGACATGGGTTGGGATTAGGATTGAAAACCTCGTTAGCTACTGCAATGCTAAGATAGTGTAGGATTCGGTACAAGTCGAGTAGTTGGAACTACTCACGAGTATAGGCTAGAGGCACTCGACTCATGTAGAGATAGCACATGATACACATGGCAAGAAAAATGAGACTGAGCAGAGAGTAAGGGCTGCAGGACTTTGGGGCCAGTGTGCTATAGCTCCGCTTGTGTCGATTGAGGACCGAGCCGTGTGCGGGCCTGTTGAACAAGCTAGAACAGTACCGAAGACCTACTGGCTATATGGGAACCGGGAAACCGATGTAACTCGGGTAGCTGGGTGTTGAGGCATAGCTGGTCGTTCAGACGGTAGGTTGAGAGCTCGAGGTGTAAATCGGCTGGCGGCACTGGGATGCGCGTGCAGAGGCCTCTTGCTCAGGATGATAGGACCGGTTTAACATTTGGCTGACGGGTGAAAGGTGGTTGCGTACAACGTCCGTCAGGGTTGCTGTAGGCAACATCGAGTACGGGCGTACGTGACGGGTTATTCAGGTAACCCTGCAGATGTAAATCGATTATAATCGCCATCCCTCGCAGTCAGTGAGTACCACTTGTTCACTTTACCGTGACGTAGAAAGAACGGGCTAGTTACATGTTAAAATGTTGCTGATTGAAAGATGGACTTTGATTGTTAATGATTTGCTGTAGTTTAGAGCTAATTAAAGTTCCTTTCAACTTTGGGCAAAGTACATGAGAGAAATGCTATGCAACGCAGCACCCCTGAGTGTGGACTGAACATATTTTGTTGTAAAAAGGTTCATAAACCTGTTTATGTAATAAAACATTGCTTCCGCTTTGTACCTTTGATGTGTGTTATCCGGTGCTGTGCAACGCAGCACCCCTCAGCGTGATCCTGGCTCGACAGGAGCGTGGGGTCGTGTCAACTCGCAACCAGGCAAGTCCCAGTTTGCATTTAAGTACTTTTGCAATTCTTTATTTGTATCACTTATGTCTAGGGCGAATGCTTGTATTAGAGTTAGGGTGATTGAAACCCCAGCATAACCTTTTAAATCCTATGAAGGGTTGGGTAGCTTACAGACCCTACGAGTAGACAAGGCCCTGCTAATATGCTTAGGATCTCGGTAGAAGTCGAGTCGTTGGAATCTACTCGCGAGGTAAGGTTTTATCACACGGTTTGGTCAGAATAGAAAATGGCTTAAGAGTGGAGAAAATGAGACCCAGCAGGGGGGATAGGAAGCAGTGAGCAGAGGTATCATGTGCGTAGCCCTGTTGATGTCGATTAAGTACCTAGTCGTGTGCGGGTCTGATGAACAAGTATCGAACAGTACCGGATGGCATACTGACATAAGCAGGAAACTGATGTAATTGGTTAACCTGGGTGCCAAGGCTTACCCAACCATAAATAGGAGTGGGTTGAGGGTAGCAAGGTGTAAATATGCCGGTGGGCACAGTCACGCTCCACGCGGGGACCTCCTGCCCGTTACGGATGGACCGGTTCGGTATTTTGGTTGGCTTTGAAAGGTTGTTGCATACAACAGAGTAGGAAAGGGTGTGGAATCACACTTCTGAAAGTGGGTGTATGCAACGTGTTGTCCGGGTGTCTCCTGATTGCAATCACCGTCCCTCGCAGTTATTTGAGTACCGCTTGTTCACTGTTCTGTGACGGAGTAAGAGGAACAATAAGCCAGATGAATGATAATAAGCTGTGATGAATTATTAATTTTTTGAAACCATGTTTGCTGTAGATGTAGAGCTAATTAACTTTATCTTCCACTTTGGGCATCACCACATCGGAGGAAAGCATTTCTTGTTTGATTGTGGACTTCCGATGTGAGGGCTGCCAAAAGCTCATTAAACTGTTTCTATAAAACTGAAATTAAGGATCAACATGTAGGCATGTATTTATTGCAAAGTCCTTGTCCTATATTATACCTCCTGGCATGTAGAGTTCCATGACTAGGGTGTCGGTTAAGTCTTGCTGAGCCATCGTGCTCACGGTTGCAATATTTGAGCTGTATGCAGGTGAGAGCTATGAGGAGGGTTCCGAGGACGAGGTGATGCCCCCGTCGGGGTACACGGCCGAGCTGGAGCTCTGCACGCCGCCGTGATCTACGGTTCCATGCTGCTAGTGTGTAGCGTCCCCGGGCTGGACGGCTGCACTTTCTCATAGATAGGAGTATAGAGTAGCTATGTATGTACTTCCGCTGTATAGTTAAGCTTTTGTACAAAGACTTCCGGTGTTTTATATCAAATAAAAGTTTGTATGTTGTTCTTTAATCTTTTCATGTGTGTGCTGTTGGGTGCCGCATCGCACGACACCACCCTCTGCAATCCTAGAGTGGGTGAACCACGGGGTGGTCCCCATAGACTGCCCAGGGAACTGCATGGCACAAGAGGGGCCCGTGGGTGGGAGAATTGGAGATTCTAGCCTGCCGGTGAAACCTTAGTGAGTCCATACATCTAGTAACCCCTTTGTAAAGGCTATTTTGTGATCTCTTGGCCATACACTGACGGTTGTGTACTGGTATAATGGAGGTTCTGCAGTCACCAACGGGTGATAAAATCACAAACTTGTGGGTAAAGAGGTGCAAACTCTGCAGAGTCTAAAACTATCATGATAGCCGAGCTTACGGTCACGAGCGCCTGGCCAACTTCCATGATTAGTTGGGATGGTTTTGGATGGTATTTGGTTTTGGTTATTGGTTTGGTCATGGTTTGGTTTTCGGGACTGTTGAGTCCGTATGATAAGATTGGTTGCATGACTGTTGAATCAGGGCAATGAGATTGGTCTTGGTGTGAGATGGAATTGTTTATGAGATGAAATGGTCGCGAATACGAGATGGTATTCGTGAGATGGTAGGGAATAAGAGAAGGAATTCGTGAGCAAAGATGAAAAATATTAATGTCTGGTTGAGACATGGAAAGCGATGAAACATAATGGATGTATGTTGGTATTTAATACATGTTGGGATTACATTCACTTAAAGTTAAGTTGCTATTTTTATCGTGTTTTGAGAAATAAACTTTGCTTTCTGCAATGTGCCTTTTTATACCTACCTTGTTGTGAGCTACATATCATATTTTCCGGCACTTGCTGAGTACATCATTGTACTCAAACTTGCATTATTACTTCATCATCAGCAACACGAGAAGAATACTATGAAGAGCAAGTGGAGCATTAGGTGTGTAATCTGTCCTCAACCTTGCCTGTGGGGATGGAGTAGAGATGGAGCCGCTGCTGCTGCTTAGTTTGTTTCCGCAATAGTTTATAAGACTTCCGCTGCCAAGATTTAGACTTCCGCTGCTAAGATAAGACTTCAGCTGCTAGCATGAGTCCAAGACTCATCAGACATTGTAATAAACCCTGTTATTCGTGGTAATATATATTCTGAATTCAGTTTGTGGAATATATGTGTATGTGTGATGAACGTCCTGGACACACATACGCATCAGTTCTCGGTTCTGTGTTCTACAGAATTGAAGGCGTCACAGATTGGTATCAGAGCCATGGTTGACGGTATATTACACGCCTAGATAGAAAACACAAATTGGTATCAACCTGCCACGGGTTGATCGTAGATCACACAGCCTAGATAAGGTCACAGATTGATATTAAATCTGCCATGCCTAGTCACAGATTGGTACAATCCACAGATTGGTACGAAGCTACCACAGTTGACTGTAGGCCACAAACCTAGAACAATCACAGATTGGTAGCTGAACCACATTGTGTGACACCCTCATTTTCGGGTTCTGCATGTATTCATGTTTCATGTAGAAAAACACTTTCAAAATAAGTTGAAACCGAGAAAATATTAAAAGGATAGCCGAAAAGAGCCAATTCTAGTTCACGGAGAGCACCAAAGACAACTCCCGCGGCTCGCTGGCCACGTGGCGTGTTCGTAGCTCATATCCGCAAATTGGGAGGGGTCCATCGCTAAACTTGCTACGTGGCAGGCTCGGGGCTCATTCCCGCAGAGGGGGAGAGGTCCGACCCCGTGGGACACGTGATACCCCTGGAGCTAGCCTCTGCGGAAGGAGCGAGGCCAGTCCCGCAGGACACGTGTCGGCTGCGGAGCTATTCACCGCGGAAAAGAGAGGACCAGCCGCGCGGGACACATGTCGCTCTCGGAGCTCACCTCCGAGAGGTCCGACACTACCGGACACGTGTCACCGCCGGAGTTCACCTCCGGGAGGTCCGACGCTGATGGACATGTGTCAACCTCGGAGCTTGTCTCTGAGGAGAAAGGAAGTCTAGCGCTGTTAGGACATGTGGCACATCCGGAGCCACTTTCGAGGAGAGGGGAAGTCTTGAACTGACACGTGGCGTTTGTGGAGCTCGCCTCTGTTGAGAGGGGAGGTCCCGACCCACCAGACACGTGGCGCACGGGGAGCTCACCTCTGAGTAAGAGGGAGGTCTTGCCCGCCTGACACGAGGCACAACTGGAGCTTGTCTCTGCGGAAAATGGAGCCCAGATTCCCGCTGGACACGTGGAGCTTCCGGAGCTCATCGCCGCGAAGGTAATGAGTTCTGAAATGGTTTTTGCTTCTGTACGCGTGGGAATCCCCGGTACTGAGGAAACTCACACGAATTCCACATTTGCTAACGCACCAAATCAACTAAAGATAAGTCGTTAAGATCCAAAACAGTTTGAATGGGACTCTTATTCGAAGTCCAATCAGATTAGAAATCTCCTCTTCCCGGTTCTAAATAGAACCGAAAACCTTTGGCCGCAACCACATACTTCTTTTCCACCTCTTGAGCCGACAACTTAGAGCCCTAGCCCCAACTTGCCGAATAAAACCCTTCGCCGAAGTACAACCGCCGGAGAGACCGCCGACGAGCCTGGATCATGATTGCCATCGCCGGAGGAGCCTCGACCATCTGTTTTACTAGGAGGGAGGACCCGAAGAGAGTAAGGTAGGTCTCCAATACCACCTTACGACATCATCGCTTTTTCTTTGCATCTGTTCTCCGATTCCTTTCGAACAGAAGTTTTTTCAGGGATAGATCACATGTTGATCGGTTTGATCTAAAGTCAAGATCATCGCCACGTCCACATTTCATCCGAACACCTTTGTTCATCGTAAAACCCATACAATCCATGCTAGAACACGTACAAACCAATCTAATAAAAATTGCATCATAGGAATTAGCATGCATATGCATCATCGCATCTGGTTAAAGTTCGTGGATGGTATTGATTGCTGAGAATCTTGTATGTGCGTGATCGTGTATAGAAGGACAATCTCAGGGAGCTGTCTATGACAAGCTGCAACAACAAGGTTTCGAGATCCAAGAGCAACCGGAACCACAAGAACAAGGCAAGTGCCCTTGACCATATTGATCCTATGATTTGGGAAATTGTTTTATTTGCATAGTGTGTGTGCTGCGTCAAACATGATGGGAAACCCTTTCATAGGAGTTTACTAGTTCTGATTAAACCACCCTTGTCACCAGGGGAGTTTATGAGTCGGGTATGGTTTTTGCTTTTATGCTTCGCTGAGTCCATGGGATTGGGAAGCGAGATAGATGTTTCTAGCTAACTGCACTTGTAAGAATAATGAGAAACTGATGTTGTTAATCAACATGGATCGGAGGGAGATCTAGGCAAGCCGGGTTTGTGAATAAGGTAGCATGAGATGGTGGTTTTACTTGCCGTAGATCTAAGAACCGGTTCAAGCCAGCTATGCCAGGATAACAGTGCCACCACAATGCCAAGTATGGATGCGGCTTAACTGAGTAATTAGGTAAGTTGCTAGATTGTTATGGACCGTGGAAGGCTCGGTGAATGGGAGTCAAGTGAGGACTGCCCTGGGAACTGCATGGCACAAGAGGGGGCCCGTGGGTGGGAGAATTGAAGATTCTAGCCTGCCGGTGAAACCTTAGTGAGTCCATACATCTAGTAACCCCTTTGTAAAGGCTATTTTGTGATCTCTTGACCATACACCGACGGTTGTGTACTGGAATAATGGAGGTTCTGCAGTCGCCGACGGGTGACGAAATCACAAACTTATGGGTAAAGTGGTACAAACTCTGCAGAGACTAAAACTATCATGATAGCCGAGCTTACGGTCACGAGCGCCTGGACAACTCGGATGATTAGATGGGATGGTTATTGGGAGGTTATGGTTTTTTGTTATGGTTGGGTTTTGGTTTGGTTTTCGGAACTGTTGAGTCCAGGTGATAAGATTTGGTTGCATGACTGTTGAGTCATGACAGCGAGATTGGTCTCGGTGTGAGACAGAATTGAATAGTAACGAATACGAGATGGTATTCGTGAGATGGTATTCGTGAGATGGTAGCGAATACGAGAAGGTAATCGTGAGCAAAGATAAAGTTAATTAATGTCCGGTTGAGACATGGGAAGTAATGAAACATAATGGAGGTATGTTGGTATTTTAATACATGTTGGGATTACATTCACTTAAGGTTAACTTGCTGTTTTATCGTGGTTTTGAGAAATAACTTTGCTTTCTGCAATGAGACTTTTATTATCTTCCTTGCTGTGAGCTACATATCATATTTTCCCGCACTTGCTGAGTACATAATTGTACTCAAACTTGCATTATTATTTCATCATCAGCAACAGGAGAAGATTTATGTGAGGACCAAGTGGAGCCTTAGGCGTGTAATCTGTCCTCAACCTTGCCTGTGGGGTTGGAGTAGAGATGGAGCCGCTGCTGCTCCTTAGATTGTTTCCGCACTTGTTAGGAGACTTCCGCTGCCTAGAAATAAGACTTCCACTATAATATTAGACTTCCGCTGCCAGTATGAGTCCAGGACTCATGAAACTTTGTAATAAACCATGTTATTCATGGTAAAATATATTCTGAATTCAGTTTGTGAAGTATATGTGTATGTGTGATGAACATCCTGGGCACACATACGCATCCGTTCTCGGTTCCGTGGTTTTCCACAGAATTGAGGGCATCACAGATTGGTATCAGAGCCACGATTAAGGGTAGATTACACACCTAGATACAACCACAAATTGTTATTCAGAGCCACGGTTGAGGGTAGATTACACAGCTAGATAGAAACCACAGATTGGTATCAACCTATCACGGTTGATCAAAGATCACACAAGCCTAGATAGAAAACACAGATTGGTATCAGACACAAATTGGTATCAACCAACCACTGGTAGATCGAAGATCACACAGACTAGATAGGTCAGAGCTTGATATTAAAGCTGTCATGCCTAGTCACAGATTGGTACAATCCACAGATTGGTACCAAGCTACCACGGTTGACTTTAGGTCACAAATCTAGAATGATCACAGATTGGTAGCTGCCACGTTGACTGTAGGACGCACCCTAGTAACAGATTTGTGTTAGAAGCCACGCTGACCATGGGACACAAGCCTATGATGCATAGATTGGCATTGGAACCACCTTGACATAGGATGCAAGCCTATGAGAAGCCACAGTTGGATCACAAATTGGTAACCTTGACATAGGGTGAAGTCACAGATTGACATCACCCTAAAACCCCATAGGACTCCCATTGAAAAATCCTTGAATAGAAGTTGTGTGAGCCTTTGTGATGATTGTTTGTGATTGTATGCTTAGTGTGAGTTGTGGGACGTCTCAAGCGTTGTCCATATCCACACAAAAGTAGAAAGAGGTGTGAGATGCCTCGGCATTTGTTCACATCCTCATGTGGGCTAATATATATATAGTCCGACCAACCTTGATGCATATAGATAGGGGGGGTCCATCTAACCTTCTAACCTCTATTCTACTCCATTCTCTCTCACGGATGGTGAGAGGAAACGCCTGCCGCCAAGGAAGGAACGTCCTTGGCAACCAAGAGGATGGCCACGATGAAGTTCCTGTTAACCCCGAAGCTGGTGAGAAAAACCTCGAACGGTTGATGGCCATGCAGAATCAGCTTATGCAGACCATGATCCAAACTTTGGGTCAGCTGCAGGCCAACAACAACTACCCCATTTCGGCATCACCGCCACCACCACCGGCTCGCAACCACCTGGGAGAGTACATGAGGACTCGACCACCCACTTTTCTCAAGATAACAACCCCATGGAGGCCGACGACTGGTTGAAATCCATGGAGAAGAAGCTTGCCGTCGTCCAGTGCACGACAGAGAGAAAATTCTCTTTGTGTTGCACCAACTCATGGGAGCTGCCACTGACTAGTGGGATGCCCTTTGTAACGCTCACGTCGACCCGAAGACGATCACTTGGACTGAGTTCAAGGAGAGTTTCTGTGAGACCTATGTGTGCTGAATACATTGGCTTTGACGATAAAAGTTTTGAATACTACCAAAACACCTTTTTAACAAGGTCCGACTCTAGGTCCGAGCTCCTGCAAGGTCCGACGATAGGTCCGACTTGTTTTGGGTAGCTCCGGCAAGGTCTGACGTAAGGTCCGACTTGCTTTGTCTAGGTCTGACTTATTTTGGCTAGATCCGACTTGTTTTTGCTAGCTCCGGTGCTAGGTCCGACTAGCTTTGGTAAGTTCCGTGCTAGGTCCGACTAAGCTTTAGTAAGCTCCGGCGCTGGGTCCAACTAGCTTTGGTATGCTTCGGTTCAAGGTCCGGTTAGCTTTGGTAAGGTTCGAAGCTTGATTGCAATGGTTCTGCTTTTAACTTGCAATGTTTCGAACTTGCTTTACTCTTATGGAAAGTTTGCTTAGTATTATTTTACTAAGTTTTTGGTGTGTTTTGGTGGTTATGGCTGATATCATTTTGCTATGGTTTACAACATGCTTATGTGAGGTGCTCAGGTAAGATGTTGTAGTTTCGGAACTAACGCGAGTCAAGTCGAGGACTTGTGCTCGGAAGTATTGGTTATTTATTCATGTGCAGGTGCTGCTTGAGTTCAAGACATGGCTGGTGACAGGATCCATTGAACTAGTCTTAGGGAGAAGATGAGGTTCAACAACCAAGTTCAGGAGGAATTATGGTTGAGTTGATCGGGAGGTTGCGTAGTATGTTTGAATCAAGAACGATGCATAAGAAGGTATCTTGGACGTCGTTGGAAGATGTTTGCACGTGTGCAAGGAGTGCATGGACGTGGCTGCATGGTTCCAAGGCGTGATGAAGAGATGTGGAAGTAAAGAATTGGTCGGCAAGGTCCAACCGACTAGGTTATGGACTCAGGCTGCGGCTGAGTCGTGTTTGACTCAAATATGGAAAGTTTTGAGTTGGTTATGATAGAATTTCGTGTGGGTCACGAAATTGAGATATTTTAGTAATGTGGGATACGTTCATAAGCTGTTTGGAAGTCTTAAGATTGCTTCTATCTGCGTATAGAAGAGTCCTAAGCAGTATTGGAAAGTTACAGTTTGAATCCAAGTAGGAGTAGGAGTCCTAGTTTGAGTTGAATTGGCCTTCGGGCTGGTTATATAAGCAAGGGAGGCCAGAGCTCATGGTGCATGACTTTGGGGCTGTTCCTCTTGGTTTTTGATAAATAAAATTCGTATTCTAAAGGAACTTTTGTGCCTTGTTCGTCCGACTTGTTACAGACAAGATTTTCTCGTCGAGTTTCTGTTCAGCACTACCTTGCTTCGGTGGTTTTATCATAACTCGAGTTTTACAGATCCAATTGATGTGATTCTTTTTGGGTTGTCTTCACAACTTGATTATCTATCATCTGTCAAAATTTCACCATCATTGAATTTGTGTTTTCTGATCTACACGAGTTCCTTTGCAGTATTTCAGAACTATTTTTCTCGTGTAGGACAGATTGACCTTTGTTCGATCTTTTGATCGTAACTTGAGTTTCTCTCAACGGATTTTCATGATTCTTGTTGTGACGTATTCATGACTTGATTCTCTACAATATATAATAGTTTTGTCACAGTTGAACATGTTTAGATTAGTTGCACATACGGTTTCTTTAACAGATCAGTTTTCTGCTGAGGGGTGTTTTGTTGCTTCCGTTGAAAAGTTTTTATCTACCATTCACCCCCCTCTGGTAGCTTTACACATGTACTTTGATCCTACAATTTGTATCAGAGCCAGGTTGCTCTAATCTTTGTGATTTGCACGTGTTTTGACTAATTATCATGGAGAAATACTCCGCCAAACCTTGTGTGTTTAGTGGTATTGATTTTCAGATTTCGAAGGCACGCATGGAAGCTTTCATCCAGGTGCAAGGCTTTGCAATATGGGAAAAATTGTACAAGCATTACGATGTGCCTTCAAACGATCAAGTCATGGCTACAAACATGAGAGATGTCGACAACAACAGCAAGGCTCAGAACTTGATCATACAAGGACTAACTCAGAGCGACTTCGACCGTGTTGCACACCTCCGATCGGCGTACGATGTGTGGAGAGCACTTTGTGACTACCACGAAGGATCCAACACGATTAAGGAGGTAAGACAGGATATGTTCAAGAAAGAATACATGCGCTTTGAGATGCAACCCGATGAGTCCATTGATGACCTCTTTGCTCGCTTTAATAAAATTATCAGCAACTTGCGTAGCGTCAATGTTAATTTTTCAGATGCTGAAAATGCTAGGCAATTACTAAGTGCATTAGACATGTCAATTTGGGAGATGAAAGTAACATCCATACGTGAATCCACTGTTATGAGTACTTTTACATTAGATGTGCTTTATTCTAAGCTAAAAACTCATGAAATTGACATTATATCACGTAAAAACCCAAATAAGACTATTGCATTTGTCTCACAACGTGATATGCCTAGCTCCGGCCAATCATCTAGCAATACACTTGCTTTGCTGTCTTCACTAGCCCTGGAACAGATTGAGGAGTTTCTAGAGGTGGAGCTAGTACTTCTTTCTACTAGGTTCTCAAAAGCATTGCAAAATGTGAGAACTAGAAGGAGAGGAAGCTCCGGACCTCAACGATGCTTTGAATGTGGTAAGACAGGACACTTTCGTACAGATTGCCCTAACCTTTGAGGTCCTTCTAACCGTGATGAAAAGCAGAATAAAGTCAAGTCCTCTTTTGGCAACACCAACAAGAAAAAGAAGGGTTTTACAGGACGCAAACTGATAAACAGTTTCATCACCGCACTTCAAGAACTTGGCCCGAGTGATGTAGACATTGGAAGTGATGAAGATGAAGATGATCTGGCAAACTTGTGCTTCATGGCAGGCAAATCAAAATCAAGTATGGAGGATGCAGAACACAACAGTGAAAACTAAGAGGTATGTCCTACTTGCGAAGAAATGCGTGATGCTATTTCTCGTGCCACTATTATTGTTAAGAAAAATGACAAAAAGCTTAGGGACAATGCTGTTAAAATTGAGTCACTAGAATCTGAAATTAATCATTTAAAATCCTTGATTCCTAGTGAAGATTCTTGTTCCTCATGTGATTTAATATATGAACAATTGTCCTCTCTAAGAAGTGCACACACCTCCACACTTGATAAACTTGAACTTGGAATCGAAAAGAACAAAAAGCTTGCTGCACTTAATGATAAAAACTTGAAAGATGCTTGTTGTTCTACAATTGATTTGCATTGTTCTACTTGCGATGATCTTGATAAGAAACTACAAGATGCTATGAAAGAAATTTCTATATTGAACAATGCTTTATGTTCTCATGAAGTTAAATATTGTTCCAATTGCAAATTAAAAGGAAAAACTTCATGTGAAAATTGCCTTGATCTATCAAGTAAACTTGATAACATGCATAAGACATTAGATCGGTTTTGTAATGGGAATAAGAACCTAAACTTGCTGCTGAATTCTTCCAAGTCTTGCAATGATAAAACTGGTCTAGGTTTTGATTCACATGCTCATGCTAAGTAACATCCACCTAAAATTGTAAAATCAATAGGAAGTGGTTTGATTCAAACAGTTCCTAAACAAAAAGAAGGGGTTTTTAAATCTGCAGGAGTGTTGTCACATTCAGTTTCAAATAAGTATACTGCATGCTCATCTAGACATGAACACAAAGTTAAATTTCATTGTACCTGTTGTGGTAGAGATGGTCATGTCATAGATTTTTATTATAGACTAGCTAAACAACATAAAAAAGAAAGAATGCAAGCTAGATCTTATAACTCTCATGCAAAATTTGCTGCACATACTAAACCGAATGTCAGGAACATGCAACCTGCTGTTATGAGTCACAAATATTCAAAGTTTACATCCGGAGCTTCAGTTTTTGCCTCCGGAGCTTTTGTTTTTGTCTCCAGAGCTACTGATTTTCGTGCTACACAAGTAACACCTCATAGGTCAGTAGTTAAGAACAAAAAATCTCAAACTTTGACTCATAAACCTGTTGTTTTATCTCAGCTTTCGCATGTTATTCCTGCTGGACATCGTGTGACTCAGTACTGGATTCCTAAATGCCTTTTAACTAACCCCAGTATTGAGTTATCGGCGTATTGTGCTTCTATGTAGGTTACATGCTTGAGGAAGAAGAACATTTGGATTGTGGATTCAGGTTGCTCATGCCACATGACCGGTAACAAAGAATGGTTCTCCTCTCTCTCTTTTGTGTCACGTGTAGAGAATGTTACTTTTGCCGATAATTCTTCAACTCCTATAATTGCTAAGGGTTCGGTCAGAGTAAATGATCACTACACTTTGAAGGATGTGGCACTTGTCAAAAATTTGAAATACAACTTGCTTTCTGTTTCACAATTGCTAGATGAAAATCTGGAAATTATTTTCAATAAAAACTGCTGCAAAGTTGTAGGTTCAAATAGTGAGCTTATTTTTAACATATCTCGGTTTGGAAGAGTTTTTAAAGCTGATTTTGATATGTCTTCCTCTAAGCATAGATGTCTAGTTGCAAATGATTCCAAACATTTATATTTTTGGCATCGTAGACTTGGTCACGTAGGCTTTGATCATCTCACGCGTGTTAGCTCTTGATCGCATACGTGGGCTGCCTAAGCTTAAAGGGGACAAAGAAATTGTGTGCTCTTCTTGTAGACATGCTAAGATGGTTGCAGGTTCACATGCTCCTCTCACAATGACCATGACAACTGAACCGGGTCAACTTTTACACCTTGACACCGTAGAACCTTCACGTGTTCAATCCTTTGGAGGTAAATGGTATGTTCTTGTGATTGTCGATGACTATTCTAGATACTCTTGGGTTTACTTTATGGCATCTAATAATGAAGCTTTTAGTCACTTTAGAACTTTATTTCTAAGATTATCAATTGATCACCCAGGATCTTTAAGAGCAATTAGAAGTGATAATGGAACCGAATTTAAAAATCAATCGTTTGATCACTTTTGTGCTGAAAATGAAATAGATCATCAATTTTCTTCACCATATGTAAATCAACAAAACGGTGTTGTAGAGAGAAAGAACAGAACCTTAGTTGAGATGGCTAGGACTATGCTTGATGAATATCAAACTCCTAGGAAATTTTGGGCTGATGCAATTGCAACCGCTTGTTATGTCTCAAATCCTGTTTTCTTGCGTGCTAAGCTAGGTAAAACACCATATGAGCTCACCTTTGGACATAGGCCTAGTGTTACACACTTTAGGTTCTTTGGTTGCAAATGCTTTGTTAAGAAACATGGTAATCTTGATAAATTTGAAGCTAGATCTGTTGATAGCATGTTTCTTGGTTATCCATCCCATACTAGAGGCTACCATGTGCTTTTACTTGATGCTAACAAAATTGTGGAGACTTGTGAGGTTTCTTTTGATGAATCTAGCCCAGGTACTAGTTCAAATATTGCAGGTACGGATCCATATCCGCAGGGGGAGAGTATTTTCGTTGAAGAAGAGGTGCTGCTGCCCGAAAATTCAGCAGCTAATGACATTGTTCCAGCTCCTGATCCTGATTCACAGCCAGCACCGATGACTATCATTGTTAGTCCAGATCCTCCTCACGTCACAAGCTCATCTATTTGTGATGAACATGAAGAAGAAGAAGCTTGTGAAGTGTCCACTCCCCAACGGATTCTCAAAAGTCATCATCCACAACTAATTATTGGAAGCTTGCATGAACGAGTTACAAGATCCAGGTTTTTCGACCCCAATTCTCATGCTCATTCTGCTTTTGTTGCTTCTTTTGAACCCAAAGATATATCACACGCACTTACTAATGAATCTTGGATTATTGCCATGCAAGAAGAGTTAGAAAATTTTGAAAGAAATAATGTTTGGAAACTTGTACCTCCACCTCAAGGTCACACTTTAATTGGAACTAAATGGGTGTTTAAAAATAAACAAAGTGAGTATGGGGTTGTGGTTAGGAATAAGGCTAGGTTAGTTGCTCAAGGTTTCACACAAGTTGAAGATCTAGATTTTGATGAAACTTTTGCTCCTGTTGCTAGATTAGAATCCATAAGAATTTTGTTAGCTTTTGTTGCATCTAAAGGTTTTAAGCTATATCAAATGGATGTTAAAAGTGCTTTTCTTAATGGCTACATAGATGAGGAGGATTATGTCAAACAACCAGCTGGTTTTGAAAATCCAAATTTTCCTAATCATGTTTACAAACTGTCCAAAGCCTTGTACGGTCTCAAACAAGCCCCTAGAGCATGGTATGATAGGTTAAAAACATTCTTACTTGAAAAGGGGTTTACCATGGGCAAGGTTGATAAAACTCTTTTTGTGCTTAAGCATGGCAATGAATCATTATTCGTTCAAGTGTATATGGATGATATTATATTTGGTTGTGCTTCTCATGATCTTGTGTCCAAGTTTTCAGCTATGATGAGTTTAGAATTTGAGATGAGTATGATGGGAGAACTCACGTACTTTTTGGGGCTGCAAATCAAGCAAACCAAGGAGGGTACCTTTGTGCATCAAACAAAGTATACAAAAGATCTCCTAAGGCGCTTCAACATGGACAAAAGCAGGCCTCTTCGGACACCAATGGGAACAGCAACAACACTTGAACTTGATGAAGATTGTGATCCCATTGATCAAAAAGAATATAGAAGCATGATCGGATCACTTTTGTATCTCACGGCATCAAGAGCGGGCATACAATTCAGCGTATGTCTTTGTGCACGGTTTCAAGCCTCCCCACGTGCTTCACATCGTCAAGCCGTCAAAAGGACTCTCAGGTACTTACATGGAACTCAAGAATTTCACATTTTTCTTCCTTCTTCCTCAACCGTTACTTTGAAAGCTTTTTCCGATGCTGATTTTGGGGGTTGTAGGATTGATAGGAAAAGTACTTCTGGTGCTTGTCATTTTCTTGGTAATTCACTTGTTGACTGGTCCTCTAGAAAACAAAGTTCAGTTGCACAATCCACAGCCGAATCTGAATATGTAGCTGCTGCTAGTGCTTGCTCACATATTCTTTGGATTATTCAAACACTTAAGGACTATGGGGTTGATCTAGATAGTGTTCCACTATTTTTGATAACACTAGTGCCATTTGCATTGCTAAAAACCCCGTGCAACATTCGAGAACTAAGCACATTGACATTAGGTATCACTTTCTCTGTGATAATGTTGAAAAAGGGAACATTGGGCTTCACCATGTAGATACCGAACAACAATTGGCTGACATTTTTACAGAACCTTTGGATTTCACTCGTTTTTGTTACATTCGTAGTGAAATAGGGGTTATGCATCCTCATGGCTTAAATTGAGGGAGAATTTTGAAACTTGGGAAGTCTATGTGTGAATCTGAAATTAAAATAATATGAGCATAGTATTTCATGCATACATGACTTTGTGATTCCTTTTTCATGCTGAAAGTTCTTACTACATTACTCGTGTTATACATTTTGTAGTTTTTACCATGTCTAGTAATTGGAATAATTACTTACACCAAATCTGGTAATGGTCGAACTTTCTTACTGTTTTGAACTTGTTGCATGCTCACAAGTGCTTTTAATCATAAAGAATTAATCAAGTAATCAACTCACATGTTGAGTTTTTATGTTCAAATTAAAAAAATGAGAAAAGATCAAGAGAATATGCATGCATCAAACTTCTTCTTTTGAGATGGCTTATCATTGCACTTAGATATGAACTTGAAAGGAGTTGTGTATGACTAAAACCATGTACTTCAGCTTCTTACTGTCAAATGACATAGGCTTGGCTTGGTTGGTTAGAATAAGGCTGATGCTGCATATAATCTCTTGCAAATGTCATAAGATCAAAATTTGTGCTTTAATTGATAAATAAAATGCAGCAACAAGTGTCATGCTTTCAGGTCTTGAAATAGTTAAGTTTGTGAGATCATGACTTGCTTAAATTGAAAATTACACTTGATCTCTAGCATGGCTTACACTACTTTATGTATCTCATTGATGTGTTAGTGTAAGTTACTTTATAGTATGATTTGGATGAGCTTTGTTTTATATGTATATGTTATAATGTGCTCATAACAAATTAAAATTTATCTTTTGTACCTTGCTGAATACATTGTCAAAGGAGGAGAAATTGATCACACATTGCACACATTCACAAGTGTTTTGGCACGATTCTTCTCAGGGGGAGAATGTTTGGTATTTTTGTTTTTCTTCTCATTTTATTTCTGATTTACAAAGGGGGGGAAATTGTTTTCAACACTTTTCACGTGAATAAGCCAATGTTCGATTTTAAGTGGTGTTGCCAATGCATTCATCAAGCGGGAGATTGTGAGACCTATGTGTGCTGAATACATTGGCTTTGACGATAAAGTTTTGAATACTACCAAAACACCTTTTTAACAAGGTCCGACTCGAGGTCCAAGCTCCTGCAAGGTCCGACGATAGGCCCGACGTAAGGTCCGACTTGCTTTGTCTAGGTCTGACTTATTTTGGCTAGGTCCAACTTGTTTTTGCTAGCTCCAGTGCTAGGTCCGACTAGCTTTGGTAAGTTCCATGCTAGGTCCGACTAAGCTTTAGTAAGATCCGGCGCTGGGTCCGACTAGCTTTGGTAAGCTCCGGTTCAAGGTCCGGTTATCTTTGGTAAGGTTCGGAGCTTGATTGCAATGGTTCTGCTTTTAACTTGCAATGTTTTGAACTTGCGTTACTCTTATGAAAAGTTTGCTTAGTATTATTTTACTAACTTTTTGGTGCGTTTTGGTGGTTATTGCTGATATCATTTTGCTATGGTTTACAACATGCTTATGTGAGGTGCTCACGTAAGATGTTGTAGTTTGGGAACTAACGAGAGTCAAGTCGAGGACTTGTGCTCGGAAGTATTGGTTGTTTATTCATGTGCAGGTGTTGCTTGAGTTCAAGACATGGTTGGTGACGGGATCCATTGAACTAGTCTTAGGGAGAAGATGAGGTTCAACAACCAAGTTCGGGAGGAATTGTGGTTGAGTTGATCGGGAGGTTGCGCAGTATGTTTGAATCAAGAACAATGCATATGAAGGTATCTTGGACGTCGTTGGAAGATGTTTGCACGTGTGCAAGAAGTGCATGGACGTGGCTGCATGGCTCCAAGGCGTGATGAAGAGATGTGGAAGTAAAGAATTGGTCGGCAAGGTCCAACCGACTAGGTTATGGACTCAGGCTGCGGCTGAGTCGTGTTTGACTCAAATATGGAGAGTTTTGAATTGGTTGTGATAGGATTTTGTGTGGGTCACGAATTTGAGTTATTTTATGAATGTGGGATACATTCCTAAGGTGTTTGGAAGTCTTAACATTGCTTCTATCTGCGTATAGAAGAGTCCTAAGCAGTATTGGAAAGTTACAGTTTGAATCCAAGTAGGAGTAGGAGTCCTAGTTTGAGTTGAGTTGGCCTTCGGGCTGGTTATATAAGCAAGGGAGGCCAGAGC
The DNA here is from genome assembly GCA_030760725.1 of Neostapfia colusana. NCBI lineage: Eukaryota > Viridiplantae > Streptophyta > Magnoliopsida > Poales > Poaceae > Neostapfia > Neostapfia colusana. Next base: position 92,887,988 of record JASWHV010000001.1, read on the forward strand.
TCGTGGTGCACGACTTTGGGGCTGTTCCTCTTGTGTTTTGATAAATAAAATTCGTATTCTAAAGGAACTTTTGTGCCTTGTTCGTCCGACTTGTTTCAGACAAGTTTTTCTCGTCGAGTTTCTGTTCAGCACTAGCTTCGGTGGTTTTATCATAACTCGAGTTTTACAGATCCAATTGATGTTATTCTTTCTGGGTTGTATTCACTACTTGATTATCTATCATCTGTGAAAATTTCACTGTAACACCCCAAATTTTTAGTCAAAACCCAAATTTTGATTTAAAACCCTAAACCATGTTCAGAGGGGAATTTAGAAATTTTTGGACGTGTTGCATGTTTTGCAAAAATTCAAATTCAAACTGGAATTCAAATTGTATCCAAAACATAAAAGAAATGGAAAAAGAAAAAGGAAATCGGGAAAAAAAACTGGTCAGTGGGCCGAAACCCCAGCCGGCCCAGCAAACCCCGCGCCAGCCCGCCCCCGCGCGCGCCGCGCTGCCCCTCGCTGACGGGTGGGACCCGCATGTCATCCCTAACCCCGCGACCCCGGACTCTCTCCCGCGCGCGCGATCGCAACCGATCGGGAAACCTGTCCCCGCAGCCGAATTCCGGACCCAGCGGACTCCAACTCGATCACAACAGACCCACCGCCCTCCCCCGGCTATAAAAACCACCGATCCGATCAGTTTTCCTCACGCGATCGCCGATTTTCACTCCGGTGAGCACCGAGACTTCGCCGGTGAATTCTGGCCGATCTAAGCTCGGAAACTCTGATCTAACTCGTTAGTCTTGATCCACCGCCTCCGGGGAACTTTGCAGGTGCAGAAAACCCAAAGACTTACGGTGCAAATCCAGCTCCGACGAGCTTTGCCGTGGTTTTGCCTCGGACCTCGCCGCCGATCACTTTCCAGGACCCCCGAGCTAAAGAAAACCCCCGAGGTGAGATCCCTGACCTCCCCTCTACCGATCTATGCCATAAGATCACGGTTTTAGACAGAATTCTCGAGGATCCGAAAGTTTCCGGCGAGATCGCCACTTCCCGCCGCCGTGCGCCGCCGGCAGCGCCGCCCGCGCTCGATCAGAGCGACGTGGCCGCTTGTGCGCCGTTTATTTTAAATCGCACGGTAGACTTTAAAACCCCGCGTACCGGTTCGATGTTATAATCTCAGCCGTCGGTTTAAAATCGGACGGTCCACGTCAGCCCCGCGTTATAAAGACTGGAAATCTTACGTGCTACCCCCTGGGGTTCTCTGGAATTGAGAGCTAGCCCCGGAAACTTCAGATCTAGCCCCTGGAACTCCAGAAAATCATGTAAATTCATTTAAAAATCAGTTTTAGCCCCTGGACTTAATAGAAATTAAGAAAAACACCTCTGAAAAGTGTAGCTAGACCCCTGGAAATTATGAAAATAATATTATAGACCCTGTAATGGGGTGAATTCATTATTTTAGCCCTGTTTAGTATTTAATTTAGAAAATTGAATATGTAACTAGTGTTTAAAAATTAAAAAGGGGGACAAACATAAGTGTCAAATTTATTAAAAACTTTCTCAGTACTTAGAAAACTTTGGAGTGAGATAAAAATATATTTTTGAGCTGAAATAAATCTGTTTCATCTATTATTCACATTTAATAGTATAGGGACACATTTTTAAGTAAAGAATAGTTAAAGAAAAATAGGGAAAATAATTATGAAATAGTATACATCATAAGCCAAGGTCAAAATATAATATTAAATTATTTAGGACCAGAACCTAATCTGTTTAGGTAATGTGTATTACTAATTTAATAATAAAATGCACAATTATGCATAGGGATATAAATCTGAAAATATAGAAACTAGTAAATGATGAATGGAGTTTCTAAAATACAAAGAATTCAGTTTAGGGTTGATAGAAATTATGAAGGCACATATGGAGAAGAAAAATACTTTTCATACATACTTGGTAGTTTAATATAAGGAATTTATTTAAAACTGAAACACACATATACACACACACACACATATATATATATATATATAGTATGTGAGTATAAATATGAACACCAAAGTAGGAATCATACACATATAAATAAAAGTGTATGCAAGCCACAAATCAACACACATAGAGTATCCACAACACATATAATGGTAAAGAACTTTCATAAATGTGAATGTGTGGTTTGTATGAAGTAGAAGTGTGAACTATGTCTTATGATTGTTGTTTTTCTTTTGCTATGTGTGATGGTATGAAGTAGAACCTGTTCAAGAGCAAGCTATCAATTTCCAAGATCAGGACTACCCATTTCAAGAGCAGCAAGAAGGAGGCAAGTGTCCTTGACCACTTTGATCCTATGCTAGGATGTGTAGATAGAATTATTTGCATTGTCAAATGAAATATGAAACCCATGCTAGGAAGTTTCCCTAGAATTGCATTACCTTGTTTCCTTGTAGCTTGGGTTGGGATTTATTTTGTCATGTCATTTATTTACATGCATATGCTTAGCCATGCTTAGAATGGGATATTTGGGATATGAGATCATCAGTTTATTTTACCATACTCTTGAATGAGATATTATGAGTTATGTAGAGGTAGGGATCAAGGCAAGTTGGATGTTTTGGTTGTGTGCTGGGTGCACGAGACTTGGGTTTGTGTTTAGTACTTGCCTGGATCCTAAGGACCGGTTCATGGAGCATGTAACCCGGCTTTACAGTGCCAACCACATGCTGAGATGGGGCAGCTTGGCCAATTAATTAGGTGTATCCCCGGCGTAGTATGGGTGTGTTGGATGGTGCGGGGAGTAGGTGTCAGCTGGACTACCATATGAACCGCAAGGCTCAAGAGGGGGCCACTGCAGCGGGGTTGGAGCCTCTTGTATGCTGTTAGGGGTGAAACCTCAGTGGGCCCACGCTCGTCGGGAATCCCTTTGTAAAGGCTTCGTAGTGATCTCTTGGCCACACACCTGGGAAGTGTGAATGTGGATCGTAGCCACTGGCATAATGGAGGTTCTTTTAGTCCACCCGGCAACGGGGGATGAAATAACTACTTATGGGTACAGTGGTACAAACTCTGCAGAGTCAAAACTGTCTTGACAGCCGTGCTCACGGTTAAGAGCGGCCTGGACTTATTCATGATTAGAGGATTGATGGTTTTGGAAATTAAGCGGGGAGCTTAACATTGGTAATGATGTTATGGTTATTGGATTATAATGATGGGATGGGAGATTGGGACCATTTCACCTGTGTAGTAGTGTAGGTGCTTAATAAGCTAAGGTGATAGGTATTAATTGCGTAGTGCTTTAACCATGAGTTCAACCTCTCCTTGTTCTAGCCATGCATGATATAATTTTCCCACACTTGCTGAGTACCATTGGTACTCAACCTTGCATATTTGTTGGTTTATATTGCTGCTCAGGTCAAGATAATGAGGTGGTGTATAATGACCAAGATTTTGGACCCGAGGAAGGCTATTAGGTTCATGAAGACTTCCGGGCAACACCTATGATGGAGCCCTAAAGAATAATATTCCGCTGCTAGTTTATTTACTTGTGATGGAGCATTAGTGTCCATTGAGACATTTACTATGTAAGACTTATTTATATTCAACACCTGGCTTGTAATAAATGATGCTTCACTATTTGTCATCACATGTATGAGAAAATGATCCTGGCATACATGTGATATTCACTTGGTTGTTCTTCGGAAAAACCGGGTGTGACAGAGGTGGTATCAGAGCCAAGGTTGCCCGTAGGAACGTGGACCTAGGTAGAAATGGACGTATTTAAGGGCCCTATTTTCTTAAAAACTATTTTCCAAGGTGTGGGTTGAAGAGTGTTATTTAAAGAGTTATTTTCTTCATCTTACCCCAACTTTCATTCAAAATAGGATTTTTGTTTCAGATTTTATCTAACCTAATTTTAAATTCTTTTGTTTTAGATGGTTCGCATGATTCGCACCGCTCGTAAGTCCACGGGAGGGAGAGTTCCCGTAGTTGCCCTTGCTGAAAGAGAGGAGAGTCGTCCAGTGACGTACCTTTCCTACGGATTGGCAGTAGGAGATTTGTTGCGCCGTCTTCGACGTATGCTCGAGGTCGCCGGCAATACGGGCAAGCTCATCATCCACTATAACTCCACCAGGACCATCCGTGAGAAGAGGGAAGAATGGAGTTCGGAGATGAGGATTATACACGAGAATCAGCTGCTTAAGATCCACCACTCTCCAGCTTGTCGAGCAACACAAGTTGACGCGGAGAGAGATGTCACTTGGGAGGCCATCACCTGCCAGAGCCACATCTATCGTCGCCACTTGGACAAAACTGAGTACATGTATGTCCTCCAACGTGAGAGTGGTACCACGGAGTACAAGTACCCACCGGTGCAGCAAGGGACTTCCCATGAGCACATGGACTTGTGCTTGGAGGATGCTGCTATGCTCAGCACTCGACTGCAGGAGTGTCAACAAGAGCTTCAGGATGTCCGAGACACCCTGAAGGAAACGGAGGCATTGCTGCGAGCTTGCTTAAAGACGAGAGAAAGAGGAGATGGGAATGAACTGTGTGTCACCGTGAGTGATCCATGGACCCCTGACTCCCCGGATCGCCGAACAATCAGGCGTCGTCGCACTTCTCCACAGCAGCCTCCCCACCCAAAGCAGAGTCAGAAGGTAGCCGAAATGAGGAGGAAGATCCCGAGGAGCCAGCTCAAGAGGACTAGGAGTTTAGAGTCTTTCCCCTAGCTAGCAAGAGGTCGAGTATTCGAGTCGTTACGTAGTTAATGGTGTGATAATGCTTGGTGTGTGACGTGAGTTGTGGAAGCCATGAGCAATTGTCCACAGCCTCGTCTTCAGATTGTTTTGCTTTGGTGTGTGAACCCACAGGAAATAATAGTGCATTTATTTGGTGTGAGATATAAACCCTCGTAAAATTTTAACAAAACTTCAACACTTCAAAGTACAAACAAGTGAAAGTAGTAAGATGATACTAAATGCTTTCAAATTAACATTGGTTGATTCTGCCAGATGGCCGGAAGAGGAAAAGGACGTGCTGCCAACCCCGCCAACAACAATGATGAGGCATGCAACTCTCATCTTTCTGGAGGCCAGGACCGGGGTGGTCGCCGTGAAGAAGTTGATCCTCTCCACCAAATGCTGGAGAATCAAAATCAGCTCATCCAGAACTTGACTCAAGTGGTAGCCAACTTGCATCAAGTTCCACCTCCACAAGCTGCACCACGCCAACCAAGGTTGAGTGAGTTTCTAGGAACTCAACCTCCAAAGTTTGCAAGTGCTGCTGAACCTCTGGAGGCAGATGATTGGCTGAAGACCATTGAAAGTAAGATGAGGATCATACAATGCCAAGGGTATGAGAGGGTGCTGTTTGCCTCTCATCAATTGCATGGACCCGCTGCTGATTGGTGGACCGCCTACGTGGCCGCCCATCATGACCCTGAGAGCATCACTTGGGAAGAGTTCAAGCGTAGCTTCCGCAACCATTACATCCCAAGAGGTGAACTCAAAAACAAGAGGAAGGAGTTTTTGGGACTGCAGCAGGGAAACATGACGGTGAGGGAATACCTCACTAAATTTACTCAACTATCCCGTTATGCTCCACGAGACATAGAGACAGATGAGCAGAAACAAGATTGTTTCGTGGAAGGACTTACCGCAGAGATGCAGTGTGCAATGTCCTCCAATGAGTATGAAAGCTTTCAAAAGATGGTGGACAGAGCGTTTGTGGTGGAAAGGAAGCTAAAGGCCCTGGAAAATGAGAATAAGAGGAAGGCTGGGTGGTCACATCAAGCCTCAGGGAGCAACACCCGCCCACGTATGATGCAGCAACCTACGGGGCAGACGAGCCGTGCTGCGGTACCCTATTTAGCACCAAGAGGGTACAACCCAAACTACAGGCCTCCCGCAGCACCAGCACAGCCGCAACGTCAGTTTGTGCAGCAGCCTCGCCCCGCATATCCACCTCGACCAGCAGTGCAAGGACCCCCAAACCAACCCCAAGACAACAAGGGACAAGCATCTAAGATTGGGGTGCAATGTTTCAGCTGTGGTGAAGTGGGGCACTACGCCCATAAGTGTCCAAAGAAGAAGCCCACGCCGCCACAACAGCAGAATGTAGTGAGAGGACGGGTGAATCACGTCACTATGGAGGAAGCACAAGACGCACCCGACGTGGTAGTTGGTAAGTTTCCTGCCAATTTACACCTTGCAACTCTGCTGTTTGATTCTGGTGCTACCCATTCGTTCATTGCTCAAGGGTTTGTTAAGAAGCATGACCTAGCAACCACACAAATGAACCATATGCTAGCGGTAAATTCTCCAGGTGGAGAAATAAGGACAAGGCAAGTGTGTCCCAAAGTGAACCTAGACATTAATGGGGTAGTATTTACCGCTAACCTCATAGTGATCGATTCACAAGGGATAGATATTATTTTGGGTATGGATTGGTTGACCAAACATAAAGGAATCATCCATTGTTCGACCAGAACGGTGGAACTAACTCACCCTAGTGGCACAAGAGTAAAGTTCATAACGATACACGAGCCTAGGAGGGACATTAAATTAAATCAAGTGGAGGTGAAAGTTGAGGAAATCAGGACTATCAGGGAATATCCAGATGTTTTTCCGGAGGAGTTGCCAGGTATGCCTCCCGACCGTGACGTGGAATTCGCGATTGAGCTAGTACCGGGAACAGCCCCGATATACAAGAGACCTTATCGAATGGACTCCAAGCAGCTAGAAGAGCTCAAGGATCATTTGAGAGAATTGACGGAAAAGGGGTATGTTCGCCCTAGTTCCTCACCATGGGGAGCTCCGGTGATATTTGTGCCTAAGAAAGATGGAACTCAAAGGTTATGCGTGGATTACCGTGCCTTGAATGAGGTAACCATCAAGAACAAGTACCCATTACCCCGCATTGAAGACTTGTTTGATCAGTTGAGGGGAGCTTGTGTGTTCTCGAAAATTGATCTCAGGTCGGGATACCATCAACTCAAGATAAGGCAATCTGATATTCCCAAGACAGCTTTCGTATCTCGGTACGGACTGTATGAATACACTGTCATGCCTTTCGGGCTAACCAATGCCCCGACCTATTTCATGTACCTCATGAACAAGGTATTCATGGAATATCTGGACAAATTTGTGGTGGTTTTTATAGATGATATTCTCGTCTTCTCCAAAGATGAAGAAGAACATGAGAAACATCTAAGGTTGGTGTTACAGAGGCTGAGAGAACACCAACTATATGCCAAGTTGAGCAAGTGTGAGTTTTGGCTGAAGAGAGTTCCCTTTTTAGGACATATAATCTCGGAGGGAGGAATCTCCGTAGATCCCGCCAAAATCGAGGATATCCAGAAGTGGAAGACCCCTGAAAATGTCGGGGAAGTTCGAAGCTTTTTGGGATTGGCTGGATACTATCGACGGTTTATTGAGGGATTCTCCAAGATCTCGAGACCTCTCACCAAACTGTTAGAGAAGGGGATCACATTCACCTGGACACCCCAGTGCGATACGAGCTTTCAGGAGTTAAAGAAGAGATTGACAACAGCCCCAGTGTTGGTTATGCCAGATATGCAGAAGAATTTCACAGTGTACTGCGATGCCTCTGGAAACGGGTTGGGATGTGTTCTCATGCAAGAAGGGCATGTCGTGGCATATGCATCCCGGCAGCTTCGGAAGCACGAGAAGAACTATCCTACACATGACCTAGAACTAGCCGCAGTGGTACACGCGTTGAAAATTTGGCGGCACTATTTGATGGGGAAGAGGACAGAGATATATACGGATCATAAGAGTTTGAAGTACATATTCACACAGCCTGATCTCAACCTCAGACAAAGGAGATGGTTAGAGCTAATCAATGACTTTGATGTGGGCATCAACTATCATCCCGGGAAAGCAAACGTCGTGGCCGATGCTTTGAGTCGAAAAGTGCAAGTCAATAAGTTGAGCTTGAAGGACATGCCCGCGGAATTGAAGGACGAAGTTATAAGGCTCAATCTATGTCTAGTAAATAGTGGTGAAGCCATCGCCATGGAAGTGGACTCCACACTTGAGCGAGACATACGCGAGGGCCAAAAGAATGATGAGAAGATACAAGAGATCAGACAGCTCATCAAGGAAAATAAAGCTCCTGGTTTTAGAGAGGATGAACAAGGAACGGTGTGGCACGGGAAAAGGATCTGTGTGCCAGAAGTAAAGGAAATTCGTAAATTAATTTTGAAGGAGGCTCACGATTCCGACTATTCCATTCATCCTGGGAGTACGAAGATGTATCAGGACCTCAAGAGCAGGTATTGGTGGTATGGCATGAAGCGAGATGTCGCGGAACATGTTGCCCTATGTGACACATGTCAGTTGGTGAAAGCAGAACATCAACGACCCGCGGGATTGCTGCAACCACTCAAAGTGCCTGAATGGAAGTGGGAAGAAATCAGCATGGATTTTATCGTGGGATTGCCTAGGACCCAATCCGGGTATGATTCAATATGGGTCATTATTGATAGGCTAACCAAGGTAGCTCATTTCATTCCGGTGAAAGAAAGCTACAGTGGATCCAAATTGGCAGAATTGTACATGTCAAGGATTGTGTGTTACCATGGAGTGCCAAAGAAGATAGTGTCGGACCGAGGGACACAGTTCACCTCGAGGTTTTGGCAAAAGTTGCATGAAACCATGGGAACCCATCTGAATTTCAGCTCTGCCTATCATCCCCAAACTGACGGGCAGACGGAGAGAACCAATCAGATCCTTGAAGATATGTTAAGGGCATGTGCACTCAAAAACAATAGAAGTTGGGACAAGAACTTACCGTATGCGGAGTTTTCCTATAACAACAGCTATCAAGCTAGTATGAAGATGTCACCGTTTGAAGCTTTATATGGAAGGAAGTGCAGAACTCCCCTATTTTGGAATCAAACAGGAGAAAGTAAAGTGTTTGGTCCCGAAGTGCTACAAGAAGCCGAGGCAAAGGTGAGGGAGATTCGCAACAACTTGAGGATAGCACAAACCCGCCAGAAGAGTTATGCTGATGTACGAAGAAGAGAGCTCGTTTTCAACGTGGGAGACTATGTTTATCTCAAGGTGTCCCCTATCAGAGGACTTCGTCGGTTCAAGGTAAAAGGGAAGTTGTCACCTCGATACATCGGGCCCTTTCAAGTTTTGGAAAGAAAAGGCGAAGTGGCGTACCAGCTAGAGTTACCGGTTCATCTATCGGACGTGCACGATGTATTTCATGTGTCACAACTCAAGAAATGCCTGAGGACGCCTGAGGAGGTGTTACCCATGAATGAAGTGGATGTAGCTGAGGATTTGTCTTATGCCGAGCAACTATACAAGATTTTGGAGACAATGGAACGCCTCACCAGAAATAAGAGAATCCGGATGTGCAAGGTGCAGTGGAAGCATCACTCAGAAGAGGAAGCTACCTGGGAACGGGAAGATGAGCTCAAGGCACAATTTCCGGAATTGTTTTCTTAGAAACACCAATCTCGAGGACGAGATTTCTTTTAAGGGGGGTAGAGCTGTAACACCCCAAATTTTTAGTCAAAACCCAAATTTTGATTTAAAACCCTAAACCATGTTCAGAGGGGAATTTAGAAATTTTTGGACGTGTTGCATGTTTTGCAAAAATTCAAATTCAAACTGGAATTCAAATTGTATCCAAAACAGAAAAGAAATGGAAAAAGAAAAAGGAAATCGGGAAAAAAACTGGTCAGTGGGCCGAAACCCCAGCCGGCCCAGCAAACCCCGCGCCAGCCCGCCCCCGCGCGCGCCGCGCTGCCCCTCGCTGACGGGTGGGACCCGCATGTCATCCCTAACCCCGCGACCCCGGACTCTCTCCCGCGGGCGCGATCGCAACCGATCGGGAAACCTGTCCCCGCAGCCGAATTCCGGACCCAGCGGACTCCAACTCGATCACAACAGACCCACCGCCCTCCCCCGGCTATAAAAACCACCGATCCGATCAGTTTTCCTCACGCGATCGCCGATTTTCACTCCGGTGAGCACCGAGACTTCGCCGGTGAATTCTGGCCGATCTAAGCTCGGAAACTCTGATCTAACTCGTTAGTCTTGATCCACCGCCTCCGGGGAACTTTGCAGGTGCAGAAAACCCGAAGACTTACGGTGCAAATCCAGCTCCGACGAGCTTTGCCGTGGTTTTGCCTCGGACCTCGCCGCCGATCACTTTCCAGGACCCCCGAGCTCAAGAAAACCCCCGAGGTGAGATCCCTGACCTCCCCTCTACCGATCTATGCCATAAGATCACGGTTTTAGACAAAATTCTCGAGGATCCGAAAGTTTCCGGCGAGATCGCCGCTTCCCGCCGCCGTGCGCCGCCGGCAGCGCCGCCCGCGCTCGATCAGAGCGACGTGGCCGCTTGTGCGCCGTTTATTTTAAATCGCACGGTAGACTTTAAAACCCCGCGTACCGGTTCGATGTTATAATCTCAGCCGTCGGTTTAAAATCGGACGGTCCACGTCAGCCCTGCGTTATAAAGACTGGAAATCTTACGTGCTACCCCCTGGGGTTCTCTGGAATTGAGAGCTAGCCCCAGAAACTTCAGATCTAGCCCCTGGAACTCCAGAAAATAATGTAAATTCATTTAAAAATCAGTTTTAGCCCCTGGACTTAATAGAAATTAAGAAAAACACCTCTAAAAAGTGTAGCTAGACCCCTGGAAATTATGAAAATAATATTATAGACCCTGTAATGGGGTGAATTCATTATTTTAGCCCTGTTTAGTATTTAATTTAGAAAATTGAATATGTAACTAGTGTTTAAAAATTAAAAAGGGGGACAAACATAAGTGTCAAATTTATTAAAAACTTTCTCAGTACTTAGAAAACTTTGGAGTGAGATAAAAATATATTTTTGAGCTGAAATAAATCTGTTTCATCTATTATTCACATTTAATAGTATAGGGACACATTTTTAAGTAAAGAATAGTTAAAGAAAAATAGGGAAAATAATTATGAAATAGTATACATCATAAGCCAAGGTCAAAATATGATATTAAATTATTTAGGACAAGAACCTAATCTGTTTAGGTAATGTGTATTACTAATTTAATAATAAAATGCACAATTATGCATAGGGATATAAATCTGAAAATATAGAAACTAGTAAATGATGAATGGAGTTTCTAAAATACAAAGAATTCAGTTTAGGGTTGATAGAAATTATGAAGGCACATATGGAGAAGAAAAATACTTTTCATACATACTTGGTAGTTTAATATAAGGAATTTATTTAAAACTGAAACACACATATACACATATATATATATATATAGTATGTGAGTATAAATATGAACACCAAAGTAGGAATCATACACATATAAATAAAAGTGTATGCAAGCCACAAATCAACACACATAGAGTATCCACAACACATATAATGGTAAAGAACTTTCATAAATGTGAATGTGTGGTTTGTATGAAGTAGAAGTGTGAACTATGTCTTATGATTGTTGTTTTTCTTTTGCTATGTGTGATGGTATGAAGTAGAACCTGTTCAAGAGCAAGCTATCAATTTCCAAGATCAGGACTACCCATTTCAAGAGCAGCAAGAAGGAGGCAAGTGTCCTTGACCACTTTGATCCTATGCTAGGATGTGTAGATAGAATTATTTGCATTGTCAAATGAAATATGAAACCCATGCTAGGAAGTTTCTCTAGAATTGCATTACCTTGTTTCCTTGTAGCTTGGGTTGGGATTTATTTTGTCATGTCATTTATTTACATGCATATGCTTAGCCATGCTTAGAATGGGATATTTGGGATATGAGATCATCAGTTTATTTTACCATACTCTTGAATGAGATATTATGAGTTATGTAGAGGTAGGGATCAAGTCAAGTTGGATGTTTTGGTTGTGTGCTGGGTGCACGAGACTTGGGTTTGTGTTTAGTACTTGCCTGGATCCTAAGGACCGGTTCATGGAGCATGTAACCCGACTTTACAGTGCCAACCACATGCTGAGATGGGGCAGCTTGGCCAATTAATTAGGTGTATCCCCGGCGTAGTATGGGTGTGTTGGATGGTGCGGGAAGTAGGTGTCAGCTGGACTACCATATGAACCGCAAGGCTCAAGAGGGGGCCACTGCAGCGGGGTTGGAGCCTCTTGTATGCTGTTAGGGGTGAAACCTCAGTGGGCCCACGCTCGTCGGGAATCCCTTTGTAAAGGCTTCGTAGTGATCTCTTGGCCACACACCTGGGAAGTGTGAATGTGGATCGTAGCCACTGGCATAATGGATGTTCTTTTAGTCCACCCGGCAACGGGGGATGAAATCACTACTTATGGGTACAGTGGTACAAACTCTGCAGAGTCAAAACTGTCTTGACAGCCGTGCTCACGGTTAAGAGCGGCATGGACTTATTCATGATTAGAGGATTGATGGTTTTGGAAGTTAAGCGGGGAGCTTAACATTGGTAATGATGTTATGGTTATTGGATTATAATGATGGGATGGGAGATTGGGACCATTTCACCTGTGTAGTAGTGTAGGTGCTTAATAAGCTAAGGTGATAGGTATTAATTGCGTAGTGCTTTAACAATGAGTTCAACCTCTCCTTGTTCTAGCCATGCATGATATAATTTTCCCACACTTGCTGAGTACCATTGGTACTCAACCTTGCATATTTGTTGGTTTATATTGCTGCTCAGGTCAAGATAATGAGGTGGTGTATAATGACCAAGATTTTGGACCCGAGGAAGGCTATTAGGTTCATGAAGACTTCCGGGCAACACCTGTGATGGAGCCCTAAAGAATAATATTCCGCTGCTAGTTTATTTACTTGTGATGGAGCATTAGTGTCCATTGAGACATTTACTATGTAAGACTTATTTATATTCGACACCTGGCTTGTAATAAATGATGCTTCACTATTTGTCATCACATGTATGAGAAAATGATCCTGGCATACATGTGATATTCACTTGGTTGTTCTTCGGAAAAACCGGTTGTGACATTCACGGTCATTGAATTTGTGGTTTCTGATCTACACGAGTTTCTTTGCAGTATTCCAGAACTGTTTTTCTCGCGTAGGACAGATTGACCTTTGTTCGATCTTTCTATCGTAACTTGAGTTTCTCTCAACGGATTTTTATTATTCTTGTTGTGACGTCTTCGTGACTTGATTCTCTACAATCTATACTAGTTTTGTCACAGTTGAAAACGTTTAGATTAGTCGCACACACGGTTTCTTTAACAGATCGGTTTTCTGCTGAGGGGTGTTTTGTTGCTTCCGCTGAAAAGTTTTTATCTACCATTCACCCCCCCTCTGGTAGCTTTACACGTGTCCTTCGATCCTACAGTTTCCGATCTCATTACATCCCTTCTGGTGTAATGATGCTCAAGAGACAGGAGTTCGAAGGTCTCCGCCAAGGACAGAAAAGTGTGAATGAGTACCTCAAAAAGTTCACACAACTGTCCCGGAATGCCCCCGAAGATGTTAACTCAGACAAGAGGAAGTAATACCTGTTCATGAGAGGGTTGAACAATAAGATCCAGGTTCAGCTCCTCAACAATGACTACGCGAGCTTCTAGAAGCTGGTTGACAAGGTTATAGTGGTTGAAAGCAAGATCCGAGAGATCGAGCGAGAGGGCAAGAGGAAGATGCCATACCAGCCACAAGGGAGCAACGTACGACCTCGGTACATGCCCCCAGCCGCACTGCAGTATGGATCGACCGCTCCTGCATACCGTCCTAATCAGCCACCACAGCAACGACCCGTTGCACAAGCACCTCCTGTGTCTTTGCCTCCAGCGCCCCGTCCCAACATGGGTGCTCCTGTTCAAAACCCCCGCCCCAATATACTTGCTTCCGTGGGCAACAGGGCATGCTTTGCATGCGGGGAAACGGGACACTTCGCAAGCCAGTACCCGAGGAGAGGTACTGGACAGCAAGGCAACGTCCCCAAGCAGAACCCACGGCCGAACGGAGGAGCCAACCAAGGAAACCATGGACAACAGAACTATGCCCGCGGCAACGTGAACCATGTCTCTGCTGAGGAAGCACAACAGGCTGAGGACGCCGTAATTGGTATGTTCCTTGCCAACTCCAACCCAGCCACCATCTTATTTGATTCTAGAGCATCACATTCCTTCATATCATCCAAGTATGTTGCCAAGTATAATCTACCCATATCACACTTGAAATATACTATGTTGGTTAATTCTCCCGGCGGAGAGATGAGAACTAATATAGTATGTACGAAAGTACACCTTAATATAAGGGGGTAGACTTCCTTGCCAACCTCATTGTCTTGGATTCCCAAGGGCTTGACATAGTACTCGGAATGGATTGGTTAAGCAAGCACAATTGAGTAATCCAATGTGCTGAGAGAAGCGCGCAGTTGACAAACAAGCACGGTACCCGTATCGAGTTCGAGTCAGCCCAGCCAACAACCGAGAACGCTGCCTTGAACCACGTCGAAGGAGCAACATTGGAAGACACTCCGGTGGTTCAAGAGTTCTCGAACGTGTTCCCGGAAGAACTTCCCAGTATGCCACCCGACCGGGATATCGAGTTTTCATTGACCTAGTACCCGGAACCGCACCTTAGCAAAGAGACCATATAGGATGCCCGTCAACGAACTCGTGGAGCTCAAGAAGCAAATCCAAGAGCAGCAAGAGAAGGGTTTTATACGTCCAACCTCGTCACCATGGGGAGCCCCCGTGCTCTTCGTAGACAAGAAGGATGGAACCCAAAGGATGTGCGTGGACTATAGGTCTCTCAACGAGGTGACGATCAAGAACAAGTACCCTCTGCCCCGTATAGAGGACCTGTTCGACCAAATGAAGGGAGCCCGAGTGTTCTCCAAAATTGATCTTCGGTCAGAATACTTCCAGATGAAGATTAAGACCTCCGATATACCCAAGACAGCCTTTCGAACACGGTATGTTTCGTATGAATATACCGTTATGTCTTTTAGGTTAACGAATGCACCCACATACTTCATGTACCTCATGAACAAGGTCTTCATGGAGTACTTGGACATGTTCATCGTGGTTTTCATTGATGACATCATGGTGTATTCGAAAAGTGAGGAAGAACATGAAGAACATTTGAGATTGACATTGCAGAAGCTGCGAGAGCATCAGCTGTATGCCAAGTTTAGCAAATGTCAATTCTGGCTAAAGGAGATATCGTTCCTAGGCAACATAATCTCCGAAGAAGGAGTATCGGTTGATCCCAGAAAAGTGGGAGATGTTCTGAAGTGGAACCAACCGAAAAACATGAGGGATATTCGAAGTTTTCTTGGGATGGCTGGATATTATCGCCCGTTCATCAAGGACTTCTCTAAGATAGCAAAGCCTATGACAGAGTTGCTAACGAAGGGAAAAGCCTTCCAATGGACACCACCGTGCCAAGAATGCTTTGAGGACCTCAAGAAGAGGCTAACCACAGCGCCGGTTTTGGTATTGTCGGACGTAAGCAAGAGCTTTGACATATATTGTGACGCATCCAGACAAGGGCTTGGATGTGTGCTCATGCAAGAAGGACAAGTGGTAGCCTATGCCTCAAGACAACTCAAGAAGCACGAGCTCAATTACCCTACACATGACTTGGAGCTAGCAGCCGTGGTGCATGCATTGAAGATTTGGAGACATTATACCCTTGGTCATCGATGTGAGATCTATACGGATCATAAGAGCCTCAAGTACATATTCACTCAAACGGATTTGAATTTGAGGCAACGTCGATGGTTGGAACTTATCAAGGATTATGATGTTGGAATCAACTATCACCCCAGAAAGGCCAATGTAGTAGCCGATGCATTGAGCCAGAAGGGAGCATGTCACCAACTTATGGTTCGGGAGCTACCACCCGAGCTACGAAAGGAGTTTGAACGGTTACATCTCGATTTCCTGAACAAGATGGAAGTGATGGAACTCCACTCATCATTGGAACAAGAGATAATAGACAACCAGGCTATGGATGAGGAGATCAAGGAGATCAAGGAAAGGATCCAACAAGGCTTCAAAAAGACATCAAGGAAGACGAGAAGGGTACACTTTGGCTAGGAAAAAGGATTTGTGTGCCTAACGTGAAGCATATTCGCGACACAATATTAAAAGAGGCACATGACTCACCTTATTCCATATATCCCGGAAGTACCATGATGTACAAGGACCTGAAGACTTGTTATTGGTGGGATGGTATCAAGAAGGACATAGCCAAGTATGTTGCCCTAAGCGACACATGCCAACAGGTGAAGGCCGAACATCAAAGACCCGCTGGATTGTTGCAACCCTTAAAGGTACCCGAGTGGAAGTGGGAAGACATCAGTATGGATTTCATAGTTGGATTACCACATACTCGGTCGGGTTACGACTCCATCTGGGTTATCGTGGACCGACTGACGAAAACAGCTCATTTTCTTCCTGTTAAAACCACGTACCGCATGGCAGAACTAGCTGAGCTGTACATGTAGCAAATCGTGTGCCGCCATGGAGTCCCGAAGAGGATAGTCTCAGATCGGGGTTCTCAGTTTACCTCTAGGTTTTGGAGGAAGCTGCACAAAGCTATGGGTACACAACTGGATTTTAACTCCGCCTACCACCCGTAAACTGATGGACAAACTGAAAGGACAAACAAAATTTTGGAGGACATGTTGAGAGCTTGCACCTTGAAACATGGGCGTAGTTGGGATAGGAGCTTGCCGTACGCTGAATTCTCCTATAACAACAGCTATCAAGCTAGCTTGAAGATGTCACCTTTCGAAGCATTGTACTGTAGACGGTGTAGAACGCCGTTGTTTTGGAACGAGACTGGAGAGAACCAAGTGTTTGGACCCGAAGTGCTACAAGGGGCTGAGAAGCAAGTCCAAATGGTACGGGAGAACTTGAAGGATGCTCAGTCACGTCAAAAGGCTACGCGGACAATAGGCGAAAAAAGTTGACCTTCGAAGTAGGAGACGTCGTATACCTTAAGGTATCACCTATCCGAGGCCAACGACGTTTCAACGTCAAAGGCAAGCTAGCACCTCGCTACACCGGACCCTTCAAAATTTTGGACAAGCAAGGAGAAGTGGCCTATCAACTAGAGCTCCCGGTGCACCTCTCTGACATACATGACGTGTTTCATGTATCTCAGCTCAAGAAGTGCTTGAGAGTACCAAAAGAGCAAGTAACGATGGATGAACTTGGACTTCTAGAGGATCTGACCTATGCAGAGCACCCCGTCCAAATTTTGGACGTAAAGGAAAGGGTCATGAGGAACAATGTGAGCCGCTGGTGCAAGGTACAATGGAGCCATCACACAGAAGCAAAAGATACATGGGAACGTGAAGAAGACATCAAGGCAGAATTCCCTCATCTATTTTCTACTAACGAATCTTGAGGACAAGATTCAATTTAAGGGGGGTAGATTTGTGACACCCTCATTTTCGGGTTCTGCATGTAGTCATGTTTCATGTAGAAAAACACTTTTAAAATAAGTTGAAACCAACAAAATATTAAAAGGATAGCCAAAAAAGAGCCAATTCTAGTTCACAGAGAGCACCGAAGACAACTCCCGCGGCTCTCTGGCCACGTGGCGTGTTCGGAGCTCATCTCTGCAAATGGGGAGGGGTCCGTCGCTAAACTGGCTACGTGGCAGGCTCGGGGCTCATCCGCACAAAGGGAGAGAGGTTCGATCCCGTGGGACACGTGTTACCGCCGGAGCTAGCCTCTGCGGAAGGAGCGAGGCCAGTCCCGCAGGACACGTGTCGGCTGCGGAGCTATTCACCGCAGAAAAGAGAGGACCAGCCGCGTGGGACATGTGTTGCTCTCGGAGCTCATCTCCGAGAGGTCCAGTCCCACTAGACACATGTCGCTCTCGGAGCTCACCTCCGAGAGGTCCGACACTACCGGACACGTGTCACCTCCGGAGCTCATCTCCGGAAGGTCTGACACTGATGGACACATGTCAACCTCAGAGCTTGTCTCTGAGGAGAAAGGAAGTTTGGCGCTGTTAGGACACGTGGCACATCCGGAGCCACCTCCAAACAGAGGGGATGTCCGGAACTGACACGTGGCATTCGTGGAGCTCGCCTCTGTTGAGAGGGGAGGTCCCGACCCACCAGACACGTGGCGCACGCGGAGCTCACCTCTGAGTAAGAGGGAGGTCTCGCCCGCCTGACACGCGGCACAACCGGAGCTTGTCTCTGCGGAAAAGGGAGCCCAGGTTCCCGCAGGATATGTGGAGCTTCCGTAGCTCATCGCCGCGAAGGTAACGAGTTCTGAAACGGTTTTTGCTTCTGTACGAGTGGGAATCCCCGGTACTGAGGAAACCGACACGAATTCCACATTTGCTAACGCACCAAATCAACTAAAGGTAAGTCGTTAAGATCCAAAAACAGTTTTAATGGGACTCTTACTCGAAGTCCAATCAGAGTTGAACTCTTCTCTTCCCGGTTATAAATAGAACCGAAAACCTTTGGCCGCAACCATGTACTTCTTTTCCACCTCCTGAGCCGACAACTTAGAGCCCTAGCCCCAGCTCGCAGAGTAAAACCCTTCGCCAAAGTACAACCGCCGGAGAGACCGCCGACGAGCCTGGGTCATGATCGCCATCACCGGAGGAGCCCCGACGATCTGTTTTGATAGGAGGGAGGACCTGAAGAGAGTAAGGTAGGTCTCCAATACCACATTACAACATCCTCGCGTTTTCTTTGCATCTGTTCTCCGATTCCTTTCAAACAGAAGCTTTTTCGTGGACAGATCACGTGTTGATCGGTTTGATCTAAAGTCAAGATCATCGCCACGTTCACATTTGATCCGAACACCTCTGTTCATCGTAAAACCCATGCAATCCATGCTAGAACACGTACAAACCGATCTAATAAAAATTGCATCATAGCAATTAGCATGCATACGCATCATCGCATCTGGTTAATGTTCGTGCACGGTATTGATTGCTGAGAATCTTGTATGTGCGTGATCGTGTATAGAAGGACAAGCTTAGGGGGCTGTCTACGACAAGCTGCAACAACAAGGTTTCAAGATCCAAGAGCAACTGGAACCGCAAGAACAAGTCAAGTGTCCTTGACCATATTGATCCTATGTTTTTGGAAATTGTTTTGTTTGTGAAAAGGTGTGTGTGCTGAGTCAAACATGATGGGAAATCCTTTCATAGGATTTTACTAGTTTTGATTAAACCACCCTTGTCACCAGGGAAGTTTATGAGTCGGGTAGGATTTTTGCTTTTATGCTTCGCTGAGTCCATGGGATTGGGAAGCGAGATAGATGTGTCTAGCTAACTGCACTCGTAAGAATAATGAGAAACTGATGTTGTTAATGAACATGGATCAGAGGGAGATCTAGGCAAGCCGGGTTTGTGAATGAGGTAGCATGAGATGGTGGTTTTACTTGTCGTAGATCTAAGGACCGGTTCATTCCAGCCATTCCAAGATAACAGTGCCACCACAAGGCCAAGTATGGGTGCGGCTTAGCTGAGTAATTAGGTAAGTTGCTAGATTGTTATGCACCGTGGAAGACGCGGGAAATGGGAGTCGAGTGAGGACTGCCCTGGGAACTGCATGGCACAAGAGGGGGGCCCATGCGTGGGAGAACCGGAGATTCTAGCCTGCCGGCGAAACCTTAGTGAGTCCATACATATAGTAACCCCTTTGTAAAGGCTATTTTGTGATCTCTTGACCATACACCGACGGTTGTGTACTGGTATAATGGAGGTTCTGCAGTCATCGACGGGTGACGAAATCACACACTTGTGGGTAAAGTGGTACAAACTCTACAGAGTCTAAAACTATCATGATAGCCGAACTTACGGTCACGAGCGCCTGGACAACTCACATGATTAGATGGGATGGTTATTGGGAGGTTATGGTTTTTTGTTATGGTTGGGTTTTGGTTTGATTTTTGGGACTGTTGAGTCCGGGTGATAAGATTTGGTTGCAAGATTGTTGAGTCATGACAACGAGATTGATCTCAGTGTGAGACAGAATTGAATGGTAACGAATATGAGATGGTATTCGTGAGATGGTAGCGAATACAAGATGGTATTCGTGAGATGGTAGCGAATACGAGAAGGTATTCATGAGCAAAGATAAAGTTGATTAATGTCTGGTTGAGACATGGGAAGTAACGAAACATAATGGAGGTATGTTGATATTTTAATACATGTTGGGATTACATTCACTTAAGGTTAAGTTGCTGTTTTATCGTGGTTTTGAGAAATAACTTTGCTTTCTGCAATGAGACTTTTATTATCTTCCTTGCTGTGAGCTACATATCATATTTTCCTGCACTTGCTGAGTACATCATTGTACTCAAACTTGCATTATTATTTCATCATCAGCAGCAGGAGAAGATTTCTATGAGGACCAAGTGGAGCCTTAGGCGTGTAATCTGTCCTTAACTTTGCTTGTTGGGATGGAGTAGAGATGGAGCCGCTGCTGCTGCTTAGATTGTTTCCGCACTAGTTAGAAGACTTCCGCTGCATGTAAATAAGACTTCCGCTGTATGGTTAGACTTCCGCTGCCAGCATGAGTCCAAGACTCATGAAACTTTGTAATAAACCCTGTTATTCGTGGTAAAATATATTCTGAATTCAGTTTGTGAAGTATATGTGTATGTGTGATGAACATCCTGGGCACACATACGCATCAGTTCTCGGTTCTGTGGTTTTCCACAGAATTGAGGGTGTCACACGTTGACTGTAGGACACACCCCTAGTAACAGATTGGTATTAGAAGCTACGCTGACCATAGGGTGCAAGCTTAGGATGCATAGATTGGCATTGGAACCACCTTGACATAGGATGCAAGCCTAGGAGAAGCCATAGTTGGATCACAGATTGGTATCACCCCAAACCACCTCGACATAGGGTGAAGTCACAGATTGATATCACCCTAAAACACCATAGGACCCCCATTGAATAGAAGCTTGAATATGATTGGTTGAACTTTTGTAATGATTGTTTGTGCTTGTGTGCTTAGTCTGAGTTGTGGGACGTCTCAAGCGTTGTCCATATCCACATATAAGTAGAAAGAGGTGTGAGATGCCTCGGCACTTGTTCACATCCTCATATGGGCTAATATATATAGTCCATCCACCTTGATGCATATAGTTAGGGGAACCCATCTAACCATCTAACCTCTATTCTATCCAACCCTCTCTCACAGATGGTGAGAGGAAACGTCGGCCGCCAAGGAAGGAACGTCCGTGGCAACCTAGAGGATGGCCACGATGAAGTTCTTGTTAACCCCAGAGCTGGTGAAAACAAACTAGAATGGTTGATGGCCATGCAGAATCAGCTTATGCAAACCATGATCCAAAGTTTGGGTCAGCTGCAGGCCAACAACAACAACCCCGTTCCGGCACCATCGCCACCACCACCGCCGGCTCACAACAGGCTGGGCGAGTTCATGAGGACTCGACCGCCTACTTTCTCACAAGCTAATGATCCCATGGAGGCCGACGATTGGTTGAAGTCCATGGAGAAGAAGCTTGCCATTGTTCAGTGCAACAACAGAGAGAAAGTTCTCTTTACGTCGCACCAACTCATGGGAGGGGCCGCCGACTGGTGGGATGCCCTATGCAACGCTCATGTCGACCCGGAGACTATTACTTGAACAGAGTTCAAGGAGAGTTTCTGCTCTCATTACATCCCTGCTGATGTAATGATGCTCAAGAGACAGGAGTTCGAAGGTGTCCGCAAAGGACAGAAAAGTGTGAATGAGTACCTCAACAAGTTCACACAACTGTCCCGGTATGCCCCCAAAGATGTCAACTCGGACCAAAGGAAGCAGTACCTGTTCATGAGAGGGTTGAACAATAAGATCCAGGTTCAACTTCTCAACAATGACTATGCTAACTTCCAGAAGCTGGTTGACAAGGCTATAGTGGTTGAGAGCAAGATCCGAGAGATCGAGCGAGAGGGCAAAAGAAAGATGCCGTATCAGCCACAAGGGAGCAACGTACGCCCTCGGTACATGCCCCCAGCTGCACCGCAGTACGGATCGCCCGCTCCTACTTTTCACCCAAATGAACCACCACAGCAACGCCCTGCCATGCAAGCACGTGTGCCTTTGCCTCCTGCGCCCTGTCCCAACATGGGCGCTCCTGTTCAAAACCCCCGCCCCAACGTACCTGCTGCCGTGGGCAGCAAGGCATGTTTTGCATGCGGAGAAACAGCACACTTCGCGAGCCAGTGCCCGAGGAGAGGTCCTGGACAGCAAAGCAACGTGCCCAAGCAAATCCCATGGCTGAACGGAGGAGCCAATCAAGGAAACCGTGGACAGAAGAACTACACTCGCGGCAACGTGAACCATGTCTCTGCTGAGGAAGCGCAACAGGCTGATGATGTCGTGATTGGTATGTTCCTTGCAAACTCCAACCTAGCCACCATCTTATTTGATTCCGGAGCATCGCATTCCTTCATATCATCCAAGTATGTGGCCAAGTATAATCTACCCATATCACACTTGGAATACACTATGTTGGTTAATTCTCCCGGTGGAGAGATGAGGACTAATATAGTATGTCCGAAAGTAAACCTTAAAATAAGGGGGGTAGACTTCCTTGCCAACCTCATTATCTTGGATTGCCAAGGGCTTGACATAATACTCGGAATGGATTGGCTAAGTAAGCACAACGGAGTAATCCAATATGCTGAAAGGAGCGTGCAGTTGACCAACGAGCACGGTACCCGTATCGAGTTTGAGTCAGCCCAACCGGCAACCGAAAAGGCAACGTTCAACCACGTCTAAGAAGCAACCCTGGACAGCATCCCGGTGGTTCAAGAGTTTTTGGACGTGTTCCCAGAAGAACTTCCAGGTATGCCACCTGATGTGGACATCACTCCTGCAGATATACACAACACTCACATGGTATACATGCAAGGTTGCATTACTAGAGCTCGAGCACGACAATTGAATTTAGAGGTGAGCTCGTTACTGAACAATTGTTTATATGAGAATTTTGAGAGTATGTTGCTACCTAATGGATTAATTATGATTAGGAACCATGGAGAGGACATGGAGATACATGGAGAGGGGTTTGGAGGCGTGGAGGACCAGAAAATATGCCAACAAGAAGTTTGAGACCGAGCCCAACTCAAACTCGAGTCCAACTCGGGCCCAGGAGCAGTCCACCTTAAAATGGATGAACAGGAGGCATACGGACTCCGTTTTTGACGTTCTACATATGCACAGAAATCTGAGAGGATAAACTTTCCAATGGAACTGGCCCCACATCAAAATTGCCTCAGAATCAACGGGAAACTTCGAAACAATATAAAGTTTAGAGTCTGTCAGGGTGTTGCATCACCTAGTTGGGCCATTGGGCCTTGTATCGAGTCCAAGTCCATTATGTACGTGTCTTAGGGTTAGGTCACGACTCCAGCACCCCACTGGTCGTCCTCCACCTCCATTATACCCCCTAGCTGCCATCACGAACAGCGAGGTTTTGCTTAGATTATTCTATCAAGAACAGTTTCGCCGTTCATCGGTTTGTGAGACCCCAACTTGAGTGCTTCATATCTTTCAGCAATTTGGTTGCATTCCTTCTTGTTCTTGCTTGTGTTCTTCGATTCGCAGGCAAGGATTAGCCTTCTTGGCAAGGTCAACCACGCAATATCGGTTGATAACCTGAGATGACGTGGTGCTGCGATTGCAGGGTTCAGAACGTGTTGTTCGGAAGCCGGATCGATTTGTGTCAAGTCTCCACCAAATCGAGAGTTATCAGAACCTTTCGGAAGATCGGGACCCCTGTACACATCACCACCTGACCAGGATATCGAGTTTTCCGTTAACCTGGTACCCGGAACTGCACCCATAGAAAAGAGACCCTATAGGATGCCCGTCTACAAACTAGTGGAGCTCAAGAAATAAATTCAGGAGCAGCTAGAGAATGGTTTTATACGTCCAAGCTCGTCACCATGGGGAGCCCCTGTGCTCTTTATAGATAAGAAGGATGGAACCCAAAGGATGTGTGTGGACTATAGGTCTCTCAATGAGGTGACGATCAAGAACAAGTACCCTCTGCCCCGTATAGAGGATCTGTTCGACCAGATGAAGGGAGCCCGAGTGTTCTCCACGATTGATCTGCAGTCAGGATACTTCCTGCTGAAGATTAAGCCCTCCAATATACCCAAGACTGCCTTTAGAACACTATATGGTTCGTATGAATATACCGTGATCTCTTTTGGGTTAACAAACGCACCTTCATACTTCATGTACCTAATGAACAAGGTCTTCATGGAGTACTTGGATAAGTTCGTCGTGGTTTTCATAGACGACATTATGGTGTATTCAAAAAGTGAGGAGGAACATGAAGAACACTTGAGATTGACATTAGAGAAGATGCGAGAGCATCAGCTGTATGCCAAGCTCAGCAAATGTCAATTTTGGCTAAAGGAGATATCGTTCCTAGGCCACATCATCTCCGAGGAAGGAGTATCGTTTGATCCTGGAAAAGTGGGAGATGTTCTGAAGTGGAACCAACCGCAAAACGTGAGGGATATTCGGAGTTTTCTTGGGATGGCTGGATACTACCGACGGTTCATCAAGGACTTCTATAAGATAGCAAATCCTATGACGGAGTTGCTAACGAAGGGAAAAGCCTTCCAGTGGACACCAGCGTGCCAAGAAAGCTTTGAGGAGCTCAAGAAGATGCTAACCACAGTGCCGGTTTTGGTATTGCCCGACGTAACAAGAGCTTTGACATATATTGTGACGCATCGAGATAAGGGCTTGGATGTGTGCTCATACAAGAGGGACAAGTGGTAGCCTATGCGTCAAGACAACTCAAGAAACACGAGCTCAATTACCCCACACATGACTTGGAAATCGCAGCCGTGGTGCATGCATTGAAGATTTGAATTTCAGGCAACATTGATTGTTAGGACTTATCAAGGATTATGATGTTGGAATCAACCATCACCGCGGAAAGGTCAATGTAATAGCCGATGCATTGAGCCCGAAGGGAGCATGTCACCAACTTACGGTTCGGGAGCTACCACCCGATCTATGAAAGGAGTTTGAACGGTTACATCTCGGGTTCTTGAACGGGATGGAAGTGATGGAACTCCACTCATCATTGGAACAAGAGATAATATATGGCCAAGCTGCGGATGAGGAGATTAAGGAGATCAAGGAAAGGATCCAACAAGGCATCGAAAAGGACTTCAAGGAAGACAAGAAGGGTACGCTTTGGCTAGGAAAAAGGATTTCTGTTCCTAATGTGAAGCACATCCGCGACACGATATTAAAAGAGGCACATGACTCACTTTATTCCATACATCCCGGAAGTACCAAGATGTATAAGGACCTGAAGACTTGTTATTGGTGGGATGGTATGAAGAGGGACATAGCCGAGTATGTTGCCCTATGCGACACATGCCAACGGGTGAAGGACGAACACCAAAGACCCGCTGGACTGTTGCAACCCTTGAAGGTACCTGAGTGGAAGTGGGAAGATATAAGTATGGATTTCATCGTCGGATTGCCACGTACTCAGTCGGGTTACGACTCAATCTGGGTTATGATGGACCGATTGACGAAAACCGTCAATTTTCTTCCCATAAAGATCAAGTACAATGTTGTACAACTAGCCGAGCTGTACATTGAGCAAATCGTGTGCCGTCATGGAGTCCTGAAGATGATAGTCTCAGATCGGGGTTCTCAGTTTACCTCTAGATTTTGGAGGAAGCTGCAGAAAGCTATGGGCACACGACGGGATTTTAGCTCCGCCTACCACCCGCAAACCGATGGGCAAACCGAAAGGACAAACTAAATTTTGGAGGACATGTTGAGAGCTTGCGCCTTGAAACATGGGCGTAGGTTGGATAGGAGTTTACCATACACTTAATTCTCCTATAACAACAGCTATCAAGCTAGCTTGAAGATGTCGCCTTTCGAAGCATTGTACGGGAGACGGTGTAGAATGCCGCTGTTTTGGAACTAGACCGGAGAGAATCAAGTGTTTGGACTGGAAGTATTGCAAGAGGCTGAAAAGAAAGTCCAAACGGTACGGGAGAACTTGAAGGCCGCTCAGTCACGCCAAAAGGGCTATGCGGACAATAGGCGAAGAAAATTGACTTTCGAAGTAGGAGACTTTGTATACCTTAAGGTATCGCCTATCCGTGGCCAACGACGTTTCAACGTCAAAGGCAAGTTAGCACCTCGCTACATCGGACCATTTAAGATTTTGGACAAGCGAGGGGAAGTAGCCTATCAACTAGAGCTCCCGACGCACCTTTCCGATGTACATGACGTGTTTCATGTATCCCAGCTCAAGAAGTGCTTGAGGGTAACGGAAGAGCATGTACCGATGGATGAACTTGAACTTCCAGAGGATCTGACCTATGCAGAGCACCCTGTCCGAATTTTGGACGTGAAGGAGAGGGTCACGAGGAACAAAGTGATCTGTTGGTGCAAGGTACAATGGAGCCATCACACCGAAGCTGAAACCACATGGGAGCATGAAGAAGACATCAAGGCAGAATTCCCTCATCTATTCTCTACTAACGAATCTCGAGGGCGAGATTCAATTTAAGGGGGGTAGATTTGTGACACGTTCATTTTCGGGTTCTGCATGTATTCATGTTTCAAATAGAAAAATTTTTATAATAAATAGAAACAGAAAAGAAATAAAAAAGATAGCCAAAAAGAGCCAATTCAAGTTCATAGATAGCGCTGAAGACAATACCCGCGGCCCGCTGGCCACGTGGCGCCTTCGGAGCTCATTCCCGCAAAGGGGGAGAGGTCCGCCGCTAAACTGGCTACGTGGCAGGCTCGGGGCTCACCCCCATAAATGGGTAGAGGTCCGACCCCGTGGGACATGTGTTGCCACTGGAGCTAGCCTCTGCAGAGGAGCGAGGCCAGTCTCGTATAACACGTGTCGGCTGCGGAGCTAGTCACCACGGAAAACAGAGAACCAGCCGCGCGGGACGCGTGTCGCTCTGGAGCTCACCTCCGAGAGCTCCGGTCCTACTAGACACGTGTCACCTTTGGAGCTCACCTCCGGGAGGTCCGACACTATCGGACACGTGTCATGTCTGGAGCTCACCTTTGGGAGGTCCGACGCTGATGGACACATGTCAACCTCGGAGCTCGTCTCTGAAAAGAAAGAAAGTCTGGCGCTGTTAGGACACGTGGCACATCCGGAGCTACCCCCGAAGACAGGGGAGGTCCGGCACTGACACGTGGCACCCCGGAGCCACCTCCAAAGAGAGGGGAGGTCCGGAACTGACACGTGGCGCACGCGGAGCTCACCTCTTAGGAAGAGGGAGGTCTCGCCGCCTGACACGCAGCACAACCAGAGCTTTTCTCTGCGGAAAAGGGAGCCCAGGTTCCCGCAGGACACGTGGAGCCTCCGGAGCTCATCACCGCATAAGGACGCGATTCTGAAGCAGTTTTTCTTTTGTACGCGTGGGAATCCCCGGTACTGAGGAAACCGACACGACTTCCACAATGTTACCGCACCGAATCAAATTAAGATAAGTTTTTAAGATTCAAAAAACAATTTGAATAGGACTCTTATTCGAAATCTAAACAGATTAGGACTCATCTCTTCCCGATTATAAATAGAACCGAAAACCATCGGCCGCAACCACAAACTTCTTTTTGCCGACAACTTAGAGCCCTAGCCCCAAACTCGCCGAGCTTAACCTCTTCGCCGGAGTTCAGTCGACGGAGATCGCCGGAAGGGAGCCCGACAATCTGTCTTGCTAGGAGAAGGACTCCAAGACCAAGAAGAACGTATGGTAGGTCTCCGATACCACCTTACGACGTCATCGCGTTTTCTTTGTATCTGTTCTTTGATCCTTTTGAACAGAGGCTTTTTCATGGACAGATCACGTGTTGATCTGTCTGATCTAGATCTTGAGTCCAGATCATCACCACATCCACATTTAATCCAAACATCTCTGTTCATCGTTAAACCCATGCAAGCCTATTAAAACATGCAAGAACACGTACAAACTAAACTGCACCATAGGATTAGCATGCATATGCATCATTGCATGTTAACGTAGAGTTTGTGCATGATATTGATTGCTGTGAATCTTGTATGTGTGTGATCGCGTATAGAAGGGCAAGCTCAGGAAGCTGTGTACGACGAGCTGCAACAACAAGGTTTCGAGATCCAAGAGCAACCAGAACCGCAAGAAAAAGGCAAGTGCTCCTTGACCATATTGACCCCATGTTTTGAAAAACTGTTTTGTTGCGAAAACGTGTGAGTGCTTGAGTCAATATGATGGGAAACCCATTGATAGGAGTTTACTAGTTTTGTTAACCACCCATGTCACCGGGAAAGTTAATGAGTCCATGGGATACGGGGAGCGAGATAGATGTGTCTAGCTAACTGCACTCGTATGAATAATAATGAGAAACTGATGTTGATAATGGACATGAATCAGAGTGAGATCTAGGCAAGCCTGGGTTTGTGAATGAGGTAGCTTGAGATGGTGGTTACTTGCCGTAGATCTAAGAACCGGTTCACGCGAGAACATGCCAGGATAACAGTGCCACCACAAGGCCAAGTATGGCCTCGGCTTAGCTCAGTAATTAGGTAAGTTACTAGATTGTTATGGACCGTGGAAGGCGCGGGGAATGAGAGTCGAGTGAGGACTGCCCTGGGAACTGCATGACACAAGAGGGGGCCCGTGGGTGGGAGAATTGGAGATTCTAGCCTGCCGGTGAAACCTTAGTGAGTCCATACATCTAGTAACCCCTTTGTAAAGGCTATTTTGTGATCTCTTGGCCATACACCGACGGTTGTGTACTGGTATAATGGAGGTTTTGCAGTCGCCGACGGGTGACGAAATCACAAACTTGTGGGTGAAGAGGTGCAAACTCTGCAGAGTCTAAAACTATCATGATAGCCGAGCTTACGGTCACGAGCGCCTAGCCAACTTCCTTGATTAGTTGGGATGGTTTTGGATGGTATTTGGTTTTGGTTATTGGTTTGGTTATGGTTTGGTTTTCGGGACTGTTGAGTCTGGGTGATAAGATTGGTTGCATGACTGTTGAGTCATGGCAACGAGATTGGTCTTGGTGTGAGACGGAATTGTTTATGAGATGAAATGGTAGCGAATACGAGATGGTATTTGTGAGATCGTAGCGAATACGAGAAGGTATTCGTGAGGAAAGATGAATAAGATTAATGTCTGGTTGAGACATGGAAAGTGATGAAACATAATGGAGGTATGTTGGTATTTTAATACATGTTGGGATTACATTCACTTATAGTTAAGTTGCTGTTTTTATTGTGTTTTGAGAAATAATCTTTGCTTTTGACACGACCCCACGGTCTTGTCGAGCCAGGATCACGCTGAGGGGTGCTGCGTTGCACAGCACCGAATAACACACATCAAAGGTACAAAGCGGAAGCAAAACTTTTATTACATAAAGTGGTTTATGAACATTTTTACATCAAAATAGGTCCAGTCTACACTCACGGGCGTAGACAACGCATCAAGTTCACGTTCAGCCCGTGAACGTGTCCTTGCTAGCACACACGCACACTAACACGGCGGCGTGCACGACTCCCACTCAACAGGGTTCCCCTCCTGGGGTTCCGTCTCCTCTTCGGGAGTCCCTTCCTCATAGAACCCTGCAAAAGCTTCAAACACAAGCAGTGAGCACGAAGGCTCAGCAAGACTGACCCGTCTCTCCTAAACATGGAACTTCTGCATGAGGGGTGATGGGTACATGAGATAAAACAATTTGCAAAGGACTCGCCTAATTATTGGAACCTTACTTTCAAGTTTTAGCAGAAGGTTGTGGAGAACCTTATGCTAAGGCACATGAGAGAGCCGCAATCAAACAAGAAACGCATTTCTCGCATGTACTTTGCCCAAAGTTGAAAAGAACTTTAGTTAGCTCTAAACTACAACAAATCATTAGCAATCAAGTCCATCTTTCATTCAGCAACATTTTAACATGTAACTATCCTGTTCTTTCTACGTCACGGTACAGTGAACAAGTGGTACTCACTGACCGCGAGGGACAGTGATTATAATCGATTTACACCTGCAGTGTTACCCGAGTAACCCGTCATGTACGCCCATACTCGATGTTGCCTACAACAACCATCAAGGACACCGTACGCAACTACCTTTCACCCGTTAGCCAAATTTTGAACCGGTCCAATCGTCCCGAGCAAGAGGTCTCTGCACACGCATCTCAGTGCCGCCAGCCGATTTACACCTCGAGCTCTCAACCTACCCTCTGAACGACCAGCTATGCCTCAACACCCAGCTACCCGAGTTACATTGGTTTCCCAGTTCCCATATAGCCGGTAGGTCTTCGGTACTGTTCTAGCTTGTTCAACAGGCCCGCACACGGCTCGGTCCTCAATCGACACAAGCGGAGCTATAGCACCCAGGCCCCAAAGTCCTGCTGCCCTTACTCTCCGCTCGGTCTCATTTTTCTTGCCATGTGTATCATGTGCTATCTCTATCCGAGTCGAGTGCCTCTAGCCTATGCTCGCGAGTAGTTCCAACTACTCGACTTGTACCGAATCCTACACTATCTTAGCATTGCAGTAGTTAATGGGGTTTGCAATCCTAAACCCAACCCATGGTTTTCTTTGCTATGCAGTTGAGTTTTCAAACAAGACTCTAATACAAAGAACAAGGTATTCAAGTATGTGCCCAAAACAACAAAAACTTGTAAAAAGGTTAATGCAAACCGGAGCTTACCTTGCTGCTCTTGGTCATAGGCTAGCTACTCCTCCGGAGTAACGAAGTCTAGGACTTCGGGTTCCTCCTCGACCTTAGCGACTACATGGTATAAGAAGTACATGTATTAATTTGAATGCATTTGTATTAAGTTTGAACTTGTGAAGTTTATAAGTTCCACTAGACAGACACAATGACTCTGAATTTCTTACTGTGGCTTGGTTACAACCTAAACAGAGACTTGGTCAAGTTTTAAATGTAGGACAGCTCAATTGATCCCTCCACAAATAATTATGTCCTTGACCTTAATTGGAACTCTTAGGGTATTCTAGGAATTTTCATGGAACAAGCCATGACTTTCTGAAAACTAGATTTTCAGAAGGTTCTAATGGAGTTGGTCTCACTTAATTTGAAGGTTCCTAGCTAAATATATGAGCTAAACAATTTCTGAGAAAATTCTGAAAATGTTTCTGAACATTTTCTATTTTCTCTGGAACAGTTTCACTAATTACACCATTAGGTGGATCAAATGAGCTCAAATGGACCTGAAATATTTATGGTAGTTCAGGGATATTTTGGTGAACCTCCCAGCAAAATTTGGAAAGTGCTCGGAGAGCTGAATCCAACAAAATTTGGTTCACTCGATTTGGAGCTTCCTAGCCAAAGTTATGAGGATTTGAAGTTTGAATGAAATCTGAAAATCGGGGAAATGTTTAAACCCGCGGGTGGGCCACGGGGACACGTGTTGCGCGCTGAGGCGTCGGCACACCGTGGTCTGCGGGGTTCCTGTGCGCCAGCACAATGGATCCCAGCCGCACCCGATCCCGATTTGAATTTTTAAGTCGCTGACGACCAGGCCCCGCGTCTTCTTCTTCCTCCCGACACGCCCTTGCGCCCGCGCCGCCTCCCCTCGCCGGAGCAGACCCGGAGCTCGCCGGATTGTCGCTGCCATCCATCGCACCGTCTGAAACTCGCCGCCATGGGGTTATCGACATCTAGGAACACGTCTGTGGGGTCAGTTCGAGCTGGCGGTAACCGGAAATAATCCGGCGACGTGCGGTGGCCTCGGTTGAGGTTCGGCGCCGTCGGCCGTGGGTTCTAACCTGCCAAGACCTCGAACAATCGGTTTTACAGCATCAGTACACCTCTAGGAAGCTCGACAAGGTTGCAAAGGTGTTCAAAGATGGCGGCAAGTTGGTCGGCACCGTGTGACTGATCGTGCCCGCCATGAACATCCTCAGTCGAGCTCAAAATTCGTCCCTCCTAGTCAGTTTCATACCACGGATGCAGAAAGGAAATTGATCGCCGGCTAGTCCAGCACCTATGTGCAAGATTTGATAACTTAAGAAGGCTCATAGAGCGGGAATTCGAAGAATCCGTACCTGAAGCTCGGTTTAAGACCGCCGGAGCAAAATCTGGAAATTCGTAGCGGATTCTTCACGGTTTGCTTCAAGACTTGGAGGAGAGCAACACGGTGGTCGCGCGCTCCTGTTGCCGCTCTTGCTGGACCATGAAAGCCCCTGTGGAACGCTGTCCACGTGTGACCGATCGCCGTTCTTCAGCTCAGTCACGGCGGTCGTCGTTGTTCACGGGAACAGGAGCCGAAACCCGGTGGTTCAGGCGTTGGGAGGGTGGTGCTGGAGCTCAGCGTGCTGCCTAGCAACTCGTAGGAATGAGGGTGCGATTGTTTTCTTTGTTTTCCCGATCGACCGAGCGCTCGGAGGAAGAACAATGGCGCTGCTCGATGTCGCCCACGAGGAGATAAAGGCAACCGGTCTTCGCTCGGGCTGAGGCGGTGACGGTCGCGTGGGGGCACGAGAAGGCCGCCCTGGGCGCCAGCGCGCGAAGGGGGAAGCAGCTGGTGGCGCCAGTTCCTTCTCGGTGGCACAGCTGGCAGCTGCTCGGTGGAATTTCCTACCGAGGCTGTGACTTTGTGTGCAAGTCTTCCCTCTTATCTCTATGACATGTGGGTCCCACCCTCAATTTTAACCTCTGAAATTAACTTCTTATCACTGTTGTAAACAGTAATCCCCACAAAGCCCCTGGTGATTTGAATTATCAACCTTTGAGCCATTTGAATTGACTAGAATTCAAATTGGGTTTGGTTGGGATAAATTCAGAACATGTTCACTTTGAAATTCAAATAAATTTTGAATTTGCCCCACTTAGCTCATGTCAAGATCAACTCCAATTGGAGTGAAAATTGGTGTGTGAGCTCACAAAAATGTGCTGAGTAAGAATATGTCTCCCACTTTTGAATTCATGGGATAAAACAGTTTGAATTTGAATGTAGTTTCAAACTGCCCTGTTTCTAGCTATGCCCAAAATGAGCTCAAAAGGTTTTGAATTTGGGTGAAACTTGGCACGGACATTCCTAGCAATGTGTAGGAGTTTTTCATATGCCCAGCCCCTATATATTACATGTGCGAAATACCTCTTTTGCAATATGTTAGTTTATTTTCTCATGAGCATGTTGGTGGTGGTTACTTGCTCTTCAAATGTGTTCATAAACTTTCTTCAAATGAGGTGTGTGTGTGGTGATGAACACTTCAAACATGTGTCAAAAACTGAGGCCCTTACATTCCTCCCCCTTAAAAGAATCTCGTCCCGAGATTATAAGGTGAAAATGAGAGAGAGGACGGTAGAAAATTACCGGATGTGCGACGTGAAAAAGTCGGGGTAGTTTGCGCGAAGAAATCCTTTGCTCTCCCATGTCGCTTCGTCCACTGAGTGATTACTCCATAGAACCTTGTAGAACCACAACGTACGGTTGCGTGTGGTTTGGGCCTTTTCGTCAATGATCTGAACCTGTTCCTCCCGATAGGTGAGATCCGGTTGCAGTTCTTCAATGTCCTCCAGCTGAACGGTAGTAGATAGCTTGAGACACTTCCTCAGCTGGGAAATGTGAAAGACGTCGTGCACACCGGAAAGTGCTTTTGGTAATTTCAGCCGGTATGCTACCGATCCACATCTTTCGGTAATCTGGAATGGACCGATGAATCGGGGTGCCAATTTTCCTCTCACCCCAAATCTGCTTACGCCCTTCATTGGAGACACACGTACATATACATGATCCCCCACTTCGAATTGTAATGGGCGTCTTCTCCGGTCTGCATACTGTTTCTTCCGGGATTGGGCGGCTTTTAGGTTCGCTTGAATCAGTCGAACCTTCTCTTCCGCGTTGTTGACAAGGTCAATCCCGAAGGTGACCCTTTCGCCAGACTCACACCAATTCAGTGGTGTGCGGCATTTCCTCCCGTATAGTGCCTCATAAGGCGCCATCTTAATGCTGGCTTGATACCCATTGTTGTACGAGAACTTGGATAACGGCAAGTGATCATCCCAATTCTTTCCGTTGTTGATAGCGCAAGCTCGTAGCATGTCTTCTAAGATCTGATTTACCCGCTCGGTTTGCCCGTCCGTCTGCGGGTGGTATGCTGAACTACGGATCATCTTCGTCCCCAAGGCAGCGTGTAGCTGCTCTCAAAAACTGGACACAAATAAAGTGCCCTGGTCCGATATGATGGTACGGGGTACGCCATACAAGCATAGGATCCGTGAGATGTACATTTCAGCATACTTCTTGGCGTTGTAGTTGGTGTTGACCGGGATGAAATGGGCAACTTTGGTGAGCCGATCGACGATTACCCACACAGAATCATGTTTCTGAAAGGTGGTGGGTAAACTGACGATGAAGTCCATGCTCACATCGCCCCATTTCCAGGCAGGAACGCCCAGTGGTTGTAGCAGTCCCGGTTTCCGCATATGATCTGCTTTCACCCTTCGACATGTATCACTCTCGGACACGTACTTTGCGATCTCCCGCTTCATCCGTGTTCACCAAAACTTGCTTCTGAGTTTTTGATACATTTTGTTGCTGCCGGGGTGAATAGAAAATTTTGATAAGTGAGCCTCATCAAAAATTTTCTTCCGTAGCTCCGATTTACGGGGTACGACGATCCGGTCCTTGAACCATAGGACGCCGTCTTCGTCCTTCCAGAAACATTTCGACTCCCCACTGTCTACACGTCTCTGCAAATGCGACATGCCCTTGTCATGTTTCTGAGCTGCCGCTATCTCTTCACGGATGGTGGGGATCAAAGCTAGGTTGTAGAGAGCTCCGTGTGGAATCACATGTAGTGGTGGTTCGCTCTCTTCCAACGGTGTGATGGTCAGATTGTTGACGTGTGACTTACGGCTCAGCGCATCTGCCACTACGTTTGCATTGCCCGGATAATAATGGATCTCTATTTCATAATCCTTTATCAATTCTAACCACCTTCGCTGCCTCATGTTCAGCTCCTTCTGAGTGAATATGTACTTGAGGCTCTTGTGGTCGGTATATAGATGTACGAGGTTACCGAGTAGGTAGTCCCTCCACATCTTCAGTGCAAGTACCACGGCAGCTAGCTCCAAGTCATGGGTTGGATAATTCTGCTCATGATTTCTAAGCTGCCGTGATCCATACGCGACCACTCTTCGGTCTTGCATCAGCACACATCCGAGCCCAATGCCGGATACATCGCAGTACACATCGAACGGCATTTTTGTGTCTGGCTGCGCCAAAACAGGTGCTGATGTTAGGTGCTTCACTAATGCCTTGAACGCTGCTTCACATGTTGGACTCCAAACATATTTGGTAGCCTTCTTTAGCAGCTCCATCATTGTCTTGGCAATCTTCGAGAAGTTCAGAATGAACCTCCGATAATATCCCGCGAGTCCGAGGAAACTCCGTACCACATGAACAGTTCTCAGGGATTTCCAATTCAGCACTTGAGTGATCATGCTAGGGTCTACAGCGATACCCTCCGCTGAGATGATATGCCCGAGAAAAGGCACTTGCGATATCCAGAACTCGCATTTGCTGAATTTCGCGTATAGCTTGTGATCCCGCAGCCGTTGCAAGACTGTACGCAGATGTTTCTTGTGATCTTCCTCTGACTTGGAGTATACCAGTATGTCGTCGATGAAGACCACGACAAACTTGTCCAGCTCGGGCATGAATAACGAGTTCATCAAGTACATGAAGTTAGCTGGAGCATTGGTGAGGCCGAAGGACATGACCAGGTACTCATAAAGTCCGTACCTCGTCGAGAAAGCCGTCATCGGAATATCCTCAGCCCTTATCTTAGTCTGATGGTACCTGGATCTTAAGTCCATTTTGGAATAGATCTTTGCTTCGATCAACTGATCGAACAACATGTCGATCTGTGACAACGGGTACTTGTTCTTGATGTTACGGCATTTAATGGACGATAGTCCACGCAAAGCCGCAACGTCTCATCCTTCTTCACGAATAATGCCGAACAGCCCCATGGCAAGGAGCTCGGCCTAATAAAACCCTTCTCCAGGAGGTCCGTGAGCTGAGTCTTCAGTTCAGCCAACACCTTGGGCGCCATCTTGTACGGCCTTCGGGATATTGGCATGGTTCCCGGTGCAAGTTCAATCTTGAACTCCACCTCTCTATCAGGCGGCATCCCCGGTAAATCATCCGGGAACAAGTCAGGGAACTCTTGGACCACTGGAATATCTTCCAATCTGATGGTTGTGGATTGATATACACTTGGAAGTTTTATTTCTGGACTGTCCAGAAATAAGGAATGAGATTCGTGCACTTCTGAGTTTAAGTGCACAACTCAGAGGGCGGTGTCTAAAACAGCGCCGTGGCGGGTTAACCACGACATCCCTAAGATGACATTGACCTTTTGTCCCTATAAAATTATGAGAGACGTAGGGTATACTCTACCCTCTAAGCATAATGGCGCTTTTGGGACCATCATGCTTGCTGAAATTTTCCCAGCCGGTGAACAGATCACATAAGGACTATCGGTGGGTAGTATGTGGCGGACCGGAATCCGCCCATCCAGGATCGCAGAGGGTGGTGCCGCACGATGCGACACCCAACAGCACACGTCATAAGGACACAATATATTACATGGGAAAAACAAACTGAACTGTACAAACAGGTACAACTTCAGTACAAACTAGTATGTATTTTACACAGCCGAAGTCTACTCTGTACAACTCACGCCCGCCTATCTAGCAAAAGTCGGTTACCCAGCCCTAGGGCAACCCACACTAGCTGCACTCCTCAGCTCAGCGCGGTGTGTATGGCTCCCACTCAGCCGTGGTCCCCGACGGAGGGTAACCCTCGCCGGTGGACTCGTACTCCGAGTCCGTGGGTGGCACCTCACCTGAAAAAACCCTTAAGCAGCAACCGTGAGCACGAAGGCTCAACAAGATTTAACCGACTCACCTAAGCATGAAACTCTACATGAGGTGTACAAAGAACATAGGATAGTAACATTGCAGCAAATGGACACGCCTATAAGTTCACCCTTAATTCATCTTTTAGCCACAAATTTAACAGTTCGGGAAGCTGAAATTTAGTAAGCAATATTTGGTGGCACACATGTAGCAATACAATCATATCAATCAGCAATATTGAATCATCATATTTCATACATTAGCCTACGTCCCGACTCACTGACCAAGTGGTACTCTTCACCGCGAGGGACGGCGAATCGACTCGATATACACCTGCAGGGAAACCAAAAGAGCACGTTACGTACGCCCACCCATGGAGCTGCACAGCACGCTCACTCGATGTCGTACGGGACAATCTTTCACCCAACAGCCCAAACGTCGAAGTGGTCGCACCGAAACGAGCAGGAGGTTCCCCACACGGAGCATCTCTCTATGCCCGTTGGCAGATTTCCACCTTGCTGCCCTCAACCTACACCTATAAATTGGTGTGCTATGCCTCGACGCCCGGAGGTTTAGGCTACATCGGTTTATCAGGGCCCATATATCCGATATGCCTTCGGTACGTTCAAACTTGATCAGCATGGGCCGCACACGGATCGGTCCTCAATCGACACGGACAGGGCTGCGCACACAAGACTTCCTCTTGTTGCACCCTAGCCCCTACCTAGTCTCATTTTCATTACTAAAGTGATCTCACATCACTCCACCGAACCCATGTGTCCCAAGCCTATCTCGCGAGTAGATTCCAACTACTCGACTTGTACCGAAGCCCTATGAAACATTAAGCATAGCCTGTCTACTCGAGGTCTTAGACAATACCCTCACTCTTATGGAAAACTTCTGGTCATGCAAGTGGGGTTCCATCCATCCTATACCTAATGCACATTCATACCTCATATGACACATGTAAACAAAGTAAAACTTATTAAAAAGGTTAATGCAAACCCGGGCTTGCCTTGTTGCTGCTGGTCAGGGGTTAGTTCTTCTTTCTGGAAGCAGGAAGTCGAGTACCTCTGGAGCCTCCTCGCCTTCAGCGACTACACGTTAATAAAATACTACATGTTAATGAATATGCACATGAGTTTATGGTAATGCTTCTACTATTAGTTCTAATACCCAGTTTCTAACAACTGGAACTCTGTTCAAGAATTTAGAACGAAACTGGGGGTTAGTGGTTTGGGTTTGGACCAATGCACATGATTAAGTGCTAAGTGGTTTCCCCCCTCTTCCATATTAATCCCACAAGTGGTTCCACAGAATAGGGGTGATCCAGAGCTCCAATGGAGCTGAGAATTTTTGTGTGAGTCCCTTGTCACAAGACAACTCTCTGGATCAAAATTTAGCGCTTGTCATTGAGTGGTTTGTTCAGAATAATTCTTTTAGCAAATAAGCAAAGAAGAATTAATTCTGAGGTAACACCCCTGTTCATGCCCAACTTAGTGAACTATAATTTCAATTATAGCTCATAGAGTTTTCATGAATTTTCCTAGCATTTTTGGAGCTAAGATTTGCCCAGAACTGAATTTCCAAGTTTTGGAAATTCTCTGAAAATGTTTCTGTATTCAAATGAACATGGCACCTTCAAATTTGAATTGCTCCGATCAAATCAACACCAAATGGTCTGAAACTTTTACAGCGGTTCACTAACATCCTAAAGAACATTATGGCCGAATGTGAGGATTTTTGGATGAACCAAACTCCCTCTAAAATTCTTTTGCTGAAAGGATTTAATGAATTTTCCAGAATTAAATAATGGGTTTCATACTAATTGGGTTTCATATTTGGACTGTGCTCTGTTAAAGGAATCCAACAAAATTTATTTCGCAATTTTTGGACTTTCCTACCCCATGTTGTGGCCTTCCAAAGTTTAAACTGAACACTGAGAATTCCAAATTGTTCAAATGCCTGCCAGTGGGTCCCACCCGGCAGGTCTTCCCCTTCCTCGCGCCAAAAAGGGGCCCGCGGCGGCGCCCTCCGGCGAGCGTCGCCGGACCCGCTTTCCCGGCCACCTCCCGACCCCAGACTCGCCGCCCCGCCCTAACTTGCGACGCTGAGCTCGGCTCGGGGGTCGCCGGCGGCCGTAGCTCACCGGAAGAGGGCGCCCGACGGTGACAGCGGCGGTTAGGGTTCCGGCGTGGTCGGGAATGCGTTACAACGCATCAAAACGATCGGACAAGGGTCGGAGAGCACCGCGGAAGCTCGAGGGTGACGAAAATGGCGGCCAAACCCCATGAAAAGGTCGGCAACCTAGAGCTCCACGGTGAACCGAGCTATTATTCCATGGCGGCCCGAAAAACAACCAGAACCCGGCCATTTCTGGGCCATATCCCTTGCTTCTTGGTCGAGGAGGGCCGCTAGGAAGTGAGGAAGTTGTGTGCAAGCTCACCGATCTGGGTTTGGATGGTGCAGTTAGAAGTTCGGGGTAGACCGACACATAGCCGTACGCACTAGTTTTTGGGATTCATCGGAATTCTCGGCACTCGGTCTATCAATGGCTATGTGGGTTGAAGCTACACTATCTGGAGACTGCGGCGCACCTTTTTTGTGTAGAAGTCAGGCGGTGAAAATGGCCGTGGTGTGCTGTCCTTGCGGAGCAACCTCGGCTTCCCGCCGGTGGCCTGAGTTCTTAGTGGCGATCGTCGATTTGTGGCTGAATGAGGCGCTAACGCCATGAGGTGGTAGGGCGTTTAGCTAGAGCACGCACTGGTGCTCCTTTTTGTGTTGGCGGCTCGGGCAAAGGCCGATCAGGCGCCGGCGTACAGTGGTAGGCGGAGGAGAGGTGCCGGTGAGTCAAACAGAGCCGGTGCGCTTGCTGTTTTGCAGAGAAGCACGCGTATGGCTCGGTTGCGTGGGGAGGGAGTCACGTAGAGGAGGGGGCGAGCTGTTTCTCGGCTGCCAGTGCGAGCGAAGAGAACCAGGAGGTGGCTGCCCGGCAGGTGGCGCGCGCGCGGCAGCTGGCTGCCTTCGGTTGACTGAAAAAACAGAGAGAAACTTGGTGGTTAAGTCTATTCCACCCAATGACATGTGGGCCCCACTGTTCAGTGCTCCCCCATCCCTCAAAAGATCTCCAAAAATTTGGCAAGTGAGTAATTCAAATGTTTGAAGTCTCAAACTGAGCTACATTTGTATGATTGGAGAAGTTTCCCTCAAATTCAAATGTATATTTGAATTCTTTGCACATTTGGATCCTTTTTGGAAAAATGGGTAGCAAACCATTTAAAAAATTATTGAAACTTTGCCTCCCCACTAATTTGGACCTAAATAATCCAAATATGCACTTTGATCCTTGTGTTAGCTGCTGCAACCATGAGTTTGAATGCAACAGTTTTGAATCACCCTTATGTCCTTCCCTCATTTGAATTTTGGGTTGGACATTAGTTCAGATTCTGATTTTCAAATCCTCCCATTGCACTTGAGTACTTCAACTCAGTGGTCTTAATCCAACTAGGGTCCAAACATGTAAATGACTCTAAGTTGGTTTTTGAACACCCTCTCATGTGTTATCATATGTGTAGAAATCCTACTTTGTGAAGGTGTAGGCTTTCCCCTCTAATCACTCTTTTGATGGAGGTTACTTGCTCTTCACAATATTTTTTGAGATATTCACAACAAAAACTGTGGTGTTGTGAGGTGAAGAAAAGTTTTTGCAAGTACCTTTTCTTGGGATTTTACATAGTATTTGCAAGCTATATTTATCAATGAAAGCTTGGCTAATGAAGCTATGTGTGGCGCCTGAATCAAACAATACTATGGCGGAATGCTGGTGGAGTTGGAACATACCCGCAAGGATTGGCTCACCCTCCGGCACGTCCTCTATGGCAAGCTGGTGGACAGTGCCGGACCTAGGGTTTGCCCGCCGCGCATTAGAGGGGTTCCGGGGCTGATTCCTCCCCGGAAATTGCGGTGCAACTCCGCCGCCTTGCCTCTCCGGGCAACTGCTGGCGAAGTGTCCTGGACGACCACACTTGTAACATGTGGCCGCTGCCTGTGCGGTGCTCGGGGGACGGAAGCCCGGCATGCGTTGCTGAGGTGCATACGCATGCGGCATGTCACACCCGGTTTTTCCGAAGAACAACCAAGGTGAATATCACATGTATGCCAGGATCATTTTCTCATACATGTGATGACAAATAGTGAAGCATCATTTATTACAAGCCAGGTGTCGAATATAAATAAGTCTTACATAGCAAATGTCTCGACGGACAATAATAAGTTCATCACAAGTAAATAAACTAGCAGAGGAATATTATTCTTGAGGGCTTCATCACAGGCGTTGCCCGGGGGTTTCCATGAACCTAGAAACCTTCTTTGGGTCCAAAGTCTTAATCATTATACACCACCTCATTATCTTGACCTGAGCAGCAATATAAACCAACAAATATGCAAGGTTGAGTACCAATGGCACTCAGCAAGTGTGGGAAAATTATGGCATGCATGGCTAGAACAAGGAGAGATTGAACTCATGGTTAAAGCACTACGCAATTAACTCCTATCACCTTAGCTTATTAAGCACCTACATTACTACACAGGTGAAATGGTCCCAATCTACCGTCCCATCACCATAATCCAATGACCATAACATCATTTCCAATGTTAAGCTCCCCACTTAACTTCCAAAACCATCAATCCTCTAATCATGAATAAGTCCAAGCCGCTCTTGACCGTGAGCACGGCTGTCATGACAGTTTTGAATCTGCAGAGTTTGCACCACTGTACCCACACCTAGTGATTTCATCCCCCGTTGCCGGGTGGACTAAAAGAACCTCCATTATGCCAGTGGCTACGAACCACATTCACACTTCCTAGGTTTGTAGCCAGGAGATCACAACGAAGCCTTTACAAAGGGATTCCCGACGAGCGTGGGCCCACTGAGGTTTCACCCCTAACAGCATACAAGAGGCTCCAACCCCGCTGCAGTGGCCCCCTCTTGAGCCTTGCGGTTCATATGGTAGTCCAGCTGACACCTACTCCCCGCACCATCCAACACACCCATACTATGCCGGGGATACACCTAATTAATTGGCCAAGCTGCCCCATCTCAGAATGTGGTTGGCACGGTAAAGCCAGGTTACATGCTCCATGAACCGGTCCTTAGGATCCAGGCAAGTACTAAACACAAACCCGAGTCTCGTGCACCCAGCACACAACCAAAACATCCAACTTGCCTTGATCCCTACCTCTACATAACTCACAATATCTCATTCAAGAGTATGGTAAAATAAACTGATGATCTCATATCCCAAATATCCCATTCTAAGCATGGCTAAGCATATGCATAATAATAATAAATGACATGATAAAATAAATCCCAACCCAAGCTACAAGGAAACAAGGTAATGCAATTCTAGGGAAACATCCTAGCATGGGTTTCATATTTTCATTTGACAATGCAAATAATTCTATCTACACATCCTAGTATAGGATCAAAGTGGTCAAGGACACTTGCCTCCTTCTTGCTGCTCTTGAAATGGGTAGTCCTGATCTTGGAAAGGAATAACTTGCTCTTGAGCAGGTTCTACATCATACCACCACACATAGCAAAAGAAAAACAACAATCCATAAGACATAGTTCACACTTCCACTTCATACAAACCACACATTCATATTTATGAAAGTCATTCACCATTATATGTGTTGTGGTTACTCTATGTTTGTTGATTTGTGGCTTGCACACACTTTTAATGATGTGTATATGATTCCTACTTTGGTGTTCACATTTATACTTACCTACTATATATATATAAGTTTCCAATTTGAATAAATTCCTTATATTCAACTACTACACCTTTTTAGCTACCAAGTAAGCATGAAAGGTTTTTTCCTTCTCCATATGTGTCTTCATAGTTTCTACCAACCCTAAACTGAACTCTTTGGATTTTAGAAACTCCATTTATCATTTACTAGTTGCTATATTTTCAGATTTATTTTCTTATGCATAAATGTGTACTTTATTATGAAAATAGTAAGACACATCATCTAAACAGAATAGGTTCTGGTCCTAAATAATTTAGTAACATATTTTGACCTTTGCCTCTGATGTAAAATATTTCACAATTATTTTCCTTATTTTCTAGAACTATTCTTTACTTAAAAATGTGTCCCTAAATGTGAATAATAAATTAAACAGATTCAATTCAGACCAAAATATGTTTTTATCTCACTCCAAAGTTTCCTAAATACTGAGAAAATCTTTAATTTAATTTTGACAATATGTTTGTCCCACTTTTTAAGTTTTAAACACTTGTCATATATTCAATTTCCCAATTTAAATATTAAACAGGGCTAAAAAGGTAAACCCACCCCACTACAGGGTCTATAATATTATTTTCAGAATTTCCAGGGGTCTAGCTACACTTATCGGAGAGGTTTTTCCTAATTTTTATTAAGTCCAGGGGCTAAAACTGATTTTTAAATGAATTTACATGATTTTCTGAAGTTCCAGGGGCTAGATCAGAAGTTTCCGGGGCTAGCTCTTATTTCCCGAGAACCCCAGGGGGTAGCATGTAAGATTTCCAGTCTTTATAACGCGGGGCTGACGTGGACCGTCCGATTTTAAACCGACGGCTGAGATTATAACGTCGAACCGGTACGCGGGGATTTAAACCCTACCGTGCGATTTAAAATAAACGGCGCACAAGCGGCCACGTCGCTCTGATCGAAAGCGGGCGGCGCTGCCGGCGGCGCACGGCGGCGGGAAGCGGCGATTTCGCCGGAGATTTTCGGATCTTCGAGAATTCTTCCTAGAACTGTGATTTTATGGCATAGATCGGTGGAGGGGAGGTCGGGGATCTCACCTCGGGGGTTTTCTTGAGCTCGGAGGTCCTGGAAGGTGATAGGCGACGAGGTCCGAGGTGAAACCACGGCGAGGCTCGTCGGCGCTGTGTTTACACCGCAAGTCACCGAGTTTTCTGCACCTGCAAGGTTCCCCGGAGGCGGTGGATCAAGACCAGCGAGTTAGATCGGAGTTTCCGAGCGTAGATCGGCCAGAATTCGCCGGAGAAGTCTCGGTTCTCACCGGAGAAAAATCGGCGGATCGCGTGGGAAAAACAGAACGAGGCCGGGGTTTTTATAGACTGGGAAAGGCGGCGGGGTGGTTTAGATCAAGTCTGCGTCGCCTACGAACAGAATTCAGCGGGGATACGCAGAAATCCCGATCGGTTTTGATTCGGGTGAGAGGGAGCCCGGCGCGGCGCGAGGTAGAAGACGAGCTGGTGGGTCCCACCTGTCAGCGGAAGGAAACAGCGCGCGCGGCT
Organism: Neostapfia colusana; assembly: GCA_030760725.1. Taxonomy (NCBI): domain Eukaryota; kingdom Viridiplantae; phylum Streptophyta; class Magnoliopsida; order Poales; family Poaceae; genus Neostapfia; species Neostapfia colusana. The sequence goes on from JASWHV010000001.1 coordinate 92,932,128, forward strand.
GTGGGCTGGCGCGGTTGCTGGGTGGGCCGGCTGGTGGGTTTCGGCCCACTGGCCGGTTTTTTCTGTTTTCTCTTTTTCTTTTTCTATTTCTTTTCTGATTTGAGTTTAATTTGAATTCCAGTTTGAATTTGAATTTTTGCAAAACATGCAACACGTCCAAATATTTTTTAATTCCCCTCTTAACATGATTTAGGGTCTTAACAATATTTTTGGGATGTCACACAGCATCGTTCGCTGCTGCTGTTGTTGTTGTGGAGGTGGTGCTGGCAGTGCCGGTCTGAATGCCGGTGAAGAATATGGCCGGCTGTGGAATGCCATCGACCTCTGGGGTGACTGCCAGCGTGGTCCTGATGGTGGGCGATTCACCATCCGAAACTTCTAACAATGACCGCCTCCTTCTCCGCTGCTTTGCGGCATGCTTCGCTTTCTCTCCGCCGCCGCTAACTCCTTGCCGGAGTCCTCCTGAACAATCACAGCATCAATGATGTCGTTGAGGCTGCCGCGATTGAACATCGCCAGCTTGTCCTTCAGGAGCGGGTTAAGCCCCTGGTAAAAGTTGTCCCGCCGCTTCTCGTCAGTATCGGTGTGATATGACGCATAGAGCGCGAGATCGTTGAACGCCCTGGAGTATTCCAGCGCATTCCGGCTCCCTTGCTCCAGGTGTAGGAATTCCTGCGTCTTCCTCTTCATCAGACCTGGCGGTATGTGATAGGCCCTGAAGGCCGTCCGGAACACCGCCCAGGTCATAACTCGGTCGGTGGGCTGTGAAGCACAGAAGTTTGCCCACCACGCGCTCGCGGATCATTGGAGCTGCTGCACCACGAACTGAGTCTTGCGCTGCTCACTTATCTGGACCAGCCCGAACTTCATCTCTATTGTGCGGAGCCAGTTGTCCTCGTCGAGAGGTTCATCCGCCCTCGAGAAAACCGGGGGATGAGTCGCTAGGAAGTCAGAGTAGGAGCTCTGTTGACGCTCCTCACGGTCTTGACGTCTCTCTGGGCGAGACGTATTAGCGATGAGAGTTTGCAGCAACTCCGTGTGCTGCTGATGCAAACCCACCATTGCCGCGACGATGTTGGCCAATGTAACCGTTGGCAGTGGCGGTGGCGATGTTTGCTGTTGCTGTTGCTGCTGTTGTCCCGAGGAGTGCTCGGGAGGCTGTTGGGAGGTCTCTCCCCCTTGGCTAGTACCCCCAACGTCCGGGTTGCCACGAGTACGAGTCATTCTGAAATTCAAAACAGCAGCGATTAGCATATGTCATACTTAAAATTCCATATGCAACAGTAGGTATTGAAGTGACACATGAATAATTTGCACAACATTCACATATATTGATAAAGCATAAACTTTATACAAGATACATTGTTCTCGGGTCTCCGAGAAGTCGTGCTCATGTCGTCACTTCCTATACATATGCTACTGCCTACACGACATGTCACCGATTACAAAAGTTAGGTTACACTACTCTAGCTGCCCTACTTGGCAGTGTAATGTAAGGGCCTCAGTTTTTGACACATATTTGAAGTGTTCATCACCATACACACACACCTCATTTGAGGAAAGATGATGAACACAAATGAAGAGCAAGTAACTACCATCAACATGCTCATTAGAGAACAAACTCACATATTGCAAAAGTGGCATTTTCCACATGTGATATAGATGGGCTGGACATATGAAAACTCCTACACATTGCTAGGGATGTCCATGCCAAGTTTCACCCAAATTCAAAACCTTTTTGAGGTCATTTTGGGTATAGCTAGAAGGAGGGCAGTTTGAAAGCATATTCAAATTCAAACTGTTTTTATCCCATGAATTCAAAAGTGGGAGGCATATTCTTATTCAGCACATTTTTGTGAGCTCACACACCAATTTTCACTCCATTTGGAGTTGATATAGACATGAGCTAAGTGGGACAAATTCAAACTTTATTTGAATTCCGAACTGAACTTGTGCTGAAATTCATTCAAACCAAACCCAATTTGAATTCTAATCAATTCAAATGGCTCATGGGTGAATAATTTGAATCACTTGGGGTATTTTGGGGCTCACTGTTTACAACAGTGATTAGGAGTAAATTTCAGAGGTTAAAACCCCGGGTGGGACCCACATGTCATAGAGAGAAGGAGGGAAAACTTGCACACAAAGTCACAGCCTCGGTGGGAAATTCCACCGAGCAGCTGTCGGCTGTGCCACCGAGCAGCCATCGGTGCCACCAGCTGCTTCCCTCTCCATGCGCTGGCGCCCAGGGTGGCTTGCTTGCACCTTCACGCGACCGGCACCGCCTCAGCCCAAGCAGGAGTCGGCCGGCTTTATCTCCTCACGTGTGAACCCGAGCAGCGGCAGTTCTTCTCCCCGCAGCTCACTGATCGATCGGAAAAAACAGCAAAACGATCTCCTCCTTCGTTCCTGAGCTGCTACACAGCAACCTGAGATCGCCCTCCACCTCCCCAACGCCAGAAACCCCGAGCTCCGACCTCCCTTGCCCGAAAACGATCGCCACCGCAGCGACCTAGCCTCAGCCGAGAGTCAGGTGCCCGTGAACAGTGTTCCACGGGCGTTTTCACGGTCTAGCAAGAGAGGCAACAGGAGCGCGCGACCACCGTGCTGCTCTCCTCCAAGTTTGGAAGCAAACCGTGAAGAATCCATGGTGAATTCTCAGTTTTTGTTACGGCGACCTTAAACTGAGCTTCCAGTACGGATCTTTCAAATTCTCGCTCTATGATCCTTCTCTAGCTATCAAATCTTGCACATAGACGCTGGACTAGCCGGCGATCAAGTTCCTTTCTGCATCCGTGGTGTGAAACTGTCTAGGAGTGACGAATTCTGAGCTCGATCAGGAGCGGTCATGGCAGGCACGCTCGGTCACACGGTGCCGACCGGCTTGCCGCCATCTTTGAACCCTTTTGACACCTTGTCGAGCTTCCTAGAGGCACACTGATGCTGTAGAACTGATTGTTCGAGGTGTTGGCAGGTTAGAACCCACGGTCGACGGCGCCGAACCTCAACCGAGGCCGCGGCACGTCGCCGGGCTATTTCCGGTCACCGCCAGCCTGAACTGAAACCACCGACGTGTTCCTCGATGTCGACAACCCCCTGGCGGCGAGTTTCAGACCAGGGGATGGCCGGCAGCGGCGAGCCGGCGAGCTCCGGGTCTGCTCCGGCGAGGGGAGGCAGCGCGGGCGCGCGGGCGCGTCGGGAGGAAGACGAAGCCGGCTGGCACACGCGTCAGTGGCTGAAAAATTTAAATCGGGATCGGGTGTGGCCAGGACCGGCTGTTCTGGTGTGAGGGAACCCCGCAGACCACGGTGTGCCGTCGCCTCGGCGTGCGATGCGTGTCCCCGGGGCCCACCCGCAAGTTTAAACTTTTCCCCCGTTTTTCAGATTCCATTCGAACTTCAAATCCTCATAACTTGAGCTAGAAAACTCCAAATCAAGTGAACCAAATTTTTTTGGATTCAGTTCTCTGAGCACTTTCAAGCAAATCAAGTTTTACTTCATGAAAATAATTATTTCTCCAGAATTAATTCCTCTAAGTTTAAACTGTTTGGAATTTTAACTGGAGAATCCTTTGGAGGAAAATCCTGAAATTTTGCTGGGTTGTTCACCAAAATATCCATAAAATTTTCAGATCCACTTGAGCTCATTTAATCCACCAAATGGTGTGATTAGTGGAACTGTTCCAAAGAAAATAGAAAATGTTCAGAAACATTTTCAGAATTTTCTCTGAAAGTGTTTAGCTCATATCTTTAGCTAGGAACCTTCAAATTAAGTGAGACCAACTCCATTAGAGCCCTCTCAAACTCTAGTTTTCAGAAAGTCATAGTTTGTTCCATGAAAATCCTTAGAACACCTTAAAAGCCTTCAATTAAGGTCAAGTACTTAATTATTCATGAAGGGCTCAAATGAGCTTTGCTGCAACTAAAACTTGACCAAGTCTCTGGTTAGGTTGTAACCAAGTCTCAGTAAAAGTTTCACAGTCATTGGGTCTGTCTATTAAGAGTTATAGATTTCACAAGTTTAAAAGTCAATTCAAATGCATCAAATTAATACATGCATGTCTTATATCATGTAGTCGCTAAGGTCGAGGAGGAACCCAAAGTCCTAGACTTCGTTACTCCGGAGGATCAGCTAGCCTACGACCAAGAGCAGCAAGGCAAGCTCCAGTTTGCATTAACCTTTTTACAAGTTTTTATTGTTTTGAGAACATACTTGATTACTTTATTCTTTGCATTAGAGTCTTGTTTGGAAACCCAATTGCATAGCCAAGAAAATCATGGGTTGGATTTAGGATTGCAAACCCCGTAAGCTACTGTAATGCTAAGATAGTGTAGGATTCGGTACAAGTCGAGTAGTTGGAACTACTCGCGAGCATAGGCTAGAGGCACTCGACTCGGGTAGAGATAACACATGATACAAATGGCAAGAAAAATGAGACCGAGCAGAGAGTAAGGGCAGCAGGACTTTGGGGCCTGTGTGCTATAGCTCCGCTTGTGTCGATTGAGGACCGAGCCGTGTGCGGGGCTGTTGAACGAGCTAGAACAGTACTAAAGACCTACCGGCTATATGGGAACCAGGAAACTGATGTAACTCGGGTAGCTGGGTATTGAGGCATTGCCCGTCGTTCAGAGGGTAGGTTGAGAGCTCGAAGTGTAAATCGGCTGGCGGCACTGAGATGCGCGTGCAGAGACCTCTTGCTCGGGACGATGGGACCGGTTCAATATTTGGCTGACGGGTGAAAGGTGGTTGCGTACGGCGTCCGTGATGGTTGTTGTAGGCAACATCGAGTACGGGCGTACGTGACGGGTTATTCGGGTAACCCTGCAGGTGTAAATCGATTATAATCGCCGTCCCTCGCGGTCAGTGAGTACCACTTGTTCACTGTACCATGACGTCGAAAGAACAGGCTAGTTGCATGTTAAAATGTTGCTGATTGAAAGATGGACTTGATTGCTAATGATTTGCTGTAGTTTGGAGCTAACTAAAGTTCTTTTCAACTTTGGGCAAAGTACATGAGAGAAATGCGTTTCTTGTTTGATTGCGGCTCTCTCATGTGCCTTAGCGTAAGGTTCTCCACAACCTGCTGCTAAAACTTGAAAGTAAGGTTCTACTAATTAGGCGAGTCGTTGCAAATGATTTTTACCTCATGTAACCCATCACCCCTCATGTAGAAGTTCCATGTTTAGGAGAGACGGGTCAGTCTTACTGAGCCTTCGTGCTCACTGCTTGTGTTTGAAGCTTTTACAGGGTTCTATGAGGAAGGGACTCACGAAGAGGAGACGGAACCCCACGAGGAGAATCCCGTCGAGTGGGAGTCGTGCATGCCACAGAGTTAGTGTGCGTGTGTGCTAGGAAGGACACGTTCAAGGGCTGAGCATGAACTTGATGCATAGTCTACGCCCGTGAGTGTAGACTGGACCTATTTTGATGTAAACATGTTCATAAACTCGTTTATGTAATAAAATTTCGCTTCCGCTTTGTACCTTTGATGTGTGTTATCCAGTGCTGTGCAACGCAGCACCCCTCAGCATGATCCTGGCTCGAAAAGACCGTGGCGTCGTGTCAGCATTGGTATCAGAGCCCGCTTGAGGTTTAACGCACTACAAAGGTCATCTTTTTCAAAAATCCAGTGAGGAACGAGTTAGTAGCCCGTGTAAGGATGTTATTAGTATATAGAAAGTGCCATATTAACTTATTTGATTATGTCGGAAAATCGTGCATCTCGGGACGTTCATGTCTTGGGGGGGTGCACGTAAGCGCTGTCCACCAGTGCGCACAAGCTGAAGGGTGGAGCCCCACGGGTGGCAGGTAACCCGACCCGCTTTGATATCCTCTACGACACTTCATGTCGTTTGGGGTATTCGAGCAACGTCTGTCCCTGGCGTGCATGGTGCAATTTGGGAGACCCTGTCACGTGGTCTGAAACGTGAACACGTAACTCAAGGCGTGTTTGGCTTGAGAACATCCGGGTGAGTGATGACGGCCGGGTGTACGAACTGTATGGATTCCGGGCTCGGTGTGCAGCCGAGTCTGACGATTGCTTGAGTTTCCTGCAGGTATCCTGACCATGAAATGGTAGACGTGTAGCATCCGTGTGCAAGCGACGGTTAGTGCCACTGAATTAACGAAGCCGGCTAAGTCCGGTATAGGTTTTTCTTTGTGAGGACGTTGTACCGACATGCTCTGGTGACGCATCGACGTCACACCCCACTAAATGGACAACTTCATTGTAAAACTTGAAATTTTGATCCAAAGCAGTAAAACGTGATGTAACTCCTTCCCTTAATCAGGATATTCAAAGTTAACAAGTTTTCAACTTATAGGTTGTTAAGGACAGAGCACTCTGTTTTCAGCTGAATCAAGGCTGAAGTTAATCAGAGGTTAGAGGTCGAGTTCTTTCGAGGTTGAGGTCATATGATACATTTCTGGAAAGCTTTGGAAGAGTTTTACAACTCTTCTGTTGAGATCCAGAGGTGTTCCATCCCTTAACCAATCGAAAAATGCAGTAGAGTTGAAACTGTCCAGAAAACAGGGCAGAGCAAACACTCTCTGTAAACTCTCTGTAAATTGAGTATAACTTCCTGCATAAAAATCCAAAAATAGAAAATGAGGTAGTTCTGGAAATATTATGAGATGGGTTACAACTTTGTAACAGAAGGCTTTGTCATATTGGGAGCAGAATTAACTGGAATTCTTGGATCAAATCAGTGCCTAAAGCAGGGAGGTGCTGTCCAATTTTCTCCAGAAATTCTGTTAACTTTGAGCTCTCATAACTTTTGAACCAGGACAGATCTTAGGCCAAGAAAATACTTTCCTGAAAGCTATTGAAGTTATCTTTAACTTTGATGTTGAGCTCCAGAATTGGTTTTGCCTTTAACATGGCCTAAATCAGGTTGAAATAGAAACTGGTCAGGGCTGTCATGGGAACAGCAGATCAGCAGTCAAATTTGTTTAAAATTTGAACTATGTTTCCAAGTTTTGTGGGTTCAATGACATGTCTTATGTTATAACTCAGTGGTTTACTGTTTAAATAAGTATTTGACATTTATCAAATATATTTTTACAGATGACAGCAGATAAGCAGTTGGAGAACAGGTGGGTGGTGTCCCACTGTTCTCACCGTAGCGGCTACCCGGAAGCATTGTGGCAAATGCTCCAATATTTCGGGTACAACCAGATGCCACAGTACATTGCCAAGGAAGAAGGCGAAGAGGGGAACAAGACGTGGACAATCCATGTCGAGGTCCCTGCAGGACCTACGCCACCCGGTTGGGTGCCATTCACTATCACGGTGAGAGGAAGACAACTGGAAGGGATATGGCAAGTGGCAGCCCGTGACACCATGTCATGTTTCTGCCAACTACACATGCAGGCTATGGAGGGCACTCCATACGCGCTCGTTCCGGTGGAGGGACGGGGTCAGCATGTGTGGGAAGAGAGGTACCTGGAGGCAACGGACCCGAGTTGCCCAAGGTACAACCCCGCGGAGGCAAATCTCAGCCTCCAGATGAGGGCGGGAAACGCCGTGATGGACAGCCAAGCTGTTCATACGGAGCATCTCGCCACAAAGCTCAAAGAGAACACGAGCCGTGGAGACCATTTCGAGAGTGCTCACAGCGCACTCCGCAATGTGCTCCTTCCGACGATCAAGCGACTGAATGAACAGCACAATAAGTTGCATCGTCTGAAGAAGGCAAAGAAGAAGAGCCGTGTCGACATCACGGCGTTACAGGAACTGGTACAGAATCTGACCCAGCAGAACGAGGACCTTGATCAAGAGCGAGACGACGCTATTGAGGAAGGTCAAGGCTGGGAAGAGGACTACAACCAGGCTATGGACGAGGTGCATGCTTTGCAGGACCTCGTACCTCCGGTATTGGGCATACCGGTGGTCTTGGGTCTTCCAGCAATGGGAGAACCTGGGATGGGAGAAGAGGTGGTAGATCCAGAGCCACCATCAGAGGTACCGGAGGAGGACGATCCACAGGAGGTCGAGTTCTACTCCGAGTAAGGGGGTTACAGTTGCCATGTAGGGCAGCTAGGGTAGTGTTGCCCAAATTTTGTAATCGGTGACATGTCGTGTAGACAGTAGCGTATGTATAGATAGTGACGACATGAGCATGACTTCTCGGAGACCAGAGAATAATGTATCTTGTATAAAGTTTATGCTTTATCAATATATGTGAATGTTGTGCAAATTAATCATGTGTCACTTCAATACCTACTGTTACATATGGAATTTTAAGTAAGACATGTGCTAATCGCTGCTGTTTTAAATTTCAGAATGACACGTAGTCGTGCCAACCCTGATGTTGGGGGTACTAGCCACGGGGGAGAGACCTCCCAACAGCCTCCCGAGGACTCCTCGGGACAGCAGCAGCAACAGCAGCAACAGCAACAGCAAACACCGCCACCGCCACTGCCAACGGTTACATTGGCCGACATCGTCGCGGCAATGGCGGGTTCACATCAGCAGCACAAAGAGTTGCTGCAGACTCTCGTCGCTAATACGTCTCGCCCAGAGAGATGTCAAGACGTGAGGAGCGTCAACAGAGCTCCTACTCCGACTTCCTGGCTACTCATCCCCCGGTATTCTCAAGGGCGGATGAACCTCTTGACGCGGACAACTGGCTCCGCGCAATAGAGATGAAGTTCGGGCTGCTCCAGATAAGTGAGCAGCGCAAGACTCACTTCGCGGTCCAGCAGCTCCAAGGATCCGTGAGCGCGTGGTGGGCAAACTTCTGTGCTTCAGAGCCCACCGATCGAGTTATGAGCTGGACGGAGTTCCGGCCTTCCGGGCCTATCACATACCGCCAGGTCTAATGAAGAGGAAGACGCAGGAATTCTTACACCTGCAACAAGTGAGCCGGAACGCGCTGGAATACTCCAGGGCGTTCAACGATCTCGCGCTCTACGCGTCGTATCACGCAGATACTGACGAGAAGCGGCGGGACCACTTTTACCAGGGGCGTAACCCGCTCCTGAAGGACAAGTTGGCAATGTTCAATCGCGGCAGCCTCACCGACATCATTGATGCTGCGATTGTTCAGGAGGACTCCGGCAAGGAGTTAGCGGCGGCGGAGAGAAAGATAAGCGTCCCGCAGAGCAGCGGAGAAGGAGGCGGTCCTTCTCAGAAGTTTCGGATGGTGAATCGCCCACCATCAGGTCCATGCTGGCAGCCACCACAGCTGTCGATGCCGTTCCGCAGTCGGCCGTACTCTTCACCGGCATTCAGGCCGGCACTGCCAGTACCACCTCCGCAACAACAGCCGCAGCGGGCGATGCCGCGTGCGTATGCACCTCAGCAGCGCATGCCGGGCTTTCGTCCCACGAGCACTACACCAGCAGCGGCCACATGTTACAAGTGTGGTCGTCACGGACACTTCGCGAGCAGTTGCCCGGAGAGGCAAGGCGGCGGAGTGGCACTGCAGTTTCTGGGGAGGAATCAACCCCGGAACCCTACTATGCACGGCGGGCAAACCCTAGGACCGGCACCGTCCACCAGCTTGCCATAGAGGACGTGCCGGAGGGCGAGCCAATCCTTACGGGTATGTTCCAACTCTACCAGCATCCCGCTATAGTACTGTTTGATTCAGGTGCCACGCATAATTTTATTAGCCAAGCTTTCATTGCTAAACACAGCTTGCCAATACTACCCACCGACAGTCCATATTTAATTTGTTCACCGGGTGGGAAGATTTCAGCAAGCGTAATGGTTTCCAAAGCACCATTATGCTTAGCGGGTAGAGTATACCCCACGTCTCTCATTATCTTAGAGGGACAGAAGGTCGATGTCATCCTAGGGATGTAGTGGTTAACCCGCCACGGCGTTGTTTTAGACACCGTCCTTCGAGTCATGCACTTAAACTCAGAAGTGCACGGGTTTCACTCATTATTCCTGGACAGTCCAGAAATAAAACTTCCATGTGTCTATCAAGCCACAACCATCAGATTGGAAGATATTCCAGTGGTCCGAGAGTTCCCTGACATATTCCCGGATGATTTGCCGGGGATGCCGCCCGATAGAGAGGTGGAGTCCAAGATTGAACTTGCACCGGGAATCATGCCAATATCCCGAAGGCCGTACAAGATGGCGCCCAAGGAGTTGGCTGAACTGAAGACTCAGCTCATGGACCTGCTGGAAAAGGGTTTTATTAGGCCGAGCTCCTCGCCATGGGGCTGTTCGGCATTATTCGTAAAGAAGAAGGATGAGACGTTACGGCTTTACGTGGACTATCGTCCATTAAATGCCGTAACCATCAAGAACAAGTACCCGTTGCCACGGATCGACATGTTGTTTGATCAGTTGGTCGAAGCAAAGATCTTTTCCAAGATGGACTTAAGATCCGGGTACCATCAGATTAAGATAAGGGCTGAGGACATTCCCAAGACGGCTTTCTCGACAAGGTACAGACTTTATGAGTACCTGGTCATGTCCTTCGGCCTCACCAATGCTCCAGCTCACTTCATGTACTTAATGAACTCGGTATTCATTGCGGAGCTGTACAAGTTTGTCGTGGTCTTCATCGACGACATCCTGGTATATTCCAAGTCGGAGGAAGATCACAAGAAGCATCTGCATATAGTCTTGCAATGGCTGCGGGATCACAAGTTATACGAGATATTCAGCAAATGCGAGTTTTGGATATCACAAGTGTCTTTTCTCGGGCATATCATCTCAGCGGAGGGTATTGCTGTGGACCCGAGCAAGATCACTCAAGTGCTGAATTGAAAATCCCCGAGAACTGTTCACGAGGTACGGAGTTTTCTAGGACTCGCGGGATATTATCGGAGGTTCATTCTGAACTTCTCGAAGATTGCCAAGCCTATGACGGAGCTGCTGAAGAAGGCTACCAAATATGTTTGGAGTCCAGCATATGAAGCAGCATTCAAGGCTTTAGTCAAGCACCTGACATCAGCACCGGTTTTGGCGCAGCAAGACACAACAAAACCGTTCGATGTGTACTGCGATGCATCCGGCATCGGGCTCGGATGTGTGCTGATGCAAGACCGAAGGGTGGTCGCGTATGGGTCACGGCAGCTTAGAAACCATGAGCAAAATTATCCAACTCGCGATTTGGAGCTCGCTGCCGTGGTGCTTGCACTGAAAATGTGGAGGCGCTACCTACTCGGTAACCTCGTACATTTATATACCGACCACAAAAGCCTCAAGTACATATTCACTCAGAAGGAGTTGAACATGAGGCAGCGAAGATGGTTAGAATTGATAAAGGATTACGAAATAGAGATCCATTATCATCCGGGCAAGGCAAACATAGTGGCAGATGCGCTGAGCCGCAAGTCGCACGTCAACAATATGACCATCACACCATTGGAAGAGAGCGAACCACCGCTAAATGTGATTCCACACGAAGCTCTCTACAACTTAGCTTTGATCCCCACCATCCGTGAAGAGATAGCGGCAGCCCAGAAGAATGACAAGGGCATGTCACATTTGCGGAGACGTGTAGACAGTGGGGAGCTGAAATGTTTCCGGAAGGATGGAGACGGCGTCCTATGGTTCAAGGACCGGATCGTTGTACCCCGTAACCCGGACTTACGGAAGAAGATCTTTGATGAGGCTCACTTGTCAAAGTTTTCTATTCACCCCGGCAGTAACAAAATGTATCAAGAACTCAGAAGCAAGTTTTGGTGGACACGGATGAAGCGTGAGACTGCAAAATACGTGTCCGAGTGTGATACATGTCGAAGGGTAAAGGCAGACCATATGCGGAAACCGGGACTCCTACAACCACTGGGTGTTCCTGCCTGGAAGTGGGAGGACGTGAGCATGGATTTCGTCGTCGGTTTACCCACCACCTTTCAAAAACATTATTCAGTGTGGGTGATCGTCGACCGGCTCACCAAAGTTGCCCATTTCATCCAGGTCAACGCCAACTACAACGCCAAGAAGTACGCTGAACTGTACATCTCACGGATCCTATGCTTGTACGGTGTACCCCGTACCATTGTATCGGATCAGGGCACTTTATTTGTGTCCCGTTTTTGGGAGCAGCTGCACGCTGCCTTGGGGACGAAGCCGATCCGTAGTTCAGCATACCACCCGCAGACGGATGGGCAAACGGAGCGGGTAAATCAGATCTTAGAAGACATGCTACGAGCTTGCGCTATCGACCACGGCAAGAATTGGGATGATCACTTGCCGTTAGCCGAGTTCTCGTACAACAATGGGTACCAAGCCAGCATCAAGATGGTGCCATACGAGGCGCTATACGGGAGAAAATGCCGCACACCATTGAATTGGTGTGAGTCTGGCGAAAGGGTTACCTTCGGGATTGACCTTGTCAACAACGCGGAAGAAAAGGTTCGACTGATTCAAGCGAACCTGAAAGCCGCCCAATCCCGGCAGAAACAGTATGCGGACCGGAGAAGACGCCCACTACAATTCGAAGTCGGGGATCACGTATATCTGTGTGTGTCTCCAATGAGGGGCAGCGTAAACAGATTCGGGGTGAGAGGAATGTTGGCACCCCGATTCATCGGTCCATTCCAGATTACCGAAAGATGTGGATCGGTAGCATACTGGCTGAAATTACCAGAAGCACTTTCCGGTGTGCATGATGTCTTTCACATTTCCCATCTGAGGAAGTGTCTCAAGTTATCAACTACCGTTCAGCTGGAAGACATTGAAGAACTGCAACCGGATCTCACCTTTCGAGAGGAACCGGTGCAGATTATTCATGAAAAGGGCCGAACCACACGCCACTGTACGTTGTGGTTCTACAAGGTTCTATGGAGTAATCACTCCGTGGACGAAGCGACATGGGAGAGCGAAGGATTTCTTCGCGCCAACTACCCCAACTTTTTCACGTCGCATATCCGGTAATTTTCCACCGTCCTCTCTCTCATTTTCACCTTATAATCTCGGGACGAGATTCTTTTTAGGGGGGAGGAATGTAAGGGCCTCAGTTTTTGACTCATATTTGAAGTGTTCATCACCATACACACACACCTCATTTGAGGAAAGATGATGAACACAAATGAAGAGCAAGTAACCACCATCAACATGCTCATTAGAGAACAAACTCACATATTGCAAAAGTGGCATTTTCCACATGTGATATAGATGGGATGGACATATGAAAACTCCTACACATTACTAGGGATGTCCATGCCAAGTTTCACCCAAATTCAAAACCTTTTTGAGGTCATTTTGGGTATAGCTAGAAGGAGGGCAGTTTGAAAGCATATTCAAATTCAAACTGTTTTTATCCCATGAATTCAAAAGTGGGAGGCACATTCTTATTCAGCACATTTTTGTGAGCTCACACACCAATTTTCACTCCATTTGGAGTTGATCTTGACATGAGCTAAGTGGGACAAATTCAAACTTTATTTGAATTCCAAACTGAACTTGTGCTGAAATTCATTCAAACCAAACCCAATTTGAATTCTAATAAATTCAAATGGCTCATGGGTGAATAATTTGAATCACTTGGGGTATTTCGGGGTTCACTGTTTACAACAGTGATTAGGAGTAAATTTCAGAGGTTAAAACCCTGGGTGGGACCCACATGTCATAGAGAGAAGGAGGGAAAACTTGCACACAAAGTCACAGCCTCGGTGGGAAATTCCACCGAGCAGCTGTCGGCTGTGCCACCGAGCAGCCACCGGCACACCAGCTGCTTCCCTCTCCACGCGCTGGCGCCCAGGGCGGCTTGCTCGCACCGCCACGCGACCGGCACTGCCTCAGCTCGAGCAGGAGTCGGCCGGCTTTATCTCCTCGCGTGTGAACCCGAGCAGCGGCAGTTCTTCTCCCCGCAGCTCACTGCTCGATCGGGAAAACCAGCAAAACGATCTCCTCCTTCGTTCCTGAGCTGCTAGACAGCAACCTGATATCGCCCTCCACCTCCCCAACGCCACAAACCCCGAGCTCCGACCTCCCTTGCCCGAAAAAGATCGCCACCGCGGCGACCTAGCCTCAGCCGAGAGTCAGGCGCCCGTGGACAGCGTTCCACAGGCGTTTTCACGGTCCAGCAAGAGAGGCAACAGGAGCGCGCGACCACCGTGCTGCTCTCCTCCAAGTTTGGAAGCAAACCATGAAGAATCCACGGTGAATTCTCAGTTTTTGCTCCGGCGACCTTAAACTGAGCTTCCGGTACGGATCCTTCAAATTCTCGCTCTATGATCCTTCTCTAGCTATCAAATCTTGCACATAGACGCTGGACTAGCCGTCAATCAAGTTCTTTTCTGCATCCATGGTGTGAAACTGTCTAGGAGTGACGAATTCTGAGCTCGATCAAGAGCGGTCATGGCAGGTACGCTCGGTCACACGGTGCCGACCGGCTTGCCGCCATCTTTGAACCCTTTTGAAACCTTGTCGAGCTTCCTAGAGGTACACTGATGCTGTAGAACCGATTGTTCGAGGTGTTGGCACGTTAGAACCCACGGTCGACGGCGCCGAACCTCAACGGCACGTCGCCGGGCTATTTCCGGTCACCGCCAGCCCGAACTGACACCACCGACGTGTTCCTCGACGTCGAAAACCCCCTGGTGGCGAGTTTCAGACCAGGGGATGGCCAGCAGCGGCGAGCCGGCGAGCTCCGGGTCTGCTCCGGCGAGGGGAGGTGGCGCGGGCGCTGGCGCGTCGGGAGGAAGACGAAGCCGGCTGGCCTACGCGTCAGCGGCTGAAAAATTTATATCGGGATCGGGTGTGGCCGGGATCGGCTGTGCTGGCGCGGGTGCTGTCCCCGGGGCCCACCCGCAAGTTTAAACTTTTCCCCCGATTTTCAGATTCCATTCAAACTTCAAATCCTCATAACTTGAGATAGAAAACTCCAAATCAAGTGAACCAAATTTTGTTGGATTCAGTTCTCTGAGCACTTTCCAGCAAATCAAGTTTCACTTCATGAAAATCATTATTTCTCCAGAATTAATTCCTCAAAATTTAAACTGTTTGGAATTTTAACTGGAGAATCCTTTGGAGGAAAATCCTGAAATTTTGCTGGGATGTTCACCAAAATATCCTGGAACTACCATAAAAATTTCAGATCCATTTGAGCTCATTTAATGCACCTAATGGTGTGATTAGTTGAACTGTTCCAAAGAAAATAGAAAATGTTCAGAAACATTTTCAGAATTTTCTCTGAAATGGTTTAGCTCATATCTTGAGCTAGGAAACTTCAAATTAAGTGAGACCAACTACATTAGAACCCTCTCAAACTCTAGTTTCCAGAAAGTCATAGCTTGTTCCATGAAAATCCTTAGAACACCTTAAAAGCCTTCAATTAAGCTCAAGTACTTAATTATTTGTGAAGGGCTCAAATGAGCTTTGCTGCAACTAAAACTTGACCAAGTCTCTGGTTAGGTTGTAACCAAGCCACGGTAAAAGTTTCACAGTCATTGGCTCTGTCTATTAAGAGTTATAGATGTCACAAGTTTAAAAGTCAATTCAAATGCATCAAATTCATACATGCATGTCTTATATCATGTAGTCGCTAAGGTCGAGGAGGAACCCGAAGTCCTAGACTTCGTTACTCCGAAGGAGCAGCTAGCCGACGACCAAGAGCAGCAAGGCAAGCTCCGATTTGCATTAACCTTTTTACAAGTTTTTATTATTTTGAGCACATACTTGATTACTTTATTCTTTGCATTAGAGTCTTGTTTGGAAACCCAATTGCATAGCCAAGAAAACCATGGGTTGGGTTTAGGATTGCAAACCCCGTTAGCTACTGCAATGCTAAGATAGTATAGGATTCGGTACAAGTCGAGTAGTTGGAACTACTCGCGAGCATAGGCTAGAGGCACTCGACCCGGGTAGAGATAACACATGATACACATGGCAAGAAAAATGAGACCGAGCGGAGAGTAAGGGCAGCAGCACTTTGGGGCCCGTGTGCTATAGCTCCGCTTGTGTCTATTGAGGACCGAGCCGTGTGCGGGCCTGTTGAACAAGCTAGAACAGTACCGAAGACCTACCGGCTATATGGGAACCGGGAAACTGATGTAACTCGGGTAGCTGGGTATTGAGGCATTGCCCGTCGTTCAGAGGGTAGGTTGAGAGCTCGACGTGTAAATTGGCTGGCGGCACTGAGATGCGCGTGCAGAGACCTCTTGCTCGGGACGATGGGACCGGTTCAATATTTGGCTGACGGGTGAAAGGTGGTTGCGTACGGCGTCTGTGATGGTTGTTGTAGGCAACATCGAGTACGGGCGTAGACGGGTTATTCGGGTAACCCTGCAGGTGTAAATCGATTATAATCGCCGTCCCTCACGGTCAGTGAGTACCACTTGTTCACTGTACCATGACGTAGAAAGAACAGGCTAGTTGCATGTTAAAATGTTGCTGATTGAAAGATGGACTTGATTGCTAATGATTTGCTGTAGTTTAGAGCTAACTAAAGTTCTTTTCAACTTTGGGCAAAGTACATGAGAGAAATGTGTTTCTTGTTTGATTGCGGTTCTCTCATGTGCCTTAGCGTAAGGTTCTCCACAACCTGCTGCTAAAACTTGAAAGTAAGGTTCTACTAATTAGGCGAGTCCTTGCAAATGATTTTTACCTCATGTAACCAGTCACCCCTCATGTAGAAGTTCCATGTTTAGGAGAGACGAGTCAGTCTTGCTGAGCCTTCGTGCTCACTGCTTGTGTTTGAAGCGTTTGCAGGGATCTATGAGGAAGGGACTCCCGAAGAGGAGACGGAACCCCAGGAGGGGAATCCCGTCGAGTGGGAGTCGTGCACGCCGCAGAGTTAGTGTGCGTGTGTGCTAGCAAGGACACATTCAAGGGATGAACGTGAACTTGATGCATAGTCTACGCCCGTGAGTGTAGACATGACCTATTTTGATGTAAACATGTTCATAAACTCGTTTATGTAATAAAATTTCGCTTCCGCTTTGTACCTTTGATGTGTGTTATCCGGTGTTGTGCAACGCAGCACCCCTCAGCGTGATCCTGGCTCGACAAGACCGTGGGGTCGTGTCATGTAACCCCCTACTCGGAGTAGAACTCGACTTCCTGTGGGTCGTCCTCCTCCGGTACCTCTGCTGGTGGCTCCGGATCTACCACCTCTTCTCCCATCTCAGGTTCTCCCATTGGCGGAAGACCCAAGACCACCGGTATACCCAATACCAGAGGTACGAGGTCCTGCAATGCATGCACCTCGTCCATAGCCTGGTTATAGTCTTCTTCCCAGCCTTGCCCTTCCTCAATAGCATCGTCCCGCTCTTGACTAAGGTCCTCATTCTGCTGGGTTAAAGTCTGCACCAACTCTTGTAACGCCGCGATGTCAACACGGCTTTTCTTCTTCGCCTTCTTCAGACGATGCAACTGATTATGCTGTTCATTTAGTCGCTTGATTGTCGGAAAGAGCACATTGCAGAGTGAGCTGTGAGCACTCTCGAAATGGTCTCCACGGCTTGTGCTCTCCTTGAGCATTGCGGCGAGATGCTCCGTATGAACAGCTTGGCTGTCCATCACGGCGTTTCCCGCCCTCATCTGGAAGCTGAGGTTTGCCTCCGAGGGGTTGTACCTTGGGCAACTCGGGTCCGTTGCCTCCAGGTACCGCTCTTCCCACACATGATGAGCCCGTCCCTCCACCGGAAAGAGCGTGTATGGAGTTGCCTCCATAGCCTTCACGTGTAGTTGGCAGAAACGTGACATGGTGTCACGGGCTGCCACTTGACACATCCCTTCCGGTTGTCTACCTCTCACCGTGACGGTGAACGGCACCCAACCGGGTGGCGTAGGTCCTGCAGGGACATCGACATGGATTGTCCATGTCTTGTTTCCCTCCTCGCCTTCTTCCTTGGAGAAGTACTGCGGCATCTGGTTGTACCCGAAATATTGAAGCATCTGCCTCAATGCTTCTGGATAGCCGCTGCGGTGAGAACAGTGGGACACCACCCACCGTTCTCCAACTGTTTATCTGCTGTCATCTGTAAAAATATATTTGAGAAATGTAAAATATTTATTTAAACAGTAAACCATTGAGTTATAACATAAGACATGTCATTGAACCCATAAAACTTAGAAACATAGTCCAAATTTAACCAAAGTTGATTGCTGATCTGCTGTTCAACATGACAGCCCTGACCAGTTTCCATTTCAACCTGATTTAGGCCATGCTAAAGCAAAACCAATTCTGGAGCTCAACATCAAAGTTAAAGGTTTGGCCTAAGATCTGTCATGGTTCAGAAGTTATGAGATGTCAAAGTTAACAGGATTTCTGGAGAAAATTGGAGAGCACCTCCCTGCTTTAGGTACTGTTTTGATCAATGAATTCCAGTTAATTATGCTCCCAATCTGACAAAACTTTCTGTTACAAAGTTTTAACCCATCTCATAAGCTTTCCAGAAACACCTCATTTTCTATTTTTAGAATTTTATGCAGTAAGTTATACTCAATTTACAGAGAGTTTACAGAGAGTCTTTGCCCTGCCCTGTTTTCTGGACAGTTTCAACTCTACTGCATTTTTCGATTGGTTAAGTGTTGAAACACCTCTGGACATCAGCAGGAAAGTTGTAAAGCTTTTCCGAAGCTTTACGGAAATGTATCATATGACCCCAACCTCGAAAGAACTCAACCTCTAACCTCTGATTAACTTCACCCTTGATTTAGCTGAAAACAGAGTGCTCTGTCCTTAACAACCTATAAGTTGAAAACTTGTTAACTTTGAATATCCTGATTAAGGGAAGAGGTTACAGCAACGTTTTACTTCTCCAGATTAAAACTTTCAAGTTTTACAATGAAGTTGTTCATTTAGTGGGGTGTGACGTCGATGCGTCACCAGATCATGTCCGTACTACGTCCTCACAAAGAAAAACCTATACCGGACTTAGCCAACTTCGTTAGTTCAGTGGCACTAAGCGTCTCTCGCACACGGATGCTACACGTCTACGTTTCGTGGTTAGACTACCTGCAAATAACTCAAGCAATTGTCAGACTCGGCTGCACATCTGTGGGGACCACCCCGTGGTTCACCCACTCCAGGATCGCATAGGGTGGTGCCGTACGATGCGGCACCCAACAGCACACACGAAAAGAATAAAGAACAACATACAAACTTTTATTTGTTATAAAACAGCGGAAGTATTTTACAAAACCTATTCAAACAGTGGAAGTAATATACGTATAAAGAACAACATACAAACTTCCTAGCTATGCAAAAGTGCAGCCGTCCAGCCCGGGGACGCTACACACTAGCAGCATGGAACCGGAGATCACACGGCGTGCAGGGCTCCAGCTCGGCCGTGTACCCCGACGGGGGCATCGCCTCGTCCTCGGAACCTTCCTCATAACTCTCACCTGCACACAGCTCAAATATTGCTACCGTGAGCACGAAGGCTCAGCAAGTCTTAACCGTCAACCCTAGGCTTGGAACTCTACGTGCAAGGATGTGTAAAGTAGGAAAGGACTTTGCAATAATGACACGCCTATAAGTTGATCCTTACTTTCAGTTTTTATAGCAGCAGATTCATGTGCCTTAGGCAGCCCTCACATCGGAAGTCCACAATCAAACAAGAAACGCTTTCCTCCGATGTGGTGATGCCCAAAGTGGAATATCAACTTAATTAGCTCTATAACTACAGCAATCAAGGTATTCAAGACATTAATAGATCAATACAGCATTTTCACTTTGCTTATTTCACTTCTTACTACATCACAGCGCAGTGAACAAGCGGGTACTCAAATAACCGTGAGGGACGGTGATTGCAATCAAGACACACCCGGATAACACGTCACATACACACACTTTCAGAAGCGTGATTCCACACCCCTTCCTACTTGTTGTATGCGACAACCTTTCAAAGGCAACCCAAATGCCGAACCGGTCCATCCGTAACGGGTAGGATGTCCCCGCGTGGAGCGTGACTGTGCCCACTGGCAGATTTACACCTTGCTACCCTCAACCCACTCCTATTTACGGTTGGGTAAGCCTCGGCACCCAGGTTAACCAATTACATCGGTTTCCTGGTTCCCATATGCCAGTATGCATCCGGTACTGTTTGATACTTGTCCAGCAGGGACGCACACGGACGGTCCTCAACCGACGCCAACAGGGCTACGCACGTGAGACCTCTGCTCACTGCTTCCTATCCCCCCTGCTGGGTCTCATTTTCATAGCTTAAGCCATTTGCTACCTCTTTTCATCCCGTGTAATAGGTACTATCTCGCGAGTAGCTTCCACCCACTCGACTTCTACCGAGATCCTAAACATTAGCATGACATTCTCTACTCATCGAGTCTGTAAACTACCCAACCCACCATAGGAGTCAAGAGCCTATGCAATTGGGGTTTCAATCACCCTAACTCTAATGCATACATTTCAACCTAGACATAAGTGATACAAATGAAAAACTTTATAAAAGGTACTTAAGTGCAAACCGGGGCTTGCCTGGTTGGGTGTTAAAGGGAAAGTCAGCTTCTGGTGGGAGGACGTCCAAAGGCTCCAGTGCGTCCTCAACTTCAGTCACTAAATGAAATGTAGCAAAATAGATGTATAAGTATTAAGGCTTTATAAGAATTGAATTACTATTCATAGCTATTGCTATTTAGGATCCTTAATTGGCTTTGGGATTTTTACAGTGGATACTATACCCTCTAAGGATGATTTGAGCCAAATTTGGAGACATGTCATTGCATAATGTTGTCTTTAAAATTCCTACAAGTACAATGCTTCTCTGAATTGTGAGCCCAAATTAGGAGCTTTGAAATAGCTAGACATGGAAGATCTGATTAGGGCAAGTCTCCATGGTTCTAACAAAATTGGTTTCACCATTTTTGAAGCTACCATCAGAGAGATATGAATTTTTGAAGTTTGGACAGGAGTGCTGAAATAGTTTCTGTTTAAATTGGAATTCCCAAATAAAGGCTGAACTTGGGAAGGTAATTTGACCTAGCAAATGAACTCCACTGAAGCCCAAATTTTTACTGGAGATCAGTATCTATGAAGAGGATTTGCTGCCCAAATTTGGGAATATTTCATAAAGAATTGCTCCTGTAATAAATCCCTAAAGGATTTACTAAAACAATTCTACAGAAATTCCTGGGCACTTTCATAGCCAAAAATTGGTTTCTCTGTGAAGTACTCCTCATGAGGAATCCAAAAAAATTGGCCTCACTATTTTTGGAGTTTTCTACACAAAGTTATGGGCTTGCAAAGATCAGCTGATTGCTGGAATTATTTCCCTAATAGAAACTTCAAATAATTGGAACTGGGCCCACTGTTTTAATTCGGACCAGTCAGATTTTGGCAACACTGGGGGCTACGGGGTTATTCCCGCGCGGCCGCACCGGATCCGGTGCCCCAGACCGATCCCCGCGCGTATACGGAGGCTGACCGGTGGGACCTGGCCCTCCTTCGTCTTCCTCGCGCTGCCCGCGCCTCCCGCGGCGTCGCACGCCGGCGAGGCTCGCCGGGACGGGGTTCCTGTGGTCCAAACATCGTCAAACTCGCCGCCTGTGAGTTCTACACCGTGCTGAACACGATGGTGGGGTCAGGAGCCGATGACAACGGCCGGAAAGATGCTTGCACCGGCGACCATGTCGAACCTTACTTCGGCGACCTCGCTCTCCCTCAACAGTGGGTCTTTCGGGCTAGGGTTTGCTCCAAAAGCACCAGTGTCCCATGGACAACATCGACCCATAGCTCGCTCTCCATGAAAACCACCGGAGAGGGGACCTCACCGGCGACCCGAGCCTGCAAAACACCGGCGGCGACAAAAACTCGAAGAACTCCTTCAGTTCTTGATGGTTTCCGGCACCGTTTGAGCGAGAAGGATCGCAGGGATCTAACAAAGCTTGTCCTAGACCAGGATGAGCTCTAGCTATCGCAACACGAAGAATTTGATTGTAGACCGAGGAGTGTTGCTATGAACTAGGGTTTGGTAAAACCCGAAATTCTAACTACCCGGTTGATCAATCATCCTAAGGCTTTCGGTAACACGATCTACAGACAACAACACACCTTTCTTGTGCAGGGAAGAGGCAGTGAAGCTGGCCGTAGCGTGGGGTCCACGGTGAACCGAACGGGGTTCCGTCGAGCACCTCCGATCGCCGGCGCCAATCTCTGGTTTGCGCGTAGCACGAGCTAGGAAGCTTAGGGAAAAGAAAGGTGGAGGCTGGAGCACTCTCTTGCACTTCTTTTTGCTGTTTGGGGCTCGATCATCCGAGCTCGGGCGAGCGTGGGCAAGGGAGTAAACAGCGACGGCGCTGAGGCGGTTTCTCGCGGGAGAGAACGAAAGGAGCTGCGAGTAACCGAGGGAAAACGAAGACCGACTTCGTTGCTGCGACCAGGGGTGATGAAGCGGATGGCGATCGAGGAACCAGGAGGTGGCGCGGTGGAATTCCTCGGGAGCGGGTTTCACCGGGCGCTGGCGGCCTCTCGGCGATCAGCCAATGAAAACAGAGGCGGTAGCTCTGTTGGGAGGCTGACTGCTGGGCCCCACCTCCCTCTCTTTTAATCCAATATTTCCCTGATATTTTACCCCAGCAACTCAACATTTAAGGCTAGACTTTCACCCCAAGTAAGGTTTGAATTTGCTGAATTCAAATGGTTTGAATTCTGGTGTAAAATTTGAATTGTGTTTGACCCTTTGAATTTGAAATGGAGTTTGAATTCTCCACTTGGGTTTGTCCCAAACACATAGCAAATCAGCCCCAAAATTTCCAATTTTTGGCATGTCTGCTCATTCAAAGGTGGAGAAACACATTTGTGAAACCAACTTTTCAAATTGAGGGAATTGGAATTTGAAACTGTATTTGAAATTCAGATTAGAGGGCTTTTCCTTTTAATCCCAAACAAATATGAAAACTCCTCCAAATAAGCTGAAATTTGGAAGGGTAAATATTTGGGCTATGAAGATCCAAGTTAGGGATTTAGATCTCCATGTTTGGAAGTTTTGGGAAGTCTAAACCCTCACTTTGAACTTACCCCATTATAATTCAAAGTTTTAATTCCCCTCATTTTTCATAAGTGTACATGAGCTGAATTTTCTTGCTACCACTCTTGGGGATTTTACATCCCTCCCCCCTTAAAAAGAATCACGTCCCGAGATTCCAAAGTAAAAGTAAAGCGGGGAGAACTTTACCGGGTATATGATGATAGCAAGTCCGGATAATACGTTCGTAAATAGTCCTTGTGGCACGAGTCTTTTCATCGATGATCCGGATTGGATACTCCGTGTACGTGAGGTCCGGTTGAAGAACTTCTATGTCTTATGTGCGGATTTCAGCCGAGGGTTTGAGGCACTTCCTCAGCTGAGAGATGTGGAAGACGTTGTGAATGCCTGCGAGCGACGCTGGTAACTCCAGGCGATAGGCCACGGGTCCTCATCTTTCAACGACGGCGAACGGACCAATGAACCGTGGCGCAAGTTTACCCTTCACTCCGAAACGGTGAACTCCCTTCATCGGAGACACACGGACATAAACATGGTCCCCGATGTCGAAGTGGAGAGGGCGGCGTCTTTTATCCGCATAGCTTTTCTGACGAGATTGAGCAGCCTTGAGGTTGGCTTGTATTACTCGCACTCGTTCTTCAGCCTCATTCACAAGTTCAATGCCGTAGATGACTCGTTCGCCGGACTCGCACCAGTTGAGAGGTGTGCGGCATTTCCGGCCGTAGAGAGCTTCATACGGCGCCATCTTGATGCTTGCTTGATAGCCATTGTTGTAAGAAAATTCCGCCAACGGCAAATGATCGTCCCAATTCTTGCCGTGGTGGATGGCACAAGCGTGTATCATGTCTTCAAGCACTTTATTCACCCGTTCAGTTTGACCATCTGTCTGCGGGTGATACGCGGAGCTTCGGATCACTTTGGGTCCCCAACGATGCGTGCAGATGTTCCCAAAACCAAGAGACAAACAGCGCACCGCGATCTGAAATGATGGAGCGGGGAACACCGTGCAAACATAAGATCTTCGCAATGTACAGCTCCGCATATTGCTTGGCCACGTACTTTGTATGTACGGGGATAAAATGAGCTGACTTGGTTAGTCGATCAACTATCACCCAAATCGAGTCATGTTTATGAGACGTGAGAGGTAAACCAACAATGAAGTCCATGCTGATATCCTCCCACTTCCATGCCGGAATGTTCAATGGTTGCAGTTGTCCTGCTTTACGCATATGGTCGGCTTTCACCCGCCGACACGTATCACATTCGGATACGTATTTTGCGATTTCTCTCTTCATCCGTGTCCACCAAAACCTGGTTTTCAGATCCTGGTACATCTTGTTGCTGCCCGGATGAATAGAATACTTGGACAAATGAGCCTCGTCCAAGATTTTCTTCCGAAGCTTCATGTCACGGGGTACCACTATACGGTCTTCAAAGCATAGCGTGTCGTGTTCATCTCTTCGGAAGCATTTCATTTCGCCATTCTCCATCCTTCTCCAAATGTGCGACATTCCCATGTCCTTCCTCTGAGCTTCCATAATCTCCTCTCTTATGGTTGGGATGAGAGCAAGATTATATAACGCCCCATATGGAACCAAGTACAGACTCGGCTCTTCCTCTTCAAGTGGGGTGATGGACAGACTGTTGACATGGGATTTGCGGCTTAAGGCATCGGCAACCACGTTTGCCTTCCCGGGATGGTAGTGAATCTCGATCTCATAGTCTTTGATCAGTTCTAGCCATCTCCGTTGCCGCATATTCAACTCCTTTTGAGTGAAGATATACTTCAAACTCTTGTGGTCAGTGTAGAGGTGCACTAAGTTCCCAAGCAAATAGTGCCTCCACATCTTCAGGGCCAATACCACAGCAGCAAGCTCGAGATCATGAGTCGGATAGTGCTGCTCGTGGTTACGGAGTTGACGTGAGCCATAGGCGACCACTCTTCCTCCTTGCATCAATACACAGCCAAGCCCGATACCGGACGCATCACAATATACGTCGAAGGGCTTGGTTGTATCCGGTTGAGCTAACACCGGGGCTGTTGTAAGATGCTTCACTAATGCCTAGAAAGCTTCTTCACGAGCTGAGCTCCAAATATATTTGATCCCCTTCTTCAACAGTTCAGCCATCGGCTTAGCAAGCTTGGAAAAATTTGGTATGAATCTCTGATAATATCCTGCTAACCTGAGGAAACTCCTGACTTCATGGACTGATGTGGGGGACTTCCATTTCAGCACTTGTTCGATCTTTCTTGGATCAACTGCAATGCCTTCTGCAGAAATGATATGACCAAGGAATGGCACTTGGCTGATCCAAAACTCGCACTTGCTGAACTTGGCATAAAGCTTATGGTCTCTTAATCGTAGAAGTATGATATGCAAGTGTTTGGCATGTTCTTCTTCAGACTTTGAGTAGATCAAGATGTCGTCTATGAACACCACCACAAACTTATCCAACTCCGACATGAACACTGAGTTCATAAGATACATGAAGTGTGCCGGGGCGTTGGTGAGACCAAAGGACATGACGAGGTATTCATACAACCCATATCTCGTCGAGAAGGCCGTCTTTGGAATATCTTCCGCTCGGATCTTGACTTGATGATACCCTGAGTGAAGATCCATCTTTGAAAACACACTTGCACCAACAAGTTGATCGAATAATATATCGATGCGGGGCAGTGGATATTTATTCTTGATGGTGACGGCGTTGAGAGGTCGGTAGTCCACACACAACCTCAAGGTTTCATCCTTTTTCTTCACAAACAGTGCCGAGCATCCCCATGGCGAGGAACTCGGTCGAATGAAACCCTTCTTCATCAAATCGTTGAGCTGCTCCTTCAGTTCAGCCAGCTCATTCGGAGCCATTTTATATGGTCTCCGTGATATCGGCGTTGTCCCAGGTACAAGTTCAATCTTGAACTCGACATCTCTTTCGAGTGGCATGCCCGGAAGATCATCTGGAAGGACATCCGGGTATTCACGGACCACACGAATATCCACAAGTTTCGTGGCTTCCATGTTATAGGTGGCCAGAGCTTCTTGAACCGAACGGTCAAGAATAAGAACATGTGGTTCATGAAGTGGAGAGTTTAAACGAACCACACGTGGAATGATGTCAAGAACAGCACCATGGCGATGTAGCCATGACATTCCTAAAATGACATCAAGTTTTTCACTCTCTAACATGATCAGAGAAGTCGGATATAGATTCCCACCCAACTGTAATGGTGCTCTATAGACCATTCTATCAGCTGTTATTTTCCCACCCGGAGAACATATCAAATATGAATTATTTGTGGGAATGATAGGCAGTTGATATAATAACATAAGACTGACTTATGAAATTATGGGTGGCACCGGAGTCAAAAAGTATGACTACGGGATGATCTAGGTAAGAGAACGTACCCGCGAGGACGGGTTCGCCTTCCGGCACGTCTTCGATAGCTAAGTGGTGGACGTTGCCGGGTTTTGGTGCTGGTTTCTTGGGCTGGTTGCGGGGCTGATTAGCACCCTGATATGGTGCTGCACCCCTGCCCTGTCGCGGCTCGGGGCAGTCCCTCGAAATGTGCCCGACACGGCCACACGTATAGCACGTGTAAGGTGTCAGGGTCCCGCCGACTTGAGGACGGAATCCCGGTGTACGCTGTTGAAACTGAGGCGCACGCGGGACCATCCTTTGCTGCTGCTGTTGCTGTGGTGGATACGTCGGTCGAAAGCCCGGCGCATTATATTGCCGACCGCGAAACTGAGGCGGTCGCGCCGGTGGCTGCCATCTCTGACTGGATGGTGAGCGATACACCACGCGGTATTTCTGCGGCGTTCCACCACTGCTGCTCGTCAGCTCGCTGCGTTTCCTCTTGTCAGAACCGCGCTCGCGCTGAGCATTCTCTTGTAGAATCGCGGCATTGACGAGGTCGTTGAATGTGCCATGATTGCTTTGGGCGAGATGGTCCTTCATCTTGGAATTCAGGCCCCGGAAGAACGCATTGCGCTTGTTGTCTTCCATCCCCACAAATCCTGCCGCATACTGCGCCAGCCGGTTAAATAACCTGGAGTACTCATGAGCACTCCTCTCGCCTTGCCGTAACACCAGGAACTCCTGGAGCTTCATTTCCATCACACCGGGAGGTATGTGATAGGCGCGGAACGCCTTCCGAAACTCCGTCCATGTGACGGCATGGCTAGCCGGTAAGGAGGCGGTGTAGTTCGCCCACCAGGTACAGGCTTCTCCTTGAAGCTGTTGCGCTGCATACAGCGCCTTCTGGTGTTCGGTGCATCGTAGCAGCCTGAACTTTGCCTCCAGAGTGCGGATAAAGCTGTCCGCCTCCAAAGGTTCTTCGGCCTCCGTGAAGACCGGTGGATGGGTCACCATGAATTCTGAATTTGAACTTTGTTAGGGCTGGCGTTGCCCATTGTCTTGGCGTCCTCCCTGATGGGACGCATTCTGCTGCACTAGCATCCGCAGCAACTCGGTTTGCTCGTCACGCGAGCCGAGCACTGCGGCGAGAACCTCCGCCAGGTTTCTTGGAAGTTCTGGCGGTGGAGGAGGTGGTTGCTGCTGCGTCGTGGTTTGCTCCGGAGGTGGAGACTCATCACCACGAACTTGACTCGGACCTCCGTCCTCTTGCGTTAAACATGTCCGCACCATTCTGCATTCAGACCATTCAAACGATCAGCACATGTTGGTTTATTTCATCCAGTCTATACAATAGTGATGCGACAATGGAATAAATAGTATGCATAACAGTCACACATGTGGATAAAGTATAAACTTTATGCAACATATACATCACTGGACCGTGTCACACGATCGAGTTCCAAAGTATTGAACTTTATGGGTTAAAAGTTCATTTCGACCATCGGGGTCACCACGGGATGTTAAGTGTGTTAGCATGCGTAATTCCTCGCTATTGTACTGGACCCAAACATGTACTAACTCGAAGTGATATGTTAATGCATCAACTCTTCGACTCCAACTCGCTGTTTTACAACAGCCACTGGACGTCGAACGGTGAAACTAAGTGTTTTGGTCGAAATACAGAAAATTCCAGAGAGCTTTTGGTCTGCCCTGTTTCTGGGCAGTACCTACTCATCTTAGATTTTCATCCATTTGGAGGGAGATTTTGTTCTGGATCTCTACAGAAAAGTTGTAGAGGACTTCAAAACCTTTCCAGAATGGTATCCCACACCTCCATTGGTTCAACAAATCTTAGGTTATGCCCTGTTCAAGTTCAGAAAAATTTTCTGCCGAAAACAGGGGAGATTATTCCTAAGTTTTTGAGACCGAATCTATACTCCCAATTGACTCTTAGCTCAATATAGGAGTTTACTAACCCCTAAATGGATTCCTAAACTTCATTTTGACTCTTTTCTTTGAAAATAAACTTTTATGCAGTTGGTACTACGTTTCCTCACCAAAGAAAAATCCTAAACCGGTATTCCGGCATATACGTGTCCAATGGTGGAACTAAGAACGTCACTCACAAACGGTTTCTAAACGTCATGCACTAACGTGGTTAGTGTACCTGCAGCAGAACACACAATGGTCTCTGGCATTTCAGGCAGTTCTATATCATAATAAAAACATACGGTCCGTATCATTGTCATACGGATCGTCCTTGAGTCAAGCCACGTCTCAAGGTACATGGTCGTGTTTTCACACCACACGACGGGGAACCCGAGTAGAGCGCGAACGGGTCGTCATGGTTGGGAATTTTATCAACCCAACGGATACCACCTACTGCCTCATGACCGTTGAGGCACGCCGATGGCGAGCGCTGCGTATGGCCCTTTGAACATTGAACGTTCAAGAGTTGCATACTATCGTGTTGCTTACCACACGATGGGGTATTCTCACTTTTTCCTAAAGCACGCTGGAGAACAGCGTTTTCATATGGTCTCAGAACCATGGAAAAGGTTCAGAGACTCATATTAACTACCGTGGCAAGCCACGTTATAACCTTCCATATTATTACTCGTATGGCAAGTTACCGCAATTGATCTGCCTGCGGTGGCGTACCTCACCTCTTACCTGATGTCGGAGCGTCGTTACAGAATGTATAACACATAAGTTAACTTTTCCACCTTAGTAACTACTACTATCATAGACCTTATGTGGGCTTAAAGACTAATCCTCACTCGACTACTTCTAAATTTTAAAAAATAGGCTCTTTTCGAGCGTGCTATTCCCAATGCGGCTCTGATACCACGACTGTGGGGACCACCCCGTGGTTCACCCACTCCAGGATCGCATAGGGTGGTGCCGTACGATGCGGCACCCAACAGCACACACGAAAAGAATAAAGAACAACATACAAACTTTTATTTGTTATAAAACAGCGGAAGTATTTTACAAAACCTATTCAAACAGCGGAAGTAATATACATATACAGCCTCTCATCCTAGCTATGCAAAAGTGCAGCCGTCCAGCCCTGGGACGCTACACACTAGCAGCATGGAACCGGAGATCACGGCGGCGTGCAGGGCTCCAGCTCGGCCGTGTACCCCAACGGGGGCATCGCCTCGTCCTCAGAACCTTCCTCATAACTCTCACCTGCACACAGCTCAAATATTGCAACCGTGAGCACGAAGGCTCAGCAAGTCTTAACCGTCAACCCTAGGCATGGAACTCTACGTGCAAGGATGTGTAAAGTAGGAAAGGACTTTGCAATAATGACACGCCTATAAGTTGATCCTTACTTTCAGTTTTTATAGCAGCAGATTCATGTGCCTTGGGCAGCCCTCACATCGGAAGTCCACAATCAAACAAGAAACGCTTTCCTCCGATGTGGTGATGCCCAAAGTGGAATATAAACTTAATTAGCTCTATCACAGCAATCAAGGTATTCAAGACATTAATAGATCAATACAGCATTTTCACTTGGCTTATTTCACTTCTTACTACGTCACAGTGCAGTGAACAAGCGGGTACTCAAATAACCGCGAGGGACGGTGATTGCAATCAAGACACACCCGGATAACACGTAACATACACCCACTTTCAGAAGCGTGATTCCACACCCCTTCCTACTCTGTTGTATGCGACAACCTTTCAATGGATTCCCAAATGCCGAACCGGTTCATCCGTAACGGCTAGGAGGTCCCCGCGTGGAGCGTGACTGTGCCCACCGGCAGATTTACACCTTGCTACCCTCAACCCACTCCTATTTACGGTTGGGTAAGCCTCGGCACCCAGGTTAACCAATTACATCGGTTTCCTGGTTCCCATATGCCAGTATGCATCCGGTACTGTTTGATACTTGTCCAGCACGGCCGCACACGGACGGTCCTCAATCGACGCCAACAGGGCTACGCACGTGAGACCTCTGCTCACTGCTTCCTATCCGCCCTGCTGGGTCTCATTTTCATATCTTAAGCCATTTGCTACCTCTTTCGTCCCGTGTAATAAGTACTATCTCGCGAGTAGCTTCCACCCACTCGACTTCTACTGAGATCCTAAACATTAGCATGGCATTCTCTACTCGTCGAGTCTGTAAACTACCCAACCCACTGTAAAGGTCCCAAAATGTGAATACAAGGAAACATGAGTTTGCACAAATGTTGGAGTCATGTGTATGAAAAAGGGGCTTAGTTGAAACTTTTTCCCACATATGATGACATAGGTGAGATTTCTTCTAAACAAACTTAGGGTTACTGCATGGATGGACCACATGTAGATTAAAACCCCAGAAATGAAGGGCTCAAGTGCAAGGGAAGGGTTTAAAAAAACAGTGATGAACTAAATGTAGATTCAAACTTCAAGTGAGAGGAAGACACAATGGAAATTCAAAACTGTTTGTGCCCAAACTATTGTTTGCAGCAGCTAACACAAGAATCAAGTGGCATATTTGGATTCCTTAGGTCCAAATTAGTGGGGAGGCAAAGTTTCAGTAATTTTTGAAAAGATTTGCAGCCCATTTTCCAAAGGGAGTCAAATGTGCAAAGAATTCAAATGAACATTTGAATTTGCATGGAATTTGTCCAAACTTGTCAAATGAGCTCAGTTTCCAATTTTCAAACAATTGGGTTGGATAAGTGTTAAACTTTGGAGATATTTTTTTGGAAAAGAGGTACTGAATTGTGGGGCTCACATGTCATAGGAATGAGGAGACTTAACACTTAAGTTTTCTCTCTGTTCCTCACTCCACCGAGGTGTAACCCCGGGGCGACACCGAGCGGCCGCCCCCGTCGACCGAGGCTCCACCTCCTTCTCCAGCTAGCGCCGACCTGATCTTTACCCCGGGACCAGCTGCAGCAAGTTGCCGTCTTCGTTTTGATCGCGCGCTGGCTGTTCTTCTCGCGCGCAAACAGCAACCGGCGCTCACCGCCACACTCCTTTCTCCCCGATCGCCAGCCCCAACCAAGCCTCGGTTGTGCAAGCCGGCAGTACAGAAAAGCAGCGCCTGCGCCTGCTCTACCACACCAGCCCGGCAACACCGAAGGCCCTAGCCTGCGGCGCGCACAATTCGGCAAATGGCGCCGAGAAACAGAGCTGTCCGGCAGAGAACCGGAGCTGGTCTCACGTGGACAGCCCCACCGAGAGCTTCTCAGGCCCGAGCTAGAGCACCCTCGGATGCGCTGGGAGCCCCTGATGCTCGTCCCCGAAGCTTAAGCCATGAGATGATCTACCGGGCTCGAATTTGGGAAAAGATCGCCGTCGGGCACCATCCGACCTTCTGATACGGTAATACCAAATTCGATCGTCCCTCTCGTTCTTAGGCCGTGAAACCTTGCACACAGGACCGCCACTAAACGGCGATGAGTAGTCCTTCACAACCCTAGTTGGAAAGATGCACATAGACCGCATGAAATCCAGAATTTCCGACCTCAAACGCGGAGGAGGTTTCGGGTGCACGGTGAGACACCAGTAGCCACCGGTCCCGAGCAGTTTTGAGGCTAGGTCGAGCATCCCCATGGTCCACTGGTGCTGTAGCGCCGTTCCACCGAGGTCTAGGCAGGCTAGGATGACCGGGCGACGTTATCGAACCGGTCCAGAGCCGCCGCGCCGTGGCCAGCTAGGTTAGAGCCATCGCCGGCCGGGGAAGAGGGTTCCATCGTGTTCAGCACGTGAAATAAGGCCCTAGCGGTGAGGGAGGGCTCGGGGGATGGCCGGGAGGCCGGAATCCGTCGAACTCCGGCGAGCCCGGCGGCGCGCGGGCGCGGGTGCCGGAGGTAGAAGCCGACCCGGTGGGTCCCGCCTGTCAGCGACCGGGAGTCGGAGTTCTAATCGGCTGTGGCACGGGGATCGCGTGTGGAGGCACGGGAAATACTCAGTAGCCCCGTGTGCCTTGCCCCGACGCGTGACACCTGTCCCCAGACCCACAGCCAGTATTTGAACATTTTGGGGAATTTCAGTTTTCAGTTCAAACTCTGAATAGCTACAACTTTGGGTAGGAGAATCCAAAAATTTTGAAACAATTTCGTTGGATTCCTCTGATAGAGTACTATCCAAATATGAAACCCAATTTGTATGAAACCCTTTATTTAATTCTGTAAAATTCTTTAAATCTTTCTAGCAAAAGAATTTTAGAGGGGGATTGGTTAATCCAGAAATCCTCAAATTTTGCCAGAATAGTCTTTAGGGTATTAGTGAACACCTGTAAAATTCTCAACTCATTTGGAGTTGATTTAGTTAGGTTAATTCTGATTTTAAGTTTCTGTATTCAAATGAATGCAGAAACAATTTCAGAGAATTTCCAAAACTTGGAAATTCAGTTCTTGCCATTCCTTAGCTCCAAAAATGTTAGAAAAATTCATGCAAACTCTATGAGCTATAATTGAAATTGTAGTTCACTAATTTTTGCATGGACATGGGTGTGACTTCAGAATTTATTCTTCTTTGCTTAATTGCTTAGAAAATTATTCTGAACAAACCACTCAATGAAAAGTGCTAATTTTTGGTCCAGAGGATTTTCTTGTGACAAGGAACTCACATGAAAATTCTCAGCTCCATTGGAGCCTTGGATCATCCCTGTGCTTTTAACCTCTTTAGGTGATCAATATAGAAGAGGGGGAAAACTACTTAGCATTTAATCATGTGTTTAGATCCAAACCTATACCACTAGCACCAGTGTCATTTTAAATTCTTAAACAGAGTTCCAGTTTTTGAAAACTTGTTATTAGGACTTGTAGCAAAGTCTTTACAATTAAACGATATGCATATTCATCACGTGTAGTATCTACGTGGAGGAGTTGAAGTCATCGGAGTAGAAATCAAGGAAGGAGGAAAGAGGTTGATCAAGCACCAAGTGGTCTTCACTAACTGCATATATATATATAATCCACCTGCAAAACAAAGGCAAGCCCCGGTTTGCATCAAATTTACAAGTTTTATTTGTATACACTTCATACGTCTAGCATTTTATTTATTCCATTACGTCTAGATGGTATGAAACTCCAAATGCATGCCCCAGAAAACCCTGGAGTTTAATGTAGGATATGTTATCAATGAATTATAACTTCTGTTCTCAATAAAAGTGAATTAAAAGAGGCATAACTCGAGTAGGCATATTCCTACTCGTGAAATGGGATTAAGGGGGGATCAATCGGAAGAGTTGGGAATTGATCCTCATAGTTGGGAATGGAGACCGGGCAGTGGATGGAAGGTCAAGGACGTGGTCCTGTGAGCCTAGTCTATGTCTGAGTCGATTAAGGACCGTTCTCGTGTGCGGCCCCGCTGGACAAGTTTGAGATGTGTACCGGATGCATACTGGCAATATGGGACCCAGGAAACCGATGTAACATGTTAACCTGGGTGTCGAGGCATACCTCACCGTCTGATGCCGATGCTGAAAGGATAGAGAATTCGGCTCTACGAGGGTTTGCCGTATAGAGACTTAATCCCAGTCGGTGGGACCGGCTCGACATTTGGGTGTCGTGTGAAAGGTTGCCACGTATGACGTCAGTGATGGTTGCTGTGTGCAACGTCGAGTACGGGCGTACGTGTCGTGTCAGCCGGGTGTTTTTGATTGCAATCACCGTCGCTCGCGGTAGTGAGCATACTTGTACACTGAGTCGTGACGTAGTAATAAAGTGGGAAACGTTTAATATGCTTTGTGAGTAATCCTCATAATGGAGATGAGGAAAGATCAATACTCCACTAAATTTACTTTCCACCTTGGGCTAGGAGCGTCGAGGCAAGGCGTTTCTTGTTTCATTGTGGAGTCTCGACGGTAATGGCGCAAGGTCTGTATGAGTCTAGGGTAGCTCACTAAAGTTACTTTCACCTCGGGCAAGTGACATCGAGATGAAGCGTTTCTTGTTTGATTGTGGAGTCGCGATGTAAATTGCGCGAGGGCTATAAAAGTTGCTTAAAACTTGAAGTAAGGACTCCCCTTTAGCTCAAGTTGGTCGTTTGTGCAAATTTCTATAATCAGCCCTCCATTTTCATCATGTAGAGTTTCATGATTAGGGTGACGGGTCAGTCTTGCTGAGCTTCGTGCTCACAGATACTGCACAAGTTGTTTTGCAGGTAATAACTGTATGCTGAGATGTATGGGTGCCTGATGAGACTCGGAACTCTCCGAGGGGTGAACTCATGGCAATCCCTGCCGCTGCTATTGTAATAGTGTTGCTAGCGAGAAGGGTCCGCGGGCTGGAAACCTTCTCTGTTGCTTAGCATAGGTATGAGACGTGAGTTGTAATAGTCTTCCGCTGTAGTTTATTTTGAGAAGTATTTGTAAAATTTACACTTTGTAAGTTTCCGGTTGTTTTATGTAATATGATGCTTTATTATGTGTGCTGTTGGGTGCCGCATCGCACGGCACCACCCAATGCGATTCCCGGGCGAGGTGTCCCGTCCCCGTGAGTGATCGGGACAGCGGGGTCCTCACAGCGTGGTATTAGAGCCGCATTGGTAATAGTGCATGGAATAAGGGTCATATTACGACAAAGACTTAGGATACGGTGAGGAAACGGTATTAGGCCCACATAAGGAATATAATAGTATAGTTACTTAAAGTGGCATAACTAACTTATGTGTTATAATTCTGAATTTTGATTCTGTAACAACGCACCTACGTTCTGGTAAGAATGGTAAGGAATGCCACCGAAAGCGGTTCAATTTCGGTTAGCTCCCCTGACGAGGAAAGTGGTTCAGGGCTAGGTCTCACAGCTTGGTGTGAGACGTTAATATGAACTCTTGGACTCTTCATGTTCGTGAGCTCATATGAAACGCTGATCCCTAGCGTGCATTAGGCAAGTAAGTGGAGACCCCATCGCATGGTCAGTAACGCGATAGTGTGTTCATCTAGAAATAGCCCAGGAGGACATACGCAGCGCTTGCCATCGGCGTGCCCTGCAGGGCAGTAGGTGGTATCCGTTGGGTTGATAACATTCCCAATCGTGACAACCCGTTCATGATATACTCGGGTTCCCCGTCTTGTGGTGTTGAAACACGATCACGTACCTTGAGACGTGACTTAACTCAAGGACGGCCGTATGGCAATGATACGGGCGTTTGTATTTACTTTCAACTATAGAACTGCCTGGAATGAAACAACCCTTGAGTGCACCACTATTGAGTGTCTTCTGCAGGTACTAACCACGTACGTATCCCGTGTAGTACACGTGTGTGAGAGACCGTTTAGTGCGACTGATTATACGTATATACCGGTATAATCCGGTTTAGGATTTTCTTTTGGAGAGACAACGTAGTAGAGGCATTTTTCTTACGGTGCATCGACACCGTACCAAACATAATAACCTCTTCCCTATGAATAAATGAATCATGAGCTAACTTTCAACTAAAAATGGAAGTTTGAAACAAATATTAGTTACTGAACTCTTATTTTGAACTAAGATTCAAATGAGAGAGTGTCTAGGTTGTAAAGATTTCAAAAACAGAGTGCTCTGTTTCTGGCAGAAATTTTTGCTGGACTTTTACAGAGCATAACTCTGAGTATCTTTAACCAATTAAGGTGTATGATACAGTTCTGGAAAGCTTTTCAAGTGCTCTACAACGCTCTTGTAGACCTCCAGAGCAAAATCATAAGTTAATTTGGTGAAAAGTCCAGTTGAAGGTAAACTGTTCAGAACCAGGACAGTAGCAAAACCTCTCTGGACCTTTCTTTTTTTAAGCCATAACTTCCTTTAGAAAAATCCCTAGGGAGCCTGTGATACACCGTTGGAAAGATTATGAGCTATGCAACCTCGTTGTAGTTCAAAGGTTGTTCAGATTCTTGATGTACTTGTATGTACAACGGTGATAAAGTCAGCCACCTACAAAGGAGATGCTGACAAATCTTATCCAGGAAGTCTGTCAACTTTGAGCAATCATAACTTTTGATCCAGAAGTGATATGGAGGCATTTGGATACTCGTTGGAAATATATTAAAGTTAACTTTAACTTTGATATTCAACTTGAGTTACGAAAGTGCTTTTAACTGGATCAGAATCTGATCTGTTTGAAGACCAATCAGTCGGCTTGTAAATCCTTGCTGTTAGATACATCAGTTTGCGCTTAAATCATTTTGCTTACATGTTGAGGTTTCATTATCAGTGTTGCACTACTTTGTTTATGGAATAAATCCAGTGATAGTGTTGAACTGATAATGAACTCTTGCAATTGCAGAATGGTGTGAACTCGTTCCATGAGTGAGATGGGTGGTTCCAGTGGTGGTCGTGGTGATAACTCTCCACAGCGTGAGCAGCGAGCTCCGCAACAGAAGCCTCCACCAGGACCTTCACCCACGGTCACAATGGCGGACATTCTGGCCGCCATGACGGGTGAAAGCGATGAGCGAACCGACTTGCTCCGCACCCTAGTGATGAATACATCCCGTCAAGGGGGATGTCAAGACGAAGACTTGCGCCAACCTCAACTGAATTCCTATGTTGAGTTCTTGGCAACTCAACCACTGGTTTTCATTGAATCAGAGGATCCTCTGGTGGCGGATAGCTGGATCCGTACCATTGAATCTAAGTTCGGGTTGCTTCAATGCACCGAACAGCAGAAGGTTTTATACGCAGCGCAACAACTTCACGGGTCCGCCAGTGCATGGTGGGCAAATCAACTCGCCTCCTTACCAGATGGACATGGCGTTTCATGGGCAGAATTCCGGAAGGCGTTTCTCGCGTATCATGTTCCTTCCGGAATAATTCAGCGGAAACTCGAGGAGTTTCTGGCCTTAAAACAAGGAGGGAGGGGTGCATACGAGCATTTGCGAGTGTTCAACAAGCTGGCGCAGTATGCGCCTCAACATGTGAACACCGAAGCACAAAAGTGTGAATGGTTCTTCCGCAGCCTCAATCCCAAGCTAAAAGAGAGACTCGTTTTAGCTGATCGAAAGAACTTCAACGAATTGATGAGTGCTGCCATCATGGTTGAAGATTCTCAGCGGGAAGTTCAGGCTGAGAAAAGAAAGAACCATGTACCACCGGAGGGTAGCAGTAGTGCTCCTCAGAAATACCGGGTGGTAGACAGTACCTTGAACCGTAAGCTGATGCATCCGGCTCGATGACCCCAGCAATATTCCGATCGTTCGTCCCAATACTCTTAATTCGGACAGCTGCAACAACGGTATATGCAGCCACGTTATTCTGCTTCTCAAGTGTTCTTGCCACAGCAGAATACCACAATGCCCATGCACAGAGCAACCAGGAACCGGCTGAGAAACCATGCTTCACGTGCGGGTACTTGAGTCACATCAGCAGGAAGTGTCCAGAAAGGATACACCATAGAGAAACTACACCGGGGCGGGGTATAAATCAACCCCGTGCTCAGCTTCAAGGAACTGCACCAAAATCCGGGTGCATTTATCATACGGCTCTAGAGGATGTGCCAGATGGGGCACCTGTACTAGCGGGAATGTTCACCCTCAATGAACTGCCCGTGTTAATTTTATTTGACTCTGGAGCTACACACAATTTCATCAGCAGGTCATTTGTGTGCAAAGCTGAGCTCTCCACCTCTACACCGAAGGATCACTACCTTATCCGCTCACCGGGTGGAAATATAGCTGCTAATGAAGTAGTGATTAAAGCACCCTTGTGCTTAGGTGGAAACTTATATCCCACCACCCTCATTGTGTTAGAGGGGCAGAAGATCGACGTGATTCTAGGAATGGCATGGATGAACTACCATGGGGCTGTTCTTGATATTGGTCCATGGATTGTTAGTTTGGACTCTCCAATCTACGGTATCCAAACGCTCATACTTGAAGCCGTGGATTCTAAAAATCCAGTGGTGTACCACAGTGTGACCACGAAACTGGAGGATATTCCAGTGGTCCGTGAGTACCCATATGTGTTTCCCGACGATCTTCCAGGGATGCCGCCTGAGAGGGATGTGGTATTCAAGATCGAGTTAGCACCGGGAACCACACCAATATCTCGGAGGCCGTACAAAATGTCTCCGAAGGAATTAGCTGAACTGAAAGAACAGCTAAAGGACTTAATGGACAAAGGGTTCATCCGACCAAGCTCATCGCCATGGGGCTGTTCAGCCCTCTTTGTGATAAAAAAGGATGAGTCACTTCTATTATGTGTAGATTATCGGCCGCTGAATGCAGTGACGATCAAAAATAAATATCCGTTGCCGCGGATCGATATATTATTTGATCAGTTAGTGGGTGCCAAGGTATTCTCCAAGATGGACTTACGGTCTGGTTATCATCAGATAAAGATCAAAGCGGAGGATATACCGAAGACGGCCTTCTCGACTAGATACGGGCTCTATGAGTATCTAGTCATGTCTTTCGGGCTAACAAATGCACCCGCACATTTCATGTATCTCATGAATTCTGTATTCATGCCAGAGTTGGATCAGTTCGTCGTGGTTTTCATCGACGACATTCTCGTATACTCCAAATCGGAGGAGGAGCACACCAAACATCTCCATATTGTGCTCCAACGCCTACGAGAACATAAGCTGTATGCCAAATTCAGCAAGTGTGAATTTTGGATCAGCAAAGTACCATTCTTAGGCCACATTATTTCAGCAGAGGGTGTGGCTGTGGATCCAACTAAAATTGAGCAAGTCTTGAAGTGGGAGTCTCCAACATCTGTTCATCAAATCCGCAGTTTTCTGGGGCTAGCGGGTTACTATCGGAGATTTATTCCCAGCTTCTCAAAAGTGGCTAAACCAATGACAGAGTTGCTGAAGAAGAGCAGCAAGTATGTATGGACAGAGGCCTGTGAAGAGGCATTTCAAACATTGAAGAAACATCTCACAACGGCACCGGTGTTAGCCCAACCGGATACAACAAAGCCATTTGATGTTATTGTGATGCCTCAGGCATTGGACTTGGCTGCGTCTTAATGCAAGATAGACGCGTGATCGCGTATGGGTCTCGACAACTCCGCAACCACGAGCAGCACTACCCCACTCATGACCTAGAACTTGCTGCAGTGGTGCTTGCGTTGAAGATGTGGAGGCACTACTTACTTGGAAATTTAGTGCACCTCTACACCGACCATAATAGCCTCAAATATATATTCACTCAGAAGGATATTAATATGAGGCAGCGGAGATGGCTGGAATTAATTAAAGACTATGAGCTCGAGATCCATTACCATCCGGGCAAGGCTAACGTGGTGGCTGATGCACTCAGTCGTAAGTCCCACGTTAATAACTTGTCAGTTGTCCCGGAGGAGGAGGAAGAACCAAGCTTGCGGGTGATTCCGTATGGGGCGTTGTATAATCTTGCTCTTGTGCCTACCATTAGAGAGGAGATTGTACAAGCCCAGAAGAGGGATAGAGGGATGCGGAATATACGAGCAAGGATTAAAGAGGATAAGATGAAATGTTTCCGGGAAGATGATCAAGGCCTGTTATGGTTTAACGACCGTATCGTGGTACCCCGGAACCTGAAGCTAAGAAAGAAGATCTTGGACGAAGCTCACATGTCATAGTACTCGATACATCCAGGGAGCAATAAGATGTATCAATATCTTAAAACAAAATTTTGGTGGACTCGGATGAAGCGAGAAATTGCCAAATATGTATCTGAATGTGATACGTGTCGGCGAGTCAAGGCTGACCACATAAAGAAAGCGGGAATGCTGCAACCATTAAGCGTTCCAGCATGGAAGTGGGAGGACATCAGCATGGACTTTATTGTCGGACTGCCTCTCACGTCCAGAAAGCATGACTCCATTTGGGTGATTGTTGATCGCTTAACCATATCAGCCCACTTCATCCCAGTGAATACGGGATTCCATACTAAACAATATGCAGAGTTGTATCTCTCCAGAATTGTGTGCTTGCATGGAGTCCCCAAGACCATCATATCAGACTGAGGTTCAATATTTGTTGCTCGTTTCTGGGAGCAACTACATGAATCTCTGGGAACAAAGTTAATCAGAAGCTCAGCATACCACCCTCAGACAGACAGTCAAACGGAGAGGGTGAACCAGATTTTGGAAGATATGCTGAGGGCATGTGCCATAGATCATGGAAAGAACTGGGATAACCATTTGCCATTAGCGGAGTTCTCTTACAACAATGGTTACCAATCCAGTATCAAAATGGCACCATACGAAGCACTTTATGGCAGGAAGTGCCGCACACCACTCAATTGGTGTGAATCGGGCGAGAGGGTGATATTTGGCATTGATCTTGTAAAAGATGCCGAAGAGCGGGTCCAGCTGATTCAAGAGAACCTCAGGGCCGCTCAATCTCACCAGAAGAGCTATGCGGACCAGCGACGCCGACCCTTGTGTTTTGAAGTCGGAGATCACGTCTATCTCCGAGTATCACCGATGAAGGGAATTCATCGATTTGGGGTCAAGGGAAAGCTAGCGCCTCGCTTTGTGGGTCCGTTCCTTATTACAGAACGGTGTGGACCAGTGGCTTACCGTTTGGAGCTGCCGCCATCCTTATCGGGCATCCACGACGTCTTCCATGTCTCACACTTGAGAAAGTGTTTAAAGAGACCGACGGAGATCCTTTCAGAAGACATGGAAATATTGCAACCGGACCTCACCTACACCGAGAAGCCCATCAAGATTATCGACGAAAAGAGCCGGATCACTCGAAAACGGACTTTGAAATTTTACAAAGTCATGTGGAGTAATCACACACCGGAAGAAGCGACTTGGGAGAGTGAAGATTACCTCCACAAGAACTATCCAGAACTTCTGTCGTAGTTGTTGTAATTACCTTCCGTCTCATCTTTCTTTTGTAATCTCGGGATGAGATTCTTTTAAGGGTGGAGGATTGTAAAGGTCCCAAAATGTGAATACAAGGAAACATGAGTTTGCACAAATGTTGGAGTCATGTGTATGAAAAAGGGGCTTAGTTGAAACTTTTTCCCACATATGATGACATAGGTGAGATTTCTTCTAAACAAACTTAGGGTTACTGCATGGATGGACCTCATGTAGATTAAAACCCCAGAAATGAAGGGCTCAAGTGCAAGGGAAGGGTTTAAAAAAGAAGTGATGAACTAAATGTAGATTCACACTTCAAGTGAGGGGAAGACACAATGGAAATTCAAAACTGTTTGTGTCCAAACTATTGTTTGCAGCAGCTAACACAAGAATCAAGTGGCATATTTGGATTCCTTAGGTCCAAATTAGTGGGGAGGCAAAGTTTCATTAACTTTTGAAAAGATTTGCTGCCCATTTTTCCAAAGGGAGTCAAATGTGCAAAGAATTCAAATGAATATTTGAATTTGCATGGAATTTGTCCAAACTTGTCAAATGAGCTCAGTTGCCAATTTTCAAACAATTGGGTTGGATAAGTGTTAAACTTTGGAGATATTTTGAGGAAAAGAGGTACTGAATTGTTGGGCCCACATGTCATAGGAATGAGGAGACTTAACACTTAAGTTTTCTCTCTGTTCCTCACTCCACCGAGGTGTAACCCCGGGGCGACACCGAGCGGCCGCCCCCGTCGACCGAGGCTCCACCTCCTGCTCCAGCTAGCGCCGACCTGATCTTTACCCCGGGACCAGCTGCAGCAAGTTGCCGTCTTCGTTTTGATCGCGCGCTGGCTGTTCTTCTCGCGCGCAAACAGCAACCGGCGCTCACCGCCGCACTCCTTTCTCCCCGATCGCCAGCCCCAACCAAGCCTCGGTTGTGCGCGCCGGCAGTACAGAAAAGCAGCGCCCGCGCCTGCTCTACCACACCAGCCCCACAACACCGAAGGCCCTAGCCTGTGGCGCGCACAATTCGGCAAACGGCGCCGAGAAACAGAGCTGTACGGCGGAGAACCGGAGCTGGTCTCACGTGGACAGCCCCACCGAGAGCTTCTCAGGCCCGAGCTAGAGCACCCTCAGATGCGCTGGGAGCCCCTGATGCTCGTCCCCGAAGCTCAAGCCATGAGATGATCTACCGGGCTCGAATTTGGGAAAAGATCGCCGTCGGGCACCATCCGACCTTCTGATACGGTAATACCAAATTCGATCGTCTCTCTCGTTCTTAGGCCGTGAAACCTTGCACACAGGACCGCCACTAAACGGCGATCAGTAGTCCTTCACAACCCTAGTTGGAAAGATGCACATAGACCGCATGAAATCCAGAATTTCCGACCTCAAACGCGGAGGAGGTTTCGGGTGCACAGTGAGACACCAGTAGCCGCCGGTCCCGAGCAGTTTTGAGGCTAGGTCGAGCATCCCCATGGTCCACTGGTGCTGTAGCTCCGTTCCACCGAGGTCTGGGCAGGCTAGGATGACCGGGCGACGTTACCGAACCGGTCCAGAGCCGCCGCGCCGTGGCCAGCTAGGTTAGAGCCATCGCCGGCCGGGGAAGAGGGTTCCATCGTGTTCAGCACGTGAAATAAGGCCCTAGCGGCGAGGGAGGGCTCGGGGGATGGCCTGGAGGCCAGAATCCGTCGAACTCCAGCGAGCCCGGCGGCGCGCGGGCGCGGGTGCCGGAGGTAGAAGCCGACCCGGTGGGTCCCGCCTGTCAGTGACCGGGAGTCAGAGTTCTAATCGGCTGTGGCGCGGGGATCGCGTGTGGAGGCGCGGGAAATACTCAGTAGCCCCGTGTGGCTTGCCCCAACGCGTGACACCTGTCCCCGGACCCACAGCCAGTATTTGAACATTTTGGGGAATTTCAGTTTTCTGTTCAAACTTTGAATAGCTACAACTTTGGGTAGGAGAATCTAAAAATTTTGAAACAAATTTCGTTGGATTCCTCTGATAGAGTACTATCCAAATATGAAACCCAATTTGTATGAAACCCTTTATTTGATTCTGTAAAATTCTTTAAAGCTCTCTAGCAAAAGAATTTTAGAGGGAGTTTGGTTAATCCAAAAATCCTCAAATTTTGCCAGAATAGTCTTTAGGGTATTAGTGAACACCTGTAAAATTCTCAACTCATTTGTAGTTGATTTAGTTAGGTTAATTCTGATTTTAAGTTTCTGTATTCAAATGAATACAGAAACAATTTCAGAGAATTTCCAAAACTTGGAAATTCAGTTCTAGCCATTCCTTAGCTCCAAAAATGTTAGGAAAATTCATGCAAACTCTATGAGCTATAATTGAAATTTTAGTTCACTAATTTTTGCATGGACATGGGTGTGACCTCAGAATTTATTCTTCTTTGCTTAATTGCTTAGAAAATTATTTTGAACAAACCACTCAATGAAAAGTGCTAATTTTTGGTCCAGAGTATTTTCTTGTGACAAGGAACTCACATGAAAATTCTCAGCTCCATTGGAGCCTTGGATCACCCCTGTGCTTTTAACCTCTTTAGGTGATCAATATAGAAGAGGGGT
The DNA here is from genome assembly GCA_030760725.1 of Neostapfia colusana. Lineage (NCBI taxonomy): Eukaryota > Viridiplantae > Streptophyta > Magnoliopsida > Poales > Poaceae > Neostapfia > Neostapfia colusana. The sequence continues at coordinate 92,975,652 of JASWHV010000001.1, forward strand.
AAAACCACTTAGCATTTAATCATGTGTTTAGATCCAAACCTATACCACTAGCACCAGTGTCATTTTAAATTCTTAAACAGAGTTCCAGTTTTTGAAAACTTGTTATTAGGACTTGTAGCAAAGTCTTTACAATTAAACGATATGCATATTCATCACGTGTAGTATCTACGTGGAGGAGTTGAAGTCATCGGAGTAGAAATCAAGGAAGGAGGAAAGAGGTTGATCAAGCACCAAGTGGTCTTCACTAACTGCATATATATATAAGCCACCTGCAAAACAAAGCAAGCCCCGGTTTGCATCAAATTTACAAGTTTTATTTGTATACACTTCGTACGTCTAGCATTTTATTTATTGCATTACGTCTAGATGGTATGAAACTCCAAATGCATGCCCCAGAAAACCCTGGAGTTTAATGTAGGATATGTTATCAATTAATTATAACTGCTGTTCTCAATAAAAGTGAATTAAAAGAGGCATAACTCTAGTAGGCAGATTCCTACTCGTGAAATGGGATTAAGGGGGGGATCAATCGGAAGAGTTGGGAATCGATCCTCATAGTTGGGAATGGAGACCGGGCAGTGGATGGAAGGTCAAGGACGTGGTCCTGTGAGCCTAGTCTATGTCTAAGTCGATTAAGGCCCGTTCTCGTCTGCGGCCCCGCTGGACAAGTTTGAGATGTGTACCGGATGCATACTGGCAATATGGGACCCAGGAAACCGATGTAACATGTTAACCTGGGTGTCGAGGCATAACTCACCGTCTGATGCCGATGCTGAAAGGATAGAGAAGTCGGCTCTACGAGGGTTTGCCGTAGAGAGACTTAATCCCAGTCGATGGGACCGGTTCGACATTTGGGTGTCGTGTGAAAGGTTGCCACGTACAACGTCAGTGATGGTTGCTGTGTGCAACGTCGAGTACGGGCGTACGTGTCTTGTCAGCTGGGTGTTTTTGATTGCAATCACCGTCGCTCGCGGTAGTGAGCATACTTGTACACTGAGTCGTGACGTAGTAATAAAGTGAGAAACGTTTAATATGCTTTGTGAGTAATCCTCATAATGGAGATGAGGAAAGATCAATACTCCACTAAATTTACTTTCCACCCTGGGCTAGTAGCGTCGAGGCAAGGCGTTTCTTGTTTCATTGTGGAGTCTCGACGGTAATGGCGCAAGGTCTGTATGAGTCTAGGGTAGCTCACTAAAGTTACTTTCACCTCGGGCAAGTGACATCGAGATGAAGCATTTCTTGTTTGATTGTGGAGTCGCGATGTAAATTGCACGAGGGCTATAAAAGTTGCTTAAAACTTGAAGTAAGGACTCCCCTTTAGCTCAAGTTGGTCGTTTGTGCAAATTTCTATAATCAGCCCTCCATTTTCATCATGTAGAGTTTCATGATTAGGGTGACGGGTCAGTCTTGCTGAGCTTCGTGCTCACAGATACTGCACAAGTTGTTTTGCAGGTAATAACTGTATGCTGAGATGTACGGGTGCCTGATGAGACTCGGAGCTCTCCGAGGGGTGAACTCATGGCAATCCCTGCCGCTGCTATTGTAATGGTGTTGCTAGCGAGAAGGGTCCGCGGGCTGGAAACCTTCTCTGTTGCTTAGCATAGGTATGAGACGTGTGTTGTAATAGTCTTCCGCTGTAGTTTATTTTGAGAAGTATTTGTAAAATTTACACTTTGTAAGTTTCCGGTTGTTTTATGTAATATGATGCTTTATTATGTGTGCTGTTGGGTGCCGCATCGCACGGCACCACCCAATGCGATTCCCGGGCGAGGTGTCCCGTCCCCGTGAGTGATCGGGACGGCGGGGTCCTCACACCCACCATAGGAGTCAAGAGGCTATGCAATTGGGGTTTCAATCATCCTAACTATAATGCATACATTTCAACCTAGGCATAAGTGATAGAAATGAAAAACTTTATAAAAGGTACTTAAGTGCAAACTGGGGCTTTCCTGGTTGCTAGTTAAAGGGATAGTCAGCTTCTGGTGGGAGGACGTCCAAAGGCTCCTGTGCGTCCTCAACTTCGGTCACTAAATGAAATGTAGCAAAATAGTTGTATAAGTATTAAGGCTTTATAAGAATTGAATTACTATTCATAGCTATTGCTATTTAGGATCCTTAATTGGCTTTGGGATTTTTACAGTGGATACTAGACCCTCTAAGGATGATTTGAGCCAAATTTGGAGACATGTCATTGCATAATGTAGTCTTTAAAATTCCTACAAGTACAATGCTTCTCTGAATTGTGAGCCCAAATTAGGAGCTTTGACATAGCTAGAAATGGAAGATCTGATTAGGGCAAGTCTCCATGGTTCTAACAAAATTGGTTTCACCATTTTGGAAGCTATCATCAGAGAGATATGAATTTTTGAAGTTTGTACAGGAGTGCTGAAATAGTTTCTGTTTAAATTGGAATTCCCAAATAAAGGCCGAACTTGGGAAGTTAATTTGACCTAGCAAATTAACTCCACTGAAGCCCAAATTTTTACTGGAGATCAGTATCTATGAAGAGGATTTGCTGCCCAAATTTGGGAATATTTCATAAAGAATTGCTCCTGTAATAAATCACTAAAGGATTTACTAAAAACAATTCTACAGAAATTCCTGGGCATTTTCATATCCAAAAATTGGTTTCTCTGTGAAGTACTCCTCTTGAGGAATCCAACAAAATTGGCCTCACTCTTTTTGGAGTTTTATACACTAAGTTATGGGCTTGCAAAGATCAGCTAATTCCTGCAATTATATCCCTAATAGAAACTTCAAATAATTGGAACTGGGCCCACTGTTTTAATTCGGACCAGTCAGATTTTGGCAACACTGGGGGCTACGGGGTTATTCCCGCGCGGCCGCACGGGATCCGGCGCCCCAGACCGATCCCCGCGCGTATACGGAGGCTGACCGGTGGGACCCGGCCCTCCTTCGTCTTCCTCGCGCTGCCCGCGCCTCCCGTGGCGGCGCACGCCGGCGAGGCTCGCGGGGACGGGGTTCCTGTGGTCCAAACTTTGTCAAACTCGCCGCCTGTGAGTTCTACACCGTGCTGAACACGATGGTGGGGTCAGGAGCCGATGACAACGGCCGGAAAGGTGCTTGCTTCGGCGACCATGTCGAACCTTACTTCGGAGACCTCGCTCTCTCTCAACAGTGGGTCTTTCGGGCTAGGGTTTGCTCCAAAAGCACCAGTGTCCCATGGACAACATCGACCCATAGCTCGCTCTCCATGAAAACCACCGGAGAGGGGACCTCACCAGCGACCCGAGCCCGCAAAACGTCGGCGGTGACAAAAACTCGAAGAACTCCTTCAGTTCTTGATGGTTTCCGGCACCGTTTGAGCGAGAACGATTGCATGGATCTAACAAAGCTTCTCCTAGACCAGGATGAGCTCTAGCTATCGCAATACGAAGAATTTGATTGTAGACCGAGGAGTGTTGCTATGAACTAGGGTTTGGTAAAATCCGAAATTCTCACTACCCGGTTGATCAATCATCCTAAGGCTTTCGGTAACACGATCTACAGACAACAGCACACCTTTCTTGTGCAGGGAAGGGGCGGTGAAGCTGGCCGTAGCGCGCGGTCCACGGTGAACCGGACGGGGTTCCGCCGAGCACCTCCGATCGCCGGCGCCAATCTCTGGTTTGCGCGTAGCACGAGCTAGGAAGCTTAGGGAAAAGAAAGGTGGAGGCTGGAGCACTCTCTTGCGCTTCTTTTTGCTGTTTGGGGCACGATCATCTGAGCTCGGGCGAGCGTGGGCGAGGGAGTAAACAGCGACGGCGCTGAGGCGGTTTCTCGCGGGAGAGAACGAATGGAGCGGCGAGTCACCGAGGGAAAACAAAGACCGACTTCGTTGCTGCGACCGGGGGGTGATGAAGCGGCTGGCGATCGAGGAACCAGGAGGTGGCGCGGTGGAATTCCTCGGGAGCGGGTTTCACCGGGCGCTGGCGGCCTCTCAGCGATCAGCCGATGAAAACAGAGGCGGTAGCTCTGTTGGGAGGCTGACTGCTGGGCCCCACCTCCCTCTCTTTTAATCCAATATTTCCCTGATATTTTACCCCCGCAACTCAACATTTAAGGCTAGACATTCACCCCAAGTAAGGTTTGAATTTGCTGAATTCAAATGGTTTGAATTCTGGTGTAAAATTTGAATTGTGTTTGACCCTTTGAATTTGAAATGGAGTTTGAATCCCCACTTGGGTTTGTCCCAAACACATAGCAAATCAGCCCCAAAAATTTCCAATTTTTGGCATGGCTGCTCATTCAAAGGTGGAGAACAAATTTGTGAAACCAACTTTTCAAATTAATGGAATTGGAATTTGAAACTGTATTTGAAATTCAGATTAGAGGGCTTTTCTTTTTAATCCCAGACAAATATGAAAACTCCTCCAAATAAGCTGAAATTTGGAAGGGTAAATATTTAGGCTATGAAGATCCAAGTTAGGGATTTAGATCTCCATGTTTGGAAGTTTTGGGATGTCTAAACCCTCACTTTTAACTTACCCCATTATAATTCAAAATTTTAATTCCCCTCATTTTTCATAAGTGTACATGAGCTGAATTTTCTTGCTACCACTTTTGGTGATTTTACAACACCGAGTCCGGTATCCATACAGTTCATACACCCGGCCGTTATCACTTGCCCGGATGTTCTCAAGCCAAACACGCATTGAGGTACGTGTTCACGTTTCAGACCACGTGACGGTGTCTCCCAAATTGCACCACGCACGCCAGGGACAGACGTTGCTCGAAAACCCCAAACGACATAAAGAGTCGTAGAGGATACCAAAGCGGGTCGGATTACCTGCCACCCGTGGGCCTCCACCCTTCAGCTTGTGCGCACTGGTGGACAGCGCTTACGTGCACCCCCCAAGACATAAACGTCCCGAGATGCACGATTTTCTGACATAGACAAATAGGTTAGTATGCCACTTTCTATACACTAATAACATCCTTATTTGGGCTACTAACTCGTTTCTCACTGGATTTCTGAAAAAGATGACCTTTGTAGTGCGTTAAACCTCAAGCGAGCTCTGATACCAACGCTGGCACGACCCCACGGTCTTGTCGAGCCAGGATCACGCTGAGGGGTGCTGCGTTGCACAGCACCGAATAACACACATCAAAGGTACAAAGCGGAAGCAAAACTGTTATTACATAAAGTGGTTTATGAACATTTTTACAAAAAATAGGTCCAGTCTACACTCACGGGCGTAGAATACGCATCAAGTTCACGTTCAGCCCGTGAACGTGTCCTTGCTAGCACACACGCACACTAACACGGCGGCGTGCACGACTCCCACTCGACGGGGTTCCCCTCCTGGGGTTCCGTCTCCTCTTCGGGAGTCCCTTCCTCATAGAACCCTGCAAAAGCTTCAAACACAAGCAGTGAGCATGAAGGCTCAGCAAGACTGACCCGTCTCTCCTAAACATGGAACTTCTACATGTGGGGTGATGGGTACATGAGATAAAACAATTTGCAAAGGACTTGCCTAATTATTGGAACCTTACTTTCAAGTTTTAGCAGCAGGTTGTGGAGAACCTTACGCTAAGGCACATGAGAGAGCCGCAATCAAACAAGAAACGCATTTCTCTCATGTACTTTGCCCAAAGTTGAAAAGAACTTTAGTTAGCTCTAAACTACAACAAATCATTAGCAATCAAGTCCATCTTTCATTCAGCAACATTTTAACATGTAACTAGCCTGTTCTTTCTACGTCACGGTACAGTGAACAAGTGGTACTCACTGACCGCGAGGGATGATGATTATAATCGATTTACACCTACAGGGTTACCTGAATAACCCGTCACGTACGCCCGTACTCGATGTTGCCTGCAATAACCATCACGGACGCCGTACGCAACTACCTTTCATCCGTTAGCCAAATGTTGAACTGGTTCAATCGTCCCGAGCAAGAGGTCTCTGCACGCGCATCTCAGTGCCGCCAGCCGATTTACACCTCGAGCTCTCAACCTACCCTCTGAACGACCAGCTATGCCTCAATACCCAGCTACCCGAGTTACATCGGTTTCCCGGTTCCCATATAGCCGGTAGGTCTTCGGTACTGTTCTAGCTTGTTCAACAGGCCCGCACACGGCTCGGTCCTCAATCGACACAAGCGGAGCTATAGCACCCAGGCCCCAAAGTCCTGCTGCCCTTACTCTCTGCTCGGTCTCATTTTTCTTGCCATGTGTATCATGTGCTATCTCTACCCGAGTCGAGTGCCTCTAGCCTATGCTCGCGTGTAGTTCCAACTACTCGACTTGTACCGAATCCTACACTATCTTAGCATTGCAGTAGCTAACGGGGTTTGCAATACTCAACCCAACCCATGGTTTTCTTGGCTATGCAGTTGGGTTTTCAAACAAGACTCTAATACAAAGAACAAGGTATTCAAGTATGTGCTCAAAACAATAAAAACTTGTAAAAAGGTTAATGCAAACCGGAGCTTGCTTTGCTGCTCTTGGTCGTATGCTAGCTGCTCCTCCGGAGTAACAAAGTCTAGGACTTCGGGTTCCTCCTCGACCTTAGCGACTACATGGTATAAGAAGTACATGTATTAATTTGAATGCATTTGTATTAAGTTTGTACTTGTGAAGTTTATAAGTTCCACTAGACATACACAATGACTCTGAAATTTTACTGTGGCTTTGTTACAACCTAAACAGAGACTTGGTAAAGTTTTAGATGTAGCACAGCTCAATTGAGCCCTCCACAAATAATTATGTCCTTGACCTTAATTGGAACTCTTAGGGTATTCTAGGAATTTTCATGGAACAAGCCATGACCTTCTGAAAACTAAATTTTCAGAAGATTCTTATGGAGTTGGTCTCACTTAATTTGAAGGTTCCCAGCAAAAGATATGAGGTAAACAATTTCAGAGAAAATTCTGAAAATGTTTCTGAACATTTTCTATTTTCTCTGGAACAGTTTAACTTATTACACCATTAGTTGGATCAAATGAGCTCAAATGGACCTGAAATTTTTATGGTACTTCAGGGATATTTTGGTGAACCTCCCAGAAAAATTTTAGAATTTTCCTCCAAAGGATTCTCCAATTAAAATTCCAGAGAGTTTAAAATTTGAGGAATTAATTTTGGAGAATTAAGGCTTTTCATGAAGTGAAACTTGATTTGCTGGAAAGTGCTCGGAGAGCTGAATCCAACAAAATTTGTTTCACTCGATTTGAGCTTCCTAGCCAAAGTTATGAGGATTTGAATTTTGAATGAAATCTGAAAATCAGGGAAACGTTTAAACCCGCGGGTGGGCCACGGGGACACGTGTTGCGCGCTGAGGCGTCGGCACACCGTGGTCCGCGGGGTTCCTGCGCGCCAGCACAATGGATCCCAGCTGCACCCGATCCCGATTTGAATTTTTAAGTCGCTGGCGATTGGGCCCCGCGTCTTCTTCTTCCTCCCGACGCGCCCTCGCGCCCGCGCCACCTCCCCTCGCCGGAGCAGACCCGGAGCTCGCCGGATTTTCGCTGCCGGCCATCGCAAGGTCTGAAACTCGCCGCCAGGGGGTTATCAACGTCGACGAACACGTCTGCGGGGTCAGTTCAAGCTGGCGGTGACCGGAAATAAACCGGCGACGTGCGGCGGCCTCGGTTGAGGTTCAGCGCCGTCGGCCATGGGTTCTATCCCGCCAAGACCTCGAACAATCGGTTCTACAGCATCAGTACACCTCTAGGAAGCTCGACAAGGTTGCAAATGTGTTCAAAGATGGCGGCAAGTTGGTCGGCACCGTGTGACCGATCGTGCCCGCCATGAACGTCCTCAGTCGAGCTCAAAATTCGTCCCTCCTAGTCGGTTTCATACCACGGATGCAGAAAGGAAATTGATCGTCGGCTAGTCCAGCGCCTATGTGCAAGATTTGATAATTAAGAAGGCTCATAGAGCGGGAATTCGAAGAATCTGTACCGGAAGCTCAGTTTAAGACCGCCGGAGCAAAATCTAGAAATTCGTAGTGGATTCTTCACTGTTTGCTTCAAGACTTGGAGGAAAGCAACACGGTGGTCGCGCGCTCCTGTTGCCGCTCTTGCTGGACCGTAAAAGCCCCTGTGGAATGATGTCCACGTGAGACCGATCGCCGTTCTTCAGCTCAGTCACGGCGGTCGTCGTTGTTCACGGGAACGGGAGCAGAAACCTGGTGGTTCAGGCGTTCGGAGGGTGGTGCTGGAGCTCAGCATGCTGCCTAGCAACTCGGAGGAACGAGGGTGCGATTGTTTTCTTTGTTTTCCCGATCGACCGAGCACTCGGAGGAAGAACAATGGCGCTGCTCGATGTCGCCCGCGAGGAGATAAAGGCAAACGGTCTTCGCTTGGGCTGAGGCGGTGACGGTCACGTGGGGGCACGAGAAGGCCGCCCTGGGCGCCAGCGCGCGAAGGGGGAAGCAGCTGGTGGCGCCAGTTCCTTCTCGGTGGCACAGCTGGCAGCTGCTCGGTGGAATTTCCCACCGAGGCTGTGACTTTGTGTGCAAGTCTTCCCTCTTATCTCTATGACATGTGGGTCCCACCCTCAATTTTAACCTCTGAAATTAACTCCTTATCACTGTTGTAAACAGTAATCCCCACAAAGCCCCTGGTGATTTGAATTATCAACCTTTGAGCCATTTGAATTGAATAGAATTCAATTTGGGTTTGGTTGGGATAAATTTCAGCACATGTTCAGTTTGAAATTCAAATAAATTTTGAATTTGCCCCACTTAGCTCATGTCAAGATCAACTCCAAATGGAGTGAAAATTGGTGTGTGAGCTCACAAAAATGTGCTGAGTAAGAATATGTCTCCCACTTTTGAATTCATGGGATAAAAACAGTTTGAATTTGAATGTAGTTTCAAACTGCCCTCTTTCTAGCTATGCCCAAAATGACCTCAAAAGGTTTTGAATATTGGTGAAACTTGGCATGGACATTCCTAGCAATGTGTAGGAGTTTTTCATATGCCCAGCCCCTATATATTACATGTGGGAAATACCACTTTTGCAATATGTGAGTTTATTCTCTCATGAGCATGTTGATGTTGGTTACTTGCTCTTCAAATGTGTTCATCAACTTTCTTCAAATGAGGTGTGTGTGTGGTGATGAACACTTCAAACATGTGTCAAAAACTGAGGCCCTTACAGCTTTCTGCAATGAGCCTTTTATATCTACCTTGTTGTGAGCTACATATCGTATTTTACCTCACTTGCTGAGTACATCATTGTACTCAAACTTGCATTATTACTTCATCATCAGCAACAGGAGAAGAATACTATGACGACCAAGTGGAGCATTAGGCGTGTAATTCACCTCAACCTTGCCTGTGGGGATGGAGTAGAGATGGAGCCGCTGCTGCTGCTTAGTTTACTTCCGCAATAGTTTAGAAGACTTACACTGCTAAGATTTAGACTTCCGCTGCTAAGATAAGACTTCCGCTGCTAGCATGAGTCCAAGACTCATGAGACATTGTAATAAACCCTGTTATTCGTGGTAATATATATTCTGAATTCAGTTTATGGAATATATGTGTATGTGTGATGAACATCCTGGGCACACATATGCATCAGTTCTCGGTTCTGTGTTCTATAGAATTGAGGCCGTCACACCTCTCGTCAGAGGATAGCTCCGGGCCTGCAAGGTGGCCCAGAAGGATGGACCTTGCCCCCTACGCAGGGGTGAGCTCCGAAGGTGCCACATGTCCAGTAGGGCCGGAGCTGCCCTCGCCTCAGAGGATAGCTCCGGGCCTGCCACGTTGTAAAAGTCCCAAAAACGTGAATGCAAAGAAACGGGTGATTGAACGTCATCGTGTTTCTGGTTCATGAAAAATGGGACTTACAAAAAACTTTCTTACATGGGATGGTATAAGTGAGGTGCAGCCACATGGGTTCAAACATGCCTTTGAAGGTGTTGGACCAAGGTGGGGCTAAACTCATGTGTAATCAAACATGTACATGAGAAAGAACAAAATAAGGTCTTTAGTCTCAAATGCTCACCTCAAAGTGCTGCCAAATTTTTGAACACACATGGAACCTCACATAGTTGAAGGTGAGGAGAATTATGGTGGCCACTTTCTGATTTGAGGGTAAGCTAAAAAAGAATGGATTATGCTCATGTTGAGTTCATGCTGAGTTCAAGCATGTTAAGGCAAGCGAATGACTTGAGTTATGTCACATGAAATGATAAACTCAAACATAGACATGTGGGGAGAGCTAAAATGTGCTTTAGCTCATACTGAACACATGTTAACCTAGGGAGGAATTTCACTCCCAAAAACCTAACTCATAGGCACATTCCCTATGAGTAGAGGGGAGGGAAGTTTAAACCCCATTTTTGAACCCTTGCAAAGCATTTATGTTCAGATGGTCCAAAAGCATATATGTGAGATGACCATTGCAGTCCTCAGGTACTAAAGACCTTAAGTTCCAAAATTTAAGAGATTCCAAGCTCATATACCACTTGTTCAAAGCATTTTTTGAGATCACCTTCAAATTCAAATTGGAGGGGCATGGTCAAACTGAACTTGCGAGGTTCAGCTTGGGACCAAAATTGATCAAGCATGGGCTAGGAGCAAACTAAAGTCTTTCACCCAAATTCAGATGGGTCATCACAAAAGAGGACTTAAATATTCAGTTTGAATCACAGGATTTACTTCAATGAGAAGAAGACCATTTCCCAAGAGGAAATTCAAACTGTTGTTTAAAAAGTTGTAATTGCAATGGCCAACTCAAGGATCAGAGGGCATATTTGAATTCCTCAGGTCCAAATTATGAGGGTGCCAAGTCTTGAGCAAATTTGGAGAGGCTTTGATATGAATATCAAAGGAACTTGTAAGAGTCACCCAAATTTGAATTTAAATTTGAAACTGTGGCACAAATTGTAAAATGGCAAAATGACCTTTGAATTCGGATCCCTAATAGCTGAAGCTTACAAAGTGCCAAAATTTGGATATTTAGGAGAGGAGATGAGTGGGACCCAATTGTCATTGAGGAGAGGGGAAGACTTAGCACTTAAGCAATATTTTCCTCTGTTCAGACTCAACCGGTTTCCTGCTTTTCGCTCGAAGGCGACGAACAGCCGACATCCACGCGCGCGCCACCGAGGCGACGACGCAGCCAGCTCCCGAGCTGCTTCAACGTCGGTTCCCCCGCTCCCTTATCTCCCCTACGCCTTGTTCTGTCGGCCACAAAACCGCCCCACGAGCCCCTGTTCTGTTTCCTCCCGAGAAAACCAGCTGCCGGCGCCACGCCTGTTCACCCCGATCGTGAGCCAGCGTCGTTCCCCGGCTGCTCGAGCTAGCAACACGAAAGAGGAGCGCCAGCGTGTGCACAAGAGTTTTCCCAGCTCAGCTCCGGCGTTCGGGGCTGCTGTTGGCCGTAATCTGAGGATCAGCGCCGAAGACAAGGGGTAAAGGATGGAAACCGACGTCGGGCTCTCGTGGGCAGCTCACCACCATGGGTTTCACGCTCAAGCAGCAACGCTCAGAGATGTGCCATACCACCGCGGTACTTCTCCCCGGAGCTCAGCTCAAACGGTGATCCTCAGTGACAGAATTTGATGTTTTTCCTCCGGAGCACGACCACGGACTCTCTGCTAAGGATTTCTCAAATTCGCGCTTAATTTGCACTTAGAGATCACAAACTCGTGCACAAAGGGTCTAGGCTTAACGGCGGTCTGATCCCCTTCACAACCCTAGCTGGAAACCCCGTGGTTACAGCTATTTTGATCTTTTTGAGCGGCGATCATGGCGGGAACCGCCGGGCGCACGGTGAGACCCCATCTCGAGCCGTTACAGATCCAGTTTGAGCCAAAGCCGAGCACCCCCATGACTCCCTGATGCTTTAGAGAAAATTCTCCGACCCTTTGGCGGGCTAGGATGCTCGGACAACGGCGCCGAAGCTTCACCGAAGGGTGCGCACGTCGCCGACCTAGTTCCGAGCCCCTTTAGCTTGTGCTGACCCTGTAGATGAGTTGCTCGCCCCTGAAAACCCCCAGGCAGCGAGTACTGAGCCGGGAGATGGCTGGGAAGCCGCCTCCGGCGAGCCCCGACGAGTTTCCGGCGAGGGGGCGGCGCGGGAAAAAGAAGACGGCCCGAGGAGGAAGAAGGACCGGCAGGTCCCATGTGTCAGTGGCGGAAAAATCAAATCCCCGATCAGCTGTGGCCCCGGGATCCTTTGTGACAGCGCGGGAAGTAGTCTGTGGCCCCGTGTGGCTTAGCTCCGGCAACCGACACGTGTAGGCTGGACCCACCGTCAGAGTTTGAATATTTCCCGAATTAATGTGAATTCGAGATTTAGTTCAAACTTTAGAACCTCATAACTTTTGCTAGGAAGCTCCAAATTTAGTGATTCAAATTGGGTTGGATTTAGGATGAAAAGCTCTATCCAAATATGCAACCCAATTTGCATGAAAACCAATAGAAAATTCTGGAGAATTCTTTAAAACTTTTCAGAAAAAGAATTTTAGAGGGAGTTTGGTTCATCCAAAAATCCCCAAATTTTGCCAGAATATTCTTTAGGATATTAGGAGACTCCTGTTTCATCCAAAAATCCCCAAAGATTCAGCTCATTTGAAGTTTATTTAGTTAGGGTAATTCTAATTCCAAGTTTCTGCATTTAAATAAGCACAGAAACATTTTCAGGGAATTTCCAAAACTTGGAAATTCAGTTCTAGCCATTCCTTAGCTCCAAAAATCCTAGGAAAAATCATGCATGCTCTCTGAGCTATGTATGAAATTGTAGTTCACTTGAATTGGCATGAAAATGCAAATTTATGAAAAATTAATTCCTTTTTACCTAAATGCTTAGGGAATTGTTCTGGGTGATCTACTTAGTGAATTATTCTGAATTTTGGTCCAGAGGACTTTCTTGTGACAAGGAACTCGCAAGAAAATTTCCAGCTCCATTGGAGCCTTGGATCAATAGTGTTCTGTTCAACCAATTAGGAGATCAGCACCCAAGTGATGAACCTCACTCCTCACTTGATGATGGTGCTTAGACACACACCCAAACCACCACCCCCAATTTCATTTTAAATTCTTAAACAGAGTTCCAGTTTTAAAACTTGTCTTTAACACTTGTTAGCAAAAAGTTTTACAATTAAACATGTATATATTCATAACGTGTAGTGATTAAACGTGGAACAGTGGAAGATAAGTTAAGCTCGGATCAAGGAGCAAGAAGGGCAGGGATCGAACTTCAAGTCATCATCAACTAACTTCATATCATCTGACCTTAGTCACCTGCAAAACCAAGGCAAGCCCCGGTTTGCATTTCAGTTATTTTCTAAAGTTTTCACTTTGTTCACTACTATGGTTCTCAGTTTGTATGTGCATTAGGTCAATGATGTTTTATACCCCACTTGCATAACCAATAATGAACCCTGAGGTCGAGGGTAGAATTATGTCATCGTTGTAGAATAAGGCCATGCTAAATAGACTAGGGCATCCGGTAGAAGACGAGTAGTTGGAATCTACTCTCGAGCTATAGTTTAGAATATCATAAGTGTGGTTGGGAAAGGAAACAAACTAAAGTTTACATTTCTAAAGATGAAACTGGTCAGAGGGGTTAGGCAGCAACAAGACGAGGTCTTGGTCGAGTAGCTCTGCCTGTGTCGGTTAAGGACCGATGCGTGTGCCGCGTCCAGGAGCAAGTACTGAGTTGTGTACCGGATGCTTACTGATATATGGGAACCAGGAAACCGATGTACCAGGTTCACTGGATTGTAGAGGCATACCACATCGTCTCGTTAGACCTATGAGCCCGAGACGGTGCGACCAGTTCTACAGTTTAGTGTCCTGAGAAAGGTTGCCACATACGACGTAATGAAGGACGCCAGATTTGGGTCTTCAGAGGCGGGCGTATGTGTCGAGTTATCCGGGTAGTGTTTGATTTGAATCACCGTCCCTCGCGGTTATTGAGTACCGCTTGCTCCGATGTTGTGACGTAGTAATCAACTTCTGTGGAAACAGTTTGCAAAAGTATAATTGCTGTTATGATTATGTTAAGTTGCATGAAAACCCTGTTTGAAGTAGAGATAGAGCAAACTAAAGTTATTTTTCCACCTTGGGACAAGTAACATTGGAATGACGCGTTTCTTGTTTGATTGTGGAGTTCCAATGTTGCTAGGCGCAAGGTCACTACTATTATGGCTAAAATCTGAAAGTTAAGGATGAACTCATAGGCGAGTCTTTTCGCAAATGACAGGCTTAAGTCTTAGGTTACTTTCATGTAGAGTTTCATGTCTTAGGAGAGACGGTTAAGTCTTGCTGAGCCTTTGTGCTCACTCTTGCTATATAAGTGGTTTTGCAGGTAAACCTCGACGCTATAAAGAAGGTTGTCCGGTGAGACTCGGAAACGTCCGAGTCATGTTACACAGGGAGGACCTAGCCGCTGCCCTGTCTGCGTGTTGTTAGCGAGAGGAGTCTGCAGGCTGGACCTCTTCTCGAGTGCTTCTTAGTATTCGATGTGAGCTGTTTATAGACTTCTGCTGTAGCTATTTTATGTAAATTATTTACAAAGAACAGTTGTAAGCTTCCGCTTTGGTTTATGTAATACATGGTTCCTTATATGTGTGCTGTTGGGTGCCGCATAACACGGCACCACACAATGCGATTCCTCGGGCGAGGCGGCACGACCCCGTGATGGAGGTCGGGGCCCTCTCACACGTGGCCCAGAAGGCCGGACCTCGCCCCCTCTGAAGGGGCGAGCTCCAAAGCCGGTCATCACCCCTTCCGCAGGGGTAAACACCGAAGCCGGATATCGCCCCCTCCACAGGGGTGAGCTCCGATGCCAGACCTCACCCCCTCAGCGGGGGTGACCTCTGAAGCTGGACCTCTCCCTCTTCTCACAGGTGAGCTACGAAGCCGGACCTCACCCCCTCCTCTGGGGTGAGCTCTGAAGGCGCCATGTGCCCAGCGGGGGCCGGGCCTCCGCTCTCCTCAGAGGATAGCTCTGGGCCTGCCACGTGGCCCAGAAGGCCGGACCTTGCCCCCTCCGTAGGGACGAGCTAAGGCGCCACGTGTCCAGTAGGGCCGGAGCTCCCCTTCCTCAGAGGATAGCTCCGGACCTGCCACGTGGCCCAGAAGACCGGACCTCGCCCACTGTGCAGGGGCGAGCTCCGAAGGCACCACGTGTCCAGTAGGGCCGGAGCTCCCCTCTCCTAAGAGGGTAGCTCCGGGCCTGCCTTGTGGCCAGCAGAACCATGCTGCCCAATGAATACAGCGACAAGACATGACCTGCCGCCCCTGCCATCATCAACCGCTACGCCTAGCTTGCGGCATGGGCAGGGTGGCAGGACAACGACATCGAAGCCAGCGCCAAGACTCGGTAGATGGCAGGAAATCACCACGGGGCCACCTGTCATGCCCTGGGCCCACATTGTAAGCCGCCCGAGCCTTGAACTATAAAAGGCTCGGGTAGGCAACGTTATAAGGGGTTTGAGCATTTTAGGCTTCGAACTGCAGAGGGTTCGGCAGTTCGCCACCCTTCCTCATACACAAGGAAGCAGTGCTTCAAGCACTCCCGTGGATGTAGGGTTTTATGCTCCGGCGGCCCGAACGACGTAAAAAATCCCTGTGTCAACCCTCCTTCTTCTTCTCCAACTCAGGCGATACCCTCCGAGAGGACTAGCCCCTCCGAAAAAGAACCTCCGCGGGCTGCTCCAAGCAGGCCCGGAGGAAGTGTCGACCGCATACGCTTCGACATTTGGCGTGCCAGGAAGGGGGATTTTCGCTCTCGCGACGGGTCTACATTAACGAAGATGTCCAAGGTTCCATCAACGGCTGGCTCTTCGCGCCATCATCCCCGGCGAACAACAACCTCAAGATCTGTCGCGGCGCAGAGTGCCACTCAAGCTAGTGCACTAGCCGCCGCAGAAGCGCTCTTGGACAATCCACCTGCTAAAGACGCTCCCCAGGGGGCCGCTCAGCAGTGGATCCGCGATGTCAACTACCTCGTTGCTACTGCCGTCAACCCTCTGCTGCGGCGGGGACGATGCCCTGCTCAACCAGGTGTATTGCTGTCGTGCACACCAACGGTTGACAGGCAGACGGCAAACTCCAGTTCTACCAGGCTCTCAATGGCAGACCAGAGGACAGAGCTGGAGCAACGTCACTTGGGAGAAGACGCTCGCGTGACCATCGAGCGACAGCGACAAAGGCGTTGCATCGAAGAGGCTGACTACAGCATGTCGACCGTCTCCACTCAGCTTGGGCCGCAGACGTTTGCCAGGCAACCTCTGCCCCAGGCATACACCATGCAGCATATGAAGCAACCATATATCCTGCAGTCGGCGCCCCCGGTATATGGTACACCAATGCCCATGCCGGGTACACCGTGCCAGCGGCCGTCCAAGGGTTTGCGGCACCAGAATCTGCAGCAGCGGGGACGGGGTGTGCGGCCCTGGCGCCACACCTCCGCTTTGCAGTGTGGCCATGCAAATTCCGGCCACACATGCTGGAGAAGTATGACGGAAGTGTCAACCCTGCGGAGTTCCTGCAGATCTACACCACTGCCGTCCTCACGACAGTAGGGATGAGGCCACCATGGCCAACTACTTCCCCGTCGCCTTGACCGGCCCGGCCCGGTCATGGCTCATGAACCTGCCCAAGGGTTCCATAACGTCCTGGTGGGAGCTATGCCGACAGTTCATGGCAAACTTCAACAGCTCCTACACGCGTCCTAGCAAGGAGCTGGACCTCCACGCTGTGCGACAACAACCAGGGGAACCGCTGCGCTCCTTCATCCATCAGTTCTCCCAGGTGCGGAACACCATCCCTCAAATCCAGGGTGTGAGGGACACAAAGATGCTCTAGAAGTTGGCCACCAGGGAGGTGCGAGACATCTCGGAGCTCTTCAGCCTGGCGGACAAGTGCGCCAGAGCAGCCGAAGGGCGTAGCTGGCACTCACAGCCAGCCTCTGAAGCAGGAGAACAGCCCGAAGATGCTGGAGTTCAAGCTGAACTTCCAACCACGTCAAGCAGCCAAGAGCCAAGCACTGGCTGACGCCGTGGCCAAGTCGGTGCCATCACCAAGCAACCCAGGGGGGCCTGGGGGTGGAGAACCGGAGCCCCGAGCACCGGCCTTCACCGAGCCTCACTGGATGTCTTACTTCGACGATCCCTCGCGGAAGCAGGGGGCCGGAGCCGGCGTACTGCTCCTCATGCCAACGGGGGAGTGGTTCGGGTACATGGCGCCACAACTTCAAGGCAACCAACAACGTGGCCTTGGGCCTGTGCCATGTACCGCGCGCCGGCGACACCGTCGCCAATAATCTGTCAACGAAGGCCTCCACCGGGGCCCCGGAGCCTGAAGGAGCCTTCGAAGAGACGTTGCCGCGACTCACAGCCCGGCCTGCCGAACCGGGCGAAGGGGGCAAGACCAGCACCTCGAAGCTGGCGGTCCCGGCGGCCCTGCAGCCATGGTGCTCCGCCAAGGATCGTATGCGCCATGGGGACTCTGTGCTACCCAGCGCCCAAGATCTAGAAGCTCAAGTAGCCCCGATGCATGGACCACGGAGGTCCGGGACTTCTGGAAAGACAACATCCTTCCTGATGAACGTGCATCCGCTGAACGGATTGTGCAGATGGCTAAGTTCTACCCGCTGGTATCTTTACTGGCGTGGCGCCACGACATCCTATTGCGGTGCACAACCCAGGAGGAAGGCTGCGACCTGCTCGCAGCAATCCACAGAGGCGAGTGCGGGAGCCACGCATCGTCCCGCATGATGGTCGGTGAAGCCTTCCGGCATGGCTTCTACTGGCCGACAGCCACCTGGACGCTGTCAAGCCGGTTAGGAGATGCAAGGCGTGCCAGATCCATGCTGAGCAGATCCACACAACCGGTGCAGACGTTGCAGATGATCCCATCCTCGAGGCCGTTCGCGGCATGGAGGTTGGATGTGCTGGGCCTCTCTCCTCAGAGGCGAGGCCAGGAGCCGTCGGGGGGATACCGGCTCCCCTACGTCGGGAGCCAGCCGGACATTCCCGAGCCGGGTCATAGGAATTACCCTTCTTCATGGTATGCGGGGCTGAAGACATGCTTCTCCACGAGATCACCATGGGAATCCCCCCGTGTCCGAGAGTACGACGAAGCCCCGCAAGACCAGCTGCTGCGTGAGGACATCTACCTCATCGACGAGGCAAGATGGCAAGCAATGCTCCGGATCGCACGGTACCGGCAGGAGCTCCGGCACTACCACCGCTGGTCCGTGCATGGGAGCTCAAGACAGGCGCTCCGGCGCTACCCCTATAAGTTCTACCCGTAGAACAGTTTTAGGACAGGTTTATTCATTCTGTAACAGATCCCATAGAGTCTAGGAGCAGCGCTCGGAGCAGCTAAGCCCCAGGGGTGGTCCAGGACTACGTCCATCTTAGCCTGGTCCCGTACCCTAAGCACGTAGGCTCTGCCCTCCTTCACAATGGGGCGGGTCGTTGCCTCCATGTACAGCCTGTCTTCCTCCTATGGACTTACATGAATGAAAAGAAACCTGTCCTACCACACTTACTTATGTGTTCATTTAAATTATGCGTTAATTTATGTGATCACCTCCCTGCGCTCTAGATAGTGTACGCCCATCGTACACTCGGCTCTCCTTTCCTGCTCTCATGCCTAGTCGACATTTGCCATCCTACCAAAGGCGGTAGTGCTTGGGGTACCTGCCAAAGGCCCGGGGGCCTCTCGGACCTCCCCCAGTCAGGGTACTATGACGCCAGTTGGTCTCCTCTAGAAAAGGACCTACGCTAGAGCGGGACGTCTAGGAGCCTTGCTTTGCCCGGTCCTGCACCCAAAGCATGCGCACTCTGCCTCCCCAGAGCTACGGTCTAAGTACTAGGGACCGGACGGTTACACCCTGACCTAGGCGGGAGCCAAGCCTCCGGGACCGAGCGCACTGGATTGCCCGAGCCCCGTATACCGGCCCAGGACTATAAGCCAAATAAGACTAAGAGATAGGGAAGGGAGGACCTCTGAGCAGGATGACCAATTCCTACTAAGGAGCGGTACCAGACCTTACCCTCGCCTCAGAGGTAACCTCTAAAGCCGGTCTTCACCCCCTCCGCATGGGTGAACACCGAAGCCGGACCTTGCGCCCTCCACTGGTCTGAGGTCCGAAGCTGGACAACACCCCTTCCGCAGGGGTAAGCTCCAAAGCCGGTCATCACTCCTTCCGCAGGGGTGAACACCGAAGCCGGATATCACCCCCTCCGCAAGGGTGAGCTGCGATGCGAGACCTCACCCCCTAAGCGGGGGGTGACCTGTGAAGCCGGACTTCTCCCTCTTCTCAAAGGTGAGCTCCGAAGCCAGACCTCACCCCCTCCGCATGGGTGAGCTCCGAAGGCGCCACGTGCCCAGCGGGGGCCGGGCCTCCCCTCTCCTCAGAGGCGAGCCCCGGGCCTGCCACGTGGCCAACAGCATCGGACCTCCCCCTCTCCTCAAAGGCTGAGCTCCGATGCATTCCAGACAACACCCCTTCCGCTAGGGTAAGCTCCGAAGTAGGTTATCATCCCTTCCGCAGAGGTGAACACCGAAGCCAGATATTGCCCCCTCCGCAGGGGTGAGCTCCGATGCCAGACCTCACTCCCTCAGCGGGGGTGACCTCTGAAGCCGGACCTCTCCCTCTTCTCAGAGGTGAGCTCCGAAGCCGGACCTCACCCCCTCTGCAGGGGTGAGCTCTGAAGGTGCCACGTGCCAGTGGGGGCCGGGCCTCCCCTCTCCTCAGAGGCGAGCCCCGGGCCTGCCACGTGGCCAACAGCATCGTACCTCCCCCTCTATTCAGAGGCTGAGCTCGGATGCATTCCGGACAACACCCCTTCCACAGGGGTAAGATCCAAAGCCGGTCATCACCCCTTCCGCAGGGGTGAACACCGAAGCCGGATACCGCCCCCTCCGTAGGGGTGAGCTCTGATGCCAAACCGCACCCCCTCAGCGGGGGTGACCTATGAATTCGGACCTCTCCCTCTTCTTAGAGGTGAGCTCCGAAGCCGGACCTCACCCCCTCTGCAGGGGTGAGCTCCGAAGGTGCCACGTGCCCAGCGGGAGCCGGGCCTTCCCTCTCCTCAGAGGCGAGCCCCTGGCCTCCCACATGGCCAAACGGCATCGGACCTCCCCCTCTCCTCAGAGGATGAGCTCCGATTCATTCCGGACCTCCCCCTTCCACAGGGCTGAGCTCCGATGCCGGCCCTCGCCCTCTCCTCAGAGGCGAGCCTTGATGCCAGACCTCACCCCCTCAGCGGGGGTGACCTCTGAAGCCGGACCTCTCCCTCTTCTCAGAGGTGAGCTCCGAAGCCGTACCTCACCCCCTCCGCAGCGGTGAGCTCCGAAAGCGCCACATGTGTAAGGGCCTCAATTTTTTACACATATTTGAAGTGTTCACCACCATACACACACCTCATTTGAGGAAAGATGATGAACACAAATGAAGAGCATGTAACCACCATCAACATGCTCATTAGAGAACAAACTCACATATTGCAAAAGTGGTAGTTCCCACATGTGATATAGGTGGGCTGGACATATGGAAACTCCTACACATTGCTAAGGATGTCCATGCCAAGTTTCACCCAAATTAAAAACCTTTTTGAGGTCATTTTGGGTATAGTTAGACAGAGGGCAGTTTGAAACCATATTCAAATTCAAACTGTTTTTATCCCATGAATTTAAAAGTGGGAGGCATATTCTTATTCAGCACATTTTTGTGAGCTCACACACCAACTTTCGCTCCATTTGGAGTTGATCTTGACATGAGCTAAGTGGGGCAAATTCAAACTTTATTTGAATTCCAAACTGAACTTGTGCTGAAATTCATTCAAACCAAACCCAATTTGAATTCTAATCAGTTCAAATGGCTAATGGGTGAATAATTTGAATTACCAGGGGTATTATGGGGCTCACTATTTAAAACAGTGATTAGGAGTAAATTTCAGAGGTTAAAACCCCGTGTGGGACCCACATGTCATAGAGAGAAGGAGGCAAAACTTGCACACAAAGTCACAGCCTCGGTGGGAAGTTCCACCGAGCAGCTGTTGGCTGTGCCACCGAGCAGCCACGGCGCCACCAGCTGCTTCCCCTCTACGCGCGATGGCGCCCAGGGCGGCTTGATCGCACCCCCACGCGACCGGCACCGCCTCAGCCGAGCAGGAGTCGGCCGGCTTTATCTCCTCGCGTGCAAACCCGAGCAGCGGCATTGTTTCTCGCCACAGCTCTCTGCTCAATCGGGAAAACCGGCAAACAATCTCCTCTTCGTCCCTCAGCTGCTAGACAGCAATCTGAGCTTGCACTCCACCTCCCCAACGCCAGAAACCCCGAGCTCTGACTTCCCGTGCCCAAAAACGATCGCCACCGCGGCGACCTAGCCTCAGCCGAGAGTCAGGCGCCCGTGGACAGCGTTCCACAGGCATTTGAACGGTACAGCAAGAGGGGCAACAGGAGCGCGCGACCACCGTGCTGTTCTCCTCCAAGTTTGGAAGCAAACCGTGAAGAATCCACGACGAATTCTCAGTTTTTGCTCCGGCGACCTTAAGCTGAGCTTCCGGTACGGATCCTTCAAATTGTCGCTCTATGATGCTTCTTTAGCTATCAAATCTTGCACATAGACGCTGGACTAGCCGGCGATCAAGTTCATTTCTGCATCCGTGGCATGAAACTGTGTAGGAGGGATGAATTTCGAGCTCGAGCAAGGGCGGTCATGGCGGGCACGATCGGTCACACGGTGCCGACGAACTTGCCGCCATCTTCGAACCCTTTTGACACCTTGTCGAGCTTCCTAGAGGTACACTGATGCTGTAGGGCCGATTGTTCGAGGTTTTGGCGGTTTAGAACTCACGGTCGACAGCGATGAACCTCAACCGAGGCCGCGGCACGTCGCTGGGCTATTTCCGAGCACCGCCAGCCCGAACTGACACCACCGACGTGTTCCTCGACGTCGACAACCCCCTGGCGGCGAGTTTCAGACCAAGGGAGGTCCGGCAGCGGCGAGCCGGCGAGCTCCGGGTCTGCTCCGGCGAGGGCGGCGGCGCGGGCGTGAGAGAGTGTCGGGAGGAAGACGAAGCCGGCTGGCCCACGCGTCAGCGGCTCAAAATTTAAACCGGGATCGGGTGTGGCCGAGATCTGTTGTGCTGTCGCGCAAAGGCCCTGTGGGCCGCATTGTGCGGTCGCCTCGGCGTGCGACGCGTGTCCCCGGGGCCCACCCGCAAGTTTAAACGGTTTCCCGATTTTCAGATTTCCTTCAAACTTCAAATCCTCATAACTTTTGCTAGAAAGCTCCAAATCGAGTGAACCAAATTTTGTTGGATTCAGCTCTCTGAGCACTTTCCAGCAAATCAAGTTTCACTTCATGAAAGTCCTTATTTCTCCAGAATTAATTCCTCAAATTTAAACTGTTTGGAATTTTAACTGGAGAATCTTTTGGAGGAAAATCCTAAAATTGTTCACCAAAATATCCCTGAACTACCATATAAATTTCAGATCCAAATGAGCTCATTTGATCCACCTAATGGTGTGATTAGTGAAACTGTTCCAGAGAAAATAGAAAATGTTCAGAAACATTTTCAGAATTTTCTCTGAAATTGTTTAGCTCATAACTTTAGTTAGGAACCTTCAAATTAAGTGAGACCAACTCTATTAGAACCCTCTGAAAATCTAGTTTTCAGAAAGTCATAGTTTGTTTCATGAAAATCCTTAGAACACCCTAAAAGCCTTCAATTAAGGTCAAGTACATAATTAATTGTGGAGGGCTCAAATGAGCTTTGCTGCAACTAAAACTTGACCAAGACTCTGTCTAGGTTGTAACCAAGCCACAGTAAAAGTTTCATAGTCATTGAGTCTGTCTAGTGGGACTTATAAGATTCACAAGTTCAAACTTAATACAAATGCATTTAAATTGATACATGTATTTCCTCTATCATGTAGTCGCTAAGGTCGAGGAGGAACCCGAAGTCCTAGACTTCGTTACTCCAGAGGAACAGCTAGCCTACGACCAAGAGCAGCAAGGCAAGCCCCGGTTTGCATTAACCATTTTTACAAATTTTTATTGTTTTGAGCACTTACTTGAGTATTATGATTCTTTACATTAGAGTCTTGTTTGGAAACCCAAATGCATAGCCAAGAAAACCATGGGTTGGGTTTAGGATTGCAAACCCTGTCAGCTACTGCAATGCTAAGATAGAGTAGGATTCGGTACAAGTCGAGTAGTTGGAACTACTCGCGAGCATATGCTAGAGGCACTCGACTCGGGTAGTGATAGCACATGAAACACATGGCAAGAAAATGAGACCAAGCGGAGGGTAAGGGCAGCAGGACTTTGGGGCCTGTGTGCTATAGCTCCGCTTGAGTCGATTGAGAACCGAGCCATGTGCGGGCCTGTTGAACAAGCTAGAACAGTACCGAAGACCTACCGGCTATATGGGAACCGGGAAACCGATGTAACTCGGGTAGCTGGGTGTTGAGGCATAGCTGGTCGTTCAGAGGGTAGGTTGAGAGATGGAGGTGTAAATCGGCTGGCGGCACTGAGATGGGCGTGCAGAGACCTCTTGCTCGGGACGATTGGACCGGTTCAACATTTGGCTAACGGGTGAAAGGTAGTCGCGTACGGCGTCCGTGATGGTTGTTGTAGGCAACATCGAGTACGGGCGTACGTGACGGGTTGTTCGGGTAACCCTGCAGGTGTAAATCGATTATAAGCGCTGTCCCTCGCGGTCAGTGAGTACCACTTGTTCACTGTACCGTGATGTAGAAATAACAGGCTAGTTGCATGTTAAAATGTTGCTGATTGAAAGATGGACTTGATTGTTAATGATTTTCTGTAGTCTATAGCTAACTAAAGTTCTTTTCAACTTTGGGCAAAGTACATGAGAGAAATGCGTTTCTTGTTTGATTGCGGCTCTCTCATGTGCCTTAGCATAAGGTTCTCCACAACCTGCTGCTAAAACTTGAAAGTAAGGTTCCACTAATTAGGCGAGTCCTTTGCAAATGATTCTACCTCATGTACCCATCACCCTTCATGTAGAAGTTCCATGTTTAGGTGAGACGGGTCAGACTTGCTGAGCCTTCGTGCTCACTGCTTGTGTTTGAAGCTTTTGTAGGGTTCTATGAGGAAGGGACTCCCGTGTGGGAGTCGTGCACGCCGCAGAGTTAGTGTGCGTGTGTGGTAGCAAGGACACGTTCAAGGGCTGAACGTGGACTTGATGCGTAGTCTACGCCCGTGAGTGTAGACTGGACCTATTTTGATGTAAACATGTTCATAAACTCGTTTATGTAATAAAATTTCGCTTCCGCTTTGTACCTTTGATTTGTGTTATCCGGTGCTGTGCAACGCAGCACCCCTCAGCGTGATCCTAGCTCGACAAGACCGTGGGGGTGTCGTGTCAACATGCCCAGCGGGGGCCGGGCCTCCCCTCTCCTCAGAGGCGAGCCCCGGGCCTGCCACGTGGCCAACAGTATCGGACCTCTACCTCTCCTCAGAGGCTGAGCTCCTATGCATTCCGGACCTCCCCCTTCCACAGGGCTGAGCTCCGATGCCGAACCTCACCCCCACAGCAGGGCTGAGCTCCGATGCCTTCCGTACCTCATGCGCCCCTTAGGCCTGAGCTCCGATGCCGGCCCTCGCCCTCTCCTCAGAGGCGAGCCCCGATGACGGACCTCACCCCCACATTAGGGCTTACCTCCGATGCCTTCTGGACCACACGCGCCCCTTAGTCCTGAGCTACGATGCCGGCCCTCGCCCTCTCCTCAGAGGCGAGCCTCGATGTCGGACCTCACCACCACAGCATGGCTGAGCTCCGATGCCGGACCTCACGCGCCCCTTAGGCCTGAGCTCAGATGCTGGCACTCACCCTCTCCTCAGAGGCGAGCCCTGATGCCAGACCTCACGCCCCACAGCAGGGCTGAGCTCCGATGCCGGCCCTCGCTCTCTATTCAGAGGCGAGCCCCAATGCCAGACCTCATGTGCCTCTTAGGCCCGAGCTCCGATGCCAGACCTCACCCCCTCAGCAGGGGTGACCTCCGAAGCCGGCCATCACCTTCTCCACAGGAGTGAACGCCGAAGCCGGACTTCTCCCTCTACACGGAGGCGGGCTCCGATGCCGGACCTCATCCCCTCTGCAGGGCCAAGCTCCAAAGAGGGCAAGACCCTACAAGTACAGGGAGCAATCAAGACAAGAAGGTGCGCGGGATAGACAAGGGGAAGGCCCCACCCCGGGATCGTTATCTCCCCCGAGACGGGCCCGGGGGCCACTATCAGTACCCTCAATACCGGGTACCCCCGCGCACAGGGTGAAACCGCATAAGGACCTCGCCCCCTCCGCGGGGGCGAGCTCCGAAGGCGCCACGTGTCCAGTAGGGCAGAGCTCCCCTCTCCTCATAGGATAGCTCCGGGCCTGCCACGTGGCCCAGAAGGCCGGACCTCACCCCCTCCGTGGGGGCGAGCTCCGAAGGCGCCACGTGTCCAGTAGGGCTGGAGCTCCCCTCTCCTCAGAGGATAGCTCCGGGCCTGCCACGTGGCCCAGAAAGCCGGACCTGGCCCTCTCCGCAGGGGCGAGCTCCGAAGGCGCCACGTGTCCAGTAGGGCCGGAGCTACCCTCTCCTCAGAGGATAGCTCCGGGCCTGCCATGTGGCCCAGAAGGCCGGACCTCGCCCCCTCTGCTGGGGCGAGCTCCGAAGGCGCCACGTGTCCAGTAGGGCCGGAGCTCCCCTCTCCTCAGAGGGTAGCTCTGGGACTGCCACGTGGCCAGCAGAACCGCGCTGCCCACCTGGGCTCGGTAGGCAGCAGGAGTAAAGGCGTGCCATGCCTTTACCGTACAAGGCATTCAAGACCCGCACCTTTCCAAGACGCGGAGCCACGGCGCACGCCTGTCAGGAGGTACTGTGACACAGTGTCAGGATTTGTAGACCAATGAATACAGCGACAAGACATGACCTGCCGCCCCTGCCATCATCAACCGCTACGCCTAGCTTGCGGCATGGGCAGGGTGGCAGGATGACGACCTTGAAGCCAGCGCCAAGACTCGGTAGATGGCAGGAAATCACCCCGGGGCCACCTATCGGGCCCCGAGCCTACATTGTAAGCCTCCCGAGCCTTGAACTATAAAAGGCTCAGGTAGGCAACGTTACTAGGGGTTCGAGCATTTTAGGCTTCAAACTCCAGACGGTTTGGCAGTTCGCCACCCATCCTCATACACAATGAAGCAGTGCTCCAAGCACTCCCGTGGACGTAGGGTTTTACGCTCCAGCGGCCCGAACCATGTAAAAAATCCCTGTGTCAACCCACCTTCTTCTTCTCCAACTCAGGCGAGACCCTCCGAGAGGACTGGCCCCTCCGAAAAAGAACCTCCGTGGGCTGCTCCAAGCAGGCCCGGCGGAAGTGTCGACCGCAGACGCTTCGACAACATGTAATCCACAAACTGAATTCAGAATATAACCACGAATAAATGGGTTTAAGTACTTTGTTACAAAGACTCAAGGTCTCATTCACACGTCTCTAATCTATTCTAGCAGAGGAAGTCTTCTAAACAATAGCGGAAGCAAACTAAACAGAGGCAGCGGCTCCATCTCTAACTCCACAGGCAAGTTGACGATGGATCACACGCCTAGTACTCCACATGCTCTTCGAAGTACTCCTGTCCTGTTGCTGATGATGTATGATAATGCAAGGGTGAGTACATGTCGTACTCAGCAAATGCGGGAAGTATGACATGTAGCTTACAACAAGGTAGGTATAAAAAGGCTCATTGCAGAAAGCAAAGTTTATTTCACAAAACATGATAAAAACAACAACTAGCTTTAAGTGAATTTAATCCCAACATATACCCAATTTTAAAACCTCAACATACCTCCATCGTATTCACCTCTTTTCATGTCTCATCCAGACATTTATGCTTCTCAACTTTTCCCATGCTCATGAATACCATCTCATATTTATGACCATCTCATCTCATATTCAATTTCCATCGCATAACCGAGACCAAAGCTCATTGTTTCGACTCAACAGTCTGAAACCTTTCTCATTACCAAGACTCAGCAGTCTCAAAACCAAAACCTCAATGACCAAACCATAAACAAATCAATGACATCCCAATAACCAAACCGAACCATCCATCCCAAAACCATCCCATCTAATCATGTGAGTTGCCCAGGCGCTTGTGACCAAACCATAAACAAATCAATGACATCCCAATAACCAAACCGAACCATCCATCCCAAAACCATCCCATCTAATCATGTGAGTTGGCCAGGCGCTTGTGACCGTAAGCTCAGCTATCATGATAGTTTTAGACCCTGCAGAGTTTGCACCACTTTACCCACAAGTTTGTGATTTCGTCACCCGTCGGCGACTGCATAACCTCGGTGTATGGCCAAGAGATCACAAAATAGCATTTAAAAGGGGCTACTTGATGTATGGACTCACTAAGGTTTCACCGGCAGGCTAGAATCACCATTCTCGCACCTACAGGCCCCCTCTTGTGCCATGCAGTTCCCAGGGAAGTCCTCTCTCGACTCCCATCCCCCGCGCCTTCCACGGTCCATAACAATCTAGCAACTTACCTAATTAGTCAGCTAAGCCGCAACCATATTTGGCCTTGTGGTGGCAATGTTATCCTGGCATTTGCTGGCATGAACCGGTCCTTAGATCTATGGCAAGTAAACCACCATCTCATTCTACCTCGTCCATGAACCAAGCTTGCCTAGATCTCCCCCGATTCATGTTCATTCTATCAAGTTCTCATTAACATTATGAGTGCAGTAGCTAGACACATTCTATCGCTTCCCATATCCTGTAGATTAGCGAAGCAGAAAAGAAAAAATACCATACCCGACTCATAAACTTCCCTGGCGGCAAGGGTGGTTAACAAAACTAGTAAACTCCTATGAAAGGATTTCCCATCAAGTTGACTCAAGCATACACGTTTTTGTTTCCAAAACATGGGATCAATATGGTAAAGGGGCACTTGCCTTGTTCCTGTGGTTTCTGTTGCTCACGGATCTCGAAGTCTTGGGGTTGAAATCCTTTATAGATAGCTCCCTGAGCTTGTCCTTCTACTCATGATCACGCACATACAAGATTCACAGCAATCAATCATCATGTACAAACTTTACTCAAGATGCAATGGTGTAGATGCATGCTGATCCTATGGTGCTATCAGTTTTTACGTGTTCTTGCATGTTTTAATGGCTTGCATGGGGTTTTACAATGAACAAGGGTCTAAAGATCAAGTTTGGACGTGGTGATGATCTTGACTCAAGATCTAGAACAATTCCACCGTCAAAATGATCAACACATGATCTGTCCACACGAGAAAGCTTCTGTTCGAATGGATCAAAGAAACAGATGCAAAGAAAACCGCGATGATGTCGTAAGGTGGTAATGGAGACTGTCGAAGTGTGCCGTCGACACTTCCCCCGGGCCTGCAATGCGCAGCCCACGGAGGTTCTTTTTCGGAGGGGCTAGTCACTCACGGAGAGCATATGCGTTAGGGACGATGGAAGGAGAAGGTTGACAAAGAGATTTTTTACGTGGTTCAGGCCGCCGGAGCGTAAAACCTTACGTCCAAGGTGAGCAGAGGTGCTCATTGTATTGCTTGGTGCTCAGAACCAGGGTTCTGAGCTTGAGGATGAGCTGAGTGCTAGAATGCTAAGTCAGGGTGCTGAGCCAAAATGCCGAACCCCTTGCAACGTTGCCTACCTGAGCCTTTTATAGTCCAAGTCTCGGGCGGCTTACAAGGTGGGCCTAGGACCCGACAGGTGTGTGGCGGACCGGAATCCGCCCATCCAGGATCGCAGAGGGTGGTGCCGTGCGATGCGACACCCGACAGCACACGTCATAAGAACACAATAAATTACATGGGAAACAAACTGAATGTACAAAGTAGTACACTTCTCAGTTACAAACTAGGGTTTTTATTACACAGCAGAAGTTTCTTTTGTACAACTTACGCCCGCCTATCTAGCAACAGTCGGCTGCCCAGCCCTAGGGCAACCCACACTAGCTGCACGTCTCAGCTCAGCGCGGCGTGTACGGCTCCCACTCAGCCGTGGTCCCCGACGGAGGGTAACCCTCCCGGTGGACTCGTACTCCGAGTCCGTGGGTGGCTCCTCACCTGAAAAACACTTAAGCAGCAACCGTGAGCACGAAGGCTCAGCAAGGCTTAACCGACTCACCTAAGCATGAAACTCTACATGAGGGGTACCATGACGTAGGATAGTCATATTGCAACAAATGGACTCGCCTATAAGTTCATCCTTAGTTTACTTTTAGCAACAAGTTAACAGTTCAGGAAGCTGAAATTTAATAAGCAATATTTGGTGGCAAACATGTAGCAATACAATGTTATATGATATCAGCAGTATTGAATCACCATATTTCATACATTAGTCTACGTCACGACTCAGTGACCAAGCGGTACTCTTCACCGCGAGGGACGGTGAATCGACTCGATATACACCTGCAGGGAAACCCAAAGAGCACGTCACGTACGCCCATCCGTGGAGATGCACAGCACGCTCACACGATGTCGTACGGGACAACCTTTCACCCAACAGCCCAAACGTCGAACCGGTCGCACCGAAACGAGCAGGAGGTTCCCCACACGGAGCATCTCTCTATGGCCATCGGCAGATTTCCACCTTGCTGCCCTCAACCTACACCTATAAATCGGTGTGCTATGCCTCGACGCCCGGAGGTTTAGGCTACATCGGTTTATCGGGGCCCATATATCCGATATGCCTTCGGTACGTTCAAACTTGATCAGCGTGGGCCGCACACGGATCGGTCCTCAATTGACACGGACAGGGCTGCACACACAAGACTCCCTCTTGCTGCGCCCTGGCCCCTGCCTAGTCTCATTTTTATTAATATTGTGATCTCACCTCACTCAACCGA
Organism: Neostapfia colusana; assembly: GCA_030760725.1. NCBI lineage: Eukaryota > Viridiplantae > Streptophyta > Magnoliopsida > Poales > Poaceae > Neostapfia > Neostapfia colusana. Next base: position 93,005,483 of record JASWHV010000001.1, read on the forward strand.
ACCCGTGTGTCCCAAGCCTATCTCGCGAGTAGATTCCAACTACTCGACTTGTACCGAAGCCCTATGAATCTTTAAGCATAGCTATCTACTCGAGGTCTTAGACACTACCATCACTCTTATGGAAAATTTCTGGTCATGCAAGTGGGGTTCCATTCATCCTATACCTAATGCACATTCACACTTCATATGACACATGTAAACAAAGTAAAACTTATAAAAGGTTAATGCAAACCGGGGCTTGCCTTGTTGCTGCTGGTCAGGGGTCAGTTCTTCGTCCTGAAGAAGGAAGTCCAGCACTTCCGGAGTCTCTTCTTCAGCGACTACACGTTTAATGAAATACGACATGTAAATTTAAATGCAATGTGTAAACTTGAACACTTGACAACTAATAACTCTAGCTAGCCCTCCCCTTTGGTTCTGAATTTTTTATGGTGGCTTGGTAGGGTCCTAACCAGAGTCTTGACCAAGTTTCATTTGAAACAAAGTTCATCTGAACCTTTTACAAATAAAAGCCCATTTGGTCAATATTTGAGCCTCTAAATAATTACAGGGGTTTTCATGGCTCTAACCATTACTTCCTGGAAACTAGAATTTAGGATGGTTCTAATGGAGTTGGTTTCATGTCATTAGAAGAATTTTACAGAAAGTTATGCCCTAATTGAGATTTGAGAAAATCTAAAAAAATGTTTCTGTACATTTTTCTATTTTCTCAGGGCAGTTCTCTTAATCACCCCATTATGGTAACTAAATGAACTTGGATGAGTCTGAAAATTTTACTGGGATCCAGAGATTTTCTAATAAACCTCTCAGCCAAATTTCAGAATTTTTCATAAAGTAGTTCTCTAGATAAAATTCCCAACAGTTTAAACTTTAGGGATTTAATTATGGAAATCTATTCAATTTCATGAGCCGAATTTGGTATTACTGGAAAGTACTCAGAATTCTGAGTTCAGAAAAATTTGGTTCATCGAATTTGGAGTTTCCTAGCCAAAGTTCTATGCATTTGAAGTTTGAACTAAAACTGGAAATTCCAAAAATGTTTAAATCATGCGGGTGGGACCCACTCCTCGAGCCGGCCCACTCAGAATGCGGCCACACCGCGGCCCACGGGGTTTTACCCGTGCTGCCGCACCGAATCCCAGCCGCAAACCGATCCCCGTGCGAGATCAGAGGCTGACCGGTGGACCAGGCCCTCCCTTCGTCTACCTCGCGCTCTCCCGCAGCTCCCGCGGCGGCGCTTCGCCGGAGCGCTCGCCGGCGGGCATTTCACAGCCCGACCTTCGATGAAACTTACCGCTTGTGCCTAACTCGACTCGGAGAACACACTGGTGCCCTAACCGGAGCTCGGCACTGGCCGGAACTATGCCCGTGACGGTGACAGAGCTTCCCTCTACTCCGGCGACGTCGCCCAGGCTACTCCGGACCTTATTTCTCAAGCGGTTTGCTCCTACAGCTCCGCCGTGGCATGCTGTGCACGGATATGAGCTCGGTTGGCCATGGAACTGGCCAGAACTAGGACCTCACCGTCGACCAAGGCCCGATATCGGCTGTTGCTCGAAAAACATGGATATCAGCGCAAAGACTCGACGGTTTTCGATGGTTTTGGATCCTAGATGGCCGTGGGGACGTGTAGAACATGTGCTCGGCTGGGTTTACGCTGTGCAGGACCGATCGCCGCGAATTTCAGAATGTCTTCTCACTCGTTTTTGTCGAACACCGAGGACTAGACGGGGAAATACTCCCCCTACAGATCATGGAAGAGGGTAGAGTCTTCACCGTGAGTTCGAGCAGTCCCCGGCGCGTATCTTTGCTGTTGAGCTCTGGTCGCGAGGTCGCCTGGATCAACGGCGCGACGAGGAGCCGAGGGGAGCGGCTGGTGCCGTTTTTTGTTTCGGGTGGGAACGAGCAGAACGGAGGAGATGAGGTCGGCTCACGTGGGCTGGGGACTTTAACCGCGTCGGGCACGCGTGCGCTCGGTCGCCGAGCAGGAGGTGGCGAGGTGAGGCGGTCGGACGCTGGTGCTGCCCGAAGCTGGCGCGCTGCCTCGGCTGAGAGAGGGAAAATCAGTGGAAAGCTTCTCTGTTAAGTCTACTGACAGGTGGGACCTCCCCCCTAATTCTTTTTCCAAATTTTCTCAATTCAGGGTGCCAAAATATCCTCAGCTACTCAGAATTTAATGTGAGAATTAGTCACCAAGTCTTTGTTTGAATTTGAATTCTCAAATTTGAACTGGTTTTGGCTAAATTTGCTGCATGTTTAAACTGAAATTCAAATTCAGTTTTGAATTCTTGCAAATTTAGCTCTTGACAAGATGAACTCCAATGAGGATGAAAATTGGTGGGCTTACTCAGAAAAATGTTCTGAGTTTGAATATGAAGCTAACTTTTGAATTTGAGTGATGAAAGTTGCTGCAATTTAAATTTACATTCAAATTGGCCTCATTTTCAATTACCTCCAAAAGTGCCTCAAAAAGTGTTGGATTTACATGAAATTTGGCTTGAACCTTCCCAAGACTTTTCAAGTCCTAGGGGTGAGCTTAACCTATAATGTTCATGTGTAGAAATCCTACTTTGTGAAAGTGTAGACTTTCCCCTCTAATCCCTCTTTTGATGGAGGTTACTTGCTCTTCCCCTTTTTCACCATCTATCCACAACAAGAACTGTGGTGTTGTCAGGTGAAGAAAAGTTTTTTGCAAGTCCCTTTTCTTGGGCTTTTACATCCCTCCCCCCTTAACAGAATCTCATCCCGAGATTACAAAAGAAGAGATAGCGATGTAGTAGGGACTTACCCGTGTTGAGAAGCCATGAACTCCGGGTAATTTGAGCGAAGGAACTCCTCGCTCTCCCACATCGCTTCCTCAGCGGTGTGGTTGCTCCAGAGGATCTTGTAGAACCACAACTTTCTGCTACGCGTGGTTCGGGCTTTCGCATCAAGAATTTCCACCGGATATTCATCATATGTTAAATCCGGTTTCAGCTCGCTGATGTCTTCACTAGGAACAGCAGCTGTATGCTTTAAGAAATTTCACAGTTGCGAAACATGGAAAACATCATGGACACCAGCCAGGGATGCTGGTAGCTCCAATCTATACGCTGCTGGTCCACACTTCTCGGTGATAGCGTAGGGTCCAATGAAACGTGGAGCGAGCTTCCCCTTCACACCGAACCGGTGCACGCCCTTCATCAGAGACACGCGGAGGTACACGTGTTCACTGATGTCGAAGTGCAACGGTCTACGCCTCTTATCAGCGTAGCTCTTCTGCCGGGATTGAGCGTCCTTCAAATTGGCTTGAATTGTCCGAACGCGCTCTTCGGCGTCGTTCACCACATCAACCCCGAATGTGACACTTTCACCGGACTCGCACCAGTTTAATGGGGTGCGGCATTTACGACCGTAAAGAGCTTCGTAGGGTGCCATCTTGATACTCGCCTGATAGCCATTGTTGTACGAGAATTCCGCCAATGGTAGGTGATCATCCCAGTTCCTACCATGGTGGATGGCACATGCTCTCAACATGTCCTCCAAAACTTGATTCACCCTCTCTGTCTGGCCATCTGTCTGAGGGTGGTAAGCGGAGCTTCTAATCAGTTTAGTACCCAAAGCAGCATGCAACTGCTCCCAAAAGCGAGATACAAACAATGCACCTCGGTCTGAGACTATTGTCTTGGGTACGCCATGCAAACATAGGATCCTGGCGATATATAACTCCGCATATCTGTTGGCATGGAAATGTGTATGCACGGGGATGAAGTGAGCTGACTTGGTTAGTCGGTCAATGATCACCCAAATGGAATCATGTTTGTTGGATGTTAAGGGTAATCCCACAATGAAATCCATGCTCACATCTTCCCATTTCCATGCTGGAATTTTCAGGGGTTGCAACAGCCCTGATTTCTTCATGTGATCAGCTTTCACTCGTCGGCACGTATCGCACTCGGATACGTACTTCGCTACCTCCCGCTTCATCCGTGTCCACCAAAATTTCTTTTTCAAATCTTGGTACATTTTGTTGCTGCCCTGATGAATGGAGTATTTGGACAAGTGAGCTTCATCGAGGGTCTTCCTCCTCAGTTCCATATCTCGGGGTACGACTATTCGGTCATTGAACCACAGCGTCCCCTCATCATCTTTCAGGAGACACTTGATCTCTCCATTGTCTATCCGTCTCCGGAGATGTGTCATGCCTTTATCCGTCTTCTGAGCTGCAATGATGTCTTCCCCAATGGTAGGGATGAGAGCAAGGTTGTACAGCGACCCATGAGGAACCAAGTATAAACTCGGTTCTTCCTCCTCCACCGGGGTAATGGTGAGGTTATGGACATGTGATTTCTGACTCAGCGCGTCAGCAACCACATTCGCTTTGCCGGGGTGGTAATGAATCTCAATTTCATAGTCCTTGATTAATTCTAACCACCTCCTTTGCCTCATGTTCAGCTCCTTCTGGGTGAAAATGTATTTCAAGCTCTTGTGGTCGGTGTAGAGGTGCACCAGATTCCGCAGGAGATAGTGCCTCCATATTTTTAGCGCCAAAACCACTGCAGCAAGCTCAAGATCATGAGTCGGATAGTGCTGCTCATGGTTCCGAAGTTGGCGTGAGCCATATGCGACCACACGTCCTTCCTGCATCAACACGCAGCTGAGCCCAATACCGGACGCGTAGCAATACACGTCGAAGGGCTTTGTTGTATCCGGCTGAGCTAAAAACGGGGCTGTTGTGAGATGCTTCACCAATGCTTGGAATGCTCCTTCACACGCCGTGTTCCAAACATATTTCGCCCCTTTGTTCAGCAATTCTGTCATCGGCTTCGCGAGCTTGGAGAAGCTTGGAATGAATCTCCGATAGTATCCCGCTAACCCGAGGAAGCTTCTGACTTCATGGACTGAAGTGGGAGCTTTCCATTTCAGCACTTGCTCTATTTTGCTTGGGTCAACCGCAATGCCTTCTGCTGAGATGATATGCCCCAAGAATAGCACTTGGCTGATCCAAAACTCGCATTTACTGAACTTGGCGTAGAGCTTGTGGTCTCGCAATCATTGAAGAACGATCCGCAAGTGTTCGGCATGTTCGGCTTCCGTCTTGGAGTACACCAAGATATCGTCGATGAACACTACCACGAACTTGTCCAGCTCCGGCATGAACACCGAGTTCATGAGATACATGAAATGGGCTGGAGCGTTCGTGAGACCAAAGGACATGACGAGATATTCATATAGTCCATATCTCGTCGAGAAGGCCGTCTTCGGAATATCTTCCGCCCGGATCTTTATCTGGTGATATCCAGAGCGAAGGTCCATCTTGGAGAACACACTTGCACCCACAAGTTGATCAAACAATATGTCGATGCGGGGCAGTGGATACTTATTCTTGATGGTGACGGCGTTGAGCGGCCGGTAGTCCACACACAGCCTCAGGGTTTCATCCTTCTTCTTTACAAATAGCGCCGAGCATCCCCAAGGCGAGGAACTCGGCCTAATGAAACCCTTGCTCAACAGATCATTGAGCTGTTCTTTTAGTTCAGCCAGCTCATTGGGAGCCATTTTGTATGGTCTCCGTGATATGGGCGTAGTCCCGGGTGCAAGTTCAATCTTGAACTCGACATCCCGCTCAGGTGGCATGCCCGGAAGATCATCCGGAAACACGTCGGGATACTCCCGGACTACGGGGATGTCCTCTAACTTGAGAGCTTTAGTATTGTTGATCACTGAAACTTCCCGGACTGGATTATCTAATAAGAGGGACTGCAGACGGTGTAATGGGGAGTTGAGGTGAACCGTCCGTGATAGGATTTCCAGGACAGCGCCATGGTAACTTAGCCATGACATTGCCAAGATTGCATCAATCTTCTGCCCATCAAGGATAATCATAGTGGTGGGATATATCTTCCCACCTAAGCACAGTGGTGCTTTTGGAACCATCGTCGTTGCTGAAATCTTTCCTCCCGGTGAGCAGATCATATACGAACACTCGGTTGGAAAGACTTCCAGCTGATGCTTAACCACATATGATGCGCTTATGAAGTTGTGGGTTGCACCAGAATCGAACAATATTATGATTGCTTGATGGTTGAAAGTAAACGTACCCGCCAGCACGTTGTCTCCCTCTGGGGCGTCCTCATTGTCGAGGTTGCGGACACCCCCAGTCCGCTGACCAACCTTCTTCACCCGAGGTCGGCCTCGAGCACCGCCCTGGAACTGGGCTTGCCCGCTGCTCTGCTGCCCCTGGGGACAGTCCTTCGCGAAGTGGCCCGCCTGGCCACACGTGAAGCAGGTGAAAATGGGCGGTCCCCCGCTGATCGGTGGACGGAATCCCAGGGCGCGTTGTGGCGGTGGAAACGCCCGGGGTGCCGTCTGCTGCTGCTGCTGCTGTCTTGGTGGTGGCATCGGCGGTCGGAACGGGGGTGACTGGAAAGGACGTCCCCCGAACCGTTGAGGTCGCGCCGGTGGATGCCACTGCTGCCCGGATGGTGTCCGATACACCATACGGTACTTCTGAGGCGCGCCACCACCGCTGCTAGGTGGAGCGCTGTGCTTCCTCTGCTCAACAGCCAACTCCTGCTGAGCATCCTCTTGCATAATCGTGGCATTGACTAAGTCGTTGAATGTGCCGCGATTCCACTGCACGAGATGTGTCTTCATCTCAGGGTGTAACCGCCGATAGAAGTGCTCCCGCTTCTTCTCCTCCATGGAGATATAGTCTGACGCGTATTGTGTCAGATGGTTGAAGGCACGGGAGTAGTCATGGGCACTCCTCCCGCCCTGCTTCAGCTCCAAGAATTCTTGGAACTTCCTCTTCATGATCCTGGGAGGAATGTGATAGGCGCGGAACGCCTCCCGGAACTCTTGCCATTCCACGGCATGGCCAGCCGGACGTGAGGCGACATAATTCACCCACCACGCACCAGCGGCACCGTGGAGTTGCTGCGCTGTGAACAGAGTCTTCTGCCACTCCGTACATTGGAGCAGCCCGAACTTGGACTCGATGGTCCGCAGCCAGTTGTCCGCCTCCAGTGGCTCTTCGGCTTCGGTGAACACTGGAGGGTGCGTACTCATGAAATCCGAGTACGACACTTCACGGGCTCACGAGGCCCTCTGTCTTGACGCCCACCCGCCTGGGACGTATTCTGCATGACCGTGCGGAGCAGGTCGGTCTGCTCCTCACGACCTCCCACCAGTGCCGCTATCACATCCGCTAGAGTAAGCGGAGGCGGCGGTGGTGGCTGCTGCTGCGGGGTGCTGTCGTAGGCCGGTGGCTGGGAGTCATCGCCTCCCCCTTGGCTAGAGCCACCATCCTAGTGCGTGGTCCTAGTGCGAACCATCTGCAACCATACGACAATAACATCAGTCCCGCAAGAGATTGCATGCAGTCCAAATGAAATAGGTGTAAAACATAATGACAATAAAAACATGCGATACATCTCGTAAGTAGATAATGTAATAACTTTGCACAAGCTACACCATTACCAGACCAAACACAAGCTAGTTTAATCCAACTTGATGAACCTCCACTTTGGAAGCTCACCATAACTAGGTTTGGTCACTACTAGATATTACTATCGCTTTGTCATCACGTATACCACCCTTAGGGTACCACACCCTCTCCAATGAGTTCAACTGTCATTCTTCTGCCGGAATGACCAGTTTCTACCTATTCTAAGTTTTCATCTGATTCTGATCATTTTCATGACTCAAGTTGAATACCAAAGTCAAAGTTAACTTCAGTATCATTCCAACGAGTATTCATTTGCCCTCAGATTAGCTTTGGTTAAAAAGTTATGCTAATTCAAAGTCAGCAGAATTTCTGGAAGAATTTTAACAGCACCTCCCTTGGAAAGTTGCTGTTTTCAACTCCGGTTTCCACTGAAATCTGTGCTGAAATTTCAGAAACTTTGAATTGCAAAGATGTCACACATCTTCTACCCTTTCTAAAGATGTATCATATGACAGTTTTATATTTTTCTACTGGGAGTTATGTTTGAAAAACAGAGCAGTTCAGAGAATGTTTTACTCTGTCCTGGTTCTGGACAGCTTACATTTCTCTGGGATTTAAGCGATCTTAAGGTGTGTTTCAGCTCTGGAAGTCAACAACAAAGTTGTAGGGTACTCCAATACCTTTCCAGAACTATGTACCACACCTCCCTGGGCTAAAATACCTGTGAGTTATGCCCTGTTGAAGTTCAGTAACTTGCTGCCCAAAAACAGAGCACTCTGCTTTTCAGTCTTTTGGAACTACACTCCAACACTAACCAATTTGTCCACCCAACCAGGGTCCTAAATGTTGAACCTAATGATTTTAATTCCTTGTTATCAATATTTTCATGCATATGCCTACAATATCTCGGTACTACGTTCCTCACAAAAGAAAAACCTAACCGGATTATACCGGCATATACGTCTCAAATGTGGCACTAAACGGTCTCTCGCACACGTTTACTACACGGATACATACGTGGTTAGTACCTGTAGAAAACCACACAATAGTGATGCACTCAAAGGTGGTTCATTTCAGGCAGTTCCATATTTAAAAGTAAATACAAACGCCCGTATCATTTCCATACGGCCGTCCTTGAGTTAAGTCACGTCTCAAGGAACGTGATCGTGTTTCAACACCACACGACGGGGAACCCGAGTATGTCATGAACGGGTCGTCACGGTTGGGAATGTTATCAACCCAACAGATACCACCTACTGCCCTGCAGGACACGCTGATGGCAAGCGCTGCGTATGTCCCCCTGGGCTACATCCAGACGAACACACTCTCGCGTTACTGACCACGCGATGGGGTCTCCACTTACTTGCCTAATGCACGCTAGGGATCAGCGTTTCATATGAACTCAGGAACATGAAGAGCCCAAGAGTTTCATATTGACATCTCACACCAAGCCGTGAGACAACTCCCTGAACCACGTTCCTCATCAGGGGAGCTAACCGAAATTGAACCGCTTTCGGTGGCGTTCCATACCAAACTTACCAGAGCGTAAGTGCGTCGTTACATAATTGAAATTCAGAATTATAATACATAGGTTAGTCTTTGCCACTTTAAGTAACTAAACTAATATAGTCCTTACTTGGACAACTACCGATTTCCTCACCGTAAACCTATGTTTTCCCATAATACGGTCCTTAAGTACTGTGCTATCCCCAATGCAGCTCTGATACCAGGCTGTGGCGGACCGGAATCCGCCCATCCAGGATCCCAGAGGGTGGTGCCGTGCGATGCGACACCCGACAGCACACGTCATAAGAACACAATATATTACATGGGAAACAAACTGAATGTACAATGTAGTACACTTCTCAGTTACAAACTAGGGTCTTTATTACACAGCAGAAGTTTCTTTTGGACAACTCACGCCCGCCTATCTAGCAACAGTCGGCTGCCCAGCCCTAGGGCAACCCACACTAGCTGCACGTCTCAGCTCAGCGTGGCGTGTACGGCTCCCACTCAGCCGTGGTCCCCGACGGAGGGTAACCCTCGCCGGTGGACTCGTACTCCGAGTCCGTGGGTGGCTCCTCACCTGAAAAACACTTAAGCAGCAACCGTGAGCACGAAGGCTCAGCAAGGCTTAACCGACTCACCTAAGCATGAAACTCTACATGAGGGGTACCATGACGTAGGATAGTCATATTGCAACAAATGGACTCGCCTACAAGTTCATCCTTAGTTTACTTTTAGCAACAAGTTAACAGTTCAGGAAGCTGAAATTTAGTAAGCAATATTGGTGGCAAACATGTAGCAATACAATGTTATATCATATCAGCAGTATTGAATCACCATATTTCATACATTAGTCTATGTCACGACTCAGTGACCAAGTGGTACTCTTCACCGCGAGGGACGGCGAATCGACTCGAAATACACCTGCAGGGAAACCCCTTAGAGCACGTCACGTACGCCCATCCGTGGAGCTGCACAGCACGCTCACTCGATGACGTACGGGACAACCTTTCACCCAACAGCCCAAACGTCGAACCGGTCGCACCGAAATGAGCAGGAGGTTGTAAAGGTCCCAAAATTATGAATACAAAGAAACACTTGTTTGCAAAGTTTTATTTCATGTGTATGAAATTTGGGACTTGTTAAAACTTTTCCCACATGTGATAACACACATGAGGGTTTTCTTCACACAGGTCAAATGTCCATTTGAGAACTTGGAACCCTAGAGGGGTCTAAAACAAGGATGGGAAGTTCCCATATGTGTGAGAAAGCAAAAATCAGATTTAGAACAATTGTTCAAACTCAAATTTCAAATGAGAGTAACACTAGGAATTTCCAAACTGTTGTGCTACAAATCTCATTTGCAACAGCCAAAATAAAGATCAGATTTCATATTTGGATTCCTTGAGTCCAAATTAGGGGGTGTGCAAAGTTTCATGATTTATTGAAATAGTTTGCAACCCATTTTGCAAAATGGACTTTAAAAGACAAGGAATTCAAATGCATGTTTGAATTTGGATGAAACTTGCCCAATTATCCAAATCCATATCAGATTTAAACTTCCACAATTGAATTCCATCAATATTCAAATTGGGGAGATATTTAGAGGGGATAAGGAGGACTGACATGTGGGACCCACATGTCATTGGGAGCACTGAAATTGTAAAAGATCTGAAGTCCACAGTCTTCATTTGATTTACTCCCACGTGAAGCAACGGCCGAAGTCACCTCCCCTCCGCTCGACACCGAGGGCCAGCCGGCGGCCTGCTCCTGCTGGGTTTTATCGCGCTGGAGGTCGGTACCGGACGTCTATATCCTCTCCCGACACCTCCCGTTGGCCTTATCACCGAGGACCGGGCGTTCTTTTCCTTCTCCTCACGCGAGAGACAGGACAGAGCGGCCGACGCTCGAGCACTCCGGTCGCCCACCGCCCAGCTCGCGTGCAACCCCCAGCTGATCGGCAAAACCACACAACGGAACCCCCCACGACCTCCTCGAGCCATCGCCCAGTGTGTTCGTGCCCTCTACGCCGAGAACCTTGAGTTTCCGCGGCGGCCGAACACCCCGGCGGCGGCGTGCTCCCGTGGACAGCTCCACAGAGCGGCTTTCACGATCAAGAAAGCGGTCCCTGGGACGCGCAAGGTCTCCGTGCAGCTTCCACCCGAAGCACCGAGTCTATCTCAGCCTCTCAACAACGAATTTCAAAGATCTTCTCCGGCCGGTGAAAACTGACCCGCGGGTATGAATCGACGAAATTCTCGAGTTATATTCATTTAGAGCTCTGCAAATTTCGCACATAGAATCTAGACTGGTGTAGCAACTTTTCTTCTTCACAAAACGTCGCATGAAACCCATGGTAGACGGCTTGTTTCAAGCTTTTCCAACGGCTACCACAATAAGGGGCATCGGGTGCACGATGAAACCTAGGTTGGGGCCGTTTCCGAGCCCATATGCGGCCATGCCGAGCATGGCAAACCTCCACTAGTGCTGTAGATCCTTTCCAGGGGACTTCTGGTGGGCTAGAACATCGGGGCAACGTTGCCGGACTCCCTCAGAGCCGCTGCACCGGTGCGGGGTGGGTTAGGGACCTCGCCGGTCTGGGGAAGTCTCACCATCATGTTCCTCGGGTTGAAATAGGGCCTAGCGGCGAGTTTCAGCAGCTGCAATGACCGGACGACCGATCCCGGAGCTACTCCGGCGAGCCCGGCGGCGCAGAAGCGCGGGGGCGGGAGGTAGCCGAAGGTGCTATCGGCCCCACGCGTCAGTCGCACGAAAACAGTGGACCGGATCCTCTGTGGCGTGGGATCGGCTGTGACAGCGCGGGAAACAATTCTGTAGCCCGTGTGGCACGCTCCCGGCAGCAGACACGTGTCCCTGGTCCCACAGTCAGGTTTAAACTTTTCCCCGGATTTATTCAAATCCCAGAATTTTCCCCAAACTTTAGAAGAGCATAACTTTTGCTAGGAACCTCCAAATTTAGTGATTCAAATTGGGTTAGATTCAGATTGACAAACTCTATCCAAATATGCAACCCAATTTGTATGAAAGTCTTTATTTAATTCTGGAAAATTCTTTAAACCTTTTCAGTAAAAGAATTTTAGAGGGAGTTTGGTTTATCCAAAAATCCTAAAATTTTGCCAGGATATTCTTTAGGGTGTTATTAGACTCCTGTAAAAGTTTCAGCTCATTTGGAGTTGAAATAATCAGGGTAATTCAGATTGTAAGTTCCTGTATTCAAATGAATACAGAAACATTTTCAGAGAATTTCCAAAACTTGTAAATTCAGTTCTGGGAAATTCTTAGCTCCAAAATTCCTAGAAAAATTCATGTAGACTCTATAAACTATAATTGAAATTGTGGTTCACTGAGTTTGACATGAACATGGATGTTACCTCAGAATTAATTCATCTTTGACTAAACACTTAGAGAATTATTCTGAATAAACCATTCCATGAAATGTGCTAGATTATGGTCCAGAGGGCTTTCTTGTGACAAGGAACTCACATGAAAATTCTCAGCTCCATTAGAGCTCGGGATCACCACTGTCATTTGTGATCTCTTAAGGTGATCAACACTTAAGTGGGAAGAAGCACTCAACACTTGATCTTAGTGTTTAAGCCCAACCCAAACCACTAGCACCAGTGTCATTTTAAATTCTTAAACAAAGTTCCAGTTTTAAAATGGTCATTAGATCTTATGAGCAAAAGCTTTTCAATTAAATACATATGCATGATCATAACGTGTAGCATATACGTGAAGAAGGTGAGAAGGACATGAAGTGAAGATCAAGGAGGGAGGAAAACAAGTGATCAAGCTCCAAGTGATCATCACTAACAGATTGTAACAGTAGTCACCTGCAAAACAGGCAAGCCCCGGTTTGCATTTGAACCGTTTTATAAAGCATTTTCATTTGTATAGATTATAGCTTTGCACCGTTGATTGCATTACGTCTAGATGATATTGAAAACCCCACTTGCATGACCAGAAACACCTAAGAGAGAAAAGGGTAGAATAGGAACTCCCCGAGGGAATTGGGCTACGCTAATGTTAGTAGGAAAGGTCCGGTAGAAGACGAGTGGTTGGAATCTACTCGCGAGTTTAGGGCTGGTTTACTCGGGACGGGTCCGAATTAGAAAAGATGAGGAAAGTTCACACTTAAGAAATGGAGACCGGGCAGGGAGGTTTAGATGCAGCAGGTTGCAGGCCGTGCGTGCATAGCCCTGCCTGTGTCGGTTAAGGCCCGTCCGTGCTTGGCCCTGTTGGACAAGTTTGAGTTGTGTACCGGGCACATACTGGCTATATGGGACCCAGGAAACCGATGTACCTTGGGAGATCCATAGTGGAACTTTTCCAACTGCCTTAGGCTTTCGGCGTCAGGGTAGCAGGAGGTAACTCGCTCAAGAACATACCACAGCGGGTATGCACCTTGAGGGAACTTGCGTACTCGGGGCAGTTGGACTGCGTCCAATGTGGAAGATCTTGGGAAAGGTGGCCGCGTACAACGTCAGTCGAGGTTGCTGCCGGCAACTCGGAGTACGGGTGTACGTGTCGTGTAGTCCGGGCGTGTACTGATTCGAATCACCGTCGCTCGCGGTCATATGAGCATACTTGCCCACTGCGTCTTGACGTAGTAACAACTGGAATTATTCTTTTGAACTTGATGAGGATGTGCTATAACTTGTATTGCAACCATGATTGAATTAGAGATAGGCTCATTAAAGTTTACTTTCACTTTGTGCAAGGAGCATCGCAACAAAGCATTTCTTGTTTGATTGTGGAGTTGCGATGCTTTTCGGCTCAAGGTTTGCACAATGAGGCTTAAAATCTGAAAGTTAAGGATCGACTTTAGGCGAGTCCTTTATGCAAATCCAGCCAACCCAATTGCAACCGTCGTGCATGTAGAGTTTCTTGCTTAGGAGAGACGGGTCAGACTTGCTGAGCCTATGTGCTCACGCTTGCTATATAAGTGGTTTTGCAGGTTAACAACGATGCTGAAAAGAAGGTTGTCCGGTGAGACTCGGGAACTCCCGAGTCAGGTAACACATGGAGAACCGAGCCGCTGCTGCTTGTCTTCGTGTTGCTAGCGAGAGGAGTCCGCGGGCTGGACTTCATCTCGGGTGCTCTTAGTTATTCGACGTGAGTTGATAAAGACTTCCGCTGTAGTTACTTGATGTAAAGTATTTACAAAGAAAAACTTGTAAGCTTCCGCTATTGTTTTATGTAATACATTGTTCCTCATATGTGTGTTGTTGGGTGCCGCATAACACGGCACCACCCAATGCGATTCCCGGGCGAGTGGCCTGTCTCGGTTGAGCGGGTCGCGTCAGCGTGGTATCAGAGCTGAGCCCTGTCTCAGTGGTACCGCGCCCGTATCAGTTGGTATCAGAGCCGCATTGGTAATAGCACACGGAATAAGGATGGTATTACGACAAAAAAATTTAGGTTACGGTGAGGATACGGTACTAGGCCCACATAAGGATTACTATTAGTTTAATATAAAGGTGGCAACCTAACTTATTTTCTATGTCGGTAAATCGTGCATCTCGGGACGATTTATGTCTTGGGGGGTGCACGTAAGCGCTGTCCACCAGTGCGCACAAGCTGAAGGGTGGAGCCCCACGGGTGGCAGGTAACCCGATCCGCTTTAGTATCCTCTACGACTCTTCATGTCGTTTGGGGTACTCGAGCAACGTCTGTCCCAGGCGTGCGTGGTGCAATTTGGGAAACCCCGTCACGTGGTTGGTAACGTGAACACGTAGCTCAAGGCGTGTTTGGCTTGAGAACACCTGTGCGAGTGATGACGGACGGGTGTAAGAAATGTATGGATACCGGGTTCGGTGTGCAGCCGGACCTGATGATTGAGTGTGACTTATGCAGGATTAACCATGAAACCGTAGTACGAATAGAATACGTTTGCGAGTGATCGTTTTAGTGCCACTTAAGATACGTTATACCGGTATAATCCGGTTAGGATTTTCTTTTGGTGAGGCTACGTAGTACCGACATGCTTCTTATGGTGCATCGACGCCGTACTAAACATAATAACCCCTTTCCTTTGAAGAAATGACTCATGAACTAACTTTCAACTAAAAATGGAAGTTTAAAACAAATATTAGTTATTGAACTCTTATTTTGAGCTAAGATTCAAATAAGGGGAAGATTAGACTTCAAAGATTTCAAAAACAGAGTGCTCTGTTTTCAGCAGAAATTGGTGCTGGACTTCAACAGAGCATAACTCTGAGTAGCTTGCCCCAATTAAGGTGTATGATACAGTTCTGGAAAGATTTTCAAGTGATCTACAACTTCTTTGTAGATCCCCAGAGCTAAATCACAAGCTAAATGGGTAGAAAGTTCAGAGTGAGATAAACTGTCCAGAACCAGGACAGCAACAAAACTTCTCTGGACCTTTCTGTTTTTAAGCCATAACTTTCTGTAGATAAACCCTTAAGAAGCCTATGAGACACCATTGGAAAGATTATGAAATTTTCAACATTGTTGTAGTTCAAAGTTTGTTCAGGTTCTTATTGTATTTACATATACAACTGTGAAAAAATCAGCCATGTACAAAGGAGGTGCTGGCAAATTTTATCCAGGAATTCTGTCAACTTTGGAAAAATCATAACTTTTAATCCGGAGATGATCTGGGGGCATATGAGTACTCGATAGAAAGATACTGAAGTTAATTTTAACTTTGGTATTCAACTTGAGTTATGAAAATGCTCTTAACTAGATCAAAATCTGGAGATAGTGCATAAAGGTCTGTCCTGTACAGATAGGCTGAATAGCTATGCCTACTAAGGGGTTGTGTAAACATGAATTTTGTTACTGCTTTTATAAAGTTTTGACATATTCATGTTTTCATTAGTCTCACATACTGCTGAGTTCTTGTTTAACTCTTTGCAATTATATTTTTGCAGTATGGTTCGTAACCGCTCTAGGAGTAGGGCCGGACGTTCTCGTCGAGGCGGTGATGCTTCCATTCCACCGTCGGAACCACCATCCACGGAATGGATGGATCTTATGACTCGAGTTGTCGAGTCTAAGCAAGAGAATGCTAGGCTACTCCAAGAAGCAACACAAGAACACACACGCTTACTCCAAGCTTTGGTACAGCAAGGCGTACTCCAGAACACGCAACAAGTCGTTCCACCTCGGAACGCTTATCTGGACTTCTTGGCGACTCAACCGCCTATCTTTACTGAAGCCACCGAACCTGTCGAAGCAGATCAATGGCTTCGTGTCATGGAGTCAAAATTTGGAGTATTCCAGTGTGATGATTACCAGAAGACAAAGTTTGCCGCTCAACAACTCCATGGAGCCGCCGGAAACTGGTGGGTGGATTATCTTGCCACCATTCCGGAGGACCATCAAGTGACATGGGGGGAGTTTTGTGAAGCCTTTCGTACTCGTTACATACCACTAGGTATTGTCAAGGCAAAGGGGGAGGAATTTTTGGGCTTGAAGCAAGGGGACATGAGTGTCCTCGAGTATGTCAGGAGATTTAATCTTTTGGCCCAATATGCTCCCGAATATGTGGCGAAAGAAGAAGCACGGTGTGACCTATTCTTCCATGGCCTGAGTGGCATATTACGGGAGAAGCTGGCCGTACATAATGACGGCAGTTACACCGACATGGTCAATGCGGCTTTCATTCAAGAGAAGCCGACACTTGAGTGGCAAGCAGAGAAGAGAAAGATGAGTGAGATCGAGCAGGCTAGCACAAGTTATGTGCCTCAGAAGTACCGTTTGGTGTATCAAACGCCATCCGGTGAAAGATGGAGGCCACCTGTACGATCAACTCCTCAGAGATTGATTGCTGGTCAAGATCTACAACTTGCACCACCTCCACTGCCGCAGCATCAGACGGTGGTTTGTGCTCCATCGCTGCAGCCATATGTACCTAGCAGTCCACCGCAAGTCAACGAAGAACCGGAGAGGCATCCGTGTCTTACTTGTGGGCGTAAGGGCCATTATGCTAGGCAATGTCTGGAGGGAATTCGAGGCTACGGGTCATCGTGTTTACAACAATACAACCCGTACCTCAATCTGCAGATAGGAGGGCAGATAAGGGGCAACATTCACTATACTGTGATTGATGATGTTCCGGAAGGAGAAGCCGCTTTAGCAGGGATGTTTTCTCTGAATCAGCTACCGGTTTTAGTTCTCTTTGATTCCGGTGCCACACACAACTTCATTAGCCAATCTTTTGTGGCTCAACATCAGCTCCAAACCGTTTATACAAAGAGGCAATACCTCATATCTTCGCCCGGGGGCAGCAGTACCGCAAGCGAGGTTTTATCCCGAGCACCTCTTTGTTTGGGGGGTAAAATATACCCTACGACTCTCATTATCCTTGAGGGTCTGAAGATCGACATCATTTTGGGGATGTCGTGGTTGAATTACCACAGAGCGGTTCTTAACATCAGCTCCAGGACCGTTGAGCTCAACTCCCCACAGCACGGTCTTCATATATTAGTTCTGGGCGCCAGACGGCAACAGATTGCAACAGTGAACCACACGGAAGCTGTCGAGATAGAGGACATTCCGGTGGTACGTGAGTATCCGGATGTGTTTCCCGACGATTTACCGGGCATGCCGCCCGAGCGAGACGTTGAGTTCAAGATCGAACTTATACCGGGAACCACACCGATATCACGAAGGCCGTACAAGATGGCACCCAATGAACTGGCAGAATTGAAGACACAGCTGAATGACCTAATGAGCAAGGGATTTATACGACCAAGTTCGTCACCTTGGGGTTGTTCAGCATTGTTTGTTAAGAAGAAGGACGAAACACTACGACTTTGTGTTGATTATCGTCCTTTGAACGCCGTTACCATCAAGAACAAGTATCCACTACCTCGCATTGATATGCTCTTCGATCAATTAGTGGGTGCGAAGGTATTTTCAAAGATGGATCTTCTGTCCGGGTATCACCAGATTAAAATCCGGGCAGAGGATATTCCGAAGACGGCATTTTCAACGAGATACGGGCTGTATGAGTATCTCGTTATGTCTTTTGGTTTGACCAACGCCCCGGCACACTTTATGTATTTGATGAATTCAGTATTCATGCCGGAGTTGGATAAATTCGTCGTGGTCTTCATCGACGATATCTTGGTGTACTCCAAGTCAGAGGAAGAACATGCTGAACATCTGCATATTGTGCTACAAAGATTGCGAGATCATCAGCTCTATGCAAAATTCAGCAAGTGTGAATTCTGGATTAATCAAGTACCTTTTCTCGGACACATTATTTCAGCGGAGGGCATCGCTGTAGATCCGAGTAAGATTATCCAAGTGCAGAAGTGGGAGTCACCAAAGTCAGTACATGAAATCCGAAGCTTCCTCGGTTTAGCGGGTTACTACCGGAGGTTTATTCCGAGTTTTTCCAAGATTGCTAAACCGATGACGGAATTATTAAAGAAGAATACCAGATTTGTGTGGGGTGCTGCGTGTGAACAAGCTTTCAAGACCTTAGTGAAGCATCTCACAACCGCCCCAGTTCTTGCTCAGCCGGATACAACGAAGCCATTCGACGTTTATTGCGATGCATCTGGCATCGGTCTTGGCTGTGTGCTGATGCAAGAAAGACGAGTGGTCGCTTATGGATCTCGTCAACTCAGAACTCACGAGCAGCATTATCCAACTCATGATCTTGAGTTAGCTGCCGTGGTCCTTGCTTTGAAGATGTGGAGGCATTACTTGCTCGGAAATCTTGTACACCTCTACACCGACCACAGGAGCTTGAAATACATCTTCACTCAGAAAGAATTGAACATGAGGCAACGAAGATGGCTAGAGCTCATTAAGGACTATGAACTGGAAATTCATTATCATCCAGGAAAGGCGAATGTGGTCGCCGATGCGCTCAGTCGTAAGGCGCATATCCATCACCTAACTATTGCTGAAATGGAAGATGAAGAACCAAGCCTCCGTGTCATCCCGTATGGAGCTCTCTATAATCTTGCTCTTATTCCTACCATCCGAGAGGAGATCATTGAGGCTCAACGAAAAGACAAGGGTATGTCTCACATACGACGAAGATTAGACAACGGAGAAATGAAGTGCTTCCGGAAGGATGATGAAGGTACTTTGTGGTTCAATGACCGGATTGTAGTACCCCGGGATATGGGACTACGGAAGAAAATTTTGGATGAAGCTCATTTGTCCAAGTTCTCCATTCATCCGGGCAGTAATAAAATGTACCAAGATCTCCGGAAGAAGTTTTGGTGGACACGTATGAAACGTGAAGTTGCAAAGTACGTTTCAGAGTGTGATACGTGTCGGAGAGTCAAGGCCGACCACATGAAGAAGTCAGGCCTATTGCAGCCATTGCAAGTACCGGCATGGAAGTGGGAAGACTTGAGTATGGATTTCATCGTCGGGTTGCCGATGACCTCCCACAACCATGATTCGATTTGGGTAATCGTGGACCGATTAACCAAATCAGCGCATTTCATCCCTGTGCATACTAGGTACAACGCAAAGCAGTATGCGGAGCTGTACATAGCACGGATCTTGTGCTTACATGGAGTTCCCCGCACCATTGTGTCAGATAGGGGATTGCTGTTCATAGCCCGTTTCTGGGAACAGCTACACACCTCCTTGGGGACGAAGTTGATTAGAAGCTCTGCATATCACCCTCAAACCGATGGGCAAACTGAGAGGGTGAATCAAATACTAGAGGATATGCTAAGAGCATGTGCCATCCACCACGGTAAGAGCTGGGATGATCACTTACCACTGGCGGAGTTCTCGTACAACAACGGATATCAGACGAGCATCAAAATGGCACCATATGAAGCTCTATACGGCCGGAAGTGCCGTACACCATTGAACTGGTGCGAATCCGGTGAACGAGTAACATACGGGGTTGATCTTGTCAATGAAGCCGAAGAGAGAGTTCGGATAATACAAGGGAACCTCAAAGCTGCCCAATCTCGTCAAAAGAGCTACGCGGACCAGAGACGTCGACCGCTGCATTTCGAAGTCGGAGAGCACGTGTATCTTCGTGTGTCTCCGATGAAGGGGATTCATCGGTTCGGTGTCAAGGGGAAACTTGCTCCCCGATTCATCGGTCCGTTTATTATCACGGAGAAGTGCGGAACTGTAGCCTACCGGCTGGGACTACCGGCAAGCCTTGCCGGTATTCACGACATATTTCACGTGTCCCAGCTGCGGAAATGTCTCAAGTTTACAGCTGCCATCCGCACCGAAGACATCGATGAGTTGAAACCGGATCTCACCTATGTCGAGCAACCTGTACAGATTATCGACGAAAAGACCCGGACTACAAGGAGCCGGACTTTGAAATTTTACAAAGTCCTGTGGAGTAATCATACCCCGGAAGAGGCGACGTGGGAAACCGAAGATTATATCCACAAGAACTATCCGGAGCTTTTGTCACAAACCGTGTAATTACCTCCCACCTCGTTCTTCGTTTGAATCTCGGGACAAGATTCCTTTTAAGGGGGGAGGAATGTAAAGGTCCCAAAATTATGAATACAAAGAAACACTTGTTTGCAAAGTTTTATTTCATGTGTATGAAATTTGGGACTTGTTAAAACTTTTCCCACATGTGATAACACACATGAGGGTTTTCTTCACACAGGTCAAATGTCCATTTGAGAACTTGGAACCCTAGAGGGGTCTAAAACAAGGATGGGAAGTTCCCATATGTGTGAGAAAGCAAAAATCAGATTTAGAACAATTGTTCAAACTCAAAATTCAAATGAGAGTAACACTAGGAATTTCCAAACTGTTGTGCTACAAATCTCATTTGCAACAGCCAAAATAAAGATCAGATTTCATATTTGGATTCCTTGAGTCCAAATTAGGGGGTGTGCAAAGTTTCATGATTTATTGAAATAGTTTGCAACCCATTTTGCAAAATGGACTTTAAAAGACAAGGAATTCAAATGCATATTTGAATTTGGATGAAACTTGCCCAATTATCCAAATCCATATCAGATTTAAACTTCCACAATTGAATTCCATCAATATTCAAATTGGGGAGATATTTAGAGGGGATAAGGAGGACTGACATGTGGGACCCACATGTCATTGGGAGCACTGAAATTGTAAAAGATCTGAAGTCCACAGTCTTCATTTGATTTACTCCCACGTGAAGCAACGGCCGAAGCCACCTCCCCTCCGCTCGACACCGAGGGCCAGCCGGCGGCCAGCTCCTGCTGGGTTTTATCGCGCTGGAGGTCGGTACCGGACGTCTATATCCTCTCCCGACACCTCCCGTTGGCCTTATCACCGAGGACCGGGCGTTCTTTTCCTTCTCCTCACGCGAGAGACAGGACAGAGCGGCCGACGCTCGAGCACTCCGGTCGCCCACCGCCCAGCTCGCGTGCAACCCCCAGCTGATCGGCAAAACCACACAACGGAACCCCCCACGACCTCCTCGAGCCATCGCCCAGTGTGTTCGTGCCCACTACGCCGAGAACCTTGAGTTTCCGCGGCGGCCGAACACCCCGGCGGCGGTGTGCTCCCGTGGACAGCTCCACAGAGCGGCTTTCACGATCAAGAAAGCGGTCCCTGGGACGCGCAAGGTCTCCGTGCAGCTTCCACCTGAAGCACCGAGTCTATCTCAGCCTCTCAACAACGAATTTCAAAGATCCTCTCCGGCCGGTGAAAACTGACCCGCGGGTATGAATCGACAAAATTCTCGAGTTATATTCATTTAGAGCTCTGCAAATTTCACACATAGAATCTAGACTGGTGTAGCAACTTTTCTTCTTCACAAAACGTCGCATGAAACCCATGGTAGACGGCTTGTTTCAAGCTTTTCCAACGGCTACCACAATAAGGGGCATCGGGTGCACGATGAAACCTAGGTTGGGGCCGTTTCCGAGCCCATATGCGGCCATGCCGAGCAGGGCAAACCTCCACTAGTGCTGTAGATCCTTTCCAGGGGACTTCTGGTGGGCTAGAACATCGGGGCAACGTTGCCGGACTCCCTCAGAGCCGCTGCACCGGTGCGGGGTGGGTTAGGGACCTCGCCGGTCTGGGGAAGTCCCACCATCATGTTCCTCGGGTTGAAATAGGGCCTAGCGGCGAGTTTCAGCAGCTGCAATGACCGGACGACCGATCCCGGAGCTACTCCGGCGAGCCCGGCGGCGCAGAAGCGCGGGGGCGGGAGGTAGACGAAGGTGCTACCGGCCCCACGCGTCAGTCGCACGAAAACAGTGGACCGGATCCTCTGTGCCGCGGGATCGGCTGTGACAGCGCGGGAAACAATTCTGTAGCCCGTGTGGCGCGCTCCCGGCAGCAGACACGTGTCCCTGGTCCCACAGTCAGGTTTAAACTTTTCCCCGGATTTATTCAAATCCCAGAATTTTCCCCAAACTTTAGAAGAGCATAACTTTTGCTAGGAACCTCCAAATTTAGTGATTCAAATTGGGTTAGATTCAGATTGACAAACTCTATCCAAATATGCAACCCAATTTGTATGAAAGTCTTTATTTAATTCTGGAAAATTCTTTAAAGCTTTTCAGTAAAAGAATTTTAGAGGGAGTTTGGTTTATCCAAAAATCCTAAAATTTTCCCAGGATATTCTTTAGGGTGTTATTAGACTCCTGTAAAAGTTTCAGCTCATTTGGAGTTGAAATAATCAGGGTAATTCAGATTGTAAGTTCCTGTATTCAAATGAATACAGAAACATTTTCAGAGAATTTCCAAAACTTGTAAATTCAGTTCTGGGAAATTCTTAGCTCCAAAAATCCTAGAAAAATTCATGTAGACTCTATAAACTATAATTGAAATTGTGGTTCACTGAGTTTGACATGAACATGGATGTTACCTCAGAATTAATTCATCTTTTACTAAACACTTAGAGAATTATTCTGAATAAACCATTCCATGAAATGTGCTAGATTATGGTCCAGAGGGCTTTCTTGTGACAAGGAACTCACATGAAAATTCTCAGCTCCATTAGAGCTCGGGATCACCACTGTCATTTGTGATCTCTTAAGGTGATCAACACTTAAGTGGGAAGAAGCACTCAACACTTGATCTTAGTGTTTAAGCCCAACCCAAACCACTAGCACCAGTGTCATTTTAAATTCTTAAACAAAGTTCCAGTTTTAAAATGGTCATTAGATCTTATGAGCAAAAGCTTTTCAATTAAATACATATGCATGATCATAACGTGTAGCATATACGTGAAGAAGGTGAGAAGGACATGAAGTGAAGATCAAGGAGGGAGGAAAACAAGTGATCAAGCTCCAAATGATCATCACTAACAGATTGTAACAGTAGTCACCTGCAAAACAGGCAAGCCCCGGTTTGCATTTGAACCGTTTTATAAAGCATTTTCATTTGTAGAGATTATAGCTTTGCACCGTTGATTGCATTACGTCTAGATGATATTGAAAACCCCACTTGCATGACCAGAAACACCTAAGAGAGAAAAGGGTAGAATAGCAACTCCCCGAGGGAATTGGGCTACACTAATGTTAGTAGGAAAGGTCCGGTAGAAGACGAGTGGTTGGAATCTACTCGCGAGTTTAGGGCTGGTTTACTCGGGACGGGTCCGAATTAGAAAAGATGAGGAAAGTTCACACTTAAGAAATGGAGACCGGGCAGGGAGGTTTAGATGCAGCAGGTTGCAGGCCGTGCGTGCATAGCCCTGCCTGTGTCGGTTAAGGCCCGTCCGTGCTTGGCCCTGTTGGACAAGTTTGAGTTGTGTACCGGGCACATACTGGCTATATGGGACCCAGGAATCCGATGTACCTTGGGAGATCCATAGTGGAACTTTTCCAACTGCCTTAGGCTTTCGGCGTCAGGGTAGCAGGAGGTAACTCGCTCAAGAACATACCACAGCGGGTATGCACCTTGAGGGAACTTGCGTACTCGGGGCAGTTGGACTGCGTCCAATGTGGAAGATCTTGGGAAAGGTGGCCGCGTACAACGTCAGTCGAGGTTGCTGCCGGCAACTCGGAGTACGGGTGTACGTGTCGTGTAGTCCGGGCGTGTACTGATTCGAATCACCGTCGCTCGCGGTCATATGAGCATACTTGCCCACTGCGTCTTGACGTAGTAACAACTGGAATTATTCTTTTGAACTTGATGAGGATGTGCTATAACTTGTATTGCAACCATGATTGAATTAGAGATAGGCTCATTAAAGTTTACTTTCACTTTGTGCAAGGAGCATCGCAACAAAGCGTTTCTTGTTTGATTGTGGAGTTGCGATGCTTTTCGGCTCAAGGTTTGCACAATGAGGCTTAAAATCTGAAAGTTAAGGATCGACTTTAGGCGAGTCCTTTATGCAAATCCAGCCAACCCAATTGCAACCGTCGTGCATGTAGAGTTTCTTGCTTAGGAGAGACGGGTCAGACTTGCTGAGCCTATGTGCTCACGCTTGCTACATAAGTGGTTTTGCAGGTTAACAACGATGCTGAAAAGAAGGTTGTCCGGTGAGACTCGGGAACTCCCGAGTCAGGTAACACATGGAGAACCGAGCCGCTGCTGCTTGTCTTCGTGTTGCTAGCGAGAGGAGTCCGCGGGCTGGACTTCATCTCGGGTGCTCTTAGTTATTCGACGTGAGTTGATAAAGACTTCCGCTGTAGTTACTTGATGTAAAGTATTTACAAAGAAAAACTTGTAAGCTTCCGCTATTGTTTTATGTAATACATTGTTCCTCATATGTGTGTTGTTGGGTGCCGCATAACACGGCACCACCCAATGCGATTCCCGGGCGAGTGGCCTGTCTCGGTTTAGCGGGTCGCGTCAGCGTGGTATCAGAGCTGAGCCCTGTCTCAGTGGTACCGCGCCCGTCTCAGAGGTTCCCCACACGGAGCATCTCTCTATGCCCGTCAGCAGATTTCCACCTTGCTGCCCTCAACCTACACCTATAAATCGGTGTGCTATGCCTCGACGCCCGGAGGTTTAGGCTACATCGGTTTATTGGGGCCCATATATCCGATATGCCTTCGGTACGTTCAAACTTGATCAACGTGGGCTGCACACGGATCGGTCCTCAATTGACATGGACAGGGATGCGCACACAAGACTCCCTCTTGCTGCACCCTAGCCCCTGCCTAGTCTCATTTTCATTACTATTGTGATCTCACCTCACTCAACCGAACCCGTGTGTCCCAAGCATAGCCTATCTGGCGAGTAGATTCCAACTACTCGACTTGTACCGAAGCCCTATGAATCTTTAAGCATAGCCTATCTACTCGAGGTTTTAGACACTACCCTCACTCTTATGGAAAATTTCTGGTCATGCATGTGGGGTTCCATCCATCCTATACCTAATGCACATTCACACTTCATATGACACATGTAAACAAAGTAAAACTTATAAAAGGTTAATGCAAACCGGGGCTTGCCTTGTTGCTGCTGTTCAGGGGTCAGTTCTTCGTCCTGAAGAAGGAAGTCCAGCACTTCCAGAGTCTCTTCTTCAGCGACTACACGTTTAATGAAATACGACATGTAAATTTAAATGCAATGTGTAAACTTGAACACTTGACAACTAATAACTCTAGCTAGCCCTCCCCTTTGGTTCTGAAATTTTTATGATGGCTTGGTAGGGTCCTAACCAGAGTCTTGACCAAGTTTCATTTGAAACAAAGTTCATCTGAACCTTGTACAAATAAAAGCACATTTGGTCAATATTTGAGCCTCTAAATAATTCCAGGGGTTTTCATGGCTCTAACCATTGCTTCCTGGAAACTAGAATTTAGGATTGCTCTAATGGAGTTGGTTTCATGTCATTAGAAGAATTTTACAGAAAGTTATGCCCTAATTAAGATTTGAGAAAATCTGAAAAAAATGTTTCTGTACATTTTTCTATTTTCTCAGGGCAGTTCTCTTAATCACCCCATTAGGGTAACTAAATTTAACTTGGATGAGTCTGAAAATTTTACTTGGATCCAGGGGTTTTCTAATGAACCTCTCAGCCAAATTTCAGAATTTTTCATAAAGTAGATCTCCAGATAAAATTCCCAACAGTTTAAAATTTAGGGATTTAATTCTGGAAACCTATTCACTTTCATGAGCTGAATTTGGTATTGCTGGAAAGTACTCAGAATTATGAATTCAGCAAAATTTGGTTCATCGAATTTGGAGTTTCCTAGCCAAAGTCCTATGCATTTGAAGTTTGAACTAAAACTGGAAATTCCAAAAATGTTTAAATCCTGCGGGTGGGACCCACTCCTCGAGCCGGCCCACTCAGAATGCGGCCACACCGCGACCCACGGGGTTTTACCCGCACTGCCGCACCGAATCCCGGCCGCAAACCGATCCCCGCGCGAGATCAGAGGCTGACCGGTGGACCAGGCCCCCCTTCGTCTACCTCGCGCTCTCCCGCAGCTCCCGCGGCGGCGCTTCGCCGGAGCGCTCGCCGCCGGGCGTTTCACCGCCCGACCTTCAACGAAACTTACCGCCTGTGCCTAACTCGACTCGGAGAACACACTGGTGCCCTCACCGGAGCTCGGCACTGGCCGGAACTATGCCCGTGACGGTGATAGAGCTTCCATCTACTCCGGCGACGTCGCCCAGGCTACTCCGGCCCTTATTTCTCAAGCGGTTTGCTCCTACAGCTCCGCCGTGGCATGCTGCGCACGGATATGAGCTCGGTTGGCCATGGAACTGGCCGGAACTAGGACCTCACCGTCGACCTAGGCCCGATATCGGCTTGTCACACCCGGTTTTTTCGAAGAACAACAAAGGTGAATATCACGTGTATGCCAGGATCATTTTATCATACATGTGATGACAAATGGTGAAGCATCATTTATTACAAGCCAGGTGTCTAATATAAATAAGTCTTACATAGCAAATGTCTCGATGGACAATAATAAGTTCATCACAAGTAAATAAACTAGCAGCGGAATATTATTTCGTGAGGGCTCCATCACAGGCGTTGCCCGGGGGTCTCCATGAACCTAGAAACCTTTTTCAGGTCCAAAGTCTTGGTCATTATACACCACCTCATTATCTTGACCTGAGCAGCAATATAAGCCAACAAAATATACAAGGTTGAGTACCGATGGTACTCAGCAAGTGTGGGAAAGTTATGTCATGATGGCTAGAACAAGGGAATGTTCAACTCATGGTTAAAGCACTACGCAATTAATACCTATCACCTTAGCTTATTAAGCACCTACATTACTACATAGGTGAAAAGGTCCCAATTTCCCATCCCATCACCATAATCAAATAACCATAACATCATTTTCAATGTTAAGCTCCCCGCTTAACATCCACAACTTCCAAAGCCATCATCCTCTAATCATGAATAAGTCCAAGCCGCTCTTGACCGTGAGCACGGCTGTCATGACAGTTTTGACTCTGCATAGTTTGCACCACTGTACCCACATGTAGTGATTTCATCCCCCGTTGCCGGGTGGACTAAAAGAACCTCAATTATGCCAGTGGCTACGAACCACATTCATACTTCCCAGGTGTGTAGCCAGGAGATCACTACGAAGCCTTTACAAAGGGATTCCCGACGAG
This sequence comes from Neostapfia colusana, assembly GCA_030760725.1. Lineage (NCBI taxonomy): Eukaryota > Viridiplantae > Streptophyta > Magnoliopsida > Poales > Poaceae > Neostapfia > Neostapfia colusana. The sequence goes on from JASWHV010000001.1 coordinate 93,032,895, forward strand.
CGTGGGCCCACTGAGATTTCACCCCTAACAGCATACAAGAGGCTCCAACCCCGCTGCAGTCGCCCCCTCTTGAGCCTTGCGGTTCATATGGTAGTCCAGCTGACTCCTATTCCCCGCACCATCCAACACACCCATACTACGCCGGGGATACACCTAATTAATTGGCCAAGCTGCCCCATCTCAGCATGTGGTTGGCACTGTAAAGCCAGGTTACATGCTCCATGAACCGGTCCTTAGGATCCAGGTAAGTACTAAACACAAACCCGAGTCTCGTGCACCCAGCACACAACCAAAACATCCAACTTGCCTTGATCCCTACCTCTACATAACTCACAATGTCTCATTCAAGAGTATTGTAAAATAAACTGATGATCTCATATCCCAAATATCCCATTCTAAGCATGGCTAAGCATATGCATAATAATAAATGACATGGTAAAATGAATCCCAACCCAAGCTACAAGGAAACAAGGTAATGCAATTTCTAGGGAAACTTCCTAACATGGGTTTCATATTTTAATTGACAATGCAAATAATTCTAACTACACATCCTAGCATAGGATCAAAGTGGTCAAGGACACTTGCCTCCTTCCTGCTGCTCTTGAAATGGATAGTCCTGATCTTGGAAAGGAATAACTTGCTCTTGAGCATGTTCTACATCATACCATCACACATAGCAAAAGAAAAACAACAATCCATAAGACATAGTTCACACTTCCACTTCATGCAAACCACACATTCATATTTATGAAAGTCATTCACCATTATATGTGTTGTGGTTACTCTATGTGTGTTGATTTGTGGCTTGCATTCACTTTTAATCATGTGTATATGATTCCTACTTTTGTGTTCACATTTATACTTACATACTATATATATCAATTTCCAAATTAAATAAATTCTTTATATTCAACTACTACACCTTTTTACTACCAAATAAGCATGAAAGGTATTTTCCCTCTCCATATGTGTCTTCATAGTTTCTACCAACCCTAAACTGAACTCTTTTGATTTTAGAAACTCCATTTATCATTTACTAGTTGCTATATTTTCAGATTTATTTTCTTATGCATAAATGTGTACTTTATTATGAAAATAACAAGACACATCATCTAAACAGCATAGGTTCTGATCTAAAATATTTACTAATATATTTTTGACCTTTTCCTCTCATGTAAACTATTTTACAATTATTTTCCCTATTTTCCAGAACTATTCTTTACTTAAAAATGTGTCCCTAAATGTGAATAATAAATTAAACAGATTCATTTCAGCCCAAACTATATTTTTATCTCACTCCAAAGTTTTCTAAATACTGAGTAAGTTTTTAATTTAATTTTGACAATATGTTTGTCCCACTTTTTAAATTTTAAACACTAGCCACATATTCAATTTCCTAAATTAAATATTAAACAGGGATAAAAGGTAAACTCACCCCACTACAGGGCCTATAATATTATTTTCAGAATTTCCAGGGGTATAGCTACACTTATCAGAGGGGTTTTTCCTAATTTTATTAAGTCCAGGGGCTAAAACTGATTTTTAAATGAATTTACATGATTTTCTGAAGTTCCAGGGGCTAGATCAGAAGTTTCCGAGGCTAGCTCTTATTTCCCGAGAACTCCAGGGGGTAGCACGTAAGATTTCCAGTCTTTATAACGCGGGGCTGACGTGGACCGTCCGATTTTGAACCGACGGCTGAGATTATAACGTCAAACCGGTACGCGGGGATTTAAAGTCTACCGTGCGATTTAAAATAGACGGCGCACAAGCGGCCACGTCGCTCTGATCGAGCGCGGGCGGCGCTGCCCGGCGGCGCACGGCGGCGATCTCGCCGGAGACTTTCGGATCTTCGAGAATTCTTCCTAGAACTGTGATTTTATGGCATAGATCGGTGGAGGGGAGGTCGGGGATCTCACCTCGGGGGTTTTCTTGAGCTCGGAGGTCCTGGAAGGTGATCGGCGACGAGGTCCGAGGTGAATTCACGGCGAGGCTCGTCGGCGCTGTGTTTACACCGCAAGTCACCGAGTTTTCTGCACCTGCAAGGTTCCCCGGAGGCGGTGGATCAAGAATAGCGAGTTAGATCGGAATTTCCGAGCTTAGATCGGCCAGAATTCGCCGGAGAAGGCTCGGTTTCTCACCGGAGAAAAATCGGCGGATCGCGTAGGAAAAACAGAACGAGGCCAGGGTTTTTATAGACGGGGGAGGGCGGCGGGGTGGTTTAGATCAAGTCCGCGTCACCTACGAACAGAATTCATCGGGGATGCGCAGAAATCCCGATCGGTTTTGATTCGGGTGAGAGGGAGTCCGGCGCGGCGCGAGGTAGAAGACGAACTGGTGGGTCCCACCTGTCAGCGGAAGGAAACAGCGCGTGCGGCTGCGGGCTGGCGCGGTTGCTGGGTGGGCCGGCTGGTGGGTTTCGGCCCACTGGCCGGTTTTTTTCTGTTTTCTCTTTTTCTTTTTCCATTTTTTTCTGATTTGAGTTTAATTTGAATTCCAGTTTGAATTTGAATTTTTGCAAAACATGCAACACGTCCAAAAAATTTTAAATTCCCCTCTTTACATGATTTAGGGTCTTAACAATATTTTTGGGGTGTTACAGCTCTACCCCCCTTAAAAAAAATCTCGTCCTCGAGATTGGTGGTTCTAAGAAAACAATCCCGAAAATTGTGCCTTGAGTTCATCTTCCCGCTCCCAGGTGGCTTCCTCTTCTGAGTGATGCTTCCACTGCACCTTGCACATCCGGATTCTTTTATTTCTGGTGAGGCGTTCCATTGTCTCCAAAATCTTGTATGGTTGCTCTGCATAAGACAAATCCTCAGCTACGTCCACTTCATTCATGGGTAACACCTCTTCAGGCGTCCTCAGGCACTTCTTGAGTTGTGACACATGGAATACATTGTGCACATCCGATAGACGAGCTGGTAATTCTAGTTGATACGCCACTTCGCCTTTCCTCTCCAAAACTTGAAAGGGTCCGATGTATCGAGGTGACAACTTCCCTTTCACCTTGAACCGACGAAGTCCTCTGATAGGGGACACATTGAGTTAGACATAGTCTCCCACGTTGAAAATGAGCTCTCTTCTTCGTACATCGGCATAGCTCTTTTGGCGTGTCTGTGCTATCCTCAAGTTATTGTGAATTTCCCTCACCTTCGCCTCGGCTTCTTGTAGTACTTCTGGACCAAACACTTTACTTTCCCCTGTTTGGTTCCAAAGTAGGGGAGTTCTGCACTTCCTCCCCTACAAAGCTTCAAACGGCGACATCTTCATACTAGCTTGATAGCTGTTGTTATAGGAAAACTCCGCATACGGTAAGTTCTTGTCCCAACTCCTATTGTTTTTGAGTGCACATGCCCTCAACATATCCTCAAGAATATGATTAGTTCTTTCCGTCTGCCCATCAGTTTGGGGATGATAGGCCGAACTAAAGTTCAGATGGGTTCCCATGGTTTGATGCAGCTTCTGCCAGAACCTTGAGGTGAACTGTGTCCCTCGATCCGACACAATCTTCTTTGGCACTCCATGGTAACACACGATCCTTGACATGTACAGCTCTGCCAATTTGGATCCGCTGTAGCTTTCTTTCACGGGGATGAAATGAGCTACCTTGGTTAGCCTATCAACGATGACCCATATCGAATCATATCCTGATTGGGTTCTAGGCAATCCCACGATGAAATCCATGCTGATTTCTTCCCATTTCCATTCAGGCACTTTGAGTGGTTGCAATAATCCTGCGGGTCGTTGATGTTCTGCCTTCACCAACTGACATGTGTCACATAGGGCAACATGTTCCGCAACATCTCGCTTCATGCCATACCACCAATACCTGTTTTTGAGGTCCTGGTACATCTTCGTACTCCCAGGATGAATGGAATAGTCAGAATCATGAGCCTCCTTCAAAATCAATTCACGGATCTCCTTTACTTCTGGCACACAGATTCTTTTCCCGTGCCACACCGTTCCTTGTTCATCCTCTCTAAAACTCGGAGCTTTATTTTCCTTGATGAGTTGTCTGATCTCTTGTATCTTCTCATCATTCTTTTGACCCTCGCGTATGTCTCGCTCTAGTGTGGAGTCCACTTCCACGGCGATGGCTTCACCACTATTTACTAGACATAGATTTAGCCTTATAACCTCGTCCTTCAATTCTGCAGGCATGTCCTCCAAGCTCAACTTATTGACCTGCACTTTCCGACTCAAAGCATCGGCCACGACGTTTGCTTTCCCGGGATGATAGTTGATGCCCACATCAAAGTCATTGATTAGCTCTAACCATCTCCTTTGTCTGAGGTTGATATCTGGCTGTGTGAAAATGTACTTCAAACTCTTATGATCCGTATATATCTCGGTCCTTTTCCCGATCAAATAGTGCCACCAAATTTTCAACGCGTGTACCACTGCGGCTAGTTCTAAGTCATGTGTAGGATAGTTTTTCTCGTGCTTCCGAAGCTGCCGGGATGCATATGCCACGACATGCCCTACTTGCATGAGAACACATCCCAACCCGTTTCTAGAGGCATCGCAGTACACTGTGAAATTCTTCTGCATATCAGGCATAACCAACACTAGGGCTGTTGTCAATCTTTTCTTTAGCTCCTGAAAACTTGTCTCGCACTGTGGCGTCCATGTGAATGTGATTCCCTTCTCCAACAGTTTGGTGAGGGGTCTCGAGATCTTGGAGAATCCCTCAATAAACCGTCGATAGTATCCAGCCAGTCCCAAAAAGCTTTGAACTTCCCCGACATTTTCAGGGGTCTTCCACTTCTGTATATCCTCGATTTTGGCAGGATCCACGGAGATTCCTCCCTCCGAGAATATATGTCCTAAGAAGGTAACTCTCTTCAGCCAAAACTCACACTTGCTCAACTTGGCGTATAGTTGGTGTTCTCTTAGCCTCTGCAACACCAACCTTAGATGTTTCTCATGTTCTTCTTCATCTTTGGAGAAGACGAGAATGTCATCTATGAAAACCACCACAAATTTGTCCAGATATTCCATGAATACCTTGTTCATGAGATGCATGAAGTATGCCGGGGCATTAGTTAGTCCGAAAGGCATGACATTGTATTCATACAGTCCGTACCGAGATACGAAAGCTGTCTTGGGAATATCAGATTGCCTTATCTTGAGTTGGTGGTATCCCGACCTGAGATCAATTTTTGAGAACACACAAGCTCCCCTCAATTGATCAAACAAGTCTTCAATGCGGGGTAATGGGTACTTGTTCTTGATGGTTACCTCATTCAAGGAACGGTAATCCACGCATAACCTTTGGGTTCCGTCCTTCTTGGGCACAAATATCACCGGAGCTCCCCATGGTGAGGAACTAGGGTAAATATACCCCTTCTCCATCAATTCTCTCAAATGATCCTTGAGTTCTTCTAGCTGCTTGGAGTCCATCCGATAAGGTCTCTTGTATATCGGGGCTGTTCCAGGCACTAGCTCAATTGCAAATTCTACTTCACGATCGGGAGGCATACCCGGCAACTCCTCCGGAAAAACATCCGGGTATTCCCGGATAATCCTGATCTCCTCCACTTTCACCTCAACTTGATTTAATTTAATGTCCCTCCTAGGCTCTTGTATTGTTATAAACTTTACCTTGGTGCCACTAGGGTGAGTTAGTTCCACCGTTCTGGTCGAACAATGGATGATTCCCTTATGTTTGGTCAACCAATCCATACCCAAAATAATATCTATCCCTTGTGAATCTATCACTATAAGGTTAGCAGTGAACACTACCCCATTAATGTCTAGGTTCACTTTGGGACACACTTGTCTCGTCCTTATTTCTCCACCTGCAGAGTTTACGGCTAGCATATGGTTCATTTGTGTTGTTGCTAGGTCATGCTTCTTAACAAACCCTTGAGCAATGAACGAGTGGGTAGCACCAGAATCAAACAGCAGGGTTGCAACGTGTAAATTGGCAGGAAACTTACCAACTACCACGTCGGGTGCCTCTTGTGCTTCCTCCATAGTGACGTGGTTCACCCGTCCTCTCATTACATTCTGCTGTTGTGGCTGCGTGGGCTTCTTCTTTGGGCACTTATGGGCGTAGTGCCCCACTTCTCCACAACTAAAACATTGCACCCCAACCTTAGATGCCTGGCCTTTGCTGTCTTGGGGTTGGTTTGGGGGTCCTTGTACTGCTGGTCGAGGTGGATATGCTGGGCGAGGCTGCTGTACGAACTGACGTTGTGGCTGTATTGGTGCTGCCGGAGGCCTGTAGTTCGGGTTGTACCCTCTTGGTGCTGAGTAGGGTACCGCAGCACGGTTCGTCTGCCCTGCTGGTTGCTGCATCAGACGTGGGAGGGTGTTGCTCCCTGAGGCTTGATGTGACCACCCGGCCTTCCTCTTGTTCTCATTTTCCAAGGCCTTTAGCTTCCTTTCTACCACAAACGCTCTGTCCACCATCTTTTGGAAGCTTTCATACTCATTTGAGGACATTGCACACTGCATTTCTGCGGTAAGTCCCTCCACGAAACAATCTTGTTTCTGCTCATCGGTCTCTATGTCCCGTGGGGCATTGCGGGATAGTTGAGTAAATTTAGTGAGGTATTCCCTCACCGTCATGTTTCCCTGCTGCAGTCCCAAAAACTCCTTCCTCTTGTTTTTGAGTTCACCTCTTGGGATGTAATGGTTGCGGAAGCTACGCTTGAACTCTTCCCAAGTGATGTTCTCAGGGTCATGATGGGCGGCCACATAGGCGGTCCACCAATCAGCAGCAGGTCCATGCAATTGATGAGAGGCAAACAGCACCCTCTCATACCCTTGGCACCGTATGATCCTCATCTTACTTTCAATGGTCTTAAGCCAATCATCTGCCTCCAGAGGTTCAGCAGCACTTGCAAACTTTGGAGGTTGAGTTCCTAGAAACTCACTCAACCTTGGTTGGCATGGTGCAGCTTGTGGAGGTGGAACTTGATGCAAGTTGGCCACCACTTGAGTCAAGTTATGGATGAGCTGATTCTGATTCTCCAGCATTTGGTGGAGGGGATCAACTCCTTCACGGCGACCACCCCGGTCCTGGCCTCCAGAAAGATGAGGGTTGCATGCCTCATCGTTGTTGTTGGCGGGGTTGGCAGCACGTCCTTTTCCTCTTCCGGCCATCTGGCAGAATCAACTAATGTTAATTTGAAAGCATTTAGTATTGTAACAGCCCTAACTTTTGTAAAGTTTGATGTCAGCTCATAAAACAAAGTTAAGGCAACAAAAGACTATAATTGTGTCACATGAAATGAGGAACACACATATGGACATGTGAGGGAGTTAAAAATTTTCTCTAGCCCATGCTCAACACATGTTAACCTAGGGGAAATAATTACACTCCTAAAACTCTAACTCATATGCACCTTCTCTATGAGTAGAGTGGAGGAAATTTAAATGCAATTTGAATTCTTTTGGAAGGATTCTGATTCAGATTGTACAAAGGCCTATATGTGAGAGCATAGATGCATTTCTCATGTATTCAAGAGCCTAAGTTTCAAGTTTGGAGAATTTTAGGTTTCATATACTATTTATTCCGAGGATTAAATGAGGTCACGTTCAAATTCAAACTTAAATTTGAATTTTGAACCAAACATATTCAATTTCAAAATCTGATTTCAGATTTGAGTTCCTCATAATTCTTTTGGCCTATCCTCCAAGTTTGATCACAATTGGAGCTCATTTGCTATTTTAAATCGAATTGGGTGATAAGAAGCAAAATTGGGGCTGTGGACCCCACCGGTCAGTCTCACAAGAATGAGACCGACTCTGCTCTGTTCTTCAGCGACGGAGAGCTCGACAGCAGCTCCTCCCGATTCTCTGCCGATGCCACCTCCTGCTTTGATCTTTTGCCGTCCTAATCCACGCCCATGAGGGCAGCAACACCATTTTGCCTTCTCCCAACCGAGCTCCCGCTCTCTGTTCGTCCTCCCGAGCAGAACAGCGCCCCTCCTTCTCTCGATTCTACACAGCCACCTGAGCGACGAATGATCGAGGTCTCCAAAGCAAAGATCATCGCATACCCCTGCTCTAGCCGTCCAGCCACTTTACCCCACAGTCCTGAGCTCACCGGCGCCTAGAAACGGCAAAGCTCCCACTGTCCCGAACTGAGACTGAAGAAGCTGGGACTGGACACCGTGGACAGCACAAACCAGCAGGGATCACGCCCAAGCAAGCCACCCCATCTGTGCACCAACAAGTCTAGTTTCTCACCTCCAAAGCTCAGCCCCAGCCATTGATCACAGAGGGAGAATTTCAAGTTTTTCTCCCGGGCGGCAGAAACGGACCTTGAGGTAAAGAATTGTAAAATTCGTTCTCAATTCATGTTTGTTGGGTCTCAAACTTCATACACAGGTTGTTAACTTCCTAGCACACCTCCTCCATCGATTTTAGACCAAGAAATTGAGTGTAGAGTGAGCAGTCCGAGCTCTTTTAGAGGCTTTGCCGCTGGACCCTATCGGGTGCACGGTGCCGATGGGTTTAGAGCCATCTCCAGCTGGTTTAAACCTCATGCCGGTCTTCTAGATGTTCCCCTGGTGCTGTAGAGCCCAAGAACCGACCATTTGGTGGAGAATTCACCGTGCAAGACCTCGCCGGAGCTCTAGGGTTAACTGTGGCCGGTGCGCACTGCTTTCCGGCGAGTTTCAGCCGCCGGGGACCTCACCAATGAGTTCAGCAGGGTGGAAAATGGGGGGGGGCGGCCAGCAGGGGGTCCGGAGGTGGCCGGGAAGCTCATTTCCGGCGACCTCACCGGAGGCAGCCGCCACTGCTCTGTTTTGGCGCGTGGCTGGAGGTTAGGGATGACAAGTGGGACCCACTGTCAGCATTTAAACGTTTTCCAGATTTTCCCACTCTAGTTCAAACTTTGGAGAGCCATAACTTTGTGTAGGAATGTCCAAAAATTGTGAAACAAATTTTGTTGGATTCCTCTCAAAGAGTACTATCCAGGGGTGCAGGCCAATGTTTATGAAAATCCCTGGATTTGGCTCATTAATTCATTTAAGAAAAATCTTGTCTGAATTTTTACAGGAGTTCTGTTTATTGGAAAATTCCCAAATTTTGACAGGACATTCTTCCAAAATTCCTTGAACTCCAGTAAAAATTTCAGAGGCATTGGACCTAATTTTCTTGGTCAAATAATGTGTTCATTCCTTATGTCTCTGAAAAATAGGAAAATAAACAGAGACAATTTCAGCTTTTCACCATTCTTTGAAAAATCCATATCTCCATGTAGGAAACTCCAAAAATGGTAAAACCAATTCCTATGGACTCAGGACATTTTTTACTTCACAAAAAGTCTACTTTTCAGCATAGGAAAGCTTAATATCTAGGGGGTAAAGGCAAATTAGTGAAAACCACATAAGGATTTGTTGTGCTCACATGAAGCCATTTCATGAGCTCAATTTTTGCACACTGCCTGAATACCTTCCATAGAGGCTGTGGTTAAATTCTCAGCTTCATTGGACCTTTGGAACTTGAGCTACCATCTTTTAGGTTAAGTGTTCATATAATGGACATAATCACATGGTGATTACTAGTATCTCTTTTCACCTAGATTTCATCATCTCTAAGGTTTAGATCCAACAACAGAAACCTTGCTGTTGTTTATCTCTTTTATGTGTGAGTTAACTGTACAACAGTTTTGAAACAGTTTCTAAATTGCTTTTGAAATATATGTGCATTGCAATATAATAGCTCACGTGACGTTGACGTTCGACGAGGGTCCGACTCTACAGCAAGGATCTCCATCTCGTGACGAGTTTGGCGGATTCTCCGGAGGAAGACTAATTTCTAGCTTCTAACAAAACCGTTGAGCAAGGCAAGCCCCGGTTTGCATATCGTTACCGTTTTAAATTTTGCTTTACATCACATCATGTTTATTAGACTTGAGTGCATTATGTCTAGGATGATTGAAACCCACTTGCATGCCTATTACATCCCTCATTAGAAGGTTTAGTGTAGGTTTTGCCTCGTTGTAGATGCTAGGCTAATGTTGTAGCTAGCTCGGTAGAAGTCGAGTAGTAAAAAGCTACTCGCGAGAAAGTTCGAGTAATGAAGTTACTCGCGAGAGATAAATGATAAGAGCACCCTCATGAATATGAGATGGGGACGGGGATGTTCCTGTAGGATGGAACGCTCAAGGTTGGTCTCGACCTGCGATGGGTGTGACAATGCTTGAGACCACATTTGGCCTGGACCGGGATGGTAAGGCAAATGTGGAGGTTGGTTGTAGCCCCGTCCGTGTCGGTTAAGGACCGTATGTATGCGGCCCTGCTGGACAAGATTGAGCTGTACCGGATATATAGTGGGGTATGGGACCCATGAAACCGATGTAACACGATGGACCGTGATATAGAAACTCATCCTTCGCGTGGGAATGGCGTTGAGAAGGTGGGAGGTGTAAATCCTTTAGCGGGCAACTTCGACGTGTCCGCGTAGAGGACCATCCTGCTCGGCGCGAAGCGTTTTTCTATGTCGGGGTGTCGTGTGAAAGGTTGCTGCATACAACGTAAGAAAGAGCTCTTGAGAGAGTCTTTCGAGGCGGGTGTATGTGTCGTGTATTCCGGGTTGTTATTGATTCGAATCACCGTCGCTCGCGGAAGAGGATTGAGCATACTTGCCCACTGCGCCGTGACTTAGTAAAAAGATGAACTAAGTCTCTTAACTTGCTGTTTGTGGATTAATCACTGTATTGGAACCTTGACTGAAGTAGATATAGAGCCAACTAAATTTCATTTCCACCTTAGGCTAGCAACATCGGGATAAGCGTTTCTTGTTTGATTGTGGACTTCCGATGTTGTGAGGCGCGAGGACCACTAAAATGAAGGCTATAAGAATCTGAATATAAGGATCAAGTTTAGTCTTGATGCATTTTGCAAATTCCTATGCCTACTTTCTTACTACCTCTGCATGTAGAGTTGCATGTTTAGGAGTGACGGGTAAGTCTTGTTGAGCCTTAGTGCTCACGGTTGCTTCTGAGTTGTTTTTGCAGGTAGCAGGATGCCTGCTATGAAGAGGGTTGTTCGGTGAGATGACGAACCTCACGGTTCGTTCAACTCATCGGAAACCTCGCCGCTGCCTTTCTTTGGTGAAGCTAGTAGGAAGCGTTCATGGGCTGAACGACTTCTCTTCGGCGTAGTTAGGGTCGAGAGTGAGTAGTTTGTCCAGCAAATTTAAATTTCCGCTGCGTGTGTATATTATGTTGTAAAAGAAATTATCTTGAGTAACAAAATGGTGTCGTTATGTTCTTATCGTCTTTTCGTGCATGCTATTGGGTGCCGCATCGCACGGCACCACCCACTGCGATTCCCGGGCCGCGGGCGCGTCCCACAGTCGTGGTATCAGAGCCGCATTGGGAATAGCACGCATGAAAAGAGAATATTTTTGAAAACTTAGAGGTATACGAGTGAGGAACGTATAGTATGCCCACATAAGGAGTATTATTAGTATAGTACTTAAGGTGGCAAGCTAACAGTGTGTTACTCTTCAGTATTTAAATTCAGTAACGACGCACCTACGTGGAGGTAAGAATGGTAAGGAACGCCACCGAAAGCGGATCAATTTCGGTTAGCTCACCCATACGAGGAAAGTAGTGTGGGATGTCCCGTTCAGCAATGGACAGGAAGTGAATATGTTTTCTAAGACTCTTCATGTCTTAGAGACATATGAAATGCACTAGCCTCCAGTGCGCAAACCCAGGGGCAAGAGGAGGAGACCCCATCGTGTGGTTTGTAACACGAAGTATGTTCTCTAGGACTCTTCATGTCCTATGAGGCTTATGAAAGCGCTGTTCCACCGGTGTGCTTTATTGCAAAGGTGTGGAGCCCCCGTCGGGTGGTGAATAACCCGATCATGTACCTTGAGATGTGGCTTGACTCAAGGACGGCCCGTATGGCAATGATACGGGGCGTATGTTTTTACTATGATATGGACCTGCCTGAAATGATAAACCAATGTGTGCATCATTATTGAGTGATTTTCTGCAGGTACCTTAACCACGTTAGAACATGTCGTGTAGAAAACGTTTGTGAGTGATCATTTTAGTGCCACCACTTTAGACGTATAAGCCGGTATAAAGCCGGTTAGGATTTTAATTTGGTGAGGCAACGTAGTACCGTGATGTGTTTTGAACTGCATGAAAATGATGGTTTGAAAAGAAAAAGAGTAAATTTGGAGTCTAGGATTCTATTAGGGGGTGATGAACTCCTATATTGAACTAAGAGTCAATTGGGGGTATAGATTTCTTCACAAAGACTTAGGAATAACCTCCCCTGTTTTCGGCAGAATTTTGCTGATATTGAACAGGACATAACTTGTGTTTGGTTGAACCAATGGAGGTGAGTGATACATTTCTGGAAAGCTATTGAAGTATTCTACAACTCTTCATTAGAACTCCAGACCAGAATCACCCTCCAAATGGATGAAATTCTCAGATGAGTGTGAACTGTCCAAAACCAGGGCAGGCACAAATTGCTCTCTGGAAATTTCTGTATTTCGACCATAACTTTCTGTAGAAAATCTTCTAAGGGTCAAGTAATACACCGTGGGAAAGCTTGTGATATATACTATGACTTTGTAGTTCAAAGTTTCTCCAGATTTGGAGTTTAGTTGTATGAAATCTTGCGGACAAAACCAGCCACTTTCAAAGGAGGTGCTGTCAAATTTTTCCCAGATTTCTGTTAACTTTGAAATATCACAACTTTTGATCCAGAACTGATATGAAGGCAAATGACTACTCGTTGGAAAGATATTAAAGTTAACTATAACTTTGATATTCAACTTGAGACATGAAATTGCCATTGTCATATTCAAATTCTTGGATTAAGACCTATTGGTCATTCTGAACAGAGTAGTACTTATTGTCATTTAGCTTGAGACTTGTTGTGGACAGGGATGTCTTAGACTTCTCTAAGCTCCATAACATATTCTTGAGTTATTTTTCAGTTTGTCCTACTGTTGGAATTAAGGGTTTGGACAAACTTGCTCACATTTGATAGATTTCAGTATTGTCGAACCCTAGTTAGCTTGTGTAATGCTGCAATATTGATGTGGTGCTTTTACGGTTACGTTTTCAATTCAAGTTGAGTTTAAACTTTGAATTTTAACCGTAAATTGCTCACTCTTGCAGCATGGATCATGCTCATTCCAGGAGTGAGGTTGGTGAGTCGAGTCACGGCGAAAGTAATTCGCCACGACAAGAAGTGCCGACATCATCAACCGGATTGGCGGAAATCTTGGCAAAGATGGCTGAGTCTCTGGATCTGTTGGTGCGACAAAGCATACGACAGGAGACACTACAGCAAAATCCTCCGCCAAGCACTTATCTGGATTTTCTAGCAAGACAACCACCGGTTTTCTCGGAAGCGAAAGAACCGTTGGAGTCGGCTCATTGGCTTCAACGTATTGAAGCCAAGTTCGATACGCTTGAGTGCGATGAATATCAGAAGACCCTATTTGCCGCTCAACAACTCCACGGAGCTGCTGGAGCTTGGTGGGCGGAGTACATCGCTACTCTTCCAGAAGGTCATCGAGTGACGTGGGATGAATTCCGGAATGTTTTCCGGGCACGTCACATTTGTTCGGGAATTCTACGAACAAAGTATCAAGACTTTCTGGAGTTAAAGCAAGGCGAAAGGAGTGCGTACGAGTACTTCAAAGAGTTTGAAGACTTGATGCAATACGCAACTCATATGGTTGACTCAGAAGCGTTGAAGTGCGAGTATTTCTTCCGAGGTTTGAATGTCGAACTTAGAGAACAAGTGACCTTGTTCAATAACGGTATTTACAATGAGTTGGTAAATGCCGCGATCATTAAGGAAGACATGCATCTTCGTTGCGAAGCGGAACTGAAAAGAAGTATACCGCCGGACAGTGACATCGAGGTTCGTCCGAACTATCGAGTGCGGTATCACTCGCCAGTTAGGCAACAAATTCAGCCTGTGGTGCAACTCTCACAACCACGGCTGGAGTTGATCACTTATGAGCCTCCACCTCAACAACAGCGGGCAGAAATTATTCGTGCAACCCTACCACAACCAGCTACGCACGAATTATCTCCACCTCGTGTTAGTAGAGAGCTGAAGATTTCTACAACACGAAACCCTCATGGAGCTGAGCAGAGCCACACTTATGTGTTGCCTCGTCCATGCTCAGATCAGCATCGCGAACCTTCACAGAAGAATCTTTCAAAAGCTGGCAGGGTTAATTACACTGCTATTGAGGACATTGCAAAAGGCGAACCAGTTTTGGCGGGCATGTTCACGTTACATGAACAACCCACTTTTGTGTTGTTTGATTCCGGAGCCACTCACAATTTTATTAGCAGAGACTATGTGCTGAAGAATAATCTTCCATTTAGCACAGTTAAGCATCCGTTTCATATCAGCTCACCCGGAGGCAAGATATCAACAGATGAAATGGTCTCACGGGCGCCTTTATGTTTGGGTGGAAATATCTATCCTGCGAGCCTTATCATACTCAAAGGCCAAAGGATTGATATTATCTTGGGGATGTCATGGTTGACACATTATGGAGCTATCTTTGACATCAGCTCTCGAACTGTCCAACTGAATTCCCCAATACACGGTTGCAACACATTGAATCTTGTGGATCCATCACAACAAGTTGCAGCAGTGCATCAGATTGAAGCTCCTAAACTTGAGGATATTCCAGTGGTATGTGAATATCCAGATGTGTTTCCCGAAGACTTGCCGGGCATGCCGCCCGAACGTGATGTAGAGTTCAAGATTGAACTAGCACCGGGAACAACACCTATTTCTCGGCGACCATATAAAATGGCACCGAAGGAGCTAGCAGAATTGAAGGAGCAGCTTAATGACCTCATGGACAAAGGTTTTATACGCCCAAGTTCATCACCTTGGGGCTGTTCCGCACTCTTCGTGAAGAAGAAGGACGAGACTTTGAGACTATGCGTAGATTATCGTCCACTGAATGCTGTCACTATCAAGAATAAGTATCCACTACCGCGCATTGACATTTTGTTCGATCAACTAGTGGGTGCTAAGGTATTTTCCAAGATGGATCTTCGGTCCGGGTATCACCAGATAAAGATCCGGGCAGAAGATGTACCTAAGACGGCGTTCTCAACAAGATATGGTCTTTATGAATATCTTGTCATGTCCTTTGGATTGACCAATGCTCCGGCTCATTTTATGTATCTCATGAACTCTGTGTTCATGCCGGAGTTAGACAAGTTCGTCGTGGTTTTCATCGACGACATTTTGGTCTATTCAAAGTCAGAAGAAGAACATGCTGAACATTTGCATATTGTACTCCAACGCTTGAGGGATCACAAGCTATATGCAAAGTTCAGTAAATGTGAGTTTTGGATCAGCAAAGTGCCGTTTCTTGGGCATATTATTTCGGCGGAAGGCATCGCTGTGGACCCAAGTAAAATCGAGCAAGTGCTGAATTGGAAATCTCCAATATCTGTTCATGAAGTGAGGAGTTTCCTTGGGTTAGCGGGTTATTACCGGAGATTCATTCCTAACTTCTCCAAAGTCGCTAAACCTATGACGGAGCTTTTGAAGAAAAGCACCAAATATGATTGGAGCGATTCATGTGAACAAGCTTTTCAAACATTAGTGAAGCATCTCACTACAGCTCCAGTTTTGGCCCAGCCGGACACCACGAAGCCTTTTGATGTCTATTGTGATGCATCCGGCATCGGTTTGGGTTGTGTGTTGATGCAAGAAGGACGTGTGGTCGCGTATGGATCCCGACAACTCAGGGGTCATGAGCAGAATTACCCGACGCACGACCTTGAACTAGCTGCAGTGGTCTTAGCATTGAAAATGTGGAGACATTATCTACTAGGCAATCTAGTACATCTCTACACTGACCACAAAAGCTTGAAGTACATCTTCACACAGAAGGAGCTGAATATGAGGCAGCGAAGATGGCTAGAATTGATCAAGGACTATGAACTTGAAATTCATTACCATCCTGGTAAAGCGAATGTGGTTGCCGACGCACTTAGTCGGAAAGCTCACATTCACCACTTAGCCATGGCTGCACATGAAGAAGGAGAACCAAGCCTGCGCTTAGTTCCCTACGGATCGCTGTTCAACCTCGCTCTTATTCCTACAATCCGAGATGAGATTGTAGAGGCTCAGAAGAGAGACAGAGGTATGTCTCATATCCGGAGGAGAGTGGACAGCGGTGAGTTGAAGATGTTCCGCAAAGATGGAGAGGGTACTCTATGGTTTAACAACCGTATAGTTGTACCCCGGAACATGAAATTGCGGAGGAAGATACTAGATGAAGCACATTTATCCAAGTACTCCATTCATCCAGGAAGCAATAAGATGTACCAGGACTTGAAATCTAAGTTCTGGTGGACACGGATGAAAAGAGAGATTGCGAAGTACGTATCCGAGTGTGATACGTGTCGGCGGGTTAAAGCCGACCATATGAGGAAAGCCGGACCACTTCAACCGCTGAAGGTTCCAGCATGGAAGTGGGAAGACATAAGTATGGACTTCATCGTCGGTTTACCCATGACCAGCAACAAGCATGATTCTATTTGGGTAATCGTCGATCGTTTGACCAAGACCGCTCATTTTATTCCAGTCCATACTAAATATGTGGCAAAGAAGTATGCGGAGCTGTTCATCTCGAGAATCGTGTGTTTACACGGGGTTCCCCGCACCATCGTGTCTGACCGAGGTGCGTTGTTCGTATCCAGATTTTGGGAGCAACTGCATGCTTCCTTGGGAACCAAGTTAATTCGGAGTTCAGCGTATCATCCGCAAACTGATGGTCAAACGGAGAGGATAAATCAGATTCTGGAGGATATGCTACGGGCATGTGTCATCAATCATGGGAAGAATTGGGATGACCATCTACCGTTAGCAGAATTCTCATATAATAACGGTTATCAATCCAGCATCAAGATGGCCCCGTACGAAGCTCTTTATGGCCGGAAGTGCCGCACACCACTAAATTGGTGTGAGTCCGGCGAGAGAGTGGTCTACGGGATTGATCTGGTGAATGAAGCCGAGGAACGAGTGCGAGTGATTCAAGCCAATTTAAGGGCTGCTCAATCTCGGCAGAAGAGTTATGCAGACAAACGACGTCGACCTCTTCACTTCGACATCGGGGACCATGTGTATCTTCGTGTCTCTCCGATGAAAGGGGTTCATCGGTTTGGAGTGAAGGGAAAGCTTGCTCCGCGATTCATCGGGCCGTTTGCTGTCACTGAGATATGCGGACCCGTGGCCTATCGTCTGGAGCTACCGGCGTCACTTTCGGGCATTCACAATGTTTTCCACGTCTCTCAGCTGCGGAAATGTCTTAAGTACCCAACCGCAGTTCATATGGAGAACATTGAGGATATTCAACCGGATCTCACTTATTCGGAGTATCCGATACAGATTATTGACGAGAAGACTCGCGCCACAAGAAATCGGACATTGCAATTTTACAAAGTCTTGTGGAGCAACCACACCGCTGATGAAGCCACGTGGGAAAGCGAGGATTTTCTCCGTTTAAATTTTCCCGACTTGTTTGTACCATATGTCCAGTAGTCATTCTCCCTTCTTCTTTCTTTTTGTAATCTCGGGACGAGATTCTTTTAAGGGGGGAGGAATGTAACAGCCCTAACTTTTGTAAAGTTTGATGTCAGCTCATAAAACAAAGTTAAGGCAACAAAAGACTATAATTGTGTCACATGAAATGAGGAACACACATATGGACATGTGAGGGAGTTAAAAATTTTCTCTAGCCCATGCTCAACACATGTTAACCTAGGGGAAATAATTACACTCCTAAAACTCTAACTCATATGCACCTTCTCTATGAGTAGAGTGGAGGAAATTTAAATGCAATTTGAATTCTTTTGGAAGGATTCTTATTCAGATTGTACAAAGGCCTATATGTGAGAGCATAGATGCATTTCTCATGTATTCAAGAGCCTAAGTTTCAAGTTTGGAGAATTTTAGGTTTCATATACTATTTATTCCGAGGATTAAATGAGGTCACGTTCAAATTCAAACTTAAATTTGAATTTTGAACCAAACATACTCAATTTCAAAATCTGATTTCAGATTTGAGTTCCTCATAATTCTTTTGGCCTATCCTCCAAGTTTGATCACAATTGGAGCTCATTTGCTATTTTAAATCGAATTGGGTGATAAGAAGCAAAATTGGGGCTGTGGACCCCACCGGTCAGTCTCACAAGAATGAGACCGACTCTGCTCTGTTCTTCAGCGACGGAGAGCTCGACAGCAGCTCCTCCCGATTCTCTGCCGATGCCACCTCCTGCTTTGATCTTTTGCCGTCCTAATCCACGCCCATGAGGGCAGCAACACCATTTTGCCTTCTCCCAACCGAGCTCCCGCTCTCTGTTCGTCCTCCCGAGCAGAACAGCGCCCCTCCTTCTCTCGATTCTACACAGCCACCTGAGCGACGAATGATCGAGGTCTCCAAAGCAAAGATCATCGCATACCCCTGCTCTAGCCGTCCAGCCACTTTACCCCACAGTCCTGAGCTCACCGGCGCCTAGAAACGGCAAAGCTCCCACTGTCCCGAACTGAGACTGAAGAAGCTGGGACTGGACACCGTGGACAGCACAAACCAGCAGGGATCACGCCCAAGCAAGCCACCCCATCTGTGCACCAACAAGTCTAGTTTCTCACCTCCAAAGCTCAGCCCCAGCCATTGATCACAGAGGGAGAATTTCAAGTTTTTCTCCCGGGCGGCAGAAACGGACCTTGAGGTAAAGAATTGTAAAATTCGTTCTCAATTCATGTTTGTTGGGTCTCAAACTTCATACACAGGTTGTTAACTTCCTAGCACACCTCCTCCATCGATTTTAGACCAAGAAATTGAGTGTAGAGTGAGCAGTCCGAGCTCTTTTAGAGGCTTTGCCGCTGGACCCTATCGGGTGCACGGTGCCGATGGGTTTAGAGCCATCTCCAGCTGGTTTAAACCTCATGCCGGTCTTCTAGATGTTCCCCTGGTGCTGTAGAGCCCAAGAACCGACCATTTGGTGGAGAATTCACCGTGCAAGACCTCGCCGGAGCTCTAGGGTTAACTGTGGCCGGTGCGCACTGCTTTCCGGCGAGTTTCAGCCGCCGGGGACCTCACCAATGAGTTCAGCAGGGTGGAAAATGGGGGGGGCGGCCAGCAGGGGGTCCGGAGGTGGCCGGGAAGCTCATTTCCGGCGACCTCACCGGAGGCAGCCGCCACTGCTCTGTTTTGGCGCGTGGCTGGAGGTTAGGGATGACAAGTGGGACCCACTGTCAGCATTTAAACGTTTTCCAGATTTTCCCACTCTAGTTCAAACTTTGGAGAGCCATAACTTTGTGTAGGAATGTCCAAAAATTGTGAAACAAATTTTGTTGGATTCCTCTCAAAGAGTACTATCCAGGGGTGCAGGCCAATGTTTATGAAAATCCCTGGATTTGGCTCATTAATTCATTTAAGAAAAATCTTGTCTGAATTTTTACAGGAGTTCTGTTTATTGGAAAATTCCCAAATTTTGACAGGACATTCTTCCAAAATTCCTTGAACTCCAGTAAAAATTTCAGAGGCATTGGACCTAATTTTCTTGGTCAAATAATGTGTTCATTCCTTATGTCTCTGAAAAATAGGAAAATAAACAGAGACAATTTCAGCTTTTCACCATTCTTTGAAAAATCCATATCTCCATGTAGGAAACTCCAAAAATGGTAAAACCAATTCCTATGGACTCAGGACATTTTGTACTTCACAAAAAGTCTACTTTTCAGCATAGGAAAGCTTAATATCTAGGGGGTAAAGGCAAATTAGTGAAAACCACATAAGGATTTGTTGTGCTCACATGAAGCCATTTCATGAGCTCAATTTTTGCACACTGCCTGAATACCTTCCATAGAGGCTGTGGTTAAATTCTCAGCTTCATTGGACCTTTGGAACTTGAGCTACCATCTTTTAGGTTAAGTGTTCATATAATGGACATAATCACATGGTGATTACTAGTATCTCTTTTCACCTAGATTTCATCATCTCTAAGGTTTAGATCCAACAACAGAAACCTTGCTGTTGTTTATCTCTTTTATGTGTGAGTTAACTGTACAACAGTTTTGAAACAGTTTCTAAATTGCTTTTGAAATATATGTGCATTGCAATATAATAGCTCACGTGACGTTGACGTTCGACGAGGGTCCGACTCTACAGCAAGGATCTCCATCTCGTGACGAGTTTGGCGGATTCTCCGGAGGAAGACTAATTTCTAGCTTCTAACAAAACCGTTGAGCAAGGCAAGCCCCGGTTTGCATATCGTTACCGTTTTAAATTTTGCTTTACATCACATCATGTTTATTAGACTTGAGTGCATTATGTCTAGGATGATTGAAACCCACTTGCATGCCTATTACATCCCTCATTAGAAGGTTTAGTGTAGGTTTTGCCTCGTTGTAGATGCTAGGCTAATGTTGTAGCTAGCTCGGTAGAAGTCGAGTAGTAAAAAGCTACTCGCGAGAAAGTTCGAGTAATGAAGTTACTCGCGAGAGATAAATGATAAGAGCACCCTCATGAATATGAGATGGGGACGGGGATGTTCCTGTAGGATGGAACGCTCAAGGTTGGTCTCGACCTGCGATGGGTGTGACAATGCTTGAGACCACATTTGGCCTGGACCGGGATGGTAAGGCAAATGTGGAGGTTGGTTGTAGCCCCGTCCGTGTCGGTTAAGGACCGTATGTATGCGGCCCTGCTGGACAAGATTGAGCTGTACCGGATATATAGTGGGGTATGGGACCCATGAAACCGATGTAACACGATGGACCGTGATATAGAAACTCATCCTTCGCGTGGGAATGGCGTTGAGAAGGTGGGAGGTGTAAATCCTTTAGCGGGCAACTTCGACGTGTCCGCGTAGAGGACCATCCTGCTCGGCGCGAAGCGTTTTTCTATGTCGGGGTGTCGTGTGAAAGGTTGCTGCATACAACGTAAGAAAGAGCTCTTGAGAGAGTCTTTCGAGGCGGGTGTATGTGTCGTGTATTCCGGGTTGTTATTGATTCGAATCACCGTCGCTCGCGGAAGAGGATTGAGCATACTTGCCCACTGCGCCGTGACTTAGTAAAAAGATGAACTAAGTCTCTTAACTTGCTGTTTGTGGATTAATCACTGTATTGGAACCTTGACTGAAGTAGATATAGAGCCAACTAAATTTCATTTCCACCTTAGGCTAGCAACATCGGGATAAGCGTTTCTTGTTTGATTGTGGACTTCCGATGTTGTGAGGCGCGAGGACCACTAAAATGAAGGCTATAAGAATCTGAATATAAGGATCAAGTTTAGTCTTGATGCATTTTGCAAATTCCTATGCCTACTTTCTTACTACCTCTGCATGTAGAGTTGCATGTTTAGGAGTGACGGGTAAGTCTTGTTGAGCCTTAGTGCTCACGGTTGCTTCTGAGTTGTTTTTGCAGGTAGCAGGATGCCTGCTATGAAGAGGGTTGTTCGGTGAGATGACGAACCTCACGGTTCGTTCAACTCATCGGAAACCTCGCCGCTGCCTTTCTTTGGTGAAGCTAGTAGGAAGCGTTCATGGGCTGAACGACTTCTCTTCGGCGTAGTTAGGGTCGAGAGTGAGTAGTTTGTCCAGCAAATTTAAATTTCCGCTGCGTGTGTATATTATGTTGTAAAAGAAATTATCTTGAGTAACAAAATGGTGTCGTTATGTTCTTATCGTCTTTTCGTGCATGCTATTGGGTGCCGCATCGCACGGCACCACCCACTGCGATTCCCGGGCCGCGGGCGCGTCCCACAAGTATCATCTTACTACTTTCATTTGTTTGTACTTTGAAGTGTTGACGCTTTGTTGTACTTTTCTGAGGGTTCATTTCTCACACAAAATTAAATGCAATATTATTTCATGTGGGTTCACACACCAAAGCAAAACATTCTAAAGACGAGGCTGTGGACAATTGCTCATGGCTTCCACAACTCACGTCACACACCAAGCATTAACACACCATTAACTTAACTTAACGACTCGACTATTCGACATCTTGCTAACTAAGGGAAGGACTCTACACTACTCGTTTTCTTGAGCTGGCTCCTCGGGATCTTCCTCATCATTTCGGCTGCCTTCTGACTCTGCTTTGGGTGGGGAGGCTGCTGGTGGAGAAGTGCGACGACGCCTTATCGCCCGACGATCTGGGGAGTCAGGAGTCCATGTATCATTCACGGTGACACACAGTTCATTCCCATCTCCTCTTTCTCTCGCCCTCCGGCAGGCTCGCAGCAATGCCTCCGTTTCCTTTAGGGTGTCCCGAACATCCTGAAGCTCTTTCTGACACTCCTGCAGTCGAGTGCTGAGCATAGAAGCATCCTCCAAGCACAAGTCCATGTGCTCATGGGAAGTCCCTTGCTGCACTGGCGGATACTTATATTCCATGGTACCACTCTCACGCTGGAGGACATACATGTACTCAGTCCTGTCCAGGTGGCGACGATAGATGTGACTCTGAAAGGTGATGGCCTCCCAGGTGACATCCTTCTCCGCGTCGACCTGTGTCACTCGACAAGCTGGAGAGTGGTGGATCTTAAGCAGCTGATTTTCGTGTATAATTCTCATCTCTGAATTCCATTCTTCCCTCTTCTCACGGATGGTCCTGGTGGAGTTATAGTGGATGATTAGCTTGCCCGTATTGCCGGCGGCCTCAAGCATACGTCGAAGACGGCGCAACAAGCCTCCTACTGCCAATCCGTAGGAAAGGTACGTCACCGGACGGCTTTCCTCTCATTCGGCAAGGGCAACTACGGGAACTCTCCCTCCTGTGGACTTGCAAGTGGTGCGAATCATGCGAACCATCTAAAAACAAAAAGCATTTAAACTTAGGCTAGTTAATCTTTTAAACAAAAATCCTATTTTGAAGGAAAATTGGGGTAAGATGAAGAAAGTGACTCATTAAATAACACTTTTCAACACACTCCTTGTAAAAATAGTTTTTAAGAAAATAGGGCCCTTAAATACGTCCATTTCTACCTAGGTTCACGTTCCTACGGGCAACCTTGGCTCTGATACCACTTCTGTCACACCCGGTTTTTCCGAAGAACAACCAAGGTGAATATCACGTGTATGCCAGGATCATTTTCTCATACATGTGATGACAAATAGTGAAGCATCATTTATTACAAGCCAGGTGTCGAACATAAATAAGTCTTACATAGCAAATGTCTCGATGGACAATAATATGTTCATCACAAGTAAATAAACTAGCAGCTGAATATTATTTCTTGAGGGCTCCATCACAGGCGTTGCCCGGGGGTCTCCATGAACCTAGAAACCTTCTTCGGGTCCAAAGTCTTTGTCATTATACACCACCTCCTTATCTTGACCTGAGCAGCAATATAAGCTAACAAAATATGCAAGGTTGAGTACCGATGGTACTCAGCAAGTGTGGGAAAGTTATGTCATGATGGCTAGAACAAGGGAATGTTCAACTCATGGTTAAAGCACTACGCAATTAATACCTATCACCTTAGCTTATTAAGCACCTACATTACTACATAGGTGAAAAGGTCCCAATTTCCCATCCCATCAACATAATCAAATAACCATAACATCATTTTCAATGTTAAGCTCCCCGCTTAACATCCACAACTTCCAAAGCCATTATCCTCTAATCATGAATAAGTCCAAGCCGCTCTTGACCGTGAGCACGGCTGTCATGACAGTTTTGACTCTGCAGAGTTTGCACCACTGTACCCACATGTAGTGATTTCATCCCCCGTTGCCGGGTGGACTAAAAGAACCTTCATTATGCCAGTGGCTACAAACCACATTCACACTTCCCAGGTGTGTAGCCAGGAGATCACTACGAAGCCTTTACAAAGGGATTCCCGACGAGCATGGGCCCACTGAGGTTTCACCCCTAACAGCATACAAGAGGCTCCAACCCCGCTGCAGTGGCCCCCTCTTGAGCCTTGCGGTTCATATGGTAGTCCAGCTGACACCTATTCCCCGCACCATCCAACACACCCATACTACGCCGGGGATACACCTAATTAATTGGCCAAGCTGCCCCATCTCAGCATGTGGTTGGCACTGTAAAGCCAGGTTACATGCTCCATGAACCGGTCCTTAGGATCCAGGCAAGTACTAAACACAAACCCGAGTCTCGTGCACCCAGCACACAACCAAAACATGCAACTTGCCTTGATCCCTACCTCTACATAACTCACAATGTCTCATTCAAGAGTATGGTAAAATAAACTGATGATCTCATATCCCTAATATCCCATTCTAAGCATGGCTAAGCATATGCATAATAATAAATGACATGGTAAAATGAATCCCAACCCAAGCTACAAGGAAACAAGGTAATGCAATTTCTAGGGAAACTTCCTAACATGGGTTTCATATTTTAATTGACAATGCAAATAATTCTAACTACACATCCTAGCATAGGATCAAAGTGGTCAAGGACACTTGCCTCCTTCCTGCTGCTCTTGAAATGGGTAGTCCTGATCTTGGAAAGGAATAACTTGCTCTTGAGCAGGTTCTACATCATACCATCACACATAGCAAAAGAAAAACAACAATCCATAAGACATAGTTCACACTTCCACTTCATACAAACCATACATTCATATTTATTAAAGTAATTCACCATTATATGTGTTGTGGTTACTCTATGTGTGTTGATTTGTGGCTTGCATGCACTTTTAATCATGTGTATATGATTCCTACTTTTGTGTTCACATTTATACTTACATACTATATATATGAATTTCCAAATTAAATAAATTCCTTATATTCAACTACTACACCTTTTTACTACCAAATAAGCATGAAACGTATTTTCCCTCTCCATATGTGTCTTCATAGTTTCTACCAACCCTAAACTGAACTCTTTGGATTTTAGAAACTCCATTTATCATTTACTAGTTGCTATATTTTCAGATTTATTTTCTTATGCATAAATGTGTACTTTATTATGAAAATAACAAGACACATCATCTAAACAGCATGGGTTCTGATCTAAAATATTTACTAATATATTTTGACCTTTTCCTCTGATGTAAACTATTTTACAATTATTTTCCCTATTTTCCAGAATTATTCTTTACTTAAAAATGTGTCGCTAAATGTGAATAATAAATTAAACAGATTCATTTCAGCCCAAAATGTATTTTTATCTCACTCCAAAGTTTTCTAAATACTGAGAAAGTTTTTAATTTAATTTTGACAATATGTTTGTCCCACTTTTTAAATTTTAAACACTAGCCACATATTCAATTTCCTAAATTAAATACTAAACAGGGCTAAAAGGTAAACTCACCCCACTACAGGGCCTATAATATTATTTTCAGAATTTCCAGGGGTATAGCTACACTTATCAGAGGGTTTTTTCCTAATTTTATTAAGTCCAGGGGCTAAAACTGATTTTTAAATGAATTTACATGATTTTCTGAAGTTCCAGGGGCTAGATCAGAAGTTTCCGGGGCTAGCTCTTATTTCCCGTGAACTCCAGGGGGTAGCACGTAAGATTTCCAGTCTTTATGACGCGGGGCTGACGTGGACTGTCCGATTTTAAACCGACGGCTGAGATTATAACGTCGAACTGGTACGCGGGGATTTAAAGTCTACCGTGCGATTTAAAATAGATGGCGCACAAGCGGCCACGTCGCTCTGATCGAGCGCGGGCGGCGCTGCCCGGCGGCGCACGGCGGCGGGAGGCGGCGATCTCGCCGGAGACTTTCGGATCTTCGAAAATTCTTCCTAGAACTGTGATTTTATGGCATAGATTGGTGGAGGGGAGGTCGGGGATCTCACCTCGGGGGTTTTCTTGAGCTCGGAGGTCCTGGAAGATGATCGGCCACGAGGTCCGAGGTGAATTCACGGCGAGGCTCGTCGGCACTGTGTTTACACCGCAAGTCACCGAGTTTTCTGCACCTGCAAGGTTCCCCGGAGGCAGTGGATCAAGACCAGCGAGTTAGATCGGAATTTCCGAGCTTAGATCGGCCAGAATTCGCCGGAGAAGGCTCGGTTTCTCACCGGAAAAAAATCGGCGGATCGCGTGGGAAAAACAGAACGAGGCTGGGGTTTTTATAGACGGGGGAGGGCGGCGGGGTGGTTTAGATCAAGTCCGCGTCGCCTACGAACAGAATTCAGCAGGGATACGCAGAAATCCCGATCGGTTTTGATTCGGGTGAGAGGGAGTCCGGCGCGGCGCGAGGTAGAAGACGAACTGGTGGGTCCCACCTGTCAGCGAAGGAAACAGCCCGCGCGGCTGCGGGCTGGCGCGTTTGCTGGGTGGGCCGGCTGGTGGGTTTCGGCCCACTGGCCGGTTTTTTTCTGTTTTCTCTTTTTCTTTTTCCATTTCTTTTCTGATTTGAGTTTAATTTGAATTCCAGTTTGAATTTGAATTTTTGCAAAACATGCAACACGTCCAAAAATTTTAAATTCCCCTCTTAACATGATTTAGGGTCTTAACAATATTTTTGGGGTGTTACATGGCTGTTGCTCGAAAAACATGGATATCAGCGCAAAGACTCGACGGTTTTCGATGGTTTTGGATCCTAGATGGCCGTGGGGACGTGTAGAACATGTGCTCGGCTGGGTTTACGCCATGCAGGACCGATCGCCGCGAATTTCAGAATGTCTGGTCACTCGTTTTTGTCGAACACCGAGGACTAGACGGGGAAATACTCCCCCTACAGATCATGGAAGAGGGTAGGTTCTTCACCGTGAGTTCGAGCAGTCCCCGGCGCGTATCTTTGCTGTTGAGCTCAGGTCGCGAGGTCGCCTGGATCAACAGCGCGACGAGGAGCCGAGGGAAGCGGCTGGTGCCGTTTTTTGTTTCGGGTGGGAACGAGCAGAACGGAGGAGATGAGGTCGGCTCACGTGGGCTGGGGACTTTAACCGCGCCGGGCACGCGTGCGCTCGGTCGCCAAGCAGGAGGTGGCAAGGTGAGGCGGTCGGACGCTGGTGCTGCACGCAGCTGGCGCGCTGCCTCGGCTGATAGAGGGAAAATCAGTGGAAAGCTTCTCTGTTAAGTCTACTGACAGGTGGGACCTCCCCCCTAATTCTTTTTCCAAATTTTCTCAATTCAGGGTGCCAAAATATCCTCAGCTACTCACAATTTAATGTGAGACTTAGTCACCAAGTCTTTGTATGAATTTGAATTCTCAAATTTGAACTGGTTTTGGCTAAATTTGCTGCATGTTTAAACTGAAATTCAAATTCAGTTTTGAATTCTTGCAAATTTAGCTCTTGACAAGATGAACTCCAATGAGGATGAAAATTGGTGGGCTTACTCAGAAAAATGTGCTGAGTTTGAATATGAAGCTTTTGAATTTGAGTGATGAAAGTTGCTGCAATTTGAATTTACATTCAAATTGGCCTCTTTTTCAATTACCTCCAAAAGTGCCTCAAAAAATGTTGGATTTACATGAAATTTTGCTTGAACCTTCCCAAGACTTTTCAAGTCCTAGGGGTGAGCTCAACCTCTCATGTTCATGTATAGAAATCCTACTTTGTGAAAGTGTAGACTTTCCCCTCTAATCCCTCTTTTGATGGAGGTTACTTGCTCTTCCCACTTTTTCACCATCTATCCACAACAAGAACTGTGGTGTTGTGAGGTGAAGAAAAGTTTTTTGCAATTCCCTTTTCTTGGGCTTTTACAAGGTGGTCCCGGGGAGATTGCCTGCCATCTATCGTATCCTGCAGTTACGTCGGTAGTTGTCTCCGGCGAGTGCTTCTGAGTCTTCGTCTTGCCGCCCTGCCCACGCCGCAAGCTAGGCGTAGTGGTTGATGACGGCAGGGGCAGCAGGGGATGTCTTGTCGCTGTGTTTATTGGTGTAGAGACTCTGACGCAGCGTGCCAGTCTTCACTGCGATGCGACTGGGCACAACGGGTCCTGATAGCGGTGTGCTCCGCGTCTCCGTGCCTTGAGAAGGCGCGGGTCTTGAATACCTTGAACGGACAAGGTATGGCGTGTCTTTACTCTTGCTGCCTATCGCGCGGGGGCAGGTAGCGCTGTTCTGCTGGCCACGTGGCGGACCTGGAGCTCTCCACTGAGGAGAGGGAGGTCTGGCCCCGCTGCACACCTGGAGCCTTCGGAGCTCTCCCCGCGGAGGGGGGAGGTCCGGCTCTGCTAGCCACGTGGCAGGCCCGGAGCTTTCCTCTGAGGAGAGGGAGGCCCAGCCCCGCTGGACACGTGGAGTTTTCGGAGCTCTCCCCGTGGAGGGGGGAGGTCCGGCTCTGCTGGCCACGTGGCAGGCCCGGAGCTCTACTCTAAGGAGAGGGAGGTCTGGGCCCGTTGGACACGTGGAGCCTTCGGAGCTCTACCCGCGGAGGGGGGAGGTCCGGCTCTGTTGGCCACATGGCGTGCCCAGAGCTCTCCTCTGAGGACAGGGAGGTCCGGCCCCGCGGGACACGTGGTGCCCTCGGAGCTCTCCCCGCGGAGAGGGGCGAGGTCCTTAGGCAGTTTCCCCTGTGCGTGGGGGTACCCCATATTGAGGGTAGCGACAGTGGCCCCCGGGCCCTCTCTCGGGGGAGATAGCGAGCCCGAGGTGGGGCCCCCATCTCTTCTTCTTCGCGCACCTTCTCGAAGACCCTCTTTGACCGTCGCTGGAGCAGAACAGTCGTGGGATCGTGGGAGCGTGAGCCCTGCTTGATGGCTGCTTTTACTGCGGCGGTTACCAAGGCTGCCACTTCTGCACGTTGCAGCGCCTTTTCAGGGACTGCTGAACCGTCCCATCGGATCAACATCCTGGGAGACTGACTTCTTGGCCCACCGCTTCTGCTGGATGGCTCGGGTCCACTTGTCATCGATGCTTGTCTTGGAGCTGAAGCGGTTGCCACAAGCAGCGTATTCAAAGAGTTTTGAATCACTTTGAATCGCGCCTGGGAAGTTTTAAAAGGGGATCTTACCCGCATCACGGCTTCCCTTCGCACTTCCCTACGCTTGAACCTTCCTTGTTCCTTCGAGCTCTTGCGCCCTTGTATTCCAAATTCTTGAGCTTCCGTCGGCCATGGCTTCCAACCTGCCTCCGCCGCGCCTTACCCGATCGGCTGAGCTCGGGACAGTGCACAAGCTGCTGGGCTGGCGCGCGGAGGAGCAGAAACAGTGGCTCCAGCAGGGATCTCTCCCCCTGTTCCTGCAGAAGGGGGAGATAGTCTTCTTCACCGCCTATGCCTTGGCGGGGTTCGTCTCGCCAATTTCTTCTTTCCTCGTGACACTGTTGGAGACATACGGTCTCCAGCTTCATCACCTCTCCCACAACTCCTTCGCGATGACCGCCGTCTTTGTGCACTTCTGCGAAATGTTCGTGGGGGTGCGTGCCTCGGTGACGCTCTTCTGCCACTTCTTCGTGCTGCAGACGACCGGGCGCGGGCTGAAGAACCAGCTGGGGGCGTACTACTTCCAGCATTGCTGCAAGGACCCGAAGGCCTATAGGTATCTTCTGCCCTTCAGTGCAGCGAGGTGGGAATGCTGGAGGGAGAACTGGGTGATCATGAAGACCGATGAACATGATCGCCTTCTGCTGCCAAGTGTTGGCTTGACCACCGAGCATCGCTTCTCGGAGGAGATCCCAGAGCTGGAGCCAGAGTACATGCCGGTCTTGGAGCGGATCCAGTTTCTGGCCAATGAGGGACTGACGTCCGTGATGGTGCTGACAGACTTCCTGTCACGCCGCGTTGCACCCTTGCAACAGCACAGCCGTCCGGCGTGGTATTACACCGGAGAGCACGACTGCACCAGGTTGGAGACGGGTCTCGGCTCCGACCCATCTGAGGAGATGCTGTACGAGATGGTGGCAAGGGTGAGCGGCGACTTCATCAGCGGCGGCGACCTCATCTTCCCGGCCCCCTGCACTCCACTCTTCTTGGAGCCACAGTGGAGGGCGGAGTTGATGCGGAAGATGCCGAACCTGGACGACATCGGAATCGACGTGCGTCAGGTTGGGGATGTCTTCTGGGGGATCTCAATTCCTGGGGTCGAGCGCTCCAGAGCGGAGCGCGAGGCGTTGGCTGATGCCCAACCCACGCCGAGGTTCGACAAGGGGAAGGGGAAGGAGCCGGCCTCCGGGCAGCCAGAGAAGAAGCATGCCCGGTCCACTCCGAGGGCGTCGTTTGTGCCGATTCAGAAGGCACCCATCTTCGGGAGGTGCCGTCTCGTCAGGCGGTGACACGAAGAGGCCTCGGGTCTTCCGCTCCGTCAAGGCTCCTCTCGGACAGCGGCGGTCCGAGGAGCCCCAGGAGTCCCACCCTCCTTCCTCTGGCGGAGGAGCTCTGAGGGGGGACGCCGGTGCAGCGATGCCCGGGGGTGAGCAGAGAGCTCAGGCGCCATGGCCAATGAACGTCCCGGCTGCAGGCTCGGCAGGCGGCGGCATCAGAGGGAGCAGCGCCAAGACTCAACCGGGGACGCGGGTGCCCAAGGCTTCAGGGACTGGATCGGCAAGCTGCGCCAGAGGCGCTGCCGATGGGACCCCTACTGCTCCGCCTCCCAA
This sequence comes from Neostapfia colusana, assembly GCA_030760725.1. Taxonomy (NCBI): domain Eukaryota; kingdom Viridiplantae; phylum Streptophyta; class Magnoliopsida; order Poales; family Poaceae; genus Neostapfia; species Neostapfia colusana. The sequence goes on from JASWHV010000001.1 coordinate 93,063,360, forward strand.
GAGGGCTCCGGGTCCGTCTCCTACTCCACCGGTCCGGGTACCTGGGGCGCAGGCGTCGGCGGCAGGCTCCGGTGGTTCTGTCCCGGCTCGGAAGCCGGGGCTCCATGCCCGTTGCAGCGTTCACGTCCCTCAGTAAGCGTTGTTCTTTCCAGATTTTAGAACTAGTGTTCCTTTCTCCTTTTCTTAGCCTGAGAGCTTCCCATGTTGGCAGGGACTCATCGGCTGACGGGGGTGAGTCTGTTCCCCGGCCATCTCCGGCTAGCGGAGGTTCTGTGTGACACGACCCCACGGTCTTGTCAAGCCAGGATCACGCTGAGGGGTGCTGCGTTGCACAATACCGAATAACTCACTTCAAGGGTACAAAGCGGAAGCAAAACTTATATTACATAAAGTGGTTTATGAACATTTTTACATCAAAATAGGTCCAGTCTACACTCACGGGTGTAGACTATGCATCAAGTTCACGTGCAGCCCGTGAACGTGTCCTTGCTAGCACACACGCACACTAACACGGCGGTGTGCATGACTCCCACTGGACGGGGTTCCCCTCCTGGGGTTCCATCTCCTCCTCGGGAGTCCCTTCCTCACAGAACCCTGCAAAAGCTTCAAACACAAGCAGTGAGCACGAAGGCTCAACAAGACCGACCCGTCTCTCCTAAACATAGAACTTCTACATGAGGGGTGATAGGTACATGAGGAAAAAAATCATTTGCAAGGACTCGCCTAATTAGTAGAACCATACTTTCAAGTTTTAGCAGCAGGTTGTGGAGAACCTTAAGCTAAGGCACATGAGAGAGCCGCAATCAAACAAGAAACACATTTCTCTCATGTGCTTTGCCCAAAGTTGAAAAGAACTTTAGTTAGCTGTAGACTACAGAAAATCATTAGAAATCAGGACCATCCTTCAATCAGCAACATTTTAACATGTAACTAGCCTATTCTTTCTACGTCACGGTACAGTGAACAAGTGGTACTCACTGACCGCGAGGGACAGCGATTATAATCGATTTACACCTGCAGGGTTACCCGAACAACCCGTCACGTACGCCCGTACTCGATGTTGCCTACAACAACCATCACGGACGCCGTACGCAACCACCTTTCTCCCGTTAGCCAAATGTTGAACCGGTCCAATCGTCCCGAGCAAAAGGTCTCTGCACGCGCATCTCAGTGCCGCCAGCCGATTTACACCTCGAGCTCTCAACCGACCCTCTGAACGACCAGCTATGCCTCAACACCCAGCTACCAGAGTTACAACGGTTTCCTGGTTCCCATATATCCGGTAGGTCTTCAGTACTGTTCTAGCTTGTTTAACAGGCCCGCACACGGCTCGGTCCTCAATCGACATAAACGGAGCTATAGCACACTGGCCCCAAAGTCCTGCTGCCCTTACTCTCCGCTCGGTCTCATTTTTCTTGCCATGTGTATCATGTGCTATCTCTACCTGAGTCGAGTGCCTCTAGCCTATGCTCGCGAGTAGTTCCAACTACTCGACTTGTACCAAATCCTACCCTAACATAGCTTTGCAGTAGCTAACGGGTTTTGCAATCCTAAACCCAACCCATGGTTTTCTTGGCTATGCAATTGGGTTTCTAAACAAGACTATAATGCAAGGAATCATAATACTCAAGTAAGTGCTCAAAACAATAAAAATTTGTAAAAAGGTTAATGCAAACCGGAGCTTGCCTTGCTGCTCTTGGTTGTAGGCTAGCTGCTCCTCTGGGGTAACGAAGTTTAGGACTTCGGGTTCCTCCTCGACCTTAGCGACTACATGATATAAGAAGTACATGTATTAATTAAATGCATTTGAATTGAGTTTTAAATTTGTGAACCTTCTAAGTCTCATTAGACAGACCCAAAGACTGTGAAACTTTTACTGTGGCTTGGTTACAACCTAAACAGAGACTTGGTCAAGTTTTAGTTGCAGCAAAGCTCATTTGAGCCCTCCACAATTAATCATGTACTTGACCTTAATTGAAGGCTTTTATGGTGTTATAAAGATTTTCATAAACAAGCTATGACTTTCTGAAAACTAGATTTTCAGAGGGTTCTAATGGAGTTGGTTTCACTTAATTTGAAGGTTCCTAGCTAAAGATATGAGCTAAACAATTTCAGAGAAAATTCTGAAAATGTTGCTGAACATTTTCTATTTTCTCTGGAACAGTTTCATTAATCATCCCATTAGGTGGATCAAATGAGCTCAAATGGATCTAAAATTTTAATGGTAGTTTAGGAATATTTTGGTGAACATACCAGCAAAATTTTAGAATTTTCCTCCAAGGGGTTCTCCAGTTAAAATTCCAAACAGTTTAAATTTTGAGGAATTAATTCTGGAGATTTAAGGATTTTCATGAAGTGAAACTTGATTTTCTGGAAAGTTCTCAGAGAGTTGAATGCAACAAAATTTGGTTCACTCGAATTGGAGTTTTCTAGCCCAAGTTATGAGGATTTGAAGTTTGAATGAAATCTGAAAATCCGGGAAAAGTTTAAATCTGCCGGTGGGCCACGGGGACACGTGTTGCGCGCTGAGGCGTCGGCACACCGGAGTCTACGGGGTGTTTGCGCGCCAGCACACCGGATCCGAGCCGCAGCCCGATCCCGATTTGAATTTTTAGCCACTGACAGCCGGGCCCCGCGTCTTCTTCTTCCTCCCGCCCTCTGCTTCGCGCCCACGCGCTCCCCCCCTCGCCGGAGCAGACATTTGCTCGCTGGACCAGCGTTCCCGGCCGCCGCCCAGCCAGAGACATGCCGCCAGAGGGTTTAGGGCATCGAGGAACACGTTGGTGGGCTCTGTTTGTGCTGCCGGTGGCCGGAACCGGCTCCGCGACGTGCGGTGGCTACTGCTGTTGTTCGGCGCCGTTGTCCGAGGTCTCCAGCCCGCCATCACTTGCGCCTATGGGCTCTACATCACCAGCGCAGCTCTAGGAAGCTCAGCATGACCTCAGAGCAGCTCAGGAGTTACCGCAAATACGGTTTCACCATGCGACCGAAAGGGTCCGCGGCGAACACCCATAGTAGAGCTTGAATTCCGTCGCTCCAAGGTGTTTTCATGCGATGGATGCTAAAGGATAATTGATCGCTGGCTAATCCATCATACATGTGCATAATTTGATGACTCAAGGAGGAGTAGAGAAGGAGAATTTTAAGGAACCGTACCGGAAGCTCGGGTTGAGATCGCCAGAGCAAAATCTCGGAATTCGCCGGCGAGAGCTCACGGCGTGGCTTGAGCTTCAGGTGGAAGCAGCGTGGAGCCCGTGCGCTCCTTTTGCCGCCCTTGCTCTGCCGTGGAAGTGGCTGTGGTGTGCTGCCCACGTGAGAACGATTGCCGTTCTTGAACTAAGTCGCGGCGGTCGTCGTTGATCATGGGAACAGAGGCCGAAACTCGGTGGTCTAGGCGTCGGGCGAGTGGTGCTTGAGCTCAGGGCGTTGCCTAGCAGCTCGGTGGGGCGAGGGCGTGGCTGTTTGCTCCGTTCTTCCGTTCGACCGAGAGTTCATGGGAAGGAATGCCGCTGCCCGATGTTGCCCACGAGGATAAGAAGGCAGCCGGGTCTTCGCTCGGCTGAGGCGGTGAGGGTCGCGTGGGGGCACGAGAAGGCCGCCCTGGGCGCCAGCGCGCGAAGGAGGAAGCAGCTGGTGGCGCCGGTTCCTTCTCGGTGGCACAGCCGGCAGCTGCTCGGTGGAATTTCTGACCGAGGCTTTGACTTTGTTTGCAAGTCACCCCTCTTAGCTCTATGACATGTAGGTCCCACCCTCAATTTTAGCCTCTGAACATAACTCAAATTCACTGTTGTAAACAGTAGTTCCCACAAAGCCCCTGGTGATTTAAATTATCTACCTTTGAGCCATTTGAATTGGTTAGAATTCAAATTGGGTTTGGTTTGGATAAATTTCAGCACCTGTTCAGTTTGAAATTCAAATAAGGTTTGAATTTGCCCCACTTAGCTTGATAGGAGGATGAGTCCCAATCTTCCGAGAGGTAGGGTAAACTTTATTGGGTGGAGATCTCGACATTGATGATCCAAGGCTCCGAACGAACGAAACCCCGCAATCACTACACCACTGCTCCGTTGGTTATCATCCGTTTAGACACGACCCCACGGTCTTGTCAAGCCAGGATCACGCTGAGGGGTACTGCGTTGCACAGCACCGGATAACACACATACAAGGTACAAAGCGGAAGCAAAATGTTATTACATAAACTGGTTTATGAACATTTTTACATCAAAATAGGTCCAGTCTACACTCACGGGCGTAGACTACGCAACAAGTTCACGTTCAGCCCGTGAACGTGTCCTTGCTAGCACACACGCACACTAACACGGCGGCGTCCACGACTCCCACTCGACGGGATTCCTCTCCTGGGGTTCCGTCTCCTCTTCGGGAGTCCCTTCCTCATAGAACCCTGCAAAAGCTTCAAACACAAGCAGTGAGCATGAAGGCTCAGCATGTATGACCCGTCTCACCTAAACATGGAACTTCTACATGAGTGGTGATGGGTTTCATGAGGTAAAAATCATTTGCAAGGACTCGCCCAATTAGTAAAACCTTACTTTCAAGTTTTAGCAGCAAGTTGTGGAGAACCTTACGCTAAGGCATATGAGAGAGCCGCAATCAAACAAGAAACAAATTTCTCTCATGTACTTTGCCCAAAGTTGAAAGGAACTTTAGTTCGCTCTAAACTACAACAAATCATTAACAATCAAAGTCCATCTTTCAATCAGCAACATTTTAACATGTAACTAGCCTGTTCTTTCTACGTCACGGTACAGTGAACAAGTGGTACTCACTGACCGTGAGGGATGGCGATTATAATTGATTTACACCTGCAGGGTTACCCGAACAACCCATCACGTACGCCCGTACTTGATGTTGCCTACAACAACCATCACGGACGCCGTACGCAACTACCTTTCACCCGTTAGCCAAATGTTGAACCGGTCCAATCGTCCCGAGCAAGAGGTCTCTGCACGCGCACCTCAGTGCCGCCAGCCGATTTACACCTCGAGCTCTCAACCTACCCTCTGAACGACCAGCTATGCCTCAACACCCAGCTACCCGAGTTACATCAGTTTCCCGGTTCCCATATAGCTGGTAGGTCTTCGGTACTGTTCTAGCTTGTTCAACAGGCCCGCACACGGCTCGGTCCTCAATCGACACAAGCGGAGCTATAGCACGCAGCCCCCAAAGTCCTGCTGCCCTTACCCTCCGCTTGGTCTCATTTTCTTGCCATGGGTTTCATATGCTATCACTACCCGAGTCGAGTGCCTCTAGCCTATGCTCGCGAGTAGTTCCAACTACTCGACTCGAACCGAATCCTACATTATCTTAGCATTGCAGTAGCTAACATGGTTTGCAATCCTAAACCCAACCCATGGATTTCTTGGCTGTGCAGTTGGGTTTCCAAACAAGACTCTAATGCAAAGAATAAAGTAATCAAGTATGTGCTCAAAACAATGAAAACTTGTAAAAAGGTTAATGCAAACCGGAGCTTGCCTTGCTGCTCTTGGTCGTAGGCTAGCTGTTCCTCCGGAGTAACGAAGCCTAGGACTTCGGGTTCCTCCTCGACCTTAGCGAATATATGATAGAAGAAGTATGTGTATCAATTTAAATGCATTTGTATTAAGTTTGAACTTGTGAAGCTTATAAGTCCCACTAGACAGACTCACTGACTATGAAACTTTTACTGTGGCTTGGTTACAATCTAAACAGAGACTTGGTCAAGTTTTAGTTGCAGCAAAGCTTATTTGAGCCCTCCACAATTAATTATGTACTTGACCTTATTTGAAGGCTTTTAGGGTGTTCTAAGGATTTTCATGAAACAAACTATGACTTTCTGAAAACTAGATTTTCAGAGGGTTCTAATGGAGTTGGTCTCACTTAATTTGAAGGCTCCTAGCTAAAAATATGAGCTAAACAATTTCAGAGAAAATTCTGAAAATGTTTCTGGACATTTTCTATTTTCTCTGGAACAGTTTCACTAATCACATCATTAGGTGGATCAAATGAGCTCAAATGGATCTGTAATTTTTATGGTAGTTCAGGGATATTTTGGTGAACATTCCAGCAAAAGTTGAGGATTTTCCTCCAAAGGATTCTCCAGTTAAAATTCCAAACATTTTAAAATTTGAGGAATTAATTCTGGAGAAATAAGGGTTTTTATTAAGTTAAACTTGATTTGCTGGAAAGTTCTCAGAGAGCTGAATCCAACAAAATTTGGTTCACTCGATTTGGAGCTTCCTAGCCAAAGTTATGAGGATTTGAAATTTGAATGGAATCTGAAAATCGGGGGAAAAGTTTAAATCTGCCGGGGCCCGCGGGGACACGTGTTAGGCGTGGAGGTGACGACACACTGCGGCCCACAGGGTCTTTGCGTGCCAGCACACCAGATCCCGGCCACACCCGATCCTGATTTAAAATTTTGAGCCACTGACGCGTGGGCCAGCCGGCTTCGTCTTTCTCCCGACGCGCCCGCGCGCCCGCGCCGCCTCCCGTCGCCGGAGCAGACCCGGAGCTCGCTGGCTCGCCGCTGCTGGCCATCCCATGGTCTGAAACTCGCCGCCAGGGGGTTGTCGACGTCAAGGAACACGTCGGTGGTGTCAGTTCGGGCTGGCGGTGACCGGAAATGGCCCGGCGACGTGCCACGGCCTCGGTTGAGGTTCGGCGCCGTCGACCGTGGGTTCTAACCCACCAACACCTCGAACAATCGGTTCTACAGCATCAGTGTACCTCTAGGAAGCTCATCAAGGTGTCAAAAGGGTTCTAAGATGGCGGCAAGCTGGTCAGCACCGTGTGACCGAGCGTGCCCGCTATGACCGCTCTTGATCGAGCTCAGAATTCGTCACTCCTAGACAGTTTCACACCACGGATGTGGAAAGGAACTTGATCGCTGGCTAGTCCAGCGTCTACGTGCAAGATTTGATAACCAAAGAAGGATCATAGAGCGAGAATTTGAAGAATCCGTACCGGAAGCTCGGTTTACGTTTGCCGGAGCAAAAACTGGAAATTCTCCGTGGATTCTTCACGGTTTGCTTCCAAACTTGGAGGAGAGCAGAACGGCTGTTGCACGGTCTTTCTGCTACCCTTGCTGGACCGTGAAAACGCCTGTGGAACACTGTCCACGAGCGCCTGGCCTTCGGCTGAGGCTAGGTCGCCGCTGTGGCGATCGTTCTCGGGCAAAGGAAGTCGGAGCTCGTGGTTTTTGGCGTTGGGGAGGTGAAGTGCGATCTCAGGTTGCCATCTAGCAGCTCGGGGAAGGAGAAGGCGAGCTGTTTTCGCGGTTCTCTGATCGAGCAGAGGGGCGGCAGGTCAGGGGCTCGGTGTTCTCAGGAGAGGGGGAAACGATCGGTGCCTGCCTCGGTGGAGCTCCTTAAGAGGGCCCTGGAACCGCCCTTGGGCTCGTGTGTGGGCGCGGGAAGCAGCTGGTGGCGCTGCTCCTCCTCGGTGGCGAGCGCAGCTGCTCCCGAGCGTTGAGTCGGCAGCTGCTCGGTGGAAGTTCCCACCGAGACCGTGACTTTGGGTGCAAGTCTCCCCTCTTCTCTCTATGACATGTGGGTCCCACCAGGGGTTTTAACCTCTGAAATTTACTCCTAATCACTGTTGTAAACAGTCAGCCCGAAAATACCCCTGGTGATTCAAATTATCTACCCATGAGCCATTTGAATTGATTAGAATTCAAATTGGGTTTGATTTGAATAAATTTCAGCACAAGTTCAGTTTGGAATTCAAATAAAGTTTGAATTTGTCCCACTTAGCTCATGTCAAGATCAACTCCAAATGGAGTGAAAATTGGTGTGGGAGCTCACAAAAATGTGCTTAATAAGAATATGCTTCCCACTTTTGAATTCATGGGATAAAAACAGTTTGAATTTCAATATGGTTTCAAACTGCCCTCTTTCTAGCTATACTCAAACTGACCTCAAAAGGGTTTTGAAATTGAGTGAAATTTGGCATGGACATCCTTAGCAATGTGTAGGAGTTTTCATATGCCCAGACCCTCTATATCACATGTGGGAAATACCACTTTTGCAATATGTGAGTTTGTTTTCTAATGAGCATGTTGATGTTGGTTACTTGCTCTTCATTTGTGTTCATCCACTTTCCTCAAATGAGGTGTGTGGTGTGGTGATGAACACTTCAAATATGTGTCAAAAACTGAGGCCCTTACATTCCTCCCCCCTTAATGGAATCTCGTCCCGAGATTATAAGGTGAAAATGAGAGAGAGGACGGTGGAAAATTACCGGATATGCGACGTGAAAAAGTCGGGTTAGTTGGCGCGAAGAAATCCTTCTCTCTCCCATGTCGCTTCGTCCACGGAGTGATTACTCCATAGAACCTTGTAGAACCACAATGTACGGTGGCGTGTGGTTCTGGCCTTTTCATCAATAATCTGCACCGATTCCTCTCGATAAGTGAGATCCGGTTGCAGTTCTTCAATGTCTTCCAGCTGAATGGTAGTTGATAGCTTGAGACACTTCCTCAGCTGGGAAATGTGAAAGACGTCATGCACACCGGAAAGTGCTTCTGGTAATTTCAGCCGGTATGCCACTGATCCACATTTTTCGGTAATCTGGAATGGACCGATGAATCGGGGTGCCAACTTTCCCCTCACCCCGAATATGTTTACGCCCTTCATTGGAGACACCCGTAGATATACGTGATCTCCAACTTCGAATTGTAATGGGCGCCTTCTCCGGTCCGCATACTGTTTCTGACGGGATTGAGCGGCTTTTAGGTTCGCTTGAATCAGTCGAACCTTTTCTTCTGCGTTGTTGACGAGGTCAATCCCAAAGGTAACCCTTTCGCCAGACTCACACAAATTCAATGGTGTGCGGCATTTTCTACCGTATAGCGCCTCGTAGGGTGCCATCTTGATGCTGGCTTGGTACCCAATGTTGTACGAGAACTCGGCTAACGGCAAGTGATCATCCCAATTCTTGCCGTGGTTGATAGTGCATGCTCGTAGCATGTCTTCCAAGATCTGATTTACCCGCTCCGTTTGCCCGTCCGTCTGCGGGTGGTAGGCTGAACTACGGATCAGCTTCGTCCCCAAGGCAGCGTGCAGCTGCTCCCAAAAACGGGACACAAATAAAGTGCCCCGATCCGATATGATGGTACGGGGTACGGCGTACAAGCATAGGATCCGTGAGATGTATAGTTCAGCGTACTTCTTGGCGTTGTAGTTTGTGCTGACCGGGATGAAATGGGCAACTTTGGTGAGCCGACCGACGATGACCCACATAGAATCATGTTTCTGCAAGGTGGTGGGTAACCCGACGATGAAATCCATGCTCACGTCCTCCCACTTCCAGGCAGGAATGCCCAGTGGTTGTAGCAGTCCCGGTTTCCGCATATGGTCCTCCTTCACCCTTCGACATGTATCACACTCGGACACGTATTTTGCAGTCTCACGCTTCATCCGTGTGCACCAAAACTTGCTTCTGAGTTCTTGATACATTTTGTTGCTGCCGGGGTGAATAGAGAATTTTGACAAGTTAGCCTCATCAAAGATATTCTTCCGTAATTCCGGATTACGGGGTACGATGATCCGGTCCTTGAACCATAGGACGTCGTCTTCGTCCTTCCGGAAACATTTCAGCTCCCCACTGTCTACACATCTCCGCAAATGTGACATGCCCTTGTCATTCTTCTGGGCTGCCGCTATCTCTTCACGGATGGTGGGGATCAAAGCTAAGTTGTAGAGAGCTCCGTGTGGAATCACATGTAGTGGTGGTTCGCTCTCTTCCAACGGTGTGATGATCAGATTGTTGACGTGTGACTTGCGGCTCAGCGCATCTGCCACTACGTTTGACTTGCCCGGATGATAATGGATCTCTATTTCGTAATCCTTTATCAGTTCTAACCATCTTCGTTGCCTCATGTTCAGCTCCTTCTGAGTGAATATGTACTTGAGGATTTTGTGGTCGGTATACAAATGTACGAGGTTACCGAGTAGGTAGTGCCTCCACATTTTTAGTGCAAGTATCATGGCAGCGAGCTCCAAGTCGTGGGTTGGATAATTCTTCTCATGGTTTCTAAGCTGCCGTGATCCATACGCGACCACTCTTCGGTCTTGCATCAGCACACATCCGAGCCCAATGCCGGATGCATCGCAGTACACATCGAACGGTTTTGTTGTGTCTGGCTGCGCCAAAACCAGTGCTGATGTCAGGTGCTTGACTAAAGCCTTGAATGCTGTTTCACATGTTGGACTCCAAACATATTTGGTAGCCTTCTTCAGCAGCTCTGTCATAGGCTTGGCAATCTTTGAGAAGTTCGGAATGAACCTCCGATAATATCCCGCGAGTCCGAGGAAACTCCGTACCTCGTGAACAGTTCTCGGGGATTTCCAATTCAGCACTTGAGTGATCTTGCACGGGTCCACAGCGATACCCTCCGCTGAGATGATATGCCCGAGAAAAGGCAGTTGCGATATCCAGAACTCGCATTCGCTGGATTTCGCGTATAGCTTTTGATCCCGCAGCCGTTGCAAGACTATACGCAGATGCTTCTTGTGATCTTCCTCCGACTTGGAATATACCAGGATGTCGTCGATGAAGACCACGACAAACTTGTCCAGCTCCGGCATGAATACCGAGTTCATCAAATACATGAAGTGAGCTGGAGCATTGGTGAGGACGAAGGACATGACCAGGTACTCATAAAGTCCGTACCTCGTTGAGAAAGTGGTCTTTGGAATGTCCTCCGCCCTTATCTTAATCTGATGGTACCCGGATCTTAAGTCCATCTTGGAAAAGATCTTCGCTTCGACCAACTGATCAAACAACATGTCGATCCGTGGCAACGGGTACTTGTTTTTGATGGTTACGGCATTTAATGGACGATAGTCCATGCAAAGCCGCAACGTCTCATCCTTCTTCGTTACAAATAATGCCGAACAGCCCCATGGCGAGGAGCTCGGCCTAATAAAACCCTTTTCCAGGAGGTCCGTGAGCTGAGTCTTCAGTTCAGCCAACTCCTTGGGCACCATCTTGTACGGCCTTCGGGATATCGGCAAAGTTCCCGGTGCAAGTTCAATCTTGAACTCCACCTCTCTATCGGGCGGCATCCCCGGCAAATCATCCGTGAATACATCAGGGAACTCTCGGACCACTGGAATATCTTCCAATCTGATGGTGGTGGATTAATAGACACTTGGAAGTTTTATTTCTGAACTGTCCAGAAATAAAGAATGAGATTTGTGCACTTCTGAATTCAAATGCATGATTCGGAGGACGGTGTAGAACATGTGCTCGGCTGGGTTTACGCCGTGCAGGACCGATCGCCGCGAATTTCAGAATGTCTGCTCACTCGTTTTTGTCGAACACCGAGGACTAGACGGGGAAATACCCCCCCTACAGATCATGGAAGAGGGTAGGGTCTTCACCGTGAGTTCGAGCAGTCCCCGGCGTGTATCTTTGCTGTTGAGCTCCGGTCGCGAGGTCGCCTGGATCAACGGCGCGACGAGGAGCCGAGGGGAGCTGCTGGTGCCGTTTTTTGTTTCGGGCGGGAACGAGCAGAACGGAGGAGATGAGGTCGTCTTACGTGGGCTGGGGACTTTAACCGCGTCGGGCACGCATGCGCTCGGTCGCCGAGCAGGAGGTGGCGAGGTGAGGCGGTCGGACGCCGGTGCTGCCCGCAGCTGGCGCGCTGCCTCGGCTGAGAGAGGGAAAATCAGTGGAAAACTTCTCTGTTAAGTCTACTGACAGGTGGGACCTCCCCCCTAATTCTTTTTCCAAATTTTCTCAATTCAGGGTGCCAAAATATCCTCAGCTACTCACAATTTAATGTGAGACTTAGTCACTAAGTCTTTGTTTGAATTTGAATTCTCAAATTTGAACTGGTTTTGGCTAAATTTGCTGCATGTTTACACTGAAATTCAAATTCAGTTTTGAATTCTTGCAAATTTAGCTCTTGACAAGATGAAATCCAATGAGGATGAAAATTGGTGGGCTTACTCAGAATAATGTGCTGAGTTTGAATATGAAGCTAACTTTTGAATTTGAGTGATGAAAGTTGCTGCAATTTGAATTTACATTCAAATTGGCCTCTTTTTCAATTACCTCCAAAAGTGCCTCAAAAAGTGTTGGATTTACATGAAATTTGGCTTGAACCTTCCCAAGACTTTTCAAGTCCTAGGGGTGAGCTCAACCTCTCATGTTCATGTGTAGAAATCCTACTTTGTGAAAGTGTAGACTTTCCCTTCTAATCCCTCTTTTGATGGAGGTTACTTGCTCTTCCCACTTTTTCACCATCTATCCACAACAAGAACTGTGGTGTTGTGAGGTGAAGAAAAGTTTTTTGCAAGTCCCTTTTCTTGGGCTTTTACATCCCTCCCCCTTAAAAGAATCTCGTCCCGAGATTACAAAAGAAGAGATAGCGATGTAGTAGGGACTTACCCGTGTTGAGAAGCCATGAACTCCGGGTAATTTGAGCGAAGGAACTCCTCGCTCTCCCACGTCGCTTCCTCAGCGGTGTGGTTGCTCCAGAGGATCTTGTAGAACCACAACGTTCTGCTACGCGTGGTTCGGGCTTTCTCATCAAGAATTTCCACCGGATATTCATCATATGTTAAATCCGGTTTCAGCTCGCCGATGTCTTCAGTAGGAACAACAGCTGTATGCTTTAAACAATTTTGCAGTTGCGAAACATGGAAAACATCATGGACACCAGCCAGGGATGCTGGTAGCTCCAATCTATACGCTGCTGGTCCACACTTCTCGGTGATAGCGTAGGGTCCAATGAAACGGGGAGCGATCTTCCCCTTCACACTGAACCGGTGCACGCCCTTCATCGGAGACACGCAGAGGTACACGTGTTCACCGACGTCGAAGTGCAATGGTCTACGCCTCTTATCAGCGTAGCTCTTCTGCCAGGATTGAGCGGCCTTCAAATTGTCTTGAATTGGCCGAACGCGCTCTTCGGCGCCGTTCACCATATCAACCCTGAATGTGACCCTTTCACCGGACTCGCACCAGTTTAATGGGGTGCGGCATTTACGACCGTAAAGAGCTTCGAGGGTGCCATCTTGATACTCGCCAGATAGCCATTGTTGTATGAGAATTCCGCCAATGGTAGGTGATCATCCCAGTTCCTACCATGGTGGATGGCACATGCTCTCAACATGTCTTCCAAAACTTGATTCACCCTCTCTGTCTGGCCATCTGTCTGAGGGTGGTAAGCGGAGCTTCTAATCAGTTTAGTACCCAAAGCAGCATGCAACTGCTCCCAAAAGCGAGATACAAACAATGCACCTCGGTCTGACACTATGGTCTTGGGTACGCCATGCAAACATAGGATCCTGGCGATATATAACTCCGCATATCTGTTGGCATGGAAATGTGTATACACGGGGATGAAGTGAGCTGACTTGGTTAGTCGGTCAACGATCACCCAAATGGAATCATGTTTGTTGGATGTTAAGGGTAATCCCACAATGAAATCCATGCTCACATCTTTCCATTTCCATACTGGAATTTTCAGGGGTTGCAACAGCCCTGATTTCTTCATGTGATCAGCTTTCACTCGTCGGCACGTATCACACTCGGATACGTACTTCGCTACCTCCCGCTTCATCCGTGTCCACCAAAATTTCTTTTTCAAATCTTGGTACATTTTGTTGCTGCCCGGATGAATGGAGTATTTGGACAAGTGAGCTTCATCGAGGATCTTCCTCCTCAGTTCCATATCTCGGGGTACGACTATTTGGTCATTAAACCACAGCGTCCCCTCATCATCTTTCAGGAAACACTTGATCTCTCTATTGTCTATCCGTCTCTGGAGATGTGCCATGCCTTTATCCGTCTTCTGAGCTGCAATGATGTCTTCCCTAATGGTAGGGATGAGAGCAAGGTTGTACAGCGACCCATGAGGAACCAAGTATAAACTCGGTTCTTCCTCCTCCACCGGGGTAATGGTGAGGTTATGGACATGTGATTTCCGACTCAGCGCGTCGGCAACCACATTCGCTTTGCCGGGGTGGTAATGAATCTCAATTTCATAGTCCTTGATTAATTCTAACCACCTCCTTTGCCTCATGTTCAGCTCCTTCTGGGTGAAAATGTATTTCAAGCTCTTGTGGTCGGTGTAGAGGTGCACCAGATTCCCCAGGAGATAGTGCCTCCATATTTTTAGCGCCAGAACCACTGCAGCAAGCTCAAGATCATGAGTCGGATAGTGCTGCTCATGGTTCCAAAGTTGGCGTGAGCTATATGCGACCACACGTCCTTCCTGCATCAACACGCAGCCGAGCCCAATACCGGACGCGTCGCAATACACGTCGAAGGGCTTTGTTGTATCCGGCTGAGCTAAAACCGGGGCTGTTGTGAGATGCTTCACCAATGCTTGGAATGCTCCTTCACACGCCGTGTTCCAAACATATTTTCGCCCCTTTCTTCAGCAATTCTGTCATCGGCTTCGCGAGCTTGGAGAAGCTTGGAATGCATCTCCGATAGTATCCCGCTAACCCGAGGAAGCTTCTGACTTCATGGACTGAAGTGGGAGCTTTCCATTTCGGCACTTTCTCTATTTTGCTTTGGTCAACCGCAATGCCTTCTGCTGAGATGATATGCCCCAAGAATGGCACTTGGCTGATCCAAAACTCGCATTTACTGAACTTGGCGTAGAGCTTGTGGTCTCGCAATCGTTGAAGAACGATCTGCAAGTGTTCGGCATGTTCGGCTTCTGTCTTGGAGTACACCAAGATATCATCGATGAACACTACCACGAACTTGTCCATCTCCGGCATGAACACCGAGTTCATGAGATACATCAAATGGGCTGGAGCGTTAGTGAGACGAAAGGACATGACGAGATATTCATATAGTCCATATCTCGTCGAGAAGGCCGTCTTCGGAATATCCTCCGCCCGGATCTTTATCTGGTGATATACAGAGCGAAGGTCCATCTTGGAGAACACACTTGCACCCACAAGTTGATGAAACAATATGTCGATGCGGGGCAGTGGATACTTATTCTTGATGGTGACGGCGTTGAGCGGCCGGTAGTCCACACACAGCCTCAGGGTTTCATCCTTCTTCTTTACAAATAGCGCCGAGCCTCCCCAAGGCGAGGAACTGGGCCTATTGAAACCCTTGCTCAACAGATCATTGAGCTGTTATTTTAGTTCAGCCAGCTCATTGGGAGCCATTTTGTATAGTCTCCGTGATATGGGCGTAGTCCCGGGTGCAAGTTCAATCTTGAACTTGACATCCCGCTCAGGTGACATGCCGGGTAGATCATCCGGAAACACATCGGGATACTCCCGTACTACAGGGATGTCCTCTAACTTGAGAGCTTCAGTATTGTTGATCACTGAAACTTCCCGGACTGGATTATCTAATAAGAGGGACTGCGGACGGTGTAATGGGGAGTTGAGGTGAACCGTCCGTGATAGGATTTCCAGGACAGCGCCATGGTAACTTAGCCATGACATTCCCAAGATTGCATCAATCTTCAGCCCCTCAAGGATAATCATAGTGGTGGGATATATCTTCCCACCTAAGCACAGTGGTGCTTTTGGAACCACCGTCGTTGCTGAAATCTTTCCTCCCGGTGAGCAGATCATATACGAACACTCGGTTGGAAAGACTTCCAGCTGATGCTTAACCACATATGATGCGCTTATAAAGTTGTGGGTTGCACCAGAATCGAACAATATTATGATGGCTTGATGTTTGAGAGTAAACGTACCCGCCAGCACGTTGTCTCCCTCTGGGGCGTCCTCATTGTCGAGGTTGCGGACACCCCCAGTCCGCTGACCAACCTTCTTCACCGGTGGTCGGCCTCGAGCACTGCCCTGCAACTGGGCTTGCCCGCTGCTCTGCTGCCCCTGGGGACAGTCCTTCGCGAAGTGGCCTGCCTGGCCACACGTGAAGCAGGTGAAACGGGGCGGTCCCCCGCTGATCGGTGGACGGAATCCCGGGGCGCGTTGTGGCGGTGGAAACGCCCGGGGTGCCGTCTGCTGCTGCTGCTGCTGTCTTGGTGGTGGCATCAGCGGTCGGAACGGGGGTGACTGGAAAGGATGTCCCCCGAACAGTTGAGGTCGCGCCGGTGGATGCCACTGCTGCCCGGATGGTGTCCGATACACCATACGGTACTTCTGAGGCGTGCCACCACAGCTGCTAAGTGGAGCACTGCGCTTCCTCTGCTCAACAGCCAACTCCCGCTGAGCATCCTCTTGCATAATCGCGGCATTGACTAAGTCGTTGAATGTGCCACGATTCCACTGCATGAGATGTGTCTTCATCTCGGGGTGTAACCCCCGATAGAAGTGCTCCCGCTTCTTCTCCTCCGTGGAGATATAGTCTGACGCGTATTGTGCCAGATGGTTGAAGGCACGGGAGTACTCATGGGCACTCCTCCCGCCCTGCTTCAGCTCCAAGAATTCTTGGAACTTCCTCTTCACGATCCCGGGAGGAATGTGATAGGCGCGGAACGCCTCCCGGAACTCTTGCCATTCCACGGCATGGCCAGCCGGACGTGAGGCGACATAATTCGCCCACCACGCACCAGCGGCACCGTGGAGTTGCTGTGCTGTGAACAGAGTGTTCTGCCGCTCTGTACATTGGAGCAGCCCGAACTTGGACTCGATGGTCCGCAGCCAGTTGTCCGCCTCCAGTGGCTCTTTGGCTTCGGTGAACACTGGAGGGTGCGTACTCATGAAATCCGAGTACGACATTTCACAGGGCTCATGAGGCCCTTTGTCTTGACGCCCACCCGCCTGAGACGTATTCTGCACGATCGTGCGGAGCAGGTCGGTCTGCTCCTCACGACCTCCCACCAGTACCGCTATCACATCCGCTAGAGTAAGCGGAGGCGGCGGTGGCGGCTGCTGCTGCGGGGTGCTGTCGTAGGCCGGTGGCTGGGAGTCATCGCCTCCCCCTTGGCTAGAGCCACCAACCTCGTGCGTGGTCCTACTGCGAACCATCTGCAACCATACGACAATAACATCAGTCCCGCAAGAGATTGCATGCAGTCCAAATGAAATAGGTGTAAAACATAATGACAATAAAAACATGCGATACATCTCGTAAGTAGATAATGTAATAACTTTGCACAAGCTACACCATTACCAGACCAAACACAAGCTAGTTTAATCCAACTTGATGAACCTCAACTTTGGAAGCTCACCATAACTAGGTTTGGTCACTACTAGATATTACTATCGCTTTGTCATCACGTATACCACCCTTAGGGTACCACACCCTCTCCAATGAGTTCAACTGTCATTCTTCTGCCAGAATGACCAGTTTCTACCTATTCTAAGTTTTCATCTGATTCTGGGCATTTTCATGACTCAAGTTGAATACCAAAGTCAAAGTTAACTTCAGTATCTTTTCAACGAGTATTCATTTGCCCCCAGATTAGCTTTGGTTAAAAAGTTATGCTAATTCAAAGTCAGCAGAATTTCTGGAAGAATTTTAACAGCACCTCCCTTGGAAAGTTGCTGTTTTCAACTCTGGTTTCCACTGAAATCTGTGCTGAAATTTCAGAAACTTTGAATTGCAAAGATGTCACACATATTCTACCCTTTCTAAAGATGTATTATATGACAGATTTAGATTTTTCTACTGGGTGTTAAGTTTGAAAAACAGAGCAGTTCAGAGAATGTTTTACTCTGTCCTGGTTCTGGACAGCTTACATTTCTCTGGGATTTAAGCCATCTTAAGGTGTGTTTCAGCTCTTGAAGTATACAACAAAGTTGTAGGGTACTCCAATACCTTTCCAGAACTATGTACCACACCTCCCTGGGCTAAAAGACCTGTGAGTTATGCCCTGTTGAAGTTCAGTAACTTGCTGCCCAAAAACAGAGCACTCTGCTTTTCAGTCTTTTGGAACTACACTCCAACACTAACCAATTTGTCCACCCAACCAGGGTCCTAAATGTTGAACCTAATGATTTTAATTCCTTGTTATCAATATTTTCATGCATATGCCTAAAATATCTCGGTACTACGTTCCTCACAAAAGAAAAACCTAACCGGATTATACCGGCATATACGTCTCAAATGTGGCACTAAACGGTCTCTCGCACATGTTTACTACACGGATACATACATGGTTAGTACCTGCAGAAAACCACACAATAGTGATGCACTCAAAGGTGGTTCATTTCAGGCAGTTCCATATTTAAAAGTAAATACAAACGCCCGTATCATTTCCATACGGCCATCCTTGAGTTATGTCACGTCTCAAGGTACGTGATCGTGTTTCAACACCACACGACGGGGAACCCGAGTATGTAATGAACGGGACGTCACGGTTGGGAATGTTATCAACCCAACAGATACCACCTACTGCCCTGCAGGGCACGCCGATGGCAAGCGCTGCGTATGTCCCCCTGGGCTACTTCCAGACGAACACACTCTCGCGTTACTGACCACGCGATGGGGTCTCCACTTACTTGCCTAATGCACGCTAGGGATCAGCGTTTCATATGAACTCAGGAACATGAAGAGCCCAAGAGTTTCATATTGACGTCTCACACCAAGCTGTGAGACAACTCTCTGAACCACGTTCCTCGTCAGGGGAGCTAACCGAAATTGAACCGCTTTCGGTGGCGTTCCTTACCAAACTTACCAGAGCGTAAGTGCGTCGTTACATAATTGAAATTCATAATTATAACACATAGGTTAGTCTTTGCCACTTTAAGTAACTAACCTAATATAGTCCTTACTTGGGCAACTACCGATTTCCTCACCGTAAACCTAAGTTTTCCCATAATACGGTCCTTAAGTACTGTGCTATCCCCAATGCAACTCTGATACCAGGCTGTGGCAGACCGGATTCCGCCCATCCAGGATCCTAGAGGGTGGTGCCGTGCGATGCGACACCTGACAGCACACGTCATAAGAACACAATATATTACATGGGAAACAAACTGAATGTACAATGTAGTACACTTCTCAGTTACAAACTAGGGTCTTTATTACACAGCGGAAGTTTCTTTTGTACAACTCACACCCGCCTATCTAGTAACAGTCGGCTGCCCAGCCCTAGGGCAACCCACACTAGCTGCACGTCTCAGCTCAGCGCGGCGTGTACGGCTCCCACTCAGCCGTGATCCCTGACGGAGGGTAACCCTCGCCGGTGGACTCGTACTCCGAGTCCGTGGGTGGCTCCTCACCTGAAAAACACTTAAGCAGCAACCGTGAGCACGAAGGCTCAGCAAGGCTTAACCGACTCACCTAAGCATGAAACTCTACATGAGGGGTACCACGACATAGGATAGTCATATTGCAACAAATGGACTCGCCTACAAGTTCATCCTTAGTTTACTTTTAGCAACAAGTTAACAGTTCAGGAAGCTGAAATTTAGTAAGCAATATTGGTGGCAAACATGTAGCAATACAATGTTATATCATATCAGCAGTATTGAATCACCATGTTTCATACATTAGTCTACGTCACGACTCAGTGACCATGTGGTACTCTTCACCGCGAGAGACGGTGAATCGACTCGATATGCACCTGCAGGGAAACCCAAAGAGCACGTCACGTGTGCCCATCCGTGGAGCTGCACAGCACGCTCACTCGATGACGTACGGGACAACCTTTCACCCAACAGCCCAAACGTCGAACCGGTCGCACCGAAACGAGCAGGAGGTTCCCCACATGGAGCATCTCTCTATGCCTGTCGGCAGATTACCACCTTGCTGCCCTCAACCTACACCTATAAATCGGTATGCTATGCCTCGACGCCCGGAGGTTTAGGCTACATCGGTTTATCGGGGCCCATATATCCGATATGCCTTCGGTACGTTCAAACTTGATCAGCGTGGGCTGCACACGGATCGGTCCTCAATTTACACGGACAGGGCTGCTCACACAAGACTCCCTCTTGCTGCACCCTAGCCCCTGCCTAGTCTCATTTTCATTACTATTGTGATCTCACCTCACTCAACCGAACCCGTGTGTCCCAAGCATAGCCTATCTGGCGAGTAGATTCCAACTACTCGACTTGTACCGAAGCCCTATGAATCTTTAAGCATAGCCTATCTACTCGAGGTCTTAGACACTACCCTCACTCTTATGGAAAATTTCTGGTCATGCAAGTGGGGTTCCATCCATCCTATACCTAATACACATTCACACTTTACATGACACATGTAAACAAAGTAAAACTTATAAAAGGTTAATGCAAACCGGGGCTTGCCTTGTTGCTGCTGTTCAGGGGTCAGTTCTTCGTACGGAAGAAGGAAGTTCAGCACTTCCGGAGTCTCTTCTTCAGCGACTACACGTTTAATGAAATACGACATGTAAATTTAAATGCAATGTGTAAACTTGAATACTTAACTACTAATAACTCTAGCTAGCCCTCCCCTTTGGTTCTGAAATTTTTATGGTGGCTTGGTAGGGTCCTAACCAGAGTCTTGACCAGGTTTCATTTGAAACAAAGTTCATCTGAACCTTGTACAAATAAAAGCCCATTTGGTCAATATTTGAGCCTCTAAATAATTCCAGGGGTTTTCATGGCTCTAACCATTACTTCCTGGAAACTAGAATTTAGGATGGTTCTAATGGAGTTTGTTTCATGTCATTAGAAGAAATTTACAGAAAGTTATGCCCTAATTAAGATTTGAGAAAATCTGAAAAAATGTTTCTGTACATTTTTCTATTTTGTCAGGGCAGTTCTCTTAATCACCCCATTAGGGTAACTAAATGAACTTGGATGAGTCTGAAAATGTTACTGGGATTAAGGGATTTTCTAATGAACCTCTCAGCCAAATTTCAGAATTTTTCATAAAGTAGTTCTCCAGATAAAATTCCCAACAGTTTAAAATTTAGGGATTTAATTCTGGAAACCTATTCACTTTCATGAGCTGAATTTGGTATTGCTGGAAAGTACTCCGAATTCTGAGTTCAGCAAAATTTGGTTCATCGAATTTGGAATTTCCTAGCCAAAGTTCTATGCATTTGAAGTTTGAACTAAAACTGGAAATTCCAAGATTGTTTAAATCCTGCGGGTGGGACCCACTCCTCGAGCCGGCCCACTCAGAATGCGGCCACACCGCGGCCCACGGGGTTTTACCCGCACTGCCGCACCGAATCCCAGCCGCAAACCGATCCCCGCGCGAGATCAGAGGCTGACCGGTGGACCAGGCCCCCCCTTCGTCTACCTCGCGCTCTCCCGCAGCTCCCGCGGCGGCGCTTCGCCGGAGCGCTCGCCGCCGGGCATTTCACCGCCCGACCTTCAACGAAACTTACAGCCTGTGCCTAACTCGACTCGGAGAACACACTGGTGCCCTCACCGGAGCTCGGCACTGGCCGGAACTATGCCCGTGACGGTGACAGAGCTTCCCTCTACTTATTTCTCAAGCGGTTTGCTCCTACAGCTCCGCCGTGGCATGCTGCGCACGGATATGAGCTCGGTTGGCCATGGAACTGGCCGGAACTAGGACCTCACCGTCGACCTAGGCCCGATATCGGCTGTTGCTCGAAAAACATGGATATCAGCGCAAAGACTCGACGGTTTTCGATGGTTTTGGATCCTAGATGGCCGTGGGGACGTGTAGAACATGTGCTCGACTGGGTTTACGCCGTGCAGGACCAATCGCCACGAATTTCAGAATGTCTGCTCACTCGTTTTTGTCGAACACCGAGGATTAGACGGGGAAATACTCCCCCTACAGATCATGGAAGAGGGTAGGGTCTTCACCGTGAGTTCGAGCAGTCCCCGGCGCGTATCTTTGCTGTTGAGCTCCAGTCGGGAGGTCGCCTGGATCAACAGCGCGACGAGGAGCCGAGGGGAGCGGCTGGTGCCGTTTTTCGTTTCGGGTGGGAACGAGCAGAACGGAGGAGATGAGAACGGCTCACGTGGGCTGGGGACTTTAACCGCGTCGGGCACGCGTGCGCTCGGTCGCCGAGCAGGAAGTGGCGAGGTGAGGTGGTCGGACGCCGGTGCTGCCCGCAGCTGGCGCGCTGCCTCGGCTGAGAGAGGGAAAATCAGTGGAAAACTTCTCTGTTAATTCTACTGACAGGTGGGACCTCCCCCCTAATTCTTTTTCCAAATTTTCTCAATTCAGGGTGCCAAGATATCCTCAGCTACTTACAATTTAATGTGAGACTTAGTCACCAAGTCTTTGTTTGAATTTGAATTCTCAAATTTGAACTGGTTTTGGCTAAATTTGCTGCATGTTTAAACAGAAATTCAAATTCAGTTTTGAATTCTTGCAAATTTAGCTCTTGACAATATGAACTCCAATGAGGATGAAAATTAGTGGGCTTACTCAGAAAAATGTGCTGAGTTTGAATATGAAGCTAACTTTTCAATTTGAGTGATGAAAGTTGCTGCAATTTGAATTTACATTCAAATTGGCCTCTTTTTCAATTACCTCCAAAAGTGCCTCAAAAAGTGTTGGATTTACATGAAATTTGGCTTGAACCTTCCCAAGACTTTTCAAGTCCTAGGGGTGAGTTCAACCTCTCATGTTCATGTTTAGAAATCCTACTTTGTGAAAGTGTAGACTTTCCCCTCTAATCCCTCTTTTGATGGAGGTTACTTGCTCTTCCCACTTTTTCACCATCTATCCACAACAAGAACTGTGGTGTTGTGAGGTGAAGAAAAGTTTTTTGCAAGTCCCTTTTCTTGGGCTTTTACAAGGTGGTCCCGGGGAGATTGCCTGCCATCTACCGTATCCTGCAGTTACGCCGGTAGTTTTCTCTGGCGAGTGCTTCTGAGTCTTCGTCTTGCCGCCCTGCCCACGCCGCAAGCTAGGTGTAGTGGTTGATGACGGCAGGGGCGGCAGGGGATGTCTTGTCGCTGTGTTTATTGGTGTAGAGCCTCTGACGCGGCGTGCCAGTCTTCACTGCGATGCGACTGGGCACAACGGCTCCTGACAGCGTTGTGCTCCGCGTCTCCGTGCCTTGAGAAGGCGCGGGTCTTGAATACCTTGAACGGACAAGGTATGGCGTGTCTTTACTCTTGCTGCCTACCGCGCGGGGGCAGGTAGCGCTGTTCTGCTGGCCACGTGGCGGACCTGGAGCTCTCCACTGAGGAGAGGGAGGTCTGGCCCCGCTGCACACATGGAGCCTTCGGAGCTCTCCCCGCGGAGGGGGGAGGTCCGGCTCTGCTAGCCACGTGTCAGGCCCGGAGCTCTCCTCTGAGGAGAGGGAGGCCCAGCCCCGCTGGACACGTGGAGCCTTCGGAGCTCTCCCCGTGGAGGGGGGAGGTCCGGCTCTGCTGGCCACGTGGCAGGCCCGGAGCTCTCCTCTAAGTAGAGGGAGGTCTGGGCCCGCTGGACACGTGGAGCCTTCGGAGCTCTCCCCGCGGAGGGGGGAGGTCCGGCTCTGTTGGCCACATGGCGTGCCCAGAGCTCTCCTCTGAGGAGAGGGAGGTCCGACCCCGCGGGACACGTGGCACCCTCGAATCTCTCCCCGCAGAGAGGGGCGAGGTCCTTAGGCAGTTTCCCCTGTGCGTGGGGGTACCCCATATTGAGGGTAGCGACAGTGGCCCCCGGGCCCTCTCTCGCGGGAGATAGCGAGCCCGAAGTGGGGCCCCCATCTCTTCTTCTTCGCGCACCTTCTCGAAGACCCTCTTTGACCGTCGCTGGAGCAGAACAGTCGTGGGATCGTGTGAGCGTGAGCCCTGCTTGATGTCTGCTTTTACTGCGGCGGTTCCCAAGGCTGCCACTTCTGCACGTTGCAGCGCCTTTTCAGGGACCGCTGAACCGTTCCGTCGGATCAACATCCTGGGAGAGTGACTTCTTGGCCCACCGCTTCTGCTGGATGGCTCGGGTCCACTTGTCATCGACGCTTGTCTTGGAGCTGAAGCGGTTGCCACAAGCAGCGTATTCAAAGAGTTTCGAATCACTTTGAATCGTGCCTGGGAAGTTTTAAAAGGGGATGTTACCCGCATCGCGGCTTCCCTTCGCACTTCCCTACGCTTGAACCTTCCTTGTTCCTTCGAGCTCTTGCGCCCTTGTATTCCAAATTCTTGAGCTTCCGTCGGCCATGGCTTCCAACCTGCCTCCGCCGCGCCTTACCCGATCGGCTGAGCTCGGGACACTGCACAAGCTGCTGGGCTGGCGCGCGGAGGAGCAGAAACAGTGGCTCCGGCGGGGATCTCTCCCCCTGTTCCTGCAGAAGGGGGAGATAGTCTTCTTCACCGCCTATGCCTTGGCGGGGTTCGTCCCGCCAATCTCTTCTTTCCTCGTGACGCTGTTGGAGACATACGGTCTCCAGCTTCATCACCTCTCCCCCAACTCCTTCGCGATGGCCGCCGTCTTTGTGCACTTCTGCGAAATGTTCATGGGGGTGCGCGCCTCGGTGACGCTCTTCCGCCACATCTTCATGCTGCGGACGACCGGGCGCGGGCTGAAGAACCAGCTGGGGGCGTACTACTTCCAGCATCGCTGCAAGGACCCGAAGGCCTATAGGTATCTTCTGCCCTTCAGTGCAGCGAGGTGGGAATGCTGGAGGGAGAACTGGGTGATCATGAAGACCGATGAACATGATCGCCTTCTGCTGCCAAGTGTTGGCTTGACCACCGAGCATCGCTTCTCGGAGGAGATCCCAGAGCTGGAGCCGGAGTACATGCCGGTCTTGGAGCGGATCCGGTTTCTGGCCAATGAGGGACTGACGTCCGTGATGGTGCTGACAGACTTCCTGTCACGCCGCGTTGCGCCCTTGCAACAGCACAGCCGTCTGGCGTGGTATTACACCGGAGAGCACGACTGCACCAGGTTGGAGACGGGTCTCGGCTCCGACCCATCTGAGGAGATGCTGTACGAGATGGTGGCAAGGGTGAGCGGTGACTTCATCAGCGGGGGCGACCTCATCTTCCCGGCCCCCTGCACTCCATTCTTCTTGGAGCCGCAGTGGAGGGCGGAGTTGCTGCGGAAGATGCCGAACCTGGACAACATCGGAATTGACGTGCGTCAGGTTTGGGATGTCTTCCAGGGGATCTCGATTCCCGGGGTCAAGCGCTCCGGAGCGGAGCGCGAGGCGTTGGCTGATGCCCAACCCGCGCCGAGGTTTGACAAGGGGAAGGGGAAGGAGCCGGCCTCCGGGCAGCCAGAGAAGAAGCATGCCCGGTCCCCTCCGAGGGTGCCGTTTGCACCGATTCAGAAGGCGCCCATCTTCGGGAGGCGCCGGCTCGTCAGGCGGCGACACGAAGAGGCCTCGGGTCTTCCGCTCCGACGGGGCTCCTCTCAGACAGCGGCAGTCCGAGGAGCCCCAGGCGTCCCACCCTCCTTCCTCTGGCAGAGGAGCTCTGAGGGGGGTGAGCAGAGAGCTCAGGCGCCACGGCCAATGAACTTCCCGGCTGCAGGCTCGGCAGGCGGCGGCATCAGAGGGAGCAGCGCCAAGACTCAACCGGGGACGCGGGTGCCCCAGGCTTCAGGGACTGGATCGGCAAGCTGCGCCAGAGGCGCTGCCGATGGGACCCCTACTGCTCCGCCTCCCAAGAGGGCTCCGGGTCCGTCTCCTGCTCCACCGGTCTGGGTACCTGGGGCGCAGGCGTCGGCGGCAGGCTCCGGTGGTTCTGTCCCGGCTCGGAAGCCGGGGCTCCTTGCCCGTTGGAGCGTTCGCGTCCCTCAGTAAGCGTTGTTCTTTCCAGATTTTAGATCTAGTGTTCCTTTCTCCTTTTCTTAGCCTGAGAGCTTCCCATGTTGGCAAGGACTCATCAGCTGCCGGGGGTGAGTCTGTTCCCCGGCCATCTCCGGCTAGCGGAGGTTCTGTGTGACACGACCCCACGGTCTTGTCGAGCCAGGATCACGCTGACGGGTGCTGCGTTGCACAGTACCGAATAACACACCTCAAGGGTACAAAGCGGAAGCAAAACTTATATTACATAAAGTGGTTTATGAACATTTTTACATCAAAATAGGTCCAGTCTACACTCACGGGCGTAGACTATGCATCAAGTTCATGTTCAGCCCGTGAACGTGTCCTTGCTAGCACACACGCACACTAACACGGCGGTGTGCATGACTCCCACTCGACGGGGTTCCCCTCCTGGGGTTCCATCTCCTCCTCAGGAGTCCCTTCCTCATAGAACCCTGCAAAAGCTTCAAACACAAGCAGTGAGCACGAAGGCTCAACAAGACCGACCGGTCTCTCCTAAGCATAGAACTTCTACATGAGGGGTGATAGGTACATGAGGAAAAAATCATTTGCAAGGACTCGCCTAATTAGTAGAACCTTACTTTCAAGTTTTAGCAGAAGGTTGTGGAGAACCTTAAGCTAAGGCACATGAGAGAGCCGCAATCAAACAAGAAACACATTTCTCTCATGTGCTTTGCCCAAAGTTGAAAAGAACTTTAGTTAGCTCTAGACTACAGCAAATCATTAGCAATCAGGACCATCCTTCAATCAGCAACATTTTAACATGTAACTAGCCTATTCTTTCTACGTCACGGTACCCGAACAACCCGTCACGTACGCCCGTACTCGATGTTGCCTACAACAACCATCACGGACGCCGTACGCAACCACCTTTCTCCCGTTAGCCAAATGTTGAACCAGTCCAATCGTCCCGAGCAAAAGGTCTCTGCACACGCATCTCAGTGCCGCCAGCCGATTTACACCTCGAGCTCTCAACCGACCCTCTGAACGACCAGCTATGCCTCAACACCCAGCTACCAGAGTTACATCGGTTTCCCTGTTCCCATATATCCGGTAGGTCTTCAGTACTGTTCTAGCTTGTTTAACAGGCCCGCACACGGCTCGGTCCTCAATCGACACAAACAGAGCTATAGCACACAGGCCCCAAAGTCCTGCTGCCCTTACTCTCCGCTCGGTCTCATTTTTCCTTGCCATGTGTATCATGTGCTATCGCTACCTGAGTCGAGTGCCTCTAGCCTATGCTCGCGAGTAGTTCCAACTACTCAACTTGTACCAAATCCTACCCTAACATAGCTTTGCAGTAGCTAACGGGGTTTGCAATCCTAAACCCAACCCATGGTTTTCTTGGCTATGCAATTGGGTTTCTAAACAAGACTATAATGCAAGGAATCATAATACTCAAGTAAGTGCTCAAAACAATAAAAATTTGTAAAAAGGTTAATGCAAACCGGAGCTTGCCTTGCTGCTCTTGGTCGTAGGCTAGCTGCTTGTCTGGGGTAACGAAGTCTAGGACTTCGGGTTCCTCCTCGACCTTAGCGACTACATGATATAAGAAGTACATGTATTAATTAAATGCATTTGAATTGAGTTTTAAATTTGTGAACCTTCTAAGTCTCATTAGACAGACCCAAAGACTGTGAAACTTTTACTTTGGCTTGGCTACAACCTAAACAGATACTTGGTCAAGTTTTAGTTGCAGCAAAGCTCATTTGAGCCCTCCACAATTAATTATGTACTTGACCTTAATTGAAGGCTTTTAGGGTGTTCTAAAGATTTTCATAAACAAGCTATGACTTTCTGAAAACTAGATTTTCAGAGGGTTCTAATGGAGTTGGTTTCACTTAATTTGAAGGTTCCTAGCTAAAGATATGAGCTAAACAATTTCAGAGAAAATTCTGAAAATGTTTCTGAACATTTTCTATTTTCTCTGGAACAGTTTCATCAATCATCCCATTAGGTGGATCAAATGAGCTCAAATGGATCTGAAATTTTTATGGTAGTTTAGGGATATTTTGGTGAACATACCAGCAAAATTTTAGAATTTTCCTCCAAGGGGTTCTCCAGTTAAAATTCCAAACAGTTTAAAGTTTGAGGAATTAATTCTGGAGATTTAAGGATTTTCATGAAGTAAAACTTGATTTTCTGGAAAGTTCTCAGAGAGTTGAATCCAACATAATTTGGTTCACTTGAATTGGAGTTTTCTAGCCCAATTTATGAGGATTTGAAGTTTGAATGAAATCTGAAAATTGGGGAAAAGTTTAAATCTGCCGGTGGGCCACGGGGACACGTGTTGCGCGCTGAGGCGTCGGCACACCGGAGTCTAAGGGGTGTTTGCACGCCAGCACACCGGATCCGAGCCGCAGCCCGATCCTGATTTGAATTTTAAGCTGCTGACAGCCGGTCCCCGCGTCTTCTTCTTCCTCCCGCCCTCTGCTTCGCGCCCGCGCGCTCCCCCCCTCGCCAGAGCAGACGGTTGCTCGCTGGACCAGCGTTCCCGGCCGCCTCCCAGCCAGATACATGCCGCCAGAGGGTTTAGGGCATCGAGGAACACGTTGGTGGGCTCTGTTTGTGCTGCCGGTGGCCGGAACCAGCTCCGCGACGTGCGGCGGCTACTGCTGTTGTTCGGTGCCGTTGTCCGAGGTCTCCAGCCCGCCATCACTTGCACCGATGGGCTCTACATCACCAGCGCAGCTCTAGGAAGCTCGGCATGACCTCAGAGAAGCTCGGGAGTTACCGCAAATACGGTTTCACCGTGCGACCGAAAGGGTCCGTGGCGAACACCCCTAGTAGAGCATGAATTCCGTCGCTCCAAGGTGTTTTCATGCGATGGATGCTAAAGGATAATTGATCGCCGGCTAATCCATCATACATGTGCAAAATTTGATGACTCAAGGAGGAGTAGAGAAGGAGAATTTTAAGGAACCGTACCGGAAGCTCGGGTTAAGATCGCCGGAGCAAAATCTCGGAATTCGCCGGCGAGAGCTCACGGCGTGGCTTGAGCTTCAGGTGGAAGCAGAGTGGAGCCCGTGTGTTCCTTTTGCCGCCCTTGCTCTGCCGTAGAAGTGGCTGTGGTGTGCTGCCCACGTGAGAACGATCGCCGTTCTTGAACTAAGTCGCGGCGGTCGTCGTTGATCATGGGAACAGAGACCGAAACTCGGTGGTCTAGGCGTCGGGCGAGTGGTGCTTGAGCTCAGGGCGTTGCCTAGCAGCTCGGGGGGGGGGGCGAGGGCATGGCTGTTTGCTCCGTTCTTCCGATCGACCGAGAGCTCATGGGAAGGAATGCCGCTGCCCGATGTCGCCCACGAGGATAAGAAGGCAGCCGGGTCTTCGCTCGGCTGAGGCGGTGAGGGTCGCGTGGGGGCACGAGAAGGCCGCCCTGGGCGCCAGCGCGCGAAGGAGGAAGCAGCTGGTGGCGCCGGTTCCTTCTCGGTGGCACACCCGGCAGCTGCTCGGTGGAATTTCCGACCGAGGCTGTGACTTTGTGTGCAAGTCACCCCTCTTAGCTCTATGACATGTAGGTCCCACCCTCAATTTTAGCCACCGAACTTAACTCAAATTCACTGTTGTAAACAGTAGTTCCCACAAAGCCCCTGGTGATTTAAATTATCTACCTTTGAGCCATTTGAATTGGTTAGAATTCAAATTGGGTTTGGTTTGGATAAATTTCAGCACCTGTTCAGTTTGAAATTCAAATATGGTTTGAATTTGCCCCAATTAGCTTGATAGGAGGATGAGTCCCGATCTTCCGAGAGGTAGGGTAAACTTGATTGGGTGGAGATCTCGACGTTGATGATCCAAGGCTCCGAACGAACGAAACCCCGCAATCACTACACCACTGCTCCGTTGGTTATCACCCGTTTAGACACGACCCCACGGTCTTGTCAAGCTAGGATCACGCTGAGGGGTACTGCGTTGCACAGCACCGGATAACACACATACAAGGTACAAAGCGGAAGCAAAATTTTATTACATAAAATGGTTTATGAACATTTTTACATCAAAATAGGTCCAGTCTACACTCACGGGCGTAGACTACGCATCAAGTTCACGTTCAGCCCGTGAACGTGTCCTTGCTAGCACACACGCACACTAACACGGCGGCGTGCACGACTCCCACTCGACGGGATTCCCCTCCTGGGGTTCCGTCTCCTCTTCGGGAGTCCCTTCCTCATAGAACCCTGCAAAAGCTTCAAACACAAGCAGTGAGCACGAAGGCTCACCAAGTCTGACCCGTCTCACCTAAACATGGAACTTCTACATGAGGGGTGATGGGTTTCATGAGGTAAAAATCATTTGCAAGGACTCGCATAATTAGTAAAACCTTACTTTCAAGTTTTAGCAGCAAGTTGTGGAGAACCTTACGCTAAGGCATATGAGAGAGCCGCAATCAAACAAGAAACGGATTTCTCTCATGTACTTTGCCCAAAGTTGAAAGGAACTTTAGTTCGCTCTAAACTACAACAAATCATTAACAATCAAAGTCCATCTTTCAATCAGCAACATTTTAACTTGTAACTAGCTTGTTCTTTCTACGTCACGGTACAGTGAACAAGTGGTACTCACTGACCGCGAGGGACGGCGATTATAATCGATTTACACCTGCAGGGTTACCCGAACAACCCGTCACGTACGCCCGTACTCGATGTTGCCTACAACAACCATCACGGACGCCGTACGCAACTACCTTTCACCCGTTAGCCAAATGTTGAACCGGTCCAATCGTCCCGAGCAAGAGGTCTCTGCACGCGCATCTCAGTGCCGCCAGCCGATTTACACCTCGAGCTCTCAACCTACCCTCTGAACGACCAGCTATGCCTCAACACGCAGCTACCCGAGTTACATCAGTTTCCCGGTTCCCATATAGCCGGTAGGTCTTCGGTACTGTTCTAGCTTGTTCAACAGGCCCACACACGGCTCGGTCCTCAATCGACACAAGCGGAGCTATAGCACACAGCCCCCAAAGTCCTGCTGCCCTTACCCTCCGCTTGGTCTCATTTTCTTGCCATGGGTTTCATGTGCTATCACTACCCGAGTCGAGTGCCTCTAGCCTATGCTCGTGAGTAGTTCCAACTACTCGACTTGTACCGAATCCTACACTATCTTAGCATTGCAGTAGCTAACATGGTTTGCAATCCTAAACCCAACCCATGGATTTCTTGGCTATGCAGTTGGGTTTCCAAACAAGACTCTAATGCAAAGAATAAAGTAATCAAGTATGTGCTCAAAACAATAAAAACTTGTAAAAAGGTTAATGCAAACCGGAGATTGCCTTGCTGCTCTTGGTCGTAGGCTAGCTGTTCCTCCGGAGTAACGAAGTCTAGGACTTCGGGTTCCTCCTCGACCTTAGCGACTATATGACAGAAAAAGTACATGTATCAATTTAAATGCATTTGTATTATGTTTGAACTTGTGAAGCTTATAAGTCCCACTAGACATACTCACTGACTATGAAACTTTTACTGTGGCTTGGTTACAATCTAAACAGAGACTTGGTCAAGTTTTAGTTGCAGCAAAGCTCATTTGAGCCCTCCACAATTAATTATGTACTTGACCTTAATTGAAGGCTTTTATGGTGTTCTAAGGATTTTCATGAAACAAACTATGACTTTCTGAAAACTAGATTTTCAGAGGGTTCTAATGGAGTTGGTCTCACTTAATTTGAAGGCTCCTAGCTAAAAATATGAGCTAAACAATTTCAGAGAAAATTCTGAAAATGTTTCTGGACATTTTCTATTTTCTCTGGAACAGTTTCACTAATCACATCATTAGGTGGATCAAATGAGCTAAAATGGATCTGAAATTTTTATGGTAGTTCAGGAATATTTTGGTGAACATTCCAGCAAAAGTTGAGGATTTTCCTCCAAAGGATTCTCCAGTTAAAATTCCAAACATTTTAAACTTTGAGGAATTAATTCTTGAGAAATAAGGGTTTTCATGAAGTTAAACTTGATTTGCTGGAAAGTGCTCAGAGAGCTGAATCCAACAAAATTTGGTTCATTCAATTTGGAGCTTCCTAGCCAAATTTATGAGGATTTGAAGTTTGAATGGAATCTGAAAATCGGGGGAAAAGTTCAAAACTTCCGGGGCCCGCGGGGACACGTGTTAGGCGCGGAGGCGATGGCACACTGCGGCCCACAGGGTCTTTGCGCGCCAGCACACCAGATCCCGGCCACACCCGATCCCGATTTAAAATTTTGAGCCACTGACGCGTTGGCCAGCCGGCTTCGTCTTCCTCCCGACGCGCCCGCGCGCCCGCGCCGCCTCCCGTCGCCGGAGCAGACCCGGAGCTCGCTGGCTCGCCTCTGCCGGCCATCCAATGGTCTGAAACTCGTCGCTAGGGGGTTGTCGACGTCAAGGAACACGTCGGTCGTTTCAGTTCGGGCTGGCGGTGACCGGAAATAGCCCGGCGACGTGCCACGGCCTCGGTTGAGGTTCGGCGCCGTCGACCGTGGGTTCTAACCCGCCAACACCTCGAACAATCGGTTCTACAGCATCAGTGTACCTCTAGGAAGCTCTACAAGGTGTCAAAAGGGTTCTAAGATGGCGGCAAGCTGGTCAGCACCGTGTGACCGAGCGTGTCCGCTATGACCGCTCTTGATCGAGCTCAGAATTCGTCACTCCTAGACAGTTTCACACCACGGATGCAGAAAGGAACTTGATCGCCGGCTAGTCCAGCGTCTACGTGCAAGATTTGATAACCAAAGAAGGATCATAGAGTGAGAATTTGAAGAATCCGTACTGGAAGCTCGGTTTACGGTCGCCGGAGCAAAAACTGGAAATTCTCCGTGGATTCTTCCCTGTTTGCTTCCAAACTTGGAGGAGAGCAGCACGGCTGTTGCACGGTCTTGCTGCTACCCTTGCTGGACCGTGAAAACGCCTGTTGAACACTGTCCACGAGTGCCTGACCTTCGTCTGAGGCTAGGTCGCCGCTGTGGCGATCGTTCTCGGGCAAAGGAAGTCGGAGCTCGGGGTTTTTGGCGTTGGGGAGGTGGAGTGCGATCTCAGGTTGCCATCTAGCAGCTCGGGGAAGGAGAAGGCGAGCTGTTTTCGCGGTTCTCCGATCGAGCAGAGGGGTGCCAGGTCGGGGGCTCAGTGTTCTCGGGAGAGGGGGAAACGATCGGTGCCTGCCTCGGTGGAGCTCCTTAAGAGGGCCCTGGAACCGCCCTTGGGCTCGTGTGTGGGCGCGGGAAGAAGCTGGTGGCGCTGCTCCTCCTCGGTGGCGAGCGCAGCTGCTCCCGAGCGTTGAGTTGGTAGCTGCTCGGTGGAAGTTCCCACCGAGACTGTGACTTTGGGTGCAAGTCTCCCCTCTTCTCTCTATGACATGTGGGTCCCACCAGGGGTTTTAACCTCTGAAATTTACTCCTAATCACTGTTGTAAACAGTCAGCCCGAAAATACCCCTGGTGATTCAAATTATCCACCCATGAGCCATTTGAATTGATTAGAGTTCAAATTGGGTTTGGTTTGAATGAATTTCAGCACAAGTTCAGTTTGGAATTCAAATAAAGTTTGAATTTGTCCCACTTAGCTCATGTAAAGATCAACTCCAAATGGAGTGAAAATTGGTGTGGGAGCTCACAAAAATGTGCTGAATAAGAATATGCTTCCCACTTTTGAATTCATGGGATAAAACTTTGAATTTGAATATGGTTTCAAACTGCCCTCTTTCTAGCTATACTCAAACTGACCTCAAAAGGGTTTTGAATTTGAGTGAAATTTGGCATGGACATCCTTAGCAATGTGTAGGAGTTTTTATATGCCCAGCCCCTCTATATCACATGTGGGAAATACCACTTTTGCAATATGTGAGTTTGTTTTCTAATGAGCATGTTGATGGTGGTTACTTGCTCTTCATTTGTGTACATCCACTTTCCTCAAATGAGGTGTGTGGTGTGGTGATGAACACTTCAAATATGTGTCAAAAACTGAGGCCCTTACATTCCTCCCCCCTTAATGGAATCTCGTCCCGAGATTATAAGGTGAAAATGGGAGAGAGGACGGTGAAAAATTACCGGATATGCGACGTGAAAAAGTCGGGTTAGTTGGCGCGAAGAAATCCTTCTCTCTCCCATGTCGCTTCGTCCACGGAGTGATTACTCCATAGAACCTTGTAGAACCACAATGTACGGTGGTGTGTGGTTCTGCCCTTTTCATCAATAATCTTCACCGGTTCCTCTCGTAGGTGAGATCCGGTTGCAGTTATTCAATGTCTTCCAGCTGAATGGTAGTTGATAGCTTGAGACACTTCCTCAGCTAGGAAATGTTAAAGACGTCGTGCACACCGGAAAGTGCTTCTGGTAATTTCAGCCGGTATGCCACTGATCCACATTTTTCGGTAATCTGGAATGGACCGATGAATCGGGGTGCCAACTTTCCCCTCACCCCGAATCTGTTTACGCCCTTCATTGGAGACACCCGTAGATATACGTGATCTCCAACTTCGAATTGTAATGGGCGCCTTCTCCGGTCCGCATACTGTTTCTGACGGGATTGCGCGGCTTTTAGGTTCGCTTGAATCAGTCGAACCTTTTCTTCTGCGTTGTTGATGAGGTCAATCCCAAAGGTAACCCTTTCGCCAGACTCACACAAATTCAATGGTGTGCGTCATTTTCTACCGTATAGCGCCTCGTAGGGCGCCATCTTGATGCTGGCTTGGTACCCAATGTTGTACGAGAACTCGGCTAATGGCAAGTGATCATCCCAATTCTTGCCGTGGTTGATAGTGCATGCTCGTAGCATGTCTTCCAAGATCTGATTTACCCGCTCCGTTTCACCGTCCATCTGCGGGTGGTAGGCTGAACTACGGATCAGCTTCGTCCCCAAGGCAGCGTGCAGCTGTTCCCAAAAACGGGACACAAATAAAGTGCCCCGATCCGATATGATGGTACGGGGTACGGCGTACAAGCATAGGATCCGTGAGATGTATAGTTCAGCGTACTTCTTGGTGTTGTAGTTTGTGCTGACCGGGATGAAATGGGCAACTTTGGTGAGCCGATCGACGATGACCCACACAGAATCATGTTTCTGCAAGGTGGTGGGTAACCCGACGATGAAATCCATGCTCACGTCCTCCCACTTCCAGGCAGGAATGCCCAGTGGTTGTAGCAGTCCCGGTTTCCGCATATGGTCTTCCTTCACCCTTCGACATGTATCACACTCGGACACGTATTTTGCAGTCTCACGCTTCATCCGTGTCCACCAAAACTTGCTTCTGAGTTCTTGATACATTTTTTTGCTGCCGGGGTGAATAGAGAATTTTGACAAGTGAGCCTCATCAAAGATATTCTTCCGTAATTCCGGATTACGGGGTACGACGATCCGGTCCTTGAACCATAGGACGTCGTCTTCGTCCTTCCGGAAACATTTCAGCTCCCCACTGTCTACACGTCTCCGCAAATGTGACATGCCCTTGTCATTCTTCTGGGCTGCCGCTATCTCTTCATGGATGGTGGGGATCAAAGCTAAGTTGTAGAGAGCTCCGTGTGGAATCACATGTAGTGGTGGTTCGCTCCCTTCCAACGGTGTGATGGTCAGATTGTTGACGTGTGACTTGCGGCTCAGCGCATCTGCCACTACGTTTGACTTGACCGGATGATAATGGATCTCTATTTCATAATCCTTTATCAGTTCTAACCATCTTCGTTGCCTCATGTCCAGCTCCTTCTGAGTGAATATGTACTTGAGGCTTTTGTGGTCGGTATACAAATGTACGAGGTTACCGAGTAGGTAGTGCCTCCACATTTTTAGTGCAAGTACCATGGCAGCGAGCTCCAAGTCGTGGGTTGAATAATTCTTCTCATGGTTTCTAAGCTGCCGTGATCCATACGCGACCACTCTTCGGTCTTGCATCAGCACACATCCGAGCCCAATGCCGGATGCATCGCAGTACACATCGAACGGTTTTGTTGTGTCTGGCTGCGCCAAAACCAGTGCTGATGTCAGGTGCTTGACTAAAGCCTTGAATGCTGTTTCACATGTTGGACTCCAAACATATTTGGTAGCCTTCTTCAGCAGCTCTGTCATAGGCTTGGCAATCTTCGAGAAGTTCGGAATGAACCTCCGATAATATCCCGCGAGTCCGAGGAAACTCCGTACCTCGTGAACAGTTATCGGGGATTTCCAATTCAGCACTTGAGTGATCTTGCACGGGTCCACAGCGATACCCTCCGCTGAGATGATATGCCCGAGAAAAGGCACTTGCGATATCCAGAACTCGCATTTGCTGAATTTCGCGTATAGCTTGTGATCCCCGGGCCGTTGCAAGACTATACGCAGATGCTTCTTGTGATCTTCCTCTGACTTGGAATATACCAGGATGTCGTCGATGAAGACCACGACAAACTTGTCCAGCTCCGGCATGAATACCGAGTTCATCAAATACATTAAGTGAGCTGGAGCATTGGTGAGGCCGAAGGACATGACCAGGTACTCATAAAATCCGTACCTCGTTGAGAAAGTTGTCTTTGGAATGTCCTCCGCCCTTATCTTAATCTGATGGTACCCGGATCTTAAGTGCATCTTGGAAAAGATCTTCGCTTCGACCAACTGATCGAACAACATGTCGATCCGTGGCAACGGGTACTTGTTTTTGATGGTTACGGCATTTAATGGATGATAGTCCAATCAAAGCCGCAACGTCTCATCCTTCTTCGTTACAAATAATGCCGAACAGCCCCATGGCGAGGAGCTCGGCCTAATAAAACCCTTTTCCAGGTGGTCCGTGAGCTGAGTCTTCAGTTCAGCCAACTCCTTGGGCACCATCTTGTACGGCCTTCGGGATATCGGCATAGTTCCCGGTGCAAGTTCAATCTTGAACTCCACCTCTCTATCGGGCGGCATCCCCGGAAAATCGTCCGGGAATACGTCAGGGAACTCTCGGACCACTGGAATATCTTCCAATCTGATGGTGGTGGATTGATAGACACTTGGAAGTTTTATTTCTGAACTGTCCAGAAATAAAGAATGAGATTCGTGCACTTCTGAATTCAAATGCACGATTTGGAGGACGGTGTCTAAAACAGCGCCGTGGCGGGTTAACCACGACATCCCTAAGATGACATCGACCTTTTGTCCCACTAAAATTATGAGAGACGTAGGGTATACTCTACCCTTTAAGCACAATGGCGCTTTTGGGACCATCATGCTTGCTGAGATTTTCCCACCCGGTGAACAGATCACATAAGGACTATCGGTGGGTAGTATTTGCAAGCTATATTTATCAGTGAAAGCTTGGCTAATGAAGCTATGCGTGGCGCCTGAATCAAACAGTACTATAGCGGGATGCTGGTGGAGTTGGAACATACCCGCAAGGATTGGCTCGCCCTCCGGCACGTCCTCTATGGCAAGTTGGTGGACGGTGCCGGGCCTAGGGTTTGCCCGCCGCGCATTAGTAGGGTTGCGGGGTTGATTCCTCCCCGGAAACGTGGTGCAACTCCGCCGCCTTGCCTCTCCGGGTAACTGCTGGCAAAGTGTCCTGGACGACCACACTTGTAACATGTGGCCACTGCTTGTGTAGTGCTCGGGGGACGAAAGCCCAGCATGCGCTGCTGAGGTGCATACGCACGTGGCATCGCCCGCTGCTGCTGTTGTTGCGGAGGTGGTACTGGCAGTGCCGGCCTGAACGCCGGTGAAGAGTACGGCCGACTGCGGAACGGCATCGACCGCTGTGGTGGCTGCCAGCGTGGACCTGATGGTGGGCGATTCACCATCCGAAACTTCTGAGAAGGACCGCCTCCTTCTCCGCTGCTCTGCGGCGCGCTTCGCATTCTCTCCGCCGCCGCTAACTCCTTGCCGGAGTCCTCCTGAACAATCGCAGCATCAATGATGTCGTTGAGGCTGCCGCGATTGAACATCGCCAACTTGTCCTTCAGGAGCGGGTTAAGCCCCTGGTAGAAGTGGTCCCGCCGCTTCTCGTCAGTATCTGCGTGATACGACGCGTAGAGCGCAAGATCGTTGAACGCTCTGGAGTATTCCAGCGCGTTCTGGCTCCCTTGTTGCAGGTGTAAGAACTCCTGCGTCTTCCTCTTCATCAGACCTGGCGGTATATGATAGGCCCTGAAGGCCGTCCGGAACTCCATCCAGGTCATCACTCGGTCGGTGGGCTGTGAAGCACAGAAGTTGGCCCACCACGCGCTCGCGGATCCTTGGAGCTGCTGGACCGCGAACTAAGTCTTGTGCTGCTCGCTTATCTGGAGCAGCCGGAACTTCATCTCTATCGCAAGGAGCCAGTTGTCCGCGTCAAGAGGTTCATCCGCCCTTGAGAATACTGGGGGATGAGTCGCCAGGAAGAAGGAGTAGGAGCTCTGTTGATGCTCCTCACGGTCTTGATGTCTCTCTGGGCGAGACGTATTGGCGATAAGCGTTTGCAGCAACTCCGTGTGCTGCTGATGTGAACCTGGCATTGCCGCGACGATGTTGGCCAATGTAACCGTTGGCAGTGGCGGTGGCAGTGTTTGCTGTTGCTGTTGCTGCTGCTGTCCCGAGGAGTCCTCGGGAGGTGGTTGGGAGGTCTCTTCCCCTTGACTAGTACCCCCATCATCCGGGTTGGCACGAGTACGCGTCATTCTGAAATTCAAAACAGCAGCGATTAGCACATGTCATACTTAAAATTCCATATGCAACAGTAGGTATTGAAGTGACACATGATTAATTTGCACAACATTCACATATATTGATAAAGCATAAACTTTATAGAACATACATTATTCTCGGGTCTCCGAGAAGTCGTGCTCATGACGCCACTACCTATACATACGCTACTGTCTTTACGACATGTCACTGATTACAAAAGTTGGGTTACACTACCCTAGCTGCCCTACTTGGCAACTGTAACCCCCTACTCGGAGTAGAACTTTACCTCCTACGGGTCGTCCTCCTCCGGTACCTCTGCGGGTGGCTCTGGATCTACCACCTCTTCTCCCATCTCGGGTTCTCACATTGCTGGAAGACCCAAGACCACAGGTATGCCCAATACCGGAGGTACGAGGTCCTGCAAGGCATGCACCTCGTCCATAGCCTGGTTGTAGTCCTCTTCCCAGCTTTGCCCTTCCTCAATAGCGTCGTCCCGCTCTTGAGCAAGGTCCTCGTTCTGCTGGGTCAGATTCTGTACCAGTTCTTGCAACGCCGCGATGTCGACATGGCTTTTCTTCTTCGCCTTCTTCAGACGATGCAACTGATTATGCTGTTCATTCAGTCGCTTGATCGTCGGAAGGAGCAAATTGCGGAGTGCGCTGTGAGCACTCTCGAAATGGTCTCCACGGCTTGTGCTCTCTTTGAGCCTTGTGGCGAGATGCTCCGTATGAACAGCTTGGCTGTCCATCACGGTGTTTCCCGCTCTCATCTGGAGGCTGAGATTTGCCTCCGCGTGGTTGTACCTTTGGCAACTCGGTTCCGTTGCCTCCAGGTACCTCTCTTCCCACACATGCTAAGCCCATCCCTCCACCGGAACGAGCGCGTATGGAGTGCCCTCCATAGCCTGCACGTGTAGTTGGCAGAAACGTGACATAGTGTCACGGGCTGCCACTTGCCACATCCCTTCCGGTTGTCTTCCTCTCACCGTGACGGTGAACGGCACCCAACCGGGTGGCGTGGGTCCTGCAGGGACTTCGACATGGATCGTCCACATCTTGTTCCCCTCTTCTCCTTCTTCCTTGGCGAAGTACTGCGGCATCTGGTTGTATCCGAAGTATTGAAGCATCTGCCTCAATGCCTCCGGATAGCCGCTGCGGTGAGAACAGTGGGACACCACCCACCCGTTCTCCAACTGCTTATCTGCTGTCATCTGTAAAAATATATTTGAGAAATGTCAAATATTTATTTAAATATTAAACCATTGAGTTATAACATAAGACATGTCATTGAACTCATAAAACTTGGAACATAGTTCAAATTTTAAACAAATTTGACTGCTGATCTGCTGTTCACATGACAGCCCTGATCAGTTCCATCTCAACCTGATTTAGGCCATGTTAAAGGCAAAAATCATTCTGGAGCTAAACATCAAAGTTAAAGCTGACTTCAATAGCTTTCTAGAAAGTATTTGCTTGGCCTAGGATCTATCCTGGTTCAAAAGTTATGAGAGGTCAAAGTGAACAGAATTTCTGGAGACAATTGGACAGCACCTCCCTGCTTTAGGTACTGATTTGATCCAAGAATTCCAGTTAATTCTGTCCCTAATCTGACAAAACTTTCTGTTACAGAGATGTAACCCATGTAATAAGCTTTCCATAACTACCTCATTTTCTATTTTTGGATTTTTATGCAGGAAGTTATGCTCAATTTACAGAGAGTTTACAGAGAGTGTTTGCTCTGCCCTGTTTTCTGGACATTTCAACTCTACTGCATTTTTCGATTGGTTAAGGGATGAAACACCTCTGGACCTCAACAGAAAATTTGTGAAGTTCTTCTAATGCTTTCCAGAAATGTATCATATGACCCCAACCTCGAAAGAACTCAACCTCTAACCTCTGATTAACTTCAGCCTTGGTTCAGCTGAAAACAGAGTGCTCTGTCCTTAACAACCTATAAGTTGAAAACTTGTTAACTTTGAATATCCTGTTCAAGGAAGGAGTTACAGCAAATTTTAGTGCTTTGGATCAAAACCTTCCAGTTTTTACAATGAAGTTGTTCATTTAGTGGGGTGTGACGTCGATGCGTCACCAGAACATGTCGGTACTACGTCCTCACAAAGAAAAATCTATACCGGACTTAGCCGGCTTCGTTAATTCAGTGGCACTAAACGTCACTCGCACATGGATACTACACGTCTACCGTTTAGTGGTCAGGCTACCTGCAGAAACTCAAACAATCATCAGGCTCGGCTGCACACCGAGCCCGGAATCCATACAGTTCGTACACCCGGCCGTCATCACTCGCCCGGATGTTCTCAAGCCAAACACGCCTTGAGTTACGTGTTCACGTTTCAGACCACGTGACGGGGTCTCCCAAATTGCACCACGCACGCCAGGGACAGACGTTGCTCGAATACCCCAAACGACATGAAGAGTCGTAGAGGATATCAAAGCGGGTCGGGTTACCTGCCATCCTTGGGGCTCCACCCTTCAGCTTGTGCGCACTGGTGGACAGCGCTTACATGCACCCCCCAAGACATACACGTCCCGAGATACACGATTTTCTGACATAAACAAATAGGTTAGTATGCCACTTTCTATATGCTAATAACATCCTTATACGGGCTACTAACTCGTTCCTCACTGGATTTTTGAAAAAGATGACCTTTGTAGTGTGTTAAACCTCAAACGTGCTCTGATACCAGCGCTGACACGACCCCACGGTCTTGTCGAGCCAGGATCATGCTGAGGGGTACTGCGTTGCACAGCACCGGATAACACACATACAAGGTACAAAGCGGAAGCAAAATTTTATTACATAAACTGATTTATGAACATTTTTACATCAAAATAGGTCCAGTCTACACTCACGGGCGTAGACTATGCATCAAGTTCATGTTCAGCCCGTGAACGTGTCCTTGCTAGCACACACGCACACTAACACGGCGCCGTGCACGACTCCCACTCGACGGGATTCCCCTCCTGGGGTTCCGTCTCCTCTTCGGGAGTCCCTTTCTCATAGAACCCTGCAAAAGCTTCAAACAAATGCAGTGAGCATGAAGGCTCAGCAAGTCTGACCCGTCACACCTAAACATGGAACTTCTACATGAGGGGTGATAGGTTTCATGAGGTAAAAATCATTTGCAAGGACTCGCCTAATTAGTAAAACCTTACTTTCAAGTTTTAGCAGCAAGTTGTGGAGACCTTCCGCTAAGGCACATGAGAGAGCTGCAATCAAACAAGAAACACATTTCTCTCATGTACTTTGCCCAAAGTTGAAAGGAACTTTAGTTCGCTCTAAAATACAACAGATCATTAACAATCAAAGTCCATCTTTCAATCAGCAACATTTTAACATGAAACTAGCCTGTTCTTTCTACGTCACGGTACAGTGAACAAGTGGTACTCACTGACCGCGAGGGACGGCAATTATAATCGATTTACACCTGCAGGGTTACCCGAACAACCTGTCACGTACGCCCGTACTCGATGTTGCCTACAACAACCATCACGGACGCCATACGCAACTACCTTTCACCCGTTAGCCAAATGTTGAACCGGTCCAATCGTCCTGAGCAAGAGGTCTCTGCACGCGCATCTCAGTGCCGCCAGCCGATTTACACCTCGAGCTCTCAACCTACCCTCTGAACGACCAGCTATGCCTCAACACCCAGCTACCCGAGTTACATCAGTTTCCCGGTTCCCATATAGCCGGTAGGTCTTCGGTACTGTTCTAGCTTGTTCAACAGGCCCGCACACGGCTCGGTCCTCAATCGACACAAGCGGAGCTATAGCACACAGGCCCCAAAGTCCTGCTGCCCTTACTCTCCGCTTGGTCTCATTTTCTTGCCATGGGTTTCATATGCTATTACTACCCGAGTCGAGTTCCTCTAGCCTATGCTCGCGAGTAGTTCCAACTACTCGACTTGTACCGAATACTACACTATCTTAGCATTGCAGTAGCTAACGGGGTTTGCAATCCTAAACCCAACCCATGGTTTTCTTGGCTATGCAGTTGGGTTTCCAAACAAGACTCTAATGCAAAGAATAAAGTAATCAAGTATGTGCTCAAAACAATAAAAACTTGTAAAAAGGTTAATGCAAACCAGAGCTTGCCTTGCTGCTCTTAGTTGTAGGCTAGCTGTTCCTCCGGAGTAACGAAGTCTAGGACTTCGGGTTCCTCCTCGACCTTAGCGACTACATGATAGAAGAAGTACATGTATCAATTTAAATGCATCTGTATTAAGTTTGAACTTGTGAAGCTTATAAGTCCCACTAGACAGACTCACTGACTATGAAACTTTTACTTTGGCTTGGTTACAACCTAAACAGAGACTTGGTCAAGTTTTAGTTGCAGCAAAGCTCATTTGAGCCCTCCACAATTAATTATGTACTTGACCTTAATTGAAGGCTTTTAAGGTGTTCTAAGGATTTTCATGAAACAAACTATGACTTTCTGAAAACTAGATTTTCAGAGGGTTCTAATGGAGTTGGTCTCACTCAATTTGAAGGCTCCTAGCTAAAAATATGAGCTAAACAATTTCAGAGAAAATTCTGAAAATGTTTCTGGACATTTTCTATTTTCTCTGGAACAGTTTCACTAATCACACCATTAGGTGGATCAAATGCGCTCAAATGGATCTGAAATTTTTATGGTAGTTCAGGGATATTTTGGTGAACATTCTAGCAGAATTTCAGGATTTTCCTCCAAAGGATTCTCCAGTTAAAATTCCAAACAGTTTAAATTTTGAGGAAATAATTCTGGAGAAATAAGGGTTTTCATGAAGTTAAACTTGATTTGCTGGAAAGTGCTCAGAGAGCTGAATCCAACAAAATTTGGTTCACTCGATTTGGAGCTTCCTAGCCAAAGTTATGAGGATTTGAAGTTTGAATGGAATCTGAAAATCGGGGGAAAAGTTTAAATCT
The DNA here is from genome assembly GCA_030760725.1 of Neostapfia colusana. Lineage (NCBI taxonomy): Eukaryota > Viridiplantae > Streptophyta > Magnoliopsida > Poales > Poaceae > Neostapfia > Neostapfia colusana. Next base: position 93,106,418 of record JASWHV010000001.1, read on the forward strand.
GCCGGGGCCCGTGGGGACACGTGTTAGGCGCGGAGGCGACGGCACACTGCGGCCCACGGGGTCTTTGCGCGCCAGCGCACCATATGCCAGCCACACCCGATCCCGATTTAAAATTTTGAGCCACTGACGCGTGGGCCAGCCGGCTTCGTCTTCCTCCCGACGCGCCCGCGCCGCCTCCCCTCGGCGGAGCAGACCCGGAGCTCGCCGGCTCGCCCTGCCGGCCATCCCATGGTCTGAAACTCGCCGCCAGGGGGTTGTCGACGTCAAGGAACATGTCGGTGATGTCAGTTCGGGCTGGCGGTGACCGGAAATAGCCCGGCGACGTGCCACGGCCTCGGTTGGGTTCGGCGCCGTCGACCGTGGGTTCTAACCTGCCAACACCTCGAACAATCGGTTCTACAGCATCAGTGTACCTCTAGGAAGCTCGACAAGGTGTCAAAAGGGTTCTAAGACGGCGACAAGCTGGTCAGCACCGTGTGACCGAGCGTGCCCGCTATGAACGCTCTTGATCGAGCTCAGAATTCGTCACTCCTAGACAGTTTCACACCACGGATGCAGAAAGGAACTTGATCGCCGGCTAGTCCAGCGTTTACGTGCAATATTTGATAACCAAAGAAGGATCATAGAGCGAGAATTTGAAGAATCCGTACCGTAAGCTCGGTTTACGGTCGCCGGAGCAAAAACTGGAAATTCTCCATGGATTCTTCACGGTTTGCTTCCAAACTTGCAGGAGAGCAGCACGGCTGTTGCGCGCTCTTGCTGCTACCCTTGCTGGACCGTGAAAACGCCTGTGGAACCCTGTCCACGAGCACCTGACCTTCGGCTGAGGCTAGGTCGCCGCTGTGGCGATCGTTCTCGGGCAAAGGAAGTCGGAGCTCGGGGTTTTTGGCGTTGGGGAGGTGGAGTGCGATCTCAGGTTGCCGTCTAGCAGCTCGGGGAAGGAGAAGGCGAGCTGTTTTCGCGGTTCTCCGATCGAGCAGAGGGGCGGCAGGTCGGGGGCTCGGTGTTCTCAGGAGAGGGGAAACGATCGGTGCCTGCCTCGGTGGAGCCCCTTAAGAGGGCCCTGGAACCGCCCTTGGTCTCGTGTGTGGGCGCGGGAAGCAGCTGGTGGCGCTGCTCCTCCTCGGTGCCGAGCGCAGCTGCTCCCAAGCGTTGAGTCGGCAGCTGCTCGGTGGAAGTTCCCACCGAGACTGTGACTTTGGGTGCAAGTCTCCCCTCTTCTCTCTATGACATGTGGGTCCCACCCGGGGTTTTAACCTCTGAAATTTACTCCTAATCACTGTTGTAACCAGTGAGCCCCAAAATACCCCTGGTGATTCAAATTATCCACCCATGAGCCATTTGAATTGATTAGAATTCAAATTGGGTTTGGTTTGAATGAATTTCAGCACAAGTTCAGTTTGGAATTCAAATTAAGTTTGAATTTGTCCCACTTAGCTCATGTCAAGGTCAACTCCAAATGGAGTGAAAATTGGTGTGGGAGCTCACAAAAATGTGCTGAATAAGAATATGCTTCCCACTTTTGAATTTATGGGATAAAAACAGTTTGAATTTGAATATGGTTTCAAACTGCCCTCTTTCTAGCTATACTCAAACTGACCTCAAAAGGGTTTTGAATTTGAGAGAAATTTGGCATGGACATCATTAGCAATGTGTAGGAGTTTTCATATGCCCAGCCCCTCTATATCACATGTGGGAAATACCACTTTTGCAATATGTGAGTTTGTTTTCTAATGAGCATGTTGATGGTGGTTACTTGCTCTTCATTTGTGTTCATCCACTTTCCTCAAATGAGGTGTGTGGTGTGGTGATGAACACTTCAAATATGTTTCAAAAACTGAGGCCCTGACACATTTCACACGAATGACTTCGCCACAAAGGCTTATCCGTGCAAGCGCAATCAAGAACACAAGCAAGAACAGAGAAGTTGCAATCAAAACTGAATTGATCACAAATTTGGGGTCTCACAACCGATGATCGGCGACACTGTTCAACGACAGATTGTAACTAAGCAAAACCCAGCTGTTTGTGACGGCGGCTAGGGGGTATAAAGGAGGTGGAGGACGACTAGAGGGGTGCTGGGGTCGTGACCAAACCCTAAGACACGTATATAATGGACTTGGACTCGATACAAGGCCCAATGGCGCAACTAGGTGATGCAACACCCTGACAGACTCTAAACTTTATATTGTTTCGAAGTTTCCTGTTGTATCCTATGGAATTTTGACGTGGGGCCAGTTCCATTGGAAAGGTTATTCTCTCAGCTTTCCTTGCATATGTAGAACATCAAAAACGGAGTCCGTATGCCTCCTGTGCATCCATTTTAAGGTGGACTACTCCTGGGCCCGAGTTGGACTCGAGTTGGAGTTGGGCTCGGTCTCTAACTTCTTGTTTGCATATTTTCTGGTCCTCCACGCCTCCAAACCCCTCTCCATGTATCTCCATGTCCTCTCCATGATTCCTAATCATAATTAATCCATTAGGTAGCAACATACTCTCAAAATTCACATATAAAGAATTGTTCAGGAACGAGCTCACCTCTAAATTCAATTTTCGTGCTCGAGCTCTAGTAATTGGACCTTGCATGTCTACCATGTGAGTGTTGTGTATATCTGCAGGAGTTATGTCCACATCATCCTCCCCCTCTTGCATTGGAGTCGTCCTCGACTCAAGCTCATCTTCTTCTCCCAAGTATGGCTTCAAATCTGAAATGTTAAATGTGGGACTAACCCCAAACTCGGGAGGCAACTCAAGTTTATATGCATTGTCATTTATCTTCTCAATAACCTTAAAAGGTCCAGCAGCACGTGACATGAGTTTGGACTTTCTCAAATCCGGGAACCTATCTTTTCTCAAATGAACCCACACCAAATCACCGGGTTTCAATTTCACCTCCTTCCTACCTTTACTAGCAGCAATGCGATACTTTTCATTCATTTTTTCAATTTGTAACTTAGTAGTTTCATGCAACTTAAGAATAAATTCAGAACGTTGTGTAGGATCTAAGTTCACAATTTCAGTTTGTGGTAAAGGTAGCAAATCAATTGGAGCACGAGGATTGAAACCATAGACTACCATAAACGGACTTAACTTGGTTGTGGAGTGAATAGACCTGTTATAAGCAAACTCAATATGTGGCAAACACTCCTACCGCAAACTCAAATTGTCTTTCAAAACAGCACGCAACATAGTAGATAAGGTACGATTAACTACCTCCGTTTGCCCATCAGTTTGTGGATGACAAGTAGTAGAAAACAGCAACTTTGTTCCCAATTTATACCATAAAGTTCTCCAAAAGTGACTCAAAAACTTAGCATCCCTATCAGAAACAATAGTATTGGGAACACCATGCAAACGCACAACCTCACTAAAGAACAAATCAGCAACATGTGAAGTATTATTGGTCTTGTGGCAGGGTATAAAATGAGCCATTTTAGAGAAACGATCAACAACCACAAAGACACTATCCCTCCCCCTCTTTGTTCTAGGCAATCCTAAAACAAAGTCAATAGAAATATCCTCCCAAGGTGCACTAGGAACCGGAAGAGGCATATAAATACCATGTGGGTTAAGTCGAGACTTAGTTTTGTTGCATGTCGTGCAATGTGAAACGTAGCGCTCCACATCACGCCTCATTCGTGGCCAAAAGAAGTGAGCGGCCAGCACATCCTCTGTCTTTTTCACACCAAAATGTCCCATCAAACCACCTCCATGCGCTTCGTGCAACAACAAAAGACGAACGGAGCTAGCTGGAACACACAGCTTGTTAGCACGGTAGAGAGGCCTTCACGCAGCAGGAATTTTTGCCATGTTCTTCCCTCTCTACAATTTTCAAAGGCATATTTGAAGTCCAAATCAGTAGCATATAACCTCTTTATGGTTTCCAAACCAAAGATTTTATGAGAAAGTTGGGATAGTATGGTATAACGTCTAGATAAAGCATCGGCAATCACATTGTCTTTCCCTTTCTTATGTTTAATGATGTAAGGAAATGATTCTATGAACTCAATCCATTTAGCATGACGTTTGTTCAGATTAGCTTGTCCTTTAAGATACTTCAAAGACTCATGATTTGAATGTATGACAAATTCTTTAGACCATAGGTAATGTTGCCAAGTTTGCAAGACACGCACTAAAGCATAAAGTTCTTTGTCATATGTAGAATAATTCAGCGAAGGCCCATGCAATTTTTCACTAAAGAAGGCAACAGATTTACCTCCTTGAATTAGCACTCCTCCAATGCCAATGCCGCTCGCGTCACATTCAAGCTCGAAGGTCTTCTTAAAATCAGGAAGTTGCAGCAATGGTGCTTGTGTGAGCTTCGACTTGAGAACATCAAAAGCTTGTTGTTGTGCTGGTCCCCATCGAAACGGCACTCCATGCTTTGTCAACTCGTGGAGAGGTGCCGCAATGGTGCTGAAATCCTGCACGAAACGCCGGTAGAAACCTGCGAGACCAAGAAAACTCCGAACCTGTGTGACCGTAGTCGGAAGTGGCCAGCTCGTGATGGCAACAATCTTTGCCTCGTCCACCTCAATGCCCTCAGAAGTAACAACATACCCAAGAAAAGACACACGATCGGTGCAAAAGGTGCACTTCTCAAGGTTACCATATAAACGTGCATCGCGCAAGACATTAAAAACAGCACGCAAATGTTCAAGATGCTCATCATATGACTTGCTATAAATAAGTATATCATCAAAGTAAACCACCACAAATTTACCAATGAAAGCACGTAAAACCTCATTCATCAACCTCATGAAAGTGCTGGGCGCATTAGTTAAACCAAATGGCATGACTAACCATTCATAAAGTACGAATTTAGTTTTAAAAGCAGTTTTCCATTCATCACCTAAAGCCATACGAATCTGATGATACCCACTATGCAAATCAATCTTGGAGAAAATAACAGAACCACTCAACTCATCAAGCATGTCATCCAATCTAGGAATAGGATAGCGTTAATGGATGGTAATGTTATTGATGGCTCTACAATCAACACACATGCGCCAAGTGCCATCTTTTTTTGGAACCAAAAGAACCGGAACAGAACAAGGACTAAGACTCTCACGAATGTACCCGTGGTCTAGAATATCTTGGACTTGTCGCTGAATTTCCTTAGTCTCGTCGGGGTTGGTCCTGTAGGCAGCACGGTTCGTCAAGCTCGCCCCTGGAACCAAATCAATCTTGTGCTCAATGCCTCGCACAGGTGGTAATCCAGGGGGTATCTCTGATGGAAAAACATCCATATATTCCTGCAAAAGGTTAGTAACAGCAGGTGGAAAGACAATGGATGTATCCTCAATGGAATATAAAGCATGTTTGCACACTAAAGCATAGAAAGTTCTATTAGAGGCATATAAATCATCAAGATCAGATTTAGTTGCAAGCAAAATAGGATTTTCAACTTAATAGGTGGCTGAATTTCAGAATTGAAAACACCCTTTTGCTTAGCATTATTCTTTTTCTCCTGCTCAAATTTTACAATTTCAGTGGGACTCATAGGAAGCAACACAATTTTCTTGCCATTATGCATGAGAATATACTTATTAGATCGACCATGGTGAATAGCATCAGTATCAAACTCCCAAGGACGTCCCAACAAAAGCGAACAAGCATCCATAGGTACCACATCAAAATTAGCAAAATCATGATAAGAACCAATGGAAAAATGTATCCTTGCTGTTTGTGTTACATTAACCTTACCATTGTTGTTAAACCATTGAATGTGATAAGGGTAGGGATGCTCCCGTGTGGTCAAGCAAAGCTTCTTGACCACCTCAACATTCACCAAATTGTTGCAGCTACCACCATCAATGATGGTATGTACACGGCAGTCCTTGATGACGAGAAACATGTTGAAAAGGTTGTGACGTTGGCGGTTGTTGTCCTCTCGAACCGTGGCACTGAAAGCTCGCTGCACAATCAAAGTCCTATAGTTGTTTGTCACAGATGTACCAAGAACCTCCTCAGCACCATCATCCGAACCTGAAATGTTAGTTGCAATAATATTTTCATCTTCAATATCAGAAGCACTAACATACCCACCATCAGCAGTGGCAATGATCGCCCGTTTTCTGGGGCAATCTCGTTGCATATGGCCAAGTCCCTGGCAGCGGTGGCACTTGATGTCGGAGCTGCGACTTGTCGAAGTGTTGGGTGCAGCCACCTTTGCTGCAACACCTGGAGGCATTTGGGACTTGCTCTTATCTTGTCCCCGTGATGTAGAAGGTGCGATGCTGCTGTGTACAACACCCGTGGAGGCTGGTGTAGAAGCACGTACGCTCGAGGAGGGCGCTGCTTTGGATGGCACCGGAAATTGTCGTGGCGTGAAGGTGTTGTTCCGCCGCTGCTGTTGGCGACCCTGCACTTCTTTTTCTGCTAACATAGCAAGTTGAAATAAACGTTGAATAGAATGATATTCCTTGTATTCAACTATGTCCTGGATCTCACGCCGCAAGCCCCCATAAAACCTAACAATTTGGTCTTCCTGATCCTCAACTACCCCACAACGAAGCATACCTTTCTGCAACTCTTGGTAGTAATCTTGGACAGTCATGTCACCCTGATCAAAGCGTTGCAATTTCCTAAGAATATCACGTCTATATGAAGGAGGAACAAACCTAGTGTGCATCTCTTCTTTTAACGCAGCCCATGTCTGTGGTGCATTACGTGTATTGACAAGTTCATTCCACCAAATTATAGCAAAATCTTTAAACTCACTAGTGGCTTGTCTAACTCTATGTCGCCCAGGAACAAGATGAGAGCTAAATTTTTGTTCTACCGTCATCTCCCAATCCAAGTAAGTCTCAGCATCATAAGATCCATAAAATGTTGGAATAGAAAACTTAATCTTAGCATAAGGATCATTATCTTGTTCAGGAGCATGTGGACGAGGTCTACTTCCCATACCTTGACGATTTCATCGAGGGCGACGGCGCTGCTGTGCATCAACCTCATCGTTATTGAAGTCATCCTCTATGTCGTAGTGAGCATTTGCATCACCATCAAGGATGATAGAGGGTGTAGCTTGTTGGGGAAGACGAGTCTCCATCTCGTCCAACCGTGTGGTCAGACCAGCAACACTTGTATGGAGCCTCTGAAAGGTGGCTGTTGTAGTGGTCTGGTAATTGTTGAAAGCTTCGGTCATTGCCCGCATCATGTCCTTTAGTTCCATATGGGACACACACTCATCATCATCCGGAGGTGTAGAACCAGAGGTCTTATCCATAGGCTTCTTTCCTGTCATTGTTAGTACCAAACAGAAACGAAGACAAAAAGATCGTGAATAACCCTTTTACTACGCTCTCCGAAGTGGGTGGAAAATCGATCAGTAAGATGTGTCTTACCCCGCTCTTACAAGTTTCTTACCAGCACTGCAGGTGGCCAACGGTGACTGCTGTGAAGCAAGCAGAGACTTGATGTGATTGCAAAGGTTACCTGTTCTGCTCGAGAGAAGGTGGAGCTTGGAAGGCTCAAATGCAGTATATGTATGTGGCACACAAGTTAGTAAGAGATAGCAATACTGAATAAGTGTCCAAAGAATTTCACCTAGCTGCTGGCCTACGAATGTATTAGAACAGTTGTGGCAACAAGTAAGGACAAAGATGAATGATCATGAACAACAAGGATAATATCAGCAAGTATCCAGCACTCGCACAGAAATAGCACACCCCTTAGCCTCCTGTTTTTATCTTGAAGCACTAGTAGAAATCAAAATCTTTTTTTCTCTTTTTTTTGATATTTTTTCTCAACCAGGGGCACAAGAATAGAAACAGCACCAAATATTAGCTCAAACCGATGAAAGATGAGATCGACACAAATTCAGGAGCGATTGGAAAAACTGGTGCTGGAACTTCGGAGTTCGAAACGAGGGCCTTCTTAATTTCTTTTTAATTTTGTTTGAAAACACCGTATGTGGACTTTTTCGAGACCTTTCTGGGAAAAAATGCGCCTCAATCGGAGTTACAAGCCAAAAGTTATGCCCGTTTTAAGGAGGATACCCCGAATCAGGTTTTGGTGGTGGTGGAAACTGCAACAAAAACGAATCGGTGGATGGAATTTTTTTGTAGATTGGTTTTTTGTAGATGGCAGCGGATGGAAGAAACAAAACTGAACCAAAACAAATCTAAACCAGCAACCAGACTCAACCTAGGACACGAACTCAAAACTATGGACTCCGCAACTAAATTGCGCAAAAGGTTGAGCGGGGGTTGTAGGTCAGGGAAACTAGATTTTTTTGTGGCTTTTTGTGGACAATAGGACTGAAACAAAATAAATCTAAAGGGCACACAAGTATACCTCATGGTGAACCTGGAAATATGATACCAATTGATAGGAGGATGAGTCCCGATCTTCCGAGAGGTAGGGTAAACTTGACTGGGTGGAGATCTCGACGTTGATGATCCAAGGCTCCGAACGAACGAAACCCCGCAATCACTACACCACTGCATGTCACACGAATGATCTTGCCACGAAGGCTTATCCCTGCAAGCATAATCAAGAACACAAGCAAGAACAGAGAAGTTGCAATCAAAACTGAATTGTTCACGAATTTGGGGTCTCACAACCGATGATCGGTGACACTGTTCAATGACAGATTGTAACTAAGGAAAACCCAGCTGTTTATGACGGCGGCTAGGGGGTATAAAGGAGGTGGAGGACGACTAGGGGGGTGCTGGGGTCGTGACCTAACCCTAAGACACGTACATAATAGACTTGGACTCGATACAAGGCCCAATGGCCCAACTAGGTGATGCAACACCCTGACAGACTCTAAACTTTATATTGTTTCGAAGTTTCCCTTTGACTCCTAGGGCATTTTGACGTGGGGCCAGTTCCATTGGAAAGTTTATCCTCTCAGCTTTCCGTGCATATGTAGAACGTCAAAAACGGAGTCCGTATGCTTTCTGTGCATCCATTTTAAGGTGGACTGCTCCTAGGCCCGAGTTGGACTCGAGTTTGAGTTGGGCTCGGTCTCTAACTTCTTGTTGGCGTATTTTCTGGTCCTCCACGCCTTCAAACCCCTCTCCATGTATCTCCATGTCCTCTCCATGGTTCCTAATCATAATTAATCCATAAGGTAGCAACATACTCTCAAAATTCACATATAAAGAATTGTTCAGAAACAAGCTCACCTCTAAATTCAATTTTCGTGCTCGAGCTCTAGTAATTGGACCTTGCATGTCTACCATGTGAGTGTTGTGTATATCTGCAGGAGTGATGTCCACATCATAGCTCCTGTCAAGATCAACTCCAAATGAAGTGAAAATTGGTGTGTGAGCTCACAAAAATGTGCTGAGTAAGAATATGCCTCCCACTTTTGAATTCATGGGATAAAAACAGTTTGAATTTGAATGTAGTTTCAAACTGCCCTATTTCTAGCTATACCCAAAATGACCTCAAAAAGGTTTTGAATTTGGGTGACACTTGGCATGGACATTCCTAGCAATGTGTAGGAGTTTTTCATATGCCCAGCCCCTATGTATTACATGTGGGAAATACCACTTTTGCAATATGAGAGTTTGTTCTCTAATGATCATGTTGATGGTGGTTACTTGCTCTTGAAATATGTTCATCAACTTGCTTCAAATGAGGTGTGTGTGTGTAGTGATGAACAATTCAAATATGTGTCAAAAACTGAGGCCTTTACATTCCTCCCCCCTTAATAGAATCTTGTCCCGAGATTACAAGATGAGAATGAGAGAGAGTACGGTGGAAAATTTACCGGATATGCGACGTGGAAAAGTCGGGGTAGTTAGTGCGAAGAAATCCTTCGCTCTCCCATGTCGCTTCGTCCACGGAGTGATTACTCCATAGAACTTTGTAGAACCACAATGTGCGGTTGCGTGTGGTTCGGGCCTTTTCGTCAATAACTTGAACCGGTTCCTCCCGATAGGTGAGATCCGGTTGCACTTCTTCAATGTCCTACAGCTGAACGGTAGTTGATAGCTTAAGACACATCCTCAGCTGGGAAATGTGAAAGACGTCGTGCACACCGGAAAGTGCTTCTGGTAATTTCAGCCGGTACGCTACTGATCCACATCTTTCGCTAATCTGGAATGGACCGATGAATCGGGGTGCCAACTTTCCCCTCACCCCAAATCTGTTTACGCCGTTCATTGGAGACACACGTAGATATACGTGATCCCCGACTTCGAATTGTAATGGGCGTATTCTCCGGTCCGCATATTGTTTCTGACGGGATTGGGCGGCTTTTAGGTTCGCTTGAATCAGTCGAACCTTTTCTTCCGCGTTGTTGACAAGGTCAATCCCGAAGGTGACCCTTTCGCCAGACTCACACCAATTCAGTGGTGTGTGGCATTTCCTCCCATATAGCGCCTCGTAAGGCGCCATCTTGATGCTGGCTTGATACCCATTGTTGTACGAGAACTCGGCTAACGGCAAGTGATCATCCCAATTCTTGCCATGGTTGATAGCGCAAGCTCGTAGCATGTCTTCCAGGATCTGATTTACCCGCTCGGTTTGCCCATCCGTCTGCGGGTGGTATGCTGAACTATGGATCAGCTTTGTCCCCAATGCAGCGTGTAGCTGCCCCCAAAAACAGGACACAAATAAAGTGCCCCGATCCGATATGATGGTACAGGGTACGCCGTACAAGCATAGGATCCGTGAGATCTACAGTTCAGAATACTTCTTGGCGTTGTAGTTGGTGTTGACCGGGATGAAATGGGCAAATTTGGTGAGCCGGTCGACGATCACCTACACAGAATCATGTTTCTGAAAGGTGGTGGGTAAACCGACGATGAAGTCCATGCTTACATCCTCCCATTTCCAGGCAGGAACGCCCAGTGGTTGTAGCAGTCCCGGCTTCCGCATATGATCTGCCTTCACCCTTCGACATGTATCCCACTCGGACACGTACTTTGCTATTTCACGTTTCATCCGTGTCCACCAAAACTTGCTTTTGAGTTCTTGATACATTTTGTTGCTGCCGGGGTGAATAGGAAATTTTTATAAGTGGGCCTCATCAAAAATCTTCTTCCGTAGCTCCGGGTTAAGGGGTACGACGATCCGGTCCTTGAACCATAGAACGCCGTCTCTGTCCTTCCGGAAACATTTCAACTCCCCACTGTCTACACGTCTCCGCAGATGCGACATGCCCTTGTCATGTTTCTGAGCTTCCGCTATCTCTTCACGGATGGTGGAGATCAACGCTAAGTAGTAGAGAGCTCCATGTGGAATCACATGCAGTGGTGGTTCGCTCTCTTCCAACGGTGTGATGGTCAGATTGTTGACGTATGACTTGCGACTCAGCGCATCCGCCACTACGTTTCCCTTGCCGGGGTGATAATGGATCTCTATTTCGTAATCCTTTATCAACTCTAACCATCTTCGCTGCCTCATGTTCAGCTCCTTCTGAGTGAATATGTACTTGAGGCTCTTGTGGTCGGTATATAAATGTACGAGGTTACCGAGTAGGTAGTGCCTCCACATTTTAAGTGCAAGTAACACGGCAGCGAGCTCCATGTCGTGAGTTGGATAATTTTGCTCGTGGTTCCTAAGCTGCCGTGATCCATACGCGACCACTCTTCGGTCTTGCATCAGCACACATCCGAGCCCAATGCCGGATGCATCGCAGTACACATCGAACGGTTTTGTTGTGTCTGGTTGCGCCAAAACTGGTGCTGATGTCAGGTGCTTCACTAATCCCTTGAACGCTGCTTCACAGGTTCGACTCCAAACGTACTTGGTAGCCTTCTTTAGCAGCTCCATCATAGGCTTGGCAATCTTCGAGAAGTTCGGAATGAACCTCCAATAATATCGCGCGAGTCCGAGGAAACTCCGTATATCATGAACAGTCCTCGGGGACTTCCAATCCAGCACATGAGTGATCTTACTCGGGTCTACAGCGATACCCTCCGCTGAGATGATATGCCCGAGAAAAGGCACTTGCGATATCCAGAATTCACACTTGCTGAATTTCGCGTATAGCTTGTGATCCCGCAGCCGTTGCAAGACTATACGCAGATGTTTCTTGTGATCTTCCTCCGACTTGGAATATACCAGTATGTCGTTGATGAAGACCACGACAAACTTGTACAGCTCCAGCATGAATACCGAGTTCATCAAGTACATGAAGTGAGCTGGAGCATTGGTGAGGCCGAAGGACATGACCAGGTACTCATAAAGTCCGTACCTCGTCGAGAAAGCCGTCTTCGGAATATCCTCAGACCTTATCTTAATCTGATGGTACCCGGATCTTAAGTCCATCTTTGAAAAGATCTTTGCTTCGACCAACTGATCAAACAACATGTCGATCCGTGGCAACGGGTACATGTTCTTGATGGTTATGGCGTTTAATGGACGATAGTCCACGCAAAGCCGCAACGTTTCATCCTTCTTCTTTACGAATAATGCCGAACAGCCCCATGGCGAGGAGCTCGGCCTAATAAAACCCTTCTCCAGGAGGTCCGTTAGCTGAGTCTTCAGCTCAGCCAATTCCTTGGGAGCCATCTTGTATGGCCTTCGGGATATTGGCATGGTTCCCGGTGCAAGTTCAATCTTGAACTCCACCTCTCTATCGGGTGGCATCCCCGGTAAATCATCCGGGAACACGTCAGGGAACTCTTGGACCACCGGAATATCTTCCAATCTGATGGTTGTGGATTGATGGACACTTGGAAGTTTTATTTCTGGACTGTCCAGAAATAGGGAATGAGATTCGTGCACTTCTGAGTTTAAGTGCACAACTCGGAGGACGGTGTCTAAAACAGCGCCGTGGCGGGTTAACCACGACATCCCTAGCATGACATCGACCTTTTGTCCCTCTAAAATTATGAGAGACGTAGGGTATACTCTACCCTCTAAGGACAATGGCGCTTTTGGGACCATCATGCTTGCTGAAATTTTCCCACCCGGTGAACAGATTACATAAGGACTATCGGTGGGTAGTATTTGCAAGCTATATCTATCAATGAAAGCTTGGCTAATGAAGCTATGCGTGGCGCCTGAATCGAATAATGCTATGGCGGGATGCTGGTGGAGTTGGAACATACCCGCAAGGATTGGCTCACCCTCCGGCACGTCTTCTATGGCAAGCTGGTGGACAGTGCCGGGCCTAGGGTTTGCTCACCGCGCATTAGTAGGGTTCCGGGGCTGATTCCTTCCCGGAAGTTGTGGTGCAACTCCGTCGCCTTGTCTCTCCGGACAACTGCTGGCGACGTGTCCTGGGCGACCACATTTGTAGCATGTGACCACTGCTTGCCCGGTGCTTGGGGGACGAAATCCCGGCATGCGTTGCTGAGGTCCATAAGCACGCGGCATCGCCCGCTGCTTCTGTTGTTGTTGCGGAGGTGGTGCTGGCAGTGCCGGCCTGAATGCCGGTGAAGGATACGGCCGACTGCGGAATGGCATCAACCTCTGTGGTGGCTGCCAGCGTGGACCTGATGGTGGGCGATTCACCATCCGAAACTTCTGAGAAGGACCGCCTCCTTCTCCGCTGCTTTGCGGCGCACTTCGCTTTCTCTCCGCCGCTGCTAACTCCTTGCTGGGGTCCTCCTGGACAATCGCAGGATCTATCGGAAGAGTTTGGAATTGATCCTCATAGTTGGGAATGGAGACCGGGCAGTGGATGGAAGGATCAAGGACGTGGTCCTGTGAACCTAGTATATGTCTTAGTCGATTAAGGCTCGTTCTCGTGTGCGGCCCCGCTGGACAAGTTTGATATTTGTACCGGATGCATACTGGCTATATGGGACCCAGGAAACTGATGTAACATGTTAACCCGGGTGTCGAGGCATACCTCACCGTCTGATGCCAATGCTGAAAGGATAGAGGAGTCAGCTCTACGAGGGTTTGCCGTAGAGAGACTTAATCCCAGTCGGTGGGACCGGTTTGACATTTGGGTGTCGTGTGAAAGGTTGCCATGTACGACGTCAATGATGGTTGCTGTGTGCAACGTCTTGTACGGGCGTACGTGTCGTGTCAACTGGGTGTTTTTTATTGCCATCACCGTCGGTCGCGGTAGTGAGCATACTTGTACACTGAGTCATGACGTAGTAATAAATTGGGAAACGTTTAATATGCTTCATGAGTAATCCTCATAATGGAGATGAGGAACGATCAACACTTCACTAAATTTAATTTCCACCTTGGGCTAGTAGCGTCGAGGCAAAGTGTTTCTTGTTTGATTGTGGAGTCTCGACGGTAATAGCGCAAGGTCTGTATGAGTCTAGAATAGCTCACTAAAGTTACTTTCACCTCGGGCAAGCGACATCGAGATAAAGCGTTTCTTGTTTGATTGTGGAGTCTCGATGTAAATTGCGCAAGGGCTATAAAATCTGCTTAAAAACTGAAAGCAATGACTCTCCTTTACCTCAAGTTCATCGTTTGTGCAAACTACTATAATCAGCCCACTATTTTCATCGTGTAGAGTTTCATGACTAGGGTGACGAGTCAGTCTTGCTGAGCTTCGTGCTCATAGATACTGCATAAGTTGTTTTGCAGGTAATAACTGTACGATGCTAAGTACGGGTGTCTGATGAGACTCGGAGCTCTCCGAGTGGTGAACTCATTACAACCCCTGCCGCTGCTACTGTGATAGTGTTGCTAGTGAGAAGGGTCCGCGGGCTGGACACCTTCTCTTTTGCTTAGCATAGGTATAAGACGTGAGTTGTAATAGCCTTCCGCTGTAGATTATTTCGAGAAGTATTTATAAAATCAACACTTTGTAAGCTTCCGCTTGATTTATGTAATATGATGCTTTAATATGTGTGCTGTTGGGTGCCGCATAGCACGGCACAACCCAATGCGATTCTCGGGTGAGGTGCCCCGTCCCCGTGAGTGATCGGGACGGCGGGCCCTCACAGCGTGGTATCAGAGTCGCATTGGTAATAGCACACTGAATAAGGATCGTATTACTACAAAAACTTAGGATACGGTGAGGAAACGATATTAGGCCCATATAAGGACTATAGTAGTATACTTACTTAAGGTGGTAGTACTAACATACTTGCTATAATTCAGAAATTTTAATTATGTAATGACGCACCTACGTTCAGGTAAGAATGGTAAGGAACGCCACTGAAAGCGGTTCAATTTCAGTTAGCTTTCCTGACGAGGAAAGTAGTTCAGGGATAGGTCTCACAGCTTGGTGTGAGACGTCAATATGAAACTCTTGGACTCTTCATGTTCCTGAGTTCATATGAAACGCTGATCCCTAGCGTGCATTAGGCAAGCAAGTGGAGACCCCATCGTGTGGTCAGTAACGCGAGAGTGTGTTCGTCTGGAAATAGCCCAGGAGGACATACGCAGCGCTTGCCATCGGCGTGCCCTGCAGGGCAGTAGGTGGTATCTGTTGGGTTGATAACATTCCCAACCGTGACGACCCGTTCAAGCTATAATCGGGTTCCCCGTCGTGTGGTGTTGAAACACGATCACGTACCTTGAGACGTGGCTTAACTCAAGGAGGGCCGTATGGCAATGATACGGGCGTTCGTATTTACTTTCAAATATGGAACTGCCTGAAATGGAACAACCTTTGAGTGCACCACTATTGAGTGTCCTTCTGCAGGTACTAACCACGTACATATCCCGTGTAGCAGACATGTGCGAGAGACCGTCTAGTGCCACTGATAAAACGGATATGCCGGTAGAATCTGGTTTAGGATTTTCTTTTGGAGAGGCAACGTAGTACCGACATTGTTCTTACGGTGCATCGACACCGTACTACACATAATAACCTCTTCCCTATGAAGAAATGACTCATGAGCTAACTTTCAACTAAAAATGGAAGTTTCAAACGAATTTTAGTTACTGAACTCTTATTTTGAACTAAGATTCAAATAAGAGAATGTCAAGGTATCAAAGATTTCAAAAACAGAGTGCTCTGTTCCTGGCAGAAATTCTTGCTGGACTTTGACAGAGCATAACTCTCAGTAGATTTAACCAATTAAGGTGTATGATACAGTTTTGGAAATCATTTCAAGTGCTCTACAACTTTATTGTAGACCTCCAGAGCAAAATCACACGTTAAGTGGTTGAAAAGTCCAGTTGAAGGCAAACTGTTCAGAACCAGGACAGCAGCAAAACCTCTCTGAACCTTTCTGTTTTTAAGCCATAACATCCTGTAGAAAAATCCCTAAGGAGACTGTGATACACCGTTGGAAAGGTTATGAGATTTGCAACCTTGTTGTAGTTCAAAGGTTGTTCAGATTCTTGTTGTATTTCCATATACAACTGTGATAAAGTCAGTAACATGCAAAGGAGATGCTGGCAAATTTTATCTAGAAAGTCTATCAACTTTGTGAAATCATAACTTTTGATCCAGAAGTGATATGGAGGCATTTGGATACTCGTTGGAAATATATTAAAGTTAACTTTAACTTTGGTGTTCAACATGAGTTATGAAAATGCTTTTAACTGGATCGAAATCTGGTTTGTTTAAGGACTGGTCAATCTGCTTTAAAATCCTTGCTGTTAGATACATCAGTTTGCGCTTAAATCATTTTGCTTACATGTTAAGATTTCATTATCAGTGTTGCACTACTTTGTTTATGGAATAAATCAAGTGATAGTGTTGAACTGATAATGAACTCGTGCAATTGCAGAATGGTGCGAACTCGTTCCATGAGTGAGGTGGGTGGTTCCAGTGGTGGTGGTGGTGATAACTCTCCACAGCGGGAGCAGCGAGCTCCGCAACGGCAGCCACCACCAGGACCTTCACCCACAGTCACAATGGCGGACATTCTGGCTGCCATGACGGGTGCAAGTGATGAGCGAACCGACTTGCTCTGCACCCTGGTGATGAATACATCCCGTCAAGAGGGATGCCAAGATAAAGACTTGCGCCAACCTCAACTGAACTCTTATGTTGTGTTCCTAGCAACTCAACCATCGGTTTTCATTAAAGCTGAGGATCCTATGGTGGCGAAGAGCTGGATCCGTACCATTGAGTCTAAGTTCGGCTTGCTCCAATGCACCGAACAGCAGAAAGTTTTATACGCAGCGCAACAACTTCACGGGTCCGCCAGTGCATGGTGGGCAAATCAACTTGCCTCTTTACCACCTGGACATGACTTTACATGGGCAGGATTCTGGAAAGCATTTCTCGCGTATCATGTTCCTTCCAGAATAATTCAGCGAAAACTCGAGGAGTTTCTGGCCTTAAAACAAGGAGGGAGGGGTGCATACGAGCATTCGCGAGTGTTTAACAAGCTGGCACAGTATGCGCCTCAACATGTGAACACCGAAGCACAAAAGTGTGAATGGTTCTTCCGCAGCCTCAATCCCAAGCTAAAGGAGAGACTCGTTTTAGCTGATCGAAAGAACTTCAATGAATTGATGAGTGCTGCCATCATGGTTGAAGATGCTCAGCGGGAAGTTCAGGCTGAGAAAAGAAAGAACCATATACCACCGGAGAGTAGCAGTAGTGCTCCGCAGAAATACAGGGTGGTAGACAGTACCTTGAACTGTCAGCTGATGCAGCCGGCTCGATGACTCCAGCAACATTCGGGTCGTTCAGCTCAATACTCAGAAGTCGGACAGCTGCAACAACAGTATATGCAGCCACGTTATTCTGTTCCTCAAGTGTTCTTGCCGCAGAAGAATACCACTAGTGTCCGTACACAGAGCAACCAGGAACCGGTTGAGAAACCGTGCTTCACATGCGGGTACTTCGGTCACATCAGCAGGAAGTGTCCAGAAAGGATACACCATAAAGAAACTACACCGGGGCGGGGTATAAATCAACCCCGTGCTCAGCTTCAAGGAACAGCACCAAAATCCGGGTGCATTTATCATACAGCTCTAGAGGATGTGCCAGATGGGGCACCTGTGCTAGCGGGAATGTTCACCCTCAATGAACTGCCCGTACTAATTCTATTTGACTCTGGAGCCACAAACAATTTCATCAGTAGGTCATTTGTATGCAAAGCTGAGCTCTCCACCTCTACACCGAAGGATCACTACCTTATCCGCTCACCGGGTGGGAATATGGCTGCTAAAGAAGTAGTAATCAAAGCACCCTTGTGCTTAGGTGGAAATGTATACCCCACAACTCTCATTGTGTTAGAGGGGCAGAAGATCGACGTGATTCTAGGAATGGCGTGGATGAACTACCACGGGGCTGTTCTTGACATCGGTCCACGGATTGTTAGTTTGGACTCCCCAATCTACGGTCTCCAAACACTTATACTTGAAGCCGTGGATTCCAAAAATCCAGTGGTGTACCACAGTGTAACCACGAAACTGGAGGATATTCAAGTGATCCGTGAGTACCCAGATGTGTTTCCCGACGATCTTCCAGGGATGCCGCCTGAGAGGGATGTGGTATTCAAGATCGATTTAGCACTGGGAACCACACCAATATCTCGGAGGCCGTACAAAATTTCTCCGAAGGAATTAGCTGAACTGAAAGAACAGCTAAAGGACTTAATGGACAAAGGGTTCATCCGACCAAGCTCATCGCCATGGGGCTGTTCAGCCCTCTTTGTGAAGAAAAAGGATGAGTCACTTCGGTTATGTGTGGATTATAGGCCGCTGAATGCAGTGACGATCAAAAATAAATATCCACTGCCGCGGATCGATATATTGTTTGATCGGTTGGTGGGTGCCAAGGTATTCTCCAAGATGGACTTACGGTCCGGCTATCATCAGATAAAAATCAGAGCGGAGGATATACCGAAGACGGCTTTCTCGACTAGATACGGGCTCTATGAGTATCTAGTCATGTCTTTCAGGCTAACAAATGCACCCGCACACTTCATGTATCTCATGAATTCAGTATTCATGCCAGAGTTGGATCAGTTCGTTTCACACCCGGTTTTTCCGAAGAACAACCGAGTGAATATCACATGTATGCCAAGATCATTTTCTCATACATGTGACGACAAATAGTGAAGCATCATCATATTACAATCTAGGCGTTCGAATATAAATAAGTCTTACATAGCATACGTCTCGATGGACGATAATAAGTTCATAACATGTAAAGAAAATAGCAGCGGAATATAAATCTTGTGGGCTCCGTCACAGGCATTGCCCGGGGGACTCCGTGAACCTAGAATCCTTCCTCGGGACCAAGGTGTTGGTCATTAAACACCACATCATTCTCCTGACCTGAGCAGCAATATAAACCAACAGAAGAAGCAAGTTTGAGTACCGTGGGTACTCAACAAGTGTGGGAAAGTTATGTCATGCATGGCTAGAGCAAGGAGAGGTTGAACTCATGGTTAAAGCACTACACAATTAAAACCTATCACCTTAGCTTATTAAGCACATGCATTACTACACAGGTGAAATGGTCCCAATCCCTCAACCCATCATCAATATCAAGTACAAATAGTCTCAACTCCAATGTTAAGCTTCCCTCTTAACATCCTCAACTTCCCAATCCATCATCCTCTATTAATGAATAAGTCCAAGCCGCTCTTGACCGTGAGCACGGCTGTCATGACAGTTTTGACTCTGCAGAGTTTGCACCACTGTACCCACATGTAGTGATTTCATCCCCTGTTGCCGGGTGGACTAAAAGAACCTCCATTATGCCAGTGGCCGCGAACCTCATTCACACTTCCCAGGTGTGTAGCCAGGAGATCACTACGAAGCCTTTACAAAGGGATTCCCGACAAGCGTGGGCCCACTGAGGTTTTACCCCTAACAGCATACAAGAGGCTCCAACCCCGCTGCAGTGGCCCCCTCTTGAGCCTTGCGGTTCATATGGTAGTCCAGCTGACACCTATTCCCCGCACCATGCAAAAGACCCATACTAAGCCGGGGATACACCTAATTAATTGGCAAGCTGCCCCATCTCAGCATGTGGTTGGCACTGTAAAGCCAGGTTACATGCTCCATGAACCGGTCCTTAGGATCCAGGCAAGTACTAAACACAAACCCGAATCTCGTGGACCCAGCACCAACCAAAACATCCAACTTGCCTCGATCCCTACCTCTACATAACCCATAATGTAACTTCTCTATCCTTTCAGCATCGGCATCAGACGGTGAGGTATGCCTCGACACCCAGGTTAACATGTTACATCGATTTCCTGGGTCCCATATTGCCAGTATGCATCCGGTACACATCTCAAACTTGTCTCACAGGGCCGCACACGAGAACTGGCCTTAATCGGCTCAGACATAGACTAGATTCACAGGACCACGTCCTTTATCCTTCTATCTACTGCCCGGTCTCCATCCCCAACTATGAGGATCAATTCCCAACTCTTCCGATTGACCCCCCTTAAACCCGGTTCATGAGTAGGAAACTGCCCACTCGAGTTTGGCTTCTTTTAATCCACTTTTATTAACTTGAGATCAGCAGTTATAATAAATTGGTAAATCAACTCTACATTATACTCCAGGGTTTTCTGGGTCATGCATTTGGAGTTTCATACCACCTAGATTTAATGCACTAAATAAAATGCTAAACTTATAAAGTGAATACAAATAAAAACTGGTAAGTTTTGATGCAAACCGGGGCTTGCCTTTGTTTTGCAGGGGACTTATAGATATGACGTTTAGTTAGTGAAGACCACTTGGCTTGATCAAGTGCTTTCCTTCTCCCTTGACTTCCTTTCCGACGACTTCAAATCCTTCACGTAGATGCTACACGTAATGAATATGCACATATGTCTATTTGTAAAGATCTTTGGCTACAAGTTCTAATGACAAGTTTTCAGAAACTGGAACTCTGTTTAAGAATTTAAAATGACATGGGTGCTAGTGGTTTGGGTTTGTGTCTAAGCAACAAGATGAAATGCTAAGTGTCTTCCCCCTCTTCTGTATTGATTATCTTAAGAGGTTAAACTGAACAGGGGTGATCCAGAGGTCGATGGGGCTGAGAATTTTCATGTGAGTTCCTTGTCACAAGAAAGTTCTCTGGACCAAAGTTTGGAATTTTTCAGTGAATAGATCACTCAGAATAATTCCCTAAGCACTTAGGAAAAAAAGGAATTAATTCTGAACAAACTTGCACTTTAATGCAACTTCAAGTGAATTACCCTATCAAACAGAGCTCAGGTAGTGTGCATGAATTTTCCTAGGATCTTTGGAGCTAAGGATTTCCTAGAACTGAATTTCCAAGTTTTGGAAATTTTCTGAAATTGTTTCTGTACTCATTTGAATACAGCAACTTTGAATCTGAATTGCCCTGAGCAAATCAACTCCGATTGAGCTGATACTTTTACAGGAGTTCACTAACATCTAGAGAATATTCTGAAAAAATTTGAGGACTTTTGGATTAACCAAACTCCCTCTAAAATTCTTTTGCTGAAAAGCATTAAAGCATTTTCCAGAATGAAATAATGAGTTTCATACAAATTGGGTTGAAGATTTGGATAGAACTATTCAAGATGAAACCAACCCAATTTGAATCACTAAATTTGGAGCTTCCTAGCAAAAGTTATGAGGTTCTAAAGTTTGGGAAAATCTGAAATTGCCCTCTGTTCTATTTATTTCTAATTTTCAGAGACATAAGAAATTAGAACCACATTTGGCCAAGCAAATGAGGTACAATGCTTGTGAAAATTTTACTGGAGTTCAAGTATTTTTGGGGGAATCCCCTGCCAAAATTTGGGAATTTTCCAATACACAGAACTGCTGGAAAAATTCCTACAAAATTTTAATTATATGAATTAATGAGCCAAAACCAGGGATTTTCATAAATATTGGGCTGTACCCCTGGATAGTACTCTCTTAGAGGAATCCAACAAAATTTATCTCACTATTTTTGGAGCTTTATACACAGAGTTATGCATTTTCCAAGTTTGAACAACTCTCTATTTGATTTTAAACAGAACAGTCTAACGTGTGGCCCACGGGTCAGGTGCTTCTCCAACCTCCTGCCAGAGCCCGCTGGTGCACACCGGCAGAAAGCGTGGCGCGGCTCGTTCTCTCTCATTTCTCCACCAAATGAGCTCCGGTTTCGCCCTACATGCTCCTTGGAACATGGCGCAGCTGCCGGGCAAGGTTTCCGCGCACGAAAACAGCCGTAAACAGGGCGGCACCGGTGGGGCGGCTCGGGAGCTCGGCATCAACGCGTTCTGGCGCGTCCGAAGCTTCTCCTGGCGAGATACCTTGCCCTAAAGCATAACCAGAGCTCGTGAAGCATGGAACACACCTCAGTTCGTGCAGCAATTTGCGGGAATAGGGCGGTCACCGGAGACCCGACCCGTTTTTGCTGCCGGCGAAGAATTCTCGTCGCCCGGGGCCTGTGATGAACGGTTTTCTTTGGTTCTCGGCGTGGGAGGGTGCTAGGTCATCTAGTTTCTGTGGTTTGAATTGTAGAAGGTATCATCAATCGGTTTGGGCGAATTTCAAGAATTAACCAAGTTCTGTTCCATACGTGCGCCGGTGCCAAAAACCGAATTCCGGCGAGCCGGCGTCGGGGGAGAGCAGGGGGACGACGGGATGAGGATCAATACCTCCTGGTGCACCTCTGTGTCCTCTTGAGCCTGCCAGAGAGGCGCTGTGGCAAGGGCTCCCGATGGTTTCACGGAGGTGGAGGCGAGCTCGGTTTCTGTTTCGTATGTGAGAAACAACAGCGGGCGCGCGATCAAATGAGGAGGGCGACGTGCTGCGGTTGGCTCCTGGGTTAAGGATCAGGCTGGCGTGAATTGGAGCAGGAGGTGGAGCTTTGGGGCGTGGAGCAGCCGCTCGGTGTCACCCGGGGGCATGGCCTCGATGGAGTGAGAACAGAGAGAAAGACTTAGGGATTAAGTCTGCTCATTCCTATGACATGTGGGCCCCACTATTCAGTACCCCTTCTCCTCAAAAGATCTCTAAAGTTTGACAATTATCCAACCCAAATGTTTGAAAGTTGGAAACTGAGCTGCATTTGCATAGTTGGACAAATTCCATCCAAATTCAAATGTTTATTTGAATTCTTTGCACATTTAACTCCATTTGGATAAATGGATAGCAAACCTTTTCAAATTCTATTGAAACTTTGCCCAACCACTAATTTGGACCCAAGGAATCCAAAAAGATGCAACTTGACTCTTGTGTTAGCTGCTGCAAACAAGAGTTTGAACACAACAGTTTTGAATTACCATTTGTCAACCCCTCATTTGAAATTTTAGTTGAACATTTGGTTTAACTTCTGATTTTTAAACCCTTCGTTGCATTTGAGTACTTCAATTCTGTGGTCTTAACCCACCTAGGGTCCAAACATGCAAATAATCCTAAGTTGGTTTTTGAACAATTTTTCATGTGTTATCATATGTAACAAGTTGAAACCAGCCCCTTTTTCATACACATGATAGCCACTTTTGTGCAAACTCATGTTTCTTTGTATTCATACTTTTGGGACCTTTACAATCCTCCCCCCTTAAAAGAATCTCGTCCCGAGATTACAAAAGAAATATGAGGCGGAAGGTAATTACAAAATTTACGACAAAAGTTCCGGATAGTTCTTGTGGATGTAATCTTCACTCTCCCAAGTCGCTTTTTCCGGTGTGTGATTATTCCACAGGACTTTGTAAAATTTCAAAGTCCGATTTCGAGTGATCTGGCTCTTTTCATCGATAATCTTGATGGGATGCTCAGCGTAGGTGAGATCCGGTTGCAATATCTCCTTGTCTTCCGAAAGAATGTTCGTCGGCCTCTTCAAACACTTTCTCAAGTGTGAGACATGGAAGATGTCGTGGATGCCCGATAAGGATGGCGGCAGCTCCAACCGGTAGGCTACCGGCCCACACCGTTCTGTAATAACGAACGGACCAACAAATCGAGGCGCTAGCTTTCCCTTGACCCCGAATCGATGAATTCCCTTCATCGGGGATACTCGGAGATAGATGTGATCTCCGACTTCAAAACACAAGGGTCGGCGTCCGTGACCGGAAATCGGGGCTGGGAGCGTGGGTTCCGGGGGTTGTTTTGATTGGGCGCGAGAGAGAGTCCAGGGTCGGTTGGGCGCGCGGGAGGAGAGGGATGACATGCGGGCCCCGCGTGTCAGTGAGAGGGAGAGAGAGGGGGGGCGCGGGTTTGGGCTGGCGCGGGGGTCTTGGGCTGGTAGAGCAGGTTTTGGCCCACTGGCCATTTTCTTTTTTTCCTTTTCCTTTTCTTTTTCTGTTTTGGTTTGAATTTGAATTCCAGTTTGAATTTGAATTGCTTTATCACATGCATTACGTCCATAAATTTTTAAATTCCCCTCTTTAGCAGGTTTTGGGGTGTTACAGCTCTACCCCCATTAAAAGAAATCTCGTCCTCGAGATTGGTGGTTCTAGGAAAACAATTCCAGAAACTGCGCCTTAAGCTCGTCTTCTCGCTCCCATGTGGCTTCCTCTTCTGAGTGATGCTTCCACTGCACCTTGGACATCCGGATTCTTTTATTTCTTGTGAGGCGTTCCATTGTCTCCAAAACCTTGACCGGTTACTCGGCATAAGACAGATCCTCTCTTACGTCAACCTCATTCATGGGTAACATCTCTTCAGGCATCCTTATACATTTCTTGAGCTGTGACACATGGAATAAATCGTGCACATCCGATAGGCGAGCCGGTAGTTCTAGTTGACATGCCACTTCGCCTTTCCTCTCCAGAATCTGAAAGGGTCCGATGTATCGAGGTGATAACTTCCCTTTCACCTTGAACCGACGAAGTCCTCGGATAGGGGACACCTTGAGATAAACATAGTCCCCCACGTTGAAAACGAGCTCTCTTCTCCATACATCGGCATAGCTCTTTTGTCGCGTCTGTGCTATCCTCAAGTTGTTGCGGATTTCCCTCACTTTCGCCTCGGCTTCTTGTAGTACCTCGGGCCCAAACACTTTACTTTCCCCTGTTTGGTTCCAAAATGGTGGAGTTCTGCACTTCCTCCCATACAAAGCCTCAAATGGTGACATCTTCATACTAGCCTGATAGCTGTTGTTATAGGAGAACTCCGCATACGGTAAGTTCTTATCCCAACTCCTATTGTTCCTGAGCGCACACGCTCTTAGCATATCCTCAAGGATCTGATTGGTTCTTTCCGTCTGCCCGTCAGTCTGGGGGTGATAGGCAGAACTAAAATTCAGATGAGTTCCCATGGTTTCATGTAACTTCTGCCAGAACCTTGATGTGAACTGTGTCCCTCGATCCGACACTATCTTCTTTGGTACTCCATGGAAACACACAATCCTTGACATGTACAATTCCACCAATTTGGATCTGCTGTAGTTTTCTTTCACGAAGATGAAATGAGCTACCTTGGTTAGCCTGTCAATGATGACCCATATCGAATCATATCCCGATTGGGTCCTGGGTAGTCCCACTATGAAGTCCATACCTATTTCTTCCCATTTCCATTCAGGCACTTTGAGTGGTTGCAATAGTCCCGCGGGTCGTTTATGTTCTGCTTTCACCAACTGACATGTGTCACATAGGGCAACATGTTCCGTGACATCTCGCTTCATGCCATACCACCAATATCTGCTCTTGAGGTCCTGATACATCTTCGTACTCCCAGGATGAATGGAATAGTCGGAATCATGAGCCTCCTTCAAAATCAATCCACGGATCTCCTTCACCTCAGCCACACAGATTCTTTTCCCATGCCACACCGTACCTTGTTCATCCTCTCTGAACCTAGGGGCTTTATTTTCTTTGATGAGTTCTCTAATCTCTTGTATCTTCTCGTCATTCTTCTGACCATTGCGTAAGTCTTGCTCTAATGTGGAGTCCACTTACATTGCGATGGCCTCACCACTATTCACCAGACATAGATTGAGTTTTGCAATCTCTTCCTTCAATTCTGTAGGCATGTCCTTCGAACTCAACATGTGGACCTGCACTTTCTGGCTTAAAGCATCCGCTACGACGTTCGCTTTCCCAGGATGATAGTTGATGCCCACATCAAAGTCGTTGATTAGCTCTAACCATCTCCTTTGTCTGGGGTTGAGATCTGGCTGTGTGAAAATATACTTTAAGCTCTTATGATCCGTATATATCTCTGTCCTCTTCCCCATCAAGTAATGCAGCCAAATCTTCAATGCGTGTACCACTGCGGCTAGCTCTAGGTCATGTGTAGGATAGTTCTTCTCATGTTTTCGGAGCTGCCGGGACGCATACGCCACGACATGCCCCTCTTGCATGAAAACACATCCCAACCCGTGTCCAGATGCATCGCAGTACACCGAAAAATTCTTCTGCATATCTGGCATAACTAGCACTGGGGCTGTTGTCAATCTTTTCTTCAGTTCTTGAAAACTCGTCTCACACTCTAGTGTCCATGTGAATGTGATTCCCTTCTCTAACAATTTGGTGAGGGGTCTCGAAATCTTGGAGAAACCCTCAATGAACCGTCGATAATACCCAGCCAATCCTAAGAAGTTTCGAACTTCCCCGACATTTTCAAGGGTCTTCCACTTCTGCAAATCCTCGATCTTGGCGAGATCTACGGAGATTCCTCCCTCTGAGATTATATGTCCTAAGAAGGGAACTCTCTTCAGCCAAAACTCACACTTTCTCAACTTAGCATATAGTTGGTGTTCTCTCAGCTTTTGCAACACCATCCTTAAATGTCCCTCATGTTCTTCTTCATCTTTGGAGAAGACGAGAATGTCATCAATGAAAACCACCACAAATTTGTCCAGATATTCCATGAATACCTTGTTCATGAGATACATGAAGTATGCCGAGGCATTAGTTAGCCCGAAAGGCATGACGGTGTATTCATACAGCCCGTACCGAGATACGAAAGCTGTCTTTGGAATGTCGGTTTGCCTTATCTTAAGTTGGTGGTATCCCGACCTGAGATCAATTTTTGAGAACACACATGATCCCCTCAACTGATCAAATAAATCTTCAATGCGGGGTAATGGGTACTTGTTCTTGATGGTTACTTCGTTCAATGCACGGTAGTCTATGCATAACATTTAGGTCCCGTCCTTTTTGGGCACAAATATCACTGGAGCTCCCCATGGTGAGGAACTAGGACGAATGTACCCCTTCTCTGCTAATTCTCGTAAATGTTCCTTGAGTTCTTCTAGCTGTTTGGAGTCCATCCGATATGGCCTCTTGTATATCGGGGCGGTTCCAGGCACTAGTTCAATCGCGAATTCTACTTCACGATCGGGGGGCATACCTGGCAACTCCTCTGGAAAAACGTCTGGATATTCCCGGATAATCCTGATCTCTTCCACTTCCACCTCAACGTTATTGAGTTTAAGGTCCCTCCTAGGTTCTTGTACAGTTATGAACTTCACTCTTGTGCCACTAGGGTGAGTTAGTTCCACCGTTCTTGTCGAACAATGGATGATTCCTTTATGTTTGGTCAACCAATCCATACCCAAAATAATATATATCCCTTGTGAGTCTATCACTATGAGGTTTGCAGTAAATACTACCCCATTAATGTCTATATTCACCTTGGGACACACTTGTCTTGTCCTTATTTCTCCCCCTTGAGAGTTCACTGCTAGCATATGGTTCATTTGTGTTGTTGCTACATCATGCTTCTTAACAAACCCTTGAGCAATGAATGAGTGGGTAGCACCAGAATCGAACAACAGGGTTGCAATGTATAAATTGGCAGGAAACTTACCAATTACCACGTCAGGTGCCTCTTGCGCTTCCTCCATGGTCATGTGGTTCACCCGTCCTCACATCACATTCTGCTGTTGTGGCTGCATGGGCTTCTTCTTTGGGCACTTATGGGCGTAGTGCCCCACTTCACCACAGTTGAAGCATTGTACCCCAAATTTAGGTGCCGGGCCTTTGTTGTCTTGGGGTTGGTTCGGTGGTCCTTGTCCTGCTGGTCGAGGTTGATATGTGGGGCGAGGCTGTTGTACAAACTGACGCTGCGGCTGTGCTGGTGCTGACGGAGGCTTGAAATTCAGGTTGTACCCTCTGGGTGCTGAGTAGGGTACCACAGCACGGCTCGTCTGCCCTGCGGGTTGCTGCATCAGACGTGGGCGTGTGTTGCTACCTGAGGCTTGGTGTGTCCCTCCTTCCTCTTGTTTTCATTCTCCAAGGCCTTCAGCTTCCTCTCCACGATAAATGCTCTGTCTACCATCTTTTGGAAGCTTTCATACTCGTTGGAGGACATTGCACATTGCATTTCCATAGTAAGTCCTTCCACAAAATAGTCCTGTTTTTGCTCATCAGTTTCGATGTCCCGTGGTGCATAACGGGATAGTTGGGTGAACTTAGTGAGGTATTCCCTCACAGTCATGTTTCCTTGCTGCAGTCCCAAGAACTTCTTTCTCTTGTTTTTGAGTTCACCCCTTGGTATGTAATGGTTGCGGAAAGTGCGCTTGAACTCTTCCCAAGTGATGTTCTCGGGGTCATGATGGGCTGCCACGTAAGCGGTCCACCAATCAGCAGCAGGTCCATGCAATTGGTGAGAGGCAAACAGCACCCTCTCATACCGTTGGCATTGTATGATCCTCATCTTGCTCTCAATGGTCTTTAGCCAGTCATCTGCCTCTAGAGGTTCAGCAGCACTTGCAAACTTTGGAGGTTGAGTCCCCAGAAACTCACTCAACCTTGGTTGGCGTGGTGCAGCTTGTGGGGGTGGAGCTTGGTGCAAGTTGGCCACCACTTGAGTTAGGCTCTGGATGAGCTGATTCTGATTTTCAAAAATCTGGTGGATAGGATCAGCTCCTTCATGGCGACCACCCATGTCTTGTCCTCCAGAAAGATGAGGGTTGCCAGCCTCATCGTTGTTGTTGGTGGGGTTGGCACCACGACCCTTTCATCTTCCGGCCATCTATCATGATCAACCAAATGTTTACTTAAAGCATTACGTATTAACTTCCCAAATTGCTTGTTTAAACTTAAACTTTTGAGGCCTTAATATATTAAACATTTTCTGAGGGTTTCACTTAGATTTTTGGGAGTCACGTCTCACGTGAAAATAAATGCACTCTTAATTCATAGGGGTTCACACATCTAAGCAAAGAAACCTAAAGACGAGGTTGTGGACAAATGCCCATGGCTTCCACAACTCACGTCACACACCAAACATTAACACACAAATGACTAAGGTGTTGACTCGACTACTCGATGACCTGCTGAAATAAGGGAAAGGACTCTAAACGACTCGTATCACTGAGCTGGCTCTTCGGGGTCTTTCTCATTATTGCGGCTGCCCTCTGATTTCGCTTTGGGTGGGGAAACTGCTGGTGGAGAAGTGTGGCGACGCCTGCTCGCCCGGCAGTCTTGGGGGTCAGGAGTCCATGTGTCATTCACGGTGACACACAGTTCATTCCCATCTCCTTTTCTATCGCCCTCAAGCTGGCACAAAGCAATGCCTCAGTCTCCTTCAGGGTGTCATGAACATCCTGAAGCTCTTGCTGGCACTCCTGCAGTCGAGTGCTGAGCATAGCAGCATCCTCCAAGCATAGGTCCATGTGCTCATGGGAAGTCCCCTGCTGCACTGGCAGGTACTTGTACTCCGCGGTGCCACTCTCACGCTGGAGGACATACATGTACTCAGTCTTGTCCAGGTGGCGACGATTGATGTAACTCTGGCAGGTGATGGCCTCCCAGGTGACATCCTTCTCAGCATCGGCCTGAGTCACCCAACATGCTGGAGAGCGGTGGATCTTGAGAAGCTGATTTTCATGGATATTCCTCATCTCTGAGCTCCATTCTTCCCGCTTCTCATGGATGGTCCTGGTGGAGCTATAGTGTATGATCAGCTTACCCACATTGCCGACGGCGTGGAGCATACGCCGAAGACGGCGCAACAAGCCTCCTACTGCCAACCCGTAGGAGTGGTACATCACCGGACGGTTCTCCTCTCTCAAGGCAAGGGCAACTACAGAAACTCTCCCTCCGGTGGACTTGCGAGTGGTGCGGATCATGCAAACCATATAAAACTAAGAATTAAATAAAAATTGTATTTTGAATAAAAGTTGGGACAAGGTGAATAAAGTGACCCTATTAAATAACACTTTCAACCCACATCTTTGTAAAATAGTTTTTAAGAAAATAGGGCCCTTAAGTACGTCCATTTCTACCTAGGTCCACGTTCCTACGGGCAACCTTGGCTCTGATACCACTTCTTTCACACCCGGTTTCTTCAAAGAACAACCGAGTGAATATCACATGTATGCCAGGATCATTTTCTCATACATGTGACGACAAATAGTGAAGCATCATCATATTACAAGCCAGGTGTTCTAATATAAATAAGTCTTACATAGCATACGTCTCGATGGACGATAATAAATTCATAACATGTAAAGAAAATAGCAGCGGAATATAAATCTTGTGGGCTTCGTCACAGGCGTTGCCCGAGGGACTCCGTGAACCTAGAATCCTTCCTCGGGACCAAAGTCTTGGTCATTAAACACCACATCATTCTCCTGACCTGAGCAGCAATATAAACCAACAGAAAAAGCAAGTTTTAGTATCGTGGGTACTCAGCAAGTTTGGGAAAGTTATGTCATGCATGGCTAGAGCAACAAGAGGTTGAACTCATGGTTAAAGCACTACACAATTAATACCTATCACCTTAGCTTATTAAGCACCTACATTACTACACAGGTGAAATGGTCCCAATCCCTCAACCCATCATCAATATCAAGTACACATAGTCTCAACTCCAATGTTAAGCTTCCCGCTTAACATCCTCAACTTCCCAATCCATCATCCTCTAATCATGAATAAGTCCAAGCCGCTCTTGACCGTGAGCACGGATGTCATGACAGTTTTGACTCTGCAGAGTTTGCACCACTATACCCACATTTAGTGATTTCATCCCCCGTTGCCGGGTGGACTAAAAGAACCTCCATTATGCCAGTGGCCGCGAACCACATTCACACTTCCCAGGTGTGTAGCCAGGAGATCACTACCAAGACTTTATAAAGGGATTCCCGACGAGCATGGGCCCACTGAGGTTTCACCCCTAACAGCATACAAGAGGCTCCAACCCCGCTGCAGTGGCCTCCTCTTGAGCCTTGCGGTTCATATGGTAGTCCAGCTGACACCTATTCCCTGCACCATCCAAAACACCCATACTACGCCGGGGATACACCTAATTAATTGGCCAAGCTGCCCCATCTCAGCATGTGGTTGGCACTGTAAAGCCAGGTTACATGCTCCATGAACCGGTCCTTAGGATCTAGGCAAGTACTAAACACAAACCCGAATCTCGTGCACCCAGCACCAACCAAATCATCTAACTTGCCTCGATCCCTACCTCTACATAACTCATAATCTCTCATTCAAGAGTAAGGTAAACAAGTTGATGATCTCATATTCTACTTATACCAATCTAAGCATGGCTAAGCATAAGTATGATGAATGAATGACATAATAAAACAAATCCCAACCCAAGCTACAAGGAAACAAGATAATGCAATTCTAGGGAAACTTCCTAGCATGGGTTTCATATTTCAATTGACAATGCAAATAATTCTATCTACACATCCTAGCATAGGATCAAAGTGGTCAAGGACACTTGCCTTCTTCCTGCTCCTCTGGGAATGGAAAGTCTTTGTCTTGGAAGCGGAGAACTTGCTCTGGGGCAGGTTCTACTCATGCCAATACACATAGCAAAAGAAAATAACAATCCATAAGCCATAGTTCACACTTTCACTCATGCAAACCATACATACATACATATGAAAGTCATTCACATTTCTAAGTGTTGTGGTTACCCTAGATGTGTTGATTTTAGGCCTACATGCACTTTTAAACATATATATATTATTTCTAACTTTTGTATTCAGATTTTTATTTGCACACTATATATGAATTTCAAATTTGAACAATTTCTTCATAATTAATTAATACACTTCTTAGCCACAAAGTTTGCATGAAAGAAAGTTTCCTACTCCAAATAGGTTTTAGATCTTCTACAAAATCTTAATTTGAAGTTATTGAGAATAAAGACCTGATTTAACATCTTCAAATCATGCATACTTATTTTCCTATATTTTCAGATTTAATTTCTATACCTAAAAGTGAACTTTACTATTAAAATAGTTAGTCATATCATTTAAACAGAATAGGTTCTGATCTAATATGTTCAATAAAATATTTTTGAACTTCCTCTCTGGTGTGAACAATTTAAATTTATTTTACTAGTTTTATAATTATTTCCTAGCCTAAAATGTGTCCCTAGAGATAATAAAAATGAGCAACACTTAGGCAGATTTTATTTCAGCCTAAAATCTATTTTTAACTCATTCTAAAGTTTTCCAAGTGCTAGGAGAGTTTAAATTTGAATTTGCACATGTGTTTGCCTTACCTTTTAAATTTAAATCCTAGTCACATATTCAACTTTCTGAATTTAATATCCTATAGGGACAAAAAGGTAAATCCACCCTACTACAGGGTTTAATTTACTATTTCCTAGATTTTCAGGGGCCTAGTTACACATAACACAGGGGTTTTTCCATATTTTTATTAAGTCCAGGGGCTAAAACTTATTTTTAAATGAATTTACATGAATTTCTGAAGGTCCAGGGGCTAGATCAGAAGTTTCCGGGGCTAGCTCGTGTTTTCCGACATCCCCAGGGGGTAGCGCGTAAGAATCCCGGCCTTTATAATTCGGGGCCGACGTGGTCCATCCGATTTAAAATAGACGGCTCAGATTAGATCGCCGAAATGGTACGCGTCGGTTTATTTCTACATTGCGATTTAAAATAGACGGCCCTCAAGGGGCCACGTCGCCCTGGCCGGAGCCAGCCCTCGCGCGTGGCGGCGCGTGGTGGCGGGGGTGGCGATCTCGCCGGCGCAGCCTCGGTTTTTGCCGCTGCGCGTTAGAACCCGCATCTTTTTGCACAGATCGACCGCGGAGGGGTAGGGGATGCTCACCGAGGGGTTTTCCTGCACTCGGAGGCCCTGGAAGTCGGTCGGCGGCGAGCTTCAACGGCGATGGTCTTCGGTGCATGTCGGGGTGGCAGTTGGGGCGCAAGACACGTCGTTTCCTTCACCTGCAGGGCTCCCCGGCGGCGGTGGAACGTGATCAGCACGTTAGATCAGGAAATTTGAGCAAGGATCGAAGGAAATCGGCGGTAGAAGCTTCGGTTCTCACCAGAGAGAAAAACGGCTGATCAGGGAGGAAAAAGGGGCGGATTTCGGCGTTTAAATAGACGAGGGAGGGCGGCGGTCTGTTGAGATCATGTTGGGGGCATCCGGGACCGTAAATCGGGGCTGGGAGCGTGGGTTCCAGGGGTTGTTTTGATCGGGCGCGAGAGAGAGTCCGGGGTCGGTTGGGCGCGCGGGTGGAGAGGGATGACACGCGGGCCCCGCGTGTCAGTGAGAGGGAGAGAGAGGGGGCGCGGGTTTGGGCTGGCGTGGGGGTCTTTGGCCGGCAGAGCAGGTTTCAGCCCACTGGCCATTTTCTTTTTTTCCTTTTCCTTTTCTTTTTCTGTTTTGATTTGAATTTGAATTCCAGTTTGAATTTGAATTGCTTTATCACATGCATTATGTCCAAAAATTTTTAAATTCCCCTCTTTAGCAGGTTTTTGGTTGTTACAGTTCGTCGTGTTTTTCATCGACGACATTCTCGTATACTCCAAATCGGAGGAGGAGCACACCAAACATCTTCATATTGTGCTCCAACGCTTACGGGAACATAAGCTGTATGCCAAATTCAGCAAATGTGAATTTTGGATCAGCAAAGTACCCTTCTTATGCCACATTATTTCAGCGGAGGGTGTGGCCGTGGATCCAACTAAAATTGAGCAAGTCTTGAAGTGGGAGTCTCCAACATCTGTTCATCAAATCCGCAGTTTTCTGGGGCTAGCGGGTTACTATCGGAGATTCATTCCCAGCTTCTTGAAGGTGGCTAAACCAATGACAGAGTTATTGAAGAAGAGCAGCAAGTATGTGTGGACAGAGGCCTGTGAAGAGGCATTTCAAACTCTAAAGAAACATCTCACAACGGCACCGGTGTTAGCCCAACCGGATACAACAAAGCCATTTGATGTTTATTGTGATGCCTCGGGCATTGGACTTGGCTGCGTCTTAATGCAAGATAGGCGCGTGATTGCGTATGGGTCTCGTCAACTCCGCAACCATGAGCAGCACTACCCCACTCATGACCTAGAACTTGCTGCGGTGGTGCTGTCATTGAAGATGTGGAGGCACTACTTACTCGGGAATTTAGTGCACCTCTACACCGACCATAAGAGCCTCAAATACATATTCACTCAGAAGGATATCAATATGAGGCAGCGGAGATGGTTGGAATTAATCAAAGATTATGAGCTCGAGATCCATTACCATCCGGGCAAAGCTAACGTGGTGGCTGATGCACTCAGTCGTAAATCCCACGTGAATAACTTGTCAGTTGTTCCGGATGAGGATGAAGAACCAAGCTTGCGGTTGATTCCGTATGGGGCGTTGTATAATCCTGCTCTTCTGCCTACCATTAAAGAGGAGATTGTACAAGCCCAGAAGAGGGATAAAGGAATGAGGAAAATCCGGGCAAGAATCAATTAGGATAAAATGAAATGTTTCAGGGAAGATGATCAAGGTGTGTTATGGTTTAACAACCGTATCGTGGTACCTCGGAACCTGAAACTAAGGAAGAAAATCCTCGATGAAGCTCATATGTCCAAGTACTCGATACATCCAGGAAGCAATAAGATGTATCAAGACCTTAAGACAAAATTTTGGTGGACTCGGATGAAGCGAGAAATTGCCAAGTATGTATCCGAGTGTGATACATGTCGGCGAGTCAAAGCTGATCATATTAAGAAAGCGGGAATGCTCCAACTGTTAATTATTCCGTCATGGAAGTGGGAGGACATCGGCATGGACTTTATTGTCGGACTGCCTCTCACATCTAGAAAGCATGACTCCATTTGGGTGATTGTTGATCGCTTAACAAACAGCCCACTTCATCCCAGTGAATACGGGATTCCATACTAAACAATATGCAGAGTTGTATCTCTCTAGAATTGTGTGCTTGCATGTAGTCCCCAAGACCATCATATCCGACTGTGGTTCAATATTTGTTGCTCGTTTATGGGAGCAACTACATGAATCTCTGGGAACAAAATTAATCGAAAGCTCAGCATACCATCCCCAGACTAACGGTCAAACGGAGAGGGTGAACCAGATTTTGGAAGATATGCTGAGGGCATGTGCCATAGATTATGGAAAGAACTGGGATAACCATTTGCCATTAGCAGAGTTCTCTTACAACAATGGTTACCAATCCAGTATTAAAATGGCACCATACGAAACACTTTATGGCAGGAAGTGCCGCACACCACTCAATTGGTATGAATCTGGCGAGAGGGTGATTTTTGGCATTGATCTTGTAAAAGATGCCGAAGAGCGGGTCCAGCTGTTTCAAGAAAACCTCAGGACCGCTCAATCTCGCCAGAAAAGCTATGCGGACCAGCGATGCCGACCCTTGTGTTTTGAAGTCGGAGATCACGTCTATCTCCGAGTGTCCCCGATGAAGGGAATTCATCGATTCGGGGTCAAGGGAAAGCTAGCGCCTCGCTTTGTGGGTCCGTTCGTTATTACAGAACGGTGTGGCTGGTAGCCTACCGTTTGGAGCTGCCGCCATCCTTATCGGGCATCCACGACGTCTTCCATGTCTCACACTTGAGAAAGTGTTTGAAGAGGCCGACGGAGATTCTTTCGGAAGACATGGAGATATTGCAACCGGATCTCACCTACGCCGAGCAGCCCATCAAGATTATCGACGAGAAGAGCCGGATCACTCGAAATCAGACTTTGAAATTTTACAAAGTCCTATGGAGTAATCACACACCGGAATAAGCGACTTGGGAGAGTGAAGATTACATCCACAAGAACTATCCGGAACTTTTGTCGTAATTGTAGTAATTACCTTCCGCCTCATCTTTCTTTTGTAATCTCGGGACGAGATTCTTTTAAGGGGGGAGGATTGTAAATGTCCCAAAAATGTGAATACAAAGAAACATGAGTTGCACAAATGTTGGAGTCATGTGTATGAAAAAGGGGCTTAGTTGAAACTTTTTCCACATATGATAACATAGGTGAGATTCTTCTAAACAAACTTAGGGTTACTGCATGGATGGACCTCATGTGGATTAAAACCACAGAAGTGAAGAACTCAAGTGCAATGGGAGGGTTTAAAAATCAGAGGTTGAACTAAATGTTAAACTCAAACTTCAAATGAGGGGAGGACACAATGGAAATTCAAAACTGTTGTGTTTAAACTCTTGTTTGCAGCAGCTAACACAAGAATCAAGTTGCATATTTGGATTCCTTAGGTCCAAATTAGTGGGTAGGCAAAGTTTCATTAATTTTTGAAAAGGTTTGCTACCCATTTATCCAAATGGAGTTAAATGTGCAAAGAATTCAAATATGCATTTGAATTTGAATGAAGTTTGTCCAACTATCCAAATGCAGCTCAGGTTTTAAACTCTAAACATTTGAATTGATCACTTGCCAAGTTTTGGAGATCTTTTAGTGGTGAGGAGGGACTTCCTGTGGGGCCCACATGTCATAGGGTTAAAGACTTACCCCCTAAGTCTTTCCTCTCTGTACCTCACTCAACTGAGGGGTTCTCCCGAGCAACACAGCAGTCTCGCGCCACCTCCTAGTTTTCTTCTCTCGCGCTGGAATTCGGGCAGCAGCTCACTCCCTCCTCTACGTGATCCACCCCCCCACACACAGCTGAGCGAAACGTGTTTGTTTTCCTCCTCACGATCAGCAGCCGCCCCGTGCGCTGTTTTCCCTCACCGGCGCAGCCTCCACTGCTCCCAGTCTCCCGGCAAGCCCAGCGCTTCTCCGGCGTGCTCAAGAGGCCACAGAGGTGCGCCAGGAGGTATTGATCCTCATCCCATCGCCCCCCTGCTCTCCCTCGACGCCGGCTCGCCGGAATTCGGTTTTTGGCACCGGCGCACGCATAGAACAGACCTTGGTTAATTCTTGAAATTCGCCCAAACCGATTGATCATACCTCCTACAATTCAAACCACAGCAACTAGATGCCCTAGCGCCCTCCCACGCCGAGAACCAAAGAAAACCGATCATCACAGGCCCCGGGCGACAAAAACGGATCGGGTCTCCGATGACCGCCCTATTCCCGCCAATTTCTGCACGAACTGAGATGCATTCCATGCTCCACGAGCTCTGGTGATGCTTTAGGGCAAGGTATCTCGCCGGGAGAAGCTTTGGACGCGACAGAACGCGTTGATGCCGAGCTCCCGAGTCGCCCCACCGGTGCCGACCTGTTTTCGGCCGTTTTCATGCGTGGAAAACCTGCCCGGCAGTTGCGCCATGTTCCAAGGAGCATGTAGGGCGAAACCGGAGCTCATTTGGTGGAGAAATGAGAGAGAACGAGCCGCGCCACGCTTTCTGCCGGTGTGCACCCGCGGGCTCTGGCGGGAGGTTGAAGAAGCACCTGACCCATGGGCCCCACGTGTGACTGTTCTGTTTAAAATCAAACAGAGAGCTGTTCAAACTTGGAAAATGCATAACTCCATGTAGAAAGCTCCAAAAATGGTGAGATAAATTTTTTTGGATTCCTTTAAGATAGTACTATCCAGGGGTACAGCCCAATATTTATGAAAATCTCTGGTTCTGGCTCATTAATTCATATAAGGAAAATTTTATAGGAATTTTTCCAGGAGTTCTGTGTATTGGAAAATTCTCAAATTTGGGCAGGAGTTTCCTCCAAAAATACTTGAACTCCAGTAAAATTTTCAGAAGCATTGGACCTGATTTGCTTGGCCAAATGGGGTGTTAATTCCTTATGTCTCTGAAAAATTGGAAAATAGAATAGAGTTCAATTTCAGAATTTTTCCCCAAACTTTAGAACCTCATAACTCTTGATAGGAAGCCCCAAATTTAGTTATTCAAATTGGGTTGGATTCATATTGAATAGCTCTGTCCAAATCTACAACCCAATTTGTATGAAACTTATTATTTAATTCTGGAAAATTCTTTAAACCTTTTCAGCAAAAGAATTCTTGAGGGAGTTTGGTTCATCAAAAAACCCCTCAAATTTTGCCAGAATTTTCTATAGGATGTTAGTGAACACCTGTAAAAGTTTCAGATCATTTGGAGTTGATTTGATCAGGGAAAATCAGATTTGAATTTGATGTGTTCAATTGAATACAGAAACATTTTCAGAGAATTTCCAAAATTTGGAAATTCATTTCTGGAAAATTCTTAGCTCCAAAAATCCTAGGAAAATTCATGCAAGTCATATGAACTATAATTGAAATTTTAGTTCACTAAGTTTGGCATGAACATGGATGTGATCTCAGAATTGATTCTTCTTTGCTTAATGGCTTAGAAAATTGTTCTGAACAAACCACTCAATCAAAAGTGCTAATTTTTGGTCCAGATGGCTTTCTTGAGACAAGGAACTCACATGAAAATTCTAAGCTCCATTGGAGCTCTGGATCACCCCTGTTCTGTTTAACCTCTTAAGGTGATCAATATAGAAGTGGGGAAAAACACTTAGCACTTAATCATGTTACTTAGACCCCAAACCCAAACCACTAGCACCAGTGTAATTTTAAATTCTTAAACCAAGTTCCAGTTTCTAAAAACTTGTTATTAGAACTTGTAGCAAAGTCTTTACAATTAAACAATTGTGCATATTCATTACGTGTAGCATCTACGTGAAGAACTTGAAGTCATTGGAATAGAGATCAAAGGAGGGAGGCAAGAGATCAAGCCAAGTGGTCTTCACTAACTGAGATATATATATTAGTTCCCTGAAAAACACAGGCAAGCCCCGGTTTGCATCAAAACTTACAAGTTTTTATTTGTATTCACTTTATACGTCTAGCATTTTATTTATTGCATTAAGTATAGGTGGTATGAAGCTCCAAATGCATGTCCCAGAAAACCCTGGAGTATAATGTAGAGTAGGTTATAAATTGGTTATAACTGCTGATCTCAAATTAACAAAAGTGGATTAAAAGAAGCAAAAACTCGAGTGGGTAGTTTCCTACTCATGAAACGGGGTTAAGGGGGATCAATCGGAAGAGTTGGGAATTGATCCTCATAGTTGAGAATGGAGACCGGGCAGTGGATGGAAGGATCAAGGACGTGGTCCTGTGAACCTAGTCTATGTCTGAGCCAATTAAGGCCCGTTCTCGTGTGCAGCCCTGCAGGACAAGTTTGAGATGTGTACCGGATGCATACAGGCTATATGGGACCTAGGAAACCGATGTAACATGTTAACCCGGGTGTCGAGGCATACCTCACCGTCTGATGCCGACGCTGAAAGGATAGAGAAGTCGGCTCTATGAGGGTTTGCCGTAGAGAGACTTAATCCCAGTTGGTGGGACCGGTTCGACATTTGGGTGTCGTGTGAAAGGTTGCCACGTACAACGTCTGTGATGGTTGCTGTGTGCAACGTCGAGTACGGGCGTACGTGTCGTGTGAGCCGGGTGTTTTTGATTGCAGTCACCGTCGCTCGTGGTAGTGAGCATACTTGTACACTTAGTCGTGATGTAGTAATAAATTGGGAAACGTTTAATATGCTTCATGAGTAATCCTCATAATGGAGATGAGGAACGATCAACAATTCACTAAATTTAATTTCCACCTTGGGCTAGTAGCGTCGAGGCAAAGCATTTCTTGTTTGATTGTGGAGTCTCGACGGTAATAGCGAAAGGTCTGTATGAGTCTAGAATAGCTCACTAAAGTTACTTTCACCTCGGGCAAGCGACATCGAGATAAAGCGTTTCTTGTTTGATTGCGGAGTGTCGATGTAAATTGCGCAAGGGCTATAAAATCTGCTTAAAATCTGAAAGCAAGGACTCTCCTTTAGCTCAAGTTTATTGTTTGTGCAAACTTCTATAATCAGCCCACTATTTTCATCATGTAGAGTTTCATGACTAGGGTGACGGGTCAGTCTTGCTGAGCTTCGTGCTCACAGATACTGCATAAGTTGTTTTGCAGGTAATAACTGTACGATGCTAAGTACGGGTGTTTGATGAGACTCGGAGCTCTCCGAGTGGTGAACTCATTACAACCCCTGCCGCTGCTACTGTGATAGTGTTGCTAGTGAGAAGGTTCCGCGGGCTGGACACCTTCTCTTTTGCTTAGCATAGGTATGAGACGTGAGTTGTAATAGCCTTCGCTGTAGATTATTTTGAGAAGTATTTATAAAATCAACACTTTGTAAGCTTCCGCTTGATTTATGCAATATGATGCTTTAATATGTGTGCTGTTGGGTGCCGCATAGCACGGCACCACCCAATGCAATTCCCGGGCGAGGTGCCCCGTCCCCGTGAGTGATCGGGACGGCGGGGCCTCACAGTTTGTTCCTTATCTTCTTCTTGGTTTGGCCTGCCCGAGTCCTTAGCTCCGCAAGGAACTTAGATGTCTTCACCAATCTTGAAGTCTTGCACACACACCTTCCTCGGGTCATTGTTGTGTTAAGGGCCCAAGGGGTCTTCGGAGCTCGCCTCGTGGGGACGGGGGGGAGGTCCAAATCTGCTGGCCACGTGACGGGCCCGGAGTTCCTCTGAGGAGAGGGTGGTCCGGCCCCGCGGGACACGTGGAGCCTTCGGAGCCCACCCCTGTGGAGGGGGCGGAGTCCGGCTCTGCCGGCCACACAGCAGGCCCGGAGCTATCCTCTGAGGAGAGGGGAGCTCCGGCCCTGCCGGACACGTGGGGCCTTCGGAGCCCGCCCCTGCGGAGGGGGCGGGGTCCGGATCGTCCGGTCTTGAGTTGGAGTCGTCGGGAGCTCCGGTCTTTCCCTGCGTGGTCCCCGTAGTGGCCCCCTGGTAGGTGTGGCCAATGGTTTGGGCACACCTACCATACTCCTGCGGGGGAGCTAAAGCCGGGAGGTCCTGCACACAAGTAGAGGAAACGTAATTCTCCTCGGGCGCTCTCCCTTCCCTTTCTCATAGAAAATGCCGACTAGGGATGAGAGTGGGAAAGGATAGCTAGATGTACGGTGAGCATTCATGGAAAGTGCGGTCATAAAAATTAATGCGTAATTTAAATGAGCACAAGGGTAAGAGCGTGGCAGGACAGGTTTCATTCCATATAAATATCCAAAGGAGGAAGACAGGCTAAACATGGAGACAACGACCCGCCCCATTAAGAAGGGAAGCAAGACTCTACGCGCTTAAGATCAGAACCAGGCCAAGCTGAAACGTAGTCTTGGACCGTCCCCTGGGACTTAGCTGTTTCGAGCGCTGTTCCTGGACTCTATGGGATTTATTACAGAATGAAAAAGAACTGTCCTACTACTGCTCTAGGGATAGAATTTACGGAGGTGTTCTATGTTCCAAGGGATCGGGAGCAGATCCCCATCCTCGGTGGAGAGGCGTACGCACCCGGGGCGGCAAACTTTCGTTACTTGGAAGGGACCTTCCCAGCTGGGGGAGAGTTTGTTGCTCCCTTCGCGAGAAAGTATGCGCCGCAGTACCAGGTCGCCTTCTTGCAGCTCCCGGACACGCACGGACCTTTGGTGGTAGCGCCGGAGCGTCTGCCGGTACCGTGCATTGCGGAGTGTCGCGTGTAATCGAGCCTCGTCGATGAGGTCGATGTCTTCACGCCGGAGGTTGTCCTGCACGGCTTCGTCGTAAGCTCGGACACGGAGAGACCCCATGGTGATCTCTGGGGGAAGCACAGCTTCGGCCCCGTACACCATGAAGAAGGGTGTCTCCCTGGTGGTCCGGCTTTGGGATGTCCGGTTAGCCCACAGTGTGCTCGCAAGCTCGTCCACCCGCTTGGCACCATGTTTCTTCAAGCCGGCATAGGTGCGAGTCTTGAGGCCCCGAAGGATCTTAGCGTTGGCCCTCTCGACTTGCCCATTGCTCTTTGGGTGAGCAACGGAGGCATAGCACACCTGGATGCCAAGGTCTTCACAGTAGTCTTGGAATGCTGCGCTGGTGAACTGGGTCCCATTGTCGGTGATGATTCTGTTCGGGACCCCGAACCGGCAGACGATTGACTTGATGAACTTGACTGCAGATTGCTTGTTGATGGTGATGACGGGTGTAGCTTCTGGCAACTTGGTGAACTTGTCGATGGCGACGTAGAGGTACCGGAATCCCCCGACGGCTTTGGGGAATGGCCCTAGGATGTCCAACCCCCACACCGCGAATGGCCACGAGGGCGGGATCATCTGTACCGCCTGAGCCAGTGTGTGGATCTGTTTGGCGTGGAACTGACATGCCTTGCAGCTCTTGACCAGCTTGACGGCATCCCAAAGTGCTGTCGGCCAGTAGAAGGCATGCCGGAAGGCTTTACCGACAAGCGTGCGTGAGGAAGAGTGACTCCCACATTCGCCTCCATGGATCTCAGCGAGCAAGTCACACCCTTCCCCCTGGGTTATGCACCGCAATAGGACGTGGTTGGCGCCACGCCGGTAGAGATCCTCTTCTACCAGCGTGTATCTTTTAGCCATGGGCACGATCCGTTCAGCGGATACACGTTCATCAGGGAGGATATTGTCTTTCAAGTAGTCCCGGATCTCCTTGATTCATGCATCGGGTCTGACTTGAGCTTCTAGATCTTGAGCGCTGGGTAGCACGGAGTCCCCAGTGATGCTTACGATCCTTGGAGGCATCCATGGTAGCAGGGCCGCCGGGACTGCCAGCTTCGAGGTGCTGGTCCAGCTCCCTTCGCCCGGCTCGGCAGGCCGGGCTGTGAGCCGCAGCCACGTCCTCTCGAAGACTCCTTCGGGCATGGGGGCTCCGTTGGAGGACATCATTGAGAGGTCATCAGCCGCGGCATTGCCAGCACGTGGTACATGGCGCAGGTCCAAGGCGAGGAAGTCTTTCTCCAGCATCTGCACGTGGAGCAGATAAGCAGCTAGTTGTGGGTCATTGCAGGAGCATTCACCCTTGACTTGCTTGATGACTAGCTTGGAGTCGCCCTGTGCCAACAACTAGTTAGCGCCCAGAGACAGGGCTGTCTTCAGGCCAAAGATGAGTGCTTCATACTCTGCCATGTTGTTGGTTGCCTTGAAATTGAGACACACCAAGTACTCAAACTGCTCCCCCGATGGCATGAGAAGCAGTACGCCGGCACCGGCCCCCTGCTTTCACGAGGAGCCGTCAAAGAAGAGCATCCAGTGAGGCCCGGTGAAGACCGGAGCTCGGGGCTTTGGCTCACCATATTCGTGGCCCCTGGGTTGGTCGTTGTTGGCGTCCACTCGGTCACGAAGTCAGCCAGTGCTTGGCTCTTGACCGCGTAGCGAGGAAAGAAGTCCAGCTCAAACTCCGCCAACTCCGCTGCCCATTTAGCGACATTGCCGGTCGCGTTGGGGCTGTGAAGAATGGCCTTCAGCAGGTATGAGGTGACCACCGAGATCTGGTGGGCTTGGAAGTAGTGGCGGAGCTTCCTGGACGCCACGAGTACTGCATACAGCAGCTTGTGGACATCCAGATACCTTGTCTTGGCGTCGTGGAGGACTTCGCTGATGTAGTAGACAGACCTATGGATGGTCCGGACCCTCCCCACTGGGCCTGAGATGTCTTCCTCCATTCGCTCAGGCCGACAGGAGGTAGACGGGTCTGGGGGAGCCTCCGGGAGCTGGGACCCTGGGGCTTCTAAGCCGTCTTGGACCTCCGGGAGGTCGTCTTGTTCTCCTGGGAGGTCCCTTTGGACCTCCGAGGGGTTATCTTGGAGCTCCGGGAGGTCCCGTTGGACCTCCGGGAGGTCACCTTGGAGCTTCGGGAGGTCGTCTTGAGCCTCCGGGGTCTCCTAGTGCTTGTCTTCTGCTACCGGAGCAGGCTGCGGTGATGAGGGGTCCGGCCGCTCTGTGACGAGGACCATGCTCACCACTTCTGTTGTTGCAGCGATGTAGAGCAGCAAATGCTCTTCGGGCTCGGGGGCTACCATGATGGGTAGGGTCGTCAGGAGCTGCTTCAACTCCAGGAATGCTTCCTCTGCTTCGTCGGTCCAAGCAAAAGGACTGGATTTGCGCAGGAGCTTAAAGAAGGGAAGTGCCCGCTCTGCTAGCCTCGGTATAAACTGACTCAGCACGGCTAGGCATCCCGTGAGTTTCTGGACATCCTTGATGCGGGCGGGTGGCCGCATCAGGTCGATGGACTTGATCTTCTCTAGGTTGGCTTCAATCCCTCGGTGTGAGACCAGGAATCCTAGGAGCTTCCCAGAGGATACGCCAAACACACATTTGTCGGGGTTCAGCTTAGTGCACGTGGAGCGCAGTTTGTCAAAGACTAGAGCTATGTTATCTAACAAGGATGAGCTCTGCCTGACTTTGACAACGATGTCATCGACATACACCTCAACTAAGTCTCTTATTAGATCTCCAAAGGTTTTGTGCATAGCACGTACAAAGGTGGGGAGAGCATTCCTTAGACCACAAGGCATAGAGACATAACAATACAGGCCGTCTACTGTGATGAAAGAAGTGTGTTCTTCATCTTCTCTAGACATAGGGATTTGATGAAAGCCCGAGTAGGAATCTAGGAAGCATAGTATATCACAGCCTGATCTAGAGTCTACTATTTGATCTATTGTAGGGAGAGGGAATGGATCTTTGGGACATGCCTTATTGAGACTGGTGTAGTCGATGCACATCCGGAGATTCCCGCCGGCCTTCGGGACGACGACGGGGTTCGCCAACCACCGGGGGTGGTGGACTTCCCGTATGAAGCCAGCGTCCAGCAGCTTCATGATTTTTTCATTGATGAAGTTCTGCCGCTCAATGGACTGCTTGCAGGGCTTCTGTTGTACTGGCCAGGCGTCAGGGAAGATCTTCAGATGGTGCTCGATCACCTCCCTTGGGATCCCCGGCATCTGCAACGGTTGCCATGCAAACACGTCGACGTTGTGCTTGAGGAAGGTGATGAGCACGCCTTCCTATTTGCTGTCCAGGCCCCCGGCTACCCGGGTGGTCTGGGCAGCATCGGCGCTGACTTGGACAACCTTCAGGGGGACGTCGCCCTCGTCGAGGGGTTGCACGCGGGGTGCTGAGGTCGAGGCACGGTGGCGTGCACTCGGGTGGAGCTGGCC
This sequence comes from Neostapfia colusana, assembly GCA_030760725.1. Taxonomy (NCBI): domain Eukaryota; kingdom Viridiplantae; phylum Streptophyta; class Magnoliopsida; order Poales; family Poaceae; genus Neostapfia; species Neostapfia colusana. Next base: position 93,151,230 of record JASWHV010000001.1, read on the forward strand.
CGGTTCTGCACCGCCAGGGGCTGGTGCTCGGGCTGCTGCAAGTGCTTGGAGCATCTCCAACGCTGACACTGCAGCAGTGCGGTCTCCATGAATCTTGAGAACACCTGTTGGTGTAGGCATCTTCAAGACGAGGTAGCCGTAGTGGGCTACTGCCATGAACCGGTACAGGGCTGGCCTGCCGATGATGGCATTGAATGGAAGGTCGATCTCCGCCACGTCGAACAGAATGTACTCTGTTCGATAGTTGTCTGGTGCCCCAAAGGTCACCGGAAGGCTGATGTTGCCGTAGGGGACGACTTGTCCCGGCCTTACCCCTGAAGACGGGCTCGATGGGGTGAGTTTGGCCCTCGGGATCTGCAGCTTTCTGGAAAGCTGCGCGGCTGATGAGGTTCAGCCCAGCCCCGCCATCTACCAGAATGTGGTACATCTTCACGTTGGCGATGGTGGGCGCTACCAAGAGCGGTAGCTGGCCAGCCCCAGCCATGTTCCTAGGGCAGTCGGTGGCGTCGAAGCTGATGGGGGTTCCCATCCACTTGAGGTGCGGCGCGGCACTTGGGAGAGGAGCCACCGACGCTACTGCTCTACGCAGAGTCTTGACTGCGCTTCGGGACGAGGGGTCAGAGGACCTGCCGTAGATGACGTAGAGCGCCTTCCGGCGCTCGTCGTCGCTGGAGCTGGAGTCCTCACGGTTGTGCACCGCCTTCACGGTGCACTGAGGCTCCTGGAACTCCGTCTGGTGGTCGACGTTGTCTTGGGCGTCGACCTTCTGCTTGCCCTCCCTCTGACGGAAGGGAGGGGCGTCTGCACGCAGTTGCTTCCCCTTGCGGAAGCGCTCCGCGAGCTTCTGGATTTTCTGGCACTCAGCAGCAGTGTGGCTGCTGGTGTTGTGCACGGGGCACAGCTCGCCGTGGTCACCGCTAGGGGCTGGTGACTGTCGCGTCATTTTGTCGGGGCGTGGCCTCCGAGCTCCGGTGGGTGCTGCAGCTGCAGCAACTGGAGCTTCGGCCGGCAGCATGATCTTGCCGCCGGCCTTCTTGACCTTCCTGCCGCTCCCATGGGGAGCAGCACTTGGTCTGGGCTGTTCTCCTGCTTCGGAGACTGGCTGTAAGTGCCAGTTGCGCCTTTCTGCTGCCCTGGCGCACTTGTCCGCCAGGCTGAAGAGCTCTGAGACGTCGCACACTTATCTGGTCACGAGCTTCTCGAGCATCTTCTTGTCCCTTACACCCTGTCGGAACACCACCATCACAGAAGCATTCTGGATGTGGGGGATGGTGTTCCGCACCTGGGAGAACCGCTGGATGAAGGAGCGCAGCGACTCTCCAGGTTGTTGTTGGATGGCATGGAGGTCAAGCTCCGTGCCAGGCCGGGTGTAGGAGCTGCCGAAGTTTGCAGTAAACTGCCGGCAGAGCTCTCCCCAGGAGGTTATGGAACCCTGGGGGAGATTCATGAGCCAAGACCGTGCTGGACCGATCAAGGCGACGGGGAAGTAGTTGGCCATGACGGCCTCGTCCCCTCCTGCAGCAAGGATGGCGGTGGAGTAGATCTGGAGGAACTCCGCCGGGTTGACGCTGCCGTCGTATTTCTCTGGCAGGTGCGGCCGGAACTTGCGCAGCCACTTCGCGAAGCTAAGGTGTGGCGCCAGGGCCGCACATCCTGCTCCTGTTGCTGCAGGTGTTGGTGCCGCGAATGCTTGGTCCGCTGTTGGCACCATGTACCCCGTCATGGGCAAAGGTGCGCCATAAATCGGGGGCGCCATTTGCAGGGCATATGGCTGAGGCATATGTTACGTGGCGTATTCCTGGGTCAGAGATCGCGTAGCGAACGTCTGCGGCCCAGGCTGGGTCGAGGCAGTCGACATGCTGTCGCCAGCCTCTTGGATGCGACGCCTTTCTCACCGTCGCTCGATGACCACACGGGCGTCTTTGCCCAGGTGACGTCGTTCCAGCTCCGACCTCTGGTCTGCCGATGGGAGCCTGGTGGAGCGAGAATCTGCCATCTGCCCGTCATCCGCTGGCGTGCGCGACAGCGACACGGACGGTTGACTGGGACGTCATCCCCGCCAAAGCTGAGGGTTGGCGGCGGCGACGACAATACGGTCTACGTCGCGAATCCACTGCTGGGTCGCTGTCTGAGACGCGTCCCCAGCAGGTGGATTGCGTAGAAGCGCTCGTGCTGCAGCTAGTGCACTCCCATGGGAGACACTCAGCGCTGCAGCAGACCTTGGGCTTGCTGGAGTCTGCGCTGCCGGAGTCGGCTGCTGGCTTCCAGCTTGCCCCGACACACTCCGTCCCGAGTGTGTCGAAACGTAGTCCCCGCTGGTCACTGTTTGTCAGAAACTGTAACACCCCAAAATCTGCTAAAGAGGTGAATTTAAATTTTTTTGGATGTATTGCATGTGGTGCAGAAATTCAAATTCAAACTGGAATTCAAATTCAAATCAAAACAGAAAAGAAAAGGAAAAAGAAAACCCCAACCGGCCAGTGGGCCGAAACACGCCAGCCGGCCCACTATCTCCCCGATACAGCCCAAACCCGCGCCCCTCTCTTCCTCTCACTGACACGCGGGGCCCGCGTGTCATCCCTTACCTCCCGCGCGCCCAACTGACCGGGACTTTTCTCTCGCACCCGAATCCAAACCACCTCCGGAAACCCGCGCCCCCAGCCCGATCTTCGGCCCCGGACGCTGCTATTTAACCAAACCGATCTTCCGCCGCCTCTCCTCGTGAGATTCCCGCAAAGAAACTCGCCAAATTCCCCAGCGCGCTCCACTTTTCTCTCCAGTGAGAACCGAAGCTTCGATCATGGTTTTCTTTCGATCCTTGCTCGGGTTTTCTGATCTGACGCGCCGATCATGTTCCACCCCCTCCGGGGAGTCACGCAGGTGAAGAAAACCTGGTGTTTTGCACTCTAGAGGCAGCTCCAGCGAGCACCGCCGCGATTTCATCTCGGACCTCGCCGCCGACCACCTTCCAGGGCCTCCGAGATCAAGAAAAACCCCGAGGTGAGATTCAGGTTTTAGGAAGTATAGACGAAAACCCGAAGATTTCCGGTGAGATCGCCGCCTCCCGCCGCCGCGCGCCGCCGGGCAGCGCCGCTCGCGCACGGCCCGGGCAACGTGGCCCCTTGAGGGCCGTTAATTTTAAATCGCACGGTAGAAATAAAACCCGCGCGTACCAGTTCGGCGATCTAATCTGAGCCGTCTATTTTTAATCGGACGGTCCACATCAGCCCCGCATTATAAAGGCCGGGATTCTTACGCGCTACCCCCTGAGGATCTCAGAAAACACGAGCTAGCCCCGGAAACTTCTGATCTAGCCCCTGGAACTTCAGAAATTCGTGTGAATTCATTTAAAAATCAGTTTTAGCCCCTGGACTTAATAAAAATTAGAAAAACCCCTCTGTTCTGTGTAGTTAGACCCCTGGAAATTTATGAAATAATAAATTAGACCCTGCAATAGTGTGGATTTACCTTTTTGACCCTATATGATAGTAAATTCAGAATTTTGAATATGTGACTAGGATTTAAATTTAAAAGGTAAGGCAAACACATGTACAAATTCAAAATTTAAACTCTCCTAGCACTTGGAAAACTTTAGAATGAGTTGAAAATAGATTTTTAGGCTTAAATGAATCTGTCTAATTGTTGTTCATATTTATTAGTTATAGAAACACATTTTAGGCTAGGAAATAATTCTGGAAACTGATAAAATAAATTTAAATTAGTTCACATCAGAGGAGAAGTTCAAAAATATATTATTTAATATTTTAGATCAGAACCTATTCTGTTTAGATGACATGTTCTACTATTTAATATTAAAACTCACTTTTAGGCATAGAAAATAAATCTGAAAAATATAGGAAAATAGGTATGCATAATTAGAAAATGATAAATGAAGTCTCCAAATCCAAAAACTTCAGTTTAGGATTTGGTAGAAGATCTGAAAACCTATTTGGAGTAGGAAAATACCTTTTATACAAACTTTGTGGCTAAGAAGTGTAATAATTAAATATAAAGAATTTGTTCAAATTGGAACTTCATATATAGTGTGCAAATAGAAATCTGAACATAGAAGATAGAAATAATATACATATGTTTAAAGGTGAATGTAGACCAAAAATCAACACATGTAGAGTAACCACAACACTTAGAAATGTGAATGACTTTCATAGGTATGTATGTGTGGTTTGTATGAAGTGAAAGTGTGAACTATGTCTTATGGATTGTTGTTTTCTTTTGCTATGTGTGTTGGAATGAGTAGAACCTGCCCCAGAGCAAGTTCTTCCCTTCGAAGACCAAGACTTTCCATTCCCAGAGCAGCAGGAAGAAGGCAAGTGTCCTTGACCACTTTGATCCTATACTAGGATGTGTAGATAGCATTATTTGCATTGTCAATTGAAATATGAAACCCATGCTAGGAAGTTTCCCTAGAATTGCATTATCTTGTTTCCTTGTAGCTTGGGTTGGGATTTATTTTACTATGTCCTTCATTCATATTACTTATGCTTAGCCATGCTTAGAATGGAATAAGTGGGATATGTGATCATCAACTTATTTACTTTAGTCTTGAATGAGATATTATGAGCTATGTAGAGGTAGGGATCGAGGCAAGTTGGATGATTTGGTTGGTGCTGGGTGCACGAGACTCTGGTTTGTGTTTAGTACTTGCCTTGATCCTAAGGACCGGTTCATGGAGCATGTAACCTAGCTTTACCGTTCCAACCACATGCTGAGATGGGGCAGCTTGGCCAATTAATTAAGTGTATCCCCGGCGTAGTATGGGTGTTTTGGATGGTGCGGGGAATAGGTGTCAGCTGGACTACCATATGAACCGCAAGGCTCAAGAGGGGGCCACTGCAACGGGGTTGGAGCCTCTTGTATGCTGTTAGGGGTGAAACCTCAGTGGGCCCACGCTCGTCGGGAATCCCTTTGTAAAGGCTTCGTAGTGATCTCCTGGCTACACACCTGGCTTCGTAGTGATCTCCTGGCTTCGTAGTGATATTCACTCGGTTGTTCCTCGGAGAAACCGGGTGTGACAGAAACGTGGGCGAGGAGAGCTTGCCGCTGAAGGAAGCTTCATCATCTTCGTCGGCTAAAATCGTCGCGCAAGGGAAGAGCCCCCTACCTGGTGCGCCAAATGTCAAACTATTCCGTCGACACTTCCCCCGGGCCTGCACTGGGCAGCCCGCGGAGGTTCTTTTTCGGAGGGGCTAGTCACTCACGGAGAGCATATGTGTTAGGGATGATGGAAGGAGAAGGTTGACACAGAGATTTTTTATGTGGTTCAGGCCACCGGAGCGTAAAACCCTACGTCCACGGTGAGCAGAGGTGCTCGTTGTATTGCTTGGTGCTCAGAACCGGGGTTCCGAGCTTGAGCATGAGCTGAGTGCTAAAATGCTAAGTCAGGGTGATGAGCCAAAATGCCGAACCCCTTGCAACGTCGCCTACCCGAGCCTTTTATAGTCCAAGGCTCGGGCGTCTTACAAGGTGGGCCCGGGACCCGACAGGTTGTCCCGAATAGATTGCCTACCATCTACCGTATCCTGCAGTTTCGCCGTTAGTTGTCTTTTGCGAGGCCTTATGAGTATTCATCTTGCCGCCCTGCCCACGCCGCAAGCTAGGAGTAGTGGTTGATGACGGCAGGGGTGGTAGGGGATGTCTTGTCGCTGTGTTTATTGGTGTAGAACCTCTGACGCGGCGTGCTAGTCTTCACTGCGATGCGACTGGGCACAACGGCTCCTGACAGCGGCGTGCTCCGCGTCTCCGTGCCTTGGGAAGGCGCGGGTCTTGAATACCTTGTACGGACAAGGTATGGCATGCCTTTACTCTCGCTGCCTACCGCGCGGGGGCAGGTAGCGCTGTTCTGCTGGCCACGTGGCGGACCCAGAGCTCTCCTCTGAGGAGCGGGAGGTCCGGCCCCACTGGACACGTGGAGCCTTCGGAGCTCTCCCCGCGGAGGGGGGAGGTCTGGCTCTGCTGGCCACGTGGCAGGCCCGGAGCCCTCCTCTGAGGAGAGGGAGGCCTGGCCCCGCTCACGTGGAGCCTTCGGAGCTCTCCCCGTGGAGGGGGGAGGTCCGGCTCTTATGGCCACGTGGCGGCCCCAGAGCTCTCCTCTGAGGAGAGGGAGGTCCGGTCCCGCTGGTCACGTGGAGCCTTCGAAGCTCTCCCCGTGGAGGGGGGAGGTCCGGCTCTGTTGGCCAAGTGGCGGGCCTGGAGCTCTTCTCTGAGGAGAGGGAGGTCCGGCCCCGTGGGACACGTGGCGCCCTCGGAGCTCTCCCCGTGGAGAGGGGCGAGGTCCTTAGGCAGTTTCCCCTGTGCGCGGGGGTACCCCATATTGAGGATACCTTCAGAGACCTACCTTACATCCTTCGGGTCCTTCCTCCTAACAATGGCAGCAAAACAGATCATCAGGTCTCCTCCGGCGATCGTGTCGGGCTCGTCGGCGGTCTCACCGGTGGTTGAACTCCGGCGAAGGGGGTTAACTCGGCGAGTTTGGGGCCTTTAAGTTGTCGGCTTAGGACGATGTTACGACCAAGGGTGTTTCGGGTTCTATTTATAACCAGGAAAATAAGAGTCCTATTCCGATTGGATTTCAAATAAGAGTCCTATTTGATTTGTGTTTGGATCTTAACAACTTATCTTCAATAGATTTGGTGCGGTATCAATCGTAGAAGAAATCGTGTCGATTTCTTCTGTATTTGGCGCTCACGCACAGGGAAAAACCGCTTAAGGACCTCGTCCTTCTGCAGAGATAAGCTCCGAAGGCTCCACGTTGATAGGCGGATGAGTCCCGATCTTCCGAGAGGTAGGGTAAACTTGATTGGGTGGAGATCTCGATGTTGATGATCCAAGGCTCCGAACGAATGAAACCCCACAATCACTACACCACTGCTCCGTTGGTTATCACCCGTGTCACACGAATGACCTCGCCACGAAGGCTTATCCCTGCAAGCGCAATCAAGAACACAAGCAAGAACAGAGAAGTTGCAATCAAAACTGAATTGATCACGAATTTGGGGTCTCACAACCGATGATCGGCGAACTGTTCAATAACAGATTGTAACTAAGCAAAACCCAGCTGTTTGTGACGGCGGCTAGGGGGTATAAAGGAGGTGGAGAACGACCAGGGGGGTGCTGGGGTCGTGACCTAACCCTAAGACACGTACATAATGGACTTGGACTCGATATAAGACCCAATGGCCCAACTAGGTGATGCAACACCCTGACAGACTCTAAACTTTATATTGTTTCAAAGTTGTCCGTCGACTCTGAGTGAATTTTGACGTGGGGCCAATCCATTGGAAAGTTTATCCTCTCAGCTTTCCATGCATATGTAGAACGTCAAAAACGGAGTCCGTATGCCTCTTGTGCATCCATTTTATGGTGGACTGCTCCTGGGCCCGAGTTGGACTCGAGTTTGATTTGGGCTCGGTCTCTAACTTCTTGTTGGTGTATTTTGTGGCCCTCCACGCCTCCAAACCCCTCTCCATGTATCTCCATGTCCTCTACATGGTTCGTAATCATAATTAATCCATTAGGTAACAACATACTCTCAAAATTCACATATAAAGAATTGTTCAGGAACGAGCTCACCTCTAAATTCAATTTTCGTGCTCGAGCTCTAGTAATTGGACCTTGCATGTCTACCATGTGAGTGTTGTGTATATCTGCAGAAGTGATGTCCACATCATCCTCCCCCTCTTGCATTGGAGTCGTCCTCGACTCAAGCTCATCTTCTTCTCCCATGTATGGCTTCAAATCTGAAATGTTAAATGTGGGACTAACCCCAAACTCGGGAGGCAACTCAAGTTTATATGCATTGTCATTTATCTTCTTAAGAACCTTAAAAGGTCCAGCAGCACGTGGCATGAGTTTGGACTTTCTCAAATCCGGGAACCTATCTTTTATCAAATGAACCCACACCAAATCACCGGGTTCCAATTTTACCTCCTTCCTACCTTTACTAGCAGCAATGCGATACTTTTCATTCATTTTTTCAATTTGTAACTTAGTAGTTTCGTGCAACTTAAGAATAAATTCAGAACGTTGTGTAGCATCTATGTTCACAACTTCAGTGTGTGGTAAAGGTAGCAAATCAATTGGAGCACGAGGATTGAAACCATACACTACCATAAACAGACTTAACTTGGTTGTGGAGTGAATAGACCTGTTATAAGCAAACTTAATATGTGGCAAACACTCCTCCCACAACCTCAAATTGTCTTTCAAAACAGCCCGCAACATAGTAGATAAGGTACGATTAACTACCTCCGTTTGCCCATCAGTTTGTGGATGACAAGTAGTAGAAAACAGCAACTTTGTTCCCAATTTATACCATAAAGTTCTCCAAAAGTGACTCAAAAACTTAGCATCCCTATCAGAAACAATAGTATTGGGAACACCATGCAAACGCACAACCTCATTAAAGAACAAATCAGCAACATGTGAAGCATTATCGGTCTTGTGGCAGGGTATAAAATGAGCCATTTTAGAGAAACGATCAACAACCACAAAGACACTATCCCTCCTCCTCTTTGTTCTAGGAAATCCTAAAACAAAGTCAATAGAAATATCCTCCCAAGGTGCACTAGGAACCGGAAGAGGCATATAAAGACCATGTGGGTTAAGTCGAGACTTAGCTTTGTTGCATGTCGTGCAACGTGAAACGTAGCGCTCCACATCATGCCTCATTCGTGGCCAAAAGAAGTGAGCGACCAGCACATCCTCTGTATTTTTAACACCAAAATGTCCCATCAAACCACCTCCATGCGCTTGCTGCAACAACAAAAGACGAACGGAGCTAGCTGGAACACACAACTTGTTAGCACGGTAGAGAAGGCCTTCACGCAGCAGGAATTTTTGCCACGTTCTTCCCTCTCTACAATTTTCAAAGGCATCTTTAAAGTCCAAATCAGTAGCATATAACCTCTTTATGGTTTCCAAACCAAAGATTTTATGAGAAAGTTGGGATAGTATGGTATAACGTCTAGATAAAGCATCGGCAATCACATTGTCTTTCCCTTTCTTATGTTTAATGATGTAAGGAAATGATTCTATGAACTCAATCCATTTAGCATGACGTTTGTTCAGATTAGCTTGTCCTTTAAGATACTTCAAAGACTCATGATCTGAATGTATGACAAATTCTTTAGACCATAGGTAATGTTGCCAAGTTTGCAAGACACGCACTAAAGCATAAAGTTCTTTGTCATATGTAGAATAATTCAGCGAAGGCCCATGCAATTTTTCACTAAAGAAGGCAACAGGTTTACCTCCTTGAATTAGCACTCCTCCAATGCCCATGCCGCTCGCATCACATTCAAGCTCGAAGGTCTTCGCAAAATCAGGAAGCTGCAGCAATGGTGGTTTTGTGAGCTTCGACTTGAGAACATCAAAAGCTTGTTGTTGTGCTGGTCCCCATCGAAACGGCACTCCATGCTTTGTCAACTCATGGAGAGGTGCCGCAATGGTGCTGAAATCCCACATGAAACGCCGGTAGAAACCTGCGAGACCAAGAAAACTCCGAACCTGTGTGGCCGTAGTCGGAAGTGGCCAGGTCGTGATGGCAACAATCTTTGCCTTGTATTCCTCAATGCCCTGCGAAGTAACAACATACCCAAGAGAAGACACACGATCGGTGCAAAAGGTGCACTTCTCAAGGTTACCATATAAACGTGCATCGGGCAAGACATTAAAAACATCACGCAAATGTTCAAGATGCACATCATATGACTTGCTGTAAATAAGGATATCATCAAAGTAAACCACCACAAATTTACCAATGAAAGCACGTAAAACCTCATTCATCAACCTCATGAAAGTGCTGGGCGCATTAGTTAAACCAAATGGCATGACTAACCATTCATAAAGTCCGAATTTAGTTTTAAAAGCAGTTTTCCATTCATCACCTAAAGACATACGAATCTGATTATACCCACTACACAAATCAATCTTGGAGAAAATAACAGAACCACTCAACTCATCAAGCATGTCATCCAATGTAGGAATAGGATAGCGATAATGAATGGTAATGTTATTGATGGCTCTACAATCAACACACATGCGCCAAGTGCCATCTTTTTTTGGAACCAAAAGAACAGGAACAGAACAAGGACTAAGACTCTCACAAATGTACCCGCGGTCCAGAAGATCTTGGACTTGTCGCTGAATTTCCTTAGTCTCGTCGGGGTTGGTCCTGTAGGCAGCACGGTTTGGCAAGCTCGCCCCTGTAACCAAATCAATCTTGTGCTCAATGCCTCGCACAGGTGGTAATCTGGGGGGGTATCTCTGATGGAAAAACATCCATATATTCCTGCAAAAGGTTATCAACAGCAGGTGGCAAGACAATGGACGTATCCTCAACGGAATATAAAGCATGTTTGCACACTAAAGCATAGCAAGTTCCATTAGAGTCATATAAATCATCAAGATCAGATTTAGTTGCAAGGAAAATAGGATTTTTCAACTTAATAGGTTGCTGAATTTCAGAATTGAAAACACCCTTTTGCTTAGCATTATTCCTTTTCTCTTGCTCAAATTGTACAATTTCAGTGGGACTCATAGGAAGCAACACAATTTTCTTGCCCTTATGCATGAGAGTATACTTATTAGATCGACCATGGTGAATAGCATCAGTATCAAACTCCCAAGGACGTCCCAACAAAAAAGAACAAGCATCCATAGGTACCACATCAAAATCAGCAAAATCATGATAAGAACCAATGGAAAAATGTATCCTTGCTGTTTGTGTTACCTTAACCTTACCATTGTTGTTAAACCATTGAATGTGATAAGGGTGGGGATGCTCCCGTGTGGTCAAGCCAAGCTTCTTGACCACCTCAACATTTACCAAATTGTTGCAGCTACCACCATCAATGATGGTATGTACACGGCAGTCCTTGACGACGAGAAACATGTTGAAAAGGTTGTGAAGTTGGTGGTTGTCGTCCGCTCGATCTGTGGCACTCAAAGCTCGCTGCACAATCAAAGTCTTATAGTCGTTTGTCGCAGATGTACCAAGAACCTCCTCAGCACCATCATCCGAACCTGAAATGTTAGTTGCAATAATATTTTCATCTTCAATATCAGAAGCACTAACATACCCACCATCAGCAGTGGCAATGATCGCCCGTTTGCTGGGGCAATCTCGTTGCATATGGCCAAGTCCCTGGCAGCGGTGGCACTTGATGTCGGAACTGCGACTTGTCGAAGTGTTGGGTGCAGCCGCCTTTGCTGCAACACCTGGAGGCATCTGGGACTTGCTGTTATCTTGTCCCCGTGATGTAGAAGGTGCGATGGTGCTGCGTACAACACCCGTGGAGGGTGGTGTAGAAGCACGTACGCTCGAGGAGGGCGCTGCTTTGGATGGCACCGAAAATTGTCGTGGCGTGAAGGTGTTGTTCCGCCGCTGCTGTTGGCGACCATGCACTTCTTTTTCTGCTAACATAGCAAGTTGAAATAAACGTTCAATAGAATGATATTCCTTGTAGTCAACTATGTCCTGGATCTCACGCCGCAAGCCCCCATAAAACCTAACAATTTGGTCTTCCTGATCCTCAACTACCCCACAACGAAGCATACCTTTCTGCAACTCTTGGTAGTACTCTTGGACAGTCATGTCACCCTGATCAAAGCGTTGCAATTTCTTAAGAACATCACGTCTATATGAAGGAGGAACAAACCTAGCGTGCATCTCTTCTTTTAACGCAGCCCATGTCTGTGGTGCATTACGTGTATTGACAAGTTCATTCCACCAAATTATAGCAAAATCTTTAAACTCACTAGTGGCTTGTCTAACTCTATGTCGCTCAGGAACAAGATGAGAGCTAAATTTTTGTTCTACCGTTATCTCCCAATCCAAGTAAGTCTCAGCATCATAAGATCCATAAAATGTTGGAATAGAAAACTTAATCTTAGCATAAGGATCATTATCTTGTTCAGGAGCATGAGGACGAGGTCTACCTCCCATACCTTGATGATTTCGTCGAGGGCGACGGCGCTGCTGTGCATCAACCTCATCGTTATTGAAGTCATCATCTGTGTCGTAGTGAGCATGTGCATCACCATCAAGGATGATAGAGGGTGTAGCTTGATGGGGAAGACGAGTCTCCATCTCGTCCAACCGTGTGGTTAGACCAGCAACACTTGTATGGAGCCTCTGAAAGGTGGCTGTTGTAGTGGTCTGGTAATTGTTGAAAGCTTCGGTCATTGCCCGCATCATGTCCTTTAGTTCCATATGGGATACACACTCATCATCATCCAGAGGTGTAGAACCAGAGGTCTTATCCATAGGCTTCTTTCCTGTCATTGTTAGTAAACAGAAACAAAGACAAAAAGATCGTGAAGAACCCTATTACTACGCTCTCCGAAGTGGGTGGAAAATCGATCAGTAAGATGCGTCTTACTCTGCTCTTACAAGTTCCTTACCAGCACTGCAGGTGGCCAACGGTGACCGGTGTGAAGCAAGCAGAGAGTGGGTGTGATTGCAAAGGTTACCTGTTCTGCTCGAGAGAAGGTGGAGCTTGGAAGGCCCAAATGCAGTATATGTATGTGGCACACAAGTTAGTAACAGATAGCAATGCTGAATAAGTGTCCAAAGAATTTCACCTAGTTGCTGGCCTAAGAATGTATTAGAACAGTTGTGGCAACAAGCAAGGGCAAGGATGAATGATGATGAACAACAAGGATAAGATCAGCAAGTATCCAGCACTCACACAGAAATAGCACAACTAGAAAACCCCTTAGCCTCCTGTTTTTGTCTTGAAGCACTAGTAGAAATCAAAATCTTTTTTCTCTTTTTTTTTTGATATTTTTTTCTCAACCAGGGGCACAAGAATAGAAACAGCACCAAGTATTAGCTCAAACCGATGAAAGATGAGATCGGCACAAATTCAGGAGCGATTGGAAAAACTGGTGCTGTAACTTCGGAGTTCGAAACGAGGGCCTTCTAAACTTTTTTGTAATTTTTTTTGAAAACACTGTATGTGGACTTTTTCGAGACCTTTCTGGGAAAAAAAATGCGCCTCAATCGGAGTTACGAGCGAAAAGTTATGCCCGTTTTAAGGAGGATACCCCGAATCAGGTTTTGGTGGTGGTGGAAACTGAACAGAAACGAATCGGTGGATGGAATTTTTTTGTAGATTGATTTTTTGTAGATGGCAGCGGATGGAAGAAACAAAACTGAACCAAAACAAATCTAAACCAGCAACCAGACTCAACCTAGAACACGAACTCAGAACTACGGACTCCGAAACTAAATTGTGCAAAAGGTTGAGCGGGGGTTGTAGGTCAGGGAAACTAAATTTTTTTGTGGCTTTTTGTGGACGATAGGACTGAAACAAAATAAATCTAAAGGGCACACAAGTATTCCTCATGGTGAACCTGGAAATCTGATACCAATTGATAGGAGGATGAGTTCCGATCTTCCGAGAGGTAAGGTAAACTTGATTGGGTGGAGATCTCGACGTTGATGATCCAAGACTCCGAACGAACGAAACCCCGCAATCACTACACCACTGCTCAGTTGGTTATCACCCGTGTCACACAAATGACCTCGCCACGAGGGCTTATCCCTGCAAGCGCAATCAAGAACACAAGCAAGAACAGAGAAGTTGCAATCAAAACTGAATTGATCACGAATTTGGGGTCTCACAACCGATGATCGGCTAACTGTTCAATGACAGATTGTAACTAAGCAAAACCCAGCTGTTTGTGACGGTGGCTAGGGGGTATAAAGGAGGTGGAGGATGACCACGGGGGTGCTGGGGTCGTGACCTAACCCTAAGACACGTACATAATGGACTTGGACTCGATACAAGGCCCAATGGCCCAACTAGGTGATGCAACACCCTGACAGACTCTAAACTTTATATTGTTCCGAAGTTTCCTGTCGACTCCGAGTGAATTCTGACGTGGGACCAATTCCATTGGAAAGTTTATCCTCTCAGCTTTTCGTGCATATGTAGAACGTCAAAAACGGGGTCCGTATGCCTCTTGTGCATCCATTTTAAGGTTGACTGCTCCTGGGCCCGAGTTGGACTCGAGTTTGAGTTGAGCTCGGTCTCTAACTTCTTGTTGGTGTATTTTCTGGCCCTCCACGCCTCCAAACCCCTCTCCATGTATCTCCATGTCCTCTCCATGGTTCCTAATCATAATTAATCCATTAGGTAGCAACATACTCTCAAAATTCACATATAAAGAATTGTTCAGGAACGAGCTCACCTCTAAATTCAATTTTCGTGCTCGAGCTCTAGTAATTGGACCTTGCAAGTCTACCATGTGAGTGTTGTGTATATCTTCAGGAGTGATGTCCACATCACACGTGTCCAGCGGGGGCCTGGGCTTCCCTTTTCCTCAGGGACGAGCTCTGGTTGCGCCACGTGTCAGACGGGCAGGACCTCCCTCTTCCTCAGAGGCGAGCTCCGCGTGCGCCACGTGTCTGGTGGGTCGGGACCTCCCCTCTTTCCAGAGACGAGCTCCGCGTATGCCACGTGTCAGTACCGGACCTCCCCTCTCTTCGGAGGTGGGCTCCGGAAGTGCCACGTGTCCTAGCAGCGCCGGATCTCCTTTTTGCTGAGAGATGAGCTCCGAGGTCGACACGTGTCCAACTGCGTTGGACCCCTCTTCTCGCTGGTGGGTCGGGACCTCCCCTCTTTCTAGAGACGAGCTCCGCGTACGCCACGTGTGTGCCGGACCTCCCATCTCTTCGGAGGTGAGCTTCGGGAGTGCCACGTTAGTGCCGGATCTCCCCTATCTTCGGAGGTGGGCTTCGGAAGTGCCACGTGTCCTAGCAGCGCCGGATGTCCTTTCTTCTCAGAGATGAGCTCCAAGGTCGACACGTTTCCAACTGCGTCAGACCTCTCTTCTCCTCGGAGGTAAGCTCTGAGAACAACACGTGTCAAGCAGTGTCGGACCTCCCGGAGGTGAGCTCCGAGGATGACACGTGTCCATCGGGACCTTCTCCTCGGAGGTGAGCTCCGAGGATGACACGTGTTCAGTAGTGTCGGACCTCTCGGTGGTGAGCTCCCAGAGTGAAACATGTCAAACAGGGCCGGACCTCTCGGAGACGAGCTCCGAGAGCGACACGTGTCCCGTGGGTTGGACCTCCCGCTTCTCCGTAGTGACTAGCTCCGAAGGCAACACGTGTCCTGCGGCGCTGGCCTCGCTCCTCCGCAGAGGCCAGCTCCGGGGGCAACACGTGTCCCACGGGGTCGGACCTCGCCCCTTCCGCACAGGCAAACTCCGAGCCTGCCATGTGGCCAGTTAGCGGTGGACCTCTCCCCCTCCGCGGGGATAAGCTCCGAAGGCGCCACATGGCCAGCGGGCCGCGGGAAGTGTCTACGGCGCTCCTCGGCGAACTGGATTTGGCTCTTTTTAGCTATCTTTCTGATTCTTTCTCTGTTTCCTCTTCTTTAAAAATGTTTTTTCTACATGAATTCTGTATATATGCATGAATTACAAAATTAAGGGTGTTACAGCGTGCGCCTTGAAACATGGGCGTAGTTGGGATAGGAGCTTGTCGTATGCTGAATTCTCATACAATAACAGCTATCAAGCCAGCTTGAAGATGTCACCTTTCGAAGCATTGTATGGTAGACGGTGTAGAACGCTGCTGTTCTTTAACGAGATCGGAGAGAGCCAAGTGTTTGGACCCGAAGTGCTGCAGGACGCTGAAAAGCAAGTCCAAACGATACGAGAAAAATTGAAGGCTTCTCAGTCACAACAAAAAGGTTATGCGGACAATAGGCGAAGAAGATTGGCCTTCAAAGTAGGAGACTTCGTGTACCTTAAGGTATCGCCTATCCGAGGCCAACGACGGTTCAACGTCAAGGGCAAATTAGCACCTCGCTACATCAGGCTATTTAAGATTTTGGGCAAGCGAGGAGAAGTAGCCTATCAACTAGAGCTGCCAACGCACCTCTCCGACGTACACGACGTGTTTCACGTATCCCAACTCAATAAGTGATGAAGAGTACTGGAAGAACATGTACCGATGGATGAGCTTGAGCTTCAAGAGAATCTAACCTATGTGGAGCACCCCGTCCAAATTTTGGACGTGAAGGAAAGGGTCACAGGAACAAAGTGATCCATTGGTGCAAGGTACAGTGGAGCCATCACACGGAAGCCGAAACCACATGGGAGCATGAGGAAGACCTCAAGGCAGAATTCCCTCACCTATTCTCTACTCTATCGACTCTCGAAGGTGAGATTCAGTATACATGTGGCGCCTTCGGAGCTCACCCCTGCAGAAGGGATGAGGTCCGGCCCCGTGGGACACGTGGTGCCTTCGGAGCTCACCCCTGAGGAGAGGGGAGGTCCGGCCCCGATGAACACGTGTCACCCACAGAGCTCACCTCTGAGGAGAAGGGAGACCCGGCTCTGCTGGACACGTGTCGCACTCGGAGCTCACCTCTGAGGAGAAGGGAGGTCCGGCCCAGCTTGACACTTGGTGCCCTCGGGGCTCGCCTCTGAGGAGAAGGGAGGCCAGGCCCCGCTGGATGCGTGGTGTCCTCGGAGCTTGCCCCGGCGGAGGGGGCGAGGCCCGGCTCTACTGGCCGTATGGCAGGCCCGGAGCTCGCCTCTTTGGAGAGGGCGAGGACCGGCTCTACTGGCCGCGTGGCAGGCCCGGAGCTCGCCACTGAGGAGAGGGGAGGCCCGGCCCCTGCCGGACACGTGGCACCTCCGGAGCTCACCCACTGCGGAGATGCGAGGTCCTTAGGCGGTTTTTCTCTTGTGCGCCGGAGTACCCGGTACTGAGGGTACCGACACAATTTCTTCCGCATTTCTGCCACACCAAATCAATTGGAGATAAGTTTGTTAAGATCCAAAACGAATTGAATAGGACTCTTATTTGAGCTCCAATCGGAGTAGGACTCCTCTTTTTCCCCTTATAAATAGAACCTAAAACCCCCTTGGCCGTAACCCCTTTTTTTCACCCTCCCGAGTCGATGACTTGGAGGTTCTATCCCCCAACCCGCCGAGTTGGACACACCCCCCCCTCGCCGGAGTTCAGTCGCCGGTGAGCCCGCCGACAAGCCCTGTCACGCCTCATCGTCGCCAGAAAAGAACCGACGATCATAAGGGAAGTAAGGTAGGTCTTCATTACCCAACTTACGATGTCGTCACTGTTTCTACGCATCCGTTTTCTTCATCCCCCTTCGAGCAGAAACTTTTACGTGTGGACAGATCGTGTTTTGATTGGTTTTAGACGGTGGAATTGATCTAGATCTTGAGTCAAGATCATCACCACGTCCACACTTGATCCCTATACCCTTGTTCATCATAAAACCCCATGAAAGCCATTAAAACATACAAGAACACGTACAAACTGGTTTAATAAAACAGCACCATAGGATTTGCATTAGTCTACACCATTGCATCTTGAGTAGAGTTGTGCATGATGTTTGATTGCTGTAAATTTTGTATGTGTGTGGTCGTAAGTATAAGGGCAAGCTCAGGGAGCCATCTACGAAAAACTACAGCACCAAGACTTTGAGACGCTTGAGCAACAAGAGCCACAAGAGCAAGGCAATTGCCCCTTGACCATATTGATCCCATGTTTTGAAACTGTTTTGTTTGCGAAAACTCGTATGCTTGAGTCAACTTGATGGGACACCCTTTTATAGGAGTTTACTAGTTTTGTTAACCATCCTTGTCACCGGGAAAGTTGATGAGTCGGGTATGGTCGTTTTTTTCTTTTTTTGCTTCGCTTAATCCACGGGATACGGGAAGCTGAATTAAAACATG
Organism: Neostapfia colusana; assembly: GCA_030760725.1. NCBI lineage: Eukaryota > Viridiplantae > Streptophyta > Magnoliopsida > Poales > Poaceae > Neostapfia > Neostapfia colusana. Next base: position 93,168,972 of record JASWHV010000001.1, read on the forward strand.
GTTAGCTACTGCACTCATATGAATAATGATAATGAGAACTTGATGATGATAATGAGCATGGAATCGGAGGAGATATATGTAAAAGTCCCAAAATGTGTATGAATAAAAACAAAGGTTTGAGTTCATATGTGTGGCGAAGACATGAAAAATGGGACTTGCTAAAACTTTTCTTCATGCAAAGTAATACATGGATGACCATCTAAAATGAGGCTCACCTTTTTATTTTTAAAAGTGTTGAACCAATAAGGAGTTAAATACCTCTTGCATGTAAGTTTGAAAATCTGATTTGAGAATTCAAAGTTCACACATATGGTGGCAAAAGACTTTGAATAAACATGAAGCCACATAGTTGGAAATATATGGAAAAGTTTGATCACAAACTTTTCATTTGTAGGGTTTGCTCAAAAAGGAGTTTAAGAGAAGCATTTGCAAATTCTAGCCAAATTCAAATTTGTCATACAAATTCAAACTGAATTTGAAGAGTTCAAATTCTAGCCACCTCTTTTTAAACTTAGAATTCTTGGAATTGAGAGGATCAGCTTGAGAAGATATTTGGGAGGTAAATGTGGAGTGGGACCCACATGTCATAGAGCTAAAGAGGGTGCCTTGCACACTAAGTCTCAGCCTCGGTGGGAAATTTCATGGAACAGCTCGCGTGAGCCACGAGCAGCCTCCACCGTGGAGGCATTGGGAGGCTCGGCAGCGCCACCAGCTGCTTCATTCCCCAACGCGCGGCGCCCAGAGGTGGTTCAGCGGCTTGATCACCCCCCTGGCCGAAGCAAAGCCCATTCGTTTTCCCTCCTCGCGAGCGACACTAAACAGAGCCGTGTTCTTCTCCTCACCGCTCGGTCGATCGGGAAACCGAAGGCACGCTCGCACCCTCTCCTCCCCGAGCTCGGCCCCCACCTCCCTGACCCGCAAGCAAGCGAACTTCGGCCTCCTGCCCGAGAACCACCGCCACAGCGGTGACCTAACGTCGGCCGCCAAGCAGGCGCTCGTGGACAGCGCACAACAGCAACTTTCATGGCCGACCAAGGGCGGCAAAAGGAGCGCACGGACTCCACGCTGTTTCCACCTGAAGCTCGAGCCACGTCGTGAGCTCTCACCGGCGAATTCGGGAATTTTGTCCCGGCGGCTTCAAACCTACGATCCTGTACGGTTCCTTAAAATTCTCCCTCCCGATCCTCCGCAGATCGTCAAACTTGGCACATGGACGTTGGATTAGCCGGCGGTCATTTCTTCTTTAGTATCCAGCGCATGAAAACACCTCAGAGGGACGGAATTCGAGCGCTAATGAGGGTGTTCATGGCGGACCCATTCGGTCGCCCGATGACAACCCACTTGCGGCCGTTTCCAAGCGAGTTTGAGACCCTGTCGGTTCTTCCTAAGACCCACTGGTGCTGTAGAGCTCGTCAGCACAGGTTTTGGCAAGTTAGAAACCTCGGCAGATGCTGCGGGACCTCCACAGGAGCCGCCGCACTTTGCCGAGCTCATTCCGGCCACCGGCAGCCCAAGCTGAACCCACCATCGTGTTCCTCGGAGCCCTAAACCCTCTGGCAGCGAGCCTCTAGCTGGGCGGCGGCCGGTAATGCCGGTCCGGCGAGCAGCCGTTTGCTCCAGCGAGGGTGGAGCGCGCGGGTGTGGCCGGATCCCGTGTGCTGGCGTGCAAAACCCCGTGGCCTCGGTGTGGCCCAGTCCTGATTGGCTGGATTTTAAACAAGCGGACCCAGTAGGATTTTCAGTAGTAAAACAATTCCAGTAAGGGCTCAAACTTTGGAAAATCATAGCTCCCTGTGAAAAACTCCAATTTAAGTGATTCCAACTAGGTTGGATTCATCTGTCCGAGTTCTATCCAAATAAGAACTCAAATTTGTATGAAAGTCAATATTATATTCTGGATAATTCTTTGAAGGTTGTCTGAAAAAGAATTATTGAGGGAGTTTGGTTTGTCCAAAAATCCCCAAATTTTGCCAGAACATTCCTTAGCATGGTATTGACCCTCTAGCAAATGTTCAGCTCATTTGAAACTCATTTGAGTAGGAATTTGCTAAATGCAAACTGCTGTGTTCATAAGAGTCCAGAAACATTTTCAGAACATGTTTCCAACTTCTAAAATCTATTCTGAGCAATCTATAGCTCCAAAAATCATAGGAAAATTTAGGAACTCTCTCTGGGACATATTTGAAATTGTAGTTCACTTAATTGAGCATGAAAATGCACATTACCTCAGAATTAATTGTTTTGAGTAGGAATGCTTAAAGAATTGTTCTGGGAGAACTACTCAAGTAAAAGGGCTGAATTTTGTACCAGATTACTCTCATGTGATCGAGAACTCACATGTAAATTATCAACTCAAGTTGAGCCCTGGAACTCCTTGTGCTTGTTCTCCATACTTATGTATATGTGGGAATACATGAAGGACTTTGTGAGAATTATTGAGAATACAATTTAACTCCACATTAGCTGCAATTTGGCAAGCTAAATCCTTAGGTAGTATAGAACCTGCTGTAGAAGTTTTGAGGCAATTGGAGTTCTTGTTCTTCAGTTGCACTCAAATCTTTTCAGCTTATCTATTATGTTCATTTGGGAAAATGGTTAGTGTATAGCTAAGGCATTAAGATCAATTTAGTTCAATTCTGTCTCTTTGCACAACAGAGGCAAACCAAGCCATTCTTGGCTTTTCCACACAACCTCTGTTCCTAAGAAATTAATTCTATAACTTCCTTCCATTACATTCTATAAAACATGTACATATGCATTTCAATAGGAACCGCAACGAAGGGGATTCAAAGGAGTGATTCATTGAAGTGGATCAAGCTCCGGAGAATCAAGGGTGGATCAGCAAGGATACTAACTGCTTATATACGACTACCCTGCAAAACAGGCAAGCTCTGGTTTGCATTTAACAGCTATTAAGTTTTTATTTTGTATTCACCTTTGGTTAAGACTTGAACTGTGCATTAGGTCTAGTGTTTTATACTCCTCTTGCATAGCCAAATGACCCATGGAGTATTGGGTAGGTGTATTTCACCGTGTAGAACTGCCATGCTTAAGTACGGTTCGGTAGAAGTCGAGTGGTGAGATGCTACTCGCAGATCTAGGAACAAAAGGGGCATACGGGATTGGTTCATAAATGAATTAGCAAGTTAAAGTTGAGATCGGAAGTTTGTAAGGGCAGCAGGACATAGGGGCATGGGTGCTATAGACCTGTCCGTGTCGTTCAAGGACCGATCCGTATGCGGCCCTGTTGAACAAGTTTGAGTTGTGTACCGGACTCATGCTGGCTATATGGGACCCAGTAAACCGATGTACCTCCGGAAGCTGTCGTTGGGACTTTTCGGATCGCCTCAGGCGGACGGCCAGTGTGCAGTATGTGGGGAACATTCTCATGACATCTCACGTCGGCAGGTGCACCATGAGAGTGGCTACTGTACGGGGCGACTTGATCGATTCAGCGGGGGTGAAACGGGGGAAAGGCTCCCACGTACGATGTCAGTGATGGTTGTTGAAGGCAACATCGAGTACGGGCGTACGTGTCGTGTAGTCTGGGAGTTATTGATTCGAATCACCGTCGCTCTCGGAATGGACCGAGCATACATGTTTTCACAGTCGTGACGTAGTAAGAACATGCATGTGAAAGGAACTAATCACAATGGTTTGAAGTTTTATACTAGCGTTATATTGGATCTTGATGAATAGGCTAGTGCAAACTCGATTCTTTTATGCCATGAGCAATTTACATCGGGGGAAAGCGTTTCTTGTTTGATTGTGGACTCCCGATGTGGCGTGCCCAAGATTACTTAAAATGCTGCAATTAATACCTGAAAGTAAGGATTCACTTTTAGGCGAGTTCAATTATGCTTATGCCATCCTACTTTAGGTGCATAACCTCATTTAGAGTTTCATGTTTAGGGTGACGGTTAAGTCTTGCTGAGCGTTATGCTCACGGATGCTATCCGAGTTGTTTTGCAGGTAATTGACTTCATGCTTAAGAGAAGGGATGCCGATGAGACTCGGGAACCTCCGAGTGCTTACTCAAAGAGCATCCTCGCCGCTGCTGATTGTCTTCGTGTTGCTAGTAAGAAACAGTCCGCGGGCTGGACTGTTTCTTTGTTGCTAATTTAGAGATGAGTCATGAGAGTGATAGTCTTCCGCTGTAGCTTACTCTGATACACTTATATGTAAAATTTTCTTGTACATTTCCGCTCAACTATTTATGTAATATGATGTATGTTTTCATCGACCCGTGTGCTGTTGGGTGCCTCATATCACGGAACCACCCGACGAGGTCCTGTCCCTCACAGCGTGGTATCAGAGCCACGTTGGGAACAGAGCACGGATTGAGCATCATATTATGTTAAAAACTTAGGATACGGTGAGATAACGGTACTAGGCCCACATAAGAACTATTATTAGCATAATATGAAGGTGGGAAGCTAACCTATTTGTTATGTCAGAAAATCGTGCATCTCGGGACGTTTATGTCTTGGGGGGGTGCACGTATGCGCTGTCCACCAGTGCGCACAAGCTGAAGGGTGGAGCCTCACGGGTGGCAGGTAACCCGACTCGCTTTAGTATCCTCTACGACTCTTCATGTCGTTTGGGGTATTCGAGCAACGTCTGTCCCTGGCGTGCGTGGTGCAATTTGGGAGACCCCGTCACGTGGTCAGTAACGTGAACACGTAGCTCAAGGCGTGTTTGGCTTGAGAACACCTGGGCGAGTGAGGACGGCCGGGTGTACGAACTGTATGGATACCGGGTTCGGTGTGCAGCTGGACCTGATGATTGAGTATGTTTTATGTAGGTACTAACCATGAAAACCTTAGTGCGTGTAGAACACATTTGTGAGTGAACATTTTAGTGCCACCTAAGGATACGTATATGCCGGTGTAATCCGGTTAGGTTTTTCTTTGGTGAGGCAACGTAGTACCATCATATGTCTTACGGTGCATCGTCACCGTACTACACTTAATGGAATTCTTTCCTATGAAAAAATCATTCATGACTAACTTTCAAACTAAAAAATGGATGTTGTAAAGCACATAATAGTTACTGAACTCTTCATTTGGCCTAAGTTTCAAAGAAGAGAATTGCTAGGCTTCGTTTGATCCGAAAACAGAGTGCTCTGTTCTGGCAGAAATTTTTACTGGATTTTGACAGAGCATAACTCTGTGTATATTGACCCAATGAAGGTGTATGATACAGTTCTGGAAAGATTTTTCAGTGCTCTATAACTTTTCTAAAGACCTCCAGAGCAAAATCAGATGCCAACTTGGTTGAATGTCCAGATTAATGCAAACTGTTCAGAAAACAGAGCAGCTGCAAACTTCTCTGGATGTTTCTATAAATTAGCCGTCACAGTCTGTAAAAAAATTTCTAAGGGTCATATGATACACCTTTGGAAAGGTTATGAAACTTGCAACGATTTTGTAGTTCATAGTTTGTTCAGAATTGGACCCCATTTGTATGTAAAACTGTGATGAAAACAGCCACATACAAAGGAGGTGCTGGCAAATTTTATCTAGAAATTCTGTCAACATTGAACAATCATAACTTTTGTTCCAGAAACGATATAGGGGCATATGAGTACCCGTTGAAAAGATACTGAAGCTAACTTTAACTTTGGTAGGCAACTTGAGTTATGAAAATGCTAGTAACTGGATCAAATTCTGGGTTAAGTACAGAAAGGTCTGTTCTGTACAGAGTGAGGGACTGAATATGTTGGCTGTAGAAAGATGGGTAAACATGAAATTTTGTTATGGTTTCATAAAGTTTTAGCATGTTCATGTTTTACCTACTTTCACATACTGCTGAGATCATGTTTTGACTCCCCTCCAAATTATGCTTTTGCAGTATGGTGGGTAGTCATTCTCCGAGTCAGGCTGAAGGTTCTCGCCGAGACGAGAATGACTCGACTCCACCACGGGCACCGCCATCAACGGTATGGGCGGATATCATGGCTCAGATGGTCAAGTCAAGTCAAGAGAACACGAGACTACTCCAAGCCTTGGTACAACAGGGCTTACTCCAACGTGCACAACAGGACGTTCCACCTTGGAACGCCTATTTGGACTTCTTGGCGACACAACCGCCAATTTTCACAGAAGCCAACGAACCAGTGGAAGCTGATCAGTGGCTTCGGGTTATGGAGTCCAAGTTTGGAGTGTTAGAGTGCGATGGGTATCAGAAGACCTTATTTGCAGCTCAACAGCTCCATGGAGCCTCCGGTAATTGGTGGTTCGCTTATCTGGCCACCGTTCCGGAAGGCCATCAAGTGGAATGGACGGAATTTCGTGAAGCATTCCTTGCTCGTCACATTCCTATGGGTTTTATCAAGGCCCAGCAACAAGCATTTAGTTACTTGAGGCAGGGGGAGATGAGTGTCCTCGAGTATGTCAAAAGGTTCAACCTTTTGACACAATATGCTCCTGCTTATGCGACGAGTGAGGCTGCAAGGTGTGACTACTTCTTCTATGGCCTGAGTGCCATATTAAAAGACAAGTTGGCTTTGTTCAATCAAGGCAGTTACACCGAGTTGATCAGTGCTGCCCTGCTGCAAGAACAAGCGACACTGGAGTGTCAAGCAGAGAAGAGGGACCGGGATGATGTGCAAGAAGACACACCAGTTGTTCCTCGTAAGTACTGTGTGGTGTATCACACACCATCCGATGAGATATGGCAAGCACCAGTGAGATCAACTCCGTACAGATTTCCTGCTCAAGAATCATGTCTTGAAGCAACACCTTTGCCGCAGAAACGAATGACGCCTGTTACATCATTGCTGCAACCAAGTACATCAACTTCTCAACCACAAGTCAACGAGGAACCGGGGAAACCTCCGTGTTCTTATTGCCACCGTTCAGGGAATTTTAGGCAGGAATGCCGGGAGAAGTTGTTGAACAGTAGACAACCATCATCATCAGGTGGTATACCGCCACCTGCTCAAGTCAACATAACAGCATTGCAATCCGGGAGTGTGCAACATCTTGCTATTGAGGATGTCCCGGAGGGAGCACCGGTGTTAGCGGGCATGTTTACTCTCAAAGACGTGCCCGTATTGGTACTTTTTGATTCTGGTGCAACCCAAAATTTTATCAGCAAAGCATGCGTGGATCAGCACCAATTATCCACCAATACTCCCACAACGAGTTTCCTTATACGTTCACCGGGAGGAAATATCTCTGCCAATCAGATTGTGTCCCGAGCAGATTTGTGTTTGGGCGGAAAAATATACCCAACATCGCTGATTATGTTGGATAGGCAGAAAATAGACATAATATTGGGGATGTCTTGGTTAAATCATCACGGTGCTGTTCTCAATATCGGTAACCGGACTGTCCAGATTGACTCGCCGATTCACGGACAGCACACGCTGTTTTTAGGCAGCGAAGATCCAGATATGGTAGAGGCCTACCACACGGAAGCACTTAAACTTGAAGATATTCCAGTGGTACGTGATTATCCCGACGTATTTCCCGATGACTTACCGGGCATGCCGCCCGAACAGGACGTCGAGTTTAAGATTGAACTGGCACCGGGAATGACGCCTATCTCACGATGGCCTTACAAGATGGCACCTAACGAGCTAGCGGAGTTGAAAGAGAAACTGAATGAACTCATGAGCAAGGGTTTCATACGACCAAGTTCTTCACCTTGGGGTTGCTCAGCGCTGTTCGTTAAGAAGAAGGACGAAACACTACGGCTATGTGTTGACCACCGTCCTCTGAATGCTGTCACGATCAAGAACAAGTATCCTTTGCCCCACATCGACATCCTGTTCGATCAACTGGTCGGTGCAAAGGTATAATTTCGAAGATGGATCTTCGGTCGGGATATCATCAAATTAAGATCCGACCGGAGGACATACCGAAGACAGCTTTCTTGACGAGATACGGGCTCTATGAATACCTCGTCATGTCATTTGGGTTTACCAACGCTCCGGCACACTTCATGTACTTGATGAATTCGGTATTCATGCCAGAGTTAGACAAGTTCGTCGTGGTATTCATCGACGACATCTTGGTTTACTCCAAATCTGAAGAAGAGCACGCTGAACATCTGCGCATCGTGCTACAACAGTTCAGGGAGCACCAACTATATGGCAAGTTTAGCAAGTGCGTGTTCTGGATTGATCAAGTGCCTTTCCTAGGCCATATTATTTCGGCAGAAGGTATTGCCGTGGACCTCAGCAAGATTGAACATGTGCTGAAGTGGGAATCTCCCAAATCAGTCCATGAGGTCCGAAGTTTCCTAGGTTTAGCGGGGTATTATCGGAGGTTTATTCCGAGCTTCTCAAAAATGCTAAACCAATGACAGAGCTGCTGAAGAAGGGCACAAAATACATGTGGAATGCAGCATGTGAAGCCGCATTCAAAAATTTGGTGAAACATCTCACAACAGCTCCAGTTCTTGCTCAGCCAGACACGACGAAGTGATTTGATGTGTACTGTGATGCATCCGGCATCGGTTTCGGCTGTGTTCTTATGCAAGAAGGGCGTGTAGTCGCCTATGGGTCTCGTCAACTGCGAAACCATGAGAAGCATCATCCAACTCACGATCTCGAGCTTGCTGCAGTGGTGTTGGCGTTAAAGATGTGGAGGCATTATCTACATGGTAATCTTGTTCACCTCTACACCGACCATAAAAGCTTGAAGTATATCTTCACGCAGAAGGAGCTGAATATGAGACAACGGAGATGGTTGGAGCTCATCAAATATTATGAAATTGAGATCCACTATCATCCGGGAAAAGCAAACGTGGTTGCCGACGCGCTTAGTCGAAAAGCGCACGTTCACAACTTAGCGGCTGCTGAGTTGGAAGCTGACGAACCAAGTCTCCGTGTCATTCCATATGGCGTGATTTACAATCTTGCGCTCATTGCAACAATCCGTGAAGAGATTGTTGAGGCTCAAAGAAGAGACAAAGGTATGTCTCACATACGGAGAAGACTAGACAACGGAGAAGTAAAATTTTTTCGGAAGGATGAGAACGGTACGATATGGTTTAACGACCTTATAGTGGTACCGCGCAATATGAAGCTCCGGATTAAGATCTTGGATGAAGCCCACCTGTCCAAGTTTTCCATTCATTCCGGAAGTAACAAGATGTACCAGGATTTGAAACAGAAATTTTGGTGGACGAGGATGAAGAGGGAGATCACCGAGTACGTATCTGAGTGTGATACGTGTAGACGGGTCAAGGCTGATCATATGCGGAAAGCCGGACCGCTACAACCTTTGAAGATACCGGCATGTAAATGGGAGGATGTGAGTATGGACTTCATCGTCGGACTACCACTCACATCCCGGAAGCATGACTCGATATGGGTGATCGTTGACCGGTTGACGAAGTCGGCTCATTTCATACCAGTGAACACTCATTTTCGAGACAAGCAATATGCGGAGTTATTCATATCCAGAATTATATGCTCACATGGTGTCCCGAAGACCATCATTTCAGATCGAGGTGCGCTGTTTGTTGCTCGTTTTTGGGAGCAGCTGTATGCCTCGTTGTGCACCAAGCTGATTAGGAGCTCCGCATATCACCCTCAAACCGATGGACAAACTGAGAGGGTGAATCAAGAGCTTGAGGATATGTTGAGAGCATGTGCCATCCACCACGGTAGGAATTGGGATGATCACCTACCGTTGGCGGAGTTTTCATACAACAACGGTTATCAAGCGAGTATTAAAATGGCACCGTATGAAGCTCTCTACGGCCGGAAGTGTCGCACACCGCTGAATTGGTGTGAGTCCGGCGAAAGAGTTCTGTTTGGGATTGATCTTGTGAACGAAGCCGAAGACTGAGTTTGGTTGATACAAGAAAACTTGAAGGCTGCACAATCCCGACAGAAGAGCTACGCTGATCAACGGCGTAGGCCTTTACATTTTGACGTCGGAGAGCAAGTGTATGTTCGTGTATCTCCGATGAAGGGAATTCACCGGTTCGGTGTAAAGGGGAAACTCGCTCCCCATTTTATTGGTCCTTTTGCTATCATGGAGAAGTGCGGACCCGTAGCCTACCGGTTGGAATTACCGGCAAGTCTAGCGGGTGTTCATGATGTATTTCATGTATCACAGCTGCGAAAGTGTCTCAAATTCACCGCTGCTGTTCGCACCGAGGACATCGACGAATTGAAACCGGACCTTACCTACACCGAGCGACCGGTCCAGATTTTAGATGAAAAGGCCCGGGTAATCCGGAACCGGACGATCAGATTTTTCAAGGTGCTGTGGAGTAATCACACCGCGGAAGAGGCGACGTGGGAAAGTGAAGATTACCTCCGCACCAACTATCCGGAACTTTTAGCTTTGTACAGTTTGTAATTACCTCTCCCGTCTTGTTCCTCTTTTGTAATCTCGGGACAAGATTCTTTTAAGGGGGGGGGAATGTAAAAGTCCCAAAAATGTGTATGAATAAAAACCAAGGTTTGAGATCATATGTGTGGCGAAGACATGAAAAATGGGACTTGCTAAAACTTTTCTTCATGCAAAGTAATACATGGATGACCATCCAAAATGAGGCTCACCTTTTTATTTTTAAAAGCGTTGAACCAATAAGGAGTTAAATACCTCTTGCATGTAAGTTTGAAAATCAGATTTGAGAATTCAAAGTTCACACATGTGGTGTCCAAAGACATTAAATAAACATGCAGCCATATAGGTGGAAATATATGGAAAAGTTTGATCACAAACTTTTCATTGTAGGGTGGGCTCAAAAAGGAGTTTAAGAGAATCATTTGGAAATTCTAGCCAAATTCAAATTTGTCATACAAATTCAAACTGAATTTGAAGAGTTCAAATTCTAGCCACCCCTTTTTAAACTTAGAATTCTGGGAATTGAGAGGATCAGCTTGAGAAGATATTTGGGAGGTAAATGTGGAGTGGGACTCACATGTCATAGAGCTAAAGAGGGTGCCTTGCACACTAAGTCTCAGCCTCGGTGGGAAATTTCATTGAACAGCTCACGTGAGCCACGAGCAGCTTCCACCGTGGAGGCACTGGGAGGCTCGGCAGCGCCACCAGCTGCTTCATTCCCCCACGCGCGGCGCCCAGAGGCGGTTTAGCGGCTTGATTACCCCCTGGCCGAAGAAAAGCCCATTCGTTTTCCCTCCTCGCGAGTGACACTAAACAGAGCCGTGTTCTTCTCCTCACCGCTAGGTCGATCGGGAAACCAAAGGCACGCTCGCGCCCTCTCCTCCCGAGATGCTAGAAAGCGCCCCGAGCTCGGCCTCCACCTCCCTGACTCGCAAGCAAGCGAACTTCGGCCTCTTGTGCCCGAGAACACCCGCCACAGCAGTGACCTAACGTCGGCCGCCGAGCAGGCGCTCGTGGACAGCGCACCACAGCAACTTTCACGGCTGAGCAAGGGCGGCAAAAGGAGCGCACGGACTCCACGCTGCTTCTACCTGAAGCTCAAGCCACGTCGTGAGCTCTCGCCAGCGAATTCAGGAATTTTGTCCCGGCGGCTTCCAACCTACGATCCGATACGGTTCCTTAAAATTCTCCATCTGTGATCCTCCGCAGATTGTCAAACATGGCACATGGACGCTGGATTAGTCGGCGGTCATTTCTTCTTTAGTATCCAGCGCATGAAAACGCCTCAGAGCGACGGAATTCGAGCGCTAATGAGGGTGTTCATGGCAGACCCATTGGGTCGCCCAATGACAACCCACTTGCGGCCGTTTCCAAGCGAGTTTGAGACCCTGTCGGTTCTTCCTAAGACCCACTGGTGCTGTAGAGCTCGTCGGCACAGGTTTTGGCAAGTTAGAAACCTTGGCAGACGCTGCCGGACCTCCACAGGAGCCGCCGCATGTCGCCGAGCTGATTCCTGCCACCGGCAGCCCAAGCTGAACCCACCATCGTGTTCCTCGGTGCCCTAAACCCTCTGGCGGCGAGCCTCTATCTAGGCGGTGGCCGGAAATGCCGGTCCGGCAAGCAGCCGTTTGCTCTGGCGAGGGGGGAGCGCGCGGGCGCGAGAAAGAGGGCGGGAGGAAGAAGAAATCGTGGGGCCCGGCTATCAGCAGCTCAGAATTCAAACCCGTGATCGGGTGTGGCCGAGATCCCGTGTGCTGGCGCGCAAAACCCCGTGGCCCCGGTGTGGCCCAGTCCTGATCTGCTGGAATTTAAACAAGCAGGCCCAGTAGGATTTTCAGTAGTAAAACAATTCCAGTGAGGGCTCAAACTTTGGAAAATCATAGCTCCCTGTAGAAAACTCCAATTTAAGTGATTCCGATTGGGTTGGATTCATCTCTCCGAGTTCTATCCAAATATGAACTCAGATTTGTATGAAAGTCAATATTATATTCTGGATAATTCTTTGAAGGTTGTCTGAAAAAGAATTATTGAGGGAGTTTGGTTTGTCCAAAAATCCCCGAATTTTGCCAGGACATTCTTTAGCATGGTATTGACCCTCTAGCAAATGTTCAGCTCATTTGAAACTAATTTGTATAGGAATTTGCTAAATGCAAACTGCTGTGTTCATAAGAGTCCAGAAACATTTTCAGAAAATGTTTCCCACTTCTAAAATCTATTCTAAGAAATCTATAGCTCCAAAAATCATAGGAAAATTTAGGAAAGCTCTCAGGGACACATTTGAAATTGTTGTTCACTTAATTGAGCATGAAAATGCACATTACCTCAGAATTAATTCTTTTGGGTAGGAATGCTTAAAGAATTGTTCTGGTAGAACTACTCAAGTGAAAGGGCTGAATTTTGGACCAGATTACTCTCATGTGATCGAGAACTCACATGTAAATTATCAACTCAAGTTGAGCCCTGGAACTCCCTGTGCTTGTTCTCCATACTTATGTATATGTGGGAATACATGAAGGACTTTGTGAGAATTATGGAGAACACAATTTAACTCCACATTAGCTGCAATTTGGCAAGCTAAATCCCTAGGTAGTATAGAACCTGCTGTAGACGTTTTGAGGCTATTGGAGTTCTTGTTCTTCAGTTGTACTCAAATCTTTTCAGCTTATCTATTATGTTCATTAGGAAAAATGGTTACTGTATAGCTAAGGCATTAAGATCAATTTAGTTCAATTCTGTTTCTTTGCACAACAGAGGCAAACCAAGCCATTCTTGGCTTTTCCACACAACCTCTGTTCCTATGAAATTAATTCTATAACTTCTTTCCATTACATTCTATAAAACATGTACATATGCATTTCAATAGGAACCATAACGAAGGGGATTCAAAGGAGTGATTCATTGAAGTGGATCAAGCTCCAGAGAATCAAGGGTGGATCAGCAAGGATACTAACTGCTTATATATGACTACCCTGCAAAACAGGCAAGCTCCGGTTTGCATTTAACAGCTATTAAGTTTTTATTTTGTATTCACCTTTGGTTAAGACTTGAACTGTGCATTAGGTCTAGTGTTTGATAATCCTCTTGCATAGCCGAATGACCCATGGAGTATTGTGTAGGTGTCTTTCACCGTGTAGAACTGCCATACTTAAGTACGGTTCGGTAGAAGTCGAGTGGTGAGATGCTACTCGCAGATCTAGGAACAACAGGGGCATACGGGATTGGTTCATAAATAAATTAGCAAGTTAAAGTTGAGACCGGAAGGCTGTAAGGGCAGCAGGACATTGGGGCCTGGGTGCTATAGACCTGTCCGTGTCGTTCAAGGACCAATCCGTATGCGGAACCTGTTGAACAAGTTTGAGTTGTGTACCGGACTCATGCTGGCTATATGGGACCCAGTAAAGCGATGTACCTCGGGAAGCTGTCGTTGGGACTTTTCTGATCGCCTCAGGCGGACGGCCGGTGTGCAGTATGTCGGGAACATTCTCATGACATCTCACGTCGGCAGGTGCACCATGAGAGTGGCTACTGTACGGGGCGACTTGATCGATTCAGCGGGGGTGAAATGGGGGAAAGGCTGCCACGTATGACGTCAGTGATGGTTGTTGAAGGCAACGTCGAGTACGGGCGTACGTGTCGTGTAGTCCAGGTGTTATTGATTCGAATCACCGTCGCTCACGGAATGGACCGAGCATACTTGTTCTCACAGTCGTGACGTAGTCAGAACTTGCATGAGAAAGGAACTAATCACAATGGTTTGAAGTTTTATACTAGCGTTATATTGCATCTTGATGAATAGGCTAGTGCAAACTTGATTCTTTTATGCCATGAGCAATTTACATGGGGGGAAAGCGTTTCTTATTTGATTGTGGACTCCCGATGTGGCGTGCCCAAGGTTACTTAAAATGCTGCAATTAATACCTGAAAGTAAGGATTCACTTTTAGGCGAGTTCAATTATGCTTATGCCATCCGACTTTAGGTGCATAACCTCACTTAGAGTTTCATGTTTAGGGTGGCGGTTAAATCTGTCTGAGCGTTATGCTCACGGATGCTATCCGGGTTGTTTTGCAGGTAATTGACTTCATGCTTAAGAGAAGGGATGCCGATGAGACTTGAGAACCTCCGAGTGCTTACTCAAAGAGCATCCTCGCGCTGCAGATTGTCTTCGTGTTGCTAGTAAGAAAAAGTCCACGGGATGGACTGTTTCTTTGTTGCTAAGTTAGAGATGAGTCGTGAGAGTGATAGTCTTCCGCTGTAGCTTACTCTGATACACTTATTTGTAAAATATTCTTGTACGTTTCCGCTCAACTATTTATGTAATATGATGTGTGTTTTCATCGACCCGTGTGCTGTTGGGTGCCGCATATCACGGCACCACCCGACGAGGTCCTGTCCCTCACAATCTAGGCAAGCTTGGTTCATGGATGTTGCTGAATGAGATGGTGGTTTACTTGCCGTACATCTAAGGACCGGTTCGTGCCAGCACATGCCAGGAAAATATTGTCACTACAAGGCCAAATACGGATGCGGCTTAGCTGACTAATTAGGTGTGTTGCTAGCTTGTTATGGACCATGGATGGAGCGGTGAATGGGAGTCGAGAGAGGACTGCCCTGGGAACTGCATGGCACAAGAGGGGGCCCGTGGGTGGGAGAATGGTGATTCAAGCCTGCCGGTGAAACCTTAGTGAGTCCATACATCTAGTAGCCCCTTTGTGAAGGCTATTTTGTGATCTCTTGGCCATACACCGACCGTTGTGTACTGGTATAATGGAGGTTCTGCAGTCGCCGACGGGTGACGAAATCACAAACTTGTGGGTAAATTGGTGCCACCTCTCTAGAGTGTAAAACTATCATGATAGCCGTGCTTCCGGTCACAAGCACCTGGCCAACTCACATGATTAGAGGGAAAACTTGGGATGGTTATTCAGTATGGTTATGGTATGGTTATTGGGATTGGTTTTGGGACTGGTTTGAGTCATGACAATGAGCTTTGGTTTCGGTTATATGAACAAGAGATGGTTATGAATATTATGAGCATGAGATGAAGTTGAGAAAGAATGGCTGGTTGAGACATGATAAGTGGTGAATTATGATGATGGAATGTTTCTGTTATAACATGGTTATGATGGGATTAAACTCACTTAGAAATAGATTCTGTTTTTATCGTGTTTGTAAAATAAAATTTGCTTGCTGCAATGAGCATTTTTATTCCATACCTTGTTGTAAGCTACATGTCATACTTTTCCTGCACTTCCTGAGTACGACATGTACTCACACTTGCACTATCACATAAACATCAGCAACAGGAGAAGAGTACTTCGAGGACCATGTGGAGTACTAGGCGTGCGAACTACCGTCAACATGCCTGTGGAGTTGAAGATGGAGCCGCTGCTATTTAGTTATTTTCGCTGTCGTTTAGAGACTTCTGCTGCAAGAATAAGTTAGAGATTCATGAGTGAGACAATTAGTCAATGTAATAACGTACTTAAACACTATTTATTTGTGGTTATATTCTGAATTCAATTTGTAGATTACATGTGTATGTGTGATGAACATCCTGGGCACACATATGCATTAGCTCGGTTCCGTGTTTTTCTGGACCGGGTGTCACAGTGCTGCACGATGCGACACCCGACAGCACACATCATAAGGAAAACATTGTATTACATAGAAAACAACTCAATATGTACAAAGTAGTACAAACCTTCAGTTACAACTAAGTATTGAGGTTACAACAGCGGAAGCTAAATTTATACAACTTATGCCCACCTAACTAGCAAAAGTCGGTTGTCCAGCCCTATGGACAACCCACACTAGCTCCACTCTGCAGCTCAGCACGGCGTGTACGGCTCCCACTCAGCCATGGTCCCTGACGGAGGGTAGCCCTCGCCGGTGGACTCGTACCCTGAGTCCGTGGGGTAATCCTCACCTGCAAACACTCAATAGCAGCAACCGTGAGCACGATGGCTCAGAAAGTCTTAACCAACTCACATGTACATGAAACTCTACATGCAGTTCATAAATAACATGGGATGGCACATTGCAGCAAAGGACACGCCTACAGGTTCATCCTTAATTCATCTTTTAGCCACAAGTTAACAGTTCATGGATCTGAAATTTAGTAAGCGATATTTGGTGGCACACATGTAGTAATTCAATTTATCAATATCAGCAGAATTGAATCACAATCTTCCATAATTTATCTACGTCACGACTCAGTGAACAAACAGTACTCATCACCGTGAGGGACGGAGAATCAACTCGATATACACCTGCAGGGATACCCGAAGAGCACGTCACATACGCCCGCCCGTGGAGCTGCACGGAACGCTCACTCGATGTCGTACGGGACAACCTTTCACCAAACAGCCCAAACATCGAACCGGTCGCACCCAAACGGACAGGAGGTTCCCTACACGGAGCATCTCTCTATGCCCGTTAGTGGATTTGCACCTTGCCGCCCTCAACCTACACCTATAAATCAGTGCGTTGTGCCTCGATGTCCAGAGGTATAGGTTACATCGGTTTATCGGGGTCCATATGTCCGATATGCCTTCGGTACGTTCAAAACTTGTTCAGCGGGGCCGCACACGGACCAGTCCTCAATCGACACGGACAGGGCTGCACCCACAAGACTTCCTCTTGCTGCGCCCTAGCCCCTGCCTAGCCTCATTTTCTTACTAAAGTGATCTCACGTCACTTGAACCAATCCCGTTTGTCCTAAGCCTATACTCGCGAGTAGATTCCATCTACTCGACTTGTACCGAAGTTCTATGAATGTTAAGCACAGCCTGACTACTCGAGGACTTAGACACTACCCTCACTCTTGTAGGAATAATCTGGTTATGCATTTGGATTTCATCCATCCTACACCTAATGCACAAACATACCTCAAGCTATGTGTATAGAAAGGAAAATTTTTATAAACTTGTTAAATGCAAACCAGGGCTTTCCTTGTTTCTGCGGGTCAGTGGTTAGGGCTTCGTCTGGAAGGAGAAAGTCCAGCACTTACGGTGTTTCCTCACCTTCAGCGACTACACGTAAGCAATATACTATATGCCAATTTAAATTCAATGTATTAAATTGAATATGTAAAGATCATAACTCTATCTAGTCCTCCCCTTTGGCTCTGAAATTTTTATGGTGACATGGTAGGGTCCTAACCAGAGACTTGACCAAGTTTCATTTGAAACAAAGTTCATTTGAGCTCTGTACAAATAAAAGCCTATTTGGTCATTAATAGAGCCTCTAAGAATTTTCAGGGACTTTCATGGCTCAAACCATTACTTTCTGGAAACTAGGGTTTGAAATGATTCTAATGGAATTGGTTTCATGTCATTTGAAGAATCCTAGATGAAGTTATGCCCTAAACCAGATTTTAAAAAATCTGAAAAATGTTTCTGTACATTTTTCCATTTTCTCAGGGCAGTTCACTTATTCACACCATTAGGGGAACTAAATTAACTTGTATGGACCTGAAATTTTTCTTGTGGCTCAAGTATTTTCAAATGAACATTCCAGCCAAATTTCAGAATTTTTCATAAAGGAATTCTCCAGATAAAATTCCCAACAGTTTAAAATTGTGGTAATTAATTATGGAAAAAGAATAAGTTTCATGAGCTGAAACTTATTTTGCTGGATAGTACTCGAATATATTAATCCAACAAAATTTGGTTCACTCAATTGGGAGCTTCCTAGCAAAAGTTATAGGTAGTTGAAATTTGAACCAAATGCTGAAATTCAAATAAAAGTTTAAACCGGCTGGTGGGTCCAGGGCTACATGTCAGCTCTATAGCTAAACCACACGGGGGTCTGCTTAATCTCCCGTGTAGCCACATGAAATCCGGTGCCACAGCAGATCCAGCACTGTTTTAACAGAGGCCGGCACGTGGGGCCGCGGGGCTTCGTCTTCCTGGTGCCCCCGCGGCTCACCGCCGCTCCCCTCGCCAGAGTACTCGCCGGGAGGGGGTTCCCGTGTCCAGGACTTAACCAAACTTGCTGCCCCCGCCTAAAATTGCTCGGGGAACTTCTTGCTGACCTTGTCGCTGTACGGCGATCACCGGGAATGGTCGTGCGACGGCGACAGTCGACATGGTGAGTTAGGCGATGTCGGGCTGGCACTGTAATGCCTCATCACCCCCTCTGTTGGCTCCTGCGGCATCGCCATGACCTACGGAGCAACGACTCAGCCCTTGATATTGCTCAAAATGGCGGCAAACAGGACTTCACCGTGCAACCTAGGCCTAAACCCGATGAAGAACAAAAAACACACGAAACTCGATGGTTTTCGACGGTTTCTTGTGATTCTTGATCCTAAGTGGTCGTGGGGACGTGTAGACCATGTGGGTAGCTTGGCATACACGGTGGTGGAGTAATCCCTCTGAATTTTTGAGTTTCAGCTGGCTCGGTTCTTTGAACACCGAATGGATAACCAGACAAATTTTACCCCGGCGAGGCATGAGAGGAGGAGTGGTCGGCACGGGCGTGTTAAGCACCTTGGAGCGGACCTTTTTTCATGTAGCTCATCGGGCACGAAAAGGCTTCTAGCTCTCGGACGCCGGGGAGCAGAGAGAGTCGGCCAGCAATGGTTTTCTTCGCACACAGGAGTGGATGCAGCAGCGCTAGCTGGTGAAGGAAGCAAAATCCGTTTGTGCAGCGTACGTGGGAGATCGTACTGAGCGCGAGATGATCCGTAGAAGCGCTGGAGCGCGCATGGTTCCGAGGGGGTGAGGCGGCAGCATTCCCGGCAGCCGACCGAAGGCAACAGAGGCGGTTCTCTCCTCCTTCAGTCCCTCACCAGTGGGTCCCTGTAAGGGCCTCAGTTTTTGACACATATTTAAAGTGTTCATCACCACACACACACCTCATTTGAAGAAAGTTGATGAACACATTTGAAGAGCAAGAAACCACCATCAACATGCTCATTAGAGAACAAACTCACATATTGTAAAAGTGGTACTTCCCACATGTGATATCTAGGGGCTGGGCATATGAAAACTCCTACACAGTGCTAGGAATGTCCATGCCAAGTTTCACCCAAATTTCAATCCTTTTTGAGGTACTTTTGGGTATAGATAATAAGAGGATAGTTTGAACCCACATTCAAATTCAAACTGTTTTTATCCCATGATTTCAAAAGTGGGAGGCGTATTATTACTCAGCACATTTTTGAGAGTTCACACATCAATTTTCACTCCATTTGGATTTGATCTTGACATGAGCTAAGTGTAGCAAATTCAAACTTTATTTGAATGTCAATCTGAACATGTGCTGAAATTTAGTCAAACCAAACCCAATTTGAATTCTAGCCAATTCAAATAGATCAGAGGTGAATAATTCAAATCACAATGGGCATTATAGGGCTTACTGTTTACAACAGTGATTTGGAGTTAATTTCAGAGGTTAAAAGAAAACTGGGACCCACATGTCAGCCACTGAGGAAATTTAACCGAGTGGACTTTCAGTGCTCGGGTCCCCGAGCTTCTCCCGAGAGCGCCACCGAGGGGAGGCCGCCGTGCCACCACCTGCTTGCCGCCCACGGCCGCTGAACCGACTTCCGGGGCCCTTATCTAGGCGTCCGAGCAGTCGCCGGTGTTCCCCATCCCTACCCCGACGCGCTCTCGCCCAACAGACTGAAACTCCTCACCGCCCGAGTGAACTTTCGGTTCCTCATCGCCCAGCTGATCCAGTGATCCTCCCGGCGATCTGAGACCAGCACCGGGTGCGCCAAGCCATCTTCGACACCCTCGCGCCGGTTCCAGACCCTGCACAGTCCTCCCCGAGCTCCACCGCGGCGATCCTTCCTCTGCCGGTTCAGCTCAAGCCGCCACTGCAGGAACCATCCTTCCAGCCACCACAGCCCACCGTTCACCGAGCTGTGAACAGCAAAGAGGTTCGCCTTCAGTCCCTCTTTCATTCCCGCAAGCTCCGGCGGCGTGACAAACACTGCTCAGGCCGGAATTTCATGTTTTCGCGACGGTGTGCAAAAGTGGAGTCTGCACCGATCAGAGAAATTCGTAAGCCACACTGCATCAATCATTCTCTCATGGAGAGGATCACTACTAGTAGCCCGTACGAATCCATAGGAGCAGGAACCACAAAGAACCATGGAGGGAAACCATTGTTCTTCAAGTTTTAGTAGAAATCCTGATTTCCGGCCTAGGTCGCACGGTGACAGCCCAACACGACCCTTCCCGAGCTCCGTGGAGCTCATGTCGACCTTTCCTAGGGTCCACTGATGCTTCACGACCGTTTCTTCGATCGAGTGGGGTGGTAGGGAGGTCGGCCGACACGGCCGAAGTTCTCCCGAGGCTGCTGCTCGTCGCCGACCATGTACCGACCATTTTCATGAGGAACTGAGCCCGGAATCAAGTTCCCTGAGTGAATGTAGGCAGGGGCGGCCAAAATCATGAAGCTTGGAGCTCCACAGAAGCTGCCAGCGAGCTATCCGGCGAGGTACCCCGGCGGCAGAGCGCGGGCGGCGGGAGGTAGACGAAGGGGGTGGACCCGGTCATCAGCGGCTCATATTTTAAATCGGGATCGGGCTGCGGCTCTGATCCAGTGTGCTGGCACGCAAAAGACTCCGTAGACCCCGGTGTGCCAACGCCTTAGCGCATAACACGTGTCCCCGTGGCCCACCAGCAGATTTAAACTTTTCCCCCGATTTTCAGATTTCATTCAAACTTCAAATCCTCATAACTTGGGCTAGGAAACTCCAAATCGAGTGAACCAAATTTTGTTGGATTCAGATCTCTGAGCACTTTCCAGCAAATCAAGTTTCACTTCATGAAAATCCTTATTTCTCCAGAATTAATTCCTCAAATTTAAACTGTTTGGAATTTTAACTGGAGAATCCTTTGGAGGAAAATTCTGAAATTTTGCTGGGATGTTCACCAAAATATCCCTGAGCTACCATAAAAATTTCAGATCCATTCGAGCTCTTTTGATCCTCCTAATGGGGTGATTAATTAAACTGTTCCGGAGAAAATAGAAAATGATCAGAAACATTTTCAGTATTTTCTCTGAAATTGTCTAGCTCATATCTTTAGCTAGGAACCTTCAAATTAAGTGAGACCAAATCCATTAGAACCCTCTGAAAATCTAGTTTTCAAAAAGTCATGAGTTACCCATGAAAATCCCTAAAACACCAAAGGAGTTCCAATTAAGGTCAAGGACGTAATTAATTGTGGAGGGCTCAAATGAGCTTCGCTGGAACTAAAACTTGACCAAGTCTCTGTTTAGGTTGTAACCAAGCCACAGTAAAAGTTTCACAGTCTTTGGGTCTGTCTAGTGAGACTTAGAAGGTTCACAAGTTTAAAACTCAATTCAAATGCATTTAATTACTACATGTACTTCTTATATCATGTTGTCGCTAAGGTCAAGAAGGAACCCGAGGTCCTAGACTTCGTTACTCCGGAGGAGCAGCTAGCCTACGACCAAGAGCAGCAATGAAAGCTCCGGTTTGCATTAACCTTTTTACAAATTTTTATTGTTTTGAGCACTTACTTGAGTATCATGATTTCTTGCAATAGAGTGTTGTTTGAAAACCCAATTGCATAGCCAAGAAGACCATGGGTTGGGTTTAGGATAGCAAACCCCATTAGCTACTGCAAAGCTAAGTTAGGGTAGGATTCGGTACAAGTTGAGTAGTTGGAACTACTCGTGAGCATAGGCTAGAGGCACTCGACTCGGGTAGAGCTAGCACATGATACACATGGCAAGAAAGATGAGACCGAGCAGAGAGTAAGGGCAGCAGGACTTTGGGGCCTGTGTGCTATAGCTCCGCTTGTGTCGATTGAGGACCGAGTCGTGTGTGGGCCTGTTGAACAAGGTAGAACAGTACCGAAGACCTACCGGATATATGGGAACCGGGAAACCGATGTAACTCGGGTAGCTGGGTGTTGAGGCATAGCTGGTCGTTCAGAGGGTAGGTTGAGAGCTCGAGGTGTAAATCGGCTGGCGGCACTGAGATGCGCGTGCAGAGACCTCTTGCTTGGGACGATTGGACCGGTTCAACATTTGGCTAACGGGTGAAAGGTTGTAGTGTACGGCGTCCGTGATGGTTGCTGTAGGCAACATCGAGTACGGGCGTACGTGACTGGTTATTCGGGTAACCCTGCAGGTGTAAATCGATTATAATCGCCGTCCCTCGCGGTCAGTGAGTACCACTTGTTCACTGTACCGTGACGTAGAAAGAACAGGCTAGTTACATGTTAAAATGTTGCTGATTGAAAGATGGACTTTGATTGTTAATGATTTGTTGTAGTTTAGAGCTAACTAAAGTTCTTTTCAACTTTGGGCAAAGTACATGAGAGAAATGTGTTTCTTGTTTGATTGCGGCTCTCTCTTATGCCTTAGAGTAAGGTTCCACTAATTAGGTGAGTCCTTGCAACTTATTTTGCCTCATGTAACCCATCACCCTCCATGTAGCAGTTTCATGTTTAGGAGAGACGGGTCAGTCTTGCTGAGCCTTCGTTCTCACTGCTTGTGTTTGAAGCTTTTGCAGGGTTCTATGAGGAAGGGACTCCCGAGGAGGAGACGGAACCCCAGGATAGGAACCCCGTCGAGTGGGAGTCGTGCACGCCGCCGTGTGAGTGTGCGTGTGTGCTAGCAAGGACACGTTCACGGGCTGAGCGTGAACTTGATGCGTAGTCTACGCCCGTGAGTGTAGACTGAACATATTTTGTTGTAAAAATGTTCATAAACCTATTTATGTAATAAACTTTGCTTCCACTTTGTACCTTTGATGTGTGTTATCCGGTGCTGTGCAACGCAGCACCCCTCAGCATGATCCTGGCTCGACAAGACCGTGGGGTCGTGTCAGCATTGGTATCAGAGCTCTCTTGAGGTTTAACACACTAAAAAGGTCATCTTTTTCAAAAATCCAGTGAGGAACGAGTTAGTAGCCCATATAAGGATGCTATTAGTGTATAGAAAGTGCCATACTAACCTAATTGCTTATGTCAGAAAATCATGCATCTCGGGACGCTTTATGTCTTGGGGGGTGCACGTAAGCGCTGTCCACCAGTGCGCACAAGCTGAAGGGTGGAGCCCCACGAGTGGCAGGTAACCCGACCCGCTTTAATATCCTCTACAACTATTCATGTCATTTAGGGTATTCGAGCAACGTCTGTCCCTGGCGTGCGTGGTGCAATTTGGGAGACCCCGTCACGTGGTCAGTAACAGGAACACGTAGCTCAAGGCGTGTTTGGCTTGAGAACATCCGGGCGAGTGATGACGGCCGGGTGTACGGACTGTATGGATACCGGGCTCGGTGTGCAGCCGAGTCTGATGATTGTTTGAGTTATCTGCAGGTAGTTTAACCACGAAAAGGTAGACGTGTAGTATCCGTGTGCGAGTGACGCTTAGTGCCACTGAAATAACGAAGCCGGCTAAGTCCGGTATAGGTTTTTCTTTGTGAGGACGTAGTACCGACATGCTCTGGTGACGCATCGATGTCACACCCCACTAAATGAACAACTTCATTGTAAAACTTGAAAGTTTTAATCTGGAGCATTAAAACGTTGCTCTAACCTCTTCCCTTAATCAGGATATTCAAAGTTAACAAGTTTTCAACTTATAGGTTGCTAAGGACAGAGCACTCTATTTTCAGCTTAATTAAGGATGAAGTTAATCAGAGGTTAGAGATTGAGTTATTTCGAGGTTGGGGTCATATGATACATTAATGGAAAGCTTTGGAAGAGCTTTACAACTCTTCTGTTGAGGTCCAGGGGTGTTTCATCCCTTAACCAATCGAAAAATGCAGTAGAGTTGAAACTGTCCAGAAAACAGGGCAGCCAAAGACTCTCTGTAAACTCTCTGTAAATTGAGCATAACTTCCTGCATAAAAATCAAAAAATAGAAAATGAGGTAGTTCTGTAAATCTTATGAGATGGGTTACGACTTTGTAACATAAAGTTTTGTCAGATTGGGAACAGAATTAACTGGAATTCTTGGATCAAATCAGTGCCTAAAGCAGGGAGGTGCTGTCCAATTTTCTCCAGAAATTCTGTTAACTTTGACATCTCATAACTTCTGAATCAGGACAGATCATAGGCCAAGCAAATACTTTCTGGAAAGGCTATTGAAGTTAGCTTTAAATTTGATGTTGATCTCCAGCATGGGTTTTGCCTTTAGCGTGGCCTAAATCAGGTTGAAATGGAAACTGGTCAGGGCTGTCATATTGGACAGCAGATCAGCAGTCAAATTTGTTTAAATTTGAACTATGTTTCCAAATTTTATGGGTTCAATAACATGTTTTCTGTTATAACTCAATGGTTTACTGTTCAAATAAATATTTGACATTTCTCAAATATATTTTTTACAGATGACAGCGGATAAACAGTTCGAGAACGGGTGGGTGGAGTCTCACTGTTCTCACCACAGCGGCTATCCGGAAGCATTAAGGCAGATGCTTCAATATTTCGGATACAACCAGATGCCGCAGTACTTTGCCAAGGAAGACGGCGATGAGGGGAAAAAGACGTGGACAATCCATGTCGAGGTTCCTGCAGGACCTACGCCACCCGGGTGGGCATTGTTCACCGTCACGGTGAGAGGTAGACAACCCGAGGGAATGTGGCAAGTGGCAGCCCGTGACACCATGTCACGTTTCTGCCCGCTACACGTGAAAGCGATGGAGGGCACTCCATACGAGCTAGTTCCGGTGGAGGGACGGGCTCATCATGTGTGGGAAGGGAGGTACCGGGAGGCAACAGACCATAGTTGCCCAAGGTACAACCCCGCGGAGGCAAACCTCAGCCTCCAGATGAGGGTGGGAAACACCGTGATGGACAGCCAAGCTGTTCATACGGAGCATCTCGCCGCAAGGCTCAAGGAGAGCACAAGCCGTGGAGACCATTTCGAGAGTGCTCACAGCACACTCCGCAATGTGCTCCTTCCGACGATCAAGCGACTGAACGAACAGCATAATCATCTGCATCGTCTGAAGAAATCGAAGAAGAAAAGCCGTGTCGACATCGCGGCGTTACAAGAGCTGGTGCAGACGCTAACCCAGCAGAATGAGGACCTCACTCAAGAGCGGGACGACGCTATTGAGGAAGGGCAAGGCTGAGAAGAAGACTACAACCAGGCTATGGACGAGGTGCATGCATTGCAGGACCTCGTACCTCCGGTATTGGGCATACCGGTGGTCTTGGGTCTCCCGGCAATGGGAGAGCCCGAGATGGGAGAAGAGGTTGTAGATCCAGAACCACCAGCAGAGGTACCGGAGGAGGACGACCCACAAGAGGTCGAGTTCTACTCCGAGTAGGGGGTTACTGTTTCCAAGTAGGGCAACCAGAGTAGTATGACCCAAACTTTTGTACCAGTGACATGTCGTGTAGGCAGTAGCGTATGTATAGGTAGTGACAACATGAGCACGACTTCTCGGAGACCCGAGAATAATGTATCTTGTATAAAGTTTATGCTTTATCAATATATGTGAATATTGTGCAAATTATTCATGCGTCACTTCAATACCTACTTTTGCATATGGAATTTTAAGTATGACATGTACTGATCGCTGCTGTTTGAATTTCAGAATGACTCGTACTCGTGCCAACCCAGACGTTGGGGGTTCTAGTCAAGGGGGAGAACCCTCCCAACCGCCTCCCGAGGACTCCTCGGGACAGCAGCAGCAACAGCAACAACAAACACCGCCACCGCCAACGGTTACACTGGCCAACATCATGGCGGCCATGGCGGGTTCTCATCAGCAGCACACGGAGTTGCTGCAAACTCTCATCGCCAATACGTCTCGCCCAGAGAGACGTCAAGACCGTGAGGAGCATCAACAGAGCTCCTACTCCTATTTCCTAGCGACTCATCCTCCGGTATTCTCAAGGGCGGATGAACTTCTCGACACGGACAACTGGCTCTGCGCGATAGAGATGAAGTTCGGGCTGCTCCAATTAAGTGAGAAGCGCAAGACTCAGTTCATGGTCCAACAGCTCCAGGGATCCGCGAGCGCGTGGTGGGCAAACTTCTGTGCTTCACAGCCCACCGACCGAGTTATGACCTGGGCGGAGTTCCGGACGGCCTTCAGGGCCTATCACATACCACCAGGTTTGATGAAGAGGAAGACGCAGGAATTCCTACACCTGCAGAAAGGGAGCCGGAACGCGCTGGAATACTCCAGGGCATTCAACGATCTCGCGCTCTACGTATCATATCACGCCGATACTAACGAGAAGCGGCGGGACCACTTCTACCAGGGGCTTAACCCGCTCCTGAAGGACACGATGGTTCAATCGCGGCAGCCTCAACGACATAATTGATGCTGCGATTGTCCAGGAGGACTCCGGCAAGTAGTCAGCGGCGGCGGAGAGTAAGCGAAGCGTGCCGCAAAGCAGCGGAGAAGGAGGCTGTCCTTCTCAGAAGTTTCGGATGGTGAATCGCCCACAATCAGGTCCATGCTGGCAACCACCACAGAGGTCGATGCCATTCCGCAGTCGGCCGTATCCTTCACCGGCATTCAGGCCGGCACTGCCAGCACCACCTTCGCAACAACAACAGCAGCAGCGGGCGATGCCGCGTGCGTATGCACCTCAGCAGCGCATGCCGGGCTTTCGTCCCCCAAGCACCGGGAAAACAGCAGTCACATGCTACAAATGTGGTCGCCCAGGACACTTCGCCAGCAGTTGTCCGGAGAGACAAGGCGGCGGAGTTGCACCGCAACATCCGGGGAGGAATCAGCCCTGGAACCCTACTAATGCGCGGCGGGCAAACCTGAGGCCCGGCACTGTCCACCAACTTGCCATAGAGGACGTGCCGGAGGGTGAGCCAATCCTTGCGGGTATGTTCCAACTCCACCAGCATCCCGCCATAGTATTATTTGATTCAGGCGCCACACATAGCTTCATTAGCCAAGCTTTTATTGATAGATATAGCTTGCAAATACTACCCACCGATAGTCCTTACATGATCTGTTCACCGGGTGGGAAAATTTCAGCAAGCATGATGGTCCCAAAAGCGCCATTGTGCTTAGAGGGTAGAGTATACCCTACCTATCTCATAATTTTGGAGGGACAAAAGGTCGATGGCATCTTAGGGATGTCATGGTTAACCCGCCACGGCGCTGTTTTAGACACCGTCCTCCGAGTTGTGCACTTAAACTCAGAAGTGCACGAATCTCATTCCTTATTTCTGGACAGTCCAGAAATAAAACTTCCAAGTGTCTATCAATCCACAACCATCAGATTGGAAGATACTCCAGTGGTCCAAGAGTTCCCTGACGTGTTCCCAGATGATTTACCGGGGATGCCACCCGATAGAGAGGTGGAGTTTGAGATTGAACTTGCACCGGGAACCATGCCAATATCCCGAAGGCCGTACAAGATGGCGCCCAAGAAATTGGCTGAGCTGAAGACTCAGCTAACGGACCTCCTGGAGAAGGGTTTTATTAGGCCAAGCTCCTCGCCATGGGGCTGTTCGGCATTATTCGTAAAGAAGAAGGATGAAATGTTGCGGCTTTGCGTGGACTATCGTCTATTAAACACCGTAACCATCAAGAACAAGTACCCGTTGCCACAGATCGACATGTTGTTTGATTAGTTGGTCGAAGCAAAGATCTTTTCCAAGATGGACTTAAGATCTGGGTACCATCAGATTAAGATACGGGCTGAGGATATTCCAAAAGTGGCATTCTCGACGAGGTACGGACTTTATGAGTACCTGGTCATGTCCTTGGGCCTCACCAATGCTCCAGCTCGCTTCATGTACTTGATGAACTCGGTATTCATGCCGGAGCTGGACAAGTTTGTCATGGTCTTCATCGACGACATACTGGTATATTCCAAGTCGGAGGAAGATCACAAGAAACATCAGCGTATAGTCTTGCAACGGCTGCGGGATCACAAGCTATACGCGAAATTCAGCAAGTGTGAATTCTGGATATCGCAAGTGCCTTTTCTCGGGCATATCATCTCAACGGAGGGTATCGCTGTTGACCCAAGTAAGATCACTCAAGTGCTGAATTGGATGTCCCCGAGGACTGTTCACGAGGTACGGAGTTTCCTCGGACTCGCGGGATATTATCGGAGGTTCATCCCAAACTTCTCAAAGATTGCCAAGCCTATGACGGAGCAGCTGAAGAAGGCTACCAAATATGTTTGGAGTCCAACATGTGAAGCAGCATTCAAGGCTTTAGTTAAGCACCTAACATCAGCACCGGTTTTGGCGCAGCCAGAAACAACAAAACCATTCGATGTGTACTGCGATGCATCCGGCATTGGGCTCGGATGTGTGCTGATGCAAGACCGAAGAGTGGTCGCGTATGGGTCACGACAGCTTAGAAATCATGAGCAGAATTATCCGACTCATGACTTGGAGCTCGCTGCCGTGGTACTTGCACTGAAAATGTGGAGGCACTACCTACTCGGTAACCTCGTACTTTTATATACCGACCACAAAATCCTCAAGTACATATTTACTCAGAAGGAGCTAAACATGAGGCAGCGAAGATGGTTAGAATTGATAAAGGATTACGAAAAAGAGATCCATTATCATCCGGGCAAGGCAAATGTAGTGGCAGATGCGCTGAGCCGCAAGTCACACGTCAACAATCTGACCATCACACCGTTGGAAGAGAGCGAACCACCACTACATGTGATTCCACACGGAGCTCTCTACATCCTAGGTTTGATCCCCACCATCCGTGAAGAAATAGCGGAAGCTCAGAAACATGACAAGGGCATGTCGCATTTGCGGAGACGTGTAGATAGTGGGGAATTGAAATGTTTCCAGAAAGACGGAGACAGCGTCCTATGGTTCAAGAACCGGATCGTCGTACCCCATAACCCGGAGCTACGGAAGAAAATTTTTGATGAGGCTCACTTATCAAAATTTTCTATTCACCCCAGCAGCAACAAAATGTATCAAGAACTCAGAAGCAAGTTTTGGTGGACACGGATGAAGCGGGAGATCGCAAAGTACGCGTCCGAGTGTGATACATGTCGAAGGGTGAAGGCAGATCATATGCGGAAACCGGGACTGCTACAACCACTGGGCGTTCCTGCCTGGAAGTGGGAGGATGTGAGCATGGACTTCATCGTCGGTTTACCCACAACTTTTCAGAAGCATGATTCTGTGTGGGTGATCGTCGAACGGCTCACCAAAGTTGCCCATTTCATCCAGGTCAACACCAACTACAACGCCAAGAAGTACGCTGAACTGTACATCTCACGGATCCTATACTTGTACGGTGTACCCCGTACCATCATATCAGATCGGGGCACTTTATTTGTGTCCCGTTTTTGGGAGCAGCTACACGCTGCATTGGGGACGAAGCTGATCCGTAGTTCAGCCTACCACCCGCAGACGGATGGGCAAACCGAGCGGGTAAATCAGATCTTAGAAGACATGCTAAGAGCTTGCGCTATCAACCACGGCAAGAATTGGGATGATCACTTGCTGTTAGCCGAGTTTTCGTACAACAATGGGTACCAAGCCAGCATGAAGATGGCGCCCTACGAGGCGCTATAGGGAAGAAAATGCCACACACCATTGAACTGGTGTGAGTCTGGTGAAAGGGTTACCTTCGGAATTGACCTTGTCAACAACGCGGAGGAGAAGGTTTGACTAATTCAAGCGAACCTAAAAGCCGACCAATCCTGACAGAAACAGTATGCGGACTGGAGAAGACGACCATTGCAGTTTGAAGTTGGGGATCACGTATACCTACGTGTGTCTCCAATGAAGGGCGTAAACAGATTTGGGGTGAGAGGAAAGTTGGCACCCCGATTCATCGGTCCATTCCAGATTACAGAAAGATGTGGATCAGTAGCATATCGGCTGAAATTTCCAGAAGCACTTTCCGGTGTGCACGACATCTTTCACATTTCGCAGCTGAGGAAGTGTCTCAAGCTATCAACTACCGTTCAGCTGGAGGACATCGAAGAACTGAAACCGGATCTCACCTATCGGGAGGAACCGGTTCAGATCATTGACGAGAAGGCCCGAACCACACGCAACTGCACATTGTGGTTCTACAAAGTTCTATGGAGTAATGACTCCATGGACGAAGCGACATGGGAGAGCGAAGGATTTCTTCGCGCTAACTACCCCGACTTTTTCAAGTCGCACATTCGGTAATTTTCCACCATCCTCTCTCTCATTTCTACCTTATAATCTCGGGACGAGATTCTTTTAAGGGGGGAGGAATGTACGGGCCTCAGTTTTTGACACATATTTAAAGTGTTCACCACCACACGCACACCTCATATGAAGAAAGTTGATGAACACATTTGAAGAGCAAGTAACCACCATCAACATGCTCATTAGAGAACAAACTCACATATTGTAAAAGTGGTACTTCCCACATGTGATATCTAGGGGCTGGGCATATGAAAACTCCTACACAGTGCTAGGAATGTCCATGCCAAGTTTCACCTAAATTTCAAACCTTTTTGAGGTACTTTTGGGTATAGATAATAAGAGGATAGTTTGAACCCACATTCAAATTCAAACTGTTTTTATCCCATGAATTTAAAAGTGGTAGGCATATTATTACTCAGCACATTTTTGTGAGCTCACACATCAATTTCCACTCCATTTGGAGTTGATGTTGACATGAGCTAAGTGTAGCAAATTCAAACTTTATTTGAATTTCAAACTGAACATGTGCTTAAATTTAGTCAAACCAAACCCAATTTGAATTCTAGCCAATTCAAATAGCTCAGAGGTGAATAATTCAAATCACAATGGGTATTTTAGGGCTTACTGTTACAACAGTGATTTGGAGTTAATTTCAGAGGTTAAAAGAAAACTGGGACCCACATGTCAGCCACTGAGGAAATTTAACCGAGTGGACTTTCAGTGCTTGGGTCCCCGAGCTTCTCCCGAGAGCGCCACCGAGGGGAGGCCGCCGCGCCACCACCTGTTTGCCGCCCACGGCCGCTGAACCGACTTCCAGGGCCCTTATCTAGGCGTCCGAGCAGTCGCCGGTGCTCCCCATCCCTACCCCGACACGCTCTCGCCCAACAGACTGAAACTCCTCACCGCCCGAGTGAACTTTCTGTTCCGCATTGCCCGGCCGATCCAGTGATCCTCCCGGCAATCTGAGACCAGCACCGGGTGCGCCAAGCCATCTTTGACACCCTCGCGCCAGTTCCAGACCCTGCAGTCCTCCCCGAGCTCCACCGCGGCGATCCTTCCTCTGCCGGTTCAGCTCGAGCCGCCACTGCGGGAACCATCCTTCCGGCCACCACAGCCCACCGTTCACCGAGCTGTGAACAGCAAATAGGTTCACCTTCAGTTCCTCTTTCATTCCCGCAAGCTCCGGCGGCGTGACAAACACTGCTCAGGCCGAAATTTCATGTTTTCTCGACGGTGTGCAAAAGTGGAGTCTGCACCGATCAGAGAAATTTGTAAAACACACTGCATCAATCAGTCCCTCATGGAGAGGATCACTACTAGTAGCCCGTACGAATCCATAGGAGCAGGAACCACGAAGAACCATGGAGGGAAACCATTGTTCTTGTTTTAGTAGAAATCCCGATTTCCGGCCTAGGTCGCACGGTGACAGCCCAACACGACCCTTCCCGAGCTCCGTGGAGCTCATGTCAACCTTTCCTAGGGTCCACTGATGCTTCCCGATCGTTTGCTCGATCGAGTGGGGTGCTAGGGAGGTCGGCCGACACGGCCGAAGTTCTCCCGAGGCTGCTGCTCGTCGCCGACCATGTACCGGCCATTTTCATGATGAACTGAGCCCGGAATCAGGTTCCCCTAGTGATAGTAGGCAGGGGCGGCCGAAATCATGAAGCTTGTAGCTCCACAGAAGCTGCCGGCGAGCTCTCCGGTGAGGTACCCCGGCAGCAGAGCGCGGGCAGCGGGAGGTAGACGAAGGGGGTGGACCCTGGTCGTCAGCGGCTCATATTTTAAATCGGGATCGGGCTGCGGCTCGGTTCCAGTGTGCTGGCGTGCAAAAGACTCCGTAGACCCCGGTGTGCCGACGCCTCAGCGCATAACACGTGTCGCCGTGGCCAACCAGCAGATTTAAAGTTTTCCCCCGATTTTCAGATTTCATTCAAACTTCAAATCCTCTAACTAGGGCTAGGAAACTCCAAATCGAGTGAACCAAATTTTTTTAGATTCAGCTCTTTGAGCACTCTCCAGCAAATCAAGTTTCACTTCATGAAAATCCTTATTTCTCCAGAATTAATTCCTCAAAGTTTAAACTGTTTGGGATTTTAACTGGAGAATCCTTTGGAGGAAAATTCTGAAATTTTGCTGGGGTGTTCACCAAAATATCCCTGAGCTACCATAAAAATTTCTGATCCATTCGAGCTATTTTGATCCTCCTAATGGGGTGATTAATGAAACTGTTCCAGAGAAAATAGAAAATGTTCAGAAACATTTTCAGAATTTTCTCTGAAATTGTCTAGCTCATATCTTTAGCTAGGAACCTTCAAATTAAGTGAGACCAACTCCATTAGAACCCTCTGAAAATCTAGTTTTCAGAAAGTCATGATTTGCCCCCATGAAAATCCGTAGAACACCATAAGAGTTCCAATTTAGGTCAAGGACATAATTAATTGTGGAGGGCTCAAATGAGCTTTGCTGCAACTAAAACTTGACCAAGTCTCTGTTTATGTTGTAACCAAGCCACAGTAAAAGTTTCACAGTCTTTGGGTCTGTCTAGTGAGACTTAGAAGGTTCACAAGTTTAAAACTCAATTCAAATGCATTTAATTAATACATGTACTTCTTATATCATGTAGTCGCTAAGGTCGAGGAGGAACCCGAAGTCCTAGACTTCGTGACTCCGGAGGAGCAGCTAGCCTACAACCAAGAGCAGCAAGGCAAGCTCCGATTTGCATTAACCTTTTTACAAATTTTTATTATTTTGAGCACTTTCTTGAGTATCATGATTTCTTGCAATAGAGTCTTGTTTGAAAACCCAATTGCATAGCCAAGAAAACCATGGGTTGGGTTTAGGATTGCAAACCCCGTTAGCTACTGCAAAGCTAAGTTAGGATAGGATTCGGTACAAGTCGAGTAGTTGGAACTATTCGCGAGCATAGGCTAGAGGCACTCGACTCGGGTAGAGCTAGCACATGATACACATGGCAAGAAAGATGAGACCGAGCAGAGAGTAAGGGCAGCAGGACTTTGGGGCCTGTGTGCAATAGCTCCGCTTGTGTCGATTGAGGACCGAGCCGTGTGCGGGCCTGTTGAACAAGCTAGAACAGTACCGAAGACCTACCGGATATATGGGAACCGGGAAACCGATGTAACTCGGGTAGCTGGGTGTTGAGGCATAGCTGGTCGTTCAGAGTGTAGGTTGAGAGCTCGAGGTGTAAATCGGATGGCGGCACTGACATGCGCGTGCAGAGACCTCTTGCTCAGGACGATTGGACCGGTTCAACATTTGGGTAACGGGTGAAAGGTGGTTGCGTACGGCGTCCGTGATGGTTGCTGTAGGCAACATCGAGTACGGGCGTAGATGACGGGTTATTCGGGTAACCCTGCAGGTGTAAATCAATTATAATCGCCGTCCCTCGCGGTCAGTGAGTACCACATGTTCACTGTACCGTGACGTAGAAAGAACAGGCCAGTTACATGTTTAAATGTTTCTGATTGAAAGACGGACTTTGATTGTTAATGATTTGTTGTAGTTTAGAGCTAACTAAAGTTCTTTTCAACTTTGGGCAAAGTACATGAGAGAAATGCATTTTTTGTTTGATTGCGGCTCTCTCATGTGCCTTAGCGTAAGGTTGCCCACAACCTGCTGCTAAAACATGAAAGTAAGGTTCCACTAATTAGGCGAGTCCTTGCAACTTATTTTGCCTCATGTAACCCATCACCCTCCATGTAGCAGTTTCATGTTTAGGAGAGACGGGTCAGTCTTGCTGAGCCTTCGTGCTCACTGCTTGTGTTTGAAGCTTTTGCAGGGTTCTATGAGGAAGGGACTCCCGAGGAGGAGACGTAACCCCAGGAGGGGAACCCCGTCGAGTGGGAGTCGTGCACGCCGCCGTGTTAGTGTGCGTGTGTGCTAGCAAGGACACGTTCACGGGCTGAACGTGAACTTGATGCGTAGTCTACGCCCGTGAGTGTAGACTGAACATATTTTGTTGTAAAAATGTTCATAAACCTCTTTATGTAATAAACTTTGCTTCCACTTTGTACCTTTGATGTGTGTTATCCGGTGCTGTGCAACGCAGCACCCCTCAGCATGATCCTGGCTCGACAAGACCATGCGGTCGTGTCAGTCCCCCTCCCCTCTAATTCCTTTTCTGTTTTTCATTTTTGTTTTCACTGAAAAGATCTCAGCTACTCACAATTGAATGAGAGACTTAGCCACAAAGTCATGGATTGAATTTGATTTCCTCAATTTGAAATTGGTTTGGCTAAATTTGCTGCACATGTGAATTTGAAATTCAAATTCAGTTTTGAATTAATGCAAATTTAGCTTCCGACAAGATGAACTCCAATGAGGATGAAAATTGTTGGACTAACTCAGAAAAATGTGCTGAGTTTTAATATGAAGTCAACTTTCGAATTCAAGTGATGAAAACTAACTGAAATTTGAATTTGCATTCAAATAGCCCTTTTTATAAATGTCTCCAAAAGTGCCTCCAAAAGGCTTGGATTTGCATGAAACTTGGCCTGAGCCTTCCCAAGAAGGCTTTTACACAGCGGATCTGAGGTGAGCTCAGCCTCTCATGTTTATGTGTATGAACTCCTACTTTTTGGAGTTATGGGTTTCCCCTCTAATCACCCTCTTGATTGTGTTTACTTGCTCTTCTCTAATGTTCATGAGCTATCCACCAAATGAGCTGTGCTGTGGTGATGTGATGAACATTTTAGCAAGTAAAATCTTGGGCTTTGTGAAATCCAAAAATTCTAGCAAGTGGATCTGCAGTTCACGCCGAGAAAAGGAGAGGGAATTTAAACTTTTGAATTTAACGGTGTGAGCTCCAAATCAAAACTTGAACTTGCAAAAATTCCCGAACACGGAGATCTAAAGCTATCATTTAGTTCTCCACACATCCAATAATAGCCCAGCAAATTTTTAGAGCATTTGAAAAGGATTTTCTATTTGTTGGAATTTAAACGGGAGAAAATTTGAATCTGAATTTAAATCTCAGTTTCAAATTTTGACTTTACCGAAATTCAAATTTGAGTGCACCATTGTGTTCCTCATATTTGTTTTGACCTACACTGCGGTGAAAACACCTCCTCTTTTCGTGGACTACAGAGGAAGAATTTCTCTGTTTACTGCAAGTGTATTCATAGAACCGAGCTGCACAAATCTTCAAAATTCGTCATGTTCAGTGCACCATCATGTATGCCGAGCTGGAAACATGTTCTAGACTCTCCAACGCTCCTCTAGGATCAAAAACCATCGAAAATAATCAAGAATTGGGGCTGTTCTTCGAGAATTTCGGGCCGGCCCCGAATTTTGCCCTAGGTCGCCGATGAGTCCCCATTTGCAGCCATTCTTGGGCCGATTATAGCTCATGCCGGTGATGAGGGATCCCCCACGGTGCTATAGAGCCCAAGAACCGACCTTTTCGTGGAGAAATCGCTGCACATGACCTCGCCGGAGCCCTAGGGTTAGCTGTGGCCGGTGCGCACTGCTTTCCGGCGAGATTGAGCCGCCGCCGACCTCACCAATGAGTTCAGCATGGTGGAAAATGGGGGGGGGGTGGCCAGCAGGGGGTTTGGAGGTGGCAGGGAAGGTCATTTCCGGCGACCTCGCCGGAGGGAGCCGCCCCTGGTCTGTTTGGCGCGTGGCTGGAGGTTAGGGATGACGAGTGGGACCCACTGTCCGCATTTAAACATTTTCTAGTTTTTCCCATTTTAGTTCAAAATTGGAGAGCCGTAACTTTGTGTAGGAGTGTCCAAAAATTGTGAAACAAATTTTGTTGGATTCCTCTCAAAGAGGACTATCCAGGGATGCAGCCCAATATTTATGAAATTCCTGGATTTGGCTCATTAATTCATTTAAAAAATTTTTTTAGGAATTTTTACAGGAGTTTTGTTCATTGGAAAATTCCCAAATTTGGGAAGGACATTCTTCCAATAATCCTTGAACTTCAGTAAAATTTTCAGAGGCATTGGACTCCATTTGCTTGGCCAAATGTTGTTTGAATCCTCTATGTCTCTGAAAAATGGGAAAATGAACAGAGACATTTTCAGACTTTTAACCAAGTTTGGAAAATTCATATTTCTGTGTAGGAAGCTCCAAAAATGGTGAAACCAAGTCCTATGGACTCATGAGACTCTAAAGTTTCTGAAAAACCAAATTTGGAGCATGACAAGACACTATAATTGCCATAGGATTTCAGAGAACCAAATAGTAAGAAAATTCCCTAGGCCACATCTTCCATCAACTTTGTTTGAAATTTTGCAAGCCATACCTCTGTATGATCTATGGTCCACTGTAAAAATTTCAGAGCAAATTGAGATCATCTTCTCCAGTTTTCTGTTGGTTCTTCCTACTACCTTTCTTATGTCCATTATAAATAGATCTTTGCATTTCCCCAACAAACATCCACTGCCCACCTAAAGATATCCTCTGTTTTTGTCCATAACAGAGCTCCTCACTCACTTTAGAGTTGGTCTAAACCATTCTTAGTTCCCAAAACACATTTTTTTTTTATAATTCAGTTACTCCTATTAAAACTGTGCATATTCATATCGTTAGGAAACACGACGAAGGAGTTCGACGAGGAACTCGACTCGGATCAGCAAGTTGAAGATTTAATCATCGCCAAGATACTGACTATAAAGTAGAACTAAACCTGCAGCAACATAAGGCAAGCCCCGGTTTGCATTTAACAAATTTTTAGTTATATTTTGCTTTGTATAACTTTTATGGGTCTAGCATGTATTGTGCATTAGGTCAAGGTGATTGATACTCCAAATGCATAGCCCACAAACCCTTGGAGTACAGGGTAGAATAGGTTACCTTCGTGTAGTTTCTGCTAGGCTAAAGTTGTATAGGATCCCGTACAAGTGGTGTAGTTGGAAGCTACTCGCGAGTTAGGATGTGGATTCAGCGGGGTATGATTTTAGAAAATGAAAGTTCTGGAATGGAAAATGAGACCGAGCAGAGAGTAGGAGCAGCAGGACGTTGGGCCTGTGTGGCTGTAGCTCTGTTTGTGTCGGTTAAGGACCGATGCGTATGCCGTCCTGCTGAGCAAGTTTGAACAGTACCGGATACATGTCGGATATATGGGACCCAATAAACCGATGTAACTCGGGTACTCTCGTGTCGAAACTTATACGGCCGTCCTTTGGGGGTTGGTGTCAGAGGTGTAAACCCGCTAGCGGAGCAACTTCGACGTGTTCCGTGTAGTGGCCCTTCTGATGGGTCGGCGGAACTGGTTCGGCATTGGAGTGACGGGTGAAAGGTTGCTGCATACAACGTAAGAAAGAGCTCACGTGAGACTTTCGAGGCGGGTGTATGTGTCGTGTATTCCGGGTGTGTCCTGATTGCAACCACCGTCCCTCGCGGTTATATGAGTACCACTTGTTCACTGAGTTGTGACGTAGTAATAAATTCCAGATAAAGTTTGATGAATCATTGCTGATGTGAAGTTCTTAAATTCATTGTATTGCCAACCATGTATGCTGTAGTTGTAGAGCTCATTAAGTTTATTTTCCTCTTTGGGCATCACCACATCGGAGGAAAGCGTTTCTTGTTTGAATGTGGACATCCGATGTGAGGGCTGCCTAAGGCATAATAATCTTCTGCTATTAAACTGAAAGTAAGGATTAACATTTAGGCGTGTCGTTATTGCATCATACCTTTTCCTATGCTAGTAATCCCTGCACGTAGAGTTCCATGTTTAGGAGTGTCGGTTAAGTCTTGCTGAGCCATTGTGCTCACGGTTGCATTATTAGTGTTTTGCAGGTTATAAAATTTGCTATGAAGATGGTTGTTCGGTGAGCCATCAGAGACTCACCGGAAACCCTGCCGCTGCACTTATCTTTGTGGAAGCTAGTAAGAAGCGTCTGCGGGCTGGACGTATTCTCTTTTGCATAGTTAGGACCGAGAGTAAGTGTGTATGTATATTCCGCTGCGTGTACCCTCGTGGTACATTATTTTGTAAATGACAATATTTTGAGAAATAAAAGACTTTGTACTTTATGGTTCTTTTCGTGTATGCTATTGGGTGCCGCATCTCACGGCACCACCCAATGTGTATCCTGGAGTGTGGATCCCGGAAGGGGTTCCTCACAGGCTTTTACACAGCGGATCTGAGGGATGCCCACTGAGGACCTGAGGGATGCTCACGTCATGGGCGAATGGATCCCGACTTCTTAGTCGCACAGTCCGGCTCTAGGGGCGGTTAGGAGCGTATTTCAGAAGGCCGCTTTTGCCAGTGATGAAGTCGAGGTCACCGAAGGATATCTTCATGCTAGGTGCGAAGGTTGATTGTAGTGGAGCCATTGAGGCGATGAAGAACGAAACAGGCGGCAGTTACCCCTACCTGGTGTGCCAACTATCAGTGCTCGGATTTCTGACAAGTAACTAATGTACCACACGCTCCGCCTCGAGGTGACCTTGCTAAGAACACAAGGGAATTATTATGGTTCGGGCAAGATACCCTACGTCCGGGCTGGGGTGTCACGCTGTTCTTTTTCAAGAATGAGGGGTGGTTCTTACAAGTGCGAGAGCCTGTCCCTTCGGGATTGTCCAGCTCCTCGCTTTATTCTCGCTCTCACCCTCTTCGTATTTCAAATGGGCTGAAAAGTCGTGGAAACAGGGACTACTTGTCCCATCGTACGTTTGACAGGGCACTCGATGTGGTCACCGTATCCGTAGCCTGCAGCCGCGCCTGCTCCCATCTTGTCATCGTAGTAGACTGTACTGGGTGCACGCGCGTCCCGTGCACCACTCCTCTTCGATCTCGTCAAAGGTGACGGACATTCAATGTCTTGGTCAGGTGTAGAACTCAAGTGCCTTCCCACTTGACCTGGGAGGTATCCACTCTGCATTGAAGGTCACCTACTCCTCGACTACTCGAGGTCGGGCTCGGGCCTTCCCCCTGGGGTCTTCCCTTCATCCGCGCCCCGAGGGCGAGGCTCGCAGCTCGCCCTAGGGGTTGGGTGCGGGCTCTCTGGCGTATCCACCCTGTCATCTCCGAGCTTGGCATCCGGCCTGCTCCTTCATCGTCCCTCGAGGGTAGGCCTCCCGCCTCTACCCATGGAGTAGGAGTTGGGAACTCAATTCATGAGGAAGAAATATGTGGGTTGAATAAGACCCCTTGTCGCCTCAAGTGATGAACACCAAGAAGTGGAACGTCTCATGGCGTTGCTCAAAAAGAGAAAATACGACAAGAAGAAAGAAAAGAAGGAGGAGGAGGAGTCCAAGGACTACTCCCGATATCCTTTTAACTATGAACGTTTAAATAACAATGCAAATTTCCTTTTCATCCCTGTTGGCAATCCTCCCCATCTTGATGGTACAAACTACACGATGTGGAGGCATAATATGAAGTTGCACCTTATTTCACTTAACCCCAGTCTTTGGAGTGTTGTATGTACAGGTGTAGAAATTCTGGAGGATGATGAAGAGCTCACTCCGAAGCAAGAACAACAAATTCATCGCAACGCTCAAGCCGCAGCCGTCATCATCTCGTCGTTGTCAAAAAGAAGAATTTCACAAGGTGGATGGGTTGGAAATTGCGAAGGATATTTGGGACACTCTCAAAGTGGCACATGAAGGCACAAAATCCATCTGTGAAGCCAAAATTGAGATGAATGAGGGGGAGCTTGGAAGATTTGCTATCGAAGACAATGAGACTCCCCAAGAGATGTACAACCAGCTCAAGATACTCATCAACAAGAGTAGAGCTTATGGGTGCAAGAAGTGGACTGACCATGAAGTGGTCAAAAGGATGATAAGAGTATTCACGGTGCGTAACCTCACTCTTTGCACTTTAATTCGGGAGAACCCTCGCTTTGAATCTATGACTCCCGATGAAGTCCTTGGAAAATTTGTCAACCATGAGATGATGGAAAAAAAGACCAAACATGTAAATTAGCTTCACAAGATCACTTCTTCCAAAAGACATGATATTGCAGTCAAGTCATCCAAGAAGTCAAAGGGCAAAGAAGTGCAAGAAGAGAGATTAAGTGAGGGAAGTGATGATGAGAGCTCTATGGATGATGAAGAAATGGCCCTCTTCATAAGGAAATTCAAAAGAATGGTGAGAAAGCAGAAGAACTCAAGCTATGAGAGCAAAACCAAGGACAAGACAAGGTCAAAGACGAAGCGAGCCTGCTACAACTGTGGCAAGTATGGCCAGTACATTGTCAACTGCCCTCATGAGAAGAAGGAAGACGATGAAGACAAGAAAAAGAAGAAAGAAGCTAAACACAATAAATTCTTCAAGAAGAAGAAATTTCATGGAGCTGCTCACATAAGAGAAGAATGGGACTCAAATGATGAAAGCTCATCGTCCGAAGATGGACGAGTGGTAAACATTTCCATTGACAAGTCCTCAAGCAAGAAGATGCTCTTGCCCAACCAAGGTGATTAGAGGAAGGAGAAACACACTTGTCTCATGGCCAAGGAGACAAACCAGAAGGTAACCCCAAAATCCTCCACTATGTCTATTGCTAGTGATAGTCCTTATGATAGTAGCTGTAACACCCTCAAATCCATTTCCATGCATTGCATACATTTTTCATGTAGAGAAGCATTATAAAAGAAGTAGAAATGGAGAAAGAACTATAGAAATGGAGAAAGAACCATAGAAATGGAGAAAGAACCATAGAAATGGACAAAGAACCATAGAAATGGAGGAAAAACCACAGAAATGGAGAGGGAATATAGAAATGGAGAATGGGGCATAGAAATGGAGAAGGGAAGTATAAAAATAGAGAATGGGGCATAGAAATGGAGAGAGGAATGTAGAAATGGAGAATGGGACATTGAAATGGAGAGGGGAATGTAGAAATGGAGAATGAGACATAGAAATGGAGATGGGAATGTAGAAATGGAAAAAGTGACATACAAATTGTGAGGAATGGGAAAAAGATAGTTGAAATGAGCCATTCTCAAATTTCCCCAAAATTATCCCCAAAATTTCCTAATTCCCCGATTCCACAAAAGGGGAATTTTCCCCACATTCGGGGGGATTAAATCACCAAGGCTGCCGCACCCAACAAAAGGTGATAAGTTGGTTGAGTTCCAAATTGACTAGGACTCTTGTTTGAGTTACAATTGGAGTAGGACTCCTCTTTTTCCCCCTTAGCCGCAGCCTCCCCACCACCCCAAGTTGCCGAGTTGGAGGCCCTCCCCTCTCTAAGTCGCCGAGTTGGCACCCCCCTGCTGGAGTTTGTTCGCCGGCGAGCTCCGCCGTCGCCGGAGAAGAAGCCCGACGATCTGTCCTACAAAAATTTTCCATAGAAAAATTCTCCGCTGCTTCTGTTGCTATG
This sequence comes from Neostapfia colusana, assembly GCA_030760725.1. NCBI lineage: Eukaryota > Viridiplantae > Streptophyta > Magnoliopsida > Poales > Poaceae > Neostapfia > Neostapfia colusana. The sequence continues at coordinate 93,210,683 of JASWHV010000001.1, forward strand.
AGAAAGGCTCTGCCACAGGGAGGAAGAGAGGTAGGTCCCCAATACCCATCTTACGACGTCGCCGCTGTTTCTACACATCCATTTTCTTCGCCCCCTTCGAGCAGAAACTTTTGCGTGTGGACAGATCGTGTTTTGATCGGTTTTCAACGGTGGAATTGATCTAGATCTTGATTCAAGATCATCACCACGTCCACACTTGATCCCAACACCCTTTTTCATCATAAAACACGATGAAATCCCATTAAAACATGCAAGAACACGTACAAACTGGTTTAATAAAACAGCACCATAGGATTTGCATTCATCTACCCCATTGTAACTTGAGTAAAGTTTGTGCATGATGATTGATTGCTGTAAATTTTGTATGTGCGTGGTCGTGAGTAGAAGGACAAGCTCAAGAGGCCATCTACGAGGAATTACAGCACCAAGACTTCGAGACTCTTGAGCAACAAGAGCCACAGGTGCAAGGCACGTGCCCCTTGACCATATTGATCCCATGTTTCAAAACTGTTTTGTTTGCGAAATCTCGTATGCTTGAGTTGTGGCGGACCGGAATCCGCTCATCCAGGATCGCAGAGGGTGGTGCCACGCGATGCGACACCCGACAGCACACGTCATAAGAACATAATATATTACATGGGAAAAACAACTGAAACTGTACAAACAGGTACAAACTTCAGTTACAACTATTGTTTATATTACACAGCGGAAGTCTACACTATACAACTCACGCCCGCCTATCTAGCAAAAGTGGTTGTCCAGCCCTAGGACAACCCACACTAGCTGCACTCCTCAGCTCAGCGCGGCGTGTACGGCTCCCACTCAGCCGTGGTCCCCGACGGAGGGTAACCCTCGCCGGTGGACTCGTACTCCGAGTCCGTGGGTGGCTCCTCACCTGAAAAACACTTAAGCAGCAACCGTGAGCACGAAGGCTCAGCAAGGCTTAACCGACTCACCTAAGCATGAAACTCTACATGAGGGGTACAATGGACATAGGATAGTAACATTTCAGCAAAAGGACACGCCTACAAGTTCATCCTTAGTTCATCTTTTAGCAACAAGTTAACAGTTCCGGAAATCTGAAATTTAGTAAGCAGTATTTGGTGGCACACATGTAGCAATACAATTATATCAATCAGCATCATTGAATCAATATATTTCATCCATTAGTCTATGTTACGACACAGTGAACAAGCGGTACTCGTCACCGCGAGGGATGGCGAATCGACTCGATATACACCTGCAGGGAAACCCAAAGAGCACGTCACGTACACCCACCCGTGGAGCTGCACAGCACGCTCACTCGATGTCGTACGGGACAACCTTTCACCCAACAGCCCAAACGTCGAACCGGTCGCACCGAAACGAGCAGGAGGTTCCCCACACGGAGCATCTCTCTATGCCCGTTGGCAGATTTCCACCTTGCTGCCCTCAACCTACACCTATAAATCGGTGTGCTATGCATCGACGCCCGGAGGTTTAGGCTACATCGGTTTATCGGGGCCCATATATCCGATATGCCTTCGGTACGTTCAATACTTGTTCAGCAGGGCCGCACACGGATCGGTGCTCAATCGACATGGACAGGGCTGCGCACACAAGACTTCCTCTTGCTGCGCCCAAGCCCCTGCCTAGTCTCATTTTCATTACTATAGTGATCTCACATCACTCAACCGAACCCGTGTGTCCCAAGCCTATCTCGCGAGTAGATTCCAACTACTCGACTTGTACCGAAGTCCTATGAATCATTAAGCATAGCCTGTCTACTCGAGGTCTTAGACACTACCCTCACTCTTTTAGGAGCCTTTAGTTATGCAAGTGGGGGTTCCATTCATCCTACACCTAATGCACATACATACTTCATATGACTCATGTAAACAAAAGAAAACTTATAAAAGAGGTTAATGCAAACCGGGGCTTGCCTTGTTGCTGCTGGTCAGGGGTTAAGTCTTCGTCCGGAAGAAGGAAGTCCAGCACTTCCGGAGTCTCTTCTTCAACGGCTACACGTTAATGAAATACTACATGTTCATTTAGATGCAAATGTGAGTTTTAGAGTAAGACTTCTACTATTAATTCTAATAACCAGCCTCTAACACCTGGAACTTTGTTTAAGAATTTAAAGATGAACTGGTGTTGGTGGTTTGGCTTGGACTTAATCACATGGTTAAATGCTAAGTGGTTTTTCCCCCTTTTCCATATTAATCCCTTAATTGGTTAAATAGGACAGGGTGATCTAGAGCTCCAACAGAGCTAAGAATTTTTGTGTGAGTTCCTTGTCACAAGAAATCTCTCTGTACCAAACATTAGCACTTTTCATGGAGTGGTTTGTTCAGAATAATTCTATTGGCAAATCGGCAAGGAAGAATTTATTCTGAGGTAATACCCCTGTTCATGCTCAACTTAATGAACTACAATTTCAATTATAGCTCATAGAGTTTGCCTGAATTTTCCTAACATTTTTGGGGTTAAGAATTGCCCAGAACTGAATTTCCAAGTTTTGGAAATTCTCTGAAAATGTTTCTGTATTCAAATGAACACAGCACCTTCCAATTTGAATTGCTCTGACCAAATCAACTCCAAATGGTCTGAAACTTTTACAAAGGTTTACTAATGTCCTAAAGAACATTCTGGCAAAATTTGGGGATTTTTGGATGAACCAAACACCCTCAAAAATTCGTTTGCTGAAAAGCTTTAAAGAATTTTCCAGAATTAATTAATGGGTTTCATACAAATTGGGTTGTATATCTGGACAGAGCTAGGCAAGATGAATCCAACCCAATTTGAATCACTAAATTTGGAGCTTCCTAGCAAAAGTTATGGATTTCTAAAGTTTGAGCTAATCCCTGAATTATTCTCCTACAGAAAATCGCCTCCCGCGCTAAACCAGAGGCTGACAGCGGGGGCCCGCCCGTTTAAATTGAACTAACCGCACGCTCGCGCGCGATTAACACAGGGGCTGACAGGTCGGGCCGCGCCCTTCGTCTACCTCCCGACGTCGCCGCCCTGAGCCGCCGGAGCTCCGGCGAGATCAGCGTTCCCGGCGATCTAGCTCACCGGAGCCGACAAGACTCGCCGCCCCCACGTAATCTCGGGTGCTGAACCCGCTGGACACCATGTCGCCGCCGGCTAACCGCCATAGCTCGCCGTCGACGAGCCCTGTGCCTCTGTGCTACCTCGGCAACGTGTTCCCGCCCTTCTGACCATCTTCTTCGTGCGCTAATCGCGTCGCCACACTCAGGGAAACCTCGGGAAACTCGGCATGAGCTCTGTTGGGCCCTAAACGGCCGGCAACCCAGACCTCACCGGCGACCCCCTCCTCCGCATACTGTCCTAGGGTGAACTTAGGGTCCCGGCGGTGATTTCCTTCCGGTTTTCGATCGAGAAGGGTCGCCAGAACCTCTAGATGCTCTCTCACAGCTCCGTTCGACCTCCCACCCACTAAGCTTCCCGAATCTCTGCTAAACCTAATCGGGTCCTGAAAGGAGCTACTCGTCCTAAACTGGAAAATTCCCCGCGCACAAAGGTCGAACCATGGAACGGTTTGCGCGGTGGTCTTGAGGACGAGCTAGCGCTTCACTTTCCTATGGAGGTCAAAGCCGGAAGATGATCACAGCTGGGGTGGCATCCGATCGGAGCTCGGCCGACTAGGCTGCTGGTTACGGAACTCGCAAAAATCAGTAGCTCGCCGGCGGTCTTGGGCCTTTTATAGGCCCCTGAGCCCAGTGGAGAGCGCGACACCTGCTGTGCCACCTCCTCTGCCGAAGCAGGAGCTGGCCGGCCGAGGTGGTCGGGCGCCGACGCTGGCTGCAGCTGGCGAGCGCGCTCGGTCGAGGAAGTCGGCTGAGGAGACTTCTGTGCTAAGTCTACTGACCAGTGGGCCTCCCCTCTAACTCTTTTGTTTTTTTCCAATTTTCTGAATTCTGTTGTGCCAAAATATCCTCAGCTACTAACAATTTAATGTGAGACTTAGTCACCAAGTCTTTGTTTGAATTTGAATTCTCAAATTCAAACTTTGTTTGGTTAAATTTGCTTCATATTTAAACTGAAATTCAAATTCAGTTTTTAATTCTTGCAAATTTAGCTCTTGACAAGATGAGCTCCAATGGAGATGAAAATTGGTGGGTTTACTCAGAAGAATGTGCTGAGTATAGATATGGAGCTAACTTTTGAATTTGGGTGATGAAAGTTGCTGCAATTTGAATTTACATTCAAATTGGCCTCTTTTTGAAATAACCCAAAAGTGCCTCAAAAAGTGTTGAATTTGCATGAGCTTTGGACTGAACCTTCCCAAGACTTTTTAAATTCTTGGGGTGAGCTCAACCTCTCATGTTCATGTGTAGAAACCCTACTTTGTGAAAGTGAAGGCTTTCCCCTCTAATCATTCTTTTGATGGAGGTTACATGCTCTTCACAATATTTCCTAAGATTTCCACAATAAAAACTGTGGTGTTGTCAGGTGAAGAAAAAGTTTTTGCAAGTCCCTTTTATTTTGGGCTTTTACATCCCTCCCCCCTTAAAAGAATCTCGTCCCGAGATTATAAAAGAAGAGATAGCGATGTAGTAGGAACTTACCCGTGTTGAGAAGCCATAAACTCCGGGTAATTCGAGCGAAGGAACTCCTCGCTCTCCCACGTCGCTTCATCGGCGGTGTGGTTACTCCAGAGTATTTTGTAGAACCACAACGTTCTGCTACGCGTGGTTCGGGCTTTCTCATCAACAATGGCCACCGGATACTCCTCATATGTTAAATCCGGTTTCAACTCGCCGATGTCTTCGGTAGGAACAGCAGCTGTATGCTTCAAACATTTTTGCAGTTGCGAAACATGGAAAACATCATGGACACCCGCAAGAGATGCCGGTAGTTCCAATCGATACGCCGCTGGTCCGCACTTCTCGGTGATAGCATAGGGTCCAATGAAACGGGGAGCGAGCTTCCCCTTCACACCGAACCGGTGCACGCCCTTCATTGGAGACACGCGGAGGTACACGTGTTCACCAACGTCAAAGTGCAACGGTCTACGCCTCTTATCAGCGTAGCTCTTCTGCCGGGATTGAGCGGATTTTAAATTGGCTTGAATTGTCCGAACGCGCTCTTCGGCGTCGTTCACCACATCAACCCCGAATGTGACCCTTTCACCGGACTTGCACCAATTTAATGGGGTGCGGCACTTGCGACCGTAGAGAGCTTCGTAGGGTGCCATCTTGATACTCGCCTGATAGCCGTTGTTGTACGAGAATTCCGCCAATGGTAGGTGATTATCCCAGTTCCTACCATGGTGGATGGCACATGCTCTCAACATGTCTTCCAGAACTTGATTCACCCTCTCTGTCTGGCCATCTGTCTGAGGGTGATAGGCGGAGCTCCTGATCAAATTAGTACCCAATGCAGCGTGTAGCTGCTCCCAAAAGCGAGATACAAATAATGCACCTCGATCTGAGACAATGGTCTTGGGTACCCCGTATAGGCATAGAATCTTCGCTATGTATAGCTCCGCATATTTGCCGGCACTGTAACGTGTATTTACCGGAATGAAGTGAGCCGTCTTGGTTAACCGATCAACGATTACCCATATGGAATCATGCTTGTTGGCTGTTAGGGGTAATCCCACAATGAAATCCATGCTCACATCTTCCCATTTCCATGCCGGGATCTTCAGGGGTTGCAACAGCCCTGACTTCTTCATGTGATCAGCTTTCACTCGTCTACACGTATCGCACTCGGATACGTACTTAGCTACCTCCCGCTTCATCCGTGTCCACCAAAATTTCTTTTTCAAATCTTGGTACATTTTGTTGCTGCCCAGATGAATGGAGTATTTAGACAAGTGAGCTTCATCGAGAATCTTTTTCCTCAACTCCATATCTCGGGGTACGACTATGCGGTCATTGAACCACAGCGTCCCCTCATCATCTTTCCGGAAACATTTAATTTCTCCATTGTCTATCTGTCTCCGGAGATGTGCCATGCCTTTATCCGTTTTCTGGGCTGCAATGATGTCCTCCCTAATAGTAGGGATGAGGGCAAGGTTGTACTGCGATCCATAAGGAACCAAGTATAAACTTAGCTCTTCCTCCTCCACCGGTGTAATGGTGAGGTGATGGACATGTGATTTCCGACTCAGCGCGTCGGCAACCACATTCGCCTTGCCGGGGTGGTAATGGATCTCAATATCATAATCTTTGATCAGCTCTAACCACCTCCTTTGCCTCATGTTCAGCTCCTTCTGGGTGAAAATATATTTCAAGCTCTTGTGGTCGGTGTAGAGATGCACCAAATTCCCCAGGAGATAGTGCCTCCACATTTTCAACGCCAAAACCACTGCAGCAAGCTCCAGGTCATGAGTAGGATAATGCTGCTCATGGTTCCGAAGTTGGCGTGAGCCATAAGCGACCACACGTCCTTCCTGCATCAACACGCAGCCGAGCCCAATACCGGACGCGTCACAATACACGTCGAAGGGCTTTGTTGTATCCGGCTGAGCTAACACCGGGGCTGTTGTGAGATGCTTCACCAATGTTCGGAACGCTTCTTCACACGCCGTGTTCCAAACATATTTCGTCCCTTTCTTCAGCAACTCTGTCATCGGCTTAGCGAGCTTGGAGAAGCTTGGAATGAATCTCCGGTAATATCCCGCTAACCCGAGGAAACTTCTGACTTCATGGACGGAAGTGGGAGCTTTCCATTTCAGCACTTGCTCTATTTTGCTTGGGTCAACCGCAATGCCTTCAGCTGAGATGATATGTCCCAAGAATGGCACTTGGCTGATCCAAAATTCACATTTACTAAACTTAGCGTAGAGTTTATGGTCTCGCAATCGTTGAAGAACGATCCGCAAGTGTTCGGCATGTTCGGCTTCCGTCTTGGAGTAAACCAAGATATCGTCGATGAACACTACCACGAACTTGTCCAGCTCCGGCATGAACACCGAGTTCATGAGATACATGAAATGGGCTGGAGCATTTGTGAGACCAAATGACATGACGAGATATTCGTATAAGCCGTATCTCGTCGAGAAGGCCGTCTTCGGGATATCCTCCGCCCGGATCTTTATCTGGTGATATCCAGAGCGAAGGTCCATCTTGGAGAACACACTTGCACCCACAAGTTGATCAAACAATATGTCGATGCGGGGCAGTGGGTACTTATTCTTGATGGTGACGGCGTTGAGCGGCCGGTAATCCACACACAGCCTCAGGGTTTCATCCTTCTTCTTTACAAATAGCGCCGAGCATCCCCAAGGCGAGGAACTCGGCCTAATGAAACCCTTGCTCAACAGATCATTGAGCTGTTCTTTCAGTTCAGCCAGCTCATTTGGAGCCATCTTGTATGGTCTCCGTGAGATGGGCGTAGTCCCGGGTGCAAGTTCAATCTTGAACTCGACATCCCGCTCAGGTGGCATGCCCGGAATATCATCCGGGAACACATCAGGATACTCCCGGACTACGGGGATGTCTTCTAACTTGAGAACTTCAGCATTATTAATTGCTAAAACTTCTCGGACTGGCGTGTCTAACACCATGGAATGCGGACGGTGGAATGGAGAATTTAAGTGAACCGTCCGTGTCCGAGTCTCTAGGACAGCGCCATGGTATTGTAGCCATGACATCCCTAAGATTGCATCAATCTTTTGTCCCATAAGAATTATCAAGGTGGTGGGATATAGTTTCCCACCTAAGCACAGAGGTGCCTTTGGAATCATCATATTAGCTGAAATCTTCCCTCCCGGTGAGCAGATCATATAAGTGCAGTCGGTTGGGAAGACTTGCAATTGATGTTTAGCCACATAGGATGCACTTATAAAGCTGTGGGTTGCACCAGAATCAAATAATATGACGATGGCTTGATTGTTGAGAGTAAACGTACCCACCAGCACGTTGTCTCCCTCTGGGGCGTCCTCATTGTCGAGGTTGCGGACACCTCCAGTCCGCTGACCAACCTTCTTCGCCGGAGGTCGGCCTCGAGCACCGCCCTGGAACTGGGCTTGCCCTCTGCTCTGCTGCCCCTGGGGACAGTCCTTCGCGAAGTGGCCCGCCTGGCCACACGTGAAGCAGGTGAAACGGGGCGGTCCCCCGCTAATCGGTGGACGGAAACCCGGGGCGCGTTGCGGCGGTTGAAACGCCCGGGGTACTGTCTGCTGCTGCTGCTGTCTTGGTGGTGGCATCGGCGGACGGAACGGGGGTGCTTGGAATGAACGTCCCCCGAACTGTTGAGGTCGCGCCGGTGGACGCCACTGCTGTCCGGATGGTGTCCGATACACCATACGGTACTTCTGGGGCGCGCCACCACCGCTGCTAGGTGGAGCGCTGCGCTTCCTCTGCTCAGCTGCTAACTCCCGCTGAGCGTCCTCTTGCATGATGGCGGCATTGACTAGGTCGTTGAATGTGCCGCGGTTCCACTGTACGAGGTGGGTCTTCATTTCGGGGTGTAACCCCCGATAGAAGTGCCCCCTCTTCTTCTCCTCCGTGGAGATGTAGTCTGACGCATACTGCGCCAGATGGTTGAAGGCACGGGAGTAGTCGTGGGCACTCCTCCCGCCCTGCTTCAGTTCCAAAAATTCTTGGAACTTCCTCTTCATTATTCCGGGAGGAATGTGATAGGCGCGGAACGCCTCCCGGAACTCTTGCCATTCCACGGCATGGCCAGCCGGACGTGAGGGGACATAATTCGCCCACCACGCACCAGCGGCACCGTGGAGCTGCTGTGCTGCGAACAGGGTCTTCTGCCGCTCCGTACACTGGAGCAGCCCAAACATGGACTCGATGGTCCGCAGCCAGTTGTCAGCCTCCAGTGGTTCTTCAGCTTCGGTGAACACTGGAGGGTGCGTACTCATGAAATCCGAGTACGACACATCACGGGGCTCCCGAGGCCCTCTATCTTGACGTCCCCCCGCCTGGGACGTATTCTGCACGATCGTGCGGAGCAGGTCGGTCTGCTCCTCATGACCTCCCACCAATGCCGCTATCACATCCGCTAGAGTAAGCGGAGGCGGCGGTGGTGGCTGCTGCTGCGGGGTGCTGTCGTAGGCCGGTGGCTGGGAGTCATCACCTCCCTGTTGGCTAGAGCCACCAACCTCGTGCGTGGTCCTAGTACGAACCATCTGCAACCACACGACATCACACATCAGTCCCGCAACATTTTGCATGCAGTCCAATAGAAATGGGCGTAAAACATTATGACAACAAAACATGCGAAATATCTCGTAAATAGATAATGTAATAACTTTGCACAAGCTACACTATTACCAGACCAAACACAAGTTAGTTTAATCCAACATGATGAACCCCCTCTTTGGAAGCTCACCATAACTGGGTTTGGTCTCTACGAGACATTATTATCGCGTTGTCATCACATATGCCACCCTTAGGGTACGACACCCTCTCCAATGAGTTCAACTGTCATTCTTCCGTCAGAATGACCAGTTTCTACCTATTCCATGTTTTGATCCGGTTATGGGCATTTTCATGACTCAAGTTGAATACCAGAGTTAAAGTTAACTTCAGTATCTTTCCAACGAGTACTCATTTGCCCTCAGATCAGCTTTGGTTAAAAAGTTATGCTAATTCAAAGTCGACAGAATTCCTGGAAGAATTTTAAAAGCACCTCCCTTGGAAGTGGCTGTTTTCAACCCTGATTTCCACTAAATTCTGTGCTGAAATTTCAGGAACTTTGAATTGCAAAGGTGTCACACATCTTCTACTCTTTCTAAGAATGTACTATATGACAATTTTAGATTTTTCTACTGGGAGTTATCCTTGAAAAACAGAACAGTCCAGAGAATGTTTTAACACTGTCCTAGTTCTGGACCGTTACATGTCTCTGGGGTTTAAGCCATCTTAAGGCGAGTTTCAGCTCTGGAAGTCTACAACAATGTTGTAGAGTACTTCAATACCTTCCCAGAACCATATAGCACACCTCTTTGGGCTAAAGGACCCGTGAGTTATGCCCTGTTGAAGATCAGCAAAATTGCTGTCCAAAACAGAGCACTCTGTTTTTCATCCATTTGGCTATCCTACTTCACTATCCCATTTTTTATACCCAACCAGGGTCCTAAATGTTGAACCTATAGATTTTAATTCTTTGTTATTGCTTTCATGCATATGACTACAATATCTCGGTACTACGTTCCTCACAAAAGCAAAATCCTAACCGGATCATACCGGCATATACGTCTTAAGTGTGGCACTACACGGTCTCTCCCACACGTTTTCTACACGGATACATACGTGGTTAGTACCTGCAGAAGACCACACAATAATGGTGCACTCAATGGTTATTCATTTCAGGCAGTTCCATATTTGAAAGTAAATACAAACGCCCGTATCATTGTCATACGGCCGTCCTTGAGTTAGGTCACGTCTCAAGGTACGTGATAGTGTTTCAACACCACACGACGGGGAACCCGAGTATGTCATGAACGGGTCGTCACGGTTGGGAATGTTATCAACCCAACAGATACCACCTACTGCCCTGCAGGGCACGCCGATGGCAAGCGCTGCGTATGTCCTCCTGGGCTATTTCCAGACGAACACACTCTCGCGTTACTGACCACGCGATGGGGTCTCCACTTACTTGCCTAATGCACGCTAGGGATCAGCGTTTCATATGAACTCAGGAACATGAAGAGTTCAAGAGGTTCATATTGACGTCTCACACCAAGCTATGAGACAAATCCCTGAACCACGTTCCTCGTCAGGGAGAGCTAACCGAAATTGAACCGCTTTCGGTGGCGTTCCTTACCATACTTACCAGAGCGTAGGTGCGTCGTTACATAATTGAAATTCAGAATTATAACACATAGGTTAGTCTTTGCCACTTTAAGTAACTATGCTAATATAGTCCTTACTTGGGCAGCTACCGATTCCTCACCGTATACCTAAGTTTTTTCCATAATGCAGTCCTTTAGTACTGTGCTATCCCCACTGCAGCTCTGATACCAGGCTGTGGCGGACCGGAATCCGCTCATCCAGGATCGCAGAGGGTGGTGCCACGCGATGCGACACCCGACAGCACACGTCATAAGAACATAATATATTACATGGGAAAAACAAATGAAACTGTACAAACAGGTACAAACTTCAGTTACAACTATTGTTTATATTACACAGCGGAAGTCTACACTATACAACTCACGCCCGCCTATCTAGCAAAAGTGGTTGTCCAGCCCTAGGACAACCCACACTAGCTGCACTCCTCAGCTCAGCGCAGCGTGTACGGCTCCCACTCAGCCGTGGTCCCCGACGGAGGGTAACCCTCGCCGGTGGACTCGTACTCCGAGTCCGTGGGTGGCTCCTCACCTGAAAAACACTTAAGCAGCAACCGTGAGCACGAAGGCTCAGCAAGGCTTAACCGACTCACCTAAGCATGAAACTCTACATGAGGGGTACAATGGACATAGGATAGTAACATTTCAGCAAAAGGACACGCCTACAAGTTCATCCTTAGTTCATCTTTTAGCAACAAGTTAACAGTTCAGGAAATCTGAAATTTAGTAAGCAGTATTTGGTGGCACACATGTAGCAATACAATTATATCAATCAGCATCATTGAATCAATATATTTCATCCATTAGTCTACGTTACGACGCAGTGAACAAGCGGTACTCGTCACCGCGAGGGACGGCGAATCGACTCGATATACACCTGCAGGGAAACCCAAAGAGCACGTCACGTACGCCCACCCGTGGAGCTGCACAGCACGCTCACTCGATGTCGTACGGGACAACCTTTCACCCAACAGCCCAAACGTCGAACCGGTCGCACCGAAACGAGCAGGAGGTTCCCCACACGGAGCATCTCTCTATGCCCGTTGGCAGATTTCCACCTTGCTGCCCTCAACCTACACCTATAAATCGGTGTGCTATGCCTCGACGCCCGGAGGTTTAGGCTACATCAGTTTATCGGGGCCCATATATCCGATATGCCTTCGGTACGTTCAATACTTGTTCAGCAGGGCCGCACACGGATCGGTCCTCAATCGACACGGACAGGGCTGCGCACACAAGACTTCCTCTTGCTGCGCCCTAGCCCCTGCCTAGTCTCATTTTCATTACTTTAGTGATCTCACATCACTCAACCGAACAAGTGTGTCCCAAGCCTATCTCGCGAGTAGATTCCAACTACTCGACTTGTACCGAAGTCCTATGAATCATTAAGCATAGCCTGTCTACTCGAGGTCTTAGACACTACCCTCACTCTTTTAGGAGCCTTTAGTTATGCAAGTGGGGGTTCCATTCATCCTACACCTAATGCACATACATACTTCATATGACTCATGTAAACAAAAGAAAACTTATAAAAGAGGTTAATGCAAACCGGGGCTTGCCTTGTTGCTGCTGGTCAGGGGTTAAGTCTTCGTCCGGAAGAAGGAAGTCCAGCACTTCCGGAGTCTCTTCTTCAACGGCTACACGTTAATGAAATACTACATGTTCATTTAGATGCAAATGTGAGTTTTAGAGTAAGACCTCTACTATTAATTATAATAACCAGCCTCTAACACCTGGAACTTTGTTTAAGAATTTAAAGATGAACTGGTGTTGGTGGTTTGGCTTGGACTTAATCACATGGTTAAATGCTAAGTGGTTTTCCCCCCTTTTCCATATTAATCCCTTAATTGGTTAAACAGGACAGGGTGATCTAGAGCTCCAACAGAGCTGAAAATTTTTGTGTGAGTTCCTTGTCACAAGAAAACTCTCTGGGCCAAACATTAGCACTTTTCATGGAGTGGTTTATTCAGAATAATTCTCTTGGCAAATCAGCAAGGAAGAATTTATTCTGAGGTAATACCCCTGTTCATGCTCAACTTAATGAACTACAATTTCAATTATAGCTCATAGAGTTTGCCTGAATTTTCCTAACATTTTTGGGGTTAAGAATTGCCCAGAACTGAATTTCCAAGTTTTGGAAATTCTCTGAAAATGTTTCTGTATTCAAATGAACACAGCACCTTCCAATTTGAATTGCTCTGACCAAATCAACTCCAAATGGTCTGAAACTTTTACAGGGGTTTACTAATGTCCTAAAGAACATTCTGGCAAAATTTGGGGATTTTTGGATGAACCAAACTCCCTCAAAAATTCTTTTGCTTAAAAGCTTTAAAGAATTTTCCAGAATTAATTAATGGGTTTCATACAAATTGGGTTGTATATCTGGACAGAGCTAGGCAAGATGAATCCAACCCAATTTGAATCACTAAATTTGGAGCTTCCTAGCAAAAGTTATGGATTTCTAAAGTTTGAGCTAATCCCTGAATTATTCTCCTACAGAAAATCCCCTCCCGCGCTAAACCAGAGGCTGACAGCGGGGGCCCGCCCGTTTAAATTGAACTAACCGCGCGCTCGCGCGCGATTAACACAGGGGCTGACAGGTGGGGCCGCGCCCTTCGTCTACCTCCCGACGTCGCCGCCCTGAGCCGCCGGAGCTCCGGCGAGGTCAGCGTTCCCGGCGATCTAGCTCACCGGAGCCGACAAGACTCACCGCCCCCACGTAATCTCGGGTTCTGAACCCGCTGGACACCATGTCGCCGGCGGCTAACCGCCATAGCTCGCCGGCGACGAGCCCTATGCCTCTGTGCTACCTCGGCAACGTGTTCCCGCCCTTCTGACCATCTTCTTCGTGCGCTAATCGCGTCGCCACACTCAGGGAAACCTCGGGAAACTCGGCATGAGCTCTGTTGGGCCCTAAACGGCCGGCAACCCAGACCTCACCGGCGACCCCCTCCTCAGCCATACTGTCCTAGGGTGAACTTAGGGTCCCGGCGGTGATTTCCTTCCGGTTTTCGATCGAGAAGGGTCGCCAGAACCTCTAGATGCTCTCTCACAGCTCCGTTCGACCTCCCACCCACTAAGCTTCCCGAATTTCTGCTAAACCTAATCGGGTCCCGAAAGGAGCTACTCGTCCTAAACTGGAAAATTCCCCGCGCACAAAGGTCGAACCTTGGAACGGTTTGCGCGGTGGTCTTGAGGACGAGCTAGCGCTTCACTTTCCTATGGAGGTCAAAGCCGGAAGATGATCACAGCTGGGGTGGCATCCGATCGGAGCTCGGCCGACTAGGCTGCTGGTTACGGAACTCGCGAAAATCAGTAGCTCGCCGGCGGTCTCGGGCCTTTTATAGGCCCCTGAGCCCAGTGGAGAGCGCGACACCTGCTGTGCCACCTCCTCTGCCGAAGCAGGAGCTGGCCGGCCGAGGTGGTCGGGCGCCGACGGTGGCTGCAGCTGGCGAGCGCGCTCGGTCGAGGAAGTCGGCTGAGGAGACTTCTGTGCTAAGTCTACTGACCAGTGGGCCTCCCCTCTAACTCTTTTGTTTTTTTCCAATTTTCTGAATTCTGTTGTGCCAAAATATCCTCAGCTACTCACAATTTAATGTGAGACTTAGTCACCAAGTCTTTGTTTGAATTTGAATTCTCAAATTCAAACTTTGTTTGGTTAAATTTGCTTCATATTTAAACTGAAATTCAAATTCAGTTTTTAATTCTTGCAAATTTAGCTCTTGACAAGATGAGCTCCAATGGAGATGAAAATTGGTGGGTTTACTTAGAAGAATGTGCTGAGTATAGATATGGAGCTAACTTTTGAATTTGGGTGATGAAAGTTGCTGCAATTTGAATTTACATTCAAATTGGCCTCTTTTTGAAATAACCCAAAAGTGCCTCAAAAAGTGTTGAATTTGCATGAGCTTTGGACTGAACCTTCCCAAGACTTTATAAATTCTAGGGGTGATCTCAACATCTCATGTTCATGTGTAGAAACCCTACTTTGTGAAAGTGAAGGCTTTCCCCTCTAATCATTCTTTTGATGGAGGTTACATGCTCTTCACAATATTTCCTAAGATTTCCACAATAAAAACTGTGGTGTTGTCAGGTGAAGAAAAAGTTTTTGCAAGTCCCTTTTTTTGGGGTTTTACATGAGTCAACTTGATGGGACACTCTTTTATAGGAGTTTACTAGTTTTGTTAACCATCCTTGTCGCCAGGAAAGTTGATTAGTTGGGTATGGTCGTTTTCCCTTTTCGCTTCGCTTGACCTACGGGATACAGGAAACTGAAATAAAACATGTCTAGCTACTGCACTCATATGAATAATGATGATGAGAACTTGATGATGTTAATGAGCATGGAATCGGGGAGATCTAGGCAAGCTTGGTTCGTGGATGTTGCTGAATGAGATGGTGGTTTACTTGCCGTAGATCTAATGATCGGTTCATACCAGCACATGCAAGGAAAATAGTGCCACCACAAGGCTAAATATGGGTGTGGCTTAGCTGACTAATTTGGTGTGTTGCTAGCTTGTTATGGACCGTTGGATGGCACGGGGAATGGGAGTCGAGAGGGGCTGCCCTGGGAACTCCATGGCACAAGAAGGGGCCCATGGGTGGGAGAATGGTGATTCGAGCCTGCCGGTGAAACCTCAGTGGGTCCGTACATCTAGTATCCCCTTTGTAAAGGCTATTTTATGATCTTTGGCCATACACCGATGGTTGTGTACTGGTATAATGGAGGTTTTACAGTCACCGACGGGTGACGAAATCACGAACTTTTGAGTAATGTGGTGCCACCTCTGCAGAGTGTAAAACTATCATGATAGACGTCCTTCCGGTCACAAGAACCTGGCCAACTTTCATGATTATGTAAGGGCCTCAGTTTTTGACACACATTTGCAGTGTTCATCACCACACCACACACCTCATTTGAGGAAGAATGATGAACACAAATGAAGAGCAAGTAACAATTATCAACATGCTCATTAGAGAACAAACTCACACATTGCAAAAGTGGTATTTCCCACATGTGATATAGATGGGCTGGACAAATGAAAACTCCTACACTTTACTAAGGATGTCCATGCCAAGTTTCACCCAAATTCAAAACCTTTTTGAGGTCAGTTTGGGTATAGTTAGGAAGAGGGCAGTTTGAAACCATATTCAAATTCAAACTGTTTTTATCCCATGAATTTAAAAGTGGAAGGCATATTCTTACTCAGCACATTTTTGTGAGCTCACACACCAATTTTCACTCCATTTGGAGTTGATCTTGACATGAGCTAAGGGGGAGAAATTCAAACTTTATTTGAATTTTAAACTGAACTTGTGCTGAAATTCATTCAAACCAAACCTCATTTGAACTTTGATCAATTCAAATGGCTCTTGGGTGAATAATTTGAATTGCCAAGGGTAGTATGGGGTTCACTGTTTACAACAGTGATTAGGAGTAAATTTCAGAGGTTAAAACTGGAGGTGGGACCCACATCTCAGCCACTGCTCAGATCAAACCGACTGAGACTTTTTCACTCGGGTCGCCGAGCCGCAGCGGTGATCGCCACCGAGGGCAGCCGCCGCGCCAGCAGCTGCTTGCCCACGCGCGGGCGTGAGGCGGTGCAGAGCCTTCTTAAGGCGCCTGCCCCCCTCCTCGGCCGAGGCACCGCCGTTCTTCCCCGCAAGAACTCAGCGCCGGCCGAAAACTTCCGCAGCTCAGACTTGATCGGAGAACGCCGATCGCAGCTCCCTCCGTCCACTCCAGAGCCCCAGCAAGGACTAGAGACCTTCCTCCGTCCTCCCCGTTGCTAGAATTCGGTTGAAACCGATTGATATCGGCTGTGCCGAAAGATCAAATTCGGGACATGGAACCGCCGCACCTCGGGCTCTCGTGGGCAGACCAACCAGGGTGTTTTCACGCCCGAGCCAAGGCACCCTTGGACGCGCGGGTGACCGGTGCTGCTCATCCCCGAGCCACAGCTCGAGTGGTTGCTCACCGGCGGCGAATTTCCATTTTTCCCCTTTCTGTGTGCAGAACGACCTTCGGGTACGATTCTGTTTAATTTGTGCTCTAGAAATGATTAGAGGGCCTCAAGCCGCTCTCACACGAGCTAGACACGGTAACGCACAAGTTACCTTCACAACTTTGGGCCGGAGAACCTCTGTGCCCGGCGTAATTTGAGGTTTACTAATGGCGGAACGAACGGGCGGCATCAGGCGCACGGTGAGGACTTATTTCGGGCCTTCCCCGAGCTGCCTAGAGCTCATGTCGACCTTCTCTAAGGTCCACTGATGCTCCCCGACCGGTTTCCCAAGTAGCTGAGGTGCTAGGGTAGTCAGCCGACATGGCCGAAGTCGTTCTGAGGTGGCGGCTCGTCGCCGACCATGCTCCGGCCGTTGTCATGAGCAGCTGACCCTCGGATCCTGTTCCCCGAGTAAAAGTAGGCAGGGGCGGCCAGAATCGAGAAGTTTGGAGCTGTACAGCGGCCGGCGGCGAGCTCTCCGGCGAGATCCCTCGGCGGCGGGGCGCGGGTGTCGCGAGGTTGAAGAAGGGGGTGGACACCAGCTGTCAGCGGGAGATATTTTGAATCGGGATCCGGCTGCGGCCGGGATCGGGTGTGCTGGCGCGCAAAATCCTTGTGGACCGCGGTGTGCTGTCGCCTCGGCGTGCGACGCGTGTCCCCTGGGCCCACGCGCGAGTTTAAACTTTTCCCCGATTTTCAGATTTCCTTCAAACTTCAAATCCTCATAACATTGGCTAGAAAGCTCCAAATTGAGTGAACCAAATTTTGCTGGATTCAGCTCTCCGAGTACTTTCCAGAAAATCAAGTTTCACTTCATGAAATTTCTTATTTCTCCAGAATTAATTCCTCAAATTTTAAACTGTTAGGAATTTTAACTGGAGAATCCTTTGGAGGAAAATCCTGAAATTTTGCTGAGATGTTCACCATAATATCCTTGAACTACCATAAAAATTTCAGATCCATTTGAGCTCATTTAATCCACCTAATGGTGTGATTAGTGAAACTGTTCCAGAGAAAATAGAAAATGTTCAGAAACATTTTCAGAATTTTATCTGAAATTGTTTGGCTCATATCTTTAGTTAGGAACCCCCAAATTAAGTGAGACAAAATCCATTAGAACCCTCTGAAAATCTAGTTTTCAGAAAGTCATAGTTTGTTTCATGAAAATCCTTAGAATACCCTAAAAGCCTTTAATTAAGGTCAAGGACATAATTAATTGTGGAGGGCTCAATTGAGCTTTGCTGCAACTAAAACTTGACCAAGTCTCTGTTTAGGTTGTAACCAAGCCACAGTAAATGTTTCACAGTCATTAGGTCTGTCTAGCAAGGGTTATAGACTTCACAACTTCAAAGTTAATATAAATGCATTTAAATTGATACATATGTTTCTTATATCATGTAGTCGCTAAGGTCGAGGAGGAACCCGAAGTCCTAGACTTCGTTACTCCGGACGAACAGCTAGCCTACGACCAAGAGCAGCAAGGCAAGCTCCGGTTTGCATTAACCTTTTTACAAATGTTTATTGTTTTGAGCACATCTTTGAATATTGTTCTTTGCATTAGAGTCTTGATTGGAAACCCAATTGCATAGCCAAGAAAACCATGGGGTGGGTTTAGGATTGGAAAACCTCGTTAGCCACTGCATTGCTAAGATAGAGTAGGATTCGGTACAAGTCGAGTAGTTGGAACTACTCGCGAGCATAAGCTAGAGGCACTCGACTCGGGTAGTGTTAGCACATGAAACACATGGCAAGAAAATGAGACCAAGCGGAGAGTAAGGGCAGCAGGACTTTGGGGCCTATGTGCTGTAGCTCCGCTTGTGTCGATTGAGGACCGAGCCGTGTGCGGGTCTGTTGAACAAGCTAGAACAGTACCGAGGACCTACCGGCTATATGGGAACCGGGAAACTGATGTAACTCGGGTAGCTGGGTATTGAGGCATTGCCCGTCGTTCAGAGGGTAGGTTGAGAGTTCGAGGTGTAAATCGGCTGGCGGCACAGAGATGCGCGTGCAGGGACCTCTTGCTCGGGACGATGGGACCGGTTCAATATTTGGCTGACGAGTGAAAGGTAGTTGCGTACAGCGTCCGTGATGGTTGTTGTAGGCAACATCGAGTACGGGCGTACATGACGGGTTGTTCGGGTAACCCTGCAGGTGTAAATCGTTTATAATCGTCGTCCCTCGCGGTCAGTGAGTACCACTTGTTCACTGTACCATGACTTAGAAAGAACAAGCTAATCACATGTTAAAATGTTGCTGATTGAGAGCTGGACATTGATTGTTAATGATATGCTGTAGCTTAGAGCTAACTAAAGTTCTTTTCAACTTTGGGCAAAGTACATGAGAGAAATGCGTTTCTTGTTTGATTGCGGCTCTCTCATGTACCTTAGCGTAAGGTTCTCCACAACCTGCTGCTAAAACTTGAAAGTAAGGTTCTACTAATTAGGCGAGTCCTTGCAACTGATTTTTACCTCATGTAACCCATTACCCTCATGTAGAAGTTCCATGTTTAGGTGAGACGGGTCAGACTTGCTGAGCCTTCGTGCTCACTGCTTGTGTTTGAAGCTTTTGCAGGGTTCTATGAGGAAGGGACTCCCGAAGAGGAGACGGAATCCCAGGAGGGGAACCCCGTCGAGTGGGAGTCGTGCACGCCGCAGAGTTAGTGTGCGTGTGTGCTAGCAAGGACACGTTCGAGGGCTGAACGTGCACTTGATGCTTAGTCTACGCCCGCGAGTGTAGACTGAACTTATTTTGATGTAAACATGTTCATAACTTGTTTATGTAATAAAATTTCGCTTCCGCTTTGTACCTTTGACGTGTGTTATACGGTGCTGTGCAACGCAGCACCCCTCAGCGTGATCCTGGCTCAACAGGACCAAGGGGGTCGTGTCAGCGTGGTATCAGAGCTCGCTTGAGGTTTAACACAGTACAAAGGTCTTCTTTTTCAAAAATCCAGTGAGGAACGAGTTAGTAGCCCGTATAAGGATGTTATTAGTATATAGAAAGTGGCATATTAACCTATTTGTTATGTCAGAAAATCGTGCACCTCGGGACGTTCATGTCTTGGGGGGTGTACGTAAGCGCTGTCCACCAGTGCGCACAAGCTGAAGGGTGGAGCCCCACGGGTGGCAGGTAACCCGACCCGCTTTAGTATCCTCTACGACTCTTCATGTCGTTTGGGTTATTCGAGCAACGTCTATCCCTGGCGTGCGTGGTGTAACTTGGGAGACCCCGTCACGTGGTCTGAAACGTGAGCACGTAACTCAGCGAGTGATGACGGCCGGGTGTACGAACTGTATGGATTCCGGGCTCGGTGTGCAGCCGAGTCTGATGATTGTTTGAGTTTCTGCAGGTAGCCTGACCACGAAACGGTAGACGTGTAGCATCCGTGTGTGAGTGACGTTTAGTGCCACTGGAGTAACGAAGCCGGCTAAGTCCGGTATAGGTTTTCTTGGTGAGGACGTAGTACCGACATAATTTGGTGACGCATCGACGTCACACCCCACAAAATGAACAACTTCATTGTAAAACTTGAAAGTTTTGATCCAAAGTAGTAAAAATTGATGTAACTCCTTCCCTTGTACAGGATATTCAAAGTTAACAAGTTTTCAACTTATAGGTTGTTAAGGACAGAGCACTTTGTTTTTAGCTGAATCAAGGCTGGAGTTAATCAGAGGTTAGAGGTTGAGTTCTTTCGAGGTTGGGGTCGCATGATACATTTCTGGAAATCTTTGGAAGAGATTTACAACTTTTCTGTTGAGTTTCAGAGGTGTTTCATCCCTTAACCACTCGAAAAATGCAGTAGAGTTGAAACTGTCCAGAAAACCGGACAGAATAAAGACTCTCTGTAGACTCTCTGTAAATTAACCATAACTTCCTGCATAAAAATCCAAAAATAGAAAATGAGGTAGTTCTGGAAAGCTTATGAGATGGGTTACAACTTTGTAACAGAAAGTTTTGTCAGATTAGGAACATAATTAACTGGGATTCTTGGATCAAATCAGTACCTAAAGCAGGGAGGTGCTGTCCAATTGATTCCAGAAATTCTGTTAACTTTGAAATCTCATAACTTTTGAACCAGGACAGATTTTAGGCCAATCAAATACTTTCTGGAAAGCTATTGGAGTTAGCTTTAACTTTGATGTTGAGCTCCAGAATTGGTTTTGCTTTAAACTGGCCTAAATCAGGTTGAAATGGAAACTGGTCAGGGCTGTCATGGGAACAGCAGATCAGCAGTCAAATTTGTTTAAAAATTTGAACTATGTTTCCAAGTTTTATGGGTTCAATAACATGTATTATGTTATAACTCAGGGGTTTACTGTTTAAAAAAATATTTGACATTTCTCAAATATATTTTTACAGATGCAAGCAGATAAACAGTTGGAGAACGGGTGGGTGGCTTCCCACTGTTCTGACCGTAGCGGCTACCCGGAAGCATTGTGGCAAATGCTCCAATATTTCGGGTATAGTCAGATGCCGCAATACTTCTCCAAGGAAGAAGGCGAAGAGGGGAACAAGACGTGGACGATCCATGTCGAGGTTCCTGCAGGACCTACGCCACCCGGTTGGGTGCCATTCACCGTCACGGTGAGAGGAAGACAACCGGAAGGGATGTGTCAAGTGGCAGCCCGTGACACTATGTCATGTTTCTGCCAACTACACGTGCAGGCTATGGAGGGCACTCCATACGCACTCATTCCGGTGGAGGGACGAGCTCAGCATGTGTGGGAAGAGAGGTACCTGGAGGCAACAGACCCGAGTTGCCCAAGGTACAACCCCGCGGAGGCAAATCTCAGCCTCCAAATGAGGGCGGGAAACGCTGTGATGGACAGCCAAGCTGTTCATACGGAGCATCTCGCCACCAAGCTCAAGGAGAGCACAAGCCATGGAGATCATTTCGAGAGTGCTCACAGTGCACTCCGTAATGTGCTCCTTCCGACGATCAAGCGACTGAATGAACAACACAATCAGTTGCGTCGTCTGAAGAAGGCAAAGAAGAAGAGCCGTGTTGACATCGCGGCGTTGCAAGAGCTGGTGCAGACCCTAACCCAGCAGAATGAGGACCTTGCTCAAGAGCGGGACAACGCTATCGAGGAACGCCAAGGCTGGGAAGAGGACTACAGCCAAGCTATGGACGAGGTGCATGCTTTGCAGGACCTCGTGCCCCCGGTGTTAGGCGTACCGGTAGTCTTGGGTCTTCCGGCAATGGGAGAACCCGGGATGGGAGAAGAGGTGGTAGACCCAGAGCCACCAGCAGAGGTACCGGAGGAGGACGACCCCTAGGAGGTCGAGTTCTACTCCGAGTAGGGGGTTACGGTTGCCAAGTAGGGCAGCCAGGGTAGCGTAACCCAACTTTTGTAATCATTGACATGTCATGTAGACAGTAGCGTATGTATAGGTAGTGACGACATGAGCACGACTTCTCGGAGATCCGAGAATAATGTATCTTGTATAAAGTTTATGCTTTATCAATATATGTGAACGTTGTGCAAATTGATCATGTGTCACTTCAATACCTACTGTTGCCTATGGAATTTTAAGTAAGACATGTGCTAATTGCTGCTGTTTTGAATTTCAAAATGACGCGTACTCGTGCCAACCCTGACGTTGGGGGTAACAGTCAAGGGGGAGAGACCTCCCAACCACCTCCCGAGGACTCCTCGGGACAACAACAGCAGCAGCAACAGCAACAGCAAACACCGCCACCGCCACTGCCAACGGTTACATTGGCCGACATCGTCGCGGCAATGGCGGGCTCGCATCAGCAGCACACGGAGTTGCTGCAGACTCTCATCTCCAATATGTCCCGCCCAGAGAGACGTCAAGATCGTGAGGAGCGCCAACAGAGCTCCTACTCCGACTTCCTGGCGACTCATCCCCCAGTATTTTCAAGGGCGGATGAACCACTTGACGCGGACAACTGGCTCCACGCCATAGAGATGAAGTTCAGGCTGCTCCAAATCAGCGAGCAGCGCAAGACTCAGTTCGCGGTCCAGCAGCTCCAAGGATCCGCGAGCGCGTGGTGGGCCAACTTCTGTGCTTCACAACCCACCGACCGAGTGATGACCTGGGTGGAGTTCCAGACGGCCTTCAGGGCCTATCATATACCGCCAGGTCTGATGAAGAGGAAGACGCAGGAGTTCTTACACCTGCAACAAGGGAGCCGGAACGCGCTGGAATACTCCAGGGCGTTTAACGATCTCGCGCTATATGCGTCGTATCATGCTGATACCGACGAGAAGCGGCGGGACCATTTTTACCAGGGGCTTAACCCGCTCCTGAATGACAAGTTGGTGATGTTCAATCGCGGCAGCCTCAACGACATCATTGATGCTGCGATTGTTCAGGAGGACTCCGGCAAGGAGTTGGCGGCGGCGGAGCGAAAGCGAAGCGCACCGCAGAGCAGCGGAGAAGGAGGCGGTCCTTCTCAGAAGTTTAGGATGGTGAATCGCCCACCATCAGGTCCACGCTGGCAGCCACCACAGCGGTCGACGCCGTTCCGCAGTCGGCCGTACTCTTCACCGGCATTCCGGCCGGCACTGCCAGCACCACCGCAACAACAACAACAGCAGCGGGCGATGCCGCGTGCGTTTGCACCTCAGCAACGCATGCCGGGCTTTCGTCCACCGAGCACTCCACCAGCAGCGGCCACATGTTACAAGTGTGGTCGTCCAGGACACTTCGCGAGCAGTTGCCCGGAGAGGCAAGGCGGCGGAGGGGCACCGCAGTTTCCGGGGAGGAATCAACCCCGGAACCCTACTAATGCGCGGCGGGCAAACCCTAGGCCCGGCACTGTCCACCAACTTGCCATTGAGGACGTGCCGGAGGGCGAGCCAATCCTTGCGGGTATGTTCCAACTCCACCAGCATCCCGCTATAGTACTGTTTGATTCAGGCGCCACGCATAATTTTATTAGCCAAGCTTTCATTGCTAAACACAGTTTGCCAATACTACCCACCGATAGTCCATATTTAATTTGTTCACCGGGTGGGAAGATTTCAGCAAGCGTAATGGTCTCCAAAGCACCATTATGCTTAGCGGGTAGAGTGTACCCCACGTCTCTCATTACCTTAGAGGGACAGAAGGTCGATGTCATCCTAGGGATGTCGTGGTTAACCCGCCACGGCGCTGTTTTAGACACCGTCCTTCGAGTCGTGCACTTAAACTCAGAGGTGCACGGTTCTCACTCTTTATTTCTGGACAGTCCAGAAATAAAACTTCCAAGTGTCTATCAAGCCACAACCATCAGATTGGAAGATATTCCGGTGGTCCGAGAGTTCCCTGATGTATTCCCGGACGATTTGCCGGGGATGCCACCCGATAGAGAGGTGGAGTTCAAGATTGAACTTGCACCGGGAACCATGCCAATATCCCGAAGGCCGTACAAGATGGCGCCCAAGGAGTTGGCTGAACTGAAGACTCAGCTCACGGACCTTCTGGAAAAGGGTTTTATTAGGCCGAGCTCCTCACCATGGGGATGTTCGGCATTATTTGTCAAGAAGAAGGATGAGACGTTGAGGCTTTGCGTGGACTATCGTCCATTAAATGCCGTAACCATCAAGAACAAGTACCCGTTGCCACGGATCGACATGTTGTCTGATCAGTTGGTCGAAGCAAAGATCTTTTCCAAAATGGATTTAAGATCCGGGTACCATCAGATTAAGATAAGGGCTGAGGACATTCCGAAGACGGCTTTCTCGATGAGGTACGGACTTTATGAGTACCTGGTCATGTCCTTTGGCCTCACCAATGCTCCAGCTCACTTCATGTACTTAATGAACTCGGTGTTCATGCCGGAGCTGGACAAGTTTGTCGTGGTCTTCATCGACGACATCCTGGTATATTCCAAGTCGGAGGAAGATCACAAGAAACATCTGCGTATAGTCTTGCAACGGCTGCGGGATCACAAGTTATACGCAAAATTCAGCAAATGCGAGTTTTGGATATCGCAAGTGCCTTTCCTCGGGCATATCATCTCAGCGGAGGGCATCGCTGTGGACCCGAGCAAGATCACTCAAGTGCTGAATTGGAAATCCCCGAGAACTGTTCATGAGGTATGGAGTTTCCTCGGACTCGCGGGATATTATCGGAGGTTCATTCCGAACTTCTCGAAGATTGCCAAGCCAATGACAGAGCTGCTGAAGAAGGCTACCAAATATGTTTGGAGTCCAACATGTGAAGCAGCATTCAAGGCTTTAGTCAAGCACCTGACATCAGCACCGGTTTTGGCGCAGCCAGACACAACAAAACCGTTCGACGTGTACTGCGATGCATCCGGCATTGGGCTCGGGTGTGTGCTGATACAAGACCGAAGAGTGGTCGCGTATGGATCACGGCAGCTTAGAAACCATGAGCAAAATTATCCAACTCACGACTTGGAGCTCGCTGCCGTGGTACTTGCACTAAAAATGTGGAGGCACTACCTACTCGGTAACCTCGTACATTTATATACCGACCACAAAAGCCTCAAGTACATATTCACTCAGAAGGAGCTGAACATGAGGCAACGAAGATGGTTAGAACTGATAAAGGATTACGAAATAGAGATCCATTATCATCCGGGAAAAGCAAACGTAGTGGCAGATGCGCTGAGCCGCAAGTCACACGTCAATAATCTGACCATCACACCGTTGGAAGAGAGCGAACCACCACTCCATGTGATTCCACACGGAGCTCTCTACAACCTAGTTTTGATCCCCACCATCCATGAAGAGATAGTGGCAGCCCAGAAGAATGACAAGGGCATGTCACATTTACGGAGACGTGTAGACAGTGGGGTGTCGAAATGTTTCCGGAAGGACGGAGATGGCGTCCTATGGTTCAAGGACCGGATCGTCGTACCCCGAAACCCGGAGTTACGGAAGAAAATCTTTGATGAGGCTCACTTATCAAAGTTTTCTATTCACCCCGGCAGTAACAAAATGTATCAAGAGCTTAGAAGCAAGTTTTGGTGGACACGGATGAAGCGAGAGACTGCAAAATACGTGTCCGAGTGTGATACATGTCGAAGGGTGAAGGCAGACCACATGCGGAAACCGGGACTGCTACAACCACTGGGCGTTCCAGCCTGGAAGTGGGAGGACATGAGCATGGATTTCATCGTCGGTTTACCCACCACCTTGCAGAAACATGATTCTGTGTGGGTGATCGTCGATCGGCTCACCAAAGTTGCCCATTTCATCCCGGTCAACACCAACTACAACGCCAAGAAGTACGCTGAACTGTACATACATCTCACGGATCCTATGCTTATACGGCGTACCCCGTACTATCATATCGGATCGGGGCACTTTATTTATGTCCCATTTTTGGGAGCAGCTACACGCTGCCTTGGGGACGAAGCTGATCCGTAGTTCAGCCTACCACCCGCAGACGGATGGACAAACCGAGCGGGTAAATCAGATTCTAGAAGACATGCTACGAGCTTGCGCTATCAACCACGGCAAGAATTGGGATGATCACTTGCCTTTAGCTGAGTTCTCGTACAACAATGGGTACGAAGCCAGCATCAAGATGGCGCCCTACGAGGCGCTATACGGAAGAAAATGCCGAACACCGTTGAACTGGTGTGAGTCTGGCGAAAGGGTTACCTTCGGGATTGACCTTGTCAACAACGCGGATGAAAATGTTCGACTAATTCAAGCGAACCTAAAAGCCGCTCAATCCCGTCAGAAATAGTATGCGGACCGGAGAAGGCGCCCATTACAATTCGAAGTTGGAGATCACGTATATCTACGGGTGTCTCCAATGAAGGGCGTAAACAGATTTGGGTGAGAGGAAAGTTGGCACCCCGATTCATCGGTCCATTCCAGATTACAGAAAGATGTGGATCGGTGGCATACCGGCTGAAATTACCAGAAGCATTTTCCGGTGTGCACGACGTCTTTCACATTTCCCAGCTGAGGAAGTGTCTCAAGCTATCAACTACCGTTCAACTGGAAGACATTGAAGAACTGCAACCGGATCTCACCTATCGGGAGGAACCGGTGCAGATTATTGATGAAAAGGTCCGAATCACACGCAACCGTACGTTGTGGTTCTACAAGGTTCTATGGAGCAATCACTCCATGGACGAAGCGACATGGGAGAGCGAAGAATTCCTTCGCACTAACTACCCCGACTTTTTCACGTCGCATATCCGGTAATTTTCCACCGTCCTCTCTCTCATTTTCACCTTATAATCTCGGGACGAGATTATTTTAAGGGGGGAGGGATGTAAGGGCCTCAGTTTTTGACACACATTTGCAGTGTTCATCACCACACCACACACCTCGTTTGAGGAAGAATGATGAACACAAATGAAGAGCAAGTAACAATTATGAACATGCTCATTAGAGAACAAACTCACACATTGCAAAAGTGGTATTTCCCACATGTGATATAGATGGGCTGGACATATGAAAACTCCTACACTTTACTAAGGATGTCCATGCCAAGTTTCACCCAAATTCAAAACCTTTTTGAGGTCAGTTTGGGTATAGTTAGGAAGAGGGCAGTTTGAAACCATATTCAAATTCAAACTGTTTTTATCCCATGAATTTAAAAGTGGAAGGCATATTCTTACTCAGCACATTTTTGTGAGCTCACACACCAATTTTCACTCCATTTGGAGTTGATCTTGACATGAGCTAAGGGGGAGAAATTCAAACTTTATTTGAATTTCAAACTGAACTTGTGCTGAAATTCATTCAAACCAAACCTCATTTGAACTTTGATAAATTCAAATGGCTCTTGGGTGAATAATTTGAATTGCCAAGGGTAGTATGGGGTTCACTGTTTACAACAGTGATTAGGAGTAAATTTCAGAGGTTAAAACTGGAGGTGGGACCCACATGTCAGCCACTGCTCAGATCAAACTGACTGAGACTTTTTCACTCGGGTCACCGAGCCGCAGCGGTGATCGCCACCGAGGGCAGCCGCCGCGCCAGCAGCTGCTTGCCCACGCGCGGGCGTGAGGCGGTGCAGAGCCTTCTTAAGGCGCCTGCCCCCCCTCCTCGGCCGAGGCACCGCCGTTCTTCCCCGCAAGAACTCAGCGCCGGCCAAAAACTTCCGCAGCTCGGACTTGATCGGAGAACGCCGATCGCAGCTCCCTCCGTCCACTCCAGAGCCCCAGCAAGGTACTAGAGACCTTCCTCCATCCTCCCCATTGCTAGAATTCGGTTGAAACCGATTGATATCGGCTGTGCCGAAAGATCAAGTTCGGGACTTGGAACCGCCGCAGCTCGGGCTCTCGTGGGCAGCCCAACCAGGGCGTTGTCACGCCCGAGCCAAGGCACCCTTGGACGCGCGGGTGACCGGTGCTGCTCATCCCTGAGCCACAGCTCGAGTGGTTGCTCACCGGCGGCGAATTTCCATTTTTCCCCTTTCTGTGTGCAGAACGACCTTCGGGTACGATTCTGTTTAATTTGTGCTCTAGAAATGATTAGAGGGCCTCAAGCCGCTCTCACACGAGCTAGACACGGTAACGCACAAGTTACCTTCACAACTCTGGGCCGGAGAACCTCTGTGCCCGGCGTAATTTGAGGTTTACTAATGGCGGAACGAACGGGCGGCATCAGGCGCACGGTGAGGACCTATTTCGGGCCTTCCCCGAGCTGCCTCGAGCTCATGTCGACCTTCTCTAAGGTCCACTGATGCTCCCCGACCGGTTTCCCAAGTAGCTGAGGTGCTGGGGTAGTCAGCCGACATGGCCGAAGTCGTTCTGAGGTGGCGGCTCGTCGCCGACCATGCTCCGGCCGTTGTCATGAGCAGCTGACCCTCGGATCCTGTTCCCCGAGTAAAAGTATGCAGGGGCGGCCAGAATCGAGAAGTTTGGAGCTGTACAGCGGCCGGCGGCGAGCTCTCCGGCGAGATCCCTCGGCGGCGGGGCGCGGGTGTCGCGAGGTTGAAGAAGGGGGTGGACCACAGCTGTCAGCGGGAGATATTTTGAATCGGGATCCGGCTGCGGCCGGGATCAGGTGTGCGGGCGCGCAAAATCCTTGTGGACCGCGGTGTGCTGTCGCCTCGGCGTGCGACGCGTGTCCCCTGGGCCCACGCGCGAGTTTAAACTTTTCCCCGATTTTCAGATTTCCTTCAAACTTCAAATCCTCATAACTTTGGCTAGAAAGCTCCAAATTGAGTGAACCAAATTTTGCTGGATTCAGCTCTCTGAGTACTTTCCAGAAAATCAAGTTTCACTTCATGAAATTCCTTATTTCTCCAGAATTAATTCCTCAAAATTTAAATTGTTAGGAATTTTAACTGGAGAATCCTTTGGAGGAAAATCCTGAAATTTTGCTGAGATGTTCACCAAAATATCCTTGAACTACCATAAAAATTTCAGATCCATTTGAGCTCATTTACTCCACCTAATGGTGTGATTAGTGAAACTGTTCTAGAGAAAATAGAAAATGTTCAGAAACATTTTCAGAATTTTCTCTGAAATTGTTTGGCTCATATCTTTAGTTAGGAACCCCCAAATTAAGTGAGACCAAATCCATTAGAACCCTTTGAAAATCTCGTTTTCAGAAAGTCATAGTTTGTTTCATGAAAATCCTTAGAACACCCTAAAAGCCTTTAATTAAGGTCAAGGACATAATTAATTGTGGAGGGCTCAATTGATCTTTGCTGCAACTAAAACTTGACCAAGTCTCTGTTTAGGTTGTAACCAAGCCACAGTAAAAGTTTCACAGTCATTAGGTCTGTCTAGCAAGGGTTATAGACTTCACAACTTCAAAGTTAATATAAATGCATTTAAATTGATACATATGTTTCTTATATCATGTAGTCGCTAAGGTCGAGGAGGAACCCGAAGTACTAGACTTCATTAATCCGGAGGAACAGCTAGCCTACGACCAAGAGCAGCAAGGCAAGCTCCGGTTTGCATTAACCTTTTTACAAATGTTTATTGTTTTGAGCACATCTTTGAATATTGTTCTTTGCATTAGAGTCTTGATTGGAAACCCAATTGCATAGCCAAGAAAACCATGGGGTGGGTTTAGGATTGGAAAACCTCGTTAGCCACTGCATTGCTAAGATAGAGTAGGATTCGGTACAAGTCGAGTAGTTGGAACTACTCGCGAGCATAGGCTAGAGGCACTCGACTCGGGTAGTGTTAGCACATGAAACACATGGCAAGAAAATGAGACCAAGCGGAGAGTAAGGGCAGCAGGACTTTGGGGCCTGTGTGCTGTAGCTCCGCTTGTGTTGATTGAGGACCGAGCCATGTGCGGGCCTGTTGAACAAGAACAGTACCGAACACCTACCGGCTATATGGGAACCGGGAAACTGATGTAACTCGGGTAGCTGGGTATTGAGGCATTGCCCGTCGTTCAGAGGGTAGGTTGAGAGCTCGAGGTGTAAATCGGCTGGCGGCACAGAGATGCGCGTGCAGGGACCTCTTGCTCGGGACGATGGGACCGGTTCAATATTTGGCTGACGAGTGAAAGGTAGTTGTGTACGGCGTCCGTGATGGTTGTTGTAGGCAACATCGAGTACGGGCGTACGTGACGGGTTGTTCGGGTAACCCTGCAGGTGTAAATCGATTATAATCGCCGTCCCTCGCGGTCAGTGAGTACCACTTGTTCACTGTACCCTGACGTAGAAAGAACAAGCTAGTCACATGTTAAAATGTTGCTGATTGAAAGCTGGACATTGATTGTTAATGATATGCTGTAGCTTAGAGCTAACTAAAGTTCTTTTCAACTTTGGGCAAAGTACATGAGAGAAATGCGTTTCTTGTTTGATTGTGGCTCTCTCATGTACCTTAGCGTAAGGTTCTCCACAACCTGCTGCTAAAACTTGAAAGTAAGGTTCTACTAATTAGGCGAGTCCTTGCAACTGATTTTTACCTCATGTAACCCATTACCCTCATGTAGAAGTTCCATGTTTAGGTGAGACGGGTCAGACTTGCTGAGCCTTCGTGCTCACTGCTTGTGTTTGAAGCTTTTGCAGGGTTCTATGAGGAAGGGACTCCCGAAGAGGAGACGGAACACCAGGAGGGGAACCCCGTCGAGTGGGAGTCGTGCGCGCCGCAGAGTTAGTGTGTGTGTGTGCTAGCAAGGACACGTTCGAGGGCTGAACGTGCACTTGATGCTTAGTCTACGCCCGCGAGTGTAGACTGAACTTATTTTGATGTTAACATGTTCATAACTTGTTTATGTAATAAAATTTCGCTTCCGCTTTGTACCTTTGACGTGTGTTATACGGTGCTGTGCAACGCAGCACCCCTCAGCGTGATCCTGGCTCGACAGGACCACGGGGGTCGTGTCAGATTAGAGGGAAAACTTGGGATGGTTATTCGGTATGGTAATCGTATGATCATTAAGGATTGGTTTCGGGACTGTTTTGAGTTATGAAAGTAAGTTTGGTTTCAATTATATGAATATGAGATGGTTATGAATGTTTATGAGCATGAGATGAACTTGAGAAAGATTAATGGCTGGATGAGACTTGATAAATGATGAATTATGATGAGAGAGTGTTGCTGAATTATTTAATTATGATGGGATAAATTTCACCTAGAAATAGTTGCTGTTTTTACCATGTTTATGAAATAAAAATTTGCTTGCTGCAATGAGCCTTTTTATTTCCTACCTTATTGTAAGCTACATGTCATACTTTTCCTGCGCTTACTGAGTACGACATGTACTCAGCTTTGCATTACCACATAAACATCAGCTACAGGAGATGAGTACTTCGAGGACCATATGGAGTACTGGGCGTGTGGACTACCGTCAACATGCCTGTGGAGATGGAGATTGGAGTCTGCTGTTTAGTTATTTCTGCTGTCGTTACAGTCTTCCGCTGCAAGAATAAGTCAGAGATTCATGAGTGAGACAATGAGTCAATGTAATAAAGTACTTAGACACTATTTATTCATGGTGATATTCTGAATTCAGTTTGTGGATTACATGTGTATGTGTGATGAACATCCTGGGCACACATATGCATTCACTTGGTTCTATTTTTGAAATCGGGTGTTACAGATTGGTACCAGGGCCATGTTGACCGTACGACGCAAGCCTAGGTAGAATTGTGAAACCCTCAATTTCGATTTCTGCATGCATTCATATTTTATATAAAGAAAACATTTTAAAAGAAGTGGAAACAGAAAAAGAATAAAAAAGATAGCCAAAAGAGCTAATTCCAGTTCACCGAGAAGCGCCAAAGACATTTCCCGTGGCCCGCTGGCCACGTGGCGCCTTCGGAGCTCATCCCCGTAAAGGGGGAGAGGTCCGCCGCTAACTGGTTCCGTGGCAGGCGGGGCTCGTCTCTGTGGAAGGGGTGAGGTCCGACCCCGTGGGACACGTGTTTCCCCCGGAGCTAGCCTCTGCGGAGGAGCGAGGCCAGCCCCGCAGGACGCGTGTCGCCTTCGGAGCTAGTCACTGCGTGTAACACCCTCATTTTTGGTTTCTGCATATATTCATATTTTATATAGAGAAAACATTTTAAAATGAGTTGAAACAGAAAAAAGAATCAGAAAGATAGCCAAAAAGAGTCAATTCCAGTTCGCCGAGGAGAGCTGTAGACAATTCCCGCGGCCGCTGGCCACGTGGCGCGTTCGGAGCTCATTTCCGCAAAGGGGAAGAGGTCCGCCGCTAACTGGCTACGTGGCAGGTTCGGGGCTCATCCCTGCAAAGGGGGAGAGGTCCGACCCTGTGGGACACGTGTTGCCCCCGGAGCTAGCCTCTGCGGAGGAGCGAAGGCCAACACCGCAGGACACGTGTCGCCTTCGGAGCTTGCCATGGCGGAAAAGAGAGGACCAGCCGCGCAGGACGCGTGTCGCTCTCGGAGCTCACCTCCGAGAGGTCCGGCCCCGCTAGACACGTGTCGCTCTCGGGGCTCACCTCCGAGAGGTCCGGTCCTATTGGACACATGTCACCTCCGGAGCTCATCTCCGGGAGGTCCGGCACTACCGGACACGTGTCACCTCCGGAGCTCACCTCCAGGAGGTCCAACGCTGATGGACACGTGTCGACCTCGGAGCTCGCTCCGAGCAAAAAGGAAGTCTGGGGCTACTTGACATGTGGCATTCTCGGAGCTCACCTCCGAAGAGAGGGGAGGTCCGGAATTGACACATGGCACACTCAGAGCCACCTCCGAAGAGAGGGGGAGGTCCGGAAATGACACGTGGCATTCGCGGAGCTCACCTCTGTTGAGAGGGGAGGTCCCGACCCACCAGACACGTGGCGCACGCGAAGCTCGCCTCTGAGGGAGAGGGAGGTCCCGCCCACCAGGACGCGTGGCGCACGCGGAGCTCGCCTCTGAGGAAGAGGGAGGTCTCGCCCACCTGACACGCGGCACAACCAGAGCATGTTTCTGTGGAAAAGGGGGGCCAGGTTCCTGCTGGACACGTGGAGCTTCCGGAGCTCATCACCACATAAGGACGCGATTTTGAAGTGGTTTTTCTTCTGTACGTGTGGGAATCCCCGGTACTTAGAAAACCGACACGATTTCTACAATGTTACCACACCAAATCAACTAAAGATAAGTTGTTAAGATCCAAAAACAATTTGAATAGGACTCTTATTCGAATTCAGATCAGAGAAGGACTCTTCGTTTCCTCTTATAAATAGAACCCAGAATCTTTGGCCGCAACCACGTACTTCTTTTCCACCTCCTGAGCCGACAACTTAGAGCCCTAGCCCCCAGCTCGCTGAGTAAACCCCTTCTCCGGAGTTTGACCACCAGAGAGATCGCCGACGAGCCCATAGACGATTGTCATCGCCGGAGGAGAGCCGACGACCTGAGGAAAGACCCGAAGGAAGTAAGGTAGGTCTCCAATACCACCTTACAACGTCATTGCGTTTTCTTTGCATCTGTTCTTCGATTCCTTTCGAACAGAAGCTTTTTCGTGCACAGATCACGTGTTGATCGGTGGGATCTAGATCTTGTAATGAGATCATCGCCACATCCACAATTGATCTCTACACCTTTGTTCATCGTAAAACCCATGCAAGCTATGCAAGAACATGTACAAACTGATCTAATAAACTGCATCATAGGATTAGCATGCATATGTATCATTGCATCTTAAAGTAGAGTTTGTGCATGACATCGATTGCTGTGAATCTTGTATGTGCGTTGTCGGTACCCTCGATACAGGGTACCCTCGCGCACAGGGGGAAATGCCTAAGGACCTCGCTCTTCTTCGTAGGGAGAGCTCCGAAGGCGCCACGTGTCCAGTGGGGCCGGACCTCCCTCTCCTCAGAGGAGAGCTCCGGACTCGCCACGTGGCCGGCAGAAGCCGGACCTCCCCCCTCCGTAGGGGGAGCTCTGAAGGCTCCACGTGTCCCGCGGGGCTGGACCTCCCTCTTCTCAGAGGAGACCTCCGGGCCTGCCACGTGGCCAGCAGAAGCCAGACCTCCCCCCTCCGCGGGGAGAGCTCCGAGGACTCCACGTGTCCCGCGGGGCCGGACCTCCCTCTCCTCAGAGGAGAGCTCCAGGCCCGCCACGTGGCCAGCAGGATAACGCTGCTTGCCCCCACGCGGTAGGCAGCGGGCATAAAGATGCTTGTACGAGGTATTCAAGGCCCGCGCCTTCCCAAGATGCGGAGACGCAGAGCACGCCTCTGTCAGGTGCTGTTGTGCCCAGTCGCATCACAGACTGGCGCGCTGTGTCAGAGCCTGCTCGCCAATAAACAAAGCAACAAGACATCCCCTGCTGCCCCTGCCATCATCAACCACTACGACTAGCTTGCGGCATGGGCAGGGTGGCAGAACGAAGACTCGGAAGCCTTCGCCAGAGACAACTACCGGCATAATTGCAGATACGGTAGTCGGCAGGAAATCTCCTCGGGACCACCTGTCGGGTCCCGGGCCCCCCTTGTAAGCCACTCGAGCCTTGGACTATAAAAGGCTCGGGTAGGCAACGTTAGCAAGCGTTCGAACCCTGTGAACTCGCACGCTAGACATTACTCACCCTCAAGCTGAGGACTCCGGTTCTGAGCAGCAAGCAATACAGCGAGCACCTCTGCTCACCGTGGACGTAGGGTTTTACGCTCCGGCGGCCTGAACCACGTAAAACTCGCCGTGTCAAGCTTCTCCCTCACTCGTCCCTAACACTGAAGCTCTCCGCAAGCGTCTAGCCCCTCCGAAAAAGAATCTCCGCGGGCTGCCCAGAGCAGGTCCGGGGGAAGTGTCGACCACACACTTTGACATTTGGCGCGCCAGGTAGGGGGGCTTTTCCCTTGCGCGACGAGCTTTTGCCGGCGAAGATGACCAAGCTTCCTTCAGCGGCAAGCTCTCCTCCCCCACGTTCACGGCGGACCGTGACTAGCGGAGACGACGTCTCGAGACACTCTGGACGGAGTGTGTCGGTGCAAGCTGGAAGCCAGCAGCCTACTCCGGCAACGCAGGCTCCAGCGAGCGTGAGATCCTCTGCAGCGCTGACCGTCCCCCTCGGGGGCGCGCTAGCTGCAGAAAGAGCACTAATGCGCAATCCACCTGCTGGGGATGCGCCTCGGTCAGCAACCCAGCAGTGGATTCGTGAGGTAGACCGTCTCGTCGTCGCCGCCGCAAACACTCGACTTCAGCGAGGACGACGTTCTGGCCAACCGGCTGTGTCGATGACGCACACGCCAACGGTTGACGGGCAGACGGCAGATTCCAGCTCCACCAGGCTCCCATCGACGGACCTGAGGACAGAGCTGGAACGATGCCACTTGGGCCAAGATGCCCGAGTGTTCCTCGAGCGACGACGAGAAAGGCATCGCTACCAAGAGGCCGGCGACAGCATGACGTCTGCCTCAACCTTGCCTGAGGCGCAGACTATCGCCACGCGATCTCTGCCCCAGGCATACGCCACGCAGCATATGCCACAGCCATAAGCCCCGCAAACGGCGCCCCCGGTCTATGGCGCAGCCTTGCCCATACTGGGGTACACTGTGCCAGCAGCGAACCAAGCATTCGCGGCACCAACGCCTGCGGCAACAGGAGCAGGATGTGCGGCCCTGGCGCCCCACTTTCGCTTCGCGAGGTGGCCGCGCAAGTTTCGGACGCACCTGCCCGAGACGTACGACGGCAGCGTCAACCCGGCGGAGTTCCTCCAGATATACTCCACCGCCGTCCTTGCTGCAGGAGGGGACGAGGCCGTCATGGCCAACTACTTCCCCGTCGCCTTGACTGGCCCAACCCGGTCTTGGCTCATGAACCTCCCCCAGGGTTCCATAACCTCCTGGGGAGAGCTCTGCCAGCAGTTCGCCGCCAACTTCGGCAGCTCCTACACCTGGCCTGGCATGGAGCTCGACCTCCACGCCATCCAGCAACAGCCTGGAGAGACGCTGCGCTCCTTCATCCAGCGGTTCTCCCAGGTACGGAACACCATTCCACATATCCAAAATGCTTCTGTGGTGGTGGCGTTCCGGCAGGGCGTCCGGGACAAGAAGATGCTTGAGAAGCTCATGACCAGAGAGGTCCGTGACGTCTCAGAGCTCTTCAGCCTGGCGGACAAGTGCGCTAGAGCAGCAGAAGGGCGGAACTGGCACTCCCTGCTAGCCTCCGAGTCAGAAGGACAGCCCAGATCTGGCGCTGCTTCCTATGGAAGCGGCAAGAAGATCAAGAACCGGGGCGGTGGCAAAATGAAGCCACCGGCCGCGGCTCCCGTTGCCGCAGCAGCGGCACCCAGTGGAGCTCGGGGGCCACGCCCCGACAAAAGGCAGCGACAGTCACCAGCTCCAGATGGTGACCAAGGCGAGCTATGCCCCGTGCACGGCACCAGTCACCATACTGCTGCCGAGTGCCGGGAGATCCAGAAGCTCGCGGAGCGCTTCCGAAAAGGGAAGCAGCTTCGAACTGATGCCCCACCCTTCCGTCAAAGGGAGGGCAAGCAGAAGGTCGACGCCCCAGACAACGTCGACCACCAAGTGGAGTTCCAGGAGCCTCAGCGCGCTGTGAAGGCGGTGCACAACCATGAGGACTCCAGCTCCAGTGATGACGAGCGCCGGATGATGCTCTACGTCATCTACGGTGGGTCCGCTGACCCCTCGTCCCGAAGCGCGGTTAAGACCCTGCGCCGAGCGGTAGCGTCGGTGGCCCCCCTCCCGAGTGCCGCGCCGCACCTCAAGTGGATGGGAACCCCCATCAGCTTCGATGCCACCGACTGCCCCAGGAACATGGCTGGGTCCGGCCAACTACCGCTCTTGGTAGCGCCCACCATCGCAAACGTGAGGATGTACCACGTTCTGGTAGATGGCGGGGCTGGGCTGAACCTCATCAGTCGCGCAGCTTTCAAGAAGATGCAGATCCCGATGGACAAGCTCACCCCATCGAGCCCGTTCTCAGGGGTAGGGCCGGGACAGGTCGTTCCCTACGGCAACATCAGCCTTCCGGTGACCTTTGGGGCACCGGAAAGCTATCGGACAGAGTACATTCTGTTCGATGTAGCGGAGATCGACCTCCCCTTCAACACCATAATTGGCAGGCCAACCCTGTACCGATTCATGGCAGTAGCCCACTACGGCTACCTCGTGTTGAAGATGCCTACACCAACAGGCATCATCAGGATTCGTGGAGACCGCACTGCTGCAGTGTCAGCCTTGGAAAAGCTCTAGGCACTTGCAACAGCTAGAGCACCAGCCCCTGGCAGTGCAGAACCGGACCGGCTCCACCCCAGTGCACGCCACCGTGCCTCTACCGCAGCACCCCGTGTGCAACCCCTTGATGAGGGCGACGTCCCCCTGAAGGTCGTCCAAGTCGGCGCCGATGCTACCCAGACCATCCGGGTAGCCGGGGGCCTGGATAGCAAATAGGAAGGCGCGCTCGTCACCTTCCTCCGGCACAACGTTGACGTGTTTGCATGGCAGCCGTCGCAGATGCTGGGGATCCCTAGGGAGGAGATCGAGCACCACTTGAAGGTCTTTCCCGACGCCCGGCCAGTCCAACAGAACCCTCGCAAGCAGTCCATCGAGCGGAAAAACTTCATCCAGGAAGAAATCAAGAAGCTGCTGGACGCTGGCTTCATACGGGAAGTCCACCACCCCCGGTGGTTTGCGAATCCCGTTGTTGTCCCGAAGGCCGGCGGGAAGCTCCGGATATGCATCGACTACACCAGTCTCAATAAGGCAGGTCCCAAAGATCTATTCCCTCTCCCTAGAATAGATCAAATAGTAGACTCGACATCAGGCTGCGATATGCTGTGCTTCCTAGACGCCTACTCGGGTTTCCACCAGATCCCTATGTCTAGAGAAGATGAAGAGCACACCTCCTTCATCACAGTTGACGGCCTGTACTGTTATGTCTCTATGCCTTATTGCCTAAAGAATGCTCTTCCCACCTTTGTACGTGCAATGCACAAAACCTTTGGAGAGTTAATAAGAGACTTAGTTGAGGTGTATGTCGATGACATCGTTGTCAAGGTCAGGCAGAGTTCATCCTTGGTAGATAACCTGGCCTTAGTCTTTGACAAACTGCCCCTCCACGCGCACCAAGCTGAACCCCGACAAGTGTGTGTTCGGCGTATCCTCTGGAAAACTCTTAGGATTCCTGGTCTCACACCGAGGAATTGAGGCCAACCCAGAGAAGATCAAGGCCATCGACTTGATGTGGCCTCCCGTCCACATCAAAGAAGTCCAGAAGCTCACGGGATGACTAGCCGCACTGAGTCGGTTTATACCGAGGTTAGCAGAGCGAGCGCTCCCCTTCTTTAATCTCCTGCACAAATCCGGTCCATTTGCTTGGACCGACGAAGCAGAACAAGCTTTCCAGGAGTTGAAGCAACTCCTGACGACCCTACCCATCATGGTAGCCCCCTAACCCGAATATCATTTGTTGCTCTACATCGCGGCGACAACTGAAGTGGTGAGTATGGTCCTCATCGCAGAGTGGCCGGACCTCTTGTCGCCACAGCCTGCTCCGGTAGCAGGAGACAGGCACCAGGAAAACCCAGAGGTCCAAGACAGCCTCCCGGACCTCCAAGACAATCTCCCGGAGGTCCAATACGGACCCCCGGACCTCCACGACAACCTCCCGGAGGCCCAATGGGACCTCCCGGAGGTCCAACGGGACCTCCCGGAGGACCAACAAGACCCCCGGAGCTCCCGGAAAACCAGCGGGACCTCCCAGAGGTCCATGGCGGCTTAGGAGCCTTTGAGTACCAGCTCCCGGAAGCCTGTCACACCCGGTTTTTCCGAAGAACAACCAAGTGAATATCACATGTATGGCAGGATCATTTTCTCATACATGTGATGACAAATAGTGAAGCATCATTTATTACAAGCCAGGTGTCGAATGTAAATAAGTCTTACATAGCAAATGTCTCGATGGACAATAATAAGTTCATCACAAGTAAATAAACTAGTAGTGGGATATTATTCTTGAGGGCTCCGTCACAGGCGTTGCCCGGGGGACTCCATGAACCTAGAAACCTTCTTCGGGACCAAAGTCTTGTTCATTATACACCACCTCATTATCTTGACTTGAGCAGCAATATAAACCAACAAAATATGCAAGGTTGAGTACCAATGGTACTCAGCAAGTGTGGGAAAATTATATAATGCATGGCTAGAACAAGGAGAGATTGAACTCAAGGTTAAAGCACTATGCAATTAATACCTATCACCATAGCTTATTAAGCACCTACATTACTACACAGGTGAAATGGTCCCAATCTCCCATCCCATCATCATAACCAAATAACCATAACATCATTTCCAATGTTAAGCTCCCCGCTTAACATTCTCAACTTTCAAAACCATCATTCCTCTAATCATGAATAAGTCCAAGCCGCTCTTGACCGCGAGCACGGCTGTCATGACAGTTTTGACTCTGCAGAGTTTGTACCACTGTACCCACATGTAGTGATTTCATCCCCCGTTGCCGGGTGGACTAAAAGAACCTCCATTATGCCAGTGGCCACGAACCACATTCACACTTCCCAGGTGTGTAGCCAGGAGATCACTACGAAGCCTTTACAAAGGGATTCCCGACGAGCGTGGGCCCACTGAGGTTTCACCCCTAACAGCATACAAGAGGCTCCAACCCCGCTGCAGTGGCCCCCTCTTGAGCCTTGCGGTTCATATGGTAGTCCAGCTGACACCTATTCCCCGCACCATCCAACACACCCATACTACGCTGGGGATACACCTAATTAATTGGCCAAGCTGCCCCATCTCAGCATGTGGTTGGCACTGTAAAGCCAGGTTACATGCTCCATGAACCGGTCCTTAGGATCCAGGCAAGTACTAGACACAAACCCGAGTCTCGTGCACCCAGCACACAACCAAAACATCGAACTTGCCTTGATCCCTACCTCTACATAACTCACAATATCTCATTCAAGAGTATGGTAAAATAAACTGATGATCTCATATCCCAAACATCCCATTCTAAGCATGGCTAAGCATATGAACAATAATAAATGACATGATAAAATAAATCCCAACCCAAGCTACAAGGAAACAAGGTAATGCAATTCTAGGGAAACTTCCTATCATGGGTTTCATATTTAAATTAACAATGCAAATAATTCTAGCTACACATCCTAGCATAGGATCAAAGTGGTCAAGGACACTTGCCTCCTTCTTGCTGCTCTTGAAATGGGTAGTCCTGATCTTGGAAAGGAATAACTTGCTCTTGAGCAGGCTCTACATCATACCATCACACATAGCAAAAGAAAAACAACAACCCATAAGACATAGTTCACACTTCCACTTCATACAAACCACACATTCATATTTATGAAAGTCATTCACCATTATATGTGTTGTGGTCACTCTATGTGTGTTGATTTGTGGCTTGCATACACTTTTAATCATGTGTATATGATTCCTACTTTGGTGTTCACATTTATACTTACATACTATATATATATATGTGTGTTTCAAATTTAAATAAATTCCTTATATTCAACTACTACACCTTTTCACTACCAAGTATGTATGAAAAGTATTTTTCTTCTCCATATGTGGCTTCAGAATTTCTACCAACCCTAAACTGAATTCTTTGGATTTTAGAAACTCCATTTATCATTTACTAGTTGCTATATTTTCAGATTTATTTTCCTATGCATAAATGTGTACTTTATTATGAAATTAGTAATAGACATCATCTAAACAGAATAGGTTCTGGTCCTAAATAATTTAATAACATATTTTAACCTTTGCCTCTGATGTAAACTATTTCACAATTATTTTCCCTATTTTCTAAAACTATTTATTACTTAAAAATGTGTCCCTAAATGTGAATAATAAATTAAACAGAGTCAATCCAGCCCAAAATATGTTTTTATCTCACTCCAAAGTTTTCTAAATACTGAGAAAGTCTTTAATTAAATTTTGACAATATGTTTGTCCCACTTTTTAATTTTTAAACACTAGCAACATATTCAATTTCCTAAATTAAATACTAAACAGGGCTAAAAAGTTAAACTTACCCCACTACAGGTTCTATAATATTATTTTCAGAATTTCTAGGGGTCTAGCTACACTTATCAGAGGTGTTTTTCCTAATTTTTATTAAGTCCAGGGGCTAAAACTGATGTTTAAATGAATTTACCTGATTTTCTGGAGTTCCAGGGGCTAGATCAGAAGTTTCAGGGGCTAGCTCTTATTTCCCGAGAACCCCAGGGGGTAGCACGCAAGATTTCCAGTCTTTATAATGCGGGGCTGACGTGGACCGTCCGATTTTAAACCGACGGCTGAGATTATAACGTCGAACTGGTACGCGGGGATTTAAACCCTACCGTGCGATTTAAAATAAACGGCGCACAAGCGGCCACGTCGCTCTGATCGAGCGCGGGCGGCGCTGCCGGCGGCGCACGGCGGCGGGAAGAGGCGATCTCGCCGGAAACTTTCGGATCTTCGTGAATTCTTCCTAGAACTGTGATTTTATGGCATAGATCGGTAGAGGGGAGGTCAGGGATCTCACCTCGGGGGATTTCTTGAGCTCGGAGGTCCTGGAAGGTGATCGGCGACGAGGTCCGAAGTGAAACAAGGCGAGGCTCGTCGGCGCTGTGTTTATACCGCAAGTCACCGAGTTTTCTGCACCTGCAAGATTCCCCGGAGGCGGTGGATCAAGACCAGCGAGTTAGATCGGAATTTCCGAGCTTAGATCGGCCAGAATTCCCCGGAGAAGTCTCGGTTCTCACCGGAGGAAAAATCGGCGATCGCGTGGGAAAAAAAGAACGAGGCCGGGGTTTTTATAGACGGCGGAGGGCGGCGGGGTGGTTTGGATCATGTCCGCTTCGCCTATGAACAGAATTCAGCGGGGATACGCCGAAATCCCGATCAGTTTTGATTCGGGCGCGAGGGAGTCCGGCGCTGGCGCGAGGTAGACGACGATCGGGTGGGCCCCGCCTGTCAGTGTGAGGCAGCAGCGCGCGCGGCTGTGGGCTGGCGCGGGCGCTGGCTGGGCCGGCTGGTGGGTTTCGGCCCACTGGCCGGTTTTTTCTGTTTTCTCTTTTTCTTTTTCTATTTCTTTTCCGATTTGAGTTTCATTTGAATTCTAGTTTGAATTTGAATTTTTGCAAAACATGCAACACGTCCAAAAAATTTTAAATTCCCCTCTTAACATGATTTAGGGTCTTAACAATATTTTTGGGGTGTTACAGCTCTACCCCCCTTAAAAGAAATCTCGTCCTCGAGATTGGTGTTTCTAAGAAAACAATTCCGGAAATTGTGCCTTGAGCTCATCTTCCCGCTCCCAGGTGGCTTCCTCTTCTGAGTGATGCTTCCACTGCACCTTGCACATCCGGATTCTTTTATTTCTGGTGAGGCGTTCCATTGTCTCCAAAATCTTGTATGGTTGCTCGGCATAAGACAAATCCTCAGCTACGTCCACTTCATTCATGGGTAACACCTCTTCAGGCGTCCTCAGGCATTTCTTGAGTTGTGACACATGGAACACATCGTGCACATCCGATAGACGAGCCGGTAACTCTAGTTGATACGCCACTTCGCCTTTTCTCTCCAGAACTTGAAATGGTCCGATGTATCGAGGTGACAACTTCCCTTTCACCTTGAACCGACGAAGTCCTCGGAAAGGGGACACCTTGAGATAGACATAGTCTCCCACGTTGAAAACGAGCTCTCTTCTTCGTACATCGGCATAGCTCTTTTGGCGTGTTTGTGCTATCCTCAAGTTGTTGCGAATTTCCCTCACCTTCGCCTCGGCTTCTTGTAGTACTTCTGGACCAAACACTTTACTTTCCCCTGTTTGGTTCCAAAATAGGGGAGTTCTGCACTTTCTCCCGTACAAGGCTTCAAACGGTGACATCTTCATACTAGCTTGATAGCTGTTGTTATAGGAAAACTCCGCATACGGTAAGTTCTTGTCCCAACTCCTATTGTTTTTGAGTGCACATGCCCTTAGCATATCTTCAAGGATCTGATTGGTTCTTTCCGTCTGCCCATCAGTTTGGGGATGATAGGCAGAACTAAAGTTCAGATGGGTTCCCATGGTCTCATGCAACTTCTGCCAAAACCTCGACGTGAACTGTGTCCCTCGATCCGACACAATCTTCTTTGGCACTCCATGGTAACACATACGATCCTTGACATGTACAACTCTGCCAATTTGGATCCGTTGTAGCTTTCTTTCACGGGGATGAAATGAGCTACCTTGGTTAGCCTATCAATGATGACCCATATTGAATCATATCCTGATTGGGTCCTAGGCAATCCCACGATGAAATCCATGCTGATTTCTTCCCATTTCCATTCAGGCACTTTGAGTGGTTGCAATAATCCCGCGGGTCGTTGATGTTCTGCTTTCACCAACTGACATGTGTCACATAGGGCAACATGTTCCGCGACATCTCGCTTTATGCCATACCACCAATACCTGCTCTTGAGGTCCTGGTACATCTTTG
This sequence comes from Neostapfia colusana, assembly GCA_030760725.1. NCBI lineage: Eukaryota > Viridiplantae > Streptophyta > Magnoliopsida > Poales > Poaceae > Neostapfia > Neostapfia colusana. The sequence continues at coordinate 93,254,231 of JASWHV010000001.1, forward strand.
TACTCCCAGGATGAATGGAATAGTCAGAATCGTGAGCCTCCGTCAAAATCAATTCACGGATCTCCTTTACTTCAGGCACACAGATCCTTTTCCCGTGCCACACCGTACCTTGTTCATCCTCTCTGAAACCTGGAGCTTTATTTTCCTTGATGAGTTGTCTGATCTCTTGTATCTTCTCATCATTATTTTGGCCCTCGCGTATGTCTCGCTCGAGTGTGGAGTCCACTTCCATGGCGATGGCTTCACCACTATTTACTAGACATAGATTGAGCCTTATAACCTCGTCCTTCAATTCTGCAGGCATGTCCTTCAAGCTCAACTTATTGACCTGCACTTTCCGACTTAAAGCATCGGCCACGACGTTTGCTTTCCCAAGATTATAGTTGATGCCTACATCAAAGTCATTGATTAGCTCTAACCATCTCCTTTGTATGAGTTTGAGGTCTGGCTGTGTGAATATGTACTTCAAACTCTTATGATCCGTATATATCTAGGTCCTCTTCCCCATCAAATAGTGCCGCCAAATTTTCAACGCGTGTGCCACTACGGCTAGTTCTAAGTCATGTGTAGGATAGTTTTTCTCGTGCTTCCGAAGCTGCCGGGATGCATATGCCACGACATGCCCTTCTTGCATGAGAACACATCCCAACCCGTTTCCAGAGGCATCGCAGTACACCGTGAAGTTCTTCTGCATATCTGGCATAATGAGCACTGGGGTTGTTGTCAATCTCTTCTTTAGCTCCTGAAAACTTGTCTCGCACTGTGGCGTCATGGTGAATGTGATTCCCTTCTCCAACAGTTTGGTAAGGGGTCTCGAGATCTTAGAGAATCCCTCAATAAACCGTCGATAGTATCCGGCCAATCCCAAAAAGCTTCGAACTTCCCCGACATTTTCAAGTGTCTTCCACTTCTGTATATCCTCAATTTTGGCAGGATCCACGGAGATTCCTCCCTCCGAGATTATATGTCCTAAGAAGGGGACTCTCTTCAGCCAAAACTCACACTTGCTCAACTTGGCATATAGTTGGTGTTCTCTTAGCCTCTGCAACACCAACCTTAGATGTTCCTCATGTTCTTCTTCATCTTTGCAGAAGACGAGAATGTCATCTATGAAAACAACCACAAATTTGTCCAGATATTCCATAAATACCTTGTTCATGAGATACATGAAGTATGCCGGGGCATTAGTTAGCCCGAAAGGCATGACGGTGTATTCATATAGTCCGTACCGAGATACGAAAGTTGTCTTGGGAATATCAGTTTGCCTTATCTTGAGTTGGTGGTATCCCGACCTGAGATCAATTTTCGAGAACACATAAGCGCCCCTCAACTGATCAAACAAGTCTTCAATGCGGGGTAATGGGTACTTGTTCTTGATGGTTACCTCATTCAAGGCACGGTAATCCATGCATAACCTTTGGGTTCCGTCCTTCTTAGGCACAAATATCACCGGAGCTCCCCATGGTGAGGAACTAGGGCGAATATACCCCTTCTCCGTCAATTCTCTCAAATGATCCTTGAGTTCTTCTAGCTGCTTGGAGTCCATCCGATAAGGTCTTTTGTAAATCGGGGCTGTTCCAGGTACTAGCTCAATTGCGAATTCCACTTCACGATCGGGAGGCATACCTGGCAACTCTTCCGGAAAAACATCTGGATATTCCCTGATGGTCCTGATTTCCTCAACTTTCACCTCAACTTGATTTAATTTAATGTCCCTCCTAGGCTCGTGTATTGTTATGAACTTTACTCTTGTGCCACTAGGGTGAGTTAGTTCCACCGTTTTGGTCGAACAATGAATGATTCCCTTATGTTTGGTCAACCAATCCATGCCCAAAATAATATCGATCCCTTGGGAATCTATCACTATGAGGTTAGTAGTAAACACTACCCCATTAATATCTAGATTCACCTTGGGACACACTTGTCTTGTCCTTATTTCTCCACCTGGAGAGTTTACTACTAGTATATAGTTTAGTTGTGTTGTTGCTAGATCATGCTTCTTAACAAACCTTGAGCAATGAACGAGTGGGTAGCACCAGAATCAAACAGCAGGGTTGCAAGGTGTAAATTGGCAGGAAACTTACCAACTACCACGTCGGGTGCCTCTTGCGCTTCCTCCATAGTGACGTGGTTCACCCGTCCTCGCATCACATTCTGCTGTTGTGGCTGTGCGGGCTTCTTCTTTGGGCATTTATGGGCGTAGTGCCCCACTTCACCGCAGCTAAAACATTGCACCCCAACCTTAGGTGCCTGGCCTTTGTTGTCTTGGGTTTGGTTGGGAGGTCCCTGTACTGCTGGTCGAGGTGGATATGCAGGGCGAGGCTGCTGTACAAACTGACGTTGTGGTTGTGCTGGTGCTGCCGGAGGCCTGTAGTTTGGGTTGTACCCCCTTGGTGCTGAGTAGGGCACCGCAGCACGGTTCGTCTGCCCTGCTGGTTGCTGCATCAGACGTGGGCGGGTGTTGCTCCCTGAGGCTTGATGTGACCACCCGGCCTTCCTCTTATTCTCATTTTCCAAGGCCTTTAGCTTCCTTTCTACCACAAATGCTCTGTCCACCATCTTTTGGAAGCTTTCATACTCATTTGAGGACATTGCACACTGCATCTCTGTGGTAAGTCCTTCCACGAAACAATCTTGTTTCTGCTCATCAGTCTCTATGTCCCGTGGGGCATAGCGGGATAGTTGAGTAAATTTAGTGAGGTATTCCCTAACCGTCATGTTTCCCTGCTGCAGTCCCAAAAACTCATTCCTCTTGTTTTTGAGTTCACCTCTTGGGATGTAATGGTTGCGGAAGCTACGCTTGAACTCTTCCCAAGTGATGTTCTCACAGTCATGATGGGCGGCCACGTAGGCGGTCCACCAATCAGCAGCAGGTCCATGCAATTGATGAGAGGCAAACAGCACCCTCTCATACCCTTGGCACTGAATGATCCTCATCTTGCTTTCAATGGTCTTTAGCCAATCATCTGCCTCCAGAGGTTCAGCAGCACTTGCAAACTTTGGAGGCTGAGTTCCTAGAAACTCACTCAACCTTGGTTGGCGTGGTGCAGCTTGTGGAGGTGGTACTTGATGCAAGTTGGCCACCACTTGAGTCAAGTTCTGGATGAGCTGATTTTGATTCTCCAGCATTTGGTGGAGAGGATCAACTTCTTCATGGCGACCACCCCTGTCCAGGCCTCCAGAAAGATGAGGGTTGCATGCCTCATCGTTGTTGTTGACGGGGTTGGCAGCACGTCCTTTTCCTATTCCGGCCATCTGGCAGAATCAACCAATGTTAATTTGAAAGAATTTAGTATCATCTCACTACTTTCATTTGTTTGTGCTTTGAAGTGTTGAGGCTTTGTTATTCTTCTTTAAGGGTTCACTTTTCACAAAAAAATAAATGCAATATTATTTCATGTGGGTTCACACACCAAAACAAAACAATCTAAAAACGAGGCTGTGGACAATTGCTCATGGATTCCACAACTCACGTCACACACCAAGCATTATCACACCATTAACTTAACTTAACGACTCGCCTGTTCGACATCTTGCTGACGAAGGGAGGGACTCTACACTACTCGTTTTCTTGAGCTGGCTCCTCGGGATCTTCCTCATCATTTCGGCTTCCTTCTGACTCTGCTTTGGGTGGGGAGGCTGCTGGTGGAGAAGTGCGACGACGCCTGATCGCTCGGTGATCCGGGGAATCAGGAGTCCATGTATCATTCACGGTGACATACAGTTCATTCCCATCTCCTCTTTCTCTTGCCTTTAAGCAGGCTTGCAGCAACGCCTCCATTTCCTTCAGGGTGTCCCGGACATCCTGAAGCTCTTGTTGACACTCCTGCAGTCGAGTGCTGAGCATAGAAGCATCCTCCAAGCACAAGTCCATGTGCTCATGGGAAGTCCCTTGCTGCACCGGCGGGTACTTGTACTCCGTGGTACCACTCTCACGTTGGAGGACATACATGTACTCAGTCTTGTCCAAATGGCGACGATAGATGTGACTCTGGCAGGTGATGGCCTCCCAGGTGACATCTCTCTCCGCATCGACCTGTGTCGCTCTACAAGCTGGAGAGTGGTGAATCTTAAGCAGCTGATTATCGTGTATGATCCTCATCTCTGAACTCCATTCTTCCCTCTTCTCACGGATGGTCCTGGTGGAGTTATAGTGGATGATTAGTTTGCCCGTATTGCCGGCGGCTTCGAGCATACGCCGAAGACGGCGCAATAAGCCTCCTACTGCCAATCCGTAGGAAAGGTACGTCACCGGACGGCTCTCCTCTCTCTCGGCAAGGGCAACTACGGGAACTCTCCCTCCTGTGGACTTGCGAGCGGTACGAATCATGCGAACCATCTAAAACAAAAAGAGTTTGAAATTAGGTTAGATAAACTCTCAAACAAAAATCCTATTTTGAATGAAAATTGGGGTAAGATGAAGAAAGTGACTCATTAAATAACACTTTTCAACACACACTTTGTAAAAATAGTTTTTTTTAAGAAAATAAGGTCCTTAAATACGTCCATTTCTACCTAGGTCCACGTTCCTACGGGCAACCTTGGCTCTGATACCACTTCTGTCACACCCGGTTTTTCCGAAGAACAACCAAGTGAATATCACATGTATGCCAGGATCATTTTCTCATACATGTGATGACAAATAGTGAAGCATCGTTTATTACAAGCCAGGTGTCGAATGTAAATAAGTCTTACATAGCAAATGTCTCGATGGACAATAATAAGTTCATCACAAGTAAATAAACTAGCAGCAGAATATTATTCTTGAGGGCTCCGTCACAGGCGTTGCCCGGGGGACTCCATGAACCTAGAAACCTTCTTCGGGACCAAAGTCTTGTTCATTATACACCACCTCATTATCTTGACCTGAGCAGCAATATAAACCAACAAAATATGCAAGGTTGAGTACCAATGGTACTCAGCAAGTGTGGGAAAATTATATCATGCATGGCTAGAACAAGGAGAGATTGAACTCAAGGTTAAAGCACTATGCAATTAATACCTATCACCTTAGCTTATTAAGCACCTACATTACTACACAGGTGAAATGGTCCCAATCTCCCATCCCATCATCATAACCAAATAACCATAACATCATGTCCAATGTTAAGCTCCGCGCTTAACTTTCTCAACTTCCAAAACCATCATTCCTCTAATCATGAATAAGTCCAAGCCGCTCTTGACCGTGAGCACGACTGTCATGACAGTTTTGACTCTGCAGAGTTTGTACCACTGTACCCACATGTAGTGATTTCATCCCCCGTTGCCGGGTAGACTAAAAGAATCTCCATTATGCCAGTGGCCACGAACCACATTCACACTTCCCAGGTGTGTAGCCAGGAGATCACTACGAAGCCTTTACAAAGGGATTCCCGACGATCGTGGGCCCACTGAGGTTTCACCCCTAACAGCATACAAGAGGCTCCAACCCCGCTGCAGTGGCCCCCCTCTTGAGCCTTGCGGTTCATATGGTAGTCCAGCTGACACCTATTCCCCGCACCATCCAACACACCCATACTACGCCGGGGATACACCTAATTAATTGGCCAAGCTGCCCCATCTCAGCATGTGGTTGGCACTGTAAAGCTAGGTTACATGCTCCATGAACCGGTCCTTAGGATCCAGGCAAGTACTAAACACAAACCCGAGTCTCGTGCACCCAGCACACAACCAAAACATCCAACTTGCCTTGATCCCTACCTCTACATAACTAACAATATCTCATTCAAGAGTATGGTAAAATAAACTGATGATCTCATATCCCAAACATCCCATTCTAAGCATGGCTAAGCATATGCATAATAATAAATGACATGATAAAATAAATCCCAACCCAAGCTACAAGGAAACAAGGTAATGCAATTCTAGGGAAACTTCCTATCATGGGTTTCATATTTAAATTGACAATGCAAATAATTCTAGCTACACATCCTAGCATAGGATCAAAGTGGTCAAGGACACTTGCCTCCTTCTTGCTGCTCTTGAAATGGGTAGTCCTGATCTTGGAAAGGAATAACTTGCTCCTGAGCAGGTTCTACATCATACCATCACACATAGCAAAAGAAAAACAATAACCCATAAGACATAGTTCACACTTCCACTTCATACAAACCACACATTCATATTTATGAAAGTCATTCACCATTATATGTGTTGTGGTCACTCTATGTCTGTTGATTTGTGGCTTGCATACACTTTTAATCATGTGTATATGATTCCTACTTTGATGTTCACATTTATACTTACATACTATATATATATATATATATATATATATATATATATATATATATATATATATATATATATATGTGTGTGTGTGTGTGTGTGTGTGTGTGTGTGTGTGTGTTTCAAATTTAAATAAATTCCTTATATTCAACTACTACACCTTTTCACTACCAAGTATGTATGAAAAGTATTTTTCTTCTCCATATGTGCCTTCAGAATTTCTACCAACCCTAAACTGAATTCTTTGGATTTTAGAAACTCCATTTATCATTTACTAGTTGCTATATTTTCAGATTTATTTTCCTATGCATAAATGTGTACTTTATTATGAAATTAGTAATAGACATCATCTAAACAGAATAGGTTCTGGTCCTAAATAATTTAATAACATATTTTGACCTTTGCCTCTGATGTAAACTATTTCACAATTATTTTCCCTATTTTCTAAAACTATTTATTACTTAAAAATGTGTCCCTAAATGTGAATAATAAATTAAACAGATTCAATTCAGCCCAAAATATGTTTTTATCTCACTCCAAAGTTTTCTAAATACTGAGAAAGTCTTTAATTAAATTTTGACAATATGTTTGTCCCACTTTTTAATTTTTAAACACTAGCAACATATTCAATTTCCTAAATTAAATACTAAACAGGGCTAAAAAGTTAAACTTACCCCACTACAGGGTCTATAATATTATTTTCAGAATTTCTAGGGGTCTAGCTACACTTATCAGAGGTGTTTTTCCTATTTTTTATTAAGTCCAGGGGCTAAAACTGATGTTTAAATGAATTTACCTGATTTTCTTGAGTTCCAGGGGCTAGATCAGAAGTTTCCGGGGCTAGCTCTTATTTCTCGAGAACCCCAGGGGGTAGCACGCAAGATTTCCAGTCTTTATAACACGGGGCTGACGTGGACCGTCCGATTTAAAACCGACGGCTGAGATTATAACGTCGAACCGGTACGCCGGGATTTAAACCCTACTGTGCGATTTAAAATAAACGGCGCACAAGCGGCCACGTCGCTCTGATCGAGCGCGGGCGGCGCTGCCAGCGGCGCACGGCGGCGGAAAGCGGCGATCTCGCCGGAAACTTTCGGATCTTCGGGAATTCTTCCTAGAACTATGATTTTATGGCATAGATCGGTAGAGGGGAGGTCAGGGATCTCACCTCGGGGGATTTCTTGAGCTCGGAGGTCCTGGAAGGTGATCGGCGATGAGATCCGAAGTGAAACCACGGCGAGGCTCGTCGGCGCTGTGTTTACACCGCAAATCACCGAGTTTTCTGCACCTGCAAGATTCCCCGGAGGCGGTGGATCAAGACCAGCGAGTTAGATCAGATTTGAGTTTAATTTGAATTCCAGTTTGAATTTGAATTTTTGCAAAACATGCAACACGTCCAAAAATTTTTAAATTCCCCTCTTAACATGATTTAGGGTCTTAACAATATTTTTGGGGTGTTACAAAGCCCCCCTGAACCCACCCACCTCCGGTAGGCCTGAGCGAATGGATGAAGACATCTCTGGCCTGGGAGGGAGGGTCCGGACAATCCAGAGGCCTGTCTAATACATCAGCGAAGTCCTCCATGACGCCAAGACAAGGTACCTGGAGGTCCACAAGCTGCTGTATGCAGTACTCGTGGCGTCCAGGAAGCTCCGCCATTACTTCCAAGCCCACCGGGTCTCGGTGGTCACCTCCTATCCGCTGAAGGCGATCCTTCACAGCCCCCACGTGACTGGCAATGTCGCTAAATGGGCAGCGGAGCTGGCGGAGTTTGAGCTGGACTTCCTTCCTCGTCATGCAGTCAAGAGCCAAGCACTGGCTGACTTCTTGGCTGAGTGGACGCCAACGAAGGCTGACCCAGGGGGCCACGAAGACGGTGAACCAAAGCACCGAGCTCCGGTCTTCACCGGGCCCCACTGGACGCTCTTCTTCGACGGCTCCTCGCGAAAGCAGGGGCCGGTGCCGGCGTACTGCTTCTCATGCCATCGGGGGAGCAGTTTGGGTACATGGTGCGTCTCAATTTCAAGGCAACCAACAACATGGCAGAGTATGAAGCACTCATCTTCGGCCTAAAGACAGCCCTGTCTCTGGGCGCTCGCCAGTTGTTGGCACAGGGCGACTCCCAGCTAGTTATCAAGCAAGTTAAGGGTGAATGCTCCTGCAATGACCCACAGCTAGCTGCTTATCTGCTCCACGTGCAGATGTTGGAGAAAGACTTCCTCGCCTTGGACCTGCACTATGTACCGCGCGCTGGCAATGCCGCAGCTGACGACCTCTCAACGAAGGCCTCCACCGGAGCCCCTGTGCCTGAAGGAGTCTTCGAGAGGACGTTGCTGCGGCCCACAGCCCGGCCTACCGAGCCGAGCGAAGGGGGCTCGACCAGCACCTCGAAGCTGGCGGTCCCGGCGGCCCTGCAGCCATGGACGCCGCCAAGGATCGTAAGCGTCACTGGGGACTCCTTGCAACCCAGCGCTCAAGATCCAGGAGCTCAAGTCAGACCCGATGCATGGATCACGGAGATCCAGGACTACTTGAAAGATAACATCCTCCCAGATGAACGTGTATCCGCTGAACGGATCGTGCGCATGTCTAAGAGGTACGCGCTGGTAGAAGGGGATCTCTACCGGCGTGGCGCCAACCATGTCCTATTGCGGTGCATAACCCAGGGGGAAGGCTGCGACTTGCTCGCTGATATCCATGGAGGCGAATGTGGGAGTCACTCTTCCTCACACACGCTTGTCGGTAAAGCCTTCCGGCATGGCTTCTACTGGCCGACAGCACTCCAGGATGCCGTCAAGCTGGTCGAGAGCTGCAAGGCGTGCCAGTTCCACGCCAAGCAGATCCATACACCGGCTCAGGCGGTACAGATGATCCTGCCCTCATAGCAGTTCACCAAGTGGCCGGAAGCCACACCCGTCGTCACCATCAACAAGCAATCCGCAGTAAAGTTCATCAAGTAGATCGTCTGCCGGTTTGGGGTCCCGAACAGAATCATTATTGACAACGGGACCCTGTTCACTAGCGCAGCGTTCCAAGAATACTGCGAAGACCTCGGCATCCAGGTGTGCTATGCCTCCGTGGCTCATCCAAAGAGCAACAGACAAGTTCAGAGGGCCAATGCTGAGATTCTACGAGGCCTTAAGACCCGCAGCTATGCCGGCTTGAAGAAACATGGCGCCAAGTGGGTGGACGAGCTTCCGAGCACACTATGGGCGAACCGGACATCCCAGAGTCGGGCCACCGGAGAGACACCCTTCTTCATGGTGTATGGGGTCGAGGTCAGGCTTCCCCTAGAGATCACCATGAAGTCCCTTCGTGTCCGAGCTTACGACGATGCCACGCAGGACAACCTCTGGCATGAAGACATCGACCTTGTCGACGAGGCTCGATTACATGCGGCACTCCGCAACGCACGTTACCGACAGGCGCTCCGACGCTACCACCAAAGGTCTGTGCTGTGGCGGACCGGAATCCGCTCATCCAGGATCGCAGAGGGTGGTGCCGCGCGATGCGACACCCGACAGCACACGTCATAAGAACACATTATATTACATGGGAAAAACAAACTGAATGTACAAAGTAGTACACCTCTTAGTTACAAACTAGGGTCTTCATTACACAGCGGAAGTTTCTTTTATACAACTCACGCCCACCTATCTAGCAAAAGTCGGTTGCCCAGCCCTAGGGCAACCCACACTAGCTGCACTCCTCAGCTCAGCGCGGTGTGTACGGCTCCCACTCAGCCGTGGTCCCCGACGGAGGGTAACCCTCGCCAGTGGACTCATACTCCGAGTCCGTGGGTGGCTCCTCACCTGAAAAACACTTAAGCAGCAACCGTGAGCACGAAGGCTCAGCAAGGCTTAACCAACTCACCTAAGCATGAAACTCTACATGAGGTGTACAATGACATAGGATAGCAATGTTGCAGCAAATGGACATGCCTACAAGTTCATCCTTAGTTCATCTTTTAGCAACAAGTTAACAGTTCATGAAGCTGAAATTTAGTAAGCAATATTTGGTGGCACACATGTGGCACTACAATTATCTCATGACAGCAATATTGAATCACAGCATTCCATAAATTATCTATGTTATGACGCAGTGAACAAGTGGTACTCGTCAACGCGAGGGACGGCGAATCGACTCGATATACACCTGCAGGGAAACCCAAAGAGCACGTCACGTACGCCCACCCGTGGAGCTGCACAGCACGCTCACTCGATGTCATACGGGACAACCCTTCACCCAACAGCCCAAACGTCGAACCGGTCGCACCGAAACGAGCAGAAGGTTCCCCACACGGAGCATCTCTCTATGCACGTTGGCAGATTTCCACCTTGCTGCCCTCAGCCTACACCTATAAATCGGTGCGTTATGCCTTGACGCCCGGAGGTTTAGGCTACATCAGTTTATCAGGGCCCATATATCCAATATGCCTTCGGTACGTTCAATACTTGTTCAGCAGGGCCGCACACGGATCGGTCCTCAATCGACATGGGCAGGGCTGCGCACACAAGACTTCCTCTTGCTGCGCCCTAGCCCCTGCCTAGTCTCATTTTCATTACTAAAGTGATCTCACATCACTCAACCGAACCCGTGTGTCCCAAGCCTATCTCGCGAGTAGATTCCAACTACTCGACTTGTACCGAAGCCCTATGAATATTTAAGCATAGCCTATCTACTCGAAGTCTTAGACACTACCCACACTCTTTTAGGAACCTTTGGTTATGCAAGTGGGGTTTCATTCATCCTACACCTAATGCACAATCATACTTCACATGACTCATGTAAACAAAGTAAAACTTATAAAAGGGTTAATGCAAAACGGGCTTGCCTTGTTGCTGCTGGTCAGGGGTTAGTTCCTCCTCTGGAAGCAGGAAGTCGAGAATCTCCGGAGCTTCCTCGCCTTCAGCGACTACACGTTATTGAAATACTACATGTCAATTTAAATGTAATGTGTGAACTTGAATACTTAGTTACTAATAACTCTAGCTAGCCCTCCCCTTTGGCTCTGAAATTTTTGTGGTAGGTTGGTAGGGTCCTAACCAGAGTCTTGACCAAGTTTTATTTGAAACAAAGTTCATTTGAACCTTGTACAAATAGAAGCCCATTTGGTCAATATTTGAGCCTCTAACTAATTCCAGGGGTTTTCATGGCTCCAACCATTACTTTCTGGAAACTAGAATTTAGGATGGTTCTAATGGAGTTGGTTTCATGTCATTTGAAGACTTCTACAGAAAGTTATGCCCTAATTAAGATTGGAGGAAATCTGAAAAATGTTTCTGTACATTTTTCTATTTTCTCAGGGCAGTTCTCTTAATCACCCCATTAGGGTAACTAAATGAACTTGGATGAGTCTGAAAATTTTACTGGGATTCAGGGATTTTCCATTGAACCTCTCAGCTAAATTTCAGAATTTTTCATAAAGTAGTTCTCCAGAAAAAATTCCCAACAGTTTAAATTTAGGGATTTAATTCTGGAAAACTATGCACTTTCATGAGCTGAATTTGGTATTGCTGGAAAGTACTCAGAATTCTGAGTTCAGCAAAATTTGGTTCATCGAATTTGGAGTTTCCTAGCAACAGTTCTATGCATTTGAAGTTTGAACTAAAACTGGAAATTCCAAAAATGTTTAAATCCTGCGGGTGGGTCCCACTCTTCGAGCCGGCCCACTAAGAATGCGGCCACACCGTGGCCCACGGGGTTTTACCCGCGCTGCCGCACCGAATCCCGGCCGCAAACCGAACCTCGCGCGAGATCAGAGGCTGACCGGTGGACCCGGCCCCCCTTCGTCTACCTCGCGCTCTCCTGCAGCTCCCGCAGCGTCGCTTCGTCGGAGCGCTTGCCGCCGGGCGTTTTACCGCCCGACCTTCGATGAAACTTACCGCCTGTGCCTAACTCGACTCGTAGAACACACTGGTGCCCTCACCGGAGCTCGGCAATGGCCGGAACTATGCCCGCGACGGTGACAGAGCCTCCCTCTACTCCGGCGACGTCGCCCAGGCTACTCCGGGCCTTATTTCTCAAGCGGTTTGCTCCTACTGCTCCGCCGTGGCATGCTGCACACGGACTCGGTTGGCCATGGAACTGGCCGGAACTAGGACCTCACCGTCGACCTAGGCCCGATATCGGCTGTTGCTCGAAAAACTTGGATATCAGCGCAAAGACTCGACGGTTTTCGATGGTTTTGGATCCTAGATGGCCGTGGGGACGTGTAGAACATGTGGTCGGCTGGGTTTACGCCGTGCAGGACTGATCGCCGCGAATTTCAGAATGTCTGCTTACTCGTTTTTGTTGAACACTGAGGACTAGACGGGGAAATACTCCCCCTACAGATGATGGAAGAGGGTAGGGTCTTCACCATGAGTTCGAGCAGTCCCCGGCGCGTATCTTTGCTGTTGAGCTCCGGTCGCGAGGTCGCCTGGATCAACGGTGCGACAAGGAGCCGAGGGGAGCGGCTGGTGCTGTTTTTCGTTTCGGGTGGGAACGAGCAGAACGAAGGAGATGAGGTCGGCTCACGTGGGCTGGGGACTTTAACCGCGTCGGGCACGCGTGCGCTCGGTCGCCAAGCAGGAGGTAGCAAGGTGAGGCGGTCGGACGCCGGTGCTGCCCGCAGCTGGCGTGCTGCCTCGGCTGAGAGAGGGAAAATCAGTGGAAAACTTCTCTGTTAAGTCTACTGACAGGTGGGACCTCCCCCCTAATTCTTTTTCCAAATTTTCTCAATTCAGGGTGCCAAAATATCCTCAGCTACTCACAATTTAATGTGAGACTTAGTCACCAAGTCTTTGTTTGAATTTGAATTCTCAAATTTGAACTGGTTTTGGCTAAATTTGCTGCATGTTTAAACTGAAATTCAAATTCAGTTTTGAATTCTTGCAAATTTAGCTCTTGACAAGATGAACTCCAATGAGGATGAAAATTGGTGGGCTTACTCAGAAAAATGTGCTGAGTTTGAATATGAAGCTAACTTTTGAATTTGAGTGATGAAAGTTGCTGCAATTTGAATTTACATTCAAATTGGCCTCTTTTTCAATTACCTCCAAAAGTGCCTCAAAAAGTGTTGGATTTACATGAAATTTGGCTTGAACCTTCCCAAGACTTTTCAAGTCCTAGGGGTGAGCTCAACCTCTAATGTTCATGTGTAGAAATCCTACTTTGTGAAAGTGTAGACTTTCCCCTCTAATCCCTCTTTTGATGGAGGTTACTTGCTCTTCCCACTTTTCACCATCTATCCACAACAAGAACTGTGGTGTTGTGAGGTGAAGAAAAGTTTTTTGCAAGTCCCTTTTCTTGGGCTTTTACATCCCTCCCCCCTTAAAAGAATCTCGTCCCGAGATTACAAAAGAAGAGATAGCGATGTAGTAGGGACTTACCCGTGTTGAGAAGCCATGAACTCCGGGTAATTTGAGCGAAGGAACTCCTCGCTCTCCCACGTCGCTTCCTCAGCGGTGTGGTTGCTCGAGAGGATCTTGTAGAACCACAGCGTTCTGCTACGCGTGGTTCGGGCTTTCTCATCAAGAATTTCCACCGGATATTCATCATATGTTAAATCCGGTTTCAGCTCACCGATGTCTTCAGTAGGAACAGCAGCTGTATGCTTTAAGCAATTTCGCAGTTGCGAAACATGAAAAACATCATGGACACCAGCAAGAGATGCCGGTAACTCCAATCGATACGCTGCTGGTCCGCACTTATTGGTGATGGCATAGGGTCCAATGAAACGGGGAGCGAGTTTCCCCTTCACACCGAACCGGTGTACACCCTTCATCGGGGACACACGGAGGTACACGTGTTCCCCAACGTCAAAGTGCAACGGTCTACGCCTCTTATCAGCATAGCTCTTCTGTCGGGATTGAGCGGCCTTCAAGTTAGCTTGAATCACCCGAACACGCTGTTCGGCGTCGTTCACCATATCAACCCCGAATGTGACCCTTTCACCGGACTCGGACCAATTTAATGGGGTGCGGCACTTACGACCGTAGAGAGCTTCATAGGGTGCCATCTTGATACTCGCCTGATAGCCGTTGTTGTATGAGAATTCCGCCAATGGTAGGTGATCATCCCAGTTCCTACCATGGTGGATGGCACATGCTCTCAACATGTCTTCTAATACTTGGTTCACCCTCTCTGTTTGCCCATCTGTCTGAGGGTGATAAGTGGAGCTCCTGATCAACTTAGTACCCAATGCAGCGTGTAGCTGCTCCCAAAAGCGAGATACAAATAATGCACCTCGATCTGAGACGATGGTCTTGGGTACCCCATATAGGCATAGAATCTTCGCTATGTACAGCTCCGCATATTTGCCGGCATTGTAACATGTATTCACCGGGATGAAGTGAGCCGTCTTGGTTAACCGATCAATGATTACCCAAATGGAATCATGTTTGTTGGCAGTTAGGGGTAATCCCACAATGAAATCCATGCTCACATCTTCCCATTTCCATGCCGGAATCTTCAGGGGTTGCAGTAACCCTGATTTCTTCATGTGATCAGCTTTCACTCGTCTACATGTATCGCACTCAGATACGTACTTAGCTACCTCCCGCTTCATCCGTGTCCACAAAAATTTCTTTTTCAAATCTTGGTACATTTTGTTGCTGCTCGAATGAATGGAGTATTTGGACAAGTGAGCTTCATCGAGGATCTTCCTCCTCAGTTCCATATCTCGGGGTACGACTATTCGGTCATTGAACCACAGCGTCCCCTCATCATCTTTCCGGAAACACTTGATCTCTCCATTGTCTATCCGTCTCCGGAGATGTGCCATGCCTTTATCCGTCTTCTGAGCTGCAATGATGTCTTCCCTAATGGTAGGGATGAGAGCAAGGTTGTACAGCGACCCATGAGGAACAAAGTATAAACTCGGTTCTTCCTCCTCCACCGGGGTAATGGTGAGGTTATGGACATGTGATTTCCGACTCAGCGCGTCGGCAACCACATTCGCTTTGCTGGGGTGGTAATGAATCTCAATTTCATAATCCTTGATCAATTCTAACCACCTCCTTTGCCTCATGTTCAGCTCCTTCTGGGTGAAAATGTATTTCAAGCTCTTGTGGTCGGTGTAGAGATGCACCAAGTTCCCCAGGAGATAGTGCCTCCACATTTTTAGGGCCAAAACCACTGCAGCAAGCTCAAGATCATGAGTGGGATAATGCTGCTCATGGTTCCGAAGTTGGCGTGAGCCATAGGCGACCACACGTCCTTCCTGCATCAACACGCAGCAAAGCCCAATACCGGACGCCTCACAATACACGTCAAAGGGCTTTGTTGTATCTGGCTGAGCTAAGACCGGGGCTGTGGTGAGATGCTTCACCAATGCTTGGAATGCTCCTTCACACGCTGTGTTCCAAACATATTTCGTTCCCTTCTTCAGCAATTCTGTCATCGGCTTAGTGAGCTTGGAGAAACTTGGAATAAATCTCCGATAGTATCCCGCTAACCCGAGGAAGCTTCTGACTTCATGAACTGAAGTGGGAGCTTTCCATTTCAGCACTTGCTCTATTTTACTTGGGTCAACCGATATGCCTTCCGCTGAGATGATATGTCCCAAGAATGGAACTTGGCTGATCCAAAACTCGCATTTGCTGAACTTGGCGTAGAGCTTGTGGTCTCGCAATCGTTGAAGAACGATCCGCAAGTGTTCGGCATGTTCGGCTTCTGTCTTGGAGTAAACCAAGATATCATCGATGAACACTACCACGAACTTGTCCAGCTCTGGCATGAACACCGAGTTCATGAGATACATGAAATGGGCTGGAGCGTTTGTGAGACCAAAAGACATGACGAGATATTCGTATAAGCCGTATCTCGTCGAGAACGCCGTCTTCGGGATATCTTCCGCCCGGATCTTGATCTGATGATACCCAGAACGAAGGTCCATCTTGGAGAATACACTTTCCCCCACAAGTTGATCAAACAATATGTCGATGCGGGGCAGTGGATACTTATTCTTGATGGTGACGGCTTTGAGCGGCCGGTAGTCCACACACAGCCTTAAGGTTTCATCCTTCTTCTTCACGAACAGCGCCGAGCATCCCCAAGGCGAGGAACTCGGCCTAATGAAACCTTTGCTCAGCAGATCCTTGAGCTGTTCTTTTAGCTCCGCTAGCTCATTTGGAGCCATTTTGTATGGCCTCCGTGATATGGGCGTAGTCCCGGGTGCAAGTTCAATCTTGAACTCGACATCCCGCTCAGGTGGCATGCCCGGAAGATCATCCGGAAACACGTCGGGGTACTCCCGGACTACGGGGATGTCTTCTAACTTGAGAGCTTCAGCATTATTAATTGCTAAAACTTCCCGTACTGGCGTGTCTAACACCATGGAATGCGGACGGTGGAATGGAGAATTTAAGTGAACCGTCCGTGTCCGAGTCTCTAGGACAGCGCCATGGTATTGTAGCCATGACATCCCTAAGATTGCATCAATCTTTTGCCCCATAAGGATTATCAAGGTGGTGGGATATAGTTTCCCACCTAAGCACAGAGGTGCCTTTGGAATCATCATATTAGCTGAAATCTTCCCTCCCGGTGAGCAGATCATATAAGTGCAGTCGGTTGGGAAGACTTGCATTTGATGATTAGCCACATAGGATGCACTTATAAAGCTGTGGGTTGCACCAGAATCAAACAATATGACGATGGCTTGATGGTTGAGGGTAAACGTACCCGCCAGCACGTTGTCTCCCTCCGGGGCGTCCTCATTGTCGAGGTTGCGGACGCCCCCAGTCCGCTGACCAACCTTCTTCACTGGAGGTCGGCCTTGAGCACCGCCCTGGAACTGGGCTTGCCCGCTGCTCTGCTGCCCCTGGGGACAGTCCTTCGCGAAGTGGCCCGCCTGGCCACACGTGAAGCAGGTGAAACGGGGCGGTCCCCCGCTGATTGGTGGGAGAAAACCCGGGGCGCGTTGTGGCGGTGGAAACGCCCGGGGTACCGTCTGCTGCTGCTGCTATCTTGGCGGTGGCATCGGCGGACGGAACGGAGGTGCCTGAAAGGGACGTCCCCCGAACCGTTGAGGTCGCGCCGGTGGTTGCCACTGCTGCCCGGATGGTGTCCGATACACCATGTGGTACTTCTGCGGAGCGCCACCCCCACTACCGGGTGGAGCGCTGCGCTTCCTCTGCTCAGCTGCCAACTCCCGCTGAGTGTCTTCTTGCATGATCGCGGCATTGACTAGGTCGTTGAATGTGCCGCGATTCAGCTGAACGAGATGGGTCTTCATTTCGGGGTGTAACCCCCGATAGAAGTGCTCTCGCTTCTTCTCCTCAGTGGATATATAGTCTAACGCGTATTCCGCCAGATGGTTGAAGGCACGGGAGTAGTCATGGGCACTCCTCCCGCCCTGCTTCAGCTCCAAGAATTCTTGGAACTTCCTCTTCATTATCCCGGGAGAAATGTGATAGGCGCGGAACGCCTCCCGGAACTCCTGCCATTCCACGGCATGGCCAGCCGGACGTGAGGCGACATAGTTCGCCCACCACGCACCAGCGGCACCGTGAAGCTGCTGTGCTGCGAACAGGGTCTTCTGCCGCCCCGTGCATTGGAGCAGCCTGAACTTGGACTCGATGGTCCGCAGCCAGTTGTCAGCCTCCAGTGGTTCTTCGGCTTCTGTGAACACTGGAGGGTGCGTACTCATGAAATCTGAGTACGACACTTCCCGGGGCTCACGAGGCCCTCTATCTTGACGCCCCCCCCCCCCCCCCCCGCCTGGGACGTATTCTACATGATCGTGCGGAGCAGGTCGGTCTGCTCCTCACGACCTCCCACCAGTGCCGCTATCACATCCGCTAGAGTAAGCGGAGGCGGCGGTGGTGGTTGCTGCTGCGGGGTGCTGTCGTAGGCCGGTGGCTGGGAGTCATCGCCTCCCCCTTGGCTAGAGCCACCCACCTCGTGTGTGGACCTAGTGCGAACCATCTGCAACCATACGACATTAAACATGAGTCCTGCAACATTTTGCATGCAGTCCAATAAAATCGGCGTAAAAACATAATGACAATAAAACATGCGATACATCTTGTATGTAGCATGAGATGAAGTTGAGAAAGAATGGCTGGTTGAGACATGATAAGTGGTGAATTATGATGATGGAATGTTTCTGTTATAACATGGTTATGATGGGATTAAACTCACTTAGAAATAGATGCTGTTTTTATCGTGTTTGTAAAATAAAATTTGCTTGCTGCAATGAGCATTTTTATTCCATACCTTGTTGTAAGCTACATGTCATACTTTTCCCGCACTTCCTGAGTACGACATGTACTCACACTTGCACTATCACATAAACATCAGCAACAGGAGAAGAGTACTTCGAGGACCATGTGGAGTACTAGGCGTGCGAACTACCGTCAACATGCCTGTGGAGTTGAAGATGGAGCCGCTGCTATTTAGTTATTTTCGCTGTCGTTTAGAGACTTCTGCTGCAAGAATAAGTTAGAGATTCATGAGTGAGACAATTAGTCAATGTAATAACATACTTAAACACTATTTATTTGTGGTTATATTCTGAATTCAGTTTGTAGATTACATGTGTATGTGTGATGGACATCCTGGGCACACATATGCATTAGCTCGGTTCCGTGTTTTACTGGACCGGGTGTCACAGTGCTGCACGATGCGACACCCGACAGCACACATCATAAGGAAAACATTGTATTACATAGAAAACAACTCAATATGTACAAAGTAGTACAAACCTTCAGTTACAACTAAGTATTGAGGTTACAACAGCGGAAGCTAAATTTATACAACTTATGCCCACCTAACTAGCAAAAGTCGGTTGTCCAGCCCTATGTACAACCCACACTAGCTCCACTCTGCAGCTCAGCGCGGCGTGTACGGCTC
Organism: Neostapfia colusana; assembly: GCA_030760725.1. NCBI lineage: Eukaryota > Viridiplantae > Streptophyta > Magnoliopsida > Poales > Poaceae > Neostapfia > Neostapfia colusana. Next base: position 93,273,296 of record JASWHV010000001.1, read on the forward strand.
CCACTCAGCCATGGTCCCTGACGGAGGGTAGCCCTCGCCGGTGGACTCATACCCCGAGTCCGTGGGGTAATCCTCACCTGCAAACACTCAATAGCAGCAACCGTGAGCACGATGGCTCAGAAAGTCTTAACCGACTCACATGTACATGAAACTCTACATGCAGTTCATAAATAACATGGGATGGCACATTACAGCAAAGGACACGCCTACAGGTTCATCCTTAATTCATCTTTTAGCCACAAGTTAACAGTTCATGAATCTGAAATTTAGTAAGCGATATTTGGTGGCACACATGTAGTAATTCAATTTATCAATATCAGCAGAATTGAATCACAATCTTCCATAATTTATCTACGTCACGACTCAGTGAACAAACAGTACTCATCACCGCGAGGGACGGAGAATCGACTCGATATACACCTGCAGGGATACCCGAAGAGCACGTCACATACGCCTGCCCATGGAGCTGCACGGAACGCTCACTCGATGTCGTACGGGACAACCTTTCACCAAACAGCCCAAACATCGAACCGGTCGCACCCAAACAGACAGGAGGTTCCCTACACGGAGCATCTCTCTATGCCCGTTAGTGGATTTGCACCTTGCCGCCCTCAACCTACATCTATAAATCAGTGCGTTGTGCCTCGATGTCCAGAGGTATAGGTTACATCGGTTCATCGGGGTCCATATGTCCGATATGCCTTCGGTACATTCAAAACTTGTTCAGCGGGGCCGCACAAGGACCAGTCCTCAATCGACACGGACAGGGCTGCACCCACAAGACTTCCTCTTGCTGCGCCCTAGCCCCTGCCTAGCCTCATTTTCTTACTAAAGTGATCTCACGTCACTTGAACCAATCCCGTTTGTCCTAAGCCTATACTCGCGAGTAGATTCCATCTACTCGACTTGTACCGAAGTTCTATGAATGTTAAGCACAGCCTGACTAATCGAGGACTTAGACACTACCTTCACTCTTGTAGGAATAATCTGGTTATGCATTTGGATTTCATCCATCCTACACCTAATGCACAAACATACCTCAAGCTTTGTGTATAGAAAGGAAAATTTTTATAAACTTGTTAAATGCAAACCAGGGCTTTCCTTGTTTCTGCGGGTCAGTGGTTAGGGCTTCGTCCGGAAGGAGAAAGTCCAGCACTTACGGTGTTTCCTCACCTTCAGCGACTACACGTAAGCAATATACTATATGCCAATTTAAATGCAATGTATTAAATTGAATATGTAAAGATCATAACTCTATCTAGTCCTCCCCTTTGGCTCTGAAATTTTTATGGTGACATGGTAGGGTCCTAACCAGAGACTTGACCAAGTTTCATTTGAAACAAAGTTCATTTGAGCTCTGTACAAATAAAAGCCTATTTGGTCATTAATAGAGCCTCTAAGAAATTTCAGGGACTTTCATGGCTCAAACCATTACTTTCTGGAAACTAGGGTTTGAAATGATTCTAATGGAATTGGTTTCATGTCATTTGAAGAATCCTAGATGAAGTTATGCCCTAAACCAGATTTTAGAAAAATCTGAAAAATGTTTCTGTACATTTTTCCATTTTCTCAGGGCAGTTCACTTATTCACACCATTAGAAGAACTAAATTAACTTGTATGGACCTGAAATTTTTCTTGTGGCTCAAGTATTTTCAAATGAACATTCCAGCAAAATTTCAGAATTTTTCATAAAGGAATTCTCCAGATAAAATTCCCAACAATTTAAACTTGTGGTAATTAATTATGGAAAAAGAATAAGTTTCATGAGCTGAAACTTATTTTGCTGGATAGTACTCGAATATATTAATCCAACAAAATTTGGTTCACTCAATTTGGAGCTTCCTAGCAAAAGTTATAGGTAGTTGAAATTTGAACCAAATGCTGAAATTCAAATAAAAGTTTAAACCGGCTGGTGGGTCCCAGGGCTACATGTCAGCTCTATAGCTAAACCACACGGGGGTCTGCTTAATCTCCCGTGTAGCCACATGAAATCCGGTGCCACAGCAGATCCGGCGCTGTTTTAACAGAGGCCGGCACGTGGGGCCGTGGGGCTTCGTCTTCCTGGTGCCCCCGCGGCTCACCGCCGCTCCCCTCGCCAGAGTACTCGCCGGGAGGGGGTTCCCGTGTCCCGGACTTGACCAAACTTGCCGCCCCCGCCTAAAATTGCTCGGGGAACCTCTTTCTGACCTTGTCGCTGTCCGGCGATCACCGGGAACGGTCGTGCGACGGCGACAGTCGACATGGTGAGTTAGGCGATGTCGGGCTGGCACTGTAATGCCTCATCACCCCCTCTGTTGGCTCCTGCGGCATCGCCATGACCTACGGAGCAACGACTCAGCCCTTGATATTGCTCAAAATGGCGGCAAACAGGACTTCACCGTGCAACCTAGGCCTAAACCCGATGAAGAACAAAAAACACACGAAACTCGATGGTTTCTCGACGGTTTCTTGTGATTCTTGGTCCTAAGTGGTCGTGGGGACGTGTAGACCATGTGGGTAGCTTGGCATACACGGTGGTGGAGTAATCCCTCCGAATTTTTGAGTTTCAGCTGGCTCGGTTCTTTGAACACCGAACGGATAACCAGACAAATCTTACCCCGGCGAGGCATGAGAGGAGGAGCGGTCGGCACAGGCGTGTTAAGCACCTTGGAGCGGACCTTTTTTCGTGTAGCTCATCGGGCACGAAAAGGCTTCTAGCTCTCGGACGCCGGGGAGCAGAGAGAGTCGGCCAGCAATGGTTTTCTTCGCACACAGGAGTGGATGCAGCAGCGCTAGCTGGTGAAGGAAGCAAAATCCATTTGTGCAGTGTACGTCGGAGATCGTACTGAGCGCGAGATGATCCGTAGAAGCGCTGGAGCGCGCGTGGTTCCGAGGGGGTGAGGTGGCAGCATTCCCAGCAGCCGACCGAAGGCAACAGAGGCGGTTCTCTCCTCCTTCAGTCCCTGACCAGTGGGTCCCTGTAAGGGCCTCAGTTTTTGACACATATTTAAAGTGTTCATCACCACACACACATCTCATTTGAAGAAAGTTGATGAACACATTTGAAGAGCAAGAAACCACCATCAACATGCTCATTAGAGAACAAACTCACATATTGTAAAAGTGGTACTTCCCACATGTGATATCTAGGGGCTGGGCATATGAAAACTCCTACACAGTGCTAGGAATGTCCATGCCAAGTTTCACCCAAATTTCAAACCTTTTTGAGGTACTTTTGGGTATAGATAATAAGAGGATAGTTTGAACCCACATTCAAATTCAAACTGTTTTTATCCCATGAATTCAAAAGTGGGAGGCGTATTATTACTCAGCACATTTTTGAGAGTTCACACATCAATTTTCACTCCATTTGGATTTGATCTTGACATGAGCTAAGTGTAGCAAATTCAAACTTTATTTGAATGTCAATCTGAACATGTGCTGAAATTTAGTCAAACCAAACCCAATTTGAATTCTAGCCAATTCCAATAGCTCAGAGGTGAATAATTCAAATCACAATGGGCATTATAGGGCTTACTGTTTACAACAGTGATTTGGAGTTAATTTCAGAGGTTAAAAGAAAACTGGGACCCACATGTCAGCCACTGAGGAAATTTAACCGAGTGGACTTTCAGTGCTCGGGTCCCCGAGCTTCTCCCGAGAGCACCACCGAGGGGAGGCCGCCGCGCCACCACCTGCTTGCCGCCCACGGCCGCTGAACCGACTTCCGGGGCCCTTATCTAGGCGTCCGAGCAGTCGCCGTTGTTCCCCATCCCTACCCCGACGCGCTCTCGCCCAACAGACTGAAACTCCTCACCGCCCGAGTGAACTTTCGGTTCCTCATCGCCCAGCTGATCCAGTGATCCTCCCGGCGATCTGAGACCAGCACCGGGTGCGCCAAGCCATCTTCGACACCCTCGCGCCGGTTCCAGACCCTGCACAGTCCTCCCCGAGCTCCACCGCGGCGATCCTTCCTCTGCCTGTTCAGCTCAAGCCGCCACTGCAGGAACCATCCTTCCGGCCACCACAGCCCACCGTTCACCGAGCTGTGAACAGCAAAGAGGTTCGCCTTCAGTCCCTCTTTCATTCCCGCAAGCTCCGGCGGCGTGACAAACACTGCTCAGGCCGGAATTTCATGTTTTCGTGACGGTGTGCAAAGATGGAGTCTGCACCGATCAGAGAAATTCGTAAGCCACACTGCATCAATCATTCTCTCATGGAGAGGATCACTACTAGTAGCCCGTACGAATCCATAGGAGCAGGAACCACGAAGAACCATGGAGGGAAACCATTGTTCTTCAAGTTTTAGTAGAAATCCTGATTTCCGGCCTAGGTCGCACGGTGACAGCCCAACACGACCCTTCCCGAGCTCCGTGGAGCTCATGTCGACCTTTCCTAGGGTCCACTGATGCTTCACGACCGTTTCTTCGATCGAGTGGGGTGGTAGGGAGGTCGGCGGACACGGCCGAAGTTCTCCCGAGGCTGCTGCTCGTCGCTGACCATGTACCGACCATTTTCATGACGAACTGAGCCCGGAATCAGGTTCCCTGAGTGAATGTAGGCAGGGGCGGCCAAAATCATGAAGCTTGGAGCTCCACAGAAGCTGCCGGCGAGCTATCCGGCGAGGTACCCCGGCGGCAGAGCGCGGGCGGCGGGAGGTAGACGAAGGGGGTGTTCCCGGTCATCAGCGGCTCATATTTTAAATCGGGATCGGGCTGCGGCTCTGATCCAGTGTGCTGGCACGCAAAAGACTCCGTAGACCCCGGTGTGCCGACGCCTCAGCGCATAACACGTGTCCCCGTGGCCCACCAGCAGATTTAAACTTTTCCCCCGATTTTCAGATTTCATTCAAACTTCAAATCCTCATAACTTGGGCTAGGAAACTCCAAATCGAGTGAACCAAATTTTGTTGGATTCAGATCTCTGAGCACTTTCCAGCAAATCAAGTTTCACTTCATGAAAATCCTTATTTCTCCAGAATTAATTCCTCAAATTTAAACTGTTTGGAATTTTAACTGGAGAATCCTTTGGAGGAAAATTCTGAAATTTTACTGGGATGTTCACCAAAATATCCCTGAGCTACCATAAAAATTTCAGATCCATTCGAGCTATTTTGATCCTCCTAATGGGGTGATTAATTAAACTGTTCCGGAGAAAATAGAAAATGATCAGAAACATTTTCAGAATTTTCTCTGAAATTGTCTAGCTCATATCTTTAGCTAGGAACCTTCAAATTAAGTGAGACCAAATCCATTAGAACCCTCTGAAAATCTAGTTTTCAAAAAGTCATGAGTTCCCCATGAAAATCCCTAAAACACCAAAAGAGTTCCAATTAAGGTCAAGGACGTAATTAATTGTGGAGGGCTCAAATGTGCTTTGCTGCAACTAAAACTTGACCAAGTCTCTGTTTAGGTTGTAACCAAGCCACAGTAAAAGTTTCACAGTCTTTGGGTCTGTCTAGTGAGACTTAGAAGGTTCACAAGTTTAAAACTCAATTCAAATGCATTTTATTAATACATGTACTTCTTATATCATGTTGTCGCTAAGGTCGAGAAGGAACCCGAGGTCCTAGACTTCGTTACTCCGGAGGAGCAGCTAGCCTACGACCAAGAGCAGCAAGGAAAGCTCCGGTTTGCATTAACCTTTTTACAAATTTTTATTGTTTTGAGCACTTACTTGAGTATCATGATTTCTTGCAATAGAGTGTTGTTTGAAAACCCAATTGCATAGCCAAGAAGACCATGGGTTGGGTTTAGGATAGCAAACCCCATTAGCTACTGCAATGCTAAGTTAGGGTAGGATTCGGTACAAGTTGAGTAGTTGGAACTACTCGTGAGCATAGGCTAGAGGCACTCGACTCGGGTAGAGCTAGCACATGATACACATGGCAAGAAAGATGAGACCGAGCAGAGAGTAAGGGCAGCAGGACATTGGGGCCTGTGTGCTATAGCTCCGCTTGTGTCGATTGAGGACCGAGTCGTGTGTGGGCCTGTTGAACAAGCTAGAACAGTACCGAAGACCTACCGGATATATGGGAACCGGGAAACCGATGTAACTCGGGTAGCTGGGTGTTGAGGCATAGCTGGTCGTTCAGAGGGTAGGTTGAGAGCTCGAGGTGTAAATCGGCTGGCGGCACTGAGATGCGCGTGCAGAGACCTCTTGCTCGGGACGATTGGACCGGTTCAACATTTGGCTAACGGGTGAAAGGTTGTTGTGTACGGCGTCCGTGATGGTTGCTGTAGGCAACATCAAGTACGGGCGTACGTGACGGGTTATTCGGGTAACCCTGCAGGTGTAAATCTATTATAATCGCCGTCCCTCGCGGTCAGTGAGTACCACTTGTTCACTGTACCGTGACGTAGAAAGAACAGGCTAGTTACATGTTAAAATATTGCTGATTGAAAGATGGACTTTGATTGTTAATGATTTGTTGTAGTTTAGAGCTAACTAAAGTTCTTTTCAACTTTGGGCAAAGTACATGACAGAAATGTGTTTCTTGTTTGATTGCGGCTCTCTCTTGTGCCTTAGAGTAAGGTTCCACTAATTAGGCGAGTCCTTGCAACTTATTTTGCCTCATGTAACCCATCACCCTCCATGTAGCAGTTTCATGTTTAGGAGAGACGGGTCAGTCTTGCTGAGCCTTCGTTCTCACTGCTTGTGTTTGAAGCTTTTGCAGAATTCTATGAGGAAGGGACTCCCGAGGAGGAGACGGAACCCCAGGAGGGGAACCCCGTCGAGTGGGAGTCGTGCACGCCGCCGTGTTAGTGTGCGTGTGTGCTAGCAAGGACACGTTCACGGGCTGAACGTGAACTTGATGCGTAGTCTATGCCCGTGAGTGTAGACTGAACATATTTTGTTGTAAAAATGTTCATAAACCTATTTATGTAATAAACTTTGCTTCCACTTTGTACCTTTGATGTGTGTTATCCGGTGCTGTGTAACGCAGCACCCCTCAGCATGATCCTGGCTCGACAAGACCGTGGGGTCGTGTCAGCGTTTGTATCAGAGCTCTCTTGAGGTTTAACACACTAAAAAGGTCATCTTTTTCAAAAATCCAGTGAGGAACGAGTTAGTAGCCCATATAAGGATGTTATTAGTGTATAGAAAGTGCCATACTAACCTAATTGCTTATGTCAGAAAATCATGCATCTCGGGACGCTTTATGTCTTGGGGGGTGCACGTAAGCGCTGTCCACCAGTGCGCACAAGCTGAAGGGTAGAGCCCCACGAGTGGCAGGTAACCCGACCCGCTTTAATATCCTCTACAACTATTCATGTCATTTGGGGTATTCGAGCAACGTCTGTCCCTGGCGTGCGTGGTGCAATTTGGGAGACCCCGTCACGTGGTCAGTAACGTGAACACGTAGCTCAAGGCGTGTTTGGCTTGAGAACATCCGGGCGAGTGACGACGGCCGGGTGTACGGACTGTATGGATACCGGGCTCGGTGTGCAGCCGAGTCTGATGATTGTTTGAGTTATCTGCATGTAGTTTAACCACGAAAAGGTAGACGTGTAGTATCCGTGTGCGAGTGACGCTTAGTGCCACTGAAATAACGAAGCCGGCTAAGTCCGGTATAGGTTTTTCTTTGTGAGGACGTAGTACCGACATGCTCTGGTGACGCATCGACGTCACACCCCACTAAATGAACAACTTCATTGTAAAACTTGAAAGTTTTAATCTGGAGCATTAAAACTTTGCTCTAACCTCTTCCCTTAATCAGGATATTCAAAGTTAACAAGTTTTCAACTTATAGGTTGCTAAGGACAGAGCACTCTGTTTTCAGCTTAATTAAGGATGAAGTTAATCAGAGGTTAGAGATTGAGTTATTTCGAGGTTGGGGTCATATGATACATTAATGGAAAGCTTTGGAAGAGCTTTACAACTCTTCTGTTGAGGTCCAGGGGTGTTTCATCCCTTAACCAATCGAAAAATGCAGTAGAGTTGAAACTGTCCAGAAAACAGGGCAGCCAAAGACTCTCTGTAAACTCTCTGTAAATTGATCATAACTTCCTGCATAAAAATCAAAAAATAGAAAATGAGGTAGTTCTGGAAATCTTATGAGATGGGTTACGACTTTGTAACATAAAGATTTGTCAGATTGGGAACAGAATTAACTGGAATTCTTGGATCAAATCAGTGCCTAAAGCAGGGAGGTGCTGTCCAATTTTCTCCAGAAATTCTGTTAACTTTGACATCTCATAACTTCTGAATCAGGACAGATCATAGGCCAAGCAAATACTTTCTGGAAAGGCTATTGAAGTTAGCTTTAAATTTGATGTTGATCTCCAGCATGGGTTTTGCCTTTAGCGTGGCCTAAATCAGGTTGAAATGGAAACTGGTCAGGGCTGTCATATTGGACAGCAGATCAGCAGTCAAATTTGTTTAAATTTGAACTATGTTTCCAAATTTTATGGGTTCAATAACATGTTTTGTGTTATAACTCAATGGTTTACTGTTCAAATAAATATTTGACATTTCTCAAATATATTTTTTACAGATGACAGCAGATAAACAGTTCGAGAACGGGTGGGTGGAGTCTCACTGTTCTCACCACAGCGGCTATCCGGAAGCATTAAGGCAGATGCTTCAATATTTCGGATACAACCAGATGCCGCAGTACTTTGCCAAGGAAGAAGGCGAGGAGGGGAAAAAGACGTGGACAATCCATGTCGAGGTTCCTGCAGGACCTACGCCACCCGGGTGGGCATCGTTCACCGTCACGGTGAGAGGTAGACAACCCGAGGGAATGTGGCAAGTGGCAGCCCGTGACACCATGTCACGTTTCTGCCCGCTACACGTGAAAGCGATGGAGGGCACTCCATACGTGCTAGTTCCGGTGGAGGGACGGGCTCATCATGTGTGGGAAGGGAGGTACCGGGAGGCAACAGACCATAGTTGCCCAAGGTACAACCCCGCGGAGGCAAACCTCAGCCTCTAGATGAGGGTGGGAAACACCGTGATGGACAGCCAAGCTGTTCATACGGAGCATCTCGCCGCAAGGCTCAAGGAGAGCACAAGCCGTGGAGACCATTTCGAGAGTGCTCACAGCGCACTCCACAATGTGCTCCTTCCGACGATCAAGCGACTGAACGAACAGCATAATCAGTTGCATCGTCTGAAGAAATCAAAGAAGAAAAGCCATGTCGACATCGTGGCGTTACAAGAGCTGGTGCAGACGCTAACCCAGCAGAATGAGGACCTCACTCAAGAGCGGGACGACGCTATTGAGGAAGGGCAAGGCTGAGAAGAAGACTACAACCAGGCTATGGATGAGGTGCATGCATTGCAGGACCTCGTACCTCCGGTATTGGGCATACCGGTGGTCTTGGGTCTCCCGGCAATGGGAGAGCCCGAGATGGGAGAAGAGGTTGTAGATCCAGAACCACCAGCAGAGGTACCGGAGGAGGACGACCCACAGGAGGTCGAGTTCTACTCCGAGTAGGAGGTTACTGTTTCCATGTAGGGCAACCAGAGTAGTATGACCCAAACTTTTGTACCAGTGACATGTCGTGTAGGCAGTAGCATATTTATAGGTAGTGACGACATGAGCACGACTTCTCGGAGACCCGAGAATAATGTATCTTGTATAAAGTTTATGCTTTATCAATATATGTGAATATTGTGCAAATTATTCATGCGTCACTTCAATACCTACTTTTGCATATGGAATTTTAAGTATGACATGTACTGATCGCTGCTGTTTGAATTTTAGAATGACTCGTACTCGTGCCAACCCAGACGTTGGGGGTTCTAGTCAAGGGGGAGAACCCTCCCAACCGCCTCCCGAGGACTCCTCGGGACAGCAGCAGCAACAGCAACAACAGACACCGCCACCGCCAACGGTTACACTGGCCAACATCATGGCGGCCATGGCGGGTTCTCATCAGCAGCACACGGAGTTGCTGCAAACTCTCATCGCCAATACGTCTCGCCCAGAGAGACGTCAAGACCGTGAGGAGCGTCAACAGAGCTCCTACTCCTATTTCCTAGCGACTCATCCTCCGGTATTCTCAAGGGCGGATGAACTTCTCGACGCGGACAACTGGCTCTGCGCGATAGAGATGAAGTTCGGGCTGCTCCAATTAAGTGAGAAGCGCAAGACTCAGTTCGTGGTCCAACAGCTCCAGGGATCCGCGAGCGCGTGGTCGGCAAACTTCTGTGCTTCACAGCCCACCGACCGAGTTATGACCTGGGCGGAGTTCTGGACGGCCTTCAGGGCCTATCACATACCACCAGGTTTGATGAAGAGGAAGACGCAGGAATTCCTACACCTGCAGCAAGGGAGCCGGAACGCGCTGGAATACTCCAGGGCGTTCAACGATCTCGCGCTCTACGCATCATATCACGCCGATACTAACGAGAAGCGGCGGGACCACTTCTACCAGGGGCTTAACCCGCTCCTGAAGGACACGATGGTTCAATCGCGGCAGCCTCAACGACATAATTGATGCTGCGATTGTCCAGGAGGACTCCGGCAAGTAGTCAGCGGCGGCGGAGAGTAAGCGAAGCGTGCCGCAAAGCAGCGGAGAAGGAGGCTGTCCTTCTCAGAAGTTTCGGATGGTGAATCGCCCACAATCAGGTCCATGCTGGCAACCACCACAGAGGTCGATGCCATTCCGCAGTCGGCCGTATCCTTCACCGGCATTCAGGCCGGCACTGCCAGCACCACCTTCGCAACAACAACAGCAGCAGCGGGCGATGCCGCGTGCGTATGCACCTCAGCAGCGCATGCCGGGCTTTCGTCCCACAAGCACCGGGCAAACAGTGGTCACATGCTACAAATGTGGTCACCCAGGACACTTCGCCAGCAGTTGTCCGGAGAGACAAGGCGGCGGAGTTGCACCGCAACATCCGGGGAGGAATCAGCCCTGGAACCCTACTAATGCGCGGCGGGCAAACCTGAGGCCCGGCACTGTCCACCAACTTGCCATAGAGGACGTGCCGGAGGGTGAGCCAATCCTTGCGGGTATGTTCCAACTCCACCAGCATCCCGCCATAGTATTATTTGATTCAGGCGCCACACATAGCTTCATTAGCCAAGCTTTCATTGATAGATATAGCTTGCAAATACTACCCACCGATAGTCCTTACGTGATCTGTTCACCGGGTGGGAAAATTTCAGCAAGCATGATGGTCCCAAAAGCGCCATTGTGCTTAGAGGGTAGAGTATACCCTACCTATCTCATAATTTTGGAGGGACAAAAGGTCGATGGCATCTTAGGGATGTCATGGTTAACCCGCCACGGCGCTGTTTTAGACACCGTCCTCCGAGTTGTGCACTTAAACTCAGAAGTGCACGAATCTCATTCCTTATTTCTGGACAGTCCAGAAATAAAACTTCCAAGTGTCTATCAATCCACAACCATCAGATTGGAAGATATTCCAGTGGTCCAAGAGTTCCCTGACGTGTTCCCGGATGATTTACCGGGGATGCCACCCGATAGAGAGGTGGAGTTCAAGATTGAACTTGCACCGGGAACCATGCCAATATCCCGAAGGCCGTACAAGATGGCGCCCAAGGAATTGGCTGAGCTGAAGACTCAGCTAACGGACCTCCTGGAGAAGGGTTTTATTAGGCCAAGCTTTTCGCCATGGGGCTGTTCGGCATTATTCGTAAAGAAGAAGGATGAAACGTTGCGGCTTTGCGTGGACTATCGTCTATTAAACACCGTAACCATCAAGAACAAGTACCCGTTGCCACGGATCGACATGTTGTTTGATTAGTTGGTCGAAGCAAAGATCTTTTCCAAGATGGACTTAAGATACGGGTACCATCAGATTAAGATACGGGCTGAGGATATTCCGAAGATGGCATTCTCGACGAGGTACGGACTTTATGAGTACCTGGTCATGTCCTTGGGCCTCACCAATGCTCCAGCTCGCTTCATGTACTTGATGAACTCGGTATTCATGCCGGAGCTGGACAAGTTTGTCATGGTCTTCATCGATGACATACTGGTATATTCCAAGTCGGAGGAAGATCACAAGAAACATCAGCGTATAGTCTTGCAACGGCTGCGGGATCACAAGCTATACGCGAAATTCAGCAAGTGTGAATTCTGGATATCGCAAGTGCCTTTTCTCGGGCATATCATCTCAATGGAGGGTATCGCTGTTGACCCAAGTAAGATCACTCAAGTGCTGAATTGGAAGTCCCCGAGGACTGTTCACGAGGTACGGAGTTTCCTCGGACTCGCGGGATATTATCGGAGGTTCATCCCGAACTTCTCAAAGATTGCCAAGCCTATGACGGAGCAGCTGAAGAAGGCTACCAAATATGTTTGGAGTCCAACATGTGAAGCAGCATTCAAGGCTTTAGTTAAGCACCTAACATCAGCACCGGTTTTGGCGCAGCCAGAAACAACAAAACCATTCGATGTGTACTGCGATGCATCCGGCATTGGACTCGGATGTGTGCTGATGCAAGACCAAAGAGTGGTCGCGTATGGGTCACGACAGCTTAGAAATCATGAGCATAATTATCCAACTCATGACTTGGAGCTCGCTGCCGTGGTACTTGCACTGAAAATGTGGAGGCACTACCTACTCGGTAACCTCGTACATTTATATACCGACCACAAAAGCCTCAAGTACATATTTACTCAGAAGGAGCTAAACATGAGGCAGCGAAGATGGTTAGAATTGATAAAGGATTACGAAAAAGAGATCCATTATCATCCGGGCAAGGCAAATGTAGTGGCAGATGCGCTGAGCCGCAAGTCACACGTCAACAATCTGACCATCACACCGTTGGAAGAGAGCGAACCACCACTACATGTGATTCCACACGGAGCTCTCCACATCCTAGGTTTGATCCCCACCATCCGTGAAGAAATAGCGGAAGCTCAGAAACATGACAAGGGCATGTCGCATTTGCGGAGACGTGCAGATAGTGGGGAATTGAAATGTTTCCGGAAAGACGGAGACGGCGTCCTATGGTTCAAGAACCGGATCGTCGTACCCCATAACCCGGAGCTACGGAAGAAAATTTTTGATGAGGCTCACTTATCAAAATTTTCTATTCACCCCAGCAGCAACAAAATGTATCAAGAACTCAGAAGCAAGTTTTGGTGGACACGGATGAAGCGGGAGATCGCAAAGTACGCGTCCGAGTATGATACATGTCGAAGGGTGAAGGCAGATCATATGCGGAAACCGGGACTGCTACAACCACTGGGCGTTCCTGCCTGGAAGTGGGAGGATGTGAGCATGGACTTCATCGTCGGTTTACCCACAACTTTTCAGAAGCATGATTCTGTGTGGGTGATCGTCGACCGGCTCACCAAAGTTGCCCATTTTATCCAGGTCAACACCAACTACAACGCCAAGAAGTACGCTGAACTGTACATCTCACAGATCCTATACTTGTACGGTGTACCCCGTACCATCATATCGGATTGGGGCACTTTATTTGTGTCCCGTTTTTGGGAGCAGCTACACGCTGCATTGGGGACGAAGCTGATCCGTAGTTCAGCCTACCACCCGCAGACGGATGGGCAAACCGAGCGGGTAAATCAGATCTTAGAAGACATGCTAAGAGCTTGCGCTATCAACCACGGCAAGAATTGGGATGATCACTTGCTGTTAGCTGAGTTTTCGTACAACAATGGGTACCAAGCCAGCATGAAGATGGCGCCCTACGAGGCGCTATAGGGAAGAAAATGCCACACACCATTGAACTGGTGTGAGTCTGGTGAAAGGGTTACCTTCGGGATTGACCTTGTCAACAACGCGGAGGAGAAGGTTTGACTAATTCAAGCGAACCTAAAAGCCGACCAATCCCGACAGAAACAGTATGCGGACTGGAGAAGACGACCATTGCAGTTTGAAGTTGGGGATCACGTATACCTACGTGTGTCTCCAATGAAGGGCGTAAACAGATTTGGGGTGAGAGGAAAGTTGGCACCCCGATTCATCGGTCCATTCCAGATTACAGAAAGATGTGGATCAGTAGCATATCGGCTGAAATTTCCAGAAGCACTTTCCGGTGTGCACGACATCTTTCACATTTCGCAGCTGAGGAAGTGTCTCAAGCTATCAACTACCGTTCAGCTGGAGGACATTGAAGAACTGAAACCGGATCTCACCTATCGGGAGGAACCTGTTCAGATCATTGACGAGAAGGCCCGAACCACACGCAACTGCACATTGTGGTTCTACAAAGTTCTATGGAGTAATGACTCCATGGACGAAGCGACATGGGAGAGCGAAGGATTTCTTCGCGCTAACTACCCCGATTTTTTCAAGTCGCACATTCGGTAATTTTCCACCATCCTCTCTCTCATTTCTACCTTATAATCTCGGGACGAGATTCTTTTAAGGGGGGAGGAATGTAAGGGCCTCAGTTTTTGACACATATTTAAAGTGTTCACCACCACACGCACACCTCATATGAAGAAAGTTGATGAACACATTTGAAGAGCAAGTAACCACCATCAACATGCTCATTATAGAACAAACTCACATATTGTAAAAGTGGTACTTCCCACATGTGATATCTAGGGGCTGGGCATATGAAAACTCCTACACAGTGCTAGGAATGTCCATGCCAAGTTTCACCTAAATTTCAAACCTTTTTGAGGTACTTTTGGGTATAGATAATAAGAGGATAGTTTGAACCGACATTCAAATTCAAACTGTTTTTATCCCATGATTTCAAAAGTGGTAGGCATATTATTACTCAGCACATTTTTGTGAGCTCACACATCAATTTCCACTCCATTTGGAGTTGATGTTGACATGAGCTAAGTGTAGCAAATTCAAACTTTATTTGAATTTCAAACTGAACATGTGCTTAAATTTAGTCAAACCAAACCCAATTTGAATTCTACCCAATTCAAATAGCTCAGAGGTGAATAATTCAAATCACAATGGGTATTTTAGGGCTTACTGTTACAACAGTGATTTGGAGTTAATTTCAGAGGTTAAAAGAAAACTGGGACCCACATGTCAGCCACTGAGGAAATTTAACCGAGTGGACTTTCAGTGTTTGGGTCCCCGAGCTTCTCCCGAGAGCGCCACCGAGGGGAGGCCGCCGCGCCACCACCTGCTTGCCGCCCACGGCCGCTGAACCGACTTCCAGCGCCCTTATCTAGGCGTCCGAGCAGTCGCCGGTGCTCCCCATCCCTACCCCGACACGCTCTCGCCCAACAGACTGAAACTCCTCACCGCCCAAGTGAACTTTCGCTTCCTCATTGCCCGGCCGATCCAGTGATCCTCCCGGCAACCGGAGACCAGCACCGGGTGCGCCAAGCCATCTTTGACACCCTCGCGCCGGTTCCAGACCCTGCACAGTCCTCCCCGAGCTCCACCGCGGCGATCCTTCCACTGCCGGTTCAGCTCGAGCCGCCACTGCGGGAACCATCCTTCCGGCCACCACAGCCCACCGTTCACCGAGCTGTGAACAGCAAATAGGTTCACCTTCAGTTCCTCTTTCATTCCCGCAAGCTCCGGCGGCGTGACAAACACTGCTCAGGCCGAAATTTCATGTTTTCTCGACGGTGTGCAAAAGTGGAGTCTGCACCGATCAGAGAAATTTGTAAACCACACTGCATCAATCATTCCCTCATGGAGAGGATCACTACTAGTAGCCCGTATGAATCCATAGGAGCAGGAACCACAAAGAACCATGGAGGGAAACCATTGTTCTTGTTTTAGTAGAAATCCCGATTTCCGGCCTAGGTCGCACGGTGACAGCCCAACACGACCCTTCCCGAGCTCCGTGGAGCTCATGTCGACCTTTCCTAGGGTCCACTGATGCTTCCCGATCGTTTGCTCGATCGAGTGGTGTGCTAGGGAGGTCGGCCGACACGGCCGAAGTTCTCCCGAGGCTGCTGCTCGTTGCCGACCATGTACCAGCCATTTTCATGATGAACTGAGCCCGGAATCAGGTTCCCCGAGTGAAAGTAGGCAGGGGCGGCCGAAATCATGAAGCTTGGAGCTCCACAGAAGCTGCCGGCGAGCTCTCCGGTGAGGTACCCCCGCGGCAGAGCGCGGGCAGCGGGAGGTAGACGAAGGGGGTGGACCCCGGTCGTCAGCGGCTCATTTTTAAATCGGGATCGGGCTGCGGCTCGGTTCCAGTGTGCTGGCATGCAAAAGACTCCGTAGACCCCGGTGTGCCGACGCCTCAGCGCATAACACGTGTCGCCGTGGCCAACCAGCAGATTTAAAGTTTTCCCCCGATTTTCAGATTTCATTCAAACTTCAAATCCTCTAACTTGGGCTAGGAAACTCCAAATCGAGTGAACCAAATTTTTTTAGATTCAGCTCTTTGAGCACTCTCCAGCAAATCAAGTTTCACTTCATGAAAATCCTTATTTCTCCAGAATTAATTCCTCAAAGTTTAAACTGTTTGGGATTTTAACTGGAGAATCCTTTGGAGGAAAATTCTGAAATTTTGCTGGGGTGTTCACCAATATATCCCTGAGCTACCATAAAAATTTCTGATCCATTCGAGCTATTTTGATCCTCCTAGTGGGGTGATTAATGAAACTGTTCCAGAGAAAATAGAAAATGTTCAGAAACATTTTCAGAATTTTCTCTGAAATTGTCTAGCTCATATCTTTAGCTAGGAACCTTCAAATTAAGTGAGACCAACTCCATTAGAACCCTCTGAAAATCTAGTTTTCAGAAAGTCATGATTTGCCCCCATGAAAATCCCTAGAACACCATAATAGTTCCAATTTAGGTCAAGGACATAATTAATTGTGGAGGGTTCAAATGAGCTTTGCTGCAACTAAAACTTGGCCAAGTCTCTGTTTAGGTTGTAACCAAGCCACAGTAAAAGTTTCACAGTCTTTGGGTCTGTCTAGTGAGACTTAGAAGGTTCACAAGTTTAAAATTCAATTCAAATGCATTTAATTAATACATGTACTTCTTATATCATGTAGTCGCTAAGGTCGAGGAGGAACCCGAAGTCCTAGGCTTCGTGACTCCGGAGGAGCAGCTAGCCTACAACCAAGAGCAGCAAGGCAAGCTCCGGTTTGCATTAAACTTTTTACAAATTTTTATTGTTTTGAGCACTTTCTTGAGTATCATGATTTCTTGCAATAGAGTCTTGTTTTAAAACCCAATTGCATAGCCAAGAAAACCATGGGTTGGGTTTAGGATTGCAAACCCCGTTAGCTACTGCAAAGCTAAGTTAGGATAGGATTCGGTACAAGTCGAGTAGTTGGAACTACTCGCGAGCATAGGCTAGAGGCACTCGACTCGGGTAGAGCTAGCACATGATACACATGGCAAGAAAGATGAGACCGAGCAGAGAGTAAGGGCAGCAGGACTTTGGGGCCTGTGTGCTATAGCTCCGCTTGTGTCGATTGAGGACCGAGCCGTGTGCGGGCCTGTTGAACAAGCTAGAACAGTACCGAAGACCTACCGGATATATGGGAACCGGGAAACCGATGTAACTCGGGTAGCTGGGTGTTGAGGCATAGCTGGTCGTTCAGAGTGTAGGTTGAGAGCTCGAGGTGTAAATCGGATGGTGGCACTGACATGCGCGTGCAGAGACCTCTTGCTCGGGACGATTGGACCGGTTCAACATTTGGCTAACGGGTGAAAGGTGGTTGCGTACGGCGTCCGTGATGGTTGCTGTAGGCAACATCGAGTACGGGCGTAGATGACGGGTTATTCGGGTAACTCTGCAGGTGTAAATCAATTATAATCGCCGTCCCTCGCGGTCAGTGAGTACCACATGTTCGCTGTACCGTGACGTAGAAAGAACAGGCTAGTTACATGTTTAAATGTTTCTGATTGAAAGACGCACTTTGATTGTTAATGACTTGTTGTAGTTTAGAGCTAACTAAAGTTCTTTTCAACTTTGGGCAAAGTACATGAGAGAAATGCATTTTTTGTTTGATTGCGGCTCTCTCATGTGCCTTAGCGTAAGGTTCTCCACAACCTGCTGCTAAAACTTGAAAGTAAGGTTCCACTAATTAGGCGAGTCCTTGCAACTTATTTTGCCTCATGTAACCCATCACCCTCCATGTAGCAGTTTCATGTTTAGGAGAGACGGGTCAGTCTTGCTGAGCCTTCGTGCTCACTGCTTGTGTTTGAAGCTTTTGCAGGGTTCTATGAGGAAGGGACTCCCGAGGAGGAGACGTAACCCCAGGAGGGGAACCCCGTCGAGTGGGAGTCGTGCACGCCGCCGTGTTAGTGTGCGTGTGTGCTAGCAAGGACACGTTCACGGGCTGAACGTTAACTTGATGCGTATACTACGCCCGTGAGTGTAGACTGAACATATTTTGTTGTAAAAATGTTCATAAACCTCTTTATGTAATAAACTTTGCTTCCGCTTTGTACCTTTGATGTGTGTTATCCGGTGCTGTGCAACGCAGCACCCCACAGCATGATCCTGGCTCGACAAGACCATGCGGTCGTGTCAGTCCCCCTCCCCTCTAATTCCTTTTCTGTTTTTCATTTTTGTTTTCACTGAAAAGATCTCAGCTACTCACAATTGAATGAGAGACTTAGCCACAAAGTCATGGATTGAATTTAATTTCCTCAAATTGAAATTGGTTTGGCTAAATTTGCTGCACATGTGAATTTGGAATTCAAATTCAGTTTTGAATTAATGCAAATTTAGCTTCCGACAAGATGAATTCCAATAAGGATGAAAATTGTTGGACTAACTCAGAAAAATGTGCTGAGTTTTAATATGAAGTCAACTTTTGAATTCAAGTGATGAAAACTAACTGAAATTTGAATTTGCATTCAAATAGCCCTTTTTATAAATGTCTCCAAAAGTGCCTCCAAAAGGCTTGGATTTGCATGAAACTTGGCCTGAGCCTTCCCAAGAAGGCTTTTGCACAGCGGATCTGAGGTGAGCTCAGCCTCTCATGTTTATGTGTATGAACTCCTACTTTTTGGAGTTATGGGTTTCCCCTCTAATCACCCTCTTGATTGTGTTTACTTGCTCTTCTCTAATGTTCATGAGCTATCCACCAAATGAGCTGTGCTGTGGTGATGTGATGAACATTTTAGCAAGTAAAATCTTGGGCTTTGTGAAATCCAAAAATTCTAGCAAGTGGAGCTGCAGTTCACGCCGAGAAAAGGAGAGGGAATTTAAACTTTTGAATTTAACGGTGTGAGCTCCAAATCGAAACTTGAACCTGCAAAAATTCCCGAACACGGAGATCTAAAGCTATCATTTAGTTCTCCACACATCCAATAATAGCCCAGCAAATTTTTAGAGCATTTGAAAAGGATTTTCTATTTGTTGGAATTTAAACGGGAGAAAATTCGAATCTGAATTTAAATCTCAGTTTCAAATTTTGACTTTACCGAAATTCAAATTTGAGTGCACCATTGTGTTCCTCATATTTGTTTTGACCTACACTGCGGTGAAAACACCTCCTCTTTTCGTGGACTACAGAGGAAGAATTTCTCTGTCTACTGCAAGTGTATTCATAGAACCGAGCTGCACAAATCTTCAAAATTCATCATGTTCAGTGCACCATCATGTATGCCGAGCTGGAAACATGTTCTAGACTCTCCAACGCTCCTCTAGGATCAAAAACCATCGAAAATAATCAAGAATTGGGGCTGTTCTTCGAGAATTTCGGGCCGGCCCCGAATTTTGCCCTAGGTCGCCGATGAGTCCCTATTTGCAGCCATTCTTGGGCCGATTGGAGCTCATGCCGGTGATGAGGGATCCCCCACGGTGCTATAGAGCCCAAGAACCGACCTTTTCGTGGAGAAATCGCTGCACATGACCTCGCCGGAGCCCTAGGGTTAGCTGTGGCCGGTGCGCACTGCTTTCCGGCGAGTTTGAGCCGCCGCCGACCTCACCAATGAGTTCAGCATGGTGGAAAATGGGGGGGCGGCCAGCAGGGGGTTTGGAGGTGGCAGGGAAGGTCATTTCCGGCGACCTCGCCGGAGGGAGCCGCCCCTGGTCTGTTTGGCGCGTGGCTGGAGGTTAGGGATGACGAGTGGGACCCACTGTCCGCATTTAAACATTTTCCAGTTTTTCCCATTTCAGTTCAAACTTTGGAGAGCCATAACTTTGTGTAGGAGTGTCCAAAAATTGTTAAACAAATTTTGTTGGATTCCTCTCAAAGAGGACTATCCAGGGGTGCAGCTCAATATTTATGAAAATTCCTGGATTTGGCTCATTAATTCATTTAAGAAAATTTTGTAGGAATTTTTACAGGAGTTTTGTTCATTGGAAAATTCCCAAATTTGGGAAGGACATTCTTCCAATAATCCTTGAACTTCAGTAAAATTTTCAGAGGCATTGGACTCCATTTGCTTGGCCAAATGTTGTTTGAATCCTCTATGTCTCTGAAAAATGGGAAAATGAACAGAGACATTTTCAGACTTTTAACCAAGTTTGGAAAATTCATATTTCTGTGTAGGAAGCTCCAAAAATGGTGAAACCAAGTCCTATGGACTCATGAGACTCTAAAGTTTCTGAAAAACCAAATTTGGAGCATGACAAGACACTATAATTGCCATAGGATTTCAGAGAACCAAATAGTAAGAAAATTCCCTAGGCCACATCTTCCATCAACTTTGTTTGAAATTTTGCAAGCCATACCTCTGTATGATCTATGGTCCACTGTAAAAATTTCAGAGCAAATTGAGATCATCTTCTCCAGTTTTCTGTTGGTTCTTCCTACTACCTTTCTTATGTCCATTATAAATAGATCTTTGCATTTTCCCCAACAAACATCCACTGCCCACCTAAAGATATCCTATGTTTTTGTCATAACACAGCTCCTCACTCACTTTAGAGTTGGTCTAAACCATTCTTAGTTCCCAAAACACATTTGTTTTTATAATTCAGTTACTCCTATTAAAACTGTGCATATTCATATCGTTAGGAAACACGACGAAGGAGTTCGACGAGGAACTCGACTCGGATCAGCAAGTTGAAGATTTAATCATCGCCAAGATACTGACTATAAAGTAGAACTAAACCTGCAGCAACACAAGGCAAGCCCCGGTTTGCATTTAACAAATTTTTAGTTATATTTTGCTTTGTATAACTTTTATGGGTCTAGCATGTATTGTGCATTAGGTCAAGGTGATTGGTACTCCAAATGCATAGCCCACAAACCCTTGGAGTACAGGGTAGAATAGGTTACCTTCGTGTAGTTTCTGCTAGGATAAAGTTGTATAGGATTCCGTACAAGTCGTGTAGTTGGAAGCTACTCGCCAGTTAGGATGTGGATTCAGCGGGGTATGATTTTAGAAAATGAAAGTTTTGGAATGGAAAATGAGACCGAGCAGAGAGTAGGAGCAGCAGGACGTTGGGCCTGTGTGGCTGTAGCTCTGTTTGTGTCGGTTAAGGACCGATGCGTATGCCGCCCTGCTGAGCAAGTTTGAACAGTACCGGATACATGTCGGATATATGGGACCCGATAAACCGATGTAACTCGGGTACTCTCGTGTCGAAACTTATACGGCCGTCCTTTGGGGGTTGGTGTCAGAGGTGTAAACCCGCTAGCGGAGCAACTTCGACGTGTTCTGTGTAGTGGCCCTTCTGATGGGTCGGCGGAACTGGTTCGGCATTGGAGTGACGGGTGAAAGGTTGCTGCATACAACGTAAGAAAGAGCTCATGTGAGACTTTCGAGGTGGGTGTATGTGTCGTGTATTCCAGGTGTGTCCTGATTGCAATCACCGTCCCTCGCGGTTATATGAGTACCACTTGTTCACTGAGTTGTGACGTAGTAATAAATTCCAGATAAAGTTTGATGAATCATTGCTGATGTGAAGTTCTTAAATTCATTGTATTGCCAACCATGTATGCTGTAGTTGTAGAGCTCATTAAGTTTATTTTCCTCTTTGGGCATCACCACATCGGAGGAAAGCGTTTCTTGTTTGAATGTGGACATCCGATGTGAGGGCTGCCTAAGGCATAATAATCTTCTGCTATTAAACTGAAAGTAAGGATTAACATTTAGGCGTGTAGTTATTGCATCATACCTTTTCCTATGCTAGTAATCCCTGCACGTAGAGTTCCATGTTTAGGAGTGTCGGTTAAGTCTTGCTGAGCCATTGTGCTCACGGTTGCATTATTAGTGTTTTGCAGGTTACAAAATTTGTTATGAAGATGGTTGTTCGGTGAGCCATCAGAGACTCACCGGAAACCCTGCCGCTGCACTTATCTTTGTGGAAGCTAGTAAGAAGCGTCCGCGGGCTGGACGTATTCTCTTTTGCATAGTTAGGACCGAGAGTAAGTGTGTATGTATATTCCGCTGTGTGTACCCTCGTGGTACATTATTTTGTAAATGACAATATTTTGAGAAATAAAAGACTTTGTACTTTATGGTTCTTTTCGTGTATGCTATTGGGTGCCGCATCTCACGGCACCACCCAATGTGTATCCTGGAGTGTGGATCCCGGAAGGGGTTCCTCACAGGCTTTTACACAGCGGATCTGAGGAATGCCCACTGAGGACCTGAGGGATGCTCACGTCATGGGCGAATGGATCCCGACTTCTTAGTCGCACAGTCCGGCTCTAGGGGCGGCTAGGAGCGTATTTCAGAAGGCTGCCTTTGCCAGTGATGAAGTCGAGGTCACCGAAGGATATCTTCATGCTAGGTGCGAAGGTTGATTGTAGTGGAGCCATTGAGGCGATGAAGAACGAAACAGGCGGCAGTTACCCCTACCTGGTGTGCCAACTATCAGTGCTCGGATTTCTGACAAGTAACTAATGTACCACACGCTCCGCCTCGAGGTGACCTAGCTAAGAATACAAGGGAATTATTATGGTTCGGGCAAGATACCCTACGTCCAGGCTGGGGTGTCACGCTGTTCTTTTTCAAGAATGAGGGGTGGTTCTTACAAGTGCGAGAGCCTGTCCCTTCGGGATTGTCCAGCTCCTCGCTTTATTCTCGCTCTCGCCCTCTTCGTATTACAAGTGGGCTGAAAAGTCGTGGAAACAGGGACTACTTGTCCCATCGTACGTTTGACAGGGCACTCGATGGGGTCGCCGTATCCATAGCCTGCAGCCGCGCCTGCTCCCATCTTGTCATCGTAGTAGACTGTACCGGGCGCACGCGCGTCCCGTGCACCACTCCTCTTCGATCTCGTCGGAGGTGACGGACATTCAATGTCTTGGTCAGGTGTAGAACTCAAGTGCCTTCCCACTTGACCTGGGAGGTATCCACTCCGCATTGAAGGTCACCTACTCCTCGACTACTCGAGGTCGGGCTCGGGCCTTTGCCCTGGGGTCTTCCCTTCATCCGTGCCCCGAGGGCGAGGCTCGCAGCTCGCCCTAGGGGTTGGGTGCGGGCTCTCTGGCGTATCCGCCCTTTCTTCTTCGAGCTTGGCATCCGGCCTGCTCCTTCATTGTCCCTCGAGGGTAGGCCTCCCGCCTCTACCCATGGAGTAGGAGTTGGGAACTCAATTCATGAGGAAGAAATATGTGGGTTGAATAAGACCCCTTGTCGCCTCAAGTGATGAACACCAAGAAGTGGAACGCCTCATGGCGTTGCTCAAAAAGAGAAAATACGACAAGAAGAAAGAAAAGGAGGAGGAGGAGTCCAAGGACTACTCCCGATATCCTTTTAACTATGAACGTTTAAATAACAATGCAAATTTCCTTTTCATCCCTGTTGGCAATCCTCCCCATCTTGATGGTACAAACTACACGATGTGGAGGCATAATATGAAGTTGCACCTTATCTCACTTAACCCCAGTCTTTGGAGTGTTGCATGTACAGGTGTAGAAATTCTGGAGGATGATGAAGAGCTCACTCCGAAACAAGAACAACAAATTCATCGCAACGCTCAAGACGCAGCCGTCATCATCTCGTCGTTGTCAAAAAGAAGAATTTCACAAGGTGGATGGGTTGGAAATTGCGAAGGATATTTGGGACACTCTCAAAGTGGCACATGAAGGCACAAAATCCATCCGTGAAGCCAAAATTGAGATGAATGAGGGGGAGCTTGGAAGATTTGCTATCGAAGACAATGAGACTCCCCAAGAGATGTACAACCGGCTCAAGATACTCATCAACAAGAGTAGAGCTTATGGGTGCAAGAAGTGGACTGACCATGAAGTGGTCAAAAGGATGATAAGAATATTCACGGTGCGTAACCTCACTCTTTGCACTTTAATTCGGGAGAACCCTCGCTTTGAATCTATGACTCCCGATGAAGTCCTTGGAAAATTTGTCAACCATGAGATGATGGAAAAAAAGACCAAACATGTAAATTAGCTTCACAAGATCACTTCTTCCAAAAGACATGATATTGCAGTCAAGTCATCCAAGAAGTCAAAGGGCAAAGAAGTGCAAGAAGAGAGATTAAGTGAGGGAAGTGATGATGAGAGCTCTATGGATGATGAAGAAATGGCCCTCTTCATAAGGAAATTCAAAAGAATGATGAGAAAGCAGGATAACTCAAGCTATGAGAGCAAAACCAAGGACAAGACAAGGTCAAAGACGAAGCGAGCCTGCTACAACTGTGGCAAGTATGGCCACTACATTGTCAACTGCCCTCATGAGAAGAAGGAAGACGATGAAGATAAGAAAAAGAAGAAAGAAGCTAAACACAATAAATTCTTCAAGAAGAAGAAATTTCATGGAGCTGCTCACATAAGAGAAGAATGGGACTCAAATGATGAAAGCTCATCGTCCGAAGATGGACGAGTGGTAAACATTTCCATTGACAAGTCCTCAAGCAAGAAGATGCTCTTGCCCAACCAAGGTGATTAGAGGAAGGAGAAACACACTTGTCTCATGGCCAAGGAGACAAACCACAAGGTAACCCCAAAATCCTCCACTATGTCTATTGCTAGTGATAGTCCTTATGATAGTAGCTGTAACACCCTCAAATCCATTTCCATGCATTGCATACATTTTTCATGTAGAGAAGCATTATAAAAGAAGTATAAATGGAGAAAGAACTATAGAAATGGAGAAAGAACCATAGAAATGGAGAAAGAACCATAGAAATGGACAAAGAACCATAGAAATGGAGGAAAAACCACAGAAAATGAGAGGGAATATAGAAATGGAGAATGGGGCATAGAAATGGAGAAGGGAAGTATGAAAATAGAGAATGGGGCATAGAAATGGAGAGAGGAATGTAGAAATGGAGAATGGGACATTGAAATGGAGAGAGGAATGTAGAAATGGAGAATGAGACATAGAAATGGAGATGGGAATGTAGAAATTGAACAAGTGACATACAAATTGTGAGGAATGGGAAAAAGATAGTTGAAATGAGCCATTCTCAAATTTCCCCAAAATTTTCCCCACATTCGGGGGGATTAAATCACCAAGGCTGCCGCACCCAACAAAAGGTGATAAGTTGGTTGAGTTCCAAATTGACTAGGACTCTTGTTTGAGTTCCAATTGGAGTAGGACTCCTCTTTTTCCCCCTTATAAATACAATCCCAGCCCCCCCCCCTAGCCACAGCCTCCCCACCCCCCCCCCCCAAGTTGCCGAGTTGGAGGCCCTCCCCTCTCCAAGTCGCCGAGTTGGCACCCCCCCTGCCGGAGTTTGTTCGCCGGCGAGCCCCGCCGTCGCCGGAGAAGAAGCCCGACGATCTGTCCTACAAAAATTTTCCATAGAAAAATTCTCCGCTGCTTCTGTTGCTATGAGAAAGGCTCTGCCACAGTGAGGAAGAGAGGTAGGTCCCCAATACCCATCTTACGACGTCGCCGCTGTTTCTACACATCCATTTTCTTCGCCCCCTTGGAGCAGAAACTTTTGCGTTTGGACAGATCGTGTTTTGATCGGTTTTCAATGGTGGAATTGATCTAGATCTTGATTCAAGATCATCACCACGTCCACACTTGATCCCAACACCCTTTTCATCATAAAACACGATGAAATCCCATTAAAACATGCAAGAACACGTACAAACTGGTTTAATAAAACAGCACCATAGGATTTGCATTCATCTACCCCATTGTAACTTGAGTAAAGTTTGTGCATGATGATTGATTGCTGTAAATTTTGTATGTGCGTGGTCGTGAGTAGAAGGACAAGCTCAAGAGGCCATCTACGAGGAATTACAGCACCAAGACTTCGAGACTCTTGAGCAACAAGAGCTACAGGAGCAAGGCAAGTGCCCCTTGACCATATTGATCCCATGTTTCAAAACTGTTTTGTTTGCGAAAACTCGTATGCTTGAGTCAACTTGATGGGACACTCTTTTATAGGAGTTTACTAGTTTTGTTAACCATCCTTGTCGCCAGGAAAGTTGATTAGTTGGGTAGGGTCGTTTTCCCTTTTCGCTTCGCTTGACCTACGGGATACAGGAAACTGAAATAAAACATGTCTAGCTACTGCACTCATATGAATAATGATGATGAGAACTTGATGATGTTAATGATCATGGAATCGGGGAGATCTAGGCAAGCTTGGTTCGTGGATGTTGCTGAATGAGATGGTGGTTTACTTGCCGTAGATCTAATGATCGGTTCATACCAGCACATGCAAGGAAAATAGTGCCACCACAAGGCTAAATATGGGTGTGGCTTAGCTGACTAATTTGGTGTGTTGCTAGCTTGTTATGGACCGTTGGATGGCACGGGGAATGGGAGTCGAGAGGGGCTACCCTGGGAACTGCATGGCACAAGAAGGGGCCCATGGGTGGGAGAATGGTGATTCGAGCCTGCCGGTGAAACCTCAGTGGCTCCGTACATCTAGTATCCCCTTTGTAAAGGCTATTTTATGATCTTTGGCCATACACCGACGGTTGTGTACTGGTATAATGGAGGTTTTACAGTCACCGACGGGTGACGAAATCACGAACTTTTGAGTAATGTGGTGCCACCTCTGCAGAGTGTAAAACTATCATGATAGCCGTCCTTCCGGTCACAAGAACCTGGCCAACTTCCATGATTATGTAAGGGCCTCAGTTTTTGACACAGATTTGCAGTGTTCATCACCACACCACACACCTCAATTGAGGAAGAATGATGAACACAAATGAAGAGCAAGTAACAATTATCAACATGCTCATTAGAGAACAAACTCACACATTGCAAAAGTGGTATTTCCCACATGTGATATAGATGGGCTGGACATATGAAAACTCCTACACTTTACTAAGGATGTCCATGCCAAGTTTCACCCAAATTCAAAACCTTTTTGAGGTCAGTTTGGGTATAGTTAGGAAGAGGGTAGTTTGAAACCATATTCAAATTCAAACTGTTTTTATCCCATGAATTTAAAAGTGGAAGGCATATTCTTACTCAGCACATTTTTGTGAGCTCACACACCAATTTTCACTCCATTTGGAGTTGATCTTGACATGAGCTAAGGGGGAGAAATTCAAACTTTATTTGAATTTCAAACTGAACTTGTGCTGAAATTCATTCAAACCAAACCTCATTTGAACTTTGATCAATTCAAACGGCTCTTGGGTGAATAATTTGAATTGCCAAGGGTAGTATGGGGTTCACTGTTTACAACAGTGATTAGGAGTAAATTTCAGAGGTTAAAACTGGAGGTGGGACCCACATGTGAGCCACTGCTCAGATCAAACCGACTGAGACTTTTTCACTCGTGTCGCCAAGCCGCAGCGGTGATCGCCACCGAGGGCAGCCGCCGCGCCAGCAGCTGCTTGCCCACGCGCGGGCGTGAGGCGGTGCAGAGCCTTCTTAAAGCACCTGCCCCCCCTCCTCGGCCGAGGCACCGCCGTTCTTCCCCGCAAGAACTCAGCGCCGGCCGAAAACTTCCGCAGCTCGGACTTGATCGGAGAACGCCGATCGCAGCTCCCTCCGTCCACTCCAGAGCCCCAGCAAGGTACTAGAGACCTTCCTGCGTCCTCCCCGTTGCTAGAATTCGGTTGAAACCGATTGATATCGGCTGTGCCGAAAGATCAAATTCGGGACTTGGAACCGCTGCACCTCGGGCTCTCGTGGGCAGCCCAACCAGGGCGTTGTCACGCCCGAGCCAAGGCACCCTTGGACGCGCGGGTGACCGGTGCTGCTCATCCCCGAGCCACAGCTCGAGTGGTTGCTCACCGGCGGCGAATTTCCATTTTTCCCCTTTCTGTGTGCAGAACGACCTTCGGGTACGATTCTGTTTGATTTGTGCTCTAGAAATGATTAGAGGGCCTCAAGCCACTCTCACACGAGCTAGACACGGTAACGCACAAGTTACCTTCACAACTCTGGGCCGGAGAACCTCTGTGCCCGGCGTAATTTGAGGTTTACTAATGGCGGAACGAACGGGCGGCATCAGGCTCACGGTGAGGACCTATTTCGGGCCTTCCCCGAGCTGCCTCGAGCTCATGTCGACCTTCTCTAAGGTCCACTGATTCTCCCCGACCGGTTTCCCAAGTAGCTGAGGTGCTAGGGTAGTCAGCCGACATGGCCGAAGTCGTTCTGAGGTGGCGGCTCGTCGCCGACCATGCTCCGGCCGTTGTCATGAGCAGCTGACCCTCGGATCCTGTTCCCCGAGTAAAAGTAGGCAGGGGCGGCCAGAATCGAGAAGTTTGGAGCTGTACAGCGGCCGGCGGCGAGCTCTCCGGCGAGATCCCTCGGCGGCGGGTCGCGGGTGTCGCGAGGTTGAAGAAGGGGGTGGACCCCAGCTGTCAGCGGGAGATATTTTGAATCGGGATCCGGCTGCGGCCGGGATCAGGTGTGCTGGCGCGCAAAATCCTTGTGGACCGCGGTGTGCTGTCGCCTCGGCGTGCGACGCGTGTCCCCTGGGCCCACGCGCGAGTTTAAACTTTTCCCCGATTTTCAGATTTCCTTCAAACATCAAATCCTCATAACTTTGGCTAGAAAGATCCAAATTGTGTGAACCAAATTTTGCTGGATTCAGCTCTCTGAGTACTTTCCAGAAAATCAAGTTTCACTTCATGAAATTCCTTATTTCTCCAGAATTAATTCCTCAAAATTTAAACTGTTAGGAATTTTAACTGGAGAATCCTTTGGAGGAAAATCCTGAAATTTTGCTGAGATATTCACCAAAATATCCTTGAACTACCATAAAAATTTCAGATCCATTTGAGCTCATTTAATCCACCTAATGGTGTGATTAGTGAAACTGTTCCAGAGAAAATAGAAAATGTTCAGAAACATTTTCAGAATTTTCTCTGAAATTGTTTGGCTCATATCTTTAGTTAGGAACCCCCAAATTAAGTGAGACCAAATCCATTAGGACCCTCTGAAAATCTAGTTTTCAGAAAGTCATATTTTGTTTCATGAAAATCCTTAGAACACCATAAAAGCCTTTAATTAAGGTCAAGGACATAATTAATTGTGGAGGGCTCAATTGAGCTTTGCTGCAACTAAAACTTGACCAAGTCTCTGTTTAGGTTGTAACCAAGCCACAGTAAAAGTTTCACAGTCATTAGGTCTGTCTAGCAAGGGTTATAGACTTCACAACTTCAAAGTTAATATAAATGCATTTAAATTGATACATATGTTTCTTATATCAAGTAGTCGCTAAGGTCGAGGAGGAACCCAAAGTCCTAGACTTCGTTACTCCGGAGGAACAGCTAGCCTACGACCAAGAGCAGCAAGGCAAGCTACGGTTTGCATTAACCTTTTTACAAATGTTTATTGTTTTGAGCACATCTTTGAATATTGTTCTTTGCATTAGAGTCTTGATTGGAAACCCAATTGCATAGCTAAGAAAACCATGGGGTGGGTTTAGGATTGGAAAACCTCTTTAGCCACTGCATTGCTAAGATAGAGTAGGATTCGGTACAAGTCGAGTAGTTGGAACTACTCGCGAGCATAGGCTAGAGGCACTCGACTCGGGTAGTGTTAGCACATGAAACACATGGCAAGAAAATGAGACCAAGCGGAGAGTAAGGGCAGCAGGACTTTGGGGCCTGTGTGCTGTAGCTCCGCTTGTGTCGATTGAGGACCGAGCCGTGTTCGGGCCTGTTGAACAAGCTAGAACAGTACCGAAGACCTACCAGCTATATGGGAACCGGGAAACTGATGTAACTCGGGTAGCTGGGTATTGAGGCATTGCCCGTCGTTCAGAGGGTAGGTTGAGAGCTCGAGGTGTAAATCGGCTGGCGGCACAGAGATGCGCGTGCAGGGACCTCTTGCTCGGGACGATGGGACCGGTTAAATATTTGGCTGACGAGTGAAAGGTAGTTGCGTACGGCGTCCGTGATGGTTGTTGTAGGCAACATCGAGTACGGGCGTACATGACGGGTTGTTCGGGTAACCCTGCAGGTGTAAATCGATTATAATCGTCGTCCCTCGCGGTCAGTGAGTACCACTTGTTCACTGTACCGTGACGTAGAAAGAAAAAGCTAGTCACATGTTAAAATGTTGCTGATTGAGAGCTGGACATTGATTGTTAATGATATTCTGTAGCTTAGAGCTAACTAAAGTTCTTTTCAACTTTGGGCAAAGTACATGAGAGAAATGCATTTCTTGTTTGATTGCGGCTCTCTCATGTACCTTAGCGTAAGGTTCTCCACAACCTGCTGCTAAAACTTGAAAGTAAGGTTCTACTAATTAGGCGAGTCCTTGCAAGTGATTTTTACCTCATGTAACACATTACCCTCATGTAGAAGTTCCATGTTTAGGTGAGACGGGTCAGACTTGCTGAGCCTTCATGCTCACTGCTTGTGTTTGAAGCTTTTGCAGGGTTCTATGTGGAAGGGACTCCCGAAGAGGAGACGGAACCCCAGGAGGGGAACCCCGTCGAGTGGGAGTCGTGCACGCCGCAGAGTTAGTGTGCGTGTGTGCTAGCAAGGACACGTTCGAGGGCTGAACGTGCACTTGATGCTTAGTCTATGCCCGCGAGTGTAGACTGAACTTATTTTGATGTAAACATGTTCATAACTTGTTTATGTAATAAAATTTCGCTTCCGCTTTGTACCTTTGACGTGTGTTATACGGTGCTGTGCAACGCAGCACCCCTCAGCGTGATCCTGGCTCGACAGGACCAAGGGGGTCGTGTCAGCGTGGTATCAGAGCTCGCTTGAGGTTTAACACAGTACAAAGGTCTTCTTTTTCAAAAATCCAGTGAGGAACGAGTTAGTAGCCCGTATAAGGATGTTATTAGTATATAGAAAGTGGCATATTAACCTATTTGTTATGTCAGAAAATCGTGCACCTCGGGACGTACATGTCTTGGGGGGTGTACGTAAGCGCTGTCCACCAGTGCGCACAAGCTGAAGGGTGGAGCCCCACGGGTGGCAGGTAATCCGACCCGCTTTAGTATCCTCTACGACTCTTCATGTCGTTTGGGGTATTCGAGCAACGTCTATCCCTGGCGTGCGTGGTGCAACTTGGGAGACCCCGTCACGTGGTCTGAAACGTGAACACGTAACTCAGCGAGTGATGACGGCCGGGTGTACGAACTGTATGGATTCCGGGCTCGGTGTGCAGCCGAGTCTGATGATTGTTTGAGTTTCTGCAGGTAGCCTGACCACGAAACGGTAGATGTGTAGCATCCGTGTGCGAGTGACGTTTAGTGCCACTGGAGTAACGAAGCCGGCTAAGTCCGGTATAGGTTTTCTTGGTGAGGACGTAGTACCGACATAATTTGGTGACGCATCGACGTCACACCCCACAAAATGAACAACTTCATTGTAAAACTTGAAAGTTTTGATCCAAAGTAGTAAAACTTGATGTAACTCCTTCCCTTGTACAGGATATTCAAAGTTAACAAGTTTTCAACTTATAGGTTGTTAAGGACAGAGCACTTTGTTTTTAGCTGAATCAAGGCTGGAGTTAATCAGAGGTTAGAGGTTGAGTTCTTTCGAGGTTGGGGTCGTATGATACATTTCTGGAAAGTTTTGGAAGAGCTTTACAACTTTTCTTTTGAGTTCCAGAGGTGTTTCATCCCTTAACCACTCTAAAAATGCAGTAGAGTTGAGACTGTCCAGAAAACCGGACAGAATAAAGACTCTCTGTAGACTCTCTGTAAATTAAGCATAACTTCCTGCATAAAAATCCAAAAATAGAAAATAAGGTAGTTCTGGAAAGCTTATGAGATGGGTTACAACTTTGTAACAGAAAGTTTTGTCAGATTAGGAACAGAATTAACTGAGATTCTTGGATCAAATCAGTACCTAAAGCAGGGAGGTGCTGTCCAATTGATTCCAGAAATTCTGTTAACTTTGACATCTCATAACTTTTGAACCAGGACAGATTTTAGGACAATCAAATACTTTCTGGAAAGCTATTGGAGTTAGCTTTAACTTTGATGTTGAGCTCCAGAATTGGTTTTGCTTTTAAACTGGCCTAAATCAGGTTGAAATGGAAACTGGTCAGGGCTGTCATGGGAACAGCAGATCAGCAGTCAAATTTGTTTAAAAATTTGAACTATGTTTCCAAGTTTTATGGGTTCAATGACATGTTTTATGTTATAACTCAGGGGTTTACTGTTTAAAAAAATATTTGACATTTCTCAAATATATTTTTACAGATGGCAGCAGATAAACAGTTGGAGAACGGGTGGGTGGCTTCCCACTGTTCTGACCGTAGCGGCTACCCGGAAGCATTGTGGCAAATGCTCCAATATTTCGGGTATAGTCAGATGCCGCAATACTTCGCCAAGGAAGAAGGCGAAGAGGGGAACAAGACGTGGACGATCCATGTCGAGGTTCCTGCAGGACCTACGCCACCCGTTTGGGTGCCATTCACCGTCACGGTGAGAGGAAGACAACCGGAAGGGATGTAGCAAGTGGCAGCCCGTGACACTATGTCACGTTTCTGCCAACTACACGTGCAGGCTATGGAGGGCACTCCATACGCACTCATTCCGGTGGAGGGACGAGCTCAGCATGTGTGGGAAGAGAGGTACCTGGAGGCAACAGACCCGAGTTGCCCAAGGTACAACCCCGCGGAGGCAAATCTCAGCCTCCAAATGAGGGCGGGAAACGCTGTGATGGACAGCCAAGCTGTTCATATGGAGCATCTCGCCACCAAGCTCAAGGAGAGCACAAGCCATGGAGATCATTTCGAGAGTGCTCACAGCGCACTCCGTAATGTGCTCCTTCCGACGATCAAGCGACTGAATGAACAACACAATCAGTTGCGTCGTCTGAAGAAGGCAAAGAAGAAGAGCCATGTTGACATCGCGGCGTTGCAAGAGCTGGTGCAGACCCTAACCCAGCAGAATGAGGACCTTGCTCAAGAGCGGGACGACGCTATCGAGGAACGCCAAGGCTGGGAAGAGGACTACAACCAAGCTATGGACGAGGTGCATGCTTTGCAGGACCTCGTGCCCCCGGTGTTAGGCATACCGGTAGTCTTGGGTCTTCCGGCAATGGGAGAACCCGGGATGGGAGAAGAGGTGGTAGACCCAGAGCCACCAGCAGAGGTACCGGAGGAGGACGACCCCCAGGAGGTCGAGTTCTACTCCGAGTAGGGGGTTACGGTTGCCAAGTAGGGCAGCCAGGGTAGCGTAACCCAACTTTTGTAATCGGTGACATGTCATGTAGACAGTAGCGTATGTATAGGTAGTGACGACATGAGCACGACTTCTCGGAGATCCGAGAATAATGTATCTTGTATAAAGTTTATGCTTTATCAATATATGTGAACGTTGTGCAAATTGATCATGTGTTACTTCAATACCTACTGTTGCCTATGGAATTTTAAGTAAGACATGTGCTAATTGCTGCTGTTTTGAATTTCAAAATGACGCGTACTCGTGCCAACCCTGACGTTGGGGGTACCAGTCAAGGGGGAGAGACCTCCCAACCACCTCCCGAGGACTCCTCGGGACAACAACAGCAGCAGCAACAGCAACAGCAAACACCGCCACCGCCACTGCCAATGGTTACATTGGCCGACATCGTCGCGGCAATGGCGGGCTCGCATCAGCAGCACACGGAGTTGCTGTAGACTCTCATCGCCAATACGTCTCGCCCAGAGAGACGTCAAGATCGTGAGGAGCGCCAACAGAGCTCCTACTCCGACTTCCTGGCGACTCACCCCCAGTATTTTCAAGGGCGGATGAACCACTTGACGCGGACAACTGGCTCCGCGCCATAGAGATGAAGTTCGGGCTGCTCCAAATCAGCAAGCAGCGCAAGACTCAGTTCGCGGTCCAGCAGCTCCAAGGATCCGCGAGCGCGTGGTGGGCCAACTTCTGTGCTTCACAACCCACCGACCGAGTGATGACCTGGGTGGAGTTCTGGACGGCCTTCAGGGCCTATCATATACCGCCAGGTCTGATGAAGAGGAAGACGCAGGAGTTCTTACATCTGCAACAAGGGAGCCGGAACGCGCTGGAATACTCCATGGCGTTTAACGATCTCGCGCTATATGCGTCGTATCATGCTGATACCGACGAGAAGCGGCGGGACCATTTTTACCAGGGGCTTAACCCGCTCCTGAAGGACAAGTTGGCGATGTTCAATCGCGGCAGCCTCAACGACATCATTGATGCTGCGATTGTTCAGGATGACTCCGGCAAGGAGTTGGCGGCGGCGGAGCGAAAGCGAAGCGCGCCGCAGAGCAGCCGAGAAGGAGGCGGTCCTTCTCAGAAGTTTAGGATGGTGAATCGCCCACCATCAGGTCCACGCTGGCAGCCACCACAGCGGTCGATGCCGTTCCGCAGTCGGCCGTACTCTTCACCGGCATTCCGGCCGGCACTGCCAGCACCACCGCAACAACAACAACGGCAGCGGGCGATGCCGCGTGCGTTTGCACCACAGCAACGCATGCCGGGCTTTCGTCCACCGAGCACTACACCAGCAGCGGCCACATGTTACAAGTGTGGTCGTCCAGGACACTTCGCGAGCAGTTGCCCGGAGAGGCAAGGCGGCGGAGGGGCACCGCAGTTTCCGGGGAGGAATCAACCCCGGAACCCTACTAATGCGCGGCGGGCAAACCCTAGGCCCGGCACTGTCCACCAACTTGCCATTGAGGACGTGCCGGAGGGCGAGCCAATCCTTGCTGGTATGTTCCAACTCCACCAGCATCCCGCTATAGTACTGTTTGATTCAGGCGCCACGCATAATTTTATTAGCCAAGCTTTCATTGCTAAACACAGTTTGCCAATACTACCCACCGATAGTCCATATTTAATTTTTTCACCGGGTGGGAAGATTTCAGCAAGCGTAATGGTCTACAAAGCACCATTATGCATAGCGGGTAGAGTGTACCCCACGTCTCTCATTACCTTAGAGGGACAGAAGGTCGATGTCATCCTAGGGATGTCGTGGTTAACCCGCCACGGCGCTGTTTTAGACACCGTCCTTCGAGTCGTGCACTTAAACTCAGAGGTGCACGGTTCTCACTCTTTATTTCTGGACAGTCCAGAAATAAAACTTCCAAGTGTCTATCAAGCCACAACCATCAGATTGGAAGATATTCCGGTGGTCCGAGAGTTCGCTGATGTATTCCCGGACGATTTGCCGGGGATGCCACCAGATAGAGAGGTGGAGTTCAAGATTGAACTTGCACCGGGAACCATGCCAATATCCCGAAGGCCGTACAAGATGGCGCCCAAGGAGTTGGCTGAACTGAAGACTCAGCTCACGGACCTTCTGGAAAAGGGTTTTATTAGGCCGAGCTCCTCACCATGGGGATGTTCGGCATTATTTGTCAAGAAGAAGGATGAGACGTTGCGGCTTTGCGTGGACTATCGTCCATTAAATGCCGTAACCATCAAGAACAAGTACCCGTTGCCACGGATCGACATGTTGTTTGATCAGTTGGTCGAAGCAAAGATCTTTTCCAAAATGGATTTAAGATCCGGGTACCATCAGATTAAGATAAGGGCTGATGACATTCCGAAGATGGCTTTCTCGACGAGGTACGGACTTTATGAGTACCTGGTCATGTCCTTTGGCCTCACCAATGCTCCAGCTCACTTCATGTACTTAATGAACTCGGTGTTCATGCCGGAGCTGGACAAGTTTGTCGTGGTCTTCATCGACGACATCCTGGTATATTCCAAGTTGGAGGAAGATCACAAGAAACATCTGCGTATAGTCTTGCAACGGCTGCGGGATCACAAGTTATACGCAAAATTCAGCAAATGTGAGTTTTGGATATCGCAAGTGCCTTTCCTCGGGCATATCATCTCAGCGGAGGGCATCGCTGTGGACCCGAGCAAGATCACTCAAGTGCTGAATTGGAAATCCCCGAGAACTGTTCATGAGGTATGGAGTTTCCTCGGACTCGCGGGATATTATCGGAGGTTCATTCCAAACTTCTCGAAGATTGCCAAGCCAATGACAGAGCTGCTGAAGAAGGCTACCAAATATGTTTGGAGTCCAACATGTGAAGGAGCATTCAAGGCTTTAGTCAAGCACCTGACATCAGCACCAGTTTTGGCGCAGCCAGACACAACAAAACCGTTCGACGTGTACTGCGATGCATCCGGCATTGGGCTCGGGTGTGTGCTGATGCAAGACCGAAGAGTGGTCACGTATGGATCACGGCAGCTTAGAAACCATGAGCAAAATTATCCAACTCACGACTTGGAGCTCGCTGCCGTGGTACTTGCACTAAAAATGTGGAGGCACTACCTACTCGGTAACCTCGTACATTTATATACCGACCACAAAAGCCTCAAGTACATATTCACTCAGAAGGAGCTGAACATGAGGCAACGAAGATGGTTAGAACTGATAAAGGATTACGAAATAGAGATCCATTATCATCCGGGCAAAGCAAACGTAGTGGCAGATGCGCTGAGCCGCAAGTCACACGTCAATAATCTGACCATCACACCGTTGGAAGAGAGCGAACCACCACTCAATGTGATTCCACACGGAGCTCTCTACAACCTAGCTTTGATCCCCACCATCCGTGAAGAGATAGCGGCAGCCCAGAAGTATGACAAGGGCATGTCACATTTACGGAGACGTGTAGACAGTGGGGAGTCAAAATGTTTCCGGAAGGACGGAGACGGCGTCCTATGGTTCAAGGACCGGATCGTCGTACCCCGAAACCCGGACTTACGGAAGAAAATCTTTGATGAGGCTCACTTATCAAAGTTTTCTATTCACCCCGGCAGCAACAAAATGTATCAAGAGCTTAGAAGCAAGTTTTGGTGGACACGGATGAAGCGAGAGACTGCAAAATACGTGTCCGAGTGTGATACATGTCGAAGGGTGAAGGCAGACCACATGCGGAAACCGGGACTGCTACAACCACTGGCCGTTCCTGCCTGGAAGTGGGAGGACGTGAGCATGGATTTCATCGTCGGTTTACCCACCACCTTGCAGAAACATGATTCTGTGTGGGTGATCGTCGATCGGCTCACCAAAGTTGCCCATTTCATCCCGGTCAACACCAACTACAACGCCAAGAAGTATGCTGAACTGTACATCTCACGGATCCTATGCTTATACGGCGTACCCCGTACTATCATATCGGATCGGGGCACTTTATTTGTGTCCCGTTTTTGGGAGCAGCTACACGCTGCCTTGGGGACGAAGCTGATCCGTAGTTCAGCCTACCACCCGCAGACGGATGGACAAATCGAGCGGGTAAATCAGATTCTAGAAGACATGCTACGAGCTTGCGCTATCAACCACGGCAAGAATTAGGATGATCACTTGCCGTTAGCTGAGTTCTCGTACAACAATGGGTATGAAGCCAGCATCAAGATGGCGCCCTACGAGGCGCTATACGGAAGAAAATGCCGCACACCGTTGAACTGGTGTGAGTCTGGCGAAAGGGTTACCTTCGGGATTGACCTTGTAAACAACGCGGAAGAAAAGGTTCGACTAATTCAAGCAAACCTAAAAGCCGCTCAATCCCATCAGAAACAGTATGCGGACCAGAGAAGGCGCCCATTACAATTCGAAGTTGGAGATCACGTATATCTACGGGTGTCTCCAATGAAGGGCGTAAACAGATTTGGGGTGAGAGGAAATTGGCACCCCGATTCATCGGTCCATTCCAGATTACCGAAAGATGTGGATCGGTGGCATACCGGCTGAAATTACCAGAAGCATTTTCCGGTGTGCACGACGTCTTTCACATTTCCCAGCTGAGGAAGTGTCTCAAGCTATCAACTACCGTTCAGCTGGAAGACATTGAATAACTGCAACCGGATCTCACCTATCGGGAGGAACCGGTGCAGATTATTGATGAAAAGGCCTGAACCACACGCAACCGTACGTTGTGGTTCTACAAGGTTCTATGGAGCAATCACTCCATGGACGAAGCGACATGGGAGAGCGAAGAATTCCTTCGCACTAACTACCCCGACTTTTTCACGTCGCATATCCGGTAATTTTCCACCGTCCTCCCTCTCATTTTCACCTTATAATCTCGGGACGAGATTCTTTTAAGGGGGGAGGGATGTAAGGGCCTCAGTTTTTGACACACATTTGCAGTGTTCATCACCACACCACGCACCTCATTTGAGGAAGAATGATGAACACAAATGAAGAGCAAGTAACAAATATCAACATGCTCATTAGAGAACAAACTCACACATTGCAAAAGTGGTATTTCCCACATGTGATATAGATGGGCTGGACATATGAAAACTCCTACACTTTACTAAGGATGTCCATGCCAAGTTTCACCCAAATTCAAAACCTTTTTGAGGTCAGTTTGGGTATAGTTAGGAAGAGGGCAGTTTGAAACCATATTCAAATTCAAACTGTTTTTATCCCATGAATTTAAAAGTGGAAGGCATATTCTTACTCAGCACATTTTTGTGAGCTCACACACCAATTTTCACTCCATTTGGAGTTGATCTTGACATGAGCTAAGGGGGAGAAATTCAAACTTTATTTGAATTTCAAACTGAACTTGTGCTGAAATTCATTCAAACCAAACCTCATTTGAACTTTGATAAATTCAAATGGCTCTTGGGTGAATAATTTGAATTGCCAAGGGTAGTATGGGGTTCACTGTTTACAACAGTGATTAGGAGTAAATTTCAGAGGTTAAAACTGGAGGTGGGACCCACATGTCAGCCACTGCTCAGATCAAACCGACTGAGACTTTTTCACTCGGGTCGCCGAGCCGCAGCGGTGATCGCCACCGAGGGCAGCCGCCGCGCCAGCAGCTGCTTGCCCACGCGCGGGCGTGAGGCGGTGCAGAGCCTTCTTAAGGCGCCTGCCCCCCCTCCTCGGCCGAGGCACCGCCGTTCTTCCCCGCAAGAACTCAGCGCCGGCCAAAAACTTCCGTAGCTCGGACTTGATCGGAGAACGCCGATCGCAGCTCCCTCCGTCCACTCCAGAGCCCCAGCAAGGTACTAGAGACCTTCCTCCGTCCTCCCCGTTGCTAGAATTCAGTTGAAACCGATTGATATCGGCTGTGCCGAAAGATCAAATTCGGGACTTGGAACCGCCGCACCTCGGGCTCTCGTGGGCAGCCCAACCAGGGCGTTGTCACGCCCGAGCCAAGGCACCCTTGGACGCGCGGGTGACCGGTGCTGCTCATCCCCGAGCCACAGCTCGAGTGGTTGCTCACCGGCGGCGAATTTCCATTTTTCCCCTTTCTGTGTGCAGAACGACCTTCGGGTCCGATTCTGTTTAATTTGTGCTCTAGAAATGATTTGAGGGCCTCAAGCCGCTCTCACACGAGCTAGACACGGTAACGCACAAGTTACCTTCACAACTCTGGGCCGGAGAACCTCTGTGCCCGGCGTAATTTGAGGTTTACTAATGGCGAAACGAACGGGCGGCATCAGGCGCACGGTGAGGACCTATTTCGGGCCTTCCCCGAGCTGCCTCGAGCTCATGTCGACCTTCTCTAAGGTCCACTTATGCTCCCCGACCGGTTTCCCAAGTAGCTGAGGTGCTAGGGTAGTCAGCCGACATGGCCGAAGTCGTTCGGAGGTGGCGGCTCGTCGCCGACCATGCTCCGGCCGTTGTCATGAGCAGCTGACCCTCGGATCCTGTTCCCCGAGTAAAAGTAGGCAGGGGCGGCCAGAATCGAGAAGTTTGGAGCTGTACAGTGGCCGGCGGCGAGCTCTCCGGCGAGATCCCTCGGCGGCGGGGCGCGGGTGTCGCGAGGTTGAAGAAGGGGGTGGACCCCAGCTGTCAGCGGGAGATATTTTGAATCGGGATCCGGCTGCGGACGGGATCGGGTATGCTGGCGCGCAAAATCCTTGTGGACCGCGGTGTGCTGTCGCCTCGGCGTGCGACGCGTGTCCCCTGGGCCCACGCGCGAGTTTAAACTTTTCCCCGATTTTCAGATTTCCTTCAAACTTCAAATCCTCATAACTTTGGCTAGAAAGCTCCAAATTGAGTGAACCAAATTTTGCTGGATTCAGCTCTCTGAGTACTTTCCAGAAAATCAAGTTTCACTTCATGAAATTCCTTATTTCTCCAGAATTAATTCCTCAAAATTTAAACTGTTAGGAATTTTAACTGGAGAATCCTTTGGAGGAAAATCCTTAAATTTTGCTGAGATGTTCACCAAAATATCCTTGAACTACCATAAAAATTTCAGATCCATTTGAGCTAATTTAGTCCACCTAATGGTGTGATTAGTGAAACTGTTCCAGAGAAAATAGAAAATGTTCAGAAACATTTTCAGAATTTTCTCTGAAATTGTTTGGCTCATATCTTTAGTTAGGAACCCCCAAATTAAGTGAGACCAAATCCATTAGAATCCTCTGAAAATCTAGTTTTCAGAAAGTCATAGTTTGTTTCATGAAAATCCTTAGAACACCCTAAAAGCCTTTAATTAAGGTCAAGGACATAATTAATTGTGGAGGGCTCAATTGAGCTTTGCTGCAACTAAAACTTGACCAAGTCTATGTTTAGGTTGTAACCAAGCCACAGTAAAAGTTTCACAGTCATTAGGTCTGTCTAGCAAGGGTTATAGACTTCACAACTTCAAAGTTAATATAAATGCATTTAAATTGATACATATGTTTCTTATATCATGTAGTCGCTAAGGTCGAGGAGGAACCCGAAGTCCTAGACTTTGTTACTCCGGAGGAACAGCTAGCCTATGACCAAGAGCAGCAAGGCAAGCTCCGGTTTGCATTAACCTTTTTATAAATGTTTATTGTTTTGAGCACATCTTTGAATATTGTTCTTTGCATTAGAGTCTTGATTGGAAACCCAATTGCATAGCCAAGAAAACCATGGGGTGGGTTTAGGATTGGAAAACCTCGTTAGCCACTGCATTGCTAAGATAGAGTAGGATTCGGTACAAGTCGAGTAGTTGGAACTACTCGCGAGCATAGGCTAGAGGCACTCGACTCGGGTAGTGTTAGCACATAAAACACATGGCAAGAAAATGAGACCAAGCGGAGAGTAAGGGCAGCAGGACTTTGGGGCCTGTGTGCTGTAGCTCCGCTTGTGTCGATTGAGGACCGAGCCGTGTTCGGGCCTGTTGAACAAGCTAGAACAGTACCGAAGACCTACCGGCTATATGGGAACCGGGAAACTGATGTAACTCGGGTAGCTGGGTATTGAGGCATTGCCCGTCGTTCAGAGGGTAGGTTGAGAGCTCGAGGTGTAAATCGGCTGGCGGCACAGAGATGCGCGTGCAGGGACCTCTTGCTCGGGACGATGGGACCGGTTCAATATTTGGCTGACGAGTGAAAGGTAGTTGCGTACGGCGTCCGTGATGGTTGTTGTAGGCAACATCGAGTACGGGCGTACGTGATGGGTTGTTCGGGTAACCCTGCAGGTGTAAATCGATTATAATCGCCGTCCCTCGCGGTCAGTGAGTACCACTTGTTCACTGTACCGTGACGTAGAAAGAACAAGCTAGTCACATGTTAAAATGTTGCTGATTGAAAGCTGGACATTGATTGTTAATGATATGCTGTAGCTTAGAGCTAACTAAAGTTCTTTTCAACTTTGGCCAAAGTACATGACAGAAATGCGTTTCTTGTTTGATTGCGGCTCTCTCATGTACCTTAGCGTAAGGTTCTCCACAACCTGCTGCTAAAACTTGAAAGTAAGGTTCTACTAATTAGGCGAGTCCTTGCAACTGATTTTTACCTCATGTAACCCATTACCCTCATGTAGAAGTTCCATGTTTAGGTGAGACGGGTCAGACTTGCTGAGCCTTCGTGCTCACTGCTTGTGTTTGAAGCTTTTGCAGGGTTCTATGAGGAAGGGACTCCCGAAGAGGAGACGGAACCCCAGGAGGGGAACCCCGTCGAGTGGGAGTCGTGCACGCCGCAGAGTTAGTGTGCGTGTGTGCTAGCAAGGACACGTTCGAGGGCTGAACGTGCACTTGATGCTTAGTCTACGCCCGCGAGTGTAGACTGAACTTATTTTGATGTAAACATGTTCATAACTTGTTTATGTAATAAAATTTCGCTTCCGCTTTGTACCTTTGACGTGTGTTATACGGTGCTGTGCAACGCAGCACCCCTCAGCGTGATCCTGGCTCGACAGGACCAAGGGGGTCGTGTCAGATTAGAGGGAAAACTTGGGATGGTTATTCGGTATGGTAATCATATGATCATTAGGGATTGGTTTCGGGACTGTTTTGAGTTATGAAAGTAAGTTTGGTTTCAATTATATGAATATGAGATGGTTATGAATGTTTATGAGCATGAGATGAACTTGAGAAAGATTAATGGCTGGATGAGACTTGATAAATGATGAATTATGATGAGAGAGTGTTGCTGAATTATTTAAT
This sequence comes from Neostapfia colusana, assembly GCA_030760725.1. Taxonomy (NCBI): domain Eukaryota; kingdom Viridiplantae; phylum Streptophyta; class Magnoliopsida; order Poales; family Poaceae; genus Neostapfia; species Neostapfia colusana. Next base: position 93,315,708 of record JASWHV010000001.1, read on the forward strand.
TATGATGGGATAAATTTTACCTAAAAATAGTTGCTGTTTTTACCATGTTTATGAAATAAAAATTTGCTTGCTGCAATGAGCCTTTTTATTTCCTACCTTATTGTAAGCTACATGTCATACTTTTCCTGCGCTTACTGAGTACGACATGTACTCAGCTTTGCATTACCACATAAACATCAGCTACAGGAGATGAGTACTTCGAGGACCATATGGAGTACTAGGAGTGTGGACTACCGTCAACATGCATGTGGAGATGAAGATTGGAGTCTGCTGTTTAGTTATTTCTGCTGTCGTTACAGTCTTCCGCTGCAAGAATAAGTCAGAGATTCATGAGTGAGACAATGAGTCAATGTAATAAATTACTTAGACACTATTTATTCATGGTGATATTCTGAATTCAGTTTGTGGATTACATGTGTATGTGTGATGAACATCCTGGGCACACATATGCATTCACTTGGTTCTATTTTTGAAATCGGGTGTTACAGATTGGTACTAGAGCCATGTTGACCGTAGGACGCAAGCCTAGGTAGAATTGTGACACCCTCAATTTCGATTTCTGCATGCATTCATATTTTATATAAAGAAAACATTTTAAAAGAAGTGGAAACAGAAAAAGAATAAAAAAGATAGCCAAAAAGAGCTAATTCCAGTTCACCGAGAAGCGCCAAAGACATTTCCCGTGGCCCGCTGGCCACGTGGCACCTTCGGAGCTCATCCCCGTAAAGGGGGAGAGGTCCGCCGCTAACTGGTTATGTGGCAGGCTCGGGGCTCGTCTCTGTGGAAGGGGTGAGGTCCGACCCCGTGGGACACGTGTTGCCCCCGGAGCTAGCCTCTGCGGAGGAGCGAGGCCAGCCCCGCAGGACGCGTGTCGCCTTCGAAGCTAGTCACTGCGTGTAACACCCTCATTTTTGGTTTCTGCATATATTCATATTTTATATAGAGAAAACATTTTAAAATGAGTTGAAACAGAAAAAAGAATCAGAAAGATAGCCAAAAAGAGTCAATTCCAGTTCGCCGAGGAGCGCTGTAGACAATTCCCGCGGCCGCTGGCCACGTGGCGCGTTTGGAGCTCATTTCCGCAAAGGGGAAGAGGTCCGCCGCTAACTGGCTACGTGGCAGGCTCGGGACTCATCCCTGCAAAGGGGGAGAGGTCCGACCCTGTGGGACACGTGTTGCCCCCGAAGCTAGCCTCTGCGGAGGAGCGAAGGCCAACACCACAGGACACGTGTCGCCTTTGGAGCTTGCCATGGCGGAAAAGAGAGGACCAGCCGCGCGGGACGCGTGTCGCTCTCGGGGCTCACCTCCGAGAGGTCCGGTCCTATTGGACACATGTCACCTCCGGAGCTCATCTCGGGAGGTCCGGCACTACCGGACACGTGTCACCTCCGGAGCTCACCTCCAGGAGGTCCGACGCTGATGGACACGTGTCGACCTCGGAGCTCGCTCCGAGCAAAAAGGAAGTCTGGGGCAACATGACACGTGGCATTCTCGGAGCTCACCTCCGAAGAGAGGGGAGGTCCTGAATTGACACATGGCACACTCAGAGCCACCTCCGAAGAGAGGGGGAGGTCCGGAAATGACACGTGGCATTCGCGGAGCTCACCTCTGTTGAGAGGGGAGGTCCCGACCCACCAGACACGTGGCGCACGCGAAGCTCGCCTCTGAGGGAGAGGGAGGTCCCGCCCACCAGGACGCGTGGCGCACGCGGAGCTCGCCTCTGAGGAAGAGGGAGGTCTCACCCACCTGACACGCGGCACAACCCGAGCATGTTTCTGTGGAAAAGGGGGGCCAGGTTCCTGCTGGACACGTGGAGCTTCCGGAGCTCATCACCACGTAAGGATGCGATTTTGAAGTGGTTTTTCTTCTGTACGTGTGGGAATCCCCGGTACTTAGAAAACCGACACGATTTCTACAATGTTACCACACCAAATCAACTAAAGATAAATTGTTAAGATCCAAAAACAATTTGAATAGGACTCTTATTCGAATTCAGATCAGAGGAGGACTCTTTGTTTCCTCTTATAAATAGAACCCAGAATCTTTGGCCGCAACCACGTACTTCTTTTCCACCTCCTGAGCCGAAAACTTAGAGCCCTAGCCCCCAGCTCGCTGAGTAAACCCCTTCTCCGGAGTTTGACCACCAGAGAGATCGCCGACGAGCCCATAGACGATTGTCATCGCCGGAGGAGAGCCGATGACCTGAGGAAAGACCCGAAGGAAGTAAGGTAGGTCTCCAATACCACCTTACAACGTCATTGCGTTTTCTTTGCATCTGTTCTTCGATTCCTTTCGAACAGAAGCTTTTTCGTGCACAGATCACGTGTTGATCGGTGGGATCTAGATCTTGTAATGAGATCATCGCCACATCCACAATTGATCTCTACACCTTTGTTCATCGTAAAACCCATGCAAGCTATGCAAGAACATGTTCAAACTGATCTAATAAACTGCATCATAGGATTAGCATGCATATGTATCATTGCATCTTAAAGTAGAGTTTGTGCATGACATTGATTGCTGTGAATCTTGTATGTGCGTTGTCGGTACCCTCGATACGGGGTACCCTCGCGCACAGGGGGAAATGCCTAAGGACCTCGCTCTTCTCCGCAGGGAGAGCTCCGAAGGCGCCACGTGTCCAGTGGGGCCGGACCTCCCTCTCCTCAGAGGAGAGCTCCGGACTCGCCACGTGGCCGGCAGAAGCCGGACCTCCCCCCTCCATAGGGGGAGCTCTGAAGGCTCCACGTGTCCCGCGGGGCTGGACCTCCCTCTTCTCAGAGGAGACCTCCGGGCCTGCCACGTGGCCAGCAGAAGCCGGACCTCCCCCCTCCGCGGGGAGAGCTCCGAGGACTCCACGTGTCCCGCGGGGCCGGACCTCCCTCTCCTCAGAGGAGAGCTCCAGGCCCGCCACGTGGCCAGCAGGATAACGCTGCTTGCCCCCGCGCGGTAGGCAGCGGGCGTAAAGACGCACCATACCTTGCCCGTACGAGGTATTCAAGGCCCGCGCCTTCCCAAGATGCGGAGACGCAGAGAACGCCTCTGTCAAGTGCTGTTGTGCCCAGTCGCATCACAGACTGGCGCGCTGTGTCAGAGCCTGCTCGCTAATAAACAAAGCAACAAGACATCCCCTGCTGCCCCTGCCATCATCAACCACTACGACTAGCTTGCGGCATGGGCAGTGTGGCAGAACGAAGACTCGGAAGCCTTCGCCAGAGACAACTACCGGCATAACTGCAGATACGGTAGTCGGCAGGCAATCTCCTCGGGACCACTTGTCGGGTCCCGGGCCCCCCTTGTAAGCCACTCGAGCCTTGGACTATAAAAGGCTCGGGTAGGCAACGTTAGCAAGCGTTCGAACCCTGTGAACTCGCACGCTAGACATTACTCACCCTCAAGCTGAGGACTCCGGTTCTGAGCAGCAAGCAATACAGCGAGCACCTCTGCTCACCGTGGACGTAGGGTTTTACGCTCCGGCAGCCTGAACCACGTAAAACTCGCCGTGTCAAGCTTCTCCCTCACTCGTCCCTAACGCTGAAGCTCTCCGCAAGCGTCTAGCCCCTCCGAAAAAGAACCTCCGCGGGCTGCCCAGAGCAGGTCCGGGGGAAGTGTCGACCACACACTTTGACATTTGGCGCGCCAGGTAGGGGGGCTTTTCCCTTGCGCGACGAGCTTTTGCCGGTGAAGATGACCAAGCTTCCTTCAGCGGCAAGCTCTCCTCCCCCACGTTCACGGCGGACCGTGACTAGCGGAGACTACATCTCGAGACACTCTGGACGGAGTGTGTCGGTGCAAGCTGGAAGCCAGCAGCCTACTCCGGCAACGCAGGCTCCAGCGAGCGTGAGATCCTCTGCAGCGCTGAGCGTCCCCCACGGGGGAGCGCTAGCTGCAGAAAAAGCACTAAACGCAATCCACCTGCTGGGGATGCGCCTCGGTCAGCAACCCAGCAGTGGATTCGTGAGGTAGACCGTCTCGTCGTCGCCACCGCAAACCCTCGACTTCGGCGAGGACGACGTTCCGGTCAACCGGCTTTGTCGATGACGCACACGCCAACGGTTGACGGGCAGACGGCAGATTCCAGCTCCACCAGGCTCCCATTGACGGACCTGAGGACAGAGCTGGAACGATGCCACTTGGGCCAAGATGCCCGAGTGTTCCTCGAGCGACGACGAGTAAGGCATCGCAACCAAGAGGCCGGCGACAGCATGACGTTTGCCTCAACCTTGCCTGAGGAGCAGACTATCGCCACGCGATCTCTGCCCCAGTCATACGCCACGCAGCATATGCCACAGCCATTTGCCCCGCAAACGGCGCCCCCGGTCTATGGCGCAGCCTTGCCCATACCGGGGTACACTGTGCCAGCAGCGAACCAAGCGTTCGCGGCACCAACGCCTGCGGCAACAGGAGCAGGATGTGCGGCCCTGGCGCCCCACTTTCGCTTCGCGAGGTGGCCGCGCAAGTTTCGGCTGCACCTGCCCGAGAAGTACGACGGCAGCGTCAACCCGGCGGAGTTCCTCCAGATATACTCCACCGCCGTCCTTGCTGCAGGAGGGGACGAGGCCGTCATAGTCAACTACTTCCCCGTCGCCTTGACTGGCCCAGCCCGGTCTTGGCTCATGAACCTCCCCCAGGGTTCCATAACCTCCTGGGGAGAGCTCTGCCGGCAGTTTGCCGCCAACTTCGGCAGCTCCTACACCCGGCCTGGCACGGAGCTCGACCTCCACACCATCCAGCAACAGCCTGGAGAGACGCTGCGCTCCTTCATCCAGCGGTTCTCCCAGGTACGGAACACCATTCCACATATCCAAAATGCTTCTGTGGTGGTGGCTTTCCGGCAGGGCGTCCGGGACAAGAAGATGCTTGAGAAGCTCGCGACCAGAGAGGTCCGTGACGTCTCAGAGCTCTGCAGCCTGGCGGACAAGTGCGCTAGAGCAGCAGAAGGGCGGAACTGGCACTCCCTGCTAGCCTCCGAGTCAGAAGGACAGCCCGGATCTGGCGCTGCTTCCTATGGAAGCGGCAAGAAGATCAAGAACCGGGGCGGTGGCAAAATGAAGCCACCGGCCGCGGCTCCCGTTGCCGCAGCAGCGGCACCCAGTGGAGCTCGGGGGCCACGCCCCGACAAAAGGCAGCGACAGTCACCAGCTCCAGATGGTGACCAAGGCGAGCTATGCCCCGTGCACGGCACCAGTCACCATACTGCTGCCGAGTGCCGGGAGATCCAGAAGCTCGCGGAGCGCTTCCGAAAAGGGAAGCAGCTTCGAACTGATGCCCCACCCTTCCGTCAGAGGGAGGGCAAGCAGAAGGTCGACGCCCCAAACAACGTCGACCACCAAGTGGAGTTCTAGGAGCCTCAGCGCGCTGTGAAGGCGGTGCGCAACCATGAGGACTCCAGCTCCAGTGATGACGGGCGCCGGAAGATGCTCTACGTCATCTACGGTGGGTCCGCTGACCCCTCGTCCCGAAGCGCGGTTAAGACCCTGTGCCGAGCGGTAGCGTCGGTGGCCCCCCTCCCGAGTGCCGCGCCGCACCTCAAGTGGATGGGAACCCCCATCAGCTTCGATGCCACCGACTGCCCCAGGAACATGGCTGGGTCCGGCCAACTACCGCTCTTGGTAGCACCCACCATCGCCAACGTGAGGATGTACCACGTTCTGGTAGATGGCGGGGCTGAGCTGAACCTCATCAGTCGCGCAGCTTTCAAGAAGATGCAGATCCCGATGGACAAGATCACCCCATCGAGCCCGTTCTCAGGGGTAGGGCCGAGACAGGTCGTTCCCTACGGCAACATCCACCTTCCGGTGACCTTTGGGGCACCGGACAGCTATCAGACAGAGTACATTCTGTTCGATGTAGCGGAGATCGACCTCCCCTTCAACACCATAATTGGCAGGCCAACCCTGTACCGATTCATGGCAGTAGCCCACTACGGCTACCTCGTGTTGAAGATGCCTACACCAACAGGCGTCATCAGGATTCGTGGAGACCGCACTGCTGCAGTGTCAGCCTTGGAAAAGCTCTAGGCACTTGCAACAGCTAGAGCACCAGCCCCTGGCAGTGCAGAACCGGACCGGCTCCACCCCAGTGCATGCCACCGTGCCTCTACCGCAGCACCCCGTGTGCAACCCCTTGATGAGGGCGACGTCCCCCTGAAGGTCGTCCAAGTCGGCGCCGATGCTACCCAGACCACCCGGGTAGCCGGGGGCCTGGATAGCAAATAGGAAGGCGCGCTCGTCACCTTCCTCCGGCACAACGTTGACGTGTTTGCATGGCAGCCGTCGCAGATGCTGGGGATCCCTAGGGAGGTGATCGAGCACCACTTGAAAGTCTTACCCGACGCCCGGCCAGTCCAACAGAACCCTCGCAAGCAGTCCATCGAGCGGAAAAACTTCATCCGGGAAGAAATCAAGAAGCTGCTGGACGCTGGCTTCATACGGGAAGTCCACTACCCCCGGTGGTTTGCGAACCCCGTTGTTGTCCCGAAGGCCGGCGGGAAGCTCCAGATGTGCATCGACTACACCAGTCTCAATAAGGCAGGTCCCAAAGACTTATTCCCTCTCCCTAGAATAGATCAAATAGTAGACTCGACATCAGGCTGCGATATGCTGTGCTTCCTAGACGCCTACTCGGGTTTCCACCAGATCCCTATGTCTAGAGAAGATGAAGAGCACACCTCCTTCATCACAGTTGACGGCCTGTACTGTTATGTCTCTATGCCTTATTGCCTAAAGAATGCTCTTCCCACCTTTGTACGTGCAATGCACAAAACCTTTGGAGAGTTAATAAGAGACTTAGTTGAGGTGTATGTCGATGACATCGTTGTCAAGGTCAGGCAGAGTTCATCCTTGGTAGATAACCTGGCCTTAGTCTTTGACAAACTGCCCCTCCACGCGCACCAAGCTGAACCCCGACAAGTGTGTGTTCGGCGTATCCTCTGGAAAACTCTTAGGATTCCTGGTCTCACACCGAGGAATTGAGGCCAACCCAGAGAAGATCAAGGCCATCGACTTGATGTGGCCTCCCGTCCACATCAAAGAAGTCCAGAAGCTCACAGGATGCCTAGCCGCACTAAGTCGGTTTATACCGAGGTTAGCAGAGCGAGCGCTCCCCTTCTTTAAGCTCCTGCACAAATCCGGTCCATTTACTTGGACCGACGAAGCAGAAGAAGCTTTCCAGGAGTTGAAGCAACTCCTGACGACCCTACCCATCATGGTAGCCCCCTAACCCGAATATCATTTGTTGCTCTACATCGCGGCGACAACTGAAGTGGTGAGTATGGTCCTCATCGCAGAGTGGCCGGACCTCTCGTCGCCACAGCCTGCTCCGGTAGCAGGAGACAGGCACCAGGAAAACCCGGAGGTCCAAGACAGCCTCCCGGACCTCCAAGACAATCTCCCGGAGGTCCAATACGGACCCCCGGACCTCCACGACATCCTCCCGGAGGCCCAATGGGACCTCTCGGAGGTCCAACGGCACCTCCCGGAGGACCAACAAGACCCCCCGGAGCTCCCGGAAAACCAGCGGGACCTCCCAGAGGTCCATGGCGGCTTAGGAGCCTTTGAGTCCCAGCTCCCGGAAGCCTGTCACACCCGGTTTTTCCGAAGAACAACCAAGTGAATATCACATGTATGCCAAGATCATTTTCTCATACATGTGATGACAAATAGTGAAGCATCATTTATTACAATCCAGGTGTCGAATGTAAATAAGTCTTACATAGCAAATGTCTCGATGGACAATAATAAGTTCATCACAAGTAAATAAACTAGCAGCGGAATATTATTCTTGAGGGCTCCGTCACAGGCGTTGCCCAGGGGACTCCATGAACCTAGAAACCTTCTTCGGGACCAAAGTCTTGTTCATTATACACCACCTCATTATCTTTACTTGAGCAGCAATATAAACCAACTAAATATGCAAGGTTGAGTACCAATGGTACTCAGCAAGTGTGGGAAAATTATATAATGCATGGCTAGAACAAGGAGAGATTGAACTCAAGGTTAAAGCACTATGCAATTAATACATATCACCTTAGCTTATTAAGTACCTACATTACTACACAGGTGAAATGGTCCCAATCTCCCATCCCATCATCATAACCAAATATCCATAACATCATTTCCAATGTTAAGCTCCCCGCTTAACATTCTCAACTTCCAAAACCATCATTCCTCTAATCATGAATAAGTCCAAGCCGCTCTTGACCGTGAGCACGGCTGTCATGACAGTTTTGACTCTGCAGAGTTTGTACCACTGTACTCACATGTAGTGATTTCATCCCCCGTTGCCGGGTGGACTAAAAGAACCTCCATTATGCCAGTGGCCACGAACCACATTCACACTTCCCAGGTGTGTAGCTAGGAGATCACTACGAAGCCTTTACAAAGGGATTCCCGACGAGCGTGGGCCCACTGAGGTTTCACCCCTAACAGCATACAAGAGGCTCCAACCCCTCTGCAGTGGCCCCCTCTTGAGCCTTGTGGTTCATATGGTAGTCCAGCTGACACCTATTCCCCGCACCATCCAACACACCCATACTACGCCGGGGATACACCTAATTAATTGGCCAAGCTGCCCCATCTCAGCATGTGGTTGGCACTGTAAAGCCAGGTTACATGCTCCATGAACCGGTCCTTAGGATCCAGGCAAGTACTAAACACAAACCCGAGTCTCGTGCACCCAGCACACAACCAAAACATCCAACTCACCTTGATCCCTACCTCTACATAACTCACAATATCTCATTCAAGAGTATGGTAAAATAAACTGATGATCTCATATCCCAAACATCCCATTCTAAGCATGGCTAAGCATATGCATAATAATAAATGACATGATAAAATAAATCCCAACCCAAGCTACAAGGAAACAAGGTAATGCAATTCTAGGGAAACTTCCTATCATGGGTTTCATATTTAAATTGACAATGCAAATAATTCTAGCTACACATCCTAGCATAGGATCAAAGTGGTCAAGGACACTTGCCTCCTTCTTGCTGCTCTTGAAATGGGTAGTCCTGATCTTGGAAAGGAATAACTTGCTCTTGAGCAGGCTCTACATCATACCATCACACATAGCAAAAGAAAAACAACAACCCATAAGACATAGTTCACACTTCCACTTCATACAAACCACACATTCATATTTATGAAAGTCATTCACCATTATATGTGTTGTGGTCACTCTATGTGTGTTGATTTGTGGCTTGCATACACTTTTAATTATGTGTATATGATTCCTACTTTGGTGTTCACATTTATACTTACATACTATATATATATATGTGTGTGTTTCAAATTTAAATAAATTCCTTATATTCAACTACTACACCTTTTCACGACAAAGTATGTATGAAAAGTATTTTTCTTCTCCATATGTGCCTTCAGAATTTCTACCAACCCTAAACTGAATTCTTTGGATTTTAGGAACTCCATTTATCATTTACTAGTTGCTATATTTTCAGATTTATTTTCCTATGCATAAATGTGTACTTTATTATGAAATTAGTAATAGACATCATCTAAACAGAATAGGTTCTGGTCCTAAATAATTTAATAACATATTTTGACCTTTGGCTCTGATGTAAACTATTTCACAATTATTTTCCCTATTTTCTAAAACTATTTATTACTTAAAAATGTGTCCCTAAATGTGAATAATAAATTAAACAGATTCAATTCAGCCCAAAATATGTTTTTATCTCACTCCAAAGTTTTCTAAATACTGAGAAAGTCTTTAATTAAATTTTGACAATATGTTTGTCCCACTTTTTAATTTTTAAACAGTAGCAACATATTCAATTTCCTAAATTAAATACTAAACAGGGCTAAAAAGTTAAACTTACCCCACTACAGGTTCTATAATATTATTTTCAGAATTTCTAGGGGTCTAGCTACACTTATCAGAGGTGTTTTTCCTAATTTTTATTAAGTCCAGGGGCTAAAACTGATGTTTAAATGAATTTACCTGATTTTCTGGAGTTCCAGGGGCTAGATCAGAAGTTTCCGGGGCTAGCTCTTATTTCCCGAGAACCCCAGGGGGTAGCACACAAGATTTCCAGTCTTTATAACGCGGGGCTGACGTGGACCGTCCGATTTTAAACCGACGGCTGAGATTATAACGTCGAACTGGTACGCGGGGATTTAAACCCTACCGTGCGATTTAAAATAAACGGCGCACAAGCGGCCACGTCGCTCTGATCGAGCGCGGGCGGCGCTGCCGGCGGCGCACGGCGGCGGGAAGCGGCGGGAAGCGGCGATCTCGCCAGAAACTTTCGGATCTTCGTGAATTCTTCCTAGAACTGTGATTTTATGGCATAGATCGGTAGAGGGGAGGTCAGGGATCTCACCTCGGGGGATTTCTTGAGCTCGGAGGTCCTGGAGGGTGATCGGCGACGAGGTCCGAAGTGAAACCACGGCGAGGCTCATCGGCGCTGCGTTTACACCGCAAGTCACCGAGTTTTCTGCACCTGCAAGATTCCCCGGAGGCGGTTGATCAAGACCAGCGAGTTAGATCGGAATTTCTGAGCTTAGATTGGCCAGAATTCGCCGGAGAAGTCTCGGTTCTCACCGGAGGAAAAATCGGCGATCGCGTGGGAAAAACAGAACGAGGCCGGGGTTTTTATAGACGGGGGAGGGCGGCGGGGTGGTTTAGATCATGTCCGCGTCGCCTATGAACAGAATTCAGCGGGGATACGCCGAAATCCCGATCGGTTTTGATTCGGGCGCGAGGGAGTCCGGCGCTGGACGATCGGGTGGGCCCCGCCTGTCAGTGTGAGGCAGCAGCGCGCGCGGCTGCGGGCTGGCGCGGGCGCTGGCTGGGCCGGCTGGTGGGTTTCGGCCCACTGGCCGATTTTTTTCTGTTTTCTCTTTTTCTTTTTCTATTTCTTTTCTGATTTGAGTTTAATTTGAATTCCAGTTTGAATTTGAATTTTTGCAAAACATGCAACACGTCCAAAAAATTTTAAATTTCCCTCTTAACATGATTTAGGGTCTCAACAATATTTTTGGGGTGTTACAGCTCTACCCCCCTTAAAAGAAATCTCGTCCTCGAGATTGGTGTTTCTAAGAAAACAATTCTGGAAATTGTGCCTTGAGCTCATCTTCCTGCTCCCAGGTGGCTTCCTCTTCTGAGTGATGCTTCCACTGCACCTTGCACATCCGGATTCTTTTATTTCTGGTGAGGCGTTCCATTGTCTCCAAAATCTTGTATGGTTGCTCGGCATAAGACAAATCCTCAGCTACGTCCACTTCATTCATGGGTAACACCTCTTCAGGCGTCCTCAGGCATTTCTTGAGTTGTGACACATGGAACACATCGTGCACATCCGATAGACGAGCCGGTAACTCTAGTTGATACGCCACTTCGCCTTTTCTCTCCAGAACTTGAAATGGTCCGATGTATCGAGGTGACAACTTCCCTTTCACCTTGAACCGACGAAGTCCTCGGATAGGGGACACCTTGAGATAGACATAGTCTCCGACGTTGAAAACGAGCTCTCTTCTTCGTACATCGGCATAGCTCTTTTGGCGTGTTTGTGCTATCCTCAAGTTGTTGCGAATTTCTCTCACCTTCGCCTCGGCTTCTTGTAGTACTTCTGGACCAAACACTTTACTTTCCCCTGTTTGGTTCCAAAATAGTAGAGTTCTGCACTTTCTCCCGTACAAGGCTTCAAACGGTGACATCTTCATACTAGCTTGATAGCTGTTGTTATAGGAAAACTCCGCATACGGTAAGTTCTTGTCCCAACTCCTATTGTTTTTGAGTGCACATGCCCTTAGCATATCTTCAAGGATCTGATTGGTTCTTTCCGTCTGCCCATCAGTTTGGGGATGATAGGCAGAACTAAAGTTCAGATGGGTTCCCATGGTCTCATGCAACTTCTGCCAAAACCTCGAGGTGAACTGTGTCCCTCGATCCGACACAATCTTCTTTGGCACTCCATGGTAACACACGATCCTTGACATGTACAACACTGCCAATTTGGATCCGTTGTAGCTTTCTTGCACGGGGATGAAATGAGCTACCTTGGTTAGCCTATCAATGATGACCCATATTGAATCATATCCTGATTGGGTCCTAGGCAATCCCACGATGAAATCCATGCTGATTTCTTCCCATTTCGATTCAGGCACTTTGAGTGGTTGCAATAATCCCGCGGGTCGTTGATGTTCTGCTTTCACCAACTGACATGTGTCACATAGGGCAACATGTTCCGCGACATCTCGCTTCATGCCATACCACCAATACCTGCTCTTGAGGTCCTGGTACATCGTTGTACTCCCAGGATGAATGGAATAGTCAGAATCGTGAGCCTCCATCAAAATCAATTCACGGATCTCCTTTACTTCAGGCACACAGATCCTTTTCCCGTGCCACACCGTACCTTGTTCATCCTCTCTGAAACCTGGAGCTTTATTTTCCTTGATGAGTTGTCTGATCTCTTGTATCTTCTCATCATTCTTTTGGCCCTCGCGTATATCTCGCTCGAGTGTGGAGTCCACATCCATGGCGATGGCTTCACCACTATTTACTAGACATAGATTGAGCCTTATAACCTCGTCCTTCAATTCTGCAGGCATGTCCTTCAAGCTCAACTTATTGACCTGCACTTTCTGACTTAAAGCATCGGCCACGACGTTTGCTTTCCCAGGATGATAGTTGATGCCTACATCAAAGTCATTGATTAGCTCTAACCATCTCCTTTGTCAGAGGTTGAGTTCTGGCTGTGTGAATATGTACTTCAAACTCTTATGATCCGTATATATCTCGGTCCTCTTCCCCATCAAATAGTGCTGCCAAATTTTCAACACGTGTACCACTGCGGCTAGTTCTAAGTCATGTGTAGGATAGTTTTTCTCGTGCTTCCGAAGCTGCCGGGATGCATATGCCACGACATGCCCTTCTTGCATGAGAACACATCCCAACCCGTTTCCAGAGGCATCGCAGTACACCGTGAAGTTCTTCTGCATATCTGGCATAATGAGCACTGGGGTTGTTGTCAATTTCTTCTTTAGCTCCTGAAAACTTGTCTCGCACTGTGGCGTCCAGGTGAATGTGATTCCCTTCTCCAACAGTTTGGTAAGGGGTCTCGAGATCTTAGAGAATTCCTCAATAAACCGTCGATAGTATCCGGCCAACCCCAAAAAGCTTCGAACTTCCCCGACATTTTCAGGGGTCTTCCACTTCTGTATATCCTCGATTTTGGCAGGATCCACGGAGATTCCTCCTCCGAGATTATATGTCCTAAGAAGGGGACTCTCTTCAGCCAAAACTCACACTTGCTCAACTTGGCATATAGTTGGTGTTCTCTTAGCCTCTGCAACACCAACCTTAGATGTTCCTCATGTTCTTCTTCATCTTTGGAGAAGACGAGAATGTCATCTATGAAAACAACCAAAAATTTGTCCAGATATTCCATAAATACCTTGTTCATGAGATACATGAAGTATGCCGGGGCATTAGTTAGCCCGAAAGGCATGACGGTGTATTCATACAGTCCGTACCGAGATACAAAAGTTTTCTTGGGAATATCAGTTTGCCTTATCTTGAGTTGGTGGTATCCCGACCTGAGATCAATTTTCGAGAACACACAAGCGCCCCTCAACTGATCAAACAAGTCTTCAATGCGGGGTAATGGGTACTTGTTCTTGATGGTTACCTCATTCAAGGCACGGTAATCCACGCATAACCTTTGGGTTCCGTCCTTCTTAGGCACAAATATCACCGGAGCTCCCCATGGTGAGGAACTAGGGCGAATATACCCCTTCTCCGTAAATTCTCTCAAATGATCCTTGAGTTCTTCTAGCTGCTTGGAGTCCATCCGATAAGGTCTTTTGTAAATCGGGGCTGTTCCAGGTACTAGCTCAATTGCGAATTCCACTTCACGATCGGGAGGCATACCTGGCAACTCTTCCGGAAAAACATCTGGATATTCCCTGATGGTCCTGATTTCCTCAACTTTCACCTCAACTTGATTTAATTTAATGTCCCTCCTAGGCTCGTGTATTGTTATGAACTTTACTCTTGTGCCACTAGGGTGAGTTAGTTCCACCGTTCTGGTCGAACAATGAATGATTCCCTTATGTTTGGTCAACCAATCCATGCCCAAAATAATATCGATCCCTTGGGAATCTATCACTATGAGGTTAGTAGTAAACACTACCCCATTAATGTCTAGATTCACCTTGGGACACACTTGTCTTGTCCTTATTTCTCCACCTGGAGAGTTTACTACTAGTATATAGTTTAGTTGTGTTGTTGCTAGATCATGCTTCTTAACAAACCTTGAGCAATGAACGAGTGGGTAGCACCAGAATCAAACAGCAGGGTTGCAAGGTGTAAATTGGCAGGAAACTTACCAACTACCATGTCGGGTGCCTCTTGCGCTTCCTCCATAGTGACGTGGTTCACCCGTCCTCGCATCACATTCTGCTGTTGTGGCTGTAAGGGCTTCTTCTTTGGGCATTTATGGGCGTAGTGCCCCACTTCACCGCAGCTAAAACATTGCACCCCAACCTTAGGTGCCTGGCCTTTGTTGTCTTGGGTTTGGTTGGGAGGTCCCTGTACTGCTGGTCGAGGTGGATATGCAGGGCGAGGCTGCTGTACAAACTGACGTTGTGGCTGTGCTGGTGCTGCCGGAGGCCTGTAGTTTGGGTTGTACCCCCTTGGTGCTGAGTAGGGCACCGCAGCACGGATCGTCTGCCCTGCTGGTTGCTGCATCAGACGTGGGCGGGTGTTGCTCCCTGAGGCTTGATGTGACCAGCCGGCCTTCCTCTTATTCTCATTTTCCAAGGCCTTTAGCTTCCTTTCTACCACAAATGCTCTGTCCACCATCTTTTGGAAGCTTTCATACTCATTTGAGGACATTGCACACTGCATCTCTGCGGTAAGTCCTTCCACGAAACAATCTTGTTTCTGCTCATCAGTCTCTATGTCCCGTGGGGCATAGCAGGATAGTTGAGTAAATTTAGTGAGGTATTCCATAACCGTCATGTTTCCCTGCTGCAGTCCCAAAAACTCCTTCCTCTTGTTTTTGAGTTCACCTCTTGGGATGTAATGGTTGCGGAAGCTACGCTTGAACTCTTCCCAAGTGATGTTCTCAGGGTCATGATGGGCGGCCACGTAGGCGGTCCACCAATCAGCAGCAGGTCCATGCAATTGATGAGAGGCAAACAGCACCCTCTCATACCCTTGCCACTGAATGATCCTCATCTTGCTTTCAATGGTCTTTAGTCAATCATCTGCCTCCAGAGGTTCAGCAGCACTTGCAAACTTTGGAGGCTGAGTTCCTAGAAACTCACTCAACCTTGGTTGGCGTGGTGCAGCTTGTGGAGGTGGTACTTGATGCAAGTTGGCCACCACCTGAGTCAAGTTCTAGATGAGCTGATTTTGATTCTCCAGCATTGGTGGAGAGGATCAACTTCTTCACGGCGACCACCCCTGTCCTGGCCTCCAGAAAGATGAGGGTTGCATGCCTCATCGTTGTTGTTGGCGGGGTTGGCAGCACGTCCTTTTCCTCTTCCGGCCATCTGGCAGAATCAACCAATGTTAATTTGAAAGCATTTAGTATCATCTTACTACTTTCATTTGTTTGTGCTTTGAAGTGTTGAGGCTTTGTTATTCTTCTTTAAGGGTTCACTTTTCACACAAAAATAAATGCAATATTATTTCATGTGGGTTCACACACCAAAACAAAACAATCTAAAGACTAGGCTGTGGACAATTGCTCATGGCTTCCACAACTCACGTCACACACCAAGCATTATCACACCATTAACTTAACTTAACGACTCGCCTGTTCGACATGTACTCAGTCTTGTCCAAATGGCGACGATAGATGTGACTCTGGCAGCTGATGGCCTCCCAGGTGACATCTCTCTCCGCATCGACCTGTGTCGCTCTACAAGCTGGAGAGTGGTGATCCTCATCTCTGAACTCCATTCTTCCCTCTTCTCACGGATGGTCCTGGTGGAGTTATAGTGGATGATTAGTTTGCCCGTATTGCCGGCGGCTTCGAGCATACGCCGAAGACGGCGCAATAAGCCTCCTACTGCCAATCCGTAGGAAAGGTACGTCACCGGACGGCTCTCTCTCTCTCGGCAAGGGCAACTACGGGAACTCTCCCTCCTGTGGACTTGTGAGCGGTGCGAATCATGCGAACCATCAAAAACAAAAAGAGTTTGAAATTAGGTTAGATAAACTCTCAAACAAAAATCCTATTTTGAATGAAAATTGGGGTAAGATGAAGAAAGTGACTCATTAAATAACACTTTTCAACACACACTTTGTAAAAATAGTTTTTTTTAAGAAAATAAGGTCCTTAAATACGTCCATTTCTACCTAGGTCCACGTTCCTACAGGAAACCTTAGCTCTGATACCACTTCTGTCACACCCGGTTTTTCCGAAGAACAACCAAGTGAATATCACATGTATGCCAGGATCATTTTCTCATACATGTGATGACAAATAGTGAAGCATCATTTATTACAAGCCAGGTGTCGAATGTAAATAAGTCTTACATAGCAAATTTCTCGATGGACAATAATAAGTTCATCACAAGTAAATAAACTAGCAGCGGAATATTATTCTTGAGGGCTCCGTCACAGGCGTTGCCCAGGGGACTCCATGAACCTAGAAACCTTCTTCGGGACCAAAGTCTTGTTCATTATACACCACCTCATTATCTTGACCTGAGCAGCAATATAAACCAACAAAATATGCAAGGTTGAGTACCAATGGTACTCAACAAGTGTGGGAAAATTATATCATGCATGGCTAGAACAAGGAGAGATTGAACTCAAGGTTAAAGCACTATGCAATTAATACCTATCACCTTAGCTTATTAAGCACCTACATTACTACACAGGTGAAATGGTCCCAATCTCCCATCCCATCATCATAACCAAATAACCATAACATCATGTCCAATGTTAAGCTCCCCGCTTAACATTCTCAACTTCCAAAACCATCATTCCTCTAATCATGAATAAGTCCAAGCCGCTCTTGACCGTGAGCACGGCTGTCATGACAGTTTTGACTCTGCAGAGTTTGTACCACTATACCCACATGTAGTGATTTCATCCCCCGTTGCCGGGTGGACTAAAAGAACCTCCATTATGCCAGTGGCCACGAACCACATTCACACTTCCCAGGTGTGTAGCCAGGAGATCACTACGAAGCCTTTACAAAGTGATTCCCGACGATCGTGGGCCCACTGAGGTTTCACCCCTAACAGCATACAAGAGGCTCCAACCCCGCTGCAGTGGCCCCCTCTTGAGCCTTGCGGTTCATATGGTAGTCCAGCTGACACCTATTCCCCGCACCATCCAACACACCCATACTACGCCGGGGATATAACTAATTAGTTGGCCAAGCTGCCCCATCTCAGCATGTGGTTGGCACTGTAAAGCCAGGTTACATGCTCCATGAACCGGTCCTTAGGATCCAGGCAAGTACTAAACACAAACCCGAGTCTCGTGCACCCAACACACAACCAAAACATCCAACTTGCCTTGATCCCTACCTCTACATAACTCACAATATCTCATTCAAGAGTATGGTAAAATAAACTAATGATCTCATATCCCAAACATCCCATTCTAAGCATGGCTAAGCATATGCATAATAATAAATGACATGATAAAATAAATCCCAACCCAAGCTACAAGGAAACAAGGTAATGCAATTCTAGGGAAACTTCCTATCATGGGTTTCATATTTAAATTGACAATGCAAATAATTCTAGCTACACATCCTAGCACAGGATCAAAGTGGTCAAGGACACTTGCCTCCTTCTTGCTGCTCTTGAAATGGGTAGTCCTGATCTTGGAAAGGAATAACTTGCTCTTGAGCAGGTTCTACATCATACCATCACACATAGCAAAAGAAAAACAACAACCCATAAGACATAGTTCACACTTCCACTTCATACAAACCACACATTCATATTTATGAAAGTCATTCACCATTATATGTGTTGTGGTCACTCTATGTGTGTTGATTTGTGGCTTGCATACACTTTTAATCATGTGTATATGATTCCTACTTTGGTGTTCACATTTATACTTACATACTATATATATATATATATATATATATATATATATATGTGTGTGTGTGTGTGTGTGTGTGTGTGTGTGTGTGTGTGTGTGTGTGTGTGTGTGTGTGTGTGTTTCAAATTTAAATAAATTCCTTATATTCAACTACTACACCTTTTCACTACCAAGTATGTATGAAAAGTATTTTTCTTCTCCATATGTGCCTTCAGAATTTCTACCAACCCTAAACTGAATTCTTTGGATTTTAGAAACTCCATTTATCATTTACTAGTTGCTATATTTTCAGATTTATTTTCCTATGCATAAATGTGTACTTTATTATGAAATTAGCAATAGACATCATCTAAACAGAATAGGTTCTGGTCCTAAATAATTTAAAACATATTTTGACCTTTGCCTCTGATGTAAACTATTTCACAATTATTTTCCCTATTTTCTAAAACTATTTCACAATTATTTTCTCCATATGTGCCTTTAAAATTGTTATCAACCTTAAACTGAATTCTTTGGTTTTTAGAAACTCCATTTATCATTTACTAGTTGCTATATTTTCAGATTTATTTTCCTCTACATAAATGTGTTCTTTATTATGAAATTAGTAATATACATCATCTAAACAGAATAGGTTCTGATCCTAAATAATTTAATAACATATTTTGACCTTTTCCTCTGATGTAAACTATTTCACAATTATTTTCCCTATTTTCTAAAACTATTTATTACTTAAAAATGTGTCCCTAAATGTGAATAATAAATTAAACAGATTCAATTCAGCCCAAAATTTGTTTTTATCTCACTCCAAAGTTTTCTAAATACTGAGAAAGTCTTTAATTAAATTTTGACAATATGTTTGTCCCACTTTTTAATTTTTAAACACTAGCAACATATTCAATTTCCTAAATTAAATACTAAACAGGGCTAAAAAGTTAAACTTACCCCACTACAGGGTCTATAATATTATTTTCAGAATTTCTAGGGGTCTAGCTACACTTATCAGAGGTGTTTTTACTAATTTTTATTAAGTCCAGAGGCTAAAACTGATTTTTAAATGAATTTACCTGATTTTCTGGAGTTCCGGGGGCTAGATCAGAAGTTTCCGGGGCTAGCTCTTATTTCCCGAGAACCCCAGGGGGTAGCAGGCAAGATTTCCAGTCTTTATAACGCGGGGCTGACGTGGACCGTCCGATTTAAAACCGATGGCTGGGATTATAACGTCGAACCGGTACGCGGGGATTTAAACCCTACCGTGCGATTTAAAATAAACGGCGCACAAGCGGCCACGTCGCTCTGATCGAGCGCGGGCGGTGCTGCCGACGGCGCACGGCGGCGGAAAGCTGCGATCTCGCCGGAAACTTTCGGATCTTCGGGAATTCTTCCTAGAACTGTGATTTTATGGCATAGATCGGTAGAGGGGAGGTCAGGGATCTCACCTCGGGGGATTTCTTGAGCTCGGAGGTCCTGGTAGCTGATCGGCGACGAGATCCGAAGTGAAACCACGGCGACGCTCGTCGGCGCTGTGTTTACACCGCAAATCACTGAGTTTTCTGCAGCTGCAAGATTCCCTGGAGGCGGTGGATCAAGACCAGCGAGTTAGATCGGATTTGAGTTTAATTTGAATTCCAGTTTGAATTTGAATTTTTGCAAAACATGCAACACGTCCAAAAATTTTTAAATTCCCCTCTTAACATGATTTAGGGTCTTAACAATATTTTTGGGGTGTTACAAAGCCCCCCTGGACCCACCCACCTCCGATAGGCCTGAGCCAATGGATGAAGACATCTCTGGCCTGGGAGGGAGGGTCCGGACCATCTAGAGGCCTGTCTAATACATCAGCGAAGTCCTCCATGACGCCAAGACAAGGTACCTGGAGGTCCACAAGCTGCTGTATGCAGTACTCGTGGCGTCCAGGAAGCTCCGCCATTACTTCCAAGCCCACCGGGTCTCGGTGGTCACCTCCTATCCGCTGAAGGCGATCCTTCACAGCCCCCACGTGACTGGCAATGTCGCTAAATGGGCAGCGGAGCTGGCAGAGTTTGAGCTGGACTTCCTTCCTCGTCATGCAGTCAAGAGCCAAGCACTGGCTGACTTCGTGGCTGAGTGGACGCCAACGAAGGCTGACCCAGGGGGCCACGAAGACGGTGAACCAAAGCACCGAGCTCCGGTCTTCACCGGGCCCCACTGGACATTCTTCTTCGACGGCTCCTCGCGAAAGCAGGGGCCGGTGCCGGCGTACTGCTTCTCATGCCATCGGGGGAGCAGTTTGGGTACATGGTGCGTCTCAATTTCAAGGCAACCAACAACATGGCAGAGTATGAAGCACTCATCTTCGGCCTAAAGACAGCCCTGTCTCTGGGCGCTCGCCAGTTGTTGGCACAGGGCGACTCCCAGCTAGTTATCAAGCAAGTTAAGGGTGAATGCTCCTGCAATGACCCACAGCTAGCTGCTTATCTGCTCCACGTGCAGATGTTGGAGAAAGACTTCCTCGCCTTGGACCTGCACTATGTACCGCGCGCTGGCAATGCCGCAGCTGACGACCTCTCAACGAAGGCCTCCACCGGAGCCCCTGTGCCTGAAGGAGTCTTCGAGAGGACGTTGCTGCGGCCCACAGCCCGGCCTACCGAGCCGAGCGAAGGGAGCTGGACCAGGACCTCGAAGCTGGCAGTCCCGGCGGCCCTGCAGCCATGGACGCCGCCAAGGATCATAAGCGTCACTGGGGACTCCTTGCAACCCAGCGCTCAAGATCCAGGAGCTCAAGTCAGACCCGATGCATGGATCACGGAGATCCAGGACTACTTGAAAGATAACATCCTCCCAGATGAACGTGTATCCGCTGAACGGATCGTGCGCATGTCTAAGAGGTACGCGCTGGTAGAAGGGGATCTCTACCGGCGTGGCGCCAACCACGTCCTATTGCGGTGCATAACCCAGGGGGAAGGCTGCGACTTGCTCGCTGATATCCATGGAGGCGAATGTGGGAGTCACTCTTCCTCACGCACGCTTGTCGGTAAAGCCTTCCGGCATGGCTTCTACTGGCCGACAGCACTCCAGGATGCCGTCAAGCTGGTCGAGAGCTGCAAGGCGTGCCAGTTCCACGCCAAGCAGATCCATACACCGGCTCAGGCGGTACAGATGATCCTGCCCTCATAGCAGTTCACCAAGTGGCCGGAAGCCACACCCGTCGTCACCATCAACAAGCAATCCGCAGTAAAGTTCATCAAGTAGATCGTCTGCCGGTTTGGGGTCCCGAACAGAATCATTACTGACAATGGGACCCAGTTCACTAGCGCAGCGTTCCAAGAATACTGCGAAGACCTCGGCATCCAGGTGTGCTATGCCTCCGTGGCTCATCCAAAGAGCAACAGACAAGTTGAGAGGGCCAATGCCGAGATTCTACGAGGCCTTAAGACCCGCACCTATGACGGCTTGAAGAAACATGGCGCCAAGTGGGTGGACGAGCTTCCGACCACACTATGGGCGAACCGGACATCCCAGAGTCGGGCCACCGGAGAGACACCCTTCTTCATGGTGCATGGGGTCGAGGTCAGGCTTCCCCCAGAGATCACCATGAAGTCCCTCCGT
Organism: Neostapfia colusana; assembly: GCA_030760725.1. Lineage (NCBI taxonomy): Eukaryota > Viridiplantae > Streptophyta > Magnoliopsida > Poales > Poaceae > Neostapfia > Neostapfia colusana. Next base: position 93,337,341 of record JASWHV010000001.1, read on the forward strand.
GTCCGAGCTTACGACAATGCCGCGCAGGACAACCTCTGGCGTGAAGACATCGACCTTGTCGACGAGGCTCGATTACATGCGGCACTCCGCAACGCACGGTACCGACAGGCGCTCCGACGCTACCACCAAAGGTCTGTGCTGTGGCGGACCGTAATCCGCTCATCCAGGATCGCAGAGGGTGGTGCCGCGTGATGCGACACCCGACAGCACACGTCATAAGAACACATTATATTACATGGGAAAAACAAACTGAATGTACAAAGTAGTACACCTCTTAGTTACAAACTAGGGTCTTCATTACACAGCGGAAGTTTCTTTTATACAACTCACGCCCACCTATCTAGCAAAAGTCGGTTGCCCAGCCCTAGGTCAACCCACACTAGCTGCACTCCTCAGCTCAGCGCGGCGTGTACGGCTCCCACTCAGCCGTGGTCCCCGACGGAGGGTAACCCTCGCCAGTGGACTCATACTCCGAGTCCGTGGGTGGCTCCTCACCTGAAAAACACTTAAGCAGCAACCGTGAGCACGAAGGCTCAGCAAGGCTTAACCAACTCACCTAAGCATGAAACTCTACATGAGGTGTACAATGACATAGGATAGCAATGTTGCAGCTAATGGACACGCCTACAAGTTCATCCTTAGTTCATCTTTTAGCAACAAGTTAACAGTTCATGAAGCTGAAATTTAGTAAGCAATATTTGGTGGCACACATGTGGCACTACAATTATCTAATGACAGCAATATTGAATCACAGCATTCCATAAATTATCTATGTTATGACGCAGTGAACAAGCGGTACTCATCAACGCGAGGGACGGCGAATCGACTTGATATACACCTGCAGGGAAAACCAAAGAGCACGTCACGTACGCCCACCCGTGGAGCTGCACAGCACGCTCACTCGATGTCGTACGGGACAACCCTTCACCCAACAGCCCAAACGTCGAACCGGTCGCACCGAAACGAGCAGAAGGTTCCCCACACGGAGCATCTCTCTATGCACGTTGGCAGATTTTCACCTTGCTGCCCTCAGCCTACACCTATAAATCGGTGCGTTATGCCTCGACGCCCGGAGGTTTAGGCTACATCGGTTTATCGGGGCCCATATATCCAATATGCCTTCGGTACGTTCAATACTTGTTCAGCAGGGCCGCACACGGATCGGTCCTCAATCGACACGGGCAGGGCTGCGCAGACAAGACTTCCTCTTGCTGCGCCCTAGCCCCTGCCTAGTCTCATTTTCATTACTAAAGTGATCTCACATCACTCAACCGAACCCGTGTGTCCCAAGCCTATCTCGCGAGTAGATTCCAACTACTCGACTTGTACCGAAGCCCTATGAATCTTTAAGCATAGCCTTTCTACTCGAAGTCTTAGACACTACCCACACTCTTTTAGGAACCTTTGGTTATGCAAGTGGGGTTTCATTCATCCTACACCTAATGCACAATCATACTTCACATGACTCATGTAAACAAAGTAAAACTTATAAAAGGGTTAATGCAAAATGGGGCTTGCCTTGTTGCTGCTGGTCAAGGGTTAGTTCCTCCTCTGGAAGCAGGAAGTCGAGAATCTCCGGAGCTTCCTCGCCTTCAGCGACTACTCGTTATTGAAATACTACATGTCAATTTAAATGTAATGTGTGAACTTGAATACTTAGTTACTAATAACTCTAGCTAGCCCTCCCCTTTGGCTCTGAACTTTTTGTGGTAGGTTGGTAGGGTCCTAACCAGAGTCTTGACCAAGTTTTATTTGAAACAAAGTTCATTTGAACCTTCTACAAATAGAAGCCCATTTGGTCAATATTTGAGCCTCTAACTAATTCCAGGGGTTTTCATGGCTCCAACCATTACTTTCTGGAAACTAGAATTTAGGATGGTTCTAATGGAGTTGGTTTCATGTCATTTGAAGACTTCTACAGAAAGTTATGCCCTAATTAAGATTGGAGAAAATCTGAAAAATGTTTCTGTACATTTTTCTATTTTCTCAGGGCAGTTCTCTTAATCACCCCATTAGGGTAACTAAATGAACTTGGATGAATCTTAAAATTTTACTGGGATTCAGGGATTTTCCAATGAACCTCTCAGCTAAATTTCAGAATTTTTCATAAAGTAGTTCTCCAGATAAAATTCCCAACAGTTTAAACTTTAGGGATTTAATTCTGGAAAACTATGCACTTTCATGAGCTGAATTTGGTATTGCTGGAAAGTACTCAGAATTCTGAGTTCAGCAAAATTTGGTTCATCGAATTTGGAGTTTCCTAGCAACAGTTCTATGCATTTGAAGTTTGAACTAAAACTGGAAATTCCAAAAATGTTTAAATCATGCGGGTGGGTCCCACCCTTCGAGCCGGCCCACTCAGAATGCGGCCACACCGTGGCCCACGGGGTTTTACCCGCGCTGCCGCACCGAATCCCGGCCGCAAACAGAACCTCGCGCGAGATCAGAGGCTGACCGGTGGACCCGGCCCCCCTTCGTCTACCTCGCGCTCTCCCGCAGCTCCCGCAGCGGCGCTTCGTCGGAGCGCTCGCCGCCGGGCATTTTACCGCCCGACCTTCGACGAAACTTACCGCCTGTGCCTAACTCGACTCGTAGAACACACTGGTGCCCTCACCGGAGCTCGGCAATGGCCGGAACTATGCCCGCGACGGTGACAGAGCCTCCCTCTACTCCGGCGACATCGCCCAGGCTACTCCGGGCCTTATTTCTCAAGCGGTTTGCTTCTACAGCTCCGCCGTGGCATGCTGCGCACGGACTCGGTTGGCCATGGAACTGGCCGGAACTAGGACCTCACCGTCGACCTAGGCCCGATATCGGCTGTTGCTCCAAAAACTTGGTTATCAGCGCAAAGACTCGACGGTTTTCGATGGTTTTGGATCCTAGATGGCCGTGGGGACGTGTAGAACATGTGGTCGGCTGGGTTTACGCCGTGCAGGACTGATCGCCGCGAATTTCAGAATGTCTGCTTACTCGTTTTTGTTGAACACTGAGGACTAGAAGGGGAAATACTCCCCCTACAGATGATGGAAGAGGGTAGGGTCTTCACCGTGAGTTCGAGCAGTTCCCGGCGCGTATCTTTGCTGTTGAGCTCCGGTCGCGAGGTCGCCTGGATCAACGGCACGACGAGGAGCCGAGGGGAGCGGCTGGTGCCGTTTTTCGTTTCGGGTGGGAACGAGCAGAACGGAGGAGATGAGGTCGGCTCACGTGGGCTGGCGACTTTAACCGCGTCGGGCACGCGTGCGCTCGGTCGCCGAGCAGGAGGTAGCGAGGTGAGGCGGTCGGACGCCGGTGCTGCCCGCAGCTGGCGTGCTGCCTCGGCTGAGAGAGGGAAAATCAGTGGAAAACTTCTCTGTTAAGTCTACTGACAGGTGGGACCTCCCCCTAATTCTTTTTCCAAATTTTCTCAATTCAGGGTGCCAAAATATCCTCAGCTACTCACAATTTAATGTGAGACTTAGTCACCAAGTCTTTGTTTGAATTTGAATTCTCAAATTTGAACTGGTTTTGGCTAAATTTGCTGCATGTTTAAACTGAAATTCAAATTCAGTTTTGAATTCTTGCAAATTTAGCTCTTGACAAGATGAACTCCAATGAGGATGAAAATTGGTGGGCTTACTCAGAAAAATGTGCTGAGTTTGAATATGAAGCTAACTTTTGAATTTGAGTGATGAAAGTTGCTGCAATTTGAATTTACATTCAAATTGGCCTCTTTTTCAATTACCTCCAAAAGTGCCTAAAAAAGTGTTGGATTTACATGAAATTTGGCTTGAACCTTCCCAAGACTTTTCAAGTCCTAGGGGTGAGCTCAACCTCTCATGTTCATGTGTAGAAATCCTACTTTGTGAAAGTGTAGACTTTCCCCTCTAATCCCTCTTTTGATGGAGGTTACTTGCTCTTCCCACTTTTCACCATCTATCCACAACAAGAACTGTGGTGTTGTGAGGTGAAGAAAAGTTTTTTGCAAGTCCCTTTTCTTGGGCTTTTACATCCCCCCCCCCTTAAAAGAATCTCGTCCCGAGATTACAAAAGAAGAGATAGCGATGTAGTAGGGACTTACCCGTGTTGAGAAGCCATAAACTCCGGGTAATTTGAGCGAAGAAACTCCTCGCTCTCCCACGTCGCTTCCTCAGTGGTGTGGTTGCTCCAGAGGATCTTGTAGAACCACAACGTTCTGATATGCGTGGTTCGGGCTTTCTCATCAAGAATTTCCACCGGATATTCATCATATGTTAAATCCGGTTTCAGCTCGCCGATGTCTTTAGTAGGAACAGCAGCTGTATGCTTTAAGCAATTTCGCAGTTGCAAAACATGAAAAACATCATGGACACCAGCAAGAGATGCTGGTAACTCCAATCGATACGCTGCTGGTCCGCACTTCTTGGTGATAGCATAGGGTCCAATGAAACGGGGAGCGAGTTTCCCCTTCACACCGAACCGGTGTACACCCTTCATCGGGGACACACGGAGGTACACGTGTTCCCCAACGTCAAAGTGCAACGGTCTACGCCTCTTATCAGCATAGCTCTTCTGTCGGGATTGAGCGGCCTTCAAGTTAGCTTGAATCACCCGAACACGCTCTTCGGCGTCGTTCACCATATCAACCCCGAATGTGACCCTTTCACCGGACTCGCACCAATTTAATGGGGTGCAGCACTTACGACCGTAGAGAGCTTCATAGGGTGCCATCTTGATACTCGCCTGATAGCCGTTGTTGTATGAGAATTCCGCCAATGGTAGGTGATCATCCCAGTTCCTACCATGGTGGATGGCACATGCTCTCAACATGTCTTCTAATACTTGGTTCACCCTCTCTGTTTGCCCATCTGTCTGAGGGTGATAAGTGGAGCTCCTGATCAACTTAGTACCCAATGCAGCGTGTAGCTGCTCCCAAAAGCGAGATACAAATAATGCACCTCGATCTGAGACGATGGTCTTTGGTACCCCGTATAGGCATAGAATCTTCGCTATTTACAGCTCCGCATATTTGCCGGCATTGTAACATGTATTCACCGGGATGAAGTGAGCCGTCTTGGTTAACCGATCAATGATTACCAAAATGGAATCATGTTTGTTGGCAGTTAGGGGTAATCCCACAATGAAATCCATGCTCACATCTTCCCATTTCCATGCCGGAATCTTCAGGGGTTGCAGTAACCCTGATTTCTTCATGTGATCAGCTTTCACTCGTCTACACGTATCGCACTCAGATACGTACTTAGCTACCTCCCGCTTCATCCGTGTCCACCAAAATTTCTTTTTCAAATCTTGGTACATTTTGTTGCTGCCCGAATGAATGGAGTATTTGGACAAGTGAGCTTCATCGAGGATCATCCTCCTCAGTTCCATATCTTGGGGTACGACTATTCGGTCATTGAACCACAGCGTCCCCTCATCATCTTTCCGGAAACACTTGATCTCTCCATTGTCTATCCGTCTCCGGAGATGTGCCATGCCTTTATCCGTCTTCTGAGCTGCAATGATGTCTTCCCTAATGGTAGGGATAAGAGCAAGGTTGTACAGCGACCCATGAGGAACCAAGTATAAACTCGGTTCTTCCTCCTCCACCGGGGTAATGGTGAGGTTATGGACATGTGATTTCCGACTCAGCGCGTCGGCAACCACATTCGCTTTGCCAGGGTGGTCATGAATCTCAATTTCATAATCCTTGATCAATTCTAACCACCTCCTTTGCCTCATGTTCAGCTCCTTCTGGGTGAAAATGTATTTCAAGCTCTTGTGGTCGGTGTAGAGATGCACCAAGTTCCCCAGCAGATAGTGCCTCCACATTTTTAGCGCCAAAACCACTGCAGCAAGCTCAAGATCATCAGTGGGATAATGCTGCTCATGGTTCCGAAGTTGGCGTGAGCCATAGGCGACCACACGTCCTTCCTGCATCAACACGCAGCAAAGCCCAATACCGGACGCGTCACAATACACGTCAAAGGGCTTTGTTGTATCCGGCTGAGCTAAGACCGGGGCTGTGGTGAGATGCTTCACCAATGCTTGGAACGCTCCTTCACACGCTGTGTTCCAAACATATTTCGTTCCCTTCTTCAGCAATTCTGTCATCGGCTTAGCGAGCTTGGAGAAACTTGGAATAAATCTCCGATAGTATCCCGCTAACCCGAGGAAGCTTCTGACTTCATGAACTGAAGTGGGAGCTTTCCATTTCAGCACTTGCTCTATTTTACTTGGGTCAACCGCAATGCCTTCCGCTGAGATGATATGTCCCAAGAATGGCACTTGGCTTATCCAAAACTCGCATTTGCTGAACTTGGCGTAGAGCTTGTGGTCTCGCAATCGTTGAAGAACGATCCGCAAGTGTTCGGCATGTTCGGCTTCTGTCTTGGAGTAAACCAAGATATCATCGATGAACACTACCATGAACTTTTCCAGCTCTGGCATGAACACCGAGTTCATGAGATACATGAAATGGGCTGGAGCGTTTGTGAGACCAAAAGACATGACGAGATATTCGTATAAGCCGTATCTCGTCGAGAACGCCGTCTTCGGGATATCTTCCGCCCGGATCTTGATCTGATGATACCCAGAACGAAGGTCCATCTTGGAGAATACACTTTCCCCCACAAGTTGATCAAACAATATGTCGATGCGGGGCAGTGGATACTTATTCTTGATGGTGACGGCGTTGAGCGGCCGGTAGTCCACACACAGCCTTAAGATTTCATCCTTCTTCTTCACGAACAGCGCCGAGCATCCCCAAGGCGAGGAACTCGGCCTAATGAAACCTTTGCTCAGCAGATCCTTGAGCTGTTCTTTTAGCTCCGCTAGCTCATTTGGAGCCATTTTGTATGGCCTCCGTGATATGGGCGTAGTCCCAGGTGCAAGTTCAATCTTGAACTCGACATCCCGTTCAGGTGGCATGCCCGGAAGATCATCCGGAAACACGTCGGGGTACTCCCGGACTACGGGGATGTCTTCTAACTTGAGAGCTTCAGCAGTATTAATTGCTAAAACTTCCCGGACTGGCGTGTCTAACACCATGGAATGCGGACAGTGGAATGGAGAATTTAAGTGAACCGTCCGTGTCCGAGTTCTAGGACAGCGCCATGGTATTGTAGCCATGACATCCCTAAGATTGCATCAATCTTTTGCCCCATAAGGATTATCAAGGTGGTGGGATATAGTTTCCCACCTAAGCACAGAGGTGCCTTTGGAATCATCATATTAGCTGAAATCTTCCCTCCCGGTGAGCAGATCATATAAGTGCAGTCGGTTGGGAAGACTTGCATTTGATGCTTAGCCACATAGGATGCACTTATAAAGCTGTGGGTTGCACCAGAATCAAACAATATGACGATGGCTTGATGGTTGAGGGTAAACGTACCCGCCAGCACGTTGTCTCCCTCCGGGGCGTCCTCATTGTCGAGGTTGCGGACGCCCCCAGTCCGCTGACCAACCTTCTTCACCGGAGGTCGGCCTCGAGCACCGCCCTGGAACTGGGATTGCCCGCTGCTCTGCTGCCCCTGGGGACAGTCCTTCGCGAAGTGGCCCGCCTGGCCACACGTGAAGCAGGTGAAACGGGGCGGTCCCCCGCTGATTGGTGGACAAAAACCCGGGGCGCGTTGTGGCGGTGGAAACGCCCGGGGTACCGTCTGCTGCTGCTGCTATCTTGGCGGTGGCATTGGCGGACGGAACGGAGGTGCCTGAAAGGGACGTCCCCCGAACCATTGAGGTCGCGCCGGTGGTTGCCACTGCTGCCCGGATGGTGTCCGATACACCATGCGGTACTTCTGCGGAGCGCCACCCCCACTACCTGGTGGAGCGCTGCGCTTCCTCTGCTGAGCTGCCAACTCCCGCTGAGTGTCTTCTTGCATGATCGCGGCATTGACTAGGTCATTGAATGTGCCGCGATTCAACTGAACGAGATGGGTCTTCATTTCGGGGTGTAACCCCCGATAGAAGTGCTCTCGCTTCTTCTCCTCAGTGGAAATATAGTCTAACGCGTATTCCGCCAGATGGTTGAAGGCACGGGAGTAGTCATGGGCACTCCTCCCGCCCTGCTTCAGCTCCAAGAATTCTTGGAACTTCCTCTTCATTATCCCGGGAGAAATGTGATAGGCGCGGAACGCCTCCCGGAACTCCTGCCATTCCACGGCATGGCCAGCCGGACGTGAGGCGACATAGTTCGCCCACCACGCACCAGCGGCACCGTGAAGCTGCTGTGCTGCGAACAGGGTCTTCTGCCGCCCCGTGCATTGGAGCAGCCCGAACTTGGACTCGATGGTACGCAGCCAGTTGTCAGCCTCCAGTGGTTCTTCGGCTTCTGTGAACACTGGAGGGTGCGTACTCATGAAATCCGAGTACGACACTTCCCGGGGCTCACGAGGCCCTCTATCTTGATGCCCCCCCCCCCCCCCGCCTGGGACGTATTCTGCATGATCGTGCGGAGCAGGTCGGTCTGCTCCTCACGACCTCCCACCAGGGCCGCTATCACATCCGCTAGAGTAAGCGGAGGCGGCGGTGGTGGTTGCTGCTGCGGGGTGCTGTCGTAGGCCGGTGGCTGGGAGTCATCGCCTCCCCCTTGGCTATAGCCACCCACCTCGTGTGTGGACCTAGTGCAAACCATCTGCAACCATACGACATTAAACATGAGTCCCGCAACATTTTGCATGCAGTCCAATAAAATCAGCGTAAAAACATAATGACAATAAAACATGCGATACATCTCGTATGTAGATAATGTAATAACTTTGCACAAGCTACACCATTATCAGACCAAACACAAGCTAGTTTAATCCAATTTGATGAACCTCCACTTTGGAAGCTCACCATAACTAGGTTTGGTCACTACGAGATATTACTATTGCTTTGTCATCACGTAGACCACCCTTAGGGTACAGCACCCTCTCCAATGAGTTCAACTGTCATTCTTCTGTCAGAATGACCAGTTTCTACCTATTCCAAGTTTTGATCTGGTTCTGGGCATTTTCATGACTCAAGCTGAACACCAAAGTTAAAGTCAGCTTCAGTATATTTCCAATGAGTATTCATTTGCCCCCATATCAGCTTTGGTTAAAAAGTTATGCTAATTCAAAGTCAGCAGAATTTCTGTAAGAATTTTAACAGCACCTCCCTTGGAAGTGGCTGTTTTCAACCCTGGTTTCCACTGAAATCTGTGCTGAAATTTCAGAAACTTTGAATTGAAAAGATGTCACACATCTTCTACACTTTCTAAGGATGTATCATATGACAATTTTAGATTTTTCTACTAGGAGTTATGTTTGAAAAACAGAACAGTTCAGAGAATGTTTTACTCTGTCCTGGTTCTGGACAGTTTACATTCCTCTGAGATTTCAGACATCTCAAGGTGTGTATCAGCTCTGGGAGTCTACAAAAAGTTGTAGAGTACTTCAATACCCTCCCAGAACTATATGGCACACCTCCCTGGGCTAAAAGACCTGTGAGTTATGCCCTGTTGAAGATCAGCAAACTTGCTGCCAAAAACAGAGCACTCTGTTTTTCAGTCTTTTGGAACTACACTCATCCCTTTCCAATTTGTCTACCCAACCAGGGTCCTAATTGTTGAACCTCATGATTTTATTTCCTTTTTATCAATATTTTCATGCATATGCCTACAATATCTCGGTACTACGTTCCTCACAAAAGAAAATCCTAACCGGATCATACCGGCATATACGTCTCAAGTGTGGCACTAAACGGTCTCTCGCACACGTTTACTACACGGATACCTACGTGGTTAGTACCTGCAGAAGACCACACAATAATGGTGCACTCAATGGTTGGTTTCATTTCAGGCAGGATCATATTTAAAAGTAAATACAAACGCCCGTATCATTGCCATACGGCCGTCCTTGAGCTCGGTCACGTCTCAAGGTACGTGATCGTGTTTCAACAACACACGACGGGGAACCCGAGTAGGTCATGAACGGGTCGTCACGGTTGGGAATGTTATCAACCCAACAGATACCACCTACTGCCCTGCAGGGCACGCCGATGGCAAGCGCTGCGTATGTCCCCCTGGGCTACTTCCAGACGAACACACTCTCGCGTTACTGACCACGCGATGGGGTCTCCACTTACTTGCCTAATGCACACTAGGGATCAGCCTTTCATATGAACTCAGGAACATGAAGAGCCCAAGAGTTTCATATTGACATCTCACACCAAGCTGTGAGACAACTCCCTGAACCACGTTCCTCGTCAGGAGAGCTAACCGAAATTGAACCGCTTTCGGTGGCGTTCCTTACCAAACTTACCAGAGCGTAAGTGCGTCATTACATAATTGAAATTCAGAATTATAACACATAGGTTAGTCTTTGCCACTTTAAGTAACTAAACTAATATAGTCCTTACTTGGGCAACTACCGATTTCCTCACCGTAAACCTAAGTTTTCCCATAATACGATCCTTAAGTACTGTGCTATACCAAATGCAGCTCTGATACCAGGCTGTGGCGGACCGGAATCCGCTCATCCAGGATCGCAGAGGGTGGTGCCGCGCGATGCGACACCCGACAGCACATGCCATAAGAACACATTATATTACATGGGAAAAACAAACTGAATGTACAAAGTAGTACACTTCTCAGTTACAAACTAGGGTCTTTATTACACAGCGGAAGTTTCTGTTATACAACTCACGCCCGCCTATCTAGCAAAAGTTGGTTGCCCAGCCCTAGGGCAACCCACACTAGCTGCACTCCTCAGCTCAGCGCGGCGTGTACGGCTCCCACTCAGCCGTGGTCCCCGACGGAGGGTAACCCTCGCCGGTGGACTCGTACTCTGAGTCCGTGGGTGGCTCCTCACCTGAAAAACACTTAAGCAGCAACCATGAGCACGAAGGCTCAGCAAGGCTTAACCGACTCACCTAAGCATGAAACTCTACATGAGGTGTACAATGACATAGGATAGCAATGTTGCAGCAAATGGACACGCCTACAAGTTCATCCTTATTTCATCTTTTAGCAACAAGTTAACAGTTCATGAAGCTGAAATTTAGTAAGCAATATTTGGTGGCACACATGTGGCACTACAATTATCTCATGACAGCAATATTGAATCACAGCATTCCATAAATTATCTACGTTACGACACAGTGAACAAGCGGTACTCGTCACCGTGAGGGACGGCGAATCGACTCGATATACACCTGCAGGGAAACCCAAAGAACACGTCACGTACGCCCACCCGTGGAGCTGCACAGCATGCTCACTCGATGTCGTACGGGACAACCTTTCACCCAACAGCCCAAACGTTGAACCGGTCGCACCGAAACGAGCAGGAGGTTCCCCACACGGAGCATCTCTCTATGCCCGTTGGCAGGTTTCCACCTTGCTGCCCTCAGCCTACACCTATAAATCGCTGCATTATGCCTCGACGCCCGGAGGTTTAGGCTACATCGGTTTATCGGGGCCCATATATCCGATATGCCTTCGGTACGTTCAATACTTGTTCAGCAGGGCCGCACACGGATCGGTCCTCAATCGACACAGCAGGGCTGCGCACACAGGACTTCCTCTTGCTGCGCCCTAGCCCCTGCCTAATCTCATTTTCATTACTAAAGTGATCTCACATCACTCAACCGAACCCGTGTGTCCCAAGCCTATCTCGCGAGTAGATTCCAACTACTCGACTTGTACCGAAGCCCTATGAATCTTTAAGCATAGCCTTTCTACTCAAAGTCTTAGACACTACCCTCACCCTTTTAGGAACCTTTGGTTATGCAAGTGGGGTTTCATTCATCCTACACCTAATGCACAATCATACTTCACATGACTCATGTAAACAAAGTAAAACTTATAAAAGGGTTAATGCAAACCGGGGCTTGCCTTGTTGCTGCTGGTCAGGGGTTAGTTCCTCCTCTGGAAGCAGGAAGTCGAGAATCTCCGGAGCTTCCTCGCCTTCAGCGACTACACGTTATTGAAATACTACATGTCAATTTAAATGTAATGTGTGAACTTGAATACTTAGTTACTAATAACTCTAGCTAGCCCTCCCCTTTGGCTCTGAAATTTTTGTGGTAGGTTGGTAGGGTCCTAACCAGAGTCTTGACCAAGTTTTATTTGAAACAAAGTTTATTTGAACCTTGTACAAATAGAAGCCCATTTGGTCAATATTTGAGCCTCTATCTAATTCCAGGGGTTTTCATGGCCCCAACCATTACTTTCTGGAAACTAGAATTTAGGATGGTTCTAATGGAGTTGGTTTCATGTCATTTGAAGACTTCTACAGAAAGTTATGCTCTAATTAGGATTGGAGAAAATCTGAAAAATGTTTCTGTACATTTTTCTATTTTCTCAGGGCAGTTCTCTTAATCATTCCATTATGGTAACTAAATGAACTTGGATGAGTCTGAAAATTTTACTGGGATTCAGGGATTTTCCATTGAACCTCTCAGCTAAATTTCAGAATTTTTCATAAAGTAGTTCTCCAGATAAAATTCCCAACAGTTTAAAATTTAGGGATTTAATTCTGGAAAACTATGCACTTCATGAGCTTAATTTGGTATTGCTGGAAAGTATTCAGAATTCTGAGTTCAGCAAAATTTGGTTCATCGAATTTGGAGTTTCCTAGCAACAGTTCTATGCATTTGAAGTTTGAACTAAAACTGGAAATTCCAAAAATGTTTAAATCCTGCAGGTGGGTCCCACCCTTCGAGCCGGCCCACTCAGAATGCGGCCACACCGCGGCCCACGGGGTTTTACCCGTGCTTCCGCACCGAATCCTGGCCGCAAACCGATCCTCGCGCGAGATCAGAGGCTGACCGGTGGACCCGGCCCCCCTTCGTCTACCTCGCGCTCTCCCGCAGCTCCCGCGGCGGCGCTTTGTCAGAGCGCTCGCCGCCGGGGGTTTCACCGCCCGACCTTCGACGAAACTTACCGCCTGTGCCTAACTCGACTTGGAGAACACACTGGTGCCCTCACCGGAGCTCGGCAATGGCCGGAACTATGCCCGCAACGGTGACAGAGCCTCCCTCTACTCCGGCGACGTCGCCCAGGCTACTCCGGGCCTTATTTCTAAAGCGGTTTGCTCCTACAGCTCCGCCGTGGCATGCTGCGCACGGATATGAGCTCGGTTGGCCATGGAACTGGCCGCAACTAGGACCTCACCGTCGACCTAGGCCCGATATCGGCTGTTGCTCGAAAAACTTGGATATCAGCGCAAACACTCGACGGTTTTCGATGGTTTTGGATCCTAGATGGCCGTGGGGACGTGTAGAACATGTGCTCGGCTGGGTTTACGCCGTGCAGGACCGATCGCCGTGAATTTCAGAATGTCTGCTTACTCGTTTTTGTTGAACACTGAGGACTAGACGGGGAAATACTCCCCCTACAGATCATGGAAGAGGGTAGGGTCTTCACCGTGAGTTCGAGCAGTCCCCGGCGCGTATCTTTGCTGTTGAGCTCCGGTCACGAGGTCGCCTGGATCAACGGCGCGACGAGGAGCCGAGTGGAGCGGCTGGTGCCGTTTTTCGTTTCGGGTGGGAACGAGCAGAACGGAGGAGATGAGGTCGGCTCACGTGGGCTGGGGACTTTAACCGCGTCGGGCACGCGTGCGCTCGGTCGCCGAGCAGGAGGTGGCGAGGTGAGGCGGTCGGACGCCGGTGCTGCCCGCAGCAGGCGCGCTGCCTCGGCTGAGAGAGGGAAAATCAGTGGAAAACTTCTCTGTTAAGTCTACTGACAGGTGGGACCTCCCCCTAATTCTTTTTCTAAAATTTCTCAATTCAGGGTGCCAAAATATCCTCAGCTACTCACAATTTAATGTGAGACTTAGTCACCAAGTCTTTGATTGAATTTGAATTCTCAAATTTGAACTGGTTTTGGCTAGATTTACTGCATGTTTAAACTGAAATTCAAATTCAGTTTTGAATTCATGCAAATTTAGCTCTTGACAAGATGAACTCCAATGAGGATGAAAATTGGTGGGCTTACTCAGAAAAATGTGCTGAGTTTGAATATGAAGCTAACTTTTGAATTTGATGATGAAAGTTGCTGCAATTTGAATTTACATTCAAATAGGCCTCTTTTTCAATTACCTCCAAAAGTGCCTCAAGAAGTGTTGGATTTACATGAAATTTGGCTTGAACCTTCCCAAGACTTTTCAAGTCCTTGGTGTGAGCTCAACCTCTCATGTTCATGTGTAGAAATCCTACTTTGTGAAAGTGTAGACTTTCCCCTCTAATCCCTCTTTTGATGGAGGTTACTTGCTCTTCCCACTTTTTCACCATCTATCCACAACAAGAACTGTGGTGTTGTGAGGTGAAGAAAAGATTTTTGCAAGTCCCTTTTCTTGGGATTTTACATGTGCGTGCCCGGGAGCTGCAGGAAGGCGACCTGGTGTTGTGGCGCATACTTTCTCGCGAAGGGACCGATAAACTCTCCCCTAGCTGGGAAGGTCCCTTCCGAGTCACAAAAGTGTGCCGTCCCGGGTGCGTACACCTTTCCACTGAGGATGGGGATCCGCTCCCGCACCCTTGGAACATAGAACACCTCCGTAAGTTCTACCCCTAGAGCAATAGTAGGACAGCCTCTTCCTTTTGTAATAGATTCCATAGAGTCCAGGAACAGCGCTCGGAGCAGCTAAGTCTCAGGGGACGGTCCAGGACTATGTTCAGTTTGGCCTGGTTCCGACCCTAAGCGCATAGAGTCTTGCTTCCCTTCTTAATGGGGCGGCTCATTGCCTCCATGTTTAGCCTGCCATCCTCCTATGGAAATTTATATGAAAAGAAACCTGTCCTACTTTGCTCTTCCCTTGTGCTCATTTCAATTACGTATCAATTTTTATGACCGCACTTCCGGTGTATGTTCACCATGCACTCAGCTCCTTTTTCTCATTCTCACCTCTAGTCGGCATTTGCTGCCCTACCAAAGGCGGTTGCGTTTGAGGTACCTGCCGATGGCCAGGGGGACCCGAGCTCCCGGCTCTTTGCGCATGGTAGTTCCCACGCACCGTACAAATGGATAGGGACCGTAAGCCAAATAAGTCTATGAGATAGGGAAAGGGGAGCCCCAAGGAGAATTACGTTTCCCTTACTTGTGTGCAGGACCTCTCGGCCCTAGCTCCCCGCAGGAGTATGGTAGGAGCACTCAACTAATGGGCCACACCTACCAGGGGGCCGCTACGGGATCGCGCAAGACCAGAACTCCAAGGCAAGACCGAAGGATCCGGACCTCGCCCCCTCCGCAGGGGCGAGCCCCGAAGGCCCCACGTGTCCAGCGGGGCCGGAGCTCCCGTCCCCTTGGGGCGGGGGGGGGGGGGGGGGGCTCCGGGCCAACCACGTGGCTGTCAGAAGGCGGACCTCCCCCTCCGAGGGGAGAGCTCCGAAGCCTCCACGTGTCCCACGGGGCCGGGCCTCCCTCTCCTTAGAAGGGAGCTCCGGGCCCGCCACATGGCCAGCAGATCCGGACCTCCCCATTCTCATGGGGCGAGTTACGGAGACCTCCGGAACCCTTAATACAGTAAGGACACGGGGAAGGTGTCTGTGCCGAGCTTCGAGATTGGTGAAGGCCGCTGAGTACCTTGTGGAGCTATGGGCTCGGCCAGGCAAAACCAAGAAGAAGACTAAAGCACACAAGACACAGAAGATAACAAGAGTCTATTCATTCGAGGCTCAATGAGCTGGCATACAAACTCAACAAAAATAAAAAAAGAGAAGGTACAGGGCCTTTTGGCCACGGTGGCGGATGCCTAAGAGTCCCCGGACTCCCGTTGGAACCTAGAGGCCACAAGGGCGGCCACGTCCTCGACCTCGGCCCTGGAAGCTTCCTCCCGCTCGGCGGCGGGCCCTAGACGGACTGGCTCCAGAGAGAAGGAAGGGTCTTGGCTCCGGAAGCACACCAACACATGCGTAGCGACCTCCTTCACCAGGCCTCGTCCCTCCACCTCAAGCTCGTCGGCGATGACCACTTCTAGCCGGCCCAGCTTGCCGCCGATGGACTCAAGCGCCGGGATTGCCTCAGACACCTCCTGCGCTGGAGCCCCCGTCCGCACCGGGCTGAAACCAAGAGGAACCAAGGCGGACCCCGCCTCCATAACAAAGCTCCAGACCGCCTGGGCCTCGACAGACCGTGAAGCCTGGAGCTTCTCTACCTCTTGACGGGCCGCCAGCTCGCGATCCAGCGACGCCTGGCGCTCCCGGGAGGATTGCTCCTCCCTCGCAGCAGCAGCTGACTCGCGGAGCTCCAGCTCCTCAGCCCGGGCCCTCAGCTCGCCCTCTCTGGCCTTCAGCCATGCGGCAAGCTTCTCGTCCTCGGCCGCCATGGCACGTTCCTGGTCGGCGATGGCACACTCTCGACAAACTACCTGCAGCCGCAACTCCTCTGCGGCAGCAGAGCGTGCCTCGGCCTTAGCTTCGGCCTAGGCCAGAGCTTCGCGGAGGGAAGCGCGGAGCCGCCGGGTCTCTGAGTCCAGGTGGCCGATGGCTTTCTTCTGAGCGTCGAGCAGAGCACCCATAGTCTCAAGCCTCGACTGCCTCGAGTCGAGCTCTGCCTTAGCCTCCTGGGTCCGCTGCTGCAGGAGGTGCTCCCAACTAAGAAGGCACTCCCTCTCTCCAGCCAACGCCCCCCGCTCCCGCTCAAAGGCGGCCTGGAACTGTCAGGCGCCAGTCTAAACATGCCCCAAGGCATCCCACATGGGCACCGGGACGGCGGGGGCAGGAGTCGTGCCCCTGACCTCCCCTGTCGCGTCTACGACCGGCGAAGGTGCTGGTGCCTCAGAAACTGAAGCAAGACGCTGACCCGGGGGAGCCAAGGAGCCAGCAACTGCACCTACAGCAGCCCTTCCATCCTCAGCACCGGACTTCCGGGCTGGTGACGGAGGACGAACAGGTGCTGCCGCAGCCACCGCAGAGGGCGAACCCGCCGGCATAGAAGAAGCCCCCGCCAACTTGGGGGCCGTTGGAACCACCACGGTTCCCAGATGCTGCGGCGCGGAGCCTCCGCCAACTGGAGATGGCTGGGTAATAGGCCCGCCCCCGGCAGCCGGTTGGTACCTGCAGGAAAAGAAAGCTCTTAGGCTAAGAGAGGAGAAGGGAACGCTACTCCTACAAGCCAGAAAGAGCAACACTTACTGGGCAACATGAGTGCTCCAACGGGCTTGTAGCCCCGGCCTCAGGGCCGCAGTATAACCGCCAGGACCTGCGGCCGGGACGTTCGCGGGCTGTGGCGTCTGGACCCCCGGCACACTCCCCGGCGTCGCCCCACCGGCGTCCATCCTAGAAGCCCCTCCGCCTGAGGAAGGGTGGCGGGACGCTTGGGATTCTTCGGACTGCCGCTATCCGGGAAGAGACCCGCTGGAGTGGGACACCCGGGGTCTCTTTTGGTCGCCACTCGATGGACCAGCGCCTCCGGGAGATGGGAGCAAGGGTGCACCGGCCCCCTGACTCAGCGCAAGCGACGCCCTCGGAGGAGACCGGGCACGTTTCTTCTCCGGCTGCCCGGGGGCCGGCTCCTTCCCCTTCCCCTTGTCGGCAGCTTGAGTTCCGCCGGCCCTCGGGGCGGGCTGGGCGGCGACAGACGCCTCGCGCTCCGATCCAGAGCGCTCGGTCCCCGGGATCGAGATGCCCCGGAGGGCATCCCCAACCTGACGGACGGTGATCCCGATGTCGTCAAGGTTCAGCATCTTCTGCAGTAGATCTGACCTCCTCTGAGGCTCTAAGAAGAGGGGAGTGGCAGAGGACGGGAAGGCGGGGTCGTCACTGGGGATATAGTCGCCGCTCACCTTGCCCACCATCTCGTACAGCTCCTCATCGGAAGGATCAGAGCCGAGACCCCTCTCCAACCTGGTGCAGTCCTGCTCACCAGTGTAGTACCATGCCGGGCGGTTGCGCTGCTGTAAGGGCGCAATACAGCGCGACAGGAGATCCATTAGCACCATCAGGGACGTTAGCCCCTCGTTGGCCAAGAACCGGATCCGCTCCAAGACCAGTGTGTACTCCTGCTCCAGCTCTGGGACCTCCTCCCAGAAGCGACGCTGGTGGTTGGGCCGGCGGTTGGGAGCTGCAGGCGATCGTGCTCGTCGGTCTGCACGATCACCCAGTTCTCCCGCCAGTTTTCCCACCTCAACGCACTGAAAGGTAGAAGGTACCCAGAGACCTTTGGGTCCTTGCAGCGATTCTGGAAATAGTACACTCCCATCTGGGTATTCGAGCCACGCCCGGTCGTCTGCAACACGAAGAAGTAGCGGAAGAGCGTCACTGAAGCATGCACCCCCACAAACATCTCGCAGAAATGGACGAAGACGGCGGCCATCGCGAAGGAATTGGGGGAAAGGTGGTGGAGCTGGAGACCATACGTCTCCAGCAATGTGACGAAGAAGGAAGAAATTGGCGGGACGAACCCCGCCATGGCGTAGGCAGTAAAGAAGACCATCTCCCCCTTTTCCAGGAGCAGGGGGAGAGATCCCCGGCGGAGCCGGCGTTTCTGCTCCTCCGTGTGCCAGCCCAGCAGCCTGCGCACTGGCCCAAGCTCGGCGGAACGAACGAGACGCGACAGGAGCATGTTGGAAGCCATAGCAGGGGAGAGCTCAAGGACAGGGAAGACAAAGGCGCAAGAGTTCAAGGAAGGTGCAAGCGCTAGGAAGTGCAAAGGGAAGCCGCGATGCGGGTAAGATCCACTTTTAAAAACTTCCCAGGTGCGATTCAAAGCCATTCGAAACTCTTCGAATACGCCGCATGGGCAACCGCTTCGGCTCCAAGACCGAGCTCTAGTGACATGTGGGCCCAAGTCGTCCAGCTGAAGCGGTGGGCCAAGAAGTCAGTCTCCCAAGGAGACGAGCCGGCAAGACGCTTCGGCGGTTCCCGAAAAAGCGCCGCAACGTGCAGAAGTGGCAGCCTTGGGAAGCGCCGCAGTAAAAGCAACCATCAAGTGGGCGCACGCTCCCGTGATCCCGCGACTGTTCGTTCTCAGGCAACGGTCAATGCGGGACTTAGAGAAAGTGCGCGGAACAGAAGAGACGGAGGCCCCACCTCGGGCTCGCTATCTCCCCAGAGATGGGCCCGGGGGCCACTGTCGGTACCCTCGATACGGGGTACCCTCGCGCACAGGGGGAAATTCCTAAGGACCTCACCCTTCTCCGCAGGGAGAGCTCCGAAGGCGCCACGTGTCCAGTGGGGCCAGACCTCCCTCTCCTTAGAGGAGAGCTCCGGACTCGCCACGTGGCCAGCACAAGCCGGACCTCCCCCCTCCGTAGGGGGAGTGTGAGGACCCCGCCATCCCGATCACTCACGGGGACGGGGCACCTCGCCAGGGAATCCCATTGGGTGGTGCCGTACGATGCGGCACCCAACAGCACACATAATAAAGCATCATACTACATAAAACAAGCGGAAGCTTACAAAGTGTTGATTTTACAAATACTTCTCAAAAATATGCTACAGCGGAAGACTATTACAACTCACGTCTCATACCTATGCTAAGCAACAGAGAAGGTGTCCAACCCGCGGACCCTTCTCGCTAGCAACACTGTCATGATAGCAGCGGCAGGGGTTGCCATAAGTTCACCACTCGGGGAGTTCCGAGTCTCATAGGGCACCCGTACATATCAGCCTACAGTTATTACCTGCAAAACAACTTATGCTGTATCTATGAGCACGAAGCTCAGCAAGACTGACCCGTCACCCTAGTCATGAAACTCTACATGATGGAAATAGAGGGCTGATTATAGCAGTTTGCACAAACGATGAACTTGAGCTAAAGGAGAGTCCTTACTTCCAGTTTTAATCAACTTTTATAGACCTCACGCAACTTACATCGAGACTCCACAATCAAACAAGAAACGCTTCATCTCGATGTCACTTGCCCGAGGTGAAAGTAACTTTAGTGAGCTACCCTAGACTCATACAGACCTTGCGCCATCAACGTCGAGACTCCACAATCAAACAAGAAACACTTTGCCTCGATGTTACTAGCCCAAGGTGGAAAATAAATTTAGTGAAAGTGTTGATCATTCCTCATCTCCATTATGAGGATTACTCACGAAGCATTATTAACTTTTCCCAGTTTATTACTACGTCACGACGCAGAGAACAAGTATGCTCGGTCCATTCCGCGAGCGACGGTGATTGCTATCAAACACACCCGGCTGACACGACACATACGCCTGTACTCGACGTTGCACACAGCAACCGTTACTGACGTCGTACGTGGCAACCTTTCACACGACACCCAAATGTCAAACCGGTCGCACCAACTGGGATTAAGTCTCTCTACGGCAAACCCTCGTAGAGCCGACTTCTCTATCCTTTCAGCATCGGCATCAGACGGTGAGGTATGCCTCGACACCCAGGTTAACATGTTACATCGGTTTACTGGGTCCCATATAGCCAGTATGCATCCGGTACACAACTCGAACTTGTCCAACTGGCCGCACACGAGAACGGGCCTTAATCGACTCAGACATAGACTAGGTTCACAGGACCACGTCCTTGATCCTTCCATCCATTGCCCGGTCTCCATTCCCAACTAGGAGGATCAATTCCCAACTCTTCCGATTGATCCCCCTTAAATCCCGGTTCACCAGTAGGAAACTGCCCACTCGAGTTTTGCTTCTTTTGGTCCACTTTTGTCAATTTAAGATCAGCAGTTATAATAAATGATAACCTAATCTACATTATACTCCAGCGTTTTCTGGTTCATGCATTTGGAGTTTTATACCATCTAGATGTAATGCAGTAAATAAAATGCTAGACATATGAAGTGAATACAAATAAAAACTTATAAAGTTGATGCAAACCGGGGCTTGCCTTTGTTTTGCAGGGGCTAATATATATAACTCAGTTAGTGAAGATCACTTGTCTTGATCTCTTGCCTCCCTCCTTTGATCTCTACTCCGATGACTTCAAGTTCTTCACGTAGATGCTACACGTAATGAATATGCATATATGTTTAATTGTAAAACTTTGCTACAAGTTCTAATAACAAGTTTCAAAACTGGAACTCTGTTCAAGAATTTAAAGTGACACTGGTGCTAGTGGTTTGGGTTTGGATCTAAGCACATGATTTGTGCTAAGTGCCTTCCCCCTCTTCCATATTGATCACCTTAAAAGGTTGAACAGAACAGGTGTCATCCAGAGCTCCAATGGAGTTGAGAATTTTTCATGTGAGTTCCTTGTCACAAGAAAACACTCTGGACCAATATTTGGAATTATCCACTGAATAGATCACTCAGAATAATTCCCTAAGCTTTTAGGCAAAAAGGAATTTATTCTGAATAAACTTGCATGTTCATGCCAAACTTTGTAAACTAAAATTTCGATTATAGTTCATAGGACTTGCATGAATTTTCCTAAAATTTTTGGAGCTAAGAATTTCCCAGAACTGATTTTTCTAAATTTTTGGAAATTCTCTGAAATTGTTTCTGTACTCATTTGAACACAGCAAATTCAAATCTAAATTCCCCTAACCAAATCAAATCCAACTGAGTTGAAACTTTTACAGAAGTTCACTAACATCCCAAATAGTATTCTGGCAAAATTTGAGGATTTTTGGATGAGCCAAACTCCCTCACAAATTCTTTTGCTGAAAAGTTTTAAAGAATTTTCCAGAATTAAATAATGAGTTTCATACAAATTGGGTTGTAGATTTGGACAGAGCTATTCAATAGGAATCCAACCCAATTTGAATCACTGAATTTGGGGCTTCCTAGCAAGAGTTATGAGGTTCTAAAGTCTGGGGAAAAATTCTGAAATTGAACTCTGTTTATTTTCCAATTTGCAGAGACATAAGGAATGAACATCACATTTAGCCAAGCAAATGAGGTCTAATGCTTCTAAAAATTTTACTGGAGTTCAGTAATTTTTGGAGGAATCTCCTGCCCAAATTTGGGAATTTTCCAATACACAGAGCTCCTGGAAAAATTCCTACAAGATTTTCCTTATATGAATTAATGAGCGAACACCAGGGATTTTCATAAATATTGGGCTGTACCCCTGGATAGTACTCTCTTAGAGGAATCCAACAAAATTTATCTCACTATTTTTGGAGCTTACTACACCAAGTTATGCATTTTACAAGTTTGAACAACTCTCTGTTTGATTTCAAACAGAACAGTCACACGTGGGGCCCACGGGTCAGGTGCTTCTTCAGCCTCCCGCCAGAGCCCGCGGGTGCACACCGGCAGAAAGTGTGGCATGGCTATTTCTCTCTCATTTCTCCACCAAATGTGCTCCGGTTTCGTCCTACATGCTCCTGGGAACATGGCGCAGCTGTCGGGCAAGGTTTCCACGCATGAAAACGGCTGTAGGTAGGTCGGCACCGGCGGGGCAGCTCGGGAGCTCGGCATGGACGCGTTCCAGCGTGTCCAAGGCATCTCCCGGCGAGCTACGATGCCCCAGCATCCCTATGGTTCTAGGAACATGGAACGGAGATCAAATCGTGCAGAAAATTTCTGCAACCTAGTCGTCACCGTGGACCGTGGCAGTTTTGGCCGCCGCCAGCGATTTCTCGTCGCCCGGGGCAAGGAGGGTCGGTTTGCTTCGTGCTTCGGCGTAGGAGGGCGCTAGGAATCCTAGTAGCTGTGGTTTGAATTGTAGCCCGAATGATCAAGCAATTGGAACTAATTTCAGAAACTTGTTGAAGTCGGTCCTTCAGGTGCGCCGGCGCCAAAAACCAAATTCCGGCTAGCCGGCGTTGGGGAAGGGCAAGAGGACCACGGGAGGAGTAGCTAGACGTGGTGGCGCACCTCTGTGAGCTTTTGAACATGCCGGAGGGGCTTTGGGCAGGCTGGACGACGAGAAGCAGTGCACGCCGGCTGTTTCTGTCTTGCTGATGAAGAAACGGTCAGCACCGCTTGGAGGTAGCCGGGGGTGAGCTGGGGAACCGTCCAGGACGTAGAGGAGACTCCGGCACAGCTGTTGGTTGGCTCCACCGGCCTCTGCAGGCAGGTGCTGGTGGTTCTCCGGAGGCAGCCAAGGTAGTGGCGCTGTTCTGCTCAGTTTCTGCGTGAAAGCGAGGGCAAGGCACCGAGGCTTCGGATAAGGAGGCAAGATGACCACGTTGAGGATGCAGGAGACCCACGAGCAGCTCTCCAGCACTGCTCAAGCAGCTGGGAGGTGGCGGCAGCTCCTTCCCCTCGGTGGCGCACGTCCTGCTGCCCGGGTTCAAGTCTGAACAGAAGAAACGGTTGACTTCAGTTGCAAGTTCCTCCCAATGACAAGTGGGTCCCACAGCTCCTTTCCCTCAAAAGATCTCCAATTTTTTTGCACAGTGCAAAGTTCAATCATGTGGAGCTCAGATTCAAAAGCCATTTGACAAGTTTTGCCTCAATTTCGAATTTGAATTCAAATTTCAAGGAAATTTACAAGTCCCTTTGATATACATATCAAAGCACCTCCAAATGTGCTCAAAATTTGCCTTCCTCATAATTTGGACCTGGAGAGTTTGAATATGCCCTCTGATCTTTGATTTGGCCATTGCAAGTACAAATTTTTAAACAACAGTTTGAATTTCCTTTTTTTGGAAATGGCCTTCTTTTCCTTGAAGTAAACCATTTAATTCAAACTGAATATTTAAGTCCTCTTTTGTGATGTCCCATTTGAATTTGGGTGAAACACTTTGGTTTGCTCCTAGCCCATGCTTGATCAACCTTGGTCCCAAGCTGAACCTCACAAGTTCAGTTTGACCATGCCCCTCAAATTTGAATTTGAAGTGATCTCAAACAATGCTTTGAACAAATGGTATATGAGCTTAACATCCCTCCCATTTTGGAACTTAAGCTCTTCAATACCTGAGGGGTGAAATGATCATCTCATATATATGCTTTTGGACCATCTGAACATGAATGCTTTGCAAGGGTTCAAAAATGGGATTTAAACTTCCCTCCCCTCTACTCATAGAGAATGTGCATATGAGTTAGGTGTTTGGGAGTGAAATTCTTCCCCTTAGGTTAACATGTGTTCAGTAGGAGATAAAGAACATTTTTGCTCTCACCACATGTCCATGTTCGAGTTTATCATTTTATGTGACATAACTCAAGTCCTTCCCTTGCCATAACCTGTTCGAATCCTTCATGAATTCAACATGATCATAGTCCATTCCCTTTTTGGCTCACCCTCAAATCAGAAAGTTGCCACCATAATCTCCTCAATTTCAAATGTATGAGGCTCCATGTGTGTTCAAAAGTTTGGCAGCAATTTGAGCTGAGCCTTTGAGACTAAAGACCTTATTTTTGTTCTTTCTCATGTACATGTATGATTACACATGAGTTTAACTCCACCTTGGTCCAACACCTTCAAAGGCATGCTTGAACCCATGTGGTTGCACCTCATGTATACCATCCCATGTAAGAAAATTTTTGTAAGTCCCATTTTTCATGAACAGAAACACAATGATGTTCAATCATCCGTTCCTTTGCATTCACGTTTTTGGGACTTTTACATTCCCCCCCCCCCTTAAAAAGAATCTCGTCCCGAGATTCCAATAGGAGAACGAGACAGGAGAGGTAATTTCAATCTGCATGATGATAGAAGTTCCGGATCTTTTTATCGATAGTCCGAACCGGTTGTTCGGTGTAGGTACGATCCGGCTCCAACTCGTCGATTTCTTTGGTGTGGACAGCAATGGTAGCTTTAAAGTACGTCCGTAGCTGCGACACATGAAATATGTGGTGAATACCAGCAAAGTTTGCCGGTAGTTCCAGCTGGTAAGCTATGGGTCCACACTTTTCCGTGACAGCAAATGGATCTAAGGCTCGGGAAGCAAAATTCCCCATTTACATCGGACCGGTGAATCCCTTTCATCGGAGACACCCAAAGACAACGTGTTCTCCGCCGTCTAAATGCAACGGTCTATGCCTTTGACCATCGTGACTTTTTTGTCGGGATTGTATAGCCTTCAAGTTCGCTTCTATTGTCTGAACTCGGTCATCGGCTTTGTTGAAAAATCAACCCCGAACAATACTATTTCACCATACTCACACCACTTCCGCGGTGTGCGACATTTCTGGCTGTAGAGCTTCATCTTACAGGGTATACTGTACCGTCCTTAAACCATTGAGTACCCTCATTGTCCTTCCTGAACCACTTCATCTCTCCGTTGTCTATTCCCATCTGTAGGTGAGACATACCTTTGTCTCTCCTTCGCACTTCAGCAATCCTTCCCCAGATTGTTGGACTCAGCAAGGTTATAGAGTGCTCCATACGGAATGACACGGAGACTTGGTTCCTCTTCTTCCAACTCAGCAATCGCCAAGTTGTGAACGTGGTTTCTTCCGACTAACACGTCGGCAACCACTGTCACTTTTCCCGGATGGCAATGGATCTTGATGTCATAATGTCTAGTGAGCTCCAACCATCTTCGAGAATACCCTTGCACCAACTAGTTGATCAGTTAAACCATTGATGCGGGGCAGGATACTTGTTCTTTATAATGACGGCATTGAGTGAACGATAAGTAACACTTAATCTTAGTGTCTTGTCGTTCATCTTAACGAACAGCGCAGAGCAACCCCACGGTGAGGAGCTAGGTCATATAAAACCTTTGCATATAAGTTCACTTGGTTGCTCCTTCAACCGTTCTCTTTGCTGTGCAGAACAGACTCTTCTGTCCTAACCCAGATTTTAATCCGTTTAGAAGCATTTTCATAACCCAAGTTGAATACCAAAGTTAAAGTTAACCTCAATATCTTTCCAACGAGTATTCGAATGCCTCCATATCGCTTCTGAATCAAAAGTTATGATTGCTCAAAGTTGACAGAGTTTCTGGATAAAATTTGCCAGCATCTCCTTTGTATGTGGCTGACTTATCACAGTTGTATACACAGATACACCATAACTCTGAACCAACTTTGAACTACAACAATGTTGCATAACTTATAACCTTTCCAACGGTGTATCACAGGCTCCTTAGGGATTTTTGTACAGGAAGTTATGGCTTAAAAACAGAAAGGTCCAGAGAGGTTTTGCTGCTGTCCTGGTTCTGAACAGTTTGCCTTCAACTGGACTTTTGACTAACTTAACGTGTGACTTTGCTCTGGAGGTCTACAACAAAGTTATAGGGCACTTGAAATGCTTTCCAGAACTGTATCATACACCTTAATTGGCTCAAGCTACTCAGAGTTATGCTTGTTAAAGTCCAGCAAGAATTCCTGCCAGAAACAGAGCACTCTGTTTTTGAAATCTTTGAAACCTAAACCTTCTCTCATTTGAATCTTAGCTCAAAATAAGTGCCTGTGGGGAACCCCTTCCGGGATCCACACTCCAGGATACACATTGGGTGCTGCCGAGCGATGCGGCACCCAACAGCATACACGAAAAGAACCATAAACGCACAAAGTCTTTTATTTATCAACATAGTGTCTTTTACAAAATAATGTACCACGAGGGTACATGCAGCGGAATATACATACACACTTACTCTCGGTCGTAACTAAGCAAAAGAGAAGACGTCCAGCCCGCGGACGCTTATTACTAGCTTCCACAAAGATGAGTGCAGCGGCAGGGTTTCCGGTGAGTCTCTGATGGCTCACCGAACAACCATCTTCGTAGCAAATTTTATAACCTGCAAAACACAAATAATGCAACCGTGAGCATGATGGCTCAGCAAGACTTAACCCACACTCCTAAACATGGAACTCTACGTGCAGAGATTACTAACATAGGAAAGGTATGATGCAATAACGACACGCCTAAATGTTGATCCTTACTTTCATGTCCATAGCAGCAGATTATTATGCCTTAGGCAGCCCTCACATCGGAAGTCCACAATCAAACAAGAAACGCTTTCCTCCGATGTGGTGATGCCCAAAGAGGAAAATAAACTTAATGAGCTCTACAACTACAGCATACATGGTTGGCAATACAATGAATTTAAGAACTTCACATCAGCAATGATTCATCACACTTTATCTGGAATTTATTACTACGTCACAACTCAGTGAACAAGTGGTATTCATATAACCGCGAGGGACGGTGATTGCAATCAGGACACACCCGGAATACACGACACATACACCCGCCTCGAAAGACTCACGCGAGCTCTTTCTTACGTTGTATGCAGCAACTTTTTACCCATCACTCCAATGCCGAACCAGTTCCGCCGACCCATCAGAAGGGCCACTACACGGAACACGTCGAAGTTGCTCCGCTAGCGGGTTTACACCTCTGACACCAACCCCCAAAAGACGGCCGTATAAGTTTCGACACGAGAGTACCTGAGTTACATTGGTTTATCAGGTCCCATATATCCGATATGCATCCAGTACTGTTCAAACTTGCTCAGCAGGGCAGCATACGCATCGGTCCTTAACCGACACAAACAGAGATACAGCCACACAGGCCCAACGTCCTGCTGCTCCTACTCTCTGCTCAGTCTCATTTTCTTTTCCAGAACTTTCATTCTCTAGAATCATACCCTGCTGTACCCACATCCTAAACTCGCGAGTAGCTTCCAACTACCTGACTTGTACCGGATCCTATACAACTTTAGCCTAGCAGAAACTACACGAAGGTAGCCTATTCTACCCTGTACTCCAAGGGGTTTGTGGGTCATGCATTTGAAGTATCAATCACCTTGACCTAATGCACAGTACATGCCAGACCAATAGAAGTGATACAAAGTAAAATATAACTAAAAGCTGTTAAATGCAAACCGGGGCTTGCCTTATGTTGCTGCAGGTTTATTTCTACTTTTAAGTCAGTAGCTTGGCGATGAGCTAAGCCTCAACTTGCTGCTCTGAGTCAAGTTGCTCGTCGACCTCCTTCGTCGTGTTTCCTACCGATATGAATATGCACAGTTTTAATAGGAGTAACTGAATTATAAAACAAATGTGTTTTAGAAACTAAGAATGGTTTAGACCAACTCTAAAGTGAGTGAAGAGCTCTGTTATGGACAAAAACAGAGGATATATTTATGTGGGCAGAGGATGTTTGTTGAAGAAAATGCAAAGATCTATTTATAATGGACATAAGAAAGGTATTAGAAGGAACCAACATAAAACTGGAGAAGATGATCTCAATTTGCTCTGAAATTTTTACAGTGGACCATAGATCATACAGAGGTATGGCTTGCAATATTGCAGACAAAGTTGATGGAAGATGTGGCCTAGGTAAGTTTCTTACTATTTGGCTTCTCTGAAATCCTATGGCAATTATAGTGTCTTGTCATGCTACAAATTTGGTTTTTCAGAAACTTGAGAGTCTCATGAGTCCATAGGACTTGGTTTCACCATATTTGAAGCTTCCTACACAGAGATGAATTTTTCAAACTTGGTTAAAAGTCTAAAAATGTCTCTGTTCATTTTCCCATTTTTCAGAGACCTAGAGGATTCAAACAACATTTGGCCTAGCAAATAGAGTCCAATGCCTCTGAAAACTTTACTGGAGTTCAAGGATTATTGGAGGAATGTCCTGCCCAAATTTGAGAATCTTCCAATTAACAGAACTCCTGTAAAAATTCATACAATGTTTTCCTTAAATGAATTAATGAGCCAAATCCATAGATTTTCTTAAATATTGGGCTGCACGCCTGGATAGTACTCTTTGAGGGGAATCCAAAAAAATTGTTTTACAATTTTTGGATACTCCTACACAAAGTTATGGCTCCCCAAAGTTTGAACTGAAATGGGAAAATCTGGAAAATGTTTAAATGCTGACAGTGGGTCCCACTCGTCATCCCTAACCTTCAGCCACGCGCCAAACAGAGCAGGGGCGGCTCCCTCCGGCGAGGTCGCCGGAAAGGCACTTCCCAGCCCCCTCTAGATCCCCTGCTGGCCGCCCCCCCCCCCATTTTCCCCCATGCTGAACTCATTGGTGACGTCGCCGGGCGGCTGAAACTCGCCGGAAAATGGGGTGCACCAGCAACAGCAAACCCTAGGGCTCCGGCGAGGTTGTGCACGGTGATTTCTCCACAAAATGGTCGGTTCTTGAGCTCTAAAGCACCATGGAATCATGGAGAAGACCGACATGAGGACTAAACAGGCCGCGGAGAGCTCCAAACCTATCGGCACCGTGCACCCGACATGGTTCAGTGGTATACCCTCAAAAAGAACTCGAATTCCTCGCTCCACACTCAATTTCTTGGTCTAAAATCTATGGAGGGGGTGTGCTAGGCAGTTAAGAACTTGTGTGCGGAGTTTCAAACGCAACCAACACGAATTGAGGATGAATTTTGCAATTCCTTACCTCAAGGTCAGTTTCGGCCGCCCGGCAGAAAAACTTGAAATTCTCCCTCTGTGATCAATGGCTTGGGCTGAGTTTTGGAGGTGAGCAACTAGGCTTGCAGGTGCACCTATGGGGTGGCTTGCTTGGGCGTGATCACTTCTGGTTTGGGCTGGCCACGGCGACCAGTTCAGTTTTTTCGGCGTTCACCCGAGAGTTGCAGACCTTTTCTGTTTTCCGGTGCCATCGAGCTCGGGGCCGTGGGGGAAAGTTGCTGGCCGGATAGAGCACCCTTGGGCGCAGCTCTTTGCTGTTGGGGGCTCGAGCAATCGGGCTCCGGTGCTTGCTGTGCGATGGGGAGAAGAAGAACGGCAGGGTTCTGCTCAGGAGGAAAAACAGAGAGCTGGTGCTCGGCTGAGAGAAGCAAAACGGTGTTGCTGCACTCCCTGTGATGATCAGAACAAGTAAAGGACGATCCAGCAGGAGGTGGCGCCCAAAACTTGCCCCCGAAGTCCCCTGCCGTGTGCTGTCGAAAGCTGGAGCGAGGGAGGAAAGATAGAGTCGTTTGAAGCCATTCAGTAACTAATACTTTCAAACTTCCATTTTTTAGTTGAAAGTTAGCTCATGAATTGATTCTTCATAGGGAAGAGGCTATTAAGTTTAGTACGGTGTCGATGCACCGTAAGAACATGTCGGTACTACGTTACCGCACCAAATGAAAATCCTAAACCAGATTATACGGGCATATCCGTTTTATCAGTGGCACTAAACAGTCTCTCACACACGTGGACTACACGGGATACGTACGTGGTTAGGACCTGCAGAAGAACACGCAATAGTGGTGCACTCAAAAGTTGTTTTATTTCAGGCAGTTCCATATTAGAAAGTAAATACAAACGCCCGTATCATTGCCATACGGCCGTCCTTGAGTTAAGTCACGTCTCAAGGTATGTGATCGTGTTTCAACACCACACGACAGGGAACCCGAGTATATCATGAACGGGTCGTCACGGTTGGGAATGTTATCAACCCAACGTATACCACCTAGTGCCCTGCAGGGCATGCCGATGGCAAGCGCTGCTATGTCCTCCTGGGCTGTTTCCAGACGAACACACTTTCGCGTTACTGACCACGCGATGGGGTCTCCACTTACTTGCCTAATGCACGCTAGGGATCAGCGTTTCTGTAAGGGCCTCAGTTTTTGACACATATTTGAAGTGTTCATCACCACACCACACACCTCATTTGAAGAAAGTTGATGAACACAAATGAAGAGCAAGTAACCACCATCAACATGCTCATTAGAGAACAAACTCACATATTGCAAAAGTGGCATTTTGCACATGTGATATAGGTGGGCTGGACATATGAAAGCTCCTACAAATTGCTAAGGATGTCCATGCCAAGTTTCACCCAAATTCAAAACCTTTTTGAGGTCATTTTGGGTATAGCTAGAAAGAGGGCAGTTTAAAACCATATTCAAATTCAAACTGTTTTTATCCCATGAATTTAAAAGTGGGAGGCATATTCTTATTCAGCACATTTTTGTGAGCTCACACACCAATTTTCACTACATTTGGAGTTGATCTTGACATGAGCTAAGTGGGACAAATTCAAACTTTATTTGAATTCAAAACTGAACTTGTGCTGAAATTCATTCAAACCAAACCCAATTTGAATTCTACTCAATTCAAATGGCTCATGGGTGAATAATTTGAATACCCAGGGGTATTTTGGGGCTCACTGTTTACAACAGTGATTAGGAGTAAATTTCAGAGGTTAAAACCCCGGGTGGGACCCAGATGTCATAGAGAGAAGGAGGGAAAAACTTGCACACAAAGTCACAGCCTCGGTGGGAAATTCCACCGAGCAGCTGTCGGCTGTGCCACCGAGCAGCCACCGGCGCCACCAGCTGCTTCCCCTCTACGCGCGCTGGTGCCCAGGGCGGCTTGCTCGCGCCTCCACGCGACCGGCACCGCCTCAGCCCGAGCAGGAGTCGGCTGGCTTTATCCCCTCACGTGCAAACCCGAGCAGCGGCATTGTTTCTCTCTGCAGCTCACTGCTCGATCGGGAAACCAGCAAAACAATCTTCTCCTTCGTTCCTGAGCTGCTAGACAGCAACCTGAGAGCGCCCTCTACCTCCCCAACGCCAGGAACCCCAAGCTCTGACCTCCTTTGCTCGAAAACGATCGCCACCGCGGCGACCTAGCCTCAGCCGAGAGTCAGGCGCCCGTGGATAGCGTTCCACAGGCATTTTGACGGTCCAGCAAGAGAGGCAACAGGAGCGCGCAACCACCGTGCTGCTCTCCTCCAAGTTTGGAAGGAAACCGTGAAGAATCCACGGTGAATTGTCAGTTTTTGCTCCGGCGACCTTAAACTGAGCTTCCGGTATGGATCCTTCAAATTCTCGCTCTAAGATCCTTCTCTAGCTATAAAATCTGGCACATAGACGCTGGACTAGCCGGTGATCAAGTTCTTTTCTGCATCCGTGGCGTGAAACTGTCTAGAAGTGACGAATTTCGAGCTCAATCAAGAGTGGTCATGGCGGGCACGATCGGTCACACGGTGCCGACCGACTTGCCGCCATCTTTGAACCCTTTTGACACCTTGTCGAGCTTCTTAGAGATACACTGATGCTGTAGTACTGTTTGTTCATGGTGTTGGCGGGTTAGAACCCACGGTCGACGGCGCCGAACCTCAACCGAGGCCGCGGCACGTCGCCGGGCTATTTCCGGTCACCGCCAGCCCGAACTGACACCACCGACGTGTTCCTCGACGTCGACAAGCCCCTGGCAGCGAGTTTCAGACCATGGGAGGTCCGGCAGCGGCGAACTGGCGAGCTCTGGGTCTGCTCCGGCGAGGGGCGGCGGCGTGAGCGCGCGGGCGCGTCGAGAGGTAGACGAAGCCGGCTGGCCCACGTGTCAGCGGCTGAAAAATATAAATCGGGATCGGGTGTGGCCGGGATTGGCTGTGCTGGCATGCAGGAACCCCGCAGACCACGGTGTGCCGTCGCCTCGGCGTGCGACGCGTGTCCCCGGTGCCCACCCGCAAGTTTAACCTTTTCCCCCGATTTTCAGATTTCCTTCAAACTTCAAATCCTCATAACTTTGGCTAGAAAGCTCCAAATCGAGTGAACCAAATTTTGTTGGATTCAGCTCTCTGAGAACTTTCCAGCAAATCAAGTTTCACTTCATGAAAATCCTTAATTCTCCATAATTAATTCCTTAAATTTAAACTGTTTGGAATTTTAAATGGAGAATCCTTTGGAGGAAAATCCTGAAATTTTGCTGGGATGTTCACCAAAATATCCCTGAACTACCATAAAAATTTCAGATCCATTTGAGTTCGTTTGATCCACCCAATGGTGTGATTTGTGAAACTGTTCAAGAGAAAATAGAAAATGTTCAGAAACTTTTTCAGAATTTTCTCTGAAATTGTTTAGCTCATATCCTTAGCTAGGAACCTTCAAATTAAGTGAGACCAACTCCATTAGAACCCTCTGAAAATCTAGTTTTCAGAAAGTCATAGTTTGTTTCATGAAAATCCTTAGAACACCCTAAAAGCTTTCAATTATGGTCTAGGACATAATTAATTGTGGAGGACTCAAATGAGCTTTGCTGCAACTAAAACTTGACCAAATCTGTGTTTAGGTTGTAACCAAGCCCCAGTAAAAGTTTCACAGTCATTGGGTCTGTCTAGTGAGAGTTATAGACTTCACAACTTCAAACTTAATACAAATGCATTTAAATTGATACATGTACCTCTTCTATCATGTAGTCGCTAAGGTCGAGGAGGAACCCGAAGTCCTAGACTTTGTTACTCCGGAGGAACAGCTAGCCTACGACCAAGAGCAGCAAGGCAAGCTCCGGTTTGCATTAACCTTTTTACAAATTTTATTGTTTTGAGCACATACTTGATTACTTTATTCTTTGCATTAGAGTCTTGTTTGGAAACCCAACTGCATAGCCAAGAAAACCATGGGTTGGGTTTAGGATTTCAAACCCCGTTAGCTACTGCAATGCTAAGATAGCGTAGGATTTGGTACAAGTCGAGTAGTTGGAACTACTCGCGAGCATAGGCTAGAGGCACTCGACTCGGGTAGAGATAGCACATGATACACATGGCAAGAAAAATGAGACCGAGCGGAGAGTAAGGGCAGCAGGACTTTGGGGCCTGTGTGCTATAGCTCCGCTTGTGTCGATTGAGGACCGAGCCATGTGCGGGCCTGTTGAACAAGCTAGAACAGTACCGAAGACCTACCGGCTATATGGGAACCGGGAAACCGATGTAACTCGGGTAGCTGGGTATTGAGGCACTACCCGTCGTTCAGAGGGTAGGTTGAGAGCTTGAGGTGTAAATCGGCTGGCGGCACTGAGATGCACGTGCAGAGACCTCTTGCTTGGGATGATGGGACCGGTTCAATATTTGGCTGATGGGCGAAAGGTGGTTGCGTACGGCGTCCGTGATGGTTGTTGTAGGCAACATCGAGTACGGGCGTACGTGACGGGTTATTCGGGTAACCGTGCAGGTGTAAATCGATTATAATCGCCGTCCCTCGCGGTCAGTGAGTACCATTTGTTCACTGTACCGTGACGTAGAAAGAACAGGCCAGTTACATGTTAAAATGTTGCTGATTGAAAGATGGACTTGTTTGTTAATGTTTTGCCATAGTTTAGAGCTAACTAAAGTTCTTTTCAACTTTGGGCAAAGTACATGAGAGAAATGTGTTTCTTGTTTGATTGCGGCTCTCTCATGTGCCTTACCGTAAGGTTCTCCACAACCTGCTGCTAATACTTGAAAGTAAGGTTCCACTAATTAGGCGAGTCCTTTGCAAATGATTTTACCTCATGTGCCCATCACCCCTCATGTAGAAGTTCCATGTTTAGGTGAGACGGGTCAGACTTGGCGAGCCTTCGTGCTCACTGCTTGTGGTTGAAGCTTTTGCAGGGTTCTATGAGGAAGGGACTCCCGAAGAGGAGACGGAACCCCAGGAGGGGAACCCCGTCGAATGGGAGTCGTGCACGCCGCAGAGTTAGTGTGTGTGTGTGCTAGCAAGGACACGTTTAAGGGCTGAACGTGAACTTGATGCGTAGTTTACGCCCGTGAGTGTAGACTGGACATATTTTGCTGTAAACATGTTCATAAACTACTTTATGTAATATAAACTTTGCTTCCGCTTTGTACCTTTGATGTGTGTTATCCGGTGCTATGCAATGCAGTACCCCTCAGCGTGATCCTGGCTCAACAAGACCATGGGGTCGTGTCAGTTTCATATGAACTCAGGAACATGAAGAGTCCAAGAGTCTCATATTGACATCTCACACCAAGCTGTGAGATCTATCCCTGAACCACTTTCCTCGTCGAGGGAGCTAACCGAAATTGAACCGCTTTCGGTGGCGTTCCTTACCATGCTTACCTGAGTGTAGGTGCGTCGTTACATAAATAAAATTCTGAAATATAACAATTATGTTAGTGCTGCGTGACACGACCCCGCGGTCTTGTCGAGCCAGGATCACGCTGAGGGGTGCTGCGTCGCACAGCACCGTATAACACACGTCAAAGGTACAAAGCGGAAGCGAAATTTTATTACATAAACAAGTTTATGAACATGTTTACATCAAAATAAGTTCAGTCTACACTCACGGGCGTAGACTACGCATCAAGTTCACGTTCAGCCCTTGAACGTGTCCTTGCTAGCACACACGCACACTAACTCTGCGGCGTGCACGACTCCCACTCGACGGGGTTCCCCTCCTGGGGTTCCGTCTCCTCTTCGGGAGTCCCTTCCTCATAGAACACTGCAAAAGCTTCAAACTCAAGCAGTGAGCACGAAGGCTCAGCATATCTGACCCGTCTCACCTAAACATGGAACTTCTACATGAGGGGTGATGGGTACATGAGGTAAAAATCATTTGCAAAGGACTCGCCTAATTAGTGGAACCTTACTTTCAAGTTTTAGCAGCAGGTTGTGAAGAACCTTACGCTAAGGCACATGAGAGAGCCGCAATCAAACAAGAAACGCATTTCTCTCATGTACTTTGCCCAAAGTTGAAAAGAACTTTAGTTGGCTCTAGACTACAGCAAATCATTAGCAATCAAGTCCATCTTTCAATCAGCAACATTTTAATATGTAACTAGCCTGTTCTTTCTACGTCATGGTACAGTGAACAAGTGGTACTCACTGACCGCGAGGGACGGCGATTATAATCGATTTACACCTGCAGGGTTACCCGAATAACCCGTCACATACGCCCGTACTCGATGTTGCCTACAACAACCATCACGGACGCCGTACGCAACCACCTTTCACCCGTCAGCCAAACATTGAATCGGTCCCATCGTCCCGAGCAAGAGGTCTCTGCATGTGCATCTCCGTGCCGCCAGCCGATTTACACCTCAAGCTCTCAACCTACCCTCTGAACGACGGGCAATGCCTCAATACCCAGCTAACCAAGTTACATCGGTTTCCCGGTTCCCATATAGCCGGTAGGTCTTCGGTACTGTTCTAGCTTGTTCAACAGGCCCGCACACGGCTCGGTCCTCAATTGACACAAGCGGAGCTATAGCACACAGGCCCCAAAGTCCTGCTGCCCTTACTCTCCGCTCGGTCCCATTTTTCTTGCCATGTGTATCATGTGCTATCTCTACCCGAGTCGAGTGCCTCTAGCCTATGCTCGCGAGTAGTTCCAACTACTCGACTTGTACCGAATCCTACACTATCTTAGCTTTGCAGTAGCTAACGGGTTTTTGCAATCCTAAACCCAACCCATGGTTTTCTTGGCTATGCACTTGGGTTTCCAAACAAGACTCTAATGCAAGGAACAATAGTATTCAAGTATGTGCTCAAAACAAGAAAAATTTGTAAAAAGGTTAATGCAAACCGGAGCTTGCCTTGATGCTCTTGGTCATAGGCTAGCTGCTCCTCCGGAGTAACGAAGTCTAGGACTTCGGGTTCCTCCTCGACCTTAGCGACTACATTATAGAAGCAGTACATGTATTAATTTAAATGCATTTGTATTAACTTTTAAACTTGTGAAGTCTATAACTCTTACTAGACAAGCACAATGACAGTTAAACTTTTACTGTGGCTTGGTTACAACCTAAACAGAGACTTGGTCAAGCTTTAGTTGCAGCAAAGCTCATTTGAGCCCTCCACAATTAATTATGTCCTTGACCTTAATTGAAGGCTCTTAGGGTGTTCTAAGGATTTTCATGAAACAAACTATGACTTTCTGTAAACTAGATTTTCAGAGGGTTCTAATGGAGTTGGTCTCACTTAATTTGAAGATTCCTAGCTAAAGATATGAGCTAAACACTTTCAGAGAAAATTCTGAAAATGTTTTTGAACATTTTCTATTTTCTCTGGAACAGTTTCACTAATCACACCATTAGGTGGATCAAATGAGCTCAAATGGATCTGAAATTTTTATGGTAGTTCAGGGATATTTTGTTGAACACTCCAGCAAAATTTCAGAATTTTCCTCCAAATGATTCTCCAGTTAAAATTCCAAACAGTTTAAACTTTGAGGAATTAATTATGGAGAAATAAGGATTGTCATGACGTGAAACTTGATTTGCTAGAAAGTGCTCAGAGAGCTGAATCCAACAAAATTTGGTTCACTCGATTTGGAGCTTTCTAGCTAAAGTTATGAGGATTTGAAGTTTGAAGGAAATCTGAAAATCGGGGGAAAAGTTTAAACTCGCGAGTGGGCCCTGGGGACACGCGTCGCCCACTGAGGCGTCGGCACTCCGTGTCCTGCGGGGTTCCTGCGTGCCAGCACAACAGATCCCGGCCACACCCGATCCCGGTTTGAATTTTTGAGCCGCTGACGCATGGGCCTGCCGGCTTCGTCTTCCTCCCGACGCCCGCGCTCTGCCGCCGGGGTATCTCGGCGGAGAGCTCACCGGAGGCTTCTGTAAAGCTCCAAACTTCACGATCTTGGCCGCCTCTGCCTATTTCCACTCGGGGAACAGGATTCTTGGGTCAGCTCGCCATGAAAATGACCGCCACCTGGTCGGCGACGAGCAGCAGCCTCGGGAGAACTTCGGCTGTGTTGCCCGTCCTCCCTAGCACCTTACCCAATCAAGCTAAAGGTCGTCGAGCAACAGTGGACCATAGTAAAGGTCTATGTGAGCTCCACGGAGCTCGGAAGGGCTGTGTTGGGCTGTCACCGTGCGACCTACGCCGGAAATCGGGATTTCTACTAAAGCTCGAAGAACAGCGGTCTCCCTCCACGGTTCTTCGTGGTTCCTGCTCCTATGGACCCGCACGGGCTACTAGAAGTGATCCTCTCCATGAGAGGATGAGTGATGCAGTGTGTCTTACGAATTTCCCGGATCGGGACAGACCTCTCTTTTGCACACCGTCGCGAAAACATGAAATTCCGGCTTAAGCAGCGTTTGTCACGCCGCCGGAGCTTGCAGAAATGAAAGAGGGGTTGAAGGCGAACCTCTTTGCTGTTCACAGCTCCTGAAACGGTGGGCTGTGGTGGCCGGAAGGACGGTTCCCGCAGCGGCGGCTTGAGCTGCACCGGCAGAGAAAGGATCGCCGCGGTGGAGCTCAGGGAAGACCGTGCAGGGTCCGGAACCGATGCGAAGGTGTTGAAGACGGCTTGGCGCACCCGGTGCTGGTCTCAGCTTGCTGGGAGGGTCACTGGATCGGCCGGGCGAAGAGGAATCGAAGGTTCACTCGGGCGGCGAGGTGCTTCGGCTTTTTGGGTGGAAGTGCGACGAGGCAGCGGTGAAGACCCCCTGCGACTGCTCGGGCGCGCAGATAAGGGCCCTGCGAGGCGGTTCACCGGCCGAGGGTGGCAAGCAGCTTCTGTCCTCGCCGTTTCTTCGCCGTGGCGGTCGCTGCAGCGCGCGTGAGTACCCGAGCTGCGCTCTCAGTCGGTTTCTTTTGCCTCAGTAGCTGACATGTGGGTCCCACCCGGGGTTTTAACCTCTGAAATTCACTCTTAATCACTGTTGTAAACAGTGAGCCCCAAAATACCATGGTGATTCAAATTATTCACCCATGAGCCATTTGAATTGATTAGAATTCAAATTGGGTTTGGTTTGAATGAATTTTGTGGTGAACCAGAATCCGCTCATCCAGGATCGCAGAGGGTGGTGCCGCGCGATGCGACACCCGACAGCACACGTCAGAAGAACACATTATATTGCATGGGAAAAACAGCTGAAACTGTACAAACAGGTACAAACTTCAGTTACAACTATTGGTTATATTACACAGCGGAAGTCTACACTATACAACTCACGCCCGCCTATCTAGCAAAAGTGGTTGTCCCGCCCTGGGGCAACCCACACTAGCTGCACTCCTCAGCTCAGCGCGGCGTGTACGGCTCCCACTCAGCCGTGGTCCCCGACGGAGGGTAACCCTCGCCGGTGGACTCGTACCCCGAGTCCGTGGGTGGCTCCTCACCTGAAAAACACTTAAGCAGCAACCGTGAGCACAAAGGCTCAGCAAGGCTTAACCGACTCACCTAAGCATGAAACTCTACATGAGGGGTACAATGGACATAGGATAGTAACATTTCAGCAAAAGGACACGCCTACAAGTTCATCCTTAGTTCATCTTTTAGCAACAAGTTAACAGTTCATGAAATCTGAAATTTAGTAAGCAGTATTTGGTGGCACACATGTAGCAATACAATTATATCAATCAGCATCATTGAATCAACATATTTCATCCATTAGTCTACATTACGACGCAGTGACCAAGCGGTACTCGTCACCGCGAGGGACGGCGAATCGACTCGATATACACCTGGAGGGAAACCCAAAGAGCACGTCACGTACGCCCCCCGTGGAGCTGCACAGCACGCTCACTCGATGTCGTACGGGACAACCTTTCACCCAACAGCCCAAACGTCGAACCGGTCGCACCGAAACGAGCAGGAGGTTCCCCACATGGAGCATCTCTCTATGCCCGTTGGCAGATTTCCACCTTGCTGCCCTCAACCTACACCTATAAATCGGTGTGCTATGCCTCGATGCCCGGAGGTTTAGGCTACATCGGTTTATCGGGGCCCATATATCCGATATGCCTTCGGTACGTTCAATACTTGTTCAGCAGGGCCGCACACGGATCGGTCCTCAATCGACACGGGCAGGGCTGCGCACACAAGACTCACTCTTGCTGCGCCCTAGCCCCTGCCTAGTCTCATTTTTATTACTAAAGTGATCTCACATCACTCAACCGAACCCGTATGTCCCAATGCCTATCTCGCGAGTAGATTCCAACTACTCGACTTGTACGGAAATCCTATGACTCATTAAGCATAGCCTGTCTACTCGAGGTCCTTGACACTACCCTCACTCTTTTAGGAACCTTTGGTTATGCAAGTGGGGTTTCATTCATCATATACCTAATGCACATACATACTTCATATGACACATGTAAACAAAGTAAGACTTATAAAAAGGTTAAAGCAAACCGGGGCTTGCCTCGTTGCTGCTGGTCAGGGGTTACTTCCTCTTCCGGAAGGTGGAAATCCAGCACTTCCGGGGTCTCTTCTTCAATGGCTACACGTTGAATACAATACTACATGTAAATTTAAATACAATGTGTGAACTTAAATACATAATTGCTAATAACTCTAGCTAGCCCTCCCCTTTGGTTCTGCAATTTTTATGGTGGATTGGTAGGGGCCTAACCCGAGTTGTGACCAAGTTTTATTTGAAACAAAGTTCAATTGAACCTTGTACAAATAAAAGCCTCTTTGGTCAATAATTGAGCCCCTAAGTAATTCCAGGGTTTTTTTCATGGCTCCCACCATTACTTTCTGGCAACTAGAATTTAGGACGGTTCTAATAGAATCGGTTTCATGTCATTTGAAGAATCCTACAGAAAGTTATGTCCTAATTAAGATTGGAGAAAATCTGAAGAATCCTACAGAAAGTTATGTCCTAATTAAGATTCAGGGATTCTCCAATGAACCTTTCAGCCAAATTTCAGAATTTTTCATAAAGTAGTTCTCCAGATAAAATTCCCAAAAAGTTAAACTTTAGGGATTTAATTCTGGAAAACTATTCACTTTCATGAGCTCAATTTGGTATTGTTGGAAAGTACTCAGAATCCTGAGTTCAGCAAAATTTGGTTCACTGAATTTGGAGCTCTCTAGCCAAAGTTCTGAGGATTTGAAGTTTTGATGAATTCTGAAAATCGGGGGAGAAGTTTAAACTCTCGGGACCCGCGGGGACACGTGTCGAGCGCGGAGGTGTCCGGCACACCGGGGATACCACACGTGTCGAGCGCGGAGGTGTCCGGCACACCGGAGCTCACAGGGTATTCGCGCGTCAGCACAGCCGCTCCCTGGCCACACCCGATCCCGATTTAAATTCTTCAGCCGCTGACACGTGGGCCAGACGGCTTCGTCTTCCTCTCGCCGTTCTCTCGCGCCCGCGCCGCCGACCTCGCCGGAGCAGACTTGGAGCTGTTCGCCGGCTCGCCGCTGCCGGACCTCCCATGGTCTGAAAATCACCGCCAGGGGGTTGTCAACGTCGAGGAACACGTCGGTGGTGACAGGTCGGTCTGGGGGTGACCGGAAATAGCTCGGCGACGTGCCGCGGCCTCGGTTGAGGTTCGACACCGTCGACCGTGGTTTCTAAACCTGCCAACACCTCGAACAAACGGCCCTACAGCATCAGTGTACCTCTAGGAAGCTCGACAAGGTGTCAAAAGGGTTCAGGGATGGCGGCAAGTCGGTCGGCACCGTGTGACCGATCGTGCCCGCCATGACCGCCCTCGATCGAGCTTGAAATTCGTCACTCCTAGACAGTTTCACGCTACGGATGCAGAAAAGAACTTGATCGCCGGCTAGTCCAGCGTCTATGTGCAAGATTTGATGACCTCCGGAAGACCATAGAGCAAGAATTTAAAGAAACCGTACCGGAAGCTCGGTTTACGGTCGCCGGAGCAAAAACTGGAAATTCTCTACGGATTCTTCACGGTTGGCTTCCAAACTTAGAGGAGAGCAGCACGGTGGTCGCGCGCTCCTGTTGCCTCTCTCGCTGGACCGTGAAAACGCCTGTGGAACGCTGCCCACGGGCGCCTGACTCTCGGCTGAGGTTGAGTCGCCGCTGTGGCGATCGCTCTCGGGCAAAGGAGGTCGGAGCTCGAGGTTTCTGGCGTTGGAGAGGTGGAGTGCGAGCTCAGGTGGCTGTCTAGCAGCTCAGGGATGAAGGAGGAGATTGTTTTGCTGGTTTTACCGATTGAGCAGAGAGCGGCGGCGAGAAACAATGCCACTGCTCGGGTTTGCCCGCGAGAAGATAAAGCCGGCCGACTCCTGCTCGGCTGAGGCGGTGCCTGTCGCGTGCGGGCGCGAGCCAGCCGCCCTGGGCGCCAGCTCGCGGAGAAGTAAGCAGCTGGTGGCGCCGGTAGCTGCTCGGTGGCATAGCCGACAGCTGCTCGGCGGAATTTCCCACCGAGACTCTGACTTTGGGTGCAAGTTTCTCCTTCTCCCCTCTATGACACGTGGGTCCCACCCGGGGTTTTAACCTCTGGAATTTACTCCTAATCACTGTTGTAAACAGTGAGCCCCATAATACCCCTGGTGATTCAAATTATTCACCCCTGAGCCATTTGAATTGAATAGAATTCAAATTGGGTACGGCTTGGGCGAATTTTAGCACAAGTTTAGTTTTGAATTCAAATAAAGTTTGAATTCGTCCCACTTAGCTCATGTCAAGATCAACTCCAAATGGAGTGAAAATTGGTGTGTGAGCTCACAAAAATGTGCTGAATAAGAATATGAAGCTAACTTTTGAATTTGGGTGATGAAAGTTGCTGCAATTTGAATTTACATTCAAATTGGCCTCTTTTTTCAAATAACCCAAAAAGTGCCTCAAAAAGTGTTGGATTTCTATGAAACTTGGACTGAACCTTCCCAAAACTTTTTAAGTTCTAGGGGTGAGCTCAACCTCTCATGTTCCTATGTCCAAATCCCACTTTGTGAAAAGGAAGACTTTCCCCTCTAATCACTCTTTTGATGGAGGTTACATGCTCTTCACAACATTTCCTAAGGTGTCCACAATAAAAACTGTGGTGTTGTGAGGTGAAGAAAAAGTTTTTGCAAGTCCCTTTTCTTGGGCTTTTACATCCCTCCCCCCTTAAAAGAATCTCGTCCCGAGATTACCAAAAGAAGAGATAGCGATGTAATAGGGACTTACACGTGTTGAGAAGCCATGAACTCCGGGTAATTTGAGCGAAGGAACTCCTCGCTTTCCCACGTCGCTTCATCGGCGGTGTGGTTACTCCAGAGTATTTTGTAGAACCACAACGTTCTGCTACGCGTGGTTCGGGCTTTCTCATCAAGAATGGCCACCGGATACTCCTCATATGTTAAATCCGGTTTCAACTCGCCGATGTCTTCGGTAGGAACAGTAGCTGTATGCTTCAAACATTTTCGCAGTTGCGAAACATGGAAAACATCATGGACACCCGCAAGAGATGCCGGTAGTTCCAATCGATACGCCGCTGGTCCGCACTTCTCGGTGATAGCATAGGGTCCAATGAAACGGGGAGCGAGCTTCCCCTTCACACCGAACCGGTGCACGCCCTTCATTGGAGACACGCGGAGGTACACGTGTTCCCCGACGTCGAAGTGCAACGGTCTACGCCTCTTGTCAGCGTAGCTCTTCTGTCGGGATTGAGCGGCCTTCAAATTGGCTTGAATGGTACGAACGCGCTCTTCGGCGTCGTTCACCACATCAACCCCGAATGTGACCCTTTCACCAGACTCGCACCAATTTAGTGGGGTGCGGCATTTACGACCGTAGAGAGCTTCGTAGGGTGCTATCTTGATACTCGCCTGATAGCCGTTGTTGTACGAGAATTCCACCAATGGTAGGTGATCATCCCAGTTCCTACCATGGTGGATGGCACATGCTCTCAACATGTCTTCCAGAACTTGATTCACCCTCTCTGTCTGGCCATCTGTTTGAGGGTGATAAGCGGAGCTCCTGATCAACTTAGTACCCAATGCAGCGTGTAGCTGCTCCCAAAAGCGAGATACAAATAATGCACCTCGATCTGAGACAATGGTCTTGGGTACCCCGTATAGGCATAGAATCTTCGCTATGTATAGCTCTGCATATTTGCCGGCACTGTAACGTGTATTTACCGGAATGAAGTGAACCGTCTTGGTTAACCGATCAACGATTACCCATATGGAATCATGCTTGTTGGCTGTTAGGTGTAATCCCACAATGAAATCCATGCTCACATCTTCCCATTTCCATGCCGGGATCTTCAGGGGTTGCAACATCCCTGATTTCTTCATGTGATCAGCCTTCCCTCGTCG
The DNA here is from genome assembly GCA_030760725.1 of Neostapfia colusana. Classification (NCBI taxonomy): domain Eukaryota; kingdom Viridiplantae; phylum Streptophyta; class Magnoliopsida; order Poales; family Poaceae; genus Neostapfia; species Neostapfia colusana. The sequence goes on from JASWHV010000001.1 coordinate 93,380,720, forward strand.
GCACGTATCACATTCGGATACGTACTTCGCTACCTCCCGCTTCATCCGTGTCCACCAAAATTTCTTTTTCAAATCTTGGTACATTTTGTTGCTGCCTGGATGAATGGAGTATTTAGACAAGTGGGCTTCGTCGAGGATTTTCTTCCTTAGTTCCATGCCCCGGGGTACGACTATGCGGTCGTTGAACCATAGCGTCCCCTCATCATCTTTCCGGAAACATTTGATCTCCCCATTGTCAATCCGTCTCCGGAGATGTGCCATGCCTTTATCATTTTTCTGAGCTGCAATGATGTCCTCCCTGATAGTAGGGACAAGGGCAAGGTTATACAGCGATCCATAAGGAACCAAGTATAAACTTGGCTCTTCCTCCTCCACCGGTGTAATGGTGAGGTGATGGACATGTGATTTCCGACTCAGCGCGTCGGCAACCACATTCGCCTTGCCGGGGTGGTAATGGATCTCAATCTCATAATCTTTGATCAGTTCTAACCACCTCCTCTGCCTCATGTTCAGCTCCTTCTGGGTGAAAATGTATTTCAAGCTCTTGTGGTCGGTGTAGAGATGCACCAAGTTCCCCAGGAGATAGTGCCTCCACATTTTCAGCACCAACACCACGGCAGCAAGTTCAAGATCGTGAGTCGGGTAGTGCTGCTCATGGTTCCGATGTTGGCGTGAGCCATAAGCGACCACACGTCCTTCCAGCATCAACACGCAGCCAAGCCCAATACCGGACGCGTCACAATACACGTCGAAGGGCTTTGTTGTATCCGGCTGAGCTAACACCGGGGCTGTTGTGAGATGCTTCACCAATGTTCGGAACGCTCCTTCACACGCCGTGTTCCAAACATATTTCGTCCCTTTCTTCAGCAACTCTGTCATCGGCTTAGCGAGCTTGGAGAAGCTTGGAATGAATCTCCGGTAGTATCCCGCTAACCCGAGGAAGCTTCTGACTTCATGAACTGAAGTGGGAGCTTTCCATTTCAACACTTCTCTATTTTACTTGGGTCAACCGCAATGCCTTCAGCTGAGATGATATGTCCCAAGAATGGCACTTGGCTGATCCAAAATTCGCATTTGCTGAACTTGGCGTAGAGCTTGTGGTCTCACAATCGTTGAAGAACGATCCGTAAGTGTTCGGCATGCTCGGCTTCTGTCTTGGAGTAAACCAAGATATCGTCGATGAACACTACCACGAACTTGTCCAGCTCCGGCATGAACACCGAGTTCATGAGATACATGAAATGGGCTGGAGCATTTGTGAGACCAAAGGACATGACGAGATATTCATATAGTCCATATCTCATCGAGAATGCCGTCTTCGGGATATCCTCCGCCCGGGTCTTGATCTGGTGATATCCAGAGCGAAGGTCCATCTTGGAGAACACACTGGCACCCACAAGTTGATCAAACAATATGTCGATGCGGGGCAGTGGGTACTTATTCTTGATGGTGACGGCGTTGAGCGGCCGGTAATCCACACACAGCCTCAGGGTCTCATCCTTCTTCTTCACGAATAGCGCCGAGCATCCCCAAGGCGAGGAACTCGGCCTAATGAAACCCTTGCTCAACAGATCATTGAGCTGTTCTTTCAGTTCAGCCAGCTCATTTCGAGCCATTTTGTATGGTCTCCGTGATATGGGCGTAGTCCCGGGTGCAAGTTCAATCTTGAACTCGACATCCCGCTCAGGTGGCATGCCCGGAAGATCATCCGGGAACACATCAGGATACTCCCGGACTACGGGGATGTCTTCTAACTTGAGAGCTTCAGCGTTATTAATTGCTAAAACTTCCCGGACTGGCGTGTCTAATACCATGGAATGTGGACGGTGGAATGGAGAATTTAAGTGAACCGTCCGTGTCCGAGTCTCTAGGACAGCGCCATGGTATTGTAGCCATGACATCCCTAAGATTGCATCAATCTTTTGTCCCATAAGGATTATCAAGGTGGTGGGATATAGTTTCCCACCTAAGCACAGAGGTGCCTTTGGAATCATCATATTAGCTGAGATCTTCCCTCCCGGTGAGCAGATCATATAAGTGCAGTCGGTTGGGAAGACTTGCAATTGATGTTTAGCCACATAGGATGCACTTATAAAGCTGTGGGTTGCACCAGAATCAAATAATATGACGATGGCTTGATTGTTGAGAGTAAACGTACCCTCCAGCACGTTGTCTCCCTCTGGGGCGTCCTCATTGTCGAGGTTGCGGACGCATCCAGTCCGCTGACCAACCTTCTTCACCGGAGGTCGGCCTCGAGCACCGCCCTGGAGCTGGGCTTGCCCGCTGCTCTGCTGCCCCTGGGACAGTCCTTCGCAAAGTGGCCCGCCTGGCCACACGTGAAGCAGGTGAAACGGGGCGGTCCCCCGCTGATCGGTGGACGTAAACCCGGGGCGCGTTGTGGCGGTGGAAACGCCCGGGGTACTGTCTGCTGCTGCTGTCTTGGTGGTGGCATCGGCGGACGGAACGGGGGTGCTTGGAACGAACGTCCCCCGAACTGTTCAGGTCGCGCCGGTGGACGCCACTGCTGCCCGGATGGTGTCCGTTACACCATACGGTACTTCTGGGGCGCGCCACCACCGCTGCTAGGTGGAGCGCTGCGCTTCCTCTGCTCAGCTGCTAACTCCCGCTGAGCGTCCTCTTGCATGATGGCGGCATTGACTAGGTCGTTGAATGTGCCGCGGTTCCACTGTACGAGGTGGGTCTTCATTTCAGGGTGTAACCCCCGATAGAAGTGCTCCCTCTTCTTCTCCTCCGTGGAGATGTAGTCTGACGCATACTGCGCCAGATGGTTGAAGGCACGGGAGTAGTCGTGGGCACTCCTCCCGCCCTGCTTCAGTTCCAAAAATTCTTGGAACTTCCTCTTCATTATTCCGGGAGGAATGTGATAGGCGCGGAACGCCTCCCGGAACTCTTGCCATTCCACGGCATGGCCAGCCGGACGTGAGGCGACATAATTCGCCCACCACGCACCAGCGACACCGTGGAGCTGCTGTGCTGCGAACAGGGTCTTCTGCCGCTCCGTACACTGGAGCAGCCCAAACTTGGACTCGATGGTCCGCAGCCAGTTGTCAGCCTCCAGTGGTTCTTCAGCTTCGGTGAACACTGGAGGGTGCGTACTCATGAAATCTGAGTACGACACTTCGCGGGGCTCACGAGGCCCTCGCTCTTGACGTCCCCCCCGCCTGGGACGTATTCTGCACGATCGTGCGGAGCAGGTCGGTCTGCTCCTCACGACCTCCCACCAGTGCCACAATCACATCCGCTAGAGTAAGCGGAGGCGGCGGTGGTGGCTGCTGCTGCGGGGTGCTGTCGTAGGCCGGTGGCTGGGAGTCATCACCTCCCTGTTGGCTAGAGCCACCAACCTCGTGCGTGGTCCTAGTACGAACCATCTGCAACCACACGACCTTAAACATCAGTCCCGCAACATTTTGCATGCAGTCTAAATGAAATAGGTGTAAAACATAATGACAATGAAAACATGCGATACATCTCGTAAGTAGATAGTGTAATAACTTTGCACAAGCTACACCATTACCAGACCAAACACAAGCTAGTTTAATCCAACTTGATGAACCTCCACTTTGGAAGCTCAACATAACTAGGTTTGGTCACTACGAGACATTACTATCACGTTGTCATCACGCATACCACCCTTAGGGTACAACACCCTCTCCAATGAGTTCAACTGTCATTCTTCCGTCAGAATGACCAGTTCCTACCTATTCCATGTTTTGATCTGGTTCTGGGCATTCTCATGACTCAAGTTGAATACCAAAGTTTAAAGTTAACTTCAGTATCTTTCCAACGAGTACTCATTTGCCCCCAGATCAGCTTTGGTTAAAAAGTTATGCTAATTCAAAGTTAGCAGAATTTCTGGAAGAATTTCAACAGCACCTCCCTTGGAAGTGGCTGTTTTCAACCCTGATTTCCACTAAATTCTGTGCTGAAATTTCAGGAACTTTGAATTGCAAAGGTGTCGCACATCTTCTACTCTTTCTAAGGATGTATTATATGACAATTTTAGATTTTTCTACTGGGAGTTATGTTTGAAAAACAGATCAGTTCAGAGGATGTTTTACTCTGCCCTGGTTCTGGACAGTTTACATTCCTCTGGGATTTAAGCCATCTTAAGGTGAGTTTCAGCTCTGGAAGTCTACAACAAAGTTGTAGAGTACTTCAATGCCTTCCCAGAACTATATAGCACACCTCTCTCGGCTACAAGACCTGTGAGTTGTGCTCTGTTGAAGTTCGGCAACCTTGCTGCCCAAAACAGAGCACTCTGCTTTTCATACTTTTGGCTATAATGCTCCACTATCCCATTCTTATAACCAACCAGGGTCCTAAATGTTGAACCTATAGATTTTAATTCTTTGTTATCATTTTTCTCATGCATATGCCTACCATATCTTGGTACTACGTTCCTCACAAAAGAAAATCCTACCCGGATCATACCGGCATATACGTCTCAAATGTGGCACTAAATGGTCTCTCGCACACGTTTTCTACACGGATACATACGTGGTTAGTACCTGCAGAAGACCACACAATAATGGTGCACTCAATGGTTATTCATTTCAGGCAATTCCATATTTGAAAGTAAATACAAACGCCCGTATCATTGTCATACGGCCGTCCTTGAGTTAGGTCACGTCTCAAGGTATGTGATCGTGTTTCCACACCACACTACAGGGAACCCGAGTATGTCATGAACGGGTCGTCACGGTTGGGAATGTTATCAACCCAACAGATACCACCTACTGCCCTGCAGGGCACGCCGATGGCAAGCGCTGCGTATGTCCTCCTGGGCTATTTCCAGACGAACACACTCTCGCGTTACTGACCACGCGATGGGGTCTCCACTTACTTGCCTAATGCACACTAGGGATCAGCGTTTCATATGAACTCAGGAACATGAAGAGTCCAAGAGGTTCATATTGACGTCTCACACCAAGCTGTGAGACTCTATCCCTGAGCCACGTTCCTCGTCAGGGAGAGCTAACCGAAATTGAACCGCTTTCGGTGGCGTTCCTTACCATACTTACCAGAGCGTAGGTGCGTCGTTACATAATTGAAATTCAGAATTATAACACATAGGTTAGTCTTTGCCACATTAAGTACCTATGCTAATATAGTCCTTACTTGGGCAGCTACCGATTCCTCACCGTATACCTAAGTTTTTCCCATAATGCAGTCCTTTAGTACTGTGCTATCCCCACTGCAGCTCTGATACCAGGCTGTGGCGGACCGGAATCCGCTCATCCAGGATCGCAGAGGGTCGTGCCGTGTGATGCGACACCCGACAGCACACGTCAGAAGAACACATTATATTACATGGAAAAAACAGCTGAAACTGTACAAACAGGTACAAACTTCAGTTACAACTATTGGTTATATTACACAGCGGAAGTCTACACTATACAACTCACGCCCGCCTATCTAGCAAAAGTGGTTGCCCTGCCCTGGGGCAACCCACACTAGCTGCACTCCTCAGCTCAGCGCGGCGTGTATGGCTCCCACTCAGCCGTGGTCCCCGACGGAGGGTAACGGTCGCCGGTGGACTCGTACCCCGAGTCCGTGGGTGGCTCCTCACCTGAAAAACACTTAAGCAGCAACCGTGAGCACAAAGGCTCAGCAAGGCTTAACCGACTCACCTAAGCATGAATCTCTACATGAGGGGTACAATGGACATAGGATAGTAACATTTCAGCAAAAGGACACGCCTACAAGTTCATCCTTAGTTCATCTTTTAGCAACAAGTTAACAGTTCATGAAATCTGAAATTTAGTAAGCAGTATTTGGTGGCACACATGTAGCAATACAATTATATCAATCAGCATCATTGAATCAACATATTTCATCCATTAGTCTACGTTACGACGCAGTGAACAAGCGGTACTCGTCACCGCGAGGGACGGCGAATCGACTCGATATACACCTGCAGGGAAACCCAAAGAGCACGTCACGTACGCCCACCCGTGGAGCTGCACAGCATGCTCACTCGATGTCGTACGGGACAACCTTTCACCCAACAGCCCAAACGTCGAACCGGTCGCACCGAAACGAGCAGGAGGTTCCCCACACGGAGCATCTCTCTATGCCCATTGGCAGATTTCCACCTTGCTGCCCTCAACCTACACCTATAAATCGGTGTGCTATGCCTCGACGCCCGGAGGTTTAGGCTACATCGGTTTATCGGGGCCCATATATCCGATATGCCTTCGGTACGTTCAATACTTGTTCAGCAGGGCCGCACACGGATCGGTCCTCAATCGACACGGGCAGGGCTGCGCACACAAGACTCACTCTTGCTGCGCCCTAGCCCCTGCCTAGTCTCATTTTTATTACTAAAGTGATCTCACATCACTCAACCGAACCCGTATGTCCCAATGCCTATCTCGCGAGTAGATTCAAACTACTCGACTTGTACCGAAGTCCTATGACTCATTAAGCATAGCCTGTCTACTCGAGGTCCTTGACACTACCCTCACTCTTTTAGGAACCTTTGGTTATGCAAGTGGGGTTTCATTCATCATATACCTAATGCACATACATACTTCATATGACACATGTAAACAAAGTAAGACTTATAAAAAGGTTAATGCAAACCGGGGCTTGCCTCGTTGCTGCTGGTCAGGGGTTAGTTCCTCTTCCGGAAGGAGGAAATCCAGCACTTCCGGGTCTCTTCTTCAATGGCTACACGTTGAATACAATACTACATGTAAATTTAAATACAATGTGTGAACTTAAATACATAATTGCTAATAACTCTAGCTAGCCCTCCCCTTTGGTTCTGCAATTTTTATGGTGGATTGGTAGGGGCCTAACCCGAGTTGTGACCAAGTTTTATTTGAAACAAAGTTCAATTGAACCTTGTACAAATAAAAGCCTCTTTGGTCAATAATTGAGCCCCTAAGTAATTCCAGGGTTTTTTTCATGGCTCCCACCATTACTTTCTGGCAACTAGAATTTAGGACGGTTCTAATAGAATCGGTTTCATGTCATTTGAAGAATCCTACAGAAAGTTATGTCCTAATTAAGATTGGAGAAAATCTGAAAAATGTTTCTGTACATTTTTCTATTTTCTCTGGGCAGTCCCTTAATCACCCAATTAGGGTAACTAAATGAACTTGGATGAGTCTGAAAATTTTACTGGGATTCAGGGATTCTCCAATGAACCTGTCAGCCAAATTTCAGAATTTTTCATAAAGTAGTTCTCCAGATAAAATTCCCAAAAATTTAAATTTTAGGGATTTAATTCTGGAAAACTATTCACTTTCATGAGCTGAATTTGGTATTGTTGGAAAGTACTCAGAATCCTGAGTTCAGCAAAATTTGGTTCACTGAATTTGGAGCTCTCTAGCCAAAGTTCTGAGGATTTGAAGTTTGGATGAATTCTGAAAATCGGGGGAGAAGTTTAAACTCTCGGGACCCGCGGGGACACGTGTCGAGCGCGGAGGTGTCCGGCACACCAGGGATACCACACGTGTCAAGCGCGGAGGTTTCCGGCACACCGGAGCTCACAGGGTATTCGCGAGCCAGCACAGCCGCTCACTGGCCACACCCGATCCCGATTTAAATTCTTCAGCCGCTGACACGTGGGCCAGCCGGCTTCGTCTTCCTCTAGCCGTTCTCTCGCGCCCGCGCCGCCGACCTTGCCGGAGCAGACTCGGGGCTCGCCGGCTCGCTGCTGCCGGACCTCCCATGGTCTGAAAATCACCGCCAGGGGGTTGTCGACGTCGAGGAACACGTCGGTGGTGACAGGTCGGTCTGGGGGTGACCGGAAATAGCTCGGCGACGTGCCGCGGCCTCGGTTGAGGTTCGACACCGTCGACCGTGGTTTCTAAACCTGCAAACACCTCGAACAAACGGCCCTACAGCATCAGTGTACCTCTAGGAAGCTCGACAAGGTGTCAAAAGGGTTCAGGGATGGCGGCAAGTCGGTCGGCACCGTGTGACCGATCGTGCCCGCCATGAGCGCCCTCGATCGAGCTTGAAATTCGTCACTCCTAGACAGTTTCACGCTACGGATGCAGAAAAGAACTTGATCGCCGGCTAGTCCAGCGTCTATGTGCAAGATTTGATGACCTCTGAAAGACCATAGAGCGAGAATTTAAAGAAACCGTACCGGAAGCTCGGTTTACGGTCGCCGGAGCAAAAACTGGAAATTCTCTACGGATTCTTCACGTTTGGCTTCCAAACATAGAGGAGAGCAGCACGGTCGCGCGCTCCTGTTGCCTCTCTCGCTGGACCGTGAAAACGCCTGTGGAACGCTGCCCACGGGCGCCTGACTCTCGGCTGAGGTTGAGTCGCCGCTGTGGCGATCGCTCTCGGGCAAAGGAGGTCGGAGCTCGAGGTTTCTGGCGTTGGAGAGGTGGAGTGCGATCTCAGGTGGCTGTCTAGCAGCTCAGGGATGAAGGAGGAGATGGTTTTGCTGGTTTTCCCGTTTGAGCAGAGAGCTGCGGCGAGAAACAATGCCACTGCTCGGGTTTGCCCGCGAGAAGATAAAGCCGGCCGACTCCTGCTCGGCTGAGGCGGAGCCGGTCGCGTGGGGGCGCGAGCCAGCCGCCCTGGGCGCCAGCGCGCAGAGAGGTAAGCAGCTGGTGGCGCCGGTAGCTGCTCGGTGGCATAGCCGACAGCTGCTCGGCGGAATTTCCCACCGAGACTCTGACTTTGGGTGCAAGTTTCTCCTTCTCCCCTCTATGACACGTGGGTCCCACCCGGGGTTTTAACCTCTGGAATTTACTCCTAATCACTGTTGTAAACAGTGAGCCCCATAATACCCCTGGTGATTCAAATTATTCACCCCTTAGCCATTTGAATTGAATAGAATTCAAATTGGGTTCGGCTTGGGCAAATTTCAGCACAAGTATAGTTTTGAATTCAAATAAAGTTTGAATTCATCCCACTTAGCTCATGTCAAGATCAACTCCAAATGGAGTGAAAATTGGTGTGTGAGCTCAGAAAAATGTGCTGAATAAGAATATGAAGCTAACTTTTGAATTTGGGTGATGAAAGTTGCTGCAATTTGAATTTACATTCGAATTGGCCTCTTTTTTCAAATAACCCAAAAAGTGCCTCAAAAAGTGTTGGATTTCTATGAAACATGGACTGAACCTTCCCAAAACTTTTTAAGTTCTAGGGGTGAGCTCAACCTCTCATGTTCCTATGTCCAAATCCCACTTTGTGAAAAGGAAGACTTTCCCCTCTAATCACTCTTTTGATGGAGGTTACTTGCTCTTCACAACATTTCCTAAGGTGTCCACAATAAAAACTGTGGTGTTGTGAGGTGAAGAAAAAGTTTTTGCAAGTCCCTTTTCTTGGGCTTTTACAAATTTCAGCACATGTTCAGTTCAAAATTCAAATAAAGTTTGAATTTGCCCCACATAGCTCATGTCAAGATGAACTCCAAATGGAGTGAAAATTGGTGTGTGAGCTAACAAAAATGTGCTGAATAAGAATATGCCTCCCACTTTTGAATTCATGGGATAAAAACAGTTTGAATTTGAATATGGTTTCAAACTGCCCTCTTTCTAACTATACCCAAAATGACCTCTAAAAGGTTTTGAATTTGGGTGAAACTTGGCATGGACATCCTTAGCAATGTGTAGGAGTTTTCATATGTACAGCCCACCTATATCACATGTGGGAAATACCACTTTTGCAATATGTGAGTTTGTTCTCTAATGAGCATGTTGATGGTGGTTACTTGCTCTTCATTTGTGTTCATCATCTTCCCTCAAATGAGGTGTGTGTGTATGGTGATGAACACTTCAAATATGTGTCAAAAACTGAGGCCCTTACATTCCTCCCCCCTTAAAAGAATCTCGTCCCGAGATTATAATGTGAAAATGAGAGAGAGGACGGTGGAAAGCTACCGGATATGCGACGTGAAAAAGTTGGGGTAGTTGGCACGAAGAAATCCTTCGCTCTCCCATGTCGCTTCGTCCACGGAGTGATTACTCCATAGAACCTTGTAGAACCACAACGTACGGTTGCCTGTGGTTCGGGCCTTTTCATCAATAATCTGCACCGGTTCCTCTCGATAGGTGAGATCCGGTTGCAGGTCTTCAATGTCTTCCAGCTGAATGGTAGTTGATAGTTTGAGACACTTCCTCAGCTGGAAAATGTTAAAGACGTCGTGCACACCGGAAAGTGCTTCTGGTAATTTCATCCGGTATGCCACTGATCCACATCTTTCGGTAATCTGGAATGGACCAATGAATTGGGGTGCCAATTTTCCTCTCACCCCAAATCTGTTTACGCCCTTCATTGGAGACACCCGTAGATATACGTGATCTCCAACTCCGAATTGTAATGGGCGCCTTCTCCGGTCCGCATACTGTGTCTGATGGGATTGAGCGGCTTTTAAGTTCACTTGAATCAGTCCAACCTTTTCTTCCGCGTTGTAGACGAGGTCAATCCCGAAGGTAACCCTTTCGCCAGACTCACACCAATTCAATGGTGTGTGGCATTTTCTCCCGTATAGCGCCTCGTAGGGCGCCATCTTGATGCTGTCTTGGTACCCATTGTTGTACGAGAACTCGGTAACGGCAAGTGATCATCCCAATTCTTGCCGTGGTCGATAGCGCAAGCTCGTAGCATGTCTTCTAAGATCTGATTTACCCGCTCCATTTGCCCATCCGTCTGCGGGTGGTATTCTGAACTACGGATCAGCTTCGACCCCAAGGCAGCGTTTAGCTGCTCCCAAAAACGGGACACAAATAAAGTGCCCCGATCCGATATGATGGTACGGGGTACGCCGTACAAGCATAGGATCCGTGAGATGTACAGTTCAGCGTACTTCTTGGCGTTATAGTTGGTGTTGACCGGGATGAAATGGACAACTTTGGTGAGCCGGTCGACGATCACCCACTCCGAATCATGTTTTTGAAAGGTGGTGGGTAAACCGACGATGAAATCCATGCTCACGTCCTCCCACTTCCAGGCAGGAACGCCCAGTGGTTGTAGCAGTCCTGGTTTCCGCATATGGTCTGCCTTCACCCTTCGACATGTATCACACTCGGACACATACTTGGCGATCTCCCGCTTCATCCGGGTCCACCAAAACTTGCTTCTGAGTTCTTGATACATTTTGTTGCTGCCGGGGTGAATAGAAAACTTTGACAAGTGAGCCTCATCAAAGATTTTCTTCCGTAACTCCGGGTTACGGGGTACGACGATCCGATCCTTGAACCATAGGATGCCATCTCCATCCTTCCGGAAACATTTCAACTCCCCACTGTCTACACGTCTCCGCAAATGCGACGTGCCCTTGTCATGTTTCTGAGCTGCCGCTATCTCATCACGGATGGTGGGGATCAAAGCTAAGTTGTAGAGAGCTCCGTGTGGAATCACATGTAGTGGTGGTTCGCTCTCTTCCAACGGTGTGATGGTCAGATTGTTGACGTGTGACTTGCGGCTCAGCGCATCTGCCACTATGTTTGCCTTGCCCGGATGATAATGGATCTCTATTTTGTAATCCTTTATCAGTTCCAACCATCTTCGCTGCCTCATGTTCAGCTCCTTCTGAGTGAATATGTACTTGAGACTTTTGTGGTCGGTATATAAATGTACGAGGTTACCGAGTAGGTAGTGCCTCCACATTTTCAATGCAAGTACCACGGCAGCAAGCTCCAAGTCGTGGGTTGGGTAATTCTGCTCATGGTTTCTAAGCTGCCGTGATCCATATGCGACCACTCTTCGGTCTTGCATCAGCACACATCCGAGCCCAATGCCGGATGCATCGCAGCACACATCGAACGGTTTTGTTGTGTCTGGCTGCGCCAAAACCGGTGCTGATGTCAGGTGCTTGACTAAAGCCTTGAATGCAGCTTCACATGCTGGACTCCAAACATATTTGGTAGCCTTCTTCAGCAGCTCCGTCATAGGCTTGGCAATCTTTGAGAAGATCGGAATGAACCTCCGATAATATCCCGCGAGTCCGAGCAAACTCCGTACCTCGTGAACAGTCCTCTGGGATTTCCAATTCAGCACTTGAGTGATCTTGCTCGGGTATGCAGCGATACCCTCTGCTGAGATGATATGCCCGAGAAAAGGCACTTGCGATATCCAAAACTCGCATTTGCTGAATTTCGCGTATAACTTGTGATCCCACAGCCGTTGCAAGACTATACACAGATGCTCCTTGTGATCTTCCTCAGACTTGGAATATACCAGAATGTCGTCGATGAAGACCACGACAAACTTGTCCAGCTCCGGCATGAATACCGAGTTCATCAAGTACATGAAGTGAGCTGGAGCATTGGTGAGGCCGAAGGACATGACCAGGTACTCATAAAGTCCGTACCTCGTTGAGAAAGCTGTCTTTGGAATGTCCTCCGCCCTTATCTTAATCTGATGGTACCTGGATCTTAAGTCCATCTTGGAAAAGATCTTTGCTTCGACCAACTGATCAAACAACATGTCGATCCGTGGCAACGGGTACTTGATCTTGATGGTTACGGCATTTAATGGACGATAGTCCACGCAAAGCCATAACATCTCATCCTTCTTCTTTACAAATAGTGCCGAATAGCCCCATGGCGAGGAGCTCGGCCTAATAAAACCCTTTTCCAGGAGGTCCGTGAGCTGAGTTTTCAGTTCAGCCAACTCCTTGGGTGCCATCTTGTACGGTCTTCAGGATATTGGCATGGTTCCCGGTGCAAGTTCAATCTTGAACTCCACCTCTCTATCGGGCGGCATCACCGGCAAATCGTCCGGGAATACGTCAGGGAACTCTCGGACCACTGGAATATCTTCCAATCTGATGGTTGTGGCTTGATAGACACTTGGAAGTTTTATTTCTGGACTGTCCAGAAATAATGAGTGGGACTCGTGCACTTCTGAGTTTAAGTGCAAGACTCGAAGGACGGTGTCTAAAACAGTGCCATGGCGGGTTAACCACGACATCCCTAGGATGACATCGACCTTCTGTCCCTCTAAGATAATGAGAGACGTGGGGTACACTCTACCCGAAAAGCATAATGGTGCTTTGGAAACCATTACGCTTGCTGAAATCTTCCCACCCGGTGAACAAATTAAATATGGACTATCGGTGGGTAGTATTGGCAAGCTGTGTTTAGCAATGAAAGCTTGGCTAATAAAATTATGTGTGGCGCCAGAATCAAACAGTACTATAGTGGGATGCTGGTGGAGTTGGAACATACCCGCAAGGATTGGCTCACCCTCCGGCACGTCCTCTATGGCAAGCTGGTGGACGGTGCCGGGCCTAGGGTTTGCCCGCCGCGCATTAGTAGGGTTCCGAGGTTGATTCCTCCCCGGAAACTGCGGTGCCACTCCGCCGTTTTGCCTCTCCGGGCAACTGCTCGCGAAGTGTCCTGGACGACCACACTTGTAACATGTGGCCGCTGCTGGTGTAGTGCTCGGGGGACGAAAGCCCGGCATGCGCTGCTGAGGTGCATACGCACGTGGCAACACCCGCTGCTGCTGTTGTTGCGGAGGTGGTACTGGCAGTGCCGGCCTGAATGCCGGTGAAGAGTACGGCCGACTGCGGAACGGCATCGACCGCTGTGGTGGCTGCCAGCATGGACCTGATGGTGGGCAATTCACCATCTGAAACTTCTGAGAAGGACCGCCTCCTTCTCTGCTGCTCTGCGGCGCACTTCGCTTTCTCTCCGACGCCGCTAACTCCTTGCCGGAGTCCTCCTGAACAATGATGTCGTTGAGGCTGACGCGATTGAACATCAATGATGTTGTTGAGGCTGACGCGATTGAACATCGCCAACTTGTCCTTCAGGAGCGGGTTAACCCCTGGTAAAAGTGGTCCCGCCGCTTCTTGTCAGTATCTGCGTGATATGACGCGTGGAGCGCGAGATCGTTGAACGCTCTGGAGTATTCCAGCGCGTCCCGGCTCCCTTGTTGCAGGTGTAAGAACTCCTGCGTCTTCCTCTTCATCAAACCTGGCGGCATATGATAGGCCCTGAAAGCCGTCCGAAACTCCGTCCAGGTCATCACTCGGTCGGTGGGCTGTGAAGAACAAAAGTTGGCCCACCACGTGCTCGCGGATCCTTGGAGCTGCTGCACCGCGAACTGAGTCTTGCGCTGCTCGCTTATCTGGAGCAGCCCGAACTTCATCTCTATCGCGCGGAGCCAGTTGTCCGCGTCAAGAGGTTCATCCGCCCTTGAGAATACCGGGGGATGAGTCGCCAGGAAGTCGGAGTAGGAGCTCTGTTGACGCTCCTCACGATCTTGACGTCTCTCTGGGCGAGACGTATTGGCGATAAGCGTTTGCAGCAACTCCGTGTGCTGCTGATGTGAACCCGCCATTGCCGCGACGATGTCGGCCAATGTAACCGTTGGCAGTGGCGGTGGCGGTGTTTGCTGTTGCTGTTGCTGCTGCTGCTGTCCCGAGGAGTCCTCGGGAGGCTGTTGGGAGGTCTCTCCCCCTTGGCTAGTACCCCCAACATCAGGGTTGGCACGAGTACGCATCATTCTGAAATTCAAAACAGCAGCGATTAGCACATGTCTTACTTAAAATTCCATATGTAACAGTAGGTATTGAAGTGACACATGATTAATTTGCACAACATTCACATATATTGATAAAGCATAAACTTTATACAAGATACATTGTTCTCGGTTCTCCGAGAAGTCGTGCTCATGTCGTCACTACCTATACATACACTACTGTCTACACGACATGTCACCGATTACAAAAGTTGGGTTACATTACTCTAGCTGCCCTACTTGGCCACGGTAACCCCCTACTCGGAGTAGAACTCGACCTCCTGTGGGTCGTCCTCCTCCGGTACCTCTGCTGGTGGCTCTGGATCTACCACCTCTTCTCCCATCTCGGGTTCCCCCATTGCTAGAAGGACCAAGACCACCGGTATGCCCAATACCGGAGGTACGAGGTCTTGCAAAGCATGCACCTCGTCCATAGCCTGGTTGTAGTCCTCTTCGCAGCCTTGGCCTTCCTCAATAGCATCGTCTCGCTCTTGAGCAAGGTCCTCGTTCTGCTGGGTCAGATTCTGTACCAGTTCTTGCAACGCCGCGATGTCAACACAGCTCTTCTTCCTTGCCTTCTTCAGACGATGCAACTGATTGTGCTGTTCATTCAGTCGCTTGATTGTCGGAAGGAGCACATTACGAAGTGCGCTGTGAGCACTCTCGAAATGATCTCCATGGCTTGTGCTCTCCTTGAGCTTGGCGGCGAGATGCTCCGTATGAACAGCTTGGCTGTCCATCACGGCGTTTCCCGCCCTCATCTGGAGACTGAGATTTGCCTCCGCGGGGTTGTACCTTGGGCAACTCGGGTCCGTTGCCTCTAGGTTCCTCTATTCCCACACCTGCTGAGCCCATCCCTCCACCGGAACGAGCGCGTATGGAGTACCCTCCATAGCCTGCACGTGTAGTTGGCAGAAACGTGACATGGTGTCACGGGCTGCCACTTGCCACATCCCTTCCGGTTGTCTTCCTCTCACCGTGATGGTGAACGGCACCCAACCGGGTGGCGTAGGTCTGGCAGGGACTTCGACATGGATCGTCCATGTCTTGTTCCCCTCTTCGCCTTCTTCCTTGGCGAAGTGCTGCGGCATCTGGTTGTACCCGAAATATTGGAGCATTTGCCACAATGCCTCCGGGTAGCCGCTACGGTGAGAACAGTGGGACATCACCCACCCGTTCTCCAACTGCTTATCAGCTGTCATCTGTAAAATATATTTGAGAAATGTCAAATATTTATTTAAACAGTAAACCATTGAGTTATAACATAAGACATGTCATTGAACTCATAAAACTTGGAAACATAGTTCAAATTTTAAACAAATTTGACTGCTGATCTGCTGTTCACATGACAGCCCTGATCAGTTTCCATCTCAACCTGATTTAGGCCAGGTTAAAGGCACAACCAGTTCCGGATCTCAACATAAAAGTTAAAGCTAACTTTAATAGATTTCCAGAAAGTATTTTGTTGGCCTAAGATCTGTCCTGGTTCAAAAGTTATGAGAGGTCAAAGTTAACAGAATTTCTGGAAACAATTGGACAGCAGCCCCCTGCTTTAGGTACTGATTTGATCCAAGAATTCCAGTTAATTCTCTTACCAATCTGACAAAACTTTCTGTTACAAAGTTGTAACCTATCTCATAAGCATTCCAGAACTACCTCATTTTCTATTTTTGGATTCTTAAGCAGGAAGTTACGCTTAATTTACAGAGAGTTTACAGAGAGTCTTTACTCTGTCCTGTTTTCTGGATAGTTTCAACTCTACAGCATTTTTCGAGTGGTTAAGGGATGAAACACCTATGGACCTCAACAGAATAGTTGTAAAGCTCTTCCAAAGCTTTCCAGAAATGTATCATATGACCCTAACCTCGAAATAACTCAACCTCTAACCCCTGATCAACTTCAGCCCTAATTCAGCTGATACAAGAGTACTCTGTCCTTAACAACCTATAAGTTGAAAACTTGTTTACTTTGGATATCCTGATTAAGGGAAGAGGTTACAGCAAAGTTTTACTGCTTTGGATCAAAACCTTCAAGTTTTTATAATGAAGTTGTTCATTTAGTTGGGTGTGACGTAGATGCGTCACCAGAGCATGTCGGTACTATGTCCTCACAAAGAAAAACCTATACCGGACTTTTCCAGCTTCGTTAATTCAGTGGCACTAAACGTCACTCGCACACGGATGCTACAGGTCTACCATTTCGTGGTCAGGCTACCTGCAGGAAACTCAAGTAATCGTCAGACTTGGCTGCACACCGAGCCCGGAATCCATACAGTTCAAACACCCGGCCGTCATCACTCGCCCGGATGTTCTCAAACCAAACACACCTTGAGTTACGTGTTCACGTTTCAGACCACGTGAAGGGGTCTCCCAAGTTGCACCACGCACGCCAGGGACAGACGTTGCTCGAATACCCCAAATGACATGAAGAGTCGCAGAGGATATCAAAGCGGGTCGGGTTACCTGCCACCCGTGGGGCTCCACCCTTCAGCTTGTGCGCACTGGTAGACAGCGCTTACGTGCACCCACCAAGACATACACGTCCGGAGATACACGATTTTTCCGACATTAAAAATAGGTTAGTATGCCACTTTCTATATGCTAATAACATCCTTATACGGGCTACTAACTTGTTCCTCACTGGATTTTTGAAAAAGATGACCTTTGTAGTACGTTAAACCTCAAGCGAGCTCTGATACCAGCGCTGGCACGACCCCGCGGTCTTGTCGAGCCAGGATCATGCTGAGGGGTGCTGCGTTGCACAGCACCGTATAACACACGTCAAAGGTACAAAGCGGAAGCAAAATTTTATTACATAAACAAGTTTATGAACATGTTTACATCAAAATAAGTTCAGTCTACACTCACGGGCGTAGACTACGCATCAAGTTCACGTTCAGCCCTTCAACATGTCCTTCCTAGCACACACGCACACTAACTCTGCGGCGTGCACGACTCCCACTCGATGGGATTCCCCTCCTGGGGTTCCGTCTCCTCTTCGGGAGTCCCTTCCTCATAGAACCCTGCGAAAACTTCAAACACAAGCAGTGAGCACGAAGGCTTAGCAAGTCTGACCCGTATCACCTAAACATGGAACTTCTACATGAGGGGTGATGGGTACATGAGGTAAAAATCATTTGCAAAGGACTCGCCTAATTAGTGGAACCTTACTTTCAAGTTTTAGCAGCAGGTTGTGAAGAACATTACGCTAAGGCACATGAGAGAGCCGCAATCAAACAAGAAACACATTTCTCTCATGTACTTTGCCCAAAGTTGAAAAGAACTTTAGTTAGCTCTAGACTACAGCAAATCATTAGCAATCAAGTCCATCTTTCAATCAGCAACATTTTAACATGTAACTAGCCTGTTCTTTCTACGTCACGGTACAGTGAACAAGTGGTACTCACTGACCGCAATGGACGGTGATTATAATCGATTTACACCTGCAGGGTTACCCAAATAACCCGTCACGTACGCCTGTACTCGATGTTACCTACAACAACCATCACGGACGCCGTACACAACCACCTTTCACCCGTCAGCCAAACATTGAACCGGTCACATCGTCCCGAGCAAGAGGTCTCTGCACGCGCATCTCCGTGCAGCCAGCTGATTTACACCTCAAGCTCTCAACCTACCCTCTGAACGACGGGCAATGCCTCAATACCCAGCTAACCAAGTTACATCGGTTTCCCGGTTCCCATATAGCCGGTAGGTCTTCGGTACTGTTCTAGCTTGTTCAACAGGCCCGCACACGGCTCGGTCCTCAATTGACACAAGCGGAGCTATAGCACACAGGCCCCAAAGTCCTGCTGCCCTTACTCTCCGCTCGGTCTCATTTTTCTTGCCATGTGTATCATGTGCTATCTCTACCCGAGTCGAGTGACTCTAGCCTATGCTCGCGAGTAGTTCCAACTACTCGACTTGTACCGAATCCTACACTATCTTAGCTTTGCAGTAGCTAACGGGTTTTTGCAATCCTAAACCCAACCCATGGTTTTCTTGGCTATGCACTTGGGTTTCCAAACAATACTCTAATGCAAGGAACAATAGTATTCAAGTATGTGCTCAAAACAAGAAAAATTTGTAAAAAGGTTAATGCAAACCGGAGCTTGCCTTGCTGCTCTTGGTCGTAGGCTAGCTGCTCCTCCAGAGTAACGAAGTCTAGGACTTCGGGTTCCTCCTCGACCTTAGCGACTACATGATAGAAGCAGTACATGTATTAATTTAAATGCATTTGTATTAACTTTTAAAATTGTGAAGTCTATAACTCTTACTAGACAAGCCCAATGACTGTGAAACTTTTACTGTGGCTTGGTTACAACCTAAACAGAGACTTGGTCAAGCTTTAGTTGCAGCAAAGCTCATTTGAGCCCTCCACAATGAATTATGTCCTTGACCTTAATTGAAGGCTCTTAGGGTGTTCTAAGGATTTTTATGAAACAAACTATGAGTTTCTGAAAACTAGATTTTCAGAGGGTTCTAATGGAGTTGGTCTCACTTAATTGGAAGGTTCCTAGCGAAAGATATGAGCTAAACACTTTCAGAGAAAATTCTGAAAATGTTTTTGAACATTTTCTAATTTGTCTGGAACAGTTTCACTAATCACACTATTAGGTGGATCAAATTAGCTCAAATGGATCTGAAATTTTTATGGTAGTTCAGGGATATTTTGGTGAACATTCCAGCAAAATTTCAGAATTTTCCTACAAAGGATTCTCCAGTTAAAATTCCAAACAGTTTAAATTTGAGGAATTAATTCTGGAGAAATAAGGATTTTCATGAAGTGAAACTTGATTTGCTGGAAAGTTCTCAAAGAGCTTAATCCAACAAAATTTGGTTCACTCGATTTGGAGCTTTCTAGCTAAAGTTATGAGGATTTGAAGTTTGAAGGAAATCTGAAAATCGGGGGAAAAGTTTAAACTCGCGGGTGGGCCCTGGGGACACGCGTCCTCCACTGAGGCGTCGGCACACCGTGGCCTGCAGGGTTCCTGCGCGCCAGCACAACAGATCCAGGCCACACCCGATCCCGGTTTGAATTTTGAGCCGCTGGCGCGTGGGCCAGCCGGCTTCGTCTTCCTCCCGACGCCTGCGCTCTACCGCCGGGGTATCTCGCCGGAGAGCTCGCCGGCGGCTTCTGTAAAGCTCCAAACTTCACGATCTTGGCCGCCTCTGCCTATCTCCACTCGGGGAACAGGATTCTTGGGTCAGCTCGCCATGAAAATGACCGCGACCTGGTCGGCGACGAGCAGCAGCCTCAGGAGAACTTCGGCCGTGTTGCCCGTCCTCCCTAGCACCTTACCCAATCAAGCTAAAGGTTGTCGAGCAACAGTGGACCATAGTAAAGGTCGACGTGAGCTCCACGGAGCTCGGGAAGGGCTGTGTTGGGCTGTCACCGTGCGACCTAGGCCGGAAATCGGGATTTCAACTAAAACTCGAAGAACAGCGGTCTCCCTCCACGGTTCTTCGTGGTTCCTGCTCCTATGGACCCGCACGGGCTACTAGAAGTGATCCTCTCCATGAGAGGATGAGTGGTGCAGTGTGTCTTACGAATTTCTCGGATCGGGACAGACCTCTCTTTTGCACACCGTCGCAAAAACATGAAATTCCGGCTTAAGCAGCGTTTGTCACGCCGCCGGAGCTTGCAGAAATGAAAGAGGGGTTGAATGCGAACGTCTTTGCTGTTCACAGCTCCGTGAACGGTGGGCTGTGGTGGCCGGAAGGACGGTTCCCGCAGCGGCGGCTCGAGCTGAACCGGCAGAGAAAGGATCGCCGCGGTAGAGCTCGGGAAAGACCGCGCAGGGTCCGGAACCGATGCGAAGGTGTCGAAGACGGCTTGGCGCACCCGGTGCTGGTCTCAGCTCGCCGGGAGGGTCACTGGATCGGCCGGGCGATGAGGAACCGAAGGTTCACTCGGGCGGCGAGGTGCTTCGGCTTTTTGGGTGGAAGTGCGACGAGGCAGCGGTGAAGACCCCCTGCGACTGCTCGGGCGCGCAGATAAGGGCCCTGCGAGGCGGTTCACCGGCCGAGGGCGGCAAGCAGCTGCTGTCCTCGCCGTTTCTTCGCCGTGGCGGTCGCTGCAGCGCACGCGAGTACCCGAGCTGCGCTCTAAGTCGGTTTCTTTTGCCTCAGTGGCTGACATGTGGGTCCCACCCAGGGTTTTAACCTCTGAAATTCACTCCTAATCACTGTTGTAAACAGTGAGCCCCAAAATACCCATGGTGATTCAAATTATTCACCCATGAGCCATTTGAATTGATTAGAATTCAAATTGGGTTTGGTTTGAATGAATTTCAGCACATGTTCAGTTTGAAATTTAAAGTTTGAATTTGCCCCACTTAGATCATGTCAAGATGAACTCCAAATGGAGTGAAAATTGGTGTGTGAGCTCACGAAAATGTGCTGAATAAGAATATGCCTCCCACTTTTGAATTCATGGGATAAAAACAGTTTGAATTTGAATATGGATTCAAACTGCCTCTTTCTAACTATACCCAAAATGACCTCTAAAAGGTTTTGAATTTGGGTGAAACTTGGCATGGACATCCTTAGCAATGTGTAGGAGTTTTCATATGTCCAGCCCACCTATATCACATGTGGGAAATACCACTTTTGCAATATGTGAGTTTGTTCTCTAATGAGCATGTTGATGGTGGTTACTTGCTCTTCATTTGTGTTCATCATCTTCCCTCAAATGAGGTGTATGTGTATGGTGATGAACACTTCAAATATGTGTCAAAAACTGAGGCCCTTACACTGCCACTTTAAGTAACTATACTACTATAGTCCTTATGTGGGCCTAGTACCGTTTCTTCACCGTATCCTAAGTTTTTGTCGTAATACGATCCTTATTCCGTGTGCTATTACCAATGCGGCTCTGATACCACGCTGTGAGGACCCCGCCATCCCGATCACTCACGGGGACGGGGCACCTCGCCCGGGAATCGCATTGGGTGGAGCCGTACAATGCGGCACCCAACAACACACATAATAAAGCATCATTCTACATAAAACAAGCGGAAGCTTACAAAGTGTTGATTTTACAAATACTTCTCAAAAATATGCTACAGAGAAAGACTATTACATCTCACGCCTCATACCTATGCTAAGCAACAGAGAAGGTGTCCAACCCGCGGACCCTTCTCGCTAGCAACACTGTCATGATAGCAGCGGCAGGGGTTGCCATGAGTTCACCACTCGGGGAGTTCCGAGTCTCGTCGGGCACCCGTACATATCAGCCTACAGTTATTACCTGCAAAACAACTTATGCAGTATCTGTGAGCACGAAGTTCAGTAAGACTGACCCGTCACCCTAGTCATGAAACTCTACATGATGGAAATAGAGGGCTGATTATAGCAGTTTGCACAAACGATGAACTTGAGCTAAAGGAGAGTCCTTACTTCCAGTTTTAATCAACTTTTAGAGGCCTCGCGCAACTTACATCGAGACTCCACAATCAAACAAGAAACGCTTCATCTCGATGTCACTTGCCCAAGGTGAAAGTAACTTTAGTGAGCTACCCTAGACACATATAGACCTTGCGCTATCAACGTCGAGACTCCACAATCAAACAACAAAAGCTTTACCTCGACGCTACTAGCCCAAGGTGGAAAATAAATTTAGTGAAAGTGTTGATCATTCCTCATCTCAATTATGAGGATTACTCACGAAGCATTATTAACTTTTCCCAGTTTATTACTACGTCACGACACAGAGAACAAGTATGCTCGGTCCATTCCACGAGCGACGGTGATTGTAATCAAAAACACCCGGCTGACATGACACGTACGCCCGTACTCAACGTTGCACACAGCAACCGTCACTGACGTCGTACGTGGCAACCTTTCACACGACACCCAAATGTCGAACCGGTCCCACCGACTGGGATTAAGTCTCTCTATGGCAAACCCTCGTAGAGCCGACTTCTCTATCCTTTCAGCAACGGCATCAGACGGTGAGGTATGCCTCGACACCCAGGTTAACATGTTACATCGGTTTCCTGGGTCCCATATAGCCAGTATGCATCCGGTACACAACTCGAACTTGTCCAATGGGCCGCACATGAGAACGGGCCTTAATCGACTCAGACATAGACTAGGTTCACAGGACCACGTCCTTGATCCTTTCATCCATTGCCCGGTCTCCATTCCCAACTAGGAGGATCAATTCCCAACTCTTCCGATTGATCCCCCTTAAATCCCGGTTCACGAGTAGGAAACTGCCCACTCGAGTTTTGCTTCTTTTAATCCACTTTGTCAATTTGTGATCAGCAGTTATAATCAATGATAACCTAATCTACATTATACTCAAGGGTTTTCTGGTTCATGCATTTGGAGTTTCATAACATCTAGATGTAATGCAGTAAATAAAATGCTAGACGTATGAAGTGAATACAAATAAAAACTTGTAAATTTGATGCAAACCGGGGCTTGCCTTTGTTTTGCAGGGGCTAATATATATAACTCAGTTAGTGAAAATCACTTGTCTTGATCTCTTGCCTCCCTCCTTTGATCTCTACTCCGATGACTTCAAGATCTTCACGTAGATGCTACACGTAATGAATATGCATATATGTTTAATTGTAAAACTTTGCTATAACTTCTAATAACAAGTTTCAAAACTGGAACTCTGTTCAAGAATTTAAAATGACACTGGTGCTAGTGGTTTGGGTTTGGATCTAAGCACATGATTTGTGCTAAGTGCCTTCCCCCTCTTCCATATTGATCACCTTAAAAGGTTGAACAGAACAGGGGTCATCCAGAGCTCCAATGGAGCTGAGAATTTTGCATGTGAGTTCCTTGTCACAAGAAAACAGTCTGGACCAATATTTGGAATTATCCACTGAATAGATCACTCAGAATAATTCCCTAAGCTTTTAGGCAAAAAGGAATTTATTCTGAATAAAATTGCATGTTCATGCCAAACTTTGTGAACTACAATTTCAATTATAGTTCATAGGACTTGCATGAATTTTACTAAAATTTTTGGAGCTAAGAATTTCCCAGAACTGATTTTTCTAAGTTTTTGGAAATTCTCTGAAATTGTTTCTGTACTCATTTGAACACAGCAACTTCAAATCTAAATTCCCCTACCCAAATCAACTCCAACTGAGTTGAAAATTTTACAAAAGTTCACTAACATCCCAAATAGTATTCTGGCAAAATTTGAGGATTTTTGGATGAGCCAAACTCCCTCACAAATTCTTTTGCTGAAAATCTTTAAAGAATTTTCCAGACTTAAATAATGAGTTTCATACAAATTGGGTTGTAGATTTGGACAGAGCTATTAAATATTAATCCAACCAAATTTGAATCACTAAATTTGGGGCTTCCTATCAAGAGTTATGAGGTTCTAAATGTGGGGAAATTCTGAAATTGAACTCTGTTTATTTTCCAATTTGCAGAGACATAAGGAATTAACAGCACATTTAGCCAAGAAAATGAGGTCTAATGCTTCTAAACATTTTACTGGAGTTCAGTCATTTTTGGAGGAATCTCCTGCCCAAATTTGGGAATTTTCCAATACACAGTGCTCCTGGAAAAATTCCTACAAGATTTTCCTTATATAAATTAATGAGCCAAAACCAGGGATTTTCATAAATATTGGGCTGTACCCCTGGATAGTACTCTCTTACAGGAATCCAACAAAATTTATCTCACTATTTTTGAAGCTTCCTACACCATGTTATGTATTTTACAAGTTTGAACAACTCTCTGTTTGAATTTAAACAGAACAGTCACACGTGGGGCCCACGGGTCAGGTGCTTCTTCAACCTCCCGCCAGAGCCCGCGTGTGCACACCAGCAGAAAGCGTGGCATGGCTATTTCTCTCTCATTTCTCCACCAAATGAGCTCCGGTTTTGCCCTACATGTTGCTGGGAACATGGCGCAGCTGTCGGGCAAGGTTTCCACACATGAAAACGGTTGTAGGTAGATCGGCACCGGCGGGGCGGCTCGGGAGCTCGGCATGGACGTGTTCCAGCGTGTCCAAGGCATCTCCTGGCGAGCTACGATTCCCTACAGAATCCCTATGGTTCTAGGAACATGGAACGGAGATCAAATCGTGCGGAAAATGGCTGCAACCTAGTCGTCACCGTGGACCGTGGCAGTTTTGGCCGCCGCCGGCGACTTCTCGTCGCCTGGGGCATAGGAGGGTAGGTTTACTTCGTGCTTCAGTGTGCAAGGGTGCTAGGAACCCTAGTAGATGTGGTTTGAATTGTAGCCCGAATGATCAAGCAATTGGAACTAATTTCAGAAACTTGTTGAGGTCGGTCCTTCACGTGCCCCGGCGCCAAAAACCAAATTCCGGCTAGCCGGCGTTGGGGAAGGGCAAGAGGACCACGGGAGGAGTAGCTAGACGTGGTGGCGCACCTCTGTGAGCTTTTGAACACACCGGAGAGGCTTTGGGCAGGCCGGACGACGAGAAGCAGTGCACGCCGGCTGTTTCTGTCTTGCTGATGAAGAAACGGTCAGCACCGCTTGGAGGAGGCCGGGGGTGAGCTGGGGAACCGTCCAGGACGTAGAGGAGACTCCGGCACAGCTGTTGGTTGGCTCCACCGGCCTCGGCAGGCAGGTGCTGGTGGTTCTCCGTTGGCAGCCGAGGTAATGGCGCTGTTCTGCTCAGTTTCTGCGTGAGAGCGAGGGCAAGGCACCGAGGCTTCGGATAAGGAGGCAAGATGACCACGTTGAGGACGCAGGAGACCCACGAGCAGCTCTCCAGCACTGCTCAAGCAGCTGGGAGGTGGCGGCAGCTCATTCCCCTCTGTGGCGCACGTCCTGCTGCCATGGTTCAAGTCTGAACAGAAGAACCGGTTGCCTTCAGTTGCAAGTTTTCTCCCAATGACAAGTGGGTCCCACAGCTCCTTTCTCTCAAAAGATCTCCAATTTTTTTGCACAGTGCAAAGTTCAATCATGTGGAGATCAGATTCAAAAGCCATTTGACAATTTGATAAGTTTTGCCTCAATTTCGAATTTGAATTCAAATTTCAAGGAAATTTACAAGTCCCTTTGATATACATATCAAAGCACCTCCAAATTTGCTCAAAATTTGCCTTCCTCATAATTTGGACCTGGAGAGTTTGAATATGCCCTCTGATCTTTGAGTTGGCCATTGCAAGTACAAATTTTTAAACAACAGTTTGAGTTTCCTTTTTATTTGGAAATGGCCTTCTTTTCCTTGAAGTAAACCATTTAATTCAAACTGAATATTTAAGTCATCTTTTGTGATGATGAGGGGGCCCGACCCCGATCACCGGGTCATGCCGCCTTGCCCGAGGAATCGCATTGGGTGGTGCCGTGTTATGCGGCACCCAACAGCATGCATATAAGGAACACAGTATTACATAAATCAAAAATGGAAGGTTACAATTATTCTTTGTAAATAATTTACACAAAATAGCTACAGCGGAAGTCTAGAACCAGCTCACGTTGAATAACTATGAAGCACCGAGAAGAGGTCCAGCCCGCGGACTCCTCTCGCTAGCAACACGAGACATGGCAGCGGCTAGGTTCTCCAAGTGTGACATGACTCGGAAGTTTCCGAGTCACCGGACAACCTTCTTTATAGCATCGAGGTTAACCTGCAAAACCACTTATATAGCAAGAGTGAGCATAAAGGCTCAGCAAGACTTAACCGTCTCTCCTAAGACATGAAACTCTAGATGAAAGTAACCTAATACTTAAGCCTGTCCTTTGCGAAAAGACTCGCCTACAAGTTCATCCTTAACTTTCAGATTTTAGCCATATAAGTAGTGACCTTGCGCCCAGCAACATTGGAACTCCACAATCAAACAAGAAACGCTTCATTCCAATGTTACTTGCCCCAAGGTAGAAAATAACTTTAGTTAGCACTATCTCTACTTCAAACATGGTTTTCATGCAACTTTAACATAATCATAGCAGCAATTATACTTTTGCAAACTGTTTCCACACAAGTTGATTAACTACGTCACAACATGGGAGCAAGCGGTACTCCATAACCGCGAGGGACGGTGATTCGAATCAAACACTACCCGGATAACTCGACACATACGCCCGCCTCTGAAGACCCAACTCTGGCGTCCTTCATTACGTCGTATGTGGCAACCTTTCTCAGGACACTAAACTGTAGAACCGGTCACGCCGTCTCGGGCTCATAGGTCTAACGAGACGATGTGGTATGCCTCTACAATCCAGTGAACCTGGTACATCGGTTTCCTGGTTCCCATATATCAGTAAGCATCCGGTACACAACTCAATACTTGCTCCTGAACGCGGCATACGCATCGGTCCTTAACCGACACAGGCAGAGCTACTCGACCAAGACCTCGCCTTGTCGCAGCCTAACCCCTCTACCCGGTCTCATCTTTAGAAATGTAAACTTTAGTTTGCTTCCTTCCCCAACCACACTTATGATATTCTAAACTATAGCTCACGAGTAGATTCCAACTACTCGTCTTCTACCCGATGCCCTAGACTATTTAGCATGGCCTTATTCTACAGCGATGACTTAATGCTACCCTTGACCTCAGGGTTCATGTTTGGTTATGCAAGTGGAGTATCAACATCCTTGACCTAATGCACATACAAACCTTGACAAAATGTAGTGAACAAAGGGAAAACTTTAAAAACAACTTAAGTGCAAACCGGGGCTTGCCTTGGTTTTGCAGGTGTCTAAAGTCAGATAAGATGAAGTTAGTTGCTGATGATGACTTGAAGCTGAATCACTGCCTTCTTGCTTCTTACTCCCAGCTCAACTCCTCCTTCTTCACTTTCCACGTCGAATCACTACACGTTATAAACATGCATATCTTTAATCATAAAACTTTTTGCTAACAAATGCTACAGACAAGTTTAAAACTGGAACTTTGTTTAAGAATTTAAAATTACACTGGGGGTGGTGGTTTGGATGTGTGTCTAAGCACTATCCTCAAGTGAGAAGTGAGGTTCATCACATGGGTGGTGATCAGCTAATGAGGTTGAATAGGACATAATGATCCAGGGCTCCAATGGAGCTGGGAATTTTCTTGGGGGTTCCCTGTCACAAGAAAGTCCTCTGGACCAAAATTCAGAACATTTCACTAAGTGGAGCACCCAGAACAATTCCCTAAGCATTTAAGAATAAAGGAATTTATTCTGATTAAACTTGCACTTTCATGCAAATCTATGTGAACCATAATTTCCTACATAGCTCAGAGAGTATGCCTGAATTTTCCTGGGATTTTTGGAGCTAAGGAATGGCTAGAACTGAATTTCCAAGTTTTGGAAATTCTCTGAAAATGTTTCTGTATTCATTTGAATACAGAAACTTGAAATTGGAATTATGCTAACTAAATCAACTCCAAATGAGCTGAAACTTT
Source organism: Neostapfia colusana (assembly GCA_030760725.1). Lineage (NCBI taxonomy): Eukaryota > Viridiplantae > Streptophyta > Magnoliopsida > Poales > Poaceae > Neostapfia > Neostapfia colusana. The sequence continues at coordinate 93,408,522 of JASWHV010000001.1, forward strand.
TACAGGAGTCTCCTAATATCCTGAGGAATATCCTGGCAAAATTTGGGGAATTTTGGATGAACCAAACTCCCTCTAAAATTCTTTTGCTGAAAAGCTTTAAAGAATTTTCCAGAATTTTATATTGGTTTTCATGCAAATTGGGTTGCATATTTGGATAGAGAATTTCATCCTGAATCCAACCCAATTTGAATCACTAAATTTGGAGCTTCCTAGCAAAAGTTATGCAGTTCTAAAGTTTGAACTAAATCCGGAATTCAAATTAATTCGGAAAAAATTTAAACCCTGACTGTGGGCCACAGGGCCACGTGTCGACCGCTGAAACACGAGCCACACGGGGCCACAGACCTTTTCCCGCGCCACCACACCGGATCCGGAGCCGCAGCGGATCGAAGATTTAAAATATCGCCGCTGACAGGTGGGACCGGCCGGTCGTCTTCAACCTCGGCCCGTCCCCTTTTTCCCGCGCCACCCCCTCGCCGGAAGTTCGTCGGGGCTCGCTGGAGTCGGCTTCCCGGCCGTCTCCCGGCTCGGTACTCACCGCCTGGGGGTTTTCAGGGGCGAGCAACTCATCTACGGGGTCAGCACAAGCTATAGGCGCTCGGAACTAGGTCGGCGACGTGCGCACCCTTCGGTGAAGCTTCGGCGCCGTGGCATGAGCACACTAGCCCGTCAAAAGCTCGGGAAATTTGCTCTAAAGCACCAGTGAAGGTCAGGCAAACTCGGCATGGTCTCAAACTGGCTAGGAAATGGCGGCAACTCGGTTGTCACTGTGCGCCCGGGCGTTCCCGCCATGGCTGCCGATCGAAAAGCTCAAAATTAGCTGTAACCACGGGGTTTCTAGCTAGGGTTGTGGAGGAAAAAGGTTCCCTATACTCTCTAGCTCTTGTGTGTGCAAAATGAACAACTTTAACCAAGAATCAAGCGTTAATTTCAACAGTTCTTACCCGCGGGTAGGTTTTCCTCGTCCGAGGGAAAAACTTGGAATTCCCAAGCTACGTTGCACGGCTTGGGCAGAAACTCGGGGGAGAGCAGCGTGACGTCCCGGCGCGTCTCGGAGGGTGCTTGCTCGGCCGTGAAAAGCCTTGGTATGAGCTGTCCACGGTGACCCGAGTTGCCCTTTCGCTGGTGAGCGTTAGTACCTCACGTTGATCATTGATTTGGGCGCCCCACGAGCCAGGAACGACGGGGCCGAGCTGTGGAGGATCTTGTGCACTCGATTGCACTCCCTTTTTGTGTGGACGGCTCGAGCAGAAGAGGGCGCGAGCTGGTGGACAACCGAGGGAAACGGAGGCGTCGCCGGCGGTTGTTTTTCGGGCGTGGAAGCAAAAGGAGGCCACGGTACGAGTGAGGGGCTTCGTGTTTTCTTTGGTGGGAGGGATAAGCGCCGGATGAACCGCCTCTGGCGCCCGCGCGTGGGGGGGGGGGGGCAGCTCGAGCAGGAGGTGGCGGTGGCTGCCGCCTCGGTGGCGCCGGGAGCTCGGTCTAACCCGAGAGCAAAGACTTATGTGCTAAGTTTTTCCCTCCTCTTCTATGACAATTGGGCCCCACCAAGTTTCTTGCTCAAATATCTCCAGATTTTTTTGGCACATTGCAAACTTCACTCATATGGAGCTCAAAATTCACAAGCCAATTGGTAATTTGACAAGTTGTGCCTCAGTTTCAAATTTAAATTCAAATTTGGATGGAATTCACAAGTCCCTTTGATATTCATATCAAAGCACCTCCAAATTTGTTCCAAATTTGCCCCCTCTACAATTTGAACCTGGGGAGTTTGAATATGCTCTCTGATCTATGAGTTGGTCATTGCAAATACGACTTTTTAAACATCAGTTTGCATTTTTCTTTTTGGAGATGGCCCCTCCTCTTTTGGGAGTGACCCTCTTAATTCAAACTGAATTCAAAGTTTTTATTTCTCATGCCAACACTTTCATGAGTAAACAAAAGTTTTGTAAGTCCCATTTCTTGCATATAAACTCAACTTTATTCATAGCTTAAGTTTTCTATTCACAAGTTTTGGGACTTTTACATTCCTCCCCCCTTAAAAAGAATCTCGTCCCGAGATTCATGATTAAGGACAACGTGGAGAGGACAGTTACTCAACATACGCCTCTAACAACTGCGGATGATTGCGTTGCAAATACTCCTCGCTTTCCCATGTAGCTTCATCGGACGTGTGATTTTCCCATAGCACCTTGAAAAATCGTAGCGTCCGATTTCTGGTTTCGCGAGTCTTTTCATCAATTATCCGGGTTGGATGCTCAACATACGTGAGGTCCGGCTTCAGATCTGCTATGTATCCCGTGAGAATCTCCGTTGGAACTTTCAAACACTTCCGCAACTGAGATATGTGGAAGACATTATGCACTCCGGCTAAGGCTGCCGGTAGCTCCAAGCGGTATGCCACGGGTCCACACCTTTCAATGATGGCGAAGGGACCGATAAAACGCGGGGCTAGTTTCCCTTTCACTCCAAATCGATGAATGCCCTTCATAGGAGATACACGGAGGTAGACGTGGTCTCCAACTTGAAAGTTCAGAGGACGACGTCTCCTATCCGCATAGCTCTTTTTGCCTGGACTGAGCGGCTTTCAGATTTGCTTGAATAAGCCTTACCCGCTCTTCGGCTTCATTTACGAGATCAATCCCGTAAATAACTCTCTCGCCGGATTCACACCAGTTCAAGGGTGTGCGGCATTGCCGGCCGTATTGAGCTTCATAAGGTGCCATTTTTATGCTCGTTTGATAACCATTGTTATACGAGAACTCTGCCAACGGTAAGTGATCATCCCAGCTCTTACCGTGGTGGATGGCACACGCCCTTAGCATATCTTCAAGGATTTGATTCACCCTTTCGGTTTGCCCATCGGATTGAGGGTGATATGCGGAGCTTCGAATCAGCTTAGTTCCCAAGGATGCGTGTAGTTGTTCCCAGAAACAGGAGACGAACAGCGATCCTCTGTCGGAGACAATGGTACGGGGAACTCCATGCAAGCATAAGATTCGTGCTATGTATAACTCCGCATACTGCTTGGCGCTGTAGTTGGTATGCACCGGAATGAAACGTGCCGATTTGGTCAACCGGTCCACGATTACCCAAATCGAGCCATGGTGGTGGGAGGTCATCGGCAACCCAACGATGAAATCCATACTCAAGTCTTCCCACTTCCATGTCGGTATCTGTAGCGGTTGCAGCAGGCCCGACTTCTTTACGTGGTCGGCCTTAACTCTTCAACACGTATCACATTCTGAAACGTATTTTGCAACTTCACGTTTCATACGTGTCCACCAAAACTTCTTCCGGAGGTCTTGGTACATTTTATTGCTGCCAGGATTAATAGAAAATTTGGATAAGTGAGCCTCATCCAAAATCTTCTTCCGCAGCCTCATATTACGGGGTACGACTATCCGGTCTTTGAACCATAGGGTGTCTTCATCATCTAACCAGAAACATTTTATCTCCCCGTTCTTCAACCTCCTTTTGATATGAGCCATGCCCTTGTCTTGCTTTTGAGCTTTCATAACCTCTTCTCTTATTGTGGGTATGAGAGCTAGATTATGTAGGGCCCCATAGGGAACCAAGTAGAGACTTGGTTCTTCCTCTTCTATCGGCGTGATGGTTAGGTTATGAATATGAGACTTCCGGCTGAGTGCATCGGCAACCATATTTGCCTTGCCCGGATGATAATGAATTTCAATCTCATAGTCCTTGATCAGCTCCAACCATCGCCGTTGCCGCATATTCAACTCTTTTTGAGTGAATATGTACTTCAAACTTTTGTGGTCGGTGTAGAGATGAACCAGATTTCCCAATAGGTAATGTCTCCACATTTTCAAAGCTAGTACCACGGCAGCAAGCTCGAGATCATGAGTTGGATAATGTTGCTCATGATTCCGTAACTGTCGTGATCCATATGCGACCACACGTCCTCCTTGCATGAGTACACAACCATGTCCGATGTCGGACGCATCACAATAAACATCAAAAGGCTTGGTTGTATCCGGTTGAGCTAGAACCGGGGCTGTGGTGAGGTGTTTCACCAACGCTTGAAAAGCTTCCTCACATAGATTGCTCCAATCATATTAGATGCCCTTCTTCAGTAGCTCCGTCATAGGTTTGGAGATTTTTGAGAAGCTCGGAATGAACCTCCGATAATATCCAGCCAAACCCAAGAAGCTACGAACTTCATGGATTGATGTTGGAGACTTCCACTTCAGCACTTGTTCAATCTTGCTTGGATCAACAGCAATGCCTTCTGCTGAAATAATGTGCCCAAGAAATGGCACTTGGTTGATCCAGAATTCACATTTACTAAACTTTGCATAGAGCTTGTGATCTCTCAGTCGTTGGAGCACAATATGCAAATGTTTAGCGTGTTCCTCTTCAGATATGGAGTAGACCAAGATGTCGTCGATGAATACCACGACGAACTGATCCAGCTCGGGCATGAACACTGAGTTCATAAGATACATAAAGTGGTCCGGAGCATTGGTCAACCCAAATGACATGACAAGATATTCATAGAGTCCATATCTTGTTGAGAATGCTGTTTTCGGGACATCTTCCGCTCGAATCTTGATTTGATGATATCCCGACCTTAAGTCCATCTTGGAGAAGACTTTAGCACCCACTTGTTGATCGAAGAGGATATCAATTCTTGGTAGTGGATACTTGTTCTTTATGGTCACAGCATTTAAAGGACGATAGTCGACGCATAGCCTCAGCGTCTCATCCATCTTCTTCACAAATAAAGCTGAGCAACCCCATGGTGATGAACTTGGACGAATAAACCCCTTGTCCATTAGATCCTTGAGTTGCTCCTTCAGCTCGGCTAATTCGTTCGGAGCCATTTTGTATGGTCTCCGAGAGATTGGCGTAGTTCCCGGCATCAATTCTATTTTGAATTCCACCTCGCGCTCAGGTGGTAAGCCTGGAAGATCTTCGGGAAACACGTCCGGATATTCACGGACTACCGGAATGTCTTCTAACTTGCACGCCTCGGCATTACATACTTCCGGGTCTTTAGAAATCGCTTCGCCGAGGTACAATGTTTGACGTCCGTGAAGTGGAGAGTCCAAGTGAACACTCCTGTTCTCGATGTCCAGAACAGCCTTATGGAAGGTCAGCCACGATATTCCCAATATGGCATTGATTCCCTGGTCTTCGAGAATGATGAGGGTGGTAGGATAAATTTTTCCACCCAAGCAAAGTGGTGCTCGAGAGACGAATTCATTAGTTGAGATGTCTCCACCTGGCGAATAAATAAGGTAAGAACCTTTTGTGACAGTTGTGGAGATCTGATCCCGGATTACCGTTGCCCAGCTAATGAAGTTATGTGTCGCACCAGAGTCGAATAAAATGACAACCGGCTTGTCATTTAAGGTGAACCAGCCGGCAAGAACAGGTCCTCCCTTTGTCAGATCATCGACTGACACATAATTGACTGTTCCCACTTTGGACATAGCTTTTCTTGGCTGTCCAAGATCACTTTTTGGAACTGGACCCGCAGACACGTTGTTGCTGTTTGGTTCAGTTGCTTCATTGACATTGGGCTCATTGTCAATATGGAGGGGGACAGCACTCGGTTCAGCTGAGAAATCACCCTGATCATCTTCAACCTCTTGAGGGTAATAATATTCTAGTGCACCTTGTTGATACTGGGGTGCATAAGAAATAAGTTGCTGCTGCGGTGGAGGTGAATAAGACCTCTGTGGAGTAGAAGAGTCGTCACACTCCCAGAATGATTGCACCTCTTGTGGAATCTCTCGACCGGAAGGTGAACGGATTACCAACCGATACTTCTGAGGTAGACGATTGTCTTCATCTTGTGATGAGTCCCTCTCCCTCTTTTCTTTGAGGTAGAGGTTGGAATAATATTCTTGAGCGATAGCACAGCTCACAAACTCATCAAAATTCTCTTGGCTAACTTGATCCAATTCACATCGCAGCCTAGCAGTCAGCCCTCGGTAGAAATGATAACCTTTCATGGCTGGTGATTTCACATAGTCAGGGACATATTGAGCTAAGCGATTAAATTCCTTCGCATACTCAGTAACACTCATGTCCCCTTGCTTCAGACTCCAGAACTCATCCAGGCTGGTTTGCATTATGCCCGCAGGGATGAAACGAGCACGAAATGCAGCCTGGAATTCCGCCCATGCGACACGATGCCCTGCTGGTTGGACAGCAAGGTAGTCTGCCCACCATGCTCCAGCAAAGCCGTTAAGCTGCTGAGTGGCATATAGCGTCTTTGAGAATTCATCACATTGGATCAACCCAAGCTTGGACTCAATGACACGTAACCAGTGATTTGCTTCACAATGGTCAGCCGCCTCAGAGAATACCGGCGGTTGTGTCGCCAAAAAATCCAGATACGTGCTCGGGGTTGGCATGTGATGTTGAGCTTCTCGATCTATGCCTTGCTGAACTAGAGTTTGGAGAGTTTCATTCATTTTGGCCATAATTTCCGCCAATCCGGTTGGCGATGGCTCTTATGATGAAGTCGAGTCATTCCCACCTCGACTTGAACCTCCAAGCTCCATTTGAGAATGTGTACGTACCATACTGCACGAAACAAAATTTTGAGTCAATAAAAATTCTATTTCAGTAGTAAGTAAAGATAAGTAAAACATGAACATGTCATGAACTTTATGAAAGCATAACCACATTCATGTTTAAACAAATCTTAAGTACGCTTAACTAATCAGCGGGACTACCCTGACCAGTTCACACAAACTCCAAATTTTACTCAAGTTATCAAAGATTTTTGACTTGAGTTCAATACCAAAGTTTTAGTAAACTTTAGTAGCTTTCCAACAAGTACTTATGTGCTCCTTAAGGATTTTTCTACAGGAAGTTATGGCTTAAAAACCGAAAGGTCCAGAGAGGTTTCTGGTACTGTCCTGGTTCTGAACAGTTTGCCTTCAACTGGGCTTTTCACCAATTTAACGTGTGATTCTGCTCTTGAGGTCTACAAATAAATTGTAGAGCACTTGAAAATCTTTCCAGAACTGTATCATACACCTTAATTGGTTAAATATACTCAGAGTTATGCTCTGTCAAAGTCCAGCAAACATTTCTGCCAGAGACAGAGCACTCTGTTTTTGAAAACTTTGACACCTAGTTATACTCTCATTTGAATCTTAGCTCAAAATAAGAGTTCAATAACTAATATTTATTTCAAACTTCCATTTTTAGTTGAAAGTTAGATCATGAATCATTTCTTCATAGGGAAGAGGTTCAGATGTTTTGTACGGTGTAGATGCACCGTAAGAATCATGTCGGTACTACGTTGCCTCACCAAAAGAAAATCCTAAACCGGATTATACCGGCATATCCGTTTTATCAGTGGCACTAAGACGGTCTCTCGCCCACGTGTACTACACGGGATACGTACGTGGTTAGTACCTGCAGAAGATCACTCAATAATGGTGCACTCAAAGGTTGTTTCATTTCAGGCAGTTCTATAATTGAAAGTAAATACAAACGCCCGTATCATTGTCATACGGCCGTCCTTGAGTTAAGTCACGTCTCAAGGTAGGTGATCGTGTTTCAACACCACACGACGGGGAACCCGAGTATGTCATGAATGGGTCGTCACGGTTGGGAATGTTATCAACCCAACGGATACCACCTACTGCCCTACAGGGCACGCCGATGGCAAGCGCTGCGTATGTCCTCCTGGGATACTTCCAGACGAACACACTATCACGTTACTGACCACACGGTGGGGTCTCCACTTACTTGCCTAATGCACGCTAGGGATCAGCGTTTCATATGAACTCAGGAACATGAAGAGTCCAAGAGTCTCATATTAACATTTCACACCAAGATGTGAGATCTAACCCTGAACCACTTTCCTCGTCAGGGGAGCTAACCGAAATTGAAGCGCTTTCGGTGGCGTTCCTTACCATTCTTACCTGAGCGTAGGTGCGTTGTGACATAATGAAAATTCAGAATTAAAACACATATGTTAGTCTTGCCACTTTAAGTAACTATACTACTATAGTCCTTATGTGGGCCTAATATTGTTTCCTCACCGTATCCTAAGTTTTTTCTCGTAATACGCTCCTTATTCCGTGTGCTATTACCAATGCGGCTCTGATACCACGCTGAGGGGGCCCGACCCCAATCACCGGGTCGTGCCGCCTTGCCCGAGGAATCGCATTGGGTGGTGCCGTGTTATGCGGCACCCAACAGCACGCATATAAGGAACACAGTATTACATAAATCAAAAATGGAAGGTTACAATTATTCATTGTAAATAATTTACACAAAATAGCTACAGCGGAAGTCTATAACCAGCTCACGTTGAATAACTATGAAGCACCGAGAAGAGGTCCAGCCCGCGGACTCCTCTCGCTAGCAACACGAGACATGGCAGCGGCTAGGTTCTCCAAGTGTGACATGACTCGGAAGTTTCCGAGTCACCGGACAACCTTCTTTATAGCATCGAGGTTAACCTGCAAAACCACTTATATAGCAAGAGTGAGCACAAAAGCTCAGCAAGACTTAACCGTCTCTCATAAGACATGAAACTCTAGATGAAAGTAACCTAAGACTTAAGCCTGTCCTTTCCGAAAAGACTCGCCTACAAGTTCATCCTTAACTTTCAGATTTTAGCCATATAAGTAGTGACCTTGCGCCCAGCAACATTGGAACTCCACAATCAAACAAGAAACGCTTCATTCCAATGTTACTTGCCCCAAGGTAGAAAATAACTTTAGTTAGCTCTATCTCTACTTCAAACATGGTTTTCATGGTCATCTACCGGATGCCCTAGACTATTTAGCATGGCCTTATTCTACAGCAATGACATAATGCTACCCTTGAGCTCAGGGTTCATGTTTGGTTATGCAAGTGGAGTATCAACATCCTTGACCTAATGCACATACAAACCTTGTCAAAATGTAGTGAACAAAGGGAAAACTTTAAAAACAACTTAAGTGCAAACCGGGGCTTGCCTTGGTTTTGCAGGTGTCTAAAGTCAGATAAGATGAAGTTAGTTTCTGATGATGACTTGAAGCTGAATCACTGCCTTCTTGCTTCTTACTCCCAGCTCAACTCCTCCTTCTTCACTTTCCACGTCGAATCACTACACGTTATAAACATGCATATCTTTAATCGTAAAACTTTTTTCTAACAAATGCTACAGACAATTTTAAAACTGGAACTTTGTTTAATAATTTAAAATGACACTGGGGGTGGTGGTTTGGATGTGTGTCTAAGCACTATCCTCAAGTGAGAAGTGAGGTTCATCACTTGGGTGGTGATCACCTAATGAGGTTGAATAGGACATAATGATCCAAGGCTCCAATGGAGCTGGGAATTTTCTTGGGGGTTCCTTGTCACAAGAAAGTCCTCTGGACCAAAATTCAGAACATTTCACTAAGTGGATCACCCAGAACAATTCCCTAAGCATTTAAGCATAAAGGAATTTATTCTGATTAAACTTGCACTTTCATGCCAATCTAAGTGAACCATAATTTCATACATAGCTCAGAAAGTATGCCTGAATTTTCCTGGGATTTTTGGAGCTAAGGAATGGCTAGAACTGAATTTCCAAGTTTTGGAAATTCTCTGAAAATGTTTCTGTATTCATTTGAATACAGAAATTTGAAATTGGAATTATCCTAACTAAATCAACTACAAATGAGCTGAAACTTTTACAGGAGTCTCCTAATATCCTGAAGAATATCCTGGCAAAATTTGGTGAATTTTGGATGAACCAAACTCCCTCTAAAATTCTTTTGCTGAAAAGCTTTAAAGAATTTTCCAGAATTTTATATTGGTTTTCATGCAAATTGGGTTGCATATTTGGATAGAGAATATCATCCTGAATCCAACCCAATTTGAATCACTAAATTTGGAGCTTCCTAGCAAAAGTTATGCAGTTCTAAAGTTTGAACTAAATCCGGAATTCAAATTAATTCGGAAAAAATTTAAACCCTGACTGCGGGCCACAGGGCCACGTGTCGACCACTGAAACACGAGCCACACGGGGCCACAGACCTTTTCCCGCGCCACCACACCGGATCCAGGGCCGCAGCGGATCGAAGATTTAAAATATCGCCGCTGACAGGTGGGACCGGCCGGTCGTCTTCAACCTCGGCCCGTCCCCTTTTTCCCGCGCCGCCCTCTCGCCGGAAGTTCGTCGGGGCTCGCCGGAGTTGGCTTCCCGGCCGTCTCCCGGCTCGGTACTCGCCGCCTGGGGGTTTTCAGGGGCGAGCAACTCATCTACGGGGTCAGCACAAGCTATAGGCGCTCGGAACTAGGTCGGCGACGTGCGCACCCTTCGGTGAAGCTTCGGCGCCGTGGCACGAGCACACTAGCCCGTCAAAATCTCGGGAAATTTGCTCTAAAGCACCAGTGAAGGTCAGGCAAACTCGGCATGGTCTCAAACTGGCTAGGAAATGGCGGCAACTCGGTTGTCACCGTGCGCCCACGCGTTCCCGCCATGGCCTCCGATCGAAAAGCTCAAAATTAGCTGTAACCACGGGGTTTCTAGCTAGGGTTGTGGAGGAAAAAGGTTCCCTATCCACTCTAGCTCTTGTGTGCGCAAAATGAACAACTTTAACCGAGAATCAAGCGTTAATTTCAACAGTTCTTACCCGCGGGTAGGTTTTCCTTGTCCGAGGGAAAAACTTGAAATTCTCAAGCTACATTGCACGGCTTGGGCTGAAACTCGGGGGAGAGCAGCGTGACGTCCCGGCGCGTCTCGGAGGGTGCTTGCTCGGCCGTGAAAAGCCATGGTATGAGCTGTCCACGGTGACCCGAGTTGCCCTTTCGACGGTGAGCGTTAGTACCTCATGTTGATCGTTGATTTGGGCACCCCACGAGCCAGGAACGACGGGGCTGAGCTGTGGAGGATCTTGTGCACTCGATTGCGCTCCCTTTTTGTGTGGACGGCTCGAGCAGAAGAGGGCGCGAGCTGGTGGACAACCGAGGGAAACGGAGGCGTCGCCGGCGGTTGTTTTTCGGGCACGGAAGCAAAAGGAGGCCACGGTACGAGTGAGAGGCTTCGTGTTTGCTTCGGTGGGAGGGATAAGCGCCGGATGAACCGCGTCTGGTGCCCCCGCGTGGGGGGGGGGGCAGCTCGAGCAGGAGGTGGCAGTGGCTGCCGCCTCGGTGGTGCCGGGAGCTCGGTCTAACCCGAGAGCAAAGACTTATGTGCTAAGTTTTTCCCTCCTCTTCTATGACAATTGGGCCCCACCAAGTTTCTTGCTCAAATATCTCCAGATTTTTTTGGCACATTGCAAACTTCACTCATATGGAGCTCAAAATTCACAAGCCAATTGGTAATTTGACAAGTTGTGCCTCAGTTTCAAATTTAAATTCAAATTTGGATGGAATTCACGAGTCCCTTTGATATTCATATCAAAGCACCTCCAAATTTGCTCCAAATTTGCCCCCTCTACAATTTGAACCTGGGGAGTTTGAATATGCCCTCTGATCTATGAGTTGGTCATTGCAAATACGACTTTTTAAACATCAGTTTGCATTTTTCTTTTTGGAGATGGCCCCTCCTCTTTTGGGAGTGACCCTTTTAATTCAAACTGAATTCAAAGTTTTTATTGCTCATGCCAACACTTTCATGAGTAAACAAAAGTTTTTGTAAGTCCCATTTCTTGCATATAAACTCAACTTTATTCATAGCTTAAGTTTTCTATTCACAAGTTTTGGGACTTTTACAGATGACCCATTTGAATTTGGGTGAAACACTTTGGTTTGCTCCTAGCCCATGATTGATCAATCTTGGTCCCAAGCTGAACCTCACAAGTTCAGTTTGACCATGCCCCTCAAATTTGAATTTCAAGGTAATCTCAAACAATGCTTTGAACAAATGGTATATGAGCTTAACATCCCTCCCATTTTGGAACTTAAGCTCTTCAATACCTGAGGGCTGCAATGATCATCTCATATATATGCTTTTGGACCATCTGAACATGAATGCTTTGCAAGGGTTCAAAAATGGGATTTAAACTTCCCTCCCCTCTACTCATAGAGAATGTGCATATGAGTTAGGTGTTTGGGAGTGAAATTCTTCCTTAGGTTAACATGTGTTCAGTAGGAGCTAAAGAACATTTTTGCTCTCACCACATGTCCATGTTCGATTTTATCATTTTATGTGACATAACTCAAGTCCTTCCCTTGCCATAACCTGTTCGAATCCTTCATGAATTCAACATGATCATAGTCCATTCCCTTTTTGGCTCACCCTCAAATCAGAAAGTTGCCACCATAATCTCATCAATTTCAAATGTATGAGGCTCCATGTGTGTTCAAAAGTTTGGCAGCAATTTGAGCTGAGCCTTTGAGACTAAAGACCTTATTTTTGTTATTTCTCATGTACATGTATGATTACACATGAGTTTAACTCCACCTTGGTCCAACACCTTCAAAGGCATGCTTGAACCCATGTGGTTGCACCTCATGTATACCATCACATGTAAGAAATTTTTTGTAAGTCCCATTTTTCATGAACAGAAACACAATGACGTTCCATCATCCATTCCTTTGCATTCACGTTTTTGGGACTTTTACATAGAGCTCCGAAGGCTCCACGTGTCTCGCGGGGCCGGACCTCCCACTTCTCAGAGGAGACCTCCGGGCCCGCCACGTGGCCAGCAGAAGCTGGACCTCTTCCCTCCGCGGGGAGAGCTCCGAGGACTCCACGTGTCCCGCGGGGCCAGACCTCCCTCTCCTCAGAGGAGAGCTCCGGGCCCGCCACGTCGCCAGCAGGGCAACGCTGCCTGCCACCGAGCGATAGGCAGTGGGCGTAAAGACGCACCATACCTTGCCCGTACGAGGTATTCAAGGCCCGCGCCTTCCCAAGACGCGGAGACGCGGAGCACGCCTCTGTCAGGTGCCGTTGTGCCCAGTCGCATCACAGACTGGCGCGCTGTGTCAGAGCCTGCCCGCCAATAAACACAGCAACAAGACATCCCCTGCCGCCCCTGCCATCATCAACCACTACGACTACCTTGCGGCATGGGCAGGGCGGCAGAACGAAGACTCGGAAGCCTTCGCCAGAGACAACTACCGGCATAACTGCAGATACGGTAGTCGGCAGGCAATCTCCTCGGGACCACCTGTCGGGTCCCGGGCCCCCCTTGTAAGCCACTCGAGCCTTGGACTATAAAAGGCTCGGTTAGGCAACGTTAGCAAGCGTTCGAACCCTGTGAACTCGCACGCTAGATATTACTCACCCTCATGCTCAGGGCTCCGGTTCTGAGCAGCAAGCAATACAGCGAGCACTTCTGCTCAGCGTGGACGTAGGGTTTTACGCTCTGGTGGCCTGAACCACGTAAAACTCGCCGTGTCAAGCTTTTCCCTCACTCGTCCCTAACGCTGAAGTTCTCCGCAAGCGTCTAGCCCCTCGGAAAAAGAACCTCTGCGGGCTGCCCAGAGCAGGTCCGGGGGAAGTGTCGACCACACACTTCGACATGCATGATCGCGTATAGAAGGACAAGCTCAGGAAGCTACCTACAACGGACTACTTCAGCAAGAATTTGAGCAACAGGAAACGCAAGAACAAGGCAAGTGCCCCTTGACCATATTGATCCCATATTTCGGAAAACTGTTTTGTTTACGAAAAGGTGTGTGTGCTTGAGTCAACATGATGGGAAACCCTTTTTTAGGAGTTTACTAGTATTGGTTAAACCACCCTTGTCGCTAGGGAAGTCTATGAGTCTGGTATGGTTTTTGCTTTTATGCTTCGTTGAGTCCATGGGATATGGGAAGCGAGATAGATGTGTCTACCTAACTGCACTCGTATGAATAATGAGAAACTGATGTTGTTAATGAACATGAATCGGAGGGAGATCTAGGCAAGCCAGGGTTTTTGAATGAGGTAGAATGAGATGGTGGTTACTTGCCGTAAATCTAAGGACCGGTTCATGCGAGCCATGCCAGGATAACAGTGCCACCACAAGGCCAAGTATGGGTGCGGCTTAGCTGAGTAATTAGGTAAGTTACTAGATTGTTATGGACCGTGGAAGGCACGGAGAATGGGAGTCGATGAGGACTGTGTGGGGGCCCCGACCTCCATCACGGGGCCGTGCCTCCTCGCCCGAGGAATCGCATTGGGTGGTGCCGTGTTATGCGGCACCGAACAGCACACATATAAGGAACAATGTATTACATAAATCAAGCGGAAGTTTTACAATTTGTACTTTGTAAATAATTTACATAAAATAGCTACAGCGGAAGTCTATAACCAGTTCACGTTGAATAACTATGAAGCACTCGAGAAGAGGTCCAGCCCGCGGACTCCTCTCGCTAGCAACACGAAGACACGACAGCGGCTAGGTTCTCCAACTGTGACATGACTCGGAAGTTTCTGAGTCTCACCGGACAACCCTCTTTATAGCGTCGATGCTTACCTGCAAAACCACTTACATAGCAAGAGTGAGCACAAAGGCTCAGCAAGACTTAACCGTCTCTCCTAAGGCAGGAAACTCTATATGAAAGTAACCTAAGACATAACCCTGTCATTTGCGAAAAGACTCGCCTACGAGTTCATCCTTAACTTTCAGGTTTTAGCCATAATAGTAGTGACCTTGCGCTTAGTAACATTGGAACAACACAATCAAACAAGAAACGCTTCGTTCCAATGTTACTTGTCCCAAGGTGGAAAAGTAACTTTAGTTTGCTCTATCTCTACTTCAAACATGGTTTTCATGCAATTTACAATTATCATAACAGCATTTAAAACTTTGCAAACTATTTCCACACAACTTGATTACTACGTCACAACACAGGGAGCAAGCGGTAATCAATAACCTCGATGGAAGGTGACTCGAATCAAACACTACCCGGATAACTCGACACATACGCCCGCCTCTGAAGACCAAACTCTGGCGTCCTTCATTACGTCGTATGTGGCAATCTTTCTCAGGACACTAGACTGTAGAACCGGTCGCGCCGTCTCGGGCTCATAGGTCTAACGAGACGATGTGGTATGCCTCTACAACCCAGTGAACCTGGTACATCGGTTTCCTGATTCCCATATGTCAGTAAGCATCCGGTACACAACTCAATACCTGCTCCTGGGTGCCGCACACGCATCGGTCCTTAACCGACACAGGCAGAGCTACTCGACCAAGACCTCGTCTTGTCGCTGCCTAACCATCCTGCCCGGTCTCATCTTTGGAAATGAAAACTTTAGTTTGCCCTCTTTTTCCATCTACACCCAGGTACTCCCGTCTATAGCTCGCGAGTAGATTCCAACTACTCGTCTTCTACCGGATGCCCTAGTTTATTTAGCATGGCCTTATTCTACAACGATGACACCATTCTAACCTTGACCTCAGTGTTCATTTTTGGTTATGCAAGTGGGGTATAAAACAACCTTGACCTAATGCACATACAAACTATGACCAATAGTCGTGAACAACGGAAAACTTTAAAAACAACTTAAATGCAAACCGGGGCTTGCCTTGGTTTTGCAGGTGACTTAAGTCAGATAAGATGAAGTTAGTTGCTGATGATGAATTGAAACTTAATCCTTGCCTTCTTGTTCCTTGATCAAATCTTCACTTATCCACGTTTAATCACTACATGTTATGAGTATGCATTCATGGTTAATTATAAAACTTTTGCTAACAAGTGTTAAAGACAAGTTTAAAACTGGAACTCTGTTTAAGAATTTAAAATGACACTGGGGTGGTGGTTTGGGTGTGTATTTAAGCACCATGATCAAGTGATGAGTGGGGTTTCATCAATTGGGTGGTGATCACCTAATGGGTTGAATAAAACACTACTGATCCAGGGCTCCAATGGAGCTGGAAATTTTCTTATGAGTTCCTTGTCACAAGACAGTTCTCTGGACCAAAATTCAGAATAATTCACTGAGTAGATTACACAGAACAATTCCTTAAGCATTTAGGCAACAAGGAATACATTCTGAATAAATTTGCACTTTTCATGCAAATCCAAGTGAACTACAATTTCAAACATAGCTCAGAGAGTATGCCTGAATTTTCCTAGGATATTTGGGGCTAAGGGATGGCTGGAACTGAATTTCCAAGTTTTGGAAATTCTCTGAAAATGTTTCTGTATTTATTTGAATACAGAAACTTGGAATTAGAATTACCCTAAATAAATCAACTCCGAATGGCTGAAACTTCTACAGGAGTCTTCTAATATCCTAAAGAATATCCTGGCAAAATTTGGGGAATTTTGGATGAACCAAACTCCCTATAAAATTCTTTTGCTGAAAAGATTTAAAGAATTCTCCAGAATTGTCTATTGGTTTTCATGCAAATTGGGTTGCATATTTGGATAGAGCTTTTCATCCTGAATCCAACCCAATTTGAATCACTAAATTTGGAGTTTCCTAGCAAAAGTTATGAGGTTCTAAAGTTTGAACTAAATCTGGAATTCAAATTAAATCGAGAAATGTTCAAACTCTGCCTGTGGGTCCACCCCACACGTGTCAGCCGCTGGAACCACGCCACACGGGGCCACAGGACCCTTCCCGCGCCACCGAACCGGATCCCGGGGCCGCAGCGGATCGAAGATTTAAAATATCGCCACTGACAGGTGGGACCGGCCGGTCGTCTTCATCCTCGGGCCGTTCTCTTTTTCCCGCGCCTCGCCGGAGACTCGTCGGAGCTCGCCGGAGTCGGCTTCCCGACCGTCTCCCGGCTCGGTACTTGCCGCCTGAGGGTTTTCAGCCATGAGGAATCCAATGGTGCGGTGCATTCGGGCTGCCGGCGACCGAAAACCGGTCAGCGACGCGCGCACCCCTTGGTACAGCTTTGGCGCCGTGGCCCGAGCACCTTAGCCTGCCAAACGTTCGGCGGATCCACTCTAAAGCATCAGTGGAGGTCAGGCAAGCTCGGCTCGGCCTCAGCCTGGCTCGGAAACGGCAGCAAACCGGTTGTCACCGTGCGCCTGCGCGTTTCCGCCATGGCCGCCGGCGGACGAACTCGAAATTAGCTGCCCCTACTCACTGCTAAGCTATAATTGTGAAGGAAAAAGGTTCCCCTATCCTCTCTAGCTCTTGTGTGCGCAAAATAAACAACTTTAACCGAGAATTAAGCGTCGATTTCTGAAATTCTTACCTGCGGGTAGGTTTTCCTCGTCCGAGAGGAAAACTGGAAATTCCCGAGCTACGTTGCACGCTCGGGCTGAAACTCGGGGGAGAGCAGCGTGAAGTCCCGGCGCGTCTCGGAGGGTGCTTGCTCGGCCGTGAAAAGCCTCGGTATGAGCTGCCCACGGTGACCCAAGTTGCCCTTTCGCCGGTGAGCATTAGTACCTCGCGTTGATCGTTGATTTGGGCGCCCCACGAGCCAGGAACGTCGGGGCCGAGCTGTGGAGGATCTTGTACACTCGTTAGCACTCCCTTTTCGTGTGGACGGCTCGAGCAGAAGAGGACGTGAGCTGGTGGACAACCGAGGGAAACAGAGGCATCACCGGCGGCTGTTTTTCGGGCGCGGAAGCAGAAGAACCCGCGAGTACGAGTGGAAGACTTCGTGTTTGCCTCGGTGGGGAGGATAAACGCCGGGTGAACCGCCTCTGGCGCCCGCACGTGGGGGTGCAGCTCGAGCAGGAGGTGGCGGTGGCTGCTGCCTCGGTGGCGCCGGGAGCTCGGTCTAACCCGAGAGCAAAGACTTAGGTGCTAAGTTTTCCCCCTCTTCTATGACAATTGGGCCCCACCAAGTTTCATTCTCAAATATCTCCAGATTTTTGGCACATTGCAAATTCAGCTATAAGGGATCCAAATTCAAAAGTCATTTTGCTATTTGACAATTTATACCACAGTTTCAAATTCAAATTCAAATTTGAATGGAATTCACAAGTTCCTTTGATAAGAATTCAAATATGTCCTCTGATCTTTGAGTTGGCCATTGCAAAGCCCACTTCTCAAACAACAGTTTGAATTTCCTCTTTTGAAACTGCCCTTTTTCTTTTTGAAGTGCACCTCTGAATTCAAACTGAATTCCAGGTTTTTATTGCACATGCCAACACTTTCATGAGTAACACAAAAGTTTTTGTAAGTCCCATTTCTTGTATATAAACTCAACTTTATTCATAGCTCAAGTTTTCTCTTTACAAGTTTCGGGACTTTTACATTCCTCCCCCCTTAAAAAGAATCTCGTCCCGAGATTCATGATTAAGGACAAGGTGGAGAGGACAACTACTACATATAAGCCTCTAACAACTCCGGATGATTGTGCTGCAAATACTCCTCGCTCTCCCATGTAGCTTTGTCGGAAGTGTGATTTGCCCATAGCACCTTGAGAAATCGCAGCGTCCGGATTCTGGTCTCACGAGTCTTTTCATCAACTATCCGGGTTGGACGTTCAACATAAGTGAGGTCCGGCTTCAAATCTGCTATGTCTCCCATGAGCATTTCCGTTGGAACCTTCAAACACTTCCGCAGCTGAGATATGTGGAAGACGTTATGAACTCCGGCTAAGGCTGCCGGCAGCTCCAAACGGTATGCCACGGGTCCACATCTTTCAATGATGGCAAAAGGACCGATAAGGCGCGGAGTTAATTTTCATTTCACTCCGAATCGGTGAATGCCCTTCATAGGAGATACACGGAGATACACGTGGTCCCCAACTTGAAATTCCAGAGGACGACGCCTCTTATCCGCATGGCTCTTTTGTCTTGACTGAGCGGCTTTAAGATTTTCCTGAATAAGCCTCACCCGCTCTTCTGCTTCCTTTACGAGATCAATCCCGTAAATAACTCTCTCGCCGGATTCACACCAGTTCAAGGGTGTGCGGCACTTCCGGCCGTAGAGAGCTTCGTAAGGCGCCATTTTGATACTTGATTGATACCCGTTGTTATATGAGAACTCTGCCAATGGTAAGTGATCATCCCAGCTCTTACCGTGATGAATGGCACATGCTCTCAGCATATCTTCAAGTATTTGATTCACCCTCTCAGTTTGCCCATCGGTTTGAGGGTGATACGCGGAGCTTCGGATCAGCTTAGTTCCCAAGGATGCGTGTAGCTGCTCCCAGAAACGAGCAACAAACAACGCGCCTCGATCAGAGATGATCGTCCGGGGAACTCCATGTAGGAACAAGATCCGTGCTATGTATAACTCCGCATACTGCTTGGCGGTGTATCTGGTATGCACGGGATGAAGCGTGCCGATTTGGTCAACCGGTCTACGATTACCCAGCTCGGCCGTGTACCCCGACGGGGGCATCGCCTCGTCCTCAGAACCTTCCTCGTAACTCTCACCTGCACACAGCTCAAAATATTGCAACCGTGAGCACGATGGCTCAGCATGTCTTAACCGTCAATCCTAGGCATGGAACTCTACGTGCAAGGATGTGTAAGGTAGGAAGGGACTTTGCAATAAAGACACGCCTATAAGTTGATCATTACTTTCAGTTTTATAGCAGAAGATTCATGTGCCTTAGGCAGCCCTCACATCGGAAGTCCACAATCAAACAAGAAATGCTTTCCTCCGATGTGGTGATGCCCAAAGCTGAAAGTAAACTTAATTAGCTCTACATCTACAGCAAACATGGTTTCCAAAACATTAATATATCATCACAGCATATTATTATTCCACTGGCTTACTTGACTTCTTACTACGTCATGAAACAGTGAACAAGCTGTACTCAAATAACCGCGAGGGACGGAGATTGCAATCAGGAGACACCCGGACAACACGTTGCATACACCCACTTTCATAAGCGTGATTCCACACCCCTTCCTACTCTGTTTTATGCAACCACCTTTCAAAGGCAATCCAAATGCCGAACCGGTCCATCTGTAACGGGTAGGAGGTCCCCGCGTGGAGCGTGACTGTGCCCACCGGCAGATTTACACCTTGCTACCCTCAACCCACTCCTGTTTACGGTTGGGTAAGCCTCGGCACCCAGGTTAACCATTTACATCAGTTTCCTGCTTATGTCAGTATGCCATCCGGTACTGTTCGATACTTGTTCAGCAGGCCCGCACACGACTCGGTCCTCAATCGACACCAACAGGGCTACACACGTGAGACCTCCGTTCACTGCTTCCTACCCCCCCTGCTGGGTCTCATTTTCACCAATCTTAAGCCATTTTCTATTCTGACCAAACCGTGTGATAGACCTTACCTCGCCAGTAGATTCCAACTACTAGACTTCTACCGAGGTCCTAATCATATTAGCAGGGCCTTGTCTACTCGTAGGCTCTGTAAGCTACCCAACCCTTCATAGGATTTAAAAGGTTATGCAAGTGGGGTTTCAATCACCTTAACTCTAATGCAAACATTCACCCTAGACGTAGGTGATACAAAGAAAAAGATTTTGAGATGGACCCGTCAACCGAGACAGGCCACTCGCCCGGGAATCGCATTGGGTGGTGCCGTGTTGTGCGGCAACCAACAGCACACATACAAGGAACAAGGTATTACATAAAACAATAGCGGAAGCTTACAAGTTTTGCTTTGTAAACACTTTACATCAAGTAACTACAGCGGAAGTCTATATCAACTCACGTCGAATAACTAAGAGCACTCGAGATGAAGTCCAGCCTGCGGACTCCTCTCGCTAGCAACACGAAGACAAGCAGCAGCGGCTGGGTTCTCCATGTGTTACCTGACTCGGGAGTCCCCGAGTCTCACCGGACAACCTTCTTTTCAGCATCGTTGTTAACCTGCAAAACCACTTATATAGCAAGTGTGAGCACATAGGCTCAGCAAGTCTGACCCGTCTCTCCTAAACAAGAAACTCTACATGCACGACAGTTACAATTGGGTTGGCTAGATTTGCATAAAGGACTCGCCTAAAGTTGATCCTTAACTTTCAGATTTTAAGCCTCATTGTGCAGACCTTGAGCCGAAAAGCATCGCAACTCCACAATCAAACAAGAAACGCTTTGTTGCGATGCTCCTTGCACAAAGTGAAAGAATAGTTTAATGAGCCTATCTCTAATTCAATCATGGTTGCAATACAATATATAGCACAGTCTTATCAAGTTCGAAAGAATAACCAGTTCAGTTCTTACTACGTCAAGACGCAGTGGGCAAGTATGCTCATATAACCGCGAGCGATGGTGATTCGAATCAGTACACGCCCGGACTACACGACACGTACACCCGTACTCCGGGTTGCCGGCAGCAACCTCGACTGACGTTGTACGCGGCCACCTTTCCCAAGATCTTCCACATTTGACGCAGTCCAACTGCCCCGAGTACGCAAGCTCCCTCAAGGTACATACCCGCTGTGGTATGTTCTTGAGCGAGGTACCTCCTGCTACCCTGACGCCGAAAGTCTAAGGCAGTTGGAAAAGTTCCACTATGGATCTCCCAAGGTACATCGGTTTCTGGGTCCCATATAGCCAGTATGCGCCCGGTACACAACTCAAACTTGTCCAACAGGGCCAAGCACGGACGGGCCTTAACCGACACAGGTAGGGCTATGCACGCACAGCCTGCAACCTGCTGCATCTAAACCTCCCTGCCCGGTCTCCATTTCTTATGTGTGAACTTTCCTCATCTTTTCTAATTCGGACCCGTTCCGAGTAAACCAGCTCTAAACTCGCGAGTAGATTCCAACTACTCGGCTTCTACCGAACCTTTCCTACTAACATTAGCGTAGCCAAATCCACGCGAGGAGGTGCTATTCTACCCTTTCTCTCTTAGGTATTTCTGGTCATGCAAGTGGGGTTTTCAATATCATCTAGACGTAATGCAATCAACGATGCAAAGCTATGATCTCTACAAATGAAAATGCTTTATAAAATGGTTCAAATGCAAACCGGGGCTTGCCTGTTTTGCAGGTGACTAAGGTTACAATCAGTTAGTGACGATCACTTGAAGCTTGATCACTTGTTTTCCTCCCTCCTTTATCTTCACTTCATGTCCTTCTCACCTTCTTCACGTATATGCTACACGATATGATCATGCATATGTATTTAATTGAAAAGCTTTTGCTCATAAGATCTAATGACAGTTTTAAAACTGGAACTCTGTTTAAGAATTTAAAATGACACTGGTGCTAGTGGTTTGGGTTGGGCTTAAACACTAAGATCAAATGTTAAGTGCTTTTCCCACTTAAGCGTTGATCACCTTAAGAGATTACACATGACAGTGGTGATCCAGAGCTCTAATGGAGCTGAGAATTTTCATGTGAGTTCCTTGTCACCAGAAAGTCCTCTGGACTAAAATTTAGCACTATTCATGGAGTGGTTTATTCAGAATAATTCTCTAAGTGTTTAATCAAAGATGAATTAATTCTAAGTTAACACCCATGTTCATGTCAAACTCAGTGAACCACAATTTCAATTATAGTTCATAGAGTCTACATGAATTTTCCTAGGATATTTGGGGCTAAGAATTTCCCAGAACTGAATTTACAAGTTTTGGAAATTCTCTGAAAATGTTTCTGTATTCATTTGAATACAGGAACATACAATCTGAATTACCATAAAGAATATACTGCTTTGCGTTGTACCTAGTATGCACAGGGATGAAATGTGCTGATTTCGTTAATCGGTCCACAATTACCCAAATCGAATCATTGTTGTGGGAGGTCATCGGCAACCCGACGATGAAGTCCATACTCAAGTCTTCCCACTTCCATGCCGGTACTTGCAATGGCTGCAACAGGCCTGACTTCTTCATATGGTCGGCCTTGACTCTTCGACACGTATCACACTCTGAAACGTATTTTGCAACTTCACGTTTCATACGTGTCCACAAAAACTTCTTCCGGAGATCTTGGTACATTTTATTACTGCCCGGATGAATGGAAAACTTGGACAAATGAGCTTCATCCAAAATTTTCTTCCGTAGTCCCATATCCCGAGGCACTACAATCCGGTCGTTGAACCACAAAGTACCTTCATCGTCCTTCCGGAAGCACTCCATTTCTCCGTTGTCTATCCTTCGCCGTATGTGGAACATACCCTTGTCTTTTCGTTGAGCTTCCATGATCTCCTCTCGGATAGTAGGAATGAGAGCGAGATTATGGAGAGCTCCATACGGGACGACACGGAGGCTTGGTTCGTCATCATCCATTTCGTGATACTTAAGTGATGGATATGCGCCATACGACTGAGCGCATCGGCGACCACATTTGCCTTTCCTGGATGATAATGAATCTCCAGTTCATAGTCTTTAATGAGCTCTAGCCATCTTCGTTGCCTCATGTTCAATTCTTTCTGAGTGAAGACGTACTTTAAGCTCTTGTGGTCGGTGTAGAGGTGTACAAGATTTCCGAGCAAGTAATGCATCCACATCTTCAAAGCAAGGACCACGGCAGCTAACTCAAGATCATGAGTTGGATAATGCTGCTCGTGAGTTCTGAGTTGACGAGATCCATAAGCGACCACTCATCTTTCTTGCATCAACACGCAGCCAAGACCGATGCCAGATGCATCGCAATAAACGTCGAATGGCTTTGTCGCCGGCTGAGCCAGAACTGGGGCTGTTGTGAGATGCTTCACTAAGGTCTTGAAAGCTTGTCCACACGCTTCTTCAATAATTCCGTCATCGGTTTAGAAATCTTGGAGAAACTCATAATAAACCTCCGGTAGTAACCCGCTAAACCGAGGAAGCTTCGGATTTCATGTACTGACTTTGGTGACTCCCATTTCTGTACTTGGATAATCTTACTCAGATCTACAGCGATGCCCTCCGCTGAAATAATGTGTCCGAGAAAGGTACTTGATTAATCCAGAATTCACACTTGCTGAATTTTGCATAGAGCTGATGATCTCGCAATCTTTGTAGCACAATATGCAGATGTTCAGCATGTTCTTCCTCTGACTTGGAGTACACCAAGATATCGTCGATGAAGACAATGACGAATTTATCCAACTCCGGAATAAACACTGAATTCATCAGGTACATAAAGTGTGCCAGGGCGTTGGTCAAACCAAAAGACATAACGAGATACTCATACAGCCCGTATCTCGTTGGGAATGCCGTCTTCGGAATATCTTCTGCCCGGATTTTAATCTGGTGATATCCGGACCGGAGATCCATCTTTGAAAATACCTTCCCACCCACTACTTGATCGAAGAGCATATCAATGCGAGGTAGTGGATACTTGTTCTTGATGGTAACGGCGTTCAAAGGACGATAATCCACACAAAGCCGTAGTGTTTCGTCCTTCTTTTTGACAAACAGTGCTGAACAACCCCAAGGTGACGAACTCGGTCGTATAAAGCCCTTGCTCATTAGGTCATTCAGCTGCGTCTTCAATTCTGCCAGTTCATTGGGTGCCATCTTGTACGGCCTTCGTGATATCGGTGTTGTTCCCGGTATAAGTTCAATCTTGAACTCAACGTCTCGTTCGGGCGGCATGCCCGGTAAATCTTCAGGAAACACATCCGGATACTCACGTACCACCGGAATGTCCTCTATCTTAACAGCTTCCGTGTGGTTCACTGTTGCAATCTGCTGCCGTATGGCGCCTAGAATTAATATATGAAGACCGTGTTGTGGGGAGTTGAGCTCAACGGTCCTGGAGCTGATGTTAAGAACCGCTCTGTGGTAATTCAACCACAACATCCCCAAAATGATGTCGATCTTCAGACTTTCAAGAATAATGAGGGTCGTAGGGTATATTTTACCCCCCAAACAAAGAGGTGCTCGGGAGACAACCTCACCTGCGGTACTGCTGCCCCCGGGCGAAGATATGAGGTATTGCCTCTTTGTATAAACTGTTTGGAGCTGATGTTGAGCCACAAAAGATTGGCTAATGAAGTTGTGTGTGGCACCAGAATCAAAGAGAACTAAAACCAGTAGCTGATTCAGAGAAAACATCCCTGCTACAGCGGCTTCTCCTTCCGGAACATCATCAATCACAGTATAGTGAATATTGCCCCTTATCTGCCCTCCTATCTGCAGATTAAGGTACGGATCATATTGTTGTAAATATGATGACCCGTAGCCTCGAATTCCCTCCGAGCATTGCCTAGCATAATGGCCCTTACGCCCACAAGTAAGACACGGATGTCTCTCCTGTTCTTCGTTGACTTGCGGTGGACTGCTAGGTACAAATGGCCGCAGCGATGGAGCACAAACCACCGTCTGATGCTGCGGCTGTGGAGGTGGTGCAAGTTGTAGAACTTGACCAGTAATCAATCTCTGAGGAGTTGATCGTACAGGTGGCCTCCATCTTTCACATGGTGGCGTTTGATACACCAAACGGTACTTCTGAGGTACATAACTTGTGCTAGCCTGCTCGATCTCACTCATCTTTCTCTTCTCCGCTTGCCACTCAAGTGTCGGCTTTTCTTGAATGAAAGCCGCATCGACCATGTCGGTGTAACTGTCGTTATTGTGTACGGCAAGCTTTTCCCGTAATATCGCACTCAGGCCATGGAAGAATAGGTCACACCGTGCCTCTTCTTTCGCCACATACTCGGGAGCATATTGGGCCAAAAGGTTAAACCTTCTGACATACTCGAAGACACTCGTGTCCCCTTGCTTCAAGCCCAAAAATTCCTCCCGCTTTGCCTTGACAATACCTAGTGGTATGTAACGAGTATGAAAGGCTTCACAAAATTCACTCCATGTCACTTGATGGTCCTCTGGAATGGTGGCAAGATGATCCACCCACCAGTTTCCAGCGGCTCCATGGAGTTGTTGAGCGGCAAACTTTGTCTTCTGGTATTCATCACACTTGAATACTCCAAATTTTGACTCTATGACATGAAGCCATTGATCTGCTTCCACAGGTTCGGTGGCTTCAGTAAAAATTGGCGGTTGAGTCGCCATGAAATCCAGATAAGCGTCCCGAGACAGAACGACTTGTTGCGTGTTCTGGAGTACGCCTTGCTGTACCAAAGCTTGGAGTAAGCGTGTGTGTTCTTGCGTTGCTTCTTGGAGTAGCCTAGTGTTCTCTTGGTTAGACTCGACGACTCGAGTCATAAGATCCATCCATCCTGTGGATGTTGGTTCCAGCGGTGGAATAGAAGCATCACCGCCTCGACGAGAACTTCCGGCCCTACTCCTAGAGCGAGTACGAACCATACTGCAAAATGTCGTTGAGATGAGTTAAACAAGAACTCAGCAGTATGTGAGACTAATGGAAACATGATTATGTCAAAACTTTACGAAAGCAGTAACAAATTCATGTTTACACAACTCCTTAGTAGGCATAGCTATTCAGCCTATCTGTACAGGACATACCTTTATGCACTATCTCCAGATTTTGATCTAGTTAAGGGCATTTTCATAACTCGAGTTGAATACTAAGTTAAAGTTAACTTCCTTATCTTTCCAACGAGTACTCATTTGCCCCCAGATCGTCTCCGGATTTAGAGTTATGATTTTCCAAAGTTGATAGAATTCCTGGATAAAATTTACCAGCACCTCCCTTGTACGTGGCTGATTTTATCACAGTTGTATATGTCAATACAATAAGAACCTGAACAAACTTTGAACTACAACAACGTTGCACATTTCATAACCTATCCAATGGTGTATCATAGGCTTCTTAAGGGTTTCTCTACAGAAAGTTATGGCTTAAAAACAGAAAGGTCCAGAGAGGTTTTTGCTGCTGTCCTGGTTCTGGACAGTTTACCATCCTCTGAACTTTCTACCCATTTAGCATATGATTTGGCTCTGGAGGTCTACAAAGAATTTGTAGAATACTCGAAAATCTCTCCAGAACTGTATCATACACCTTAATTGGGTCAAGCTACTCAGAGTTATGCTCTGTTGAAGTCCAGCAAAAATTTCTGCTGAAAACAGTGCACTCTGTTTTTGCAATCTTTGAAGCCTAGTCTTCCTCTCATTTGAATCTTAGCTCAAAATAAGAGTTCAGTAACTAATATTTGTTCAAACTTCCATTTTTAGTTGAAAGTTAGTTCATGAGTCATTTCTTTTAAGGAAAGGGATTATTAAATTTAGTACGGCGTCGATGCACCGTAAGCAGCATGTTGGCACTACATAGCCTCACCAAAAGAAAATCCTAACCGGATTATACCGGTATAACGTATCTTAGGTGGCACTAAACGGTCACTCAAAAACGTGTACTATTCGTACTGCGGTTTCGTTGTTAATCCTGCATAAGTCACACTCAATCATCAGGTCCGGCTGCACACCGAACCCGGTATCCATACAGTTCTTACACCCGTCCGTCATCACTCGCACAGGTGTTCTCAAGCCAAACACGCCTTGAGCTACGTGTTCACGTTACTAACCACGTGACGGGGTTTCCCAAATTGCACCACGCACGCCTGGGACAGACGCTGCTCGAGTACCCCAAACGACATGAAGAGTCGTAGAGGATACTAAAGCGTGTCGGGTTACCTGCCACCCGTGGGGCTCCACCCTTCGGCTTGTGCGCACTGGTGGACAGCGCTTACGTGCACCCCCCCAAGACATAAATCGTCCCGAGATGCACGATTTTCCGACATAACAAATAAGTTAGGTTGCCACCTACATATTAAGCTAATAGTAATCCTTATGTGGGCCTAATACCGTTTCCTCACCGTATCCTAACTTTTTGTCGTAATACCTTCCTTATTCCATGTGCTATTACCAATGCGGCTCTGATACCAGTTGAGACGGACCTGTCAACGGAGACAGACCACTCGCCCGGGAATCGCATTGGGTGGTGCCGTGTTGTGCGGCAACCAACAGCACACATACAAGGAACAAGGTATTACATAAAACAATAGCGGAAGCTTACAAGTTTTGCTTTGTAAATACTTTACATCAAGTAACTACAGCGGAAGTCTATATCAAATCACGTCGAATAACTAAGAGCACTCGAGATGAAGTCCAGCCCACGGACTCCTCTCGCTAGCAACACGAAGAAAAGCAGCAGCGGCTGGGTTCTCCATGTGTTACTTGACTCGGTAGTCCCCGAGTCTCACCGGACAACCTTCTTTTCAGCATCGTTGTTAACCTGCAAAACCACTTATATAGCAAGCGTGAGCACATAGGCTCAGCAAGTCTGACCCGTCTCTCCTAAACAAGAAACTCTACATGCACGACAGTTACAATTGGGTTGGCTAGATTTGCATAAAGGACTCGCCTAAAGTTGATCCTTAACTTTCAGATTTTAAGCCTCATTGTGCAGACCTTGAGCCGAAAAGCATCGCAACTCCACAATCAAACAAGAAACGCTTTGTTGCGATGCTCCTTGCACAAAGTGAAAGTAATGTTTAATGAGCCTATCTCTAATTCAATCATGGTTGCAATACAAGTTATAGCACAGTCTTATCAAGGTCGAAAGAATAACCAGTTCAGTTCTTACTACGTCAAGACGCAGTGGGCAAGTATGCTCATATAACCGCGAGCGACGGTGATTCGAACCAGTACACGCCCGGACTACACGACACGTACACCCGTACTCCGGGTTGCCGGCAGCAACCTCGACTGACGTTGTACGCGGCCACCTTTCCCAAGATCTTCCACATTGGACGCAGTGCAACTGCCCCGAGTACGCAAGCTCCCTCAAGGTACATACCCGCTGTGGTATGTTCTTGAGCGAGGTACCTCCTGCTACCCTGACGCCGAAAGCCTAAGGCAGTTGGAAAAGTTCCACTATGGATCTCCCAAGGTACATCGGTTTCCTGGGTCCCATATAACCAGTATTCGCCCGGTACACAACTCAAACTTGTCCAACAGGGCCAAGCACGGACGGGCCTTAACCGACACAGGCAGGGCTATGCACGCACGGCCTGCAACCTGCTGCATCTAAACCTCCCTGCCCGGTCTCCATTTCTTATGTGTGAACTTTCCTCATCTTTTCTAATTCGGACCCGTTACGAGTAAACCAGCCCTAAACTCGCGAGTAGATTCCAACTACTCGACTTCTACCGAACCTTTCCTACTAACATTAGCGTAGCCAAATCCACTCGAGGAGGTGCTATTCTACCCTTTCTCTCTTAGGTATTTCTGGTCGTGCAAGTGGGGTTTTCAATATCATCTAGACGTAATGCAATCAACGATGCAAAGCTATGATCTCTACAAATGAAAATGCTTTATAAAACGGTTCAAATGCAAACCGGGGCTTGCCTGTTTTGCAGGTGACTAAGGTTACAATCAGTTAGTGATGATCACTTGAAGCTTGATCACTTGTTTTCCTCCCTCCTTGATCTTCACTTTAAGTCCTTCTCACCTTCTTCACGTATATGCTACACGATATGATCATGCATATGTATTTAATTGAAAAGCTTTTGCTCATAAGATCTAATGACAGTTTTAAAACTGGAACTCTGTTTAAGAATTTAAAATGACACTAGTGCTAGTGGTTTGGGTTGGGCTTAAACACTAAGATCAAATGTTAAGTGCTTTTCCCACTTAAGCGTTGATCACCTTAAGAGATTACACATGACAGTGGTGATCCATAGCTCTAATGGAGCTGAGAATTTTTATGTGAGTTCCTTGTCACCAGAAAGTCCACTGGACCAAAATTTAGCACTTTTCATGGAGTGGTTTATTCAGAACAATTCTCTAAGTGTTTAATCAAAGATGAATTAATTCTGAGTTAAAACCCATGTTCATGTCAAACTCAGTGAACCACAATTTCAATTATAGTTCATAGAGTCTACATGAATTTTCCTAGGATTTTTGGGGCTAAGAATGTCCCAGAACTGAATTTACAAGTTTTGGAAATTCTCTGAAAATGTTTCTGTATTCATTTGAATACAGGAAATTGCAATCTGAATTACCCTGATCAATTCAACTCCAAATGAGCTGAAACTTTTACAGGTGTCTCATAACACCCTAAAGAATATTCTGGCAAAATTTGAGGATTTTTGGATAAACCAAACACCCTTTAAAATTCTTTTGCTGAAAAGTTTTAAATAATTTTCCAGAATTAAATATAGACTTTTATACAAATTGGGTTGCATATTTGGATAGATTTTGTCAATCTGAATCTAACCCAATTTGAATCACTAAACTTGGAGGTTCCTAGCAAAAGTTATGCTCTTCTAAAGTTTGGGGAAAAATCTGAGATTTGAATAAATAGGGAAAAGTTTAAACCTGACTTGTGGGACCAAGGGGCACGTGTCAGTTGCTGAGGGAGTGCCACACGGGCTACAGAATCGTTCCCCGTGCTGTCACAGCCGATCCCGCGCCACAGAGTATCCGGCCCACTGTTTCCGTGTGACTGACGCGTGGGGCCGGTAGCACCTTCGTCTACCTCCCGCCCCCGCGCTTCTGCGCCGCCGGGCTCGCCGGAGTTCGCCGGTTTTTATCGCTCCGACCAACTCCCGAGCTGTCACTCGCCGCCAGTCCCTATTTTAACCCGAGGAACACGATGGTGGGACTTCCCCAGACCGGCGAGGTTCCTAAACCACCCCGCACCGGTGCAGCGGCTCTGAGGGAGTCCGACAACGTTGCCCCGATGCTCTAGCCTGCCAGAAGTCCCCTGGAAAGGTTCTACAGCACCAGTGGAGGTTTGCCTTGCTCGGCATGGCCGCATATGAGCTCGGAAACGGCTCCAACCTAGGGTTCATCGTGCACCCAATGCCCCTTAATGTGGTAGTCGTCGGAAAATCTTGAAACAAGCCGTCTACCATGGGTTTCATGCGACGTTTTGTGAAGAAGAACAGTTTCTACACCAGTCTAGGTTCTGTGTGCGAAATTTGTAGAGCTCTAAATGAATATAACTCAAGAATTTCATGGATTCGTACCCGCGGTCAGTTTTCCCCATCCGGAGAAGATTTCCGAAATTCGTCGTCCAGAGGCGAAGACAAGCTCTGTGCTTCAGGTGGAAGCTGCACGGAGCTCTTGCGCGTCCCAGGGACCGCTTGCTTGGTCGTGAAAGCCGCTCTGTGGAGCTGTCCACGGGAGCACGTCGCCGCCCGGGTGTTCGGCCGCCGCAGGAACTCGATGTCCTCGGCGTAGAGGGCAGGAACGCACTTGGCGATGGCTCGAGGATGTTGTGGGGACGATGGTGGCGTTGTTTTGCTGCTCAGAGGCGCTTCTCACTTGCTCTGCTCGAGTACCTGAGCGATCAAAGAAGAGCGGCCGCGTTTCTGTCTCTCGGTCCGAGGAAGAGAGGAAACGGCGCTGTGGCTTCGGTTAAGAGGCGGGAGAGGGCGCGAGGCGGTAGCTGCCGACGTCCAGCAGCCCTCCAGCGCGACCGGAATTCAGCAGGAGGTGGAGGTGTTGGCTCGGTCTGGTGTCACCCGTAGAGAGTCGGCTCTGCCGATTGCTTCGCGTGGGAGGAGAGCAAATGAAGACTGAAGACTGAAGATCTTTTGCAATTTCAGTGCTCCCAATGACATGTGGGTCCCACATGTCAGTCCTCCTTATCCCCTCTAAAATATCTCCCCAATTTGAATATTGATGGAATTGAATTGTGGGAATTCAAATCTGGTATGCATTTGGATAATTGGGCAAGTTTCATCCAAATTCAAATGAGTGTTTGAATTCTTTGTCATTTAAAGTCCATTTTGGAAAATGGGTTGCAAATCATTTCCATAAATCATGAAACTTTGCACACCCCCTAATTTGGACCCAAGGAATTCAAATATGAAATCTGATTTTTATTTTGGCTGCTGCAAATGAGATTTTTAGCACAACAGTTTTGAATTCCATTGTGTTGTTCTCATTTGAATTTTTGTTTGAACAAATTGTTCAAAATCTGATTTTTGCTTTCTCACACATATGGGAACTTCCCATCCTGTTTTAGACCCCTCTAAGGTTCCAAGTTCTCAAATAAACATTTGACTTGTGTGAAGAAAAGCCCTCATGTGTGTTATCACATGTGGAAAAGTTTTAACAAGTCCCAAATTTCATACATATGAAACCAACTTTTGCAAATAAGTGTTTCTTTGTATTCATAATTTTTGGGACCTTTACAGATTTATAAAAGGTACTTAAGTGCAAAGGGGGCTTGCCTGGTTGCGAGTTACATGGAAAGTCAACTTCAGGTGGCAAGACGTCCAAAGGCTCCGGTGCGTCCTCAACTTCGGTCACTAACTGAAATGTAGCAAAATAGATGTATAAGTATTAAGGATTTATAAGAATTGAACTACTATTCATAGCTATTGCTATTTAGGATCCTTAATTGGCTTTGGGATTTTTACAGTAGATACTAGACTCTCTAAGGATGATTTGAGTCAAATTTGGAGACATGTCATTGCACAATGTAGTCTTTAAAATTCCTACAAGTACAATGCTTCTCTGAATTTTTTGAGCACAAATCAGGAGCTTTGACATATATAATAGTGGAAGATCTGATTAGGGTATGTCTCCATGGTTCTAACAAAATTTGTTTCACCATTTTTGGAGCTACCATCAGAGAGATATGAATTTTTGAAGTTGGGCCAGAGTTCTGAAAAAGCTTCTGTTTAAATTGGAATTTCTAATTAAAAGGCTGAACTTGCGAAGGTAATTCGACCTAGCAAATGAACTCCAATGAAGCTAAAATTTTTACTGGAGATCAGTAATATCATGAGGAACTTCCTGGCCAAATTTGAAGAAATTCCATAACAGAGATATTCTGGACTAAATTCCCAAAGATTTAATTTTGAGGAATCTTGGAGAAATATTCAGAGATCTTCAGATCAATTTCTTTGCATTTCTGCAAAGTACTGACTGAGAGAAATCCAACAAAATTTGTTTCACAAATTTTGGACACCCCTACAGAAAGTTATGGAGGTATGAAGGTTGAACCATTTTTCTGGAAATCAATTCTATGATTTTTAGATTTATTTGATCCTGAGATAACCTACTGATTAAGCCCTCTAAATAAGCTCCAAAAATCCTAAATTTTTTACTGGAGGTAAGGCACTATGAAAGGACTAGCTGCCCAAATTTGGGAATATTTCATAAAGAATTGCTCCTGTAATAAATCCCTAACAGATTTATTAAAGACAATTCTACAGAAATTCCTGGGCATTTTCATAGCAAGCAATTTGTTCCTCTGTGAAGTACTCCTCAGGAGGATTCCAACAAAATTTGTCTCACCTTTTTTGAAGTTTTCTACACAAAGTTATGAATTTTTCAAACTGTGATAGCTCTCTGTTTAAAACCTACACAGAGACTTAACAGGGGGCCCACTCGTCAGATCCTTCTTCAACCTCCCGCCAGAGACGCGCGTGCACACCAGCACACATCGTGGCGTGGCTCGTTCTCCCTCATTTATCCACCAAATTAGCTCCGGTTTCGCCCTACATGCTCCTGGGAACATGGCACAGCTGCCGGGCAAAGTTTCCACGCATGAAAACGGTCGAAAATAGGTCGGCACCGGTGGGGCAGCTCGGGAGCTCGGCATCAACGCGTTCTGGCGTGTCCGAAGCTTCTCCTGGCAAGCTACCTTGCCCTAAAGCATTACCAATGATGGGAGAACATGGAACGCAGGCTAAACCTTGCAGCAAATGGCCGGAAAATAGGGTTCACCGGAGAACCGACCCGTTTTTGACGCCGCCGGTGATTTCTCGTCGCCCGGGGCGTGGGATGGCTGGTTTAACCCGTGCTTTGGCGTAATAGGGCGCTAGGGTCACTAGTTTCTGTGGCTTGAATTGTAGAACCGATGATCAACCACGTTGGACGAATTTACAGTTTTGGTTTGGGGCTGTTCTTCACGTGTACCGGCGCCAAAACCCAAATTCCGGCGAGCCAGCGATAGGAAAGGGCAAGGGGACTGCAGTAGAATGATCTACACACCTTGGCGCACCTTAGGGAGGTGCTGGACGTGCGGGGAAGGCGTTGTAGTGGCTGGAAGGCGAGGTGCAGCGATGGTGCGACGTGCTCTGTTTTGCCGGTGAAAAATAGCTCGGGCACAGCGAGGGGAGGCCGGGGACGAGCTGTGGAAGGATGGATGACGTCCAGTGGAGGCAGGCGCACCTCCTAGTCGGCTCAGCTGGGCGCCACAGTGGCTGTAGGCTGATCAGGGGTGAGGAGCAGAGAGGAGGCAGCGCCATTTTCCTTCGAGCGCGCGCATACGAGTGCTGTTCTGTGGAGTAGCGAGCAGGGAAAATGAACTTCGTTTGTTCCCTGATATTTACCGAGCAGGGCCACGGATTGAACCGACTCGGAGGCAGCAGGCACACAAGCAGCTCGGTGGAGATGGATGCTTCTCGGTGTCAAGCGCACATAGAACAGGAGCTCGTTTGTTGACTCTGTGCCAATGACAGGTGGGTCCCACAAGCAGTCTCCCCCCCACTCAGTGGCTCCCTAACTTCAAACTAAAAATTCACAGCTATTCCCACAAACTGAATTTGATTACCGGGAGTTAACCTTCCGTTAGGCTCAAAACTTTAAATTCGGAGCTCTCGGTTCAGTTCGTGAGGGGAAAATAACGCCCAGGGTTGCTGTTTTTGTGAGCAAAAGATCACGTTGGGAGCTACTCAGTCCCACGAGCTGGTCGCCAGCGTGACGGAAAGCAGCGAGGAGGTGGCCTCCGCTTGCAGCTCAGTTGGTGAGTGAGAGGATCACACCGTGGGGTGTTGAAGCCACGCGCAGGTCGCCAGCACGATGCAAGAAGCTGGAGGTGGCTGCCCTCGGTGGCGCTCTGAGGAGGCTCGGGTGGTGTTCGACACCGAACAGCGGAAGTCCTCGGGAGCAAGTTAAAGCGGCCCAATGACATATGTGGGGTCTACCCCCTTTACTCCTCTTCTTATCCTCCAAATGCTTCCAAAAGGTCTTCATTCATGTAAATCCCCTCAATCTGATATTTTGGGGGTTTAAACGTGGATTGAAGTTTGAATAAACCGAATTCAGTGTGAAGTTCACTTTCAACTTTGAATTCAGTTCACATTTGGAAATCGTCATATTTGACTCCTTTTTAGCCCACCCTGAAATCAGGATGTGGCCACCATGAATTTCCTCGAATTCAACGATGTGAGGAAACCTGTATGCTCCAAATTTTTGGCAGCAACATGAGGGGAACAATTGAGTTCAAAATCTGAATTTAAACTCCCCCTTACATGTGAGAACTTTACACATGGTGTTTAATCCAACTGTGGCTAAACACCTTCAAATGAATGTAAGAGCTCATTTGGTTGGACACCCATGTGCATCATCACGTATACAAAAATTATTTTGTAAGTCCCATTTTCATGCATTCCAACATAAATGAGAATCAACATTCACTTTATTGACTTTGCATTTTTGGGACTTTTACATTCCTCCCCCCTGCAAAGAATCTCGTCCCGAGATTCCAACGAGAAGAGGAAAGTAGGGAATGTTATCGGTGATATGACGATCACTCACCTGAACGGATATAATGATCTTCTAGCTTTTCCATAGTGCTTCCCTTGACGGTAGGGCGAGTCCATAAAACTCTGTAGACCCATATCGACCGGGTCGATTGGCTGGAACCTTTACTGTCCTAATCTTGACATGGATAATAAATACTTGTCTAGATTAACTGAGTCCTTAGAAACTTAGTATAGTACTGCCCCAAACATGAATTGAGATGTTTGGTGAGATTATTAATGAATCAGTAATCTCGCCTCGGCATCTCAACCCTTTAGTCAAAATCGAATGCTTTGCTCGCATATAAGAGTAACCACAAGGCAATTTCACTTATGTTACCAACATAGCAAAGGTCAACTAGCTATGGTGACCACAAGGTTGTCAAAGTCACCATATGGTCTCTCAAAAATTTAGATTGTGTTCAAGGATTGTCACATGGTTGAGCAATCAATCAGTAAGCCCCGCGATGAGAATTTTGTTTAGTTCCAACAATTATGGCACTCAGAGCTAAACAAGTCATAGATGAAAGTTCAAAACTTTCTTAGGTACAAGGGATGTTGAGTAACTGATTTCCTTGGTATTGTCCAACGAGGTAGACTCAACAGCTTGATCAATAATACAAGGTCATTAGACACCACTTAATGGTTTGAAGAGAGGTACAAAATCTTGCTCAGTACTTTGGTATTTCACATGTTATATGGTATGCATATGCATATGGTATGATGCAAATGGTGCATATTGTAAGGGCCTCAGTTTTTGACACATGTTTAAAGTGTGCATCACCACACCACACACCTCATTTGAAGCAAGTTGATGAACACAAATGAAGAGCAAGTAACCACCATCAACATGCTCATTAGAGAACAAACTCACATATTGCAAAAGTGGTATTTCCCACATGTGATATAGAGGGGCAGGGCATATAAAAACTCCTACACATTGCTAGGGATGTCCATGCCAAGTTTCACCCAAATTCAAAACCTTTGTGAGGTCATTTTGGGTATAGCTAGAAAGAGGGCAGTTTGAAACCATATTCGAATTCAAACTGTTTTTATCCCATGAATGCAAAAGTGGGAGGCATATTCTTATTCAGCACAATTTTGTGAGCTCACACTCCAATTTTCACTCCATTTGGAGTTGAACTCGACATGAGCTAAGTGGGACAAATTCAAACTTTATTTGAATTCCAAACTGAACTTGTGCTGAAATTCATTCAAACCAAACCTAATTTGAATTCTAATCAATTCAAATGGCTCATGGGTGAATAATTTGAATCACATGGGTATTTTGGGGCTCACTGTTTACAACAGTGATTAGGAGTAAATTTCAGAGGTTAAAACCCTGGGTGGGACCCACATGTCATAGAGAGAAGAGGGGAGACTTGCACCCAAAGTCACAGTCTCGGCGGGAACTTCCACCGAGCAGCTGCCGGTTCAACACCCGGGAGCAGCTGCGCTCGCCACCGAGGAGGAGCAGCGCCACCAGCTGCTTCCCGCGCCCACACACGAGCCCAAGGACGGTTCTAGGGCCCTCTTAAGGCGCTCCACCGAGGCAGGCACCGCTCGCTTCCCCCTTTCCCGTGAACACCGAGCCCCAGCCTGCCGCCTCCCTGCTCGATCGGGAAAACCGCGAAAACATCTCACCTCCTCCTTCCCTGAGCTGCTAGACGGCAACCTGAGGTCGCACTCCACCTCCCCAACGCCAAAAACTCCGAGCTCCGACCTCCCTTGCCCGAGAACGATCACCACAGCGGCGACCTAACCACAGCCGAAGGTCAGGCGCTCGTGGACAGCGTTCCACGGGAGCTTTCACGGTCCAGCAAGGCAGCAGCAGGAGCGCGCAACAGCCGTGTTGCTGTCCTCCAAGTTTGGAAGCAAACCGTGAAGAATCCCCGGCGAATTTCCAGTTTTTACTCCGGCGACCTTAAACTGAGCTTCCGGTATGGATTCTTCAAATTCTCGCTCTAAGATCCTTCTCTAGTTATCAAATCTTGCACATAGACGCTGGACTAGCCTGCGATCAATTTCCTTTCTGCATCTGTGGTATGAGACCGGCTAGGGGTGACGAATTTTGAGCTCGATTAAGGGCACTCATGGCGGGCACGCTCGGTCACACGGTGCTGACCGTCTTGCCACCATCTTTGAACCCATTTGACACCTAGTCGAGCTTCCTAGAGGTATACTGATGCTGTAGAACCGATTGTTCGAGGCTATGGCTGGTTAGAACCCACGGCCGACAGCGCCGAACCTCAACCGAGGCCGCCGCACGCCGCCGGCCTATTTCCGGTCACCGCCAGCTCGAGCTGGCCCCACAGACGTGTTCCTCGATGTTGACAACCCCCTGGCGGCGAGTTTCAGACTTTGCGATGGCCGGCAGCGACAGTCCGGCGAGCTCCGAGTCTGCTCCGGCGAGGGGAGGCGGCGCGGGCGCGAGAGCGCGTCGGGAGGAAGACGAAACCGGCTGGCCCACGCGTCAGCGGCTCAAAATTTTAAATCGGGATCGGGTGTGGACGGGATCGGGTGTGCTGGCGCGCAAAGACCCTGTGGAACTCAGTGTGTGGTCGCCTCCGCGCCTAACACGTGTCCCCGCGGGCCCCGGCAGATTTAAACTTTTTCCCCGATTTTCAGATTTCCTTCAAACTTCAAATCCTCATAACTTTGGCTAGAAAGCTCCAAATCGAGTGAACCAAATTTTGTTGGATTCAGCTCTCTGAGTACTTTCCAGCAAATCAAGTTTCACTTCATGACAATCCTTATTTCTCCAGAATTAATTCCTCAAATTTTAAACTGTTTGGAATTTTAACTGGAGAATCCTTTGGAGGAAAATCCTGAAATTTTGCTGGGATCTTCACCAATATATCCCTGAACTACCATAAAAATTTCAGATCCATTTGAGTTCATTGGATCCACCTAATGGTGTGATTAGTGGAACTGTTCCAAAGAAAATAAAAAATGTTCAGAAACATTTTCAGAATTTTCTCTGAAATTGTTTAGCTCATATCTTTATCTAGGAACCTTCAAATTAAGCGAAACCAACTCCATTAGAACCCTCTGAAAATCTATTTTTCAGAAAGTCATAGCTTGTCCTATGAAAATCCTTAGAACGCCCTAAAAAGCCTTCAATTAAGTTCAAGTACATAATTAATTGTGGAGGGCTCAAATGAGCTTTGCTGCAACTAAAACTTGACTAAGTCTCTGTTTAGGTTGTAACCGAGCCACAGTAAAAGTTTCACAGTCATAGAGTCTGTCTAGTGGGACTTATAAGCTTCACCAGTTCAAACTTAATACAAATGCATTTAAATTGATACATGTATTTCTTCTATCATGTAGTCGCTAAGGTCGAGGAGGAACCCGAAGTCCTAGACTTCGTTACTCCGGAGGAGCAGCTGGCCTACGACTAAGAGCAGCAAGGCAAGCTCCGGTTTGCATTAAACTATTTACATGTTTTTATTGTTTTGAGCACATACTTGAATACCTTATTCTTTGCATTAGAGTCTTGTTTGAAAACCCAAGTGCGTAGACAAGAAAACCATTGGTTGGGTTTAGGATTGCAAACCCCGTTAGCTACTGCAATGCTAAGATAGTGTAGGATTCGGTACAAGACGAGTAGTTGGAACTACTCGCGAGCATAGGCTAGAGGCACTCGTTTCGGGTAGAGATAGCGAATGATACACATGGCAAGAAAGATGAGACCGAGCGGAGAGTAAGGGCAGCAGGACTTTGGGGCCTGTGTGCTGTAGCTCCGCTTGTGTTGATTGAGCACCGAGCCGTGTGCGGGCCTGTTGAACAAGGTAGAACAGTACCGAAGACCTACCGGCTATATGGGAACCGGGAAACCAATGTAACTCGGGTAGCTGGGTGTTGAGGCATAGCTGGTCGTTCAGAGGGTAGGTTGAGAGCTCGAGGTGTAAATCGGCTGGCTGCACTGAGATGCGCATGCAGAGACCTCATGCTCGGGACGATTGGACCGGTTCAACATTTGGCTAACGGGTGAAAGGTAGTTGCGTACGGTGTCCGTGATGGTTGTTGTAGGCAACATCGAGTACGGGCGTACGTGACGGGTTGTTCGGGTAACCCTGCAGGTGTAAATCGATTATAATCGCCGTCCCTCGCGGTCAGTGAGTACCACTTGTTCACTGTGCCGTGACATAGAAAGAACAGGCTAGTTACATGTTAAAATGTTGCTGATTGAAAGATGGACCAGATTGTTAATGATTTGCTGTAGTTTAGAGCTAATTAAAGTTCCTTTCAACTTTGGGCAAAGTACAGGAGAGAAATGCGTTTCTTGTTTGATTGCGGCTCTCTCATGTGCCTTAGCGTAAGGTTCTCCACAACCTGCAGCTAAAACTTGAAAGTAAGGTCCCACTAATTAGGCGAGTCCTTGCAAATGATTTTTACCTCATGTATCCATCACCCCTCATGTAGAAGTTCCATGTTTAGGAGAGACGGGTCAGTCTTGCTGATCCTTCATGCTCACTGCTTGTGTTTCAAGCTTTTGCAGGGTTCTATGAGGAAGGGACTCCCGAAGGGGAGACGGAACCCTAGGAGGGGAACCCCGTCGAGTGGGAGTCGTGCACGATGCAGAGTTAGTGTGCGTGTGTGCTAGCAAGGACACGTTCAAGGGCTGGACGTGGACTTGATGCGTAGTCTATGCCCGTGAGTGTAGACTGGACTTATTTTGATGTACAAATGTTCATAAACCACTTTATGTAATAAAAGTTTTGCTTCCGCTTTGTACCTTTGATGTGTGTTATACGATGCTGTGCAACGCAGCACCCCTCAGCGTGATCCTGGCTCGACAAAACCGTGGGGTCGTGTCACATATGTATGATGCAAAGTGGTGCATCATCTTTTTATAGTCTGAGCAAGAATTAGTACGATAATTCAAACATGGTTAAGAAGCATCTCAAACTTTGCCAAGTACAGATAACTTGGTCAATAAAGGTGCTAAACAAGGCATGCCACTTTCATGTGGTGACCAAGTTTTAAGGAAAATATGTCAAATGTTTGACAAGATCATTGGGAAATACTCCATAATAACTTAACCTAGGAAATCTCCATTCTTACGTTGACTTCACTTTCTCTTTTCTCCTGAGGCTTCACAATACCCGTTTATCGTGAAACACCAGCTACTAGTTCTAGCTCCTAGTCTTGTTCTCTCAAGTCTTGTGATTCTGGCGAGCATTGGTGTGTACGTGGTGAAGACGCTAAAACTACATCTTTCTCAATGATGACGGATCTTGTACTTGAACTTTGATTACATAAAAATGTAATTTCCTCTTGTCTCTTGGTAATGTCATACTTCGGTGTATAGCCCATGGATTATTAATGCTATGGTTTGCACGGATGCACTCCTCCCCCCCTAAGTTCCAATGTAGGAAATTGAAAACTTAATCCATAATCTTCTTATGGGAAGGTAATGCATAACCATAGCCTTCCAGAGCTATATCACACAACCTTTGATAACAAGGTATACCTGAAGTTATGGTCCAACAACAGCAAGGTACAGAAACTGAACCATCTTCTGTTCGATGGTTTAAGTCTTACTTCAATGTTCGAACTGTTGTGGCAGTGAACAGAAAAGTTGGAGAAGACTTCCATAACTTTCCAACGGGTATTTATTTTCCTTCAACTAAGTTCTAGATCAAAAAGCTATGAGCTTCTAAAGTTGACAGAAATTCTAGAGGAATTTCAGCAGCACCTCCCTTGTAAGTGCTCACTTTGGTCAACCTTTCCATATAGTTAGAAATGTATATGGACCAAACTCATACTTACAAAGTTGAAGCACGATTGACAAGATTTATAGAATTGTAAGATTTCACCTTTTATAATTCTTATACAGGAAGTCATAAGCAAAATCCCATTCAGTATAGAAACTATGCCCAGACTTTGATATTCTGGACAGTTTCACTTGTACTGTAAATTTCACCTCTTTACATGAGGATTCTGTCCTGGGGATGAACACAACAATTGTAAATGACTTCCCAAGCTCTCCAAAAATGTATTTATATGATCTATTTGCATTCCTGGATCAAAAGATATGATGGTTCAAAGTTAACAGAATTCTGGCAGGATTTTGACAGCACCTCCCCAGATGTATCTAGTTTCAATCCACAATTCCAATTAATTCTGCTCCAGTTTTGGCAAAACTTTGAATTACAAAGTTGTAGCATATCTAATGCCCTTTCCATAGGTGTCTTACCTGACCCTTAGAAATTTTTCTACAGAATTGGTCGAAATACAGAAAATGCCAGAGAGCATTTTTGGTCTGTCCTGTTTCTGGACAGTACATACTCCTCTGAGATTTTCATCCCTTTGGAGGGACATTTTGTTCTGGAACTCTACAGAAAAGTTGTAGAGGACTTCAGAACCTTTCCAGAATGGTATCCCACACCTAAATTGCTTCAACCAATCCTATGTTATGCCCTTTTCAAGTTCAGGAAAATTTCTGCCAAAAACAGGGGAGATTGTTCCTGAGTTTTTGAGATTGAATCTATACTCCCAATTGACTCTTAGTTCAATATAGGAGTTTACTAACCCCTAAATGAAATCCTAAACTTAATTTTGACTCTTTTCTTTGAAAATAAACTTTTATGCAGTCGGTACTACGTTTCCTCACCAAATAAAAATCATAAAACGGTATTCCGGCTTATACGTGTCAAATGGTGGAACTAAAGACGTCACTCACAAACGGTTTCTACACGTCATGCGCTAATGTGATTAATGTACCTGCAGAAGAACACACAATAGTTGTGCACATAAGGGTTTTTGACATTTCAGGCAGTTCCATATCATAATAAAGACATACGGTCCGTATCATTGCCATACAGATCGTCCTTGAGTCAAGCCACGTGTCAAGGTACATGGTCGTGTTTTCACACCACACGACGGGGAACTCGAGTAGAGCGCGAATGGGTCGTCACGGTTGGGAATTTCATCAACCCAACGGATACCACCTACTGTCTCATGACCGTTGAGGCACGCCGATGGCGAGCGCTGCGTATGGCCCTTTGAACATTGAACGTTCAAGAGTTGCATACTATCGTGTTGCTTACCACACGATGGGGTATTCCCGCTTTTGCCTAAAGCACGCTGGAGATCAGCGTTTTCATATGCTCTCAGAACCATGAGAAGGTTCAGAGACTCATATTCACTACCGTGCCAAGCCACGGTATACCATTCCATACTATTACTCGTATGGCGAGTTACGGCAATTGATCCGCCTGCGGTGGCGTACCTTACCTCATACCTGACGTCGGAGCGTCGTTACAGAATGTATAACAAATATGTTACCTTTTCCACCATAATATTTACTACTATCATAGACCTTATGTGGGCTTAATGACTAATCCTCACTCGACTACTTCTAAATTTTCAAAATAGGCTCGTTTCGAGCATGCTATTCCCAATGCGGCTCTGATACCACGACTGTGGGGACCACTCCGTGGTTCACCCACTCCAGGATCGCATAGGGTGGTGCCGTGCGATGCGGCACCCAACAGCACACACGAAAAGAATAAAGAACAACATACAAACTTTTATTTGATATAAAACAGTGGAAGTCTTTTTACAAAACCTATTCATACAGCGGAAGTAATATACATATATGGCCTCTCATCCTAGCTATGCAAAAGTGCAGCCGTCCAGCCCAGGGACGCTACACGCTAGCAGCAAGGAAACGGAGAATTACGGTGGCGTGCAGGGCTCCAGCTCGGCCGTGTACCCTGACAAGGGCATCGCCTCGTCCTCGGAACCTTCCTCATAACTCTCACCTGCACACAGCTCAAAATATTGCAACCGTGAGCATGATGGCTCAGCAAGTCTTAACCGTCAATCCTGGGCATGGAACTCTACGTGCAAGGATGTGTAAGGTAGGAGGGACTTTGCAATAAAGACACGCCTATAAGTTGATCCTTACTTTCAGTTTTATAGCAGCAGATTCATGTGCCTTAGGCAGCCCTCACATCGGAAGTCCACAATCAAACAAGAAACGCTTTCCTTCGATGTGGTGATGCCCAAAGCGGAAAGTAAACCTAATTAGCTCTACATCTACAGCAAACATGGTTTCCAAAACATTAATATATCATCACAGCATATTATCATTCAACTAGCTTACTTTACTTCTTACTACGTCATGAAACAGTGAACAAGCGGTACTCAAATAACCGCGAGGAACGGTGATTGCAATCACGAGACACCCGGACAACACGTTGCATACACCCACTTTCAGAAGCGTGATTCCACATCCCTTCCTACTCTGTTGTATGCAATCACCTTTCAAAGGCAATCCAAATGCCGAACCGGTCCATCCGTAACGGGTAGGAGGTCCCCGCGTGGAGCGTGACTGTGCCCACTGGCAGATTTACACCTTGCTACCCTCAACCCACTCCTGTTTACGGTTGGGTAAGCCTCGGCACCCAGGTTAACCATTTACATCGGTTTCCTGCTTATGTCAGTATGTCATCCGGTACTGTTCGATACTTGTTCAGCAGGCCTGCACACGACTCGGTTCTCAATCGACACAAACAGGGCTACGCACGAGAGACCTCCG
Source organism: Neostapfia colusana (assembly GCA_030760725.1). NCBI lineage: Eukaryota > Viridiplantae > Streptophyta > Magnoliopsida > Poales > Poaceae > Neostapfia > Neostapfia colusana. The sequence continues at coordinate 93,452,158 of JASWHV010000001.1, forward strand.
CGCACTGCTTTCTATCCCCCCTGCTGGGTCTCATTTTCACCACTCTTAAGCCATTTTCTATTCTGACCAAACCGTGTGATAAACCTTACCTCGCGAGTAGATTCCAACTATTCGACTTCTACCGAGGTCCTAAGCATATTAGCAGGGCCTTGTCTACTCGTAGGCTCTGTAAGCGACCCAACCATTCATAGGATTTAAAAGGTTATGCAAGTGGGGTTTCAATCACCTTAACTCTAATGCAAACATTCACCCTAGACGTAGGTGATACGAATACAAAGATTTATAAAAGGTACTTAAGTGCAAACCGGGGCTTGCCTTGTTGCGAGTTAGATGGGAAGTCAACTTCAGGTGGCAGGACGTCTAAAGGCTCCGGTGCGTCCTCAACTTCGGTCACTAACTGAAATGTAGCAAAATAGATGTATAAGTATTAAGGATTTATAAGAATTGAACTACTATTGATAGCTATTGCTATTTAGGATCCTTAATTGGCTTTGGTATTTTTACAGTAGATACTAGACTCTCTAAGGATGATTTGAGCCAAATTTGGAAACATGTCATTGCACAATGTAGTTTTAAAATTCCTACAAGTACAATGCTTCTCTGAATTTTTTGAGCCCAAATCAGGAGCTTTGACATAGCTAATAGTGGAAGATATGATTAGGGAAAGTCTCCATGGTTCTAACAAAATTTGTTTCACCATTTTTGGAGCTACCATCAGAGAGATATGAATTTTTGAAGTTGGGCCAGAGTTCTGAAAAAGCTTCTGTTTAAATTGGAATTTCTAATTAAAGGCTGAACTTGGGAAGGTAATTTGACCTAGCAAATGAACTCCAATGAAGCTAAAATTTTTACTGGAGATCAGTAATATCATGAGGAACTTCCTGGCCAAATTTGAAGAAATTCCATAACAGAGATATTCTGGACTAAATTCCCAAAAATTTAATTTTGAGGAATCTTGGAGAAATATCCAGAGATCTTCAGATCAATATTTGCATTTCTGCAAAGTACTGACTGAGAGAAATCCAACAAAATTTGTTTCACAAATTTTGGACATCCCTACAGAAAGTTATGGAGGTATGAAGGTTGAACCATTTTCTGGAAATCAATTCTATGATATTTAGATAATTTATTTGATCCTGAGATAACCTACTGATTAAGCCCTCTAAATAAGCTCCAAAAATCCTAAAATTTTTACTTGATGTCAGGAACTATGAAAAGTACTAGCTGCCCAAATTTGGGAATATTTCATAAAGAATTGCTCCTGTAATAAATCCCTAATAGATTTATTAAAGACAATTCTTCAGAAATTCCTGGGCATTTGCATAGCAAGCAATTTGTTCTTCTGTGAAGTTCTCTTCATGAGGACTCCAACAAAATTGGTCTCACCCTTTTTGCAGTTTTCTACACAAAGTTATGAATTTTTCAAACTGTGATAGCTCTCTGTTTAAAACCTACACAGAGACTTAACGGGGGGCCCACTCGTCAGATCCTTCTTCAACCTCCCGCCAGAGACGCGCGTGCACACCAGCACAGATCGTAGCGTGGCTGGTTCTCCTCATTTCTCCACCAAATTACCTCCGGTTTCACCGTACATGCTCCTGGGAACATGGCGCATGTCACACCCGATATTCCATAAGGAACACCGAGCATATACTCACATGTATGCCAGGATCAGTTGATTCATACATGTGCCGACAAGAGTGTAATATCATTATATTACAAGCCAAGTTCAACGTACATCATAATATTACATCATAGTACATAAAATATCAACTAATAGTACCATTACACTAAACACAACAGCGGAAGACTACGGCGTGGATGCTCTAGTTCCACAGGCGTTGCCCGGGGGTTCCGCCAACCTAGAACAACTCCTCGGAATCGAAGTCCTCCTCATCAAAGTCTACGTCTTCATTTACACCTGAGCAGCATATGATAACCAACGAAAGCAAGTTTGAGTACCAAAGGTACTCAGCAAGTGTAGGAAAGAATGTTATGAAGGCTAATAGCAAGGAAAGGCTAATATGGTTAAGCACTATGCATTAATCCTAAGCCTTAGCTTTGATTAGCAACCTATCTTACTAAGTGATAATCCCACCATCTTCATAATAAAGTCATTAATGTTAGGTTACACCACCCAACAACTTTTTTTGACTCACATCCATGTTTCTCTAATCATGGACAAGTCCAAGCCGCTCTTGACCGTGAGCACGGCTGCCATGACAGTTTGGTTCTCTGCAGAGATTGTACCACTTTACCCACAAGTAGTGATTTCATCCCCTGTTGCCAGGTGGACTAAGAAACCTCCCTGATATCCGTGGTTGCAAGCCACATTACACACTTCCTTTGGTGTGCGATCAGGAGATCACTACATGGCCTTTACAAAGGGTCTACCGGCAAGTACAAGCCCACTGAGGTTTCACCGCTGTAGTTCCTGGGAGTAACCCTCCCCTACAGAAGCCCCCTCTTGAGCCTTGCAGTTCCCAGGGCAGTCAAAAATGGACTCCCATTCCCCGCACCATCCAAACACTCATACTATACCGGCAAACTCCTAATTAATTGGCCAAGCTGCCCCATCTCAGTCTTGTGGTGGCACTGTAAAGCCGGGTTAACTGTTCCATGAACCGGTCCTTAGAATCTAGGACAGGCACTAACTCATTCCCGAGTCTCGTGCACGAAGCACCAACCAAACAACCAGCCTGTCTAGATTCATAACCACATGACACATATACTTGTGTCTTTCATAAAATCCCACAAGACATGTATCATCAATGTTCCATTCATTCTCTAAGTTCTAGGTATGCATAGCTAAGCACATAAAATGATAACCACTAAGTCCTATCTAATTCCCTCCATGGTTTTGCAAGGAAGATAAAGCAATAGAACTATGGAAACATCCTACACTGGGTTTCATATTAAAGACATCATGCAATAAATCTAACTATTCATCCTAGAATAGGAACAAAGTGGTCAAGGAACACTTGCCTTTGAAGGAAGGGGGATTCACTTCAAATTCCTGCTCTTGAAGATTTGGGTGTAGTTCTTGACTTGGGTCTAGTCATTCATATGCACACAAAACAATACCAAACATGCCATGAGAATCATACCAAGTCATTTCAATTACATAGTTTTAGTTACACACATGCAATTATGGTCTTCTTGTCATTTTATGTGAGCTAGAATGAAAATATGTTTCAATTGGCTACTTATATCCTTTGATTTTACTATTGCCACATCTAAGCACTCATTTCCAGTTGGTAAAATGATTTGAATGGATTTTAGAATTTATTAATATATATGTGTATTTATTATAATTAATTATATCCTAGAAATCATTATTATAATGATTTTTAGAGCTCATATTCCTAATTTTCTACACATCAGAACCTATTTAAGTATTTAGAACATTTTCCAAAAATTTTTATTTAATATATATTATTTTTATCTATTTTTCAGTATTTATTAAATACTTAAAAGTACATTTTTAATCATTTAAGTATTTATTCTGGATCACAGAAATTATATATGTACAAATAATTGATAACAGATTAATTTTACACCTTTTAAATAAATTCCAAAATTTTCTGGAATATATATAATTTTTACTTTGATTTTTCCAAGTTAATTGTCACTATATAAATATTATCAGTATTTGTAAACTGTTATATTTAAATTCAGAAATTTTATTCTGTTCAGAATATTTTAACAGTGCTAAAAATAAATTTCTAACATTTTTCCAGAACTCTTTTATCATTATTTGATTAATTACAGAATTAAAACAAACTTTTAGAACTGTTTTGGGCTAATCTGTAATAATTCCAAATTTCCTAGGGTTCAGATTGAATGTTCTTAACTATTTTACAAATTTCTAAAAAGTACAGGGGCTATTTGGCTATTCCAAAGTAATTTTCAAATTTTCTATGAACTCAGGGTCGGTTCTGTGAATTTCAGGGGCTGTGTCCTAGTTATTTAAATCTCCAGGGACCTCTCTGTGAATTTCCTAACGTTTATAACTGTTTTGAATGTGGGCCGTTGGATCTGAGATCAACGGCCCAGATTTAAATAACCGAACCGGTATGCGGGATCTAATCAGAGCCGTTGGCTCGAAATCAACGCACCCGATGCGGCCACGTCGCCCTAACCCCTTCTCCCCCGACTCCGGCGGCCGCGCGATCGCCGGCGAGCGGCGGCGGTGGCCGGAGACATTCGGATTTCACGATTTCTCCACCAATTCTTGATCTAATTACACCAGATGAAAGAGGAGAGGGTGGGGAACTCACCTAGGAGGGTTTTGGGGACCGGATTTGGCCGGAGACGCGTGTTTGACGGCGGCAGTGGGAAGACTCCGGCGATCTTCGTCGGGATCAGTCTCCCGGCGTGTTTCTTCGAAGAATTCGATCGGAATTTCCTTCTGATGACCGAGGGAGTGCTCAGAGGGCGTTAGGTTCAAGGATTAACGTGTGCTTCTCGGGGAATTGTGAATTGGGGGTTTTCTCTTCGGAAGGGAATAGGGTGCAGTTTTCTTGGGTGAAAATGGCCGGCTATGGGTTGGTTTTATAGAGGACGGAGGGGCGGCGGTTGGGGAGGCGTCGGTTGCCGAAGGGACGCCGCGAATTGGCACATGGCCGGTTGTTTTCTCACATGTGATAATAAGCATTCGGGAGTAGAGAGAGGGAGGGGTTTGCGGCGGTTTTGGAGAAGGAAGCAACTGCTTCCGGTTGCTTTAGGCGGGGAGGGGTGAGTGTTACAATTCTACCCCCCTTAAGAGAAATCTCGTCCTCGAGATTGGAGTTTACAAAGGGAAAAGATCAGGGAATTGTGATTTGAGTTCATCTTCCCTTTCCCATGTAGCTTCTGCCTCGGAATGATGTTTCCATTGCACCTTATGCATGCGGATTATCTTGTTTCTTGTGACTTTTTCCATTGTGTCCAAGATTTTGACGGGATACTCGGTATATGAAAGATCTTCCTGTATGTCCAATTCATCCATTGGCAGATGTTCTTCTGGTGTTCTCAAACATTTCTTGAGTTGTGATACATGGAACACGTCGTGTACATCCGACAATCGAGAGGGTAGCTCTAACTGATATGCTACCTCTCCTTTTCGTTCCAGTACCTTGAATGGTCCGATATACCGAGGTGCTAACTTCCCTCTTACTTTAAATCTCCTTAGTCCACGCATAGGTGACACTTTGAGATACACATAGTCTCCCACTTTGAAGACTAATTCTCTTCGCCTTGTGTCTGCATAGCTCTTTTGTCTTGTTTGAGCTATCTTTAAATTATTGTGAATCTCTCTGACTTTCTTTTCGGCATCTTTTAGCACTTCAGGTCCAAACACCTTATTCTCTCCTATTTGATCCCAAAATAGTGGAGTTCTACATCTCCTTCCATATAGAGCCTCAAATGGGGACATTTTTATACTGGCTTGGTAGCTATTATTGTAGGAGAATTCTGCATATGGTAAGTTCTTATCCCAACTCCTACTATTCTTGAGTGCACAAGCTCTGAGCATATCTTCAAGAATTTGGTTGGTCCTTTCAGTCTGCCCATCAGTTTGTGGATGATATGCAGAACTGAAATTTAAGCGAGTCCCCATAGACTCATGTAACTTCTGCCAAAACCTTGAGGTGAACTGTGTACCTCTATCTGATACTATCTTTTTGGGTACACCATGTAGGCAGACTATTCTTGACATATATAATTCCGCTAGTTTGGAACCATTATAGTTTTCTTTCACTGGAATAAAGTGAGCAACTTTTGTCAGTCTATCCACTATCACCCATATAGAATCATATCCTGTTTGTGTTCTGGGCAGACCCACTATAAAGTCCATCCCGATTTCTTCCCACTTCCATTCAGGTATCTTTAGTGGTTGTAATAGCCCTGCAGGTCTTTGATGTTCTGCTTTGACTAGTTGACATGTGTCGCACAATGCCACATGCTCTGCAACATCTCTTTTCATTCCATACCACCAATACCTTGTCTTAAGATCGTGATACATCTTTGTACTTCCAGGATGGATAGAATAGTCAGAATCATGAGCTTCTTTTAATATTAACTTCTTTATTTCCTTGATGTCTGGTACACATATTCTTTTACCATGCCATATGATACCGTTCTCATCTTCTCTAAATCCCGGGGCTTTGTTTTCTTTGATCAACTGCTTGATCTCTTTGATCTTTTCATCGTTCTTTTGACCACTCCGTATATCTTGTTCCAAGGTTGAATCAACTTCCATTGCTATAGCTTCCGTATGATTCACCAAGCATAAGTTGAGCTTTTCGAACTCTTCACACAATTGGGGTTGTAGATCTCTTATGGTCAACATATTGACATGTGTCTTCCTGCTCAAAGCATCTGCAACCACATTGGCTTTTCCAGGATGATAGTTGATCCCCACATCAAAATCGTTAATGAACTCCAACCATCTCCTTTGCCGAAGGTTTAGATCCGGTTGAGTGAAGATATACTTCAAGCTCTTATGATCGGTATAGATCTCTGTCCTTTTACCCATTAGGTAATGCCTCCATAGCTTTAATGCATGCACAACTGCTGCCAACTCTAGGTCATGGGTAGGATAGTTCTTCTCATGCTTCCGGAGTTGTCGGGAAGCATAGGCAATAACATGCCCTTCTTGCATAAGCACACATCCTAACCCTTGCCCTGATGCATCACAATATACAGAGAATGATTTTTCCATATCAGGCATAACCAAGACTGGGGCAGTTGTTAACTTCTTCTTTAATTCTTGGAAGCTTGATTCACACTCTTGAGACCATATGAAAGCAGCTCCTTTTTCCAACATCTTTGTGAGTGGCTTGGCTATTTTTGAAAACCCTTCAATAAACCTTCTATAATAGCCTGCCAATCCCAAGAAGCTTCGGATCTCCCCAACATTCTCTGGTGTCTTCCACTTTTGCACACCAGCTATCTTTTCTGGGTCTACTGCGATTCCTCCTTCAGAGATGATATGTCCCAGAAAAGCAACTTTCTTGAGCCAAAATTCACATTTACTGAATTTGGCATAAAGTTGGTTTTCCCTTAACTTTTGTAAAACTATTCTCAGGTGCTCTTCATGTTCTTTCTCATTCTTTGAGTATATGAGGATATCATCAATGAACACTACCACAAACTTGTCTAAGTATTTCATGAACACCTTATTCATAAGGTACATGAAATATGCCGGAGCATTTGTTAGTCCAAAAGGCATAACTGTATATTCATACAGTCCATACCTAGAAACAAATGCCGTCTTCGGAATATCTGATTCCCTTATCCTTAGTTGATGATATCGGGAACGGAGGTCAATCTTGGAGAATACGCATGCACCTCTTAATTGATCAAACAAGTCCTCAATACGAGGTAGAGGGTACTTGTTTTTGATTGTCACTTCATTGAGGGCACGATAATCTACGCATAGCCTCTTGGTTCCATCCTTCTTTGGTACAAATATGACCGGAGCTCCCCATGGTGAGGAACTGGGACGGATATACCCTTTCTCCGATAACTCTCGGATATGATCCTTGAGTTCTGCTAGTTGTTGGGTATCCATCCGGTATGGTCTTTTATATATAGGAGCAGTACCAGGTACTAGTTCTATAAGGAACTCTACTTCTCGGTCCGGTGGCATACCTGGTAACTCCTCGGGAAACACATCCTGGAATTCATTGACCACCTTTATATCCTCAATAACTACTTCAGTTTTGTTGAGTTGTACATTCCCAGAGGGTACTTGAACAGATGTGAACTCAACCTTAGTTCCATCGGTATGAGTTAGTTCCACTGTCCTTGTTGAGCAATGTATAACCCCTTTGTACTTGGTCAACCAATCCATCCCCAAGATGATATCTATTCCTTGTGACTCTATCACAATAAGGTTTGCAAGGAATTCTACTCCATTGACTCCTAGCTTTACCTTGGGGCATATTTGTTTTGTCTTTATTTCTCCTCCAGGAGAATTCACTAATAACACTCGATTCATAGATGTAATTGGTAATTTGTGCTTGGTTAAAAATTCCTTGGCTATGAATGAGTGTGTTGCACCTGAGTCAAATAGAATTGTAGCAGGATGAGTGTTCGCGGAGAACATACCAATCACCACATCTGGTGCCTCCTGTGCTTCCTCCATCGTCACATGATTCACCTTGCCACGCACAAGATTCTGTGCTTGAGGTGGCTTCTTGTTGGGGCATCGGTTGGCATAATGTCCCGTTTCTCCGCAGTTGAAGCATTGCCCCGTGACCTTGTTCATGGGTGCCTTGTTGCCTGTTGGTGCATTTTGAAGGTTTGGCCCTGCAGGACGAGGTTGGAATGCAGGACGTTGTTGCTGCAATTGTGGTCTCTGCTGTTGTGGTTGGAAAGTTGGGTTCCTAGCAGCAGGGTTGTAGTTTCTCTGAAACTGATTGGGAGCCATAGGTCGATTCATTGCTCCCGCCGGCGGTGATGAGAAACGGGGCCGACTGTTGCTGCTAGAAGCCTGTCCTTGCCAATTCATTTTTCTCTTTCGTTCTTCGACCAACTTCTGCCTTTTCCTCTCCACTATGAAAGCCTTGTTGATAAGCTTTTGGAAACTTTCATAGTCACTTGAAGACATAGCATATTGTATCTCTGAATTCAACCCTTCAATGAAACAGTCTTGTTTCTTCTCATCAGTATCTATGTCTCCCGGAGCATAGCGAGATAACTGTGTAAACTTAGTAAGGTACTCTCGCACGGACATGCTCCCTTGCTTCAGATTGAGGAATTCCTTCCGTTTGTTCTTGATTTCTCCGGCTGTAACATAGTGGTTACGGAAGGCAATTTTGAACTCATTCCATGTGATACCCTCAGGATTCTCATGGGCTTCTTTGTATGCAGTCCACCAGTCAGCTGCAGACCCATATAGTTGGTGAGAAGCAAAGAGCACTCTCTCACGTCCTGGGCATTGTATAATCTGCAACTTGTTCTCAATGTTTTTGAGCCAATCATCAGCTTCCAAGGGTTCAATAGCGTTATCAAACTTTGGTGGTTGAGTGCTTAGGAACTCATTCAGTTTTGGTTGGCGTGGTGCATTCTGAATTTGTGGCTGCATGTTGGCCACCACTTGTGTCAGGTTCTGAATGATTTGATTCTGCATGTTCATCATCTGTTGTATCACTTCTCCATCTGCCCTACGTGCAACTCGTGGTTGCCATCCAGGCAAAGGAAATTCTGCAGCCTCATTGTTGTTGTTCTCTTCATTGCGTCTTCTTCTTCCTGCCATCTATTGTAAAAGACTATGTTTAAAATTAAGGTATAAATGTTCTCTTAGATGTATTGTGTTGTATGCTTACTTCATCCATTCTATGCAATAGTTACTAAAGTTTCTACTTCGTTTGATAAATGGTCATGATTGAATCAAACTAAGCACTTGTATTCCTTAATAGATATTTACATACACTAACGTGGTTGTGAACATCAGCCTAAAGCTTTCACAACTCACGTTCATCCACTAACACACATTACATCATCATTTAAACAAGTTCACTAATCAAACATTACACTAGTCAATACATTACCATACACACGTACTACACGAGTTACTATATGAACAAGGACACCTATCTTAGTTGTCCCCTGGGTTCTGTGCACCTTCCTGTGGGTTCCCACCATCACCACCTGGGTTGCTAGCCTCGGACTCAGCTGTGGAGGCCTCAGGTGCTGGAGAAACATGAGGGCGTTTGGCTGCCCTACGGTCTGGAGAGTCCGGAGTCCAAGTGTCTCCATCTGAAGCATAGAGATCACTCACCTCTCCATCCCTCATCCTCATCAGTCCACGCATGATGGCCTCCGACTTCTTCAGGAGATCCCGGACGTCTTGGAGTTCCTGTTGGCAGTTTTGTAGCCTCGCACTGACGTCCACTCCTATCTGAAGACTCATGTCCATCTGCACCACATCACAACCTTCTTGGAGAGGCTCATGGTTGAACGTTGCGCTTCCACTTTGTCGCCGGGGAATGTACATGTACTGGGTCCCCTCAAGGCGGCCACGGTTGGTGTAGCTCTGGCAAGTGATTGCCTCCCAAGTGGCGTCCTTCTCAGCCTCTTCCATGGTGGACCTCCATGCTGGCGAGTTGTGTATCTTGAGCAGCTTGTTCTCATGGTAGATCCTCGCCTGCGACTTCCACTCGTCTCGCTCTGTGCGAGAGACTCGAGTGGTGTCGTACTGCACCTCTAGCTTGCCGGTGTAACCAGCACAGCGAAGGAGGTGTCTGAGGCGATCCACCATGCCTCTAGTGGACTCTCCGTGGGTCTGGTAGGTGGCGGGGTTGTCCACCTCCTCGGTAGTGCGCTCAGCCAACTGGTGTCGAGGAACTCGTCCTCCGGTGGACTTACGAGCCGTGAGACGTGTGCGTGCCATCTGTTTCAAAGAAAATTTAAAAATGTGTTAGAAAATAAACAATAATATAATTTTGAGTATAGAAGAGGTTAGACCACATATATATAGTTCAAATAATTCTCCTTTTAACAAAATACTTAGCAAAATAGTTTTTAATAAAATAGTGATTTCTATCTCGTCCATTTCTATCTAGGTTTGCGTCCTACGGGCAACCTTGGCTCTGATACCACTTTGTCACACCCGATATTCCATAAGGAACACCGAGCATATACTCACATGTATGCCAGGATCAGTTGATTCATACATGTGCCGACAAGAGTGTAATATCATTATATTACAAGCCAAGTTCAACGTACATCATAATATTACATCATAGTACATAAAATATCAACTAATAGTACCATTACACTAAACACAACAGCGGAAGACTACGGCGTGGATGCTCCAGTTCCACAGGCGTTGCCCGGGGGTTCCGCCAACCTAGAACAACTCCTCGGAATCGAAGTCCTCCTCATCAAAGTCTACGTCTTCATTTACACCTGAGCAGCATATGATAACCAACGAAAGCAAGTTTGAGTACCAAAGGTACTCAGCAAGTGTAGGAAAGAATGTTATGAAGGCTAATAGCAAGGAAAGGCTAATATGGTTAAGCACTATGCATTAATCCTAAGCCTTAGCTTTGATTAGCAACCTATCTTACTAAGTGATAATCAAACCATCTTCATAATAAAGTCATTAATGTTAGGTTACACCACCCAACAATTTTATTTTGACTCACATCCATGTTTCTCTAATCATGGACAAGTCCAAGCCGCTCTTGACCGTGAGCACGGCTGCCATGACAGTTTGGTTCTCTGCAGAGATTGTACCACTTTACCCACAAGTAGTGATTTCATCCCCTGTTGCCAGGTGGACTAAGAAACCTCCCTGATATCCGTGGTTGCAAGCCACATTACACACTTCCTTTGGTGTGCGATCAGGAGATCACTACATGGCCTTTACAAAGGGTCTACCGGCAAGTACAAGCCCACTGAGGTTTCACCGCTGTAGTTCCTGGGAGTAACCCTCCCCTACAGAAGCCCCCTCTTGAGCCTTGCAGTTCCCAGGGCAGTCAAAAATGGACTCCCATTCCCCGCACCATCCAAACACTCATACTATACCGGCAAACTCCTAATTAATTGGCCAAGCTGCCCCATCTCAGTCTTGTGGTGGCACTGTAAAGCCGGATTAACTGTTCCATGAACCGGTCCTTAGAATCTAGGACAGGCACTAACTCATTCCCGAGTCTCGTGCACGAAGCACCAACCAAACAACCAGCCTGTCTAGATTCATAACCACATGACACATATACTTGTGTCTTTCATAAAATCCCACAAGACATGTATCATCAATGTTCCATTCATTCTCTAAGTTCTAGGTATGCATAGCTAAGCACATAAAATGATAACCACTAAGTCCTATCTAATTCCCTCCATGGTTTTGCAAGGAAGATAAAGCAATAGAACTATGGAAACATCCTACACTGGGTTTCATATTAAAGACATCATGCAATAAATCTAACTATTCATCCTAGAATAGGAACAAAGTGGTCAAGGAACACTTGCCTTTGAAGGAAGGGGGATTCACTTCAAATTCCTGCTCTTGAAGATTTGGGTGTAGTTCTTGACTTGGGTCTAGTCATTCATATGCACACAAAACAATACCAAACATGCCATGAGAATCATACCAAGTCATTTCAATTACATAGTTTTAGTTACACACATGCAATTATGGTCTTCTTGTCATTTTATGTGAGCTAGAATGAAAATATGTTTCAATTGGCTACTTATATCCTTTGATTTTACTATTGCCACATCTAAGCACTCATTTCCAGTTGGTAAAATGATTTGAATGGATTTTAGAATTTATTAATATATATGTGTATTTATTATAATTAATTATATCCTAGAAATCATTATTATAATGATTTTCAGAGCTCATATTCCTAATTTTCTACACATCAGAACCTATTTAAGTATTTAGAACATTTTCCAAAAATTTTTATTTAATATATATTATTTTTATCTATTTTTCAGTATTTATTAAATACTTAAAAGTACATTTTTAATCATTTAAGTATTTATTCTGGATCACAGAAATTATATATGTACAAATAATTGATAACAGATTAATTTTACACCTTTTAAATAAATTCCAAAATTTTCTGGAATATATATAATTTTTACTTTGATTTTTCCAAGTTAATTGTCACTATATAAATATTATCAGTATTTGTAAACTGTTATATTTAAATTCAGAAATTTTATTCTGTTCAGAATATTTTAACAGTGCTAAAAATAAATTTCTAACATTTTTCCAGAACTCTTTTATCATTATTTGATTAATTACAGAATTAAAACAAACTTTTAGAACTGTTTTGGGCTAATCTGTAATAATTCCAAATTTCCTAGGGTTCAGATTGAATGTTCTTAACTATTTTACAAATTTCTAAAAAGTACAGGGGCTATTTGGCTATTCCAAAGTAATTTTCAAATTTTCTATGAACTCAGGGTCGGTTCTGTGAATTTCAGGGGCTGTGTCCTAGTTATTTAAATCTCCAGGGACCTCTCTGTGAATTTCCTAACGTTTATAACTGTTTTGAATGTGGGCCGTTGGATCTGAGATCAACGGCCCAGATTTAAATAACCGAACCGGTATGCGGGATCTAATCAGAGCCGTTGGCTCGAAATCAACGCACCCGATGCGGCCACGTCGCCCTAACCCCTTCTCCCCCGACTCCGGCGGCCGCGCGATCGCCGGCGAGCGGCGGCGGTGGCCGGAGACATTCGGATTTCACGATTTCTCCACCAATTCTTGATCTAATTACACCAGATGAAAGAGGAGAGGGTGGGGAACTCACCTAGGAGGGTTTTGGGGACCGGATTTGGCCGGAGACGCGTGTTTGACGGCGGCAGTGGGAAGACTCCGGCGATCTTCGTCGGGATCAGTCTCCCGGCGTGTTTCTTCGAAGAATTCGATTGGAATTTCCTTCTGATGACCGAGGGAGTGCTCAGAGGGCGTTAGGTCCAAGGAATTGTGAATTGGGGGTTTTCTCTTCGGAAGGGAATAGGGTGCAGTTTTCTTGGGTGAAAATGGCCGGCTATGGGTTGGTTTTATAGAGGACGGAGGGGCGGCGGTTGGGGAGGCGTCGGTTGCCGAAGGGACGCCGCGAATTGGCACATGGCCGGTTGTTTTCTCACATGTGATAATAAGCATTCGGGAGTAGAGAGAGGGAGGGGTTTGCGGCGGTTTTGGAGAAGGAAGCAACTGCTTCCGGTTGCTTTAGGCGGGGAGGGGTGAGTGTTACAGCGCAGCTGCTGGGCAAGGTTTCCACGCATGAAAACGGCCGAAAATCAGTCAGCACCGGTGGGGCGGCTCGGGAGCTCAGCATCAACGCGTTCTGGCGTGTCCGAAGCTTCTCCCGGCGAGCTACCTTGCCCTAAAGCATCACCAATGATCGGGGAACTTGGAACGCAGGCTAAACCTTGCAGCAAATGGCCGGAAAATAGTGTTCACCGGAGAACCGACCCGTTTTTTACGCCGCCGGCGATTTCTCGTCGCCCGGGGCATGGGATGGCTGGTTTAACCCGTGCTTTGGTGTGAGAGGGCGCTAGGGTCACTAGTTTCTGTGGCTTGAATTGTAGAACCGATGGCCAACCACGTTGGACGAATTTACAGTTTTGGTTTGGGGCTGTTCTTCACGTGTACCGGCGCCAAAACACCAATTCCGGCAAGCCAGCGATGGGAAAGGGCAAGGGGACTGCAGTAGAATGATCTACACACCTTGGCGCACCTTAGGGAGGTGCTGGACGTGCGGGGAAGGCGTTGTAGAGGCTGGAAGACGAGGTGCAGCGATGGTGCGACATTCTCTGTTTTGCCGGTGAAAAATAGCTCGGGCACAGCGAGGGGAGGCCGGGGACGAGCTGAGGAAGGATGGATGACGTCCAGTGGAGGCAGGCGCACCTCCTAGTCAGCTCAGCTGGGCGCCACAGTGGCTGTAGACTGATCGGGGGTGAGGAGCAGAGAGGAGGCGGCGCCATTTTCCTTCGAGCTCGTGCGTACGAGCGCTGTGCTGTGGAGTAGCGAGCAGGCAAAATGAACTTCGTTTGTTCCCTGATATTTACCGAGCAGGGCCACAGATTGAACCGACTCGGAGGCAGCAGGCACACAAGCAGCTCGGTGGAGATGCATGCTTCTCGGTGTCAAGCGCACATAGAACAGGAGCTCGTTTGTTGACTTTGTGCCAATGACAGGTGGGTCCCACAAGCAGTCTCCCCCCCCCCCCCCCCCGCCCACTCAGTGGCTCCCCAACTTCAAACTCAAAATTCGCAGCTATTCCCACAAACTGAATTTGATTACCGGGAGTTAACCTTCCGTTAGGTTCAAAACTTTAAATTCGGAGCTCTTGGTTCAGTTCGTATGCGAGGGGAAAATAACGCCCAGGGTTGCTGTTTTTGTGAGCAAAAGATCACGTCGGGAGCTACTCAGTCCCACGAGCTGGTCGCCAGCGCGACGGAAACAACGAGGAGGTGGCCTCCGCTTGCAGCTCAGTTGGTGAGTGATAGGATCACACCGTGGGGTGTTGAAGCCACGAGCAGGTCGCCAGCTCGATGCAAGAAGCTGGAGGTGGCTGCCCTCGGTGGCGCTCTGAGGAGGCTCGGGTGGTGTTCGACACCGAACAGCGGAAGTCCTCGGGAGCAAGTTAAAGCGGCCCAATGACATATGTGGGGTCTACCCCCTTTACTCCTCTTCTTATCCTCCAAATGTTTCCAAAAGGTCTTCATTCATGTAAATACCCTCAATCTGATATTTTGGGGGTTTAAACGTGGACTGAAGTTTGAATAAACCGAATTCAGTGTGAAGTTCACTTTCAACTTTGAATTCAGCTCACATTTGGAAATGGTCATATTTGACTCCTTTTTAGCCCACCCTGAAATC
This sequence comes from Neostapfia colusana, assembly GCA_030760725.1. Taxonomy (NCBI): domain Eukaryota; kingdom Viridiplantae; phylum Streptophyta; class Magnoliopsida; order Poales; family Poaceae; genus Neostapfia; species Neostapfia colusana. Next base: position 93,467,495 of record JASWHV010000001.1, read on the forward strand.
AGGATGTGAAATCAGGATGTGGCCACCATGAATTTCTCGAATTCAACGATGTGAGGATACCTGTATGCTCCAAATTTCTGGCAGCAACTTGAGGGGAACAATTGAGTTCAAAATCTGAATTTAAACTCCCCCTTACATGTGAGAACTTTACACATGGTGTTTAATCCAACCTTGGCTAAACACCTTTAAATGAATGTAAGAGCTCGTTTGGTTGGACACCCATGTGCATAATCACGGATACAAAATTTTTTTTGTAAGTCCCATTTTCATGCATTCCAACATAAATGGGAATCAACATTCACTTTATTGACTTTGCATTTTTGGGACTTTTACAGTAACCATCTCAATAACCTTCCCAATAACTATCCCAACTAATCATGGCAGTTGGCAGGCGCTCGTGACCGTAAGCTCAGCTATCATGATAGTTTTAAGAACTCTGCAGAGTTTGCACCTCTTTACCCAAAAGTTTGTGATTTCGTCACCCGTCGGCGACTGCAGAACCTCCATTATACCAGTACACAACCGTTGGTGTATGGCCAAGAGATCACAAAATAGCCTTTAAAAGTGGCTACTAGATGTATGGACTCACTAAGGTTTCACCGGCAGGCTAGAATCTCCAATTCTCCCACCCACAGGCCCCCTCTTGTGCCATGCAGTTCCCAGGGCAGTCCTCACTCGACTCCCATTCTCCGCGCCTTCCACAGTCCATAACAATCTAGCAACTTACCTAATTACTCAGCTAAGCCGCACCCATACTTGGCCTTGTGGTTTTACTGTTATTCTGGCATGTGCATGCATGAACCGGTCCATAGATCTACGGCAAGTAAACCACCATCTCATGCTACCTCATTCACAAACCCAGTCTTGCCTAGATCTCCCTCCGATCCATGTCCATTATTAACATCAGTTTCTCATTATCATTACGAGTGCAGTTAGCTAGACACATCTATTTCGCTTCCCAATCCCATGGACTCAGCGAAGCATAAAAGTAAAAAACCATTTCTGTCTCAAACTTTCCAGGCTACAAGGGTGGTTTAATCAAAACTAGTAAACTCCTATAAAAGGATTTCCCATCACGTTTGACTGAGCACACACACCTTTTCGCAAAACAAAACAATTTTTCCCAAAACATAGGATCAATATGGTCAAGGAGCACTTGCCTTGTTCTTGCGGTTCTGGTGGCTCTTGGATCTCGAAACCTTGTTGTTGCAGCTCATCGTAGACAGCTCCCTGAGCTTGTCCTTCTATACAGGATCACACACATACAAGATTCATAACAATCAATACCATGCACAAACTTTAAACTAGATGCGATGATGCATATGTATGCTATCCTATGATCAGTTTTATTAGATCATGTCCTTGCATGGCTTTATGATGAACAGAGGTGTTCGGATCAGATGTGGACGTGGCGATGACCTTGTCTTTAGGTCAAACCGATCAACAAGTGATATGTCCACGAGAAAGCTTCTGTTCGAAAGGAATCGAAGAACAGATGCAAAGAAAACACGATGATGTCGTAAGGTGGTATTGGAGACCTACCTTACGTTCTTCTCGGTCTCCTTCTCAGATCGTGGGCTCTCTTCCGGCAATCTTCCTTGCTGAACTCCGGCGATGGCTTTCTCGGCGAGTTGAGGCTAGGGTTCTAAGTTGTCGGATTAGGAGTTGGAAAAGAAATTCGTGGTTTCGACCAAAGGTTCTGGGTTCTATTTATAATCGGGAAGAGAAGAGTCCTAATCTGATTGTATCCCGAATAAGAGTCCTATTCAGATCGTCGTTGGATCCTAACATCTTATCTTTAGTTGATTTGGTGCGGTAACATTGTGGAATTCAGGTCGTTTCTTTTCCGTACTGGTATTCTTACGCGTACAGATTCCAAAAACGCTTCAGAACCTGTTACCTTCGAGGTGATGAGCTCCGGAAGCTCCACGTGTCCACCGGGCCTGGTCTCTCCATTTTCGCAGAGATGAGATCCGGTTGTGCTGCGTGTCAAGCGAGCAAGACCTCCCTTCTCCTTCGGAGGTGAACTCCGCGTGCGCCACGTATCCTGGCGGTCGGGACCTCCTCTCTACTCGGAGGTGGCTTTACGCACGCCACGTGTCAGTGCCAGACCTTCCCTCTCTCCGGAGGTGGCTCCAGCGCCAGACCTCCTTTCTTCTCAGAGACGAGCTCCGAGGTTAACACGTGTCCAACAGTGACAGACCTCCCGGAGATAAGCTCCAGTGGCGACATGTGTTCAATAGAACCGGACCTCTCAGAGGTGAGCTCCGAGATCGACACGTATCCCGCGCGACTGGTCCTCTGATTCCCGCGGTGACTAGCTCCGAAGGTGACATGTGTCATGCAGAAATGCCTTTGCTTCTTCCACAGAGGCTAGCTCCGGGGGCAACACGTGTCCCACAGGGTCGGACCTCTCCCCCATTGCGGAGATGAGCCCCAAGCCTGCCACGTAGCCAGTTTAGCGGCGGACCTCTCCCCACTTCGCAGGGATGAGCTCCGAATACGCCACGTGGTCAGCGAGCCGTGGAAGTTGTCTTCGGCGCTCTCTGTGATCTGGATTCGGCTCTTATTGGCTATCCTTTTGATATTTTTCTCCGTTCCTACTTTTCTTAAAATGTTTTCTCTTCATAAAACATGAATATATGCTGACACCAGAAATGAGGGTGTCACAAATCTACCCCCCTTAAATTGAATCTTGCCCTCGAGATTTGTTGGTAGAGAATAGATGAGGAAATTCTGCTTTGATGTCGTCTTCACGCTTCCACGTGGCTTCAGCTTTGGTGTGATGTCTCCATTGCACCTTGCATCATCGAATCACTTTGTTCCTGGTGACCCTTTCTTTTACGTCCAAAATTTGGACACAGTGCTCCGCATAATTTAGGTCTTCTTGAAGTTGAAGGTCTTCCATTGGTATGTGCTCCTCTGGTACTCTCAAGCACTTCTTGAGCTGGGATACATGAAACAAGTCATGTACGTCGGAGAGATTTGTTGGAAGCTCTAGTTGATAGGCTACTTCTCCTCGCTTGTCCAAAATCTTAAACGGTCCGATATAGCAAGGTGCTAGCTTGCCTTTGACGTTGAAACGTCGTTGGCCTCGGATAGGCGATACCTTAAGGTATACGAAGTCTCCTACTTCAAAGGTCAACGTCCTTCGCCTATTGTCCGCATAGCCTTTCTGTCGTGACTGAGCAGCCTTTAAGTTCTCCCGTATTGTTTCGACTTGCTTTTCAGCCTCTTGTAGCACTTCGCGTCCAAACATCTGGTTCTCTCCAGTCTCGTTCAAAAACAGCGGCGTTCTACACCGTCTACCATACAATGCTTTGAAAGGCGACATCTTCAAGCTAGCTTGATAGCTGTTGTTATAGGAGAATTCGGCGTACGGTAAACTCCTATCCCAACTACGCCCACGTTTCAAGGCGCAAGCTCTCAACATGTCTTCCAAAATTTGGTTCATCCTTTTGGTTTGCCCATCGGTTTGTGGGTGATAGGCGGAGCTAAAATCCAGTTGTGTACCCATAGATTTCTGCAGCTTCCTCCAGAATCTAGAGGTAAACTGAGAACCTCGATCAAAGACTATCCTTTTCGGGACTCCATGACGGCACACGATCTGCTCCATGTACAACTCAGCTAATTGTGCAACGCTTTAATTGGCCCTTATAGGGAGAAAATGGGCGGTTTTTGTCAATCGGTCCACAATAACCCAGATGGAGTCATAACCTGACTGAGTACGTGGCAATCCGACGATGAAATCTATACCTGATGTCTTTCCATTTTCACTCAGGCACCTTCAAAGGTTGCAACAATCCAGCGGGTCTTTGATGTTCGGCCTTCACCCGTTGGCATGTGTCGCATAGGGCAACGTATTCGGCTATATTCCTTTTCATACCATCCCACCAATAACAACTCTTCAAGTCCTTGTACATTTTGGTACTTCCGGGATGTATGGAATAGGGTGAATCATGTGCCTCTTTTAATATCATGTCGCGGATGTGCTTCACGTTAGGCACACAAATCCTTTTTCTTAGCCAAAGCGTACCCCTCTCATCTTCTTTGAAATCCTTCTCTATTCCTTGTCGGATCCTTTCCTTGATCTCCTCATCTGTTGCTTGGCTATTTTATATTTCTTGCTCCGATGATGAGTGGATTTCCATCATTTCCATGTTGTTCAAGAATCCGAGGTGTAACCGTTCGATCTCCTTACGTAGTTCGGGTGGTAGCTCTCGAACCGTGAGTTGGTGACATGCTCCCTTCCGGCTCAATGCATCAGCTACTACATTGGCCTTCCTAGGGTGATAGTTGATTCCAACATCGTAATCCTTGATAAGTTCCAACCATCGACGTTGCCTCAAATTCAAGTCTGTTTGTGTAAATATATACTTGAGGCTTTTATGATCCGTATAGATCTCACATCGATGACCAAGGATATAATGTCTCCAAATCTTCAATGCATGCACTACTGCTGCTAGCTCCAAGTCATGTGTAGGATAATTAAGCTCGTGCTTCTTTAATTGTCGTGGGGCATAGGCTACCACTTATCCTTCTTGCATGAGCACACATCCGAGCCCCTGTCTGGATGCGTCACAATATATGTCAAAGCTCTTGCTTATGTCCGGCAATACCAAAACCGGCGCTGTGGCTAGCCTTTTCTTGAGATCCTCAAAACTTTCTTGGCATGCTGGTGTCCATCGAAAGGCTTTTCCCTTCGTTAGCAACTCCGTCATAGGCTTTGCTATCTTAGAGAAGTTTTTGATGAATCTTCGATAGTATCCCGCCATCCCAAGAAAACTCTGAATTTACCTCACGTTTTGCGGCTGGTCCCACTTCAGAACATCTCTCACTTTTCCGGGATCAACCGATACCCCTTCTTCAGAGATAATGTGGCCTAGGAACGATATTTTCTTTAGCCAAAATTGACACTTGTTAAGCTTGGCATACAATCAATGCTCACGCATTTTCTGCAAGGTCAATTTTAAATGTTCTTCATGCTCCTCCTCACTTTTTGAATACACCATAATGTCGTAGATGAAAACCACGATGAACTTATCCAAGTACTACATGAAAACCTTGTTCATGAGGTACATGAAGTATGCGGGTGCATTTGTTAACCCAAAAGACATGACGGTATACTCATACGAACCATACCGTGTTCGAAAGGCAGTCTTGGGAATATCGGAGGGCTTAATCTTCAGCTGGAAATATCCCGACCGAAGATCAATTTTGGAGAACACTCAGGCTCCTTTCATTTGGTCGAACAGGTCCTCTATACGGGGCAGAGGGTATTTGATCTTGATTGTCACCTCGTTGAGAGACCTATAGCCCACGCATATCGTTTGGGTTCCATCCTTCTTGTCTACGAAGAGCACATGAGCTCCCCATGGTGACGAGCTTGGACGTATAAAACACTTCTCCAACTGCTCTTGAATTTGCTTCTTGAGTTCTACCAGTTCATTGACGGGCATCCTATAGGGTCTCTTGGCTATGGGTGCAGTTCCCGGTACCAAATCAATGGCAAACTCAATGTCCCGATCAGGGGGCATACTTGGAAGTTCCTCTGGAAACACGTCCGAGAATTCTTGAACCACTGGAATGCTGTCCAATGTTTCTCCTTCAATGTGGTTCAAGATTGCCTTTTTGGTTGTTTGTTGGACTGACTCAAACTCGACACGAATACCGTGCTCAGTTGTCAACTGCATGCTCCTTTCAGCACATTGGATTACCCCGTTGTGTTTGCTTAACCAATCCATCCCGAGTATTATGTCAATTCCTTGGGAGTCCAAGACAATAAGGTTGGCAAGGAAGTATACCCCCCTTATTTTAAGGCTTACTTTTGGACATACTACATTAGTCCTCATCTCTCCACCGGGAGAATTAACTAACATAGCACATTCTAGGTGTGATATGGGTAGGTTATGCTTGGCAACAAACTTGGATGATATGAAGGAATGTGATGCTCTAGAATCAAATAAGATGGTGGCTGGATTGGAGTTGGCAAGGAACATACCAATTACGACGTCCTCAACCTGTTGTGCTTCCTCAGCAGAGACATGGTTCCTGTTGCCACGAGCATAGTTCTGCTGTCCACAGTTCCCTTGATTGTCCCCTCCGTTCGGTCGCGGGTTCTGTTTGGGCACGTTGCCTTGCTGTCCAGGGCCTCTCCTCGGGCATTGGTTCGCGAAGTGTCCTATTTCCCCGTATGCAAAGCATGCCCTGTTGCCTACGGCAGCAGGTACGTTGGGGCGGGGGTATTGAACAGGAGCGCCCATGTTGGGTCGGGGCACAGGAGGCATGGGCACACGAGGTGCTGGTGCAACGTGCCGTTGCTGTGGTGGCTGACTAGGGTGGTATGCAGGAGTGGTCGATCCATACTGCGGTGCAGCCAGGGGCATGTACCAAGGTCGTACGTTGCTCTCTTGAGGCTGGTATGGCATCTTCCTCTTGCACTCTCGCTCGATCTCTCGAATCTTGATTTCAACCACTATAGCCTTGTCAACCAGCTTTTGAAAGCTTGCGTAGTCATTGTTGAGGAGCTGAACCTGGATCTCGTTGTTCAACCCTCTCATGAACAGGTATTGCTTCCTCTGGTCGGAGTTGACATCTTCGGGGGCATACCGGGACAGTTGTGTGAACTTGTTGAGGTACTCATTCACACTTCTCTGTCCTTGGCGGAGACCTTCGAACTCCTATCTCTTGAGCATCATTACACCAGCAGGGATGTACTGAGAGCGGAAACTTTCCTTGAACACAGTCCAAGTGATCGTCTCTGGGTCGACATGAGCATTGCTTGGGGCATCCCACCAGTCAACGGCGGCTCCCGTAAGTTGGTGCGACGCAAAGAGGACCTTCTCTTGGTCATTGCACTACACTATGGCAAGCTTCTTCTCCATGGATTTCAACTAGTCGTCGGCCTCCATGGAGTTGTTAGCTTGAGCAAAGGTGGGTGGTCGAGTCCTCATGAACTCTCCCAGCCTGTTATGAGTCGCTGGTGGTGGTGGCGGTGGTGCCGGAACATGGTTGTTGTTGTTGGCCTGCAATTGACCCAAAGTTTGGATCATGGTTTGCATAAGTTGATTCTGCATGGCCATCAACCGTTCCAGGTGGTTCTCGCCAGCTCCGGGGTTAACAGGAACTTCCTTGTGACCATCCTCTTGGTTGTCACGGACGTTTCTTCGGCCGGCGTTTCCTCTCACCATCTGTGAGAGAGATCGAAATAGAATAGAATGTTAGAAGGTTAGGTAGATTCCCTCAACTATATGCATCAAGGTGAGTTGGACTATATATATTAGCCCTTGTGAGGATGTGAACAAGTTCTGAAACATTTCACACCTCCTTCGACTTACGTGTGGATATGGACAACGTTTTGAGATGTCCCACAACTCACACTAAGCACATAATCAAAAATAATCACCACAAGGGCTCACACAACTCCTATTCAAGGGTGGTTTTCTATGTCAAGGTAGTTTCAAGGGCAATCTAAGCATCCTAAGGTGCTTCGTTTGGTCAGCGTGGCTTAGCTACCAATCTGTGATTGTACCTAGATGTGTAATCTACCCCTAATCTGTGGCTTTCGATGCCAATCTATATTTCCTATTTAGGCGTGTATCCTACTGTCAACCCGTGGCTCTGATACCAATCTGTGACGCCCTCAATTCTGTGGAAAACCACGGAACCGAGAACTAATTCATATGTGTGCCCAGGATGTTCATCACACATACACATATACTCCACAAACTGAATTCAGAATATATATATCCACGAATAACAGAGTTTATTACAATGTCTCATGAGTCTTGGACTCATGCTCACAGCGGAAGTCTTATTTCTATGCAGCGGAAGTCTTTATTCTAATGCGGAATCAATTTAACTAATGCGGAAGCAAATCTAAGCAGCAATGGCTCCATCTCTATTCCATTCCCATAGGCAAGGTTGAGAACAGATCACACGCCTAATGCTCCATTTGTTCTTTATAGTAATCTTCTCCTGCTGCTGATGATGAAATGATAATGCAAGTTTGAGTACAATGATGTACTCAGCAAGTGCGGGAAAATATGATATGTAGCTCATAACAAGGTAGGTATAAAAAGGCTCATTGCGGAAAGCAAAGTTATTTATCAAAACCATAATAAAATAGTAACTCATCTTAAGTGAATGTAATCCCAACTTATTTTTAAAATACCAATCATACCTCCATTATGTTCATTACCTTTCCATGTTACAACCAGCCATCAATCAACCTCATTCTCACGAATACCTCCTCATATTCGCTACCATCTCACGAATACCATCTCGTATTCGCTACCATCTCACGAATACAATCTCGTATTCGCTACCATTTCATCTCATAAACATCTTCGTCTCCCACCGAGACCAATCTCGTTGCCATGACTCAACAGTCATGCAACCCATCTTATCACCCGGACTCAACAGTCCCGAAACCAAACCATAACCAAACCATCCAAAAACCGTAACCAGTAACCATCTCAATAACCATCCCAATAACTATCCCAACTAATCATGGCAGTTGGCCAAGCGCTCGTGACCGTAAGCTCGGCTATCATGATAGTTTAAGAACTCTGCAGAGTTTGCACCTCTTTACCCACAAGTTTGTGATTTCGTCACCCGTCGGTGACTGCAGAACCTCCATTATACCAGTACATAACCGTTGGTGTATGGCCAAGAGATCACAAAATAGGCTTTACAAAGGGGCTACTAGATATATGGACTCACGAAGGTTTCACCGGCAGGCTAGAATCTCTAATTCTCCCACCCACAGGCCCCCTCTTGTGCCATGCAGTTCCCAGGGCAGTCCTCACTCGACTCCCATTCCCTGCGCCTTTCACAGTCCATAACAATCTAGCAACTTACCTAATTTGATGAGGACATCTCTCCTTTGCATACAATGCAAGGACCGATCACTAGAGCACGTGCACGAAATTGGATCTCCAGGTACGTTCTAACCTTGTCAATTGTTTTTCAGAACTTACGCTTGTTTCCATGCATGTTTTATTGATTAGGAACAATGGAAGGACCAGCAAGGGCTGGGAGGAGTCCAAGGAGTCAAGGAGGAGGAGATAGGACGTGCACACCAAGGAGGAGCCCAAGTACAACTCGACTTCGACTCCACCTCGGGTTCCAGGAGCTGCGTTCACCAAAACTGACGTCCCGGACACATACAGAGTCGGATTTGGACGTTCTATATAAGGTTGGAACCGTGATTTCATAAAGCTTCCAATGGAACCAGCCCCACCTCAAAATTCCTTCTAAGTTGACGGGAATAAGCGAAACAAGTGGGCGTCTAGAATCTGTCCTGTGCTGCGCCACCGCCTTTTGGGCTGCTGGCCTGTGTATCGTGTGGAAGCCCATTAGGGTTGCGTCCAGGGGTCTTGCACGCCCCTAAACTCCTTTTTATACAACAGCCATCACCACATTAGGGTGGGGTTTTTCTTAGTTACAATTTGTCATTGAGCAGTGTCGCGATCATCGGTTGTGAGACCCCAAATTCGTGATCAATTCAGTTTTGATTGCAACTTCTCTGTTCTTGCTTGTGTTCTTGATTGCGCTTGCAGGAATAAGACTTCGTGGCGAGGTCATTCGTGTGACACGGGTGATAACCAACGGAGAGTGGTGTAGTGATTGCGGGGTTTCGTTCGTTCGGAGCCTTGGATCATCAACATCGAGATCTCCACCCAATCAAGTTTACCCTACCTCTCGGAAGATCAGGACTCTTCTTCCTATCAATTGGTGTCTGATTTCCAGGTTCACCGTGAGGTATACTTGTGTGCCCTTTATATTTATTTTGTTTCAGTCCTATCGTCCACAAAAAGCCACAAAAAAATATTTTAGTTTCCCTGACCTACAACCCCCGCTCAACCTTTTGCACAATTTAGTTTCGGAGTCCGTAGTCCTAAGTTCGTGTCCTAGGTTGAGTCTGGTTGCTGGTTTAGATTTGTTTTGGTTCAGTTTTGTTTCTTCCATCTGCTGCCATCTACAAAAAACCAATCTACAAAAAAATTCCATCCACCGATTCGTTTCTATTGCACTTTCCACCACCACCAAAACCTGATTCGGGGTATCCTCCTTAAAACGAGCATAACTTTTCGCTCGTAACTCCGATTGAGGCGAATGTTTTTCCCAGAAAGGTCTCAAAAAGTCCACATACAATACTCCAGCTACGCCGGTCACGGCATTTTCAAAAAAAATTAAAAAAAATTAAGAAGGCCCTCGTTTCAAACTTCGAAGTTCCAGCACGAGTTTTTCCAATCGCTCCTGAATTTGTGCCAATCTCATTTTTCATCGGTTTCAGCTAATGCTTGGTGCTGTTTCTATTCTTGTGCCCCTAGTTGAGAAAAAATATCAAAAAAAATAAAGAGAAAAAAGATTTTGATTTCTACTAGTGCTTCAAGACAAAAACAGGAGGCTAAGGGGTTTTCTAGTTGTGCTATTTCTGTGTGAGTGCTGGATACTTGCTGATATTATCCTTGTTGTTCATCATCATTCATCCTTGTCCTTGCTTGTTCCCACAACTGTTCTAATACATTCTTAGGCCAGCAACTAGGTGAAATTCTTTGGACACTTATTCAGCATTGCTATCTGTTACTAACTTGTGTGCCACATACATATATTGCATTTGAGCCTTCCAAGCTCCACCTTCTCTCGAGCAGAACATGTAACCTTTGCAATCACACCGGTCACCGTTGGCCACCTGCAGTGCCGGTAAGAAACTTGTAAGAGCGGGGTAAGACGCATTATACTAATCGATTTTCCACTCACTTCGGAGAGCGTAGTAATAGGGTTCTTCACGATCTTTTTGTCTTTGTTTCTGTTTTATGCTAACAATGACAGGAAAGAAGCCTATGGATAAGACCTCTGGTTCTACACCTCCGGATGATGATGAGTGCGTGTCCCATATGGAACTAAGGGACATGATGCAGGCAATGACCGAAGCTTTTAACAATTACCGGACCACTACAACAGCCACCTTTCAGAGGCTCCATACAAGTGTTGCTGGTCTGACCACACGGTTGGACAAGATGGAGACTCGTCTTCCCCAACAAGCTACACCCTCTATCATCCTTGATGGTGATGCACTTGCTCACTACGACACAGAGGATGACTTCAATAACGATGAGGTTGATGCACAGCAGCGCCGTCACCCTCGATGAAATCATCAAGGTATGGGAGGTAGACCTCGTCCTCATGCCCCTGAACAAGATAATGATCCTTGTGCTAAGATTAAGTTTTCTATTCCAACATTTTATGGATCTTATGATGCTGAGACTTACTTGGATTGGGAGATGACGGTAGAACAAAAATTTAGCTCTCATCTTGTTCCTGAGCGACATAGAGTTAGACAAGCCACTAGTGAGTTTAAAGATTTTGCTATAATTTGGTGGAATGAACTTGTCAATACACGTAATGCACCACAGACATGGGCTGTGTTAACAGAAGAGATGCGCGCTAGGTTTGTTCCTCCTTCATATAGACGTGATCTTCTTAAGAAATTGCAACGCTTTGATCAGGGTGACATGACTGTCCAAGAGTACTACCAAGAGTTGCAGAAAGGTATGCTTCGTTGTGGGGTAGTTGAGGATCAGGAAGACCAAATTGTTAGGTTTTATGCGGGCTTGCGGCGTAAGATCCAGGACATAGTTGACTACAAGGAATATCATTCTATTCAACGTTTATTTCAACTTGCTATGTTAGCAGAAAAAGAAGTGCAGGGTCGCCAACAGCAGCGGCGGAACAACACCTTCACGCCACGACAATTTCCTGTGCCATCCAAAGCAGCGCCCTCCTTGAGCGTACGTGCTTCTACACCACCCTCCACGGGTGTTGTAAGCAGCAACATCACACCTTCTACATCACGGGGACAAGATAACAGCATGTCCCGGATGCCTCCAAGTGTTGCAGCAAAGGCGGCTGCACCCAACACTTCGACAAGTCGCAGCTCCGACATCAAGTGCCACCGCTGCCAGGGACTTGGCCATATGCAACGAGATTGCCCCAGCAAACGGGCGATCATTGCCACTGCTGATGGTGGGTATGTTAGTGTTTCTGATGTTGAAGATGAAAATATTATTGAAACTAACATTTCAGGTTCGGATGATGGTGCTGAGGCGGTTCTTGGTACATCTGCGACAAACAACTATAGGACTTTGATTGTGCAGCGAGCTTTGAGTGCCACGGTTCGAGAGGACGACAACCACCAACGTCACAACCTTTTCAACATGTTTCTCATCGTCAAGGACTGCCGTGTACATACCATCATTGATGGTGGTAGCTGCAACAATTTGGTGAATGTTGAGGTGGTCAAGAAGCTTGGCTTGACCACACGGGAGCATCTCCACCCTTATCACATTCAACGGTTTAACAACAATGGTAAGGTTAAGGTAACACAAACAGCAAGGATACATTTTTCCATTGGTTCTTATCATGATTTTGCTGATTTTGATGTGGTACCTATGGTTGCTTGTTCTATTTTGTTGGGACGTCCTTGGGAGTTTGATACTGATGCTATTCACCATGGTCGATCTAATAAGTATACTCTCATGCATAAGGGCAAGAAAATTGTTTTGCATCCTATGAGTCCCACTGAAATTGTACAATTTGAGCAGGAGAAAAAGAATAATTCTAAGCAAAAGGGTGTTTTCAATTCTGAAATTTAGCAACCTATTAAGTTGAAAAATCCTATTTTGCTTGCAACTAAATCTGATCTTGATGATTTATATGCCTCTAATGGAACTTGCTATGCTTTAGTGTGCAAACATGCTTTATATTCCATTGAGGATACATCCATTGTCTTGCCACCTGCTGTTGCTAACCTTTTGCAGGAATATATGGATGTTTTTCCATCAGAGATACCCCCTGGATTACCACCTGTGCGAGGCATTGAGCACAAGATTGATTTGGTTCTAGGGACGAGCTTGCCAAACCATGCTGCCTACAGGACCAACCCCGACGAGACTAAAGAAATTCAGCGACAAGTCCAAGATCTTCTGGACCACGGGTACATTCGTGAGAGCCTTAGTCCTTGTTCTGTTCCTATACTTTTGGTTCCAAAAAAAGATGGCACTTGGTGCATGTGTGTTGATTGTAGAGCCATCAATAACATTACCATTCGTTATCGCTATCCTATTCCAAGATTGGATGACATGCTTGATGAGTTGAGTGGTTCTGTTATTTTCTCCAAGATTGATTTGCATAGTGGGTATCATCAGATTCGTATGGCTTTAGGTGATGAATGGAAAACTGCTTTTAAAACTAAATTCAGACTTTATGAATGGTTAGTCATGCCATTTGGTTTAACTAATGCGCCCAGCACTTTCATGAGGTTGATGAATGAGGTTTTACGTGCTTTCATTGGTAAATTTGTGGTGGTTTACTTTGATGATATCCTTATTTACAGCAAGTCATATGATGAGCATCTTGAACATTTGCGTGCTGTTTTTAATGTCTTGCGTGATGCACGTTTATATGGTAACTTTGAGAAGTGCACCTTTTGCACCGATCGTGTGTCTTGTCTGGGTATTTTGTTACTTCGCAGGGCATTGAGGTGGACGAGGCAAAGATTGTTGCCATCATGAGCTGGCCACTTCTGACTATGGTCACACAGGTTCGGGGTTTTCTTGGTCTCGCAGGTTTCTACCGGCGTTTCGTGCGGGATTTTAGCACCATTGCAGCACCTCTCCACGAGTTGACAAAGCATGGAGTGCCGTTTTGATGGGGACCAGCACAACAACAAGCTTTTGATGTTCTCAAGTCAAAGCTCACACAAGCACCATTGCTGCAACTTCCTGATTTTGAGAAGACCTTCGAGTTTGAATGTGACGCGAGCGGCATTGGCATTGGAGGAGTGCTAATTCAAGGAGGTAAACCTGTTGCCTTCTTTTGTCATACATTCAGATCATGAGTCTTTGAAGTATCTTAAAGGACAAGCTAATCTGAACAAACGTCATGCTAAATGGAGTGAGTTCATAAAATCATTTCCTTACATCATTAAACATAAGAAAGGGAAAGACAATGTGATTGCCGATGCTTTATCTAGACGTTATACCATGCTGTCCCAACTTTCTCATAAAATCTTTGGTTTGGAAACCATAAAGAGGTTATATGTTACTGATTTGGACTTCAAAGATGCCTTTGAAAATTGTAGAGAGGGAAGAACGTGGCAAAAATTCCTGCTGCGTGAAGGCCTTCTCTACCGTGCTAACAAGCTGTGTGTTCCAGCTAGCTCCGTTCGTCTTTTGTTGTTGCAGGAAGCGCATGGAGGTGGTTTGATGGGACATTTTGGTGTTAAAAAGACAGAGGATGTGCTGGCCGCTCACTTCTTTTGGCCATGAATGAGGCGTGATGTGGAGTGCTATGTTTCACGTTGCACGACAAGCAACAAATCTAAGTCTCGACTTAACCCACATGGTCTTTATATGCCTCTTGCTTCACATGTTGCTGATTTGTTCTTTAATGAGGTTGTGCGTTTGCATAGTGTTCCCAATACTATTGTTTCTGATAGGGATGCTAAGTTTTTGAGTCACTTTTGGAGAACTTTATGGTATAAATTGGGAACAAAGTTCTGTTTTCTACTACTTGTCATCCACAAACTGATGGGCAAACGGAGGTAGTTAATCGTACCTTATCTACTATGTTGCGGGCTGTTTTGAAAGACAATTTGAGGTTGTGGGAGGAGTGTTTGACACATATTGAGTTTGCTTATAACAGGTCTATTCACTCCACAACCAAGTTAAGTCCGTTTATGGTAGTCTATACTTTCAATCCTCGTGCTCCAATTGATTTGCTACCTTTACCACATACTGAAATTGTGAACTTAGATGCTACACAACATTCTGGATTTATTCTTAAGTTGCATGAAACTACTAAGTCAAAAATTGAAAAAATGAATGAAAAGTATCGCATTGCTGCTAGTAAAGGTAGGAAGGAGGTAAAATTGGAACCCGGTGATTTGGTGTGGGTTCATTTGAGAAAAGATAGGTTCCCGGATTTGAGAAAGTCCAAACTCATGCCACGTGCTGCTGGACCTTTTAAGGTTCTTGAGAAGATAAATGACAATGCATATAAACTTGAGTTGCCTCCCGAGTTTGGGGTTAGTACAACATTTAACATTTCAGATTTGAAGCCATACTTGGGTGAGGAAGATGAGCTTGAGTCGAGGACGACTCCAATTCAAGAGGGGGAGGATGATGAGGACATCTCTCCTTTGCATACAATGCAAGGACCGATCACTAGAGCACGTGCACGAAATTGGATCTCCAAGTACGTTCTAATCTTGTAAATTGTTTTTCAGAACTTACAATTGTTTCCATGCATGTTTTATTGATTAGGAACAATGGAGAGGACCAGAAAGGGCTGGGAGGAGTCCAAGGAGTCAAGGAGGAGGAGATAGGATGTGCACACCAAGGAGGAGCCCAAGTACAACTCGACTTCGACTCCACCTCGGGTTCCTGGAGCCGCTTTCACCAAAACTGACGTCCCGGACACATACGGAGTTGGATTTGGACGTTCTATATATGGTTGGAACCGTGATTTCATAAAGCTTCCAATGGAACCAGTTAAGTTGACGGGAATCAGCAAAACAAGTGGGTGTCCAGAATCTGTCCGGTGCTGTGCCACCGCCTTTTGGGCTGCTGGCCCGTGTATCGTGTGGAAGTCCATTAGGGTTGCATCCAGGGGTCTTGCACACCCCTAAACTCCTTTTTATACAGCAGCCGTCACCACATTAGGGTGCGGTTTTGCTTCGTTACAATCTGTCATTGAACAGTGTTGCTGATCATCGGTTGTGAGACCCCAAATTCGTGATCAATTCAGTTTTGATTGCAACTTCTCTGTTCTTGCTTGTGTTCTTGATTGTGCTTGCAGGGATAAGCCTTCGTGGCGAGGTCATTCGTGTGACACGGGTGATAACCAACGGAGCAGTGGTGTAGTGATTGCGGGGTTTCGTTCGTTCGGAGCCTTGGATCATCAACATCGAGATGTCCACCCAATCAAGTTTACCCTACCTCTTGGAAGATCGGGACTCATCTTCCTATCATAATTACTCAGCTAAGCCGCACCCATACTTGGCCTTGTGGTGGCACTGTTATCCTGACATGTGCATGCATGAACCGGTCCGTAGATCTACGGAATGTAAACCACCATCTCATGCTGCCTCATTCACAAACCCAGTCTTTCCTAGATCTCCCTCCGATCCATGTACATTATTAACATCAGTTTCTCATTATCATTACGAGTGCAGTTAGCTAGACACATCTATTTCGCTTCCCAATCCCATGGACTCAGCGAAGCATAAAAGTAAAAACCATATCTGACTCATAAACTTTCCAGGCTGCAAGGGTGGTTTAATCAAAACTAGTAAACTCCTATAAAAGGATTTCCCATCACGTTTGACACAACACACACACCTTTTCTCAAAACAAAACAATTTTTCCCAAAACATAGGATCAATATGGTCAAGGAGCACTTGCCTTGTTCTTGCGGTTCTGGTGGCTATTGGATCTCGAAACCTTGTTGTTGCAGCTCGTCGTAGACAGCTCCATGAGCTTGTCCTTCCATACAGGATCACACACATACAAGATTCATAACAATCAATACCATGCACAAACTTTAAACTAGATGCGATGATGCATATGCATGCTATCCTATGATCAGTTTTATTAGATCGTGTCCTTGCATGGCTTTATGATGAACAGGGGTGTTCAGATCAGATGTGGACGTGGCGATGACCTTGTCTTTAGATCAACCCGATCAACAAGTGATCTGTCCATGAGAAAGCTTCTGTTCGAAAGGAATCGAAGAACAGATGCAAAGAAAACACGATGATGTCGTAAGGTGGTATTGGAGACCTACCTTACATTCTTCTCGGTCTTCGGGTCCTTCTCAGATCGTGGGCTCTCTTCCGGCGATCTTCCTTGCTGAACTCCGGCGATGGCTTTCTCAGCGAGTTGAGGCTAGGGTTCTAAGTTGTCGGCTTAGGAGTTGGAAAAGAAATTCGTGGTTTCGACCAAAGGTTCTGGGTTCTATTTATAATTGGGAAGAGAAGAGTCCTAATCTGATTGTATCCCGAATAAGAGTCCTATTCAGATCGTCGTTGGATCCTAACATCTTATCTTTAGTTGATTTGGTGCGGTAACATTGTGGAATTCAGGTCGGTTTCTTTTCCGTACCGGTATTCTTACCCGTACAGATTCCAAAACCGCTTCAGAACCCGTTACCTTCGCGGTGATGAGCTCCGGAAGCTCGACGTGTCCACCGGGCCTGGTCTCACCCTTTCCGCAGAGACGAGCTCCGGTTGTGCCGCGTGTCAAGCGAGAGAGACCTCCCTTCTCCTTCGGAGGTGAACTCCGCGTGCGCCACGTATCCTGGCGGTCGGGACCTCCTCTCTACTCAGAGGTGGCTCCGCGCATGCCACGTGTCAGTGCCGGACCTTCCCTCTCTCCGGAGGTGGCTCCAGCGCCAGACTTCCTTTCTTCTCAGAGACGAGCTCCGAGGTTAACACGTGTCCAACAGTGACGGACCTCCCGGAGATAAGCTCCGGTGGCGACATGTGTTCAATAGAACTGGACCTCTCGGAGGTGAGCTCCGAGATCGACACGTATCTCACGCGACTGGTCCTCTGATTCCTGCGGTGACTAGCTCCGAAGGTGACATGTGTCCTGCGGAAATGCCTTTGCTTCTTCCGCAGAGGCTAGCTCCGGGGGCAACACGTGTCCCACAGTTTCGGACCTCTCCCCCTTTGCGGAGATGAGCCCCGAGCCTGCCACGTAGCCAGTTTGGGGATGAGCTCTGAATACGCCACGTGGTCAGCGAGCTGTGTAAGTTGTCTTCGGCGCTCTCTGTGATCTGGATTCGGCTCTTATTGGCTTCCCTTTTGATATTTTTCTCCGTTCCTACTTTTCTTAAAATGTTTTCTCTTCATAAAACATGAATATATGCTGACACCAGAAATGAGGGTGTCACAACAACAACGGAAGCTAAGTTTGTACAACTCACGCCCATCTACCTAGCAAAAGTCAGTTGCCCAGCCATAGGGCAACCCACACTAGCTGCACTCCTCCAGCTCAGCGCGGCGTGTACGGCTCCGACTCAGCCGTGGTCGCCGACGGAGGGTAGCCCTCGCCGGTGGACTCGTAACCTGAGTCCGTAGGATGCTCCTCACCTGAAAACACTTAAGCAGCAACCATGAGCACGATGGCTCAACGAGACTTAACCGACTCACCTAGGCATGAAATTCTACATGTAGTGTACAACGATCATGGGATGGTAAATTTCAGCAAATGGACACGCCTACAAGTTCATCCTTCATCTTTTAGCCACAAGTTAACAGTTCATGAATATGAAATTTAGTGAGCAATATTTGGTGGCACACATGTAGCAATACAATTATATCATAACAGCAATATTGAATCATCACATTTTATATATTAACCTACGTCACGACTCAGTGACCAAGTGGTACTCTTCACCGCGAGGGACGGCGATTCGACTCGATATACACCTGCAAGGATACCCGAAGAGCACGTCACGTACGCCCACCCGTGGAGCTGCACAGCATGCTCACTCGATGTCATACGGGACTACCTTTCACCCAACAGCCCAAACGTCGAACAGGTCGCACCAAAACGAGCAGGAGGTTCCCTATACGGAGCATCTCTCTATGCCCGTTAGCAGATTTCCACCTTGCTGCCCTCAGCCTACACCTATAAATCGGTGCGTTATGCCTCAACGCCCGGAGGTTTAGGTTACATCGGTTTACCGGGGCCCATATATCCGATATGCTTTCGGTACGTTCAGACTTGACCAGCGTGGGCCACACACGGATCGGTCCTCAATCGACAACGGACAGGGCTGCGCACACAAGACTTCCTCTTGCTGCGCCCTAGCCCCTGCCTAGTCCCATTTTCATTACTAAAGTGATCTCACATCACTTGAACCAATCCCGTGTGTCCCGAGCCTAAACTCGCGAGTAGATTCAAACTACTCGACTTGAACCAAAGTTCTAGGAATCATTAAGCATAGCCTGTCTACTCGAGGTCTTAGACACTACCCTCACTCTTATAGGAAAATCTGGTTATGCATCTGGGGTCTCATCCATCCTACACCTAATGCACGTATATATAACTCACACTAAGTGTGTAATCAAAGCAAAACTTTATAAAATGGGTTAATGCAAACCAGGGCTTGCCTTGTTGCTGCTGGTCAGTGGTTAGGGCTTCGTCTGGAAGAAGGAAGTCGAGCACTTCCGGAGTTTCCTCGCCTTTAGCAACTATACATAAACGATATACTATATGTCAATCTAAATGCAATGTTTAGAATTGGATAAGTAATTAACGTAACTCTAGCTAGCCCTCCCCTTTGATTCTTTAAATTTTATGGTGGCTTGGTAGGGTCCTGACCAGAGTACTGACCAAGTTTCCTTTGAAACATAGTTCATTTGAGCTTTGTATAAATGAAAGCCTATTTGGTCATTAGTAGAGCCTCTAAGGAATTCCAGAGATTTTCATGGCTCCAACCATTACTTTCTGGAAACTAGAATTTGAGATGGTTCTAATGGAATTGGTTTCATGTAATTTGAAGAATTCTAGATGGAGTTATGCACTAAACAAGATTGGAGAAAATCTGAAAAATGTTTCTGGACATTTTTCTATTTTCTCAGGGAAGTTCACTTAATCATACCATTAGGGGGACTAAATGAACTTGGATGGTTCTGAAAATTTTACTGTGACTCAAGGATTTTCCAATTAACCTCCCAGCCAAATTTCAGAATTTTTCCTAAAGTAATTCTCCAGATAAAATTCCAAACAGTTTAAAATTTAGGGAATTAATTCTGGAAAACTATTAAGTTTCATGAGCTGAAATTTGTGTTGCTGGAAAGTACTGAATTTGGAGCTTCCTAGCAAAAGTTATATGCATTTTAAGTTTGAATCAAATCTGAAAATTCAAATAAACTTTAAACTGGCTGGTGGGGTCCCCGGGCTACATGTCAGCACCTCAGCTAACGCACAGGGGGGTCCGCAGAGTCTTCCGTGCAGTCGCATGGGATCACGGTGCCACAGCAGATCTGGCGCCGTTTAATCTGAGGCTGACACATGGGACCTGCGGGGCTTCGTCTAGCTCGCTCTCCCGCGGCTCCCCGCCGCCCCCTTCGCCGGAGAGCTCGCCGCCGGGCATTCTGCTGCCCGACCATCGACGAAACTCTCCGCCTGTGCATATTTCTGCCTGGGGAACACGGTGGTTCCCTCCCCGGAGCTCGGCGACGGCCGGAATAGTGCTTGCAACGGTGAAAGCGGCCGGAATCTCATTGGCGACGTCGACCTCGGTGTCCTCTGCACCTTTTTCGACGCGGTTTGCTCGGAGAGCTCCGCTGAGACTTGCTGATCATAGATATAAGCACTGATCCCCGTGATAATGGCCGCAACTATGACCTCACCGTCGACCTAGGGCTAAAGCGGCCGTGACCGGAAAAATTTTGAAGAACAGCAATCCTAGTCCATGGTTTTCCGCTGGTTTTTGATGCTAGGTGGTCGTGGACAAGTGCAGACCGTATGTGTATGTGACACCCTCATTTTCGGGTTCTGCATGTATTCATATTTGCTGTAGAAAAACACTTTTAAAATAAGTTGAAATCGAGAAAGGATCAAAAAGTTAGCAAAAAAGAGAAAATTCAAGTTTACAGAGAGCGCAAAAGACAACTTCCGCGGCTCGCTGGCCACGTGGCGTGTTCGGAGCTCATCTCCGCAAATGGGGAGAGGTCCGCCGCTAAACTGGCTACGTGGCAGGCTCGGGGCTCATCCCCGCAAAGGGGGATAGGTCCGACCCCGTGGGACACATGTTGCCCCTGGAGCTAGCCTCTGCAGAGAAGCGAGGCCAGTCCCGCAGGACACGTGTCACCTTAGGAGCTATTCACCGCGGAAAAAAGAGGACCAGCCGCGCGGGATACATGTCGCTCTCGGAGCTCAGTTTCGAGAGGTCCGGCCCCGTCAGACACGTGTCACTCTGGAGCTCATCTCCGGGAGGTCCGTCACTATTGGACACGTGTCAACCTCGGAGCTCGTCTCTGAGAAGAAAGGAAGTCTGGCGCTGTTATGACACGTGGCGTTTGTGGAGCTCGCCTCTGGAGAGAGGGAGGTCCCACCCGCCAGGACATGTGACGCAAGCGGAGCTCACCTCTGAGGAAGAGGGAGGTCTCAACCGCCTGACACGCGGCACAACCGGAACTTGTCTCTTTGAAAAGGGGACCCAAGTTCCCGTAGGACACATGGAGCTTCCGGAGCCCATCACCGCGTAAGGACGCGATTCTGAGGCGGTTTTCTTCTGTACGCATGGGAATCCCTGGTACTGAGGAAACCAACATGGATTCCACAATGTTACTGCACCAAATCAACTAAACATAAGTTGTTAAGATTCAAAAACAGTTTGAATGGGACTCTTATTCGAAGTCCAATCAGATTAGAACTCTTTTTTTCCTGATTAAAAATAGAACCGGAAACCTTTGGCCGAAAACACAAACTTCTTTTCAACCCCTGAGCCGACGACTTAGAGCCCTAGCCCCAGCTCGCCGAGTAAACCCTTCGCCGGAGTCCGGTCGAGAGAGATCACCGGAAGAGGGCCCCAACGATCTGTCTGATAGGAGAAGGACCCCGAGACCAAGAAGGACGTAAGGTAGGTCTCCAATACTACCTTACGACATAATCGCGTTTTCTTTGCATCTGTTCTTCAGTTCCTTTCAAACAGGAGCTTTTTCGTGGACAGATCACTTGTTGATCGATTTGAACGAAGTCAAGATCATCGCCATCCAAAATTGACCTCTACAACTCTGCTCATCATAAAACCCATGCAAGAACACATACAAACTGATCTAATAGAAACTGATCATAGGATAGCATGCATATGCACATCGCATCTAGTTAAAGTTTGTGCATGATATTGATTGTTGTAAATCTTGTATGTGCATGATCATGTATAGAAGGACAAGCTCAGGGAGCTACCTATGAAGGACTACAACTACAAGATTTTGAGCAACCGGAACAGCGAGAACAAGGCAAGTGCCCCTTGACCATATTGATCCTATGTTTTGGAAAACTATTTTGTTTTTGCGAAAAGGTGTGAGTGCTGAGTCAAACATGATGTGAAACCCTTTTATAGGAGTTTACTAGTTTTGGTTAAACCACCCATGTCGCCAGGGAAGTTTATGAGTCGGGTATGGTTTTTGTTTTATGCTTCGCTGAGTCTATGGGATTGGGAAACGAGATAGATGTGTCTAGCTAACTGCACTCGTATTAATAATGAGAAACTGATGTTAATAATGGACGTGGATCGGAGGGAGATCTAGGCAATACTGGGTTTGTGAATGAGGTAGAATGAGAAGGTGGTTTACTTGCCGTAGATCTAAGGACCGGTTCATGCGAGCACATGCCAGGATAACAGAGCCACCACAAGGCCAAGTATCGGTGCGGCTTAGCTGACTAATTAGGTAAGTTACTAGAGTGTTATAGACCGTGGAAGGCGCGGGGAATGGGAGTCGAGTGAGTACTGCCCTGGGAACTGCATGGCACAAGAGGGGGCGCGTGGGTAGGAGAATTGGAGATTCTAGCCTGCCGGTGAAACCTTAGTGAGTCGATACATCTAGTAGCTCCTTTGTAAAGGCTATTTTGTGATCTCTTGGCCATACGCCGACGGTTGTGTACTGGTATAATGGAGGTTCTGCAGTCGCCGACGGGTGACAAAATCACAAACTTGTGGGTAAAGATGTGCAAACTCTGCAGAGTCTAAAACTATCATGATAGCCGAGCTTACGGTCACGAGCACTTGGCCAACTTCCATGATTAGTTGGATGGTTATTTTTGGATGGTTTTGGATTGTTTTGGTTATGCTTTGATTTTGGTTTGGTTTTTCGGAACTGTTGAGTCCGGGTGATAAGATTGGTTGCATGACTGTTGAGTCATGGCAACGAGATTGGTCTCGGTGTGAGACAGAATTGTTTATGAGATGAAATGGTAGCGAATACGAGATAGTATTCGTGAGATGGTAGCGAATACGAGAAGGTATTTGTGAGCAAGAATGAGGTTGAATAATGTCTGGTTGGGACATGGAAAGTGATGAACATAATGGAGGTATGATTGGTATTTTAATACATGTTGGGATTACGTTCACTTAAAGTTAAGTTGTGGTTTTATCATAGTTTTAATAAATAACTTTGCTTTCTACAATGAGCCATTTTTATACCTACCTTGTTGTGAGCTACATATCATATTTTCCCGCACTTGCTGAGTACATCATTGTTCTCAAACTTGCATTATTATTTCATCATCAGCAACAGGAGAAGATTACTATGAAGACCAGGTGGAGCATTAGGCGTGTAATCTGTCCTCAACCTTGCCTGTGGGAATAGAGCAGAGATGGAGCCGCCGCTGCTGCTTAGATTGCTTCCACACTAGTTAGAAGACTTCCTCTGCATAGAAATTAGACTTCCGCTGCCAAGCTGAGTCCAAGACTCATGAAACCTTGTAATAAACTCTGTTATTCGTGGTTATATATATTCTGAAATTCAGTTTGTGGATGATGTGTATATGTGTGATGAACATCCTGGGCACACATGTGCATCAGTTCTCGGTTCCGTGGTTTTTCCACAGAATAGAGGGCGTCACAGATTTGTATCAGAGCCACGGGTTCACGGTAGGTTACACGGTTAGATAGAAGTCACAAGTTGGTATCCGACACAGATTGTTATCAACCTGCCACGGGTTGATCGTAGATCACACAACCTAGATAGGTCACAGATAGATATTGAAGCCGCCCTGCCTAGTCACAGATTGGTGCAATCCACGGATTGGTGCCAAGCTACCACGGTTGATTGTAGATCACAAGCCTAGAATGATCACAAATTGGTAGCTGAGCCACGTTGACCATAGGACGCACCCTAGTAACAGCTTGGTATTAGAAGCCAGCTGACCATAGGATGCAAGGCTAAGATGCATGGATTGGCATTGGAACTACCTTGACATAGGATACAAGCCTAGGAGAAGCCATAGTTGGACCACAGATTGGCATCACCCTAAGCCATATAGGACCCCCCTTGAATAAGCCTTGAATAGGAGTTGTGTGAGCCCTTGTGATGATTGTTTGTGATTGTGTGCTTAGCGTGAGTTGTGGGACGCCTCAAGTGGTCCATATCCACACATAAGTAGAAAAGAGGTGTGAGATGCCTCGGCACTTGTTCACATCCTCATATGGGCTAATATAAATAGTCCAATCCACCTTGATGCATATAGTTAGGTGGATCCATCTAACCTTCTAACCTCTATTCTATTTCGTTCTCTCTCACAGATGGTGAGAGGAAACACGGGCCGCCAAGGAAGGAACGTCCATGGCAACCAAGAGGATGGCCACGATGAAGTTCCTGTTAACCCCGGAGCTGGTGAGAACAACCTGGAACGGTTGATGGCCATGTAGAATCAACTTATGCAAACCATGATCTAAACTTTGGGTCAGTTGCAGGCCAACAGCAACAACCCCGTTCCGGCACCACCGCCACCACCACCGGCTCATAACAGACTCGGAGAGTTTATGAGGACTCGACCACCCACCTTTGCTCAAGCTAACGACCCCATGGAGGCTGACGACTGGTTGAAATCCATGGAGACGAAACTTGCCATAGTACAGTGCAATGACCGAGAGAAAGTTCTTTTTTTGTGTCGCACCAACTCATGGGAGCTGCCGCTGGCTGGTGGGATGCCCCATGCAATGCTCATGTTGACCCGGAGACGATCACTTGGACAGAGTTCAAGGAGAGTTTCTGATCTCACTACATCCCTGCTGGTGTAATGATGCTCAAGAGACAGGAGTTCGAAGGTCTCCGCAAAGGACAGAAGAGCGTGAATGAATACCTCAACAAGTTCACACAACTGTCCCGGTATGCCCCTGAGGATGTCAACTCAGACCAGAGGAAGCAATACCTGTTCATCAGAGGGTTGAACAATGAGATCAAGGTTCAGCTCCTCAACAATGACTACGTGAGCTTCCAGAAGCTGGTTGACAAGGCTATAGTGGTTGAAAGCAAGATCCGAGAGATCGAGCGAGAGTGCAAGAGGAAGATGCCATACCAGCCACAAGGGAGCAACGTACGACCTCGGTACATACCCCCATCTGCACCGCAGTATGGATCGACCGCTCCTGCATACCGCCTTAGTCAACCACCACAGCAACGACCCGTTGCACAAGCACCTCGTGTGCCTTTGCCTCCTGTGCCCCAACCCAACATGGGCGCTCCTGTTCAAAACCCCCGCCACAACGTACCTGCTGCCATGGGCAACAGGGCATGCTTTGCATGCGGAGAAACAGGACACTTCGCGAGCCAGTGCCCGAGGAGAGGTCCTGGACAGCAAGGCAACGTGCCCAAGCAGAATCCGCGACCGAACGGACGGGACAATCAAGGACACTGTAGACAGCAGTACTATGCTCGCGGCAACGTGAACCATGTCTCTGCTGAGGAAGCACAACAGTCTGAGGACGTCGTAATTGGTATGTTCCTTGCCAATTCTAACCCAGGCACCATTTTATTTGATTCCGTAGCATCACATTCCTTCATATCATCCAAGTATATCACCAAGCATAATTTACCCATATCACACTTAAAATGTGCTATGTTAGTTAATTCTCCCGGTGGAGAGATGAGGACTAATATAGTATGTCCGAAAGTAAGCCTTAAAATAAGGTGGGGTAGACTTCCTTGCCAACCTCATTGTCTTGGATTCCCAAGGGCTTGACATAATACTCGGGATGGATTGGTTAAGCAAGCACAACGGAGTAATCCAATGTGCTGAGAGGAGCATGCAGTTGACAAACGAGCACGGTATTCGTATCAAGTTTAAGTCAGCCCAACAAACAACCAATAAGGCATGTTTGAACCATGTCGAAGGAGCAACGTTGGACAGCATCCATGTGGTTCAGGAATTCTCGGGCGTTTTTCCAGAAGAGCTTCCAGGTATGCCACCAGACCGGGACATTGAGTTTGCCATTGATTTGGCACCCGGAACTGCACCCATAGCAAAGGGACCCTATAGGATGCCCACCAATGAACTAGTGGAACTCAAGAAGCAAATTCAGGAGCAGTTGGAGAAGGGTTTTATGCGTCCAAGCTCGTCACCATGGGGAGCCCCCATGCTCTTCGTAGACAAGAAGGATGGTGTGACACCCTCATCTCGGGTGTGAGCATATGTTCATGTTTTATGAAGAGAAAATATTTTAAGAAAAGTAGGAATAGAGAAAAATATCAAAAGGATAGCCAATAAGAGCCGAATCCAGCTCTCATATAGCGCCAAAGACAACTTCCTCGGCCCGCTGGCCACGTGGCGTGTTTGGAGCTCATCCTTGCGAAGTGGGGAGAGGTCCGCCGCTAAAGTAGGCTACGTTGCAGGCTCGGGGCTCATCTCCGCAAAAGAGGAGAGGTCCGACCCTATGGGACACGTGTTGCCCCCGGAGCTAGTCATCATGGAAATCAGAGGACTGGTCGCGCGGGATACGTGTCGATCTCGGAGCTCACTTCCGAGAGGTCTGGTGCTATCAAACACGTGTCACCTCTGGAGCTTATCTCCAGGAGGCCCGTCACTGTTGGACACGTGTTAACCTCCGAGCTCGTCTCTGAGGAAAGAAGAGAGGAAAGGTCCGGCACTGACACGTGGCGTGCGTGCAGCCACCTCCGAGTAAGAGAGGAGGTCCCGACGACCAGGATACGTGGCGCACGCGGAGCTCACCTCCGAAGAAGAGGGAAGTCTTGCTCGTTTGACAC
Organism: Neostapfia colusana; assembly: GCA_030760725.1. Lineage (NCBI taxonomy): Eukaryota > Viridiplantae > Streptophyta > Magnoliopsida > Poales > Poaceae > Neostapfia > Neostapfia colusana. The sequence continues at coordinate 93,494,286 of JASWHV010000001.1, forward strand.
GCGGCACAACCGGAGCCCGTCTCTGCGGAAAGGAAGACACCAGGTCGATGGGCACGTGGAGCTTTTGGAGCTCATCACCGCGAAGGTGACGGGTTCTGAAGCGTATTTGCTATCTGTACGCGTAGAAATACCGGAACAAAAACCGATCTGGATTCCACGATGATACCACACCAAACCAACTAAAGATAAGTTGTAAGATTCAAACTGGACTCATATTCGGGATACAATCAGATTAGGACTCTTCTCTTCCCGATTATAAATAGAACCCAGAATCCCTGGCCGAAACCACAAACTTCTTTTCCAACTCCTGAGCCGACGACTTAGAGCCCTAGCCCCAACTCGCCGAGAAAGCCATCGCCGGAGCGCTGCAAGGAAGATCGCCGGAGGAAAAATCCAGCAGTCTGAGGAGGACCTCGAAGACCGAGAGGAACGTAAGGTAGGCCCCCAATACCACCTTACGACATCGTTGTGTTTTCTTTGCATCTGTTCTTTGATTCCTTTAGAACAGAAGCCTTCTCGTGGACAGATCACCTGATGATCAGATTGATCTAAAGACAAGATCATTGCCACGTCCACCTTTGATCCGAACACCTCTTGTGACACCCTCATCTCGGGTGTCAGCATATGTTCATGTTTTATGAAGAGGAAACATTTTAAGAGAAGAAGGAACAGAGAAAAATATCAAAAGGAATAGCCGATGAGAGCCGAATCCAGCTCCCAGAAAGCGCCGAAGACAACTCACCACGGCCGCTGGCCACGTGGCGTGTTCGGAGCTCATCCCTACGAAGTGGGGAGAGGCCGCCGCCAAGCTGGCTACGTGGCAGGCTCGGGGCTCGTCTCTGCAAAGGGGAGAGGTTCAATCCTGTGGTGCACGTGTTGCCCACGGAGCTAGCCTCTGCAGAAGAAGCAAAGACATTTTTCGTAGGACACATGTCACCTTCGGAGCTAGTCCTCACAGAAGTCAGAGGACCAGTCGCGTGGGATACGTGTCGATCTCGAAACCCATCTCTGAGAGATCCTGTTCTATTGGACACGCGTTGCCACCGGAGCTTATCTCCGGGAGGTCCGTCGCTGCTGGACACGTGTTGACCACGGGGCATGTCCCTTAAGAAAGAAGAGAGGAAAAGACCGGCGCCAACACGTGGCGTGCACGGAGCTCACCTCCAAAAGAGGGGGAGGTCTCGGTCGATTGACACGTGGCACAACCGGAGCTCGTCTCTGCAGAGGAGATGCCAGGCCCCGGAAGGACACGTGGAGCCTCCGGAGCTCATCACCGCGAAAGTAACGAGTTCTGGAGCAGCTGTACGCGTAAGAATACCGGTACGAAAAGGAAACCGACCTGAATTCCACAACATTACCGCACCAAATCAACTAAAGATAAGATGATAGGATCCAACGACGATCTGAATAAGACTCTTATTCGGGATACAATCAGATTAGGACTCTTCTCTTCCTGATTATAAATAGAACCCAGAACCTCTGGCCGAAACCACAGACTTTTTTTCCAAATCCTGAGCCGACGACTTAGAGCACTAGCCCTAACTCGCCGAGAAAGCCATCGACGAAGCGCAACAAGGGAGATCATCGGAGGAGAACCGAGTGGTCTGAGGAGGACCTCGAAAACCCAGAAGGGCGTAAGGACAAGCTCAGGGAGCTGTCTACCACGAACTGCAGCAACCAGGTTTTGAGATTCAAGAACAACCAGAACCGCAAGAACAAGGCAAGTGCTCCTTGACCATGTTGATCCTATGTTTTGGGTAAAACTATTCGGTTTGCGAAAAGGTGTGTGTGCTGAGTCAAACATGATGGGAAACCTTTTATAAGAGTTTACTAGTTTTGGTTAAACCACCCTTGTCGCCTGGGAAGTTTATGAGTCGGGTATGGTTTTTGTTTTATGCTTCGCTGAGTCTATGGGATTGGGAAACGAGATAGATGTGTCTAGCTAACTGCACTCGTATTGATAATGAGAAACTGATGTTAATAATGGACATGGATCGGAGGGAGATCTAGGAAAGACTGGGTTTGTGAACGAGGTAGCATGAGACGGTGGTTTACTTGCCATAGATCTAAGGACCGGTTCATGCATGCACATGCCAGGATAACAGTGCCACCACAAGGCCAAGTATGGGTGCGGCTTAGCTGAGTAATTAGGTAAGTTGCTAGAGTGTTATGGACTGTGGAAGGCGCGAGGAATGGGAGTCGAGTGAGAACTGCCCTGGGAACTGCATGGCACAAGAGGGGGGCCCGTGGGTGGGAGAATTGGAGATTCTAGCCTGCCGGTGAAACCTTAGTGAGTCCATACATCTAGTAACCCCTTTGTAAAGGCTATTTTGTGATCTCTTGACCATACACCGACGGTTTGGTACTGGTATAATGGAGGTTCTGCAGTCGCCGACGGGTGACAAAATCACAAACTTGTGGGTAAAGAGGTGCAAACTCTGCAGAGTTAATAAAACTATCATGATAGCCGAGCTTACGGTCACGAGCACCTGGCTAAACTGCCATGATTAGTTCGGATGGTTAAAGGGAAGGTTTTTGGTTATGGTTATTGGTTTGGTCATGGTTATGGTTTGGGACTGTTGAGTCCGTGTGATATGATGGTTGCATGATTGTTGAGTCATGGCAACGAGTTTGGTCTCGGTGAGGATGTTTTATGAGATGAGATGGTAGCGAATACGGGAAGGTATTCATGAGATGGTAGCGAATACGAGGAGGTATTCGTGAGTGTGAATAAAGGTTGGTTAATGTTCGGATGGAACACGGAAAGGGATGGAGGTATGTTGGTAATTTAATTCGTGCTGTGATTACATTCATCTAAAGTTAAGTTGCTGTTTTATTAGGGTTTTACAAATCTGCTTTTCTGCAAATAAGCCTTTTTATACCTACCTTGTTTATGAGCTGCATATCATGTGTTATTCCCGCACTTGCTGAGTACATCATTGTACTCAAACTTGCATTATTACTTCATCATCAGCAGCAGGAGGAGCCTACTATGAAGACCAAGTGGAGCATTATGGCGTGTGATCTATTCTCAACCTTGCCTGTGGAGGGAGTAGAGATGGAGCCACTTCTGCTTAGATTTGCTTCCGCACTAGTTGAATAGCTTCCGCATTAGAATAAAGACTTCCGCTGCATAGAAATAAGACTTCCGCTGTGAGCATGAGTCCAAGACTCATGAGGTATTGTAATAAACTCTGTTATTCGTGGTAATATATAAATCTGAATTCAGTTTGTGGAATGTATGTGTATGTGTGATGAACATCCTGGGCACACATATGCATTAGTTCTCGGTTCCGTGGTTTTCCACAGAATTGAGGGCGTCACAGATTGGTATCAGAGCCACGGGTTGACAGTAGGTTACATGCCTAGATAGAAACCTTAGATAGATAATAGAGCCACGGGTTACACCCCTAAATAGGAGTCACAAGCGTCCTAGGGTGAATAGCTTAGATTGGACTTTAAACCCACCTTGACATAGGAAACCATCCTTGAATAGGAGTTGTGTGGGCCCTTGTGATGATTATTTGTGATTGTTTGCTTAGTGTGAGTTGTGGGACGTCTCAAAACATTGTCCATATCCACACGTAAGAAGAAAGAGGTGTGAGATGTCTCGGCACTTGCTCACATCCCCATATGGGCTAATATATACATAGTCCAACTCACCTTGATGCATATAGTTGGAGGGAATCTACCTAACCTTCTAACACCCTATTCTATTTCTATCTCTCTCACAGATGGTGAGAGGAAACGCTGTGTGACGCCCTCAATTCTGTGGAAAACCACGGAACCGAGAACTAATGCATATGTGTGCCCAGGATGTTCATCACACATACACATATGTTCCACAAACTGAATTCAGATTATATATTACCACGAATAACAGAGTTTATTACAATACCTCATGAGTCTTGGGCTCATGTTCACAGCGGAAGCCTTATTTCTTTGCAGCAGAAGTCTTTATTCTAATGCGGAAGCAATTCAACTAATGCGGAAGCAAATCTAAGCAGAAGTGGCTCCATCTCAACTCCCTCCACAGGCGAGGTTGAGATTAGATCACACACCATAATGCTCCACTTGGTCTTCATAGTAGGCTTCTCTTGCTGCTGATGATGAAGTAATAATGCAAGTTTGAGTACAATGATGTACTCAGCAAGTGCAGGAATAACACATGATATGCAGCTCATAAACAAGGTAGGTATAAAAAGTCTTGTTTGCAGAAAAGCAAATTTATAAGACCATGATAAAACAGCAACTTAACTTTAGATGAATGTAATTCCAGCATGAACTAAATTACCAACATACCTCCATCACTTCCCGTGTTCCATCCGAACATTAACCAATCCTTTGTTCATACTCACAAATACCTCCTCGTATTCGCTACCATCTCACGAATACCTTCCCGTATTCGCTACCATCTCTTCTCATAAAACAACTTCGTCTCGCACCGAGACCAATCTCATGTCACGACTCAACAGTCATGCAACCATCTCATCACCCGGACTCAACAGTCCCAAACCAAACCATAACAACTTATTAACCATAACCAAGAACCTTCCCAATAACCATCCCAACTAATCATGGCAGTTTAGCCAGGCTCTCCTGACCGTAAGCTCGGCTATCATGATAGTTTTAATAACTCTGCAGAGTTTGCACCTCTTTACCCACAAGTTTGTGATTTTGTCACCCGTCGGCGACTGCAGAACCTCCATTATACCAGTACACAGCCATCGGTGTATGGCCAAGAGATCACAAAATATCCTTTACAAAGGGGTTACTAGATGTATGGACTCACTAAGTTTTCACCGGCAAGCTAGAATCTCCAATTCTCCCGCCCACGGGCCCCCTCTTGTGCCATGCAGTTCCCAGGACAGTCCTCTCTCGACTCCCATTCCCCGCGCCTTCCACAGTCAATAACACTCTAGGAACTTACGTAATTACTCAGCTAAGCCGCACCCATACTTGGCCTTGTGGTGGCACTGTTATCCTGGCATGTGCATGCATGAACCGGTCCTTAGATCTATGGCAAGTAAACCACCGTCTCATGCTACCTCATTCACAAACCCAGTCTTGCCTAGATCTCCCTCCGATCCATATCCATTATTAACATCAGTTTCTCATTATCAATACGAGTGCAGTTAGCTAGACACATCTATCTCGCTTCCCAATCCCATAGACTCAGCGAAGCATAAAGCGAAAACCATACCCGACTCATAAACTTCCAGGCGACAAGGGTGGTTTAACCAAAACTAGTAAACTCCTATAAAAGGGTTTCCCATCATGTTTGACTCAGTACGCACACCTTTTCGCAAAACAAAACAGTTTTACCCAAAACATTGGATCAATATGGTCAAGGAGCACTTGCCTTGTTCTTGCGGTTCCGGTTGTTCTTGAATCTCAAAACCTGGTTGCTGCAGTTCGTCGTAGACAGCTTCCTGAGCTTGTCCTGCTAGGTAGGATCACGTGCATACTAGATTCACAGCAATCAATATCATGCACAAACCTTAAACTAGATGCGATGATGCATATGCATGCTATCCTATGATTTTTATTAGATTAGTGTGTTCTTGCATGGCTTGCATGTACAGAGGTGTTCGGATCAAATGTGGACGTGACAATGATCCTGTCTTTAGATCAATCTGATCATCAAGTGATCTATCCACGAAAAGGCTTCTGTTCGAAAGGAATCAAAGAACAGATGCAAAAGAAAACACGACGATATCGTAAGGTGGTATTGGGGCCTACCTTACGTTCCTCTCGGTCTTCGAGGTCTTCCTCAGACCGCTGGCTTTCCTCCGGCGATCTTCCTTGCCGCGCTCCAGCGATCTCGGTGAGTTGGGGCTAGGGCTCTAAGTCATCGGCTCAGGAGTTGGAAAAGAAGTTTGTGGTTTCGGCCAGAGGTTTTGGGTTCTATTTATAATCAGAAAGAGAAGGGTCCTAATCTGATTGTATTCCGAATAAGAGTCTTATTCAGATCGTCGTGGGATCCTATCATCTTATCTTTATGTGATTTGGTGTGGTAACATCGTGGAATTCAGGTCGGTTTCATTTACATACCGGTATTCTTACGCGTAACAGCCGTTTCAGAACTCGTTACCTTCGCGGCGATGAGCTCTGGAGGCTTGTCACACCCGGTTTTTCCGAAGAACAACCAAGTGAATATCACATGTATGCCAGGATCATTTTCTCATACATGTGATGACAAATAGTGAAGCATCATTTATTACAAGCCAGGTGTCGAATATAAATAAGTCTTACATCACAAATGTCTCAATGAACACTAATGCTTCATCACAAGTAAATAAACTAGCAGCGGAATATTATTCTTTAGGGCTCCATCACAGGTGTTGCCCGGGGGTCTTCATGAACCTAGAAACCTTCCTCGGGTCCAAAATCTTGGTCATTATACACCACCTCATTATCTTGACCTGAGCAGCAATATAAACCAACAAATATGCAAGGTTGAGTACCAATGGTACTCAGCAAGTGTGGGAAAATTATATCATGCATGGCTAGAACAAGGAGAGGTTGAACTCATGGTTAAAGCACTACGCAATTAATACCTATCACCTTAGCTTATTAAGCACCTACATTACTACACAGGTGAAATGGTCCAAATCTCCCATCCCATCATCATAACCAAATAACCATAACATCATTTCCAATGTTAAGCTCCCCGCTTAACATCCACAACTTCCAAAAACCTTCACTCCTCTAATCATGAATAAGTCCAGGCCGCTCTTAACCGTGAGCACGGCTGTCAAGACAGTTTTGACTCTGCAGAGTTTGTACCACTGTACCCACAAGTAGTGATTTCATCCCCCGTTGCCGGGTGGACTAAAAGAACCTCCATTATGCCAGTGGCTACGTTCCACATTCACACTTCCCAGGTGTGCGGCCAAGAGATCACTACGAAGCCTTTACAAAGGGATTCCCGACGAGCGTGGGCCCACTGAGGTTTCACCCCTAACAGCATACAAGAGGCTCCAACCCCGCTGCAGTGGCCCCCTCTTGAGCCTTGCGGTTCATATGGTAGTCCAGCTGACACCCACTCCCCGCACCATCCAACACACCCATACTACGCCGGGGATACACCTAATTAATTGGCCAAGCTGCCCCATCTCAGCATGTGGTTGGCACTGTAAAGCCGGGTTACATGCTCCATGAACCGGTCCTTAGGATCCAGGCAAGTACTAAACACAAACCCAAGTCTCGTGCACCCAGCACACAACCAAAACATCCAACTTGCCTTGATCCCTACCTCTACATAACTCACAATGTCTCATTCAAGAGTATGGTAATATAAACTGATGATCTCATGTCCCAAATATCCCATTCTAAGCATGGCTAAGCATATGCATGTAAATAAATGACATGACAAAATAAATCCCAACCCAAGCTTCAAGGAAACAAGGTAATGCAATTCTAGGGAAACTTCCTAGCATGGGTTTCATATTTAACTTGACAATGCAAATAATTCTATCTACACATCCTAGTATAGGATCAAAGTGGTCAAGGACACTTGCCTCCTTCTTGCTGCTCTTGAAATGGGTAGTCCTGATCTTGGAAACTGATAGCTTGCTCTTGAACAGATTCTACTTCATACCATCACACATAGCAAAAGAAAAACAACAATCATAAGACATAGTTCACACTTCTACTTCATACAAACCACACATTCACATTTATGAAAGTTTCTTTACTATTTTATGTGTTGTGGTTACTCTATGTGTGTTGATTTGGGGCTTGCATACACTTTTATTTACATGTGTATGATTCCTACTTTGGTGTTCATATTTATCCTCACATACTATATATGTATATACATGTATATATGTGTGTTTCAGTTTTAAATAAATTCCTTATATATTAAACTACCAAGTATGTATGAAAAGTATTTTTCTTCTCCATATGTGCCTTCATAATTTCTATCAACCCTAAACTGAATTCTTTGTACTTTAGAAACTCCATTTATCATTTACTAGTCTCTATATTTTCAGATTTATATTCTTATGCATAATTGTGCATTTTATTATTAAATTAGTAATACACACTACCTAAACAGATTAGGTTCTGGTCCTAAATAATTTAAGATCATATTTTGACCCTGGCTTCTGATGTATACTATTTCATAATTATTTTCCCTATTTTTCTTTAACTATTCTTTACTAAAAAAATGTGTCCCTATACTATTAAATGTGAATAATAGATGAAACAGATTTATTTCAGCCCCCAAAAATATATTTTTATCTCACTCCAAAGTTTTCTAAGTACTGAGAAAGTTTTTAATAATTTTGACAATTAGGTTTGTCCCCCTTTTTAATATTTAAACACTAGTTACATATTCAATTTTTCTAAATTAAATACTAAACAGGGCTAAAATAATGAATTCACCCCATTACAGGGTCTATAATATTATTTACATAATTTCCAGGGGTCTAGCTACACTTTTCAGAGGTGTTTTTCTTAATTTCTATTAAGTCTAGGGGCTAAAACTGATTTTTAAATGAATTTACATGATTTTCTGGAGTTCCAGGGGCTAGATCTGAAGTTTCCGGGGCTAGCTCTCAATTCCAGAGAACCCCAGGGGGTAGCACGTAAGAATTCCAGTCTTTATAACGCGGGGCTGACGTGGACCGTCTGATTTTAAACCGACGGCTGAGATTATAACATCGAACCGGTACGCGGGGTTTTAAAGTCTACCGTGCGATTTAAAATAAACGGCGCACAAGCGGCCACGTCACTCTGATCGAGCGCGGGCGGCGCTGCCGGCGGCGCACGGCGGCGGGAAGCGGCGATCTCGCCGGAAACTTTCGGATCCTCGAGAATTCTGCCTAGAACTGTGATCTTATGGCCTAGATCGGTAGAGGGGAGGTCAGGGATCTCACCTCGGGGGTTTTCTCGAGCTCGGGGGTCCTGGAAAGTGCTCGGCGGCGAGGTCCGAGGCAAAACCACGGCGAAGCTCGTCGGAGCTGGATTTGCACCGTAAGTCTTCGGGTTTTCTGCACCTGCAAAGTTCCCCGGAGGCGGTGGATCAAGACCAACGAGTTAGATCAGAGTTTCCGAGCTTAGATCGGCCAGAATTCACCGGCGAAGTCTCGGTGCTCACCGGAGTGAAAATCGGCGATCGCGTGAGAAAAACTGATCGGATCGGTTGTTTTTATAGCCGGGGGAGGGCGGTGGTTCTGTTGTGATCGAGTTAGAGTCCTCAGGGTCCAGAATTCGGCTGCGGGACGCGGTTTCCCGATCGGTTGCGATCGCGCGCGCGGGGGAGAAGTCCGGGGTCGCGGGGTTAGGGATGACAGGCGGGTCCCAGATGTCAGCGAGGGGCAGCGCGGCGCGCGCGGGGGCGGGCTGCGCGGGGGTTTGCTGGGCCGGCTGGGGTTTCGGCCCACTGGCCAGTTTTTTTCCGGTTTTCCTTTTTCTTTTTCCATTTCTTTTCTGTTTTGAGTCTAATTTGAATTCCAGTTTGAATTTGAATTTTTGCAAAACATGCAACACGTCCAAAATTTTCTAAATTCCCCTCTGAACATGGTTTATGGTTATAAATCAAAATTTGAGTTTTGACTAAAAATTTGGGGTGTTACAAGGCTCCACGTGTCCTTCCGGGGCCTGGTATCTCCTTTTCCGCAGAGACGGTTCTGGTTGTGCCGTGTGTCAAGCGAGCGAGACCTCCCCGTTCTTCGGAGGTGAGCTCCACACACGCCACGTGTCGGCGCCGGTCTTTCCTTTCCTCTTTCCTCATGGACGGCTCCGAGGTCGACACGTGTCCAGTAGCGACAGACCTCCCGGAGATAAGCTCCGGTGGTGACGCGTGTCCAATAGAACAGGACCTCTCGGAGGTGGGCTCCGAGATCGACACGTATCCCGTACGACTGGTCCTCTGATTTCCGCGAGGACTAGCTCCAAGGATGACACGTGTCCTGCGGAAATGCCTTTGCTTCTTCCGCAGAGGCTACCTCTGTGGGCAACACGTGTCCCACAGGGTCGGACCTCTCCCCTTTGCGGAGACGAGCCCCGAGCCTGCCACGTAGCCAGCTTGGCGGCGGTCTCTCCCCACTTCGCAGGGATGAGCTCCGAACACGCCACATGGCCAGCGGCCGTGGTGAGTTGTCTTCGGCGCTTTCTGAGAGCTGGATTCGGCTCTCATTGGTTATTCCTTTTGATATTTTTCTCTGTTCCTTCTTCTCTGAAAATGTTTCCTCTTTATAAAACATGAACATAGGCTGACACCCAAGATGAGGGTGTCACACGCTGGCCGAAGGAACGTCCAGGAGGATGACTATGATGAAGTTTCTGGTAACCCAGGAGCTGGTGAAAACCATCTGGAAAGGTTGATGGCCATGCAAAACCAGCTTATGCAAACCATGATCCAAACTTTGGGTCAGTTGCAGGCCAACCAAAACCCCGTTCCGGCACAACCGCCACCACCACCGCCAGCTCATAACAGGTTGGGAGAGTTCATGAGGACTCGACCACCCACCTTTGCTCAAGCTAGTGACCCCATGGAGGCCGATGATTGGTTAAAATCCGTGGAGAAAAAGCTCGCCATTCTTCAGTGCAATGACCGAGAGACGGTTCTCTTCGCATCGCACCAACTTACGGGAGCCGCTGCTGACTGGTGGGATGCCCTGAGCAACGCCCATGACAACCCGGAGACAATAACTTGGACTGAGTTCAAGGAAAGTTTCCGCCCTCACTACATCCCTGCTGGGGTAATGATGCTCAAAAGGCAGGAGTTCGAAGGTCTCCGCCAAGGGCAGAAAAGTGTGAATGAGTATCTCAACAAGTTCATACAACTGTCCCGGTATGCCTCCGAAGATGTCAACTAAGATCAGAGGAAGCAGTACCTGTTCATGAGAGGGTTGAACAATGAGATCCAGGTTCAGCTCCTCAACAATGACAACGTAAGCTTCCAGAAGCTGGTTGACAAGGCCATAGTGGTTGAAAACAAGATCCGAGAGATCGAGCGAGAGTGCAAGAGGAAGATGCCATACCAGCCTCAAGGGAGCAACGTACGGCCCAGGTACATGCCCCCTGCACGCAGTATGGATCGACCACTCCTGCGTACCGCCCTGGTCAGCCACCACAGCAACAATTCGTTGCACCGGCACCCCGCGTGCCCACGCCTCCTGCGCCTCGACCTAACAATGGCGCCCCTGTTCAAAAGCCCCACCCAAACGTACCTGCTGCCGTAGGCAACAGGGAATGCTTTGCATGTGGGGAAGTAGGAGACTTCGCGAACCAGTGCCCGAGGAGAGGCCCTGGACAGCAAGGTAACGTGCCCAAGCAGAACCCGCAACCGAACAATCAAGGGAACCATGGACAGCAGAACTATGCTCGCAGCCACGTGAACCATATAACTGCCGAGGAAGCACAACAGGCTGAGGACGTCGTAATTGGTATGTTCCTTGCCAACTCCATCCCAGCCACCATCTTATTTGATTCTGGAGCATCGCATTCCTTCATATCATTCAAATACGTTGCCAAACATCATCTACTGGTATTCCACTTAGAATGTGCTATGTTAGTTAATTCTCCCGGAGGAGAAATGAGGACTAATATAGTATGTCCTAAAGTAAGCCTTAAAATAAGGGGGGTAGACTTCCTTGCCAACCTTATTGTCTTGGACTCCCAAGGGATTGACATCATACTCGGAATGGATTGGCTAAACAAGCACAATGGAGTAATCCAATGTGCTGAAAGGAGCGTGCAGTTGACAAACGAGCACGGTATTTGTGTCGAGTTTGAGTCAGCCTAGCAAATCACTGAAGGGGCAAATCTGAACCACATTAAAGGAGTAGCACTGGACAGTATTCCGGTGGTTCGAGAGTTTTCAGACGTGTTCCCGGAAGAGCTTCCAGGTATGCCACCTGACCGGGACATTGAGTTTGCCATTGATTTGGTACCCGGAACTGCACCCATAGCCAAGAGACCCTATAGGATGCCCGTCAACGAGCTAGTTGAACTCAAGAAGCAAATTCAATAACAGTTGGAAAAGGGTTTTATCCGTCCAAGCTCGTCACCATGGGGAGCTCCGGTGCTCTTCGTAGACAAGAAGGATGGAACCCAAAGGATGTGCGTGGAACATAGGTCTCTCAACGAGGTAACCATCAAGAACAAATACCCTCTGCCCCGTATAGAGGACCTGTTCGACCAAATGAAAGGAGCCCAAGTGTTCTCCAAGATTGATCTTCGGTCGGGATATTTCCAGCTGAAGATTAAGCCCTCCGATATACCTAAGACAGCCTTTCGGACACGGTATGGTTCATATGAATATACCGTTATGTCTTTTGGATAGACGAATGCACCTGCATACTTCATGTACCTTATGAACAAGGTCTTCATGGAATACTTGGACAAGTTCGTCATGGTTTTCATCGACGACATTATGGTGTATTCAAAAAGTGAGGAGGAGCATGAAGAACATCTGAGATTGACCTTGCAGAAGTTGCGTGAGCATCAATTGTATGCCAAGCTCAACAAGTGTCAATTTTGGCTAAAGGAAATATCTTTCCTAGGCCACATTATCTCCGAAGAAGGGGCATCGGTTGATCCTGTAAAGGTGAGAGATGTTCTGAAGTGGGACCAACCGAAGAGCGTGAGGGATATTCGGAGTTTCCTTGGGATGGCCGGATACTATCGATGCTTCATTAAAGACTTCTCTAAGATAGCAAAACCTATGACGGAGTTGCTAATGAAGGGAAAGGTCTTTCAATGGACACCAGCCTGCCAAGAAAGTTTTGAGGAACACAAGAAAAGGCTAACCACAACACCAGTTCTGGTATTGCCAGACGTAAGCAAGACCTTTGACATATATTGTGACGCATCCAGACAAGGGCTCGGATGTGTGCTCATGCAGGAAGGACAAGTGGTAGCCTATGCCTCACGGCAATTAAAGAAACACGATCTTAACTATCCTACACATGACTTGGAGTTAGCAGCAGTAGTGCATGCATTGATGATTTGGAGACATTATATCCTTGGTCATCGATGTGAGATCTATACGGATCATAAAAGCCTCAAGTACATATTCACACAAACGGACTTGAATTTGAGGCAACGTCGATGGTTAGAACTCATAAAGGATTATGATGTTGGAATCAACTACCACCCCGGGAAGGCCAATGTAGTAGCTGATGCATTGAGCAGAAAGGGAGCATGTCACCAACTCATGGTTCGGGAGCTACCACCAGAACTACGTAAGGAGTTCGAACGGTTACACCTCGGATTCTTGAATAACATGGAAATAATAGAGATCCACTCCTCATTGGAACAATAAATAAGAGAGGGCCAAACAACGGACGAGGAGATCAAGGAGATCAAGGAAAGAATCCGACAAGGAATAGAGAAGGATTTCAAGGAGGATGAAAAGGGTACGCTTTGGCTAGGAAAAGGATTTGTGTGCCAAACATAAGACACCTACGCGACACGATATTGAAGGAGGCACATGATTCCCCCTATTCCATACATCCCGGAAGCACCAAAATGTACAAGGACTTGAAAACTTGTTATTGGTGGGATGGTATGAAGCGGGATATAGCCGAATACGTTGCCCTATGCGACACATGCCAACGGGTGGAGGCCGAACACCAAAAACCAGCTGGATTGTTGCAACCTTTGAAAATACCCGAATGGAAGTGGGAGGACATCAGCATGGATTTCATCGTCGGATTGCCACGTACTCAGTCGGGATACAACTCCATCTGGGTCCTTGTGGACCGATTGACGAAAACCGTCCATTTTCTTCCTGTAATGGCCAATTACAACGTTGCACAATTGGCAGAGTTGTACATAGAGCAGATCGTGTGCCGTCATGGAGTCCTGAAGAGGATAGTCTCAGATCGAGGTTCTCAGTTTACCTCTAGGTTCTGGAGGAAGCTGCAGAAAGCCATGGGTACACGACTGGATTTTAGCTCCGCCTATCACCCCCAAACAGATGGACAAACCGAAAGGACGAACCAAATTTTGGAGGACATGTTGAGAGCTTGTGCCTTGGAACGTGGGCGTAGTTGGGATAGGAGCTTACCGTATGCCAAATTCTCCTATAACAACAGCTATCAAGCCAGCTTGAAAATGTCGCATTTCGATGCCTTATATGGTAGACGGTGTAGAACGCCACTGTTCTGGAATGAAACCGGAGAGAACCAGGTGTTTGGACCCGAAGTACTAGAAGAAGCTGAAAAGCAAGTCCAAACGGTACGGGAAAACTTAAAGGCTGCTCAGTCACAACAGAAAGGCTATGCGGACAGTAGGCGCAGGAAGTTGACCTTCGAAGTAGGAGACTTCGTATACCTTAAGGTATCGCCTATCCGAGGCCAACGACGTTTCAACGTCAAAGGAAAGCTAGCACCTCGCTACATCGGACCATTTAAGATTCTGAATAAGCGAGGAGAAGTAGCCTATCAACTAGAGCTCCCAAACCACCTCCCTGACGTACATGACGTGTTTCATGTATCCCAGCTCAAGAAGTGCTTAAGAGTACTAGAGGAACAAGTATCAATGGGAGAGCTTGAAGTTCAATAGGACCTGACTTATGCGGAATACCGTCCGAATTTTGGACGTAAAGGAAAGGGTCACCCGAAACATGATGATTTGATGGTGCAAGATACAATGGAGTCACCACACTGAAGCTGAAGCCACATGGGAGTGTGAAGAGGATATCAAGGAAGAATTTCCCAATCTATTTTCTACTAACGAATCTCGAGGGCAAGATTCAAGTTAAGGGGTGTAGATTTGTGACACCCTCATCTCAGGTGTCAGCATATATTCATGTTTTATGAAGAGGAAACATTTTAAGAGAAGAAGGAACAGAGAAAAATATCAAAAGGAATAGCCGATGAGAGCAGAATCCAGCTCTCAGAAAGCGCCGAAGACAACTTACCATGGCTGCTGGCCACGTGGCATGTTCGGAGCTCATCCCTGCGAAGTGGGGAGAGGCCGCCACCAAGCTGGCTATGTGGCAGGCTCGGGGCTCGTCTCCGCAAAGGGGAGAGGTCCGATCCTGTGGTGCACGTGTTGCCCACGGAGCTATCCTCTGCAGAAGAAGCAAAGACATTTTTCGTAGGACACATGTCACCTTTGGAGCTAGTCCTCGCAGAAGTCAGAGGACCAGTCACGCGGGATACGTGTCGATCTCGGAACCCATCTCCGAGAGATCCTGTTCTATTGGACACGCGTCACCACCGGAGCATATCTCCGGGAGGTCCGTCGCTGCTGGACACGTGTCGACCTCGGGGCATGTCCGTGAAAAAAGAAGAGAGGAAAAGACCGGCACCAACACGTGGTGTGCACGGAGCTCACCTCCAAAAGAGGGGGAGGTCTCGGTCGATTGACACGTGGCACAACCGGAGCTCGTCCTGCGGAGAAGGAGATACCAGGCCCCGGAAGGACACGTGGAGCCTCCGGAGCTCATCACCGCGAAGGTAACGAGTTCTGGAGCAGCTGTACGCGTAAGAATACCGGTACGAAAAGGAAACCGACCTGAATTCCACAACGTTACCGCACCAAATCAACTAAAGATAAGATGGTAGGATCCAACGACGATCTGAATAAGACTCTTATTCGGGATACAATCAGATTAGGACTCTTCTCTTCCCGATTATAAATAGAACCCAGAGCCTCTAGCCGAAACCACAGACTTCTTTTTCCAAATCCTGAGGCGACGACTTAGAGCCCTAGCCCTAACTCGCCGAGAAAGCCATCGACGAAGCGCAACAAGGGAGATCATCGGAGGAGAACCGAGCCGTCTGAGGAGGACCTCGAAAACCAAGAAGGGCGTAAGGAAAAGCTCAGGGAGCTGTCTACGACGAACTGCAGCAACCAGGTTTTGAGATTCAAGAACAACCGGAACCGCAAGAACAAGGCAAGTGCTCCTTGACCATGTTGATCCTATGTTTTGGGTAAAACTATTCTTTTTGCGAAAAGGTGTGTGTGCTGAGTCAAACATGATGGGAAACATTTTATAGGAGTTTATTAGTTTTGGTTAAACACCCTTGTCGCCTGGGAAGTTTATGAGTCGGGTATGGTTTTTGTTTTATGCTTCGCTGAGTCTATGGAATTGGGAAGCGAGATAGATGTGTCTAGCTAACTGCACTCGTATTAATAATGAGAAACTGATGTTAATAATGGACGTGGATTGGAGGGAGATCTAGGCAATACTGGGTTTGTGAACGAGGTAGCATGAGACGGTGGTTTACATGCCATAGATCTAAGGACCGGTTCATGCATGCACATGCCAGGATAACAGTGCCACCACAAGGCCAAGTATGGGTGCGGCTTAGCTGAGTAATTAGGTAAGTTGCTAGAGTGTTATGGACTGTGGAAGGCGCGGGAAATGGGAGTCGAGTGAGGACTGCCCTGGGAACTGCATGGCACAAGAGGGGGCCCGTGGGTGGGAGAATTGGAGATTCTAGCCTGCCGGTGAAACCTTAGTGAGTCCATGCATCTAGTAACCCCTTTGTAAAGGATATTTTGTGATCTCTTGACCATACGCCGACGGTTGTGTACTGGTACAATGGAGGTTCTGCAGTCGCCGACGGGTGACGAAATCACAAACTTGTGGGTAAAGAGGTGCAAACTCTGCAGAGTTAATAAAACTATCATGATAGCCGAGCTTACGGTCACGAGCACCTGGCTAAACTGCCATGATTAGTTGGGATGGTTAAAGGGAAGGTTTTTGGTTATGGTTATTGGTTTGGTCATGGTTATGGTTTGGGACTGTTGATTCCGGGTGATATGATGGTTGCATGATTGTTGAGTCATGGCAACGAGTTTGGTCTCGGTGAGGATATTTTATGAGATGAGATGGTAGCGAATACGGGAAGGTATTGGTGAGATGGTAGCGAATACGAGGAGGTATTCGTGAGTGTGAATAAAGGTTGGTTAATGTTCGGATGGAACACGGAAAGGGATGGAGGTATGTTTGTAATTTAATTCGTGCTGGGATTACATTCATCTAAAGTTAAGTTGCTGTTTTATTAGGGTTTTACAAATCTGCTTTTCTGCAAATAAGCCTTTTTATACCTACCTTGTTTATGAGCTGCATATCATGTGTTATTCCCTCACTTGCTGAGTACATCATTGTACTCAAACTTGCATTATTACTTCATCATCAGCAGCAGGAGAAGCCTACTATGAAGACCAAGTGGAGCATTACGGCGTGTGATCTATTCTCAACCTTGCCTGTGGAGGGAGTAGAGATGGAGCCACTTCTGCTTAGATTTGCTTCCGCATTAGTTGAATTGCTTCCGCATTAGAATAAAGACTTCCGCTGCATAGAAATAAGACTTCCGCTGTGAGCATGAGTCAAAGACTCATGAGGTATTGTAATAAACTCTGTTATTCGTGGTAATATATAAATATGAATTCAGTTTGTGGAACGTATGTGTATGTGTGATGAACATCCTGGGCACACATATGCATTAGTTCTCGGTTCGTGGTTTTCCACAGAATTGAGGGCGTCACACCTCTGTCCATGCAAGCCATGCAAGAACACACCAATCTAATAAAAATCTTAGGATAGCATGCATATGCATCATCACATCTAGTTTAAGGTTTGTGCATGATATTGATTGCTGTGAATCTTGTATGCACGTGATCCTACCTAGCAGGACAAGCTCAGGGAGCTATCTACGACGAACTGCAGCAACCAGGTTTTGAAATCCAAGAACAACCGGAACCGCAAGAACAAGGAAAGTGCTCCTTGACCATATTGATCCTATATTTTGGGTAAAACTGTTTTGTTTCGCGAAAAGGTGTGTGTGCTGAGTCAAACATGATGGGAAACCCCTTTTATAGGAGTTTACTAGTATTGGTTAAACCACCGTTTTCGCTAGGGAAGTTTATGAGTCGGGTATGGTTTTTGTTTTATGCTTCGCTGAGTCCATGGGATTGGGAAGCGAGATAGATGTGTCTAGCTAACTGCACTCGTAATGATATGAGAAACTGATGATGTTAATGAACATGGATCAGAGGGAGATCTAGGCAAGACTGGGTTTGTGAATGAGGTAGCATGAGATGGTGGTTTACTTGCCATAGATCTATGGACCGGTTCATGCATGCACATGCCAGGATAACAGTGCCACCACAAGGCCAAGTATGGGTGCGGCTTAGCTGAGTAATTAGGTAAGTTCCTAGAGTGTTATGGACTGTGGAAGGCGCTGGGAATGGGAGTCGAGTGAGGACTTCCCTGGGAACTGCATGGCACAAGAGGGGCCCTGGGTGGCAGAATTGGAGATTCTAGCCTGCCAGTGAAACCTTAGTGAGTCCATACATCTAGTAACCGCTTTGTAAAGGCTATTTTGTGATCTCTTGACCATACACCGACGGTTGTGTACTGGTATAATGGAGGTTCTGCAGTCGCCGACGGGTGACGAAATCACAAACTTGTGGGTAAAGAGGTGCAAACTCTACAGAGTCTAAAAACTATCATGATAGCCGAGCTTACGGTCACGAGCGCCTGGTTAAACTGCCATGATTAGTTGGTATGGTTATTGGGATGACTAGTTGGGATGGTTATTGGGAAGGTTCTTGGTTATGGTTATTGATTATGTTATGGTTTGGTTTTGGGACTGTTGAGTCTGGGTGATAAGATGGTTGCATGACTGTTGAGTCATGGTAACGAGATGGGTCTCGGTGTGAGACAAAGTTGCTTATGAGATAAGATGGTAGCGAATACGTGAAGGTATTTGTGAGATGGTAGCGAATACGAGGAGGTATTCGTGAGTAAGAATAAGGTTGGTTAATGTTCGGATGGAACACGGAAAGTGATGGAGGTATGTTGGTAATTTAATACATGCTGGGATTACATTCATTTAAAGTTAAGTTGCTGTTTTATCATGGTTTTATAAATCTGCTTTTCTGCAAATAAGACTTTTTATACCTACCTTTCTATGAGCTACATATCGTGTTTTCCCGCACTTGCTGAGTATATCATTGTACTCAAACTTGCATTATTATCTCCTCATCAGCAGCAGGAGAAGACTACTATGAAGACAAAGTGGAGCATTAGGGCGTGTGATCTGTTCTCAACCTTGCATGTGGAGGGAGTAGAGATGGAGCCACTTCTGCTTAGATTTGCTTCGGCATTAGTTAAATCGCTTCCGCAATAGAAATAAAGACTTCCGCTGTGAGCATGAGTCCAAGATTCATGAGATATTGTAATAAACTCTGTTATTCGTGGTAATATATAATCTGAATTCAGTTTGTGGAACGTATGTGTATGTGTGATGAACATCCTGGGCACACATATGCATTAGTTCTCGGTTCCGTGGTTTTCCACAGAATTGAGGGCGTCACAGATGGGACCCAAAGGATGTGCGTGGACTATAGGTCTCTCAACGAGGAACAATCAAGAACAAATACCCTCTGCCCCGTATAGAAGACCTATTCGACCAAATGAAAGGAGCACGAGTGTTTCTTCGGTCGGGATACTTCCAGCTGAAAATTAAGCCCTTTGATATATCATAGACTGCCTTTCGGACACGGTATGGTTCGTATGAATATACCGTCATGTATTTTGGGTTAACAAATCCACCCGCATACTTCTTGTACCTTATGAACAAGGTTTTAATGGAGTACTTGGATAAGTTCATCGTGGTTTTCATCGACGATATTATGGTGTATTCAAAAAGTGATGAGGAGCATGAAGAACATTTAAGATTGACCTTGCAGAAAATGCGCGAGCATCAATTGTATGCCAAGCTTAACAAGTGTCAATTTTAGCTAAAGGAGATATCTTTCCTAGGCCACATTATCTCCGAGGAAGGAGTATCGGTTGATCCCGGAAAAGTGGGAGATGTTCTGAAGTGGAACCATCCGCAAAACGTGAGGAATATTTGGAGTTTTCTTGGGATGGCTGGATACTGCCGAAGGTTCATCAAGGAATTCTCTAAGATAGCAAAGCCTATAACAGAATTGCTGATGAAGGGAAAAGTGTTCCAGTGGACATCAGTGTGCCAAGAGAGCTTTGAGGAACTCAATAAAAGGCTAACTACAGCGCCAGTTTTGGTATTGCCGGACGTAAGCAAGAGCTTTGACATATATTGTGATGCATCGAGACAAGGGCTCGGATGTGTGCTCATGCAAGAAGTACAAGTGGTAGCCTATGCCTCACGACAATTAAAGAAGCACGAGCTTAATTATCCTACACATGACTTGGAGCTAGCAGCAGTAGTGCATGCATTGAAGATTTGGAGACATTATATCCTTGGTCATCTATGTGAGATCTATACGGATCATAAAAGCCTCAAGTACATATTTACACAAACAGACTTGAATTTGAGGCAATGTCAATGGTTGGAACTCATCAAGGATTGCGATGTTGGAATCAACTACCACCCTGGAAGGGCCAATGTAGTAGCTGATGCATTGAGCCGGAAGGGAGCATGTCACCAACTCACGGTTCGGGAGCTACCACCCGAACTACGCAAGGAGTTCGAACGGTTACACCCCGGATTCTTGAACAAGATGGAAGTGATGGAACTCCACTCTTCATTGGAGCAAGAGATAAGAGGTGGCCAAGCAATGGATGAGGAGATCAAGGAAATCAAGGAAAGGATCCGACAAGGAATAGAGAAGGATTTCAAGAAAGATGAGAAGGGTACGCTTTGGATTGGAAAAAGGATTTGTGTGCCTAACGTAAAGCACATCCGCGACATGATATTAAAAGAGGCACATGATTCACCTTATTCCATATGTCCTGGAAGTACCAAGATGTACAAAGACCGAAAGACTTGTTATTGGTGGGATGGTATGAAGAGGGATATAGCCGAATATGTTGCACTATGCGACACATGCCAACGGGTGAAGGCCGAACATCAAAGACCCGCTGGATTTTTGCAACCCTTTAAGGTACCCGAGTGGAAGTGGGAAGACATCAGTATGGATTTCATCATCGGGTTGCCACGTACTCAGTCGGGTTACGACTCCATCTGGGTTATTGTGGACCGATTGACAAAAACAGCCCATTTTCTCCCTGTAAGGACCAAGTACAACGTTGCACAATTTGCCGAGTTGTACATGGAGCCGATCGTGTGCTGTCATGGAGTCCCGAGGAGGATAGTCTCAGATCGGGGTTCTCAGTTTACCTCTAGATTTTTGAGGAAGTTGCAGGAAGCAATGGGTACACGACTGGATTTTAGCTCCACTTACCACCCGCAGACCGACGGGCAAACGGAAAGGACAAACCAAATTTTGGAGGACATGTTAAGAGCTTGTGCCTTGAAATATGGACGTAGTTGGGATAGGAGCTTGCCATACTCAGAATTCTCCTATAACAACAGCTATCAAGCCAGCTTGAAGATGTCACCTTTTGAGGCATTATATGGCAGATGGTGTAGAACGCCGCTGTTTTGGAATGAGGCCGGGGAAAACCAAGTGTTTGGACCCGAAGTGCTACAAGAAGCTGAAAAGCAAGTCCAAACGATACGGGAGAACTTAAAGGCTGCTCAGTCACGACAGAAAGGCTATGCGGACAATAGGCGAAGGAAGTTGACTTTCAAAGTAGGAGACTTCATGTACTTTAAGGTATCGCCTATTTGTGGCCAACGACGTTTCAATGTCAAAGGCAAGCTAGCACCATGCTACATCAGACCATTTAAGATTTTGGACAAGTTAGGAGAAGTAGCCTATCAACTAGAGCTCCCAACATACCTCTCCGACGTACATGCCGTCTTTCATGTATCCCAGCTCAAGAAGTGCTTGAGAGTACCAGAGGAGCAAGTACCAATGGAAGAGCTTGAACTTCAAGGGGACCTGACCTATGCGGAGCACCCCGTCCAAATTTCGGACGTAAAGGAAAGGGTCACGAGGAACAAGGTGATCCGTTGGTGCAAGGTACAATGGAGTCATCACACAGAAGCAGAAGCTACATAGGAGTCTGAGGAAGATATTAAGACAGAGTTCCCTCATCTATTCTCTACTAATGAATCTCGAGGGCGAGATTCAATTTAAGGGGGGTAGATTTGTGACACACTTATTTTTGGGTTCTGCATGTATTCATGTTTCATGTAGAAATACACTTTTAAAATAAGTTGAAATCGATAAAGGATCAAAAAGTTAGCCAAAAAGAGCAAATTCTAGTTTACAGAGAGCGCCAAAGACAACTCCCGAGGCTCGCTGGCCACGTGCCGTGTTCGGAGCTCATCTTCGCAAATGGGGAGAGGTCTGCCGCTAAACTGGCTACGTGGCAGGCTCGGGGCTCATCCCCGCAAAGGGGGAGAGGTCCGACCCCGTGGGACACGTGTTGCCCCTAGAGCAAGCCTCTGCGGAGAAGCGAGGCCAGTGCCACAGGACACGTGTCACCTTAGGAGCTATTCACCGCCGAAAAGAGAGGACCAGCCGCACGGGACACGTGTCGCTCTCGGAGCTCAGTTCCGAGAGGTCCGGCCCCGTCAGACACGTGTCGCTCTGGAGCTCATCTCCGGGAGGTCCATCACTATTGGGCACGTGTCAACCTCGGAGCTCGTCTCTGAGAAGAAAGCAAGTCTGGCGCTGTTAGGACACGTGGCGTTCGCGGAGCTTGCCTCTGGAGAGAGGGAGGTCCCGCCCGCCAGGACATGTGGCGCAAGTGGAGCTCACCTCTGAGGAAGAGGGAGGTCTCACCCGCCTGACATGCTGCACAACCGGAGCTTGTCTCTGCGGAAAGGGGAGCCCAGGTTCCCGTAGGACACGTGGAGCTTCCGGAGCCCATCACCGCGTAAGTACGCGATTCTGAGGCGGTTTTCTTCTGTACGCGTGGGAATCCCCTGTACTGAGGAAACCGATACGAATTCCACAATGTTACCGCACCAAATCAACTAAAGATAAGTTGTTAAGATTCAAAAACAGTTTGATTGGGACTCTTATTCGAAGTCTAATCAGATTAGAACTCTTTTTTTCCTGATTATAAATAGAACCGAAAACTTTTGGCCGAAACCACAAACTTCTTTTCAACCCCTGAGCCGACGACTTAGAGCCCTAGCCCCAGCTCGCCGAGTAAACCCTTCGCCAGAGTTTGGTCAAGAGAGATCGCCGGAAGAGAGCCCCAACGATCTGTCTGATAGGAGAAGGACCCCGAGACCAAGAAGGATGTAAGGTAGGTCTCCAATACTACCTTACGACATCATCGCGTTTTCTTTGCATCTGTTCTTTGATTCCTTTCGAACAGGAGCTTTTTCATGGACAGATCACTTGTTGATCTGTTTGAACTAAGTCAAGATCATCGCCACATCCACAATTGACCTCTACAACTCTGTTCATCATAAAACCCATGCAAGAACACGTACAAACTGATCCAATAGAAACTGATCATAGGATAGCATGCATATGCATCATTGCATCTAGTTAAAGTTTGTGCATGATATTGATTGTTGTAAATCTTGTATGTGCGTGATCATGTATAGAAGGACAAGCTCAGGGAGATACCTACGAAGGACTACAACAACAAGATTTTGAGCAACCCGAACAGCCAGAACAAGGCAAGTGCCCCTTGACCATATTGATCCTATGTTTTGGGAAACTATTTTGTTTTTGTGAAATGGTGTGAGTGCCGAGTCAAACATGATGGGAAACCCTTTTATAGGAGTTTACTAGTTTTGGTTAAACCACCCTTGTCGCCAGGGAAGTTTATGAGTCAGGTATGGTTTTTGCTTTTATCCTTTGCTGAGTCCATAGGATTGGGACGCGAGATAGATGTGTCTAGCTAACTGCACTCATAATGATAATGAGAAACTGATGTTGTTAATGAACATGGATCGGAGGGAGATCTCGGCAAGCCTGGGTTTGTGAATGAGGTAGAATGAGAAGGTGGTTTACTTGTCGTAGATCTAAGGACCGGTTCATGCGAGCACATGCCAGGATAACAGTGCCACCACAAGGCCAAGTATGGGTGCGGCTTAGCTGACTAATTAGGTAAGTTACTATAGTGTTATGGACCGTGGAAGGCGCGGGGAATTGGAGTCGAGTGAGGACTTCCCTGGGAACTGCATGGCACAAGAGGGGGCCCGTGGGTGGGAGAACTGGAGATTCTAGCCTGCCGGTGAAACCTTAGTGAGTCCATACATCTAGTAGCTCCTTTGTAAAGGCTATTTTGTGATCTCTTGGCCATACACCGACGGTTGTGTACTGGTATAATGGAGGTTCTGCAGTCGCCGACAGGCGACGAAATCACAAACTTGTGGGTAAAGAGGTGCAAACTCTGCAGAGTCTAAAACTATCATGATAGCCGAGTTTACAGTCACGAGCGCCTGGCCAACTTCCATTATTAGTTGGATGGTTATTTTAGGATGGTTTTGGTTATGGTTTGATTTTGGTTTGGTTTTTCAGAACTGTTGAGTCCGGGTGGTAAGATTGGTTGCATGATTGTTGAGTCATGGCAATAAGATTGGTCTCGGTGTGAGACGGAATTGTTTATAAGATTAAATGGTAGCAAATACGAGATGATATCCGTGAGATGGTAGCGAATACGAGAACGTATTCGTGATCAAGAATGAGGTTGAATAATGTCTGGTTGGGACCTGGAAAGTGATGAACATAATGGAGGTATGATTGGTATTTTAATACATGTTGGGATTACGTCCACTTAAAGTTAAGTTGCTGTTTTATCATGGTTTTAATAAATAACTTTGCTTTCTGCAATGAGCCATTTTTATACCTAACTTGTTGTGAGCTACATATCATATTTTCCCGCACTTGCTGATTACATCATTGTACTAAAACTTACATTATTATTTCATCATCAGCAACAGGAGAAGATTACTATGAAGACCAGGTGGAGCATTAGGCGTGTAATCTGTCCTCAACCTTGCCTTTGGGAATAGAGTAGAGATGGAGCCGCCGCTGCTGCTTAGATTGCTTCCACACTAGTTAGAAGACTACAGCTGCATAGAAATTAGACTTCCGCTGCCAAGCTGAGTCCAAGACTCATGAAACCTTGTAATAAACTCTGTTATTCGTGGTTATATATATTCTGAAATTCAGTTTGTGGATGATGTGTATATGTGTGATGAACATCCTGGGCACACATATGCATCAGTTCTCAGTTCCGTGGTTTTTCCACAGAATTGAGGGCGTCACAGTGTAGCTCAGAATCCTCTGTGGTAAACTACCCATTATGAATTTCCGAGTTTTGAACCATTCGGTCCTTTGAACACCGAATGACTAAGCGGACAAATTCTACCCCGGCGAAGCACGAGAGGAGGAGCGGTCGGTACGAGCATGTCAAGCACCTTGGAGCAGACCTTTTTCGTGTAGCTCATCGGGCACGAAATGGATCCTAGCTCTCGGACGCCGGGGAGCAGAGGAGGTCGGCCGGCAATCGTTTTCTTCGCACGCGGGAGCAAACGCAGCGACGCTGGCTGGTGGAGAAAGCGAAGTCGGTCTGTGTACCGTACGTGTGAGACGGGGATGAGTGTGGCTGATCTTTTCACAGCGCTGGCGCGCGCTTGGTCGCGAGAGGGTGAGGCGGCAGCGTTCCCGGCAGCTGACCGAAGCAGTGTTGGCGGTTCTCTCCTCTTCAGTCTCTGACCAGTGGGCCCTCTTCTCCCCTCTAATTCTTTCTCCCACCTTCTGCTGCAAATATCTCAACCACTCAGAATTGAATGGTAGACTTTGCCGCCAAGGCATGGGATGAAATTTGAATTCTTCATATGAATTTGGTTTGGACAAATTTGCCTCCCATTTGAATTTGAAATTCTAATTCAGTTTGAATTATTGCAAATTTGGCTCCCGACAAGATTAAGTCCAATGGGGATGAAAATTGGTGGCCTAAAACTAAGAAAAATATGCCGAGTTTGAATATGAAGTCAACTTTTGAATTCAAGTGATGAAAGTTGCTGCAATTTGAATTTACATTCAAATTGGCCCTTTTTTCAAATGCCCCCAAAAGTGTCTCACAAGTAATGGATTTGCATGAAATTTGGGCTGAGACATCCCAAGACTATTTAAGTTCTAAGGGTGAGCTCAACCTTTCATGTTCATGTGTAGAAATCCTACTTTTTGGATGTTAGGGTTTTCCCCTCTAAACACCCTTTTGATGGTGGTTACTTGCTCTTCACAAGTGTTCATGAGCTATCTACAAAATGAGCTGTGGTGTTGTGAGGTGATGACATGATCACTTTTGCAATTCACTTTCTTGGGCTTTTACATATTCATGGGAGTCCTATAGGGTTTTGGGGTGATACCAATCTGTGATTTCACCCTATGTCAAGGTGGTTTGGGGTGATAACAATCTGTGATCCAACTATGGCTTCTCCTAGGCTTGCATCCTACGTCAAGGTGGTTCCAATGCCAATCTATGCATCCCAGGCTTGCATCCTATGGTCAGCGTGGCTTCTAATACCAATCTGTTACTAGGGGTGCATCCTAGGGTTAACGTGGTTCAGCTACCAATCTGTGATCATTCTAGGTTTGCGTCCTACAGTCAACCGTGGTACCTTGGTACCAATCTGTGGATCGTACCAATCTGTGACTAGGCATGGCAGCTCTAATATCAATCTATCTAGGTGTGTAACCTACCGTCAACTGTGGCTCTGACACCAATCTGTGACGCCCTCAATTCTGTGGAAAACCACGGAACCGAGAACTGATGCATATGTGTGCCCAGGATGTTAATCACACATATACATATTATCCACAAACTGAATTTCAGAATATATATAACCACGAATAACAAGGTTTGTTACAAAGTTTCATGAGTCTTGGACTCATGCTGGCAGCGGAAGTCGAATCTTAGCAGCAGAAATCTAAATCTAGCAGAGGAAGTCTTTATTCTAGTGCGGAAGTAATCTAAGCAGCAGCAGCGGCTCCATCTCCATCCATCCCCACAGGCAAGGTTGAGGACAGATTACACGCCTAAGGCTCCACTTGGTCTTCATAGTAATCTTTTTCTATAGCTGATGATGAAGTAATAATGCAAGTTTGAGTACAATGATGTACTCAGCAAGTGCGGGAAAATATGATATGTAGCTCACAGCAAGGTAGGTATAAAAAGGCTTATTGCAGAAAGCAAAGTTGATTTCTCAAAACACAATAAAAATAGCAACTTAAATTTAAGTGAATGTAATCCCAACATGTATTAAAACATTAACATACCTCCATTATGATTCATCCCTTTTCCATGTCTCAACCAGACATTAGTCTTTCAACTTTGCTCACGAATACCTCCTCGTACTCGCTATCATCTCACGAATACCATCTCGTATTCGCTACCATTTCATCTCATAAATAATTCCGTCTCACACCGAGACCAATGTCATTGCCATTACTCAACAGTCATGCAACCAATCTTATCATCCGGACTCAACAGTACCGAAAACCAAACCATAACCAAATACCATCCCAAAAACATCATCCCAACTAATCATATGGGTTGTCCAGGCGCTCGTGACCGTAAGCTCGGCTATCATGATAATTTTAAGAACTCTGCAGAGTTTGTACCACATTACCCACAAGTTTGTGATTTCATCACCTGTAACACCCCAAAATCCTTTTAAGAGGGGAATTTAAAAATTTTTGGACGTATTGCATGTGTTGCAAAAATTCAAATTCAAACTGGAATTCAAATTAAACTCAAAACAGAAATGAAAAAGAAAAAGAAAAAAATAAACCTTCCCGGCCAGTGGGCCGAAACCCACCAGCCGGCCCACCCAACCCCCACGCCAGCCCGCACCCGCGCGCCCGCGCCCCCTCTCGCAGAATGGCGGGACCCACCTGTCATCCCCGAGCTCCCGATCGCGCCGACCCCGGACTGTTCCCCGCGCGCGCGCGATCGTAACCGACCGGAAAACTGTGCGTTCCCAGCCGACTCCCGGTCCCAGAAGACTCCAGCTCGATCTAAACCAACCCGCCGCCCTCCCCCGTCCATAAAAAACCCCGGCATCGTCCCGTTTTTCCCCAACGATCCACCGTTTTTCCTCCGGGTGAGAACCCGAGCTTCTCCGTCAAATTCTGCTCGATCTTCGTTCGGGAATTCTGATCTAACTCGCTGGTCTTGATCCACCGCCTTCGGGGAACCGAGCAGGTGCAGAAAACTCGGTGGTTTGCGGCTCAAACACAGCGCCGACGAGCCTCGCCGTGAATTCACCTCGGACCTCGTCGCCGACCGCTTTCCAGGACCTCCGAGCTCAAGAAAACCCCCGAGGTGAGATCCCCGACTTCCCCTCTACCGATCTACGCCATAAAATCACAGTTTTAGGCAGAATTGACGAAGATCCGAAACTTTCCGGCGAGATCGCCGCCTCCCGCAGCCGTGCGCCGCCGGGCAGCGCCGCCCGCGCTCGATCAGAGCGACGTGGCCACTTGTGCGCCGTATATTTTAAATCGCACGGTAGAATTTAAATCCCCGCGTACCGGTTCGATGTTATAATCTCAGCCGTCTGTTTTAAATCGGATGGTCCACGTCAGGCCCGCGTTATAAAGGCCGGGATTCTTACGTGCTACCCCCTGGGGTTCTCGGAAAATACGAGCTAGCCTCGGAAACTTCTGATCTAGCCCCTGGAACTTCAGAAAATCATGTAAATTCATTTAAAAATCAGTTTTAGCCCCTGGACTTAATAAAAATTAGGAAAACCCCTCTGTTATGTGTAGTTAGACCCCTGGAAATTCTTAAAATAATATAATAGACCCTGTAGTGGGATGACTTTACCTTTTTAACCCTATGTGATATTAAATTTAGGAATTTGAATATGTGTTTAGTATTTAAAATTTAAAAGATGGGACAAACACATTGTAAATTCAAATTAAAAACTTTCCTAGTACTTGGAAAACTTTGGGGTGAGATAAAAATAGATTTTTGGCTGAAATGAATCTGTCTAATTGATTATTCACATTTATTAGTTATAGGGACACATTTTTAAGTAGAGAATAATTCTGAAAATTAGTAAAATAAATGTAAAATAGTTCACATCAGAGGAGAAGTTCAAAAATATATTATTTAATATTTTAGACCCAAAACCTATTCTGTTTAGATGAGGTGTCTTACTATTTTCATAATAAAGTGCACATTTAGGCATAGGAAATAAATCTGAAAATATAGCAAGCTAGGTATAAATAACTAGAAAATGATAAATGAAGTTTCCAAAATCCAAAGAATTTAGTTAGGGTTGATAGAAGGTCTGCAGATATATTTGGAGTAGGAAAATGCCTTCCATGCACACTTGGTAGCTAAAACGTGTATCAATTGAATATAAGGAATTTATTTAAATTTGGAAACTCATATATAGTAGGCAAACATAAAAATGAATACAAAAGTAGATATCATATGCACATGTTTAAAAGTGCATGTAAGCCAAAATCAACACACATAGAGTAACCATAACACATAGAAATGTGAATAGCTTTCATAAGTGTGAATGTGTGGTTTGTATGAAGTGGAAGTGTGAACTATGTATTATGGATTGTTGTTTTCTTTTGCTATGTGTGATGGTATGAGTAGAACCTGCTCCAGAGCAAGTTCTTCCTTTCCAAGATCAGGACTACCCATTCCAAGAGCAGCAGGAAGGAGGCAAGTGTCCTTGACCACTTTGTTCCTATACTAGGATGTGTAGATAGAATTATTTGCATTGTCAATTGAAAATATGAAACCCATGCTAGGATGTTTCCCTAGAATTGCATTACCTTGTTTCCTTGTAGCATGGGTTGGGATTCATTTTATCATGTCATTTATTATTATGCATATGCTTAGCCATGTTTAGAATGGGATATTTGGGATGTGAGATCATCAGTTTATTCTACCATACTCTTGAATGAGATATTATGAGTTATTTAGAGGTAGGGATCAGGGCAAGTTGGATGCTTTGGTTGGTGGTGGGTGCACGAGACTCGGGTTTGTGTTTAGTACTTGCCTGGATCCTAAGGACCGGTTCATGGAGCATGTAACCTGGCTTTACCGTGCCAACCACATGCTGAGATGGGGCAGCTTGGCCAATTAATTAGGTGTATCCCCGGCGTAGTATGGGTGTGTTGGATGGTGCGGGGAGTAGGTGTCAGCTGTACTACCATATAAACCGCAAGGCTCAAGAGGGGGCCACTGCAGCGGGGTTGGAGCCTCTTGTATGATGTTAGGGGTGAAACCTCAGTGGGCCCACGCTCGTCGGGAATCCCTTTGTAAAGGCTTCGTAGTGATCTCCTGGCTACACACCTGGGAAGTGTGAATGTGGTTCGTGGCCACTGGCATAATGGAGATTCCTTTAGTCCACCCGGCAACGGGGGATGAAATCACTACATGTGGGTACAGTGGTGCAAACTCTGCAGAGTCAAAACTGTCATGACAGCCGTGCTCACGGTCAAGAGTGGCTTGGACTTATTCATGATTAGAGGAGTGATGGTTTTGGAAGTTAAGGATGTTAAGCGGGGAGCTTAACATTAAAAATGATGTTATGGTTATTTGATTATGATGATGGGATGGGATCTTGGGACCATTTCACCTGTGTAGTAATGTAGGTGCTTAATAAGCTAAGGTGATAGTATTAATTGTGTAGTGCTTTAACCATGAGTTCAACCTCTCCTTGCTCTAGCCATGCATGACATAACTTTCCCACACTTGCTGAGTACCATCGGTACTCAACCTTGCATATTTGTTGGATTATATTGCTGCTCAGGACAAGATAATGAGGTGGTGTATAATAATCAAGACTTTGGACCCGAAGAAGGTTTCTAGGTTCATGGAGTCCCCCGGGCAACGCCTGTGAGAATAATTGATCCGCTGCTAGTTTATTTACTTGTGATGAACTTATTATTGTCCATCGAGACATTTGCTATGTAAGACTTATTTATATTCGACACCTGGCTTGTAATAAATGATGCTTCACTATTTGTCCCACGAGAATAATTGATCTGCTGCTAGTTTATTTACTTGTGATGAACTTATTATTGTCCATCGAGACATTTGCTATGTAAGACTTATTTATATTCGACACCTGGCTTGTAATAAATGATGCTTCACTATTTGTCATCACATGTATGAGAAAATGATCCTGGCATACATGTGATATTCACTTGGTTGTTCTTTGGAAAAGCCGGGTGTGACAGAAGTGGTATCAGAGCCAAGGTTGCCCGTAGGAACGTGGACCTAGGTAGAAATGGACGTATTTAAGGGCCCTATTTTCTTAAAAAACTATTTTACAAGGTGTGTGTTGAAAAGTGTTATTTAATGGAGTCACTTTCTTCATCTTACCCCAACCTTCATTCAAAATAGGATTTTTGTTTAAAAGTTTATCTAACCTAAGTTTAAATGCTTTCTGTTTTAGATGGTTCGCATGATTTGCATGGCTCGCAAGTCCACAGGAGGGAGAGTTCCCGTAGTTTCCCTTGCCCAAAGAGAGGAGAGCCATCCGGTGACGTACCTTTCCTACGGATTGGCAGTAGGAGGCTTGTTGCGCCGTCTTCGACGTATGCTCCAAGCCGCCGGTAATACGGGCAAGCTAATCATACACTATAGCTCCACCAGGACGATCCGTGAAAAGAGGGAAGAATGGAGTTCAGAGATGAGGATTATCCATGAAAATCAGCTGCTTAAGATCCACCGCTCTCCAGCTTGTCGAGCGACACAAGTCGATGCGGAGAAGGATGTCACCTAGGAGGCCATCACCTGCCAGAGTCACATCTATCGTCGCCACCTGGACAGGACTGAGTACATGTATGTCCTCCAGCATGAGAGTGGTACCACGGAGTACATGTACCCGCCAGTGCAGCAGGGGACTTCCCATGAGCACATGGACCTGTGCTTGGAGGATGCTGCTATGCTCAGCACTCGACAGCAGGAGTGTCAGCAGGAGCTTCAGGATGTTCGGGACACCCTGAAGGAAACCGAGGCATTGCTTCGAGCCTGCTTGAGGGCGAGAGAAAGAGGAGATGGGAATGAACTGTGTGTCACCGTGAATGATACATGGACTCCTGACTCCCCAGATCGCCGGGCGATCAGTCCTCGTCGCACTTCTCCACCAGCAGCCTCCCCACCCAAAGCAGAGTCAGAAGGCAGCCGCAATAATGAGGAAGATCCCGAGGAGCCAGCTCAGTGATACGAGTAGTGTAGAGTCCTTCCCTTAGTTTAGCAAGATGTCGAGTAGTCGAGTCGTTATCTTAGTTAATGGTGTGTTAATGCTTGGTGTGTGACGTGAATTGTGGAAGCCATGAGCAATTGTCCACAGCCTCGTCTTCAGATTGTTTTGCTTTGATGTGTGAACCCACATGAAATAATAGTGCATTAATTATTGTATGAGACATGAACCCTCAGAAAGTATAACAAAGCCTCAACACTTCAAAGTAAAAAAAACAAGTGAAAATAGTAAGAAAATACGTAATGCCTTAAATTAACATTTGGTTGATCATGCTAGATGGCCGGAAGAGGAAAGGGTCGTGCTGCCAACCCCGCCAAAAACAACGATGAGGCCTGCAACCCTCATCTTTCTGGGAGCCAAGACAGGAGTGGACGCTGTGAGGGAGTTGATCCCATCCACCAAATGCTTGAGAATCAAAATTAGCTCATCCAGAACCTGACTCAAGTGGTGGCCAACTTGCATCAAGTTCCACCTCCACAAGCTGCACCACGCCAACCAAGGTTGAGTGAGTTTCTAGGAACTCAACCTCCAAAGTTTGCAAGTGCTGCTGAACCTCTGGAGGCAGATGATTGGCTAAAGACCATTGAGAGCAAGATGAGGATCATATAGTGCCAAGGGTATGAGAGGGTGCTGTTTGCCTCTCATCAATTGCATGGACCTGCTGCTGATTGGTGGACCGCCTACGTGTCCGCCCATCATGACCCTGAGAACATCACTTGGAAAGAGTTCAAGCGTAGCTTCCGCAACCATTACATACCCAGGGGTGAACTCAAAAACAAGAGGAAGGAGTTCTTGGGGCTGCAGCAAGGAAACATGACTATGAGGGAATACCTCACTAAATTTACTCAACTCTCCCGTTATGCCCCACGGGACATAGAGACTGATGAGCAGAAACAGGATTGTTTCATGGAAGGACTTACCGCAGAAATGCAGTGTGCAATGTCCTCCAACGAGTATGAAAGCTTCCAAAAGATGGTGGACAGAGCATTTGTGGTAGAAAGGAAGCTGAAGGCCTTGGAAAATAAAAACAAGAGGAAGGCCGGGTGGTCACACCAAGCCTCCGGGAGCAACACCCGCCCACGTCTGATGCAGCAACCCGCAGGGCAGACGAACCATGCTGCGGTACCCTACTCAGCACCAAGAGAGTACAACCCGAACTACAGGCCTCCGGCAGCACCAATACAGCCACAACGTCAGTTCGTACAGTAGCCTCGCCCTACATATCAACCTCGACCCGCGGTGCAAGGACCCCAAACCAACCCCAAGACAACAAAGGTCAGGCACCTAAGGTTGGGGTGCAATATTTTAACTGTGGTGAAGTGGGGCACTACGCCCATAAGTGCCCAAAGAAGAATCCCGTGCAGCCGCAACAGCAGAATGTAATGAGAGGACGGGTGAACCACGTCACCATGGAGGAGGCGCAAGAGGCACCTGACGTGGTAGTTGGTAAGTTTCCTGCCAGTTTACACATTGCAACCCTGTTGTTTGATTCTGGTGCTACCGACTCGTTCATTGCCCAAGGGTTTGTTAAGAAGCATGACCTAGCAACAACACAAATGAACCATATGCTAGCAGTAAACTCTCCAGGTGGAGAAATAAGGACAAGACAAGTGTGTCCCAAAGTGAACCTAGACATTAATGGGGTAGTATTTACTGCTAACCTCATAGTGATAGATTCACAAGGGATAGATATTATCTTGGGTATGGATTGGTTGACCAAACATAAAGGAATCATCCATTGTTCGACCAGAACGGTGGAACTAACTCACCCTAGTGGCACAAGAGTAAAGTTTATAACAATACAAGAGCCTAGGAGGGACATTAAATTAAATCAAGTTGAGGTGAAAGTGGAGGAGATCAGGACCATCAGGGAATATCCAGATGTTTTTCCGGAGGAGTTACCAGGTATGCCTTCTGATCGTGAAGTGGAATTTGAGCTAGTGCCGGGAACAGCCCCGATATACAAGAGACCTTATCGGATGGACTCCAAGCAGCTGGGAGAACTCAAGGATCATTTGAGGGAATTGACGGAGAAGGGGTATATTCGTCCTAGTTCCTCACCTTGGGGAGCTCCAGTCATATTTGTGCCCAAGAAGGACGGAACCCAAAGGTTGTGCGTAGACTACCGTGCCTTGAATGAAGTGACCATCAAGAACAAGTACCCATTACCCCGCATTGAAGACTTATTTGATCAGTTGAGGGGAGCTTGTGTGTTCTCGAAAATTGATCTCAGGTCGGGATACCACCAACTTAAGATAAGGCAAGCTGATATTCCAAAGAGAGCTTTCGTATCTCGGTACGGATTGTATGAATACAACATCATGCCTTTCAGGCTAACGAATGCCCCGGCATACTTCATGTATTTCATGAACAAGGTGTTCATGGAATATCTGGACAAATTTGTGGTGGTTTTCATAGATGACATTCTTGTTTTCTCCAAAGATGAAGAGGAACATGAGAAACATCTAAGGTTGGTGTTGCAGAGGCTGAGAGAACACCAACTATATGCCAAGTTGAGCAAGTGTGAGTTTTGGATGAAGAGAGTTCCCTTCTTAGGACATATCATCTCGGAGGAAGGAATCTTCGTGGATCCCACCAAAATCGAGGATATACAGAAGTGGAAGACCCCTGAAAATGTCGGGGAAGTTCGAAGCTTCTTGGGATTGGCAGGATACTATCGAAGGTTTATTGAGGGATTCTCTAAGATCTCGAGAACCCTCACCAAACTATTGGAGAAGGAAATCACATTCACATGGACGCCGCAGTGCGAGACGAGTTTTCAGGAGTTAAAGAAAAGATTGACAACAGCCCCAGTGCTAGTTATGCCAGATATGCAGAAGAACTTTACGGTGTACTGCGATGCCTCTGGAAATGGGTTGGGATGTGTTCTCATGCAAGAAGGGCATGTCGTGTCTTATGCATCCCGGCAGCTCCGGAAGCACGAGAAGAACTATCCTACACATGATCTAGAACTAGCCGCAGTGGTACACGCGTTGAAAATTTGGCTGCATTACTTGATGGGGAAGAGGACAGAGATATATACGGATCATAAGAGTTTAAAGTACATTTTCACACAGCTAGATCTCAACCTCAGACAAAGGAGATGGTTAGAGCTAATCAATGACTTTGATGTGGGCATCAACTATCATCCTGGGAAAGCAAACGTCGTGGCAGATGCTTTAAGTCGGAAAGTGCAGGTCAACAAGTTGAGCTTGAAGGACATGCCTGCAGAATTGAAGGACGAGGTTATAAGGCTCAATCTATGCCTTGTGAATAGTGGTGAAGCCATCGCCATGGAAGTGGACTCCACACTAGAGCAAGAAATACGCGAGGGTTAAAAGAATGATGAGAAGATACAAGAAATCAGGCAACTCATCAAGGAAAATAAAGCCCCTGGTTTCAGAGAGGATGAACAAGGAACGGTGTGGCACGGGAAAAGAATCTGTGTGCCAGAAGTAAAGAAGATCCGCGAATTGATTTTGAAGGAGGCTCACGATTCTGACTATTCCATTCATCCTAGAAGTACGAAGATGTACCAGGACCTCAAGAGCATGTATTGGTGGTATGGCATGAAGCGAGATGTCGCGGAACATGTTGCCCTATGTGACACATGTCAGTTGGTGAAAGCAGAACATCAACGACCCACGGGATTATTGCAACCACTCAAAGTGCCTGAATGGAAATGGGAAGAAATCGTTATGGATTTCATAGTGGGAATGCCTAGGACCCAATCAGGATATGATTCGATATGGGTCATCATTGACAGGCTAACCAAGGTAGCTCATTTCATCCCCGTGAAAGAAAGCTACAGCGGATCCAAATTGGCAGAATTGTACATGTCAAGGATCGTGTGTTACCATGGAGTGCCCAAGAAGATTGTGTCGGATCGAGGGACACAGTTCACCTCGAGGTTCTGGCAGAAGTTGCACGAAACCATGGGAACCCGTCTGAACATTAGTTCTGCCTATCATCCCCAAACTGACGGGCAGACGGAAAGAACCAATCAGATTCTTGAGTATATGCTGAGAGCGTGTGCACTCAAAAACAATCAGAGTTGGGACAAGAACTTACCGTATGCGGAGTTCTCCTATAACAACAGCTATCAGGCTAGTATGAAGATGTCACAGTTTGAGCTTTGTACGGGAGGAAGTGCAGGACTCCCCTATTTTGGAACCAAACAGGGGAAAGTAAAGTGTTTGGTCCCGAAGTACTACAAGAAGCCGAGGCGAAAGTGAGGGAAATTCGCAACAACTTGAGGATAGCACAGACACGACAAAAGAGCTATGCCGATGTACGGAGAAGAGAGCTCGTTTTCAACGTGGGAGATTATGTCTATCTCATGGTGTCCCCTATCCGAGGACTTCGTCGGTTCAAGGTGAAAGGGAAGTTGTCACCTCGATACATCGGACCCTTTCAAGTTCTGGAGAGGAAAGGTGAAGTGGCGTATCAACTAGAATTACCGGCTCGCCTATCGGATGTGCACGATGTATTCCATGTGTCACAGCTCAAGAAATGTCTGAGAATGCCTGAAGAGGTGTTACCCATGAATGAGATTGACGTAGCTGAGGATTTGTCTTATGCCGAGCAACTATCCAAGATTTTGGAAACCATGGAACGCCTCACCAGAAATAAAAGAATCCGGATGTGCAAGGTGCAGTGGAAGCATCACTCGGAAGAGGAAGCCACCTGGGAGCGAGAAGATGAGCTTAAGGCACAATTTCCAGAATTGTTTTCCTAGAACCCCAATCTCGAGGACGAGATTTCATTTAAGGGGGGTAGAGCTATAACACCCCAAAATCCTGTTAAAAGGGGAATTTAAAAAATTTTGGACGTATTGCATGTGTTGCAAAAATTCAAATTCAAACTGGAATTCAAATTAAACTCAAAACAGAAATGAAAAAAAAGAAAAAGAAAAAAAACCTTCCCGGCCAGTGGGCCGAAACCCACAAACCGGCCCACCCAACCCCCGCACCAGCCCGCAGCCGCGCGCCCGCGCCCCCTCTCGCAAACATGCGGGACCCACCTATCATCCCCGAGCTCCCGATCATGCCGACTCCGGACTGTTCCCCGCGCCCGCGCGATCGAAACCGACCGGAAAACTGCGCGTTCGCAGCCGACTCCCGGTCCCAGAAGACTCCAGCTCGATCTAAACCAACCCGCCGCCCTCCCCTGTCTATAAAAACCCCGGCATCGTCCCGTTTTTCCCCAACGATCCGCCGTTTTTCCTCCCAGTGAGAACCCGAGCTTCTCCGGCAAATTCTGCTCGATCTTCGTTCGGGAATTCTGATCTAACGCGCTGGTCTTGATCCACCGCCTCCGGGGAACCGCGCAGGTGCAGAAAACTCGGTGGTTTGCGGCTCAAACACAGCGCCGACGAGCCTCGCCATGAATTCACCTCGGACCTCGTCGCCGACCGCTTTCCAGGACCTCCGAGCTCAAGAAAACCCCCGAGGTGAGATCCCCGACCTCCCCTCTATCGATCTATGCCATAAAATCACAGATTTAGGCAGAATTGACGAAGATCCGAAACTCTCCGGCGAGATTGCCGCCTCCCGCCGCCGTGCGCCGCCGGGCAGCGCCGCCCGCGCTCGATCAGAGCGACCGCTTGTGCGCCGTCTATTTTAAATTGCACGGTAGAATTTAAATCCCCGCGTACCGGTTCGATGTTATAATCTCAGCCGTCTGTTTTAAATCGGACGGTCCACGTCAGCCCCGCAGTATAAAGGCCGGGATTCTTACGTGCTACCCCCTGGGGTTCTCGGAAAATACGAGCTAGCCCCGGAAACTTCTGATCTAGCACCTGGAACTTCAGAAAATCATGTAAATTCATTTAAAAATCAGTTTTAGCCCCTGGACTTAAAAAAATTAGGAAAACCCCTCTGTTATATGTAGTTAGACCCCTGGAAATTCTTAAAATAATATAATAGACCCTGTAGTGGGGTGAGTTTCCCTTTTTAACCCTATGTGATAT
This sequence comes from Neostapfia colusana, assembly GCA_030760725.1. Classification (NCBI taxonomy): domain Eukaryota; kingdom Viridiplantae; phylum Streptophyta; class Magnoliopsida; order Poales; family Poaceae; genus Neostapfia; species Neostapfia colusana. Next base: position 93,532,290 of record JASWHV010000001.1, read on the forward strand.
TAAATTTAGGAATTTGAATATGTGTTTAGTATTTAAAATTTAAAAGATGGGACAAACACATTGTAAATTCAAATTAAAAACTTTCCTAGTACATGGAAAACTTTGGAGTGAGATAAAAATAGATTTTTGGCTGAAATGAATCTGTCTAATTGATTATTCACATTTATTAGTTATAGGGACACATTTTTAAGTAGAGAATAATTCTGAAAATCAGTAAAATAAATGTAAAATAGTTCACATCAGAGGAGAAGTTCAAAAATATATTATTTAATATTTTAGACCCAAAACCTATTCTGTTTAGATGAGGTGTCTTACTATTTTCATAATAAAGTGCACATTTAGGCATAGGAAATAAATCTGAAAATATAGCAAGCTAGGTATAAATAACTAGAAAATGATAAATGAAGTTTCCAAAATCCAAAGAATTTAGTTAGGGTTGATAGAAGGTCTGCAGATATATTTGGAGTAGGAAAATGCCTTCCATGCACACTTGGTAGCTAAAAGGTGTATCAATTGAATATAAGGAATTTATTTAAATTTGGAAACTCATATATAGTAGGCAAACATAAAAATGAATACAAAAGTAGAAATCATATGCACATGTTTAAAAGTGCATGTTAGCCAAAATCAACACACATAGAGTAACCATAACACATAGAAATGTGAATAGCTTTCATAAGTGTGAATGTGTGGTTTGTATGAAGTGGAAGTGTGAACTATGTCTTATGGATTGTTGTTTTCTTTTGCTATGTGTGATGGTATGAGTAGAACCTGCACCAGAGCAAGTTCTTCCTTTTCAAGATCAGGACTACCCATTCCAAGAGCAGCAGGAAGGAGGCAAGTGTCCTTGACCACTTTGTTCCTATACTAGGATGTGTAGATAGAATTATTTGCATTGGCAACGGGGGATGAAATCACTACATGTGGGTACAGTGGTGCAAACTCTACAGAGTCAAAACTGTCATGACAGCCGTGCTCACGGTTAAGAGCGGCTTGGACTTATTCATGATTAGAGGAATGATGGTTTTGGAAGTTAAGGATGTTAAGCGGGGAGCTTAACATTGAAAATGATGTTATGGTTATTTGATTATGATGATGGGATGGGAGATTGGGACCATTTCACCTGTGTTAATGTAGGTGCTTAATAAGCTAAGGTGATAGGTATTAATTGCGTAGTGCTTTAACCATGAGTTCAACCTCTACTTGCTCTAGCCATGCATGACATAATTTTCCCACACTTGCTGAGTACCATCGGTACTCAACCTTGCATATTTGTTGGTTTATATTGCTGCTTAGGTCAGTATAATGAGGTGGTGTATAATAATCAAGACTTTGGACCCGAAGAAGGTTTCTAGGTTCATGGAGTCCCCCGGGCAACGCCTGTGACGGAGCCCACGAGAATAATTGATCCGCTGCTAGTTTATTTACTTGTGATGAACTTATTATTGTCCATCGAGACATTTGCTATGTAAGACTTATTTATATTCGACACCTGGCTTGTAATAAATGATGCTTCACTATTTGTCATAACATGTATGAGAAAATGATCCTGGCATACATGTGATATTCACTTGGTTGTTCTTCGGAAAAGCCGGGTGTGACATCACCCCGTCGGCGACTGCAGAACCTCCATTATACCAGTACACAACCGTCGGTGTATGGCCAAGAGATCACAAAATAGCCTTTACAAAGGGGCTACTAGATGTATGGACTCACGAAGGTTTCACCGGCAGGCTAGAATCTCCAATTCTCCCACCCACGGGCCCCCTCTTGTGCCATGCACTTCCTAGGGCAGTCCTCACCCGACTCCCATTCCCCGTGCCTTCCACTGTCCATAACAATCTAGCAACTTACCTAATTACTCAGTTAAGCCGCACCCATACTTGGCCTTGTGGTGGGACTGTTATCATGGCATGGCTCACATGAACCGGTCCATAGATCTACAGCAAGTAAACCACCATCTCATTCTACCTCATTCACAAACACATGCTTGCCTAGATCTCCCTCCGATTCATGTTCATTAACAACATCAGTTCTCTTATTATTCATACGAGTGCAGTTAGCTAGACACATCTATCTCGCTTCGCATATCCCATGGACTCAGCGAAGCATAAAAGCAAAAACCATACCCGACTCAATAACTTTTCTGGTGACAAGGGTGGTTATCAAAACTAGTAAACTCCTATCAAATGGTTTCCCATCATGTTGACTCAAGCACACACACCTTTTCACAAACAAACAGTTTTCCAAAATATGGGATCAATATGGTCAAGGGGCACTTGCCTTGTTCTTGCGGTTCCTGTTGCTCAAACACTTGCTGAAGTAGTCCGTCGTAGGTAGCTCCCTAAGCTTGTCCTGATATACGCGATCACACACATACAAGATTCATAGCAATCAATATCATGCACAAACTCTAATCAAGATGTGATGATGCATATGCATGCTAATCCTATGGTGCAGTTTCTTATTAGATCTGTTCATACGTGTTCTTGCATGTTTGCATGGCTTTTACGATGAACAAAGGTATTTGGATCAATTGTGGACGTGGTGATGATCTGGACTCAAGATCTAGATCAAACCGATCAACACGTGACCTGTACACGAAAAAGCTTCTGTTCCGAAGGGATCAAAGAAACAAATGCAAAGAAAACGTGATGATGTCGTAGGGTGATATTGGAGACCTACCTTACGTTCTTCTTGGCCTCGGGGTCCTTCTTCTAGCAAGAACAGATCGTCGGGCTCCTCCGGCGATGGCGATCTTGATCCAGGCCCGTCGGCGGTCTCTCCTGCGGTTGTACGTCAATGAAGGGTTTTACTCGGCGAGCTGGGGCTAGGGCTCTAAGTTCTCGGCTCAAGAGGTGGAAAAGAAGTTTGTGGTTTCAGCCAAAGGTTTTCGGTTCTATTTATAATTTGGAAGAAAAGAGTCTTAATCTGATTGTATTTCGAATAAGAGTCCAATTCAATAGGTTTTTGAATCTTAACAACTTATCTTTAGTTGATTCGGTTGCAGTATTAAGCGTAGAAGAGTTCGTGTCGGTTTCCTCCGTGTCGGGCACTCATGCACGGGAGAAAAACCGCTTCAGAATCGCGTCCCTACGCGGTGATGAGCTCCGGAGGCTCCACGTGTCCTGCGGAAACCTGGGCTCCCTTTTCCGCAGAGATAAGCTCCGGTTGTGCCGCGTGTCAGGCGGGCGAGACCTCCCTCTTCCTCAGAGGTGAGCTCCGCATGCGCCACGCGTCTTGGCGGGCGAGACCTCCTCTCTCCAGAGGCGAGCTCTGCGTGTGCCACGTGTCTTGTGGGTCGGGACCTCCCCTTTCAACAGATGCGAGCTCCGCGAATAACCACGTGTCAGTTCTGGACCTCCCCTCTCTTCGGAGGTGGCTCCGAGTGTGCCATGTGTCAATTCCGGACCTCCCCTCTCTTCGGAGGTGAGCTCTGATAGTGCCACATGTCCTAGCAGTGCCAGACTTCCTTCCTCGTTAGAGACAAGCTCCGAGGTTGACACGTGTCCAACAGTGACGGACCTCTTGGAGGTGAGCTCTGAGGTCGACACGTGTCCATCAGCGTCGAACCTCCTGCAGGTGAGCTCCGAAAGTGACACGTGTCTGGCAGGGCCGGACCTCTCGGAGGTGAGCTCCGAGAGCGACACTGTCCGCGCGGCTGGTCCTTTCTTTTCCGTGGTGACTAGCTCCGCAGCCGACACGTGTCCTTCGGGACTGGCCTCGCTCCTCTGCAGAGGCTAGCTCAGGGGCAACACATGTCCCACGGGGTCGGACCTCTCCCCCTTTGGGGGGATGAGCCCCGAGCTTGCCACGTAGCCAGTTTAGCGGCGGACCTCTCCCCATTGCGGGGATGAGCTCCGAAGGCGCCACGTGGCCAGCGGGCCGCGGGTATTGTCTTCGGCGCTCTCTGTCAACTGGAATTGGCTATTTTTAGCTATCCTTTTGATTTCTTTTCTGTTTCTATTTATTTTAAAAATGTTTTTCTACATGAAACATGAATACATGCAGAAACCAAAAATGAGGGTGTCACAGGTATCCTAAAAGCTCAGAATTTAATCTAATAGGTTATTCCGATGCCGACTATGCCAGATGTAAAGTTGATAGGAAAAGCACATCTGTAAATTGTCAACTTTTAGGTACATCTCTTGTGTCATGGTCCTCAAAGAAACAAAACTCCATTGCTCTTTCCACAGTGGAGGCGGAGTATGTCGCATCCGGAAGTTGTTGTGCACAACTTCTTTGGATGAGAAAGACCTTAAAAGACCATTGTCATAATATGACCCATATTCCACTTCTTTGTGACAGTGAGAGTGCTATTAAAATTGCTCATAACTCCGTAGAGTACTCTAGGACCAAACACATAGATATACGACATCATTTGCTAAGAGATCACTCAATTAAGGGAGACATAGCTATTTCTCATGTTAGAACTGAAAAACAGCTAGTGAACATATTTACCAAGCCACTAGATGAAAAACGCTTTTGTGAACATAGAAATGAGCTAAACATACAAGACTTTATAAATGTGGCTTGATATATTAAACTAGGCTATAAAAAATGACAAACTTGATTAATGAAGGCTTGAAATGGAATTTCATGTCACTTTCGGCAAACTATTGGCTTTTCTCTGCAAAATGATATTTCTATGGCTAACATAGAGAAAATTGTGAACTTGATAGAAAATTAGTCAAAACTGGCAAGAATATGTGTGAAAATCATGTTTTCATGCTTTGTGTGCTATATACAATCTTATATACCTTAGGCATATATATACATGATTATGCCCCCCTAAAATGCTATTAAGGACATTTTCTGAATAACACGGACATGTCCGAACTGAAGTCGGACATGTCCGAACCATCGGAAAAGTACGGAGTTCACACTTATCCGAAGAAGTCAGACATGTCCGAAATGCAGTTCGGACATATCCGACGTCGGGGTATAAGGACCCCATAGCCCAGCCCGAACAGTTTTTCTCCACTTTTTCTTCTCTCAAAGCCGGCTCTTCTCCCTAGCGCTCCAAGGAGATTCCCACTACCCACAGTCGATTCCTTCGTCCCTCGGCAATTTCTTGAAGGATTCAAGCACGGGAAATCTTCCCCCGACTTTCCATTTCAACCTTGACTCGGATTGTTAGGGTTTCATCCCTATTTTAAGGTAACTTGCCCCCCTTCCAAGATTTGTTGAATCCCTCACATTCTTTTCAAGTCCCCGCATGGAAACAGACTCTAGATGGTGCTAGGAACCTTCCTTGACAACCTTGTGACAATTAGACTCAGATTAAGCAGTATTTGATCGATTTAGGGTTCAAACTGTACAAACTTAGACATGTCCGAGATTGATCTTGGACAAGTCCAAACAGTTCGGAAATGTCCGAAATTTTTTGGACATATCCGAGCATGTACAGACTGAACACTAAATTATATCGTTGCCAACTCCAATTCAATTACAAGTTCCTTCGTACTTATCTCAAAACCGTGTTATGACTCAGGCATCATGTCAGATGCTCCTCCACGTGATATTCAGAGCAAGAAGAGGAACAACCGTGCGGGATCCCCGCTGGCCATAAATGCTTATGCCCGATGGAAGAAGACAGTCCGGAAAGTGGCAAAGAATGCGGATGAGACCGGCAGGGCCGTGAGGATCATGCTCGAGAGCCGTGAAGGGTCGAAAGAGCCGCAGCAAGCAAATCCGGGTGATATTGGCCCGTCGCACATGACGGCGCCAATTCGAGACCCTCAGAGGACAACTCCACTCATGGATTATCGAAGGAATATCTCCGGGGCTCAGGATCAACGGGGAGAAAACATTTATGAACATGAGAAGATGGCAGCAGATTCTCGCTTTTTGAGTGACTTCCATGTGGACTACTATCGGTTCGTTCTCATGAGCAAAAAGCATCCAGTCATTGACTGTGACACCCTCATTTTTTATTTCTGCATGTATTCATGTTTCATGTAGAAAAACATTTTAAAATAAGATGAAACAGAGAAAGAATCAGAAAGATAACCAAAAAGAGTCAAAATCAGAAAGATAACCAAAAAGAGTCAAATCCAGTTAACAGAGAGCGCCGAAGATAATTCCCGCGGCCCACTTGCCACGTGGCGTGTTCGAAGCTCATCTCCGCAAAAGGGGAGAGGTCCGCCGCTAAACTGGCTACGTGGCAGGCTCGGGGCTCATCCCCACAAAGGGGGAGAGGTCCGACCCCGTGGGACACGTGTTGCCCCCGGAGCTAGCCTCTGCAGAGGAGCGAGGCCAGTCCCGTAGGACACGTGTCGGCTGCGGAGCTAGTCACCGCGGAAAAGAGAGGATCAGCCGCGCGGGGCACGTGTCGCTCGCGGAGCTCACCTCTGAGAGGTCCGGCCCCGCTAGACACGTCTCGCTCTCGGAGCAAACCTCCGAGAGGTCCGGTCCTATTGGAAACGTGTCACATCCGGAGCTCACCTCCGGGAGGTCCGATACTACCGGACACGTGTCACTACCGGAGCTCATCTCCGGAAGGTCCAACACTACCAGACACATGTCACTTCCGGAGCTCATCTCCAGGAGATCTGACACTGTTGGACATGTGTCAACCTTGGAGCTCGTCTCTGAGGAGAAAGGAAGTCCGACGCTACTTGACACGTGGCATTCTTGGAGCTCACATCCGAAGAGAGGGGGAGGTCCGGAATTGACACATGGCACACATGGAGCCACCTCCGAAGAGAGGGGGAGATCCGGCACTGACACGTGGCGTTCGTGGAGCTCGCCTCTGTTGAGAGGGGAGGTCCCGGCCCACCAGACACGTGTCACACACGGAGTTCGCCTCTGGAGAGAGGGAGGTCCCGACCACCAGGACGCGTGGCGCACACGGAGCTCGCCTCTGAGGAGAGGGAGGTCTCGTCCGCCTGACACGCGGCACAACCGGAGCTTGTCTCTGTGGAAAGGGGAGCCCAGGTTCCCGCAGGACACGTGGAGCTTCCGGAGCTCATCACCGCGAGGGTGACGAGATTTGAAGCAGTTTCGCTTCTATACGCACGGGAATACCGGTACGGGAGGAAACCGACACGAATTCCACATTGCTACCGCACCAAATCAACTAAAGATAAGTAGTTAAGATTCAAAAACCATTTGAATAGGACTCTTATTCAAAATACAATCAGATTAGGACTCTTCTCTTCCCGATTATAAATAGAACCGAAAACCTTTGGCCGCAACTACTTACTTCTTTTCCACCTCCTGAACCGACAACTTAGAGCTCAAGCCCCCAGCTCGCCGAGATAAATCCCTTCGCTGGAGTTTGACCACCAGAGGGATTGCCGACGAGCCCAGATACGATCGAAGATCGCCGGAAGAGAGCCCCGACGATCTGTTCTTGCTAGAAAGAAGGACCCGAAGGAAGTAAGGTAGGTTTCCAATACCACCTTATGACATCATCGCGTTTTCTTTGCATCTGTTCTTCAATTCCTTTCGAACAGAAGCTTTTTTGTGAATAGATCACGTGTTGATCAGTGTAATCTAGATCTTGTAATGAGATGATCGCCACGTCCACAATTAATCTCTACACCTTTGTTCATCGTAAAACCCATGCAAGCCACAAGAACACGTATAAACCGATCTAATAAAATCAGCATCATAGGATTAACATGCATAAGCATCATTGCATCTTAATGTAGAGTTTTTCCATGGTATTGATTGCTATGAATCTTCTATGTGTGTGATCGCGTATAGAAGGACAATCTCAGGAAGCTGTCTACGATGGGCTGCAACAACAAGGTTTCGAGATCCAAGAGCAACCGGAACCGCAAGAAACTCATAAACTTCCTTGGCGACAAGGGTGGTTTAACCAAAACTAGTAAACTCCTATAAAACGGTTTCCCATCATGTTTAACTCAGACGCACACCTTTTCGCAAAACAAAACAGTTTCCCGAAACATAGGATCAATATGGTCAAGGGGCACTTGCCATGTTCTTGCGGTTCCGATTGCTCTTGGATCTCGAAACCTTGTTGTTGCAGCTCGTTGTAGACAGCTCCCAGAGCTTGTCCTTCTATACATGATCACGCACATACAAGATTCACAGCAATCAATATCATGCATAAACTTTAACTAGATGCGATGATGCATATGCATGCTATCCTATGATCAGTTTATATCAGATCAGTTTATACGTGTTTTTGCATGGCTTGCATGGTTTTACGATGAACAGAAGTGTTCGGATCAAAGGTGGACGTGGCGACGATCTTGTCTTTAGATCAAACCGATCAACAAGTGATCTGTCCACGAGAAAGCTTCTGTTCGAAAGGAATCGAAGAACAGATACAAAGAAAACATGATGATGTCGTAAGGTGATATCGGAGACCTACCTTACGTTCTTCTTGGTCTCGGGGTCCTTCTCTGATCAGACATATCGTTGGGGCTCTCTTCCGGCGATCTCTCTCTCTCGACCGAACTCCGGCGATGGGCTTACTCGGCGAGTTGGGACTAGAGCTCTAAGTCGTCGGCTCAGGAGAAGTTCGTGGTTTTCGGCCAAGGTTCTGGGTTCTATTTATAATCAGGAGAAGAAGAGTCCTAATCTGATTGTATTTCGAATAAGAGTCCTATTCAGATTGTCATTGAATCTTAACAACTTATCTTTAGTTGATTTGGTTCTGTAACATTATGGAATTCAGGTTGGTTTCTCCTCCGTACCGATATTTCTACGCATACAGAATCCAAAACCCCCTCCAGAACTCGTTACCTCCGTGTTGATGAGCTCCGGAAGCTCCACGTGTCCACTGGGGCCTGGTCTCCCCATTTCCGCAGAGACGAGCTCCGGTTGTGCCGCGTGTCAAGCGAGCGAGACCTCCCTCTCCTTCGTAGGTGAGCTCCGCGTGCGCTACGTGTCAGTGCCGGACCTTCCGTCTCTCCAGAGGTGGCTCCGGGTGTGCCACGTATCCAATTCGGACCTCCCGCTCTTCAGGGGAGAGCTCCGTGAATGCCACGCGTCAAGTAGCGCCGGACTCCCTTTTTCCTCAGAGACGAGCTCCGAGGTCGACACGTGTCCAACAGAGTCGGACCTCCCGGAGATAAGCTCCGGTGGCGACATGTGTCCAATAGAACCGGACCTCTCAGAGGTGAGCTCCAATAACGACACGTATCCCGCACGACAGGTCCTCTGATTTCCATGGTGACTAGCTCCGAAGGTGACATGTGTCCTGCAGCTGGCCTTGCTTCTCCGCATAGGCTAGCTTGTCTCTACGAAAAAGGAGAGACCATGCCTGATGGACACGTGGAGCTTCCGGAGCTCACCACCGAAAAGGTAACGAGTTCTGGAGCGTTTTCGATTTTGTACGCGTAAAAATATCGGTACGGAGAAGAAACCGACCTGGATTCCGCAATGTTACCGCACCAAATCAACTAAACATAAGATGTTAAGATTCAACGATGATCTGAATAGGACTCTTATTCGGGATACAATCAGATTAGGACTCTTCTCTTGCCGATTATAAATAGAACCCAGAACCTCTGGCCAAAACCACAAACTTTTTTTCGAACTCCTGAGCAGACGACTTAGAGCCCTAGCCCTCAACTCGCCGAGAAAAAGCCATCGCCGGAGTTCAGCAAGGAAGATGGCCGGAAGAGAGCCCAATGATCTGAGAAGGGCCCGAGACCTAGAAGGACGTAAGGTAGGTCTCCAATACCACCTTACAACATCGTTGTGTTTTCTTCGCATCTGTTCTTTGATTCCTTTCGAACAGAAGCTTTCCCGTGGACAGATCACTTGTTGATCGGGTTGATCTAAAGACAAGGTCATCGCCACATCACCATTTGATCCGAACACCTCTGTTCATCATTAAGCCACGGAAGAACACGTACAAACCAATCTAATAAAGCTGATTATAGGATAAACATGCATATGCATCATTGCATCTAGTTTAAAGTTTGTGCATGGTATTGATTGTTATGAATCTTGTATGTGTGTGATAATGTATAGAAGGACAAGCTCAGGGAGCTGTCTACGATGAGCTGCAACAACAAGGTTTCGAGATCCAAGAGCAACCAGAACCACAAGAACAAGGCAAGTGCTCCTTGACCATGTTGATCCTATGTTTTGGATAAAAATGTTTCGTTTTTGCAAAAAGGTGTGCGTGCTGAGTCAAACATGATGGGAAACCTTTTATAGGAGTTTACTAGTTTTATTAAACCACCCTTGTTGCCTGGGAAGTTTAGGAGTCGGGTATGGTTTTTACTTTAATTCTTCGCTGAGTCCATGGGATTGGGAAGCGAGATAGATGTGTCTAGCTAATTGCACTCGTAATGATAATGAGAAAACTGATGTTGTTAATAAACATGGATCGGAGGGAGATCTAGGCAAGACCGGGTTTGTGAATGAGGTAGCATGAGATGGTGGTTTACTTGCCGTAGATCTAAGGACTAGCTCATGCATGCACATACCAGGATAACAGTGCCACCACAAGGCCAAGTATGGGTGCGGCTTAGCTGAGTAATTAGGTAAGTTGCTAGTTTGTTATGAACTGTGGAAGGCGCGGGGAATGGGAGTCGAGTGAGGACTGCCCTGGGAACTGCAAGGCACAAGAGGGGGCCCGTGGGTGGGAGAATTGGAGATTCTAGCCTACCGGTGAAACTTTAGTGAGTCCATACATCTAGTAACCCCATTGTAAAGGCTATTTTGTGATCTCTTGGCCATACACCGATGGTTGTGTACTGGTATAATGGACGTTCTGCAGTCGCCGACGTGTGACGAAATCACAAACTTGTGGGTAAAGAGGTGCAAACTCTGCAGAGTTCTTAAAACTATCATGATAGCTGAGCTTACGGTCACGAGCGCCTGGCCAACTGCCATGATTAGTTGGGATGGTTATTGGGATGGTTATTGGTTATGGTTTTGGATTTTTTTGTTATGGTTTGGTTTTGGGACTGTTGAGTCCGGGTGATAAGATGGGTTGCATGACTGTTGAGTCATGGCAACAAAGTTGGTCTCGGTGGGAGACGAAGTTGTTTTAATAGGTGAAATGGTAGCGAATACAGGATGGTATTCGTGAGATGGTAGAGAATACGAGGAGGTATTCGTTAACGAGAATGAGGTTGATTGATGAATGGTTATGAACATGACGGAGGTATGATTGGTATCTTAATACATGCTGGGATTATATTCACTTAAAGATAAGTCACTGTTTTATCGTGCTTTTGATAGATAACTTTGCTTTTCTGCAAATGGGCCTTTTCGTACCTACCTTGCTATGAGCTTCATATCATATTTTCCTGCACTTGCTGAGTACATCATTGTACTCAAACTTGCATTATTATTTCATCAGCAGCAGCAGGAGAAGACTACTATGAAGACCAAGTGGAGCATTAAGGCATGTGATCTGTTCTCAACCTTGCCTGTGGGAATGGAATAGAGATGGAGCCATTTGCTGCTTAGATTTGCTTCCGCATTAGTTAAATTTCTTCCGCATTAGTTAGAAGACTTTCCGCTGCATAGAAATAAAGACTTCCGCTGTGAGCATGAGTCCAAGACTCATGAGACATTGTAATAAACTCTGTTATTCGTGGTTATATATATTCTGAATTCAGTTTGTGGAATATATGTGTATGTGTGATGAACATCCTAGGCACACATATGCATTAGTTCTCGGTTCCGTGGTTTTTCCACAGAATTGAGGGCGTCACAGATTGGTATCAGAGCCACGAGTTGACAGTAGGTTACACGCCTAGATAGAAATCATAGATTGATATTAGAGCCACGGGTTGACAATGGGTTACACACCTAAATAGGAAACATAGAGTGGTATCAAAAACAACAGATAGGGGTAGATTACACACCTAGATACAATCACAGATTGGTATTGGACACAGATTGGTAGTTAAGCCACGCTGACCCAAGGAAGCATCCTAGGATGCTTAGATTGGCCTTGAATCTCCCTTGACATAGGAAACCATCCTTGAATAGGAGTTGTGTGAGCCCTCGTGATGATTGTTGTGATTATATGCTTAGTGTGAGTTGTGGGACGTCTCAAAACATTGTCCATATCCACACATAAGTAGAAAGAGGTGTGAGATGTTTCGGCACTTGTTCACATCCTCATATGGGCTAATATATATATATATATATAGTCCAACTCACCTTGATGCATATAGTTAAGGGAATCTACCTAAACTTTCTAACCTTCTATTCTGTTTCGATCTTTCTGACAGATGGTGAGAGGAAACGCCGGCCGAAGGAACATCCGTGACAACCAAGAGGATGGTCACGATGAAGTTCCTGTTAACCCCGAAGCTCGCGAGAACCACCTGGAATGGTTGATGGCCATGCAAAACCAACTTATGCAAACTATGATCCAAACTTTGGATCAATTGCAGGCCAACAACAACAACACTGTTCAAGCACCACCGCCACCACCACCGCCGACTCATAACAGGCTGGGAGAGTTCATGAGGACTCGACCACCCACCTTTGCTCAAGCCAACGACCCCATGGAGGCCGACGACTGGTTGAAATCCATGGAGAAGAATCTTGCCATAGTGCAGTGCAATGACAGAGAGAAGGTTCTCTTTGCGTCGCATCAACTTATGGGAGACGTCGCTAACTGGTGGGATGCCTTAATGTCACACCCGGCTTTTCCGAAGAACAACCAAGTGAATATCACATGTATGCCAGGATCATTTTCTCATACATGTGATGACAAATAGTGAAGCATCATTTATTACAAGCCAGGTGTCGAATATAAATAAGTCTTACATAGCAAATGTCTCGATGGACAATAATAAGTTCATCACAAGTAAATAAACTAGCAGCGGATTAATTATTCTCGTGGGATCCGTCACAGGCGTTGCCCGGGGGACTCCATGAACCTAGAAACCTTCTTCGGGTCCAAAGTCTTGATCATTATACACCACCTCATTATACTGACCTAAGCAGCAATATAAACCAACAAATATGCAAGGTTGAGTACCGATGGTACTCAGCAAGTGTGGGAAAGTTATGTCATGCATGGCTAGAGCAAGTAGAGGTTGAACTCATGGTTAAAGCACTACGCAATTAATACCTATCACCTTAGCTTATTAAGCACCTACATTAACACAGGTGAAATGGTCCCAATCTCCCATCCCATCATCATAATCAAATAACCATAACATCATTTTCAATGTTAAGCTCCCCGCTTAACATCCTTAACTTCCAAAACCATCATTCCTCTAATCATGAATAAGTCCAAGCCGCTCTTAACCGTGAGCACGGCTGTCATGACAGTTTTGACTCTGTAGAGTTTGCACCACTGTACCCACATGTAGTGATTTCATCCCCCGTTGCCGGGTGGACTAAAAGAACCTCCACTATGCCAGTGGCCACGAACCACATTCACACTTCCCAGGTGTGTCGCCAGGAGATCACTACGAAGCCTTTACAAAGGGATTCCCGATGAGCGTGGGCCCACTGAGGTTTCACCCCTAACAGCATACAAGAGGCTCCAACCCCGCTGCAGTGGCCCCCTCTTGATCCTTGCGGTTCATATGGTAGTCCAGCTGACACCTACTACCCGCACCATCCAACACACCAATACTACACCGGGGATACACCTAATTAATTTGCCAAGCTGCCCCATCTCAGCATGTGGTTGGCACGGTAAAGCCAGGTTACATGCTCCATGAACCGGTCCTTAGGATCCAAGCAAGTACTAAACACAAACCTGAGTCTCGTGCACCCAGCATCAACCAAAACATCCAACTTTCCCTAATCCCTACCTCTACATAACTCATAATATCTCATTCAAGAGTATGGTAAAATAAACTGATGATCTCACATCCCAAATATCCCATTCTAAACATGGCTAAGCATATGCATAATAATAAACATGATAAAATGAACCCCAACCCAAGCTACAAGGAAACAAGGTAATGCAATTCTAGGGAAACATCCTAGCATGGGTTTCATATTTTCAATTGACAATGCAAATAATTCTATCTACACATCCTAGTATAGGAACAAAGTGGTCAAGGACACTTGCCTCCTTCCTGCTGCTCTTGGAATGGGTAGTCCTGATCTTGAAAAGGAAGAACTTGCTCTGGTGCAGGTTCTACTCATACCATCACACATAGCAAAAGAAAACAACAATCCATAAGACATAGTTCACACTTCCACTTCATACAAACCACACATTCACACTTATGAAAGCTATTCACATTTCTATGTGTTATGGTTACTCTATGTGTGTTGATTTTGGCTAACATGCACTTTTAAACATGTGCATATGATTTCTACTTTTGTATTCATTTTTATGTTTGCCTACTATATATGAGTTTCCAAATTTAAATAAATTCCTTATATTCAATTGATACACCTTTTAGCTACCAAGTGTGCATGGAAGGCATTTTCCTACTCCAAATATATCTGCAGACCTTCTATCAACCCTAACTAAATTCTTTGGATTTTGGAAACTTCATTTATCATTTTCTAGTTATTTATACCTAGCTTGCTATATTTTCAGATTTATTTCCTATGCCTAAATGTGCACTTTATTATGAAAATAGTAAGACACCTCATCTAAACAGAATAGTTTTTGGGTCTAAAATATTAAATAATATATTTTTGAACTTCTCCTCTGATGTGAACTATTTTACATTTATTTTACTAATTTTCAGAATTATTCTCTACTTAAAAATGTGTCCCTATAACTAATAAATGTGAATAATCAATTAGACAGATTAATTTCAGCCAAAAATCTATTTTTATCTCACTCCAAAGTTTTCCAAGTACTAGGAAAGTTTTTAATTTGAATTTACAATGTGTTTGTCCCATCTTTTAAATTTTAAATACTAAACACATATTCAAATTCCTAAATTTAATATCACATAGGGTTAAAAAGGTAAAGTCACCCCACTACAGGGTCTATTATATTATTTTAAGAATTTCCAGGGGTCTAACTACACATAACAGAGGGGTTTTCCTAATTTTTATTAAGTCCAGGGGCTAGATCAGAAGTTTCCGGGGCTAGCACGTAAGAATCCCGGCCTTTATAACGCGGGGATGACGTCGACCGTCCGATTTAAAACAGACGACTGAGATTATAACATCGAACCGGTACGCGGAGATTTAAATTCTACCGTGCGATTTAAAATAGACGGCGCACAAGCGGCCACGTCGCTCTGATCGAGCGTGGGCGGCGCAGCCCGGCGGCGCACGGCGGCGGGAGGCGGCGATCTCGCCGGAGAGTTTCGGATCTTCGTCAATTCTTCCTAGATCTGTGATTTTATGGCATAGATCGGTAAAGGGGAGGTCGGGGATCTCACCTCGGGTGTTTTCTTGAGCTCGGAGGTCCTAGAAAGCGGTCGGCGACGAGGTCCGAGGTGAATTCACGGGGAGGCACGTCGGCGCTGTGTTTGAGCCGCAAACCACCGAGTTTTCTGCACCTGCGCGGTTCCCCGGAGGCGGTGGATCAAGACCAGCGAGTTAGATCAGAATTCCCGAACGAAGATCGAGCAGAATTTGCCGGAGAAGCTCAGGTTCTCACCGGGAGGAAAAACGGCGGATCGTTCGGGAAAAACGGGACGATGCCAGGGTTTTTATAGATGGGGGAGGGTGGCGGGTTGGTTTAGATCGAGCTGGAGTCTTCTGGGACCGGGAGTCGGCTGGGAACGTGCAGTTTCCGGTCGGTTACGATCGCGCGCGGGCGGGGAACAGTCCGGGGTCGGCGCGATCGGGAGCTCGGGGATGACAGGTGGGTCCCGCCTTTCTGCGAGAGGGGGCGCGGGCACGCGGGTGCGGGCTGGCGCGGGGGTTGGGTGGGCCGGCTGGTGGGTTTCGGCCCACTGGCCGGGAAGGTTTATTTTTTTCTTTTTCTTTTTCTTTTTCTTTTTCTTTTTCATTTCTGTTTTGAGTTTAATTTGAATTCCAGTTTGAATTTGAATTTTTGCAACACATGCAATACATCCAAAAAAATTTAATTTCCCCTCTTAACAGGATTTTGGGGTGTTACAGATCTACCCCCCTTAAAAGAAATCTCGTCCTCGAGATTGGGGTTCTAAGAAAACAATTCCGGAAATTGTGCCTTAAGCTCATCTTCTCGCTCCCAGGTGGCTTCCTCTTCCAAGTGATGCTTCCACTGCACCTTGCACATCCGGATTCTTTTATTTCTTGTGAGGCGTTCCATTGTTTCCAAAGTCTTGGATGGTTGCTCGGCATAAGACAAATCCTCAGCTACGTCAACCTCATTCATGGGTAACACCTCTTCAGGCGTTCTCAGACATTTCTTGAGCTGTGACACATGGAATACATCGTGTACATCCGATAGGCGAGCCGGTAATTCTAGTTGATACGCCACTTCGCCTTTCCTCTCCAGAACTTGAAAGGGTCTGATGTATCGAGGTGGCAACTTCCCTTTCACCTTGAACCGACAAAGTCCTCGGATAGGGGACACCTTGAGATAGACATAATCTCCCACGTTGAAAACGAGCTCTCTTATCCGTACATCGGCATAGCTCTTTTGTCGTGTCTGTGCTATCCTCAAGTTGTTGCGAATTCCCCTCACTTTCGCCTCGGCTTCTTGTAGTACTTCGGGACCAAACACTTTACTTTCCCCTGTTTGGTTCCAAAATAGGGGAGTCCTGCACTTCCTCCCGTACAAAGCTTCAAACGGTGACATCTTCATACTAGCCTGATAGCTGTTGTTATAGGAGAACTCCGCATACGGTAAGTTTTTGTCCCAACTCCGATTGTTTTTGAGTGCACACGCTCTAAGCATATCCTCAAGAATCTGATTGGTTCTTTCCGTCTGCCCGTCAGTTTGGGGATGATAGGCAGAACTAAAGTTCATATGGGTTCCCATGGTTTCGTGCAACTTCTGCCAGAATCTCGAGGTGAACTGTGTCCCTCGATCCGACACAATCTTCTTGGGCACTCCATGGTAACACACGATCCTTGACATGTACAATTCTGCCAATTTGGATCCTCTGTAGCTTTCTTTCACGGGAATGAAATGAGCTACCTTGGTTAGCCTGTCGATGATGACCCATATCGAATCATATCCTGATTGGGTCCTAGGCAGTACCACTATGAAATCCATACCAATTTCTTCCCATTTCCATTCAGGCACTTTGAGTGGTTGCAATAATCCCGCGGGTCGTTGATGTTCTTCTTTCACCAACTGACATGTGTCACATAGGGCAACATGTTCCGCGACATCTCGCTTCATGCCATACCACCAATACCTGCTCTTGAGGTCCGGGTACATCTTCGTACTCCCAGGATGAATGGAATAGTCAGAATCGTGAGCCTCCTTCAAAATCAATTCGCGGATCTTCTTTACTTCTGGCACACAGATTCTTTTCCCGTGCCACACCGTTCCTTGTTCATCCTCTCTGAAACCAGGGGCTTTATTTTCCTTGATTAGTTGCCTGATTTCTTGTATCTTCTCGTCATTCTTTTGACCCTTGCGTATTTCTTGCTCTAGTGTGGAGTCCACATCCATGGCGATGGCTTCACCACTATTCACAAGGCATAGATTGAGCCTTATAACCTCGTCCTTCAATTCTGCAGGCATGTCCTTCAAGCTCAACTTGTTGACCTGCACTTTCCGACTTAAAGCATCTGCCACAACGTTTGCTTTCCCAGGATGATAGTTGATGCCCACATCAAAGTCATTGATTAGCTCTAACCATCTCCTTTGTCTGAGGTTGAGATCTGGCTGTGTGAAAATGTACTTTAAACTCTTATGATCCGTATATATCTCTGTCCTCTTCCCCATCAAGTAATGCCGCCAAATTTTCAACGCGTGTACCACTGCGGCTAGTTCTAGGTCATGTGTAGGATAGTTCTTCTCGTGCTTCCGGAGCTGCCGGGATGCATAAGCCACAACATGCCCTTCTTGCATGAGAACACATCCCAACCCGTTTCCAGAGGCATCGCAGTACACCGTAAAGTTATTCTACATATCTGGCATAACTAGCACTGGGGCTGTTGTCAATCTTTTCTTTAACTCCTGAAAACTCGTCTCGCACTGTGGCGTCCATGTGAATGTGATTCCCTTCTCTAACAGTTTTGTGAGGGGTCTCGAGATCTTAGAGAATCCCTCAATAAACCGTCGATAGTATCCTGCCAATCCCAAGAAGCTTCGAACTTCCCCGACATTTTCAGTGGTCTTCCACTTCTGTATATCCTCGATTTTGGCGGGATCCACGGAGATTCCTCCCTCCGAGATTATATGTCCTAAGAAGGGAACTCTCTTCAGCCAAAACTCACACTTGCTCAACTTGGCATATAGTTGGTGTTCTCTCAGCCTCTGCAACACCAACCTTAGATGTTTCTCATGTTCCTCTTCATCTTTGGAGAAGACGAGAATGTCATCTATGAAAACCACCACAAATTTGTCCAGATATCCCATGCATACCTTGTTCATGAGATACATGAAGTATGTCGGGGCATTCGTTAGCCCGAAAGGCATGACGGTGTATTCATACAGTCCGTACCGAAATACGAAAGCTGTCTTTGGAATATCAGCTTGCCTTATCTTAAGTTGGTGGTATCCCGACCTGAGATCAATTTTCGAGAACACACAAGCTCCCCTCAACTGATCAAACAAGTCTTCAATGCGGGGTAATGGGTACTTGTTCTTGATGGTCACTTCATTCAAGGCACGGTAGTCTACGCACAACCTTTGGGTTCCGTCCTTCTTGGGGAGAAATATGACTGGAGCTCCCCAAGGTGAGGAACTAGGACGAATATACCCCTTCTCCGTCAATTCCCTCAAATGATCCTTGAGTTCTCCCAGCTGCTTGGAGTCCATCCGATAAGGTCTCTTGTATATCGGGGCTGTTCCCGGCACTAGCTCAATTGCGAATTCCACTTCACGATCAGGAGGCATACCTGGCAACTCCTCCGGAAAAACATCTGGATATTCCTTGATGGTCCTGATATCCTCCACTTTCATCTCAACTTGATTTAATTTAATGTCCCTCCTAGGCTCTTGTATTGTTATAAACTTTACTCTTGTGCCACTAGGGTGAGTTAGTTCTACCGTTCTGGTCGAACAATGGATGATTCCTTTATGTTTGGTCAACCAATCCATACCCAAGATAATACTATCCCTTGTGAATCTATCACTATGAGGTTAGCAGTAAATACTACCCCATTAATGTCTAGGTTCACTTTGGGACACACTTGTCTTGTCCTTATTTCTCCACCTGGAGAGTTTACTGCTAGCATATGGTTCATTTGTGTTCTTGCTAGGTCATGCTTCTTAACAAACCCTTGGGCAATGAACGAGTGGGTAGCACCAGAATCAAACAACAGGGTTGCAATGTGTAAATTGGCAGGAAACTTACCAACTACCACGTCAGGTGCCTCTCGCGCCTCCTCCATGGTGACGTGGTTCACCCGTCCTCTCATTACATTCTGCTGTTGCGGCTGCGCGGGCTTCTTCTTTGGGCACTTATGGGCGTAGTGCCCCACTTCACCACAGTTAAAACATTGCACCCCAACGTTAGGTGCCTGGCCTTTGTTGTCTTGGGGTTGGTTTGGGGGTCCTTGCACTGCAGGTCGAGGTTGATATGAAGGGCGAGGCTGCTGTACGAACTGACGTTGTGGCTGTATTGGTGCTGCCGGAGGTCTGTAGTTCGGGTTGTACCCTCTTGGTGCTGAGTAGGGTACCGCAGCACAGTTCGTCTGCCCTGCGGGTTGCTGCATCAGACGTGGGCGGGTGTTGCTCCCGGAGGCTTGGTGTGACCACCCGGCCTTCCTCTTGTTTTCATTTTCCAAGGCCTTCAGCTTCCTTTCTACCACAAATGCTCTGTCCACCATATTTTGGAAGCTTTCATACTCGTTGGAGGATATTGCACACTGCATTTCTGCGGTAAGTCCTTCCACGAAACAATCATTTTTCTGCTCATCAGTCTCTATGTCCCGTGGGGCATAACGGGAGAGTTGAGTAAATTTAGTGAGGTATTCCCTCACAGTCATGTTTCCTTGCTGCAGCCCCAAGAAATCCTTCCTCTTGTTTTTGAGTTCACCCCTGGGTATGTAATAGTTGCGGAAGCTACGCTTGAACTCTTCCCAAGTGATGTTCTCAGGGTCATGATGGGCGGACACGTAGGCGGTCCACCAATCAGCAGCAGGTCCATGCAATTGATGAGAGGCAAACAGAACCCTCTCATACCCTTGGCACTGTATGATCCTTATCTTGCTCTCAATGGTCTTTAGCCAATCATCTGCCTCCAAAGGTTCAGCAGCACTTTCAAACTTTGGAGGTTGAGTTCCTAGAAACTCACTCAACCTTGGTTGGCGTGGTGCAGCTTGTGGGGGGTGGAACTTGATGCAAGTTGGCCACCACTTGAGTCTGGTTCTGGATGAGCTGATTTTGATTCTCAAGCATTTGGTGGATGGGATCAACTCCCTCATGGCATCCACTCCTGTCTTGGCTCCCAGAAAGATGAGGGTTGCAGGCCTCATCGTTGTTGTTGGTGGGGTTGGCAGCACGACCCTTTCCTCTTCCGGCCATCTAGCATGATCAACCAAATGTTAATTTAAGGCATTACGTATTATCTTACTATTTTCACTTGTTTTTTTACTTTGAAGTGTTGAGGCTTTGTTATACTTTCTGAGGGTTCATGTCTCATACAAAAATAAATGCACTATTATTTCATGTGGGTTCACACATCAAAGCAAAACAATCTGAAGACGAGGCTGTGGACAATTGCTCATGGCTTCCACAACTCACGTCACACACCAAGCATTAACACACCATTAACTAAGATAACGACTCGACTACTTGACATCTTGCTAAACTAAGGGAAGGACTCTAAACTACTCGTATCACTGAGCTGGCTCCTCGGGATCTTCCTCATTATTGCGGCTGCCTTCTGACTCTGCTTTGGGTAGGGAGGCTGCTGGTGGAGAAGTGCGATGACGCCTCATCGCCCGGCGATCTGGGGAGTCAGGAGTCCATGTATCATTCACGGTGACACACAGTTCATTCCCATCTCCTCTTTCTCTCGCCCTCAAGCAGGCTCGAAGCAACGCCTCAGTTTCCTTCAGGGTGTCCCGAACATCCTGAAGCTCCTGCTGACACTCCTGCAGTCGAGTGCTGAGCATAGCAGCATCCTCCATGCACAGGTCCATGTGCTCATGGGAAGTCCCCTGCTGCACTGGCGGGTACTTGTACTCCGTGGTACCACTCTCACGCTGGAGGACATACATGTACTCAGTCCTGTCCAGGTGGCGACGATAGATGTGACTCTGGCAGGTGATGGCCTCCCAGGTGACATCCTTCTCCGGATCGACCTGTGTCGCTCGACAAGCTGGAGAGCGGTGGATCTTAAGCAGCTGATTTTCATATATAATCCTCACCTCTGAACTCCATTCTTCCCTCTTTTCACGGATCGTCCTGGTGGAGCTATAGTGTATGATTAGCTTGCCCGTATTACCGGCTGCTTGGAGCATACGTCGAAGACGGCGCAACAAGCCTCCTACTGCCAATCCGTAGGAAAGGTACGTCACCGGACGGCTCTCCTCTCTTTGGGCAAGGGCAACTACGGGAACTCTCCCTCCTGTGGACTTGCAAGCCATGCGAATCATGCGAACCATCTAAAACAGAAAGCATTTAAACTTAGGTTAGATAAACTTTTAAACATAAATCCTATTTTGAATGAAAGTTGGGGTAAGATGAAGAAAGTGACTCCATTAAATAACACTTTTCAACACACACCTTGTAAAATAGTTTTTAAGAAAATAGGGCCCTTAAATACGTCCATTTCTACCTAGGTCCACGTTCCTACGGGCAACTTTGGCTCTGATACCACTTTTGTCACACCCGGCTTTTCCGAAGAACAACCAAGTGAATATCACATGTATGCCAGGATCATTTTCTTATACATGTGATGACAAATAGTGAAGCATCATTTATTACAATCCAGGTGTCAAATATAAATAAGTCTTACTTAGCAAATGTCTCGATGGACAATAATAAGTTCATCACAAGAAAATAAACTAGCAGCGGATTAATTATTCTCGTGGGCTCCGTCACAGGCGTTGCCCGGGGGACTCCATGAACCTAGAAACCTTCTTCGGGTCCAAAGTCTTGATCATTGCACACCACCTCATTATCTTGACCTGAGCAGCAATATAAACCAACAAATATGCAAGGTTGAGTACCGATGATACTCAGCAAGTGTGGGAAAGTTACGTCATGCATGGCTAGAGCAAGGAGAGGTTGAACTCATGGTTAAAGCACTACGCAATTAATACCTATCACCTTAGCTTATTAAGCACCTACATTACTACACAGGTGAAATGGTCCCAATCTCCCATCCCATCATCATAATCAAATAACCATAACATCATTTTCAATGTTAAGCTCCCCGCTTAACATCCTTAACTTCCAAAACCATCATTCCTCTAATCATGAATAAGTCCAAGCCGCTCTTGACCGTGAGCACGGCTGTCATAACAGTTTTGACTCTGCAGAGTTTGCACCACTGTACCCACATGTAGTGATTTCATCCCCCGGTGTCGGGTGGACTAAAAGAACCTCCATTATGCCAGTGGCCACGAACCACATTCACACTTCCCAGGTGTGTAGCCAGGAGATCACTACAAAGCCTTTACAAAGGGATTCCCGACGAGCATGGGCCCACTGAGGTTTCACCCCTAACAGCATACAAGAGGCTCCAACCCCGCTGCAGTGGCCCCCTCTTGAGCCTTGCGGTTCATATGGTAGTCCAGCTGACACCTACTCCCCGCACCATCCAACACACCCATACTACGCCGGGGATACACCTAATTAATTGGCCAAGCTGCCCCATCTCAGCATGTGGTTGGCACAGTAAAGCCAGGTTACATGCTCCATGAACCGGTCCTTAGGATCCAGGCATGTACTAAACACAAAACCGAGTCTCGTGCACCCAGCACCAACCAAAACATCGAACTTGCCCTGATCCCTACCTCTACATAACTCATAATATCTCATTCAATAGTATGGTAAAATAAACTGATGATCTCACATCCCAAATATCCCATTCTAAACATGGCTAAGCATATGCATAATAATAATTGACATGATAAAATGAATCCCAACCCAAACTACAAGGAAACAAGGTAATGCAATTCTAGGGAAACATCCTAGCATGGGTTTCATATTTTCAATTGACAATGCAAATAATTCTATCTACACATCCTAGTATAGGAACAAAGTGGTCAAGGACACTTGCCTCCTTCCTGCTGCTCTTGGAATGGGTAGTCCTGATCTTGGAAAGGAAGAACTTGCTCTGGAGCAGGTTCTACTCATACCACCACACATAGCAAAAAAAAACAACAATACATAAGACATAGTTCACACTTCCACTTCATACAAACCACACATTCACACTTATGAAAGCTATTCACATTTCTATGTATTATGGTTACTCTATGTGTGTTGATTTTGGCTTACATGCACTTTTAAACATGTGCATATGATTTCTACTTTTGTATTCATTTTTATGTTTGCCTACTATATATGAGTTTCCAAATTTAAATAAATTTCTTATATTCAATTGATACACCTTTTAGCTACCAAGTGTGCATGGAAGGCATTTTCCTACTCCAAATATATCTGCAGACCTTCTATCAACCCTAACTAAATTCTTTGGATTTTGGAAACTTCATTTATCATTTTCTAGTTATTTATACCTAGCTTGCTATATTTTCAGATTTATTTCCTATGCCTGAATGTGCACTTTATTATGAAAATAGTAAGACACCTCATCTAAACAGAATATGTTTTGGGTCTAAAATATTAAATAATATATTTTTGAACTTCTCCTCTGATGTGAACTATTTTACATTTATTTTACTAATTTTCAGAATTATTCTCTACTTAAAAATGTGTCCCTATAACTAATAAATGTGAATAATCAATTAGACAGATTCATTTCAGCTAAAAATCTATTTTTATCTCACTCCAAAGTTTTCCAAGTACTATGAAAGTTTTTAATTTGAATTTACAATGTGTTTGTCCCATCTTTTAAATTTTAAATACTAAACACATATTCAAATTCCTAAATTTAATATCACATAGGGTTAAAAAGGTAAACTCACCTGACTACAGGGTCTATTATATTATTTTAAGAATTTCCAGGGGTCTAACTACACATAACAGAGGGGTTTTCCTATTTTTTATTAAGTCCACGGGCTAAAACTGATTTTTAAATGAATTTAAATGATTTTCTGAAGTTTCAGATGCTAGATCAGAAGTTTCCGGGGCTAGCTCGTATTTTCCGAGAACCCCAGGGGGTAGCACGTAAGAATCCCGGCCTTTATAACGCGGGGCTGACGTGAACCGTCCGATTTAAAACAGACGGCTGAGATTATAACATCGAACCGGTACGCCGGGATTTAAATTCTACCGTGCGATTTAAAATAGACGGCGCACAAGCGGCCACGTCGCTCTGATCGAGCGCGGGCGGCGCTGCCCGGCGGCGCACAGCGGCGGAAGGCGGCGATCTCGCCGGAGAGTTTCGGATCTTCGTCAATTCTTCGTAGAACTGTGATTTTATGGCATAGATCGGTAGAGGGGAGGTCGGGGATCTCACCTCGGGGGTTTTCTTGATCTCGGTGGTCCTGGAAAGCGATCGGCGACGAGGTCCGAGGTGAATTCACGGCGAGGCTCGTTGGCGCGGTGTTTGAGCCACAAACCACCGAGTTTTCTGCACCTGTGCGGTTCACCGGAGGCGGTGGATCAAGACCAGTGAGTTAGATCAGAATTCTCGAACGAAGATCGAGCAGAATTTGCCGGAGAAGCTCGGGTTCTCACCGAGAGGAAAAACGGCGGATCGTTGGGGAAAATGGAACGATGCCGGGGTTTTTATAGACGAGGGAGGGCGGCGGGTTGTTTTAGATTGAGCTGGAGTCTTCTGGGACCGGGAGTCGGCTGGGAACGCGCAGTTTTCCGATCGGTTATGATCGCGCGCTTACGGGGAACAGTCCGGGGTCGGCGCGATCGGGAGCTCGGGGATGACAGGTGGGTCCAGCCTGTCTGCGAGAGGGGGCGCGGGCGCGCGGCTGCGGGCTGGCGCGGGGTTGGGTGGGCTGGCTGGTGGGTTTCGGCCCACTGGCCGGGAAGGTTTATTTTTTTCATTTTCTTTTTCTTTTTTATTTTCCGTTTTGAGTTTAATTTGAATTCCAGTTTGAATTTGAAATTTTGCAACACATGCAATACGTCCAAAAATTTTTAAATTCCCCTCTTAACAGGATTTTGGGGTGTTACACTTAAGCAACGCTCATGTCGATCCGGAGACGATCACTTGGACTGAATTCAAGGAAAGTTTCCGCTCTCATTACATCCCTGCTGGTGTAATGATGCTCAAGAGACAGGAGTTCGAAGGTCTCCGCCAAGGACAGAGAAGTTTAAATGAATATCTCAACAAATTCACACAACTGTCCCGGTATGCCCCCGAAAATGTCAACTCAGACAAGAGTGTGAGACCTATGTGTGCTGGATACATTGGCAATGAGGATAAAAGTTAGCATTAACATTCAAAGTTTTGAATATTGCCAAAACATTCTTCTGTGGCAAGGTCCGACAAGTTCTTTGTTAGGTCCGCCAAGTGTTGGCAAGGTCCGACGCAAGGTCCGGAGAGCTCCTGCAAGGTCCGACGAGCTTCTGTGAGGTCCGGAGCTTATTTTTAGGGAGCTCCCGTAAAGTTCAACTCGTAGAACTGCAGCATCTTGTTTTTGCTTTTAACTCGCAATGTTTGAAACTTTCTTTGTGGGAAGGTTTGCTTAGTATTAATTTGCTAAGTTTTTGGTGTGTTTTGGTGGTTATGGCTGTTATCATTTGATATGGTTTGCAACATGCTTATGTGACGTGCTCATGTAAGGTGTTGTGGTTTTCAAACTAACGTGAGTCAAGTCGAGGACTTGTGCTTAGAAGAAGTGGTTGTTTATTCATGTGCAGGTGTTGCTTGAGTTCAAGACATGGCTGGTGACGGGATCCTTGGGCTAGTCTCAGGGAGGAGATGAGGTTCCAACAACCAAGTTTGGGAGGAGCTGTGGTTTGAGTTGATCGGGAGGTCGCGCAGCATGTTTGGATCAAGGGCAGTGCACATGAAGGTTGCATGCACGTCGTTGGAAGGTGTTTGCACGTGTGCAAGGAGTGCATGGACGTGGCAACATTGTTCCAAGGCGTGATGAAGAGAAGTGGACGTAAAGAATTGGTCGGAAAGGTCCAACCGGCTGGATTGCGTACTCAGTCTGAGGCTGAGTCGGATATGGCTCAAATATGGAAGATTTGAGTTGGTTATGATAGGATTTCGTGCTAGGCACGAAGTTGAGTTGTTTTAGGAATGTTTAGGACTTCCTAAGGTGTTTGGAAGTCTCACGATTGCTTCTATCTGTGAATAGGAGAGTCCTGAGCAGTTATGGTAAGTTAGGATACGAGTCCAATTAGGAGTAGGAGTCCTAGATTGGATTGTTTAGCTTGAGAGCTGGCTATAAAAGCAAGGGAGGCCAGAGCTCTCGTGGGTAAAGAACTTTGGGCTGTTCCTCTTGTGTTTCTATTGAGCAAAGTTCATAGTTTCGAGGATCTTTTGTGCCTTGTTCGTCCGACTTGTTTTTCGTCAAGTTTTTCTCGCCGAGTTTCTGGACAACCGACGTTGCTTCGGTGTTTCGTTCATAACTCGAGTTTTACAGATCTGATTGACGTGATTCTTTTTGGGTTGTCTTTATAACTCAATTATCTATCACCTTTGAAATTTTCACGAGCTTCGGATCTGTAGTTTTTGAGATACACGAGTTTCTTTGCAGCGTTGCAGATCTGTTTTATATCGGGTAGAACAGATTGATCTTTGTTTAATGTTTTGATCGTATCTCAAGTTTTACTTCGTGTTTTCAAGTGATTCTTGTTGCATTAGATCCGTGACTTGATTCTCTACCTCTCTACTTGATTTGTCACGGTTGAACACGTTTGAGAACACTTGCACACATGGTTTCTTTAACCGATTGATTTTTTGCTGAGGGGTTTTTGTTGTTTCCGCTGCGAAAAGTTTTAATCTACCATTCACGCCCCCTCTTGTAGCTTTTCACGTGCTCTTCGATCCTACAATTGGTATCAGAGCCAAGGTGCTCTAATATTTGTGATTTGCACGTGTTTTGACTAACCATCATGGAGAAGTACTCCGCAAAACCTTGTGTGTTCAATGGCATCGATTTCCAGGTTTGGAAGGCGCGGATGGAGGCCTACATACAGGCGCAAGGCTTTGCCATATGGGAAAAGGTCTACCGGAACTTCGATGTACCACCCAACGATCAAGTTACGGCTGCGAACATGAGAGATGTTGACAACAACAACAAGGCTCGCAACTTGATCATCCAAGGATTGACTCAAAGCGACTTCGACCGTGTTGCACACCTCCGATCTGCATATGATGTTTGGAAAGCTCTTTGTGACTATCATGAAGGATCCAATACGATCAAGGAGGTAAGGCAAGATATGTTCAAGAAAGAATACATGCATTTTTAGATGCAACCCGGTGAGTCAATTGACGACCTTTTTGCTCGCTTTAATAAAATTCTCAGCAACTTGCGTAGTGTCAATGTTAACTTTTCAGATGCTGAAAATGCTAGACAATTGTTAGGAGCATTAGATATGTCAATTTGGGAGATGAAAGTTACATCTATTCATGAATCTACTGTCATGAGTTCTCTTACTTTAGAAGTGCTTTATTCTAAATTGAAAACTCATGAAATTGACATCATCTCACGTAAAAACCCCAACAAGTCTATTGCATTTGTTTCGCAACGTGACATGTATAGTTCTAGTTAATCATCATCTAGTGGTGCACTCTCTTTGCTGTCCTCTCTAACCCTTGAACAGATTGAAGAGTTTCCAGAGGAGGAGCTTGCACTCATCTCTACTCGGTTCTCAAAAGCATTGCAAAATGTGAGAACTAGAAGGAGAGGATGCTCCGGACCTCAACAATGTTTTGAATGTGGTAAGACAGGACATTTTCGTACGGAGTGCCCTAACCTTTCAGGTCCGACTTCACGTGAAGAAAAGCAAACAAGGCCGAAGAAATCGTTTGCAAAGAATAAGAAGAAGAAAGATTTATCAATGCGCAACATAGTGCATAGTATGATCTCTCCACTTCAAGATTTCGGCTCAAGTGATGTGGACACCGGTAGTGATGAAGATGAAGAAGCTATGGCAAATATGTGCTGCATGGCGAGCAAGTCAAGTTCAAGCTCCGAGGAGGCAGAACACAACAGCGACGATGAAGAGGTATGTCCCACTTGCGAAGAAATGTGTGATGCTATTTCTCGTGCCACTGTTATATTAAAGAAAAAGGGTAACAAACTTAAGAACAATGCTGTTAAAATTGAATCACTAGAATCTGAAATTAATCGTTTAAAAACTTTGATTCCTAGTGATGATTCTTGTTCCTCATGTGATTTGATTTATGAACAATTATCCTCTTTAAGAAGTGCACACGCATCTACACTTGATAAACTTGAACTTGAAATTGAAAAGAACAAAGAGCTTGCTGCACTTAATGATAAAAATTTGAAAGATGCTTGTTGTTCTTCAATTGATTTGCATTGTTCTTCATGTGATGATCTTAATAAGAAACTAAATGATGCTATGAATGAGATTTCTATTTTGAACAATGCTTTACGTGTGCATGAAGTTAAATATTGTTCAAATTGCAAACTAAAGGGAAAAACTTCATGTGAAAACTGCTTTGATCTGTCCAATAAACTCGATGACATGCATAGGACACTAGATCAGTTTTCTAATGCAAATAAGAACCTAAACTTGCTGCTGAATTCTTCCAAGTCTTGTAATGATAAAACTGGTTTAGGTTTTAATTCTCATGCTCATGCTAACGCACACCCACCTAAAGTTGTAAATTTATTAGGAAGCGGTTTGATTCAAACAGCTCCTAGACAAAAAGAGGTGATTTTCAAATCTGCAGGAGTACTGTCCCATTCGGGTTCTAATAAACGTGTTGCTTGCTCATCTAGACATGATAATAAGGTTATTTTTCATTGTACCTACTGTGGTAGAGATGGTCATGTCATGGATTTTTGTTATAGACTAGCTAAACACGATAGGAAACAAAGAATACTTGCTAGATCACATAACAACCAAGCAAAATCTGCTAGACCGAATGTTCGGAGCTTGCAACCTGCTGTAATGAGTCAAAAACTTGCTCCGGACCTACTGTTTTTTGTGTTACATATAACACATCTTCTAAGTCAGTAGTTGGGAACAAAAATTTTCGATGTTTGGCTCATAAACCTGCTGTACCTTCTCAGCTTTCGCGTGTTATTCCTGCTGGACGTCGTGTGACTCAGTACTGGATTCTTAAAAGTCTTTTAACTAACCCCAGTATTGAGTCATCGACGTATTGTGCTGCTGTGTAGGTTTCACGTTTGAGGAAGGAGAACATTTGGATTGTGGATTCAGGTTGCTCACGCCACATGACCGGTAACAAAGAATGGTTCTCCTCTCTCTCTTTTGTGTCACGTGTAGAAAATGTTACTTTTGCCGATAACTCTTCTACTCCCATAATTGCTAAAGGTTCAGTTAGAGTAAACAATCTCTACACATTGAAAGATGTGGCACTTGTTAAAATTTTGAAATACAAATTGCTTTCGGTTTCACAATTGCTAGATGAAAATCTAGAGGTTAGCTTTGCTAAAAATTGCTGCAAGGTTGTAGATTCAAAAGGTGAGCTTTTGTTTAACATGTCTAGGTTTGGAAGAGTTTTTAAAGCTGATTTTGATTTGTCAACTTCTAAGTATCGGTGTCTAGTTGCTAATGATACAAAGGATCTATATTTTTGGCATCGTAGACTTGGTCACATAGGCTTTGATCATCTCACTCGTGTTAGTGCTCTCGATCGCATACGTGGGCTGCCGAAGCTTAAAAAGGACAATGATATTGTGTCCTCATCTTGTAGACATGCTAAGTTTGTTGCAGGTTCACATGCTCCTCTCACAATGACCATGACAGCTGAACCGGGACAACTTTTACATCTTGACACAGTAGGTCCGGCACGTGTTCAATCCTTCGGAGGTAAATGGTATGTGCTTGTGATTGTTGATGATTATTCCAGATATTGTTGGGTTTATTTTATGGCATCTAAGAATGAAGCTTTTAGTCATTTTAGAACTTTATTTCTTAGATTATCTATTGATCACCCAGGATCATTAAAAGCAATTAGAAGTGATAACGGAACTGAATTTAAAAACCTATCCTTTGATCACTTTTGTGCTGAAAATGGAATAGATCATCAATACTCTTCACCCTATGTACCACAACAAAAAAGTGTCGTAGAAAGAAAGAACAGGACCTTAGTTGAGATGGCTAGGACTATGCTTGATGAATATCAAACTCCTAGGAAATTTTGGGCTGATGCAATTGCAACCGCTTGTTATGTCTCAAATCGTGTTTTCTTGCGTGCTAAGCTTGGAAAAACCCCATATGAGCTCCGGTTTGGACATAGGCCTAGTGTTACACACTTTAGGGTTTTTGGTTGCAAATGCTTTGTTAAGAAACATGGTAATCTTGATAAATTTGAAGCTAGATCTGTTGATGGCATGTTTCTTGGTTATCCACTCATACTAGAGGCTCCCGTGTGCTTTTACTTGACACTAACAAAATTGTGGAGACTTGTGAGGTTTCTTTTGATGAAGCTAGCCCAAGTACTAGCTCCGATATTGCAGGTCCGGATCCATATCCGCAGGGGGAGAGTATTTTTATTGAAGAAGATGAAGAAGTGGTGCTGCTGCCCAAAAACTCGGAAGTAAATAACGATCAAGCTGCTGATTTTGCACCACAACCAGCACCAACAGTCACTACTGCTGGTTCGGACCTTCCTCAATCAACAAGCTCTCCTAATCAAAGGTCCGAACATGAAGAAGAAGGTGCTTGTGAAGTGTCTACTCCCCTCCGAGCACTCAAAAGTCATCCTCCACAACAAATCATTGGAAGCTTGCATGAACGAGTCACTCGGTCCAGGTTTTGCGATCCAAACTCTCATGCTCATTCTCCTTTTGTTGCTTCTTTTGAACCCAAGGATATATCACACGCACTCCTTTTGTTGCCCCAGAGCTAGCCTCTGCGGAAGAAGCAAAGGCATTTTCTGCAGAACACATGTCACCTTAGGAGCTAGTCACCATGGAAATCAGAAGACTAGTCGCGCGGGATACGTGTCGATCTCGGAGCTCACCGCCGAGAGGTCCGGTTCTATCGGATACGTGTCGCCACCGGAGCTTATCTCTGGGAGGTCCATCATTGTTGGACACGTGTTAACCTCGGAGCTCGTCTCTGATAGGAAAGGAAGTCTGACGCTGGAGCTACCTCTGGAGAGAGGAAAGGTCTGGCACTGACACATGGTGTGTGAGGAGCCACCTCCGAATAAGAGAGGAGGTCCCGACCGCCAGGATACGTGGCACACGCGGAGCTCACCTCCAAAGGAGAAGGGAGGTCTCACTCGCTTGACACGTGGCACCATCAGAGCTCGTCTCTACGGAAAAGGAGAGACCAGGCCTGATGGACACGTGGAGCTTCCGGAGCTCACCACCGAAAAGGTAACGAGTTCTGGAGCGGTTTTTGATTCTGTACGCGTAAAAATATCGGTACGGAGAAGAAACCGACCTGGATTCCACAATGTTACCGCACCAAATTAACTAAAGATAAGAAGTTAAGATTCAACGACGATCTGAATAGGACTCTTATTCAGGATACAATCAGATTAGGACTCTTCTCTTCCCGATTATAAATAGAACCCAGAACCTCTAGCCAAAACCACAAACTTCTTTTCCAACTCCTGAGCCGACGACTTAGAGCCCTAGCCCTCAACTCGCCGAGAAAGCCATCGCCAGAGTTCAGCAAGGAAGATCGCCGGAAGAGAGCCCAATGATCTGAGAAGGGCCCGAGACCTAGAAGGACGTAAGGTAGGTCTCCAATACCACCTTACAACATCGTTGTATTTTCTTCGCATCTGTTCTTCGATTCCTTTCGAACAGAAGCTTTCCCGTGGACAGATCACTTGTTGATCGGGTTGATCTAAAGACAAGGTCATCGCCACGTCCACATTTGATCCGAACACCTCTGTTCATCATAAAGCCACGCAAGAACACGTACAAACCGATCTAATAAAGCTGATTATAGGATAAACATGCATATGCATCATCGCATCTAGTTTAAAGTTTGTGCATGGTATTGATTGTTATGAATCTTGTATGTGTGTGATCCTGTATAGAAGGACAAGCTCAGGGAGCTGTCTACGACGAGCTGCAACAACAAGGTTTCGAGATCCAAGAGCAACCAGAACCACAAGAACAAGGAAAGTGCTCCTTGACCATATTGATCCTATGTTTTGGGTAAAAATGTTTCGTTTTTGCAAAAAGGTGTGTGTGCTGAGTCAAACATGATGGGAAACCTTTTATAGGAGTTTACTAGTTTTATTAAACCACCCTTGTCACCTGGGAAGTTTATGAGTCGGGTATGGTTTTTACTTTTATGCTTCGCTGAGTCCATGGGATTGTGAAGCGAGATAGATGTGTCTAGCTAACTGCACTCGTAATGATAATGAGAAAACTGATGTTCCTAATAAACATGGATCGGAGGGAGGTCTAGGCAAGACCGGGTTTGTGAATGAGGTAGCATTAGATGGTGGTTTACTTGCCGTAGATCTAAGGACCGGTTCATGCATGCACATGCCAGAATAACAGTGCCACCACAAGGCCAAGTATGGGCGTGGCTTAGCTGAGTAATTAGGTAAGTTGCTTGTTTGTTATGGACTGTGGAAGGCGCGGGGAATGGGAGTCGAGTGAGGACTGCCCTGGGAACTGCATGGCACAAGAGGGGGCCCGTGGGTGGGAGAATTGGAGATTCTAGCCTGCCGGTGAAACCTTAGTGAGTCCATACATCTAGTAACCCCTTTGTAAAGGCTATTTTGTGATCTCTTGACCATACACTGACGGTTGTGTACTGGTATAATGGAGGTTCTGCAGTCGCCGACGGGTGACGAAATCACAAACTTGTGGGTAAAGAGGTGCAAACTCTGCAGAGTTCTTAAAACTATCATGATAGCCGAGCTTACGGTCACGAGCGCCTGGCCAACTGCCATGATTAGTTGGGATGGTTATTGGTTATGGTTTCGGATGTTTTGGTTATGGTTTGGTTTTGGGACTGTTGAGTCCGGGTGATAAGATGGGTTGCATGACTGTTGAGTCATGGCAACAAGATTGGTCTCAGTGGGAGACGAAGTTGTTTTTTGAGGTGAAATGGTAGCGAATACAGGATGGTATTCGTGAGATGGTAGCAAATACGAGGAGGTATTCGTGAATGAGAATGAGGTTGATTGATTACTTGTTATGAACATGACGGAGGTATGATTGGTATCTTAATACATGCTGGGATTACATTCACTTAAAGATAAGTCGCTGTTTTATCGTGCTTTTTATAAATAACTTTGTTTTTCTGCAAATGAGCCTTTTTATACCTACCTTGCTATGAGCTTCATATCATATTTTCCCGCACTTGCTGAGTACATCATTGTACTCAAACTTGCATTATTATTTCATCATCAGCAGCAGGAGAAGACTACTATGAAGACCAAGTGGAGCATTAAGGCGTGTGATCTGTTCTCAACCTTGCATGTGGGAATGGAATAGAGATGGAGCCATTTGCTGCTTAGATTTGCTTCCGCATTAGTTAGAAGACTTTCCGCTGCATAGAAATAAAGACTTCCGCTGTGAGCATGAGTCCAAGACTCATGAGACATTGTAATAAACTCTGTTATTCATGGTTATATATATTCTGAATTCAGTTTGTGGAATATATGTGTATGTGTGATGAACATCCTGGGCACACATATGCATTAGTTCTCGGTTCCATAGTTTTTTCAAAGAATTGAGGGTGTCACACACAACTAGCCGAGCTGTACATGGAGCAAATCGTGTGCCGCCATGGAGTCCCAAAGAGGATAGTCTCAGATCGGGTTTCTCAGTTTACCTCTAGATTTTGGAGGAAGCTGCAGAAAGCTATGGGCACACGACTGGATTTTAGCTCCGCCTACCACCCACAAACCGATGGGCAAACCGAAAGGACAAACCAAATTTTGGAGGACATGTTGAGAGCTTGCGCCATGAAACATGTGCATAGTTGGGATAGGAGCTTGCCGTACGCGGAATTCTCCTATAACAACAGCTATCAAGCTAGCTTGAAGATTTCGCCTTTCGAAGCATTGTACGGGATACGGTGTAGAAGGCCGCTGTTTTAGAACGAGACCGGAGAGAACCAATTGTTTGGACTGAAAGTGCTGCAAGAAGCATAAAAGCAAGTCCAAACAATACGGGAGAACTTGAAGGCTGCACAGTCACGCCAGAAAGGCTATGCGAACAATAGGCGAAGGAAGTTGACTTTCGAAGTAGGAGACTTCGTATACCTTAAGGTATCACCTATCCGTGGCCAACGACGTTTCAACTTCAAAGACAAGCTAGCACCTCGCTACATAGGGCCATTTAAGATTTTGGACAAGCGAGGGGAAGTAGCCTATCAATTAGAGCTCCCAATGCACCTCTCCGACGTACATGACATGTTTCATGTATCCATGCTCAAGAAGTGCTTGAGGGTACCGGAGGAGCAAGTACCAATGGAAGAGCTAGAACTTCAAGAGGATCTGACCTATGCAGAGCACCCTGTCTGAATTTTGGACATAAAGGAAAGGGTCACGAGGAAAAAGTGATCCGTTGGTGCAAGGTACAATGGAGCCATCACACGGAAGCAAAAGCTACATAGGAAAGAGAAGAAGACATCAAGGCAGAGTTTCCTCATCTATTCTCTACTAACGAATCTCGAGGGCGAGATTCAATTTAAGGGCGATAGATTTGTGACACCCTCATTTTTTTATTTCTGCATGTATTCATGTTTCATGTAGAGAAACATTTTAAAATAAGTTGAAACAGAGAAAGAATCAGAAAGATAGCAAAAAAGAGTCAAATCCAGTTCACAGAGAGCGCCGAAGACAATTCCCGCGGCCCGCTGGCCACGTGGCGTGTTCGAAGCTCATCTCTGCAAAAGGGGAGAGGTCCGCCGCTAAACTAGCTACGTGGCAGGCTCGGGGCTCATCCCCGCAAAAGGGGAGAGGTCGACCCCATGGGACACGTGTTGCCCCTGGAGCTAGCCTCTGCAGAGGAGCGAGGCCAGTCCCGTAGGACAGATGTTGGCTGCGGAGCTAGTCACCGCGCAAAAGAGAGGACCAGCCGCGCGGGCCACGTGTCGCTCTCGAAGCGCACCTCTGAGAGGTCCGGCCCCGCTAGACACGTGTCGCTCTCGGAGCACACCTCTGAGAGGTCCGGTCCTATTGGACACGTGTCACCTCCATAGCTCACCTCCGGGAGGTCCGACACTACCGGACACGTGTCACTACCGGAGCTCATCTCCGGGAGGTCCGACACTACCAGACACATGTCACCTCCGGAGCTCATCTCCGGGAGGTCCGACACTGTTGGACACGTGTCAACCTCGGAGCTCGTCTCTGAGGAGAAAGGAAGTCCGGTGATACTTGACACGTGTCATTCTCGGAGCTCACCTCCGAAGAGGGGGGAGGTCCGGAATTGGCACATGGCACACTCGGAGCCACCTCCGAAGAGAGGGGGAGATCCGGCACTGACACATGGCATTCACGGAGCTCGCCTCTGTTGAGAGGGGAGGTCCCGACCCACTAGACACGTGGCACACGCGGAGTTCGCCTCTGGAGAGAGGGAGGTCCCGCCCGCCAGGACGCGTGGCGCACGTGGAGCTCGCCTTTGAGGAGAGGGAGGTCTCGCCCGCCTGACACGCGGCACAACCGGAGCTTGTCTCTGCGGAAAGGGGAGCCCAGGTTCCCGCAGAACACGTGGAGCTTCCGGAGCTCATCACCACGAGGGTGACGAGATTTGAAGCAGTTTCGCTTCTGTACGCACGGGGATACCGGTACCGGAGGAAACCGACATGAATTGCACATTGCTACCGCACCAAATCAACTAAAGATAAGTAGTTAAGATTCAAAACCATTTGAATAGGACTCTTATTTAAAATACAATCAGATTAGGACTCTTCTCTTCCCAATTATAAATAGAACCGAAAACCTTTGGCCGCAACCACATACATCTTTTCCACCTCCTGAGCCGACAACTTAGAGCCCTAGCCCCCAGCTCACCGGGCTAAACCCCTTCGCTGGAGTTTGACCACCAGAGAGATCACCGACGAGCCCAGAGACGATCGAAGATCGCCGGAAAAGAGCCCCGACGATCTGTTCTTGCTAGAAAGAAGGACCCGAAGGAAGTAAGGTAGGTTTCCAATACCACCTTACGACATCATCGCGTTTTCTTTGCATCTGTTCTTCGATTCCTTTTGAACATAAGCTTTTTCTTGGATAGATCAAGTGTTGATCGGTGTAATCTAGATCTTGTAATGAGATCATCGCCACGTCCACAATTGATCTCTACACCTTTGTTCATCGTAAAACACATGCAAGTCATGCAAGAACACGTATAAACCGATATAATAAAAACAGCATCATAAGATTAACATGCATAAGCATCATTGCATCTTAAGGTAGAGTCTGTGCATGGTATTGATTGCTATGAATCTTGTATGTGCGTGATCGCGTATAGAAGGACAAGCTCAGGAAGCTGTCTACGATGAGCTGCAACAACAAGGTTTCGAGATCCAAGAGCAACCAGAACCGCAAGAACAAGGCAAGTGCCCCTTGACCATATTGATCCCATATTTTGGAAAACTGTTTTCTTTGCAAAAAGATGTGTGTGCTTGAGTCAACATGATGGGAAACCCTCAATAGGAGTTTACTAGTTTTTGTCAAACCACCCTTGTCACCAGGGAAGTTAATGAGTCGGGTATGGTTTTTGTTTTTATGCTTCGCCGAGTCCATGGGATATGGGAAGCGAGATAGGTGTGTCTACATAACTGCACTCGTATGAATAATGAGAAAACTGATGTTGTTAATGCACATGAATCGGAGGGAGATCTAGGCAAGCATGGGTTTGTGAATGAGGTAGTATGAGATGGTGGTTACTTGCCGTAGATCTAAGGACTGGTTCATGCGAGCCATGCCAGGATAACAGTGCCACCACAAGGCCAAGTATGGGTGCGGCTTAGCTGAGTAATTAGGCAAATTACTAGATTGTTATGGACCAAGAAGGCCCGGGGAATGGGAGTCGAGTGAGGACTGCCCTGGGAACTGCATGGCACAAGAGGGGGCCCGTGGGTGGGAGAATTGGAGATTCTAGCCTGCCGGTGAAACCTTAGTGAGTCCATACATCTAGTAACCCCTTTGTAAAGGCTATTTTGTGATCTCTTGGCCATACACCGACGGTTGTGTACTGGTATAATGGAGGTTCTGCAGTCGCCGACGGGTGATGAAATCACAAACTTGTGGGTAAAGAGGTACAAACTCTGCATTGTCTAAAACTATCATGATAGCTGAGCTTACGATCACGAGCGCCCAGCCAACTTCCATGATTAGTTGGATGGTTCTTGGGATGGTTTTGGATGGTAATTGGTTTTGGTTATGGTTTGGTTTTCAGGACTGTTCAGTCCGGGTGATAAGATTGGTTGCATGACTGTTGAGTCATGGCAACAAGATTGGTCTCGGTGTGAGGCGGAATTGTTTATGAGATGAAAAAGGTAGCGAATACAAGATGGTATTCGTGAGATGGTAGCAAATACGAGAAGGTATTCGTGAGAAAAGATGAAAAATATTAATATCTGGTTGAGACATGGAAAGTGATGAAACATAATGGAGGTATGTTGGTATTTTAATACATGTTGGGATTATATTCACTTAAAGCTAAGTTGCTGTTTTTATCGTGTTTGAGAACTAGACTTTGCTTTCTGCAATGAGCTTTTTTTATACCTTCCATGTCCTAAGCTACATATCATATTTTTACGCACTTGCTGAGTACGTCATTGTACTCAAATTTGCATTATTACTTCATCATCAGCAACAGGAGAAGAATACTACAAAGACCAAATGGAGCATTAGGCGTGTAATCCACCCTCAACCTTACCTGTGGGGATGTAGTAGAGATGGAGCTGCTGCTGCTGCTTAGATTGCTTCCGCATTAGTTAGAAGACTTCCGCTGCTAGTATAAAGACTTCCGCAGCTAAATTTAGACTTCCGCTGCTAGCATGAGTCCAACACTCAAGAGACATTGTAATAAACTCTATTATTCATGGTCATATATATTCTGAAATTCAGTTTGTGGATGATATGTGCATGTGTGATGAACATCCTGGGCACACATACGCATCAGTTCCAGGTTCCGTGATTTTCCACAGAACCGGGGCGTCACATCGACATGCAGTGGATTGATTGTAAGTACATGGTGAACAGAAACAATAAAGTATTCAAGGAAGTCATAGCTGCCTGTGAGTACCACGGGATCAAGGACTTTATGGCTATTGAATATGGGAGGAATGTAGAAGTTATTTGCCAATTTTATGCCATTGTGTTCTTCCATCTTTAGGGGGAGTCTAGAATCACTTGGATGATTGACGGTGAGAAATACACCATCACGTACAATGAGTTTGCTAAGATCCTAGGGCTCCAAAGGACATTGAAGTTTAATTACAGGATTCATGA
Source organism: Neostapfia colusana (assembly GCA_030760725.1). Taxonomy (NCBI): domain Eukaryota; kingdom Viridiplantae; phylum Streptophyta; class Magnoliopsida; order Poales; family Poaceae; genus Neostapfia; species Neostapfia colusana. The sequence continues at coordinate 93,570,899 of JASWHV010000001.1, forward strand.
GGAGCTAATCTTGAAGAACAATGAGATAGACTTCCTGTATGATACTCATTTCTATTTCAACCCTCCTCACACCCAAGGTCTTCTTCCATTCTTCCAAGTGCTCAACAGGATTACTAGGAAGACCTTGGCTCCAAAGGATGGAGATGCCACTCGAATCAACTCAAACACCAGAAATCTGCTGAAGTGGCTCAGAGGGGAGAAGAGGTTCAATGTATTTGACTTCATCTATATGGAGATCTACTCGACATTGGAGACTCCATCTAGGTCGTGCATATATGCACCCTAAATCATGAAGATGATCGAGAAGGTGTCGGGGAAGACATTTGTGAAGGATGTAGTCCCACAAGAAGCTACAACCACAGGCAGCGACACCTCAGCTCCACCCATCTAACAGGTTCCGTGCTAGTCACGCTCGTGCGGCAGCTGCTTTTGCCCCTCCTCAAGCACAGCCTGAGAGAGCCCCTGCCTCCCCCAGTGGCCTTCTCAAGGTACTCCGCTCCATCTTTACCATCTGCATGAGCACTCATGTGAAGGTCCAGAAAAATGAAAAACCCATCAAGGGCCTGCGGAGGGACATGAATGAAGTCAAGGAAAAACTCGAGCTTCCCACTGAATCTCCTGTTTCTGAGGACAGTGAGGATGATGTCCCCCTGGAGTTTCAGGAGCTCACCTCTGATGAGTTAGCTTTCCTAGGCGACACAGGAGCGAACACGAGTGCTGCTCCAGCTGCTCCTGCTGCAGATGACGACGAAGAGGACGAGGAGGAGTACAAGGACGACGATGCTTAGCTTCACCTTCATCCTTATTCTATTTCCCTTTTTGGTGCCTCGATGCCAAAGGGGGAGAGAGAGTAGTAGTAGAGAGAGTCGTCTATTATGTTAGTTTTCATTTCCTAAGCATGTGTAAGGGCATCATATGGACCTATTATATGTATTACACTATGATGTATGACTATTATTATTATGGTGTGATGACCGTTATCGTGATATGTATGTGTATTGAGATATGTGATATTGTGATGTGTTATTCTCATATGTGATGTGTTATCTTCTTGCATATCTCTCTCGCATCACATATTTGTCACTTTGTTTCACATTGCGCTTAGGCACCCCACAATCATGATGTTTATATGAAAACCCCATTTTCATAGTTCATATATTCTTGGGGAGTTCTTTCATATGAACATAATGATCAAAACTAATATTTTACCCTCTTATCAGAAATTTTAATTGGTTGTCATCAATCACCATAAAGGGGGGAGATTGAAAGTGCATCTAGGTCCCCGTGTGGGTTTTGGAGGATTGTTGACGAACAATTAAAATGCTAATGATTTCAAATGAGCATGTGTGCAGATAGATTGGATGGCAATAAGAGATTGAGGGCTTTTCAAAAAGGGAAATGGAGAAGACGACATGAAGCTACACAATAGAGTTAGGGTTTCTATTTTTCTTGAGTGTAGGAACACCGCACTATTGAGAGGGACACGTCACGCAGCAAAGAAAAGCAAGCTCAATCCCACAAGAAAACAACCCTTAGTGTGGAAGCGAGTTGTTATGTAAGGGCCTCAGTTTTTGACACCTACTTGAAGTGTTCATCACCACACCACACACCTCATTTGAAGTAAGTTGATGAACACAAATGAAGAGCAAGTAACCACCATCAACATGCTCATTAGAGAACAAACTCACATATTGCAAAAGTGGTATTTCCCAAATGTGATATAGGTGGGCTGGACATATGAAAACTCCTACACATTGCTAAGGATGTTCATGCCAAGTTTCACCCAAATTCAAAACCTTTTTGAGGTCATTGGGTATAGTTAGAAAGAGGGCAGTTTGAAACCATATTCAAATTCAAACTGTTTTTATCCCATGAATTTAAAAGTGGGAGGCATATTCTTATTCAGCACATTTTTGTGAGCTCACACACCAATTTTCTCTCCATTTGGAGTTGATCTTGACATGAGCTAAGTGGGACAAATTCAAACTTTATTTGAATTCAAAACTGAACTTGTGCTGAAATTCATTCAAACCAAACCCAATTTGAATTCTGATCAATTCAAATGGCTCATGGGTGAATAATTTGAATCACCATGGGTATTTTGGGGCTCACTGTTTACAACAGTGATTAGGAGTAAATTTCAGAGGTTAAAATTGGAAGTGGGACCCACATGTCAGCCACTACTCCAACTCAAACCGACTGAAAACCCAGCTCGGGTTCTTGCGCCGGACTGAGCAGCCGCCACGGCGAAGAGGCGACCGGGACACCACCTGCTTGCCGCCCCGACGTGCTGAACCGCCTCACAGCCCCCTTATCTACGCCACCACCCTGATCGGAGCGATCACCGCACACTCTGCTGCTTCCTCGCATCAGAACCGCGCCATCGCTGCCGATCACTTGGAGCTGATGAGGGAAGCTTGATCACCGCCTCTCCGTCCTCTCCAGAGCCACGGCAAGGTACTAGAAACCTTCCTCTGTCTTTCCCGCTGCTAGAATTCAGCTGAAACCGGTCAATCTCAGCTATACCGAGAGTTCAATCCGGTGATCTAACGCCGCCGCACTTTGGGCTCCCGTGGACAGCCCAACCGGGGCGTTGTCACGCCCGAGCCAAGGCACCCATGGACGCGCTGGTGACCGGTGCTGCTCACCCCCGAGCCACAGCCCGAGTGTTTGCTCACCGGCGGCGAATTTCCAGTTTTCCCCTTTCTGTGTGCAGAACAACCTTCGGGTATGGTTCTGTCAAATTCGTACTCTAGAAAGGATTAGAGGGCCTCAATCCGCTCTCACACAAACTAGACATGGTAACGCACAAGTTTCCTTCACAACCTTTGGCCGGAGGACCTCTGTACCCGGCGTAATTCAAAGTTTACCGACGGCGGAACAAACGGGAGGCATCGGGCGCACGGTGAGGACCTACTTCGGGCCTCCCCCGAGCTGCCACAAGCTCAAGTCGACCTTCCCTGAGGTCCACTGATGCTTCCCGACCGGTTGCTCTAGTAGTTGAGGTGCTAGGGGAGTCAACCGACATGGCCGAAGTTTTTCCGAGGCGGCGGCTCGTCGCCGACCATGCACCGGCCTTTGTCATGATGAGCCGACCCCAGAATCCTGTTCCCCGTGTGAAAGTAGGCAGGGGCGGCCAGGATCGTGAAATTTGAAGCTCCACAGAAGCTGCCGGCGAGCTCTCCGGCGAGGTCCCTCGGCGGCGGAGCGCGGGCGGCGAGAGGTTGACGAAGGGGGTGGACCCCAGCTGTCAGCGGGAGATATTTTGAATCGGGATCGGGCTGCGGCCGGGATCGGGTGTGCTGGCACGCAAAAACCTTGTGGGCCGCCGTGTGCTGTCGCCTCGGCGCTCAACACGTGTCCCTGCGGGCCCCGGCAGATTTAAACTTTTCCCCCGATTTTCAAGTTCCATTCAAACTTCAAATCCTCATAACTCTGGCTAGGAAGCTCCAAATTGAGTGAACTAAATTTTGTTGGATTCAGCTCTCTGAGCACTTTCCAGCAAATCAAATTCCACTTCATGACAACCCTTATTTCTTCAGAATTAATTTCTCAAATTTAAACTCTTAGGAATTTTAACTGGAGAATCCTTTGGAAGAAAATCCTGAAATTTTGCTGGAACGTTCACCAAAATATCCCTGAACTACCATAAAAATTTCAGATCCATTTGAGCTCATATGATCCGCCTAATGGTGTGATTAGTGAAACTGTTCCAGAGAAAATAGAAAATGTTCAGAAACATTTTCAGAATTTTCTCTGAAATTGTTTAGCTCATATCTTTAGCTAGGAACCGTCAAATTAAGTGAGACAAACTCCATTAGAACCCTCTGAAAATCTAGTTTTCAGAAAGTCATAGTTTGTTTCATGAAAATCCTTAGAACACCCTAAAAGCCTTCAATTAAGGTCAAGTACATAATTAATTGTGGAGGGCTGAAATGAGCTTTGCTGCAACTAAAACTTGACCAAATCTCTGTTTAGGTTGTAACCAAGCCCCAGTAACAGTTCACAGTCATTGGGTCTGTCTAGTAAGGGTTATAGACTTCACAAATTTAAATTCAATCAAGTGCATTTAAATTAATACATATACTTGTATATCATGTAGTCGCTAAGGTCGAGGAGGAACCCGAAGTCCTAGACTTCGTTACTCCGGAGGAGCAGCTAGCCTACGACCAAGAGCAGCAAGGCAAGCTCCGGTTTGCATTAACCTTTTACAAAATTTTATTGTTTTGAGCACTTACTTGAGTATTATGATTCCTTGCATCAGAGTCTTGTTTGGAAACCCAATTGCATAGCCAAGAAAACCATGGGTTGGGTTTAGTATTGCATACCCCGTTAGCTACTGCAATGCTAACATAGTGTAGGATTCGGTACAAGTCGAGTAGTTGGAACTACTCGCGAGCATAGGCTAGAGGCACTCGACTCGTGATCATGTCACGGAAGTGTCTTATGTTTGGCACACAAATCCTTTTTCCTAGCCAAAGCGTACCCTTTTCATCCTCCTTGAAGTCCTTCTCTATTCCTTGTCAGATTCCTTCCTTGATCTCCTTGATCTCCTCGTCCGTTGCTTGGCCCTCTCTTATTTCTTGCTCCAATGGGGAGTGGATCTCCCTTATCTCCACATTATTCAAGAATCCGAGGTGTAACCGTTCGAACTCCTTCCGTAGTTCGGGTGGTAGCTCCCTAACCGTGAGTTGGTGACATGCTCCTTTTCGGCTCAATGCATCAGCTACTACATTGGCCCTCCTGGGGTGGTAGTTGATTCCCACATCATAATCCTTGATGAGTTCTAACCATCGACGTTGTCTCAAATTTAAGTCCGTTTGTGTAAATATGTACTTGAGGCTTTTATGATCCGTATAGATCTCACATCGATGTCCAAGGATATAATGTCTCCAAATCTTCAAAGCATGCACCACTGCTGCTAGCTCCAAGTCGTGCGTAGGATAGTTAAGCTCGTGCTTCTTTAATTGTCCTGAGGCATAGGCTACTACTTGTCCTTCCTCCATGAGTACACATCTGAGCCCTTGTCTGGATGCATCACAATATATGTCAAAGCTCTTGCTTACGTCTGGCAATACCAGAACTGGTGCTGTGGTTAGCCTTTTCTTGAGTTCCTCAAAACTTTCTTGGCAAGCTTGTGTCCATTGAAAGACTTTTCCCTTCATTAGCAATTCCATCATAGGTTTTGCTATCTTAGAGAAGTCTTTAATGAAGCGCCGGTAGTATCCTGCCATCCCAAGGAAACTCCGAATATCCCTCACGCTCTTCGGTTGGTCCCACTTCAGAACATCTCTCACCTTTCCTGGATCAACCGATACCCCTTCCTTTGAGAGAATATGGCCTAGGAAAGATATTTCCTTTAGCCAAAATTGAGACTTGTTGAGCTTGGCATACAATTGATGCTCATGCAACTTCTGCAGGGTCAATCTCAGATGTTCTTCATGCTCCTCCTCAATTTTTGAATACACCATAATGTCTTCGATGAAAACCACGACGAACATGTCCAAGTACTCCATGAAAACCTTGTTCATAAGGTACATGAAGTATGCGGGTGCATTCGTCAATCCAAAAGACATAACGGTATATTCATATGAATCATACCGTGTCTGAAAGGCTGTCTTAGGTATATCAGAGGGCTTAATCTTCAGCTGGATGTATCCCGACCGAAGATCAATCTTGGAGAATATTCGGGCTCCTTTCATTTTATCGAACAGGTCCTCTATACGGGGCAGAGGGTATTTATTCTTGATTGTCACCTCGTTGAGAGACCTGTAGTCCACGCACATTCTTTAGGTTCCATCCTTCTTGTCCACGAAGAGTACCGGAGTGTAACAACCCAAAATCCTGTCAAGAGGGGAATTTAAAATTTTTTGGATGTGTTGCATGTGTTGCAAAAATTCAAATTCAAACTGGAATTCAAATTAAACTCAAAACAGAAATGAAAAAGAACAATAAAAAGAAAAAAACAAATCTTCCCGGCCAGTGGGCCGAAACCCACCAGCCGGCCCACCCAACTCCTGAGCCAGCCCGCAGCCGCGCGCCCACGCCCCCTCTCGCAGACAGGCGGGACCCACCTGTCATCCCTAACCCCCGATCGTCCGAAACCCGGACTGTTCCCCGACCGGATTTCCGCCCGAATTCTGGTTCCGGAGGACTCCTACTCGATCTAAACTAACACGCCACCCTCCCCCGTCTATAAAAACCCCGGCATCGTCCCGTTTTTCCCCATGATCCGCCGTTTTTCTCCCCGGTGAGAACCCGAGCTTCTCCGGCGAACTCTGCTCGATCTACGCTCGGGAATTCTGATCTAACTCGCTGGTCTTGATCCACCGCCTCCAGGGAACCTCGCAGGTGCAGAAAACTCAGTGGTCTGCGGTTCAAACACAGCGCCGACGAGCCTCGCCGTGAATTCACCTCGGACCTCGTCGCCGATCGCTTTCCAGGACCTCCGAGCTCAAGAAAACCCCTGAGGTGAGATCCCCGACCTCCCCTCTACCGATCTATGCCATAAAATCACAGTGTTAGGAAGAATTGACAAAGATCCGAAACTCTCCGGCGAGATCGCCGCCTCCCGCCGCCGTGCGCCGCTGGGCAGTGCCGCCCGCGCTCGATCAGAGTGACGTGGCCGCTTGTGCGCCGTCTATTTTAAATCGCACGGTAGAGTTTAAATCCCCGCGTACCGGTTCGATGTTATAATCTCAGCCGTCTGTTTTAAATCGGACGGTCCACGTCAGCCCCGCGTTATAAAGGCCGGAATTCTTACGCGCTACCCCCTGGGGTTCTCGGAAAATACGAGCTAGCCCCAGAAACTTCTGATCTAGCCCCTGGAACTTCAGAAAATCATGTAAATTCATTTAAAAATCGTTTTAGCCCCTGGACTTAATAAAAATTAGGAAAACCCCTTTGTTATGTGTAGTTTGACCCCTGGAAATTCTTAAAATAATATAATAGACCCTGTAGTGGGGTGAATTTACCCTTTTAACCCTATGTGATATTAAATTTAGGAATTTTACTGTGTGTTTAGTATTTAAAATTTAAAATATGGGACAAACACATTGCAAATTCAAATTAAAAAAAAACTTTCCTAGTACTTGGAAAACTTTGGAGTGAGATAAAAATAGATTTTTGCTGAAATAAATCTGTTTAATTGATTATTCACATTTATTAGTTATAGGGACACAATTTTTAAGTAGAGAATAATTCTGAAAATTAGTAAAATAAATGTAGAATAGTTCACATCAGAGAAGTTGAAAAATATATTATTTAATATTTTAGACCCAAAACCTATTCTGTTTAGATGAGGTGTCTTACTATTTTCATAATAAAGTGCACATTTAGGCATAGGAAATAAATCTGAAAATATAGCAAGCTAGGTATAAATAACTAGAAAATGATAAATGAAGTTTCCAAAATCCAAAGAATTCAGTTTAGGGTTGGTAGAAGGTTTGAAGACACATATGAAGTAGGAAAATACCTTTCATGCATACTTGGTAGCTAAAATGTGTATTGTCACACCCGGTTTTTCCGAAGAACAACCAAGTGAATATCACATGTATGCCAGGATCATTTTCTCATACATGTGATGACAAATAGTGAAGCATCATTTATTACAAGCCAGGTGTCGAATATAAATAAGTCTTACATCACAAATGTCTCAATGAACACTAATGCTTCATCACAAGTAAATAAACTAGCAGCGGAATATTATTCTTTAGGGCTCCATCACAGGTGTTGCCCGGGGGTCTTCATGAACCTAAAAACCTTCCTCGGGTCCAAAATCTTGGTCATTATACACCACCTCATTATCTTGACCTGAGCAGCAATATAAACCAACAAATATGCAAGGTTGAGTACAAATGGTACTCAGCAAGTGTGGGAAAATTATATCATGCATGGCTAGAACAAGGAGAGGTTGAACTCATGGTTAAAGCACTACGCAATTAATACCTATCACCTTAGCTTATTAAGCACCTACATTACTACACAGGTGAAATGGTTCAAATCTCCCATCCCATCATCATAAACCAATAACCATAATCATCATTTCCAATGTTAAGCTCCCCGCTTAACTTCCAAAACCATCAATTCTCTAATCATGAATAAGTCCAGGCCGCTCTTAACCGTGAGCACGGCTGTCAAGACAGTTTTGACTCTGCAGAGTTTGTACCACTGTACCCACAAGTAGTGATTTCATCCCCCGTTGCCGGGTGGACTAAAAGAACCTCCATTATGCCAGTGGCTACGAACCACATTCACACTTCCCAGGTGTGTGGCCAAGAGATCACTACGAAGCCTTTACAAAGGGATTCCCGACGAGCGTGGGCCCACTGAGGTTTCACCCCTAACAGCATACAAGAGGCTCCAACCCCGCTGCAGTGGCCCCCTCTTGAGCCTTGCGGTTCATATGGTAGTCCAGCTGACACCTACTCCCCGCACCATCCAACACACCCATACTACGCCGGGGATACACCTAATTAATTGGCCAAGCTGCCCCATCTCAGCATGTGGTTGGCACTGTAAAGCCGGGTTACATGCTCCATGAACCGGTCCTTAGGATCCAGGCAAGTACTAAACACAAACCCAAGTCTCGTGCACCCATGTAACACCCCAAATTTTTAGTCAAGATTCAAATTTTGGATTTAGAACCATAAACCATGTTCAGAGGGGAATTTAGAAATTTTTGGACGTATTGCATGTTTTGCAAAAATTCAAATTCAAACTGGAATTCAAATTATACTCCAAACAGAAAAGAAATGAAAAAGAAAAAAGGAAAACCAGAAAAAAACTGGCCAGTGGGCCGAAACCTCAGCCGGCCCAGCTAACCCCCGCGCAGCCCGCCCCCGCGCGCGCCGCGCTGCCCCTCGCTGACGGGTGGGACCCGCCTGTCATCCCTAACCCCGCGACCCCGGACTCTCTCCCGCGCGCTCGATCGCAACCGATCGGGAAATCGTGTTTTGCGGCCGAATTCTGGAACTAGCGGACTCCAACTCGATCACAACAGAACCACCGCCCTCCCCCGGCTATAAAAGCAACCGATCCGATCAGTTTTTCGCACGCGATCGCCGAATTTCACTCCGGTGAGCACCGAGACTTCGCCGGTGAATTCTGGCCGATCTAAGCTCGGAAACTCTGATCTAACTCGTTGGTCTTGATCCACCGCCTCCGGGGAACTTTGCAGGTGCAGAAAACCCGAAGACTTACGGTGCAAATCCAGCTCCGACGAGCTTCGCCGTGGTTTTGCCTCGGACCTCGCCGCCGAGCACTTTCCAGGACCCCCGAGCTCGAGAAAACCCCCGAGGTGAGATCCCTGACCTCCCCTCTACCGATCTAGACCATAAGATCACAGTTCTCGGCAGAATTCTCGAGGATCCGAAAGTTTCCGGCGAGATCGCCGCTTCCCGCCGCCGTGCGCCGCCGGCAGCGCCGCCCGCGCTCGATCAGAGCGACGTGGCCGCTTGTGCGCCGTTTATTTTAAATCGCACGGTAGACTTTAAAACCCCGCGTACCGGTTCGATGTTATAATCTCAGCCGTCGGTTTAAAATCAGACGGTCCACGTCAGCCCCGCGTTATAAAGACTGGAATTCTTACGTGCTACCCCCTGGGGTTCTCTGGAATTGAGAGCTAGCCCCGGAAACTTCAGATCTAGCCCCTGGAACTCCAGAAAATCATGTAAATTCATTTAAAAATCAGTTTTAGCCCCTGGACTTGATAGAAATTAAGAAAAACACCTCTGAAAAGTGTAGCTAGACCCCTGGAAATTATGAAAATGATATTATAGACCCTGTAGTGGGGTGAATTCATGATTTTAGCCCTGTTTAGTATTTAATTGAGAAGATTGGATATGTAACTAGTGTTAAGTATTAAAAAGGGGGACAAACCTAATTGCCAAAATTATTAAAAACTTTCTCAGTACTTAGAAAACTTTGGAGTGAGATAAAAATATATTTTTGGGGCTGAAATAAATCTGTTTCATCTATTATTCACATTTAATAGTATAGGGACACATTTTAAGTAAAGAATAGTTAAAGAAAAATAGGGAAAATAAATATGAAATAATATACATCAGAAGTCAAGGTCAAAATATGATCCTAAATTATTTAGGACCAGAACCTAATCTGTTTAGGTAGTGTGTATTACTAAATTAATAATAAAATGCACAATTATGCATAAGAATATAAATCTGAAAATATAGAAACTAGTAAAGGATAAATGGAGTTTCTAAAATACAAAGAATTCAGTTTAGGGTTGATAGAAATTATGAAGGCATATATGGAGAAGAAAAATACTTTTCATACATACTTGGTAGTTTAATATATAAGAAATTTATTTAAAACTGAAACACACATAAATACATATATATATATAGTATGTGAGTATAAATATGAACACCAAAGTAGGAAACATACACATGTAAATAAAAGTGTATGCAAGCCCCAAATCAACACACATAGAGTATTCACAACACATAAAATGGTAAAGAAACTTTCATAAATGTGAATGTGTGGTTTATATGAAGTGGAAATGTGAACTATGTCTTATGATTGTTGTTTTTCTTTTGCTATGTGTGATGGTATGAAGTAGAACCTGCTCAAGAACAAGTTATTCAATTCCAAGACCAAGATTACCCATTTCAGGAGCAGCAAGAAGGAGGCAAGTGTCCTTGACCACTTTGATCCTATGCTAGGATGTGTAGATAGAATTATTTGCATTGTCAAATGAAATATGAAACCCATGCTAGGAAAGTTTCCCTAGAATTGCATTACCTTGTTTCCTTGTAGCTTGGGTTGGGATTTATTTTACCATGTCATTTATTTCCATGCATATGCTTAGCCATGCTTAGAATGGGGTATTTGGGACATGAAATCATCAGTTTATATTACCATACTCTTGAATGAGATATTGTGAGTTATGTAGAGGTAGGGATCAAGGCAAGTTGGATGTTTTGGTTGTGTGCTGGGTGCACGAGACTTGGGTTTGTGTTTAGTACTTGCCTGGATCCTAAGGACCGGTTCATGGAGCATGTAACCCGGCTTTACAGTGCCAACCACATGCTGAGATGGGGCAGCTTGGCCAATTAATTAGGTGTATCCCCGGCGTAGTATGGGTGTGTTGGATGGTGCGGGGAATAGGAGTCAGCTGGACTGCCATATGAACCGCAAGGCTCAAGAGGGGGCCACTGCAGCGGGGTTGGAGCCTCTTGTATGCTGTTAGGGGTGAAACCTCAGTGGGCCCACGCTCGTCGGGAATCCCTTTGTAAAGGCTTCGTAGTGATCTCCTGGCCACACACCTGGGAAGTGTGAATGTGGTTCGTAGCCACTGGCATAATGGAGGTTCTTTTAGTCCACCCGGCAACGGGGGATGAAATCACTACTTGTGGGTACAGTGGTACAAACTCTGCAGAGTCAAAACTGTCTTGACAGCCGTGCTCACGGTTAAGAGCGGCCTGGACTTATTCATGATTAGAGAATTGATGGTTTTGGAAGTTGTGGATGTTAAGCGGGGAGCTTAACATTGGAAATGATGTTATGGTTATTTGGATTATGATGATGGGATGGGAGATTGTGACCATTTCACCTGTGTAGTAATGTAGGTGCTTAATAAGCTAAGGTGATAGGTATTAATTGCGTAGTGCTTTAACCATGAGTTCAACCTCTCCTTGTTCTAGCCATGCATGATATAATTTTCCCACACTTGCTGAGTACCATTGGTACTCAACCTTGCATATTTGTTGGTTTATATTGTTGCTCAGGTCAAGATAATGAGGTGGTGTATAATGACCAAGACTTTGGACCCGAGGAAGGTTTTTAGGTTCATGAAGACCCCCGGGCAATACCTGTGATGGAGCCCTAAAGAATAAAATTCCGCTGCTAGTTTATTTACTTGTGATTGAAGCATTAGTGTCCATTGAGACATTTGAGATGTAAGACTTATTTATATTCGACACCTGGCTTGTAATAAATGATGCTTCACCATTTGTCATCACATGTATGAGAAAATGATCCTGGCATACATGTGATATTCACTTGGTTGTTTCTTCGGAAAAACCGGGTGTGACAGAGGTGGTATCAGAGCCAAGGTTGCCCGTAGGGACGTGGACCTAGGTAGAAATGGACGTATTTAAGGGCCCTATTTTCTTAAAAACTATTTTCCAAAGGTGTGGGTGGAAAAAGTGTTATTAAAGGAGTCATTTTCTTCATCTTACCCCAACTTTCATTCAAAATAGGATTTTTGTTTGAGATTTTATCTAACCTAATTTTAAATTCTTTTGTTTTAGATGGTTCGCATGATTCGCACCGCTCGTAAGTCCACGGGAGGGAGAGTTCCCGTAGTTGCCCTTGCTGAAAGAGAGGAGAGTCGTCCAGTGACGTACCTTTCCTACGGATTGGCAGTAGGAGATTTGTTGCGCCGTCTTCGACGTATGCTCGAAGCCGCCGGCAATACGGGCAAGCTCATCATCCACTATAACTCCACCAGGACCATCCGTGAGAAGAGGGAAGAATGGAGTTCGGAGATGAGGATTATACACGAGAATCAGCTGCTTAAGATCCACCACTCTCCAGCTTGTCGAGCAACACAAGTTGACGCGGAGAGAGATGTCACTTGGGAGGCCATCACCTGCCAGAGTCACATCTATCGTCGCCACTTGGACAAAACTGAGTACATGTATGTCCTCCAACGTGAGAGTGGTACTACGGAGTACAAGTACCCACCGGTGCAGCAAGGGACTTCCCATGAGCACATGGACTTGTGCTTGGAGGATGCTGCTATGCTCAGCACTCGACTGCAGGAGTGTCAACAAGAGCTTCAGGATGTCCGAGATACTCTGAAGGAGACGGAGGCATTGCTGCGAGCTTGCTTAAAGGCGAGAGAAAGAGGAGATGGGAATGAACTGTGTGTCACCGTAAGTGATCCATGGACCCCTGACTCCCCGGATCGCCGAGCGATCAGGCGTCGTCGCACTTCTCCACCAGCAGCCTCCCCACCCAAAGCAGAGTCAGAAGGTAGCCGAAATGAGGAGGAAGATCCTGAGGAGCCAGCTCAAGAGGATGAGTAGTGTAGGGTCTTTCCCCTAGCTAGCAAGAGGTCGAGTAGTCGAGTCGTTACGTATTTAATGGTGTGATAATGCTTGGTGTGTGACGTGAGTTGTGGAAGCCATGAGCAAGTGTCCACAGCCTCGTCTTCAGATTGTTTTGCTTTGGTGTGTGAACCCCCAGGAAATAATAGTGCATTTATTGGGTGTGAGATATAAAACCCTCGTAAGATTTTAACAAAACTTCAACACTTCAAAGTACAAACAAGTGAAAGTAGTAAGATGATACTAGATGCTTTCAAATTAACATTTGTTGATTCTGCCAGATGGCCGGAAGAGGAAAAGGACGTGCTGCCAACCCCGCCAACAACAATGATGAGGCATGCAACTCTCATCTTTCTGGAGGCCAGAACCGGGGTGGTCGCCGTGAAGAAGTTGATCCTCTCCACCAAATGCTGGAGAATCAAAATCAGCTCATCCAGAACTTGACTCAAGTAGTGGCCAACTTGCATCAAGTTCCACCTCCACAAGCTGCACCACGCCAACCAAGGTTGAGTGAGTTTCTAGGAACTCAACCTCCAAAGTTTGCAAGTGCTGCTGAACCTCTGGAGGCAGATGATTGGCTGAAGACCATTGAAAGTAAGATGAGAATCATACAATGCCAAGGGTATGAGAGGGTGCTGTTTGCCTCTCATCAATTGCAGGGACCTGCTGCTGATTGGTGGACCGCCTACGTGGCCGCCCATCATGACCCTGAGAGCATCACTTGGGAAGAGTTCAAGCGTAGCTTCCGCAACCATTACATCCCAAGGGGTGAACTCAAAAACAAGAGGAAAGAGTTTTTGGGATTGCAGCAGGGAAACATGACGGTGAGGGAATACCTCACTAAATTCACTCAACTATCCCGTTATGCTCCACGAGACATAGAGACAGATGAGCAGAAACAAGATTGTTTCGTGGAAGGACTTACCGCAGAGATGCAGTGTGCAATGTCCTCCAATGAGTATGAAAGCTTTCAAAAGATGGTGGACAGAGCGTTTGTGGTGGAAAGGAAGCTAAAGGCCCTTGAAAATGAGAATAAGAGGAAGGCTGGGTGGTCACATCAAGCCTCAGGGAGCAACACCCGCCCACGTATGATGCAGCAACCTACGGGGCAGACGAGCCGTGTTGCGGTACCCTATTCAGCACCAAGAGGGTACAACCCAAACTACAGGCCTTCCGCAGCACCAGCACAGCCGCAACGTCAGTTTGTGCAGCAGCCTCGCCCCGCATATCCACCTCGACCAGCAGTGCAAGGACCCCCAAACCAACCCCAAGACAACAAGGGCCAAGCATCTAAGATTGGGGTGCAATGTTTCAGCTGTGGTGAAGTGGGGCACTACGCCCATAAGTGTCCAAAGAAGAAGCCCACTCAGCCCCAGCAGCAGAACGTAATGAGAGGACGGGTGAACCACGTCACTATGGAGGAAGCACAAGAGGCACCCGACGTGGTAGTTGGTAAGTTTCCTGCCAATTTACACCTTGCAACTCTGCTGTTTGATTCTGGTGCTACCCATTCGTTCATTGCTCAAGGGTTTGTTAAGAAGCATGACCTAGCAACCACACAAATGAACCATATGCTAGCGGTAAACTCTCCAGGTGGAGAAATAAGGACAAGACAAGTGTGTCCCAAAGTGAACCTAGACATTAATGGGGTAGTATTTACCGCTAACCTCATAGTGATCGATTCACAAGGGATAGATATTATTTTGGGTATGGATTGGTTGACCAAACATAAAGGAATCATCCATTGTTCGACCAGAACGGTGGAACTAACTCACCCTAGTGGCACAAGAGTAAAGTTCATAACGATACACGAGCCTAGGAGGGACATTAAATTAAATCAAGTGGAGGTGAAAGTTGAGGAAATCAGGACTATCAGGGAATATCCAGATGTTTTTCCGGAGGAGTTGCCAGGAATGCCTCCCGACCGCGACGTGGAATTCGCAATTGAGCTAGTACCGGGAACAGCCCCGATATACAAGAGACCTTATCGAATGGACTCCAAGCAGCTAGAAGAGCTCAAGGATCATTTGAGAGAATTGACGGAGAAGGGGTATGTTCGCCCTAGTTCCTCACCATGGGGAGCTCCGGTGATATTTGTGCCTAAGAAAGATGGAACTCAAAGGTTATGCGTGGATTACCGTGCCTTGAATGAGGTGACCATCAAGAACAAGTACCCATTACCCCGCATTGAAGACTTGTTTGATCAGTTGAGGGGAGCTTGCGTGTTCTCGAAAATTGATCTCAGGTCGGGATACCACCAACTCAAGATAAGACAATCTGATATTCCCAAGACAGCTTTCGTATCTCGGTACGGACTGTATGAATACACTGTCATGCCTTTCGGGCTAACCAATGCCCCGGCATATTTCATGTACCTCATGAACAAGGTATTCATGGAATATCTGGACAAATTTGTGGTGGTTTTCATAGATGATATTCTCGTCTTCTCCAAAGATGAAGAAGAACATGAGAAACATCTAAGGTTGGTGTTACAGAGGCTGAGAGAACACCAACTATATGCCAAGTTGAGCAAGTGTGAGTTTTGGCTAAAGAGAGTTCCCTTTTTAGGACATATAATCTCGGAGGGAGGAATCTCCGTAGATCCCGCCAAAATCGAAGATATCCAGAAATGGAAAACCCCTGAAAATGTCGGGGAAGTTCGAAGCTTTTCGGGATTGGCTGGATACTATCGACGGTTTATTGAGGGATTCTCCAAGATCTCGAGACCTCTCACCAAACTGTTGGAAAAGGGAATCACATTCACCTGGACGCCACAGTGCGATACGAGCTTTCAGGAGCTAAAGAAGAGATTGACAACAGCCCCAGTGTTGGTTATGCCAGATATGCAGAAGAATTTCACGGTGTACTGCGATGCCTCTGGAAACGGGTTGGGATGTGTTCTCATGCAAGAGGGACATGTCGTGGCATATGCATCCCGGCAGCTTCGGAAGCACGAGAAGAACTATCCTACACATGACCTAGAACTAGCTGCAGTGGTACACGCGTTGAAAATTTGGCGGCACTATTTGATGGGGAAGAGGACAGAGATATATACGGATCATAAGAGTTTGAAGTACATATTCACACAGCCAGATCTCAACCTTAGACAAAGGAGATGGTTAGAGCTAATCAATGACTTTGATGTAGGCATCAACTATCATCCCGGGAAAGCAAACGTCGTGGCCGATGCCTTGAGTCGGAAAGTGCAGGTCAATAAGTTGAGCTTGAAGGATATGCCTGCAGAATTGAAGGACGAGGTTATAAGGCTCAATCTATGTCTAGTAAATAGTGGTGAAGCCATCGCCATGGAAGTGGACTCCACACTCGAGCAAGACATACGCGAGGGCCAAAAGAATGATGAGAAGATACAAGAGATCAGACAGCTCATCAAGGAAAATAAAGCTCCTGGTTTTAGAGAGGATGAACAAGGAACGGTGTGGCACGGGAAGAGGATCTGTGTGCCAGAAGTAAAGGAGATTCGTAAATTAATTTTGAAGGAGGCTCACGATTCCGACTATTCCATTCATCCTGGGAGTACGAAGATGTATCAGGACCTCAAAAGCAGGTATTGGTGGTATGGCATGAAGCGAGATGTCGCGGAACATGTTGCCCTATGTGACACATGTCAGTTGGTGAAAGCAGAACATCAACGACCCGCGGGATTGCTGCAACCACTCAAAGTGCCTGAATGGAAGTGGGAAGAGATCAGCATGGACTTTGTCGTGGGATTGCCTAGGACCCAGTCCGGGTATGATTCAATATGGGTTATTATTGATAGGCTAACCAAGGTAGCTCATTTCATCCCTGTGAAAGAAAGCTACAGCGGATCCAAATTGGCAGAATTGTACATGTCAAGGATCGTGTGTTACCATGGAGTGCCAAAGAAGATAGTGTCGGACCGAGGGACACAGTTCACCTCGAGGTTTTGGCAAAAGTTGCATGAAACCATGGGAACCCATCTGAATTTCAGTTCTGCCTATCATCCCCAAACTGACGGGCAGACGGAGAGAACCAATCAGATCCTTGAAGATATGTTAAGGGCATGTGCACTTAAAAACAATAGGAGTTGGGACAAGAACCTACCGTATGCGGAGTTTTCCTATAACAACAGTTATCAAGCTAGTATGAAGATGTCACCGTTTGAAGCTTTGTATGGAAGGAAATGCAGAACTCCCCTATTTTGGAACCAAACAGGAGAAAGTAAAGTGTTTGGTCCAGAAGTGCTACAAGAAGCCGAGGCAAAGGTGAGGGAGATTCGCAACAACTTGAGGATAGCACAGACACGCCAGAAGAGTTATGCTGATGTACGAAGAAGAGAGCTCGTTTTCAACGTGGGAGACTATGTTTATCTCAAGGTGTCCCCTATCAGAGGACTTCGTCGGTTCAAGGTGAAAGGGAAGTTGTCACCTCGATACATCGGACCCTTTCAAGTTTTGGAAAGAAAAGGCGAAGTGGCGTACCAACTAGAGTTGCCGGTTCATCTGTCGGACGTGCACGATGTGTTCCACGTGTCACAACTCAAGAAATGCCTGAGGACGCCTGAAGAGGTGTTACCCATGAATGAAGTGGATGTAGCTGAGGATTTGTCTTATGCCGAGCAACCATACAAGATTTTGGAGACAATGGAACGCCTCACGAGAAATAAAAGAATCCGGATGTGCAAGGTGCAGTGGAAGCATCACTCAGAAGAAGAAGCCACCTGGGAACGGGAAGATGAGCTTAAGGCACAATTTCCGGAATTATTTTCTTAGAAACACCAATCTCGAGGACGAGATTTCTTTTAAGGGGGGTAGAGCTGTAACACCCCAAATTTTTAGTCAAGATTCAAATTTTGGATTTAGAACCATAAACCATGTTCAGAGGGGAATTTAGAAATTTTTGGACGTATTGCATGTTTTGCAAAAATTCAAATTCAAACTGGAATTCAAATTATACTCCAAACAGAAAAGAAATGAAAAAGAAAAAAGGAAAACCAGAAAAAAACTGGCCAGTGGGCCGAAACCTCAGCCGGCCCAGCTAACCCCCGCGCAGCCCGCCCCCGCGCGCGCCGCGCTGCCCCTCGCTGACGGGTGGGACCCGCCTGTCATCCCTAACCCCGCGACCCCGGACTCTCTCCCGCGCGCTCGATCGCAACCGATCGGGAAATCGTGTTTTGCGGCCGAATTCTGGAACTAGCGGACTCCAACTCGATCACAACAGAACCACCGCCCTCCCCCGGCTATAAAAGCAACCGATCCGATCAGTTTTTCGCACGCGATCGCCGAATTTCACTCCGGTGAGCACCGAGACTTCGCCGGTGAATTCTGGCCGATCTAAGCTCGGAAACTCTGATCTAACTCGTTGGTCTTGATCCACCGCCTCCGGGGAACTTTGCAGGTGCAGAAAACCCGAAGACTTACGGTGCAAATCCAGCTCCGACGAGCTTCGCCGTGGTTTTGCCTCGGACCTCGCCGCCGAGCACTTTCCAGGACCCCCGAGCTCGAGAAAACCCCCGAGGTGAGATCCCTGACCTCCCCTCTACCGATCTAGACCATAAGATCACAGTTCTCGGCAGAATTCTCGAGGATCCGAAAGTTTCCGGCGAGATCGCCGCTTCCCGCCGCCGTGCGCCGCCGGCAGCGCCGCCCGCGCTCGATCAGAGCGACGTGGCCGCTTGTGCGCCGTTTATTTTAAATCGCACGGTAGACTTTAAAACCCCGCGTACCGGTTCGATGTTATAATCTCAGCCGTCGGTTTAAAATCAGACGGTCCACGTCAGCCCCGCGTTATAAAGACTGGAATTCTTACGTGCTACCCCCTGGGGTTCTCTGGAATTGAGAGCTAGCCCCGGAAACTTCAGATCTAGCCCCTGGAACTCCAGAAAATCATGTAAATTCATTTAAAAATCAGTTTTAGCCCCTGGACTTGATAGAAATTAAGAAAAACACCTCTGAAAAGTGTAGCTAGACCCCTGGAAATTATGAAAATGATATTATAGACCCTGTAGTGGGGTGAATTCATGATTTTAGCCCTGTTTAGTATTTAATTGAGAAGATTGGATATGTAACTAGTGTTAAGTATTAAAAAGGGGGACAAACCTAATTGCCAAAATTATTAAAAACTTTCTCAGTACTTAGAAAACTTTGGAGTGAGATAAAAATATATTTTTGGGGCTGAAATAAATCTGTTTCATCTATTATTCACATTTAATAGTATAGGGACACATTTTAAGTAAAGAATAGTTAAAGAAAAATAGGGAAAATAAATATGAAATAATATACATCAGAAGTCAAGGTCAAAATATGATCCTAAATTATTTAGGACCAGAACCTAATCTGTTTAGGTAGTGTGTATTACTAAATTAATAATAAAATGCACAATTATGCATAAGAATATAAATCTGAAAATATAGAAACTAGTAAAGGATAAATGGAGTTTCTAAAATACAAAGAATTCAGTTTAGGGTTGATAGAAATTATGAAGGCATATATGGAGAAGAAAAATACTTTTCATACATACTTGGTAGTTTAATATATAAGAAATTTATTTAAAACTGAAACACACATAAATACATATATATATATAGTATGTGAGTATAAATATGAACACCAAAGTAGGAAACATACACATGTAAATAAAAGTGTATGCAAGCCCCAAATCAACACACATAGAGTATTCACAACACATAAAATGGTAAAGAAACTTTCATAAATGTGAATGTGTGGTTTATATGAAGTGGAAATGTGAACTATGTCTTATGATTGTTGTTTTTCTTTTGCTATGTGTGATGGTATGAAGTAGAACCTGCTCAAGAACAAGTTATTCAATTCCAAGACCAAGATTACCCATTTCAGGAGCAGCAAGAAGGAGGCAAGTGTCCTTGACCACTTTGATCCTATGCTAGGATGTGTAGATAGAATTATTTGCATTGTCAAATGAAATATGAAACCCATGCTAGGAAAGTTTCCCTAGAATTGCATTACCTTGTTTCCTTGTAGCTTGGGTTGGGATTTATTTTACCATGTCATTTATTTCCATGCATATGCTTAGCCATGCTTAGAATGGGGTATTTGGGACATGAAATCATCAGTTTATATTACCATACTCTTGAATGAGATATTGTGAGTTATGTAGAGGTAGGGATCAAGGCAAGTTGGATGTTTTGGTTGTGTGCTGGGTGCACGAGACTTGGGTTTGTGTTTAGTACTTGCCTGGATCCTAAGGACCGGTTCATGGAGCATGTAACCCGGCTTTACAGTGCCAACCACATGCTGAGATGGGGCAGCTTGGCCAATTAATTAGGTGTATCCCCGGCGTAGTATGGGTGTGTTGGATGGTGCGGGGAATAGGAGTCAGCTGGACTGCCATATGAACCGCAAGGCTCAAGAGGGGGCCACTGCAGCGGGGTTGGAGCCTCTTGTATGCTGTTAGGGGTGAAACCTCAGTGGGCCCACGCTCGTCGGGAATCCCTTTGTAAAGGCTTCGTAGTGATCTCCTGGCCACACACCTGGGAAGTGTGAATGTGGTTCGTAGCCACTGGCATAATGGAGGTTCTTTTAGTCCACCCGGCAACGGGGGATGAAATCACTACTTGTGGGTACAGTGGTACAAACTCTGCAGAGTCAAAACTGTCTTGACAGCCGTGCTCACGGTTAAGAGCGGCCTGGACTTATTCATGATTAGAGAATTGATGGTTTTGGAAGTTGTGGATGTTAAGCGGGGAGCTTAACATTGGAAATGATGTTATGGTTATTTGGATTATGATGATGGGATGGGAGATTGTGACCATTTCACCTGTGTAGTAATGTAGGTGCTTAATAAGCTAAGGTGATAGGTATTAATTGCGTAGTGCTTTAACCATGAGTTCAACCTCTCCTTGTTCTAGCCATGCATGATATAATTTTCCCACACTTGCTGAGTACCATTGGTACTCAACCTTGCATATTTGTTGGTTTATATTGTTGCTCAGGTCAAGATAATGAGGTGGTGTATAATGACCAAGACTTTGGACCCGAGGAAGGTTTTTAGGTTCATGAAGACCCCCGGGCAATACCTGTGATGGAGCCCTAAAGAATAAAATTCCGCTGCTAGTTTATTTACTTGTGATTGAAGCATTAGTGTCCATTGAGACATTTGAGATGTAAGACTTATTTATATTCGACACCTGGCTTGTAATAAATGATGCTTCACCATTTGTCATCACATGTATGAGAAAATGATCCTGGCATACATGTGATATTCACTTGGTTGTTTCTTCGGAAAAACCGGGTGTGACAACCCAGCACACAACCAAAACATCCAACTTGCCTTGATCCCTACCTCTACATAACTCACAATATCTCATTCAAGAGTATGGTAATATAAACTGATGATCTCATATCCCAATTATCCCATTCTAAGCATGGCTAAGCATATGCATAATAATAAATGACATGATAAGATGAATCCCAACCCAAGCTACAAGGAAACAAGGTAATGCAATTCTAGGGAAACTTCCTAGCATGGGTTTCATATTTAAATTGACAATGCAATTAATTCTAGCTACACATCCTAGCATAGGATCAAAGTGATCAAGGACACTTGCCTCCTTCTTGCTGCTCTTGAAATGGGTAGTCTTGGTCTTGGAATTGAATAACTTGTTCTTGAGCAGGTTCTACTTCATACCATCACACATAGCAAAAGAAAAACAACAATCATAAGACATAGTTCACACTTCCACTTCATACAAACCACACATTCACATTTATGAAAGTTTCTTTACCATTTTATGTGTTGTGGGTACTCTATGTGTGTTGATTTGGGGCTTGCATACACTTTTATTTACATGTGTATGATTCCTACTTTGGTGTTCATATTTATACTCACATACTATATATGTATATACATGTATATATGTGTGTTTCAGTTTTAAATAAATTCCTTATATATTAAACTACCAAGTATGTATGAAAAGTATTTTTCTTCTCCATATGTGCCTTCATAATTTTCTATCAACCCTAAACTGAATTCTTTGTACTTTAGAAACTCCATTTATCATCTACTAGTCAATATATTTTCAGATTTATATTCTTATGCATAATTGTGCATTTTATTATTAAATTAGTAATACACACTACCTAAACAGATTAGGTTCTGGTCCTAAATAATTTAAGATCATATTTTGACCTTGGCTTCTGATGTATACTATTTCATAATTATTTTCCCTATTTTTCTTTAACTATTCTTTACTTAAAAATGTGTCCCTATACTATTAAATGTGAATAATAGATGAAACAGATTTATTTCAGCCTAAAAATATATTTTTATCTCACTCCAAAGTTTTCTAAGTACTGAGAAAGTTTTTAATAAATTTGACAATTATGTTTGTCCCCCTTTTTAATATTTAAACACTAGTTACATATTCAATTTTCTAAATTAAATACTAAACAGAGCTAAAATAATGAATTCACCCCATTACAGGGTCTATAATATCATTTTCATAATTTCCAGGGGTCTAGCTACACTTTTCAGAGGTGTTTTTCTTAATTTCTATTAAGTCCAGGGGCTAAAACTGATTTTTAAATGAATTTACATGATTTTCTGGAGTTCCAGGGGCTAGATCTGAAGTTTCCGGGGCTAGCTCTCAATTCCAGAGAACCCCAGGGGGTAGCACGTAAGAACTCCAGTCTTTATAACGCGGGGCTGACGTGGACCGTCTGATTTTAAACCGACGGCTGAGATTATAACATCGAACCGGTACGCGGGGTTTTAAAGTCTACCGTGCGATTTAAAATAAACGGCGCACAAGCGGCCACGTCGCTCTGATCGAGCGCGGGCGGCGCTGCCGGCGGCGCACGGCGGCGGGAAGCGGCGATCTCGCCGGAAAGTTTCGGATCCTCGAGAATTCTGCCTAAAACTGTGATCCCATGGCATAGATCGGTAGAGGGGAGGTCAGGGATCTCACCTCGGGGGTTTTCTCGAGCTCGGGGGTCCTGGAAAGTGCTCGGCGGCGAGGTCCGAGGCAAAACCACGGCGAAGCTCGTCGGAGCTGGATTTGCACCGTAAGTCTTCGGGTTTTCTGCACCTGCAAAGTTCCCCGGAGGCGGTGGATCAAGACCGACGAGTTAGATCAGAGTTTCCGAGCTTAGATCGGCCAGAATTCACCGGCGAAGTCTCGGTGCTCACCGGAGTGAAAATCGGCGATCGCGTGAGAAAAACTGATCGGATCGGTTGTTTTTATAGCCGGGGGAGGGCGGTGGTTCTGTTGTGATCGAGTTAGAGTCCTCAGGGTCCAGAATTCGGCTGCGGGACGCGGTTTCCCGATCGGTTGCGATCGCGCGCGCGGGGGAGAAGTCCGGGGTCGCGGGGTTAGGGATGACAGGCGGGTCCCACCCGTCAGCGAGGGGCAGCGCGGCGCGCGCGGGGGCGGGCTGCGCGGGGGTTTGCTGGGCCGGCTGGGGTTTCGGCCCACTGGCCAGTTTTTTTCTGGTTTTCCTTTTTCTTTTTCATTTCTTTTCTGTTTTGACTATAATTTGAATTCCAGTTTGAATTTGAATTTTTGCAAAACATGCAATACGTCCAAAAATTTCTAAATTCCCCTCTGAACATGGTTTATGGTTCTAAATCAAAATTTGAGTCTTGACTAAAAATTTGGGGTGTTACATGTATCAATTAAATATAAGGGATTTATTTAAATTAGAAATTCATATATAGTATGCCAACATGAATATGAATACAAAAATAGAAATCATATGTACATGTTTAAAAGTGCATGTAAGCCAAAATCAACACACATAGATTAACCACAACACATGGAAATGAGAATGGCTTTCATAAATGTGAATGTGTGGCTTGTATGAAGTGGAAGTGTGAACTATGTCTTATGACTTGTTGTTTTCTTTTGCTATGTGTGATGGTATGAGTAGAACCTGCTCTAGAGCAAGTCCTTCCTTTCCAAGATCAGGACTACCCATTCCCAGAGCAGCAAGAAGAAGGCAAGTGTCCTTGACCACTTTGTTCCTATACTAGGATGTGTAGATAGAATTATTTGCATTGTCAATTGAAAATATGAAACCCATGCTAGGATGTTTCCCTAGAATTGCATTACCTTGTTTCCTTGTAGCTTGGGTTGGGATTCAATTTATCATGTCATTTATTATTATGCATATGCTTAGCCATGCTTAGAATGGGATATTTGGGATATGAGATCATCAGTTTATTTTACCATACTCTTGAATGAGATATTGTGAGTTATGTAAAGGTAGGGATCAAGGCAAGTTGGATGTTTTGGTTGGTGCTGGGTGCACGAGACTCGGGTTTGTGTTTAGTACTTGCCTGGATCCTAAGGACCGGTTCATGGAGCATGTAACCTGGCTTTACCGTGCCAACCACATGCTGAGATGGGGCAGCTTGGCCAATTAATTAGGTGTATCCCTGGCGTAGTATGGGTGTGTTGGATGGTGCGGGGAGTAGGTGTCAGCTGGACTAGCATATGAACCGCAAAGCTCAAGAGGGGGCCACTGCAGTGGGGTTGGAGCCTCTTGTATGCTGTTAGGGGTGAAACCTCAGTGAGCCCACGCTCGTCGGGAATCCCTTTGTAAAGGCTTCGTAGTGATCTCCTAGCTACACACCTGGGAAGTGTGAATGTGGTTGTGGCCACCGGCATAATGGAGGTTCTTTTAGTCCACCCAGCAACGGGGGATGAAATCACTACATGTGGGTACAGGGTACAGTGGTGCAAACTCTGTAGAGTCAAAACTGTCATGACAGCTGTGCTCACGGTCAAGAGCGGCTTGGACTTATTCATGATTAGAGGAGTGATGGCTTTGGATGTTAAGAATGTTAAGCGGGGAGCTTAACATTGGAAATGATGTTATGGTTATTTGATTATGATGATGGGTTTGGAGATTGGGACCATTTCACCTATGTAGTAATGTAGGTGTTTAATAAGCTAAGGTGATAGGTATTAATGGCGTAGTGCTTTAACCATGAGTTCAACCTCCCCTTGTTCTAGCCATGCATGACATAATTTTCCCACACTTGCTGAGTACCATCGGTACTCAACCTTGTATATTTGTTGGTTTATATTGCTGCTCAGGTCAAGATAATGAGGTGGTGTATAATGATCAAAACTTTGGACTCGAAGAAGGTTTCTAGGTTCATGGAGTCCCCCGGGCAACGGCTGTGATGGAGCCTACAAGAATAATTATTCCGCTGCTAGTTTATTTATTTGTGATGAACTTATTAGTGTCCATCGAGACATTTGCTATGTAAGACTTATTTATATTCGACACCTGGCTTGTAATAAATGATGCTTCACTATTTGTCATCACATGTATGAGAAAATGATCCTGGCATACATGTGATATTCACTCGGTTGTTCTTCAAAAAAACCGGGTGTGACAGAAGTGGTATCAGAGCCAAGGTTGCTCGTAGGAACTGTGACCTAGGTAGAAATGGACGTATTTAAGGGCCCTATTTTTTAAAAAACTACTTTACAAGGTGTGTGTTGAAAAGTGTTATTTAATGGAGTCACTTTCTTCATCTTACCCCAACTTTCATTCAAAATAGGATTTTTATTTAAAAGTTTATCTAACCTAAGTTTAAATGCTTTCTGTTTTAGATGGTTCGCATGATTCGCACCGCTCGCAAGTCCACAGGAGGGCGAGTTCCCGTAGTTGCCCTTGCCCAAAGAGAGGAGAGTCGTCCGGTGACGTACCTTTCCTACGGATTGGCAGTAGGAGGCTTGTTGCTCCGTCTTT
Organism: Neostapfia colusana; assembly: GCA_030760725.1. Taxonomy (NCBI): domain Eukaryota; kingdom Viridiplantae; phylum Streptophyta; class Magnoliopsida; order Poales; family Poaceae; genus Neostapfia; species Neostapfia colusana. The sequence goes on from JASWHV010000001.1 coordinate 93,596,694, forward strand.
GACGTATGCTCCAAGCCGCCGGCAATACGGGCAAGCTAATCATACACTATAGCTCCACCAGGACGATCCATGAAAAGAGGGAAGAATGGAGTTCAGAGACGAGGATTATCCATGAAAATCAGCTGCTTAAGATCCACCGCTCTCCAGCTTGTCGAGCGAAACAGGTCGATGCGGAGAAGGATGTCACCTGGGAGGCCATCACCTGCCAGAGTCACATCTATCGTCGACACCTGGACAGGACCGAGTACATGTATGTCCTCCAGCGCGAGAGTGGTACAACGGAGTACAAGTACCCGCCAGTGCAGCAGGGGACTTCCCATGAGCACATGGACTTGTGCTTGGAGGATGCTGCTATGCTTAGCACTCGACTGCAGGAGTGTCAGCAGGAGCTTCAAGATGTTCAGGACACCCTGAAGGAAACCGAGGCGTTGCTCCGAGCCTGCTTGAGGGCGAGAGAAAGAGGAGATGGGAATGAACTGTGTGTCACCGTGAATGATACATGGACTCCTGACTCCCCAGATCGCCGGGCTATCAGGCGTCGTCGCACTCCTCCACCGGCAGCCTCCCCACCCAAAGCAGAGTCAGAAGGTAGCCGCAATAATGAGGAAGATTTCGAGGAGCCCGCTCAGGAATACGTGTAGGGTAGAGTGTTTCCCTTAGTTAGCAAGATGTCGAATAGTCGAGTCGTTACCTTAGTAAATGGTGTGTTAATGCTTGGTGGGTGACGTGAGTTGTGGAAGCCATGAGCAATTGTCCACAGCCTCGTCTTCAGATTGTTTTGCTTTGGTGTGTGAACCCACATGAAATAATAGTTCATTTATTTTTGTGTGAGACATGAACCCTCAAAAAAGTATAACAAAGCCTCAACACTTCAATATACAAACAAGTGAAAGTATTAAGATAATACTTAATGCTTTAAATTAACATTTGGTTGATCATGCTAGATGGCCGGAAGAGGAAAAGGTCGTGCCGCCAACCCTGCCAACAACAACGATGAGGCCTGCAACCCTCATCTTTCTGGAGGCCAAGACAGGTGTGGACGCCATGAAGGAGTTGATCCCCTCCACCAAATGCTGGAGAATTAAAATCAGCTCATCCAGAACTTGACTCAAGTGGTGGCCAACTTGCATCAAGTTCCACCTCCACAAGCTGCACCACGCCAACCAAGGTTGAGTGAGTTTCTAGGAACTCAACCTCCAAAGTTTGCAAGTGCTGCTGAACCTCTGGAGGCAGATGATTGGCTAAAGACCATTGAGAGCAAGATGAGGATCATACAGTGCCAAGGGTATGAGAGGGTGCTGTTTGCCTCTCATCAATTGCATGGACCTGCTGCTGATTGGTGGACCGCTTACGTGGCCGCCCATCATGACCCTGAGAACATCACTTAGGAAGAGTTCAAGCGTAGCTTCCGCAACCATTACATACCAAGGGGTGAACTCAAAAACAAGAGGAAGGCGTTCTTGGGGCTGCAGCAAGGAAACATGACTGTGAGGGAATACCTTACTAAATGTACTAAACTCTCCCGTTATGCCCCACGGGACATAGAGACTGATGAGCAGAAACAGGACTGTTTCGTGGAAGGACTTACCGCAGAAATGCAGTGTGCAATGTCCTCCAACGAGTATGAAAGCTTATAAAAGATGGTGGACAGAGCATTTGTGGTAGAAAGGAAGTTGAAGGCCTTGGAAAATGAGAACAAGAGGAAGGCCGGGTGGTCCCACCAAGCCTCAGGGAGCAACACCCGCCCACGTCTGATGCAGCAACCCGCAGGGCAGACGAACCGTGCTACGGTACCCTACTCAGCACCAAGAGGGTACAACCCGAACTACAGGCCTCCGGCAGCACCAATACAGCCACAACGTCAGTTCGTACAGCAGCCTCGCCCTACATATCAACCTTGACCAGCAGTGCAAGGACCCCCAAACCAACCCCAAGACAACAAAGGCAAGGCACCTAAGGTTGGGGTGCAATGTCTTAACTATGGTGAAGTAGGGCACTACGCCCATAAGTGCCCAAAGAAGAAGCCGGCGCAGCCGCAACAGCAGAATGTAATGAGAGGACGGGTGAACCACGTCACCATGGAAGAAGCGCAAGAGGCACCCGACGTGGTAGTTGGTAAGTTTCCTGCCAATTTACACATTGCAACCCTGTTGTTTGATTCTTGTGCTACCCACTCGTTCATTGCCCAAGGGTTTGTTAAGAAGCATGACCTAGCAACAACACAAATGAACCATATGCTAGCAGTAAACTCTCCAGGTGGAGAAATAAGGACAAGACAAGTGTGTCCCAAAGTGAACCTAGACATTGATGGGGTAGTATTTACTGCTAACCTCATAGTGATAGATTCACAAGGGATAGATATTATCTTGGGTATGGATTGGTTGACCAAACATAAAGGAATCTTCCATTGTTCGACCAGAACGGTGGAACTAACTCACCCTAGTGGAACAAGAGTAAAGTTTATAACAATACAAGGGCCTAGGAGGGACATTAAATTAAATCAAGTTGAGGTGAAAGTGGAGGAGATCAGGACCATCAGGGAATATCCCAATGTTTTTCCGGAGGAGTTGCCAGGTATGCCTCCTGATCGTTAAGTGGAATTCGCAATTGCGCTAGTGCCTGGAACAGCCCCGATATACAAGAGACCTTATCGGATGGACTCCAAGCAGCTGGGAGAACTCAAGGATCATTTGAGGGAATTGACGGAGAAAGGGTATATTCATCCTAGTTCCTCACCTTGGGGAGCTCCAGTCATATTTGTGCCCAAGAAGGACGGAACCCAAAGGTTGTGCATAGACTACCGTGCCTTGAATGAAGTGACCATCAAGAACAAGTACCCATTACCCTGCATTAAAGACTTGTTTGATCAGTTAAGGGGAGCTTGTGTGTTCTCGAAAATTGATCTCAGGTCGGGATACCACCAACTTAAGATAAGGCAAGCTGATATTCCAAACACAGCTTTCGTATCTCGGTACGGACTGTATGAATACACCGTCATGCCTTTCGGGCTAACGAATGCCCCGGCATACTTCATGTATCTCATGAACAAGGTATTCATGTAATATTTGGACAAATTTGTGGTGGTTTTCATATATGACATCCTCGTTTTCTCCAAAGATGAAGGTGAACATGAGAAACATCTAAGGTTGGTGTTGCAGAAGCTGAGAGAACACCAACTATATGCCAAGTTGAGCAAGTGTGAGTTTTGGCTGAAAAGAGTTGCCTTCTTAGGACATATTATCTCGGAGGGAGGAATCTCCGTGGATCCCGCCAAAATCGAGGATATACAGAAGTGGAAGACCCCTGAAAATGTCGGGGACGTTCGAAGCTTCTTGGGATTGGCAGATACTATCGACGGTTTACTGAGGGATTCTCTAAGATCTCGAGACCCCTCACCAAACTGTTGGAGAAGGGAATTACATTCACATGGACGCCGCAGTGCGAGACAAGTTTTCAGGAGTTAAAGAAAAGATTGACAACAGCCCCAGTGCTAGTTATGCCAGATATGCAGAAGAACTTTACGGTGTACTGTGATGCCTCTGGAAACGGATTGGGATGTGTTCTCATGCAAGAAGGGCATGTCGTGGCTTATGCATCCCGGCAGCTCCGAAAGCACGAGAAGAACTTTCCTACTCATGACCTAGAACTAGCCGCAGTGGTACACGCGTTGAAAATTTGGCGGCACTACTTGATGGGGAAGAGGATAGAAATATATACGAATCATAAGAGTTTAAAGTACATTTTCACACAGCCAGATCTCAACCTCAGACAAAGGAGATGGTTAGAGCTAATCAATGACTTTAATTTAGGAATCAACTATCATCCTGGGAAAGCAAATGTCGTGGCAGATGCTTTAAGTCAGAAAGTGCAGGTCAATAAGTTGAGCTTGAAGGACATGCCTGCAGAATTGAAGGGCGAGGTTATAAGGCTCCATCTATGCCTTGTGAATAGTGGTGAAGCCATCGCCATGGAAGTGGACTCCACACTAGAGCAAGAAATACGCGAGGGTCAAAAGGATGACGAGAAGATACAAGAAATCAGGCAACTCATCAAGGAAAATAAAGCCCCTGGTTTCAGAGAGGATGAACAAGGAACGGTGTGGCACGGGAAAAGAATCTGTGTGCCAGAAGTAAAGAAGATCCGCAAATTGATTTTGAAGGAGGCTCACGATTCTGACTATTCCATTCATCCTGGGAGTACGAAGATGTACCAAGACCTCAAGAGCAGGTATTGGTGGTATGGCATGAAGCGAGATGTCGCGGAACATGTTGCCCTATGTGACACATGTCAGTTGGTGAAAGCAGAACATCAACGACCCGCGGGATTATTGCAACCACTCAAAGTGCCTGAATGGAAATGGGAAGAAATCGGTATGGATTTCATAGTGGGACTGCCTAGGACCCAATCAGGATATGATTCGATATGGGTCATCGTCGACAGGCTAACCAAGGTAGCTCATTTCATCCCCGTGAAGGAAAGCTATAGCGGATCCAAATTGGCGGAGTTGTACATGTCAAGGATCGTGTGTTACCACGGAGTGCCCAAGAAGATAGTGTCAGACCGAGGGACACAGTTCACCTCAAGGTTCTGGCAGAAGTTGCACGAAACCATGGGAACCCATCTGAACTTTAGTTCTGCCTATCATCCTCAAATTGACGGGCAGACGGAAAGAACGAATCAGATTCTTGAGGATATGCTGAGGGCATGTGCACTCAAAAACAATCGGAGTTGGGACAAGAACTTACCGTATACGGAATTCTCCTATAACAACAGCTATCAGGCTAGTATGAAGTTGTCACCGTTCGATGCTTTGTATGGGAGGAAGTGCCAAACTCCCCTGTTTTGGAACCAAACGGGCGAAAGTAAAGTGTTTGGTCCCGAAGTACTACAAGAAGCCGAGGCGAAAGTGAGGGAGATTCGCAACAACCTGAGGATAGCACAAACACGACAAAAGAGCTACGCCGATGTGCGGAGAAGAGAGCTCGTTTTCAACGTGGGAGACTATGTCTATCTCAAGGTGTCCCCTATCCGAGGACTTCGTTGGTTCAAGGTGAAAGGGAAGTTGTCACCTCGATACATTGGACCCTTTCAAGTTCTGGAGAGGAAAGGCGAAGTGGCGTATCAACTAGAATTACCGGCTCGCCTATGGATGTGCACGATGTATTCCATGTGTCACAGCTCAAGAAATGTCTGAGAACGCCTGAAGAGGTGTTACCCATGAATGAGGTTGACGTAGCTGAGGATCTGTCTTATGCCGAGCAACCATACAAGATTTTGGAGACAATGGAACACCTCACAAGAAATAAAAGAATCCGGATGTGCAAGGTGCAGTGGAAGCATCACTCAGAAGAGGAAGCCACCTGGGAGCGAGAGGATGAGCTTAAGGCACAATTTCCGGAATTGTTTTCTTAGAAACACCAATCTCTAGGACGAGATTTCTTTTAAGGGGGGTAGAGCTGTAACACCCCAAAATCCTGTCAAGAGGGGAATTTAAAAATTTTTGGACGTGTTGCATGTGTTGCAAAAATTCAAATTCAAACTGGAATTTAAATTAAACTCAAAACAGAAATGAAAAAGAAAAAGAAAAAAAACAAATCTTCCCGACCAGTGGGCCGAAACCCACCAGCCGGCCCACCCAACTCCCGAGCAAGCCCGCAGCCGCGCGCCCGCGCCCCCTCTCGCAGACAGGCGGGACCCACCTGTCATCTCTAACCCCCGATCGTCCGAAACCCGGACTGTTCCCCGCGCGCGCGATCTTAACCGACCGGATTTCTGCCCGAATTCTGGTTTCGGAGAACTCCTACTTGATCTAAACTAACACGCCGCCCTCCCCCGTCTATAAAAACCCCGGCATCGTCCCGTTTTTCCCCATGATCCGCAGTTTTTCTCCCCGGTGAGAACCCGAGCTTCTCCGGCGAACTCTGCTCGATCTACGCTCGGGAATTCTGATCTAACTCGCTGGTCTTGATCCACCGCCTCCGGGGAACCTCGCAGGTGCAGAAAACTCAGTGGTTTGCGGTTCCAACACAGTGCCAACGAGTCTCGCCGTGAATTCACCTCGGACCTCGTCGCCGATCGCTTTCCAGGACCTCTGAGCTCAAGAAAACCCCCGAGGTGAGGTCCCCGACCTCCCCTCCACCGATCTATGCCATAAAATCGCAGTTTTAGGATGAATTGACAAAGATCCAAAACTCTCCGGCGAGATCGCCGCCTCCCGCCGCCATGCGCCGCCGGGCAGCGCCGCCCGCACTCGATCAGAGCGACGTGGCCGCTTGTGCGCCGTCTATTTTAAATCGCACGGTAGATTTTAAATCCCTGCGTACCGGTTTGATGTTATAATCTAAGCCGTCTGTTTTAAATCGGACGGTCCACGTCAGCCCCGCGTTATAAAGGCCGGAATTCTTACGCGCTACCCCCTGGGGTTCTCGGAAAATACGAGCTAGCCCTGGAAACTTCTGATCTAGCCCCTGGAACTTCAGAAAATCATGTAAATTCATTTAAAAATCGGTTTTAGCCCCTGGACATAATAAAAATTAGGAAAACCCCTTTGTTATGTGTAGTTAGACCCCTGGAGATTCTTAAAATAATGTAATAGACCCTGTAGTGGGGTGAATTTACCCTTTTAACCCTATGTGATATTAAATTTAGGAATTTGACTATGTGTTTAGTATTTAAAATTTAAAAGATGGGACAAATACATTGCAAATTCAAATTAAAAAAACTTTCCTAGTACTTGGAAAACTTTGGAGTGAGATAAAAATAGATTTTTGGCTGAAATAAATCTGTTTAATTGATTATTCACATTTATTAGTTATAGGGACACAATTTTTAAGTAGAGAATAATTCTGAAAATTAATAAAATAAATGTAAAATAGTTCACATCAGAGGATAAGTTCAAAAATATATTATTTAATATTTTAGACCCAAAACCTATTCTGTTTAGATGAGGTGTCTTACTATTTTCATAATAAAGTGCACATTTAGGCATAGGAAATAAATCTGAAAACATAGCAAGCTAGGTATAAATAACTAGAAAATGATAAATGAAGTTTCCAAAATCCAAAGAATTCAGTTTAGGGTTGGTAGAAGGTTTGAAGACACATATGAAGTAGGAAGATACCTTTCATGCATACTTGGTAGCTAAAATGTGTATCAATTAAATATAAGGGATTTGTTTAAATTAGAAATTCATATATAGTATGCCAACATGTATATGAATACAAAAGTAGAAATCATATGTACATGTTTAAAAGTGCATGTAAGCCAAAATCAACACACATAGAGTAACCACAACACATGGAAATGAGAATGGCTTTCATAAATGTGAATGTGTGGCTTGTATGAAGTGGAAGTGTGAACTATGTCTTATGACTTGTTGTTTTCTTTTGCTATGTGTGATGGTATGAGTACAACCTGCTCCAGAGCAAGTCCTTCCTTTCCAAGATCAAGACTACCCATTCCCAGAGCAGCAAGAAGAAGGCAAGTGTCCTTGACCACTTTGTTCCTATACTAGGATGTGTAGATAGAATTATTTGCATTGTCAATTGAAAATATGAAACCCATGCTAGGATGTTTCCCTAGAATTGCATTACCTTGTTTTCTTGTAGCTTGGGTTGGTATATATTTTATCATGTCATTTATTATTGTGCATATGCTTAGCCATGCTTAGAATGGGATATTTGGGATATGAGATCATCAGTTTATTTTACCATACTCTTGAATGAGATATTGTGAGTTATGTAGAGGTAGGGATCAAGTCAAGTTGGATGTTTTGGTTGGTGCTGGGTGCACGAGACTCGGGTTTGTGTTTAGTACTTGCCTGTATCCTAAGGACCGGTTCATGGAGCATGTAACCTGGCTTTACCGTGCCAACCACATGCTGAGATGGGGCAGCTTGGCCAATTAATTAGGTGCATCCCAGCGTAGTATGGGTGTGTTGGATGGTGCGGGGAGTAGGTGTCAGCTGGATTACCATATGAACCGCAAGGCTCAAGAGGGGGCCACTGCAGCGGGGTTGGAGCCTCTTGTATGCTGTTAGGGGTGAAACCTCAGTGGGCCCACGCTCGTCGGGAATCCCTTTGTAAAGGCTTCATAGTGATCTCCTGGCTACACACCTGGGAAGTGTGAATGTGGTTGTGGCCACTGGCATAATGGAGGTTCTTTTAGTCCACCCGGCAACGGGGGATGAAATCACTACATGCGGGTACAGTGGTGCAAACTCTGCGGAGTCAAAACTGTCATGACAGCCGTGCTCACGGTCAAGAGCGGCTTGGACTTATTCATGATTAGAGGAGTGATGGCTTTGGATGTTAAGAATGTTAAGCGGGGAGCTTAACATTGGAAATGATGTTATGGTTATTTGATTGTGATGATGGGTTTGGAGATTGGGACCATTTCACCTATCTAGTAATGTAGGTGCTTAATAAGCTAAGGTGATAGGTATTAATGGCGTAGTGCTTTAACCATGAGTTCAACCTCCCCTTGTTCTAGCTATGCATGACATAATTTTCCCACACATGCTGAGTACCATCGGTACTCAACCTTGCATATTTGTTGGTTTATATTGCTGCTCAGGTCAAGATAATGAGGTGGTGTATAATGATGAATACTTTGGACCCATAGAAGGTTTCTAGGTTCATGGAGTCCCCCGGGCAACGCCTGTGATGGAGCCCACAAGAATAATTATTCCGCTGCTAGTTTATTTATTTGTTATGAACTTATTATTGTCCATCAAGACATTTGCTATGTAAGACTTATTTATATTCGACACCTGGCTTGTAATAAATGATGCTTCACTATTTGTCATCACATGTATGAGAAAATGATCCTGGTATACATGTGATATCACTCGGTTGTTCTTCGGAAAAACCGGGTGTGACACGGAGCTCCCCATGGTCACGAGCTTGGACGGATAAAACCCTTCTCCAACTGTTCTTGAATTTGCTTCTTGAGTTCAACTAGCTCGTTAACGGGCATCCTATATGGTCTCTTAGCTATAGGTGCAGTTCTGGGTACCAAATCTATGGCAAACTCGATGTCCCGATCAGGTGGCATTCCTGGAAGCTCTTTTGAGAACACGTCCGAAAATTCCTGAACCACTGGAATGCTGTCCAATTTTGTTCCTTCGACGTGGTTCAAATTTGCCCGTTCGGTTGTTTGCTGGTCTGACTCAAACTCGACACGAATACTGTGTTCGTTTGTCAACTGCACGCTCCTATCAGCACATTAGATTACTCCATTGTGCTTGCTTAACCAATCCATTCCGAGTATGAGGTCAATCCCGTGGGAGTCCAAGACAATAAGGTTGGCAAGGAACTCTACCCCCCTTATTTTAAGGCTTACTTTAGGACATACTATATTAGTCCTCATTTCTCCTCCGGGAGAATTAACTAACATAACACATTCTAAGTGGGATACGGGTAGATGATGTTTGGCAACATATTTGGATGATATGAAGGAATGCGATGCTCCGGAATCAAATAAAATGGTGGCTGGGTTGGAGTTGGCAAGGAACATACCAATTGCGACGTCCTCAGCCTGTTGTGCTTCCTCAGCAGTGACATGGTTTATGTGGCCACGAGCATAGTTCTGCGGTCCACGGTTCCCTTGGTTGTCCCCTCTGTTTGGTCGCTGGTTCTGTTTCGGCACGTTACCTTGCTGTCCAGGGCCTCTCCTCGGGCACTGGTTAGCGAAGTGGCCGACTTCCCCGCATGCAAAGCATGCCCTGTTGCCTACGGCAGCAGGTACGTTGGGGCGGGGGTTTTGAACAGGAGCACCATTGTTAGGCCGGGGCGCTGGAGGCATGGGCACACGAGGTGCCGGTGCAACGAATTGTTGTTGTGGTGGCTGACCAGGGCGGTACGCAGGAGTGGTCGATTCATACTGCGGGGCAGGGGGCATGTACCTAGGTCGTATGTTGCTCCCTTGGGGCTGATATGGCATCTTCCTCTTGCACTCTCGCTCGATCTCTCGGATCTTGTTTTCAACCACAATAGCCTTGTCAACCAGCTTCTGGAAGCTTACATAGTCATTGTTGAGAAGCTGAACCTGGATCTCATTGTTCAACCGTCTCATGAATAGGTACTGCTTCCTCTGGTCTGAGTTGACATCTTCGGGGGCGTACCGGGACAGTTGTATGAACTTGTTGAGATACTCGTTCACACTCTTCTGTCCTTGGCGGAGACCTTCAAACTCCTGCCTCTTGAGCATCATTACACCAGCAGGGATGTAGTGAGAGCGGAAACTTTCCTTGAACTCAGTCCAAGTGATTGTCTCCGGGTTGGCATGGGCGTTGCTCAAGGCATCCCACCAGTCAGCAGCGGCTCCCGTAAGTTGGTGCGATGCGAAGAGAACCTTCTCTCGGTCGTTGCACTGAACAATGGCGAGCTCCTTCTCCATGGATTTCAACCAATCATCGGCCTCCATGGGATCGCTTGCTTGAGCAGAGGTGGGTGGTTGAGTCCTCATGAACTCTCCCAACCTGTTATGAGCCGGCGGTGGTGGTGGCGGTGGTGCCGGAACGGGGTTTTGGTTGGCCTGCAACTGACCCAAAGTTTGGATCATGGTTTGCATAAGCTGGTTTTGCGTGGCCATCAACCTCTCTAGATGGTTTTCACCAGCTCCGGGGTTAGCAGGAACTTCCTCGTGGTCATCCTCCTGGACGTTCCTTCGGCTGGCGTTTCCTCTCACCATCTGTGAGGGAGAACAAAATAGAATAGAAGGTTAGAAGGTTAGGTAGGTCCCTTCAACTATATGTATCAAGGTGAGTTAGACTATATATATTAGCCCATATGAGGATGTGATCAGGTGCCGAAGCATTTCACACCTCTTTCTTCTTACGTATGGATATGGAAAACGTTTTTGAGACGTCCCACAACTCACATTAAGCACACAATCACACACAATCATTGCAAGGGCTCATACAGCTCCTATTCAAGGATGGTTTCCTATACCAAGGTGGTTTCAAGGCCAATCCAAGCTATTCACCCTAGGATGCTTCCTTTGGTCAGCGTGGCTTAGCTACCTGTAACTTCTATTTAGGGGTGTAACATGCTGTTAACCCGTGGCTCTAAATCAATCTAAGGTTTCTATCTAGGCGTGTAACCTACTGTCAACCCGTGGCTCTGATACCAATCTGTGACGACCTCAATTCTGTGGAAAACCACGGAACCGAGAACTAATGCATATGTGTGCCTAGGATGTTCATCACACATACACATACATTCCACAAACTGAATTCAGATTATATATTACCATGAATAACAGAGTTCATTACAATACCTAATGAGTCTTGGACCCATGCTCACAGCGGAAGTCTTATTTCTATGCAGCGGATGTCTTTATTCTAATGCGGAAGCAATTCAGCTAATGCGGAAGCAAATCTAAGCAGTAGTGGCTCCATCTCTAGTCCCTCCACAGGCAAGGTCGAGAACAGATCACACGCCTTATTGCTCCACTTGATCTTCATAGTAGGCTTCTCCTGCTGCTGATGATGAAGTAATAATGCAAGTTTGAGTAAAATGATGTACTCAACAAGTGCGGGAAAACACATGATATGAGCTCATAAACAAGGTAGGCATAAAAGGCTTATTTGCAGAAAACAAGATTTGTAAAACCATGATAAAACAGCAACTTAACTTTAGATGTAATCCCAGCATGTATTAAATTACCAACATACCTACATCACTTCCTGTGTTACATCCGAACATTAACCAATCCTTTATTCATACTCATGAATACCTCCTCGTATTCGCTACCATCTCACCTTGTAAAACAACCTCGTTTCACACTGAGACCAATCTCATGTCATGTCCCAACAGTCATGCAACCATCTCATCACCCAGACTCATCAGTCCCAAGCCAAACCATAACCAAACCAATAATCATAACCAAGAACCTTCCCAATAACCATCCCAATAACCATCCCAATATCCATCCCAACTAATCATGGCAGTTTAGCCAGGTGCTCGTGACCGTAAGCTCGGCTATCATGATAGTTTTAGACTCTGCAGAGTTTGCACCTCTTTACCCACAAGTTTGTGATTTCGTCACCCGTCGGCGACTGCAGAACCTCCATTTTACCCGTACACAACCGTCGGTGTATGGTCAAGAGATAACAAAATAGCCTTTACAAAGGGGTTACTAGATGTATGGACTCACTAAGGTTTCACCGGCAGGCTAGAATCTCCAATTCTCCCACCCACGGGCCCCCTCTTGTGCCATGCAGTTCCTAGGGCAGTCCTCACTCGACTCCCATTCCCCGCGCCTTCCACAGTCCATAACACTCTAGCAACTTACCTAATTACTCAGCTAAGCCGCACCCATACTTGGCCTTGTGGTGGCACTATTATCCTGGCATGTGCATGCATGAACCGGTCCTTAGATCTATGGCAAGTAAAACCACCATCTCATGCTACCTCATTCACAAACCCAGGCTTGCCTAGATCTCCCTCCGATCCATATTCATTAACATCATCAGTTTCTCATTATCATTACCAGTGCAGTTAGCTAGACACATCTATCTCGCTTCCCAATCCCATAGACTCAGCGAAGCATAAAGCAAAAACCATACCCGACTCATAAACTTCCCAGGCGACAAGGGTGGTTTAACCAATACTAGTAAACTCCTATAAAAAGGGTTTCCCATCATGTTTGACTCAGCACACACACCTTTTTGCAAAACAAAACAGTTTTATCCAAAACATAGGATCAATATGGTCAAGGAGCACTTGCCTTGTTCTTGCGGTTCCGGTTGTTCTTGATTCTCAAAACCTTGTTGCTGTAGCTCGTCGTAGACAGCTCCCTGAGCTTGTCCTGCTATGTAGGGTCACGTGCATACAGGATTCACGGCAATCAATATTTATGCACAAATCTTAAACTAGATGTGATGATGCATATGCATGCTATCTCATGATTAGTTTTATTAGATTGACCTGTACGTGTTCTTGCATGGCCTTGTATGGACAGGGGTGTTCGGATCAAAGGTGGACGTGGCGATGATCTTGTCTTTAGATCAAACTGATCATCAAGTGATCTGCCCACGAGAAGGCTCTTGTTCGAAAGGAATTGAAGAACAGATGCAAAGAGATGAACACAATGATATTGAAGTCCTACCTCACGTTCTTCCTGACTTCGAGGTCCTCCACAGACCGCTCAATTCTTCTCTGATGATCTCCCTTGTTGCGCTTCGGCGATGGTTTGCTCGGCGAGTTAGGGCTTGGGCTCTAAGTCGTCGGCTCAGGAGTCGAAAGAGAAGTTTGTAGTTTCGGCCAGAGGTTTTTTGTTCTATTTATAATTGGGAAGAGAAGAGTCCTAATCTGATTGTATCCCGAATAAGAGTCTTATTCTTCGTTGGATCCTAACGTCTTATCTTTAGTAACATCGTGGAATTTAGATCGGTTTCTGTGGCGTACCGGTATCTTTAAGCGTAAAAACCGCTCCAGAACTCGTTACCTTCGCGGTGATGAGCTCCAAAGGCTCCACGTGTCCTCCGGGGCCTGGTGTCTCCTTTTCTGCAGAGACGAGCTCTGGTTGTGCCGCGTGTCAAACGAGCGAGACCTCCTTCTTCTTCGGAGGTGAGCTCCGCGCACGCCACGTGTTGGCGCCAGTCTTCCCTCTATTCTTTCCTCAGGGACGGCTCCGAGGTCGACACGTGTCCACCAGCGACAGACCTCCCGGGGATAAGCTCTGGTGGCGACACGTGTTCGATAGATCCGGACTTCTCGGAGATGAGCTCCGAGATCGACACGTATCCCGCACGACTGGTCCTCTGATTTCCGCGAGGACTAGCTCCGAGGATGACACGTGTCTTGCGGAAATGCCTTTGCTTCTTCCGCAGAGGCTAGCTCTGTGGGCAACACGTGTCCCACAGGATCGTACCTCTCCCTTTTGCGGAGACGAGCCCCTGCTACGTAGCCAGCTTGGCGACGTCCTCTCCCTGCTTTGCAGGGATGAGCTCCAAACACGCCACGTGGCCTGCTGGCCGCGGAAGTTGCCTTCGGCGCTCTCTGAGGGCTTTATTGGCTATTCTTTTGATAATCCTCTCTGTTCCTATTTTTCATTAAAATGTGTCCTCTTCATAGAACATGAACATATGCTGACACCCGAGGCGAGGGTGTCACAATATTCACCCAAACGGATTTAAAGTTGAGGCAACGTCGATGGTTGGAGCTTATCAAGGATTATGATGTTGGAATCAACTATCACCCCGGAAAAGGAGCATGTCACCATCTCACGGTTCAGGAGCTACCACTCGAGCTACGAAAGGAGTTCGAACGGTTACATCTCGGGTTCTTGATCGAGATGGAAGTGATGGAACTCCACTCTTCGTTGGAACAAGAGATACGAGATGGCCAAGCAACGGATGAGGAAATCAAGGAGATCAAGGAAAGAATCCGACAAGGCATAGACAAGGACTTCAAGGAAGACGAGAAGGGTATGCTTTGGCTAGGAAAAAGGATTTGTGTGCCTAACGTGAAGCACATCCACGACACGATATTAAAGGAGGCACATGACTCACCTTATTCCATACATCCTGGCAGTACAAAGATGTACAAGGACCTAAAGACTTGTTATTGGTGGGATGGTATGAAAAGGGACATAGCATAGTATGTTTCCCTATGTGACAGATGCCAACGGGTAAAGGCCGGACATCAAAGACCCGCTGGACTGTTGCAACCCTTAAAGGTACCCGAGTGGAAGTGGGAAGACATCAGTATGGATTTCATCGTCGGATTTCCACGTACTCGGTCGGGTTATGACTCCATCTGGGTTATCGTGGAGCGATTGATGAAAACCGCTCATTTTCTTCCTGTTAGAACCACGTACCGCGTGACAGATCTAGCTGAGCTATACGTGGAGCAAATTGTGTGCTGTCATGGAGTCCCGAAGAGGATAGATTCAGATCGGGGTACCCAATTTACCTCAAGGTTTTGGAAGAAGCTTCTTGAAGCCATGGGTACACGACTGGATTTTAGCTCCGCTTACAACCCACAGACCGATGGACAAAACTGAGAGGACGAACCAAATTTTGGAAGACATGTTAAGAAAATGCGCCTTGAAACATGGGCGTAATTGGGATAGGAGCTTACCATATGCCGAGTTTTCGTACAACAACAGCTATCAAGTAAGCTTGAAAATGTCACCTTTTGAAGCATTGTACGGTAGATGGTGTAGAACACCGTTGTTTTGGAACGAGACCGGAGAGCACCAAGTGTTCGGACCCGAAGTGGTGCAAGAAGCTGAGAAGCAAGTCCAAGCAATACGGGAGAACTTGAGGGCTGCTCAGTCACAACAGAAAGGCTATGCGGACAATAGGCAAAGGAAGTTGACTTTCGAAGTAGGAGACTTCGTATAGCTTAAGGTATCGCCTATCCATGGCCATCAATGTTTCAACGTCAAAGGCAAGCTAGCACCTCGCTATATCGGACCATTTAAAGATTTTGAGCAAGCGAGATGAAGTAGCCTATCAACTAGAACTCCCGATGCACCTCTCCGACGTGCATGACGTGTTTCACGTATCCCAGCTCAAGAAGTGCTTGAGAGCACCGGAAGAGCAAGTACCAATGGAAGAGCTACAACTTCAAGAGGATCTGACCTATGAAGAGCACCCTGTCAGAATTTTGGACATAAAGGAAAGGGTCACAAGGAACAAAGAGATCTGTTGGTGCAAAGTACAATGGAGCCATCACACGGAAGCTGAAGCTACACGGGAACGTGAAGAAGACCTCAAGGCAGAATTCCCTCATCTATTCTCACTCTATCGAATCTCGAGGGCAAGATTCAATTTAAGGGGGTAGATTTGTGACACCCTCAATTTCGTATTCATGCATGCATTCATAATTCATAAAGAGAAAGCATTTTAAAAGGAGTAGAACAGGTGAAAGATAGCCAAAAAGAGCCAATTCCAGTTCGCTGAGGAGCGCTGTAGACAATTTCCGCGGCCCGCTGGCCACGTGGCGCCTTCGGAGCTCATCCCCGCAAAGGGGGAGAGGTCCGCCGGTAACTGGCTACGTGGCAGGCTCGGAGCTTGCCTCTGCGGAAGGGGAGAGGTCCGACCCCCTGGGACACGTGTTGCCTCAGAGCTAGCCTCCGCGGAGGAGCGAGGCTAGCCCCGCAGGACACGTGTCGCCTTCGGAGCTAGTCGCTGCGGGGAAGTAAGGCCCAACCCGAGGGACACGTGTCGCTCTTGGAACTCACTTCCAAGAGGCCCGACTGCACGGGACACGTGTCACCTTCGGAGCTAACCTCCGAGAGGTCTGGTCCAATTGGACACATGTCACCTTCGGAGCTCGCCTCCGGGAGGTCTGACACTACTGGACATGTGTCACCTCCGGAGCTCTCCTCCGGGAGGTCCGACACTGTTGGACACGTGTCGACCTCGGAGCTCACCTCCGGGAGGTCCGACACTGTTGGACATGTGTCGACCTTGGAGCTCACCTCCGGGAGGTCCGATGCTAATGGACACGTGTCAACCTCGAAGCTCATCCCTGAGCAGAAAGGAAGCCCGACGCTGCTAGGACACATGGCACTCTCAGAGCTCACCTCCGAAGAGAGGAGAGGTCCGGCACAGACACGTGGCGTACGCGGAGCTCGTCTTTGGAGAGAGGCGAGGTTCCGACCCACCAGACACGTGGCGCACGCAGAGCTTACCTCTGAGGGAGAGGGAGGTCCCGCCCGCCATACGCGTGGCACACGTGGAGCTCGCCTCCGAGGAAGAGGGAGGTCCCGCCCGCCTAACACGCGGCACAACCAGAGCTCGCCTCTGCGGAAAAGGGAAGCCCAGGCCCACGCTGGACACGTTGAGCCTCCGGAGCTTATCCCCGCGGGAGGACGTCATTCTGAAGAGGTTTTCCTCTATACGTATTAGGAAACCGACACGAACTCTTCTACATTTATACTGCAACCAAATCGATTGAAAGATAATTTTTAAGATCCGAACACAAATCAAATAGGACTCTTATTTGAAATCCAATCGGAGAAGGACTATTCTTTTTCCGGTTATAAATAGAACCCGAAACAACCCCTTGGTCGTAACATCTTTTCTAAGACAACAACTTAGAAGCCCTAGCCCCCAAACTCACCGAGCTAAACCCCTTCACCAGAGTTTGACCAATGGAGAGACTGCCGACGAGCCCAGACACGATCGCCATCGCCGGAGGAGAGCTGACGATCTGTTTTTGCTAGGAGGAAGGACCCGAAGGAAGTAAGGCAGGTCTCCATTACCACCTTATGACGAGATCGCGTTTTCTTTGCATCTGTTCCTTTGATCTCTTCGAACATAAGCTTTTTCGCGGACAGATCGCGTGTTGATTGGTTTGATCTAGATCTTCAGTCCAGATCATCACCACGTCCACACTTGATCCCTATACCTTTATTCATTGTAAAAGCCATGTAAGCCATGCATGAGCACGTACAAACTAAACTGCACCATAGGATTAGCATGCATATGCATCATTGCATCTTAAGTAAAGTTTGGGCATGATAATTGATTGCTGTGAACCTTGTATATGCGTGATCGTGAGTAGAAGGACAATGTAAGGGCCTCAGTTTTTGACACAAAATTGAAGTGTTCATCACCACACCACACACCTCATTTGAGGAAAGACGATGAACACAAATGAAGAGCAAGTAACCACCATCAACATGCTCATTAGAAAACAAACCCACACATTGCAAAAGTGGTATTTCCCACATGTGATATAGGGGGCTGGACATATGAAAACTCCTACACTTTGCTAAGGATGTCCATGCCAAGTTTCACCCAAATTCAAAACCTTTTTGAGGTCATTTTGGGTATAGCTAGAAAGAGGGCAGTTTGAAACCATATTCAAATTCAAACTGTTTTTCTCCCCTAAATTTAAAAGTGGGAGGCATATTCTTATTCAGCAAATTTTTGTGAGCTCACACACCAATTTTCACTCCATTTGGAGTTGATCTTGACATGAGCTAAGTGGGGGAAATTCAAACTTTATTTGAATTTCAAACTGAACTTGTGCTGAAATTCATTCAAACCAAACCTCATTTGAACTTTGATCAATTCAAATGGCTCATGGGTGTATAATTTGAATTACCAAGGGTACTATGGGGCTCACTGTTTACAACAGTGATTAGGAGTAAATTTCAGAGGTTAAAACTGGAAGTGGGACCCACATGTCAGTCACTACTTCAACTCAAACCGACTGAAATTCTCTCACTCGGTTAACCGAGCCGCCGCTGCGATCACCACCGAGGGCAGCCGCCGCGCCAGCAGCTGCTTGCCCACGCGCGGGCGTGAAGCGGTGCAGAGCCTTTTTAAGGCGCCTGCCCCCCTCCTCAGCCGAGGCATCGCCGTTTCTGCCCCGCAAGAACTCAGCACCGGCCGAAGTTTTCCGCAGCTCGGAATCGATCGGAGAGCGCCGATCACAGCTTCCTCCGTCCCCTCCAGAGCCCCAGCGAGGTACTAGAGACCTTCCTCCGTCTTCCCCGCTGCTAGAATCCAGTTGAAACCGATTGATATCGGCTGTGCCAAAAGATCAATTCGGTGACTTAGAACCGCCACGCCTCAGGCTTCCGTGGACAGCCCAGCCAGGGCGTTGTCACGCCCGAACCGAGGCACCCTTGGACGCGCTGGTGACCAGTGCTGCTCACCCCCGAGCCACAGCCCGAGTGATTGCTCACCGGCGGCGAATTTCCAATTTTCCCCTTTCTGTGTGTAGCAAAACCCTCGGGTGCGATTCTGTTGAATTCATGCTCTAGAAAGGATTAGAGGGCCTCGATCCGCTCTCACACAAAGTAGACACGGTAACGCACAAGTTGCCTTCATAACTCTTGGCCCGAGAACCTCTGTACCCGGCGTAATTCGAGGTTTACCAATGGTGGAGTAAACGGGAGGCATCGGGCGCATGGTGAGGACCTACTTCGGGACTTCCCCGAGCTGCCTCGAGCTCATGTCGACCTTCTCTGAGTTCCACTGATGCTTCCCGACCGGTTCCTCGAGTAGTTGAGGTGCTAGGGAAGTCAGCCGACATGGCCGAAGTCTTTCTGAGGTGGCGGCTCGTCGCCGACCATGTACCGGCCATTTTCATGAGTAGCTGACCCTAGAATCCTGTTCCCCGAGTGAAAGTAGGCAGGGGCGGCCAAAATTGTGAAGTTTGGAGCTGTACAGAAGCCGGCGGCGAGCTCTCCGGCGAGGTCCCTCGGCGGCAGAGCGCGGGCGTCGCGAGGTTGAAGAAGGGGGTGGACCCCAGCTGTCAGCGGCCGAAATTTTGAATTGGGATCGGGCTGCGGCCGGGATCGGGTGTGCTGGCGTGCAAAATCCTTGTGGGCCGCGATGTGCTGTCGCCTCGGCGTGCGACGCGTGTCCCCGGGGCCCACGCGCGAGTTTAAACTTTTCTCTGATTTTCAGATTTCCTTCAAACTTCAAATCCTCATAACTTTGTCTAGAAAGCTTCAAATCGAGTGAACCAAATTTTGCTGTATTCAGCTCTCTGAGCACATTCCAGCAAATCAAGTTTCACTTCATGAAAATCCTTACTTCTCCAGAATTAATTCCTCAAAGTTTAAAATGTTTGGAATTTTAACTGGAGAATCCTTTGGAGGAAAATCCTGAAATTTTGCTGGGATGTTCACCATAATATCTCTGAACTACCATAAAAATTTCAGATCCATTTGAGCTTATTTGATCCACCTAATGGTGTGATTAGTGGAACTGTTCCAAAGAAAATGGAAAATGTTCAGAAACATTTTCAGAATTTTCTCCAAAATTGTTTAGCTCATAACTTTAACTAGGAACCTTCAAATTAAGTGAGACCAACTCCATTAGAACCCTCTGAAAATCTAGTTTTCAAAAAGTCATAGTTTGTTTCATGAAAATCCTTAGAACATCCTAAAAGCTTTCAATTAAGGTCAAGTACATGATTAATTGTGGAGGGCTCGAATGAGCTTGACTGCAACTAAAACTTGACCAAGTTTCTATTTAGGTTGTAACCAAGCCACAGTAAAAGTTTCACAGTCATTAGGCTTGTCTAGTAAGAGTTATAGACTTCACAAGATTAAAAGTAAATACAACTTCATTTAAATTAATACATATATTGTTTCTATCATGTAGTCGCTAAGGTCGAGGAGGAACCCAAAGTCCTAGACTTCGTAACTCCGGAGGAGCAGCTAGCCTACGACCAAGAGCAGCAAGGCAAGCCCCGGTTTGCATTAACCTTTTTACAAATTTTTATTGTTTTGAGCACATACTTGTTTACATTATTATTTGCATTAGAGTCTTGTTTGGAAACCCAATTGCATAGCCAAGAAAACCATGGGTTGGGTTTAGGATTGCGAACCCCGTTCGCTACTGCAATGCTAAGATAGTGTAGGATTCGGTACAAGTCGAGTAGTTGGAACTACTCGCGAGCATAGGCTAGAGGCACTCGACTCGGGTAGAGATAGCACATGAAACACATGGCAAGAAAATTAGACCAAGCGGAGGGTAAGGGCAGCAGGACTTTGGGGCCTGTGTGCTGTAGCTCCGCTTGGGTCGATTGAGGACCGAGCCGTGTGCGGGCCTGTTGAACAAGCTAGAACAGTACCGAAGACCTACCGGCTATATGGGAACCGGGAAACTGATGTAACTCGGGTAGCTGGGTATTGAGGCATTGCCCGTCGTTCAGAGGGTTGGTTGAGAGCTTGAGGTGTAAATCGGCTGGCGGCATGGAGATGCGCGTGCAGAGACCTCTTGCTCGGGACGATGGGACCGGTTCAATATTTGGCTGACGGGCGAAAGGTGGTTGCATACGGCATCCGTGATAGTTGTTGTAGGCAACATCGAGTACGGGCGTACGTGACGGGTTGTTCGGGCAACCCTGCAGGTGTAAATCGATTATAATCGCCGTCCCTCACGGTCAGTGAGTACCACTTGTTCACTGTACCGTGACGTCGAAAGAAAGGCTAGTTACATGTTAAAATGTTGCTGATTGAAAGATGGATTTTGCTTGTTAATGGTTTGTTGTGGTTTAGAGCTAACTAAAGTTCCTTTCAACTTTGGGCAAAGTACATGAGAGAAATGCGTTTCTTGTTTGATTGCGGCTCTCTCATGTGCCTTAGCGTAAGGTTCTCCACAACCTGCTACTAAAACTTGAAAGTAAGGTTCCACTAATTAGGCGAGTCCTTTGCAAATAATTTTTACCTCATGTACCTATCACCCCTCATGTAGAAGTTCCATGTTTAGGTGAGACGGGTCAGACTTGCTGAGCCTTCGTGCTCACTGCTTTTGTTTGAAGCTTTTGCAGGGTTCTATGAGGAAGGGACTCCCGAAGAGGAGACGGAACCCCAGGAGGGTAATCCCGTCGAGTGGGAGTCGTGCACGCCGCAGAGTTAGTGTGCGTGTGTGCTAGCAAGGACACGTTCAAGGGCTGAACGTGCACTTGATGCTTAGTCTACGCCCGCGAGTATAGACTGAACGTATTTTGGTGTAAACATGTTCATAACTTGTTTATGTAATAAAATTTCGCTTCCGCTTTGTACCTTTGATGTGTGTTATACGGTGCTGTGCAACGCAGCACCCCTCAGCGTGATCCTGGCTCGACAAGACCGTGGGGTCGTGTCAGCGTTGGTATCAGAGCCCGCTTGAGGTTTAACACAGTACAAAGGTCTTCTTTTTCAAAAATCCAGTGAGGAACGAGTTAGTAGCCCGTATAAGGATGTTATTAGTGTATAGAAAGTGGCATATTAACCTATTTGTCTATGTCGGAAAATCATGTATCTCGGGACGTTTATTTCTTGGGGGGTACACGTAAGCGATGTCCACCAGTGCGCACAAGCTGAAGGGTGGAGCCCCACGGGTGGCAGGTAACCCGTCCCGCTTTGATATCCTCTATGACTTTTCATGTCGTTTGGGGTTTTCGAGCAACGTCTGTCCCTGGCGTGCGTGGTGCAACTTGGGAGACCCCGTCACATGGTCTGAAACGTGAACACGTAACTCAAGGCGTGTTTGGCTTGAGAACATCCGGACGAGTGATGACGGCCGGGTGTACGAACTGTATGGATTCCGGGCTCGGTGTGCAGCCGAGTCTGACGATTGCTTGAGTTTCTTCAGGTAGCCTGACCACGAAACGGTATACGTGTAGCATCCGTGTGCGAGTGACATTTAGTGCCACTGAAATAACGAAGCCGGCTAAGTCCGGTATAGGTTTTTCTCTGTGAGGACGTAGTACCGACATAATCTGGTGACGGATCGATGTCACACCCCATTAAATGAACAAGTTCATTTAAAACTTGAAGGTTTTGATCTAAAGTAGTAAAACTTGATGTAACTCATTCCCTTGAACAAGACATTCAAAGTTAACAAGTTTTCAACTTATAGGTTGTTAAGGACAGAGCACTATGTTTTCAGCTGAATCAAGGCGGAAGTCGATCAGAGGTTAGAGGTTGAGTTCTTTCGATGTTGGGGTCATATGATACATTTCTGGAAAGCTTTGGAGGATCTTTACAACTCTTATGTTGAGGTCCAGAGGTGTTTCGTTCCTTAACCACTCGAAAATTGCAGTAGAGTTGAAACTGTCCAGAAAACAGGACAGAGTAAAGACTCTCTGTAAACTCTCTGTAAATTAAGCATAACTTCCTGCATAAAAATACAAAAATTGAAAATGAGGTAGTTATGGAAATATTATGATATGAGTTACAACTTTGTAACAGAAAGTTTTGTCAGATTTGGAACAGAATTAACTAGAATTCTTGGATTTAATCAGTACCTAAAGCAGGGAGGTACTGTCCAGATTTCTCCAGAAATTCTGTTAACTTTGACATCTCATAACTTTTGAACCAGGACAAATCTTAGGCCAAGCAAATACTTTCTGGAAAGCTATTGAAGTTAGTTTTAACTTTGATGTTGAGCTCTAGAACTAGTTTTGCTTTTAACATGGCCTAAATCAGGTTGGAATGGAAACTGGTCAGGGCTGTCATGGGAATAGCAGATCAGCAGTCAAATTTGTTTAAAGTTTGAACTATGTTTCCAAGTTTTATGGGTTCAATGACATGCCTTATGTTATAACTCAGTGGTTTACTGTTTAAATAAATATTTGACACTTCTCAAATATATTTCTACAGATGACAGCAGATAAGCAATTGGAGAACAGGTGGGTGGTGTCCCACTGTTCTCACCGTAGCGGCTACCCGGAAGCATTGTGGCAAATGCTCCAATATTTCGGGTACAACCAAAGGCCGCAGTACTTCACCAAGGAAGAAGGCGAAGAGGGGAACAAGACATGGACAATCCATGTCGAGGTCCCTGCAGAACCTACGCCACCCGGTTGGGTGCCGTTCACCGTTACGGTGAGAGGAAGACAACCGGAAGGGATGTGGCAGGTGGCAGCCCGTGACACTATGTCACGTTTCTGCCAACTACACGTGCAAGCTATGGAGGGCACTCCATACGCGCTCGTTCCGGTGGAGGGACGGGCTCAGCATGTGTGGGAAGAGAGGTACCGGGAGGCAACAGATCCGAGTTGTCCAAGGTACAACCCCGCGGAGGCAAATCTCAGCCTCCAGATGAGGGCGGGAAACGCTGTGATGGACAGACAAGCTGTTCATACGGAGCATCTCGCCACCAAGCTCAAGGAGGGCACAAGCCTTGGAGACCATTTCGAGAGTGCTCACAGCGCACTCTGCAATGTGCTCCTTCCGATGATCAAGCGACTGAATGAACAACACAATCAGTTGCATCGTCTGAAGAAGGCGAAAAGGAAAAGCCGTGTCGACATAGCGGCATTACAAGAACTGGTACAAAATCTGACCCAGCAGAACGAGGAATTTACTCAAGAGCGGGACGACGCTATTGAGGAAGGGCAAGGCTGGGAAGAAGATTACAACCAAGCTATGGACGAGGTGCATGCTTTACAGGACCTCGTACCTCCGGTATTGGGTATACCGGTTGTCTTGGGTCTTCCAGCAATGGGAGAACCTGGGATGGGAGAAGAGGTGGTAGATCCAGAGCCACCAGCAGAGGTACCGGAGGAGGACGACCCGCAGGAGGTCGAGTTCTACTCCGAGTAGGGGGTTACAGTTGCCATGTAGGGCAGTCAGGGTAGTGTAACCCAACTTTTGTAATCAGTGACATGTCGTGTAGATAGTAGCGTATGTATAGGTTGTGACGACATGAGCACGACTTCTCGGAGACCCGAGAATAATGTATCTTGTATAAAGTTTATGCTTTATCAATATATGTGAATGTTGTGCAAATTAATCATGTGTCACTTCAATACCTACTGTTGCTTATGGAATTTTAAGTAAGACATGTGCTAATTGCTGCTGTTTTGGAAATTCAGGATGACGCGTACTCGTGCCAACCCGGATGTTGGGGGTACCAGTCAAGGGGGAGAGACCTCCCAACAGCCTCCCGAGGACTCCTCGGGACAACAACAGCAACAGCAGCAACAACAACAGCAAACACCGCCACCGCCACTACCGACAGTTACATTGGCCGACATCGTCGCGGCAATGGCGGGCTCGCATCAGCAGCACACAGAGTTGCTGCAGACTCTCATCGCCAATACGTCTCGCCCAGAGAGACGTCAAGACCGGGAGGAGCGTCAACAAAGCTCCTACTCCGACTTCCTGGCGACTCATCCCCCTGTATTCTCAAGGGCGGATGAACCACTTGACGCGGACAACTGGCTCCGCGCCATAGAGATGAAGTTCGGGCTGCTCCAGATCAGCGAGCAGCGCAAGACTCAGTTCGCGGTCCAGCAGCTCCAAGGATCCGCGAGCGCGTGGTGGGCCAACTTCTGTGCTTCACAGCCCACCGACCGAGTGATGACCTGGACGGAGTTTCGGACGGCCTTCAGGGCCTATCATATACCGCCCGGTCTGATGAAAAGAATGACGCAGGAGTTCTTACACCTGCAACAAGGGAGCACAAACGCGCTGGAATACTCCAGAGCGTTCAATGATCTCGCGCTCTACGCGTCGTATCACGCAGATACGGACGAGAAGCGGCGGGACCACTTTTACCAGGGGCTTAACCTGCTCCTGAAGGATAAGTTGGCGATGTTCAATCGCGGCAGCCTCAACGACATCATTGATGCTGCGATTGTTCAGGACGACTCCGGCAAGGAGTTGGCGGCGGCAGAGCGAAAGCGAAGCGCGCCGCAGAGCAGCGGAGAAGGAGGCGGTCCTTCTCAGAAGTTTCGGATGGTGAATCGCCCACCATCAGGTCCACGCTGGCAGCCACCACAGCGGTCGATGCTGTTCCGCAGTCGGCCGGACTCTTCACCGGCATTCAGGCCGGCACTGCCAGTACCACCACCGCAACAACAACAGCAGCAGCGGGCGATGCCGCGTGCGTATGCACCTCAGCAACGCATGCCGGGCTTTCATCCCCCGAGTACTACACCAGGAACGGCCACATGTTACAAGTGTGGTCGTCCAGGACACATCGCGAGTAGTTTCCCGGAGAGGCAAGGAGGCGGAGTGGCACCACAGTTTCCACGGAGGAATCAACCCCGGAACCCTACTAATGCGCGGCGGGCAAACCCTAGGCCCGGCACCGTCCACCAGCTTGCCATTGAGGACGTGCCGGAGGGCGAGCCAATCCTTGCGGGTATGTTCCAACTCTACCAGCATCCCGCTATAGTACTGTTTGATTCAGGCGCCACGCATAATTTTATTAGCCAAGCTTTCATTGCTAAACACAGCTTGCCAATACTACCCACCGATAGTCCATATTTAATTTGTTCACCGGGTGGGAAGATTTCAGCAAGCGTAATGGTTTCCAAAGCACCATTATGCTTAGCAGGTAGAGTGTACCCCACGTCTCTCATTATCTTAGAGGGACAGAAGGTCGATGTCATCCTAGTGATGTCGTGGTTAACCCGCCACGGCGCTATTTTAGACACCGTCCTTCGAATCGTGCACTTAAACTCAGAAGTGCACGGGTCTCACTCATTATTTCTGGACAGTCCAGAAATAAAGCTTCCAAGTGTCTATCAAGCCACAGCCATCAGATTGGAAGACATTCCAGTGGTCCGAGAGTTCCCTGACGTATTCCCGGATGATTTTTTGGGGATGCCGCCTGATAGAGAGGTGGAGTTCAAGATTGAACTTGCACCGGGAACCATGCCGGTATCCCGAAGGCCGTACAAGATGGCGCCCAAAGAGTTGGCTGAACTGAAGACTCAGCTCACGGACCTCCTGGAGAAGGGTTTTATTAGGCCGAGCTCCTCACCATGGGGCTGTTTGGCGTTATTTGTCAAGAAGAAGGATGAGACGTTGCGGCTTTGCGTGGACTATCGTCCATTAAATGCCATAACCATCAAGAACAAGTACCCGTTGCCACGGATCGACATGTTGTTTGATCAGTTGGTCAAAGCAAAGATCTTTTCCAAGATGGACTTAAAGATCCGGGTACCATCAGATTAAGATAAGGGCTGAGGACATTCCAAAGACAGCTTTCTCGATGAGGTACGGACTTTATGAGTACCTGGTCATGTCCTTCGGCCTCACCAATGCTCCAGCTCACTTCATGTACTTGATAAATTCGGTATTCATGCCGGAGCTGGACAAGTTTGTCGTGGTCTTCATCGACGACATCCTGGTATATTCCAAGTCGGAGGAAGATCACAAGAAACATCTGCGTATAGTCTTGCAACGGCTGCAGGATCACAAGTTATACGCGAAATTCAGCAAATGCGAGTTTTGGATATCGCAAGTGCCTTTTCTCGGGCATATCATCTCAGCAGAGGGTATCGCTGTAGACCCGAGCAAGATCACTCAAGTGCTGAATTGGAAATCCCCAAGAATTGTTCACGAGGTACGGAGTTTCCTCGGGCTCGCGGGATATTATCGGAGGTTCATTCCGAACTTCTCGAAGATTGCCAAGCCAATGACCGAGCTGCTGAAGAAGGCTACCAAATATGTTTGGAGTCCAGCATGTGAAGCAGCATTCAAGGCTTTAGTCAAGCACCAGACATCAGCACCGGTTTTGGCGCAGCGAGACACAACAAAACCGTTCGATGTGTACTGCGATGCATCCGGCATTGGGCTCGGATGTGTGCTGATGCAAGACCGAAGAGTGGTCGCGTATGGATCACGGCAGCTTAGAAACCATGAGCAGAATTATCCAACCCACGACTTGGAGCTCGCTGCCGTGGTACTTGCACTAAAAATGTGGAGGCACTACCTACTCGGTAACCTTGTACATTTATATACCGACCATAAAAGCCTCAAGTACATATTCACTAAGAAGGAGCTGAACATGAGGCAACGGAGATGGTTAGAACTGATAAAGGATTACGAAATAGAGATCCATTATCATCCGGGCAAGGCAAACGTAGTGGCAGATGCGCTGAGTCGCAAGTCACACGTCAATAATCTGACCATCACACCGTTGGAAGAGAGCGAACCACCACTACGTGTGATTCCACACGGAGCTCTCTACAACCTAGCTTTGATCGCCACCATCCGTGAAGATATAGCGGCAGCCCAGAAGAATGACAAGGGCATGTCACATTTGCGGAGACGTGTAGACAGTAGGGAGCTGAAGTGTTTCCGGAAGGACGGAGACGGCGTCCTATGGTTCAAGGACCGGATCGTCGTACCCCGAAACCCGGAGTTACGGAATAAAATTTTTGATGAGGCACACTTATCAAAATTTTCTATTCACCCCGGCAGTAACAAGATGTATCAAGAACTCAGAAGCAAGTTTTGATGGACACGGATGAAGCGTGAGACTGCAAAATACGTGTCCGAGTGTGATACATGTCAAAGGGTGAAGGCAGACCATATGCAGAAACCGGGACTGCTGCAACCACTGGGCGTACCTGCCTGGAAGTGGGAGGACGTGAGCATGGAATTCATCGTCGGTTTACCCACCACTCTTCAAAAGCATGATTCTGTGTGGGTGATCGTCGATCGGCTCACCAAAGTTGCCCATTTCATTCCGGTCAACACCAACTACAACGCCAAGAAGTACTCTGAACTGTACATCTCACGGATCCTATGCTTGTACGGCGTACCCCGTACCATCATATCGGATCGGGGCACTTTATTTGTGTCCCATTTTTGGGAGCAGCTGCACGCTGCCTTGGGGACGAAGCTGATCCGTAGTTCAGCATACCACCCGCAGACGGATGGACAGACGGAGCGGGTAAATCAAATCTTAGAAGACATGCTACGAGCTTGCGCTATCAACCACGGCAAGAATTGGGATGATCACTTGCCGTTAGCCGAGTTCTCGTACAATAATGGGTACCAAGCCAGCATCAAGATGGCACGTTACGAGGCGCTATACGGTAGAAAGTTCCGCACACCATTGAACTGGTGTGAGTCTGGCGAAAGGGTTACCTTCGGGATTGACCTTGTCAACAATGCGGAAGAAAAGGTTCAACTGATTCAAGCGAACCTAAAAGCCGCTCAATCCCGTCAGAAACAGTATGCGGACCAGAGAAGGCGCCCATTACAATTCGAAGTTGGAGATCACGTATACCTACGGGTGTCTCCAATGAAGGGTGTAAACAGATTTGGGGTGAGAGGAAAGTTAGCACCCCGACTCATCGGTCCATTCCAGATTACCAAAAGATGTGGATCAGTGGCATACCGACTGAAATTACCAGAAGCACTTTCCGGTGTGCACGACGTCTTTCACATTTCCCATCTGAGGAAGTGTCTCAAGCTATCAACTACCGTTCAGCTGGAATACATTGAAGAACTGCAACCGGATCTCACCTATCAGGAGGAACCGGTGCAGATTATTGATGAAAAGGCCCGAACCACATGCAACCGTACGTTGTGGTTCTACAAGGTTCTATGGAGTAATCACTCCATGGACGAAGCGACATGGGAGAGCGAAGAATTTCTTCGCACTAACTACCCCAACTTTTTCACGTCGCATATCCGGTAAATTTTCCACCGTCCTCTCTCTCATTTTCACCTTATAATCTTGGGACGAGATTCTTTTAAGGGGGGAGGAATGTAAGGGCCTCAGTTTTTGACAAAAAATTGAAGTGTTCATCACCACACCACACACCTCATTTGAGGAAAGATGATGAACACAAATGAAGAGCAGGTAACCACCATCAACATGCTCATTAGAAAACAAACCCACACATTGCAAAAGTGGTATTTCCCACATGTGATATAGGGGGCTGGACATATGAAAACTCCTACACTTTGCTAAGAATGTCCATGCCAAGTTTCACCCAAATTCAAAACCTTTTTGAGGTCATTTTGGGTATAGCTAGAAAGAGGGCAGTTTGAAACCATATTCAAATTCAAACTGTTTTTCTCCCCTGAATTTAAAAGTGGGAGGCATATTCTTATTCAGCACATTTTTGTGAGCTCACACACCAATTTTCACTCCATTTGGAGTTGATCTTGACATGAGCTAAGTGGGGGAATTCAAACTTTATTTGAATTTCAAACTGAACTTGTGCTGAAATTCATTCAAACCAAACCTATTTTGAACTTTGATCAATTCAAATGGCTCATGGGTGTATAATTTGAATTACCAAGGGTACTATGGGGCTCACTGTTTACAACAGTGATTAGGAGTAAATTTCAGAGGTTAAAACTGGAAGTGAGACCCACATGTCAGTCACTACTTCAACTCAAACCGACTGAAATTCTCTCACTCGGTTAACCGAGCCGCCGCTGCGATCGCCACAGAGGGCAGCCGCCGCGCCAGCAGCTGCTTGCCCACGCGCGGGCGTGAGGCGGTGCAGAGCCTTCTTAAGGCGCCTGCCCCCCTCCTCAGCCGAGGCATCGCCGTTTCTGCCCCGCTTGAACTCAATGCCGGCCGAAGTTTTCCGCAGCTCGGAATCGATCGGAGAGCGCCGATCACAGCTTCCACCGTCCCCTCCAGAGCCCCAGCGAGGTACTAGAGACCTTCCTCCATCTTCCCCGCTGTTAGAATCCAGTTGAAACCGATTGATATCGGCTGTGCCGAAAGATCAATTCTGTGACTTAGAACCGCCGCGCCTCGGGCTTCCGTGGACAGCCCAGCCAGGGCATTGTCACGCCCGAACCGAGGCACCCTTGGACGCGCTGATGACCGGTGCTGCTCACCCCCGAGCCACAGCCTGAGTGATTGCTCACCGGCGGCGAATTTCCAATTTTCTCCTTTCTGTGTGCAGCACGATCCTCGGGTGCGATTCTGTTGAATTCGTGCTCTAGAAAGGATTAGAGGGCCTCGATCCGCTCTCACACAAACTAGACACGGTAACGCACAAGTTTCCTTCACAACTCTTGGCCGGAGAACCTCTGTACCTGGCGTAATTCGAGGTTTACCAATGGTGGAGTAAACGGGAGGCATCGGGCGCACAGTGAGGACCTACTTCAGGCCTTCCCCGAGCTGCCTCGAGCTCATGTCGACCTTCTCTGAGGTCCACTGATGCTTCCCGACCGGTTCCTCGAGTAGTTGAGGTGCTAGGGAAGTCAGCCGACATGGCCGAAGTCTTTCCGAGGTGGCGGCTCGTCGCCGACCATGTACCGGCCATTGTCATGAGTAGCTGACCCTAGAATCCTGTTCCCCGAGTGAAAGTAGGCAGGGGCGGCCAAAATCGTGAAGTTTGGAGCTGTACAGAAGCCAGCGGCGAGCTCTCCAGCGAGGTCCCTCGGCGGCAGAGCGCGGGCGTCGCGAGGTTGAAGAAGGGGGTGGACCCCAGCTGTCAGCGGCCGATATTTTGAATCGGGATCGGGCTGCGGCCGGGATCGGGTGTGCTGGCGGGCAAAATCCTTGTGGGCCGCGATGTGCTGTCGCCTCGGCGTGCGACGCGTGTCCCCGGGTCCCACGCGCGAGTTTAAACTTTTCCCCTATTTTCAGATTTCCTTCAAACTTCAAATCCTCATAACTTTGGCTAGAAAGCTCCAAATCGAGTGAACCAAATTTTGCTGGATTCAGCTCTCTGAGCACATTGCAGAAAATCAAGTTTCACTTCATGAAAATCCTTAATTCTCCAGAATTAATTCCTCAAAATTTAAACTGTTTGGAATTTTAACTGGAGAATCCTTTCGAGGAAAATCCTGAAATTTTGCTGGGATGTTCACCAAAATATCTCTGAACTACCATAAAAAGTTCAGATCCATTTGAGCTCATTGTTCCACCTAATGGTGTGATTAGTGGAACTGTTCCAAAGAAAATAGAAAATGTTCAGAAACATTTTCAGAATTTTTTCTGAAATTGTTTAGCTCATAACTTTAACTAGGAACCTTCAAATTAAGTGAGACCAACTCCATTAGAACCCTCTGAAAATCTAGTTTTCATAAAGTCATAGTTTGTTTCATGAAAATCCTTGGAACACCCTAAAAGCTTTCAATTAAGGTCAAGTACATGATTAATTGTGGAGGGCTCAAATGAGCTTGACTGCAACTAAAACTTGACCAAGTTTCTATTTAGGTTGTAACCAAGCCACAGTAAAAGTTTCAGTCATTAGTCTTGTCTAGTAAGAGTTATAGACTTCACAAGATTAAAAGTAAATACAACTGCATTTAAATTAATACATATATTGTTTCTATCATGTAGTCGCTAAGGTCGAGGAGGAACCCGAAGTCCTAGACTTCATAACTCTGGAGGAGCAGCTAGCCTACGACCAAGAGCAGCAAGGCAAGCTCCGGTTTGCATTAACCTTTTTACAAATTTTTATTGTTTTGAGCACATACTTGTTTACATTATTATTTGCATTAGAGTCTTGTTTGGAAACCCAATTGCATAGCCAAGAAAACCATGGGTTGGGTTTAGGATTGCAAACCCCGTTCGCTACTGCAATGCTAAGATAGTGTAGGATTCGGTACAAGTCGAGTAGTTGGAACTACTCGCGAGCATAGGCTAGAGGCACTCGACTCGGGTAGAGATAGCACATGAAACACATGGCTAGAAAATAAGACCAAGCGGAGGGTAAGGGCAGCAGGACTTTGGGGCCTGTGTGCTGTAGCTCCGCTTGTGTCGATTGAGGACCGAGCCGTGTGCGGGTCTGTTGAACAAGCTAGAACAGTACCGAAGACCTACCGTCTATATGGGAACCGGGAAACTGATGTAACTCGGGTAGCTGGGTATTGAGGCATTGCCCGTCGTTCAGAGGGTAAGTTGAGAGCTTGAGGTGTAAATCGGCTGGCGGCATGGAGATGCGCATGCAGAGACCTCTTGCTTGGGATGATGGGACCGGTTCAATATTTGGCTGACGGGCGAAAGGTGGTTGCATACGGCGTCCGTGGTGGTTGCTGTAGGCAACATCGAGTACGGGCGTACGTGACGGGTTGTTCGGGTAACCCTGCAGGTGTAAATCGATTATAATCGCCGTCCCTCGCGGTCAGTGAGTACCACTTGTTCACTGTACCGTGACGTAGAAAGAACAGGCTAGTTACATGTTAAAATGTTGCTGATTGAAAGATGGACTTTGCTTGTTAATGGTTTGTTGTAGTTTAGAGCTAACTAAAGTTCCTTTCAACTTTGGGCAAAGTACATGAGAGAAATGCGGTTCTTGTTTGATTGCGGCTCTCTCATGTGCCTTAGCGTAAGGTTCTCCACAACCTGCTGCTAAAACTTGAAAGTAAGGTTCCACTAATTAGGTGAGTCCTTTGCAAATAATTTTTACCTCATGTACCTATCACCTCTCATGTAGAAGTTCCATGTTTAGGTGAGACGGGTCAGACATGCTGAGCCTTCGTGCTCACTGCTTGTGTCTGAAGCTTTTGCAGGGTTCTATGAGGAAGGGACTCCCGAAGAGGAGACGGAACCCCAGGAGGGGAATCCCGTCGAGTGGGAGTCGTGCACGCCGCAGAGTTAGTGTGTGTGTGTGTGCTAGCAAGGACACGTTCAAGGCCTTAACGTGCACTTGATGCTTAGTCTACGCCCGCGAGTGTAGACTGAACGTATTTTGATGTAAACATCTTCATAACTTGTTTATGTAATAAAATTTCGCTTCCGCTTTGTACCTTTGACGTGTGTTATACGGTGCTGTGCAACGCAGCACCCCTCAGTGTGATCCTGGCTCGACAAGACCGTGGGGTCATGTCAGACAAGCTCAGGGAGCTATCTACGATGAGCCACAACATCAAGACTTCGAGATCCAAGAGCAACAGAAACCACAGGAACAAGGAAAGTGCCCCTTGACCATATTGATCCCATGTTTTTGAGAACTGTTTTGCTTGCGAAAACTGTGTATGCTGAGTCAACTTGATGGGAAACCCTTTTATAGGAGTTTACTAGTTTTGTTAACCACCCTTGTTGCCAGGGAAGTTTATGAGTCAGGTACGGTCGTTTTTCTTTTCTACTTCGCTAATCTACGGGATATGGGAAGCGATAGAATATGTCTAGCTAACTGCACTCGTATGAATAATGTTAATGAGAAACTGATGTTGATAATGAACATGAATCGGAGGGAGATCTAGGCAAGCTTGGTTTGTTGATGTGGTAGCATGAGATGGTGGTTTACTTACCGTAGATATAAAGACCGGTTCATGCCAGCAATGCAAGGAAAACAGTGCCACCACAAGGCCAAATATGGGTGCGGCTTAGCTGACTAATTAGGTAAGTCGCTAGATTGTTATGGACGTGGAAGGCGAGGGGAATGGAAGTCGAGTGAGGACTGCCCTGGGAACTGCATGGCACAAGAGGGGGCCCGTAGGTGGGAGGATTGGAGATTCTAGCCTGCTGGTGAAACCTTAGTGAGTCCATACATCTAGTAGCCCCTTTGTAAAGGCTATTTTGTGATCTCTTGACCATACACCGACGGTTGTGTACTGGTATAATGAAGGTTCTGCAGTCGCCGATAGGTGACGAAATCACAAACTTGTGGGTAAAGTGGTGCAACCTCTACAGAGTGTAAAACTATCATGATAGCCGAGCTTACGGTCACGAGCGCCTGGACAACTCACATGATTAGATGGGATGGTTATTGGGATGTTATTTGGTTTGGTTATTGGTTTGGTGATGGTTTGGTCATTGGATTTGGTTTTTGGCACTGCTGAGTCTGGGTAATGAGATTGGTTGCGTGACTGTTGAGTCATGGCAATGAGATTTGATCTCGGTTATGAGATGGAATTGAATATTAGATGAGATGGTAGTGAATACGAGATGGTATCCATGAGCATGTGAAAAGGTTGAGAAAGATAAATGTTCGGATGAGATATGAAAAGTGGTGAATCATGATGGAGGTATGTTGATGTTTAAATACATGTTGGGATTACATTCAATTAAAGCTAGTTGCTGATTTTACCATGTTTTATGGAGTAAACTTTGCTTTCTGCAATTAGCCTTTTTATACCTACGTTGTTGTAAGCTACATGTCATACTTTCCGCACTTGCCGAGTACGTCATGTACTCACCCTTGCATTATCATACATCATCGGCAACAGGAGAGGAGTACTATGAAGACCACGTGAAGTATTAGGCGTGTAATCTACCCTCAACCTTGCCAGTGGAGTAGAGATGGAGCCGCTGCTGCTGCTTAGTTTTCTTCCGCTATAGTTTAGAAGACTTCCGCTGCTAAGATAAGACCTCCACTGCAACAAAGATTGATGTAATAAAGTACTTGAATCTATTCATTCATGGTTATAGATATTCTGAATTCAGTTTGTGGATTATATGTGTATGTGTTATGAACATCCTGGGCACACATATGCATCAGTCTCGGTTCCGAGAGGTTTTCTCTCAGAACCAGGGCGTCACAATTGTCCAGTATTTTTAACAGGTCAGGCTTGGAGATGCTTGTGCCTCCG
Source organism: Neostapfia colusana (assembly GCA_030760725.1). Lineage (NCBI taxonomy): Eukaryota > Viridiplantae > Streptophyta > Magnoliopsida > Poales > Poaceae > Neostapfia > Neostapfia colusana. The sequence goes on from JASWHV010000001.1 coordinate 93,631,368, forward strand.
TCCACTCAATGACGAAGTCGGCCAGAGCTTGGGACTTGATCACTGTCCGGGCGACGTAGGATATGTCGTCTCCCATGAGTTCCCGCGCCCACTTCGTGATTCTCCCGGATGAGTCTCGGCTTTTGATGATCGCTCCGAGCGCATGTGCGGTCACCACCCGCACTGGGTGGCTTTGGATGTAGTGCAGGAGCTTTCGCTTTGTTATGAGGATGGCCTATAGGAGCTTCTACACGAGTGGACAGCGTGTCTCCCCGTCGGACAACACCTTGCTCATGAAGTAGACAGGCCTTTGGACCCGGTGGTCATGCTCGGGCTCCTCCTGCTTTACAACGAGGGTGGTGCTGACCACTTGACTGTTGCCACAATGTAGAGGAGGAGTTGTTCGTCCGGTTCAGGTGATGCTAGTATCGGGGGATTGGTGATAAAAATCTTCAGATCACTGAGGGCTTACTGAGCTTGTAGAGGGGCAGCCTCCGCTCCCTGAGCCGGGTGACGAAAGGACTCAGGGTTGCGAGGCAGCCCATCAACCTTTGCATGCCCTTGACGTCACTGATGGGACCCATGTTGGTGATCGCCATGATCTTCTCGGGGTTGGTTTCGATGCCGTGCTTCGCGATGATGTATCCGAGCAGTTTCCCTCAGGGGACGCCAAACACGCATTTCTCGGGGCTGAGCTTGATGTTGTTGCAGCAGAGATTGGCGAATGTCTCCTTGAGGCCAAGGATGAGGCTTGTCGCCTTTTTCGATTTACTACAATGTCATTGATGTAGACTTTGAAGTTTTGCCCGATTTGTTGTTGAAAACACTTCTGCATGCATCGCTGGTACGTTGCTCCTGCATTCTTAAGCCCAAACGGCATCCTTACATAACAGTAGGAGCCGAAGGGGGTGATGAACGCCGTTGCCTGCCGCTCTAACTCGCAGATGGCGATCTATTGGTATCCTGAGTAGGCGTCGAGGAAGCACAGCGATTCTCTCCCTGCGGTGATGTCGATGACCTGGTCGATGCGAGGCAGTGGGAAGGGGTCCTTCGGGCATGCCTTGTTCAGGCTCTTGTAATTGACGCACATCCTCAATTCTCCACTTTTCTTCTTGACGAGCACAGGGTTGGCTAGCCACTCGAGGTGCTGTACTTCCTCAGGGAAACCGGCTGATAAGAGTTTGCCGATTTCGAACCCGATGGACCTCCGCTTCTGCTTGTCCAAATGACACAACCTTTGTTTCATGGGCTAGGAGCCCGTCTTGATGTTGAGGGTGTGCTTGTCAATCTTTCAGGGGATGCCTGGCATATCTGAAGGATGCCAGGTGAATACGTCCCGGTTGGAGCGCAGGAACCGGATGAGCGCGACTTCTCATTCCTGGCCTAGGGAGGTGCCCACCTGTATCGTCTTTGATTGGTCTTCGGGGTCGATCCAGATCGCCTTCTTGTACTCCGCGGGTCAGAAGGTTCTGGATGTGCCGTTGCGGTCGAGTGTGCTTCCTGTTGGCGTGCTGTCGGAGCTCACTGAGATCCATCGCTGCAACCGCTGTTGAAACCAGCTCGGATGAGTCCTATTCGCATAGGAGAGCATGTCGTACGTTCTATAGTATGGTGATAACTCCCTTGGGACCAGGCATCTTCATTTTTAGGTAGGTATATCTCAGAATATGGCCGTCCTAATACGGCATCGAAGGTACTAACGCACTTGGGGACCTCGAACGTGAGGATCTTCATGGGGAAGTTTGTTTCTTCCCTGAAGTTGATAGGGAGGTCGACTTCTCCGAGCGGCATCACCTGTCCGCCAGGAATGATGCCGTAGAAGGGCACTTGAGCCGACGAAGGTTGGAACGTGGTGTCCCTATATGGTCGAAGGCTTTGACGTACAAGATATTGAGGCTGCTTCCGCCGTCCATCATTACCTTGGTCAGACATTTTGTGCCAACTATCGGGTCCATGATTAGGGGCAGGGGCCCAACTTGCGGGAGATGGGCAGGGTGGTCAGCCCAATCAAAATTAATCCTCGTCCCAGACCAAAGAAGGGGTGGTGTGGCGGTTGCTACAGTGATGTCAACTTTCCGGACGTCGTGGGGAGGTGATGGAACAGGCTCGGCCGTTCCTTCATGGGAAGGCGGGCACCTGCCGGTGGTGCTTTATCTGAAGCCTCGAGTCAGTTCGCCTATCGGGGGAGAAGCGACCCGCCGCCTGCCGAGGACCTGAGGGATCCTCGCGTCATGGGCGAATGGATCTCGACTTCTCAGTCGCACAGTCCAGCTTTGGGGGCAGTTAGGAGTGTGTTTCAGAAGGCCATCGTTGCCAGCGATGAAGTCGAGGTTACCGATGGATATCTTCACGCTGGGTGCGAAGTTCGATTGTAGTGGAGCCATTGAGGCGATGAAGAACGGAACACGCGGCAGTTACCCCTACCTGGTGTGCAAACTGTCAGTGCTCGGATTTCTGACTAGTAACTAATGTATCATACATTCCGCCTCGAGGTGGCCTAGCTAAGAACACAAGGGAATTATTCTTGTTTGGGCAAGATGCCCTACGTCCAGGCTGGGGTGTCTCGCTGTTCTTTTTCAAGAATGAGGGGTGGTTCTTACAAGTGGGAGAGCCTGTCCCTAGGGGATTGTCCAGTGCCTCTCTTTATTCTCGCTCTCGCCCTCTCTCGTATTACAAGTGGGCCAAAAAGTCGTGGGAACAGGGACTACTTGTCCCGTCGTACGTTCGACAGGGCACTGGATGGGTCGCCGTATCCGTAGCCTGCAGGCACCCGGGTGCACGCGCGTTCCATGCACCACTCCTGTTCGATCCCGTCGGAGGTGACGGGCATTCAATATCGTGGTCAGGGGTAGCACTCATGTGCCTTCCTACTTGTCCTGGGAGGTACATGCTCCGTATTGAAGGTCACCTACTCCTCAACAACTCGAGGTGGGTTTCAGGCCTTCCTCCTGGGGTCTTCCCTTCATCCGCACCCGGAGGGCGAGGCTCGCGGCTCGCCCTAGGGGTCGGGTTCGGGCTCTCTGTCGTCTCCGCCCTGTCTTCTCCGAGCTTGGGCTCGGGCCTGCTCCTTCATCATCCCTCGAGGGTAGGCCTCCCGCCTCTCCCCAAGGAGTAAGAGTCGGGAACCCCGTCAAGGCCTTCTCCAAATTATATTCTAGTTGTACTATAGCTTGTAATAAATCTGACCATGAGTCTATATGTGACGAGCCAGGAGGTCATATTCGTTTGCCTTTTTCTTCTTCCAGTTCGTGAGCTACCCAAATATTTAATTTAATTCGGTTTGATTCGTTGACCTGTTTCATGGGCAGCGCCTCAGGTTATAAATATTATCTGGTTGTTCTTAATGACTGCTCACATTATGTTTAAACATTACAACTTCGCCTTAAGTCAGACACGTGTTGCATACCATATCACACATTTTTTCTTTTATCTCGACACAATTTGGTCGTACTATTAAAACATTTATTGCAACAATGACCATGAGTTTTATGACTCCACCATCCACTTTCTTCCTCACCCATAGAGTTGACCTTCATATAGCGTGCCCTCACACGTCTCAGCAAAACAGAAAAGCTAAACGTATTATCCCCATGAATAATATCATGCGATTCATCCCTTTTTCAGGCTAGCAGCTAGCCTTAGTTCACATCAACACCTACCTCCTAAACCACTACCCCACTAATATACTACAGTTTTCCACACAATACTTCATCCACTGTAGTACTGCATCATCATATTCTCATCTATGTGTCTTTTGAATGTAGGTGTTTGTTAACCAGACTCTACTTGGCAACCGTCTTCATCAACGACGCGTTTCTTCCATCCAAGACTCACACTCAATGCACCTGCACTCCACCGGTTCTCGCACTTGCACTACGCATGTACTCTTCTGTAGCTTTAGGATCATCTGTTACAATTACTGTTATATGTAGTTCTTAACCTGAATGAATGGAACAGTTGGTGTTCCTCATTCTCTCTTACATGGCATTAGATACCGAAGTTTCTAATCACCCCATTCAATCCTTAAGCTTTTGCTCCATCGATTTAAGTCCCACATTCTCCCCTTCCACTCGCTCTTCTTCTTTATCCACCATTGACAGTGTCGACGATAACAACATTCTTCACCTGCTGCTATCGTCGATGTCTTGCAAACTGTGAATATCAGGTCACATGTTTTTGTTACTCTTGAGTTCACAAATTCAAACCATTTCGATTGGTGCATGTTCTTTGATTCTACGCTTAGCAAATTTAGTCTTGAAGCCATATTGTGATGCCCTCATTTCTGTGGAAAACCATGGAACCGAGAACTGATGCATATGTGTGCCCAGGATGTTCATCACACATACACATATGTTCCACAAACTGAATTCAAAATATATATAACCACGAATAACAGAGTTTATTACAATGTTTCATGAGTCTTGGACTCATGCTCACAGCGGAAGTCTTAATCTAACAGCGGAAGTCTTATTTCTATGCAGCGGAAGTCTTCTAACTAGTGCGGAAGCAATCTAAGCAGTAGCGGCTCCATCTCTACTCCATCCCCACAGGCAAGGTTGAGAACAGATCACACGCCTAATGCTCCACTTGGTCCTCATAGAAATCTTCTCCTGTTGCTGATGATAAAATAATAATGCAAGTTTGAGTACAATGATGTACTCAGCAAGTGCGGGAAAATATGATATGTAACTCATAACAAGGTAGGTATAAAAAGGCTTATTGCAGAAAGCAAAGTTATTTATCAAAAACATGATAAAACAGTGACTCATCTTTAAGTGAATGTAATCCCAACATGTATTAAAATATCAATCATACCTCCTGATAGGAGGATGAGTCCCGATCTTCCGAGAGGTAGGGTAAACTTGATTGGGTGGAGATCTCGACGTTGATGATCCAAGGCTCCGAACGAATGAAACCCCGCAATCACTACACCACTGCTCCGTTGGTTATCACCCGTGTCACACGAATGACCTCGCCACGAAGGCTTATCCCTGCAAGCGCAATCAAGAACACAAGAAAGAACAGAGAAGTTACAATCAAAACTGAATTGATCACGAATTTGGGGTCTCACAACCGATGATCGGCGAACTGTTCAATGACAGATTGTAACTAAGCAAAACCCAGCTGTTTGTGACGGCGGCTAGGGGGTATAAAGGATGTGGAGGACGACCAGGGGGGTGCTGGGGTCGTGACCGAACCCTAATAAATGTACATAATGGACTTGGACTCGATACAAGGCCCAATGGCCCAGCTAGGTGATGCAACACCCAGACAGACTCTAAACTTTATATTGTTTCAAAGTTTCCCATCGACTCCATGGGAATTTTGATATGGGGCCAGTTCCATTGAAACTTTATCCTCTCAGCTTTCCGTGCATATGTGGAACGTCAAAAACAGAGTCCGTATGCCTCCTGTGCATCAATTTTAAGGTGGACTGCTCCCGGGCCCGAGTTGGACTCGAGTTTGAGTTGGGCTCGGTCTCTAACTTCTTGTTGGCGTATTTTCTGGTCCTCCACGCCTCCAAACCCCTATCCATGTATCTCCATGTCCTCTCCATGGTTCCTAATCATAATTAATCCATTAGGTTGCAACATACTCACAAAATTCACATATAAAGAATTGTTCTGGAACGGGCTCACCTCTAAATTCAATTTTCGTGCTCGAGCTCTAGTAATTGGACCTTGCATGTCTACCATGTGAGTGTTGTGTATATCTGCAGGAGTGATGTCCACATCATCCTCCCCCTCTTGCATTGGAGTCGTCCTCGACTCAAGCTCATCTTCTTCCCCCAAGTATGGCTTCAAATCTGAAATGTTAAATGTGGGACTAACCCCAAACTCGGGAGGCAACTCAAGTTTATATGCATTGTCATTTATCTTCTCAAGAATCTTAAAAGGTCCAGCAGCACGTGGCATGAGTTTGGACTTTCTCAAATCCGGGAACCTATCTTTTCTCAAATGAACCCACACCAAATCACCGGGTTCCAATTTTACCTCCTTCCTACCTTTACTAGCAGCAATGTGATACTTTTCATTCATTTTTTCAATTTGTAACTTAGTAGTTTCATGCAACTTAAGAATAAATTCAGAACGTTGTATAGCATCTAAGTTCACTGTGGGGACCACCCCGTGGTTCACCCACTCCAGGATCGCATAGGGTGGTGTCGTACGATGCGGCACCCAACAGCACATCAGAAAAGAATAAAGAACAACATACAAACTTTTATTTAATATAAAACAGCGGAAGTCTTTTACAAAATATAACTATACAGCGTAAGTAATGTACATTAGTAGCCTCTCATCCTAACTATGCAAAAGTGCAGCCGTCCAGCCCGGGGACGCTACACGCTAGCAGCATGGAACCGGAGAAATCATGGCGGCGTGTACCCTGACGGGGGCATCGCCTCATCCTCGGAACCCTCCTCATAGCTCTCACCTGCATACAGATCAAATATTGCAACCGTGAGCACGATGGCTCAGCAAGGCTTAACCGTCTGACCTAGGCATGGAACTCTACATGCAGGGAGGTGTATGATAGGAAAAGGAATTTGCGACAAAGACACGCCTATAAGTTGATCCTTAATTTCAGTTTTATAGCGGCAAATTCATGTGCCTTAGGCAGCCTCACATCGGAAGTCCACAATCAAACAAGAAACGCTTTCCTCCGATGTGGTGATGTCCAAAGCGGAAAGTAAACTTAATTAGCTCTACATCTACAGCAGACATGGTTTCCAAAACATTAATATATCATCACAGCATATTATCATTCAACTGGCTTACTTCGCTTCTTACTGCATCACGAAACAGTGAACAAGCGGTACTCAAATAACCGCAAGGTACGGTAAATGCAATTAGGAGACACCCGGACAACACGTTGCATACACCCACTTTCAGAAGCGTGATTCCACACCCCTTCCTACTCTGTTGTATGCAACAACCTTTCAAAGGCAATCCAAATGCCGAACCGGTCCATCCGTAACGGGTAGGAGGTCCCCGCGTGGAGCGTGACTGTGCCCACCGGCAGATTTACACCTTGCTACCCTCAACCCACTCCTGTTTACGGTTGGGTAAGCCTCGGCACCTAGGTTAACCATTTACATCGGTTTCCTGCTTATGTCAGTATGTCATCCGGTACTGTTCAATACTTGTTCAGCAGGCCCACACACGACTCGGTCCTCAATCGACACCAACAGGGCTACGCACGTGAGACCTCCGCTCACTGCTTCCTACCCCCCCTGCTGGGTCTCATTTTTACCACTCTTAAGCCATTTTCTATTCTGACCAAACCGTGTGATAAACCTTACCTCGCGAGTAGATTCCAACTACTCGACTTCTACCGAGGTCCTAAGCATATTAGCAGGGCCTTGTTTACTCGTCGGCTCTGTAAGCTACCCAACCCTTCATAGGATTTAAAAGGTTATGCAAGTGGGGTTTCAAACACCTTAACTCTAATGCAAACATTCACCCTAGACATAAGTGATACAAATAAAGAATTTTATAAAAGGTACTTAAGGTCAAACCGGGGCTTGCCTGGTTGCGAGTCAGAGAAGAAGTGAGCTTCTGGTGGGAGGACGTCCAAGAGCTCCGGTGCGTCCTCAACTTCGGTCACTATTATGAAATGTAATAAAATACATGTGTAAGTATTAAGGATTTATAAGAATTAAAATACTATTCATAGCTATTGCTATTTAGGATCCTTAATTGGCTTTGGGATTTTTACAGTAGATACTAGACTCTCTAAGGATGATTTAAGCCAAATTTGGAGACATGTCATTGCACAATGTAGTCTTTAAAATTCCTACAAGTACAATGCTTCTCTGAATTTTGAGCCCAATTCAGGAGCTTTGACATAGCTAATAGTGGAAGATCTGATTAGGGTAAGTCTCCATGGTTCTAACAAAATTTGCTTCACCATTTTTGGAGCTACCATCAGAGAGAGATGAATTTTTGAAGTTGGACAGGAGTTCTGAAAAGTTTCTGTTTAAATTTGAATTTCCAAATAAAGGCTGGACTTTGGAAGGTAATTGTACCTAGCAAATGAACTCCAATGAAGCTCAAATTTTTACTGGAGATCAGTAATGTCATGAGGAACTTCCTGGCCAAATTTGAAGAAATTCCATAACAGAGACATTCTGGACTAAATTCCCAAAGATTTAACTTTGATGAATCTTGGAGAAATATCCAGAGATCTTCAGATCAATTTCTTTGCATTTCTGCAAATTACTGACTGAGAGAAATCCAACAAAATTTTTTTCACAAATTTTGGACATCCCTACAGAAAGTTATGGAGCTATGAAGGTTGAAACATTTTTCTGGAAATCAATTCTATGATTTTTAGCTAATTTATTTAATCCTGAGATAACCTACTGATTAAGCCCTCCAAGTAAGCTCCACAAATCCTAAAATTTTTACTGGAGGTCAGGCACTATGAAAAGGACTAGCTGCCCAAACTTGGGAATATTTCATAAAGAATTGCTCCTGTAATAAATCCCTAAAGGATTTAATAAAAACAATTCTACAGAAATTCCTGGGCATTTTAATAGCATGAAATTTATTCCTATGTAAAGTACTTATCCTAAGGATTCAGACAAAATTCGTCTCATCCTTTTTGGAGCTGTATACACAAAGTTATGAATTTTTCAAACTGTGATAGCTCTCTGTTTAAAATCTACACAGAGACTTAACAGGGGGCCCACTGGTCAGGTCCTTCTTCAACCTCCCGCCAGAGGCGCGCGTGCACACCAGTTCAAATCGTGGCATGGCTCGTTCTCCCTCATTTCTCCACCAAATTAACTCCGGTTTCGCCCTACATGATCCTGGGAACATGGCGCAGCTGCCAGGCAAGGTTTCCACGCATGAAAACGGCCGAAAACAGGCCGGCACCGGTGGGGCGGCTCGGGAGCTCGGCATCAACGCGTTCTGGCGCGTCCGAAGCTTCTCCTGGCGAGCTACCTTGCACTAAAGCATCACCAATGATCGGGGAACATGGAACGCAGGCTAAACCTTGCAGCAAATGGCCGGAACATAGGGTTCACCGGAGGACAGACCCATTTTCGCCGCCGCCGGCGATTTCTCGTCGCCCGGGGCGTGTGGTGGACGGTTTGATGCGGTATTTGGCGTGGGAGGGCGCTAGGGTCACTAGTTTCTGTGGCTTGAATTGTAGAACCGATGATCAACCACGTTGGACGAATTTCCAGTTTTGGTGTGGGTCGGTTCTTCACGTGTACCGGCGCCAAAATCCAAATTCCAGTGAGACAGTGATGGGGAAGGGCAAGGGGACTGCGGTAGCATGATCTACACACCTTGGCGCACCTTAGGGAGGTGCTGGACGTGCAGGAGAGGCGTTGGAGCGGCCGGAACGTGAGGAGCAGTGAGGGGCGACGTGCTCTGTGTTCTCCCGGTGAAGAACGGCTCGGGCACTGCGAGGGGAGCTCGGGGGTGAGCTGAGGAGAGGTGGAGCATGTTGAGGAGGCTCCGGTGCTGCTCCTAGGGCCATCAACCAGACTCCACGGTGACTGGAAGGTGGCCGGGCTGAGGCAGCAGGGAGCGGCGCCGTTTCAGTCGAGTGAGCGCGTGGGAAGACATCCTCTGCCGTGGTTTGCTCGGGTAAGGCAGAGAAGAAGCATTTGATGTGTGCAACCTGTGACCTTTAGCAAGCAGATAAGAGCAGGGACATGAACCGACTCGGGAAGCCAACAAACAGGCAGCTCGCTGGAGCTCTACCCCCTTCGGTGGCAAGCCCACACAGAAGAGAAATCAGATGGTTCTCGGTTTCTATGACATGCGGGTCCCACCGGCAGTCTCCCTCCTAAACAGCAGTGGCTCTCAAATTAAAATTTCGAATTTGCAGCAAATTCCACAAACTGAATTTGATTACTGGGAGTTAACCTTCCGTTAGGTTCAAAACTTTAAATTCGGAGCTCTCGGTTCAGTTCGTGTGCGAGGGGAAAATAACGCCCGGGGTTGCTATTTTTGTGAGCGAAATATTACGCCGGAAGCTACTCAATCCCCCGAGCTGGTCGCCAGCGCGACAGAAACAGCGATGAGGTGGCCTCGGCTTGCAGCTCAGTTGGTGAGTGAGAGGATCACGCCGTGAGGTGTTGAAGCCACGAGCAGGTCGCCAACTCGGTGCAGGAAGCTGGAGGTGGCTGCCCTCGGTGGCACTCTGAGGAGGCTCGGTTGGTGTTCGACACCGAACAGAGGAAGTCTTCGGGAGCAAGTTAAAGCAGCCCAATGACATGTGGGGTCTACCCCCTACTCCTCTTCTTATCCGCCAAATGTTCCAAAAGATCTTCCTTCATGTAAATCCCCTCAATCTGATATTTCGGGGGTTTAAACGTGGACTGAAGTTTGAATAAACCGAATTCAGTGTGAAGTTCACTTTCAACTTTGAATTCAGCTCACATTTGGAAATGGTCATATTTGACTCCTTTTTAGCCCACCCTGAAATCAGGATGTGGCCACCATGAATTTCCTCAAATTCAATGATGTGAGGATACCTGTATGCTCCAACTTTTTGGCAGCAACTTGAGGGGAACGATTGAGTTCAAAATCTGAATTTGAACTCCTCCCTATATGTGAGAACTTTACACATGGTGTTTAATCCAACCTTGGATTAACACCTTCAAACGAATGTAAGAGCTCGTTTGGTTGGACACCCATGTGCATTATCACGTATACAAATTTTTTTGTAAGTCCCATTTTCATGCATTCCAACATAAATGGGAATCAACATTCACTTTATTGACTTTGCATCTTTGGGACTTTTACATTCCTCCCCCCTTAAAAGAATCTCGTCCTGAGATTCCAACGAGAAAAGGAAAGTACAGAATGTTATCGGTAATATGACGATAACACACCGAACGGATATAATGATCTTCTAGCTTTTCCTTAGTGCTTCCTTTGACGGTAGGGCGAGTCCATAAAACTCTGCAGACCCATGTCGACCGGGTCGATTGGCTGGAATCTTTACTGTCCTAATCTTGACATGGATAACAAATGCCTGTCTAGATTAACTGAGTCCTTAGAAGCTTAGTGTAGTACTTCCCCAAACATGAATCGAGATGTTTGGTGAGATTAAACAATGAATCAAAAATCTCGCCTCGAATTGGCGTCTCAACCCTTTAGTCAAAACAGATTGCTTTGCTTGAACATAAGAGCAGCACAAGTCAATTTCACTTATGTTACCAACATAGCAAAGGTCAACTAGCTATGGTGACCACAAGGGTGTCAAAGTCACCATATGATCTCTCCAAAATTTAGATTGTGTTCAAGGATTGTCACGAGGTTGAGCAATCAATCGGTAAGCCACGCGATGAGAAATTAGTTTAGTTCCAACAATTATGGCACTCGGAGCTAAACAAGTCATAGATGAAAGTTCAAAACTTTCTTAGGTACAAGGGATGTTGAGTAACTGGTTTCCCTGGTATTGTCCAATGAGGTAGAATCAACAGCTTGATCAATAATACAAGGTCATTGGACACCGATTAATTGTTTGAAGAAAGGTACAATCTTGCTCAGTACTTTGGTATTTCACATGTTATATGGTGCAATGCATATGCATATGGTTTGGTGCAAATGGTGCATATGTATGATGCAAAATGGTGCATATATATGGTGCATACAAGGTGTTGTGCACACTAGGTTGCACATCTCTCAATGCTTTTCAATATGTATGGTGCAACATCTTTTTATAGTCTGAGCAAGAATTAGTACGATAACTCGAACATGGTTAAGAAGCATCTCAAACCTTGCCAAGTACAGATAACTTGGTCAAGAAAAGTGCTAAACAAGGCATGCCACTTTCATGTGGTGACCAAGTTTAAGGAAGAATATGCCAAATGTTTGACACGATCCTTGGTAAATACTCCATAATAATTTAACCTCGGAAACCTCTATTCTTACGTTGACTTCACTTTCTCTTTTCTCCTGAGGCTTAACAATACCCGTTTAGCGTGAAACACCAGCTACTAGTTCTAGCTCCTAGCCTTGTTCTCTCAAGCCTTGTGATTCTGGCAAGCATTTGTGCATACGTGGTGAAGACGCTAAAACTACATCTTTCTCAATGATGACGGATCTTGTACTTGAACTTTGATTACATAAAAATGTAATTTCCCCTTATCTCTTGGTAATGTCATACTTCGGTGTATAGCCCCTTGGTTATCAATACTATGGTTTACATGGATGCACTCCTCCCCCCTTTAGTTCCAATTTAGGAAATTGAAAACTTAATCCATAATCTTCTTATGGGAAGGTAATGCATAACCATAGCTTTCCAGAGCTATATCACACAGCCTTGGGTAACAAGGTATACCTGAAGTTATGGTCCAACAACAGCAAGGTACAGGAACTGAACCATCTTCTGTGCGATGGTTTAAATCCTAATTCAATGTTTAAACTGTTGTGGTAGTAAACAGAAAAGTAGGAGAAGACTTCCATATCTTTCCAACGGGTATTTATTTGCCTTCAACTAAGTTCTAGATCATAAGCTATGAGCTTCTAAAGTTGACAGAAATTCTGGAGGAATTTCAGCAGCACCTCCCTTGTAAGTGCTCACTTTGGCCAACCTTTCCATATAGTTAGAAATGTATATGGACCAAACTCATACTTACAAAGTTTAAGCACGATTGAAAAGATTTATAGAATTGTAAGATTTCACCTTTTATAATTCGTATAAAGGAAGTCATAAGCAAAAATCCAATTCAGTATGGAAACTATGCACAGACTTTGATACTCTGGACAGTTTCACTTGTACTGCGAATTTCACCTCTTTACAGGAGTATTCTGTCCTGGGGTTGAACAGAAAAATTGTAAAGAACTTCCCAAGATCTCCAAACATGTATTTATATGATCTATTGGCATTCCTGTATCAAAAGATATGATGGTTCAAAGTTAACAGAATTTCTGGCAGGATTTTGACAGCACCTCCCTAGAGGTACCTAGTTTCAACCCACAATTCCAATTAATTCTGCTCCAGTTTTGATGAAACTTTGAATTAAAAAGTTGTAACATATCTCATGCTCTTTCCAAAGGTATCTTACCTGACCCTTAGGAATTTTTCTACAGAACGTTGTGGTCGAAATACAGAAAATTCCAGAGAGCATTTTGGTCTGCCCTGTCTCTGGACAGTGTATACTCATCTGAGGTTTTCATCCCTTTGGAGGGAGATTTTGTTCTGGAGCTCTACATAACATTTGTAGAGGACTTCAAACCCTTTCCAGAATGGTATCCCACACCTCCATTGGTTCAACCAATCCTATGTTATGACCTGTTCAAGTTCAGAAAAATTTCTGCCAAAACAGGGGAGATTGTTCCTAAGTCTTAGAGATTGAATCTATACTCCCAATTGACTCTTAGTTCAATATGGAAGTTCAATAACCACTAAATAGAATCCTAAACTTCATTTTGACTCTTTTATTTGAAAAATATACTTTTATGCAGTCAGTACTACGTTTTCTCACCAAAGAAAAATCCTAAACCAGTATTCCGGCATATACGTGTCAAATGGTGGAACTAAAGTTGTCACTCACAAACGGTTTCTACACGTCATGCACTAACGTGGTTAGTGTACCTGCAGAAAAACACACAATAATGATGCACACAAAGGTTTTAACATTGCAGGTAGTTCCATATCATAGTAAAAACATACGGTCCGTATCATTGCCATACGGATCGTCCTTGAGTCAAGCCACGTCTCAAGGTACATGGTCGTGTTTTCACACCACACGACGTGGAACCCGAGTAAAGCGTGAACAGGTCGTCACGGTTGGGAATTTTATCCACCCAATGGATACCACCTACTGCCTCATGACCGTTGAGGCACGCCGAAGGCGAGCGCTGCGTATGGCCCTTTGAACATTGAACGTTCAAGAGTTGCATACTATCGTGTTGCTTACCACACGATGGGGTATTCTCACTTTTTCCTAAAGCACGCTGGAGATCAGCGTTTTCATATGCTCTCAGAACCATAGAGAGGTCCAGAGACTCATATTCACTACCGTGCCAAGCCATGGTATATCATTCCATACTATTACTCGTATGGCAAGTTACCGCAATTGATCCGCCTGCGGTGGCGTACCTTACTTCTTATCTGACGTTGGAGCGTCGTTACAGAATGTATAACAAATATGTTAGCTTTCCACCATCATAACTAGTACTATCATAGACCTTATGTGGGCTTAATGACTAATCCTCACTCGACTACTTCTAAGTTTTCAAAATAAGCTCTTTTCGAGTGTGCTATTCCCAATGTGGCTCTGATACCATGACTGTGGGGACCACCCCGTGGTTCACCCACTCCAGGATCGCACAGGGTGGTGTCGTACGATGCGGCACCCAACAGCACACCAGAAAAGAATAAAGAACAACATACAAACTTTTATATAATATAAAACAGCGGAAGTCATTTACAAAATATAACTATACAGCGGAAGTAATGTACATTAGTAGCCTCTCATCCTAACTATGCAAAAGTGCAGCCGTCCAGCCCGGGGACGCTACACGCTAGCAGCATGGAACCGGAGAAATCACGGCGGCGTGTACCCTGACGGGGGCATCGCCTCATCCTCGGAACCCTCCTCATAGCTCTCACCTGCATACAGCTCAAATATTGCAACCGTGAGCACGATGGCTCAGCAAGGCTTAACCTTCTGACCTAGGCATGGAACTCTACATGCAGGGAGGTGTATGATAGGAAAAGGAATTTGCGACAAAGACACGCCTATAAGTTGATCCTTACTTTCAGTTTTATAGCGGCAAATTCATGTGCCTTAGGCAGCCTCACATCGGAAGTCCACAATCAAACAAGAAACGCTTTCCTCCGATGTGGTGATGTCCAAAGCGGAAAGTAAACTTAATTAGCTCTACATCTACAGCAGACATGGTTCCCAAAACATTAATATATCATCACAGCATATTATCATTCAACTGGCTTACTTCGCTTCTTACTACGTCACGAAACAGTGAACAAGCGGTACTCAAATAACCGCAAGGGACGGTGATTGCAATTAGGAGACACCCGGACAACACGTTGCATACACCCACTTTCAGAAGCGTGATTCCACACCCCTTCCTGCTCTGTTGTATGCAACAACCTTTCAAAGACAATCCAAATGCCGAACCGGTCCATCCGTAACGGGTAGGAGGTCCCCGCGTGGAGCGTGACTGTGCCCACCGGCAGATTTACACCTTGCTACCCTCAACCCACTCCTGTTTACGGTTGGGTAAGCCTCGGCACCCAGGTTAACCATTTACATCGGTTTCCTGCTTATGTCAGTATGCCATCCGGTACTGTTCGATACTTGTTCAGCAGGCTCGCACACGACTCGGTCCTCAATCGACACCAACAGGGCTACGCACGTGAGACCTCCGCTCACTGCTTCCTACCCCCTGCTGGGTCTCATTTTTACCACTCTTAAGCCATTTTCTATTCTGACCAAACCGTGTGATAAACCTTACCTCGCGAGTAGATTCCAACTACTCGACTTCTACCGAGGTCCTAAGCATATTAGCGGGGCCTTGTTTACTCGTCTGCTCTGTAAGCTACCCAACCCTTCATAGGATTTGAAAGGTTATGCAAGTGGGGTTTCAAACACCTTAACTCTAATACAAACATTCACCCTAGACATAAGTGATACAAATAAAGAATTTTATAAAAGGTACTTAAGTGCAAACCGGGGCTTGCCTGGTTGCGAGTCAGAGAAGAAGTGAGCTTCTGGTGGGAGGACGTCCAAGGGCTCCGGTGCGTCCTCAACTTTGGTCACTATTATGAAATGTAATAAAATACATGTGTAAGTATTAAGGATTTATAAGAATTAAACTACTATTCATAGCTATTGCTATTTAGGATCCTTAATTGGCTTTGGGATTTTTACAGTAGATACTATACTCTATAAGGATGATTTGAGCCAAATTTGGAGACATGTCATTGCACAATGTAGTCTTTAAAATTCCTACAAGTACAATGCTTCTCTGAATTTTGAGCCCAATTCAGGAGCTTTGACATAGCTAATAGTGGAAGATCTGA
The DNA here is from genome assembly GCA_030760725.1 of Neostapfia colusana. Classification (NCBI taxonomy): domain Eukaryota; kingdom Viridiplantae; phylum Streptophyta; class Magnoliopsida; order Poales; family Poaceae; genus Neostapfia; species Neostapfia colusana. The sequence goes on from JASWHV010000001.1 coordinate 93,647,370, forward strand.
TTAGGGTATCTCTCCATGGTTCTAACAAAATTTGTTTCACCATTTTTGGAGCTACCATCAGAGAGATATGAATTTTTGAAGTTGGACAGGAGTTCTGAAAAGTTTCTGTTTAAATTTGAATTTCCAAATAAAGGCTCGACTTTGGAAGGTAATTGGACCTAGCAAATGAACTCCAATGAAGCTCAAATTTTTACTGGAGATCAGTAATGTCATGAGGAACTTCCTGGCCAAATTTGAAGAAATTCCATAACAGAGACATTCTGGACTAAATTCCCAAAGGTTTAACTTTGATGAATCTTGGAGAAATATCCAGAGATCTTCAGATCAATTTCTTTGCATTTCTGAAAAGTACTGACTGAGAGAAATCCAACAAAATTTGTTTCACAAATTTTGGACATCCCTACAGGAAGTTATGGAGCTATGAAGGTTGAAACATTTTTCTGGAAATCAATTCTATGATTTTTAGCTAATTTATTTAATCCTGAGATAACCTACTGATTAAGCCCTCCAAATAAGCTCCAAAAATCCTAAAATTTTTACTGGAGGTCAGGCACTATGAAAAGGACTAGCTGCCAAATTTTGGAAATATTTCATAAAGAATTGCTCCTGTAATAAATCCCTAAAGGATTTAATAAAAAAAATTCTACAGAAGTTCCTGGGAATTTTAGTAGCATGAAATTTGTTCCTCTGTAAAGTACTTATCCTAAGGATTCATACAAAATTTGTCTCATCCTTTTTGGAGCTGTATACACAAAGTTATGAATTTTTCAAACTGTGATAGCTCTCTGTTTAAAATCTACACAGAGACTTAACAGGGGGGGCCACTGGTCAGGTCCTTCTTCAACCTCCCGCCAGAGGCGCGCGTGCACACCAGTTCAAATCGTGGCATGGCTCGTTCTCCCTCATTTCTCCACCAAATTAGCTCCGGTTTCGCCCTACATGATCCTGGGAACATGGCGCAGCTGCCAGGCAAGGTTTCCACGCATGAAAACGGCCGAAAACAGGCCGGCACCGGTGGGGCGGCTCGGGAGCTCGGCATCAACGCGTTCTGGCGCGTCCGAAGCTTCTCCCGGCGAGCTACCTTGCCCTAAAGCATCACCAATGATCGGGGAACATGGAACGCAGGCTAAACCTTGCAGCAAATGGCCGGAACATAGGGTTCACCGGAGGTCAGACCCATTTTCGCCGTCGCCGGTGATTTCTCGTCGCCCGGGGCGTGTGGTGGACGGTTTGATGCGGTATTTGGCGTGGGAGGGCGCTAGAGTCACTAGTTTCTGTGGCTTGAATTGTAGAACCGATGATCAACCACGTTGGACGAATTTCCAGTTTTGGTGTGGGTCGGTTCTTCACGTGTACCGGCGCCAAAATCCAAATTCCAGCGAGACAGTGATGGGGAAGGGCAAGGGGACTGCGGTAGCATGATCTACACACCTTGGCGCACCTTAGGGAGGTGCTGGACGTGCAGGAGAGGCGTTGGAGCGGCCGGAACGTGAGGAGCAGTGAGGGGCGACGTGCTCTGTGTTCTCCCGGTGAAGAACGGCTCGGGCACTGCGAGGTGAGCTCGGGGGTGAGCTGAGGAGCGGTGGAGCATGTTGAGGAGGCTCCGGTGCAGCTCCTAGGGCCATCAACCGGACTCCACGGTGACTGGAAGCTGGCCGGGCTGAGGCAGCAGGGAGCGGCGCCGTTTCAGTTGAGTGAGCGCGTGGGAAGACTTCCTCTGCCGTGGTTTGCTCGGGTAAGGCAGAGAAGAAGCATTTGATGTGTGCAACCTGTGACCTTTAGCAAGCAGATAAGAGCAGGGACATGAACCGACTCGGGAAGCCAACAAACAGGCAGCTAGCTGGAGCTCTACCCCCTTCGGTGGCAAGCCCACACAGAAGAGAAATCAGATGGTTCTCGGTTTCTATGACATGCGGGTCCCACCGGCAGTCTCCCTCCTAAACAGCAGTGGCTCTCAAATTAAAATTTTGAATTTGCAGCAAATTCCACAAACTGAATTTGATTACCGGGAGTTAACCTTCCGTTAGGTTCAAAACTTTAAATTCGGAGCTCTCGGTTCAGTTCGTGTGCGAGGGGAAAATAACGCCCGGGGTTGCTATTTTTGTGAGCGAAATATTACGCCGGAAGCTACTCAATCCCCCGAGCTGGTCGCCAGCGCGACAGAAACAGCGATGAGGTGGCCTCCGCTTGCAGCTCAGTTGGTGAGTGAGAGGATCACGCCGTGAGGTGTTGAAGCCACGAGCAGGTCGCCAACTCGATGCAGGAAGCTGGAGGTGGCTGCCCTCGGTGGCACTCTTTGGAGGCTCGGTTGGTGTTCGACACCGAACAGAGGAAGTCTTCGGGAGCAAGTTAAAGCAGCCCAATGACACGTGGGGTCTACCCCCTACTCCTCTTCTTATCCGCCAAATGTTCCAAAAGATCTTCCTTCATGTAAATCCCCTCAATCTGATATTTCGGGGGTTTAAACGTGGACTGAAGTTTGAATAAACCGAATTCAGTGTGAAGTTCACTTTCAACTTTGAATTCAGCTCACATTTGGAAATGGTCATATTTGACTCCTTTTTAGCCCACCCTGAAATCAGGATGTGGCCCCCATGAATTTCCTCAAATTCAATGATGTGAGGATACCTGTATGCTCCAACTTTTTGGCAGCAACTTGAGGGGAACGATTGAGTTCAAAATCTGAATTTGAACTCCTCCCTATATGTGAGAACTTTACACATGGTGTTTAATCCAACCTTGGATTAACACCTTCAAACGAATGTAAGAGCTCGTTTGGTTGGACACCCATGTGCATCTTCACGTATACAAAATTTTTTGTATGTCCCATTTTCATGCATTCCAACATAAATGGGAATCAACATTCACTTTATTGACTTTGCATTTTTGGGACTTTTACATTCACAATTTCAGTATGTGGTAAAGGTAGCAAATCAATTGGAGCACGATGATTGAAACCATAAACTACCATAAATGGACTTAACTTGGTTGTGGAGTGAATAGACCTGTTATAAGCAAACTCAATATGTGGCAAACACTCCTCCAACAACCTCAAATTGTCTTTCAAAACAGCACGCAACATAGTAGATAAAGTACGATTAACTAGCTCCGTTTGCCCATCAGTTTGTGGATGACAAGTAGTAGAAAACAGCAACTTTGTTCCCAATTTATACCATAAAGTTCTCCAAAAGTGACTCAAAAACTTAGCATCCCTATCAGAAACAATAGTATTGGGAACACCATGCAAACGCACAACCTCATTAAAGAACAAATCAGCAACATGTGAAGCATTATCGGTCTTGTGGCAGAGTATAAAATGAGCCATTTTAGAGAAACGATCAACAACCACAAAGACACTATCCCTCCCCCTCTTTGTTCTAGGCAATCCTAAAACAAACTCAATAGAAATATCCTCCCAAGGTGCACTAGTAACCGTAAGAGGCATATAAAGACCATGTGGGTTAAGTCGAGACTTAGCTTTGTTGCATGTCGTGCAACGTGAAACGTAGCGCTCCACATCACGCCTCATTCGTGGCCAAAAGAAGTGAGCGGCCAGCACATACTCTGTCTCTTTAACACCAAATTGTCCCATCAAACCACCTCCATGCGCTTCCTACAACAACAAAAGACGAACGGAGCTAGCTGGAACACACAGCTTGTTAGCACGGTAGAGAAGGCCTTCACGCAGCAGGAATTTTTGCCACGTTCTTCCCTCTATACAATTTTCAAAGGCATCTTTGAAGTCCAAATCAGTAGCATATAACCTCTTTATGGTTTCCAAACCAAAAATTTTATGAGAAAGTTGGGATAGTATGGTATAACGTCTAGATAAAGCATCGGCAATCACATTGTCTTTCCCTTTCTTATGTTTAATGATGTAAGGAAATGATTCCATGAACTCAATCCATTTAGCACGACGTTTGTTCAGATTAGCTTGTCCTTTAAGATACTTCAAAGACTCATGATCTGAATGTATGGCAAATTCTTTAGACCATAGGTAATGTTGCCAAGTTTGCAAGACACACACTAAAGCATAAAGTTCTTTGTCATATGTAGAATAATTCAGCGAAGGCCCATGCAATTTTTTACTAAAGAAGGCAACAGGTTTACCTCCTTGAATTAGCACTCCTCCAATGCCAATGTCGCTCCTGTCACATTCAAGCTCGAAGGTCTTCTCAAAATCAGGAAGTTGCAGCAATGGTGCTTGTGTGAGCTTCGACTCGAGAACATCAAAAGCTTGTTGTTGTGCTGGTCCCCATCGAAACGGCACTCCATGCTTTGTCAACTCGTGGAGAGGTGCCGCAATGGTGCTGAAATCCCGCACGAAACGCCGGTAGAAACCTGCGAGACCAAGAAAACTCCGAACCTGTGTGACCGTAGTCGGAAGTGGCCAGCTCATGATGGCAACAATCTTTGCCTCGTCCACCTCAATGCCCTGCGAAGTAACAACATATCCAAGAAAAGACACACGATCGGTGCAAAAGATGCACTTCTCAAGGTTACCATATACACGTGCATCGCGCAAGACATTAAAAACAGCACGCAAATGTTCAAGATACTCATCATATGACTTGCTGTAAATAAGGATATCATCAAAGTAAACCACCGCAAATTTTACCAATGAAAGCACGTAAAACCTCACTCATCAACCTTATGAAAGTGCTGGGCGCATTAGTTAAACCAAATGGCATGACTAACCATTCATAAAGTCCGAATTTAGTTTTAAAAGCAGTTTTCCATTCATCACCTAAAGCCATACGAATCTGATGATACCCACTACGCAAATCAATCTTGGAGAAAATAACTGAACCACTCAACTCATCAAGCATGTCATCCAATCTAGGAATAGGATAGCGATAACGAATGGTAATGTTATTGATGGCTCTACAATCAACACACATGCGCCAAGTGCCATCTTTTTTGGAACCAAAAGAACAGGAACAGGACAAGGACTAAGACTCTCACGAATGTACCCACGGTCCAGAAGATCTTGGACTTGTCGCTGAATTTCCTTAGTCTCGTCGGGGTTGGTCCTGTAGGCAGCACGGTTTAGCAAGATCGCCCCTGGAACCAAATCAATCTTGTGCTCAATGCCTCACACAGGTGGTAATCCAGGGGGTATCTCTAATGGAAAAACATCCATATATTCCTGCAAAAGGTTAGCAACAGCAGGTCGCAACACAATGGATGTATCCTCAATGGAATATAAAGCATGTTTGCACACTAAAGCATAGCAAGTTCCATTAGAGGCATATAAATCATCAAGATCAGATTTAGTTGCAAGCAAAATAGGATTGTTCAACTTAATAGGTTGCTGAATTTCAGAATTGAAAAAACCCTTTTGCTTAGCATTATTCTTTTTCTCCTGCTCAAATTGTACAATTTCAGTGGGACTCATAGGAAGCAACACAATTTTCTTGCCCTTATGCATGAGAGTAAACTTATTAGATCGACCATGGTGAAGAGCATCAGTATCAAACTCCCAAGGACGTCCCAACAAAAGAGAACAAGCATCCATAGATACCACATCAAAATCAGCAAAATCATGATAAGAACCAATGGAAAAATGTATCCTTGCTGTTTGTGTTACCTTAACCTTACCATTGTTGTTAAACCATTGAATGTGATAAGGGTGGGGATGCTCCCGTGTGGTCAAGCCAAGCTTTTTGACCACCTCAACATTCACCAAATTGTTGCAGCTACCACCATCAATGATGGTATGTACACGGCAGTCCTTGACGACGAGAAACATGTTGAAAAGGTTGTGACGTTGGCGGTTGTTGTCCTCTCGAACCGTGGCACTCTAAGCTCGCTGCACAATCAAAGTCCTATAGTTGTTTGTCGCAGATGTACCAAGAACCTCCTCAGCACCATCATCCGAACCTAAAATGTTAGTTGCAATAATATTTTCATCTTCAATATCAGAAGCACTAACATACCCACCATCAGCAGTGGCAATGATCGCCCGTTTTCTGGGGCAATCTCATTGCATATGGCCAAGTCCCTGGCAGCGGTGGCACTTGATGTCGGAGCTGCGACTTGTCGAAGTGTTGGGTGCAGCCGCCTTTGCTGCAACACCTGGAGGCATCTGGGACTTCCTGTTATCTTGTCCCCGTGATGTAGAAGGTGCGATGCTGCTGCGTACAACACCCGTGGAGGGTGGTGTAGAATCACGTACGCTTGAGGAGGGCGCTGCTTTGGATGGCACCGGAAATTGTCGTGGCGTGAAGGTGTTGTTCCGCCGCTGCTGTTGGCGACCCTGCACTTCTTTTTCTTGAAGATTTCGTCGAGGGCGACGGCGCTGCTGTGCATCAACCTCATCGTTATTGAAGTCATCCTCTGTGTCGTAGTGAGCATGTGCATCACCATCAAGGATGATAGAGGGTGTAGCTTGTTGGGGAAGACGAGTCTCCATCTCGTCCAACCGTGTGGTCAGACCAGCAACACTTGTATGGAGCCTCTGAAAGGTGGCTGTTGTAGTGGTCTGGTAATTGTTGAAAGCTTCGGTCATTGCCCGCATCATGTCCTTTAATTCCATATGGGACACACACTCATCATCATCCAGAGGTGTAGAACTAGAGGTCTTATCCATAGGCTTCTTTCCTGTCATTGTTAGTACAAAACAGAAACGAAGACAAAAATATCGTGAAGAACCCTATTACTACGCTCTCCGAAGTGGGTGGAAAATCGATCAGTAAGATGCGTCTTACCCCACTCTTACAAGTTTCTTACCGGCACTGCAGGTGGCCAACGGTGACCGGTGTGAAGGAAGCAGAGAGTGGGTGTGATTGCAAAGGTTACCTGTTCTGCTCGAGAGAAGGTGGAGCTTGGAAGGCTCAAATGCAGTATATGTATGTGGCACACAAGTTAGTAACAGATAGCAATGCTGAATAAGTGTCCAAAGAATTTCACCTAGTTGCTGGCCTAAGAATGTATTAGAACAGTTGTGGCAACAAGCAAGGACAAGGATGAATGATGATGAACAACAAGGATAATATCAGCAAGTATCCAGCACTCGCACAGAAATAGCACACCCCTTAGCCTCCTGTTTTTGTCTTGAAGCACTAGTCGAAATCAAAATCTTTTTTTTTCTCTTTTATTGATATTTTTTTCTCAACCAGGGGCACAAGAATAGAAACAGCACCAAGTATTAGCTCAAACCGATGAAAGATGAGATCGGCACAAATTCAGGAGCGATTGGAAAAACTGGTGCTGGAACTTCGGAGTTCGAAACGAGGGCCTTCTTAATTTTTAAAATTTTTTTTGAAAACGCCGTATGTGGACTTTTTCAAGACCTTTCTGGGAAAAAAATGCGCCTCAATCGGAGTTACGAGCCAAAAGTTATGCCCGTTTTAAGGAGGATACCCCGAATCAGGTTTTGGTGGTGGTGGAAACTACAACAGAAACGAATCGGTGGATGGAATTCTTTTGTAGATTAGTTTTTTGTAGATGGCAGCGGATGGAAGAAACAAAACTGAACCAAAACAAATCTAAACCAGCAACCAGACTCAACCTAGGACACGAACTCAGAACTACGGACTCCGAAACTAAATTGTGCAAAAGGTTGAGCGGGGGTTGTAGGTCAGGGAAACTAAAAATTTTTTTGTGGCTTTTTGTGGACGATAGGACTGAAACAAAATAAATCTAAAGGGCACACAAGTATACCTCACGGTGAACCTGGAAATCTGATACCAATTGATAGGAGGATGAGTCCCGATCTTCCGAGAGGTAGGGTAAACTTGATTGGGTGGAGATCTCGACGTTGATGATCCAAGGCTCCGAACGAACGAAACCCCGCAATCACTACTCCACTGCTCCGTTGGTTATCACCCGTGTCACACGAATGACCTCGCCACGAAGGCTTATCCCTGCAAGCACAATCAAGAACACAAGCAAGAACAGAGAAGTTGCAATCAAAACTGAATTGATCAGGAATTTGGGGTCTCACAACCGATGATCGGCAAACTGTTCAATGACAGATTGTAACTAAGCAAAACTCAGCTGTTTGTGACGGTGGCTAGGGGGTATAAAGGAGGTGGAGGACGACCAGGGGGTGCTGGGGTCGTGACCTAACCCTAATACACGTACATACTGGACTTGGACTCGATACAAGGCCCAATGGCCCAACTAGGTGATGCAACACCCTGACAGACTCTAAACTTTATATTGTTTCAAAGTTTCCCATCGACTCAGTGGGAATTTTGACGTGGGGCCAGTTCCATTGGAAATTTTATCCTCTCAGATTTCCGTGCATATGTAGAACGTCAAAAACGGAGTCCGTATGCCTCCTGTGCATCCATTTTATGGTGGACTGCTCCCGGGCCTGAGTTGGACTCGAGTTTGAGTTGGGCTCGGTCTCTAACTTCTTGTTGGCGTATTTTCTGGTCCTCCACGCCTCCAAACCCCTCTCCATGTATCTCCATGTCCTCTCCATGGTTCCTAATCATAATTAATCCATTAGGTAGCAACATACTCTCAAAATTCACATATAAAGAATTGTTCAGGAACGAGCTCACCTCTAAATTCAATTTTCGTGCTTGAGCTCTAGTAATTGGACATTGGATGTCTACCATGTGAGTGTTGTGTATATCTGCAGGAGTGATGTCCACATCACCTCCATTATGTTCATTATCTTCCATGTCACAACCAGTCATCAATCAACCTCATCCTCTTTCACGAATACCTCCTCGTATTCGCTACCATCTCACAAATACAATCTCGTATTCGCTACCATCTCATCTCATAAACAACTTTGTCTCACACTGAGACCAACCTCGTTGCCATGACTCAACAGTCATGCAACCCATCTTATCACCCGGACTCAACAGTCCCGAAAACCAAACCAAAACCAAACCATCCCAAACCATAACCAATAACCATCCCAACTAATCATGGAAGTTGGCCAGGCGCTCGTGACCGTAAGCTCGGCTATCATGATAGTTTTAGAACTCTGCAGAGTTTGCACCTCTTTACCCACAAGTTTGTGATTTTGTCACCCGTCGGTGACTGCAGAACCTCCATTTATACCAGTACACAACCGTCGGTGTATGGCCAAGAGATCACAAAATAGCCTTTACAAAGGGGTTACTAGATGCATGGACTCACTAAGTTTTCACCGGCAGGCTAGAATCTCCAATTCTCCCACCCACGGGCCCCCTCTTATGCCATGCAGTTCCCATGGAAGTCCTCACTCGACTCCGATTCCCCGCACCTTCCACGGTCCATAACAATCTAGCAACTTACCTAATTACTCAGCTAAGCCGCACCCATACTTGGCCTTGTGGTGGCACTGTTATCCTGACATGTGCTCGCATGAACCGGTTCTTAGATCTATGGTAAGTAAACCACCATCTCATGCTACCTCATTCACAAACCCGGTTTGCCTAGATCTCCCTCCGATCAATGTTCATTAACAACATTGGTTTCTCATTATCATTACGAGTGCAGTTAGCTAGACACATCTATCTCGCTTCCCAATTACCATGGACTCAGCGAAGCGTAAAACAAAAACCATACCCGACTCATAAACTTCCCTGGTGACAAGGGTGGTTTAACCAAAGCTAGTAAACTCCTATAAATGGGTTTCCCGTCATGTTTGACTCAGCACACACACCTTTTCACAAACAAAACAGTTTCTCGAAACATAGGATCAATATGGTCAAGGGGCACTTGCCATGTTCTTGCGGTTCTGGTTGCTCTTGGATCTCGAAACCTTGTTGTTGCAGCTCGTCGTAGACAGCTCCCTGAGCTTGTCCTGCTATATAGGATCGCACACATACAAGATTCACAGCAATCAATATCATGTACAATATTTAACTAGATGCGATGATGCATATGCATGCTATCCTATGATCAGTTTTATTAGACCGGTTTGTACATGTTCTTGCATGGCTTTATGATGAACAGGGGTGTTCGGATCAGATGTGGACGTGGCAATGACCTTATCTTTAGATCAACCCGATCAACAAGTGATCTGTCCACGAGAAAGCTTCTGTTCGAAAGAAATCGAAGAACAGATGCAAAGAAAACACAACAATGTCGTAAGGTGGTATTGGAGACCTACCTTACGTTTCTTCTCGGTATCGGGGTCCTTCTCTGATCAGACAGATCGTCGGGGCTCTCTTCCGGCAATCTTCCTTGCTGAACTCCGGCGATGGCTTACTCGGCGAGTTAGGGATAGGGCTCTAAGTCATCGGCTCAGGAGTTGGAAAAGAAGTTTGTGGTTTTCGGCCAAGTGTTCTGGGTTCTATTTATAATCGAGAGAAGAAGAGTCCTAAGCCGATTGCACTTCGAATAAGAGTTCTGTTCAGATTGTCGTTGAATCTTAACAACTTATCTTTAGTTGATTTGGTGTGGTAACATTATGGAATTCAGGTCGGTTTCCTCTCCGTACCGGTATTTCTACGTGTACAGAATCCAAAAACCGTTCCAGAACTCGTTACCTCCTCGGTGATGAGCTCTGGAAGCTCCATGTGTCCACCGGGTCCTGGTCTCTCCCTTTCCACAGAGACGAGCTCCGGTTGTGCCGCGTGTCAAGCGAGCAAGACCTCCCTCTCCTTCGAAGGTGGGCTCCACGTGCGCCATGTATCGTGGCAGTCGAGACCTTCTGTCTATTCGGAGGTGGCTCCGCGCACGCCACGTGTTAGTGCCAGTCTTTCCCTCTCACTGGACGTAGCTCCGGGTGTGCCACGTATCCATTCCGGACATCCCTCTCTTCGGAGGTGGGCTCCTTGAATGCCACGCGTTAAGTAGCGCCAGATTTTTCCTTTTTCCTCAGAGACGTGCTCCGAGGTCGACACGTGTCCAACAGTGTCAGACTTCTCGGAGATAAGCTCCGGTGACGACACGTGTTCCATAGAACCGGACCTCCCGGAGGTGAGCTCCGAGATCGACACGTATCCCGCGCGACTGGTCATCCGATTCCCGCGGTGACTAGCTCCGAAGGTGACATGTGTCCTACGGAACTGCCTTTGCTTCTTCCGCAGAGGCTAGCTCCGGGGGCAACACGTGTCCCACAGGGTCGGACCTCTCCCTCTTTGCGGAGACGAGCCCTGAGCCTACCACGTAGCCAGTTTAGTGGCGGACCTCTCCCCACTTCGAAGGGATGAGCTCCGAACACGCCACGTGGCCAGCGGGACGCGGAAGTTGTCTTCGGTGCTCTCTGGGAACTGGATTTGGCTCTTATTGGCTATCTTTTTGATATTTTTCTCTATTCCTACTTCTTTTAAAATGTTTTCTCTTCATGAAACATGAATATATGCAGAAACCAAAAATGAGGGTGTCACAAATCTACCCCCCTTAAATTGAATCTCGCCCTCAAGATTTGTTAGTAGAGAATATGTGAGGAAATCCTGCCTTGTTGTCTTCTTCACGCTCCCATGTGACTTTAGCTTCGGTGTGATGGCTCCATTGTACCTTGCACCATCGGATCACTTTGTTCCTGGTGACCCTTTCTTTTACGTCCTAAATTCCGACAGGGTGCTATGAATAAGTCAGGTTCTCTTGAGGTTCAAGCTCTTCCATTGGTATTTGCTCCTCTAGTACTCTCAAGCACTTCTTGAGCTGAGATACATGAAACACGTCATGTACGTTGGAGAGATATGTTGGGAGCTCTAGTTGATAGGCTACTTCTCCTCGCTTGTCCAAAATCTTAAATGGTCCGATGTAGCGAGGTGCTAGCTTGCCTTTGACGTTGAAATGTCGTTGGCCACGGATAGGCGATGCCTTAAGGTATATGAAGTCTCCTACTTCAAAAGTCAACTTCCTTTGCCTATTGTCCGCATAGCCTTTTTGTCGTGACTGAGCAGCCTTTAAGTTCTCCCGTATCGTTTGGACTTGCTTTTCATCTTCTTGTAGCACTTCGGGTCCAAACTCCTGGTTCTCTCCGGTTTCGTTCCAAAACAGCGGTGTCTACACCGTCTACCATACAATGCATCGAAAGGCGACATCTTCAAGCTAGCTTGATAGCTGTTGTTATAGGAGAATTCGGCGTACGGTAAACTCCTATCCCAACTACGCCCACATTTCAAGGCGCAAGCTCTCAATATGTCCTCCAAAATTTGGTTTGTCCTTTCGGTTTGTCCATCGGTTTGTGGGTGATAGGCGGAGCTAAAATCTAGTCGTGTACCCATAGCTTTCTGCAGCTTTCTCCAGAATCTAGAGGTAAACTAAGAACCTCGATCGGAGACTATCCTCTTCGGGACTCCATGACGGCACACGATCCGCTCCATGTACAACTCGGCTAATTGTGCAACGTTGTACTTGGCCCTTATAGGGAGAAAATGGGCTGTTTTCGTCAATCGGTCCATGATAACCCAGATGGAGTCGTAACCCGACTGAGTACGTGGCAATCCGATGATGAAATCCATACTGATGTCCTCCCACTTCCACTCTGGTACCTTCAAAGGTTGCAACAATCCAGCGGGTCTTTGGTGTTCGGCCTTCACCCGTTGGCTTGTGTCGTATAGGGCAACGTATTCGGTTATATCCCTTTTCATACCATCCCACCAGTAACAAGTCTTATCTCTTGCTCCATTGAAGAGTGGATCTCCATCATTTCAATGTTGTTCAAGAATCCGAGGTATAACCGTTCGAACTCCTTGCGTAGTTCAGGTGGTATCTCCTGAACCGTGAGTTGGTGACATGCTCCCTTTCGGCTCAATGCATCAGCTACTACATTGGCCTTCCCAGGGTGGTAGTTGATTCCAACATTTTAATCTTTGATGAGTTCCAACCATCGACGTTGCCTCAAATTCAAGTCTGTTTGTGTAAATATGTACTTGAGGCTTTTATGATCCGTATAGATCTAACATCGATGACCAAGGATATAATGTCTCCAAATCTTCAATGCATGCACTACTGCTGCTAGCTCCAAGTCATGTGTAGGATAATTAAGCTCGTGCTTCTTTAATTGTCGTGAGGCATGGGCTACCACTTGTCCTTCTTGCATGAGCACACATCCGAGCCCCTGTTTGGATGCGTCACAATATATGTCAAAGCTCTTGCTTACGTCCGGCAATACCAAAACCGGTGCTGTGGTTAGCCTTTTCTTGAGTTCCTCAAAACTTTCTTGGCATGCTGGTGTCCATCGAAAGGCTTTTCCCTTCGTTAGCAACTCCGTCATAGGTTTTGCTATCTTAGAGAAGTCCTTAATGGAGCGTCGGTAGTATCCAGCCCTCCCAATAAAACTCCGAATATCCCTCATGTTTTGCGGTTGGTCCAACTTCAGAACATCCCTCACTTTTCCGGGATCAACCGATACCCCTTCTTTGGAGATAATGTGGCCTAGGAACGATATTTTCTTTAGCCAAAATTGACACTTGTTAAGCTTGGCATACAATTGATGCTCACGCATTTTCTGCAAGATCAATTTCAAATGTTCTTCATGCTCCTCCTCACTTTTTGAATACACCATAATGTCGTCGATGAAAACCACGATGAACTTATCCAAGTATTCCATGAAGACCCTGTTCATAAGGTACATGAAGTATGCGGGTGCATTTGTTAACCCAAAAGACATGACGGTATATTCATACGAACCATACCGGGTTCGAAAGGCAGTCTTGGGTATGTCGGAGGGCTTTATCTTCAGTTGGAAATATCCCGACCGAAGATCAATCTTGGAGAACACTCGGGCTTCTTTCATTTGGTCGAATAGGTCCTCTATACGGGGCAGAGTATTTGTTCTTGATTGTCACCTCGTTGAGAGACCTATAGTCCACGCACATCCTTTGGGTTCCATCCTTGTCTTTGAAGGGCACAGGAGCTCCCCATGGTGACGAGTTTGGACGTATAAAACCCTTCTCCAACTGCTCCAGAATTTGCCTCTTGAGTTCTACTAGTTCATTGACGGGCATCCTATAGGGTCTCTTTGATATGGGTGCAGTTCCGGGTACCAAATCAATGGCAAACACAATGTCCCGATCAGGGGGCATACCTGGAAGCTCCTCTGGAAACACGTCCGGGAATTCTTGAACCATTGGAATGCTGTCCAATGTTGCTCCTTCAACGTGGTTCAAGATTGACTTTTCGGTTGTTTGTTGGGCTGACTCAAACTCGATATGAATACCGTGCTCGTTTGTCAACTGCACGCTTGTTTCAGCACATTGGATTATCCCGTTGTGCTTGCTTAGCCAATCCATCCCGAGTATTATGTCAATCCCTTGGCAGTCCAAGACAATGAGGTTGACAAGGAAGTCTACCCCCTTATTTTAAGGCTTACTTTTGGACATACTATATTAGTCCTCATTTCCCCACCGGGAGAATTAACTAAAATAGCACATTTTAAGTGTGATATGGGTAGGTTATGTGTAACACCCCAAAATTTTGTTAAAACCCAAAATCCTGTTAAGAGGAGAATTTAAAATTTTTTGGATGTGTTGCATGTTTTGCAACAATTTAAATTCAAACTGGAATTCAATTTAAACTCAAAAGAGAAAAGAAATCGAAAAAAAAGGAAAAAAGAAAAAAACCGACCAGTGGGCCGAAGCCCACCAGCCGGCCCACTCTGCTCCGCGCCAGCCCGCAGCCGCGCGCGCCGCCTTCCTCCCACTGACAGGCGGGGCCCGCCAGCTCTTCTCCTTCCTCGCGCCAGCGCCGCGCTCGGCCGGACTCTCTCTCACCCCGAATCCAAACCGACCCGGAATTCTCGCGTATCCCAGCCGATTTCCGGACCCCGAAGACTCCAGCTCGATCTAAACCAACCCGCCGCCCTTCCCCGCCTATAAAAACCCCGGCCTCGTTCTGTTTTTCCCACGCGATCCGCCGTTTTTACTCCGGTGAGAACCCGAGCCTTCTCCGGCGAATTCTGGCCGATCTACGCTCGGAAATTCCGACCTAACACGCTGGTCTTGATCCACCGCCTCCAGGGAACCTTGCAGGTGCAGAAAACTCGGCGACTTGCGGTTCAAACACAGTGCCGACGAGCCTCGCCGTGGTTTCCCTTCGGACCTCGTCACCGATCGTTTTCCACGACCTCCGAGCTCAAGAAAACCCCCGAGGTGAGATACCCGACCTCCCCTCCACCGATCTATGCCATAAAATCACAGTTCTAGGAAGAATTCTCGAAGATCCGAAAATCTCCGGCGAGATCGCCGCTTCCCGCCGCCGTGCGCCGCCGGCAGCGCCGCCCGCGCTCGATCAGAGTGACGTGGCCGCTTGTGCGCCGTTTATTTTTAATCGCACGGTAGAGTTTAAATCCCCACGTACCGGTTCGACGTTATAATCTCAGCCGTCTGTTTTAAATCGGACGGTCCACGTCAGCCCCGCGTTATAAAGACTGGAAATCTTACGTGCTACCCCCTGGGGTTCTCGGGAAATAAGAGCTAGCCCCAGAAACTTCTGATCTAGCCCCTGGAACTTCAGAAAATCATGTAAATTCATTTAAAAATCAGTTTTAGCCCCTGGACTTAATAAAAATTAGGAAAAACTCCTCTGTTATGAGTAGCTAGACCCCTGAAAATTGATAAAATAATATTATAGACCCTGTAGTGGGGTGAGTTTACCTTTTTTAACTCTGTTTAATATTTAATTTAGGAAAATTGAATGGGTGGCTAGTATTTAAAATTTAAAAAGTGGGACAAACATATTGTTAAAATTAAATTAAAAACTTTCTCAGTACTTAGAAAACTTTGGAGTGAGATAAAAATAGATTTTGGGTTGAAATGAATCTGTTTAATTTATTATTCACATTTATTAGTTATAGGGACACATTTTTAAGTAAAGAATAGTTCTGAAAATAGGGAAAATAAATGTAAAATAGTTTACATCAGAGGAAAAGGTCAAAAATATATTATTAAATATTTTAGATCAGAACCTATTCTGTTTAGATGATGTGTCTTGTTATTTTCATAATAAAGTTCACATTTAGGCATAGGAAATAAATCTGAAAATATAGCAACTAGTAAATGCTAGAAGTTTCTAAAATCCAAAGAATTCAGTTTAGGGTTGGTAGAAATTCTGAAGACACATATAGAGTAGGAAAATACCTTTCATGCATACTTGGTAGCTAAAAGGTGTAGTAATTAAATATAAGGAATTTATTTAAATTGGAAACTCATATGTATAGTATGTAAGCATAATGTGAATACAAAAGTAGGAATCATATACACATGATTAAAAGTGCATGTAAGCCACAAATCAACACACATAGAGTAACCACAACACATATAATTGTGAATGACTTTCATAAATGTAAATGTGTAGTTTGTATGAAGTTGAAGTGTGAACTATGTCTTATGGATTGTTGATTTTCTTTTGCTATGTGTGATGGTATGATGTAGAACCTGCTCCAGAGCAAGTTTTTCCTTTCCAAGATTAGGACTACCCATTTCAAGAGCAGCAGGAAGGAGGCAAGTGTCCTTGACCACTTTGATCCTATACTAGGATGTTTAGATAGAATTATTGCATTGTCAAGTTAAATATGAAACCCATGCTAGGAAGTTTCCCTAGAATTACATTACCTCGTTTCCTTGTAGCTTAGGTTGGGACTTATTTTATCATGTCATTTATTATGCATATGCTTAGCCATGCTTAGAATGGGATAATTGGGATGTGAGATCATCAGTTTATTTTACCATACTCTTGAATGAGATATTGAGAGTTATGTAGAGGTAGGGATCAAGGCAAGTTGGATGTTTTGGTTGTGTGCTGGGTGCACGAGACTTGGGTTTGTGTTTAGTACTTGCCTGGATCCTAAGGACCGGTTCATGGAGCATGTAACCTGGCTTTACCGTGCCAACCACATGCTGAGATGGGGCAGCTTGGCCAATTAATTAGGTGTATCCCCGGCGTAGTATGGGTGTGTTGGATGGTGCGGGGAATAGGTGTCAGCTGGACTACCATATGAACCGCAAGGCTCAAGAGGGGGCCACTGCAGCGGGGTTGGAGCCTCTTGTATGCTGTTAGGGGGTGAAACCTCAGTGGGCCCATGCTCGTCGGGAATCCCTTTGTAAAGGCTTCGTAGTGATCTCCTGGCTACACACCTGGGAAGTGTGAATGTGGTTCGTAGCCACTGGCATAATGGAGGTTCTTTTAGTCCACCCGGCAACGGGGGATGAAATCACTACATGTGGGTACAGTGGTGCAAACTCTACAGAGTCAAAACTGTCATGACACCCGTGCTCACGGTCAAGAGCGGCTTGGACTTATTCATGATTAGAGGATTGATGGTTTTGGGAGTCGTGGATGTTAAGCGGGGAGCTTAATATTGAAAATGATGTTATGGTTATTTGATTATGATGATGGGATGGGAGATTGGGACCATTTCACCTGTGTAGTAATGTAGGTGCTTAATAAGCTAAGGTGATAGGTATTAATTGCGTAGTGCTTTAACCCTGAGTTCAATCTCTCCTTGTTCTAGCCATGCATGACTTAACATTCCCACACTTGCTGAGTACCATCGGTACTCAACCTTGCATATTTTGTTGGTTTATATTGCTGCTCAGGTCAAGATAATGAGGTGGTGTATAATGACCAAGACTTTGGACCCGAAGAAGGTTTCTAGGTTCATGGAGACCCCCGGGCAACGCCTGTGAAGGAGCCCTCGAGAATAATATTCCGCTGCTAGTTTATTTACTTGTGATGAACTTATTATTGTCCATCGAGACATTTGCTATGTAAGACTTATTTATATTCGACACCTGGCTTGTAATGAATGATGCTTCACTATTTGTCATCACATGTATGAGAAAATGATCCTGGCATACATGTGATATTCACTTGGTTGTTCTTCGGAAAAACCGGGTGTGACATTATGCTTGACAACAAACTTGGATGATATGAAGGAATGTGATGCTCCAGAATCAAATAAGATGGTGGCTGGGTTGGAGTTGGCAAGGAACATAACAATTACGACGTCCTAGCCTGTTGTGCTTCCTCAGCAGAGACATGGTTCACGTTGCCGCGAGCATAGTTCTGCTGTCCACGGTTTCCTTGATTGTCTCCTCCGTCCGGTCGCGGGTTCTGTTTGGGCACGTTGCCTTGCTGTCTAGGGCCTCTCCTCGGGCACTAGTTCACGAATTGTCCTGTTTCCCCGCATGCAAAGCATGCCCTGTTTCCTACGGCAGTAGGTACGTTGGGGCGGCGGTTTTGAACAGGAGCGCCCATGTTAGGTCGGGGCACAGGAGGCATGGGCACATGAGGTGCTGGTACAACGGGTCATTGCTGTGGTGGCTGACTAGGGCGATATGCAGGGGCAGTCGATCCATACTGCGGTGCGGCCGGGGGCATGTACCGAGGTCGTACGTTGCTCCCTTGGGGCTGGTATGGCATCTTCCTCTTGCACTCTCGCTCGATCTCTCGGATCTTGCTTTCAACTACTATAGCCTTGTCAACCAGATTCTGAAAGCTTGTGTAGTCATTTTTGAGGAGCTGAACCTGGATCTCATTGTTCAACCCTCTCATGAACAGATATTGCTTCCTCTGGTCTGAGTTGACATCTTCGGGGGCATAGCAGGACAGTTGTGTGAACTTGTTGAGATACTCATTCACACTTCTCTGTCCTTGGCGGAGACCTTCGAACTCCTGCCTCTTGAGCATCATTACACCAGCAGGGATGTAATGAGAGTGGAAATTCTCCTTGAACTCAGTCCATGTGATCTCCTGTGGGTCGACATGAGTGTTGCATAGGGCATCCCACCAGTCAGCGGCAGCTCCCATAAGTTGGTGCGACGCAAAGAGAACCTTCTCTCGGTCATTGCACTGCACTATGGCAAGCTTCTTCTCCATGGATTTCAACTAGTCGTCGGCCTTCATGGGGTCATTAGCTTGAGCAAAGGTGGGTGGTCGAGTCTTCATGAACTCACCCAGTCTGTTATGAGCCGGCGGTGGTGGTGGCGGTGGTGCCTGAACGGGGTTGTTGTTGTTGGCCTGCAACTGACCTAAAGTTTGGATCATGGTTTGCATAAGTTGGTTTTGCATGGCTATCAACCGTTCCAGGTTGTTCTCACGAGCTCCGGGGTTAACAGGAACTTCATCGTGGCCATCCTATTGGTTGTCACGAACGTTCCTTCGGCCGGCGTTTCCTCTCACCATCTGTGAGAGAGAACGAAATAGAATAGAAGGTTAGAATGTTTAGGTAGATTCCCTCAACTATATGCATCAAGGTGAGTTGGACTATATATATTAGCCCATATGAGGATATGAACAAGTGCGAAGCATCTCACACCTCTTTCTACTTATGTGTGGATATGGACAACGCTTTTAGACATCCCACAACTCACACTAAGCACACAATCACAAACAATCATCACAAGGGCTCACACAACTCCTATTCAAGGTTGGTTTCTTTTGTCAAGGTAGTTTCAAGTCCAATATATGCATCCTAGGCTTGCATCCTATGGTAAGCGTGGCATAGCTTCCAATCTGTGTTGGATACTAATCTGTGCTCTATCTAAGTGTGTAACCTACCATCAACCCGTGGTTCTGGTACCAATCTGTGATTGTATCCAGGTGTGTAATCTACCCTTATCCGAGGCTTTTGATACCAATCTGTGTTTCCTATTTAGGCATGTAACCCACTGTCAACCGTAGCTCTGATACCAATCTATGACGCCCTCAATTCTGTGGAAAATCATGGAACCGAGAACTGATGCATATGTGTGCCCAGGATGTTCATCACACGTACACATATGTTCCACAAACTGAATTCAGAATATATATAACCATGAATAAGTCTTGGACTCATGCTCACAGCGGAAGTCTTAATCTAACAGCGGAAGTCTTATTTCTATGCAGCGGAAGTCTTCTAACTAGTGCGGAAGCAATCTAAGCAGTAGCGGCTCCATCTCTACTCCATACCCACAGGCAAGGTTGAGAACAGATCACACGCCTAATTCTCCATTTGGTCCTCAAAGAAATCTTCTCCTGTTGCTGATGATGAAATAATAATGCAAGTTTGAGTACATTGATGTACTCAGCAAGTGAGGGGAAATATGATATGTAGCTCATAACAAGATAGGTATAAAAACGCTTATTGCAGAAAGCAAAGTTATTTATCAAAAACAAGATAAAATAGCGACTCATATTTAAGTGAATGTAATCCCAACATGTATTAAAATATCAATCATACCTCCAATATGTTCATTGCCCTCCATGTCACAACCAGTCATCAATCAACCTCATTCTCGCTCACGAATATCTCCTCGTATTCGCTACCATCTCACGAATACCATCTCGTATTCGCAACCATCTCATCCCATAAACAACTTCATCTCACACCGAGACCAACCTTGTTGCCATGACTCAACAGTCATGCAACCCATCTTATCACCTGGACCCAACAGTCCCGAAAACCAAACCAAAACCAAACCATAACCAATAACCATCCCAACTAATCATGGAAGTTGGCCAGGCGCTCGTGACCGTAAGCTCGACTATCATGATAGTTTTAGAACTCTGCAGAGTTTGCACCTCTTTACCCACAAGTTTGTGATTTCGTCACCCATCGGCAACTGCAGAACCTCCAATATATCAGTACACAACCGTCGGTGTATGGTCAAGAGATGACAAAATAGCCTTTACAAAGGGGTTACTAGATGTATGGACTCACTAAGGTTTCACTGGCAGGCTAGAATCTCCTATTGTCCCACCCACGGGCCCCCTCTTGTGCCATGCAGTTCCCAGGGCAGTCCTCACTCGACTCCCATTCCCCGCGCCTTCCACGGTCCATAATAATCTAGCATCTTACCTAATTACTCAGCTAAGCCGCACCCATACTTGGCCTTGTGGTGGCACTGTTATCCTGGCATGTGCTCGCATGAACTGGTCCGTAGATCTACGGCAAGTAAACCACCATCTCATGCTACCTCATTACAAACCCGGTCTTGCCTAGATCTCCCTCCGATCCATGTTCATTAACAGCAACGGTTTCTCATTATCATTACGAGTGCAGTTAGCTAGACACATCTATCTCGCCTCCCAATTCCCATGGACTCAGTGAAGCGTAAAACAAAAACCATACCTGACTCATAAACTTCCCTGGCGACAAGGGTGGTTTAACCAAAGCTAGTAAACTTCTATAAAAGGTTTTCCCATCATGTTTGACTCAGCACACACACCTTTTCGCAAACAAAACAGTTTCCCAAAACATAGGATCAATATGGTCAAGGGGCACTTGCCTTGTTCTTGCGGTTCTGGTTGCTCTTAGATCTCGAAACCTTGTTGTTGCAGCTCATCGTAGACAGCTCCCTGAGCTTGTCCTGCTATACAGGATCGCGCACATACAAGATTCACAGCAATCAATATCATGCACAATCTTTAACTAGATGTGATGATGCATATGCATGCTATCCTATAATCAATTTTATTAGATCGGTCTGTACGTGTTCTTGCATGGCTTTATGATGAACAGTGCTGTTCGGGTCAGATGTGGACGTGGCGATGACCTTGTCTTTAGATCAACCCGATCAACAAGTTGTAAAAGCCCAAGAAAAGGGACATGCAAAAAACTTTTCTTCACCGCACAACACCACAGTTTTTGTTGTGGATATCTTAGGAAATATTGTGAAGAGCAAGTAACCTCCATCAAAAAAGTGATTAGAGGTGAAGCCTTCACTTTCACAAAGTAGGGTTTCCACACATGAACATGAGAGGTTGAGCTCACCCCTAGAACTGAAAAAGTCTTAGGAAGGTTCAGTCCAAGTTTCATGTAAATCCAACACTTTTTGAGGCATTTTTGGAGGTATTTGAAAAAGAGGCTAATTTGAATGTAAATTCAAATGGCAGCAACTTTCATCACTCAAATTCAAAAGTTAGCTTCATATTCAAACTCGGCACATTTTTCTGAAGTAGCCCACCAATTTTCATCCCCATTAGAGTTCATCTTGTAGGGAGCTAGATTTGCAATAATTCAAAACTTAATTTGAATTTCAGTTCAAATATGAAGCAAATTGGACCAACCAAATTTCAAAATGGAGAACTCAAATTTAAACCAAAACTTTGGGGCTAAGTTTCACATTAAATTTTGAGTAGCTGGTGGGATATTCAGCAAAAACAGAAAAGAAATATTGGAGAAAAGAAGTAAAGGGGAGGCCCACATGTCAGCTGCCAATACGGGGGTTCAGTTGGTTGCTGTAGCCGGCCTCTGCTTCACGCGCAAGGCACGGGAGAGGCGGCGAGCCACCGATGCATCGAGCGGCCACCTCATGGTGCCAAAGTCTCGGCTCAAAGGCCAGCGCACACACCACGCCGTCCCTTATCCCGTTTTCTGAACGAGAAAGACCACCACCCGAGCTTCCTCCTCGGTTCCACGCGAGAACAGAAACGCCAACCTCCATCGATCGCCAGCGTCTGAGCAACACAGGCGTTCTCGTGCCCGAAGCTCAACACAAGAAACGACCGTCATAAGGTGCTGGTTCTGCTCGTCCCTACCGTTCAGCAGTTTATGCACCGTCGGGGGAGAATTTCTCCGGGGAACGTTTCGGTGTTCTTAAGGCCGAGCTATACCAAATCCGGAAATTAGCGGGTACTAGCTCATCACCGGGCATACCGAGCCACACACACGCTCTACAACCTGCCACGACCACCTAGGATCAAAAACCAGTAAGAACCGTGGGCTAGGGTTACGGTTCTTCGAAATTTTCTGAGCACAGCCGATATCCGGCCTAGGTCGCCGGTGACGTCGTTGTTGCAGCCGTTTTCACGGGGATCGGTGTCCATGTCCATGACCAGCATGTGTCAGCGGAGCTCCCCGAGCAAACGAAATCGAAAAAGGTGCAGGGGATGCCTAGTTCGACGTCGCCGGTGAGCTCCCGGCCGCTGTTGCTGGCGGGAGCACTGTTCCGGCCGTTGTCAAGCTCTGGTAAGGGCACCACCGTGTTCCCCAGGCCGAGATAGCGACAGGCGGCAAGTTTCGTCGGAGGTCGGGCAGCAGAACGCCCGGCGGCGAGTATTCCGGCGAGGCGGGCGGCGGGGAGCCGCGGGAGCGCGAGGTTGAAGAAGCCTTGCGGGCCCCGCATGTCAGTCTCTGCTGAGAGCACTCGGGATTTGCTGTGGCACCGAGATCCCGTGTGGCTGCGCTGGTAATTCTGCGGGCTCCGGTGTGGGTTAGCTGGGAGGCTGACACGTAGCCGGGGGACCCACCCGCTGGGTTTAAACATTTTTGGAATTTCCAGTTTTAGTTCAAACTTCAAATGCATAGAACTTTTGCTAGGAAACTCCAAATTCGATGAACCAAATTTCGCTGAACTCAGAATTCTGAGTACTTTCCAGCAGTACCAATTTCAGCTCCTGAAAGGGAATAGTTTTCCAGAATTAAATCCCTAAATGTTAAAATATTGGGAATTTTATCTGGAGGACCACTTTATGAAAAATTCTGAAATTTGGCTGAGAGGTTCATTGGAAAATCCCTGAATCACAGTAAAATTTTCAGACTCATCCAAGTTCATTATTTACCGTAATTTGGTGGTTAAGAGAACTGCCCTGAGAAAATAGAAAAAATGTACAGAAACATTTTTCAGATTTTCTCAAATCTTAATTGGGACATAACTTTCAGTAGAATTCTTCAAATGACATGAAACCAATTCCATTAGATCTACCTTAAATTCTAGTTTCCAGAAAGTAATGGTTGGAGCCATGAAAACCCCTGGAATTATTTAGAGGCTCAAATAATGACCAAATGGGCTTTTATTTGTACAAGGTTCAGATGAACTTTGTTTCAAATGAAACTTGGTCAAGACTCTGGTTAGGACCCTACCAAGCCACCATAAAATTTTCAGAACCAAAGGGGAGGGTTAGCTAGAGTTATTAGTAGTTAAGTATTAAAGTTTACACATTGCATTTAAATTTACATGTCGTATTTCATTAAACGTGTAGTCGCTGAAGAAGAGACTCCGGAAGTGCTGGACTTCCTCCTTCTGGAAGAAGAGCTAACTTCTGACCGGCAGCAACAAGGAAAGCCCTGGTTTGCATTAACTCGTTTATCAAGTTTTGCTTTGTTCACATATTTAGGGTGATGTATGAATGTGCATTAGGTGTAGGATGAATGGAACCCCACTTGCATGACCAGAATGTTTCCATAAGAGTGAGGGTAGTGTCTAAGATCTCGAGTAGACAGGCTATGCTTAATAATTCGTAGGACTTCGGTACAAGTCGAGTAGTTGGAATCTACTCGCGAGTTATGATTGGGACACACGGGATTGGTTCGAGTGATGTGAGATCACTTTAGTAATGAAAATGAGACTAGGCAGGGGCTAGGGCGCAGCAAGAGGAAGTCTTGTGTGCGCAGCCCTGTCCGTGTCGATTGAGGACCGATCCGTGCGTGGCCCTGCTGAACAAGTATTGAACGTACCGAAGGCATATCGGATATATGGGCCCCAATAAACTGATGTAGCCTAAACCTCCGGGCGTCGAGGCATAACGCACCGATTTATAGGTGTAGGCTGAGGGCAGCAAGGTGGAAATCTGCCAACGGGCATAGAGAGATGCTCCGTGTGGGGAACCTCCTGCTCGTTTCGGTGTGACCGGTTCGACGTTTGGGCTGTTGTGTGAAAGATTGTCCCGTACGACATCGAGTGAGCATGCTGTGCAGCTCCACGGGTGGGTTTACTTGACGTGCTCTTTGGGTTTCCCTGCAGGTGTATATCGAGTCGATTCGCCGTCCCTCGCGGTGATGAGTACCGCTTGTTCACTGTGTCGTAACGTAGACTAATGTATGAAATGTTATGCTTCAATATTGCTGATCGATATAATTGTATTGCTACATGTGTGCCACCAAATACTGCTTACTAAATTTCAGATTTCCGAACTGTTAACTTGTTGCTAAAAGATGAATTAAGGATGAACTTGTAGGCGTGTCCATTTGCTGCACTGTTACTATCCCATGTGCTTTGTACACCTCATGTAGAGTTCCATGCTTAGGTGAATCGGTTAAGTCTTGTTGAGCCATCGTGCTCACGGTTGCTTCTTAAGTGTTTTTCAGGTGAGGAGCCACCCATAGACTCGGAGTACGAGTCCACTGGCGAGGGTTACCCTCCGTCGGATACCACGGCTGAGTGGGAGCCATCCACGCCGTGCTGAGCTGAGACGTGTAGCTAGTGTGGGTTGCCCTAGGGCTGGGCAACCAACTTTTGCTAGATAGGCGGGCGTGAGTTGTACAGAGTAGACTTCTGCTGTGTAAAATAAATACTAGTTTGTAACTGTAGTTGTACCTTTTTGTACAGTTCAGTTTGTTTTTCCCATGTAATATATTGTGTTCTTATGACGTGTGCTGTCGGGTGTCGCATCGTACGGCACCACCCTCTGCGATCCTTGATGGCGGATCCCGGTCCGTCACAGCCTGGTATCAGAGCTGCATTGGGGATAGCACGGTACTTAAGGACTGTATTACGGGGAGGACTTAGGTTTATGGTGAGGATTCGGTAGTTGCCCATGTAAGGACTATATTAGCATAGTTACTTAAAGTGGCAAAGACTAACCTATGTGTTATAGTTCTGAATTTTAATTATGTAACGACGCACCTACGCTCTGGTAAGCATGGTAAGGAACGCTACCGAAAGCGGTTCAATTTCGGTAAGCTCCCTTGACGAGGAATGTGGTTCAGGGATTGGTCTCACAGCTTGGTGTGAGACGTCAATATGAAACTCTTGGACTCTTCATGTTCCTGAGTTCATATGAAACGCTGATCCCTAGCATGCATTAGGCAAGTAAGTGGAGACCCCATCGCGTGGTCAGTAACGCGAGAGTGTGTTCGTCTTGAAATAGCCCAGCAGGACATACGCAGCGCTTGCCATCGGCGTGCCCTGCAGGGCAGTAGGTGGTATCTGTTGGGTTGATAACATTCCCAACCGTGATGACCCGTTCATGACATACTCGGGTTCCCCGTCGTGTGGTGTTGAAACACGATCACGTACCTTGAGACGTGACCTAACTCAAGGACGGCCGTATGGCAATGATACGGGCGTTTGTATTTACTTTCAAGTATGGTACTGCCTGAAATGGAAACAAAACCTTTGAGTGCATCACTATTGTGTGGTCTTCTGCAGTTACTAACCACGTATGTATCCGTGTAGAAAACGTGCGCGAGAGACCGTTTAATGCCACACTTGAGACGTATATGCCGGTATAATCCGGTTAGGATTTTCTTTTGTGAGGAACGTAGTACCGAGATATCATAGGCATATGCATGAAAAATAATGATAAAAAGGAATTAAAATAACTAGGTTCAACATTTAGGACTCTGGTTGGGTAGAAAAATTGGAGGGTGATGAGTGTAGTTCCAAAAGACTGAAAAACAGAGTGCTCTGTTTTGGGGCAGCAAGATGCTGATCTTCAACAGGGCATAACTCACAGGTCTTTTAGCCCAGGGAGGTGTGGTATATAGTTCTGAGAAGGTATTTCAGTACTCTACAACTGTGTTGTAGACTTCCAGAGCTGAAACACACTTTAAGATGGCTTAAATCCCAGAGAAATGTAAGCTGTCCAGAATCAGGGCAGAGTTAAAACATTCTCTGGACTGTTCTGTTTTTCAAACATAACTCCTAGTAGAAAAATCAAAAATTTTCATAGGATACATCTTTAGAAAGGGTAGAAGATGTGTTACATCTTTGAAATTCAAAGTTTCTGCAATTTCAGCACAGAATTCAGTGGGAATCAGAGTTGAAAACCGCTACTTCCCAAGGGAGGTGCTGTTAAAATTCTTCCAAAAATTATGCTGACTTTGAATGGCCATAACTTTTTAACCAGAGCTGATCTGAGGGAAAATAGATACTCGTTGGACAGATACTGAGGTTAAATTTAACTTTGGTATTCAACTTGAGTCATGAAACTGCCCAGAACCATACCAAAATCTGGGATATGTAGAAACTGGTCATTCTGACAGAGGAATGACAGTTGAACTCATGTGAGAGATTGTGGTACCCTTGAGGGGGTTTGAGTACTCCCAATGGGGTAGAACATACTCATGAGAGCTTGTCTTCAACTAGTAAAATATTTGAGTATAGGTCTCACTCAAGTTTCTTTTACTAGAGACCATGTTTGTGTCGTATTGAAGATAAAAGGGTGGTTTACGTGATGACAACGCGATAGTTACGTCTCGTAGTGACCAAACCTAGTTGTGGTGAGCTTCCAAAAAGGGGGTTCATCAAGTTGGATTAAACTATCTTGTATTTGGTCTGGTAATGGTGTAGCTTGTGCAAAGTTATTACATTATCTACATACGAGAGGTATCGCATGTTTTATTGTCATTATGTTTTTACGCCTAATTTTATTGGACTGCATGCAATATGTTGCGGGACTGATGTTTATTGTCGTATGGTTGCAGATGGTTCGTACTAGGACCACGCACGAGGTTGGTGGCTCTAGCCAACAGGGAGGTGATGACTCCCAGCCACCGGCCTACGACAGCACCCCGCAGCAGCAGCCACCACCGCCGCCTCCGCTTACTCTAGCGGATGTGATAGCGGCACTGGTGGGAGGTCGTGAGGAGTAGACCGACCTGCTCCGCACGATTGTGCAGAATACGTCCCAGGCAGGGGGCGTCAAGACAGAGGGCCTCGTGAGCCCCGCGAGGTGTCGTACTCGGATTTCATGAGTACGCACCCTCCAGTGTTCACAGAAGCCGATGAACCTCTGGAGGCGGACAACTGGCTGCGGACCATCGAGTCCAAGTTCGGGCTGCTCCAATGCACGGAGCGGCAAAAGACTTTGTTCGCAGCGCAGCAACTTCACGGTGCTGCTGGCGTGTGGTGGGCGAACTATGTCGCCTCACGTTCGGCTGGCCATACCGTGGAATGGGAGGAATTTCGGGAGGCGTTCCACGCCTATCATACCCCTCCCGGGATAATGAAGAGGAAGTTCCAAGAATTCTTGGAGCTGAAGCAGGGCGGGAGGAGTGCCCATGACTACTCCCGTGCTTTCAACCATCTGGCGCAATATGCGTCGGACTACATCTCCACTGAGGAGAAAAAGCGGGAACATTTCTATGGGGTGTTACACCCTGAAATGAAGACACATCTCGTTCAGTGGAATCGCGGCACCTTCAATGACCTAGTCAATGCCGCGATCATGCAAGAGGATGCTCAGCGGAAATTGGCAGCTGAGCAGCGGAAGTGCAGTGCTCCACCCAGCAGTGGGGTTGGCGCTCCCCAGAAGTACCGCATGGTGTATAGGACACCATCCGGGCAGCAGTGGCACCCACCGGCGCGACCTCAACGATTCGGGGGACGTTCTTTTCAGTCACCTCCGTTCCGTCCACTGATGCCACCACCAAGACAGCAGCAGCAGCAGACGGTACCCCGGGCGTTCCCACCGCCACAACGCACCCCGGGATTCTGTCCACCGATCAGCGGGGGACCACCCCGTTCCACGTGCTTCACGTGTGGCCAGGCGGGCCACTTCGCGAAGGACTGTCCTCAGGGGCAGCAGAGCAGCGGGCAAGCCCAGTTCCAGGGCCGTGCTCGAGGCCGACCTCCGGTCAAGAAGGTGGGTCAGCGGACCGGTGGCGTCCGCAACCTCGACAATGAGGACGCCCCAGAGGGAGACAACATGCTGGCGGGTACGTTCACTCTCAACCATCAAGCCATCATCATACTTTTTGATTCTGGTGCAACCTACAACTTCATAAGTGCATCATATGTGGTTAAGCATTAGCTGGAAGCCTTCCCAACCGAGTGTTCTTATATGATCTGCTCATCGGGAGGAAGGATTTCAGCAACGATGATGGTTCCAAAAGCACCACTGTGCTTATGTGGGAAGATATATCCCACCACTATGATTATGCTTGAGGGACAGAAGATTGATGCAATCTTGGGAATGTCATGGCTAAGCTACCATGGCGCTGTCCTGGAAACTCTAGCACGGACGGTTCACCTCAACTCCCCATTACACCGTCCGCAGTTCCTCTTATTAGATAATCTATTCCGGGAGGTTTCAGCGATCAACAATACTGAAGCCCTCAAGTTAGAGGACATCCCTGTAGTCCGGGAGTACCCCGACGTGTTCCCAGATGATCTTCCGGGCATTCCACCCGAGCTGGACGTCGAGTTCAAGATTGAACTTGCACCCGGGACTACGCCCATATCACGGAGACCATACAAGATGGCTCCAAACGAGCTGGCTGAATTAAAAGAACAGCTCAATGATCTGTTGAGCAAAGGTTTCATTAGGCCGAGTTCCTCGCCTTGGGGATGCTCGGCGCTGTTTGTAAAGAAGAAGGATGAAACCTTGAGGCTGTGTGTGGATTACCGGCCGCTCAACGCCGTCACCATCAAGAATAAGTACCCACTGCCCCGCATCGACATAGTGTTTGATCAACTTGTGGGTGCAAGTGTGTTCTCCAAGATGGACCTTCGCTCTGGATATCACCAGATAATGATCCGGGCGGAGGATATCCCGAAGACGGCTTTCTCGACGAGATACGGATTATATGAATATCTCGTCATGTCCTTTGGTCTCATAAACGCTCCAGCCCATTTCATGTATCTCATGAACTCGGTGTTCATGCCGGAGCTGGACAAGTTCGTGGTAGTGTTCATCGACGATATCTTGGTTTACTCCAAGACATAAGCCGAACATGCCGAACACTTGCGGATCGTTCTTCAACGATTGCGAGACCACAAGCTCTACGCCAAGTTCAGTAAATGCGAGTTTTGGATCAGCCAAGTGCCATTCTTAGGACATATCATCTCAGCCAAGTGCTGAAATTCATTCAAACCAAACCCAATTTGAATTCTAATCAATTCAAATGGCTCATGGGTGAATAATTTGAATCATCATGGGTATTTTGGGGCTCACTGTTTACAACAGTGATTAGGAGTCAATTTCAGAGGTTAAAAACAAAAATGGGACCCACATGTCAGCCACAGGGAGGATTCAACAGACTGAGACTTTTCTCACTCGGGTCGCCGAGCTGCAGCTGCGATCGCCACCGAGGGAGGCCGCCGCGCCAGCAGCTGCTTGGCCACGCGCGGGCACGAGGCGGTTCAGAGCCTTCTTATGGCATTCTTCCCCCTCCTTGGCCGAAGCTATCGCCATTTCCCCCGCAAGAACACAGCGCCGGAAAACTCCTTCCACCGCTCAGAACCGATCGGAGAGCTCCGATCACAACCTCTCCGTCCCATACAGAGCTACAGCAAGGTACTAGGAACCCTCCTCCTCCTTCCCCATTGCTAGAACTCAGCTGAAACCGATTGATCTCGGCCATACCGAGAGTTCAAGTCGGTGACCTAAAACCGCCGCACTTCGGGCTCCCGTGGACAGCCCAACCGGGGAGTTGTCACGCCCGAGCCAAGGCACCCTTGGACGCGCTGGTGACCGGTGCTTCTCACCCCCGAGCAACAGCCCGAGTGCTTGCTCACCGGTGGCGAATTTCCAGTTTTCCGCTTTCTGGGTGCAGAACGACCTTCAGATGCGGTTTTGTCAAATTCCTACTCTAGGAAGGATTAGAGGGCCTCAATCCGCTATCACATACACTAGACACGGTAGCTCATAAGTTGCCTTCACAACCTTTGGTCTGAGAACCCCTGTAACCGGCGTATCTTGAAGTTTACCAATGGCGGAGCATGCGGGAGGCATCGGGTGCACGGTGAAAGCCTACTTTGGGCCTCCCCCGAGCTGCTTCAAGCTCATGTCGACCTTCCCTAAGGTTCACTGATGCTACCCGACCGGTTGCTCGAGTGATCGAGGTGCTAGGGAAGTCGGCCGACATGGCTGAAGTCTTTCTGAAGCCGCCGCTCGTCGCCGACCATGTGCTGGCCGTTTTCATGGCGAGCTGACCCAAGAATCCTGTTTCCCGAGTGAAAATAGGCAGATACGGCCAAAATCGTGAAGTTTGGAGCTTTACAGAAGCTGCCAGTGAGCTCTCCGGCGAGGTACCCCGGCGGTAGAGCGCGGGCGGCGAGAGGTAGACGAAGGGGGTGGACCCCAGCTGTCAGCGGCAGATATTTTAAATCGGGATCGGGCTGCGGCCGGGATCTGGTGTGCTGGCGCGCAAAAACCCTGTGGGCCTCAGTGTGCTGTCGGCCCCGCTCCTGACACGTGTCCCCGCCGGCCCTGGCAGATTTAAACTTTTCCCCCGATTTTCAGATTTCCTTCAAACTTCAAATCTTCATAACTTTGGCTAGAAGCTCCAAATCGAGTGAACCAAATTTTGTTGGATTCAGCTCTCTGAGCACTTTCCAGAAAATCAAGTTTCACTTCATGAAAATCCTTATTTCTCCAGAATTAATTCCTCAAAATTTAGACTGTTTGGAATTTTAACTGGAGGATCCTTTGAAGGAAAATTATGAAATTTTGCTGGGATGTTCACAAAAATATCCCTGAAATACCATAAAAATTTCAGATCCATTTGAACACATTTGATCCACCTAATGGTGTAATTAGTGAAACTGTTCCAGAGAAAATGGAAAATGTTCAGAAACATTTTCAGAATTTTCCCTGAAATCTTTTAGCTCATATCTTTAGTTAGGAACCTTCAAATTAAGTTAGACCAATTCCATTAAAACCCCCTGAAAATCTAGTTTTCAGAAAGTCATAGTTTGTTTCATGAAAATCCTTAGAACACCCTAAAAGCCTTCAATTAAGGTTAAGTGTATAATTAATTGTGGAGGGCTCAAATGAGCTTTGCTGCAACTAAAACTTGACCAAGTCTGTGTTTAGGTTGTAACCAAGCCACAGTAAAAGTTTCACAGTTATTCGGTCTGTCTAGTAAGAGTTATAGACTTCACAAGTTTAAACTCAATCAAATCCATTTAAATTAATACATATACTTGTATATCATGTAGTCGCTAAGGTCGAGGAGGAACCCGAAGTCCTAGACTTCGTTACTACGGAGGAGCAGCTAGCCTACGACCAAGAGCAGCAAGGCAAGCTCCGTTTTGCATTAACCCTTTTACAAATTTTTATTGTTTTGAGAACTTACTTGAGTATTATGATTCCTTGCATTAGAGTTTTGTTTGGAAACCCAATTGCATAGCCAAGAAGACCATGGGTTGGGTTTAAGATTGCAAACCCCGTTAGCTACTGCAATGCTAAGATAGGGTAGGATTCGGTACAAGTCGAGTAGTTGGAACTACTCGCGAGCATAGGCTAGAGGCACTTGACTCGGGTAGAGATAGCACATGATACACATGGCAAGAAAGATGAGACCGAGCGGAGAGTAAGGGCAGCAGGACTCTGCGGCCTGCGTGCTGTAGCTCCGCTTGTGTCGATTGAGGACCGAGCCGTGTGCGGGCCTGTTGAACAAGCTAGAACAGTACCGAAGACCTACCGGCTATATGGGAACCGGGAAACCGATGTAACTCGGGTAGCTGGGTGTTGAGGCATAGCTGGTCGTTCAGAGGGTAGGTTGAGAGCTCGAGGTGTAAATCGGCTGGAGGCAATGAGATGCGTGTGCAGAGACCTCTTGCTCGGGACGATTGGACCGATTCAACATTTGGCTAACGGGTGAAAGGTAGTTGCGTATGGCGTCCGTGATGGTTGCTGTAGGCAACATCGAGTACGGGCGTACGTCACGGGTTGTTCGGGTAACCCTGCAGGTGTAAATCGATTATAATCACCGTCCCTCGCGGTCAGTGAGTACCATTTGTTCACTGTACCGTGACGTAGAAAGAACAGGCTAGTTGCATGTTAAAATGTTGCTGATTGAAAGATGGACTTGATTGCTAATGATTTGTTGTAGTTTAGAGCTAACTAAAGTTCTTTTCAACTTTGAGCAAAGTACATGAGAGAAATGCGTTTCTTGTTTGATTGCGGCTCTCTCATGTGCCTTAGCGTAAGGTTCTCCACAACCTGTTGGTAAAACTTGAAAGTAAGGTTCCACTAATTAGGAGAGTCCTTTGCAAATGATTTTACCTCATGTACCCATCACCCCTCATGTAGAAGTTCCATGTTTAGGTGAGACGGGTCAGACTTGCTGAGCCTTCGTGCTCACTGCTTGTGTTTGAAGCTTTCGCAGGGTTCTATGAGGAAGGGGCTCCTGAAGAGGAGACGGAACCCCAGGAAGGGAACCCCGTCGAGTGGGAGCCGTGCACGCCGCAGAGTTAGTGTGCGTGTGTGCTAGCAAGGACACGTTCAAGGGCTGAACGTGCACTTGATGCGTAGTCTACGCCCGTGAGTGTAGACTGGACTTATTTTGATGTACAAATGTTCATAAACCATTTTATGTAATAAAAGTTTTGCTTCCGCTTTGTACCTTTGATGTGTGTTATTAGGTGCTGTGCAACGCAGTACCCCTCAGCGTGATCCTGGCTCGACAAGACCGTGGGGTCGTGTCAGCGTTGGTATCAGAGCTCGCTTGAGGTTTAACGCACTAAAAAGGACATCTTTTTCAAAAATCCAGTGAGGAACGAGTTAGTAGCCCGTATAAGGATGTTATTAGTGTATAGAAAGTGACATACTAACCTATTTATCTATGTCGGAAAATCGTGCATCTCAGGACGTATAGAAAGTGTATAGAAAGTGCGCACAGGCTGAAGGGTGGAGCCCCACGGGTGGCAGGTAACCCGACCCGCTTTGATATCCTCTACGACTCTTCATGTCATTTGGGGTATTCGAGAAACGTCTGTCCCTGGCGTGCGTGGTGCAACTTGGGAGACCCCGTCACGTGGTATGAAATGTGAACACGTAACTCAAGGCGTGTTTGGCTTGAGAACATCCGGGCGAGTGATGACGGCCGGGTGTACGAACTGTATGGATTACGGGCTCGGTGTGCAGCCGAGCCTGACGATTGCTTGAGTTATTTGCAGGTAGTCTAACCACGAAACGGTAGACGTGTAGCATCCGTGTGCGAGAGACGCTTAGTGCCACTGAATTAACGAAGCCGGCTAAGTCCAGTATAGGTTTTTCTTTGTGAGGACGTAGTACCGACATGATCTGGTGACGCATCGACGTCACACCCCACTAAATGAACAACTTCATTGTAAAACTTGAAAGTTTTAATCTGGAGCATTAAAACTTTGCTGTAACCTCTTCCCTTGATCAGGAGATTCAAAGTTAACAAGTTTTCAACTTATAGATTGTTAAGGACAGAGCACTCTGTTTTCAGCTGAATTAAGGCTGAAGTTAATCAGAGGTTAGAGGTTCAGTTCTTTCGAGGTTGGGGTCATATGACACATTTCTGTAAAGATTTGGAAGAGCTTTACAACTTTCCTGTGGAGGTCCAGAGGTGTTTCATCCCTTAGCCAATCGAAAAATGCAGTAGAGTTGAAACTGTCCAGAAAACAGGACAGAGTAAAGACTCTCTGTAAACTCTCTGTAAATTTGTCACACCCGGTTTTTCCGAAGAACAACCAAGTGAATATCACATGTATGCCAGGATCATTTTCTCATACATGTGATGACAAATAGTGAAGCATCATTTATTACAAGCCAGGTGTCGAATATAAATAAGTCTTACATCACAAATGTCTCAATGAACACTAATGCTTCATCACAAGTAAATAAACTAGCAGCGGAATATTATTCTTTAGGGCTCCATTACAGGTGTTGCCCGGGGGTCTTCATGAACCTAGAAACCTTCCTCGGGTCCAAAATCTTGGTCATTATACACCACCTCATTATCTTGACCTGAGCAGCAATATAAACCAACAAATATGCAAGGTTGAGTACCAATGGTACTCAGCAAGTGTGGGAAAATTATATCATGCATGGCTAGAACAAGGAGAGGTTGAACTCATGGTTAAAGCACTACGCAATTAATACCTATCACCTTAGCTTATTAAGCACCTACATTACTACACAGGTGAAATGGTCCAAATCTCCCATCCCATCATCATAACCAAATAACCATAACATCATTTCCAATGTTAAGCTCCCCGCTTAACATCCACAACTTCCAAAAACCTTCACTCCTCTAATCATGAATAAGTCCAGGCCGCTCTTAACCGTGAGCACGGCTGTCAAGACAGTTTTGACTCTGCAGAGTTTGTACCACTGTACCCACAAGTAGTGATTTCATCCCCCGTTGCCGGGTGGACTAAAAGAACCTCCATTATGCCAGTGGCTACGTTCCACATTCACACTTCCCAGGTGTGCGGCCAAGAGATCACTACGAAGCCTTTACAAAGGGATTCCCGACGAGCGTGGGCCCACTGAGGTTTCACCCCTAACAGCATACAAGAGGCTCCAACCCCGCTGCAGTGGCCCCCTCTTGAGCCTTGCGGTTCATATGGCAGTCCAGCTGACTCCTATTCCCCGCACCATCCAACACACCCATACTACGCCGGGGATACACCTAATTAATTGGCTAAGCTGCCCCATCTCAGCATGTGGTTGGCACTGTAAAGCCGGGTTACATGCTCCATGAACCGGTCCTTAGGATCCAGGCAAGTACTAAACACAAACCCAAGTCTCGTGCTCCCAGCACACAACCAAAACATCCAACTTGCCTTGATCCCTACCTCTACATAACTCACAATATCTCATTCAAGAGTATGGTAATATAAACTGATGATCTCATGTCCCAAATACCCCATTCTAAGCATGGCTAAGCATATGCATGGAAATAAATGACATGGTAAAATAAATCCCAACCCAAGCTACAAGGAAACAAGGTAATGCAATTCTAGGGAAACTTTCCTAGCATGGGTTTCATATTTCATTTGACAATGCAAATAATTCTATCTACACATCCTAGCATAGGATCAAAGTGGTCAAGGACACTTGCCTCCTTCGTGCTGCTCTTGAAATGGGTAGTCCTGATCTTGGAAACTGATAGCTTGCTCTTGAACAGGTTCTACTTCATACCATCACACATAGCAAAAGAAAAACAACAATCATAAGACATAGTTCACACTTCTACTTCATACAAACCACACATTCACATTTATGAAAGTTTCTTTACTATTTTATGTGTTGTGGGTACTCTATGTGTGTTGATTTGGGGCTTGCATACACTTTTATTTACATGTGTATGATTCCTACTTTGGTGTTCATATTTATCCTCACATACTATATATGTATATACATGTATATATGTGTGTTTCAGTTTTAAATAAATTCCTTATATATTAAACTACCAAGTATGTATGAAAAGTATTTTTCTTCTCCATATGTGCCTTCATAATTTCTATCAACCCTAAACTGAATTCTTTGTACTTTAGAAACTCCATTTATCATTTACTAGTCTCTATATTTTCAGATTTATATTCTTATGCATAATTGTGCATTTTATTATTAAATTAGTAATACACACTACCTAAACAGATTAGGTTCTGGTCCTAAATAATTTAAGATCATATTTTGACCTTGGCTTCTGATGTATACTATTTCATAATTATTTTCCCTATTTTTCTTTAACTATTCTTTACTTAAAAAAATGTGTCCCTATACTATTAAATGTGAATAATAGATGAAACAGATTTATTTCAGCCCCCAAAAATATATTTTTATCTCACTCCAAAGTTTTCTAAGTACTGAGAAAGTTTTTAATAATTTTGACAATTAGGTTTGTCCCCCTTTTTAATATTTAAACACTAGTTACATATTCAATTTTCTAAATTAAATACTAAACAGGGCTAAAATAATGAATTCACCCCATTACAGGGTCTATAATATTATTTACATAATTTCCAGGGGTCTAGCTACACTTTTCAGAGGTGTTTTTCTTAATTTCTATTAAGTCCAGGGGCTAAAACTGATTTTTAAATGAATTTACATGATTTTCTGGAGTTCCAGGGGCTAGATCTGAAGTTTCCGGGGCTAGCTCTCAATTCCAGAGAACCCCAGGGGGTAGCACGTAAGAATTCCAGTCTTTATAACGCGGGGCTGACGTGGACCGTCTGATTTTAAACCGACGGCTGAGATTATAACATCGAACCGGTACGCGGGGTTTTAAAGTCTACCGTGCGATTTAAAATAAACGGCGCACAAGCGGCCACGTCGCTCTGATCGAGCGCGGGCGGCGCTGCCGGCGGCGCACGGCGGCGGGAAGCGGCGATCTCGCCGGAAACTTTCGGATCCTCGAGAATTCTGCCTAGAACTGTGATCTTATGGCCTAGATCGGTAGAGGGGAGGTCAGGGATCTCACCTCGGGGGTTTTCTCGAGCTCGGGGGTCCTGGAAAGTGCTCGGCGGCGAGGTCCGAGGCAAAACCACGGCGAAGCTCGTCGGAGCTGGATTTGCACCGTAAGTCTTCGGGTTTTCTGCACCTGCAAAGTTCCCCGGAGGCGGTGGATCAAGACCAACGAGTTAGATCAGAGTTTCCGAGCTTAGATCGGCCAGAATTCACCGGCGAAGTCTCGGTGCTCACCGGAGAGAAAATCGGCGATCGCGTGAGAAAAACTGATCGGATCGGTTGTTTTTATAGCCGGGGGAGGGCGGTGGTTCTGTTGTGATCGAGTTAGAGTCCTCAGGGTCCAGAATTCGGCTGCGGGACGCAGTTTCCCGATCGGTTGCGATCGCGCGCGCGGGGGAGAAGTCCGGGGTCGCGGGGTTAGGGATGACAGGCGGGTCCCACATGTCAGCGAGGGGCAGCGCGGCGCGCGCGGGGGCGGGCTGCGCGGGGGTTTGCTGGGCCGGCTGGGGTTTCGGCCCACTGGCCAGTTTTTTTCCGGTTTTCCTTTTTCTTTTTCCATTTCTTTTCTGTTTTGAGTCTAATTTGAATTCCAGTTTGAATTTGAATTTTTGCAAAACATGCAACACGTCCAAAATTTTCTAAATTCCCCTCTGAACATGGTTTATGGTTCTAAATCAAAATTTGAGTTTTGACTAAAAATTTGGGGTGTTACAGCTCTACCACCCTTAAAAGAAATCTCGTCCTCGAGATTGGTGTTTCTAAGAAAACAATTCCGGAAATTGTGCCTTAAGCTCATCTTCCCGTTCCCAGGTGGCTTCCTCTTCTGAGTGATGCTTCCACTGCACCTTGCACATCCTGATTCTCTTATTTCTGGTGAGGCGTTCCATTGTCTCCAAAATCTTGTATGGTTGTTCGGCATAAGACAAATCCTCAGCTACATCCACTTCATTCATGGGTAACACCTCCTCAGGCGTCCTCAGACATTTCTTGAGTTGTGACACATGAAATACGTCGTGCACGTCCGATAGATGAACCGGTAACTCTAGTTGGTACGCTACTTCGCCTTTTCTTTCCAAAACTTGAAAGGGTCCGATGTATCGAGGTGACAACTTCCCTTTCACCTTGAACCGACGAAGTCCTCTGATAGGGGACACCTTGAGATAAACATAGTTTCCCACGTTGAAAACGAGCTCTCTTCTTCGTACATCAGCATAACTCTTCTGGCGTGTCTGTGCTATCCTCAAGTTGTTGCGAATCTCCCTCACCTTTGCCTCGGCTTCTTGTAGCACTTCTGGACCAAACACCTTACTTTCTCCTGTTTGGTTCCAAAATAGGGGAGTTCTGCATTTCCTTCCATACAAAGCTTCAAACGGTGACATCTTCATACTAGCTTGATAACTGTTGTTATAGGAAAACTCCGCATACGGTAGGTTCTTGTCCCAACTCCTATTGTTTTTGAGTGCACATGCCCTTAACATATCTTCAAGGATCTGATTGGTTCTCTCCGTCTGTCCGTCAGTTTGGGGATGATAGGCAGAACTGAAATTCAGATGGGTTCCCATGGTTTCATGCAACTTTTGCCAAAACCTCGAGGTGAACTGTGTCCCTCGGTCCGACACTATCTTCTTTGGCACTCCATGGTAACACACAATCCTTGACATGTACAATTCTGCCAATTTGGTTCCGCTGTAGCTTTCCTTCACCGGAATGAAATGAGCTACCTTGGTTAGCCTATCAATAATAACCCATATTGAATCATACCCGGACTGGGTCCTAGGCAATCCCACGACAAAATCCATGCTGATCTCTTCCCACTTCCATTCAGGCACTTTGAGTGGTTGCAGCAATCCCGCGGGTCGTTGATGTTCTGCTTTCACCAACTGACATGTGTCACACAGGGCAACATGTTCCGCGACATCTCGCTTCATGCCATACCACCAATACCTGCTTTTGAGGTCCTGATACATCTTCGTACTCCCAGGATGAATGGAATAGTCGGAATCGTGAGCCTCCTCCAAAATTAATTTACGAATCTCCTTTACTTCTGGCACACAGATCCTTTTCCCGTGCCACACCGTTCCTTGTTCATCCTCTCTAAAACCAGGAGCTTTATTTTCCTTGATGAGCTGTCTAATCTCTTGTATCTTCTCATCATTCTTTTGTCCCTCGCGTATGTCTCGCTCAAGTGTGGAGTCCACTTCCATGGCGATGGCTTCACCACTATTTACTAGACATAGATTGAGCCTTATAATCTCGTCCTTCAATTCTGCAGGCATATCCTTCAAGCTCAACTTATTGACCTGCGCTTTCCGACTCAAGGCATCGGCCACGACGTTTGCTTTCCCGGGATGATAGTTGATGCCTACATCAAAGTCATTGATTAGCTCTAACCATCTCCTTTGTCTAAGGTTGAGATCTGGCTGTGTGAATATGTACTTCAAACTCTTATGATCCGTATATATCTCTGTCCTCTTCCCCATCAAATAGTGCCGCCAAATTTTCAACGCGTGTACCACTGCAGCTAGTTCTAAGTCATGTGTAGGATAGTTCTTCTCGTGCTTCCGAAGCTGCCGGGATGCATATGCCACGACATGTCCCTCTTGCATGAGAACACATCCCAACCCGTTTCCAGAGGCATCGCAGTACACCGTGAAATTCTTCTGCATATCTGGCATAACCAACACGGGGGCTGTTGTCAATCTCTTCTTTAGCTCCTGAAAGCTCGTATCGCACTGTGGCGTCCAGGTGAATGTGATTCCCTTTTCCAACAGTTTGGTGAGAGGTCTCGAGATCTTGGAGAATCCCTCAATAAACCGTCGATAGTATCCAGCCAATCCCAAAAAGCTTCAAACTTCCCCGACATTTTCAGGGGTTTTCCATTTCTGGATATCTTCGATTTTGGCGGGATCTACGGAGATTCCTCCCTCCGAGATTATATGTCCTAAAAAGGGAACTCTCTTTAGCCAAAACTCACACTTGCTCAACTTGGCATATAGTTGGTGTTCTCTCAGCCTCTGTAACACCAACCTTAGATGTTTCTCATGTTCTTCTTCATCTTTGGAGAAGACGAGAATATCATCTATGAAAACCACCACAAATTTGTCCAGATATTCCATGAATACCTTGTTCATGAGGTACATGAAATATGCCGGGGCATTGGTTAGCCCGAAAGGCATGACAGTGTATTCATACAGTCCGTACCGAGATACGAAAGCTGTCTTGGGAATATCAGATTGCCTTATCTTGAGTTGGTGGTATCCCGACCTGAGATCAATTTTCGAGAACACGCAAGCTCCCCTCAACTGATCAAACAAGTCTTCAATGCGGGGTAATGGGTACTTGTTCTTGATGGTCACCTCATTCAAGGCACGGTAATCCACGCATAACCTTTGAGTTCCATCTTTCTTAGGCACAAATATTACCGGAGCTCCCCATGGTGAGGAACTAGCGCGAACATACCCCTTTTCCGTCAATTCTCTCAAATGATCCTTGAGCTCTTCTAGCTGCTTGGAGTCCATTCGATAAGGTCTCTTGTATATCGGGGCTGTTCCCGGTACTAGCTCGATTGCGAATTCCACGTCACGGTCGGGAGGCATTCCTGGCAACTCCTCCGGAAAAATATCTGGATATTCCCTGATAGTCCTGATTTCCTCAACTTTCACCTCCACTTGATTTAATTTAATGTCCCTCCTAGGCTCGTGTATCGTTATGAACTTTACTCTTGTGCCACTAGGGTGAGTTAGTTCCACCGTTCTGGTCGAACAATGGATGATTCCTTTATGTTTGGTCAACCAATCCATACCCAAAATAATATCTATCCCTTGTGAATCGATCACTATGAGGTTAGCGGTAAATACTACCCCATTAATGTCTAGGTTCACTTTGGGACACACTTGTCTTGTCCTTATTTCTCCACCTGGAGAGTTTACCGCTAGCATATGGTTCATTTGTGTGGTTGCTAGGTCATGCTTCTTAACAAACCCTTGAGCAATGAACGAATGGGTAGCACCAGAATCAAACAGCAGAGTTGCAAGGTGTAAATTGGCAGGAAACTTACCAACTACCACGTCGGGTGCCTCTTGTGCTTCCTCCATAGTGACGTGGTTCACTCGTCCTCTCATTACGTTCTGCTGCTGTGGCTGCGTGGGCTTCTTCTTTGGACACTTATGGGCATAGTGCCCCACTTCACCACAGCTAAAACATTGCACCCCAACCTTAGGTGCTTGGCCTTTGTTGTCTTGGGGTTGGTTCGGGGGTCCTTGCACTGCTGGTCGAGGTGGATATGCGGGGCGAGGCTGTTGCACAAACTGACGTTGCGGCTGTGCTGGTACTGCGGGAGGTCTGTAGTTTGGGTTGTACCCTCTTGGTGCTGAATAGGGTACCGCAGCACGGCTTGTCTGCCCCGTAGGTTGCTGCATCATACGTGGGCGGGTGTTGCTCCCTGAGGCTTGATGTGACCACCCCGCCTTCCTCTTATTCTCATTTTCCAGTGCCTTTAGCTTCCTTTCCACCACAAACGCTCTGTCCACCATCTTTTGAAAGCTTTCATACTCATTTGAGGACATTGCACACTGCATCTCTGCGGTAAGTCCTTCCATGAAACAATCTTGTTTCTGCTCATCTGTCTCTATGTCTCGTGGAGCATAACGGGATAGTTGAGTGAATTTAGTGAGGTATTCCCTCACCGTCATGTTTCCCTGCTGCAATCCCAAAAACTCCTTCCTCTTGTTTTTGAGTTCGCCTCTTGGGATGTAATGATTGCGGAAGCTACGCTTGAACTCTTCCCATGTGATGCTCTCCGGGTCATGATGGGCGGCCACGTAGGCGGTCCACCAATCAGCAGCAGGTCCTTGCAATTGATGAGAGGCAAACAGCACCCTCTCATACCCTTGGCATTGTATGATCCTCATCTTACTTTCAATGGTCTTCAGCCAATCATCTGCCTCCAGAGGTTCAGCAGCACTTGCAAACTTTGGAGGTTGAGTTCCTAGAAACTCACACAACCTTGGTTGGCGTGGTGCAGCTTGTGGAGGTGGAACTTGATGCAAGTTGGCCACTACTTGAGTCAAGTTCTGGATGAGCTGATTTTGATTCTCCAGCATTTGGTGGAGAGGATCAACTTCTTCACGGCGACCACCCCGGTTCTGGCCTCCAGAAAGATGAGAGTTGCATGCCTCATCATTGTTGTTGGCGGGGTTGGCAGCACGTCCTTTTCCTCTTCCGGCCATCTGGTAGAATCAACAAATGTTAATTTGAAAGCATTTAGTATCATCTTACTACTTTCACTTGTTTGTACTTTGAAGTGTTGAAGTTTTGTTAAAATCTTACGAGGGTTTTATATCTCACACCCAATAAATGCACTATTATTTCCTGTGGGTTCACAACCAAGGCAAAACAATCTGAAGACGAGGCTGTGGACACTTGCTCATGGCTTCCACAACTCACGTCACACACCAAGCATTATCACACCATTAACTACGTAACGACTCGACTACTCGACCTCTTGCTAGCTAGGGGAAAGACTCTACACTACTCATCCTCTTGAGCTGGCTCCTCGGGATCTTCCTCCTCATTTCGGCTACCTTCTGACTCTGCTTTGGGTGGGGAGGCTGCTGGTGGAGAAGTGCGACGACGCCTGATCGCTCG
Source organism: Neostapfia colusana (assembly GCA_030760725.1). Taxonomy (NCBI): domain Eukaryota; kingdom Viridiplantae; phylum Streptophyta; class Magnoliopsida; order Poales; family Poaceae; genus Neostapfia; species Neostapfia colusana. The sequence continues at coordinate 93,689,961 of JASWHV010000001.1, forward strand.
GCGATCCGCGGAGTCAGGGGTCCATGGATCACTTACGGTGACACACAGTTCATTCCCATCTCCTCTTTCTCTCGCCTTTAAGCAAGCTCGCAGCAATGCCTCCGTCTCCTTCAGGGTATCTCGGACATCCTGAAGCTCTTGTTGACACTCCAGCAGTCGAGTGCTGAGCATAGCAGCATCCTCCAAGCACAAGTCCATGTGCTCATGGGAAGTCCCTTGCTGCACCGGTGGGTACTTGTACTCCGTGGTACCACTCTCACGTTGGAGGACATACATGTACTCAGTTTTGTCCAAGTGGCGACGATAGATGTGGCTCTGGCAGGTGATGGCCTCCCAAGTGACATCTCTCTCCGCGTCAACTTGTGTTGCTCGACAAGCTGGAGAGTGGTGGATCTTAAGCAGCTGATTCTCGTGTATAATCCTCATCTCCGAACTCCATTCTTCCCTCTTCTCACGGATGGTCCTGGTGGAGTTATAGTGGATGATGAGCTTGCCCGTATTGCCGGCGGCTTCGAGCATACGTCGAAGACGGCGCAACAAATCTCCCACTGCCAATCCGTAGGAAAGGTACGTCACTGGACGACTCTCCTCTCTTTCAGCAAGGGCAACTACGGGAACTCTCCCTCCCGTGGATTTACGAGCGGTGCGAATCATGCGAACCATCTAAAACAAAAGAATTTAAAATTAGGTTAGATAAAATTTCAAACAAAAATCCTATTTTTGAATGAAAGTTGGGGTAAGATGAAGAAAATGACTCTTTTGATAACACTTTTTCACCCACACCTTGGAAAATAGTTTTTAAGAAAATAGGGCCCTTAAATACGTCCATTCCTACCTAGGTCCACGTTCCTACGGGCAACCTTGGCTCTGATACCACCTCTGTCACACCCGGTTTTTCCGAAGAACAACCAAGTGAATATCACATGTATGCCAGGATCATTTTCTCATACATGTGATGACAAATAGTGAAGCATCATTTATTACAAGCCAGGTGTCGAATATAAATAAGTCTTACATCACAAATGTCTCAATGAACACTAATGCTTCATCACAAGTAAATACACTAGCAGCGGAATATTATTCTTTAGGGCTCCATCACAGGTGTTGCCCGGGGGTCTTCATGAACCTAGAAACCTTCCTCGGGTCCAAAATCTTGGTCATTATACACCACCTCATTATCTTGACCTGAGCAGCAATATAAACCAACAAATATGCAAGGTTGAGTACCAATGGTACTCAGCAAGTGTGGGAAAATTATATCATGCATGGCTAGAACAAGGAGAGGTTGAACTCATGGTTAAAGCACTACGCAATTAATACCTATCACCTTAGCTTATTAAGCACCTACATTACTACACAGGTGAAATGGTCCAAATCTCCCATCCCATCATCATAACCAAATAACCATAACATCATTTCCAATGTTAAGCTCCCCGCTTAACATCCACAACTTCCAAAAACCTTCACTCCTCTAATCATGAATAAGTCCAGGCCGCTCTTAACCGTGAGCACGGCTGTCAAGACAGTTTTGACTCTGCAGAGTTTGTACCACTGTACCCACAAGTAGTGATTTCATCCCCCGTTGCCGGGTGGACTAAAAGAACCTCCATTATGCCAGTGGCTACATTCCACATTCACACTTCCCAGGTGTGCGGCCAAGAGATCACTACGAAGCCTTTACAAAGGGATTCCCGACGAGCGTGGGCCCACTGAGGTTTCACCCCTAACAGCATACAAGAGGCTCCAACCCCGCTGCAGTGGCCCCCTCTTGAGCCTTGCGGTTCATATGGCAGTCCAGCTGACTCCTATTCCCCGCACCATCCAACACACCCATACTACGCCGGGGATACACCTAATTAATTGGCTAAGCTGCCCCATCTCAGCATGTGGTTGGCACTGTAAAGCCGGGTTACATGCTCCATGAACCGGTCCTTAGGATCCAGGCAAGTACTAAACACAAACCCAAGTCTCGTGCTCCCAGCACACAACCAAAACATCCGACTTGCCTTGATCCCTACCTCTACATAACTCACAATATCTCATTCAAGAGTATGGTAATATAAACTGATGATCTCATGTCCCAAATACCCCATTCTAAGCATGGCTAAGCATATGCATGGAAATAAATGACATGGTAAAATAAATCCCAACCCAAGCTACAAGGAAACAAGGTAATGCAATTCTAGGGAAACTTTCCTAGCATGGGTTTCATATTTCATTTGACAATGCAAATAATTCTATCTACACATCCTAGCATAGGATCAAAGTGGTCAAGGACACTTGCCTCCTTCGTGCTGCTCTTGAAATGGGTAGTCCTGATCTTGGAAACTGATAGCTTGCTCTTGAACAGGTTCTACTTCATACCATCACACATAGCAAAAGAAAAACAACAATCATAAGACATAGTTCACACTTCTACTTCATACAAACCACACATTCACATTTACGAAAGTTTCTTTACTATTTTATGTGTTGTGGGTACTCTATGTGTGTTGATTTGGGGCTTGCATACACTTTTATTTACATGTGTATGATTCCTACTTTGGTGTTCATATTTATCCTCACATACTATATATGTATATACATGTATATATGTGTGTTTCAGTTTTAAATAAATTCCTTATATATTAAACTACCAAGTATGTATGAAAAGTATTTTTCTTCTCCATATGTGCCTTCATAATTTCTATCAACCCTAAACTGAATTCTTTGTACTTTAGAAACTCCATTTATCATTTACTAGTCTCTATATTTTCAGATTTATATTCTTATGCATAATTGTGCATTTTATTATTAAATTAGTAATACACACTACCTAAACAGATTAGGTTCTGGTCCTAAATAATTTAAGATCATATTTTGACCTTGGCTTCTGATGTATACTATTTCATAATTATTTTCCCTATTTTTCTTTAACTATTCTTTACTTAAAAAAATGTGTCCCTATACTATTAAATGTGAATAATAGATGAAACAGATTTATTTCAGCCCCCAAAAATATATTTTTATCTCACTCCAAAGTTTTCTAAGTACTGAGAAAGTTTTTAATAATTTTGACAATTAGGTTTGTCCCCCTTTTTAATATTTAAACACTAGTTACATATTCAATTTTCTAAATTAAATACTAAACAGGGCTAAAATAATGAATTCACCCCATTACAGGGTCTATAATATTATTTACATAATTTCCAGGGGTCTAGCTACACTTTTCAGAGGTGTTTTTCTTAATTTCTATTAAGTCCAGGGGCTAAAACTGATTTTTAAATGAATTTACATGATTTTCTGGAGTTCCAGGGGCTAGATCTGAAGTTTCCGGGGCTAGCTCTCAATTCCAGAGAACCCCAGGGGGTAGCACGTAAGAATTCCAGTCTTTATAACGCGGGGCTGACGTGGACCGTCTGATTTTAAACCGACGGCTGAGATTATAACATCGAACCGGTACGCGGGGTTTTAAAGTCTACCGTGCGATTTAAAATAAACGGCGCACAAGCGGCCACGTCGCTCTGATCGAGCGCGGGTGGCGCTGCCGGCGGCGCACGGCGGCGGGAAGCGGCGATCTCGCCGGAAACTTTCGGATCCTCGAGAATTCTGCCTAGAACTGTGATCTTATGGCCTAGATCGGTAGAGGGGAGGTCAGGGATCTCACCTCGGGGGTTTTCTCGAGCTCGGGGGTCCTGGAAAGTGCTCGGCGGCGAGGTCCGAGGCAAAACCACGGCGAAGCTCGTCGGAGCTGGATTTGCACCGTAAGTCTTCGGGTTTTCTGCACCTGCAAAGTTCCCCGGAGGCGGTGGATCAAGACCAACGAGTTAGATCAGAGTTTCCGAGCTTAGATCGGCCAGAATTCACCGGCGAAGTCTCGGTGCTCACCGGAGAGAAAATCGGCGATCGCGTGAGAAAAACTGATCGGATCGGTTGTTTTTATAGCCGGGGGAGGGCGGTGGTTCTGTTGTGATCGAGTTAGAGTCCTCAGGGTCCAGAATTCGGCTGCGGGACGCAGTTTCCCGATCGGTTGCGATCGCGCGCGCGGGGGAGAAGTCCGGGGTCGCGGGGTTAGGGATGACAGGCGGGTCCCACATGTCAGCGAGGGGCAGCGCGGCGCGCGCGGGGGCGGGCTGCGCGGGGGTTTGCTGGGCCGGCTGGGGTTTCGGCCCACTGGCCAGTTTTTTTTCCGGTTTTCCTTTTTCTTTTTCCATTTCTTTTCTGTTTTGAGTCTAATTTGAATTCCAGTTTGAATTTGAATTTTTGCAAAACATGCAACACGTCCAAAATTTTCTAAATTCCCCTCTGAACATGGTTTATGGTTCTAAATCAAAATTTGAGTTTTGACTAAAAATTTGGGGTGTTACAAAATTGAGTATAACTTCCTGCATAAAAATCCAAAAATAGAAAATGAGGTAGTTATGGAAATCTTATGATATGGGTTACAACTTTGTAACAGTAAGTTTTGTCAGATTAGGAACATAATTAACTGGAATTCTTGGATCAAATCAGTACCTAAAGCAGGGAGGTGCTGTCCAATTTTCTCAAGAAATTCTGCTAACTTTGACATCTCATAACTCTTGAACCAGGACAGATCTTAGGCCAAGCAAATACTTTCTGGAAAGCTATTAAGGTTAACTTTAACTTTTATGTTGAGCTCCAGAATTAGTTTTGCTTTTAGTATGGCCTAAATCAGGTTGAAATGGAATCTGGTCAGGGCTGTCATGCAGACAACAGATCAGCAGTCAAATTTGTTTAAATTTGAACTGTATTTCCAAGTTTTGTGGGTTTAATAACATGTCTTATGTTATAACTAATTGGGTTACTGTTTAAATAGATATTTGACATTTCTCAAATATAATTTTTACCGATGACAGCAGACAAACAGTTGGAGAACGGGTGGGTGGTATCCCACTGTTCTCACCACAGCGGTTATTCGGAGGCATTGAGGCAGATGCTTCAATATTTCGGATACAACCAGATGCCACAGTACTTCACCAAGGAATAAGGCGAAGAGGGGAACAAGACATGGACAATCCATGTCGATGTCCCTGCAGGACCTACGCCACCCGGTTGGGTGCCGTTCACCGTTACGGTGAGAGGTAGGCAACCGGAAGGGATGTGTCAAGTGGCAGCCCATGACACCATGTCACGTTTCTTCCAACTACACGTGCAGGATATGGAGGGCACTCCATACGCGCTCATTCCGGTGGAGGGACGGGCTCAGCATGTGTGGGAAGAGAGGTACCGGGAGGCAACAGATCCGGGTTGCCCAAGGTACAGCCCGGCGGAGGCAAACCTCAGCCTCCAGATGAGGGCAGGAAACGCTGTGATGGAAAGCCAAGCTGTTCATATGGAGCATCTCGCCGCGAAGCTCAAGGAGAGCACAAGCCTTGGAGACCATTTTGAGAGTGCTCACAGCGCACTCCGCAATGTGCTCCTTCCGACGATTAAGCGCCTGAATGAACAGCACAATCAGTTGCATCGTCTGAAGAAGGCACAGAAGAAGAGCCGTGTGGACATCGTGGCGTTACAAGAGCTGGTGCAGACTCTAACCCAGCAAAATTAGGACCTTGCTCAAGAGAGGGACGACGCTATTGAGGAAGGGCAAGGCTGGGAAGAGGACTACAACCAAGCCACGGACGAGGTGGATGCATTGCAGGACCTCGTACCTCCGGTATTGGGCATACCGGTGGTCTTGGGCCTTCCAGCAATGTGAGAACCCGAGATGGGAGAAGAGGTGGTAGATCCAGAGCCACCAGCAGAGGTACCGGAGGAGGACGACCCGCAGGAGGTCGAGTTCTACTCCGAGTAGGGGGTTACAGTTGCCAAGTAGGGCAGCAAGAGTAGTGTAACCCAACTTTTGTAATCGGTGACATGTCGTGTAGGCAGTAGAGTATGTATAGGTAGTGAGGACATGAGCACGACTTCTCGGAGACCCGAGAATAATGTATCTTGTATAAAGTTTATGATTTATCAATATATGTGAATGTTGTGCAAATTATTCATGTGTCACTTCAATACCTACTGTTGCATATGGAATTTTAAGTAAGACATGTGCTAATCGCTGCTGTTTTGAATTTCAGAATGACGCGTACTCGTGCCAACCCGGATGTTGGGGGTACTAGCCAGGGGGGAGAGACCTCCCAACAACCTCCGGAGGACTCCTCGGGACAGCAGCAGCAACAGCAAACACCACCACCGCCACTGCCAACGGTTACATTGGCCGACATCGTCGCGGCAATGGTGGGTTCGCATCAGCAGCACACGGAGTTGCTGCAAACTCTTATCGCCAATACGTCTCACCCAGAGAGACGTCAAGATCATGAGGAGCGTCAACAGAGCTCCTACTCCGACTTCCTGGTGACTCATCCCCCGGTGTTCTCAAGGGCGGATGAACCTCTTGACGCGGACAACTGGCCCCGCGCAATAGAGACGAAGTTCGGGCTGCTCCAGATAAGCGAGCAGCGCAAGACTCAGTTTGCGGTCCAGCAGCTCCAAGGATCCGCGAGCGCGTGGTGGGCAAACTTTTGTGTTTCACAGCCCACCGACCGAGTTATGACCTGGACGGAGTTCCGGACGGTCTTCAGGGCCTATCACATACCGCCAGGCCTGATGAAGAGGAAGACACAGGAGTTTCTACACCTGCCGCAAGGGAGCAGGAACGCGCTGGAATACTCCAAGGCGTTCAACGATCTCGCACTCTACGCGTCGTATCACACAGATACCGACGAGAAGTGGCGGGACCACTTTTACCAGGGGTTTAACCCGCTCCTGAAGGACAAGTTGGCGATGTTCAATCGCGGCAACCTCAACGACATCACTGATGCTGCGATTGTTCAGGAGGACTCCGGCAAGGAGTTGGCTGCGGTGGAGAGAAAGCGAAGCGCGCCGCAAAGCAGCGGAGAAGGAGGCGGTCCTTCTCAGAAGTTTCGGATGGTGAATCGCCCACCATCATGTCCACGCTGGCAGCCACCCCAGAGGTCGATGCCTTTCCGCAGTCGACCGTACTCTTCACCGGCGTTCAGGCCGGCACTGCCAGTACCACCTCCGCAACAACAGCAGCAGCGGGCGATGCCGCGTGCGTATGCGCCTCAGCAGCGCATACCGGGTTTCGTCCCACGAGCACCACACCAGCAGCGGCCACATGCTACATGTGTGGTCGTCCAGGACACTTCGCCAGCAGTTGCACAGAGAGGCAAGGCGGCAGAGTTGCACCACAGTTTCCGGGGAGGAATCAACCCTGGAACCCCAATAATGTGCGGCGGGCCAACCCTAGGCCCGGCACTGTCCACCAGCTTGCCATAGAGGACGTGCCGGAGGGTGAGCCAATCCTTGCGGGTATGTTCCAACTCCACCAGCATCCCGCCATAGTATTGTTTGATTCAGGCGCCACGCATAGCTTCATTAGCCAAGCTTTCATTGATAAATATAGCTTCCAAATACTACCCACCGATAGTCCTTATGTGATCTGTTCACCGGGTGGGAAAATTTCAGCAAGCATGATGGTCCCAAAAGCGCCATTGTGCTTAGAGGGTAGAGTTTACCCTATGTCTCTCATAATCCTAGAGGGACAAAAGGTCGATGTCATTTTAGGGATGTCGTGGTTAACCCGCCACGGCGCTGTTTTAGACACCGTCCTCCGAGTTGTGCACTTAAACTCAGAAGTGCACGAATCTCACTCCTTGTTTCTGGACAGTCCAGAAATAAAACTTCGAAGTGTCTATCAAGCCACAACCATTAGATTGGAAGATATTCCAGTGGTCCCAGAGTTCCCTGACGTGTTCCCGGATGATTTACCGGGAATGCCGCCCGATAGAGAGGTGGAGTTCAAGATTGAACTTGCACCGGGAACTATGCCGATATCCCGAAGGCCGTACACGATGGCACCCAAGGAATTGGCTGAGCTGAAGACTCAACTAACGGACCTCCTGGAAAAGGGTTTTATTAGGCCGAGCTCCTCGCCATGGGGCTGTTCGGCATTATTTGTAAAGAAGAAGGATGAGACGTTGCGGCTTTGCGTGGACTATCGTCCATTAAATGCCATAACCATCAAGAACAAGTACCCGTTGCCACGGATCGTCATGTTGTTTGATCAGTTGGTCGAAGCAAAGATCTTTTCCAAGATGGACTTAAGATACGGGTACCATCAGATTAAGATAAGGGCGGAGGACATTCCAAAGACAGCTTTCTCGGTGAGGTACGGACTTTATGAGTACCTGGTCATGTCCTTCGGCCTCACCAATGCTCCAGCTCACTTCATGTACTTAATGAACTCGGTATTCATGCCAGAGCTGGACAAGTTTGTCGTGGTCTTCATCGACGACATCCTGGTATATTCCAAGTCAGAGGAAGATCACAAGAAGCATCTGCGTATAGTCTTGCAACGGCTGCGGGATCACAAGCTATACGCGAAATTCAGCAAGTGCGAATTCTAGATATCGCAAGTGCCTTTCCTCGGGCATATCATCTCAGCAGAAGGTATCGCTGTGTACCCGAGCAAGATCACTCAAGTAATGAATTGGAAATCCCCGAGAACTGTTCACGAGGTACGGAGTTTCCTCGGACTCGTGGGATATTATCAGAGGTTCATTCCGAACTTCTCGAAGATTGCCAAGCCTATGATGGAGCTGCTGAAGAAGGCTACAAAATATGTTTGAATTTCAGCATGTGAAGCAGCATTCAAGGCTTTAGTCAAGCACCTGACATCAGCATCGGTTTTGGCGCAGCCAAACACAACAAAACCGTTCGATGTGTACTGCGATGCATCTGGCATTGGGCTCGGATGTGTGCTGCTGCAAGACGGAAGGGTGGTCGCGTATGGATCACGGCAGCTTAGAAACCATGAGCAGAATTATCCAACTCACGGTTTGGAGCTCGCTGCCATTGTACTTGCACTGAAGATGTGGAGGCACTACCTACTCGGTAACCTCGTACATCTATATACCGACCACAAAAGCCTCAAGTACATATTCATTCAGAAAGAGCTGAACATGAGGCAGCAAAGATGGTTAGAACTGATAAAGGATTACGAAATAGAGATCCATTATCATCCGGGCAAGGCAAACGTAGTGGCAGATGCGCTGAGCCGCAAGTCACACGTCAACAATCTGACCATCACACCGTTGGAAGAGAGAGAACCATCACTGCATGTGATTCCACAAGGAGCTCTCTACAACCTAGCTTTGATCTCCACCATCTGTGAAGAGATAGCGGCAGCTCAGAAACATGATAAGGGCATGGCGTATTTGCGGAGACGTGTAGACAGTGGGGAGCTAAAATGTTTCCGGAAGGACGGAGACGGCGTCCTATTGTTCAAGGACCGGATCGTCATACCCCGTAACCCGGAGCTACGGAAGAAATTTTTTGATGAGGCTCACTTATCAAAATTTTCTATTCACCCCGGCAGAAACAAGATGTATCAAGAACTCAGAAGCAAGTTTTGGTGGACACGGATGAAGCGGGAAATTGCAAAGTACGTGTCAGAGTGCGATACATGTCGAAGGGTGAAAGCAGACCATATGCGGAAACCGGGACTGCTACAACCACTGGGCGTTCCTGCCTGAAAATGGGAGGATGTGAGCATGGACTTCATCGTCGGTTTACCCACCACTTTTCAGAAGATGCAAACCGGAGCTTGCATTTTATCATCAAGGTTGCCCATTTTATCCCGGTCAACACCAACTACAACGCCAAGAAGTACGCTGAACTGTACATCTCATGGATCCTATGCTTGTACGGCGTACCCCGTACCATCATATCGGATCGGGGCACTTTATTTGTGTCCCGTTTTTGGGAGCAGCTGCACGCTGCCTTGGGAACGAAGCTGATCCGTAGTTCAGCATACCACCCGTAGACGGATGGACAAACCGAGCGGGTAAATCAAATCTTAGAAGACTTGCTACGAGCTTGCGCTATCAACCACGGCAAGAATTGGGATGATCACTTGCCGTTAGCCGAGTTGTCGTACAACAATGGGTACCAAGCCAGCATAAAGATGGCGCCCTACGAGGCGCTATACGGGCGGAAATGCCGGACACCACTGAATTGGTGTGAGTCTGGCGAAAGGGTCACCTTCGGGATTGACCTTGTCAACAACACGGAAGAAAAGGTTCGACTGATTCAAGCGAACCTAAAAGCCGCCCAATCCCGGCAGAAACAGTATGCAGACCGGAGAAGACGCCCATTACAATTCGAAGTCGGGGATCACGTATATCTGCGTGTGTCTCCAATGAGGGGCATAAACAGATTGGGGTGAGAGGAAAGTTGGCACCCCGATTCATCGGTCCATTCCAGATTACCGAAAGATGTGGATCAGTGGCATACCGGCTAAAATTACCAGAAGCACTTTCCGGTGTACACGACGTCTTTCACATCTCCCAGCTGAGGAAGTGTCTTAAGCTATCATCTACCGTTCAGCTGGAGGACATTGAAGAACTGCAACCGGATCTCACCTATCGGGAGGAACCGGTTCAGGTCATTGACGAATAGGCCCGAACCACACGCAACCGCACGTTGTGGTTCTACAAGATTCTGTGGAGTAATCAATCTGTGGACGAAGCGACATGGGAGAGCGAAGGATTTCTTCGCGCTAACTACCCCGACTTTTTCACGTCACATATCCGGTAATTTTCCACCGTCCTCTCTCTCATTTTTACCTTATAATCTCGGGACGAGATTCTTTTAAGGGGGGAGGAATGTAATGGCCTCAGTTTTTGACACATATGTAAGGTGTTCATCACCACACCACACACCTCATTTGAAGCAAGTTGATGAACACAAATGAAGAGCAAGTAACCACCATCAACATGCTCATTAGAGAACAAGCTCATATATTGCAAAAGTTGTATTTTCCACATGTGATATAGATGGGCTGGGCATATGAAAACTCCTACACATTGCTATGGATGTCCATGCCAAGTTTCACCCAATTTCAAAACTTTTTGAGGTCATTTTGGGTATAGCTAGAAAAGGGCAGTTTGAAACCATATTCAAATTGAAACTGTTTTTATCCCATGAATTCGAAAGTGGGAGGCATATTATTACTCAGCACATTTTTGTGTGCTCATACACCAATTTTCACTCCATTTGGAGTTGATCTTGACATGAGCTAAGTGGGGCAAATTCAAACTTTATTTGAATTTCAAACTGAACATGTGCTGAAATTCATTCAAACCAAACCCAATTTGAATTCTAATCAATTAAAATGGCTCATGGGTGAATAATTTGAATCACCATGGGTATTTTGGGGCTCACTGTTTACAACAGTGATTAGGAGTGAATTTCAGAGGTTAAAAATGAAAATGGGACCCACATCTCAGCCACAGGGAGGATTCAACCGACTGAGACTTTTCTCACTCGGGTCGCCGAGCTGCAGCTGCGATCGCCACCGAGGGAGGCCGCCGCGCTAGCAGCTGCTTGGCCACGCGCGGGCACGAGGCGGTTCAGAGCCTTCTTATGGCGTTCTTCCCCCTCCTCGGCCGAAGCTATCGCCATTTCCCCTGCAAGAACACAGCGCCGGAAAACTCCTTCCGCCGCTCAGAACCGATCGGAGAGCTCCGATCACAACCTCTCCGTCCCCTCCAGAGCTACAGAAAGGTACTAGGAACCCTCCTCCTCCTTCCCCATTGCTAGAACTCAGCTGAAACCTATTGATCTCGGCCATACTGAGAGTTCAATTCGGTGAACTAAAACCGCCGCACTTCGGGCTCCCGTGGACAGCCCAACCGGGGAGTTGTCACGCCCGAGCCAAGGCACCCTTGGACGCGCTGGTGACCGGTGCTGCTCACCACCAGGCCACAGCCCGATTGCTTGCTCACCGGCGGCGAATTTCCAGTTTTCCGCTTTCTGGGTGCAGAACGACCTTCGGGTGCGGTTCTGTCAAATTCCTACTCTAGGAAGGATTAGAGGGATTCAATCCGCTCTCACATACACTAGACACGGTAGCGCACAAGTTGCCTTCACAACCTTTGGTCTGAGAACCCCTGTAACCGGCGTATCTTGAAGTTTACCAACAGCGGAGCATGCGGGAGGCATCGGGTGCACGGTGAAAGCCTACTTCGGGCCTCCCCGAGCTGCTTCAAGCTCATGTCGACCTTCCCTAAGGTTCACTGATGCTCCCCGACCGGTTGCTCCAGTGATCAGGGTGCTAGGGAAGTCAGCCGACACGGCCGAAGTCTTTCCGAAGCCGCCGCTCGTCGCCGACCATGTGCCTGCCGTTTTCATGGCGTGCTGACCCAAGAATCCCGTTTCCCGAGTGAAAATAGGCAGAGACGGCCAAAATCATAAAGTTTGGAGCCTTACAGAAGATGCCGGCGAGCTCTCCGGCGAGGTACCCCGGGCGGTAGAGCGCGGGCGGCGAGAGGTAGACGAAGGGGGTGGACCCCAGCTGTCAGCGGCAGATATTTTAAATCAGGATCGGGCTGCGGCCGGGATCTGGTGTGCTGGCGCACAAAAACCCTGTCGGCCTCAGTGTGCTGTCGCCCCCGCGCCTAACACGTGTCCCCGCGGGCCCCGGCAGATTTAAACTTTTCCCCCGATTTTCAGATTTCCTTTAAACTTCAAATCTTCATAACATTGGCTAGATAGCTCCAAATCGAGTGAACCAAATTTTGTTGGATTCAGCTCTCTGAGCACTTTCCAGCAAATCAAGTTTCACTTCATGAAAATCTTTATTTCTCCAGAATTAATTCCTCAAAATTTAAACTGTTTGGAATTTTAACTGGAGGATCCTTTTAAGGAAAATTATGAAATTTTCCTGGTATGTTCACCAAAATATCTCTGAACTACCATAAAAATTTCATATCCATTTGAGCTCATTTGATCCACCTAATGGTGTAATTAGTGAAACTTTTCCAGAGAAAATAGAAAATGTTTAGAAACATTTTCAGAATTTTCCCTGAAATTATTAGCTCATATCTTTCAAATTAAGTGAGACCAATTCCATTAGAACCCTCTGAAAATCTAGTTTTCAGAAAGTCATAGTTTGTTTCATGAAAATCCTTAGAACACCCTAAAAGCCTTCAATTAAGGTCAAGTGTATAATTAATTGTGGAGGGCTCAAATGAGCTTTGCTGCAACTAAAACTTGACCAAGTCTGTGTTTAGGTTGTAACCAAGCCACAGCAAAATTTTCACAGTTATTGGGTCTGTCTAGTAAGAGTTATAGACTTCACAAGTTTAAACTCAATCAAATGCATTTAAATTAATACATATACTTGTATATCATGTAGCCGCTAAGGTCGAGGAGGAACCCGAAGTCCTAGACTTTGTTACTCCAGAGGAGCAGCTAGCCTACGACCAAGAGCAGCAAGGCAAGCTCCGGTTTGCATTAATCCTTTTACAAATTTTTATTGTTTTGAGCACTTACTTGAGTATTATGATTCCTTGCATTAGAGTCTTGTTTGGAAACCCAATTGCATAGCCAAGAAGACCATGGGTTGGGTTTAAGATTGCAAACCCTATTAGCTACTGCAACGCTAAGATAGGGTAGGATTCGGTACAAGTCGAGTAGTTGGAAGTACTCACGAGCATAGGCTAGAGGCACTCGACTCGGGTAGAGATAGCACATGATACACATGGCAAGAAAGATGAGACCGAGCGGAGAGTAAGGGCAGCTGGACTTTGGGGCCTGTGTGCTGTAGCTCCGCTTGTGTCGATTGAGGACCGAGCCGTGTGCGGGCCTGTTGAACAAGCTAGAACAGTACCGAAGACCTACCGGCTATATAGGAACCGGGAAACAGATGTAACTCGGGTAGCTGGGTGTTGAGGCATAGCTGGTCGTTCAGAGGGTAGGTTGAGAGCTCGAGGTGTAAATCGGCTGGCGGCACTGAGATGCGCGTGCAGAGACCTCTTGCTCGGGACGATTGGACTGGTTCAACATTTGGCTAACGGGTGAAAGGTAGTTGCGTACGGCGTCCGTGATGGTTGTTATAGGAAACATCGAGTACGGGTGTACATGACGGGTTGTTCGGGTAATCCTGCAGGTGTAAATTGATTATAATCGCCGTCCCTTGCGGTCAGTGAGTACCACTTCTTCACTGTACCGTGACGTAGAAAGAACAGGCTAGTAGCATGTTAAAATGTTGCTGATTGAAAGATGGACTTGATTGCTAATGATTTGTTGTAGTTTAGAGCTAACTAAAGTTCTTTTAAACTTTGGGCAAAGTACATGAGAGAAATGTGTTTCTTGTTTGATTGCGGCTCTCTCATATGCCTTAGCGTAAGGTTCTCCACAACCTGCTGCTAAAACTTGAAAGTAAGGTTCCAATAATTAGGCGAGTCCTGTGCAAATGATTTTACCTCATGTACCCATCACCCCTCATGTAGAAGTTCCATGTTTAGGTGAGACGGGTCAGACTTGCTGAGCCTCTGTGCTCACTGCTTGTGTTTGAAGCTTTTGAAGGGTTCTATGAGGAAGGGGCTCCCGAAGAGGAGACGGAACCCCAGGAGGGGAACCCCGTCGAGTGGGAGCCGTGCACGCCGCAGAGTTAGTGTGCGTGTGTGCTAGCAAGGACACGTTCAAGGGCTGAACGTGCACTTGATCCGTAGTCTACGCCCGTGAGTGTAGACTGGACTTATTTTGATGTACAAATGTTCATAAACCACTTTATGTAATAAAAGTTTTGCTTCCGCTTTGTACCTTTGATGTGTGTTATTTGGTGCTGTGCAATGCAGTACCCCTCAGCGTGATCCTGGCTCGACAAGACCGTGGGGTCGTGTCATTATCCCAACTACGCCCATGTTTCAAGGCGCAATCTCTCAACATGTCTTCCAAAATTTTATTTGTCCACTCATTTTGCCCGTCGGTTTGCGGGTGATAAGCGAAGCTGAAATTCAGTCGTGTACCCATGGCTTCATGCAGCTTCTTCCAGGACCTAGAGGTAAATTGAGAACCCCGATCTGAAAGTATCCTCTTCAGAACTCCATGGCGACACATGATTTGCTCCATATACAGCACGGCTAGTTGTGCGACGCGGTACTTGGCTCTAACAGGAAGGAAATGGGCTGTTTACGTCAACCAGTACACAATAACCCAAATAGAGTCGTAACCCGACTGAGTACGTAGTAATCTGACTATGAAAGCCATGCTGACGTCTTCCCACTTCCACTTGGGTACTTTCAATGGCTGCAACAATCTAGCGGGTCTTTGATATTCGGCCTTCACTCATTGGCACGTGTGACACCCGCAATTTCATAATCTTGTATGCATTCATATTTTATGTAGAGAAAACATTTTAAAAGAAGTGGAAACAGAGAAAATATCAAAAAGATAGTCAAAAAGAGCCAAATCCAATCCACAGAGAGCGACGAAGACAATTCCCGCGGCTCGCTGGCCACGTGGCGCCTTCGGAGCTCATCCCCGCAAAAGGGGGAGAGGTCCAACGCTAACTGGCTACGTGGCAGGCTCGGGGCTCGTCTCTGCGGAAGGGGCGAGGTCCAGCCCCGTGGGACACGTGTTGCCCCCGGAGCTAGCCTCTGCGGAGGAGCGAGGCCAGCCCCGCAGGACACATGTCGCCTTCGGAGCTAGTCACTGCAGAAAAGAGAGGACCAGCCGCGCGGGACACCTGTCGCTCTCAGAGCTCACTTCTGAGAGGTCCGACCCGCGGGACACGTGTCACTCTCGGAGCTCGCCTCCGGGAGGTCCGACACTATCGGACACGTGTCACCTCCGTAGCTCATCTCCGGTAGGTCCGACGCTGACAAACACGTGTTGACCTCGGAGCTCGTCTATGAGGAGAAAGGAAGTCTGGCGCTACTTGACATGTGGCATTCTTGGAGCTCACCTTCAAAGAGAGGGGAGGTCTAGAACGGACATGTGGCGCTATCGGAGCTCACCTACGAAGAGAGGGGAGGTCCAGAATTGACACATGGCACACCCGGAGCTACCTCCGAATAAAGGGGAGGTCCGGAACTAACACGTGGCGCATGCGGAGCTCGCCTCTGTGGGAGAGGGAGGTCCCGGCCGCCACGACGCATGGCGCACGCGGAGCTCGCCTCTGAGGAAAGGGAGGTGTCACCCGCCTGACACACGGCACAACCGGAGCTCGTCTCTGTTGAAAAGGGAGCCAAGGTCCCCGCAGGACACGTGGAGCCTCCGGAGCTTATCCCTGTGGAAGGACGTGATTCTGAAGCGGTTTTCCTCTGTACGTGAGTACCTGTTACTAAGGAAACCAACACAATCTCTTCTACGTTTATACTGCAACCAAATCAATTGAAGATAAGTTGTTAATATTCAAAAACAATTTGAATAAGACTCTTATTCGAATTCCGATCAGATTAGGACTCTTCTCTTTCTGATTATAAATAGAACCCGAAACAACCCCTTAGTCGTAACATCTTTTCTAAGCCGACAGCTTAGAAGCCCTAGCCCCAAACTCGCCGAGCTAAACCCCTTCGCTGGAGTTTGACCACCGGAGAGACCGCCGATGAGCCCAGACACGATGGTCGTCGCCGGAAGAGAGCCCCGACGATCTGATTTTGCTAGGAGGAAGGACCCGAAGGAAGCAAGGTAGGTTTCCAATACCATCTTACGACATCATCGCGTTTTCTTTCCATCTATTCTTCGATCCCTTTGAACAGAAGCTTTTTCGTGGACAGATCACGTGTTGACCGGTCTGATCTAGACCTTGAGTCAAGATCATCGCCACGTCCACATTTGATCCGAACACCTTTGTTCATCGTAAAACCCATGAAAGCCATGCAAGAACACGTACAAACCGATGTAATAAAAACTGCACCACAGGATTAGCATGCATATGCATCATCACATCTTGGTTAAAGTTTGTGCATGATAATTGATTGCTGTGAACTTTGTATGTGCGTGATCGTAATTAGAAGGACAAGCTCAGGGAGCTACCTACGATGGACTACAACAGCAAGAATTTGAGCAACAGGAACCGCAAGAACAAGGCAAGTGCCCCTTGACCATATTGATCCCATGTTTTTGAAAACTGTTTTGTTTGCGAAAAGGTATGTGTGCTTGAGTCAACATGATGGGAAACCCTTTCATAGGAGTTTACTAGTTTTGTTAACCACCCTTGTCACGGGGAAAGTTAATGAGTCGGGTATGGTTTTTGCTTTTATGCTTCGCTGAGTCCATGGGATACTGGAAGCGAGATAGATGTGTCTAGCTAACTGCACTCGTATGGATAATGAGAAACGGATATTGTTAATGAATATGAATCGGCGGGAGATCTAGGCAAGATTGGTTTTGTGGAAGTGGTAGAATGAGATGGTGGTTACTTGCCGTAGATCTAAGGACCGGTTCATGCGAGCATATGTCAGGATAACAGTGCCACCACAAGGATAACAGTGTATGTGTGATGAACATCCTGGGCACACATACGCATTAGTCTTAGTTCAGAGAGGTTTCCTCTCAGAACAGGGGCGTCACAGCATGTGACACCCTCATTTATGGTTTCTGCATGTATTCATGTTTCATGTAGAAAAAACATTTTAAAAGAAGTGGGAACAGAGAAAGAATCAAAAAATATAACCAAAAAGAGCAAAATCCAGTTCAACAAGAGCGCCGAAGACAACCCCCACGGCCCGCTGGTCACGTGGCGCCTTCGGAGTTAGTCACCGCGGAAATCAGAGGACCAGTCGCGCGGGATACATGTCGATCTCGGAGCTCACCTCCGAGAGGTCCGTGTAAAAGCCCAAGAAAGGGGACTTGCAAAAACTTTTCTTCACCTCACAACACCACATTTTTATTGTGGATATCTTAGGAAATATTGTGAAGAGCAAGTAACCTCCATCAAAAGAGTGATTAGAGGGGAAAGCCTTCATTTTCACAAAGGGGGATTTGTACACATGAACATGAGAGGTTGAGCTCACCCCTAGAACTTGAAAAGTCTTGGGAAGGTTCAGGCCAAATTTCATGTAAATTCAACACTTTTTGAGGCACTTTTGGAGGTATTTGAAAAAGAGGCCAATTTGAATGTAAATTCAAATTGCAGCAACTTTCATCCCTCAAATTCAAAAGTTAGCTTCATATTCAAACTCACCACATTTTTCTGAGTAAGCCCACAATTTTCATCCTCATTGGAGTTCATCTTGTCAAAAGCTAAATTTGCAAGAATTCAAAACTGAATTTAAATTTCAGTTTAAAATGCAGCAAATTTAGCCAAACACAGTTCAAATTTGAGGATTCAAATTCAAACTAAGACTTGGTCACTAAGTCCCACATTAAATTGTGAGTAGCTGAGGATATTTTGGCACAACAGAATTGAGAAAATTTGGAAAAAGAATTAGAGGGGAGGTCCCACCTGTCAGTAGACTTAACAGAGAAGTCTTCCACTGATGTTTTCCTCTCCCGGCCGAGACAGCGCACGGGAACGCCGGCACCGGACCCCCTCGCGCTGCGACCTCCTGGTCTCCTGCCCGAGCTGGCGAGCTGCTCCCGTATCGATCAACCCCAACGCAGTCGGTCGCCCACAGCACGAAACCACCGAGGCTCGGGTCCTTTACGCACGAACAGAGAACGCTACGCTCGCTGCCGTTTTCGTTCGATCGAGAACCCGGCAAACCACCACGAGCAGCGCCTCTCCTAGCCACAAAACCACACCAGCTACTCGTCCTCTACCTCCTCGGCACGAGAGCAGTCGAGTTCGGCCCTTCTCCAGCCCTAGCTCGACGTTTCCGAGCAACGCCCGAGAAACCGCCACCACTCGGCTCACGGTGACAGCCCAACAGAGGGCCTTTCACGGCTGCGCAAGAATGCTTTCTAGCATGTCAGGGACCGGTGGTGCTCGTATCCGAAGCTCAGACCGTGACCTGGACCATAGAGCTCGAATTTGGAGAAAGTTCTCCGGCGGGCACGAACGGACCTTCCGGCACGGTAACGTCGAATTCACTCGCCACCTTTGTTCGTAGGTCATGAAAACTGGCACACAGGACCGTCAGTCATCAACGCCCGTTAGCCCCTCACGGCCCTGGCTTGAAACCGCACGTAAGCCAGGTATTTCTAGGTTTTGTTACGGTAATTGAGGCACGGAGGCTCGGGCTCACGATGAGACCTAGGATAGAGCCCTCTCCGGGCAGTTTCACCACTATGACGAGCTTCCCTAGCACCCACTGGTACTATAGCGCCGATCCACCGATGTTTTGGCGGGCTAAACTGTCCGGGCGACGTGACCGAATGGTTGCCGAGCCGCAGCACCGTCGCCGGCTAGGTTAGGGCCACCGCTGGCCGGAGCAGTCGGTGCCATCGTGTTCAGCGCACGAAACTAGGCCCTGGCGGCAAGGGAGAGCTCGAGAGTCGGCTGGGTGGCAAGTATCAGCATGTCTCTGGCGAGCCCGGCGGCGCAAGGGTGCGGGAACGCGAGGAGGAAGACGACCCGCGGTCCCCACGTGTCAGTGACGGGAAGTTTAAAACCCAGATCTACTGCGGCCCCGGGATCAAGTGTGACTGCACGGGATGGGGTCTGTAGCCCCGTATGGCTCAGCTCCAGCGGTGACACATGTGGGCCGGGCCCACGGTCAGAGTTTAAAATTTTCTCCGGATTATTTAGAATTCCAGATTTAGTTTAAACTTTAGAACCCCATAACTTTTGCTAGGAAGCTCCAAATTTTGTGATTCAAATTGGGTTGGATTCATCTTGCCTAGATCTGTCCAAATATGCAACCCAATTTGTATGAAACCTATTATTTGGTTCTGGAAATTTCTTTAAATATTTTCAGTAAAAGAATTTTAGAGGGAGTTTGGTTCATCCAAAAAACCCCAAATTTTCCCAGAATGTTCTTTAGGACATTAGTGAACCACTGTAAAAGTTTCAGACCATTTGGAGTTGATTTGGTCAGAGAAATTCAAATTTGAAGGTGCTGTGTTCATTTGAATACCGAAACATTTTCAGAGAATTTCCAAAACTTGGAAATTCAGTTCTGGGCAAATCTTAGCTCCAAAAATTCTAGGAAAATTCATGCAAACTCTATGATCTATAATTGAAAATGTAGTTCACTAAGTTGGGCATGAACAGGGTTGTTACCTCAGAATTAATTCTGCTTTGCTTATTTACTAAAAGAATTATTCTGAACAAACCCCTCAATGACAAGTGCTAAATTTTGATCCAGAGAGTTTTCTTGTGACAAGAACTCCCACAAAAATTCTCAGCTCCATTGGAACTCTGGATCGCCCCTGTCCTGTTTAACCACTTGAGGGATTAATATGGAAAAGGGGGAAAACCTCTTAGCATTTAACCATGTGACTAAGTGTAAGCCAAACCACTAACACCCAGTTCATCTTTAAATTCTTAAACAGAGTTCCAGTTGTTAGAAACTAGTTAGCAAAACTAATAGCAGAAGTATTACCCTAAACTCATGTGCATATCCATTAACATGTAGTATTTTTATTAACGTGTAGTCGCTGAACGCGAGGAGACTCCGGAAGTGCTGGACTTCCTTCTTCCGGACGAAGAACTAACTCCTGACCAGCAGCGACAAGGCAAGCCCCGGTTTGCATTACCCTTTTATAAGTTTTACTTTGCTTACATGTGTCATATGAAGTGTGAATGTGCATTAGGTATAAGATGGATGGAACCCCACTTGCATGACCAGAAATTTTCCATAAGAGTGAGGGTAGTGTCTAAGACCTCGAGTACACAGGCTATGCTTAAAGATTCATTGGGCTTCGGTACAAGTCAAGTAGTTGGAATCTACTCGTGAGATAGGCTTGGGACACACGGGTTCGGTTGAGTGATGTGAGATCACTTTAGTAATGAAAATGAGACTAGGCAGGGGCTAGGGCGCAGCAAGAGAGAGTCTTGTGTGCGCAGCCCTGTCCGTGTCGATTGAGGACCGATCCGTGTGCGGCCCACGCTGATCAAGTTTGAACGTACCGAAGGCATATCGGATATATGGGCCCCGATAAACCGATGTAACCTAAACCTCCGGGCGTCGAGGCATAACGCACCGATTTATAGGTGTAGGCTGAGGGCAGCAAGGTGGAAATCTGCCAACGGGCATAGAGAGATGCTCCGTGTGGGGAACCTTCTGCTCGTTTCGGTGCGACCGGTTCGACGTTTGGGCTGTTGGGTGAAAGGTTGTCCCGTATGACATCGAGTGAGCATGCTGTGCAGCTCCACGGGTGGGCGTACGTGACGTGCTCTTTGGGTTTCCCTGCAGGTGTATATCGAGTCGATTCGCCGTCCCTCGCGGTGAAGAGTACCACTTGGTCACTGAGTCGTGACGTAGAATAATGTATGAAATACGTTGATTCAATATTGCTGGTATGATATAATATTGTATTGCTACATGTTTGCCACCAAACATTGCTTACTAAATATCAGCTTCCTGAACTTTTAACTTGTTGCTAAAAGCTGAACTAAGGATGAACTTGTAGGCGTGTCCAATATTACCATCTTATGTCATTGTACACCTCATGTAGAGTTTCATGTTTAGGTGAGTCGGTTAAGGCTTGCTGAGCCTTCGTGTTCACGGTTGCTGCTTAAGTGTTTTTCAGGTGAGGAGCCACCCACGGACTCGGAGTACGAGTCCACCGGCGAGGGTTACCCTCCGTCGGGGACCACGGCTGAGTGGGAGCCGTACATGCCGAAGCTGAGCTAAAAAGTGCAGCGAGTGTGGGTTGCCCTAGGGCTGGGCAGCCGACTTTTGCTAGATAGGCGGGCGTGAGTTGTATAGTGTAGACTTCCGCTGTGTAAGATAAATAATAGTTTGTAACTGAGGATTGTACCTTTTTGTACAGTTCAGTTTGTTTTTTCCCATGTAATATATTGTGTTCTTATGACGTGTGCTGTCGGGTGTCGCATCGTGCGGCACCACCCTCTGCGATCCTGGATGGCGGATCCCGGTCCGCCACAGCCTGGTATCAGAGCTGCATTGGGGATAGCACAGTACTTAAGAACTGTATTATGGGAAAACTTAGGTTTACGGTGAGGATCCGGTAGTTTGCCCAAGTAAGGACTATATTAGCGTAGTTACTTAAAGTGGCAAAGACTAACTTATGTGTTATAATTCTGAATTTCAATTATGTAACGACGCACCTACGCTCTGGTAAGCATGGTAAGGAACGCCACCGAAAGCGGTTCAATTTTGGTTAGCTCCCCTGACGAGGAATGTGGTTCAGGGATTTGTCTCACAACTTGGTGTGAGACGTCAATATGAAACTCTTGGACTCTTCATGTTCCTGAGTTCATATGAAACGCTGATCCCTAGCGTGCATTAGGCAAGTAAGTGGAGACCCCATCGCGTGGTCAGTAACGCGAAAGTGTGTTCGTCTGGAAGTAGCCCAGGGGGACATACGCAGCGCTTGCCATCGGCGTGCCCTGTAGGGCAGTAGGTGGTATCTGTTGGGTTGATAACATTTCCAACCGTGACGACCCTTTCATGACCTACTCGGGTTCCCCGTCGTGTGGTGTTGAAACATGATCACGTACCTTGAGACGTGACCTAACTCAAGGACGGCCGTATGGCAATGATACGGGCATTTGTATTTACTTTTAAATATGATCCTGCCTGAAATGAAATCAACCATTGAGTGCACCATTATTGTGTGGTCTTCTGCAGGTACTAACCACGTATGTATCCGTGTAGTAAACGTGTGCGAGAGACCGTTTAGTGCCACACTTGAGACGTATATGCCGGTAGAATCCGGTTAGGATTTTCTTTTGTGAGGAACGTAGTACCGAGATATTGTAGGCATATGCATGAAAATAATGATAACAAGGAATTATAATCACTAGGATCAACATCTAGGACTCTGGTTGGGTAGAAAAGTGATAATTGATGAGTGTAGTTCCAAAAGACTGAAAAACAGAGTGCTCTGTTTCGGGCAGCAAGGGTGCTGATCTTCAACAGGGCATAACTACAGGTCTTTTAGCACAGGGAGGTGTGGTATATAGTTCTGGAAAGGTATTTAAGTACTCTACAACTTTGTTGTAGACTCCCAGAGCTGAAACACACCTTGAGATGGCCTAAAACCCAGAGGGATGTAAACTGTCCAGAACCAGGACAGAGTGGAACACTCTCTGGACTGTTCTGTTTTTCAAACATAACTCCCAGTAGAAAAATTTAAAATTTTCATATGATACATCCTTAGAAAGAGTAGAAGATGTGTGACATCTTTGCAATTCAAAGTTTCTGAAATTTCAGCACAGATTTCAGTGGAAACCAGGGTTGAAAACAGCCACTTCCAAGGGAGGTGCTGTTAAAATTCTTCCAGAAATTATGCTGACTTTGAATTAGCATAACTTTTTAACCAAAGCTGATCTGGGGGCAAATGAATACTCGTTGGAAAGATACTGAAGTTGACTTTAACTTTGTGTTCAGCTTGAGTCATGAAAATGCCGAGAACCAGATCAAAACTTGTAATAGGTAGAAACTGGTCATTCTGACAGAAGAATGACAGTTGAACTCATTGGAGAGGGTGTTGTACCCTAAGGGTGGTATACGTGATGACAAAGCGATAGTAATATCTCGTAGTGACCAAACCTAGTTATGGTGAGCTTCCAAATTGTAGGTTCATCAAGTTGGATGTAACTAGCTTGTATTTGGTGTGGTAATGGTGTAGCTTGTGCAAAGTTATTACATTATCTACATACGAGATGTATCGCATGTTTTATTGTCATTATGTTTTTACGCCTATTTTATTGGACTGCATGCAATATGTTGCGGGACTGATGTTTATTGTCGTATGGTTGCAGATGGTTCGCACTAGGACCACGCACGAGGTTGGTGGCTCTAGCCAACAGGGAGGTGATGACTCCCAGCCACCGGCCTACGACAGCACCCCGCAGCAGCAGCCACCACCGCCGCCTCCGCTTACTCTAGCGGATGTGATAGCGGCACTGGTGGGTGGTCGTGAGGAGCAGACCGACCTGCTCCGCACGATCGTGCAGAATACGTCCCAGGCGGGGGGACGTCAAGATAGAGGGCCTCGTGAGCCCCGGGAAGTGTCGTACTCGGATTTCATGAGTACGCACCCTCCAGTGTTCACCGAAGCTGAAGAACCACTGGAGGCGGTCAATTGTCTGCGGACCATCGAGTCCAAGTTCGGGCTGCTCCAATGTACGGAGCGGCAGAAGACTCTGTTCGCAGCGCAGCAACTTCACGGTGCCGCTGGTGCGTGGTGGGCGAAGTATGTCGCCTCACGTCCGGCTGGCCATGCCGTGGAATGGCAAGAGTTCCGGGAGGCGTTCCGCGCCTATCACATTCCTCCCGGGATCATGAAGAGGAAGTTCTAAGAATTTTTGGAACTGAAGCAGGGCGGGAGGAGTGCCCACGACTACTGCCGTGCCTTCAACCATCTGGCGCAGTATGCATCAGACTATATCTTCACTGAGGAGAAGAAGCGGGAGCACTTCTATCGGGGGTTACACCCCGAAATGAAGACACATCTCGTTCAGTGGAATCGTGGCACATTCAACGACTTAGTCAATGCCGTGATCATGGAAGAGGATGCTCAGCGGGAGTTGGCAGCTGAGCAGCGGAAGCGCAGCGCTCCACCCAGCGGTGGGAGTAGCGCTCCCCAGAAGTACCGTATGGTGTATCGGACATCATCCGGGCAGCAGTGGCATCCACCGACGCAACCTCAGCGGTTCGGGGGACGTTCGTTTCAGTCACCTCCGTTCCGTCCGCCGATGCCACCACCAAGACAGCAGCAACAGCAGCAGACGGCACCCCGGGCGTTTCCACCACCACACACGCCCCGGGTTTCCGTCCACCAATCAGCGGAGGACCGCCCCGTTTCACCTGCTTCACGTGTGGCCAGGCGGGCCACTTCGCGAAGGACTGTCCCCAGGGGCTGCAGAGCAGCGGGCAAGCCCAGTTCCAGGGCGGTGCTCGAGGCCGACCTCCGGTGAAGAAGGTCGGTCAACGGACTGGTGGCGTCCGCAACCTCGACAATTAGGACGCCCCAGAGGGAGACAACGTGCTGGCGGGTACGTTTACTCTCAACAATGAAGCCATCATCATACTGTTTGATTCTGGTGCAACCCACAGCTTTATAAGTGCATCCTATGTGGCTAAGCATCAAATGCAAGTCTTCCCAACCGACTGCACGTATATGATCTGTTCACCGGGAGGGAAGATTTCAGCTAATACGATGATTCCAAAAGCACCTCTGTGCTTAGGTGGGAAAATATATCCCACCACCTTGATAATCCTTATGGGGCAAAAGATTGATGCAATCTTGGGAATGTCATGGCTAAGCTACCATGGCGCTGTCCTGGAAACCCTATCACGGATGGTTCACCTTAACTCCCCATTACACCGTCCGCAGTCCCTCTTATTAGATAATCCAGTCCGGGAAGTTTCAGTGATCAACAATACTGAAGCTCTCAAGTTGGAGGACATCCCCGTAGTCCAGGAGTATCCCGACGTGTTCCTGGATGATCTTCCGGGCATGCCACCTGAGCGGGATGTCGAGTTCAAGATCGAGCTCGCACCTGGGACTACGCCCATATCATGGAGACCATACAAGATGGCTCCAAATGAGCTGGCGGAACTGAAAGAACAGCTCAATGATCTGTTGAGCAAGGGTTTCATTAGGCCGAGTTCCTCGCCTTGGGGATGCTCGGCGCTGTTTGTAAAGAAGAAGGATGAAACCCTGAGGCTGTGTCTGGACTACCGGCCGCTCAACGCCGTCACCATCAAGAATAAGTACCCACTGCCCCGCATCGACATATTGTTTGACCAACTTGTGGGTGCAAGTGTGTTCTCCAAGATGGACCTTCGCTCTGGATATCATCAGATCAAGATCCGGGCGGAGGATATTCCGAAGACGGCCTTCTCGACGAGATACGGATTATATGAATATCTCGTCATGTCCTTTGGTCTCACAAATGCTCCAGCCCATTTCATGTATCTCATGAACTCGGTGTTCATGCCGGAGCTTGACAAGTTCGTGGTAGTGTTCATCGACGATATCTTGGTTTACTCCAAGACAGAAGCCGAACATGCCGAACACTTGCGGATCGTTCTTCAACGATTGCGAGACCACAAGCTCTACGCCAAGTTCAGTAAATGTGAGTTTTGGATCAGCCAAGTGCCATTCTTGGGACATATCATCTCAGCGGAAGGCATTGCAGTTGAGCCAAGTAAAATAGAGCAAGTGCTGAAATGGAAAGCTCCCACTTCAGTTCATGAAGTCAGAAGCTTCCTCGGGTTAGCGGGATACTATCGGAGATTCATTCCAAGCTTCTCCAAGCTCGCTAAGCTAATGACAGAATTGCTGAAGAAAGGGACGAAATATGTTTGGAACACGGCGTGTGAAGGAGCATTCCAAACATTGGTGAAGCATCTCATCACAGCCCCGGTCTTGGCTCAACCAGATACAACAAAGCCCTTCGACGTATATTGTGACGCGTCCGGTATTGGGCTTGGCTGCATGTTGATGTAGGAAGGACGTGTGGTCGCCTATGGCTCGCGCCAACTTCGGAACCATGAGCAGCATTATCCGACTCATGATCTTGAGCTTGCTGCCGTGATGTTGGCGCTAAAAATGTGGAGGCACTATCTCCTGGGGAATCTGGTGCATCTCTACACTGACCACAAGAGCTTGAAGTACATATTCACCCAGAAGGAGCTGAATATGAGGCAAAGGAGGTGGTTAGAATTAATCAAGGACTATGAAATTGAGATTCACTACCACCCCGGCAAGGCAAATGTGGTTGCCGACGCGCTGAGTCAGAAATCACATGTCCATCACCTCACCATTACACCGGTGGAGGAGGAACAGCCAAGTTTATACTTGGTTCCTTATGGATCGCTGTACAACCTTGCCCTCATCCCTACTATTAGGGAGGATATCATTGCAACTCAGAAGACTGATAAAGGCATGGCAAATCTCCGGAGAAGGATAGACAACGGAGAGATCAAATGTTTCCGGAAGGATGATGAGGGAACGCTATGGTTCAATGACCGCATAGTCGTACCCCGGGATATGGAGCTGAGGAAGAAGATCCTCGATGAAGCTCACTTGTCCAAATACTCCATTCATCCTGGCAGCAACAAAATGTACCAAGATTTGAAGAAGAAATTTTGGTGGACACGGATGAAGCGGGAGGTAGCGAAGTATGTATCCGAGTGCGATACGTGCCGACGAGTGAAAGCTGATCACATGAAGAAATCAGGGCTGTTGCAACCCCTGAAGATCCTGGCATGGAAATGGGATGATGTGAGCATGGATTTCATTGTGAGATTACCCTTAACATCCAACAAACATGATCCATTTGGGTGATCGTTGACCGACTGACCAAGTAAGCTCACTTTATCCCCGTACATACACATTTCCATGCCAACAGATATGCAGAGTTATATATCGCCAGGATCCTATGTTTGCATGGCGTACCCAAGACCATAGTCTCAGACCGAGGTGCATTGTTTGTATCTCGCTTTTGGGAGCAGTTGCATGCTGCTTTGGGTACTAAATTGATTAGAAGCTCCGCCTACCACCCTCCGACAGATGGCCAAACAGAGAGGGTGAATCAGGTTCTAGAAGACATGTTGAGAGCATGTGCCATCCACCATGGTAGGAACTGGGATGATCACCTACCATTGGCGGAATTCTCGTACAACAACGGCTATCAGGCGAGTATCAAGATGGCACCCTACGAAGCTCTCTACGGTCGCAAATGCCGCACCCCATTAAATTGGTCCGAGTCCGGTGAAAGGGTCACATTCGGGGTTGATGTGGTGAACTACGCCGAAGAGCGCGTTCGGATTCAAGCCAATTTGTAGACCGCTCAATTCCAGCAGAAGACCTACGCTGATAAGAGGCGTAGACCGTTGCATTTGACATCGGTGAACACGTGTACCTCTGCGTGTCCCCGATGAAGGGTGTGCACCGGTTTGGTGTGAAGGGGAAGCTAAAGCTCCCCGTTTTATTGGACCCTACGCCATCACCGAGAAGTGTGGACCAGCGGCGTATCGATAGGAGTTACCGGCATCCCTTGCTGGTGTCCATGATGTTTTCCATGTTTCGCAACTGCGAAAATGTTTAAAGCATACAGCTGCTGTTCCTACCGAAGACATCGGCGAGATGCAACCGGACTTGACGTATGAACAATATCCGCTGGCAATTCTTGATGAGAAAGCCCGAACCATGCGTAGCAGAACGTTGTGGTTTTACAAAATACTCTGGAGCAACCACACCGCCGAAGAAGCGACGTGGGAGAGCGAGGAGTTCCTTCACTCAAATTACCCGGAGTTCATGGCTTCTCAACACGGGTAAGTCCCTATTACATCGCTATCTCTTCCTTTGTAATCTCGGGACGAGATTCTTTTAAGGGGGGAGGGATGTAAAAGCCCAAGAAAAGGGACTTGTAAAAACTTTTCTTCACCTCACAACACCACAGTTTTTATTGTGGATATCTTAGGAAATATTGTGAAGAGCAAGTAACCTCCATCAAAAGAGTGATTAGAGGGGAAAGCCTTCATTTTCACAAAGGGGGATTTGTACACATGAACATGAGAGGTTGAGCTCACCCCTAGAACTTGAAAAGTTTTGGGAAGGTTCAGGCCAAATTTCATGTAAATTCAACACTTTTTGAGGCACTTTTGGAGGTATTTGAAAAAGAGGCCAATTTGAATGTAAATTCAAATTACAGCAACTTTCATCCCTCAAATTCAAAAGTTAGCTTCATATTCAAACTCAGCACATTTTTATGAGTAAGCCCACAAATTTTCATCCTCATTGGAGTTCATCTTGTCAAGAGCTAAATTTGCAAGAATTCAAAACTGAATTTAAATTTCAGTTTAAACATGCAGCAAATTTTGCCAAACACAGTTCAAATTTGAGGATTCAAATTCAAACTAAGACTTGGTGACTAAGTCCCACATTAAATTGTGAGTAGCTGAGGATATTTTGGCACAACAGAATTGAGAAAATTTGGAAAAAGAATTAGAGGGGAGGTCCCACCTGTCAGTAGACTTAACAGAGAAGTCTTCCACTGATATTTCCTCTCTCGGCCGAGACAGCGCACGGGAATGCCGGCGCCGGACCCCCTCGCGCTGCCACCTCATGGTCTCCTGCCCGACCTGGCGAGCTGCTCCCGGATCGATCAACTCCAACGCAGTCGGTCGCCCACAGCACGAAACCACCGAGGCTCGGGTCCTTTACGCACGAACAGAGAACGCAACGCTTGCGGCCGTTTTCGTTCGATCGAGAACCCGGCAAACCACCGCGAGCAGCACCTCTCCTAGCCACAAAACCACACCAGCTACTCGTCCTCTACCTCCTCGGCACGAGAGCAGTCGAGTTCGGCCCTTCCCCAGCCCTAGCTCCACGTTTCCGAGCAACGCCCGAGAAACCGCCACCACTCGGCTCACGGTGACAGCCCAACAGAGGGCCTTTAACGGCTGAGCAAGAACGCTTTCGAGCGTGTCAGGGACCGGTGGTGCTCGTATCCGAAGCTCAGACTGTGACCTGGACCATAGAGCTCGAATTTGGAGAAAGTTCTCCGGCGGGCACGAACGGACCTTCCGGCACGGTAACGTCGAATTCACTCGCCACCTTTGTTCTTAGGTCATGAAAACTGGCACACAGGACCGTCACTCATCAACGCCCGTTAGCCCCTCACGGCCCTGGCTTAAAACCGCACGTAAGCCAGGTATTTCTAGGTTTTGTTACGGTAAATGAGGCACGGAGGCTCGGGCTCACGATGAGACCTAGGATAGAGCCCTCTCCGGGCGGTTTCATCACTATGACGAGCTTCCCTAGCACCCACTGGTGCTATAGCGCCGATCCACCGATGTTTTGGCGGGCTAAACTGTCCGGGCGACGTGACCGAAGGGTTGCTGAGCCGCAGCACCGTCGCCGGCTAGGTTAGGGCCACAGCCTGCCGGAGCAGTCGGTGCCATCGTGTTCAGCGCACGAAACTAGGCCCTGCCGGCGAGGGAGAGCTCGAGAGTCGGCCCGGCGGCAAGTATCAGCGGGTCTCCGGCGAGCCCGGCGGCGCGCGGGCGCGGGAACGCGAGGAGGAAGACGAGACGCGGGCCCCACGTGTCAGCGACGGGAAGTTTAAAACCCAGATCTACTGCAGCCCCGGGATCAAGTGTGACTGCGCGGGATGGGGTCTGTAGCCCAGTGTGGCTCAGCTCCAGCGGTGACACGTGTGGGCCAGGCCCACGGTCAGAGTTTAAAATTTTCTCCGGATTATTTAGAATTTCAGATTTAGTTCAAACTTTAGAACCCCATAACTTTTGCTAGGAAGCTCCAAATTTGGTGATTCAAATTGGGTTGGATTCATCTTGTCTAGCTCTGTCCAAATATGCAACCCAATTTGTATGAAACCTATATTTGATTCTGGAAAATTCTTTAAAGATTTTCAGCAAAAGAATTTTAGAGGGAGTTTGGTTCATCCAAAAATCCCCAAATTTTGCCAGAATGTTCCATAGGACATTAGTGAACCCATGTAAAAGTTTCAGACCATTTGGAGTTGATTTGGTCAGATCAACTCAAATTTGAAAGTGCTGTGTTCATTTGAATACAGAAACATTTTCAGATAATTTCCAAAACTTGGAAATTCAGTTCTGGGCAAATCTTAGCTCCGAAAATGCTAGGAAAATTCATGCAAACTCTATGAGCTATAATTGAAAATGTAGTTCACTAAGTTGGGCATGAACAGGGTTGTTACCTCAGAATTAATTCTGCTTTGCTTATTTGCTAAAAGAATTATTCTGAACAAATCCCTCAATGACAAGTGCTAAATTTTGATCCAGAGAGTTTTCTTGTGACAAGGAACTCCCACAATAATTCTCAGCTCCATTGGAGCTCTGGATCACCCCTGTCCTGTTTAACCACTTGAGGGATTAATATGGAAAAGGGGGAAAACCACTTAGCATTTAACCATGTGACTAAGTCTAAGCCAAACCACTAACACCCAGTTCATCTTTAAATTCTTAAACAGAGTTCCAGTTGTTAGAAACTGGTTATCAGAACTAATAGTAGAAGTATTAACCTAAACTCATGTGCATATCCATTAACATGTAGTATTTTTGTTAACGTGTACTCGCTGAAGGCGAGGAGACTGCGGAAGTGCTGGACTTCCTTCTTCCGGACGAAGAACTAACTCCTGACCAGCAGCAACAAGGCAAGCCCCGGTTTGCATTAACCTTTTATAAGTTTTACTTTGTTTACATGTGTCATATGAAGTGTGAATGTGCATTAGGTATAGGATGGATGGAACCCCACTTGCATGACCAGAAATTTTCCATAAGAGTGAGGGTAGTGTCTAAGACCTCGAGTAGATAGGCTATGCTTAAAGATTCATAGGGCTTCGGTACAAGTCGAGTAGTTGGAATCTACTCGCGAGATAGGCTTGGGACACACGAGTTCGGTTGAGTGATGTGAGATCACTTTAGTAATGAAAATGAGACTAGGCAGGGGCTAGGGCGCAGCAAGAGAGAGTCTTGTGTGCGCAGCCCTGTCTGTGTCGATTGAGGACCGATCCGTGTGCGGCCCACGCTGATCAAGTTTGAATGTACCGAAGGCATATCGGATATATGGGCCCCGATAAACCGATGTAACCTAAACCTCCGGGCGTCGAGGCATAACACACCGATTTATAGGTGTAGGCTGAGGGCAGCAAGGTGGAAATCTGCCAACGGGCATAGAGAGATGCTCCGTGTGGGGAACCTCCTGCTTGTATTGGTGCGACCGGTTCGACGTTTGGGCTGTTGGGTGAAAGGTTGTCCCGTACGACATCGAGTGAGCGTGCTGTGCAGCTCCACGGATGGGCGTACGTGACGTGCTCTTTGGGTTTCCCTGCAGGTGTATATCGAGTCGATTCGCCGTCCCTCGCGGTGAAGAGTACCACTTGGTCACTGAGTCGTGACGTAGAATAATGTATGAAATACGTTGATTTAATATTGCTGATATGATATAATATTGTATTGCTACATGTTTGCCACCAAATATTGCTTACTAAATTTCAGCTTCCTGAACTGTTAACTTGTTGCTAAAAGCTGAACTAAGGATGAACTTGTAGGCGTGTCCATTTACTGCAATATTACCATCCTATGTCATTGTACACCTCATGTAGAGTTTCATGTTTAGATGAGTCGGTTAAGCCTTGCTGAGCCTTCGTGCTCACAGTTGCTGCTTAAGTGTTTTTCAGGTGAGGAGCCACCCACGGACTCGGAGTACGAGTCCACCGGCGAGGGTTACCGTCCGTCAGGGACCACGGCTGAGTGGGAGCCGTACACGCCGCGCTGAGCTGAAGAGTGCAGCTAGTGTGGGTTGCCCTAGGGCTGGGCAGCCGACTTTTGCTAGATAGGCGGGCGTGAGTTGTATAGTGTAGACTTCCGCTGTGTAAGATAAATAATAGTTTGTAACTGAGGATTGTACCTTTTTGTACAGTTCTGTTTGTTTTTTTCCCATGTAATATATTGTGTTCTTATGACGTGTGCTGTCGGGTGTCGCATCGTGCGGCACCACCCTCTGCGATCCTGGATTGGCGGATCCCGGTCCACCACAGTCCGGTTCTATTGGACACATGTCACCGCCGGAGCTTATCTCCGGGAGGTCCGTCACTGTTGGACATGTGTTAACCTCAGAGCTCGTCTCTGAGAAGAAAGGAAGTCTGGCGCTGTTAGGATACGTGGTGCACCCGGAGCCACCTACGGAGAGAAGGAAGGTCCGGCACTGACACGTGGCGTGCGCGGAGCCACCTCCGAATAGAGAGGAGGTCCCACCGCCAGGATACATGGTGCACGCGAAGCTCACCTACGAAAGAGAGGGAGGTCTCACTCGCTAGACACACGGCACAACCGGAGCTCGTCTCTGCGGAAAGGGTGAAAACAGGCCCCGATGGACACGTGGAGTTTCCGGAGCTCATCACCGCGGAGGTAACGAATTCTGGAGCGGTTTTTGCTTCTGTACGCGTGGGGATACCGGTACGGGAGGAAACCAACATGAATTCAACAATGTTACCGCACCAAATCAACTAAAGATAAGTTGTTAAGATTGAACAACAATCTGAATAGGACTCTTATTCAAAATACAATCAGATTAGAACTCTTCTTCTCCCGATTATAAATAGAACCCAGAACCCTTGGCCGAAGCCACAAACTTCTTTTCCACCTCCTGAGCCGTCGACTAAGAGCCCTAGCCCCAACTCGCCGAGTAAACCCATCGCCGGAGTTTGGTCGAGAGAGATTGCCGGAAGAGAGCCCCAACGATCTGTCTGATAGGCGAAGGACCCCGAGACTAAGAAGAACATAAGGTAGGTCTCCAATACCACCTAATGACATCGTCGCGTTTTCTTTGCATCTGTTCTTCGATAACTTTCGAACAGAAGCTTTTTCATGGACAGATCACGTGTTGATTGGTCTGATCTAGAGTCAAGATCATCGCCACGTCCACATTTGATCCGAACACTCCTGTTCTTCATAAAACCCATGCAAAACATGCAAGAACACATACAAACAGATCTAATAAAAACTGATTATAGGATAGCATGCATATGCATCATCGCATGTAGTTAAAGTTTGTGCATGATATTGATTGTTGTGAATTTTGTATGTGCTTGATCGCGTATAGAAGGACAAGCTCAGGGAGCCGTTTACGACGAGCTGCCACAACAAGGTTTTGAGATCCGAGAGCAACCGGAACCGCAAGAACAAGGCAAGTGCCCCTTGACCATATTGATCCTATGTTTTGGGAAACTATTTTGTTTTGCGAAAAGGTGTGTGTGCTGAGTCAAACATGATGGGAAACCCTTTTATAGGAGTTTACTAGTTTTGGTTAAACCACCCTTGTCGCCAGGGAAGTTTATGAGTCAGGTATGTTTTTTACTTTTATGCTTCGCTGAGTCCATGGGATATAGGAAGCGAGATAGATGTGTCTAGCTAACTGCACTCGTAATGATAAAGAGAAAACTGATGTTCTTAATGAACATGGATCGGAGGGTGATCTAGGCAAGACTGGGTTTGTGAATGAGGTAGCATGAGATGGTGGTTTACTTACCGTAGATCTAATGACCGGTTCATGCAAGCACATGCTAGGATAACTGTGCCACCACTAGGCCAAGTATGGGTGCCGCTTAGCTGACTAATTAGGTAAGTTGCTAGATTGTTATGGTCCGTGGAAGGCGCGGGGAATGGTAGTCGAGTGAGGACTGCCCTGGGAACTGCATGGCACAAGAGGGGGCCCATGGGTGGGTGAATTGGAGATTCTAGCCTGCCGGTGAAACCGTAGTGAGTTTATACATCTAGTAACCCCTTTGTAATGGATATTTTGTGATCTCTTGGCCATATACTTACGGTTGTGTACTGGTATAATGGAGGTTTTGCATTCACCGACGGATGACGAAATCACAAACTTGTGGGTAAAGAGGTGCAAACTTTGCAGAGTCTAAAACTATAATGATAGCCGAGCTTACGGTCACGAGCGCCTGGCCAACTTCCATGATTAGTTGGATGGTTATTTTGGAATGGTTATGGTTATTGGTTATGGTTTTGGAAGGTTTGCTTTTGGTTTTGTTTTCAGGACTGTTGAGTCCGGCTGATAAGATGGGTTGCATGATTGTTGAGTCATGGCAACGAGATTGGTCACGGTGTGAGACGGAAATTGTGTATGAGATGAAATGGTAGCGAATATGAGATGGTATTCGTGAGATGGTAGTGAATACGAGAAGGTATTCGTGAGCAAGAATAAGGTTGATTAATGTCTGGTTGGGACATGGAAGGTAATGAACATAATGGAGGTATGATTGGTATTTTAATACATATTGGGATTACATTCACTTAAAGATAAGTTACTGTTTTATCATGGTTTTGATAAATAAGTTTGCTTTTTGCAATGAGCCTTTTTATACCTACCTTGTTGTGAGCTACATATCATATTTTCCCGCACTTGCTGAGTATACCATTGTACTCGAACTTGCATTATTATTTCATCATCAGCAACAGGAGAAGATTACTATGAAGACCAAGTGGAGCATTAGGCGTGTAATCTGTTCTCAACCTTGCCTGTGGGGATGTAGTAGAGATGGAGCCGCTACTGCTTAGATTGCTTCTGCACTAGTTAGATGACTTCCGCTGCATAGAAATAAGACTTCCGCTGTGAGCATGAGTCCAAGACTCATGAGACATTGTAATAAACTTTGTTATTCGTGGTTATATATATTCTGAATTCAGTTTGTGGAACATATGTGTATGTGTGATGAACATCCTGGGCACACATATGCATCAGTTCTCGGTTCCGTGGTTTTCTACAGAATTGAGGGCGTCACAGATTGGTATCAGAGCCACGGGTTGATGGTAGGTTACACGCTTAGATAGATCACAGATTGGTAGCTAAGCCACGCTGACATAGGATGCAAGCCTAGGAAAGGCCATAGTTGGATCACAGATTGGCAACACCCTAAGCCATATAGGACCCCCATCGAACAAGCCTAGAATAGGAGTTGTGTGAGCCCTTGTGATGATTGTTTGTGATTGTGTGCTTAGTGTGAGTCGTGGGACGTCTCAAAGCGTTGTCCATATCCACACATAAGTAGAAAGAGGTGTGAGATGGTTCGGCACTTGTTCACATCCTCATATGGGCTCATATATATAGTCCAATCCACCTTGATGCATATAGTTAAGGGGATCTATCTATCCTTCTAACCTTCTATTCTATTTCGTTCTCTCTCACAGATGGTGAGAGGAAACGCCGGCCGAAGGAACGTCCGTGATAATCAAGCGGATGGCCACGATGAAGTTCCTGTTAACCTCGGAGCTGGTGAGAACAACCTGGAACGGTTGATGGCCATGTAAAATCAACTTATGCAAACCATGATCCAAACTTTCGGTCAGTTGCAGGCCAACAACAACAACCCCGTTCCGGCAGCACCGCCACCACCACCGCCAGCTCATAACAGACTAGGAGAGTTCATGAGGACTCGACCACCCACCTTTGCTCAAGCTAACGACCCCATGGAGGCCGACGACTGGTTGAAATCCATGGAGAGGAAGATTGCCATAGTGCAGTGCAATGACCTAGAGAAGGTTCTTTTTGCGTCGCACCAACTCATGGGAGCTGCCGCTGACTGGTGGGATGCCCTATGTAACGCTAATGTCGACCCGGAGACGATCACTTGGACTGAGTTTAAGGAGAGTTTCCGCTCTCATTACATCCCTACTGGTGTAATGAAGCTAAAGAGACAGGAGTTTGAAGGTCTCCGTCAAGGACAGAGAAGCGTGAATAAGTATCTCAACAAGTTCACACAACTGTCCCGGTATGCCCCCGAAGATGTTAACTCAGACCAGAGGAAGCAATACCTGTTCATGAGAGGGTTGAACAATTAGATTCAGGTTCAGCTCCTCAACAATGACTACGCGAGCTTCCAGAAACTGGTTGACAAGGCCATAGTAGCCGAAAGCAAGATCCGAGAGATCGAGCAAGATTGTAAGAGGAAGATGCCATACCAGCCCCAAGGGAGCAACGTAGGACCTCGGTACATGCCCCCGGCCGCACCGCAGTATGGATCGACCGCTCCTGCGTACCGCCCTAGTCAGCCATCACCGCAACGACCCGTTGCACAAGCACCTCGTGCACCCTTGCCTCCTGTGCCCCGACCCAACATGGGCGCTTGTGACGCCCTCAATTCTGTGGAAAACCACGGAAAACGAGAACTAATGCACATGTGTGCCCAGGATGTTTTCCACACATACACATATGATCCACATACTGAATTCAGAATATATATTACCACAAATAACAGAATTTATTACAATATCTCATGAGTCTTGGACTCATGCTCACAGTGGAAGTCTTATTTCTATGCAGCAGAAGTCTTTATTCTAATGCTGAAGCAAATCTAAGCAGAAGTGGCTCCATCTCTACTCCCTCCACAGGCAAGGTTGAGAATAGATCACATGCCTTAATGCCCCACTTGGTCTTCGTAGTAGGCTTCTCCTGCTGCTGATGATGTAATAAAAATGCAAGTTCGAGTACAATGATGTACTCAGCAAGTGCGGGAAAACATATGATATGCAGCTCATAACAAGGTAGGTATAAAAAGGCTCATTTGCAGAAAAGCAAATTTATAAAACCATGATAAAACAGCAACTTAACTTTAAATGAATGTAATCCCAGCATGAATTAAATTACCAACATACCTTCATCCCTTTCCGTGTTCCATCCGAACATTAACCAACCTTTATTCATACTCACGAATACCTCCTCATATTCGCTACCATCTCACGAATACCTTCCTGTATTCGCTACCATCTCATATCATATAACAACTTCGCCTCGCACCGAGACCAATCTCATGTCATGACTCAACAGTCATGCAACCATCTCATCACCCGGACTCAACAGTCCCAACAACCAAACCATAACCAAACTTATTAACCATAACCAATAACCTTCCCAATAACCATCCCAACTAATCATGGCAGTTTAGCCAGGTGCTCGTGACCGTAAGCTCAGCTATCATGATAGTTTTAGACTCTGCAGAGTTTGCACCTCTTTACCCACAAGTTTGTGATTTCGTCACCGGTCGGCGACTGCAGAACCTCCATTATACCAGTACACAACCGTCGGTGTATGGTCAAGAGATCACAAAATAGCTTTTACAAAGGGGTTACTAGATGTATGGACTCACCATGGTTTCACCGGTAGGCTAGAATCTCCAATTCTCCCACCCACGGGCCCCCTCTTGTGCCATGCAGTTCCCAGGGCATTCCTCACTCAACTCCCATTCCCCGCGCCTTCCACAGTCCATAACACTCTAGCAACTTACCTAATTACTCAGCTAAGCCGCACCCATACTTGGCCTTGTGGTGGCACTGTTATCCTGGCATGTGCATGCATGAACCAGTCCTTAGATCTATGGCAAGTACACCACCATCTCATGCTACCTCATTAACAAACCCAGTGTTGCCTAGATCTCCCTCCAATCCATGTTCATTAACAACATCAGTTTCTTATTATCATTACGAGTGCAGTTAGCTAGACACATCTATGTCGCTTCCCAATCCCATGGACTCAGCGAAGCATAAAGCAAAAACCATACCCGACTCGTAAACTTCCCTTGCGACAAGGGTGGTTTTATCAAAACTAGTAAACTCCTATAAAAGGGTTTCCCATCATGTTTGACTCAGCACACACACCTTTTTCGCAAAACAACACAGTTTTACCCAAAACATAGGTTCAATATGGTCAACGAGCACTTACCTCGTTCTTGCGGTTACGGGGGTTCTTGGATCTCAAAACCTTGTTGCTGCAGTTCGTCGTAGACAGCTCCCTGAGCTTGTCCTGCTAGGTAGGATCACGTGCATACAAGATTCACAGCAATCAATATCTTGCACAAACCTTAAACTAGATGCGATGATGCATATGCATGCTATCCTATGATTAGCTTTAATTAGATTGGTTCGCACGTGTTTTTGTATGGCTTTGTTTGGACAGAGGTGTTCGGATCAAAGGTGGACGTGGCGATGGTCTTGTCTTCAGATCCACCTGATCATCAAGTGATCTATCCACGAAAATGCTTCTGCTCGGAAGGAATCAAAGAACAGATGCAACGATGTCGTAAGGTGATGCCGAAGTCCTACCTTACGTTCTTCTTGGTTTTCGAGGTCCTCCTCAGACCGCTCGGCTCTCCTCCGGCGATCTCCCTTGCTGTGCTTCGGCGATGGTTTACTCGGCGAGTTAGGGGTAGGGCTCTAAGTCGTCGGCTCAGGAGTTGGAAAAGAAGTTCATGGTTTCGGCCAGAGGTTCTGGGTTCTATTTATAATCGGGAAGAGAAGAGTCCTAATCTGATTGTATCCCGAATAAGAGTCTTTTTCAGATCGCTGTTGGATCCTAACATCTTATCTTGTGTAACATCATGGAATCCAGGTCGGTTTCCTTTGCGTACCAGTATCCTTATGCGTAAAAACCGCTCCAGAGCTCGTTACCTCCGTGGTGATGAGCTCCGGAAGCTCCACGTGTCCTCCGGGGCCTGGTATCTCCTTTTCCGCAGAGGCAAGCTCCGGTTGTGCCGCGTGTCAAACGAGCAAGACTTCCCTCTTCTTGGGAGGTGAGCTCCGCGTGCGCCACGTATTAGTGCCGGTATTTCCTCTCTTATTTCCTCAGAGACGAGCTCCGAGATTGACACGTGTCTAGTAGCGACGGACCTCCCGGAGATAAGCTCCAGTGGTGACACATGTTCGATAGAACCGGATCTCCCAGAGATGAGCTCCAAGATCGACACGTACCCCGTGCGACTGGTCCTCTGATTTCCGTGGCGACCATCTCCGAAGGTGACATGTGTCCTACGAAAAATGCCTTTGCTTCTTCCGCAAAGGCTAGCTCCGTGGGAAACACGTGTCCCGCAGGGTTGGACCTCTCCTCCTTTGCAGAGACGAGCCCCGAGCCTGCCACGTAGCCAGCTTAGCGGCGGCCTCTCCCTACTTCGGAGGGATGAGCTCCGAACACGCCACGTGGCCAGCGGCCGCAGAAGTTGTCTTCGGCACTCATATGTGAACTGGACTCGGCTCTTACTGG
Organism: Neostapfia colusana; assembly: GCA_030760725.1. NCBI lineage: Eukaryota > Viridiplantae > Streptophyta > Magnoliopsida > Poales > Poaceae > Neostapfia > Neostapfia colusana. Next base: position 93,729,378 of record JASWHV010000001.1, read on the forward strand.
CTATCCTTTTGATAACTTTCTCTGTTCCTATTTTTCTTGAAATGTTTTTTTCTTCGTAAAACGTGAATATACGTTGACACCAGAGATGAGGGCGTCACAAATCTACCCCCCTTAAATTGAATCTCGCCCTCGAGATTCGTTAGTAGAAAATAGATTGGGAAATTCTGCCTTCAAATCCTCTTCACGCTCCCATGTGGCTTCAGCTTCGGTGTGATGGCTCCGTTGCACCTTGCACCATTGAATCACCTTGTTCCGGGTGACCCTTTCCTTTACGTCAAAGATTCGGACAGGGTGTTCCGCATAAGACAGATCCTCTTGAAGTTCAAGTTGTCCCATTGATACTGGCTCCTCTAGTGCTCTCAAGCACTTCTTGAGCTGGGATACATGAAACACGTCATGTACGTCGGAGAGGTGGGTTGGGAGCTCTAGTTGATAGGCTACTTCTCCTCGCTTGTCCAAAATCTTAAATGGTCCGATGTAGCGAGGTCCTAGCTTGCCTTTGACATTGAAACGTCGTTGGCCTCGAATAGGCGATACCTTAAGGTATACGAAGTCTCCTACTTCGAAAGTCAACTTCCTTTGCCTATTGTCCGCATAGCCTTTCTGTCGTGACTGAGCAGCCTTTAAGTTCTCCCGTATCATTTGGACTTGCTTTTCAGCCTCTTGTAGCACTTCGGGTCCAAACACCTGGTTCTCTCCGGTTTCATTCCAGAACAGTGTTGTTCTGCACCTGCTACCGTATAATGCTTCGAAAGGTGACATCTTCAAGCTAGCTTGATAGCTATTGTTATAGGAGAATTCGGCATACGGTAAACTCCTATCCCAACTACGCCCTTGTTTTAAGGCGCAAGCTCTCAACATGTCTTCCAAAATTTGGTTTGTCCTTTCGGTTTGTCCATCAGTCTGTGGATGATAGGCGGAGCTAAAATCCAGTCGTGTACCCATGGCTTTCTGTAGCTTCTTCCAGAATCTAGAGGTGAACTGAGGACCTCGATCTGAGACTATCCTCTTCGGGACTCCATGACGGAACACGATCTGCTCCATGTACAACTCTGCTAACTGTGCAACGTTGTAACTGGCCTTTACAGGGAGAAAGTGGGCGGTTTTCGTCAATCGGTCCACAATAACCCAAATGGAGTCGTATCCCGACTGAGTACATGGCAACCCGACGATGAAATCCATACTGATGTCTTCCCACTTCCACTCTGGTACCTTCAAAGGATGCAACAATCCAGCGGGTTTCTGATGTTCGGCCTTCACCCGTTGGCATGTGTCGCATAGGACAACGTATTCGGCTATATCCCTTTTCATACCATCCCACCAATAACAAGTTTTCAAGTCCTTGTACATTTTGGTGCTTCCGGGATGTATGGAATAGGGTGAATCATGTGCCTCTCTCAATATCATGTCGCGGAGGTGTCTTATGTTAGGCACACAAATCCTTTTTTCTAGCCAAAGCGTACCCTTCTCATCTTCCGTGAAATCCTTCTCTATTCCTTGTCGGATTCTTTCCTTGATCTCCTTGATCCCCTCATCCATTGCTTGGCCCTCTCTTATCTCTTGCTCCAATGAAGAGTGGATCTCCATTATTTCCATGTTGTTCAAAAATCCGAGGTGTAACCGTTCGAACTCCTTACGTAGTTCGGGTGGTAGCTCCCGAACCGTGAGTTGGTGACATGCTCCCTTTCAGCTCAATGCATCAGCTACTACATTGGCCTTCCCAGGGTGATAGTTGATTCCAACATCGTAATCCTTGATAAGCTCTAACCATCGATGTTGCCTCAAATTCAAATCCGTTTGGGTAAATATGTACTTGAGGCTTTTACGATCCGTATAGATCTCACATCGATGACCAAGGATATAATGTCTCCAAATCTTCAATGCATGCACTACTGCTGCTAGCTCCAAGTCATGCGTAGGATAATTAAGCTCTCGCTTCTTTAATTGTCGTGAGGCATAGGCTACCACTTGTCCTTCTTGCATGAGCACACATCCGAGCCCCTGTCTGGATGCGTCACAATATATGTCAAAGCTCTTGCTTACATCTGGCAATACCAGAACTGGTGCTGTGGTTAGCCTTTTCTTGAGTTCATCAAAACTTCCTTGGCAGGCTGGTGTCCACTGAAAGACCTTTCCCTTCATTAGCAACTCCATCATAGGTTTTGCTATCTTAGAGAAGTTTTTAATGAAGCGTCGATAGTATCCTACCATCCCAAGAAAACTCCGAATATCCCTCACGCTCTGCGGTTGGTCCCACTTCAGAAGATCTCTCAGTTTTCTGGGATCAACCGATACACCTTCCTTGGAGATAATGTGGCCTAGGAAAGATATTTTCTTTAGCCAAAATTGACTATTATTGAACATGGCATACAATTGATGCTCACGCAGTTTCTGCAAGGTCAATTTCAAATGTTCTTCATGCTCCTCCTCACTTTTTGAATACACCATAATGTCGTTGATGAAAACCACGACAAACTTGTCCAAGTACTCCATGAAGACCTTGTTCATAAGGTACAAGAAGTATGCGGGTGCATTTGTCAATCCAAAGGACATGACGGTATATTCATACGAACCATACCGTGTTCGAAAGGCTGTCTTGGGTATATCGGAGGCCTTAATCTTCAGCTGGAAGTATCCTGACCGAAGATCAATCTTGGAAAACACTCGGGCTCCTTTCATTTGGTCGAATAGGTCCTCTATACGGGGCAGAGGGTACTTGTTCTTCATCGTTACCTCGTTGAGAGACCTATAGTCCACGCACATCCTCTGGGTTCCATCCTTCTTGTCTACGAAGAGCACCGGAGCTCCCCATGGTGACAAGCTTGGACGGATAAAACCCTTTTCAATCTGTTCTTGAATTTGCTTCTTGAGTTCTACTAGCTCATTGACGGGCATCCTATAGGGTCTCTTGGCTATGGGTGCAGTTCCGGGTACGAAATCTATGGCAAACTCGATGTCCCGGTCAGGTGGCATACCTGCAAGCTCTTCCGGGAGCACGTCTGAAAATTCCTGAACCACTGGAATGCTGTCCAATGTTGTTCCTTCGACGTGGTTCAAATTTGCCCGTTCGGTTGTTTGCTGGGCTGACTCAAACTCAAACGAATACCGTGCTCGTTTGTCAACTGCACGCTCCTTTCAGCACATTGGATTACTCCATTGTGCTTGCTTAGCCAATCCATTCCGAGTATGATGTCAACCCCTCGGCAGTCCAAGACAATAAGGTTGGCAAGGAAGTCTACCCCCCTTATTTCAAGGCTTACTTTAGGACATACTATATTAGTCCTCATTTCTCCTCCGGGAGAATTAACTAACATAGCACATTCTAAGTGGGATACGGGTAGATGATGTTTGGCAACATATTTCGATGATATGAAGGAATGCGATGCTCCAGAATCAAATAAAATGGCGGCTGGGTTGGAGTTGGCAAGGAACATACCAATTGCGACGTCCTCAGCCTGTTGTGCTTCCTCGGCAGTGACATGGTTCACGTGGCCACGAGCATAGTTCTATTGTCCATGGTTTCCGTGATTGTCCCCTCCGTTCGGTCGCTGGTTCTGCTTGGGCACGTTACCTTGCTGTCCAGGGCCCCTCCTCGGGCACTGGTTCGCGAAGTGGCCTACTTCCCCGTATGCAAAGCATGCCCTGTTGCCTACGGCAGCAGGTACGTTGGGGCGGGGGTTTTGAACAGGGGTGCCATTGTTAGGTCGGGGCGCAGGAGGCATGGGCACGCGAGGTGCTGGAGCAACGAATTGTTGCTGTGGTGGCTGACGAGGGCGGTATGCAGGAGTGGTCAATCCATACTGCGGTGCAGGGGGCGTGTACCGGGGTCGTACGTTGCTCCCTTGAGGCTGGTATGGTGTCTTCCTCTTGCACTCTCGCTCGATCTCTCGGATCTTGTTTTCAACCACTATGGCCTTGTCAACCAGCTTCTGGAAGCTTACGTAGTCATTGTTGAGGAGCTGAACCTGGATCTCATTGTTCAACCCTCTCATGAACAGGTACTGCTTCCTCTGGTCTGAGTTGACATCTTCGGGGACATACCGGGACAGTTGTATGAACTTGTTGAGATACTCATTCACACTTTTCTGTCCTTGGCGGAGACCTTCGAACTCCTGCCTTTTGAGCATCATTACACCAGCAGGGATGTAGTGAGAGCGGAAACTTTCTTTAAACTCAGTCCAAGTGATCGTCTCCGGGTCGGCATGAGCATTGCTCAGGGCATCCCACCAGTCAGCAGCGGCTCCCATAAGTTGGTGCGATGCGAAGAGAACCTTATCTCGCTCATTGCACTGAACAATGGCAAGCTTTTTCTCCATGGATTTTAACCAATCATCGGCCTCCATGGGATCACTAGCTTGGGCAAAGGTGGGTGGTCGAGTCCTCATGAACTCTCCCAACCTGTTATGAGCCGGCGGTGGTGGTGGCGGTGGTGCCACAACTGGATTTTGGTTGGCCTGCAACTGACACAAAGTTTGGATCATGGTTTGCATAAGCTGGTTTTGCATGGCCATCAACCTTTCCAGATGGTTCTCGCCAGCTCCCGGATTAGCAGGAACTTCATCATTGTCATCCTCCTGGACGTTCCTTCGGCCGGCGTTTCCTCTCACCATCTGTGAGAGAGAACGAAATAGAATAGAAGGTTAGAAGGTTAGGTAGGTCCCTTTAACTATATGCATCAAGGTGAGTTGGACTATATATATCAGCCCATATGAGGATGTGAACAACAGCCAAAGCATCTCACACCTCCTTCTTCTTTACGTGTGGATATGGACAACATTTGGGGACGTCCCACAGCTCACACTAAGCACACAATTACAAACAATCATTGCAAGGGCTCATACAACTCCCATTCAAGGATGGTTTCCAATGTCAAGGTGGGTTTAAAGCCAATCTAAGCGTCCTAGGGTGCTTCCTTTAGTCAGCGTGGCTTAGCTACCAATCTGTGTCCAATCTGTGACTCCTATTTAAGGGTGTAACCTACTGTTAAGCCGTGGCTCTAATGTCAATCTAAGGTTTCTATCTAGGAGTGTAACCCACTGTCAACCTGTGGCTCTAATACCAATCTGTGACGCCCTCAATTCTGTGGAAAACCACGGAAAACGAGAACTAATGCATATGTGTGCCCAGGATGTTTTCCACACATACACATATGATCCACAAACTGAATTCAGAATATATATTACCACGAATAACAAAGTTTATTACAATATCTCATGAGTCTTGGACTCATGCTCACAGCGGAAGTCTTATTTCTATGCAGCGGAAGTCTTTATTCTAATGCGGAAGCAATTTAGCTAATGCGGAAGCAAATCTAAGCAGAAGTGGCTCCATCTCTACTCCCTCCACAGGCAAGGTTGAGAATAGATCACACGCCTTAATGCCCCACATGGTCTTCGTAGTAGGCTTCTCCTGCTGCTGATAATGTAATAAAAATGCAAGTTTGAGTACAATGATGTACTCAGCAAGTGCGGGAAAACACAAGATATGCAGCTCATAACAAGGTAGGTATAAAAAGGCTCATTTGCAGAAAAGCAAATTTATAAAACCATGATAAAACAGCAACTTAACTTTAAATGAATGTAATCCTAGCATGAATTAAATTATCAACATACCTTCATCCCTTTCCGTGTTACATCCAAACATTAACCAACCTTTATTCATACTCACGAATACCTCCTCGTATTCGCTACCATCTCACGAATACCTTCCTGTATTCGCTACCATCTCATCTCATATAACAACTTCGCCTCGCACCGAGACCAATCTCATGTCATGATTCAACAGTCATGCAACCATCTCATCAACCGGACTCAACAGTCCCAGCAACCAAACCATAACCAAACTTATTAACCATAACCAAGAAACTTCCCAATAACCATCCCAACTAATCATGGCAGTTTAGCCAGGTGCTCGTGACCGTAAGCTCGACTATCATGATAGTTTTAGACTCTGCAGAGTTTGCACCTCTTTACCCACAAGTTTGTGATTTCGTCACCCGTCGGCGACTGCAGAACCTCCATTATACCAGTACACAACCGTTGGTGTATGGTCAAGAGATCACAAAATAGCCTTTACAAAGGGGTTACTAGATGTATGGACTTGCTAAGGTTTCACCGGCAGGCTAGAATCTCCAATTCTCCCACCCACGGGCCCCCTCTTGTGCCATGCAGTTCCAAGGGCAGTCCTCACTCGACTCCCATTCCCCGCTCCTTCCACAGTCCATAACACTCAAGCAACTTACCTAATTACTCAGCTAAGCCGCACCCATACTTGGCCTTGTGGTGGCACTGTTATCCCGGCATGTGCATGCATGAACCGGTCCTTAGATCTATGGCAAGTACACCACCATCTCATGCTACCTAATTCACAAACCCAGTCTTGCCTAGATCTCCCTCCGATCCATGTTCATTAACAACATCAGTTTCTTATTATCATTACGAGTGCAGTTAGCTAGACACATCTATCTCGCTTCCCAATCCCATGGACTCAGCGAAGCATAAAGCAAAAACCATACCCGACTCGTAAACTTCCCTGGCGACAAGGGTGGTTTTATCAAAACTTGTAAACTCCTATAAAAGGGTTTCCCATAATGTTTGACTCAGCACACACACCTTTTTTGCAAAACAAAACAGTTTTACCCAAAACATAGGTTCAATATGGTCAAGGAGCACTTGCCTCGTTCTTGCGGTTCCGGGGGTTCTTGGATCTCAAAACCTTGTTGCTGCAGTTCGTCGTAGACAGCTCCCTTAGCTTGTCCTGCTAGGTAGGATCACGTGCATACAAGATTCACAGCAATCAATATCATGCACAAACCTTAAACTTGATGCGATGATGCATATGCATGCTATCCTATGATTAGCTTTTATTAGATTGGTTCGCCCGTGTTCTTGTATGGCTTTGTTTGCACAGAGGTGTTCGGATCAAAGGTGGACGTGGCGATGGTCTTGTCTTCAGATCCACCTGATCATCAAGTGATCTATCCACGAGAAGGCTTCTGTTCGGAAGGAATCAAAGAACAGATGCAACGATGTCGTAAGGTGATGTCGGAGTCCTACCTTACGTTCTTCTTGTTTTTCGAGGTCCTCCTCAGACCGCTCGACTCTCCTCCGGTGATCTCCCTTGTTGTGCTTCGGCGATGGTTTACTCGGCGAGTTAGGGCTAGGGCTCTAAGTCGTCGGCTCAGGAGTTGGAAAAGAAGTTTGTGGTTTCGGCCAGAGGTTCTGGGTTCTATTTATAATCGGGAAGAGAAGAGTCCTAATCTGATTGTATCCCGAATAAGAGTCTTTTTCAGATCATTGTTGGATCCTAACGTCTTATCTTTTGTAACATCGTGGAATCCAGGTCGGTTTCCTTTGGGTACCGGTATCCTTACGCGTAAAAACCGCTCTAGAGCTCGTTACCTCCGTGGTGATGAGCTCCGGAAGCTCCATGTGTCCTCCAGGCCCTGGTGTCTCCTTCTCCGCAGAGGCGAGCTCCGGTTGTGCCACATGTCAAACGAGCAAGACTTCCCTCTTCTTGGGAGGTGAGCTCCGCGTGCGCCACATATTAGTACCAGTATTTCCTCTCTTATTTCCTCAGAGACGAGCTCCGAGGTTGACACGTGTCCAGTAGCGACAGACCTCCCGGAGATAAGCTCCGGTGGCGACACGTGTTCGATAGAACCGGATCTCCCAGAGATGAGCTCCGAGATCGACACGTACCCCGTGCGACTGGTCCTTTGATTTCCGTGGCGTCTAGCTCCGAAGGTGACATGTGTCCTACAAAAAATGCCTTTGCTTCTTCCGCAGAGGCTAGCTCCGTGGGCAACACGTGTACCGCAGGGTAGGACCTCTCCTCCTTTGCGGAGACGAGCCCCGAGCCTGCCACGTAGCCAGCTTAGCAGCGGCCTCTCCCTACTTCGCAGGGATGGGCTCCGAACACGCCACGTGGCCAGCGGCCGCAGAAGTTGTCTTCGGCACTCTTATGTGAATTGGACTCGGCTCTTACTGGCTATCCTTTTCATAACTTTCACTGTTCCTATTTTTTCTTAAAATGTTTTTCTCTTCATAAAACGTGAATATATGTTGACACCATAGATGAGGGTGTCACAGCGCTCCTGTTCAAAACCCCTGCCCCAACGTGCTGCCGTAGGCAACAGGGCATGCTTTGCATGCGGGGAAACAGGACACTTCGTGAGCCAGTGCCCGAGGAGAGGTCCTGGACAGCAAGGCAACGTGCCCAAGCAGAACCCGCGACCGAACGGAGGGGACAATCAAGGAAACCGTGGATAGCAGAACTATGCTCGCGGCAACGTGAACCATGTCTCTGCTGAGGAAGCACAACAGGCTGAGGACGTCGTACTTGGTATGTTCTTTACCAACTCCAACCCAGCCACCATCTTATTTGATTCTGGAGCATTTCATTCCTTCATATCATCCAAGTATGTTGCCAAGCATAATCTACCCATATCACACTTGAGTTGTACTATGTTGGTTAATTCTCCCGGTGGAGAGATGAGGACTAATATAGTATGTCTGAAAGTAAGCCTTAAAATAAGGGAGGTAAACTTCTTTGCCAACCTCATTGTCTTGGATTCCCAAGGGCTTGACATAATACTCGGGATGGATTGGTTAAGCAAGCACAATGGGGTAATCCAATGTGCTGAAAGAAGCGTGCAGTTGACAAACGAGCACGGTATTCGTGTCGAGTTTGAGTCAGCCCAACAAACAACCGAAAGGGCAATTTTGAACCACATCGACGGAGCAACATTGGACAGCATTCCAGTGGTTCAGGAATTCACGGACGTGTTTCCAGAGGAGCTTCCAGGTATGCCACCTGACCGGGACATTGAGTTTGCCATTGATTTGGTACCGGGAACTGCACCCATAGCAAAGAGACCCTATAGGATGCCCGTCAATGAACTAGTGGAACTCAAGAAGCAAATCCAGGAGCAGTTGGAGAAGGGTTTTATATGTCTAAGCTCGTCACCATGGGGAGCTCCTGTGCTCTTCATGGACAAGAAGGATGGGACCCAAAGGATGTGCGTGGACTATAGGTCTCTCAACGAGGTGACAATCAAGAACAAATACCCTCTGCCCCGTATAGAGGACCTATTTGACCAAATGAAAGAAGCCCGAGTGTTCTCCAAGATTGATCTTCGGTCTGGATACTTCCAGTCGAAGATTAAGCCCTCCGATATACCCAAGACTGCCTTTCAAACACGGTATGGTTTGTATGAATATACCGTCATGTCTTTTGGGTTAAACAAATGCACCCGAATACTTCATGTACCTTATGAACAAGGTTTTCATGGAGTACATGGATAAGTTTGTCGTGGTTTTAATCGACGACATTATGGTGTATTCAAAAAGTGAGGAGGAGCATGAAGAATATTTGAAATTGACCTTGCAGAAAATGCGTGAGCATCAATTGTATGCCAAGCTTAACAAGTGTGAATTTTGGCTAAAGGAGATATCGTTCCTAGGCCACATTATCTCCGAGGAAGGAGTATCGGTTGATCCCAGAAAAGTGGGAGATGTTCTGAAGTGGAACCAACCACAAAACGTGAGGGATATTCGGAGTTTCCTTGGGATGGCTGGATACTACCGACACATCATCAAGGACTTCTCTAAGATAGCAAAGCCTATGACGGAGTTGCTAACGAAAGGAAAAGCCTTCCAATGGACACCAGCATGCCAAGAAAGTTTTGAGGAACTCAAGAAAAGGCTAACCACAGCGCCGGTTTTGGTATTGCCGGACGTGAGCAAGAGCTTTGACATATATTGTGACGCATCCAGACAAGGGCCCTGATGTGTGCTCATGCCAGAAGGACGAGTGGTATCCTATGCCTCAAAACAATTAAAGAAGCACGAGCTTAATTATCCTACACATGACTTGGAGCTAGCAGCAGTAGTGCATGCATTGAAGATTTAGAGACATTATATCCTTGGTCATCGATGTGAGATCTATACGGATCATAAAAGCCTCAAGTACATATTTACACAAACGGACTTGAATTTGAGGCAACGTCGATGATTGGAACTCATCAAGGATTATGATGTTGGAATCAACTACCACCCTGGAAGGGCCAATGTAGTAGCTGATGCATTGAGCCGGAAGGGAGCATGTCACCAAATCACGGTTCGGGAGCTACCACCCGAACTACTTAAGGAGTTCGAATGGTTACACCTCGGATTGTTGAACATCATGGAAGTGATGGAAATCCACTCTTCATTGGAGCAAGAAATAAGGGATGGCCAAGCAATGGATGAGGAGATCAAGGAGATCAAGGAAAGGATCCGACAAGGAATAGAGAAGGATTTCAAATAAGATGGGAAGGGTACGCTTTGGCTAGGAAAAAGGATTTGTGTGCCTTACGTAAAGGACATCCGTGACATGATATTAATAGAGGCACATGATTCACCCTATTCCATACATCCCGGAAGTACCAAAATGTACAGGGACTTGAAGACTTGTTATTGCTGGGATGGTATGAAAAGGGACATAGCCGAATATGTTGCCCTATGCGACACATGCCAACGGGTGAAGGCCGAACATCAAAGACCCGCTGGATTGTTGCAATCCTTGAGGGTACCCGAGTGGAAGTGGGAAGACATCAGCATGGATTTCATCGTCGGATTGCCACGTGCTCAGTCGGGTTATAACTCCATCTGGGTTATCGTGGACCGATTGACGAAAACAAACCTTTTTCTCCCTGTAAGGGCCAAGTACAACGTTGCACAATTAGCCGAGTTGTACATAGAGCAGATCGTGTGCCGTCATGAGTACCGAGGAGGATAGTATTAGATCGAGGTTCTCAGTTTACCTCTAGATTCTGGAAGAAGCTGCAGAAAGCTATGGGTACACGACTGGATTTTAGCTCTGCCTATCACCCACAAATCGATGGACAAACCGAAAGGACAAACCAAATTTTGGAGGACATGTTGAGAGCTTGCGCCTTGAAATTGGGCGTAGTTGGGATAGGAGTTTACCGTACGCCGAATTCTCCTATAACAACAGCTATCAAGCTAGCTTTAAGATGTCGCCTTTCGAAGCATTGTATGGTAGGCGGTGTAGAACGCCGCTTTTCTGGAATGAGACCGGAGAGAACCAGGTGTTTGGACCCGAAGTACTGCAAGAAGCTGAAAAGCAAGTCCAAACGATATGGGATAACTTAAAGGCTGCTCAGTCACGACAAAAAGGCTATGCGGACAATAGGCGAAGGAAGTTGACCTTCAAAGTAGGAGATTTCGTATACATTAAGGTATCACCTATCCGTGGACAACGACGTTTCAACGTCAAAGGCAAGCTAGCACCTCGCTACATTGGACCATTTAAGATTTTGGACAAGCGAGGAGAAGTAGCCTATCAACTAGAGCTCCCAACATATCTCTCCGACGTACATTACGTGTTTCATGTATCCTAGCTCAAGAAGTGCTTGAGATTACCAGAGGAGCAAGTACCAATGGAAGAGCTTGAACTTCAAGAGGACCTGACTTATGTGGAGCACCCTATCCGAATTTCGGACGCAAAGGAAAGGGTCACAAGGAACAAAGTGATCCGATGGTGCAAGGTACAATGGAGCCATCACACCGAAGCTGAAGCCACATGGGAGCGTGAAGAAGACATCAAGGCAGAATTCCCTCATCTATTCTCTACTAACGAATCTCGAGGGCGAGATTCAGTTTAAGGGGGGTAGATTTGTGACACCCTCATTTCTAGTTTCTTCATGTATTCATGTTTCATGTAGAGAAAACATTTTAAAAGAAGTGGGAACAGAGAAAGAATAAAAAAAGATAACCAAAAAGAGCAAAATCCAGTTCACCAAGAGCGCCGAAGACAACTCTCGTGGCCCGCTGGCCACGTGGCACCTTCGGAGCTAGTCACCGCAGAAATCAGATGACCAGTCGCGCGGGATACGTGTCGATCTCGGAGCTCACCTCCGAGAGGTCCGGTTCTATTGGACACATGTCACCGCCGGAGCTTATCTCCGGGAGGTCAGTCACTGTTGGACACGTGTTACCTCGGAGCTCGTCTCTAAGACAAAAGGAAGTCTAGCGCTGTTAGGATACATGGCACACCCGGAGCCACCTCCGGAGAGAGGGAAGGTCCGGCACTGACATGTGGCGTGCGCGGAGCCACCTCCAAATAGAGAGGAGGTCCCGACCGCAAGGATACGTGGCGCAAGCGGAGCTCACCTCCGAAGGAGAGGGAGGTCTCGCTCGCTTGACATGCGGCACAACCGGAGCTCGTCTCTGCGGTAAGGGGGAGACCAGGCCCCGAGGGACACGTGGAGTTTCAGGAGCTCATCACCTCGGAGGTAACAAATTCTGGAGCGGTTTTTGCTTCTGTACGCGTGGGGATACTGGTACGGGAGGAAACCAACATGAATTCCACAATGTTAAATCAACTAAGGATTAGTTGTCAAGATTCAGCGACAATATGAATAGTACTCTTATTTGAAATACAATCATAATAGGACTCTTCTTCTCCCGATTATAAATAGAACCCAGAACCATTGGCCAAAGCCACGAACTTCTTTTCCACCTCCTGAGCCGACGACTCAGAGCCCTAGCCCCAACTCGCCGAGTAAACCCATCGCCGGAGTTTGGTCGAGAGAGATCACCGGAAGAGAGCACCAACGATCTGTCTGATAGGAGAAGGACCTCGAGACTAAGAAGAACATAAGGTAGGTCTCCAATACCACCTTACGACATCGTCGCGTTTTCTTTGCATCTGTTCTTCGATTCCTTTTGAACAGAAGCTTTTTCATGGACAGATCACGTGTTGATCGGTCTGATCTAGAGTCAAGATCATCGCCACATCCACATTTGATCCGAACACTCCTGTTCATCATAAAACCCATGCAAACCATTCAAGAACACGTACAAACTGATCTAATAAAAACTGATTATAGGATAGCATCCATATGCATCATCGCATCTAGTTTAAGTTTGTGCATGATATTGATTGTTGTGAATCTTGTATGTGCGTGATCGCGTATAGAAGGACAAGCTCAGGGAGCCGTTTACGACGAGCTGCCACAACAATGTTTTGAGATCCAAGAGCAACCGGAACCGCAAGAACAAGGCAAGTGCCCCTTGACCATATTGATTATATGTTTTGGGAAACTATTTTGTTTTGCGAAAAGGTGTGTGTGCTGAGTAAAACATGATGGGAAACCCTTTTATAGGAGTTTACTAGTTTTTGTTAAACCACCCTTGTCACCAGGGAAGTTTATGAGTCAGGTATGGTTTTTACTTTTATGCTTCGCTGTGTCCATGGGATATGGGAAGCGAGATAGATGTGTCTAGCTAACTGCATTCGTAATGATAAAGAGAAAACTGATGTTGTTAATGAACATGGATCGGAGGGAGATCTAGGCAAGACTGGTGTTTGTGAATGAGGTAGCATGAGATGGTGGTTTACTTGCCGTAGATCTAAGGACCGGTTCATGCGAGCACATGCCAGGATAACAGTGCCACCACAAGACCAAGTATGGGTGCGGCTTAGCTGACTAATTAGGTAAGTTGCTAGATTGTTATGGACCGTGGAAGGTGCAGGGAATGGGAGTCGAGTGAGGACTGCCCTGGGAACTGCATGGCACAAGAGGGGGCCCGTGGGTGGGAGAATTAGAGATTCTAGCCTGCCGGTGAAACCTTAGTGAGTCCATACATCTAGTAATCCCTTTGTAAAGGCTATTTTGTGATCTCTTGGCCATACACCGATGGTTGTGTACTGGTATAATGGAGGTTCTGCAGTCGCCGACGGGTGACGAAATCACAAACTTGTGGGTAAAGAGGTGCAAACTCTGCAGAGTCTAAAACTATCATGATAGCCGATCTTATGGTCACGAGCGCCTGGCCAACTTCCATGATTAGTTGGATGGTTATTTTGGGATGGTTATGGTTTTTGGTTATCGTTATTGGTTATGGTTTTGGAAGGTTTGGTTTTGGTTTTATTTTCGGGACTGTTGAGTCCGTGTGATAAGGTGGGTTGCATGACTGTTGAGTCATGGCAATGAGATTGGTCACGGTGTGAGACGGAAATTGTTTATGAGATGAATTGGTAGCGAATACGAGATGGTATTCGTGAGATGGTAGCGAATACGAGAAGGTATTCGCGAGCTAGAATGAGGTTGATTAATGTCTAGTTGGGACGTGGAAGGTAATGAACATAATGGAGGTATGATTGGTATTTTAATACATATTGGGACTACATTCACTTAAAGATAAGTTGCTGTTTCATCATGGTTTTGATAAATAACTTTGCTTTCTGCAATGAGCCTTTTTATACCTACCTTGTTGTGAGCTACATATCATATTTTCCCGCATTTGCTGAGTACACCATTGTACTGAAACTTGCATTATTATTTCATCATCAGCAACAGGAGTAGATTACTATGAAGACCAAGTGGAGCATTAGGCGTGTAATCTGTTCTCAACCTTGCCTGTGGGGATGGAGTAGAGATGGAGCCACTACTGCTTAGATTGCTTCCGCACTAGTTAGAAGACTTCCGCTGCATAGAAATAAGACTTCCGCTGTTATATTAAGACTTCCGCTGTGAGCATGAGTCAAAGACTCATGAGACATTGTAATAAACTCTGTTATTCGTGGTTGTATATATTCTGAATTCAGTTTGTGGAACATAAGTGTATGTGTGATGAACATCCTGGGAACACATATGCATCAGTTATCGGTTCCGTGGTTTTCCACAGAATTGAGGGCACACAGGACGTGTCACATAAGGCAACATATTCATCTATGTCCCTTTTCATACCATCCAACCAATAACAAGTTTTCAGGTCCTTGTACATCTTTGTACAGCCGAGATGTATGGAATAAGGTGAGTTATGTGCCTCCTTTAATATCATGTCGCGGATGTGCTTCACGTTAGGAACACAAATCCTTTTCCCTAACCAAAGCATGCCTTTCTCATCTTTCTTGAAATCCTTTTCTATGCCTTATAGGATTCTTTCCTTGATTTCCTCATCCGTTGCTTGGTCATCTCGTATCTCTTGTTCCAGCGAGGAGTTCAGTTCTATCACCTCCATCTCATTCAAGAACCCGAGATGTAACCGTTCGAACTCCTTGCGCAGCTCGGGTGGCAGCTCCCAAACCGTGAGTTGGTGATATGCAACCTTTTGGCTCAACGCATCAGCTACCACATTGGCCTTTCCAGGGTGATTGTTGATTCCAGCATCATAATATTTGATGAGTTCCAACCATCGACGTTGCCTCAAATTCAGATCCGTTTGCGTGAATATATACTTAAGGATTTTGTGATCCGTATAGATCTCACATCGGTGGCCAAGGATATAATGCCTCAAAATCTTCAAGGCATGTACCACGGCTGCAAGTTCCAAGTCATGTGTGGGTAATTCAGCTCATGTTTCTTTAGTTGTCTCAACGCATAGGCTACCACCTGTCCTTCTTGCATGAGCACACATCCAAGCCCTTGTCTTGATGCGTCACAATATATGTCGAAGCTCTTGCTCACGTCCGGCAATACCAAAACCGACGCTGTTGTTAATCTCTTGTTTATCTCCTCAAAGCTTTCTTGACACGCTGGTGTCCACTGAAATGCTTTCCCCTTCATTAGCAATTCAGTCATTGGCTTCGCTATTTTGGAGAAATCCTTGATGAACCGGTGGTAGTATCTAGCCATCCCAATGAAACTCCAAATATCTCTCACATTCTGCGGTTGATTCCACTTCAAAACATCTCCCACTTTTTCGGGATCAACCGATACTCCTCCCTCTGATATGATGTGGCCTAGGAACGATATCTCCTTTAGCCAAAATCGACACTTGCTGAACTTAGCATACAATTGATGCTCTCGCAGTTTCTGCAATGTTAACCTCAAGTGTTCTTCGTGTTCTTCCTCGCTTTTTGAATACACCATGATATCGTCGATGAAAACCACGACGAACTTGTCCATGTACTCCATGAAGACCTTATTCATGAGGTAGACAAAGTATGCGGGTGCATTTGTTAACCCAGAAGACATAACGGTATATTCATACGAACCATACCGTGTTCGAAATGCAGTCTTGGGTATGTCGGAGGGCTTAATCATGAGCTGGAAGTATCCCGACCGAAGGTCAATCTTGGAGAAAATTCGGGCACCTTTCATTTGATCGAACAGGTCCTCTATACGGGGCAGCAGGTATTTATTCTTGATCGTCACCTCATTGAGAGACCTATAATCCACACACATCCTTTGGGTCCCATCCTTGTTGTCTACGAAGAGCACGGGGGCTCCCCATGGTGACGAGCTTGGGCATATAAAACCCTTTTCTAGCTGCTCCTGAATTTGCTTCTTGAGCTCCACTAGTTCATTAGCGGGCATCCTATACGGCCTCTTTGCTATAGGTGCAGTTCCGGGTACTAAATAGATAGCAAATTTAATGTCCCGGTCAGGTGGCATACCTGGAAGTTCTTCCGGAAACACATCTGAATATTCTTGAACCACCGGAATGCTTTCCAATGTCGCTTCTTCGACGTGGTTCAGCGCTGCCTTCTCGGTTGCCGGTTGCACTGCCTCGAACTCAATACGAGTACAGTGCTCACTTGTCAACTGCATGATCCTCTCAGCACATTGAATCACTCCGTTGTGTTTGCTTAGCCAATCCATACCAAGTATTATGTCAATCCCTTGGGAATCCAAGACAATAAGGTTGGCAAGAAAGTCTACCCCCCTTATTTTAAGGCTTACTTTCAGACATACTATATTAGTCCTCATCTCTCCACCAGGAGAATTAACCAACATAGTTTGTTTCACGTGTGATATGGGCAGGTTATACTTGGCAACATACTTGGATGATATGAATAAATGCGATGATCTGGAATCAAATAAAACAGTGGCTGGGTTGGAGTTGCAAGAAACATACCAATCACGATGTCCTCATCTTGTTGTGCTTCCTTAGCGGAGACATGATTCACATTGCCATGAGCATGGTTCTGCTGTCCACAGTTACCTTGATTAGCTCCTCCATTTGGCCGTGGGTTCTGCTTGGGTGTGTTGCTCAGCTGTCCAAGGCCTTTCTTCGGGCACTGACTTGCAAAGTGTCCCCCCTCTCCGCATGAAAAACATGCTTTGCTGCCCATAACAGCAGGGATGTTGGGGCGAGGCTGGTTTTGAGCATAGGCGCCCATGTTGGGTCAGGGTGCAGGAGGCAAAGGCATACGAGGTGCTTGCATAACAGGACGTTTCTGCAGTGGCTGATTAGGGCGAGGTGGATTTGCAGGTCGTAAAGTAGAAGCGGACGAGCCATAATGTGGTGCAGCTGGTGGCATAAAGCGGGGACGTACATTGCTCCCTTGTGGCTGTCCTTGGTATGGCATCTTCCTCTTCCCTCTTGCTCGATCTCACGGATCTTGCTCTCAACCACTATGGCTTTGTCAACGAGCTTCTGGAAGTTTGCATAATCATTGTTGAGCAGCTGAACTTGGATCTCATTGTTCAGCCCTCTCATGAACAAGTATTGATTTCTTTGATCTGAGTTGACATCTTCTGGAGCATACCTTGACAGCTGCGTGAACTTGTTGAGGTACTCATTCCCGCTCTTCCTTCCATGGCGGAGGCCTTCAAACCCTTGCCTTTTAAGCATCATGACTCCAGCAGGGACGTAATGAGAGTGGAAACTCTCCTTGAATTCAGCCCAAGTGATCGTCTCCTGGTTGACATGAGCATTGCATAGAGTGTCTCACCAGTCAGCGGCTGCTCCCATAAGTTGGTGTGATGCAAAGAGAACTTTCTCCCGATCATTGCACTGAACAATGGAAAGCTTCTTTTCCATGGACTTCAGCCAATCATCAGCCTCCATGGTGTCATTAGCTTGTGCAAAAGTAGGCGGCCGTGTCCTCATGAACTCTCCCAATCTGTTGTGAGCCAGCGGGGGTGGAGGTGGCGACGGTGGGGATGCAGGAACGGGGTTAGGATTGTTGTTGTTGTTGGCCTGCAGCTGACTCAACGTTTGTATCATAGTTTGCATGAGCTGGTTCTGCATAGCCATCAACCATTCAAGGTTGCTTGCATCAGCCCCGGGGTTAGCATTTTCAGGAACTTCAACATTGCCATCCTCTTGTGGTTCATTGTTGCCACGAGCGTTCCTTCTTTGGCGGTTGGCGTTTCCCTCACCATCTGTGAAAGAGAGTGGAGTAGAGTAGATATTAGAAATTTAGATTGACCCCCAACTATATGCATCAAGGTGTATGAACTAAGTATCTTCTTTTATTAATTTCAGCCTATATGAGGATATGAACACGTGCCGAAGCATCTCACATCTCTCCACTATATGTGGATGTGGACATTCGCCGAAGCGTCCCACAACTCACATCAGAACATAAACACAAGCAATCATCACAAAAATTCAGCACGCCACTCTTATTCAAGCTACTATGACCTTAACGTTCCTATTACAGCTTTATTCAATGGAAACCTAAACTTAATGGTGAGAACCGGTGCTGTTCTTGCCGTGTGACGGGGGTGGTCCATACATGGGTGCACACCATGGTGAGTTGACAGTCCATGTAGGGTTAAATGACACTGGTGATCCATTTGCTCCCACGTTGGCACGAGTATCCTCTTGTTTCTCCAGCAAATACAGCTTCTTGCGGAGGTAACGGATCTCTTCTTGTGCGCTTGCGTAGCGGTTTCCTAACTCCACGAGCAACCTCTGAGACTTGTCAGCAGCTTGTGGGTTGGAAAGAGCTGTTACATGGGGTCCAACGATCTCCCTTGTACCACTCTTCCGATACGGGTGCAGCTCAAGAGTGGTGTCCTCAAGCTGCTCACGGGAGGCGTAGCACAGTCCGGTGAGTGCATCCCATGCAGCATCATCGATAGCTTCTGCCCTTGTAGCTCTCCATGTGGGTGCGAAGTGCCAGGTGACAACCCTTGTATGGGCCTCAGCTTTTGACACATATTTGAGGTGTTCATCACCATACACACACACCTCATTTGAAGTAAGTTGATGAACACAAATGAAGAGCAAGTAACCACCATCAACATGCTCATTAGAAAACAAACTCACATATTGCAAAAGTGGTATTTCCCACATGTGATATAGAGGGGCTGGGCATATGACAACTCCTACACATTGCTAAGGATGTCCATGCCATGTTTCACCCAAATTCAAAACCTTTTTGAGGACATTTTGGGTATAGATAGAAAGAGGGCAGTTTGAAACCATATTCAAATTCAAACTGTTTTTATCCCATGAATTCAAATGTGGGAGGCATATTCTTATTCAGCACATTTTTGTGAGCTCACCCACCAATTTTTACTCCATTTGGAGTTGATCTTGACATGAGCTAAGTGGGACAAACTCAAACTTTATTTGAATTCCAAACTGAACTTGTGCTGAAATTCATTCAAACCAAACCCAATTTGAATTCTAATCAGTTCAAATGGCTCATGGGTGAATAATTTGAATCACCAGGGGTATTTTGGGACTCACTGTTTACAACAGTGATTAGGAGTAAATTTCAGAGGTTAAAACCCCGGGTGGGACCCACATGTCATAGAGAGAAGGGGGCAGACTTGCACCCAAAGTCGCAAGTCTCGGTGGGAACTTCCACCGAGCAGCTGCCGACTCAACGCTCGGGAGCAGCTGCGCTCACCACCGAGGAGGATCAGCGCCACCAGCTGCTTCCCGCGCCCACACACGAGCCAAGGGCGGTTCCATGGCCCTCTTAAGGCGCTCCACCAAGGCAGGCGCCGATCATTTCCCCCTCTCCCATGAACACCAAGCCCCGGCTGCCACCTCTCTGCTCGATCGGGAAAACCGCGAAAACGTCTCGCCTCTTCCTTCCCCGAGCTGCTAGACGGTACCCTGAGCTCGCATTCAACCTCCCCAACGCCAGAAACCCCGAGCTCCGACCTCCCTTGACCGAGAACAATCGCCACAGCGGCGACCTAGCCTCATCCGAAGGTCAGACGCCCGTGGACAGCGGTCCACAGGCGTTTTCATGGTCCAGCAAGGGCAGCAGCAGGAGCGCGCAACAGCCGTGCTGCTCTCCTCCAAGTTTGGAAGCAAACCGTGAAGAATCCACGACGAATTTTCAGTTTTCGCTCCGGCGATCTTAAACTGAGCTTCCTGTACGGATCCTTCAAATTCTCGCTCTAAGATCCTTCTCTAGCTATCGAATCTTGCACATAGACGCTGGACTAGCCGGCAATCAAGTTCTTTTCTGCATCCGTGGCGTGAAACTGTCTAGGAGTGACGAATTTCGAGCTCGATCAAGGGCGGTCATGGCGGGCATGATAGGTCACACGGTGCCGACCGACTTGCCGCCATCTTTGAACCCTTTTGACACCTTGTCGAGCTTCCAAGAGGTACACTGATGCTATAGGACCGATTGTTCAAGGTTTTGGCGGGTTAGAACTCATGGCCGACAGCGCCGAACCTCAACCGAGACCGCGGCACATCGCCGGGGTATTTCCGGTCACCGCCAGCCCGAACTGACACCACCGACGTGTTCCTCGATGTCGACAACCCCCTATCGGCAAATTTCAGACCATGGGATGGCCGGCAGCGGCGAGCCGGCGAGCTCCGGGTCTGCTCCGGCGAGGGGCGGCGGCGCGAGCGCGCGGGCGCGTTGGGTGGAAGACGAAGCCGGCTGGCCCACGCGTCAGCGGCTAAAAATTTGAAATCGGGATCGGGTGTGGCCGGGATCAGGTGTGCTGGCGCGCAAAGACCCTGTGGGCCGCGGTGTGCGGTCGCCTCGGCGCTCAACACGTGTCCCTGCGGACCCGACAGATTTAAACTTTTCCCCCGATTTTCAGATTTCATTCAAACTTCAAATCCTCGTAACATTGCCTAGAAAATCCAAATCAAGTTAACCAAATTTTGTTGGATTCAGCTCTCTGAGAAATTTCCAGGAAATCAAGTTTCACTTCATGAAAACCCTTATTTCTCCAGAATTAATTCCTCAAAGTTTAAACTGTTTGGAATTTTAACTGGAGAATCCTTTGGGGGAAAATCCTGAAATTTTGCTGGAATGTTCACCAAAATATCCTTGAACTACCATAAAAATTTCAGATCCAATTGAGCTCATTTGATCCACCTAATGGTGTGATTAGTGAAACTGTTCCAGAGAAAATAGAAAATGTTCAGAAACATTTTCAGAATTTTCTCTGAAATTGTTTAGCTCATATCTTTAGCTAGAAACCTTCAAATTAAGTGACACTAACTCCATTAGAACCCTCTGAAAATTTAGTTTTCAGAAAGTCATAGTTTGTTTCATGAAAATCCTTAGAACACCCTAAAAGCCTTCAATTAAGGTCAAGTGCATAATTAATTGTGGAGGGCTCAAATGAGCCTTTCTGCAACTAAAACTTGACCAAGTCTCTGTTTAGGTTGTAACCAAGCCTCAGTAAAAGTTTCACAGTCATTGCGTCTGTCTAGTGGGACTTATAAGCTTCACAAGTGCAAACTTAATACAAATGCAGTTAAATTGATAAATGTACTTCTGCTATCATGTAGTTGCTAAGGTCGAGGAGGAACCCGAAGTCCTAGACTTCGCTACTCCGGAGGAACAGCTAGCCTACGACCAAGAGCAGCAAGGCAAGCTCCGGTTTGCATTAATTTTTACAAAGTTTTTATTGTTTTGAGCACATACTTGAATACCTTATTTCTTGCATTAGAGTCTTGTTTGGAAACCCAACTGCATAGCCAAGAAAACCATGGGTTGGGTTTAGGATTGCAAACCCCGTTAGCTACTGCAATGCTAAGATAGTGTAGGATTCTGTACAAGTCGAGTAGTTAGAACTACTCGTGAGTATAGGCTAGAGGCACTCGACTCGGGTAGAGATAGCACATGATACACTTGGCAAGAAAGATGAGACCGAGCGGAGAGTAAGGGCAGCAGGACTTTGGGGCCTGTGTGCTGTAGCTCCGCTTGTGTCGATTGAGGACCGAGCCGTGTGCGGGCCTGTTGAACAAGCTAGAACAGTACCGAAGACCTACCGAATATATGGGAACCGGGAAACCGATGTAACTCGGGTAGCTGGGTATTAAGGCATTGCCCGTCGTTCAGAGGGTAGGTTGAGAGCTCGAGGTGTAAATCGGCTGGCGGCACTGAGGTGCGCATGCAGAGACCTCTTGCTCGGGACGATGGGACCAGTTAAATATTTGGCTGATGGGCAACAGATGGTTGCGTACGGCGTCCGTGATGGTTGTTGTAGGCAACATCGAGTACGGGCGTACGTGACGGGTTATTCGGGTAACCCTGCAGGTGTAAATCGATTATAATCGCCGTCCCTCGCGGTCAGTGAGTACCACTTGTTCACTGTACCGTGACGTAGAAAGAACAGGCTAGTTACATGTTAAAATGTTGCTGATTGAAAGATGGACTCCGATTGCTAATGATTTGCTGTAGTTTAGAGCTAACTAAAGTTCTTTTCAACTTTGGGCAAAGTACATGAGAGAAATGCGTTTCTTGTTTGATTGCGGCTCTCTCATGTGCCTTAGCGTAAGGTTCTTCACAATCTGCTGCTAAAATTTGAAAGTAAGGTCCCAATAATCAGGCGAGTCCTTTGCAAATGGTTTTACCTCATGTACCCATCACCCCTCATGTAGAAGTTCCATGTTTAGGTGAGACGGGTCAGACTTGCTGAGCCTTCGTGCTCACTGCTTGTGTTTGAAGCTTTTGCAGGGTTTTATGAGGAAGGGACTCCCGAAGAGAAGACGGAACCCCAGGAGGGGAACCCCGTCGAATGGGAGTCGTGCACGCCGCAGAGTTAGTGTGTGTGTGTGCTAGCAAGGACATGTTCAAGGGCTGAACGTGAACTTGATGCGTAGTCTACGCCCGTGAGTGTAGACTGGACTTATTTTGATGTAAACATGTTCATAAACTCGTTTATGTAATAAAATTTCGCTTCCGCTTTGTACCTTTGACGTGTATTATACGGTGCTGTGCAACGCAGGACCCCTCAGCGTGATCCTGGCCCAACAAGACCGTGGGGTCGTGTCAACCCTACCGTTAGATAGGATAGTTACTTCAGCCTTCCACTCTTCATGTCCGAGACAAGGGACTTTCTTGAGAAGATATTCCGGGTATAGGCTGCAGCAATACAGAAATTCATTAGGCTCCTTGGATATATGTCCTCCTTCCATTCAGTCGGACCGGAATTCTCAAACTGAATGGTTGGCCCATGTGACGCCCTCAATTCTGTGGAAAACCA
This sequence comes from Neostapfia colusana, assembly GCA_030760725.1. Lineage (NCBI taxonomy): Eukaryota > Viridiplantae > Streptophyta > Magnoliopsida > Poales > Poaceae > Neostapfia > Neostapfia colusana. Next base: position 93,752,548 of record JASWHV010000001.1, read on the forward strand.
CGGAACCGAGAACTGATGCATATGTGTGCCCAGGATGTTCATCACACATACACATATGTTCCACAAACTGAATTCAGAATATATATAACCACAAATAACATAGTTTATTACAATGTTTCATGAGTCTTGGACTCATACTCACAGCGGAAGTCTTACTTCTATGCAGCGGAAGTCTTCATTCTAATGCGGAAGCAATTTAACTAATGTGGAAGCAATTCTAGGCAGCAGTGGCTCCATCTCTACTCCATCCCCACAGGCAAGGTTGAGAACAGATTTACACGCCTAATGCTCCACTTGATCTTCATAATAATCTTCTCCTGTTGCTGATGATGAAATAATAATGCAAGCTTGAGTACAATGATATACTCAGCAAGTGTGGGAAAATATGATATGTAGCTCATAACAAGGTAGGTATAAAAAGGCTCATTGCATAAAGCAAAGTTATTTATCAAAAACCACGATAAAACAGCAACTTATCTTTAAGTGAATGTATCCCAACATGTATTAAAATACCGATCATACCTCCATTATTTCATTTCCTTCCATTTCACAACCAGACATCAATCAACCTCATTCTTGCTCACGAATACCTCCTCGTATTCGCTACCGTCTCACGAATACAGTCTCGTATTCGCTACCATTTCATCTCATAAACAACTTCGTCTCCCACCAAGACCAATCTCGTTGCCATGACTCAACATTCATGCAACTCACCTTATCACCCGGACTCAACAGTCCTGAAAATCAAACCAAAACCAAACCATCCAAAACCATAACCAATAACCAGATCCAATAACCATCCCAACTAATCATGGAAGTTGGCCAGGCGCTCGTCACCATAAGCTCGGCTATCATGATAGTTTTAAGACTCTGCAGAGTTTGCACCTTTTTACCCACAAGTTTGTGATTTCGTCACCCGTCGGCGACTGCAGAACCTCCATTATACAAGTACACAACCGTCGGTGTATGGCCAAGAGATCACAAAATAGCCTTTACAAAGGGGCTACTAGATGTATGGACTCACTAAAGTTTCACCGGCAGGCTAGAATCTCCAATTCTCCCACCCACGGGCCCCCTCTTGTGCCATGCAGTTCCCAGGGCAGTCCTCACTCGACTCCCATTCCCCGCGCCTTCCACGGTCCATAACAATCTAGCAACTTACCTAATTAGTCAGCTAAGACGCACCCATACTTGGCCTTGTGGTGGCACTGTTATCCTAGCATGTGCTCGCATGAACCGGTCCTTAGATCTACGCCATGTAAACCACCATCTCATGCTACCTCATTCACAAACCCAGTCTTGCCTAGATCTCCCTCCAATCCATGTTCATTAACAACATAAGTTTCTCATTATCATTACAAGTGCAGTTAGCTAGACACATCTATCTCGCTTCCCAATCCCATGGACTCAGCGAAGCATAAAAGTAAAAATCATACCCGACTCATAAACTTCCCTGGCGACAAGGGTGGTTCAACCAAAGTTAGTAAACTCCTATAAAAGGGTTTCCCATCATGTTTGGCTCAGCACACACACCTTTTCGTAAAACAAAACAGTTTTTCCCAAAACATAGGATCAATATGGTCATGGGGCACTTGCCTTGTTCTTGCGGTTCCGGTTGCTCTTGGATCTCAAAACCTTGTTGTTGCAGCTCGTCGTAGACAGCTCCCTGTGCTTGTCCATCTATACAGGATCACACACATACAAGATTCAAAGCAGTCCATATCATGCATAAACTTCAACTAGATGCAATGATGCATATGCATGATATCCTATAATCAGTTTTATTAGATGGGTTTGTACGTGTTCTTGCATGGCTTGCATGGATTTTATGATGAACAGAGGTGTTCGGATCAAATGTAAACGTAGCGATGATCTTGACTTTAGATTAAATCGATCAACAAGTGATCTGTCCACGAAAAAGCTTCTGTTCGAAAGGAATCTAAGAACAGATGCAAAGAAAACGCAACGGTGGTATTGGAGACCTACCTTACGGTGTTCTTGGTCTCGGGGTCCTTCTCTGATCAGATAGATCGTTGGGCTCCCTTCCGGCGATCTTTCTCGACTGAACTCCGGCGATGGGCTTACTCGGCAAGTTTGGGCTAGGGCTCTAAGTCATCGGTTCAAGAGTTGGAAAAAGAAGTTTGTGGTTTCGGCCAAGGGTTATGGGTTCTATTTATAACCGGGAGAAGAAGAGTCCTAATCTGATTGTATTCCGAATAAGATTCCTATTCAGATTGTCGTTGAATCTTAACAACTTATCTTGAGTTTATTTGGTGCGGTAACATTGTGGAATTCAGGTCGGTTTCTCCTCCGTACCGGTATATCTACGCGTACAGAATCCAAAAACCCTCTCCAGAACTCGTTACCTCCGCGGTGATGAGCTCCGGAAGCTCCACGTGTCCACCGGGGCCTGGTCTCTCCCTTTCCCCAGAGACGAGCTCCGGTTGTGCCGCGTGTCAAGCGAGCGAGACCTCCCTCTCCTTCGGAGATGAGCTCCACGTGCGCCACGTATCCTGGTGGTCGGGACCTCCTCTCTTATTCGGAGGTGGCTCCGCGCACTCCACGTGTCAGTGCCGGACCTTCCCTTTCTTCGCAGGTAGCTCCGGGTGTGCCACGTATCCATTCCGTACCTCACTCTCTTCGGAGGTGAGCTCCGTGAATGCCACGCGTCAAGTAGCGGAGGACTTTCTTTTTTTTCCTCAGAGACGAGCTCCGAGGTAGACACGTGTCAAACAGTGTCAGACCTCCCGGTGATGAGTTCAGGTGGTGACATGTGTCCAATAGAACCGGACCTCTCAGAGGTGAGCTCCGAGATCGATACATATCCCGCGCGACTGGTCCTCTGATTTCCGTGGTGACTAGCTCTGAAGATGACATGTGTCCTGCGGAACTGCCTTCCCTTCTCCGCAGAGGCTAGCTCCTGGGGCAACACGTGTCCCACAGGGGCGGACCTCTCCCCACTTCGCTGGGATAAGCTCCGAACACGCCACGTGGCCAGTGGGCCGCGGGAGTTTTCTTCGGAGCTCTCTGTGAACTGGATTCTCGTTCTTTTTGGCTATCCTTTTAATTCTTTCTCTGTTCCTACTTCCTTTAAAGTGTTTTCTCTACATGAAACATGAATACATGCAGAAGCCAGAAATGAGGGTGTCACAAATCTACCCCCCTTAAATTGAATCTCGCCCTCGAGATTCGTTGGTAGAGAATAGATGAGGACATTATGCCTTCTCGGCTGTTGGTTGGGCTGACTCAAACTCGATATGAGTTCTGTGCTCGTTTGTCAACTGCACGCTCCTTTCGGCACATTGGATTACTCCGTTGTTCTTACTTAGCCAATCGATTCCGAGTATTATGTCAAGCCCTTGGGAATCCAAGACAATGAGGTTGGCAAGGAAGTCTACCCCCTTAAACTAAGGTTTACTTTCGGATATACTATATTAGTCCTCATCTCTTCACCAGGAGAATTAACTAACATAGCACATTTTAAGTGTGATATGGGTAGATTATGCTTGGCAGCATACTTGGATGATATGAAGGAATGTGATGCTCCAGAATCAAATAAGACGGTGGCAGGGTTGGAGTTGGCAAGGAACATACCAATCACGACTTCCTCAGCCTGTTGCGCTTCCTCAGCAGAAACATGGTTCACGTTGCCGCGAGCATAGTTGTGCTGTCCACGGTTTCCTTGCTGTCCAGGACGTCTACTCGGGCCCTGGCTCGCAAAGTGTCCTATTTCCCCGCATGCAAAGCATGTCCTGTTGCCTACGGCAGCAGGTACGTTGGGGCGGGGGTTTTGAACAGGAGTGCCCATGTTAGGTCGGGGCACAGGAGGCAAAGGCACACGAGGTGCTTGTGCAATGGGCCGTTGCTGTGGTGGCTGACTAGGGCGCTATGCAGGAGCAGTCGATCCATACTGCGGTGCGGCCGGGGGCATGTTCCGAGGTCGTACATTGCTCTCTTGGGGCTGGTATGGCATCTTCCTCTTGCCCTCTCGCTCGATCTCTCGGATCTTGCTTTCAACCACTATAGCCTTGTCAACCAGCTTCTGAAAGCTTGCGTAGTCATTGTTGAGGAGCTGAACCTGAATCTCATTGTTCAACCCTCTCATGAACAGATATTGCTTCCTCTGGTCTGAGTTAACATCTTCGGGGGCATACCGGGACAGTTGTGTGAACTTGTTGAGATACTCATTCACGCTTCTTTGTCCTTGGCAGAGACCTTCAAACTCCTGTCTCTTGAGCATCATTACACCAGCAGGGATGTAATGAGAGCAGAAAATCTCCTTGAACTCACTCCAAGTGATTGTCTCTAGGTCGACATGAGCGTTGCATAGGGCATCCCACCAGTCAGCGGCAGATCCCATAAGTTGGTGCGACGCGAAAAGAAACTTCTCTCGGTCATTGCACTGCACTATGGCAAGCTTCTTCTCCATGGACTTCAACCAGTCATCGGCCTCCATGGGGTCATTAGCTTGAGCAAAGGTGGGCGGTCGAGTCCTCATGAACTCAACCAGTATGTTGTGAGCCGGAGGTGGTGGTGGTGGTGGTGCGGGAACGGGGTTGTTGTTGTTGGCCTGCAACTGACCCAAAGTTTGGATCATGGTTTGCATAAGTTGGTTTTGCATGGTCATCAACCGTTCCATGTGGTTCTCACCAGCTCCGGGTTTAACAGGAACTTCATCGTGGCCATCCTCTTGGTTGTCACGGACGTTCCATCGGCTGGTGTTTCCGCTCACCATCTGTGAGAGAGATCGAAATAGAATAGAAAGTTAGAAGGTTAGGTAGATCCCCTCAACTATATGCATCAAGGTGGGTTGGACTATATATATATTGGCCCATATGAGGATGTGAACAAGTGCCGAAGTATCTCACACCTCTTTCTACTTATGTGTGGGTATGGACAATGTTTTGAGACGTCCCACGACTCACACTAAGCACACAATTCACAAACAATCATCACAAGGGCTCACACAACTCCTATTCAAGGCTTGTTTATTGGGGGTCCTATATGGCTTAGGCTGTTGCCAATCTGTGATCCAACTATGGCTTCTCCCAGGCTTGTATCTCCTGTCAAAGTAGTTTCAAGGCCAATCTATGCATCCTAGGCTTGCATCCTATGGTCAGGGTGGCTTGGCTACCAATTTGTGATCTATCTAGGTTGTGTGATCTATCCGTGGCAGGTTGATACCAATCTGTGTTTGATACCAATCTGTGAACTTATCTAAGCATGTAGCCTACCGTCAACGCGTGGCTCTAATGCCAATATGTGATTGTATCTAGGTGTGTAATCTACCCTCAACCGTGGCTCTGATACCAATCTGTGACGCCCTCAATTCTGTGGAAAACCACGGAACCGAGAACTGATGCATATGTGTGCCCAGGATGTTCATCACACATACACATATGTTCCACAAACTGAATTCAGAATATATATAACCACAAATAACATAGTTTATTACAATGTTTCATGAGCCTTGGACTCATACTCACAGCGGAAGTCTTATTTCTATGCAGCGGAAGTCTTCATACTAATGCGGAAGTAATTTAACTAATGCGGAAGCAATTCTAGGCAGCAGTGGCTCCATCTCTACTCCATCCCCAAGACAAGGTTGAGAAAAGATTTACAAAGCTAATGCTCCACTTGATCTTCATAATAATCTTCTTCTGTTGCTGATGATGAAATAATAATGCAAGTTTGAGTACAATGATGTACTCAGCAAGTGCGGGAAAATATGATATGTACCTCATAACAAGGTAGGTATAAAAAGGCTCATTGCATAAAGCAAAGTTATTTATAAAAAACCACGATAAAACAGCAACTTATCTTTAAGTGAATGTAATCCCAACATGTATTAAAATACCGATCATACCTCCATTATGTTCATTTCCATCCATTTCACAACCAAACATCAATCAACCTCATTCTTTCTCACGAATACCTCCTCGTATCCGCTACAATCTCACAAATACCATCTCGTATTCGCTACCATTTCATCTCATAAACAACTTCGTCTCCCACTGAGACCAATCTCGTTGCCATGACTCAACAGTCATGCAACTCATCTTATCACCCGGACTCAACAGTCCCGAAAACCAAACCAAAACCAAACCATCCAAAACCATAACCAATAACCATCCCAACTAATCATGGATGTTGGCCAGGCGCTCGTGACCGTAAGCTCGGCTATCATGATAGTTTTAAGAATCTGCAGAGTTTGCACCTCTTTACCCACAAGTTTGTGATTTTGTCACCCGTCGGCGACTGCAGAACCTCCATTATACCAGTACACAACCGTCAGTGTATGGCCAAGAGATCACAAAATAGCCTTTACAAAGGGGCTACGAGATGTATGGACTCACTAAGGTTTCACCGGCAGGCTAGAATCTCCAATTCTCCCACCCACGGGCCCCCTCTTGTGCCATGCAGTTCCCAGGGCAGTCCTCACTCGACTATCATACCCGCCTTCCACGGTCCATAACAATCTAGCAACTTACCAAATTAGTCAGCAAAGCCGCACCCATACTTGGCCTTGTGGTGGCACTGTTATCCTGGCATGTGCTCGCATGAACCGGTCCTTAGATCTACGGCAAGTAAACCACCATCTCATGCTACCTCATTCACAAACCTAGTCTTGCCTAGATCTCTCTCCGATCCATGTTCATTAACAACATCAGTTTCTCATTATCATTACGAGTGCAGTTAGCTAGACACATCTATCTCGCTTCCCAATCCCATGGACTCAGCGAAGCATAAAAGTAAAAACCGTACCCGACTCATAAACTTCCCTGGCGACAAGGGTGGTTTAACCAAAGCTAGTAAACTCCAATAAAAGGGTTTCCCATCATGGTGGACTCAGCACACACACCATTTCGCAAAACAAAACAGTTTTTCCCAAAACATAGGATCGATATGGTCAAGGGGCACCTGCCTTGTTCTTGCGGTTCCGGTTGTTCTTGGATCTCGAAACCTTGTTGTTGCAGCTCGTCGTAGACAGCTCCCTGAGCTTGTCCCTCTATACAGGATCACACACATACAAGATTCACAGCAATCAATATCATGCATAAACTTCAACTAGATGCGATGATGCATATGCATGCTATCCTATAATCAGTTTCATTAGATCGGTTTGTACGTGTTCTTGCATGGCTTGCATTGATTTTATGATGAACAGAGGTGTTCGGATCAAATGTGAACGTAGCGATGATCTTGACTTTAGATTAAATCGATCAACAAGTGATCTGTCCACGAAAAAGCTTCTGTTCAAAAGGAATCTAAGAACAGATGCAAAGAAAACGCAACTGTGGTATTGGAGACCTACCTTACGTTCTTCTTGGTCTCGGGGTCCTTCTCTGATCAGACAGATCGTTGGGCTCCCTTCCGGCGATCTTTCTTGACTGGACTCTGGCTATGGTCTTACTCGGCGAGTTGGGGCTAGGGCTCTAAGTCGTCGGCTCAGGAGTTCGAAAAAGAAGTTTGTGGTTTCGGCCAAGGGTTTTAGGTTCTATTTATAACAGGGAGAAGAAGTATCCTAATCTGATTGTATTCCGAATAAGAGTCCTATTCAGATTATCGTTGAATCTTAACAACTTATCATGAGTTGATTTGGTGCGGTAACATTGTGGAATTCAGGTCGGTTTCTCCTCCGTACCGGTATTTCTATGCGTACAGAATCCAAAAATACTCTCCAGAACTCGTTACCTCCACGGTGATGAGCTCCGGAAGCTCCCCGTGTCCACCGGGGCCTGGTCTCTCCCTTTCCGCAGAGACGAGCTCCGGTTGTGCTGCGTGTCAAGCGAGCGAGACCTCCCTCTCCTTCAGAGGTGAGCTCCGCGTGCGCCACGTATCCTGGCGGTCGGGACCTCCTCTCTTATTCGGAGGTGGCTCCGCGCACTCCACGTGTCAGTGCCGGATCTTCCCTTTCTTCGGAGGTAGCTCCGAGTGTGCCACGTATCCATTCCAGACCTCCCTCTCTTCGGAGGTGAGCTCCGTGAATGCCACGCGTCAAGTAGCGCCGGACTTTTTTTTTCCTCAGAGACGAGCTCCGAGATAGACACGTGTCCAACAGTGTCGGACCTCCCGGTGATGAGTTCCGGTGGTGACATGTGTCCAATAGAACCGGACCTCTCGGAGGTGAGCTCCGAGATCGACCCGTATCCCGCGGGACTGGTCCTCTGAATTCCGTGGTGACTAGCTCCGAAGGTAACATGTGTACTGCGGAACTGCCTTCGCTTCTCCGCAGAGGCTAGCTCCTGGGGCAACACGTGTCCCACAGGGGCGGAGCTCTCCCCACTTCGCAAGGATGAGCTCCGAACACGCCACGTGGCCAGTGGGCCGTGGGATCTGTCTTCGGCGCTCTCTGTGAACTGGATTCTCGTTCCTTTTGGCTATCCTTTTAATTCTTTCTCTGTTCCTACTTCCTTCAAAATGTTTTCTCTACATGAAACATGAATACATGCAGAAGCCAGAAATGAGGGTGTCACAGCCCATTCATCACCTTCATTATTGGTCTCAGCATGGGGTGGCTCCTCCTCGCGTTCATCTCCTCCCATCATAGCTTCATGAGGCTCCACGGGGTGTAAGCCCGAGTGAAACTCCTCTTGAGGTGCGTACCAATGCCGTTCTTGTGGATCATCCCCCATGTCATCTTCGAATGATTCCACCTCTTCCAAGTCCTGTTCCTCATGCATAGATCTATTGACTTCCTCTTCATCATGAGATTCCGTCTTCATTTCCTCCTAATATGGTCCATCGGACACCTCAATGGGGTTAAGAGCACTCCCACGTGGTGGTGGACGAGTTCTTATGCGTATTGTGCCCCAGGTTACCGGCAACTATAAATAATACATGAGGAACTTTAGAGAAGGAAGAAATAACTCTAAAACTTTAAGCTATGGAGCAAGAAAGCAAAAGTGTTGCTGTCCAAAAGAAGAGAAAAGAGGGGCTGAAAATAGCACTTTGCAGTGGCTGAATTGACAAGTAAAGTGCAGCAGCAAGCAATTTTTAAAAATAGCAGTTTAGAGGGGTGTGCCTATGTGTTTTAGAGTGTCCATACTACCTAGGCTTGCGTCCTATGGTCAACGTGGCTCTGATACCAATCTGTGACATCTGGTTCCGAAAATAGAACCAAGTGAATGCATATATGTGCCCAGGATGTTCATCACACATACACATGTAATTCATAAACTGAATTCATAATATAACCACAAAAAAATAGTGTTTAAGTACTTTATTACAATGACTCAAAGTCTCACTCATGAATCTCTAACTTTTTCTTGCAACGGAAGTCTCTAAACGATAGCGGAAATAACTAAATAGCACGCTCCAATCTTCAACTCCACAGGCATGTTGACGGTAGTTGGCACACCTAGTACTCCACATGGCCTTCGAAGTACTCATCTCCTGTAGCTGATGTTTATCTGGTAATGCAAGGGTGGGTACATGTCGTACTCAGCAGGTGTGGGAAAAGTATGTCATTTAGCTTACAACAAGGTATGGAATAAAAAGGATCATTGCAGCAAGCAAATTTTATTTCACAAACATAATAAAAACCTCAACTATTATAGGTGAGTAAAAGCCCCATATATCCAAGTAAAACAGCAACATTCTTTCATCATAATGCACCATTTATCAAGTCTCACCCAGCCATTTAATATTTCTCAAATTCATCTCATGCTCATAAATATTCATAACTATCTCATATTCATACAATCGAAACCAATCTCACTTTCATGACTCAAAACAGTGCCAAAACCAATCCCAATGACCATACCATTACCATACCAAATAAACATCCCAAGTTTTACCTCTAATCATGGATGTTGGCCAGGTGCTTGTGACCGGAAGCACGGCTATCATGATAGTTTTACACTCTGCAGTGGTAGCACCACTTTACCCACACGTTCGTGATTTTGTCACCCGTCGGCGACTGCAGAACCTCCATTATACCAGTACACAACCGTCGGTGTATGGCCAAGAGATCACAAAATAGCCTTTACAAAGGGTCTACTAGATGTATGGACTCACTGAGGTTTCACCGGCAGGCTCGAATCACCATTCTCCCACCCACGGGCCCCCTCTTGTGCCATGCAGTTCCCAGGGCAGTCCTCCTCGACTCCCATTCCCTACGCCATCCACGGTCCATAACAAGCTAGCAACACACCTAATTAATCAGCTAAGCCGCACACATACTTGGCCTTGTGGTGGTACTTTTTTCCTGGCATATTCTCGCATGAACCGGTCCTTAGATCTATGGCAAGCACCATCATCTCATCAAGAAACATTCACGAACCAATCTTGCCTAGATCTCCCCGATTCCATGCCCATTAACATCATCAATATCTCATCATCATTATTCATATGAGTGCAGTAGCTAGACATGTTTTATTTCAGCTTCCCGTATCCCGTGAATTAAGCGAAGCAAAAAGGAAAAATGACCATACCCGACTCATCAACTTTCCCGGTGACAAGGATGGTTAACAAAACTAGTAAACTCCTATAAAAGGGTGTCCCATCAAGTTGACTCAAGCATACGAGTTTTCGCAAACAAAAGAGTTTCAAAACATGGGATCAATATGGTCAAGGGGCACTTGCCTTGCTCCCGTGGCTCTTGTTGCTCAAGCGTCTCGAAGTCTTGGTGCTGTAGGTCCTCGTAGTGTAACACCCTCAATTCCATATTCATGCATGCATACATATTGCATATAGAAAAACATTATAAAAGAAATAGAAATAGGAAAGAATCATAAAAATGGGAGAAAGATAGCTAAAAAGAGCGAATTCCAATTTACCAAGGAGCACTGTCGACACTTCCCGCGGCCCGCTGGCCACGTGGCATTTTTGGAGCTCATCCCTGCGGAGGGGTTGAGGTCCGGCACTGCTGGCCACATGGCAGGCTCGGAGCTCGCCTATGAGGAAGGGGCGAGATCCGGCTCTGCTGGACACGTGTCGCCTTCGGATCTAGTCTCTGCGGAGAAGCGAGGCTCAGCCCTGCGCGGCACGTGTTGACTTCTGTGACACCCTCATTTCTGGTTTCTGCATGTATTTATGTTTCATGTAGAGAAAACATTTTAAAAGAAGTGGGAACAGAGAAAGAATAAAAATGATAGCTAAAAGAGCAAAATCCAGTTCACCAAGAGCGCCGAAGACACTTCCGGCGGCCCGCTGGCCACGTGGCGCCTTCGGAGCTCATCTCCGCAAAAGAGGGAGAGGTCCGACCCCATGGGACACGTGTTTCCCCCGGAGCTAGCCTCTGCGGAGAAGCGAGGCCAGTCCCGCAGGGCACGTGTCGACTGCGGAGCTAGTCACCACGAAAAAGAGAGGACCAGCCACGCGGCACACGTTTCACTCTCGGAGCTCACCTCCGCGAGGTCCGTCACTATTGGACACATGTCGACCTCGGAGTTCACCTCCAAGGAGAAAGGAAGTCTGGAGCATCTACGACACGTGGCAATATTGGAGCTCACCTCCGAAGAGAAGGGAGGTTCGGAAACCAACACGTGGCGTTCGCGGAGCTCGCCTCTGTTGAGAGGGGGAGTCCCGACCCATGAGACACGTGGCGCACACGGAGCTCACCTCTGAAGAAGAGGGAGGTCTCGTCTGCCTGACACGTGGCACAACCGGAGCTCGTCTCTGCGGAAAAAGGGAGCCCGGGTTTCTGCAGGACAGGTGGAGCTTCCATAGCCCATCACCAGGGAGGAAACGAGTTATGGAGCGGTTTTTGCTTCTGTACGTGTGGGAATACCGGTACGGGAGGAAACCGACATGAATTCAACAATGTTACCGCATAAGTCAACTAAAGATAGGTTGTTAAGATTTAACGACAATTTGAATAGGACTCTTATTCGAAATACAATCAGATTAGGACTCTTCTCCTCGCGATTATAAATAGAACCCAGAACCTTTGGCCGAGACCACAAACTTCTTTTCCAACTCCTGAGTCGACAACTTAGAGCCCTATCCCCAGCTCGCCGAGTAAACCCTTTGCTGGAGTTTTGTCGAGAGAGATCGCCGGAAGAAAGCCCCAACGATCTGTCTGATAGGAGAAGGACCCTGAGACTAAGAAGAACATAAGGTAGGTCTCCAATACCACCTTACGACATCATTGTGTTTTCTTTGCATCTGTTCTTCGATTCCTTTCAAACAGAAACTTTTTCGTGGACAGATCACTTGTTGATTGGTTTGATCTAGATCTAAAGACAAGATCATCGCCACGTCCACATTTGATCCGAACACCTCTGTTCATCGTAAAACCATGCAATCCATGCTAGAACACGAACAAACCGATCTAATAAAAACTGCACCACAGGATTAACATACATATACATCATTGCATCTTAAAGTAGAGTTTATGCATGATATTGATTGCTGTGGATCTTGTATGTGCGTGATCGTGTACAGAAGGACAAGCTCAGGGAGATACCTACGACGGACTACAACAACAAGATTTTGAGCAATAGGAACCGCCAGAAAAAGGCAAGTGCCCCTTGACCATATTAATCCTATGTTTTGGGAAACTGTTTTGTTTTGCGAAAAGGTGTGTGTGCTGAGTCAAATATGATGGGAAACCCTTTTATAGGAGTTTACTAGTTTTGGTTAAACCACCCTTGTCGCCAGGGAAGTTTATGAGTCGGGTATGGTTTTACTTTTATGCTTCGCTGAGTCCATGGGATTGGGAAGCGAGATAGATGTGTCTAGCTAACTGCACTCGTAATGATAATAAGAAACTGATGTTGTTAATGAACATGGATCGGAGGGAGATCTAGGCAAGCCGAGTTTGTGAATGAGGTAGCGTGAGATGGTGGTTTACTTGCTGTAGATCTAAGGACCGGTTCATGCGAGCACATGCCAGGATAACAGTGCCACCACAAGGCCAAGTATGGGTGCGGCTTAACTGACTAATTAGGTAAGTTGCTAGATTGTTATGGACCGTGGAAGGAGCGGGGAATGGGAGTCGAGTGAGGACTGCCCTAGGAACTGCATGGCACAAGAGGGGGCCCATGTGTGGGAGAATCGGAGATTCTAGCCTGCCGGTGAAATCTTAGTGAGTCCATACATCTAGTAACCCCTTTGTAAAGGCTATTTTGTGATCTCTTGGCCATACACCGACAGTTGTGTACTGGTATAATGGAGGTTCTGCAGTCGCCGACGGGTGACGAAATCACAAACTTTGGGTAAAGAGGTGCAAACTCTACAGAGTTTAAAACTATCATGATAGCCGAGCTTACGGTCACGAGCGCCTGGCCAACTTCCATGATTAGATGGATGGTTATTTTTGGATGGTTTTGGATGGTTTGGTCTTGGTTTGGTTTTCGGGACTGTTGAGTCCGGGTGATAAGATTGGTTGCATGACTGTTGAGTTATCACAACGAGATTGATCTCGGTATGAGACGGAATTGTTTATGAGATGAAATGGTAGCGAATACAAGATGGTATTCGTGAGATGGTAGCGAATACGAGAAGGTATTCGTGAGCAAGAATGGGGTTGATTAATGTCTGGTTGGGACATGGAAAGGTAATGGACATAGTGGAGGTATGATTGGTATTTTAATACATGTTGGGATTATGTTCACTTAAAGTTAAGTTGCTGTTTTATCATAGTTTTGATAAATAACTTTGCTTTCTGTAATGAGCCTTTTTATACCTACCTTGTTGTGAGCTACATATCATATTTTCCCGCACTTGCTGAGTACATCATTGTATTCAAACTTTTATTATTATTTCATCATCAGCAACAGGAGAAGATTACTATGAAGACCAGGTGGAGCATTAGGCGTGTAATCTGTCCTCAACCTTGCCTGTGGGGATGGAGCAGAGATGGAGCTGCTGCTGCTGCTGCTTAGATTGCTTCCGCATTAGTTAGAAGACTTCTGCTGCTAGAATACAGACTTCCGCTGTTAGATTAAGACTTCCGCTGTTAGCATGGGTCCAAGACTCATGAGACATTGTAATAAAACCCTGTTATTCGTGGTAATATATATTCTGAATTCAGTTTGTGGAACATCTGTGTATGTGTGATGAACATCCTGGGCACACATGCATCAGTTCTCGGTTCCGTGGTTTTTGACAGAATTGAGGGTGTCACGGATTGGTATCAGAGCCACGGGTTGACGGTAGGTTGCACGCTTAGATAGAGGTCACAGAGTGGTATCAGGCACAGATTGGTATCAACCTGCCATGGGTTGATCGTAGATCACACAACCTAGAATGATCATAGATTGGTAGCTGAGCCACGCTGACCATAGGATGCAAACGTAGGATGCATAGATTGGCATTGGAACTACCTTGATATAGGATACAAACCTAGGAGAAGTCGTAGTTGAATCACAGATTGGCATCACCCTAAGCCATATAGGACCCCCATTGAATAAAGCCTTGAATATGAGTTGTGTGAGCCCTTGTGATGATTGTTGTGATTTCATGTTGAATGTGAGTTGTGGGACGTCTCAAGCGTTGTCCATACCCACACATAAGTAGAAAGGAGGTGTGAGATGTCTCGGTGCTTGTTCACATCCTCATATGGGCTAATACATATAGTCCAATCCACCTTGATGCATATAGTTAGGGGGATCCATCTAATCTTCTAACATCTATTCTATTTCGTTCTCTCTCACCGATGGTGAGAGGAAACGCCGGCCGCCAAGGAAGGAACGTCCGTGGCAACCAAGAGGATGGCCACGATGAAGTTCCTGTTAACCCCGGAGCTGGTGAGAACAACCTGGAACGGTTGATGGCCATGTAGGATCAACTTGTGCAAACTATGATCCAAACTTTGGGTTAGTTGCAGGCCAACAACAACAACCCCATTCCGGAACCACCGTGTGACGCCCTCAATTCTGTGGAAAACCACGGAACCGAGAACTAATGCATATGTGTGCCCAGGATGTTCATCACACATACACATACGTTCCACAAACTGAATTCAGATTATATATTACCACGAATAACAGAGTTTATTACAATATCTCATGAGTCTTGGACTCATGCTCACAGCAGAAGTCTTTATTTCTATTGCGGAAACGATTTAACTAATGCGGAAGCAAATCTAAGCAGAAGTGGCTCCATCTCTACTCCCTCCACAGGCAAGGTTGAGAACAGATCACATGCCCTAATGCATGCTCCACTTGGTCTTCATAGTAGTCTTCTCCTGCTGCTGATGAGGAGATAATAATGCAAGTTTGAGTACAATGATGTACTCAGCAAGTGCGGGAAAACACGATATGTAGCTCATAGCAAGGTAGGTATAAAAAGGCTTATTTGCAGAAAATCAGATTTATAAAACCATGATAAAACAGCAACTTAACTTTAAATGAATGTAATCCCAGCATGTATTAAATTACCAACATACCTCCATCACTTTCCGTGTTCCATCCGAACATTAACCAACCTTATTCTTACTCAAGAATACCTCCTCGTATTCGCTACCATCTCACGAATACCTTCAAGTATTCGCTACCATCTTATCTCATAAGCAACTTTGTCTCACACCGAGACCCATCTCATTACAATGACTCAACAGTCATGCAACCATCTTACCACCTGGACTCAACAGTCCCAAAACCAAACCATAACATAATCAATAACCATAACCAAGAACCTTCCCAATAACCATCCCAACTAGTCATCCCAATAATCATCCCAACTAATCATGGCAGTTTAACCAGGTGCTCGTGACCGTAAGCTCGGCTATCATAATAGTTTTTTAGACTTTGCAGAGTTTGCACCTCTTTACCCACAAGTTTGTGATTTCGTCACCCGTCGGCGACTGCAGAACCTCCATTATACCAGTACACAACCGTCGGTGTATGGTCACGAGATCACAAAATAGCCTTTACAAAGGGGTTACTAGATGTATGGACGCGCTAAGGTTTCACCGGCAGGCTAGAATCTCCAATTCTCCCACCCACGGGCCCCCTCTTGTGCCATGCAGTTCCCAGGGCAGTCCTCACTCGACTCCCATTCCCCGCGCCTTCCACAGTCCATAACACTGTAGCAACTTACCTAATTACTCAGCTAAGCCGCACCCATACTTGGCCTTGTGGTGGCACTGTTATCCTGTCATGTGCATGCATGAACCGGTCCTTAGATCCACGGCAAGTAAACTACCATCTCATGGTACCTCATTCACAAACCCAGTCTTGCCTAGATCTCCCTCCGATCCATGTTCATTAACATCATCAGTTTCTCATATCATTACAAGTGCAGTTAGCTAGACACATCTATCTCGCTTCCCAATCCCATGGACACAGCGAAGCATAAAATAAAAACCTTACCCGACTCATAATCTTCCCTGGCGACGAGGGTGGTTTAACCAATACTAGTAAACTCCTATAAAAGGGGTTTCCCACTATGTTTGACTCAGCACACACACCTTTTCGCGAAACAAAACAGTTTTACCCAAAACATAGGATCAATATGGTCAAGGAGCACTTGCCTTGTTCTTGCGGTTCCGGTTGTTCTTGGATTTCAAAACCTGGTTGCTGCAGTTCGTCGTAGACAGCTCCCTGAGCTTGTCCTGCTAGGTAGGATCACGTGCATACAAGATTCACAGCAATGAATATCATGCACAAACCTTAAACTAGATGCGATGATGCATATGCATGCTATCCTATGATTTTTATTAGATTGGTGTGTTCTTGCATGGCTTGCATGGACAGAGGTGTTCGGATAAAAGGTGGACGTGGCAATGATCTTGTCTTTAGATCAACCTGATCATCGAGTGATCTGCCCACGAGGATGCTTCTGTTTGAAAGGAATCAAAGAACAGATGCAAAGAAAACACAACAATGTTGTAAGATGGTATTGGGGGCCTACCTTACGTTCCTCTCGGTCTTCGAGGTCCTCCTGAGACCGCTGGGTTTTTCCTCCGGCGATCTTCCTTGCCGCGCTCCGGCGATGGCTTTCTCGGCGAGTTGGGGCTAGGGCTCTAAGTCGTGGCTCAGGAGATGGAAAAGAAGTTTGTGGTTTCGACCATGGGTTCTGGGTTCTATTTATAATCGGGAAGAGAAGAGTCCTAATCTGATTGTATCCCGAATATGAGTCCTGTTTGAATCTTACAACTTATCTTTAGTTGGTTTGGTGCGGTATCATCGTGGAATTCAGGTCAGTTTCTGTTCCGGTATTTCTACGCGTACAGATTCCAAAATCGCTTCAGAACCCGTCACCTTCGCGGTGATGAGCTCCGGAAGCTCCACGTGCCCATCGGCCTGGTCTCTTCCTTTTCGCAGAGACGGGCTCCGGTTGTGCCGTGTGTCAAACGAGCAAGACTTCCCTCTTCTTCGGAGGTGAGCTCCGCGTGCGCCACGTATCCTGGTGGTCGGGACCTCCTCTCTTACTCGGAGGTAGCTCCGCGCACGCCATGTGTCAGTGCCGGACCTTTCCTCTCTTCTTTCCTCAGAGACGAGCTCCGAGGTTAACACGTGTCCAACAGTGACAGGCTCCCGGAGATAAGCTTCGGAGGTGACACGTGTTTGATAGCTCCGGACCTCTTGGAGGTGAGCTCCGAGATCGACACGTATCCCGCGCGACAGTCCTCTGATTACCATGATGACTAGCTCAGG
The DNA here is from genome assembly GCA_030760725.1 of Neostapfia colusana. Lineage (NCBI taxonomy): Eukaryota > Viridiplantae > Streptophyta > Magnoliopsida > Poales > Poaceae > Neostapfia > Neostapfia colusana. The sequence continues at coordinate 93,770,097 of JASWHV010000001.1, forward strand.
GGGCAACTCGTGTCCCATAGGGTCGGACCTCTCCCATTTTGTGGAGATGAGCCCCGAGCCTGCCACGTAGCCTACTTTAGCGGCGGACCTTTCCCCACTTCGTAGGGATGAGCTCCGAACACGCCACGTGGCCAGCGGGCCGCGGAAGTTGTCTTCGGCGCTCTCTGATAGCTGGATTCGACTCTTATTGGCTATGCTTTTGATATTTTTCGCTGTTCCTACTTTTCGTAAAATGTTTTCTCTTCACAAAACATGAACATATGCTGACACCCGAGATGTGGGTGTCACAAATCTACCCCCCTTAAATTGAATCTTGCCCTCGAGATTTGTCAGTAGAGAATAGATGGGGAAATTCTGTCTTGATATCCTCTTCTCACTCCCATGTGGCTTCAGCTTCGGTGTGATGGCTCCATTGTACCTTGCACCATCGAATCACCTTGTTCCGGGTGACCCTTTCCTTTACGTCCAAGATTCGGACAGGGTGTTCCGCATAAGTCAGGTCCTTTTGAAGTTCAAGCTCTCCCATTGATACTTGTTCCTCTGGTACTCTCAAGCACTTCTTGAGCTGGGATACATGAAACACGTCATGTACGTCAGAGAGGTGGGTTGGGAGCTCTAGTCGATAGGCTACTTATCCTCGCTTGTCCAAAATCTTAAATGGTCCGATGTAGCGAGGTGCTAGCTTGCCTTTGACGTTGAAACGTCATTGGCCTCGGATAGGTGATACCTTAAGGTATACGAAGTCTCCTACTTCAAAGGTCAACTTCCTATGCCTATTGTCCGCATAGCCTTTCTGTCGTGACTGAGCAGCTTTTAAGTTTTCTCATACCGTTTGGACTTGCTTTTCAGCTTCTTGTAGTACTTCAGGTCCAAACACCTGGATCTCCGGTTTCGTTCCAGAACAGTGGCGTTCTACACCGTCTACCATATAATGCTTCGAAAGGCGACATCTTCAAGCTAGCTTGATAGCTGTTGTCATAGGAGAATTCGGCGTACGGTAAACTCCTATCCCAACTACGCCCACGTTTCAAGGCGCAAGCTCTCAACATGTCCTCCAAAATTTGGTTTGTCCTTCTGGTTTGTCCATCAGTTTGTGGGTGATAGGCGGAGCTAAAATCCAGTCGTATACCCATGGCTTTTTGCAGCTTCCTCCAGAATCTAGAGGTAAACTGAGAACCTCGATCTGAGACTATCCTCATCGGAACTCCGTGAAGGCACACGATCTGCTCGATGTACAACTCGGCTAATTGTGCAACGTTGTAATTGGCCCTTACAGGGAGAAAATGGGTGGTTTTCTTCAATCGGTGCAAGATAACCCAGATCGTGTCGTAACCCGACTGAGTACGTGGCAATCCGACGATGAAATCCATACTGATGTCTTCCCACTTCCATTCTGGTACCTTCAAAGGTTGCAACAATCCAGCGGGTCTTTGATGTTCGGCCTTCACCCGTTGGCATGTGTCGCATAGGGCAACGTATTCAGCTATATCCCTTTTCATACCATGCCACCAATAACAAGTCTTCAAGTCCTTGTACATTTTGGTACTTCCGGGATGTATAGAATAGGGTGAATCATGTGCCTCTTTCAATATCATGTCGCGGAGGTGTTTTATGTTAGGCCCTTCTCATCCTCTTTGAAATCCTTCTCTATTCCTTGTTGGATCCTTCCTTTGATCTCCTTGATCCCCTTATCCATTGCTTGGCCCTCTCTTATCTCTTGCTCGAATGAAGAATGGATCTCCATTATTTTCATGTTGTTCAAGAATCCAAGGTGTAATCGTTCGAACTCCTTGCGTAGTTCGGGTGGTAGCTCCCGAACCGTGAGTTGGTGACATGCTCCCTTTCAGCTCAATGCATCAGCTACTACATTGGTCTTCCCGGGGTGGTAGTTGATTCCAACATCGTAATCCTTGATGAGTTCCAACCATCGACGTTGCCTCAAATTCAAGTCTGTTTGTGTAAATATGTACTTGAGGCTTTTATGATCCGTATAGATCTCACATCGATGACCAAGGATATAATGTCTCCAAATCTTCAATGCATGCACCACTGCTGCTAGCTCCAAGTCATGTGTAGGATAATTAAGCTCGTGCTTCTTTAATTGTCGTGAGGCATAGGCTACCAATTGTCCTTCTTGCATGAGCACACATCCGAGCCCCTGTTTGGATGCGTCACAATATATGTCAAAGCTCTTGCTTAGGTCTGGCAATACCAGAACGGGTGCTGTGGTTAGCCTATTCTTGAGTTCCTCAAAACTTTCTTGACATGCTAGTGTCCATTGGAAGACCATTCCCTTCAATAGCAACTCTGTCATAGGTTTTGCTATCTTAGAGAAGTCTTTAATGAAGTGTCGATAGTATCCAGTCATCCCAAGAAGACTCCAAATATCCCTCACGCTCTGTGGTTGGTCCCACTTCAGAACATCTCTCACTTTTCCGCGATCAACCGATACCCCTTCCTTGGAGACAATGTGGCCTAGGAAAGATATTTCCTTTAGCCAAAATTGACACTTGTTAAGCTTCGCATACAATTGATGCTCAAGCAATTTCTGCAAGGTCAATTTCAAATGTTCTTCATGCTCCTCCTCACTTTTTGAATACACCATAATGTCGTCGATGAAAACCACGACGAACTTGTCCATGTACTCCATGAAAACCTTGTTCATAAGGTACATGAAGTATGTGTGTGCATTCGTTAACCCAAAAGACATGACGGTATATTCATACAAACCATACCGTGTTCGAAAGGCTGTCTTGGGTATATCGGAGGGCTTAACCTTCAGCTAGAAGTATCTCGACCGAAGATCAATCTTGGAGAACACTCGGGCTCCTTTCATTTGGTCGAATAGGTCTTCTATACGGGGCAGAGGGTACTTGTTCTTGATTGTTACCTCGTTGAGAGACGTATAGTCCACGCACATCCTTTGGGTTCCATCCTTCTTGTCTATGAAGAGCACCGGGGCTCTACATGGTGAAGTGCTTGGACGTATAAAACCCTTCTCCAACTGTTCTTGAATTTGCTTCTTGAGTTCTACTAGTTCATTGACGGGCATCCTATAGGGTCTCTTGGCTATGGGTCCAGTTTCGGGTACCAAATCAATGGCAAACTCAATGTCCCGATCAGGGGGCATACCTAGAAGCTCTTCCGGGAACACGTCCGAAAATTCCTGAACCACCGGAATGTTGTCCAATGCTGCCCCTTCAATGTGGTTCAGATTTGCCCTTTCAGTGGTTTGTTGGGCTGAAACAAACTCGACAAGGATGCCGTGCTCATTTGTCAACTGCACGCTTCTTTCAGCACATTGGATTACCCCGTTGTGCTTGCTTAACCAATCCATCCCTAGTATTATGTCAATCCCTTGTGAGTCCAAGACAATAAGGTTGGCAAGGAAGCCAACCCCCCTTATTTTAAGGCTTACTTTCGGACATACTATATTAGTCCTCATCTCTCCAGCGGGAGAATTAACTAACATAGCACATTTTAAGTGGGATATGGGTAGATGATGTTTGGCAACATATTTGGAAGATATGAAGGAATGTGATGCTCCAAAATCAAATAAGATGGTGGCTGGGTTGGAGTTGGCAAGGAACATACCAATTACGACGTCCTCAGCCTGTTGTGCTTCCTCAGCAGAGACATGGTTCACGTTGCCGCGAGCATAGTTCTGCTGTCCACGGTTTCCTTGATTGTCCCCTACGTTCAGCCGTGGGTTCTGCTTGGGCACGTTACCTTGCTGTCCAGGGCCTCTCCTCGGGCACTGGTTCGTGAAGTGTCCTTTTTCCCCGCATGCAAAGCATGCCCTGTTGCCTACGGCAGCAGGCACGTTGGGGCCGGGGTTTTGAGCAGGAGTGCCATTGTTGGGTCGAGGCGCAGGAGGCACGGGCAAGCGAGGTGCCGGTGCAACGAGTCATTGCTGTTGTGGCTGACAAGGGCAGTATGCAGGAGTGGTCGATCCATACTGCAGTGCAGGGGGCATGTACCAAGGTCGTACGTTGCTCCCTTGAGGCTGGTATGGCATCTTCCTCTTGCACTCTCGCTCGATCTCTCGGATCTTGTTTTCAACCACTATGGCCTTGTCAACCAGCTTCTGGAAGCTCACGTAGTCATTATTGAGGAGCTGAACCTGGATCTCATTATTCAACCCTCTCATGAACAGGTACTGCTTCCCCTGGTCTGAGTTGACATCTTCGGGGGCATACCGGGACAGTTGCTTGAACTTGTTGAGGTACTCATTCACACTTTTCTGTCCATGGCGGAGACCTTCGAACTCCTGCCTCTTGAGCATCATTACACCAGCAGGGATGTAATGAGAGCGGAAGCTCTCCTTGAACTCAGTCCATGTGATTGTCTCCGGGTTGACATGGGCGTTGCATAGAGCATCCCACCAGTGAGCAGCGGCTCCCGTAAGTTGGTGCAACGCGAAGAGAACCTCCTCTCAGTCATTGCACTGTACTGTGGCAATCTTCTTCTCCATGGATTTCATCCAGTCATCGGCCTCCATGGGATCACTAGCTTGAGCAAAGGTGGGTGGTCGAGTCCTCATGAACTCTCCCAACCTGTTATGAGACGGTGGTGGTGGTGGCGGTGGTGCCGGAACGGGAATGTGGTTGGCCTGCAACTGACCCAAAGTTGGGATAATGGTTTGCATAAGCTGGTTTTGCATGGCCATCAACCTTTCCAGATTGTTCTCGCCAGCTCCGGGGTTAACAGGAACTTCCTCGTGATCATCCTCTTGGTTGTCACGGACGTTCCTTCAGCCGGCGTTTCCTCTCACCATCTGTGAGAGAGATCGAAATAGAATAGAATGTTAGAAGGTTAGGTAGGTCCCTTCAACTATATGCATCAAGGTGAGTTGGACTATATATATATATATTAGCCCATATGAGGATGTGAACAAGTGCCAAACATCTCACACCTCTTTCTACTTACGTGTGGATATGGACAGCGTTTGGAGACGTCCCACAACTCACACTAAGCACACAATCACAAAAAATCATTGCAAGGGCTCATACAACTCCTATACCAGGCTGGTTTCCTATGCCAAGGTGGTTTTAAAGCCAATCTAAGTGTCCTAGGGTGCTTCCTTGGGTCAGCGTGGCTTAGCTACCAATCTGTGACTCCTATTTAGGGGTGTAACCTACTGTTAACCCGTGGCTCTAATATCAATCTGAGGTTTCTATATAGGCGTGTAACCTACTGTCAACCTGTGGCTCTGATACCAATCTGTGACGCCCTCAATTCTGTGGAAAACCACGGAACCGAGAACTAATGCATATGTGTGCCGAGGATGTTCATCACACATACACATACGTTCCACAAACTGAATTCAGATTATATATTACCACGAATAACAGAGTTTATTACAATATCTCATGAGTCTTGGACTCATGCTCATAGCGAAAGTCTTTATTTCTATTGCGGAAGCGATTTAACTAATGCGGAAGCCAATCTAAGCAGAAGTGGCTCCATCTCTACTCCCTCCACAGGCAAGGTTGAGAACAGATCACATGCCCTAATGCATGCTCCACTTGGTCTTCATAGTAGTCTTCTCCTGCTGCTGATGAGGAGATAATAATGCAAGTTTGAGTACAATGATGTACTCAGCAAGTGCGGGAAAACACGATATGTAGCTCATAGCAAGGTAGGTATAAAAAGACTTATTTGCAGAAAAGCAGATTTATAAAACCATGATAAAACAGCAACTAAACTTTAAATGAATGTAATCCCAGCATGTATTAAATTAACAACATACCTCCATCACTTTCCGTGTTCCATCCGAACATTAACCAACCTTATTCTAACTCACGAATACCTCCTCGTATTCGCTACCATCTCACGAATACCTTCACGCATTCGCTACCATCTTATCTCATAAGCAACTTTGTCTCACACCGAGACCCATCTTGTTACCATGACTCAACAGTCATGCAACCATCTTATCACCCGAACTCAACAATCCCAAAACCAAACCATAACATAATCAATAACCATAACCAAGAACCTTCCCAATAACCATCCCAACTAGTCATCCCAATAACCATCCCAACTAATCATGGCAGTTTAACCAGGCGCTCGTGACCATAAGCTCGGCTATCATGATAGTTTTTTAGACTCTGCAGAGTTTGCACCTCTTTACCCACAAGTTTGTGATTTCGTCACTCGTCGGCGACTGCAGAACCTCCATTATACCAGTACACAACCGTTGGTGTATGGTCAAGAGATCACAAAATAGCCTTTACAAAGGGGTTACTAGATGTATGGACTCACTAAGGTTTCACCGGCAGGCTAGAATCTCCAATTCTCCCACCCACAGGCCCCCTCTTGTGCCATGCAGTTCCCAGGGCAGTCCTCACTCGACTGCCATTCCCCGCGCCTTCCACAGTCCATAACACTCTAGCAACTTACCTAATTACTCTGCTAAGCCGCACCCATACATGGCCTTGTGGTGGCACTGTTATCCTGGCATGTGCATGCATGGACCGGTCCTTAGATCTACGGCAAGTAAAACACCATCTCATGCTACCTCATTCACAAACCCAGTCTTGCCTAGATCTCTCTCCGATCCATGTTCATTAACATCATCAGTTTCTCATATCATTACGAGTGCAGTTAGCTAGACACATCTATCTCGCTTCCCAATCCCATGGACTCAGCGAAGCATAAAACAAAAACCATGCCCGACTCATAAACTTCCCTGCCGACAAGGGTGGTTTAACCAATACTAGTAAACTCCTATAAAAGGGGTTTCCCATCATGTTTGACTGAGCACACACACCTTTTCGCGAAACAAAACAGTTTTGCCAAAACACAGGATCAATATAGTCAAGGAGCACTTGCCTTGTTCTTGCGGTTCGGGTTGTTCTTGGATTTCAAAACCTGGTTGCTGCAGTTCTTCGTAGACAGCTCCCTTAGCTTGTCCTGCTAGGTAGGATCACGTGCATACAAGATTCACAGCAATCACTATCATGCACAAACCTTAAACTAGATGCGATGATGCATATGCATGCTATCCTATGATATTTATTAGATTGGTGTGTTCTTGCATGGCTTGCATGGACAGAGGTGTTCGGATCAAAGGTGGATGTGGCAATGATCTTGTCTTTAGATCAACCTGATCATCAAGTGATCTGTCCACGAGAAGGCTTCTGTTCGAAAGGAATTAAAGAACAGATGCAAAGAAAACACAACGATGTCGTAAGGTGGTATTGGGGGCCTACTGTACGTTCCTCTCGGTCTTCGAGGTCCTCTCATACCGCTGGGTTTTTCCTCCAGCGATCTTCCTTGCCACGCTCCGGTGATGGCTTTCTCGGCGAGTTGGGGCTAGGGCTCTAAGTCGTCGGCTCAGGAGTTGGAAAAGAAGTTTGTGGTTTTGGCCAGCGGTTCTGGGTTCTATTTATAATCAGGAAGAGAAGAGTCCTAATCTGATTGTATCCCGAATATGAGTCCTGTTTGAATCTTAAAAGTTATCTTTAGTTGGTTTGGTGCGGTATCATCGTGGAATTCAGGTCGGTTTCTGTTCCGGTATTTCTACGCGTACAGATTCCAAAATCGCTTCAGAATCCGTCACCTTCACGGTGATGAGCTCCGGAAGCTCCACGTGCCCATCGGCCTGGTCTCTTCCTTTCCGCAAAGACGGGCTCCGGTTGTGCCGCGTGTCAAACGAGCAAGACTTCCCTCTTCTTCGGAGGTGAGCTCCGCGTGCACCACGTATCCTGGTGGTCGGGACCTCCTCTCTTACTCGGAGGTGGCTCCGCGCACGCCACGTGTCAGTGCCGGACCTTTCCTCTCTTCTTTCCTCAGGGACGAGCTCCGAGGTTAACATGTATCCAACAGTGACGGGCCTCCCGGAGATAAGTTCCGGATGTGACACGTGTTTGATAGCACTGGACCTCTCGGAGGTGAGCTCCGAGATCGACACGTATCCCGCATGACCAGTCCTCTGATTTCCATGATGACTAGCTCCGGGGGCAACACATGTCCAAAAGGGTCGGACCTCTCCCCTTTTGCGGAGATGAGACCCGAGCCTACCACGTAGCCTACTTTAGCGGCGGACCTCTCCCCACTTCGCAGGGATGAGCTCCGAACACGCCACGTGGCCAGCGGGCCGTGGAAGTTGTCTTCGGCGCTCTCTGAGAGCTGGATTCGACTATAATTGGCTATCCTTTTAATATTTTTCTCTGTTCCTACTTTTCTTAAAATGTTTTATCTTCATAAAACATGAACATATGCTGACACCCGAGATGAGGGTGTCACACACCGCCACCACCACCGCCGGCTCATAACAGACTGGGAGAGTTCATGAGGACTCAACCATCCACCTTTGCTCAAGCTAACGACACCATGGAGGCCAACGACTGGTTGAAATCCATGGAGAAGAAGCTTGACATAGTACAGTGCAATGACCGAGAGAAGGTTCTTTTTGCGTCGCACCAACTCATGGGAGCTGCCACTGACTGGTGGGATGCCCTATGCAACGCTCATGTTGACCCGGAGACGATCACTTGGATTGAGTTCAAGGAGAGTTTCCGCTCTCATTACATCCCTGCTGGTGTAATGATGCTCAAGAGACAGGAGTTCGAAGGTCTCCGCCAAGGACAGAGAAGCGTGAATGAGTATCTCAGCATGTTTACGCAACTGTCCCGGTACGCCCCTGAAGATGTTAGCTCGGACCAAAGGAAGTAGTTCCTGTTCATGAGAGGGTTGAATAATGAGATCCAGGTTCAGCTCCTCAACAATGACTATGCGAGCTTCTAGAAGCTGGTTGACAAAGATATAGTGGTGGAAAGCAAGATCCAAGAGATCGAGCGAGAGTGCAAGAGGAAGATGCCATACCAGCCCCAAGGGGGCAACGTACGACCTCGGTACATGCCCACAGCCGCACCGCAGTATGGATCGGCCGCTCCTGCATACCGCCCTAGTCAGCCACCACAGCAACGATCCGTTGCACAAGCACCTCGTGTGCCTTTGCCTCCTGTGCCCTGTCCCAACATGGGCGCTCCTGTTCAAAACCCCCGCTCCAACGTACCTGCTGCCGTGGGCAACAGGGCATGCTTTGCATGCGGGGAAACAGGACACTTCGTGAGCCAGTGCCTGAGAAGAGGCCCTGGACAGCAAGGCAACGTGCCCAAGCAGAACCCCCGACCGAACGGAGGGGACAGTCAAGGAAACCGTGGACAGCAGTACTATGCTCGCGGCAACGTGAACCATGTCTCTTTTGAGGATGCACAACAGGCTGAGGACGTCGTAATTGGTATGTTCCTTGCCAATTCCAACCCAGCCACCATTTTATTTGATTCTGGAGCATCACATTCCTTCATATCATCCAAGTATGTTGCCAAGCATAATGTACCAATATCACACTTAAAATGTGTTATGTTAGTTAAGTCTCCCAGTAGAGAGATGAGGACTAATATAGTATGTTCGAAAGTAAGCCTTAAAATAAGGGGGTAAACTTTATTGCCAACCTCATTGTCTTGGATTCCCAAGGGCTTGACATAATACTTGGGATGGATTGGTTAAGCAAGCACAACGGAGTAATCCAATGTGCTGAAAGGAGCGTGCAGTTGACAAACGAGCACGGTATTCGTGTCTAGATTAAGTCAGCCCAACGAACAACCGAAAGGGCAATTTTGAACCACATCGAAGGAGCAACATTGGACAGCATTCCAGTGGTTCAGGAATTCTCGGACGTGTTTCCAGAAGAGCTTCCAGGTATACCACCTGATCGGGACATTGAGTTTGCCATTGATTTGGTACCCGGAACTGGACCCATAGCAAAGAGACCCTATAGGATGCCCACCAATGAATAGTGGAACTCAAGAAGCAAATTCAGGAGCAGTTGGAGAAGGGTTTTATATGTCCCAGCTCGTCACCATGGGGAGCCCCCGTGCTCTTCGTAGACAAGAAGGATGGGACCCAAAGGATGTGCGTGGACTATAGGTCTCTCAACGAGGTGACAATCAAGAACAAATACCCTCTCCCCCGTATAGAAGACCTATTCGACCAATTGTAAGGAGCCCGAGTGTTCTCCAAGATTGATCTTCAGTCGGGATACTTCCAGCTGAAGATTAAGCCCTCCGATATACCCAAGACTGCCTTTTGAACACGGTATGGTTCGTATGAATATACCGTCATGTCTTTTGGGTTAACAAATGCACCCGCATACTTCATGTACCTTATGAACAAGGTTTTCATGGAGTACTTGGATAAGTTTGTCGTGGTTTTCATCGACGACATTATGGTGTATTCAAAAAGTGAGGAGGAGCATGAAGAACATTTGAAATTGACCTTGCAGAAAATGCGTGAGCATCATTTGTATGCCAAACTTAACAAGTGTTGATTTTGGCTAAAGGAGATATCGTTTCTAGGCCAAATTATCTCCGAGGAAGGAGTATTGGTTGATCCCGGGAAAGCGGGAGATATTCTGAAATGGAACCAACCACAAAATGTGAGGGATATTCGAAGTTTTCTTGGGATGGCTGGATACTACTGACGCTTCATCGAGGACTTCTCTAAGATAGCAAAGCCTATGACGGAGTTGCTAACAAAGGGAAAAGCCTTCCAATGGACACCAGCATGCCAAGAAAGTTTTGAGGAACTCAAGAAAAGGCTAACCACGGCACCAGTTTTGGTATTGCCGGACGTGAGCAAGAGCTTCGACATATATTGTGACGCATCCAGACAAGGGCTCGGATGTGTGCTCATGCAAGAAGGACAAGTGGTAGCCTATGTCTCATGACAATTGAAGAAGCACGAGCTTAATTATCCTACACATGATTTGGAGCTATGTGACGCCCTCAATTCTGTGGAAAACCACGGAACCGAGAACTAATGCATATGAGTGCCCAGGATGTTCATCACACATACACATCCACAAACTGAATTCAGAATATTTATAACCACGAATAACAGAGTTTATTACAATGTCTCATGAGTCTTGGACTCGTGTTCACAGCGGAAGTCTTATTTCTATGCAGCGGAAGTCTTTATTCTTATGCGGAAGTGATTTAACTAATGCGGAAGCAAATCTAAGCAGAAGTGGCTCCATCTCTACTCCCTCCACAGCCAAGGTTGAGAATAGATCACACGCCCTAATGATCCACTTGGTCTTCATAGTAGTCTGCTCCTGCTGCTAATGAGGAGATAATAACGCAAGTTTGAGTACAATGATGTACTCAGCAAGTGCGGGAAAACTTGATATGTAGCTCATAACAAGGTAGGTATAAAAAGGCTCATTTGCAGAAAAGCAGATTTATAAAACCATGATAAAACAGCAACTTAACTTTGAATGTAATCCCAGCATGTATTAAATTACCAACATACCTCTATCATCTTCCGTGTTCCATCCTGAACATTAACCAACCTTATTCTTACTCACGAATACCTCCTCGTATTCGCTACCATCTCACGAATACCTTCCCGTATTCGCTACCATCTCATATCATAAACAACTTTGCCTCATACCGAGACCCATCTCATTGTCACAACTCAACCGTCATGCAACCATCTCGACACCCGGACTCAACAGTCCCAAATCCAACCATAACCATAATCAATAACCATAACCAAGAACCTTCCCAATAACAATCCCAACTAATCATGGCAGTTTAGCCAGGCGCTCGTGACCGTAAGCTCGGCTATCATGATAGTTTTAGACTCTGCAGAGTTTGCACCTCTTTACCCACAAGTTTGTGATTTCATCACCCGTCGGCGACTGCAGAACCTCCATTATACCAGTACACAACCGTCGGTGTATGGTCAAGAGATGACAAAATAGCCTTTACAAAGGGGTTATTAGATGTATGAACTCACTAAGGTTTCACCGGCAGGCTAGAATCTCCAATTCTCCCACCCACGGGCCACCTCTTGTGCCATACAGTTCCCAGGGCAGTCCTCACTCGACTCCCATTCCCCGCGCCTTCCACAGTCCATAACACTCTAGCAACTTACCTAATAACTCAGCTAAGCCACACCCATACTTGGCCTTGTGGTGGCACTGTTATCCTGGCATGTGCATGCATGAACCGGTTCTTAGATCTACGGCAAGTAAACCACCATCTCATGCTACCTCATTCACAAACCCAGTCTTACCTAGATCTCCCTCCGATCCATGTTCATTAACATCATCAGTTTCTCATATCAATACGAGTGCTGTTAGCTAGACACATCTATCTCGCTTCCCAATCCCATGGAATCAGCGAAGAATAAAACAAAAACCATACCCGACTCATAAACTTCCCTGCCGACAAGGATGGTTTAACCAATACTAGTAAACTCCTACAAAAGGGGTTTCCCATCATGTTTGACTCAGCACACACACCTTTTTGCGAAACAAAACAGTTTTACCCAAAACATAGGATCAATATGGTCAAGGAGCACTTGCCTTGTTCTTGGGGTTCCGGTTGTTCTTGGATTTCAAAACCTGGTGCAGTTCGTCATAGACAGCTCCCTGAGCTTGCCCTGCTAGATAGGATCACGTGCATACAAGATTAACAGCAATCAATATCATGCACAAACCTTAAACTAGATGTGATGATGCATATGCATGCTATCCTATGATTTTTATTAGATTGGTGTGTTTTTGCATGGCTTGCATGGACAGAGGTGTTCGGATCAAAGGTGGACGTGGCAATGATCTTGTCTTTAGATCAACCTGATCATCAAGTGATCTGTCCACGAGAAGGCTTCTGTTCGAAAGGAATTAAAGAACAGATGCAAAGAAAACACAACGATGTCGTAAGGTGGTATAGGGGGCATACCTTACGTTCCTCTCGGTCTTCGAGGTCCTCCTCAGACCGCTGGGTTTTTCCTCCGGCGATCTTCCTTGCCGCGCTCCGGCGATGGCTTTCTCGGTGAGTTGGGGCTAGGGCTCTAAGTCGTCTGTTCAGGAGTTGGAAAAGAAGTTTGTGGTTTCGGCCAGGGGTTCTGGGTTCTATTTATAATCGGGAAGAGAAGAGTCCTAATCTCATTGTATCCCGAATATGAGTCCTGTTTGAATCTTACAACTTATCTTTAGTTGGTTTGGTGCGGTATCATCGTGGAATTCAGGTCGGTTTCTGTTCCGGTATTTCTACGCGTACAGATTCCAAAATTGCTTCAGAACCCGTCACCTTCGCGGTGATGAGCTCCGGAAGCTCCACGTGCCCATTGGCCTGGTCTCTTCCTTTCCGCAGAGACGGGCTCCGGTTGTGCCGTGTGTCAAACGAGCAAGACTTCCCTCTTCTTCGGAGTTGAGCTCCGCGTGCGCCACGTATTCTGGTGGTCGGGACTTCCTCTCTTACTCGGAGGTGGCTCCGCGCACGCCACATGTCAGTGCCGGACCTTTCCTCTCTTCTTTCCTCAGAGACGAGCTCCGAGGTTAACATGTGTTCAACAGTGACGGGCCTCCCGGAGATAAGCTCCGGAGGTGACACGTGTTTGATAGCACCGGACCTCTCGGAGGTGAGCTCCGAGATCGACCCGTATCCCGTGCGACCAGTCCTCTGATTTCCATGATGACTAGTGTAACACCCCAAAACCTGTTAAAGAGGGGAATTTAAAAATTTTTGGACGTATTGCATGTGGTGCAGAAATTCAAATTCAATCTGGAATTCAAATTAAAATCAGAACAGAAAAGAAAAGGAAAAAGAAAAACCCCAACCGGCCAGTGGGCCGAAACCCACCAGCCGACCCAATCCCCTGGGCCAGCCCAAGACCGTGCGCCCCCTCTCTTCCTCTCACTGACACACGGGGCCCACGTGTCATCTCCTACCTCCCGCGCGCCAACCGACCGGACTCTTCCCTCACGCCCGATCGGAACAAACTCCGGAAACCCGCGCCCCCACCTCGATTTCCAGTCCCGGACGTCTCCAACTCGATCCCAACAGACCGCCACCCTCCCTCGCCTATATAAACACCGACAATCGCCCTGTTTCCCTCCCCCCTCCCGATCGGCCGTTCTTCTCTCCGGTGAGAACCGAAGCTTCGATCACCGTTTTCATTCGATTCTTGCTCGGATTTTCTGATCTAACACGCTGATCGTGCTCCACCGCCCCCAGGGAGCCATGCACGTGAAGGAAGCGACAAGTTTCGCGCCCTAGCATCGGTTCCGACGAGCACCAGGAGCAGCTTCAACCATCGTCGTCGCAGAGCCGAATTCCGACCTCCCCAAGCCCGAGAAACCCCTAGGTGAGCTCCCCTACCCCTCCGCAGTCGATCCATGTGAAAAACTGCATGATTTAACGTATAGCGGCAAGGAACCGAAGCTGCACCGGCGAGATCGCCACCCCCGCCGCTATGTGCCGCCGCGCGTGCGGGCTGGCTCCGGCCAGGGCGACGTGGCCTCTTGAGGGCCGTCTATTTTAAATCGCGCGATAGAAATAAAACCCGCGCGTACCGGTTCGGCGATCTAATCTGAGCCGTCTATTTTAAATCAGACGGTCCACATCAGCCCCGCGTTATAAAGGCCGGGATTTTTATGCACTACCCCCTGGGGAACTCGAAAAACACGAGCTAGCCCCGGAAACTTCTGATCTAGCCCATGGAACTTCAGAAATTCGTGTAAATTCATTTAAAAATCAGTTTTAGCCCCTGGACTTAATAAAAATTAGGAAAACCCCTCTGTTATGTGTAGTTAGACCCCTGGAAATTTATGAAATAGCAAATTAGACCCTGCAGTAGGGTGGATTTACCTTTTTGACCCTATATGATATTAAATTTAGAAATTTGAATATGTGACTAGGATTTAAATTTAAAAGGTAAGGCAAACACATGTGCAAATTCAAATTTAAACTCTCCTAGCACTTGGCAAACTTAAGAATGAGTTAAAAATAGATTTCTGGCTGAAATGAAATCTGTCTAAATGTTGTTCATATTTATTAGTTCTAGAAACACATTTTTAGGCTAGGAAATAATTCTAAAAATTGATAAAATAAATTTAAATTAGTTCACATCAGAGGAGAAGTTCAAAAATATATTTTAGATCAGAACCTATTCTGTTTAGATGATATGTCCTACTATTTAATATTAAAACTCACTTTTAGGCATAGAAAATAAATCTGAAAAATATGGGAAAATAGGTATGCATAATTAGAAAATGATAAATGAAGTCTCCAAATCCAAAAACTTCAGTTTAGGATTTGGTAGAAGATCTGAAAACCTATTTGGAGTAGGGAATTACCTTTCATGCAAACTTGGTAGCTAAGAAGTGTATTAATTAAATATAAAGAATTTGTTCAAATTGGAAATTCATATATAGTGTGCAAACAGAAATCTGAATACAAAAGTTAGAAATCATATACATATGTTAAAAGTGCATGTAGGTCAAAAATCAACACGTGTAGAGTAACCACAACACTTAGAAATGTGAATGACTTTCATAGGTATGTATGTGTGGTTTATATGAATTTAAAGTGTGAACTATGTCTTATGGATTGTTGTGTTTTTTTCCTATGTGTATTGGCATGAGTAGAACCTGCCCCAGAGCAAGTTCTCCCTTTCCAAGACCAAGACTTTCCATTCCCAGAGCAGCAGGAAGAAGGCAAGTGTCCTTGACCACTTTGATCCTATACTAGGATGTGTAGATAGAATTATTTGCATTGTCAATTGAAATATGAAACCCATGCTAGGAAGTTTCCCTAGAATTGCATTATCTTGTTTCCTTGTAGCATGGGTTGGGATCTATTTTATCATGTCATTTATTTATAAGCTTATGCTTAGCCATGCTTAGAATGGGATAATTGGGATATGAGATCATCAATTTATTTACCTTACTCTTGAATGAGACATTATGAGTTATGTAGAGGTAGGGATCGAGGCAAGATGGATGATTTGGTTGGTGCTGGGTGCACGAGACTCGGGTTTGTGTTTAGTACTTGCCTGGATCCTAAGGACCGGTTCATGGAGCATGTAACCTGGCTTTACCATGCCAACCACATGCTGAGATGCGGCAGCTTGGCCAATTAATTAGGTGTATCCCCGGCGTAGTATGGGTGTGTTGGATGGTGCGGGGAATAGGTGTCATCTGGACTACCATATCAACCGCAAGGCTCAAGAGGGGGCCACTGCAGCGGGGTTGGAGCCTCTTGTATGCTGTTAGGGATGAAACCTCAGTGGGCCCACGCTCGTCGGGAATCCCTTTGTAAAGGCTTCATAGTGATCTCCTAGCTACACACCTAGGAAGTGTGAATGTGGTTCGCGGCCACTGGAGTAATGGAGGTTCTTTTAGTCCACCCGGCAATGGGGGATGAAATCACTACATGTGGGTACAGTGGTGCAAACTCTGCAGAATCAAAAACTGTCATGACAGCCGTGCTCACGGTCAAGAGCGGCTTGGACTTATTCATTATTAGAGGATGATGGATTGGGAAGTTGAGGATGTTAAGCGGGAAGCTTAACATTGGAAATGAGACTATGCTTACTTGATATTGATGATGGGTTGAGGGATTGGCACCATTTCGCCTGTGTAGTAATGTAGGTGCTTAATTAAGCTAAGGTGATAGGTATTAATTGCGTAAAGGTTTAACCATGAATTCAACCTTTCCTTGCTCTAGCCATGCATGACATAACTTTCCCACACTTGCTGAGTACCAACAGTACTCAAACTTGCATATTGGTTGGTTTAAGTTGCTGCTCAGGTCAAGGTGATGATGTGGTGTTCAATGACCAAGACTTCGGACCCGAAGAAGGATTCTAGGTTCATGGAGTCCCTCGGGCAACGCATGTGATAGAGCCCACAAGATTTATATTCTGCTGTTGTTTTACTTACATGTTATGAACTTATTATCATCCATCGAGACGTATGCTTTGTAAGACATATTTATATTCGACACCTGGCTTGTAATAAATGATGCTTCACTATTTTCATCACATGTATGAGAGAATGATCCTGACATACATGTGATATTCATTCGGTTGTTCTTTCGGAAAAAACGGGTGTAACAGAAGTGGTATCAGAGCCAAGGTTGCCTGTAGGAACGTGGACCTAGATAGAAATAGACGTATTTAAGGATCCTATTTTCTTAAAATCTATTTTACAAAAGTGTGGGTGGAAGGTGTTATTTAATGGGGTCATTTTATTCATCTTACCCCAACTTTTATTCAAAATACAATTTTTGTTTAAACCCTATCTAACTTAATTTTAAATGCTTTATGTTTTAGATGGTTCGCATGATCCGCACCGCCCGCAAGTCCACCGAAGGGAGAGTTCCGGTAGTTGCCCTTGCCTTGAGAGAGGAGAGCCGTCCGGTGACATACCACTCCTACGGATTGGCAGTAGGAGGCTTGTTGCGCCGTCTTCGGCGTATGCTCCACCCGGACCATCCGTGAGAAGCGGGAAGAATGGAGTTCAGAAATGAGGATTATCCATGAAAATCAGCTGCTCAAGATCCACCGCTCTCCAGCTTGTCGGGCGACACAGGTCGATGCTGAGAAGGATGTCACCTGGGAGGCCATCACCTGCCAGAGTCACATCAACCGTCACCACTTGGACAGGACTGAGTACATGTATGTCCTCCAGCGTGAGAGTGGTACAGCGGAGTACAAGTACCTGCCAGTGCAGCAGGGGACTTCCCATGAGCACATGGACCTGTGCTTGGAGGATGCTGCTATGCTCAGCACTCGACTACAGGAGTGCCAGCAGGAGCTTCAGGATGTTCGTGACTCCCTGAAGGAAACTGAGGTGTTGCTTCGAACCAGCTTGAGGGCAAGAGAAATAGGAGATGGGAATGAACTGTGTGTCACCGTGAATGACACATGGACTCCTGACTCCCCAGACCGCCGGGTGAGCAGGCGTCGCCGCACTTCTCCACCAGCAGCTTCCCCACCCAAAGCGGAATCAGAGGGCAGCCGCAATAATGAGGAAGACCCCGAAGAGCCAGCTCAGTGATACGAGTCGTTTAGAGTTCTTTCCCTTATTTCAGCAAATTTTTTAGTAGGCGAGTCAATACCTTGGTTATTTGTGTGTTAATGTTTCGTGTGTGACGTGAGTTGTGGAAGCCATGGGCATTTGTCCACAACCTCGTCTTTAGGTTGCTTTGCTTTGATGTGTGAACCGCTATGAATTAAGAGCGCATTTATTTTTCACGTGATACGTGACTCCCAAAAATCTACGTGAAACCCTTAGAAAATGTTAATATATTAAGACCTCAAAAGTTTAAATTTAAACAAGCAATTTAGGAAGTTAATACGTAATGCTTTAGGTTAACATTTGGTTGATCATGATAGATGGCTGGAAGAGGAAAGGGTCGTGGTGCCAACCCCACCAAGAACAACGATGAGGCCGGCAATCCTCATCTTTCTGGAGGACAAGACAGGGGTGGTCGCCGTGAAGGAGCTGACCCTATCCACCAAATGCTTGAAAATCCGAATCAGCTCATCCAGAGTCTGACTCAAGTGGTGGCCAACTTGCACCAAGCTCCACCCCCACAAGCTGCACCACGCCAACCAAGGTTGAGTGAGTTTCTGGGGACTCAAGCCCCAAATTTTCAAGTGCTGCTGAACCTCTGGAGGCAGATGACTGGTTAAAGACCATAGAAAGCAAGATGAGGATCATACAGTGCAAAGGGTATGAGAGGGTGCTGTTTGCCTCTCACCAATTGCATGGACCTGCTGCTGATTGGTGGACCGCTTACGTTGCAGCCCATCATGACCCCAAAAACATCACTTGGGAAGAGTTCAAGCGCAGTTTCTGCAACCATTACATACCAAGGGGTGAACTTAAAAACAAGACAAAGGAGTTCTTGGGACTGCAGCAAGGAAACATGACTGTGAGGGAATACCTCACTAAATTCACCCAACTATCCCGTTATGCACCACAGGAAATCGAAACGGATGAGCAGAAACAAGACTGTTTTGTGGAAGGACTTACTATGGAAATGCAGTGTGCAATGTCCTCCAACGAGTATGAAAGCTTCCAAAAGATGGTAGACAGAGCATTTGTCGTGGAGAGGAATCTGAAGGCCTTGGAAAATGAAAACAAGAGGAAGGCGGGATGGTCACACCAGGCCTCAGGTAGCAACACACGCCCACGTCTGATGCAGCAACCCGCAGGGCAGACGAGCCGTGCCATGGTACCCTACTCAGCACCGAGAGGGTACAATCCGAACTTCAGGCCTCCAGCTCCAGCACAGCCGCAACGTTAGTTTGTGCAGCAGCCTCGCCCCACATATCAACCTCGACCATCAGGACAAGGACCACAGAACCAACCCCAAGACAACAAAGGCCAGTCACCTAAGGTTGGGGTGCAATACTTCAACTATGGTGAAGTGGGGCACTACGCCCACAAGTGCCCAAAGAAGAAGCCCATGCAGCCACAACAGCAGAATGTGATGCGAGGACAGGTGAACCACGTGACCATGGAGGAAGCGCAAGAGGCACCTGACGTGGTAATTGGTAAGTTTCCTGCCAATTTACACATTGCAACCCTGTTGTTTGATTCTGGTGCTACCCACTCGTTCATTGCTCAAGGGTTTGTTAAGAAGCATGATCTAGCAACAACACAAATGAACCATATTGTCACACCCGGTTTCTCCGAAGAACAACCGAGTGCATATCACATGTATGCCCGGATCATTTTCTCATACATGTGATGACAAATAGTGAAGCATCTTTTATTACAAGCCAGGTGTCGAATATAAATAAGTCTTACATAGCATATGTCTTGATGGACGATAATAAGTTCATAACATGTAAATGAAATAGCAGCGGAATATTATTCTTGTGGGCTCCGTCACAGGCGTTGCCTGGGGGACTCCATGAAACTAGAAACCTTCTTCGGGTCCAAAGCCTTGATCATTAAACACCACATCATCCCCTTGACCTGAGCAGCAATTTAAACCAACAAATATGCAAGGTTGAGTACCATTGGTACTTAGCAAGTGTGGAAAAGTTATGTCATGCATGGCTAGAACAAGGGGGGGTTGAACTCATGGTTAAAGCACTACACAATTAATACCTATCACCTTAGCTTATTAAGCACCTACATTACTACACAGGTGAAATGGTCCCAATCTCCCAACCCATCATCAAAATCAAATAACCATAACATCATTTCCAATGTTAAGCTCCCCGCTTAACATCCACAACTTCCCAAAGTCATCATCCTCAAATCATGAATAAGTCCAAGCCGCTCTTGACCGTGAGCACGGCTGTCATGACAGTTTTGACTCTGCAGAGTTTGCACCATTGTACCCACATGTAGTGATTTCATCCCCCGTTGCCGGGTGGACTAAAAGAACCTCCATTATGCCAGTGGCCACGAACCACATTCACACTTCCCAGGTGTGTAGCCAGGAGATCACTACGAAGCCTTTACAAAGGGATTCTCGACGAGCATGGGCCCACTGAGGTTTCACCCCTAACAGCATATAAGAGGCTCCAACCCCGCTGCAGTGGCCCCCTCTTGAGCCTTGCGGTTCATATGGTAGTCCAGCTGACACCTATTCCCCGCACCATCCAACACACCCATACTACGCCGGGGATACACCTAATTAATTGGCCAAGCTGCCCCATCTCAGCATGTGGTTGGCACGGTAAAACCAGGTTACATGCTCCATGAACCGGTCCTCAGGATCCAGGCAAGTACTAAACACAAACCCGAGTCTCGTGCACCCAGCACCAACCAAATCATCCAACTTGCCTTGATCCCTACCTCTACATAACTCATAATATCTCATTCAAGAGTAAGGTAAACAATTTGATGATCTCATATCCCAATTACCCATTCTAAGCATGGCTAAGCATAAGTAATATGAATGAATAACATAATAAAACAAAATCCCATCCCAAGATACAAGGAAACAGGGTAATGCAATTCTAGGGAAACTTCCTAGCATGGGTTTAATATTTCAATTGACAATGCAAATAATTCTATCTACACATCCTTGTATAGGAACAAAGTGGTCAAGGACACTTGCCTTCTTCCTGCTGCTCTGGGAATGGATAGTCCTGATCTTAGAAAGGAAGAACTTGCTCTGGAGCAGGTTCTACTCATACCATCACACATAGCAAAAGAAAACAACAATCCATAAGACATAGTTCACACTTTCACTTCATACAAACCACACATTCACATTTATAAAAGTCATTCACATTTCTATGTGTTGTGGTTACTCTATGTGTGTTGATTTTGGGCTTACATGCACTTTTAAACATGTGCATATGATTTCTTACTTTTGTATTCAGATTTATTGTTTGCACACTATATATGAATTTCTAATTTAAACAAATTCCTTATATTCAATTGATACACATCTTAGTTACCAAGTATGCATGGAAGGTATTTTCCTACTCCAAATGGGTTTTCAGATCTTCTACCAAATCCTAAACCGAAATCTTTGAGTTTTGGAGGTTTCATTTATCATTTTCTAGTTATGCATACCTATTTTCCTATATTTTAAGATTTATTTTCTATACCTAATTGTGAACTTTATTATGAAAATAGTAAGACACATCATCTAAACATAATAGGTTCTGACCTAAAATAGTAAATAATATATTTTTGAACTTCTCCTCTGATGTGAACTATTTTACATTTATTTTACAAATTTTCAGAATTATTTCCTAGCCTAAAATGTGTTTCTGGATCAAATAAACATGAACACACCCAAACATATTTCATTTAAGCCTAAATTTATTTTTAGCTCATTCTAAAATTTTCCAATTGTTAGTGGAGTTTAAACTTGAATTTACAATGTGTGTGCCTCACCCTTTTAAATTTAAATCTTAATTACATATTCAAATTCCTAAATTTAATATTATATAAGGTTAAAAAGTAAACTCACCCCACTACAGGGTCTATTATATTATTTCATAAATTTCTAGGGGTCTATCTACACATAACAGAGGGGTTTTCCTAATTTTTATTAAGTCCAGGGGCTAAAACTGATTTCTAATTTAGGTCCGAGGTGAATTCACGGCGAGGCTCGTCGGCGCTGTGTTTGAAGCGCAAACCACCGAGTTTTCTGCACCTGCGTGATTCCCCGGAGGCGGTGGATCAAGATCAGCGCATTAGATCAGAAATCCCGAGCGAAGATCGAGCGAAATTGGCCGGAGAAACTCGGGTTCTCACCGGAAGGAAAAAGTCTGATCGTGGATGAAAATCGGGAAGATGCCGGTGTTTATATAGCCGGGGGAGGGCGGTGGGTTTGTTTAGATCGAGTTTGAGTCTTCTGGGACCGAGAGTCGGGCTGAGGGACGCGGAAATCCGGGTTGGTTATGATCGCACGCGCGGAAGAGTCCGGGGTCGGCGCGAGCGGGAGGTCGGGGATGACAGGCGGGCCCCGCGTGTCAGTGAGAGGGAAGCGGGCGCGCGGCTGCGTGCTGGCGCGGGGGTGAGGTGGGCCAGCTGGTGGGTTTCGGCCCACTGGCCGGGGAGGTTTGTTTTTTTCTTTTTCTTTTTCTTTTCTGTTTTGAGTTTAATTTGAATTCCAATTTGAATTTCTGCACCACATGCAATACGTCCAAAAATTATTAAATTCACCTCTTAATAGGTTTTGGGGTGTTACAACTCTACCCCCCTTAAAAGAAATCTCATTCTCGAGATTGATGGTTCTAAGAAAACAATTCCGGAAACTATGCCTTAAGCTCGTCTTCTCGCTCCCATGTGGCTTCCTCTTCTGAGTGATGCTTCCACTGCACCTTGCACATCCGGATTCTTTTATTTTTTGTGAGGCGTTCCATTGTCTCCAAAATCTTGGATGGTTGCTCGGCATAAGACAGATCCTTAGCTACGTCAACCTCATTCATGGGTAACATCTCTTCAGGTGTTCTCAGACATTTCTTGAGCTGTGACACATGGAATACGTCATGCACATCCGATAGGCGAGCCGGTAATTCTAGTTGATACGCCACTTCGCCTTTCCTCTCCAGAACTTGAAAGGGTCCAATGTATCGAGGTGATAACTTCCCTTTCACCTTGAACCGACGAAGTCCTCGGATAGGGGACACCTTGAGATAGACATAGTCCCCCACGTTGAAAATGAGCTCTCTTCTTCGTACATCGGCATAGCTCTTTTGTCGTGTCTTTGCTATCCTCAAGTTGTTGCGAATTTTCCTCACTTTTGCCTCAGCTTCTTGTAGTACTTCGGGTCCAAACACTTTGCTTTCTCCCGTTTGGTTCCAAAATAGTGGAGTTCTACCCTTCCTCCCGTACAAAGCTTCAAACGCTGACATCTTCATACTAGCCTGATAGCGGTTGTTATAGGAGAACTCCGCATACGGTAAGTTCTTATCCTAACTCCGATTGTTTTTGAGTGCACACGCTCTCAGCATATCCTCAAGGATCTGATTGGTTCTTTCCGTCTGCCCGTCAGTTTGGGGATGATAGGCAGAGCTAAAATTCAGATGGGTTCCCATGGTTTCATGCAACTTCTGCCAGAACCTTGAGGTGAACTTTGTCCCTCGATCCGACACTATCTTCTTTGGCACTCCATGGTAGCACACGATCCTTGACATGTACAACTCCGCCAATTTGGATCCGTTGTAGCTTTCTTTCACTGGGATGAAATGAGCTACCTTGGTTAGCCTGTCGATGATGACCCATATCAAATCATATCCTGATTGGGTCCTAGGCAATCCCACTATGAAATCCATACCGATTTCTTCCCATTTCCATTCAGGCACTTTGAGTGGTTGCAATAATCCCGCGCGTCGTTGATGTTCCGCTTTCACCAACTGACATGTGTCACATAGGGCAACATGTTCCTCGACATCTCGCTTCATGCCATACCACCAATACCTGCTCTTGAGGTCCTGGTACATCTTCGTACTCCCAGGATGAATGGAATAGTCAGAATCGTGAGCCTCCTTCAAAATCAATTCACGGATCTCCTTTACTTCAGGCACACAGATTCTTTTCCCGTGCCACACCATACCTTGTTCATCCTCTCTGAAACCAGGGGCTTTATTTTCCTTGATGAGTTGTCGGATTTCTTGTATCTTCTCTTCATTCATTTGACCATCGCGTATGTCTTGCTCTAGTGTGGAGTCCACTTCCATGGCGATGGCTTCACCACTATTCACCAGGCATAGATTTAGTCTTATAACATCGTCCTTCAATTCTGCAGGCATGTCCTTCAAGCTCAACCTATTGACCTGCACTTTGCGGCTTAAAGCATCCGCCACGACATTCACTTTCCTAGGATGATAGTTGATTCCCACATCAAAGTCGTTAATTAGCTCTAACCATCTCCTTTGTCTGAGGTTGAGATCTGGCTGTGTGATAATGTACATTAAACTCTTATGATCCGTATATATTTCTGTCCTCTTACCCATCAAGTAGTGCCGCCAAATCATTAACGCGTGTACCACTGCGGCTAGTTCTAGGTCATGTGTAGGATAGTGCTTCTCGTGTTTCCGGAGCTGCCGGGATGCATAAGCCACGACATGCCCTTCTTGCATGAGAACACATCCCAACCCATTTCCAGAGGCATCGCAGTACACCGAAAAGTTCTTCTGCATATCTGGCATAACTAGCACTGGGGCTGTTGTCAATCTTTTCTTTAGTTCCTGAAAACTCGTCTCGCACTGCAGCGTCCATGTGAATGTGATTCCCTTCTCCAACAGTTTGGTGAGGGGTCTCGAGATCTTGGAGAATCCCTCAATGAACCGTCGATAGTATCCAGCCAATCCCAAGAAGCATCGAACGTCCCGAACATTCTCAGGTGTCTTCCACTTCTGTATATCCTCGATCTTTGCGGGATCTACGGAGATTCCTCC
Organism: Neostapfia colusana; assembly: GCA_030760725.1. Taxonomy (NCBI): domain Eukaryota; kingdom Viridiplantae; phylum Streptophyta; class Magnoliopsida; order Poales; family Poaceae; genus Neostapfia; species Neostapfia colusana. The sequence goes on from JASWHV010000001.1 coordinate 93,794,790, forward strand.
CTCCGAGATTATATGTCCTAAGAAGGGAACTCTCTTCAGCCAAAACTCACACTTGCTCAACTTGGCATATAGTTGGTGTTCTCTCAGCTTCTGCAACACCAACCTTAGATGTTTCTCATGTTCCTCTTCATCTTTGGAGAAGATGAGAATGTCATCTATGAAAACCACCACAAATTTGTCCAGATATTCCATGAATACCTTGTTCATGAGATATATGAAGTATGCAAGGGCATTAGTTAGCCCGAAAGGCATGACGGTGTATTCATACAGTCTGTACCGAGATACGAAAGTTGTCTTTGGAATATCAGTTTGCCTTATCTTAAGTTGGTGGTATCCCGACCTGAGATCAATTTTCGAGAACACACAAGCTCCCCTCAACTTATCAAACAAGTCTTCAATGCGGGGTAATGGGTACTTGTTCTTGATGGTTACTTCATTCAACGCACGGTAGTCTACGCATAACCTTTGGGTTCCGTCCTTCTTTGGCACAAATATCACTGGAGCTCCCCATGGTGAGGAACTAGGATGAATATACCCCTTCTCCGTCAATTCTCTTAAATGATCCTTGAGTTCTCCCAGCTGCATGGAGTCCATACGATATGGTCTCTTGTATATCGGAGCTGTTCCAGGCACTAGCTCAATTGCGAATTCCACTTTACGATCGGGAGGCATACCTAGCATCTCCTCCAGAAAAACGTCTGGGTATTCCCTGATAATCCTGATCTCCTCCACTTTCACCTCAACTTGATTTAATTTAATGTCCCTCCTAGGCTCTTGTATTGTTATGAACTCTTGTGCCACTAGGGTGAGTTAGTTCCACCGTTCTGGTCGAACAATGGATGATTCCCTTATGTTTGGTCAACCAATCCATACCCAAAATAATATCTATCCCTTGTGAATCTATCACTATGAGGTTAGCTGTAAATACTACCCCATTAATGTCTAGGTTCACCTTGGGACACACTTGTCTTGTCCTTATTTCTCCACCTGGAGAGTTTACTGATAGCACATGGTTCATTCGTGTTGTTGTTAGGTCATGCTTCTTAACAAACCCTTGGGCAATGAACGAGTGGGTAGCACCAGAATCAAACAGCGGGGTTGCAATGTGTAAATTGGCAGGAAACTTACGAACTACCACGTCGGGTGCCTCTTGCGCTTCTTCCATGGTCACGAGGTTCACCCGTCCTCGCATCACATTCTGCTGTTGCGGCTGCACGGGCTTCTTCTTTGGGCACTTATGGGCATAGTGCCCCACTTCACCACAGTTAAAGCATTGCACCCCAACCTTAGGTGCCTGGCCTTTGTTGTCTTGGGGTTGGTTTGGGGGTCCTTGTACTGCTGGTCGAGGTTGATATGTAGGGCGAGGCTGCTGTACAAACTGACGCTGTGGTGGTGCTGGTGCTGCCGGAGGCCTGAAGTTCGGGTTGTACCCTCTCGGTGCTGAGTAGGGTACTGCAGCACGGCTCGTCTGCCCTGCGGGTTGCTGCATCAGACGTGGGCGGGTGTTGCTACCCGAGGCTTGGTGTGACCATCCTGCCTTCCTCTTGTTTTCATTTTCCAAGGCCTTCAGCTTCCTTTCTACAACAAATGCTCTGTCCACCATCTTTTGGAAGCTTTCATACTCGTTGGAGGACATTGCACACTGCATTTCTGCGGTAAGTCCTTCCACGAAACAATCCTGTTTCTGCTCATCAGTCTCTATGTCACGTGGGGCATAACGGGATAGTTGAGTGAATTTAGTGAGGTATTCCCTCGCAGTCATGTTTCCTTGCTGCAATCCCAAGAACTCCTTCCTCTTGTTTTTGAGTTCACCCCTTGGTATGTAATGGTTGCGGAAGCTACGCTTGAACTCTTCCCACGTAATGTTGCCAGGGTCATGATGGGCGGCCACGTAAGCGGTCCACCAATCCGCAGCAGGTCCATGCAATTTGAATTCCAATTTGAATTTGAATTTCTGCACCACATGCAATACGTCCAAAATTTTTTAAATTCTCCTCTTAACAGGTTTTGGGGTGTTACACATATGCTAGCAGTGAACTCTCCAGGGGGAGAAATAAGGACAAGACAAGTGTGTCCCAAGGTGAATCTAGACATTAATGGGGTAGTATTTACTGCAAACCTCATTGTGATAGACTCAGAAGGCATAGATATTATTTTGGGTATGGATTGGTTGACCAAACATAAGAGAATCATCCATTGTTCGACTAGAACGGTGGAGTTCATAACTGTACAAGAACCTAGGAGGGACCTTAAACTCAATCACGTTGAGGTGGAAGTGGGAGAGATAAGGATCATCAGGGAATATCCAAATATTTTTCCGGAGGAGTTGCCAGGTGTGCCCCCCGATCGTGAAGTGGAATTCACGATTGAGCTAGTGCCTGGAACAGCCCCGATATACAAGAGACCTTATCAGATGGACTCCAAACAGCTGGAAGAACTCAAGGAACATTTAAGAGAATTGACAGAGAAGGGGTACATTCGTCCTAGTTCCTCACCATGGGGAGCTCCAGTGATATTTGTGCCCAAGAAGGACGGGATCCAAAGGTTATGCGTAGACTACAGTGCGTTGAATGAAGTAACCATCAAGAACAAATACCCATTACCCCGCATTGAAGACTTGTTTGATTAGTTGAGGGGAGCTTGTGTGTTCTCGAAAATTAATCTCAGGTCGGGATACCACCAACTTAAGATAAGGCAAACTGACATTCCAAAGACAACTTTCGTATCTCGGTACGGACTGTATGAATACACCGTCATGCCTTTCGGGCTAAATAATGCCCCGACATACTTCATGTATCTCATGCATAAGGTATTCATGGAATATCTGTGTCACACCCGGTTTGTCCCAAAGAACAACCGAGTAAATTTAAATCCTAATCACATATTCAAATTTCTGAATTTAATATCATATAGGGTCAAAAAGGTAAATCCACCCTACTACAGGGTTTTCCTAATTTTTATTAAATCTAGGGGCTAAAACTGATTTTTAAATGAATTTACATGAATTTCTGAAGTTCCAGGGGCTAGATCAGATGTTTCCGGGGCTAGCTCATGTTTTCCGAGATCCCCAGGGGGTAGCACGTAAGAGTCCCGGCCTGTATAACGCGGAGCTGATGTGGACCGTCCGATTTAAAGTGGACGACTCAAATTAGATCATCGAACCGGTACGCGCGGGTTTTAATTCTACCGTGCGATTTAAAATAGACGGCCCTCAAGGGGCCACGTCGCCCTGGCCGGAGCCAGCCCGCGCGCGCGGCGGCCGGGGTGGCGATCTCGCCGGCGCAGCCTCGGCTTTTGCCGCTACTCGTTAGAACTTGCATCTTTTTGCATGGATCGGCTGCGGAGGGGTAGGAGATGCTCACCAAGGGGTTTTCCAGCACTCGGAGGTCCTGGAAGTCGGTCGGCGGCACGCTTCAAAGGCGACGATCTTCGGTGCACGTCGAGGGGGGCCGTTGGGGAGCAAGGCACGTCGTTTCCTTCACCTGCAGGGCTCCCCGGCGGTGGTGGAACGTGATCAGCACGTTAGATCAGGGAATTTGAGCAAGGATCGAAAGATATCGGCTGTAGAAACTTCGGTTCTCACCAGAGAGAAGAACAGCCGATCGGGGGGGGGGGGGAACAGGGCGATTGTCGATGTTTATATAGGCGAGGGAGGGCGGCGGTCTGTTGGGATCGAGTTGGAGTCGTCCGGGACCACAATTCGGGCTGGGGGCGCGGGTTTCCAGAGTTTGTTGCGATCGGGCGCGGGGAAGAGTCCGGTCGGTTGGCGCGAACGGGGGTTAGGAGATGACACGTGGGCCCCGCGTGTCAGTGAGAGGAAGAGAGGGCGCGCGGTTTTGGGCTGGCGCGGGGGAATAATGGGCTGGCTGGCGGGTTTCGGCCCACTGGCCGGTTGTGTTTTCTTTTTTTCTTTTTCCTTTTCTTTTCTGTTTTGATTTGAATTTGAATTCCAATTTGAATTTGAATTTCTGCACCACATGCAGTACGTCCAAAAAATTTTTAAATTCCCCTCTTAACAGATTTTGGGGTGTTACAATCTGGACAAATTTGTGGTGGTTTTCATTGATGACATTCTCGTCTTCTCCAAAGATGAAGAAGAACATGAGGGACATTTAAGGTTGGTGTTGCAAAAGCTAAGAGAACACCAACTATATGCCAAGTTGAGCAAGTGTGAGTTTTGGCTGAAGAGAGTTCCCTTCTTAGGACATATAATCTCGGAGGGAGGAATCTCCGTAGATCCCGCAAAGATCGAGGATGTGCAGAAGTGGAAGACCCCTAAAAATGTCGGGGAAGTTCGAAGCTTCTTAGGATTGGCTGGGTATTATCGACGGTTTATCGAGGGTTTTTCCAAGATTTCGAGACCCCTCACCAAATTGTTAGAGAAGGGAATCACATTCACATGGACACCGCAGTGCGAGACGAGTTTTCAAGAACTAAAGAAAAGATTGACAACAGCCCCAGTGCTAGTTATGCCAGATATGCAGAAGAACTTTTCGGTGTACTGCGATGCCTCTGGAAACGGGTTGGGATGTGTTCTCATGCAAGAGGGGCATGTCGTGGCTTATGCATCCCGGCGGCTCCGGAAACACGAGAAGAACTATCCTACGCATGACCTAGAGCTAGCCGCAGTGGTACACGCGTTGAAGATTTGGCGGCATTACTTGATGGGGAAGAGGACGGAGATATATACGGATCATAAGAGCTTAAAGTATATTTTCACACAGCCAGATCTCAACCTCAGACAAAGGAGATGGTTAGAGCTAATCAGCGACTTTGATGTGGGCATCAACTATCATCCTGGGAAAGCGAACGTCGTGGCAGATGATTTAAGCTGGAAGGTGCAGGTCAATAGGTTGAGCTTAAAGGACATGCCTACAGAATTGAAGAAAGAGGTTGTAAAACTTAATCTATGTCTGGTGAATAGCGGTGAGGCCATCTCCATGGAAGTGGACTCCACATTAGAGCAAGACATACGCAACGGTCAGAAGACTGACGAGATGATATAAAAGATTAGAGAACTCATAAAGGATAATAAAGCCCCTGGGTTCAGAGAGGATGAACAAGGTACGGTGTGGCACGAGAAAAGAATCTGTGTGCCTGAAGTAAAGGAGATCCGTTAATTGATTTTGAAGGAGGCTCATGATTCCGACTATTCCATTCATCCTGGGAGTACGAAGATGTATCATGACCTCAAGAGCAGGTATTGGTAGTATGGCATGAAGTGAAATGTCGCGGAACATGTTGCCCTATGTCACCCATGTCAGTTGGTGAAAGCAGAACATCAACGACCTGCGGGATTATTGCAACCACTCAAAGTGCCTGAATGGAAATGGGAAGAAATAGGTATGGACTTCATAGTGGGACTACCCAGGACCCAATCGGGATATGATTCGATATGGGTCATCATCGACAGGCTAACCAAGGTGGCTCATTTCATCCCCGTGAAAGAAAGCTACAGCGGATCCAAATTGGCGGAATTGTACATGTCAAGGATCGTGTGTTTCCATGGAGTGCCAAAGAAGATAGTTTCGGACCGAGGGACACTGTTCACCTCAAGGTTCTGGCAGAAGTTACATGAAACCATGGGAACTCATCTAAATTTTAGTTCTGCCTATCACCCCCAGACTGACGGGCAGACGGAAAGAACCAATCAGATCCTTGAGGATATGCTGAGAGCGTGTGTGCTCAAGAACAATAGGAGTTGGGATAAGAACTTACCGTATGCAGAGTTCTCCTATAACAACAGCTATCAGGCTAGTATGAAGATTTCACCATTTGAGGCTTTGTATGGGAGGAAGTGCAGAACTCCACTATTTTGGAACCAAACCGGGGAAAGTAAAGTGTTTGGACCCGAAGTACTACAAGAAGCCGAGGCGAAAGTGAGGGAAATCCGTGACAACTTGAGGATAGCACAAACCCGACAAAGGAGCTATGCCGATGTACGGAGAAGAGAGCTCGTTTTCAACTTGGGGGACTACGTCTATCTCAAGGAGTCCCCTATCCGAGGACTTCGTCGGTTCAAGGTAAAAGGGAAATTATCACCTCGATACATCGGACCCTTTCATATTCTAGAGAGGAAAGGCGAAGTGCCATATCAACTAGAACTACCGGCTTGCCTATCGGATGTGCACGACGTATTCCATGTGTCACAGCTCAAGAAATGTCTGAGGACGCCTAAAGAGATGTTACCCATGAATGAGGTTGACGTAGGAGAGGATCTGTCTTATGCCGAGCAACCGGTCAACGTTTTGGAGACAATGGAACACCTCACGAGAAATAAAAGAATTCGGATGTGCAAGGTGCAGTGGAAGCATCACTCGGAAGAGGAAGCCACATGGGAGCGAGAAGACGAGCTTAAGGCACAGTTTCCGGACATGTTTTCCTAGAACCACCAATCTCGAGGACGAGATTTCTTTTAAGGGGGGTAGAGCTGTAACACCCCAAAACCTGTTAAAGAGGAGAATTTAAAAATTTTTGGACGTATTGGATGTGGTGCAAAAATTCAAATTCAAACTGGAATTCAAATTCAAATCGGAACAGAAAAGAAAAGGAAATAGAAAAACCCCAACCGGCCAGTGGGCCGAAACCCACCAGCCGGACCAATCCCCCGCGCCAGCCCAAGACCGCGCGCCCCCTCTCTTCCTCTCACTGACACGCAGGGCCCGTGTGTCATCTCCTACCTCCCGCGCGCCAACCGACCGGACTCTTCCCTCGCGCCCGATCGCAACAAACTCCGGAAACCCGCGCCCCCAGCCTGATTTCCGGTCCCGGACGTATCCAACTCGATCCTGACAGACCGCCGCCCTCCCTCGCCTATATAAACGCCGACAATCGCCCTGTTCCCCCCCCCCCCGATCGGACGTTCTTCTCTCCGATGAGAACCGAAGCTTCGATCACCGTTTTCTTTCGATCCTCGATCGGATTTTCTGATCTAACGCGCTGATCGTGCTCCACCGCCCCCAGGGAGCCCTGCACGTGAAGGAAGTGACAAGTTTCACGCCCTAGCATCGGTTCCGACGAGCACCGAGGAGCAGCTTCAACCATCGTCGTCGCAGAGCCGAATTCCGACCTCCCCAAGCGTGAGAAACCCCTAGGTGAGCTCCCCTACTCCTCCGCAGTCGATCCATGTGAAAAACTGCAAGATTTAACGTATAGCGGCAAGGAACCGAAGCTGCTCTGGCGAGATTGCCACCCCCGCCGCCGCGCGCCGCCGCCCGCGAGGGCTGGCTCTGGCCAGGGCGACGTGGCCCCTTGAGGGCCGTCTATTTTAAATCACACGGTAGAAATAAAACCCGCGCATACCGGTTCGGCGATCTAATCTGAGCCATCTATTTTAAATCAGACGGTCCACATCAGCCCCACGTTATAAAGGCCGGGATTCTTACGCGCTACCCCCTGGGGATCTCAGAAAACACAAGCAAGTCCCGGAAACTTCTGATCTAGCCCCTGGAACTTCAGAAATTTGTGTAAATTCATTTAAAAATCAGTTTCAGCCCCTGGACTTAATAAAAATTAGGAAAACCCCTCTGTTATGTGTAGTTAGACCCATGGAAATTTATGAAATAGAAAATTAGACCCAGCAGTATGGTGGATTTACCTTTTTGACCCTATATGATATTAAATTTAGAAATTTGAATATGTGACTAGGATTTAAATTTAAAAGGTAAGGCAAACACATGTGCAAATTTAAATTTAAACTCTCCTAGCACATGGAAAACTTTAGAATGAGTTAAAAATAGATTTTTGGCTGAAATGAAATCTGTCTAAATGTTGTTCATATTTATTAGTTCTAGAAACACATTTTTAGGCTAGGAAATAATTCTAAAAACTGATAAAATAAATTTAAATTAGTTCACATCAGAGGAGAAGTTCAAAAATATATTTTAGATCAGAACCTATTCTTTTAGATGATATGTCCTACTATTTAAAATTAAAACTCACTTTTAGGCATAGAAAATAAATCTGAAAAATATAGGAAAATAGGTATGCATAATTAGAAAATGATAAATGAAGTCTCCAAATCTAAAAACATCAGTTTAGGATTTGGTAGAAGATCTGAAAACCTATTTGGAGTAGGGAATTACCTTTCATGCAACCTTGGTAGCTAAGAATTGTATTAATGAAATATAAAGAATTTGTTCAAATTGAAAATTCATATATAGTGTGCAAACAGAAATCTGAATACAAAAGTTAGAAATCATATACATATGTTAAAAGTGCATGTAGGTCAAAAATCAACACATGTAGAGTAACCACAACACTTAGAAATGTGAATGACTTTTATAGGTATGTATGTGTGGTTTGTATGAAGTGAAAGTGTGAACTATGTCTTATGGATTGTTGTTTTCTTTTGCTATGTGCATTGGCATGAGTAGAACCTGCCCCAGAGCAAGTTCTCCCATTCCAAGACCAAAACTTTCCATTCCCAGAGCAGCAGGAAGAAGGCAAGTGTCCTTGATCACTTTGATCCTATACTAGGATGTGTAGATAGAATTATTTGCATTGTCAATTGAAATATGAAACCCATGCTAGGAAGTTTCCCTAGAATTGCATTATCTTGTTTCCTTGTAGCATGGGTTGGGATCTATTTTATCATGTCATTTATTTATATGCTTATGCTTAGCCATGCTTAGAATGGGATAATTGGGATATGAGATCATCAATTTATTTACCTTACTCTTGAATGAGGCATTATGAGTTATGTAGAGGTAGGGATCAAGGCAAGTTGGATGATTTGGTTGGTGCTAGGTGCACGAGACTCGGGTTTGTGTTTAGTACTTGCCTGGATCCTAAGGACCGGTTCATGGAGCATGTAACCTGGCTTTACCGTGCCAACCACATGCTGAGATGGGGCAGCTTGGCCAATTAATTAGGTGTATCCCCGGCGTAGTATGGGTGTGTTGGATGGTGCGGAGAATAGGTGTCAGCTGGACTACCATATGAACCGCAAGGCTCAAGAGGGGGCCACTGTAGCGGGGTTGGAGCCTCTTGTATGCTGTTAGGGGTGAAACCTCAGTGGGCCCATGCTCGTCGGGAATCCCTTTGTAAAGGCTTCGTAGTGATCTCCTGGCTACACATCTGGGAAGTGTTAATGTGGTTCACGGCCACTGGCATAATGGAGGTTCTTTTAGTCCACCCAGCAACGGGGGATGAAATCACTACATGTGGGTACAATGGTGCAAACTCTGCAGAGTCAAAAACTGTCATGACAGCCGTGCTCACGGTCAAGAGCGGCTTGGACTTATTCATGATTAGAGGATGATGGATTGGGAAGTTGAGGATGTTAAGCGGGAAGCTTAACATTGGAAATGAGACTATGCTTACTTGATATTGATGATGGGTTGAGGGATTGGGACCATTTCGCCTGTGTAGTAATGTAGGTGCTTAATTAAGCTAAGGTGATAGGTATTAATTGCGTAGTGCCTTAACCATGAATTCAACCTTTCCTTGCTCTAGCCATCCATGACATGACTTTCCCACACTCGCTGAGTACCAACGGTACTCAAACTTGCATATTGGTTGGTTTAAATTGCTGCTCAGGTCAAGGGGATGATGTGGTGTTCAATGACCAAGACTTCGGACCTGAAGAAGGATTCTAGGTTCATGGAGTCCCCCGGGCAACGCCTGTGACGGAGCCCACAAGATTTATATTCCGCTGCTGTTTTACTTACATGTTATGAACTTATTATCGTCCATCGAGACATATGCTATGTAAGACATATTTATATTCGAGATCAGGCTTGTAATAAATGATGCTTCACTATTTGTCATCACATGTATGAGAGAATGATCCTGGCATACATGTGATATTCACTCGGTTGTTCTTTCGGAAAAACCGGGTGTGACAACTAGCTCCGGGGGCAACACATGTCCCATAGGGTCGGACCTCTCCCCTTTTGTGGAGATGAGCCCTGAGCCTGCCACGTAGCCTACTTTAGCGGCGGACCTCTCCCCACTTCGCAGGGATGAGCTTCCAACACGCCACGTGGCCAGCGCGCCGCAGAAGTTGTCTTCGGCGCTCTCTAAGAGCTGGATTCGACTCTTATTGGCTATCCTTTTATATTTTTCTCTGTTCCTACTTTTCTTAAAATGTTTTCTCTTCATAAAACATGAACATATGCTGACACCCGAGATGAGGGTGTCACACACCGCCACCACCACCGCCGGCTCATAACAGACTGGGAGAGTTCATGAGGACTCGACCACCCACCTTTGCTCAAGATAACGACCCCATGGAGGCCAACGACTGGTTGAAATCCATGGAGAAGAAGCTTGCCATAGTACAGTGCAATGACCGAGAGAAGGTTCTTTTTGCGTCGCACCAAATAATGGGAGCTGCCTCTAACTGGTGGGATGCCCTATGCAACACTCATGTCGACCCGGAGACGATCACTTGGACTGAGTTCAAGGAGAGTTTCCGCTCTCATTACATCCCTGCTGGTGTAATGATGCTCAAGAGACAGAAGTTCGAAGGTCTCCGCCAAGGACAGATGTCACACCCAGTTGTTCCGAAGAAACAACCAAGTGAATATCACATGTATGCCAGGATCATTTTCTCATACATGTGCTGACAAATAGTGAAGCATCATTTATTACAAGCCAGGTGTCGAATATAAATAAGTCTTACATCGTAAATGTCTCAATGGACAATAATACGTTCATCACAAGTAAATAAACTAGCAGCGGAATATTATTCTTTAGGGCTCCATCACAGGCGTTGCCCGGGGGTCTTCATGAACCTAAAAACCTTCCTCGGGTCCAAAATCTTGGTCATTATACACCACCTCATTATCTTGACCTGAGCAGCAATATAAACCAACAAAGATGCAAGGTTGAGTACCAATGGTACTCAGCAAGTGTGGGAAAATTATATCATGCATGGCTAGAACAAGGAGAGGTTGAACTCATGGTTAAAGCACTATGCAATTAATACCTATCACCTTAGCTTATTAAGCACCTACATTACTACACAGGTGAAATGGTCCCAATCTCCCATCCCATCATCATAATCCAATAACCATAACATCATTTCCAATGTTAAGCTCCCCGCTTAACTTCCAAAACCATCAATCCTCTAATCATGAATAAGTCCAGGCCGCTCTTGACCGTGAGCACGGCTGTCAAGACAGTTTTGACTCTGCAGAGTTTGTACCACTGTACCCACATGTAGTGATTTCATCCCCCGTTGCTGGGTGGACTAAAAGAACCTCCATTATGCCAGTGGCTACGATCCACATTCACACTTCCCAGGTGTGCAGCCAGGAGATCACTACGAAGCCTTTACAAAGGGATTCCCGACGAGTGTGGGCCCACTGAGGTTTCACCCCTAACAGCATACAAGAGGCTCCAACCCCGCTGCAGTGGCCCCCTCTTGAGCCTTGCGGTTCATATGGTAGTCCAGCTGACACCCACTCCCCGCACCATCCAACACACCCATACTACGCCGGGGATACACCTAATTAATTGGCCAAGCTGCCCCATCTCAGCTTGTGGTTGGCACTGTAAAGCCAGGTTACATGCTCCATGAACCGGTCCTTAGGATCCAGGCAAGTACTAAACACAAACCCAAGTCTCGTGCAGCCAGCACACAACCAAAACATCCAACTTGCCTTGATCCCTACCTCTACATAACTCACAATATCTCATTCAAGAGTATGGTAATATAAACTGATGATCTCATATCCCAATTATCCCATTCTAAGCATGGCTAAGCATATGAATAATATTAAATGACATGATAAAATAAATCCCAACCCAAGCTACAAGGAAATAAGGTAATGCAATTCTAGGGAAACTTCCTAGCATGGGCTTCATATTTAAATTGACAATGCAATTAATTCTAGCTACACATCCTAGCATAGGATCAAAGTGGTCAAGGACACTTGCCTCCTTCTTGCTGCTCTTGAAATGGGTAGTCCTTATCTTGGAAAGGGATAACTTGCTCTTGAACAGGTTCTACTTCATACCATCACACATAGCAAAAGAAAAACAACAATCATAAGACATAGTTCACACTTCTTACTTCATACAAACCACACATTCATATTTATGAAATTCATTCACCATTATATGTGTTGTGGTTACTTTGTGTGTTGATATGTGGTTTGCATACACTTTTATTTATATGTATATGATTCCTACTTTGGTGTTCATATTTATACTTACATACTATATATATATATATGTGTGTGTTTCAGTTTTTAAATAAATTCCTTATATTAAACTACCAAGTATGTATGAAAAGTATTTTTCTTCTCCATATGTGCCTTCATAATTTCTATCAACCCTAAACTGAACTCTTTGGATTTTAAAAACTCCATTTATCATTTACTAGTTGTTATATTTTCAGATTTATATTCCTATGCATAATTGTGTATTTTATTATGAAATTAGTAATACACATCATCTAAACAGTATAGGTTCTGGTCCTAAATAATTTAATAACATATTTTGACCTTGGCCTCTGATGTAAACTATTTCATAATTATTTTCCCTATTTTTCTATAACTATTCTTTACTTAAAAATGTGTCCCTATACTAATAAATGTGAATAGTAAATGAAACAGATTCATTTCAGCCCAAAAATATATTTTTATCTCACTCCAAAGTTTTCTAAGTACTGAGAAAGTTTATAATTAATTTTGACAATTATGTTTGTCCCACTTTTTAATTTTTAAACACTAGTTACATATTCAATTTTCTAAATTAAATACTAAACAGGGCTAAAATAATGAGCTCACCCCATTACAGGGTCTATAATATTATTTTCATAATTTCCAGGGGTCTAGCTACACTTATCAGAGATGTTTTTCCTCATTTTTATTAAGTCCAGGGGCTAAAACTGATTTTTAAATGAATTTACATGATTTTCTGGAGTTCCAGGGGCTAGATCAAAAGTTTCCGGGGCTAGCTCTTATTTCCCGAGAACCCCAGGGGGTAGCACGTAAGAATTCCAGTCTTTATAACGCGGGGCTGACGTGGACCGTCCGATTTTAAACCGACGGCTGAGATTATAACATCGAACCGGTACGCGGGGTTTTAAAGTCTACCGTGCAATTTAAAATAAACGGCGCACAAGCGGCCACGTCGCTCTGATCGAGCGCTGGCGGCGCTGCCGGCGGCGCACGGCGGCGGGAAGCGGCGATCTCGCCGGAAAGTTTCGGATCCTCAAGAATTCTGCCTAGAACTGTGATCTTATGGCATAGATCGGTAGAGGGGAGGTCAGGGATCTCACCTCGGGGGTTTTCTTGAGCTCGGGGGTCCTGGAAAGTGATCGGCGGCGAGGTCCGAGGCAAAACCACGGCGAAGCTCGTCGGCGCTGTGTTTACACCGTAAGTCTCCGAGTTTTCTGCACCTGCAAAGCTCCCCGGAGGCGGTGGATCAAGACCAGCGAGTTAGATCAGAGTTTCCGAGCTTAGATCGGCCAGAATTCACCGGCGAAGTCTCGGTGCTCACCGGAGTAAAAATCGGTGATCGCGTGGGAAAAACCGATCGGGGCTGTGGTTTTTATAGCCGGGGGAGGGCGGTGGGTCAGTTGTGATTGAGTTTGAGTCTTCTGGGACCGGAATTCGGGCTGAGGGACGCGGTATTCCGATCGGTTAAGATCGCACGCGCGCGGGAGAGAGTCCGGGTCGGCGCGAGCGAGGTTGGGGATGACAGGTGGGTCCCACCTGTCTGTGTGAGAGAGTGCGGGCGCGCGCGGCTGCGGGCTGGCGCGGGGAAAACTGGGCCGGCTGGCGGGTTTTGGCCCACTGGCCGGTTTTTTTCCGTTTTCTCTTTTTCTTTTTCCATTTCTTTTCTGATTTGAGTTTAATTTGAATTCCAGTTTGAATTTGAATTTTTGCAAAACATGCAACACGTCCAAAAATTTTTAAATTCCCCTCTGAACATGGTTTAGTGTTTTGAATCAAAATTTTGGGGTGTTACAGCTCTACCCCCCTTAAAAGAAATCTCGTCCTCGAGATTGGTGTTTCTAAGAAAACAATTCCGGAAATTGTGCCTTGAGCTCATCTTCCCGTTCCCAGGTGGCTTCCTCTTCTGAGTGATGCTTCCACTGCACCTTGCACATCCGGATTCTTTTATTTTTGGTGAGGCGTTCCATTGTCTCCAAAATCTTGTAGGGTTGCTCGGCATAAGACAAATCTTCAGCTACATCCACTTCATTCATGGGTAACACCTCTTCAGGCGTCCTCAGGCATTTCTTGAGTTGTGACACATGGAACACATCGTGCACGTCCGATAGATGAACCGGTAACTCTAGTTGGTACGCCACTTCGCCTTTTCTTTCCAAAACTTGAAAGGGTCCGATGTATCGAGGTGACAACTTCCCTTTCACCTTGAACCGACGAAGTCCTCTGATAGGGGACACCTTGAGATAAACATAGTCTCCCACGTTGAAAACGAGCTCTCTTGTTCGTACATCAGCATAACTCTTCTGGCGTGTTTGTGCTATCCTCAAGTTGTTGCGAATCTCCCTCACCTTTGCCTCGGCTTCTTGTAGCACTTCTGGACCAAACACTTTACTTTCTCCTGTTTGGTTCCAAAATAGGGGAGTTCTGCACTTCCTTCCATACAAAGCTTCAAACGGTGACATCTTCATACTAGCTTGATAACTGTTGTTATAGGAAAACTCCGCATACGGTAAGTTCTTGTCCCAACTCCTATTGTTTTTGAGTGCACATGCCCTTAACATATCTTCAAAGATCTGATTGGTTCTCTCCGTCTGCCCGTCAGTTTGGGGATGATAGGCAGAGCTGAAGTTCAGATGGGTTCCCATGGTTTCATGCAACTTCTGCCAAAACCTCGAGGTGAACTGTGTCCCTCGGTCCGACACTATCTTCTTTGGCACTCCATGGTAACACACGATCCTTGACATGTACAATTCTGCCAATTTGGATCCGCTATAGCTTTCTTTCACAGGAATGAAATGAGCTACCTTGGTTAGCCTATCAATAATGACCCATATTGAATCATACCCGGATTGGGTCCTAGGCAATCCCACGACAAAATCCATGCTGATTTCTTCCCACTTCCATTCAGGCACTTTGAGTGGTTGCAGCAATCCCGCGGGTCGTTGATGTTCTGCTTTCACCAACTGACATGTGTCACATAGGGCAACATGTTCCGCGACATCTCGCTTCATGCCATACCACCAATACCTGCTCTTGAGGTCCTGGTACATCTTTGTACTCCCAGGATGAATGGAATAGTCGGAATCGTGAGCCTCCTTCAAAATTAATTCACGGATCTCCTTTACTTCTGGCACACAGATCCTTTTCCCGTGCCACACCGTTCCTTGTTCATCCTCTCTAAAACCAGGAGCTTTATTTTCCTTGATGAGCTGTCTGATCTCTTGTATCTTCTCATCATTCTTTTGGCCCTCGAGTATGTCTTGCTCGAGTGTGGAGTCCACTTCCATGGCGATGGCTTCACCACTATTTACTAGACATAGATTGAGCCTTATAACCTCGTCCTTCAATTCTGCAGGCATGTCCTTCAAGCTCAACTTATTGACCTGCACTTTCCGACTCAAAGCATCGGCCACGACGTTTGCTTTCCCGCGATGATAGTTGATGCCCACATCAAAGTCATTGATTAGCTCTAACCATCTCCTTTGTCTGAGGTTGAGATCTGGCTGTGTGAATATGTACTTCAAACTCTTATGATCCGTATATATCTCTGTCCTCTTCCCCATCAAATAGTGCCGCCAAATTTTCAACGCGTGTACCACTGCAGCTAGTTCTAGGTCATGTGTAGGATAGTTCTTCTCGTGCTTCCGAAGCTGCCGGGATGCATATGCCACGTCATGTCCTTCTTGCATGAGAACACATCCCAACCCATTTCCAGAGGCATCGCAGTACACTGTGAAATTCTTCTGCATATCTGGCATAACCAACACTGGGGCTGTTGTCAATCTCTTCTTTAGCTCCTGAAAGCTCGTCTCGCACTGTGGCATCCAGGTGAATGTGATTCCCTTTTCCAACAGTTTGGTGAGAGGTCTCGAGATCTTGGAGAATCCTTCAACAAACCGTCGATAGTATCCAGCCAATCCCAAAAAGCTGAACTTCCCCGACACTTTCAGGGGTCTTCCACTTCTGGATATCCTCGATTTTGGCGGGATCTACGGAGATTCCTCCCTCCGAGATTATATGTCCTAAAAAGGGAACTCTCTTCAGCCAAAACTCACACTTGCTCAACTTGGCATATAGTTGGTGTTCTCTCAGCCTCTGTAACACCAACCTTAGATGTTTCTCATGTTCTTCTTCATCTTTGGAGAAGACGAGAATATCATCTATGAAAACAACCACAAATTTGTCCAGATATTCCATGAATATCTTGTTCATGAGGTACATGAAATATGCCGGGGCATTGGTTAGCCCGAAAGACATGACAGTGTATTCATACAGTCCGTACCGAGATACGAAAGTTGTCTTGGGAATATCAGATTGCCTTATCTTGAGTTGGTGGTATCCCGACCTGAGATCAATTTTCGAGAACACACAAGCTCCCCTCAACTGATCAAACAAGTCTTCAATGCGGGGTAATGGGTACTTGTTCTTGATGGTTACCTCATTCAAGGCACGGTAATCCACGCATAACCTTTGGGTTCCGTCTTTCTTGGGCACAAATATCACCGGATCTCCCTATGGTGAGGAACTAGGGCGAATATACCCCTTCTCTGTCAATTCTCTCAAATGATCCTTGAGATCTTCTAGCTGCTTGGAGTCCATTCGATAAGGTCTCTTGTATATCGGGGCTGTTCCCGGTACTAGCTCAATCGCGAATTCCACGTCACGGTCGGGAGGCATACCTGGCAACTCCTCCGGAAACACATCTGGATATTCCCTGATAGTCCTGATTTCCTCAACTTTCACCTCCACTTGATTTAATTTAATGTCCCTCCTAGGCTCGTGTATTGTTATGAACTTTACTCTGGTGCCACTGGGGTGAGTTAGTTCCACCGTTCTGGTCAAACAATGGATGATTCCTTTATGTTTGGTCAACCAATCCATACCCAAAATAATATCTATCCCTTGTGAATCTATCACTATGAGGTTAGCCGTAAATACTACCCCATTAATGTCTAGGTTCACTTTGGGACACACTTGTCTTGTCCTTATTTCTCCACCTGGAGAGTTTACCGCTAGCATATGGTTCATTGTGTGGTTGCTAGGTCATGCTTCTTAACAAACCCTTGAGCAATGAATGAGTGGGTAGCACCAGAATCAAACAGCAGAGTTGCAAGGTGTAAATTGGCAGGAAACTTACCAACTACCACGTCGGGTGCCTCTTGTGCTTCCTCCATAGTGACATGGTTCACCCGTCCTCTCATTACATTCTGCTGTTGTGGCGGCGCAGGCTTCTTCTTTGAGCATTGATGGGCGTAGTGCCCCACTTCACCACAGCTGAAACATTGCACCCCAATCTTAGATGCCTGGCCCTTGTTGTCTTGGGGTTGGTTTGGGGGTCCTTGCACTGCTGGTCGAGGTGGATATGCGGGGTGAGGCTGCTGCACAAACTGACGTTGCGGCTGTGCTGGTGCTGCGGAAGGCCTGTAGTTTGGGTTGTACCCTCTTGGTGCTGAATAGGGTACCGCAGCACGGCTCGTCTGCCCCGTAGGTTGCTGCATCATACGTGGGCGGGTGTTGCTCCCTGAGGCTTGATGTGACCACCCAGCCTTCCTCTTATTCTCATTTTCCAGGGCCTTTAGCTTCCTTTCCACCACAAATGCTCTGTCCACCATCTTTTGAAAGCTTTCATACTCATTTGAGGACATTGCACACTGCATTTCTGCGGTAAGCCCTTCCACGAAACAATCTTGTTTCTGCTCATCAGTCTCTATGTCCTGTGGGGCATAACGGGATAGTTGAGTGAATTTAGTGAGGTATTCCCTCACCGTCATGTTTCCCTGCTGCAGTCCCAAAAACTCCTTCCTCTTGTTTTTGAGTTCACCTCTTGGGATGTAATGGTTGCGGAAGCTACGCTTGAACTCTTCCCAAGTGATGCTCTCAGGGTCATGATGGGCGGCCACGTAGGCGGTCCACCAATCAGCAGCAGGTCCATGCAATTGATGAGAGGCAAACAGCACCCTCTCATACTCTTGGCACTGTATGATTCTCATCTTACTTTCAATGGTCTTCAGCCAATCATCTGCCTCCAGAGGTTCAGCAGCACTTGCAAACTTTGGAGGTTGAGTTCCTAGAAACTCACTCAACCTTGGTTGGCGTGGTGCAGCTTGTGGAGGTGGAACTTGATGCAAGTTGGCCACCACTTGAGTCGAGTTCTGGATGAGCTGATTTTGATTCTCCAGCATTTGGTGGAGAGGATCAACTTCTTCACGGCGACCACCCCTGTCCTGGCCTCCAGAAAGATGAGGGTTGCACGCCTCATCGTTGTTGTTGGCGGGGTTGGCAGCACGTCCTTTTCCTCTTCCGGCCATCTGGCAGAATCAACCAATGTTAATTTGAAAGCATTTAGTATCATCTTACTACTTTCACTTGTTTGTACTTTGAAGTGTTGAGGCTTGGTTATACTTTTCTGAGGGTTCATTTCTCACACAAAAACAAATGCAATATTATTTCATGTGGGTTCACACACCAAAGCAAAACAATCTAAAGACGAGGCTGTGGACAATTACTCATGGCTTCCACAACTCACGTCACACATCAAGCATTATCACACCATTAACTACGTAACGACTCGACTACTCGACCTCTAGCTAGCTAAGGAAAAGACTCTACACTACTCGTCCTCTTGAGCTGGCTCCTCGGGATCTTCCTCCTCATTTCGGCTACCTTCTGACTCTGCTTTGGGTGGGGAGGCTGCTGGTGGAGAAGTGCGACGACGCCTGATTGCTCGGCGATCCGGGGAGTCAGGAGTCCATGTATCATTCACGGTGACACACAGTTCATTCCCATCACCTCTTTCTCTCGCCTTTAAGCAAGCTCGCAGCAACGCCTCCGTTTCCTTCAGGGTGTCTCGGACATCCTGAAGCTCTTGTTGACACTCCTGCAGTCGAGTGCTGAGCATAGCAGCATCCTCCAAGCACAAGTCCATGTGCTCATGGGAAGTCCCTTGCTGCACCGGTGGGTACTTGTACTCCGTGGTACCACTCTCACGTTGGAGGACATACATGTACTCAGTTTTGTCCAAGTGGCGACGATAGATGTGACTCTGGCAGGTGATGGCCTCCCAGGTGACATCTTTCTCCGCGTCCACTTGTGTTGATCGACAAGCTGGACAGTGGTGAATCTTAAGCAGCTGATTCTCGTTTATAATCCTCATCTCCGAACTCCATTCTTCCCTCTTCTCACGGATGGTCCTGGTGGAGTTATAGTGGATGATTAGCTTGCCCGTATTGCCTGCGGCTTCGAGCATACGCCGAAGACGGCGCAACAAGCCTCCTACTGCCAATCCATAGGATAGGTACGTCACTGGACGACTCTCCTCTCTTTCGGCAAGGGCAACCACGGGAACTCTCCCTCCCGTGGACTTGCGAGCGGTGCGAATCATGCGAACCATCTAAAACAAAAAGAATTTAAAATTAGGTTAGATAAAATCTCAAACAAAAATCCTATTTTGAACGAAAGTTGGGGTAAGATGAAGAAAATAACTCTTTAAATAACGCTTTTCAACCCACACCTTGGAAAATAGTTTTTAAGAAAATAGGGCCCTTAAATACGTCCATTTCTAACTAGGTCCACGTTCCTACGGGCAACCTTGGCTCTGATACCACCTCTGTCACACCCGATTGTTCCGAAGAAACAACCAAGTGAATATCACATGTATGCCAGGATCATTTTCTCATACATGTGCTGACAAATAGTGAAGCATCATTTATTACAAGCCAGGTGTCGAATATAAATAAGTCTTACATCGTAAATGTCTCAATGGACAATAATACGTTCATCACAAGTAAATAAACTAGCAGCGGAATATTATTCTTTAGGGCTCCATCACAGGCGTTGCCCGGGGGTCTTCATGAACCTAAAAACCTTCCTCGGGTCCAAAATCTTGGTCATTATACACCACCTCACTATCTTGACCTGAGCAGCAATATAAACCAACAAAGATGCAAGGTTGAGTACCAATGGTACTCAGCAAGTGTGGGAAAATTATATCATGCATGGCTAGAACAAGGAGAGGTTGAACTCATGGTTAAAGCACTACGCAATTAATACCTATCACCTTAGCTTATTAAGCACCTACATTACTACACAGGTGAAATGGTCCCAATCTCCCATCCCATCATCATAATCCAATAACCATAACATCATTTCCAATGTTAAGCTCCCCGCTTAACTTCCAAAACCATCAATCCTCTAATCATGAATAAGTCCAGGCCGCTCTTGACCGTGAGCACGGCTGTCAAGACAGTTTTGACTCTGCAGAGTTTGTACCACTGTACCCACATGTAGTGATTTCATCCCCCGTTGCCGGGTGGACTAAAAGAACCTCCATTATGCCAGTGGCTACGATCCACATTCACACTTCCCAGGTGTGCAGCCAGGAGATCACTACGAAGCCTTTACAAAGGGATTCCCGACGAGCGTGGGCCCACTGAGGTTTCACCCCTAACAGCATACAAGAGGCTCCAACCCCACTCCCCGCACCATCCAACACACCCATACTACGCCGGGGATACACCTAATTAATTGGCCAAGCTGCCCCATCTAAGCATGTGGTTGGCACTGTAAAGCCAGGTTACATGCTCCATGAACCGGTCCTTAGGATCCAGGCAAGTACTAAACACAAACCCAAGTCTCGTGCACCCAGCACACAACCAAAACATCCAACTTGCCTTGATCCCTACCTCTACATAACTCACAATATATCATTCAAGAGTATGGTAATATAAACTGATGATCTCATATACCAATTATCCCATTCTAAGCATGGCTAAGCATATGCATAATATTAAATGACATGATAAAATAAATCCCAACCCAAGCTACAAGGAAATAAGGTAATGCAATTCTAGGGAAACTTCCTAGCATGGGCTTCATATTTAAATTGACAATGCAATTAATTCTAGCTACACATCCTAGCATAGGATCAAAGTGGTCAAGGACACTTGCCTCCTTCTTGCTGCTCTTGAAATTGGTAGTCCTGATCTTGGAAAGCGATAACTTGCTCTTGAACAGGTTCTACTTCATACCATCACACATAGCAAAAGAAAAACAACAATCATAAGACATAGTTCACACTTCTTACTTCATACAAACCACACATTCATATTTATGAAATTCATTCACCATTATATGTGTTGTGGTTACTTTGTGTGTTGATCTGTGGTTTGCATACACTTTTATTTATATGTATATGATTCCTACTTTGGTGTTCATATTTATACTTACATACTATATATATATATGTGTGTGTGTTTCAGTTTTTAAATAAATTCCTTATATTAAACTACCAAGTATGTATGAAAAGTATTTTTCTTCTCCATATGTGCCTTCATAATTTCTATCAACCCTAAACTGAACTCTTTGGATTTTAAAAACTCCATTTATCATTTACTAGTTGTTATATTTTCAGATTTATATTCCTATGCATAATTGTGTATTTTATTATGAAATTAGTAATACACATCATCTAAACAGTATAGGTTCTGGTCCTAAATAATTTAATAACATATTTTGACCTTGGCCTCTGATGTAAACTATTTTATAATTATTTTCCCTATTTTTCTATAACTATTCTTTACTTAAAAATGTGTCCCTATACTAATAAATGTGAATAATAAATGAAACAGATTCATTTCAGCCCAAAAATATATTTTTATCTCACTCCAAAGTTTTCTAAGTACTGAGAAAGTTTTTAATTAATTTTGACAATTATGTTTGTCCCACTTTTTAATTTTTAAACACTAGTTACATATTCAATTTTCTAAATTAAATACTAAACAGGGCTAAAATAATGAATTCACCCCATTACAGGGTCTATAATATTATTTTCATAATTTCCAGGGGTCTAGCTACACTTATCAGAGATGTTTTTCCTAATTTTTATTAAGTCCAGGGGCTAAAACTGATTTTTAAATGAATTTACATGATTTTCTGGAGTTCCAGGGGCTAGATCAGAAGTTTCCGGGGCTAGCTCTTATTTCCCGAGAACCCCAGGGGGTAGCATGTAAGAATTCCAGTCTTTATAACGCGGGGCTGACGTGGACTGTCTGATTTTAAACCGACGGCTGAGATTATAACATCGAACCGGTACGCGGGGTTTTAAAGTCTACCGTGCGATTTAAAATAAACGGCGCACAAGCGGCCACGTCGCTCTGATCGAGCGCGGGCGGCGCTGCCGGCGGCGCACGGCGGCGGGAAGCGGCGATCTCGCCGGAAAGTTTCGGATCCTCGAGAATTCTGCCTAGAACTGTGATCTTATGGCATAGATCGGTAGAGGGGAGGTCAGGGATGTCACCTCGGGGGTTTTCTTGAGCTCGGGGGTCCTGGAAAGTGATCGGCGGCGAGGTCCGAGGCAAAACCACGGCGAAGCTCGTCGGCGCTGTGTTTACACCGTAAGTCTCCGAGTTTTCTGCACCTGCAAAGCTCCCCGGAGGCGGTGGATCAAGACCAGCGAGTTAGATCAGAGTTTCCGAGCATAGATCGGCCAGAATTCACCGGCGAAGTCTCGGTGCTCACCGGAGTAAAAATCGGCGATCGCGTGGGAAAAACCGATCGGGGCTGGGGTTTTTATAGCCGGGGGAGGGCGGTGGGTCAGTTGTGATTGAGTTTGAGTCTTCTGGGACCGGAATTCGGGCTGAGGGACGCGGTATTCCGATCGGTTAAGATCGCGCGCGCGCGGGAGAGAGTCCGGGTCGGCGCGAGCGAGGTTGGGGATGACAGGTGGGTCCCACCTGTCTGTGTGAGAGAGCGCGGGCGCGCGCGGCTGCGGGCTGGCGTGGGGAAAACTGGCCCGGCTGGCGGGTTTCGGCCCACTGGCCGGTTTTTTTCCGTTTTCTCTTTTTATTTTTCCATTTCTTTTCTGATTTGAGTTTAATTTGAATTCCAGTTTGAATTTGAATTTTTGCAAAACATGCAACACGTCCAAAAATTTTTAAATTCCCCTCTGAACATGGTTTAGTGTTTTGAATCAAAATTTTGGGGTGTTACAACAGAGAAGCGTGAATGAGTATCTCAACAAGTTTACCCAACTGTCCCGGTACGCCCCCGAAGATGTTAACTCGGACCAAAGGATGCAGTACCTGTTCATGAGAGGGTTGAATAATGAGATCCAGGTTCAGCTCCTCAACAATGACTACACAAGCTTCTAGAAGCTGGTTGACAAGGCTATAGTGGTGGAAAGCAAGATCCGAGAGATCGAGCGAGAGTGCAAGAGGAAGGTGCCATACCAGCCCCAAGGGAGCAACGTACGACCTCGGTACATGCCCCCAGCTGCACCGCAGTATGGATTGACCGCTCCTGCATAGCGCCCTAGTCAGCCACCACAGCAACGATCCGTTGCACAAGCACCTCGTGTGCCTTTGCCTCCTATGCCCCGACCCAATATGGGCGCTCCTGTTCAAAACCCCCGCTCCAACGTACCTACTGCCGTGGGCAACAGGGCATGCTTTGCATGCGGGGAAACAGGACACATCGCGAGCCAGTGTCCGAGAAGAGGCCCTGGACAGCAAGGCAACGTGCCCAAGCAGAACACGCGACCGAACGGAGGGGACAATCAAGGAAACCGTGGACAGCAGTACTATGCTCGCGGCAATGTGAACCATGTCTCTGCTGAGGAAGCACAACAGGCTGAGGACGTCGTAATTGGTATGTTCCTTGCCAATTCCAACCCAGCCACCATTTTATTTGATTCTGGAGCATCACATTCCTTCATATCATCCAAGTATGTTGCCAAGCATAATCTACCAATATCACACTTAAAATGTGCTATGTTAGTTAAGTGTCCCGGTAGAGAGATGAGGACTAATATACTATGTTCGAAAGTAAGCCTTAAAATAAGGGGGGTAAACTTTATTGCCAACCTCATTGTCTTGGATTCCCAAGGGCTTGACATAATACCCCGGATGGATTGGTTAAGCAAGCACAACGGAGTAATCCAATGTGCTGAAAGGAGCGTGCAGTTGACAAACGAGCACGGTATTCGTGTCAAGTTTAAGTCAGCCCAACAAAACAACCGAAAGGGCAATTTTGAACCACGTCGAAGGAGCAACATTAGACAGCATTCCAGTGGTTCAGGAATTCTCGGACGTGTTTCCAGAAGAGCTTCCAGGTATGCCACCTGATCGGGACATTGAGTTTGCCATTGATTTGGTACCCGGAACTGTACCCATAGCAAAGAGACCCTATAGGATGCCCACCAATGAACTAGTGGAACTCAAGAAGCAAATTCAGGAGCAGTTGGAGAAGGGTTTTATACGTTCCAGCTCGTCACCATGGGGAGCCCTCGTGCTCTTCGTAGACAAGAAGGATGGGACCCAAAGGATGTGCGTGGACTATAGGTCTCTCAACGAGGTGACAATCAAGAACAAATACCCTCTGCCCCATATAGATGACCTATTCGACCAAATGAAAGGAGCCCGAGTGTTCTCCAAGATTGATCTTCGGTCGGGATACTTCTAGCTGAAGATTAAGCCCTCCGATATACCCAAGACTGCCTTTCGAACACGGTATGGTTCGTATGAATATACCATCATGTCTTTTGGGTTAACAAATGCACCCGCATACTTCATGTACCTTATGAACAAGGTTTTCATGGAGTACTTGGATAAGTTCGTCGTAGTTTTCATCGACGACATTATGGTGTATTCAAAAAGTGAGGAGGAGCATGAAGAACATTTGAAATTGACCTTGCAGAAAATCCGTGAGCATCAATTGTGTGCCAAACATAACAAGTGTCAATTTTGGCTAAAGGAGATATTGTTCCTAGGCCAAATTATCTCCTAGGAAGGAGTATTGGTTGATCCAGGGAAAGTGGGAGATATTCTGAAATGGAACCAACCGCAGAACGTGAGGGATATTCGGAGTTTTCTTGGGATGGCTGGATACTACCGACGCTTCATCAAGGACTTCTCTAAGATAGCAAAGCCTATGACGGAGTTGCTAATGAAGGGAAAAGACTTCCAATGGACACCAGCATGCCAAGAAAGTTTTGAGCAACTCAAGAAAAGGCTAACCACGGCACCAGTTTTGGTATTGCCGGACGTGAGCAAGAGCTTCGACATATATTGTGACGCATCCAGACAAGGGCTCGGATGTGTGCTCATGCAAGAAGGACAAGTGGTAGCCTATGTCTCATGACAATTGAAGAATCACGAGCTTAATTATCCTACACATGACTTGGAGCTATGTGACGCCCTCAATTCTGCGGAAAACAACAGAACCAAAAACTAATGCATATGTGTGCCCAGGATGTTCATCACACATACACATATATTCCACAAACTGAATTCAGAATATTTATAATCACGAATAACAGAGTTTATTACAATGTCTCATGAGTCTTGGACTCGTGTTCACAGTGGAAGTCTTATTTCTATGCAGCGGAAGTCTTTATTCTAATGCGGAAGCGATTTAACTAATGCGGAAGAAAATCTAAGCAGAAGTGGCTCCATCTCTACTCCCTCCACAGGCAAGGTTGAGAATAGATCACACGCCCTAATGATCCACTTGGTCTTCATAGTAGTCTGCTCCTGCTGCTGATGAGGAGATAATAATGCAAGTTTGAGTACAATGATGTACTCAGCAAGTGCGGGAAAACATGATATGTAGCTCATAACAAGGTAGGTATAAAAAGGCTCATTTGCAGAAAAGCAGATTTATAAAACCATGATAAAACAGAAAGTTAACTTTGAATGTAATCCCAGCATGTATTAAATTACCAACATACCTCCATCACCTTCCGTGTTCCATCCTGAACATTAACCAACCTTATTCTTACTCACGAATACCTCCTCGTATTCGCTACCATCTCACGAATACCTTCCCGTATTCGCTACCATCTCATCTCATAAACAACTTTGCCTCATACCGAGACCCATCTCATTGTCACAACTCAACCGTCATGCAACCATCTCGACACCCGGACTCAACAGTCCCAAAACCAACCATAACCATAATCAATAACCATAACCAAGAACCTTCCCAATAACCATCCCGACTAATCATGGCAGTTTAGCCAGGCGCTCGTGACCGTAAGCTCGGCTATCATGATAGTTTTAGACTCTGCAGAGTTTGGACCTCTTTTCCCACAAGTTTGTGATTTCGTCACCCGTCGGCGACTGCAGAACCTCCATTATACCAGTACACAACCATCGATGTATGGTCAAGAGATCACAAAATAGCCTTTACAAAGGGGTTATTAGATGTATGGACTCACTAAGGATTCACCGGTAGGCTAGAATCTCCAATTCTCCCACCCACGGGCCCCCTCTTGTGCCATGCAGTTCCTAGGGCAGTCCTCACTCGACTCCTATTCCCCGCGCCTTCCACAGTCCATAACACTCTAGCAACTTACCTAATTACTCAGCTAAGCCGCACCCATACTTGGCCTTGTGGTGGCACTGTTATCCTGGCATGTGCATGCATGAACCGGTCCTTAGTTCTACGGCAAGTAAACCACCATCTCATGCTACCTCATTCACAAACCCAGGCTTGCCTAGATCTCCCTCCGATCCATGTTCATTAACATCATCAGTTTCTTATAATCATTACGAGTGCAGTTTGCTAGACACATCTATCTCGCTTCCCAATCCCATGGACTCAGCGAAGCATAAAGCAAAAACCATACCCGACTCATAAACATCCCTGGTGACAAGGGTGGATTAACGAATACTAGTAAACTCCTATAAAAAGGGTTTCCCATCATGTTTGACTCAGCACACACACCTTTTCGCAAATCAAAACAGTTTTACCCAAAACATTGGATCAATATGGTCAAGGAGCACTTGCCTTGTTCTTGCGGTTCTGGTTGTTCTTGGATCTCAAAACCTTGTTGCTGCAGCTCGTCGTAGACACCTCCCTGAGCTTGTCCTGCTAGGTAGGATCACGTGCATACAAGATTCACAGCAATCAATATCATGCACAAACCTTAAACTAGATGCGATGATGCGCATGCATGCTATCCTATGATTAGTTTTATTAGATTGGTTTGCACGTGTTTTTGCATGGCTTGCATGGATTTTATGATGAACAGGGGTGTTCGGATCAAAGGTGGACGTGGCGATAATCTTGTCTTTTAGATCAACCTGATCATCAAGTGATCTGTCCACGAGAAGGCTTCTGTTCGAAAGTATTCAAAGAACAGATGCAGAAAGAACACAACGATATCGTGAGGTGGTATTGCAGACCTACCTTACGTTCGTCTCGGTCTCGAGGTCCTCCTCAGAACGTTGGGCTTCCTCCGGTGATCTTCCTTGCCGCGCTCGGGCGATGGTTTACTCGGCGGTTTGGGAATAGAGCTCTAAGTTGTCGGCTCAGGAGTTGGAAAAGAAGTTTGTGGTTTCGGCCAGAGGTTCTGGGTTCTATTTATAATCGGGAAGAGAAGAATCCTAATCTGATTGCATCCCGAATAAGTGTCCTATCCAGATCGTTGTTAGATCCTAACATTTTATCTTTAATTGATTTGATGTGGAACTTAGGTCGGTTTCGGCTCCGGTATTTCTACGCGTACAGAATCCAAAAAACATTCCTAGAACTCGTTACCTCCTCGGTGATGAGCTCCGGAGTCTCCACGTGTCCAACGGGCCTGGTCTTTCCTTTTCCGCAGAGACGAGCTCCGGTGGTGCCGCGTGTCAAGCGAGCAATACTTCCCTCTTCTTTGGAGGTGAGCTCCACGTGCGCCACGTATCCTGGCGGTCGGGACCTCCTCTCTTCTTTCCTCAGAGACGAGCTCCGAGGTAGGCACGTGTCCAACAGTGACGGACCTCCCGGAGATAAGCTCCGGTGGCGACACGTGTCCGATAGAACCGGACCTCTCGGAGGTGAGCTCCGAGATCAACATGTATCCCGCGCCACTGATCCTCTGATTTCCGTGGTGACTAGCTCCAAAGGTGACATGTGTCACGCGGAAATGCCTTTGCTTCTTCCGCAGAGGCTAGCTCCGAGAGCAACACGTGTCCCACAGGGTCGGACCTCTCCCCTTTTGCGGAGGTGAGCCCCGAACCTGCCACGTAGTCATTTTAGCGGCGGACCTCTCCCCACTTCGTAGGGACGAGCTCCAAACACGCCATGTGGCCAGCGGCCGCGGTAAGTTGTCTTCGGCGCTTTCTGTGAACTGGATTCGGCTCTTACTGGCTATCTATTTGATAATTCCTCTGTTCCCACTTCCTTTAAAGTGTTTTCTCTACATGAAATATGAAGACATGCAGAAACCAGAGATGAGGGTGTCACAAATCTACCCCCCTTAAATTGAATCTCGCCCTCGAGATTTGTTAGTAGAGAATAGATGGGGAAATTCTGCCTTGATATCCTCTTCACGTTCCCATGTGGCTTCCGCTTCGGTGTGATGGCTCCATTGTACCTTGCACCATCGAATCACCTTGTTCCGGGTGACCCTTTCCTTTAGGTCCAAGATTCGGACAGGGTATTCCGCATAAGTCAGATCCTCTTGAAGTTCAAGTTCTCCCATTGATACTTGCTCCTCTGGTGCTCTCAAACACTTCTTGAGCTGGGATACATGAAACACGTCATGTACGTCGGAGAGGTAGGTTGGGAGCTCTAGTTGATAGGCTACTTCTCCTCGCTTGTCCAGAATCTTAAATGGTCCGATGTAGCGAGGTGCTAGTTTGCCTTTGACGTTGAAACGTCGTTGGCCTTGGATAGGCGACACCTTAAGATATACGAAGTCTCCTACTTCGAAGGTCAACTTCCTACGTCTATTGTCCCCATAGCCTTTCTGTCATGACTGAGCAGCCTTTAAGTTCCCCCGTACCGTTTGGACTTTCTTTTCAGTTTCTTGTAGTACTTCGGGTCCAAACACCTGGTTCTCTCCGGTTTCGTTCCAAAACATCGGCGTTCTACACCGTCTACCATATAATGCTTCGAAAGGCGACATCTTCAAGCTAGCTTGATAGCTGTTGTTATAGTAGAATTCAGCATACGGTAAACTCATATCTCAACTACGCCAACGTTTCAAGGCGCAAGCTCTCAACATGTCCTCCAATATTTGGTTTGTCCTTTCGGTTTGCCCATCAGTTTGTGGGTGATAGGCGGAGCTAAAATCCAGTCGTGTACCCATGGCTTTCTGCAGCTTCCTCCAGAATCTAGAGGTAAACTGAGAACCTCGATCTCAGACTATCCTCCTCGGGACTCCATGATGGCACACGATCTGCTCCATGTACAACTCGGCTAACTGTGCAACGTTGTAATTGGCCCTTACAGGGAGAAAATGGGCGGTTTTCGTCAATCGGTCCACGATGACCCAGATGGAGTCGTAACCCGACTGAGTACGTGGCAATCCGACGATGAAATCCATACTGATGTCCTCCCACTTCCATTCGGGTACCTTCAAGGGTTGCAACAATCCAGCGGGTCTTTGATGTTCGGCCTTCACCCGTTGGCATGTGTTGCATAGGGCAACGTATTCGGCTATATCCCTCTTCATACCACCCCACCAATAACAAGTTTTCAAGTCCTTGTACATTTTGGTACTTCCGGGATGTATGGAATAGGGTGAATCGTGTGCCTCCTTTAATATCATGTCGCGGAGGTGTTTTATGTTAGGCACACAAATCCTTTTTCCTAGCCAAAGCGTACCCTTCTCATCCTCCTTGAAATCTTTCTCTATTTCTTATCAAATTCTTTCCTTGATCTCCTTGATCTCCTCATCCGTTGCTTGGCCATCTCTTATTTCTTGCTCCAATGAGGAGTGGACCTCCATTATTTCCATGTTGTTCAAGAATCCGAGGTGTAACCGTTCGAACTCCTTGCGTAGTTTGGGTCGTAGCTCCCGAACCGTGAGTTGGTGACATGCTCCCTTTTGGCTCAATGCATCCGCTACTACATTGGCCTTCCCGGGGTGGTAGTTGATTCCAACATCGTAATCCTTGATGAGTTCCAACCATCGACGTTGCCTCAAATTCAAGTCCGTTTGTATGAATATGTACTTAAGGCTTTTATGATCCGTATAGATCTCACATCGATGACCAAGGATATAATGTCTCCAAATCTTCAATGCATGCACCACTGCTGCTAGCTCCAAGTCATGTGTAGGATAATTAAGCTCGTGCTTCTTTAATTGTCGCGAGGCATAGGCTACCACTTGTCCTTCTTGCATGAGCACACATCCAAGCCCCTGTCTGGATGCGTCACAATATATGTCAAAGCTCTTGCTTACGTCTGGCAATACCAGAACCGGTGCTGTGGTTAGCCTTTTCTTGAGTTCCTCAAAACTTCCTTGGCAGGCTGGTGTCCATTGGAAGACCTTCCCCTTCATTAGCAACTCCGTCATAGGCTTTGCTATTTTAGAAAAGTCTTTAATGAAGCGTCGATAGTATCTTGCCATCCAAAGAAAACTCCGAATATCCCTCACGCTCTGCGGTTGGTCCCACTTCAGAACATCTCTCACCTTTCTGGGATCAACCGATACCCCTTCCTTGGAGATAATGTGGCCTAGGAATGATATTTCCTTTAGCCAGAATTGACACTTGTTAAGATTGGCATACAATTGATGCTCACGCAATTTCTGCAAGGTCAATTTCAAATGTTCTTCATGCTCCTCCTCACTTTTTGAATACACCATAATGTCATCGATGAAAACCACGACGTACTCCATGAAAACCATGTTCATAAGGTACATGAAGTATGAGGGTGCATATGTCAACCCAAAAGACATGATGGTATATTCATACGAACCATACCGTGTTCGAAAGGCTGTCTTGGGTATATCGGAGGGCTTAATCTTCAGCTGGAAGTATCCCGACCGAAGATCAATCTTGGAGAACACTCGGGCTCCTTTCATTTGGTCGAATAGGTCCTCTATACGGGGAAGAGGGTACTTGTTTTTGATTGTTACCTCGTTGAGAGACCTATAGTACAGGCACATCCTTTGGGTTCCATCCTTCTTGTCTACGAAGAGCACCGGAGCTCCCCATGGTGACGAGCTGGGACGTATAAAACCCTTCTCCAACTGCTCTTGGATTTGCTTCTTGAGTTCTACTAGTTCATTGGCGGGCATCCTATAGGGTCTCTTGGCTATGGGTGCAGTTCCGGGTACCAAATCAATGGCAAACTCAATGTCCCGATCAGGAGGCATACCTGGAAGCTCTTACGGGAACACGTCCAAAAATTCCTGAACCACCGGAATGCTGTCCAATGCTGCTCCTTCAACGTGGTTCAGATTTGCTCTTTTAGTGGTTTGTTGGGCTGACTCAAACTCGACACGGATGTCGTGCTCATTTGTCAACTGCACGCTTCTTTCAGCACATTGGATTACCCCGTTTTGCTTGCTTAACCAATCCATCCCGAGTATTATGTCAATCCCTTGGTAGTCCAAGATAATAAGGTTGGCAAGGAAGTCTACCCCCCCTTATTTTAAGACTTACTTTCGGACATACTATATTAGTCCTCATCTCTCCACCGGGAGAATTAACTAACATAGCACATTTTAAGTGGGATATGGGTAGATGATGTTTGGCAACATATTTGGATGATATAAAGGAATGTGATGCCCCAGAATCAAATAAGATGGTGGCTGGGTTGGAGTTGGCAAGGAACATACCAATTATGATGTCCTCAGCCTGTTGTGCTTCCTCAGCAGAGACATGGTTCACGTTGCCACGAACATAGTTCTGCTGTCCACGGTTTCCTTGATTGTCCCCTCCGTTCAGCCGCGGGTTCTGCTTGGGCACGTTACCTTGCTGTCCAGGGCTTCTCCTCGGGCACTGGTTCGTGAAGTGTCCTATTTCCCCGCATGCAAAGCATGCCCTGTTGCCTACGGCAGCAGGCACGTTGGGGCGGGGTTTGGAACAGGAGTGCCATAGTTGGGTCGGGGCGTAGGAGGCATGGGCACGCGAGGTGCTGGTGCAACTGGTCGTTGCTGTGGTGGCTGACCAGGGCAGTATGCGGGAGTGGTTGACCCATACTGCGGTGCAGCTGGGGGCATGTACCGAGGTCGTACGTTGCTCCCTTGAGGCTGGTATGGCATCTTCCTCTTGCACTCTCGCTCGATCTCTCGGATCTTGTTTTCAACCACTATGGCCTTGTCAACCAGCTTCTGGAAGCTTACGCAGTCATTGTTGAGGAGCTGAACCTGGATCTCATTGTTCAACCCTCTCATGAACAGGTACTACTTCCTCTGGTCTGAGTTGACATCTTCGGGGGCATACCGGTACAGTTGTATGAACTTGTTGAGATACTCATTCACACTTCTCTGTCCCTGGCGGAGACCTTCGAACTCCTGCCTCTTGAGCATTATTACACCAGTCAGTAGCGGCTCCCGTAAGTCAAAGTGATCGTCTCCGGGTCTAATGAGAGCGGAAACTTTCCTTAAACTCAGTCCAAGTGATCGTCTCCGGGTCGGCATGAGCGTTGCTCAGGGCATCCCACCAGTCAGTAGCGGCTTCCATAAGTTGGTGCGACGCGAAGAGAACCTTCTCTCGGTCATTGCACTGTACTATGGCAAGCTTCTTCTCCATGGATTTCAACCAGTCGTCGGCCTCCATGGGGTCACTAGCTTGAGCAAAGGTGGGTGGTTGAGTCCTCATGAACTCTCCCAACCTGTTATGAGCTGGCGGCGGTGGTGGCGGTGATGCCGGAACAGGGTTGTTGTTGGCTTGCAACTGACCCAAAGTTTGGATCATGGTTTGCATAAGCTGGTTCTGCATGGCCATCAACCTTTCAAGGTTGTTCTCGCAAGCTCCGGGGTTAACGGGAACTTCCTCGTGATCATCCTCTTGGTTGTCACGGACGTTCCTTCAGCCGGCGTTTCCTCTCACCATCTGTGAGAGAGTTCAAAATAGAATAGAATGTCAGGAGGTTAGGTAGATTCCCTCAACTATATG
The DNA here is from genome assembly GCA_030760725.1 of Neostapfia colusana. Lineage (NCBI taxonomy): Eukaryota > Viridiplantae > Streptophyta > Magnoliopsida > Poales > Poaceae > Neostapfia > Neostapfia colusana. The sequence continues at coordinate 93,827,755 of JASWHV010000001.1, forward strand.
CATCAAGGTGAGTTGGACTATATATATATTAGCCCATATGAGGATGTGAACAAGTGCCGAGGCATCTCACACCTCTTTCTACATACGTTTGGATATGGACAAGTTTGGAGACGTCCCACAACTCACGCTAAGCATATAATCACAACAATAATCACAAGGGCTCACACAACTCCTATTCAAGGATGGTTTCCTATGTCAAGGTAGTTTCAAGTTCAATCTAAGCGTCCCATGGTGCTTCCTTTGGTCAGTGTGGCTTGACTACCAATCTATGTCTCCTATTTAGGGGTGTAACCTACTGTTACCCCGTGGCTCTAATATCAATCAGAGGTTTCTATCTAGGCGTGTAACATACTGTCAACCCGTGGCTCTGATACCAATCTGTGACACCCTCAATTCTGTGGAAAACCACGGAACCGAGAACTAATGCATATGTGTGCCCAGGATGTTCATCACACATACACATATATTCGACAAACTGATTTCAGAATATTTATAACCACGGATAACAGAGTTTATTACAATGTCTCATGAGTCTTGGACTCGTGTTCACAGCGGAAGTCTTATTTCTATGCAGCGGAAGTCTTTATTCTAATGCGGAAGCGATTTAACTAATGTGGAAGCAAATCTAAGCAGAAGTGGCTCCTGTAACACCCCAAAATCCTGTTAAGAGGGGAATTTAAAAATTTTTGGACGTATTGTATGTATTGCAAAATTTCAAATTCAAACTGGAATTCAAATTAAACTCAAAACAGAAATGAAAAAGAAAAAGAAAAGGAAAAAATAAATCCCCCCGGCCAGTGGGCCAAAACCCACCAGCCGGCCCACTCAAACCCCGCGCCAAGCCCGCAGCCGCACGCCCGCCTACCTCTCACAGACAGGCGGGACCCACCTGTCATCCCCAACCCCCGCTCGCGCCGACCCTGGACTATTCCCCGCGCGCGCGATCGTAACCGACCGGATTTCCTCGTCCTTCAGCCCGACTCCCGGTCCCAGAAGGCTCCAACTCGATCTAAACGAACCCGCCGCCCTTCCCCGGCTATATAAACCCCGGCCTCTCCCCGTTTTTCCCCACGATCCGCCATTTTTCCTCCCGGTGAGAACCCGAGCTTCTCCGGCCAATTTCGCTTGATCTTCGCTCAGGATTTCTCATCTAACGCGCTGATCTTGATCCACCGCCTCCGGGGAACCGCGCAGATACAGAAAACCCGGTGGTTTGCGCTTCAAACACAGCGCCGACGAGCCTCGCCGTGAATTCACCTCGGACCTCGTCGCCGACCGCTTTCCAGGACCTCCGAGCTCAAGAAAACCCCCGAGGTGAGATCCCTGACCTCCCCTCTGCCGATCTATGCCATAAAATCACAGTTCTAGGAAGAATTGACGAAGATCCGAAACTCTCTGGCGAGGTCGCCGCCTCTCGCCGCCGTGCGCCGCCGGGCAGCGCCGCCCGCGCTCGATCAGAGCGACGTGGCCGGTTGTGCGCCGTCTATTTTAAATCGCACGGTAGAATTTAAATCCCCGCGTACCGGTTCGACGTTATAATCTCAGCCGTCTGTTTTAAATCGGATGGTCCACGTCAGCCCCGCGTTATAAAGGCCGGAATTCTTACGCGCTACCCCCTGGGGTTCTCAGAAAATACGAGCTAGCCCTGGAAACTTCTGATCTAGCCCCTGGAACTTCAGAAAATAATGTAAATTCATTTAAAAATCAGTTTTAGCCCCTGGACTTAATAAAAATTAGGAAAACCCATCTGTTATGTGTAGTTAGACTCCTGGAAATTCTTAAAATAATATAATAGACCCTGTAGTGGGGTGAGTTTACCTTTTTAACCCTATGTGATATTAAATTTAGGAATTTGAATATGTGATTAGTATTTAAAATTTAAAAAGATGGGACAAACTCATTGTAAATTCAAATTAAAAACTTTCCTAGTACATGGAAAACTTTGGAGTGAGGTAAAAATAGATTTTTGCCTGAAATAAATCTGTTTAATTGATTATTTACATTTATTAGTTATAGGGACACATTTTTAAGTAGAGAATAATTCTAAAAATTGATAAAATAAATTTAAATTAGTTCACATCAGAGGAGAAGTTCAAAATATATTATTTAATATTTTAGAACCAAAACCTATTCTGTTTAGATGAGGTGTCTTACTATTTTCATAATAAAGTTCACATTTAGGCAATGGAAATAAATCTGAAAATATAGCAAGCTAGGTATGAATAACTAGAAAATGATAAATGAAGTTTCTAAAATCCAAAGAATTGAGTTTAGGGTTGGTAGAAGGTCTGAAGACACATATGGAGTAGGAAAATACCTTTCATGCATACTTGGTAGCTAAAATGTGTATCAATTAAATATAAGGGATTTATTTAAATTAGAAATTCATATATAGTATGCCAACGTAAATATGAATACAAAAGTAGAAATCATATGCACATGTTTAAAAGTGCATGTAAGCAAAAATCAACACACATAGAGGAACCACAACACATAGAAATGTGAATGACTTTCATAAATGGGAATGTGTGGAAGTGTGAACTATGTCTTATGGATTGTTGTTTTCTTTTTCTATGTGTGATGGTATGATGTAGAACCTGCTCCAGAGCAAGTTCTTCCTTTCCAAGATCAGGACTACCCATTCCCAGAGCAGCAGGAAGAAGGCAAGTGTCCTTGACCACTTTGTTCCTATGCTAGGATGTGTAGATAGAATTTATTGCATTGTCAATTGAAATATGAAACCCATGCTAGGAAGTTACCCTAGAATTGCATTACCTTGTTTCCTTGTACCTTGGGTTGGGATTTGCTTTATTATGTCATTCATTCATATTACTTATGCTTAGCCATTCTTAGAAAGGGATAAGTGGGATATGATATCATCAACTTGTTTACCTTACTCTTGAATGAGATATTATGAGTTGTGTAGAGGTAGGGATCGAGGCAAGTTGGATGTTTTGGTTGGTGCTGGGTGCACGAGACTCGTGTTTGTGTTTAGTACTTGCCCGGATCCTAAGGACCGGTTCATGGAGCATGTAACCTGGCTTTACCGTGCCAACCACATGCTGAGATGGGGCAGCTTGGCCAATTAATTAGGTGTATCCCCGGAGTAGTATGGGTGTGTTGGATGGTGCGGGGAATAGGTGTCAGCTGGACTACCATATGAACCGCAAGGCTCAAGAGGGGGCCACTGCAGCGGGTTTGGAGCCTCTTGTATGCTGTTAGGGGTGAAACCTCAGTGGGCCCACGCTCGTCGAGAATCCCTTTGTAAAGGCTTCGTAGTGATCTCCTGGCTACACACCTGGGAAGTGTGTATGTGGTTCGTGGCCACTGGCATAATGGAGGTTCTTTTAGTCCACCCGGCAACGGGGGATGAAATCACTAAATGTGGGTACAGTGGTGCAAACTCTGCAGAGTCAAAACTGTCATGACAGCCGTGCTCACGGTCAAGAGCGGCTTGGACTTATTCATGATTAGAGGAGTGATGGTTTTGGAAGTTAAGGATGTTAAGCGGGGAGCTTAACATTGAAAATGATGTTATGGTTATTTGATTATGATGATGGGATGGGAGATTGGGACCATTTCACCTGTGTAGTAATGTAGGTTCTTAATAAGCTAAGGTGATAGGTATTAATTGCGTAGTGCTTTAACCATGAGTTCAACCTCTCCTTGCTCTAGCCATGCATGACATAACTTTCCTACACTTGCTGAGTACCGTCGGTACTCAACCTTGCATATTTGTTGGTTTATATTGCTGCTCAGGTCAAGATAATGAAGTGGTATTTAATGATCAAGACTTTGGACCCGAAAAAGGTTTCTAGGTTCATGGAGTCCGCCCGGGCAACGCCTGTAATGGAGCCCACAAGAATAATATTCAGCTGCTATTTTATTTACTTGTTATGAACTTATTATCGTCCATCGAGACATATGCCATGTAAGACTTATTTATATTTGACACCTGGCTTGTAATAAATGATGCTTCACTATTTGTCATCACATGTATGAGAAAATGATCCTGGCATACATGTGATATTCACTCGTTTGTTCTTCGGAGAAACCGGGTGTGACAGAAGTGGTATCAGAGCCAAGGTTGCCCGTAGGAACGTGGACCTAGGTAGAAATGGACGTATTTAAGGGCCCTATTTTCTTAAAAACTATCTTACAAGGTGTGTGTTGAAAAGTGTTATTTAATGGAGTCACTTTCTTCATCTTACCCCGACTTTCATTCAAAATATGATTTTTGTTTAAAAAGTTTATCTAAACTAAGTTTAAATGCTTTCTGTTTTAGATGGTTCGCATGATTCGCACCGCTCACAAGTCCACAGGAGGGAGAGTTCCCGTAGTTGCCCTTGCCCAAAGAGAGGAGAGTCGTCCGGTGACGTACCTTTCCTACGGATTGGCAGTAGGAGGCTTGTTGCGCCGTCTTCGAAGTACGCTCCAAGCCGCCAGCAATACGGGCAAGCTAATCATACACTATAGCTCCACCAGGACCATCCGTGAGAAGAGGGAAGCATGGAGTTCATAGATGAGGATTATCCACGAAAATCAGATGCTCAAGATCCACCGCTCTCCAGCTTGTCAAGCGACACATGTCGATGCAGAGAAGGATGTCACCTGGGAGGCCATCACCTGCCAGAGTCATATCTATCGTCGACACCTGGACAGGACTGAGTACATGTTTGTCCTCCAGCGCGAGAGTGGTACAACGGAGTACAAGTACCCGCCAGTACAGCAAGGGACTTCCCATGAGCACATGGACCTGTGCTTGGAGGATGCTGCTATGCCCAGCACTCGACTGCAGGAGTGTCAGCAGGAGCTTCAGGATGTTCGTGAAACCCTGAAGGAAACCGAGGTGTTGCTTCGAGCCTGCTTAAGGGCGAGAGAAAGAGGAGATGGGAATAAACTGTGTGTCACCGTGAATGACACATGGACTCCTGACTCCCCAGATCGCCGGGCGATCAGGCGTCGTCGCACTTCTCCACCAGCAGCCTCCCCACCCAAAGCCGAGTCAGAAGGCAGCCGCAATAATGAGGAAGATCCCGAGGAGCCAGCTCAGGGATACGAGTAGTGTACAGTCTTTCCTTTAGTTAGCAAGATGTCGAATAGTCGAGTCGTTACCTTAGTTAATGGTGTGTTAATGCTTGGTGTGTGACGTGAGTTGTGGAAGCCATGAGCAATTGTCCACGGCCTCGTCTTCAGATTGTTTTGCTTTGGTGTGTGAACCCACATGAAATAATAGTGTATTTATTTTTGTGTGAGGCATGAACACTCGGAAAGTATAACAAAGCCTCAACACTTCAAAGTAAAAACACGTGAAAGTAGTAAGATAATATGTAATGCTTTAAATAAACATTCGGTTTATCATGCTAGATGGCCGGAAGAGGAAAGGGTCGTGCTGCCAACCCTGCCAACAACAACGATGAGCCCTGCAACCCTCATCTTTCTAGGAGCCAAGACAGGGGTGGACGCCGTGAGGGAGTTGATCCCATCCACCAAATGCTTGAAAATCAAAATCAGCTCATCCAGAACCTGACTCAAGTGGTGGCCAACTTGCATCAAGTTCCACCTCCACAAGCTGCACCACACCAACCAATGTTGAGTGAGTTTCTAGGAACTCATCCTCCGACGTTTGCAAGTGCTGCTGAATCTCTCGAGGCAGATGACTGGCTAAAGACCATTGATAGCAGGATGAGGATCATACAGTGCCAAGGGTATGAGAGGGTGCTGTTTGCCTCTCATCAATTGAATGGACCTGCTGCTGATTGGTGGACCGCCTACGTGGCCTCCCATCATGCCCTGAGAACATCACTTGGGAAGAGTTCAAGCGTAGCTTCCGCAACCATTACATACCAAGGGGTGAACTCAAAAACAAGAGGAAGGAGTTCTTGGGGTTGCAGCAAGGAAACATGACTGTGAGGGAATACCTCACTAAATTTACTCAACTCTCCCGTTATGCCCCACGGGACATAGAGACTGATGAGCAGAAACAGGATTGTTTTGTGGAAGGACTTACCGCAGAAATGCAGTGTGCAATGTCCTCCAACGAGTATGAAAGCTTCCAAAAGATGGTGGACAGAGCATTTGTTGTAGAAAGGAAGCTGAAGGCCTTGGAAAATGAAAACAAGAGGAAGGCGGGATGGTCACACCAAGCCTCGGGCAGCAACACCCGCCCACGTCTAATGCAGCAACCCGCAGGGCAGACGAACCGTGCTGCGGTACCCTACTCAGCACCAAGAGGGTACAACCCGAACTACAGGCCTCCGGCAGCACCAATACAGCCACAACGTCAGTTCGTACAGCAGCCTCGCCCTACATATCAACCTCGACCAGCAGTGCAAGGACCCCCAAATCAACCCTAAGACAACAAAGGCCAGGCACCTAAGGTTGGTGTGCAATGTTTTAACTGTGGTGAAGTGGGGCACTACGCCCATAAGTGCCCAAAGAAGAAGCCCGTGCAGCCGCAACAGCAGAATGTAATGAGAGGACGGGTGAACCACGTCACCATGGAGGAGGCGCAAGAGGCACCCGACGTGGTAGTTGGTAAGTTTCCTGCCAATTTACACATTGCAACCCTGTTGTTTGATTCTGGTGCTACCCACTTGTTCATTGCCCAAGGGTTTGTTAAGAAGCATGACCTAGCAACAACACAAATGAACCATATGCTAGCAGTAAACTCTCCAGTTGGAGAAATAAGGACAAGACAAGTGTGTCCCAAAGTAAACCTAGACATTAATGGGGTAGTATTTACTGCTAACCTCATAGTGATAGATTCACAAGGGATAGATATTATCTTGGGTATGGATTGGTTGACCAAACATAAAGGAATCATCCATTGTTCGACCAGAACGGTGGAACTAACTCACCCTAGTGGCACAAGAGTAAAGTTTATAACAATACAAGAGCCTAGGAGGGACATTAAATTAAATCAAGTTGAGGTGAAAGTGGAGGAGATCAGGACCATCAGGGAATATCCAGATGTTTTTCCAGAGGAGATGCCAGGTATGCCTCCTGATCGTGAAGTGGAATTCGCAATTGAGCTAGTGCCTGGAACAGCCCCGATATACAAGAGACTTATCGGATGGACTCCAAGCAGCTGGGAGAACTCAAGGATCATTTGAGAGAATTGACGGAGAAGGGGTATATTCGTCCTAGTTCCTCACTTTGGGGAGCTCCAGTGCCTTGAATGATGTAACCATCAAGAACAAGTACCCATTACCCAGCATTGAAGACTTGTTTGATCAGTTGAGGGGAGCTTGTGTGTTCTCGAAAATTGATCTCAGGTCGGGATACCACCAACTTAAGATAAGGAAAGCCGATATTCCAAAGACAGCTTTTGTATCTCGGTACGGATTGTATGAATACACCGTCATGCCTTTCGGGCTAACTAATGCCCCGGCATACTTCATGTATATCATGAACAAGGTATTCATGGAATATCTGGACAAATTTGTGGTGGTTTTCATAGATGATATTCTCGTCTTCTCCAAAGATGAAGAAGAACATGAGAAACATCTAAGGTTGGTGTTACAGAGGCTGAGAGAACACCAACTATATGCCAAGTTGAGCAAGTGTGAGTTTTGGCTGAAGAGTGTTCCCTTCTTAGGGCATATCATCTCGGAGGGAGGAATCTCCGTGGATCCCGCCAAAATCGAGGATATACAGAAGTGGAAGACCCCTGAAAATGTCGGAGAAGTTCGAAGCTTCTTGGGATTTGCAGGATACTATCGACGGTTTATTGAGGGATTCTCTAAGATCTCGAGGCCCCTCACCAAACTGTTGGAGAAGGGAGTCACATTCACATGGACGCCGCAGTGCGAGATGAGTTTTCAGGAGTTAAAGAAAAGATTGACAACAGCCCCAGTGCTAGTTATGCCAGATATGCAAAAGAACTTTACGGTGTCCTGCGATGCCTCTGGAAACGGGTTGGGATGTGTTCTCATGCAAGAAGGGCATGTCGTGGCTTATGCATCCCGGCAGCTCAGGAAGCACGAGAAGAACTATCCTACACATGACCTAGAACTAGCCGCAGTGGTACACGCGTTGAAAATTTGGCGGCACTACTTGATGGGGAAGAGGACAGAGATATATACAGATCATAATAGTTTAAAGTACATTTTCACACAGCCAGATCTCAACCTCAGAAAAGGAGATGGTTAGAGCTAATCAATGACTTTGATGTGGGCATCAACTATCATCCTGGGAAAGCAAACGTCGTGGCAGATGCTTTAAGTCGGAAAGTGCAGGTCAATAAGTTGAGCTTGAAGGACATGCCTGCAGAATTGAAGGACAAGGTTATAAGGCTCAATCTATGCCTTGTTAATAGTGGTGAAGCCATCGCCATGGAAGTGGACTCCACACTAGAGCGAGAAATACATGAGGGTCAAAAGAATGACGAGGAGATACAAGAAATCAGGCAACTCATCAAGGAAAATAAAGCCCCTAGTTTCAGAGAGGATGAACAGGGAACGGTGTGGCACGGGAAAAGAATCTGTGTGCCAGAAGTAAAGAAGATCCGTGAATTGATTTTGAAGGAGGCTCACGATTCCGACTATTCCATTTATCTTGGGAGTACGAAGATGTACCAGGACCTCAAGAGCAGGTATTGGTGGTATGGCATGAAGCGAGATGTCACGGAACATGTTGCCCTATGTGACACATGTCAGTTGGTGAAAGCAGAACATCAATGACCCGCGGGATTATTGCAACCACTCAAAGTGCCTGAATGGAAATGGGAAGAAATCGGTATGGATTTCATAGTGGGATTGCCTAGGACCCAATCAGGATATGATTCAATATGGGTCATCATCGACAGGCTAACCAAGGTAGCTCATTTCATCCCCGTGAAAGAAAGCTACAGCGGATCCAAATTGGCAGAATTGTACATGTCAAAGATCGTGTGTTACCATGGAGTGCCGAAGAAGATAGTGTCGGATTGAGGGACACAGTTCACCTCGAGGTTCTGGCAGAAGTTGCACGAAACCATGGGAACCCATCTGAACTTTAGTTCTGCCTATCATCCCCAAACTGACGGGCAGACAGAAAGAACCAATCAGATTGTTGAGGATATGTTGAGGGCGTGTGCACTCAAAAACAATCGGAGTTGGGACAAGAACTTACCGTATGCGGAATTCTCCTATAACAACAGCTATCAGGCTAGTATGAAGATGTCGCCGTTTGAAGCTTTGTAAGGAAGGAAGTGTAGAACTCCACTATTTTGGAACCAAACGGGGGAAAGTAAAGTGTTTGGTTCCGAAGTACTACAAGAAGCCGAGGCAAAAGTGAGGGAAATTCGCAACAACTTGAGGATAGCACAGACACGACAATAGAGCTATGCCGATGTACGAAGAAGAGAGCTCGTCTTCAACGTGGGGGACTATGTCTATCTCAAGGTGTCCCCTATCCGAGGACTTCGTCGGTTCAAGGTGAAAGGGAAGTTGTCACCTCGATACATCGGACCCTTTCAAGTTCTGGAGAGGGAAGGCGAAGTGGCATATCAACTAGAATTACTGGCTCACCTGTCGGATGTGCACGATGTATTCCATGTGTCACAGCTCAAGAAATGTCTGAGAACGCCTGAAGAGGTGTTACCCATGAATGAGGTTGACGTAGCTGAGGATTTGTCGTATGCTGAGCAACCATCCAAGATTTTGGAAACAATGGAACGCCTCACAAGAAATAAAAGAATCCAGATGTGCAAGGTGCAGTGGAAGCATCACTCGGAAGAGGAAGCCACCTTGGAGCGAGAAGATGAGCTTAAGGCACAATTTCCGGAATTGTTTTCTTAGAACAACCAATCTCGAGACGAGATTTCTTTTAAGGGGGGTAGAGCTGTAACACCCAAAAATTTAAAATTTCTTTTAAGAGCGGAATTTAAAATTTTTTGGACGTATTGCATGTATTGCAAAAATTCAAATTTAAACTGGAATTCAAATTAAACTAAAAACAGAAATGAAAAAGAAAAAGAAAAGGAAAAAATAAACCCCCCGGCCAGTGGGCCGAAACCCACCAGCCGGCCCACTCAAACCCCGCGCCAAGCCCGCAGCCGCGCGCCCGCGTACCTCTCACAGACAGGCGGGACCCACCTGTCATCCCCAACCCCCGCTCGCGCCGACCCCGGACTGTTCCCCGCGCGCGCGCGATCGTAACCGACCGGATTTCCGCGTCCTTCAGCCCGACTCCCGGTCCCAGAAGGCTCCAACTTGATCTAAACGAACCCGCCTCCCTTCCCCGGCTATATAAACCCCGACCTCTCCCCGTTTTTCCCCACGATCCGCCATTTTTCCTCCCGGTGAGAACCCGATCTTGTCTTTTAGATCAACCTGATCATCAAGTGATCTATCCACGAGAAGGCTTCTTTTCGAAAGTATTCAAAGAACAGATGCAGAAAGAACACAACGATATCGTGAGGTAGTATTGGAGACATACCTTACGTTCGTCGCGGTCTCGAGGTCCTCCTCAGAATGTTGGGCTTCCTCCGGCAATCTTCCTTGCCGCGCTCCGGCGATGGTTTACTCAGCGGTTTGGGAATAGAGTTCTAAGTTGTTGGCTCAGGAGTTGGAAAAGAAGTTTGTGGTTTCGGCCAGAGGTTCTGGGTTCTATTTATAATCGGAAAGAGAAGAGTCCTAATCTGATTGTATCCCGAATAAGAGTCCTATCCAGATCGTTGTTAGATCCTAACATTTTATCTTTAATTGATTTGATGTGGAATTCAGGTCAGTTTTGGCTCCGGTATTTCTACGTGTACAGAATCCAAAAACCGTTCCTAGAACTCGTTACCTCCTCGGTGATGAGCTCCGGAGTCTCCACGTGTCAATCGGGCCTAGTCTTTCCTTTTCCGCAGAGACGAGCTCAGGTGGTGCCACGTGTCAAGCGAGCAAGACTTCCCTTTTCTTTGGAGGTGAGCTCCGTGTGCGCCACGTATCCTGGCGGTCGGGACCTCCTCTCTTCTTTCCTCAGAGACGAGCTCCGAGGTATGCACGTGTCCAACAGTGATGGACCTCCCGGAGATAAGCTCCGGTGGCGACACGTGTCCGATAGAACCGGACCTCTCGGAGGTGAGCTCCGAGATCGAAACGTATCCCGCGCCACTGATCCTCTGATTTCCGTGGTGACTAGCTCCGAGGGTGACATGTGTCCCGCGGAAATGCCTTTGCTTCTTCCGCAGAGGCTAGCTCCGAGAGCAACACGTGTCCCACAGGGTCGGACCTCTCCCCTTTTACGGAGGTGAGCCCCGAACCTGCCACGTAGCCATTTTAGTGGCCGACCTCTCCCCACTTCGTAGGGACGAGCTCCGAACACGCCACGTGGCCAGCGGCCGTGGTAAGTTGTCTTCGGCGCTTTCTATGAACTGGATTCGGCTCTTACTGGCTATCTATTTGATAATTCCTCTGTTCCCACTTCCTTTAAAGTGTTTTCTCTACATGAAATATGAATACATGCAGAAACCAGAGATGAGGGTGTCACAACCTAGAAGCAGTAGTGCATGCATTGAAGATTTGGAGACATTATATCCTTGGTCATCGATGCGAGATCTATACGGATCATAAAAGCCTCAAGTACATATTTACACAAACGGACTTGAATTTGAGGCAACATCGATGGTTGGAACTCATCAAGGATTACGATGTTGGAATAAACTACCACTCTGGAAGGGCCAATGTAGTAGCTGATGAATTGAGCCGGAAGGGAGCATGTCACCTACTCACGGTTCGGGAGCTACCACCCGAACTACGTAAGGAGTTCGAACGGTTACACCTCAGATTCTTGAACAACATGGAAGTGATGGAACTCCACTCTTCATTGGAGCAAGAGATAAGAAATGGCCAAGCAACGGATGAGGAGATCAAGGAAATCAAAGAAAGGATCCGACAAGGAATAGGGAAGGATTTCAAGGAAGATGAGAAGGGTACGCTTTGGCTAGGAAAAAGGATTTGTGTGGCTAACTTGAAGCACATCCGCGACATGATATTAAAAGAGGCACATGATTCACCCTATTCCATACATCCCGGAAGTACCAAAATGTACAAGGACTTGAAGACTTGTTATTGGTGGGATGGTATGAAAAGGGACATAGCCGAATACGTTGCCCTATGCGACACATGCCAACGGGTAAAGGCCAAACATCAAAGACCCATTTGATTGTTGCAACCCTTGAAGATACCCGAGTGGAAGTGGGAATACATCAGCATGGATTTCATCGTCGGATTGCCACGTACTCAGTCGGGTTATGACTCCATCTAGGTTATCGTGGACTGATTGACGAAAACAGCCCATTTTCTCCCTGTAAGGGCCATGTACAACGTTGCAAAATTAGCCGAGTTGTACATGGAGCAGATCGTGTGCCATCATGGAGTCCCGAGGAGGATAGTATCAGATCAAGGTCCTCAGTTTACCTCTAGATTTTGGAGGAAGCTGCAGAAAGCTATGGGTACACGACTGGATTTTATCTCCGCCTATCACCCACAAACCGATGGACAAACCGAAAGGACAAACCAAATTTTGGAGGACATGTTGAGAGCTTGCGCCTTGAAACATGGGAGTAGTTGGGATAGGAGTTTACCGTACGCCGAATTCTCCAATGACAACAGCTATCAAGCTAGCTTGAAGATGTCGCCTTTTGAAGCATTGTACTATAGACGGTGTAGAACACCGCTGTTTTGGAACGAAACCGGAGAGAACCAGGTGTTTGGACCCGAAGTACTACAAGAAGCTGAAAAGCAAGTCCAAACGATACGGGAGAACTTAAAGGCTGCTCGGTCACGACAGAAAGGCTATGCGGACAACAGGAGAAGGAAGTTGACTTTCGAAGTAGGAGACTTCGTATACCTTAAGGTATGCCTATCCGTGGCCAACGACGTTTCAACGTCAAAGGCAAGCTAGCACCTCGCTACATCGGACCATTTCAGATTTTTGACAAGCGAGGAGAAGTAGCCTATCAACTAGAGCTACCAACATATCTCTCCGACGTACATGACGTGTTTCATGTATCCCAGCTCAAGAAGTGTTTGAGAGTATCAGAGGAGCATGTACCAATGGAAGAGCTTGAACTTCAAGAGGACCTGACTTATGCGGAGCACCCTGTCCGAATTTTGGACGTAAAGGAAAGGGTAACAAGGAACAAAGCGATCTGATGGTGCAAGGTACAATGGAGCCATCACACTGAAGCTGAAGCCACATGGGAGCGTGAAGAAGACATCAAGGCAGAATTCCCCCATCTATTCTCTACTAACGAATCTCGAGGGCGAGATTCAATTTAAGGGGGGTAGATTTGTGACTTCCTCATTTTTGGTTTCTGCATGTATTCATGTAGAGAAAACATTTTAAAAGAAGTGGGAACAGAGAAAGAATAAAAAAGATAGCTAAAAGAGCAAAATCCAGTTCACCAAGAGCGCCGAAGACACTTCCCGCGGCCCGCTGGCCACGTGGCGCCTTCGGAGCTCATCTCCACAAAAGGGTGAGAGGTCCAACCCCATAGGACACGTGTGCCCCTGGAGATAGCCTCTGCGGAGAAGCGAGGCCAGTCCTGCAGGACACCTGTCGACTGTGGAGCTAGTCACCACGAAAAAGGGAGGACCAGCCACGTGGGACACGTTTCGCTCTCGGAGCTCACCTCCGGGAGGTCCGGCACTATTGGACACATGTCGACCTCGGAGTTCGCCTCCAAGGAGAAAGGAAGTCTGGAGCAGCTATGACACTTGGCAATATCGGAGCTCACATCCGAAGAGAAGGGAGGTTCGGAAACCAACACGTGGCGTTCACGGAGCTCGCCTCTGTTGAGAGGGGGAGTCCCGACCCACCAGACACGTGGCGCACGTGGAGCTCACCTCTGAAGAAGAGGGAGGTCTCGTCCGCCTAACACGCGGCACAACCGGAGCTCGTCTCTGCGGAAAAAGGGAGCCTGGGTTTCCGCAGGACGCGTGGAGCTTCCGTAGCCCATCACCGCGGAGGAAACCAGTTCTGGAGCGGTTTTTGCTTCTGTACGCGTGGGAATACCGGTATGGGAGGAAACCTACATGAATTCCACAATGTTACCGCATCAAATCAACTAAAGATAAGTTGTTAAGATTCAACGACAATTTGAATAGGACTCTTATTCGAAATGCAATCATATCAGGACTCTTCTCCTCCCGATTATAAATACAACCCAGAACCTTTGGCCAAAACCACGAACTTCTTTTCCAACTCCTGAGTCGACAACTTAGAGACCTAGCCCTAGCTCACCGAGTAAACCCTTCGCCGGAGTTTTGTCGAGAGAGATCGCCGAAAGAAAGCCCCAACGATCTGTCTGATAGGAGAAGGACCCCTAGACTAAGAAGAACATAAGGTAGGTCTCCAATACCACCTTACGACATCATCACGTTTTCTTTGCATCTGTTTTTCGATTCCTTTCAAACAGAAACTTTTTCGTGGACAGATCACTTGTTGAGCGGTTTGATCTAGATCTAAAGACAAAATCATCGCCACGTCCAAATTTGATACGAACACCTATGTTCATCGTAAAACCATGCAATCCATGCTAGAACACGAACAAACCAACAATCTAATAAAAACTGCACCACAGGATTAACATACATATACATCAGTGCATCTTAAAGTAGAGTTTATGCATGATATTGATTGCTGTGGACCTTGTATGTGCGTGATCGTGCATAGAAGGACAAGCTCAGGGAGCTACCTACGACGGACTACAACAACAAGATTTTGAGCAACAGGAACCGCCAGAACAAGGCAAGTGCCCCTTGACCATATTGATCCTATGTTTTGGGAAACTGTTTTGTTTTTCGAAAAGGTGTGTGTGCTGGGTCAAATATGATGGGAAACCCTTTTATAGGAGTTTACTAGTTTTGGTTAAACCACCCTTGTCGCGAGGGAAGTTTATGAGTTGGGTATGGTTTTACTTTTATGCTTCGCTGAGTCCATGGGATTGGGAAGCGAGATAGATGTGTCTAGCTAACTGCACTCGTAATGATAATAATAATCTGATGTTGTTAATGAACATGGATCGGAGGGAGATCTAGGCAAGCCGGGTTTGTGAATGAGGTAACGTGAGATGGTGGTTTACTTGTCGTAGATCTAAGGACCGGTTCATGCGAGCACATGCCGGGATAACAGTGCCACCACAAGGTCAAGTATGGGTGCGGCTTAGCTGACTAATTAGGTAAGTTGCTAGATTGTTATGGACCGTGGAAGGTGCGGGGAATGGGAGTCGAGTGAGGACTGCCCTGGGAACTGACACGACCCCACGGTCTTGTTGAGCCAGGATCACGCTGAGGGGGTGCTGCGTTGCACAGCACCGGATAACACACATCAAAGGTACAAAGCGGAAGCAAAACTTTTATTACATAAAGTTGTTTATGAACATTTGTACATCAAAATAAGTTCAGTCTACACTCACGGGCGTAGACTACGCATCAAGTGCACGTTCAGCCCTTGAACGTGTCCTTGCTAGCACACACGCACACTAACTCTGCTGCGTGCACGACTCCCACTCGACGGGGTTCCCCTCCTGCGGTTCCGTCTCCTCTTCGGGAGTCCTTTCCTCATAGAACCCTGCAAAAGCTTCAAACACAAGCAGTGAGCACGAAGGCTCAGCAAGTCTGACCCGTCTCACCTAAACATGGAACTTCTACATGAGGGGTGATGGGTACATGAGGTAGAATCATTTGCAAAGGACTCGCCTAATTAGTGGAACCTTACTTTCAAGTTTTAGCAGCAGGTTGTGGAGAACCTTATGCTAAGTCACATGAGAGAGCCGCAATCAAACAAGAAACACGTTTCTCTCATGTACTTTGCCCAAAGTTGAAAGGAACTTTAATTAGCTCTAACTACATCAAATCATTAACAATCAAGTCCATCTTTCAATCAGCAACATTTTAACATGTAACTAGCCTGTTTTTCTACATCATGGTACAATGAACAAGTGGTACTCACTAACCGCGAGGGACGGCGATTATAATCGATTTACACCTGCAGGGTTACCCGAACAACCCGTTACGTACGCCCGTACTCGATGTTGCCTACAACAACCATCTCGGACGCTGTATGCAACTACCTTTCACCCGTTAGCCACATGTTGAACCGGTCCAATCGTCCCGAGCAAGAGGTCTCTGCACGCGCATCTAAGTGCCGCCAGCCGATTTACACCTCGAGCTCTCAACCTACCCTCTGAACGACCAGCTATGCCTCAACACCCAGCTACCCGAGTTACATTGGTTTCCCGGTTCCCATATAGCCGGTAGGTCTTCGGTACTGTTCTAGCTTGTTCAACAGGCTCGCACACGGCTCGGTCCTCAATTCACACAAGCGGAGCTATAGCACACAGCCCCCAAAGTCCTGCTGCCCTTACTCTCCGCTTGGTCTCATTTTCTCGCCATGTGTTTCATGTGCTAACACTACCCGAGTCGAGTGCCTCTAGCCTATGCTCGCGAGTAGTTCCAACAACTCGACTTGTACCGAATCCTACACTATCTTAGCTTTGCAGTAGCTAACGGGGTTTCGCACTCCTAAACCCAACCCATGGTTTTCTTGGCTATGCAATTGGGTTTCCAAACAAGACTCCAATATAAAGAATGATAGTATTCAAGTATGTGCTCAAAACAATAAAAAGTTGTAAAAAGGTTAATGCAAACCGGAGCTTGCCTTGCTGCTCTTGGTCGTAGGCTAGCTGCTCCTCTAGAGTAACAAAGTCTAGGACTTCGGGTTCCTCCTCGACCTTAGCGACTACATGATATACAAGCATATGTATTAATTTAGATGCATTTGATTGAATTTAAATTTGTGAAGTCTACAACCCTTACTAGACAGACCCAATGACTGTGAAACTTTTACTGGGGCTTGGTTACCACCTAAACAGAGATTTGGTCAAGTTTTAGTTGCAGCAAAGCTCATTTGAGCCCTCCACAATTAATTATGTCCTTGACCTTAATTGAAGGCTTTTAGGGTGTTCTAAGGATTTTCATGAAACAAACTATGACTTTCTGAAAACTACATTTTCAGAGAGTTCTAATGGAGTTGGTCTCACTTAATTTGAAGGTTCCTAGCTAAAGATATGAGCTAAACAATTTCAGAGAAAATTCTGAAAATGTTTCTGAACATTTTCTATTTTCTCTGGAACAGTTTCACTACTCACACCATTAGGTGGATCAAATGAGCTCAAATGGGTCCGAAATTTTTATGGTAGTCAGGGATATTTTGGTGAACATCCCAGCAAAATTTCATGATTTTCCTCCAAAGGATTCTCCAGTTAAAATTCCTAACAGTTTAAACTTTGAGGAATTAATTCTGGAGAAATAAGGATTTTCATGAAGTGAAACTTGATTTGCTGGAAAGTGCTCCGAGAGCTGAATCCAACAGGATTTGGAGCTTTCTAGCTAAAGTTATGAGGATTGGAAGTTTGAAGGAAATCTGAAAATTAGGAAAAAGTTTGAACTTGCGGGTGGGCCCCGAGGACACGCGTCGCACGCCGAGGCGACCGCACACTGCGGCCCACAGGGCCTTTGCACGCCAGCACAACAGATCCCAGCCACACCCGATCCCTGTTTAAATTTTGAGCCGCTGACGCGTGGGCCAGCCGGCTTCATCTTCCTCCCGACGCTCTCTCGCGCCCGCGCCGCCGCCCTCGCCGGAGCAGACCCGGAGCTCGCCGGCTCGCCGCTGCCGGACCTCCCATGGTCTGAAACTCGCCGTCAGGGGATTGTCGACGTCGAGGAACACGTCAGTGGTGTCAGTTCGGGCTGGCAGTGCCCGGAAATAGACCGGCGACATGCTGCACCCTCGGTTGAGGTTCGGCGCCGTCGACCGTGAGTTCTAAACCGCCAAAACCTCGAACAATCGGTCCTACAGCATCAGTGTACCTCTAGGAAGCTCGACAAGGTGTCAAAAAGGTTCGAAGATGGTGGCAAGTCGGTCGGCACCGTGTGACCGATCGTGCCCGCCATGACCGCCCTTGATCGAGCTCGAAATTCATCCCTCCTAGACAGTTTCATGCCACGGATGCAGAAAAGAACATGATCGCCGGCTAGTCCAGCGTCTATGTGCAAGATTTGATAGCTAAAGAAGGATCATAGAGCAAGAATTTGAAGGATCCGTACCGGAAGCTCAGTTTAAGGTCGCCGGAGCAAAAACTGAGAATTCACCGTGGATTCTTCACGGTTTGCTTCCAAACTTGGAGGAGAGCAGCACGGTGGTCGCGCGCTCCTGTTGCCTCTCTTGCTGGACCGTGAAAACGCCTGTGGAACGCTGTCCACGGGCGCCTGACTCTCGGCTGAGGCTAGGTCGCCGCGGTGGTGATCGTTTTCGGGCACGGGAAGTCGGAACTCGGGGTTTCTGGCGTTGGGGAGGTGGAGTGCGAGCTCAGATTGCTGTCTAGCAGCTCAGGGACGAAGGAGGAGATTGTTTGCCGGTTTTCCCGATTGAGCTGAGAGCTGCGGCGAGAAACAATACCGCTGCTCGGGTTTGCACGCGAGGAGATAAAGCCGGCCGACTCCTGCTCGGCTGATGCTGTGCCGGTCGCGTGGGGGCGTGAGCAAGCCGCCCTGGGCGCCAGCGCGCGTAGAGGGGAAGCAGCTGGTGGCGCCGGTGGCTGCTCGGTGGCACAGCCAACAGCTGCTCGGTGGATTTTCCCACCGAGGCTGTGACTTTGTGTGCAAGTTTTGCCTCCTTCTCTTTATGACATGTGGGTCCCACATGGGGTTTTAACCTCTGAAATTTACTCCTAATCACTGTTGTAAACAGTGAGCCCCATAATACCCCTGGTAATTCAAATTATTCACCCATGAGCCATTTGAATTGATTAGAATTCAAATTGGGTTTGGTTTGAATGAATTTCAGCACAAGTTCAGTTTTGAATTCAAATAAAGTTTGAATTTGCCCCACTTAGCTCATGTCAAGATCAACTCCAGATGGAGTGGAAGTTGGTGCGTGAGCTCACAAAAATGTGCTGAATAATAATATGCCTCCCACTTTTAAATACATGCGATAAAAACAGTTTGAATTTGAATATGGTTTCAAACTGCCCTCTTTCTAACTATACCCAAAATGACCTCAAAAAGGTTTTGAATTTGGGTGAAACTTGGCATGGACACCCTTAGCAATGTGTAGGAGTTTCCATATATCCAGCCCACCTATATCACATGTGGGAAATACCACTTTTGCAATATATGAGTTTGTTCTCTAATGAGCATGTTGATGGTGGTTACTTGCTCTTCATTTGTGTTCATCATCTTTCCTCAAATGAGGCATGTGTGTATGGTGGTGAACACTTCAAATATGTGTCAAAAACTGAGGCCCTTACATTCCTCCCCCCTTAAAAGAATCTCGTCCCGAGATTATAAGGTGAAAATGAGAGAGAGGACGATGGAAGATTACCGGATATGCAACATGAAAAAGTCTGGGTAGTTGGTGCAAAGAAATCCTTCGCTCTCCCATGTCGCTTCGTCCACGGAGTGATTACTACATAGAACCTTGTAAAACCACAACGTACGGTTGCGTGTGGTTCGGGCCTTTTCATCAAAAATCTGTACCGGTTCCTCCCGATAGGTGAGATCCGGTTGCAGTTCTTCAATGTCTTCTAGCTGAACGGTAGTTGATAGCTTGAGACACTTCCTCAGCTGGGAAATGTGAAAGACTTCGTGCACACCGGAAAGTGCTTCTGGTAATTGTAGCCGGTATGCCACTGATCCACATCTTTCGATAATCTGAAGTGGACCGATGAATCGGGGTGCCAACTTCCCTCTCACCCCGAATCTGTTTACGCCCTTCATCGGAGACAAAAGTAGATATACGTGATCCCCAACTTCGAATTGTAATGGGCGTCTTCTCCGTCCGCATACTGTTTCTGACGGGATTGAGCGGCTTTTAGGTTCGCTTGAATCAGTCGAACTTTTTCTTCCGCGTTGTTGACGAGGTCAATTCCGAAGATAACCCTTTCGCCAGATTCACACCAATTCAGTGGTGTGCGGCATTTGCGCCCGTATAGCGCCTCGTAGGGCGCATTCTTGATGCTGGCTTGATACCCATTGTTGTACGAGAACTCAGCTAATGGCAAGTGATCATCCCAATTCTTGCCATGGTTGATAGCGCAAGCTCGTAGCATGTCTTCTAGGATCAGATTTACCCGCTCAGTTTGCCCATCCGTCTGCGGGTGGTACGCTGAACTACGGATCAGCTTCGTCCCCAAGGCAGCGTGCAGCTGCTCCCAAAAATGGGACACAAATAAAGTGCACCGATCCGATATGATGGTACAGGGTACGCCGTACAAGCATAGGATCCGTGAGATGTATAGTTGAGCGTACTTCTTGGCGTTGTAATTGACATTGACCGGGATGAAATGGGCAACTTTGGTGAGCCGATCGATGATCACCCACACAGAATCATGTTTCTGCAAGGTGGTGGGTAAACCGACGATGAAATCCATGCTCACGTCCTCCCACTTCCAGGCAGGAATGCCCAGTGGTTGTAGCAGTCCCGGTTTCCGCATATGGTCTGCCTTCACCCTTCGACATGTATCACACTCGGACACGTATTTTGCAGTCTCACGCTTCATCCGTGTCCACCAAAACTTGCTTCTGAGTTCTTGATACATTTTGTTGCTTCCGGGGTGAATAGAAAACTTTGACAAGTGAGCCTCATCAAAGATTTTCTTCGTAACTCCGGGTTTTGGGGTACGATGATCCGGTCCTTGAACCATAGGACGCCGTCTCCATCCTTCCGGAAACATTTCAGCTCCCCACTGTCTACACGTCTACGCAAATGCAACATGCCCTTGCCATTCTTCTGGGCTGCCTCTATCTCTTTACAGATGGCGGGGATCAAAGCTAAGTTGTAGAGAGCTCCATGTGGAATCACATGCAGTGGTGGTTCGCTCTCTTCCAACGGTGTGATGGTCAGATTGTTGACGTGTGACTTGCGGCTCAGCGCATCTGCCACTACGTTTGCCTTGCCCGGATGATAATGGATCTCTATTTCGTAATCCTTTATCAGTTCCAACCATTTTTGCTGCCTCATGTTCAGCTCCTTCTGAGTGAATATGTACTTGAGGCTTTTGTGGTCGGTATATAAATGTACGAGGTTACCGAGTAGGTAGTGCCTCCACATTTTCAGTGCAAGTACCACGGCAGCGAGCTCCAAGTCGTGGGTTGGATAATTCTGCTCATGGTTTCTATGCTGCCGTGATCCATACACGACCACTCTTCGGTCTTGCATCAGCACACATCTGAGCCCAATGCCGGATGCATCGCAGTACACATCGAACGGTTTTGTTGTGTCTGGCTGCGCCAAAACCGGTGCTGATGTTAGGTGCTTGACTAAAGCCTTGAATGCTGCTTCACATGCTGGACTCCAAACATATTTGAGCCTTCTTCGGCAGCTCCGTCATAGGCTTGGCAATATTTTAGAAGCTCGGAATGAACCTCCGATAATATCCCGCGAGTCCGAGGAAACTCCGTACCTCGTGAACAGTCCTCGGGGATTTCCAATTCAGCACTTGGGTGATCTTGGTCGTCCGCAGCGATATCCTCCGCTGAGATAATATGCCCGAGAAAAGGCACTTGCGATATCCAGAACTCGCATTTGCTGAATTTCGTGTATAGCTTGTGATCCCACAGCCGTTGCAAGACTATACGCAGATGCTTCTTGTGATCTTCTTCCGACTTGGAATATACCAGGATGTCGTCGATGAAGACCACGACACACTTGTCCAGATCCGGCATGAATACCGAGTTCATTAAGTACATGAAGTGAGCTGGAGCATTGGTGAGGCTGAAGGACATGACCAGGTACTCATAAAGTCCGTACCTCGTCGAGAAAGCCGTCTTTGGAATGTCCTCAGCCCTTATCTTAATCTGATGGTACCCGGATATTAAGTCCATCTTGGAAAAGATCTTTGCTTCGACCAACTGATCAAACAACATGTCGATCCGTGGCAACGGATACTAGTTCTTGATTGTCGCAGTGTTAAGCAGACGAGCACTACACAAAGTTGTAGTGTTTCGTGCTTCTCTTTTGCAAACAATGCTGAATAACCCCAAGGTAACGACCCAATCGTATAAAACCTTTGCTCATAGGGTTATTCAGCGGTGTCTTCCACTCTGCTCATTCATTGGGTGCCATTTTGTACGGCCTTCGTGAACTCGATGGTGTTCCCGGCGCAGGTTTCATCTTGAACTCTACGTCCCGTTCGTGCGGTATGCCCGGTAATAATTGGGAAACACCTCTGAAATCCATGTACCACCGGACTGCCCTCTATCCAAACAGTTTCCCAGTGGTTCAATATTGCAATCTGTTGGCGACTGGCGCCCAAAACTAATGTATGAATACCGTGCCGTGAGGAGTTTGAGCTTACGGTTCGAAACTGATGTTGTGAACCGCTTTGTGGTAATCAACCAAGACATCCCCAAAATAATGTCGATCTTCAGACCCCAAGAATAAGGAGGGTCGTTGGTTATAGTCTAACCCACAAACAAAGAGGTGCTCGGAAAACAACATCACTTCTTGTAATGCTGCCCCGGCGAAGATATGAGGTATTACCTCTTTGTAAAAGTGGTTTGGAACTGATGTTGAGCCACAAAATATGGACTAACAAAGCTAGGTGTGGCACCTAAGTCCAAGAGAATTAATACCGGTAGCCGATTCAGAGAAACATCTCTGCTAACCCGGCTTCTCCTTCTGGAACATCATTACTCACTGTGTAGTGAATGTTGCCCCTTGTCTGCCCTCTTTTCTGCAGATATAGTTACGGATCTGATCATTGAAAGTATGATGATCCGCAACCTTGAATTTCCTCCATACAATACCTAGCATAATGGCCCATCCGACCACAAGTAGAGCACGGATGTCTCTCCGGCTCTTCTCTAACTTGTGGTTGGAAGCCAGATACATATAGCTGCAGCGATGGAGTACAAACCACCGTCTGATGCTGCTGCTCTGGAGGTGGTGCAAGTTGTAGTACTTGACCAGCAATCAACCTCTAAGGAGTTAATCGTACAGGGGCCTCCATTTCACTGAATGGCGTTCGGAACACCAACAGGTGCTTTTGGGGCACATAACTTGTACTAGCCTGCACGATATCACTCATTTTCCTCCTTTGTACAGAACAGACCTTGATGCACTAAATCTAGACTTTGATCCAGTTAGAAGCATTTTCATTACTCAAGTTGTATACCAAAGTTAACGTTAACTCCAATATCTTTCCAACGAGTATTCACATGCTTCTATATCACTTATGGATCAGGAGTTATGATTTTTCAAAGTTGACGGAATTCCTGGATAAAATTTGCCAGCATCTCCTTTGTATGTGGCTGGTTTTATCACAGTTGTATATGCAAATACAATAGGAATCTGAACAAACTCTGAATTACAACAATGTTGCTTATCTCATAACCTTTCTAACGGTGTTACATATGACCCTTAAGGATTTTTCTACAGAATGTTATAAGTGTCTTACAGAAACATCCAGGGAGATTTGCATCTGTCCTGTTTTCTGAACAGTTTGCATTCAACTGGACATTCAACCAATTTGGCGTGTGATGTTGCTCTGGAGTTCTACAAAGATGTTGTAGAGCAATTAAAAACCTTTCCAGAATTGTATCATACACCTCCATTGGGTCAATCTTTTCAGAGTTGTGCTCTATTTACAGAGAGTTTACAGAGAGCATTTGCTCTGCCCTGTTTTTCTGGACAGTTTCAACTCTACTGCATTTTTCGATTGGTTAAGGGTTGAAACACCTCTGGACCTAAACAGAAATGTTGTAAAGCTCTTCCAAAGATTTCCAGAATGTATCATATGACCCCAACCTCGAAAGAACTCAACCTCTAACCTCTGATTAACTTTAGCCTTGATTCAGCAGAAAACAGAGTGCTCTGTCCTTAACAACCTATAAGTTGAAATCTTATTAACATTGAATATCCTGTTGAAGGGAAGGAGTTACATCAATTTTTTTACTACTTTGGATCAAAACCTTCAAGTTTTTACAATGAAGTTGTTCATTTAGTTGGGTGTGACATCGATGCGTCACCAGATCATGTCGGTACTACGTCCTCACAAAGAAAAACCTATACCGGACCTAGCCGGCTTCGTTAATTCAGTGGCACTAAACGTCACTCGCACACGGATGCTACACGTATACCGTCTCGTGGTCAGACTACCTGCAGAAACTCAAACAATCATCAGACTCAGCTGCACACCGAGCCTGGAATCCATACAGTTCGTACACCTGGCCGTCATCACTCGCTCGGATGTTCTCAAGCCAAACACGCCTTGAGTTACGTGTTCACGTTTCAGACCACGTGACGGGGTCTCCCAAGTTGCACCACGCACGGCAGGGACAGACGTTGCTCGTATACCCCAAACGACCTGAAGAGTCGTAGAGGATATTAAAGCGAGTCGGGTTACCTGCCACCCGTGGGGCTCCACCCTTCAGCTTGTGCGCAATGGTGGACAGCGCTTATGTGCACCCCCCAAGACATACACGTCCCGAGATGCACGATTTTCCGGCATAGAAAAATAGGTTAGTATGCCACTTTATATACACTAATAACATCCTTATACGGGCCACTAACTCGTTCCTCACTGGATTTTTTTTGAAAAAGATGACCTTTTTAGTGCGTTAAACCTCAGGCGAGCTCTGATACCACACTGACACGACCCCACGGTCTTGTCGAGCCAGGATCACGCTGAGGGGTGCTGCGTTGCACAGCACCGGATAACACACATCAAAGGTACAAAGCGGAAGTAAAACTTTTATTACATAAAGTTGTTTATGAACATTTGTACATCAAAATAAGTTCAGTCTACACTCACGGGCGTAGACTACGCATCAAGTGCACGTTCAGCCCTTGAACGTGTCCTTGCTAGCACACACACACACTAACTCTGCGGCGTGCACGACTCCCACTCGATGGGGTTCCCCTCCTGGGGTTCCGTCTCCTCTTCGGGAGTCCCTTCCTCATAGAACCCTGCAAAAGCTTCAAACACAAGCAGTGAGCACGAAGGCTCAGCAAGTCTGACCCGTCTCACCTAAACATGGAACTTCTACATGAGGGGTGATGGGTACATGAGGTAGAATCATTTGCAAAGGACTCACCTAATTAGTGGAACCTTACTTTCAAGTTTTAGCAGCAGGTCGTGGAGAACCTTACGCTAAGGCACATGCGAGAGCCGCAATCAAACAAGAAACGCATTTCTCTCATGTACTTTGCCCAAAGTTGAAAGGAACTTTAATTAGCTCTAACTACAGCAACTCATTAACAATCAAGTCCATCTTTCAATCAGCAACATTTTAACATGTAACTACCCTGTTCTTTCTACGTCACGGTACAGTGAACAAGTGGTACTCACTGACCGCGAGGGACGGCGATTATAATCAATTTACACCTGCAGGGTTACCCGAACAACCCGTTACGTACGCCCGTACTCGATGTTGCCTACAACAACCATCACGGACGCCGTATGCAACTACCTTTCACCCGTTAGCCAAATGTTGAACCGGTCCAATCGTCCTGAGCAATAGGTCTCTGCACGCGCATCTCAGTGCCGCCAGCCGATTTACACCTCGAGCTCTCAACCTACCCTCTGAACGACCAGCTATGCCTCAACACCCAACTACCCGAGTTACATCGGTTTCCCGGTTCCCATATAGCCGGTAGGTCTTCGGTACTGTTCTAGCTTGTTCAACAGGCCCGCACACGGCTCGGTCCTCAATCGACACAAGCGGATCTATAGCACACAGGCCCCAAAGTCCTGCTGCCCTTACTCTCCGCTTGGTCTCATTTTCTTGCCATGTGTTTCATGTGCTAACACTACCCGAGTCGAGTGCCTCTAGCCTATGCTCGCGAGTAGTTCCAACTACTTGACTTGTACCAAATCCTACACTATCTTAGCTTTGTAGTAGCTAACGGGGTTTCGCACTCCTAAACCCAACCCATGGTTTTCTTGGCTATGCAATTGGGTTTCCAAACAAGACTCCAATATAAAGAATCATAGTATTCAAGTATGTGCTCAAAACAATAAAAAGTTGTAAAAAGGTTAATGCAAACCGGAGCTTGCCTTGCTGCTCTTGGTCGTAGGCTAGCTGCTCCTCCGGAGTAACGAAGTCTAGGACTTCGAGTTCCTCCTCGACCTTAGCGACTACACGATATACAAGTATATGTATTAATTTAAATGCATTTGATTGAATTTAAATTTGTGAAGTCTATAACCCTTACTAGACAGACCCAATGACTAAAACTTTTACTGGGGCTTGGTTACCACCTAAACAGAGATTTGTTCAAGTTTTAGTTGCAGCAAAGCTCATTTGAGCCCTCCACAATTAATTATGTCCTTGACCTTAATTGAAGGCTTTTAGGGTGTTCTAAGGATTTTCATGAAACAAACTATGACATTCTGAAAACTAGATTTTCAGAGGGTTCTAATGGGATTGGTCTCACTTAATTTGAAGGTTCCTATCTAAAGATATGAGCTAAACAATTTCAGAGAAAATTCTGAAAATGTTTCTGAACATTTTCTATTTTCTCTGGAACAGTTTCACTAATCACACCATTAGGTGGATCAAATAAGCTCAAATGGATCTGAAAATTTTATGGTAGTTCAGGGATATTTTGGTGAACATCCCAGCAAAATTTCAGGATTTTCCTCCAAAGGATTCTCCAGTTAAAATTCCTAACATTTTAAATTTTGAGGAATTAATTCTGGAGAAATAAGGATTTTCATGAAGTGAAACTTGATTTGCCAGAAAGAGCTCCGAGAGCTAAATCCAACAAAATTTGGTTCACTCGATTTGGAGCTTTCTAGCTAAAGTTATGAGGATTGGAAGTTTGAAGGAAATCTGAAAAATCGGGAAAAAGTTTAAACTTGCGGGTGGGCCTCGGGGACACGCGTCGCACGCCGAGGCGACTGCACACTGCGGCCCACAGGGCCTTTGCGCGCCAGCACAACAGATCCCGGCCACACCAGATCCCGGTTTAAATTTTGAGCCGCTGACGCGTGGGCCAGCCGGCTCTGTCTTCCTCCCGACGCTCTCTCACGCCCGCGCCGCCGCCCTCGCCGGAGCAGACCCGCAGCTCGCCGGCTCGCCGCTGCCGGACCTCCCATGGTCTGAAACTCGCCGGAAGGGGGTTTTCGACGTCGAGGAACACGTCGGTGGTGTCAGTTCGGGCTGGCGGTGCCCGGAAATAGCCCGGCGACGTGACGCGGCCTCGGTTGAGGTTCGGCGCCGTCGACCGTGAGTTCTAAACCGCCAAAACCTCGAACAATCGGTCCTACAGCATCAGTGTACCTCTAGGAAGCTCGACAAGGTGTCAAAAGGGTTCGAAGATGGCGGCAAGTCGGTCGGCACCGTGTGACCGATCGTGCCCGCCATGACCGCCCTTGATCGAGCTCGAAATTCATCCCTCCTAGACAGTTTCATGCCACGGATGCAGAAAAGAACTTGATCGCCGGCTAGTCCAGCGTCTATGTGCAAGATTTGATAGCTAAAGAAGGATCATAGAGCGAGAATTTGAAGGATTCGTACCGGAAGCTCAGTTTAAGGTCGCCGGAGCAAAAACTGAGAATTCGCCGTGGATTCTTCACGGTTTGCTTCCAAACTTGGAGGAGAGCAGCACGGTGGTCGCACGCTCCTGTTGCCTCTCTTGCTGGACCGTGAAAACGACTGTGGAACGCTGTCCACGGGCGCCTGACTCTCGGCAGAGGCTAGGTCGCCGCGGTGGCGATCTTTTTCGGGCACGGGAAGTCGGAACTCGGGGTTTCTGGCGTTGGGGAGGTGGTGTGCGAGCTGAGATTGCTGTCTAGCAGCTCAGGGACGAAGGAGGAGATTGTTTGCCAGTTTTCCCGATTGAGCAGATAGCTGCAGCGAGAATCAATGCCGCTGCTCGGGTTTGCACGCGAGGAGATAAAGCCGGCTGACTCCTGCTCGGCTGAGGCGGTGCCGGTCACGTGGGGGTGCGAGCAAGCCGCCCTGGGCGCCAGCGCGAGTAGAGGGGAAGCAGCTGGTGGCGCCGGTGGCTGCTCGGTGGCACAGCCAACAGCTGCTCGGTGGAATTTCCCACCGAGGCTGTGACTTTGTGCAAGTTTTGCCTCCTTCTCTCTATGACATGTGGGTCCCACACGGGGTTTTAACCTCTGAAATTTACTCCTAATCACTGTTGTAAACATTGAGCCCCATAATACCCCTGGTAATTCAAATTATTCACCCATGAGCCATTTGAATTGATTAGAATTCAAATTGGGTTTGGTTTGAATGAATTTCAGCACAAGTTCAGTTTTGAATTCAAATAAAGTTTGAATTTGCCCCACTTAGCTCATGTCAAGATCAACTCCAAATGGAGTGAAAGTTGGTGTGTGAGCTCACAAAAATGTGCTGAATAAGAATATGCCTCCCACTTTTAAATTCATGGGATAAAAACAGTTTGAATTTGAATATGGTTTCAAACTGCCCTCTTTCTAACTATACCCAAAATGACCTCAAAAAGGTTTTGAATTTGGGTGAAACTTGGCATGGACATCCTTAGCAATGTGTAGGAGTTTCCATATGTCCAGCCCACCTATATCACATGTGGAAAATACCACTTTTGCAATATATGAGTTTGTTCTCTAATGAGCATGTTGATGGTGGTTACTTGCTCTTCATTTGTATTCATCATCTTTCCTCAAATGAGGTGTGTGCGTATGGTGGTGAACACTTCAAATATGTGTCAAAAACTGAGGCCCTTACAGGAACTGCATGGCACAAGAGGGCGCCCGTGGGTGGGAGAATTGGAGATTCTAGCCTGACGGTGAAACCTTATTGAGTCCATACATCTAGTAGCCCCTTTATAAAGGCTATTTTGTGATCTCTTGGCCATACACCGACGGTAGTGTACTGGTATAATGGAGGTTCTGCAGTTGTCAACGGGTGACGAAATCACAAACTTGTTGGTAAAGAGGTGCAAACTCTGCAGAGTCCAAAACTATCATGATAGCCGAGCTTACGGTTACGAGCGCCTGCCCAACTTCCATTATTAGTTGGATGGTTATTTTGCGATGGTTTTGATGGTTTGGTTTTGATTTGGTTTTCGGGACTGTTGAGTCCGGGTGATAAGATTGGTAGCATGACTGTTGAGTTATGGCAACGAGATTGATCTCGGTATGAGACAGAATTGTTTATGAGATGAAATGGTAACAAATACAAGATGGTATTCATGAAATGGTAGCGGATACGAGAAGGTATTCGTGAGCAAGAATGAGGTTGATTAATGTCTGGTTGGGACATGGAAAGTAATGGACATAGTGGAGGTATGGTTGGTATTTTAATACATGTTGGGATTACGTTCACTTAAAGTTAAGTTGCTGTTTTATCAAGGTTTTGATAAATAACTTTGCTTTCTGCAATGAGACTTTTTATACCTACCTTGTTGTGAGCTACATATCATATTTTCCCGCACTTGCTGAGTACATCATTGTACTCAAACTTGCATTATTATTTCATCATCAGCAACAGGAGAAGTTACTATGAAGATCAGGTGGAGCATTAGGCGTGTAATCTGTCCTCAACCTTTCCTGTGGGGATGGAGTAGAGATGGAGCTGCTGCTGCTGCTTAGATTGCTTCTGCATTAGTTAGAAGACTTCCGCTGCTAGAATAAAGACTTCCACTGTTAGATTAAGACTTCCGCTGTTAGCATGAGTCCAAGACTCATGAGACATTGTAATAAAACCCTGTTATTCGTGGTAATATATATTCTGAATTCAGTCTGTGGAACATATGTGTATGTGTGATGAACATCCTAGGCACACATATGCATCAGTTCTTGGTTCCGTGGTTTTCCACAGAATTGAGGGCGTCACAACTTCGGAGCTAGTCTCTGCATAGAAGTGAGGCCCAGCCCCCGCTGGACACGTGTCGACTTTGGAACTCACCCCTGCGGAAGGGATGAGGTCAGGTCCCGCCAGAAACATGTAACCCTCGGAGCTCACCTCTGAGAGGTCCGACCCGCTGGACATGTGTCACCTCGGAGCCCGTGTCCGAGTGGTACGGCACTGCTGGACACGTGTCATCCTCGGAGCTCACCTCCAAGGAGAAGGGAGGTCCGACACTACTGTACATGTGTCACCCTCGGAGCTCGTCTCCGAGAGGTCCGACACTGCTGGACACGTGTCGTTCTCGGAGCCCACCTCCGAGGAGAAGGGAGGTCCGGCACAGACACGTGGCACCCTCGGAGCCCACCTTCGAGGAGAGGGGAGGTCCGGCACTAACACGTGGTGCACGCGGAGCTCGCCTTTGAAGAGAGGGGAGGTCCCGCCCGCCAGACACGTGGCGCACGCGGAGCTTGCCTCTGAGGGAGAGGGAGGTCCCGCCCGCCAGACACTTGGCGCACCAGGAGCTTGCCTCTGAGGAAAAGGGAGCCCCGGCCCCCGCTGGACACGTGGCGTCTCCGGAGCTCACCCTACGGAGGTGACGAGATCCTTAAGCAATTTTTCTCCTGTGTGCGCGGGAATACCCGGTACTAAGGAAACCGACACGATTTCCACGTTGCTACCTCACCAAATCAATTGGAGATAAGTTGTTAAGATCCAAAACAAATTGAATAGGACTCTTATTTGAATACCAATTGGAGTAACACCTTTCAAAGTCGACAACTTAGAGGCCCTAGCCCCCTACTCGCCGAGTTACACCCCTCGCCGGAGTTCAGTCGCCGATGAGACCGCCGACGAGCCCCGTCGAGTTTGCCGTCACCGGAAAAGAGCCGACGATCATAAGAGAAGTGAGGTAGGTCTTCGTACCCATCTTACGACCTCGTCGCGATTTCCTCGCATCTGTTTTCTTCGTTCCCTTCGATCAGAAGCTATTTCGTCTGGACAGATCACGTGTTTATCGGTTTTTGATGGTGGAATTGATCTAGATCTTGAGTCAAGATCATTACCACATCCACACTTGATCCCTACACCCTTGTTCATTGTAAAACCCCATGCAAGCCATTAAAACATGCGAGAACACGTACAAACTATATTAATGAAACTGCACCATAGGATTAGCATGCACCTACACCATTGCATCTTAAGTAAAGTTTGTGCAGGATGATTGATTGCTGTGAATCTTGTATGTGCGTGATCGTGAGTAGAAGGACAAGCTCAGGGAGCTACCTACGAAGGACAACAGCACCAAGACATCGAGACACAAGAGCAACAAAAGCCACAGGAACAAGGCAAGTGCCCCTAGACCATATTGATCCCATGTTTTGAAACTATTTTGTTTGCGAAAACTCATATGCTTGAGTAAACTTGATGGGACACATTTTTATAGGAGTTTACTAGTTTTGTTAACCATCCTTGTCGCCTGGAAAGTTAATGAGTCGTGTATGGTCGTTTTTCCTTTTTGCTTCGCTTAATCCATAGGATACGGGAAGCTGAATTAAAACATGGTTAGCTACTGCACTCATATGAATAAAGATGATGAGAACTTGATAATGTTAATGAGCATGGAATTGGGGGAGATCTAGGCAAGCTTGGTTCGTGGATGTTGCTGAATGAGATGGTGGTTTACTTGCCGTAGATCTAAGGACCGGTTCATGCCAGCACGTGCCAGCAAAACAGTGCCACCACAAGGCCAAATATGGGTGCAGCTTAGCTGACTAATTAGGTGTGTTGCTAGCTTGTTATGGACCGTGGATGGCGCGGGGAATGGGAGTCAAGAGAGGACTGCCCTGCGAACTGCATGGCACAAGAGGGGGCCTGTGGGTGGGAGAATGGTGATTCGAGCCTGCCGGTGAAACCTCAGTGAGTCCATACATCTAGTAGCCCCTTTGTAAAGGCTATTTTGTGATATCTTGGACATACACTGACGGTTGTGTACTGGTATAATAGAGATTTTGCAGTCGCCGATGGGTGACGAAATTACAAGCTTGTGGGTAAAGTGGTGCCACCTCTGCAGAGTGTAAAACTATCGTGATAGCCGTGCTTACGGTCACAAGCGCCTGGCCATCTCACATGATTAGAGGGAAATTTGGGATGAGAACTTTGGATGGTTATTTGGGATGGTTATTGGTATGGTCATGGGATTGGTTTCGGAACTGTTGAGTCTTGGTAATGAGATTGGTTTCGGGACTGTTGAGTCATGACAATGAGTTGGGTTTTCGGTTATATGATTATGTGATGGATATGACTATGAGATGGTTATTATGAGCATGCGATGATGTTGAGAAAGATTAATGGCTGGATGAGACGTGATAAGTGGTAAATTATGATGGAGGTATGTTACTGTTTTAATTGGATATATATTGTGATTATATTCACTTAAAGATAGTTGCTGTTTTTATCGTGTTTGTGAAATAAACTTTGCTTTCTGTAATGAGTCTTTTTATTCCTACCTTGCTGTAAGCTACATGTCATACTTTTCCCGCACTTACTGAGTACGACATGTACTCACCCTTGCATTATCATACAAACACCAGCAACAGGAGAAGAGTACTTCGAAGATCATGTGGAGTACTAGGCGTGCGAACTACCGTCAACTTGCCTGTGGAGTTTGAAGATGGAGCCGCTGCTGTTTAGTTTTGCTTCCGCTATCGTTTAGAGACTTCCGCTGCTAGAATAAGTTAGAGACTTCCGCTGTAAGAATGAATTAGAGATTGATGTAATAAAATACTTAAACCCTATTATTTGTGGTTATATTCTGAATTAAGTTTGTGGATTACATGTGTATGTGTGATGAACATCCTTGGCACACAGATTGGTTCCATGTTTTACGGGCCGGGGCATCACAGATTGGTATCAGAGCCACGTTGACCGTAGGACACAAGCCTAGGTAGAGCGCATAGATTGGTATCAGAACCATGTTAACCGTAGGACGCAAGCCTAGGTAGAGTGCATAGATTGGCATCAGAACCATGTTGGCCGTAGGACGTAAGCATAGGTAGAATGCACAGATTGGCATCAGAACCACATTGACCATAGGATGCAAGTCTAGGTAGAATGGACACTCTAAAACACATAGGAACACCCCTCTAAGTTGCTATTTTCGAAAACTTCTTGCTGCTGCACTTTTCTTGTCAATTCAGCCACCGCAAGGTGCTATTTTCAACCCCTCCCTGTCTCTTCTTTTGGACAACAACACCCTTGCTTTCTTGCTCCATAACTTCTGAAGTTTTGGAGTTAATTCTTCCTTCTGAAAGTTTTCTCATGTCCTATTTATAGATGACAGTGATCCGGAGCATGAGTACTCGTTCACCACCACGTGGGAGTGCACTTAACCCCATTGAGGTGTCCGATGGACCACCCCATCACATGGCGGGAACAACACCAGTTCACATGATTAAGTTTATGACTCCCATTGAATAAGCTTGAATAGGAGTGGTGTGTTGAACTTTTGTGATGATTGCTTGTGCTGTGAGCTTAAGTATGAGTTGTGGGACACTTCTACGAATATCCACATCCGTATATACGAAAGAGATGTGAGATGTTTCGGCATGTCTTCACAACCTCGTATAGGCTGATATTGATAGAAGAAGATATTTAGTTCATACACCTTGATGCATATAGCTGGGGTATCAACCTAAACTTCTTGTTTCTATTCTACCCAACTCTCTCTCACAGATGGTGAGGGAAAACGCCAACCGTCAAAGGAGGAACGTCCGTGGCAACCATGAACCACAAGAGGATGACCACGTTGAAGTTCCTGAGAATGTGAACCCCGGGGCGGGTGCAAACAACCTTGAACGGTTGATGGCTATGCAGAACCAGCTCATGCAAACTATGATCCAAACTTTGGGTCAGTTGCAAGCCAACAACAACAACAATCCTAACCCCGTTCTTGCAGCACCACCACCACCACCGCCACCGCCGGCTCACAACAGATTGGGAGAGTTCATGAGGACTCGACCGCCTACTTTTGCACAAGCTAATGATCCCATTGAGGCTGACGATTGGTTGAAATCCATGGAAAAGAAGCTTGCTATTGTTCAGTGCAATGATCAGGAGAAAGTTATCTTCGCATCGCACCAACTTATGGGAGCAGCCGCTGACTGGTGGGACGCTCTTTGCAATGCTCATGTCGACCAGGAGACTATCACTTGGGCTGAGTTCAAGGAGAGTTTCCGCTCTCATTACGTCCCTGTTGGAGTCATGATGCTAAAAAGGCAACAGATTGAAGGTCTCCGCCAAGACAGGAAGAGCATGAATGAGTACCTCAACAAATTCACGCAGGTGTCAAGTTATGCCCAAGAGGATGTCAACTCGGATCAAAGGAAGCAATACTTGTTCATGAGAGGCTTGAACAATGAGATCCAAGTTCAACTGCTCAACAATGACTATGCAAACTTCCAGAAGCTAGTTGACAAAGCTATAGTGGTTGAGAGCAAGATCCATGAGATCAAGCAAGAGGGCAAGAGAAAGATGCCATACCAGCCACAAGGGAGCAATGTACGTCCCTGTTTCATGCCCCCAGCTGCACCGCAGTATGGCTCGTCCACTTCTACTTTTCGCCCTAATCCACCACTGCATCAACATCCTTTTGTGCAAGCACCTCGTGTGCCTTTGCCCTCTGCGCCCCGTCCCAACATGGGTGCATATGCTCAAAACCACCCTCGCCCTAATGTCCCTGCTGTCTTGGGCAACAAGGCATGCTTTGCATGCGGAGAGGCGGGACACTTTGCAAGTCAGTGCCCGAGAAAAGTCCTTGGACAGCCAACCAACGTGCCCAAGCAGAACCCACGGCCAAATGGAGGAGCTACACAAGGCAATCGTGGGCAGCAGAACTTTCCTCGTGGCAACGTGAATCATGTCTCCGCTGAGGAGGCGCAATAGGCTGAGGACGTCGTGATTGGTATGTTCCTTGCCAACTCCAACTCAGCTACTGTTTTATTTGATTCCGGAGCATCGCATTCATTCATATCATTGTGATGCCCCTGTTCCGAGAAACCTCGGAACCGAGCTGATGCATATGTGTGCGCAGGATGTTCATCACACATACACATGTATCCACAAACTGAATTCAGAATATAACTACAAATAATAGGGTTTTATTACAATGTCTCATTGTCAGTACCTTCGATACGGGGTACCCTCGCGCACAGGTGGAAATGCCTAAGGACCTCGCCCTTCTCCGCAGGGAGAGCTCCGAAGGCGCCACGTGTCCAGTGGGGCAGGACCTCCCTCTCCTCAGAGGAGAGCTCCAGACTCGCCACGTGGCCGGCAGAAGCCGGACCTCCCCCCTCCGTGGGGGCAGCTCGGAAGGCTCCACGTGTCCCGCAGGGTCGGACCTCCCTCTTCTCAGAGGAGACCTCCGGGCCCGCCCACGTGGCCAGCAGAAGCCGGACCTCCCCCCTCCGTGGGGGGAGCTCCGAAGGCTCCACGTGTCACGCGGGGCCGGACCTCCCTCTCCTCAGAGGAGAACTCCGGGCCCGCCACGTGGCCAGCAGGACGACGCTACCTGCCCCCACGTGGTAGGCAGCGAGCGTAAAGACGCACCGTACCTTGCCCGTACAAGGTATTCAAGGCCCTCGCCTTCCCAAGACGCGGAGACGCGGAGCACGCCTCTGTCAGGTGCCGTTGCGCCCAGTCACATCACAGACTGGCGCGCCGTGTCAGAGCCTGCCCGCCAATAAACACAGCAAAAAGACATCCCCTGCCGCCCCTGCCATCATCAACCACTACGACTAGCTTGCGGCATGGGCAGGGGCGGCAGAACGAAGACTCGGAAGCCTTCGCCAGAGACAAACACCGGCATAACTGCAGATACGGTAGTCGGCAGGCAATCTCCCGGGGACCACCTGTCAGGTCCCGGGCCCCCCTTATAAGCCACTCGAGCCTTGGACTATAAAAGGCTCAGGTAGGCAACGTTAGCAAGGCTTCGAACTCTGTGAACCCGCACTCTAGACTTCACTCACCCTCAAGCTCAGTACTCCGGTTCTGGGCAACAAGCAATACAGCGAGCACCACTGCTCACTGTGGACGTAGGGTTTTACGCTGCGGCGGCCTGAACCACGTAAAACTCGCCGTGTCAAGCTTCTCCCTCACTCGTCCCTAACACTGAATCTCTCTGCAAGTGTCTAGCCCCACCGAAAAAGAACCTCCGTGGGCTGCCCAGAGCAGGTCCGGGGGAAGTGTCGACCACACACTTCGACATTTGGCGCGCCAGGTAGGGGGCTTTTCCCTTGCGCGACGAGCTTCTGCCGACGAAGATGACGAAGCTTCCTTCAGCGGCAAGCTCTCCTCCCCCGCTTTCACGACGGACCGTGACAAGGGGGGACTACGTCTTGACACACTCTGGACGGAGTGTGTCGGCGCAAGCTGGAAGCCATCAGCCGACTCCGGCAACGCAGGCTCCAGCGAGCGTGAGATCCTCTGCAGCGCTGAGCGTCCCCCATGGGGGCGCGCTAGCTGCAGCAAGAGCGCTACTGCACAATCCACCCGCTGGGGACGCGCCTCAGTCAGCGACCCAGCAGTGGATTCGTGAAGTAGGCCGTCTCGTCGTCGCCGCCGCAAACCCTCGACTTCGGGCACGCAACCGGTTGACGGGCAGACGGCAGATTCCGGCTCCACCAGGCTCCCATCGACGGAATTGAGGACAGAGCTGGAACGATGCCACTTGGGCCAAGATGTATGAGTATTCCTCAAGCGACGACGAGAAAGGCGTCGCAACCAAGAGGCCGGCGACAGCATGACGTCTGCCTCAACCCTGCCTGAGGCGCAGACTTTCGCCACACGATCTCTGCCCCAGGCATAAGCCACGCAGCATATGCCACAGCCATATGCCCTGCAAACGGCGCCCCCGGTCTATGGCGCAGCCTTGCCCATACCGGGGTACACTGTGCCAGAAGCAAACCAAGCGTTCGTGGCACAAACGCCTGCGGCAACAGGACCAGGATGTGCGGCCCTGGCGCCCCACCTTCGCTTCGTGAGGTGGCCGTGCAAGTTTCGGCTGCACCTGCCCGAGAAGTACGACGGCAGCGTCAACCCGGCGCAGTTCCTCCAGATCTACTCCACCGCCGTCCTTGCCGCAGGAGGGGATGAGGCCGTCATGGCCAACTACTTCCCCGTCGCCTTGACCGGCCCAGCCCGGTTTTGGCTCATGAACCTCCCCAGGGTTCCATAACCTCCTGGGGAGAGCTCTGCCAGCAGTTCACCGCCAACTTCGGCAGCTCCTACACCCGGCCTGGCGCGGAGCTCGACCTCCACGCCATCCAGCAACAGCCAGGAGAGACGCTGCGCTCCTTCATCCAGCGGTTCTCCCAGGTACGGAACACCATTCCACATATCCAAAATGCTTCTGTGGTGGTGGCATTCCGGCAGGGCGTCCGGGACAAGAAGATGCTTGAGAAGCTCGCGACCAGAGAGGTTCGCGACGTCTCAAAGCTCTTCAGCCTGGCGGACAAATGCGCCCGGGCAGCAGAAGGGCGGAACTGGCACTCCCTGCCAGCCTCTGAGTCAGGAGGACAACCCGGATCTGGCGCTGCTTCCTATGGAGGCCACAAGAAGATCAAGAACCGGGGCGGTGGCAAGATGAAGCCACCGGCCGCGGCTCCCGTTGCCGCAGCAGCGGCATCCAGTGGAGCTCGGGGGCCACGCCCCGACAAAAGGCAGCGACAATCACCAGCTCCAGATGGTGACCAAGGCGAGCTATGCCCCGTGCATGTCACCAGCCATCATACTGCTGCCGAGTGCTGGGACATCCAGAGGCTCGCGGTGCGCTTACGGAAAGGGAGGCAGCTACGAGCTGATGCTCCGCCCTTACGTCAAAGGGAGGGCAAGCAGAAGGTCGACGCCTCAGTCAGCGTCGGCCATCAGGTGGGGTTTCAGGAGCCTCAGCGCGTCATAAAGATGGTGCACAACGGTGAGGACTCCAGCTCCGATGATGACGAGCCGGGGCAGTAGCCGACTGCGGCTGCCCCGAAAAGTCAGTGGAGACCGCACTGCTGCGATATCAACCTTGGAGAAGCCCCAAGTAGTTGTAGCAGCCCAAGCACCAGCACCGACGGTGCAGAATCGGGACAGCTCCACCCGAGTGCACGTCTTTGTGCCTCGACCATACCTCCTGGGGGCCGCCCAGGGTCTGTCAACCTCTTGACGGCCTTAGCCAGAAGGGGAAAGATGCCTTGCGTCTCCCAAGAAGAGTCCGGGTCCTCCTACCTCTTGACGGCCTTAGCTAGAAGGGAAGGGTGCCCCGGGGCTCCCAGGAGAAGCCGCGCAGGACCCGCTCAAACGTGAAGATGACGGCCTCACCCGAGTGCACATCTCTGTGCGTCGGCCTTACCTCCTAGGGGCTGCCCAGGGTCTGTCAACCTCTTGACGGCCTTAGCCAGAAGGGGAAAGACGCCTTGGGTCTCGCAAGAAGAGTCCGGGTCCTCCTACCTCTTGACGGCCTTAGCCAGAAGGGGAGGGTATCCCGGGGCTCCCGGGAGAAGCCGCGCAGGACCTGCTCCAGCGTGAAGATAACGACCTCATCGACGAGGCACGGCTGCAGGTGACACCCCACAACGCACGGCCTCGGCTGGTGCTCTAGCACTACCACCAAAGGACCAAGCGCGTCAGGGACCTGCAAGAAGGCAACCTGGTGCCGCGGCTCACACTTTCCCGCGAAGGACCTATAAACTCTCCCCCAGTCGGGAAGGTCCTTTCCGGGTCATGAAAGTTGTCGTCCCAGATACACATGCCTTTCAACCAAGGATGGGATCCGTTCCCGAACCCTTGGTGCATGGAACATCACAGTAAGTTCTACCTTCTGAGCATTAGTAGAACAAGGCCATACCCTTCTGTAATAAATCCCATAGAGTCTAGGAACAGCGCTCGGAGCAGCTAAGTCTCAGGGGACGGTCTAGGACTACGTCCAGCTTGGCCTGGTTCCGACCCTAAGCGCGTAGAGTCTTTCTTCCCTTCTTAATGAGGCGGGTCGTTGCCTCCATGTACAACATGCCTTCCTCCTATGGGCATTTACATAGAAACCTGTTCTACCTCGCTCTCTCTCATGTGTTCATTTAAATTACGCATTAATTTTTATGACCGCACTTTCTATGTATGCTCACCATACGTTTATCCCCCCTTTTCCCGCGCTCATCCATAGTTAGCATTTGCTATCCTACCGAAGGCGGTTGCGCTTGAGGCACCTGCCGATGGCCAGGGGGCCTCTCGGGCCTCCCCCAGTCAGGAGTTGCGGTGCCAGTTGGTCACCTCCAGGAAAGGCCTGCGCCGTGCATGGGGGATCCAGGGTGCGTATCCCGCTCAGCCGGCTCTGTACCCAAAGCGTGCGCACCCTGCCCTCCGGAGGTCTAGGGAAGTATAGCCGCTTTGCCTGGTTCCATACCCAAAGTCTGTGCACTCTGCTTCCACGGTGTACGGTCCGGTACTAGGGGCTGGACGGTCGTACCCGGACCTTGGAGGGAGCCGGAGCCCCGATGCCTCACGCACAGAATTGCCCAAGCCCCGTATACCGGACTAGGACTGTAAGCCGAATAAGACTAAGAGAAGGGGAGGGGAGGACCCCCCGAGGAGAATTACGTTTCCTCTACCTGTGTGCAGGACCTCCAGGTTACAGCTACGGGGGCTGCATGAGGTGGGGGGCAAGGAGCTATCGACTACTCCAGCACAGGACCGGAAGGTCCGGGTTTCGCCCCTTCAACAGGGACGAGGCCAGAAGGCCCCACGTGTTCAGTGGGGCTGGAGCTCCCGCCTCCTCAGGAGGGGCTCCGAACCTGCCACGTGGCCGGCAAAAGCTGGACCTCCCTCTCCGAGGGGAGAGCTCCGAAGGCTCCACGTGTCCCACAGGGCCGGACCTCCCTCCCCTCAGAGGGGAGCTCCGGGCCCGCCACATGGCCGGCAGATCCGGACCTCCCAATCCTCATGGGGTGAGCTCCGGAGACCTCCAGGGCCCTTAATACAATAAGGACCCGGGAAGGTTGTCTGTGCAGGGCTTCGAGATTGGTGAAGGCCTCTGAGTACCTTGCGGAGCTGAGGACTCGGCCAGGCAAAACCAAGAAGAAGACAAAAGCATAACAGGCACAAAAGGTCACAAGAGTCTATTTATTCATGGCTCCACGAGCTGGACTACAGACTCAATAAAAAGAAAAAGAGGGAGATACAAGCCTTAGGGTCCCTCTGGCTCGCGCCGGAACCTGGAGGCTACAAGGGCGGCCACATCCCCGACTTCAACCCTGGCAGTCTCCTCCCGCTCCGCGGCGGGGCCCTGTCTCGCTGGCTCCAGTGAGAAAGAAGGGTCCCGACTCCTGAAGCATGCCAGCACATGCGTGGCAACCTCCAAGGCCAGGCCCCGTCCCTCTGCCTCAAGCTCGCGGGCGACCACCGCGTCTAGCCTGCTCAGCTTGGCGCCGATTGACTCCAGCACGGGGATCACTTCAGCCACCTTCAGCGCAGGAGCCGCCGCCTTCATGGGGCTGGAGCCAAGGGGGACCAAGGTGGACCCCGCCTGGTCAACGAAGCTCGAGACCACACGGGCCTCGGAGGACCGCGAGGCCAAGAGCTCCTCTACCTCCCGGCGGGCTGCCCGCAGGTCGTCGCGGCTTCCCTCGGAGAATTCCTTCTCCTTGGCCGCTAGGGAGCTTTCACGAAGGCGCAGACTCTGGGTAAGCCGCTCTAACTCTGAAGCCCGGAAGTCGACAGCCAACTCCCAATCTAGGATTGCCTGGCGTTCCCGGGAGACCTGCTCTTCCCTCATGGCAAGGTCTGCCTTCCGGGCCTCTAGCTCCCTGGCCCGAGCTCCCAGGTCGCCCTCGCCTGCCGCCAGCCGCGCAGCGACCCTCTCCGCCTCGGCCGCCACGGAGCGCTCCTGGTCCTCAATGGCGCGCTTACGGCACTCCAGCCTCTGCCGTACCTCCTCCAGAGTAGAGAAGTTCTCCTCGGCCCGGGCATGCGCCTCAAGGGCCTCCCTGTGGAGCCGCCGCGTCTCGGAGTCCAGACGGTCGATAGCCCGCTTCTGCCGGTCAAGGAGCGCCTCCATGATGTCAAGCGACTCCCGCCTGGAGTCGACCTCGCCCTTGACCTTCGTGGTCCGCTCCCGCAAAAGGTTCCCCCAAGTGAGGAGGCGATCCCTCTCAACCACCTGCTCCTCTCGCTCACGACCGAGTGCGGACAAGACCTGCCGGGCGCTCGCTTGGGCGAGCACGAGGGCATCCGCCAGGGGCAGTGGGGCAGCAGAGGCCGGAGCGGCGCCCCCGACCTACTCCATCACATCGTCCTCAAGAGAAGACGACGCACCGGCGACCGGGATGAGACGCCGGTCAGGAGAAGCCGGCGCCGGGACTTTGAGAGCCGGACCCGCCAAACCTTCATTGACGGCTGGCTCCTCAGCCGGTGGAGAGGGACGAGTGGAGGGAGTCGACGCTGAAATAGAAGCCGGGCCGCCTGGTACAGGGCGAACCT
This sequence comes from Neostapfia colusana, assembly GCA_030760725.1. Lineage (NCBI taxonomy): Eukaryota > Viridiplantae > Streptophyta > Magnoliopsida > Poales > Poaceae > Neostapfia > Neostapfia colusana. The sequence goes on from JASWHV010000001.1 coordinate 93,869,088, forward strand.
GCACTGGCTTGGGGGTCGCGGCAACTGTCTCGGCAGGGGGAATCGACGCTGCCATAGAATCCGGGCAGACCGGTACAGGAGAAACTCACGCTGGCTTGGGGGCCGTGGCAGCTGTCCCGGTTTCCGAGCGCTGCGGCGCAGACTCCCCATCAGTCGGGGACGGCCGAGAAACGCGAGCACTCCAACAGGCTCTGGACCCCGGCTTCCGAGCCGGGGTAGGACCACTAGAGCCCGCTGTCGCCGTCGACGGCCGCTCCGTAGTCGCCCAGACTGACGGAGCAGGGGATGCTCCTGAAGCTCCCCTCGACACATCAGCAGTCTCCTTGGAGACTCCACCACCTGAGGAGGGAGGACGCGACGCCCGGGAACCTTCAGCCTGTTGTCGCTCAAGAGGAGTCCCGTCGGGATGATGAGCCCGAGACCTCTTGGGGTCGCCACCGGACGGAGCCCCATCTCCAGAAGCAGGCCGTGTAGGCGCCCTGGTTCCCTGACTTGGCACACACGCCGCCACCGGAGGAGATCGAGCGCGTTTCTTCTCTAGAGGCGGGTTGGAAGCCATGGCAGGGGAGAGCTCAAGGACAGGAAGACAAAGGCACAAAAGTTCAAGGAAGGTGCAAGCACTGGGAAGTGCAGAGGGAAGCCGCGATGCGGGTAAGATTCCCTTTTAAAAACTTCCCAGGTGCGATTCAAAGCGATTCGAAACTCTTTGAATACACCGCATGGGCATCCGCTTTGGCTACAAGACTGAGCGCCGATGACAAGTGGACCCAAGTCGTCCAGCTGAGGCGGTGGGCCAAGAAGTCAGTCTCCCAAGGAGACGAGCCGGCAAGGTGCTTCGGCGGTTCCCAAAAAAAGCGTCGCAACGTGCAGAAGTGGCGGACTTGGGAACCGCCGCAGTAAAAGCAACCATCAAGTGGGCGCATGCTCCCACGATCCCACGACTTTTCGTGCTCCGGCAACGGTCAACGCGGGACTTAGAGAAAGTGCGCAGAACAGAAGAGACGGAGGCCCCATCTCGGGCTTGCTATCTCCCCTGAGATGGGCCCGGGGGCCACTGTCGGTACCTTCGATACGGGGTACCCTCGTGCACAGGGGGAAATGCCTAAGGACCTCACCCTTCTCTGCAGGGAGAGCTCCGATGGTGCCACGTGTCCAGCGGGGCCAGACCTCCCTCTCCTCAGAGGAGAGCTTCGGACTCGCCACGTGGCCGGCAGAAGCCGGACCTCCCCCCTCTGTGGGGGGAGCTCCGAAGGCTCTACGTGTCCCGCGGGGACGGACCTCCCTATTCTCAGAGGAGACCTCCGGGCCCGCCACGTGGCCAGCAGAAGCCGGACCTCCCCCCTCCGTGGGGGGAGCTCTGAAGGCTCCACGTGTCCCGCGGGGCCGGACCTCCCTCTCCTTAGAGGAGAGCTCCGGGCCCGCCACATGGCCAGCAGGACGACGCTGCCTGCCCCCGCGCGGTAGGCAGCGGGCGTAAAGACGCACCGTACCTTGCCCGTACAAGGTATTCAAGGCCCGCGCCTTCCCAAGACGCAGAGACGCGGAGCACGCCTCTGTCAGGTGCTGTTGCGCCCAGTCACATTACAGACTGGCGCGCCGTGTCAGAGCCTGCCCGCCAATAAACACAGCAACAAGACATCCCCTGCCGCCCCTGCCATCATCAACTACTACGACTAGCTTGCAGCATGGGCAGGGCGGCAGAACGAAGACTCGGAAGCCTTCGCCAGAGACAACTACCGGCATAACTGCAGATATGGTAGTCGGCAGGCAATCTCCTTGGGACCACCTGTTGGGTCCCAGGCCCCCCTTGTAAGCCACTCGAGCCTTGGACTATAAAAGGCTCGGGTAGGCAATGTTAGCAAGGGTTCAAACTCTGTGAACCCGCACTCTAGACTTCACTCACCCTCAAGCTCAGGAGTTCGGTTCTGGGCAACAAGCAATACAGCGAGCACCACTGCTCACCGTGGATGTAGGGTTTTACGCTCCGGCGGCCTGAACCACGTAAAACTCGCCGTGTCAAGCTTCTCCCTCACTCGTCCCTAACGCTGAAGCTCTCCGCAAGTGTCTAGCCCATCCGAAAAAGAACCTCCGCGGGCTGCCCAGAGCAGGTCTGGGGGAAGTGTCGACCACACACTTCGACACTCATGATTCTCTAATTCATTCTAGCAGCGGAAGTCTTATTCTAGCAGCAGAAGTCTTTTAAACTATTGCGGAAGCAAACTAAACAGCAGCAGCAGCTTCATCTCCTACTCCACAGGCAAGTTGACGGTGGATCAGACGCCTAGTACTCCACATGCTCTTCGAAGTACTCCTCTTTTGTGGCTGATGATGTATGATAATGCAAGGGTGAGTACATGTCGTACTCAGCAAGTGCGGAAATGCATGACATGTAGCTTACAACAAGGTAGGTATAAAAAAGCTCATTGCAGAAAGCAAAGTTTATTTCACAAAACATGATAAAAACAGCAACTAGCTTTAAGTGAATTTAATCCCAACTTATATCCAATTAAAACACCAACATACCTCCATCATGATTCACCACTTCCCATGTCTCATCCATATATTGATCTTTCTCATCTTTCGTCTCATGCTCATGAATACCATCTCATATTCATGACCATCTCATCTCATATTCAATTTCATCTCATAACCGAGACCAAAGCTCATTGTTTCGACTCAACAGTCCGAAAACCAATCTCATTACCAGGACTCAACAGTCCCGAAACCAATTCCAAAGACCAAACCAAACCAATGACATCCCAAATACCATCCCAAACCTCGCATCTAATCATGGAAGTTAGCCAGGCGCTTGTGCCGGAAGCATGGCTATCATGATAGTTTGACACTCTGCAGAGGTGGCACCACATTACCCGCAAGTTTCTGATTTCGTCACCCGTCGGCGACTGTAGAACCTCCATTATACCAATATACAACTGTCGGTGTATTGTCAAGAGATCACAAAATAGCCTTTACAAAGGGGCTACTAGATGTATGGACTCACTAAGGTTTCACCAGCAGGCTCGAATCACCATTCTCCCACCTACGGGCCCCCTCTTGTGCAATGCAGTTCCCAGGGCAGTCCTCACTCGACTCCCATTCCCCGCGCCTTCCACGGTCCATAACAATCTAGCAACTTACCTAATTAGTCAGCTAAGCCGCACCCATACTTGGCCTTGTTGTGGCACTATTTTCCTAGCATGTGCTCGCATGAACCGATCTTTAGATCTACGACAGGTAAACCACCATCTCGTTCTACCACTTCCACGAACCAATCTTGCCTAGATCTTCCCCAATTCATGTTCATTATTCTCATCAAGTTCTCATTATCATTATTCACATGAGTGCAGTAGCTAGACATATTCTATCTCGCTTCCCATATCCCGCAGATTAGCGAAGCAAAAGCAAAAGAGATCATACCCGACTCATCAACTTTCCCGGCAACAAGGGTGGTTAACAAAACTAGTAAACTCCTATAAAAGGATTTCCCATCAAGTTGACTCAAGCATATACAGTTTTCGCAAACAAAACAGTTTCAAAACATGGGATCAATATGGTCAAGGGGCACTTGCCTTGTTCCTGTGGCTTCTGTTGCTCACGGATCTCGAAGTCTTGTTGTTGTAGTTCATCGTAGATAGCTCCCTGAGCTTGTCCTTCTACTCACGCACATACAAGATTCACAGCAATCAATCATCATGCGCAAACTTTACTCAAGATGCAATGGTGCATATGCATGCTAATCCTATGGTGCTGTTCCATTAGATCAGTTTGAACGTGTTCTTGCATGTTTGCATGGCTTGAATGGGGTTTTACGATGAACAAGGGTATAAAGATCAAGTGCGGATGTGGTGATGATCTGGACTCAAGATCTAGGTCAATTCCACCGTCAAAACTGATCAACATGTGATCTGTCCACACGAAAAGCTTTTGTTCAAAGGGATCGAAGAAACAGATGCAAAGAAACCGCGATGATGTCATAAGGTATTAATGGAGACCTACCTTACTTCCTTAGGGGCCTTCCTCCTAGCAATGGCTCTCCTCCGGCGAACGTGTCGGGACTCGTCGGTGGTCTCACCGGCGACTGAACTCCGGTGTAGGGGCTTAACTCGATGAGTTGGGGGCTAGAGCTCCAAGTCGTCGACTCGGGAGGTTGAAAATAAGTGCGTGGTTGGGGCCAAAAGTTTTGGGTTCTATTTATAAGGGGTGAATGAAGAGTCCTACTCCGATTGAATTTCAAATAAGAGTCCTATTCAATTTGTTTTTTGAATCTTAACAACTTATCTTCAGTTGATTTGGTGCGGTAGCAACGTGGAATTCGTGTCGGTTTCCCTCCGTATCAGGTAATCCCACACGTACAGAAGAAAAACCACTTAAGATCTCGTCACCTCCGCGGTGATGAGCTCCAGTGGTGTGACGCCCTCAATTTTGTGGAAAACCACGGAACCGAGAACTAATGCATATGTGTGCCCAGGACATTCATCACACATACACATATATTCCACAAACTGAATTCAGAATATATATAACCACGAATAACAGAGTTTATTACAATCGTCTCATGAGTCTTGGACTCATGCTCACAGCGGAAGTTGTTATTTCTATGCAGCGGAAGTCTTTATTCTAATGCGGAAGCAATCTAACTAATGCGGAAGCAAATCTAAGCAGAAGTGGCTCTATCTCTACTCCCTCCACAGGCAAGGTTGAGAACAGATCACACGCCTTAATGCTCCACTTGGTCTTCATAGTAGTCTTCTCCTGCTGCTGATGATGAAATAATAATGCAAGTTTGAGTACAATGATGTACTCTGCAAGTGCGGAAAAAAAACATGATATGTAGCTCATAACAAGGTAAGTATAAAAAGGCTCATTTGCAGAAAAGCAGATTTATAAAACTATGATAAAACAGCAGCTTAACTTTAGATGAATGTAATCCTAGCATGTATTAAATTACCAACATACCTCCATCACTTTCCATGTTCAACCTGAACATTAACCAACTTCATTCTTACTCACAAATACCTCCTCGTATTCGCTACCATCTCACGAATACCTTCTCGTATTCGCTACCATCTTATCTCATAAACAACTTCGTCTCACAGCGAGACTAATCTCGTTGCCTTGACTCGACAGTAATGCAACCATCTTGTCACCCGGACTCAACAGTCCCAAAACCAAATTATAACCATAATCAATAACCATAACCAAGAACCATCCCAACTAATCATGGCAGTTGGCCAGGCGCTCGTGACCGTAAGCTCGGCTATCATGATAGTTTTTAAGAACCCTGCAGAGTTTGCACCTCTTTACCCACAAATTTGTGATTTCGTCACCCGACGGCGACTGCAGAACCTCCATTATACCAGTACACAACCGTCGGTGTATGGTCAAGAGATCACAAAATAGCCTTTACAAAGGGGTTACTAGATGTATGGACTCACTAAGGTTTCACCGGCAGGCTAGAATCTCCAATTCTCCCACCCACGAGCCCCCTCTTGCGCCATGCAGTTCCCATGGCAGTCCTCACTCGACTCCCATTCCCCGCGCTTTCCACAGTCCATGACACTCAGCTAAGCCGCACCCATACTTGGCCTTGTGGTGGCACTGTTATCCTGGCATGTACATCCATGAACCGGTCCTTAGATCTACGGCAAGTAAACCACCATCTCATGCTACCTCATTCACAAACCCAGGCTTGCCTAGATCTCCCTCCGATCCATGTAAATTAACAACATCAGTTTCTCATTATCATTACGAGTGCAGTTAGCTAGACACATCTATCTCGCTTCCCAATCCCATGGACTCAGTGAAGCATAAAAGTAAAAACCATACCCAACTCATAGACTTCCCAGGCGACAAGGGTGGTTTAACCAAAGCTAGTAAACTCCTATAAAAGGGTTTCCCATCATGTTTGACTCAGCACACATACCTTTTCGCAAAACAAAACAGTTTTACCCAAAACATAGGATCAATATGGTCAAGGAGCACTTGCCTTGTTCTTGCGGTTCTGGTGGCTCCTTGATCTCGAAACCTTGTTGTTGCAACTCGTCGTAGACAGCTCCCTAAGCTTGTCCTTCTATACAGGATCACGCACATACAAGATTCATAACAATCAATATCATGCACAAACTTTAACTAGATGCGATGATGCATATGCATGTTATCCTATGATCAGTTTTATTAGATCGGTTTGTGCGGGTTCTTGCATGGTTTTATAATGAACAGAGGTGTTCGGATCAGATGTGGACGTGGCGATGACCTTGTCTTTTAGATCAACCCGATCAACAAGTGATCTGTCCACGAAAAAGCTTCTGTTTGAAAGGAATCAAAGAACAGATGCAATGAAAATGTAACGATGTCATAAGGTGGTATTGGAGACCTACCTTACGTTCTTCTCGGTCTCGAGGTCCTCCTCAGATTGTTGAGCTTTCCCCCAGCGATCTTCCTTGCTGCACTCTGGCGATGGTTTACTCAGCGGGTTGGGACTAAGGCTCTAAGTTGTCGGCTCAGGAGTTGGAAAAGAAGTTTGTGGTTTCGGCCAGAGGTTCTGGGTTCTATTTATAATTGGGAAGAGAAGAGTCCTAATCTGATTGTATTCCAAGTAAGAGTCCTATTAAAATTTTTCGTTGAATCTTACAACCTATCTTTAGTTGATTTGGTGCGGTATCATTGTGGAAGTCAGGTCGGTTTCTGTTCCGGTATTTCTACGCGTACAGATTCCAAAAACTGTCCCTAGAACTCGTTACCTCCTTGGTGATGAGCTTTGGAGGCTCCACGTGTCCACCGGGTCCTGGTCTCTCCCTCTCCACAGGGACGAGCTCCGGTTGTGCCATGTGTCAAGTGAGCAAGACTCCCCTCTCCTTCGGAGGTGAGCTCCGCGTGCGCCACGTATCCTAGCGGTCAGGACCTCCTCTCTTATTCGGAGGTGGCTCCGCACACGCCACATGTCAGTGTCGGACCATTCCTCTCTTCTTTCCTCAGAGAGGAGCTCCGAGGTAGACACGTGTCCAACAGTGACGGAACTCCCGGAGATAAGCTCCGGTAGCGACATGTGTTCAATGGAACCGGACCTCTCGGTGGTGAGCTCCGAGATCGACACGTATCCCGTGCGACTGGTCCTCTGATTTCCGTGGTGACTGGCTCCGAAGGTGACATGTGTCCTGCGGAAAATGCCTTTGCTTCTTCTGCAGAGGCTTAGCTCAGGGCAACACGTGTCCCACGGGGTCGGACCTCTCTCCTTTTGCGGAGATGAGTCCCGAGCCTGCCACGTAGCCATTTTAGTGGCGGACCTCTCCCCACTTCGCAGGGATGAGCTCCGCTCACGCCACGTGGCCATCGGGCCGCGGAAGTTGTCTTCGACGCTCTCTGTGGACTGGATTCGGCTCTTACTGGCTATCTTTTTGATATTTTTCTCTGTTCCTACTTTTCTAAAAATGTTTTCTCTTCATAAAACATGAATATATGCTGACACCAGAAATGAGGGTGTCACAAGTGGCTCCACGTGTCCAGCAGGGGCCGGGCCTCCCTTTTTTCGTAGAGGCGGGCTCCGGTGGTGCCGCGTGTCAGGCGGGCGGGACCTCCCTCTCCTCAGAGGCGAGCTCCGCTTGCGCCACGTGTCCTGGCGGTCGGGACCTCCCTCTCCCTCAGAGGCGAGCTCCGCGTGCGCCACGTGTCTCGTGGGTCAGGACCTCCCCTCTCTCCATAGGCGAGTTCCGCGTACGCCACGTGTCAGTGACGGACCTCCCCTCTCTTCAGAGGTGTGCTTTGAGAGTGCCACGTGTCAGTGCCGGACCTCCCCTCTCTTCGGAGGTGAGCTCCGAGAGTGCCATGTGTCAAGCAGCGTCGAACTACCTTTCTCCTCAGAGACGAGCTCCGAGGTTGACATGTGTCCAATAGCGTCGGACCTCCCAGAGGCGAGCTCCGAGGTCGACACGTGTCCAACAGTGTCGGACCTCCCGGAGACGAGCTCCGAGGGTGACACGTGTCCAGTAGGACCGGACCTCTCGGAGGCGAGCTCCGAGGGTGGCATGTGTCCATCAGTGTCGGACCTCCCAGAGGCGAGCTCCAAGGGTAACACGTGTCCCGCAGTGTCGGACCTCTCGGAGGTGAGCTCCGAGAGCGACACGTGTCCCACAGGGTTGGGCCTTGCTTTTCCGCAGCGACTAGATCCGGTGGCGACACGTGTCCTACGGGGCTGGACCTCACTCCTCCGCAGAGACAAGCCCCGGAGGTGACACGCGTCCAGCGGGTCAGACCTCGCCCCTTCCACAGAGGCAAGCTCCGAGCCTGCCACGTGTATGGCGGTGGCGGACCTCACCCAATTCCGCAGGGATGAGCTCTGAAAGCGCCATGTTGCCAGCGGGCCGCGGGAAGTGTCTACAGCGCTCTTCGGCGAACTGGGACTGACTCTTTTTAGCTATCTTTCTGATTCTTTCTTCGTTTCTACTTCTTTTAAAATGTTTTCTATAGGAAATATGAATGCATGCATGATTACGAAATTGAGGGTGTTACAAACCTACAGCCCTTAAATTGAATCTCGCCCTCGAGATTCGATAGAGTGGAGAATAGATGAGGGAATTCTTCCTTGAGGTCTTCTTCACGCTCCCATGTAGCTTCGGCTTCCGTGTTATGGCTCCATTGTATTTTGCACCAATGGATCACTTTGTTCCTTGTGACCCTTTCCTTCACGTCCAAAATTCAGACAGGATGCTCTACATAGGTCAGATCCTCTTGAAGTTTGAGCTCATCCATAGGTACTTGTTCTTCTGGAACTCTCAAACACTTCTTGAGCTGGGATACGTGAAACACGTCATGCACGTCGGAGAGGTGCATCGAGAGCCCTAGTTGGTAGGCTATCTCTCCTCGCTTGCCCAAAATCTTGAATGGCCCGATATAGCGAGGTGCTAGCTTGCCTTTGACGTTGAAACGTCGTTGGCCACGGATAGGGGATACCTTAAGGTACACGAAGTCTCCTACTTCGAAGGTCAACTTTCTTCACCTATTGTCCGCATAGCCTTTCTGTCGTGACTGAGCAGCCTTCAAGTTCCCCCGTATCGTTTGGACTTGCTTCTCAGCCTCTTGTAGCACTTCGGGTCCAAATACTTGGTTCTCTCCGGTCTCGTTCCAAAACAACGGCGTCCTACATCGTCTACCATACAATGCCTCGAAAGGCGACATCTTCAAGCTGGCTTGGTAGCTGTTTTAGTACGAGAACTCGGCATATGGAAAGCTCCTATCCTAACTACGTCCATGTTTCAAAGCACAGGCTCTCAACATGTCTTCCAAAATTTTGTTCGTCCTCTCAGTTTGCCCGTCGGTCTGCGGGTGATAAGCAGAGCTGAAATTTAGCCGTGTACCCATGCCTTCATGCAGCTTCCTCCAGAACCTAGAGGTAAACTGAGAACCCCGATCTGAGACTATCCTCTTTGGGACTCCATGGCGGCACACGATTTGCTCCATGTACAGCTCGGCTAGTTGTGCAACATTGTACTTGGTCTTAACAGGAAGGAAATGAGCTGTTTTCATCAATCGGTCCACAATAACACATATGGAGTCTTAACCTGACTGAGTACGTGGTAATCCAACGATAAAATCCATACTGATGTCTTCCCACTTCCACTCGGGTACCTTTAATGGTTGCAACAATCCAGTGGGTCTTTGATGTTCGGCCTTCACCCGTTGGCATGTGTCGCATAGGGCAACATATTCAGCTATGTCCCTCTTCATACCATCCCACCAATAACAAGTTTTCAAGTCTTTGTACTGCCGGGATGTATGGAATAAGGTACGTCATGTGCCTCCTTTAATATCGCGTCACGGATATGCTTCACGTTAGGCACACAAACCCTTTTTCCTAACCAAAGCATACCCTTCTCGTCTTCCTTGAAGTCCTTTTCTATGCCTTGTCGGATTTTTTCCTTGATCTCCTTTAATTCCTCATCCATTGCTTGGCCATCTCGTATCTCTTGTTCCAATGAAGAATGGAGTTCCATCACTTCCATCTCGTTCAAGAACCCCGATATGTAACCGTTCGAACTCCTTGAGCAGCTCGGGCTGTAGCTCCCGAACCGTGAGTTGGTGACATGCTCCCTTTCGGCTCAATGCACCAGCTACTACATTGGCCTTTCCAGGGTGATATTTGATTCCAACATCATAATCCTTGATGAGTTCCAACCATCGACGTTGCCTCAAATTAAGATCCGTTTGGGTGAATATATACTTGAAGATTTTGTGATCCATATAGATCTCACATCGATGACCAAGGATATAATGCCTCCAAATCTTCAAGGCATAATACCACGGCTGCTAGCTCCAAGTCATGTGTGGGGTAATTCAGCTCGTCTTTCTTTAGTTGTCTTGATGCATACGCTACCACTTGTCCTTCTTGCATGAGCATGCATCCGAGCCCTTGTCTTGATGCGTTACAATATCTGTCAAAGCTCTTGCTTACGTCCGGCAATACAAAAACCGGCACTGTGGTTAGACTTTTCTTGAGCTCCTCAAAGCTTTCTTGACACGCTTGTGTCCACTGAAATGCTTTTCCTTTAATTAGCAATTCAGTCATAGGCTTTGCTATTTTGGAGAAATCCTTGATGAACCGGCGATAGTATGCAGCCATCCCAAGGAAACTCCGAATATCCCTCACGTTCTGCGGTTGATTCCACTTCAGAACATCTCCCGCTTTTTCGGGATCAACCGATACTCCTTCCTCGGAGATAATGTGGCCTTGGAGAGATATCTCCTTTAGCCAAAATTGACACTTGCTGAGCTTGGCATACAATTGATGCTCTCGCAGCTTCTGCAATGTCAATCTTCAATGTTCTTCCTCACTTCTTGAATACACCATGATATCGTCGATGAAAACCATGACGAACTTGTCCATGTACTCCATGAAGACCTTGTTCATGAGGTACATGAAGTATGCGGGTGCATTCGTTAACCCAAAAGACATAACGGTATATTCATACGAAACATACCGTGTCCGAAAGGCAGTCTTGGGTATGTCGGAGGGCTTAATCTTCAGCTGGAAGTATCCCGACCAAAGATCAATCTTAGAGAAAACTCGGGCACCTTTCATCTGGTCGAACAGGTCCTCTATACGGGGCAGAAGGTACTTGTTCTTGATCGTTACCTCATTGAGATACCTATAATCCACACTCATCCTTGGGGTCCCATCCTTCTTATCTACAAAGAGCACCAGGGCTGCCCATGGTGTCGAGCTTGGGCGTATGAAACCCTTTTCTAACTGCTCCTGAATTTGCTTCTTGAGCTCCACTAGTTCATTAACGGGAATCCTATATGGCCTCTTTGATATAGGTGCAGTTCCGGGTACCAGATCAATGGAAAACTCAATATCCCGGTCAGGTGGCATACCTGGAAGTTCTTCCGGGAACACGTCTGAAAATTCTTGAACCACCGGAATGCTTTCCAATGTTGCTTCTTCAACATGGTTCAACATTGCCTTCTTGGTGGTTGGTTGGGCTGACTCGAACTCGATATGAGTACCATGCTCATTTGTCAACTGCACGCTCCTCTCAGCACATTGGATCACTCCATTGTGCTCGCTTAACCAATCCATTCTGAGTATTATGTCAAGCCCTTGGGAATCCATGACAATAAGGTTGGCAAGGAAGTCTACCCCCCTTATTTTAAGGTTTACTTTCGGACATAATATATTAATCCTCTTCTCTCCACCGGGAGAATTACCTAACATATTATATTTCATGTGTGAACTCCGCCTATGTTGTAATGACATAGCCGGTCCCAAGCCCGGGTAAAGGAGGAGGGGGTTGTGATAGGCTTGGCGAGCAAACAACTACACTTAGCCATTCTCATGGAAATGAAACCCAATAGAAATTCGTTGGGGCGTAACCCTCTTAACGACGCGCCATATCAGAACCCGGGTATGGTGTTAAGTGGGCAAGGGTCGGGTCGCCACCACCTTAGTGGCGCGCCATATCGGAACCCGGATATGGTGTTAAATGAGCAAGGGCCGGATCGCCATCACCTTAGTGGCGCGCTACATCATCGCCCGGATGTAGTGATAAGTGAGCAAGGGTCTTTGCATCTTACTCGACGGGTGCAAAGCGTAAGGAAGCTAGCCGAGGAACATAGATTTCGGGTGGGTAGTTGGAATGTAGGATCCTTGACGGGGAAGTTACGTGAGTTAGTAGATGTTGCCATTAGGAGACGAGTAAATATCCTTTGTGTACAAGAGACTAGATGGGCGGGTCAAAAGGCGAGAGAAGTCGAGAATACCGGTTGCAAGCTTTGGTATTCTGGTTCGGCTGGGACTAGGAATGGCGTAGGTGTTCTAATAGATAAGAGTCTTAAGGATGGAGTAGTGGATGTTCGAAGACGAGGAGATAGGATCATCTTAATCAAGATAGTAATTGGGGACATTGTCTTCAACGTCATTAGTGCTTATGCCCCACAAGTTGGGCTCAACATGAGTGCTAAGAGGCAATTTTGGGAGGACTTGCAGGATATGGTTAGTAGTGTACCGATAACCGAGAAACTCCTCATAGGGGGAGATCTCAATGGTCATGTGGGTGCAACTAACCTAGGATTTGAGGGAGTACATGGAGGTTTTGGATGCGGCGATAGAAATCAAGAGGGTAAGGACATCCTAGACTTTGTTGTAGCCTATGATCTTTTGATAGCTAACACCCTCTTTAGGAAGAGGCAATCTCACCTAGTGACCTTTAGTAGTGCCCAACACTCTAGCCAGATTGACTTTGTCCTCACTAGGAGAACGGATAGACGGGAGTGTCTAGATTGTAAGGTGATCCCGGGGGAGTGTGTTGTGACACAACATAAGCTTGTGGTAGCTGATTTTCGCTTCCATACATGTTCTTTGCGGGACAAAGGTGTCAAAATCACAAGAACAAAGTGGTGGAAGTTGAAGGGAGAATCACAAGTATCCTTTAAAAATAGGGTGATCACAGAAGGACCCTGGGCCGAAAATGGAGATGCAGATAGTATGTGGATGAAGATGGCAACTTGCATTAGGAAGGTAGCTAGTGAGGTGTTCGGTGTGACAAAGGGAAAGAAACTTGTAGATAAAGACACTTGGTGGTGGAATGAGGATGTACAAAAGGCCATTAAGGAGAAGGAGTGTTATAAGAGTTGGCATAATGATAGAAGCGCAAGCAACATGCTTAAGTACAAAGAGGCTAAGAAGAATGCAAGGCGGGTTGTGAGTAAGGCAAGAGGACAGGCCTATGATAAGTTATATGAGAGACTAGGGACAAAAGAAGGTGAAAAGGACATATACAAGGTAGCAAAAATCCGCGAGAGAAAGATGAGGGATCTCAATCAAGTTAAATGCATCAAAGATGAGACTGACCGCATTCTAGTGAAGGATGAAGAGATTAAGAATAGATGGCGTGATTACTTTAATGGGCTATTCAATGATGGGAATGGGAGCACTATGGTTGAGTTGGATGACTCCTTTGATGACTCCAACAGGCGGTTCGTGCGGAGGATACAAGAGTTTGAGGTTAAGGAGGCCTTAAAGAGGATGAAAGGAGGAAAGGCCCTCGGCCCTGACGATGTCCCTATTGAGGTGTGGAGATGTCTTGGGGACGTCGCAATAGTATGGCTCACAAAGCTATTCAACCACATTTTTCGGTCAAACGAGATGCCTGAAGAATGGAGGAAAAGTATATTAGTACCTATCTTCAAAAATAAAGGAGATATTCAAAGTTGTACTAATTATCGAGGTATTAAGCTTATGAGTCATACTATGAAGCTTTGGGAGAGAGTGATTGAACACCGCCTGAGAAAAGTGACCAATGTCACTAAAAACCAGTTTGGTTTTATGCCTGGGAGGTCTACAATGGAGGCGATTTTCTTGCTTCATCAACTTATGGAGAGATATAGGGAGCAGAAGAAGGACTTGCATATGGTGTTCATCGACTTGGAGAAGGCGTACGACAAGATACCAAGGTCAGTCATGTGGTGGGCACTAGAGAAACATAAAGTGCCAACAAAGTACATTACCCTTATCAAGGATATGTACAATAATGTTAGGACAAGTGTGCGCGTAAGTGATAGTGAAACTGATGCATTTCCTATCACGGTAGGACTACATCAAGGATCAGCTTTGAGCCCATACATCTTTTCCTTGGTGATGGATGAGGTGTCGAAGGATATACAAGGGGATATCCCTTGGTGCATGCTCTTTGCTGATGATGTAGTGCTGGTAGATGAAACTAGAGATGGTGTTGATAAGAAATTAGAGTTATGGAGACAAACCTTAGAGTCCAAGGGGTTTAGACTTAGTAGGACTAAAACCGAGTATATGAGGTGTGACTTTAGTGGTGTTGGTCGTGAAGAGGGAAATGTTAGTCTACAAGGACAAATAGTACCTAGAAGGGACTCTTTCCGATACTTAGGATCAATGTTACAAAGCAATGGCGATATTGATGAGGATGTTTGCCACAGGATCAAGGTAGGGTGGATGAAATGGCGGCAAGCCTCTGGAATCCTATGTGATAGGAAAGTCCCACAAAAGGTAAAAGGGAAGTTCTATAGGACGGTGATCAGACCCGCGATGCTCTATGGGGCGGAATGTTGGCCAACTAAACGGCAACATGTCCAACAAATGAGTGTCGCAGAGATGCGAATGCTACGGAAGATGTGCGGGCACACGAGAAGAGACCGAATAAGGAATGAGGCGATTCGTGATAAGGTAGGGGTGGCGCCGATTGAAGAGAAGTTAGTCCAACATCGACTTAGGTGGTTTGGACATATCCAACGGAGACCTCCAGAAGCACCGGTTAACAGTGAGATTTTAAGAGGTAGAGAAAATATTAGGAGGGGTAGAGGACGACCAAGGTTGACCTGGGAGGAGGCAGTAAAACGAGATTTGAGAGATTGGAATGTATCCAGAGACTTAGCTCATGATAGGACCGCATGGAAAGTAGCAATTCATGTGCCAGAATCGTAGTCTTGTTTTTTTTTCTTTTGTTCTTTTTTCTTTTCTCTTTTCTTTTCCTTTTTTCTTATTTCTTTTCTCTTTTTCCTTTTTCTTTTTTTTTTTATTTTTTTTCTTTTTTTCTCTTTTTTTCTTTTTTCCTTGTTCTTATATCTCTTCCTCTCTTTTACTTTATTGATATTGGGTTTCATGTCTAGCCGACCCCAACAGACTTGGGATAAAGGCTTGGTTGTTGTTGTTGTTGTTGTTGTATTATATTTCATGTGTGATATGGGCAGATTATACTTGGAAACATAATTGGATGATATGAATGAATGTGATGCTCCGTAGTCAAATAAAATGGTGGCTGGGTTGGAGTTGGCAAGGAACATACCAATCACGACGTACTCAGCCTGTTGCGCTTCCTCAGCAGAGACATGATTCACGTTGCCACGAGCGTAGTTCTGCTGTCCACAGTTGCCTTGATTAGCTCCTCCGTTCGGCCGTGGGTTCTGCTTGGGTGCGTTGCTTGGCTGTCCAGGACCTTTCCTCGGGCACTGACTTGAAAAGTGTCCTGTTTCTCCGCATGCAAAGCATGCCTTGTTGCCCAAGACAGCAGGGACGTTGGGGTGGGGGTTTTGAGCGTAGGCGCCCATGTTAGAACGAGGCGCTGGAGGCATAGGCATATGGGGTGCTTGTATGACAGGACGTTGCTGTGGTGGTTGGTTAGGGTGAAAAGCAGAAGTAGACGATCCATACTGTGGTGCAGCTGGGGGGCATGTACCGAGGGCGTACGTTGATCCCTTGTCGCTGGTATGGCATCTTTGTTTTGCCCTATTGCTCAATCTCTTGGATGTTGCTCTCAACCACTATGGCTTTGTCAACTAGCTTCTGGAAGCTCGCAGTCATTGTTGAGGAGCTGAACTTGGATCTCATTGTTCAACCCTCTCATGAATAAATACTGCTTCCGTTGGTCTGAGTTGACATCTTCGGGGGCATACCGTGATACTTGCGTGAACTTGTTGAGGTACTCATTCACACTCTTCCTGCCCTGGCGGAGACCTTCAAACTCTTATCTTTTGAGCATCATGACACCAATAGGGACGTAGTGAGAGCGGAAGCTCTCCTTGAACTCAGCCCAAGTTATAGTCTCCTGGTTGACATGAGCGTTGCATAGAGCGTCCCACCAGTCAGCAGCTGCTCCCATAAGTTGGTGCGATGCAAAGAGAACTTTCTCTCGATCATTGCACTGAACTATGGCAAGCTTCTTTTCCATGGACTTCAACCAGTCATCTGCCTCCATGGGGTCATTAGCTTGAGCAAAAGTGGGCGGTCGAGTCCTCATGAACTCTTCCAACCTGTTGTGAGCCGGCGGTGGTGGCGGTGGTGGTGGTGCAGGAACGGGGTAAGGATTGTTGTTGGCTTGCAGCTGACCCAAAGTTTGGATCATAGTTTGCATGAGCTGGTTCTGCATAGCCATCAACCGTTCCAAGTTGTTTGCACCAGCCCCGGGGTTGACATTCTCAGGAACCTCAACGTGGTCATCCTCTTGGTTGCCACGGACGTTACTCCCTTGACGGCCGGTGTTTCCTCTTACCATCTGTGAGAGAGAGTTGGGTAGAATAGAGGTTAGAAGTTTAGATGAACCCCCCAACTATATGCGTCAAGGGTATGAACTATATATCAATCTATATGAGGATGTGAACACATGCCGAAGCATCTCACATCTCTCTACTATGTGTGGATATGGACAACGCTGAAACGTCCCACAACTCACACTAAGTACACAAGCACAAACAATCATCACAAAAGTTCACACCACTCCTATTCAAGCTTAATGGGGGTCCTATGTGGTTTGGGGTGATACCAATCTGTGACTTTTACCTAGGCTTGCACCCTACGGTCAATGTGGCTCTAATGCCAACCTATGCATCCTAGGCTTGCATCCTACGGTCAATGTGGCTCTATTGCTAATCTGTGACTAGGCACGCGTCCTAGGGTCAACGTGGCAGCTCTTATACCAATCTGTGACGCCCCTGTTCTGAGAAACCTCGGAACCAAGCTGATGCACATGTGTGCCCAGGATGTTCATCACACATACACATGTATCCACAAACTGAATGTGACGCCCACGTTCCAAGAAAACTTCGGAACCGAGCTGATGCATATGTGTGCCCAAGATGTTCATCACACATACACATGTAATCCACAAACTGAATTCAGAATAATACCATGAATAACAAGGTTTTATTACAATGTCTCATGAGTCTCTAACTCATTCTAGCAGCGGAAGTCTTATTCTTGCAGCGGAAGTCTTCTACACTATAGCGGAAGCAAACTAAGCAATGGCAGCGGCTCCATCTCCTACTCCACAGGCAAGTTGACGGTAGATCATACGACTAATACTCCACATGGTCTTCGAAGTACTCCTCTCTTGTTGCTGATGATGAAGTAATAATGCAAGTTTGAGTACATGACGTACTCAACAAGTGTGGGAAGATATGATATGTAGCTTGCAGCAAGGTAGGGAATAAAAAGGCTCATTGCAGAAAGCAAAGTTTATTTCACAAACATGATAAAAACGGCAACTAGCATTAAGTGAATATAATCCCAACATATATTCAATTATAACATCAACATACCTATTTCATGATTCACCACTTTTCATACCTCATCTGAACATTTATCTTTCTCGACTTTTCTTCATGAATACCATCTCATATTCATGATCATCTCATCTCATATTCAATTCCATCTCATAACCGAGACCAAAGCTCATTATCACATCTCAACAGTTCAAATTTCATTACCAAGACTCAACAGTCCCGAAACCAAACCTCAATGACCAAACCATTACCAATAACCAAACCGATGACCATACCAATGACCATCCCAATAACCATCCCATGACCAAACCAAACATCCATTCCAAAAATCATCCCACCTAATCATGTGAGTTGGCCAGGCACTTGTGACCGTAAGCTCGTCTATCATGGTAGTTTTAGACCCTGCAGAGTTTGCACCACTTTACCCACAAGTTTGTGATTTCGTCACCCGTTGGCGACTGCAGAACCTCCATTATACCAGTACACAACCGTCGGTGTATGGCCAAGATATCACAAAATAGCCTTTACAAAGGGGTTACTAGATGTATGGACTGACTAAGGTTTCACCGGCAGGCTAGAATCACCATTCTCCCACCTACGGGCCCCCTCTTGTGCCATGCAGTTCCCATGGCAGTCCTCTCTCAACTCCCATTCCCCGCGCCTTCCACGGACCATAACAATCTAGCAACTAACCTAATTAGTCAGCTAAGCCGCACCCATATTTGGCCTTGTGGTGGCAATGTTATCCTAGCATGTGCTGGCATGAACCGGTCCTTAGATCTACGACATGTAAACCACCATCTCATTCTAGCTCATCCACGAACCAAGCTTTCCTATATCTCCGCCGATTCATGTTCATTATCTTCAATTTTTCATTAACATTATGTGTGCAGTAGCTAGACTCATTCTATCGCTTCCCATATCCCGTAGATTAGCGAAGCAAAAAGCAAACGACCATACCCGACTCATCAACTTTCCCGGCGACAAGGGTGGTTAACAAAACTATTAAACTCCTAATAAAGGGTTTCCCATAAAATTGACTCAAGCATACACAGTTTTTGCAAACAATACAGTTTCCAAAACATGGGATCGATATGGTCATGGGGCACTTGCCTTTTTCCTGTAGTTTCTGTTGCTCTTGTATCTCGAAGTCTTGGTGCTGTAATCCTTCGTAGATAGCTCCCTGAGCTTGTCCTTCTACTTACAATCATGCACATACAAGATTTACAGTAATCAATCATCATGCACAATCCTTATTCAAGATGCAATGGTGCATATGCATTCTAATCTATGGTGCTGTTTCATTAGATCAGTTTGTACGTGTTCTTGCATGTTTTAATGGTTTGCATGGGTTTTAGAATGAACAAGGGTATAAAGATCAAGTGTGGACGTGGCGTTGATCTGTACTCAAGATCTAGATCAACACGTGATTTGTCCATACGAAAAGGCTTCTGTTCGAAGGGATTGAAGAAACAGATAAAAAGAAACCGCGATGACGTCGTAAGGTGGTAATGGAGACCTACCTCACTTCCTTCGGGCCTTCCTCCTAGCAATGACAGCAAAACAGATCGTCGGCTCTCCTCCGGCGATCGTGACAGGCTTGTCGGCGGTCTCACCAGCGACGGAACTCCGGCAAGGGGGTGGAACTTGGCGAGTTGGGGTCTAGGGCCTCAAAGTCGTCGACTTGAAAAGGTGTTATGGCCAAGGGGGTGTTTCGGGTTCTATTTATGACCGGGAAAAGAAGAGTCCTATTCTGATTGGATTTCAAATAAGAGTCATATTTGATTTGTGTATGGATCTTAACAACTTATCTTCAATAGATTTGGTGTGGTATCAATCGTAGAAGAAATCGTGTCGGTTTCTTCGGTATCGGGTGCTCGCGCACATGGCAAAACCGCTTAAGGACCTCGTCCTTCCACAGAGATAAGCTCCGGAGGCTCCACGTGCAGGCGGGCGGGACCTCCATCTTCCTCAGAGGCGAGCTCCGCGTGCGCCACGCGTATTGGCAGGTCGGGACCTTCCCTCTTTTTAGAGACAAGCTCCGCATACGCCACGTGTCAGTGCCAGACCTCCCCTCTCTTCAGAGGTGAGCTTTGTGAGTGTCACGTCAGTCCCGAACCTCCCCTCTCTTTGGAGGTGGCTCCAAGAGTGCCACGTGTCAGTGACGGACCTCCCCTCTCTTCGGAGGTGGGCTCTGGAAGTGCCACGTGTTCTACCAGCGACGGATCTCCTTTCTGCTCAGAGATGAGCTCCGAGGTCGACACGTGTCAAGCAGTGTCGGACCTCCCGGACGTGAGCTCCGAGAATGACATGTGTGCATCGGGACCTTCTCCTCGGAAGTGAGCTCCGAGGATGACACGTGTCAAACAGGGCGAGACCTCTCGGAGACGAGCTCCGAGAGCGACACGTGTCCCGTGGGTTGGACCTCCCGTTCTCCGCAGTGACTAGCTCTAAAGGCGACATGTGTCCTGCGGGGCTGGCCTCGCTCCTCCGCAGAGGCTAGCTCTGGGGGAAACACGTGTCCCACGGGGTAGGACATCGCCCCTTCCGCAGAGGCAAGCTCCAAGCCTGCCATGTGGCCAGTTAGCGGCGGACCTCTCCCCCTCCGCGGGGATGAGCTCTGAAGGCGCCAAGTGGCCAGCGGGCCTCGGGAAGTGTCTACGGCGCTCCTCGGCAAACTGGAACTGGCTCTTTTTTTAGCTATCTTTTTGATTCTTTCTTTGTTTCTACTTCTTTAAAATACTTCTCTACATGAAATATGAATGCATGAATGAATTACGAAATTGATGGTGTTACAAATCTACCCCCCTTAAATTGAATCTCGCCCTCGAGATTCGATAGTATAGAATAGATGAGGAAATTCTGCCTTGAGGTCTTCCTCACGCTGCCATGTAGCTTTGTCTTCCATGTGATGGCTCCATTGTACCTTGCACCAACGGATCACTTTGTTCCTTGTGACCCTTTCTTTCACGTCCAAAATTCGGACAGGGTGCTCTACATAGGTCAGATCCTCTTGTAGCTCAAGTTCATCCATCGGTACTTGTTCTTCTAGAACTCTCAAGCACTTCTTGAGCTGGGATACGTGAAACACGTCATGCACGTTGGAGAGGTTCATTGGGAGCTCTAGTTGATAGGCTACCTCTCCTCGCTTGCCCAAAATCTTGAATGGCACTATATAGCGAGGTGCTAGCTTGCCTTTGACATTGAAACATCGTTGGCCACGGATAGGCGATACCTCAAGGTATACGAAGTCTCCTTACTTTGAAGGTCCACTTTCTTCGCCTATTGTCCGCATAGCCCTTTTGACGTGACTGAGAGGCCTTCAAGTTCCCTTATCGTTTGGACTTGCTTCTCAGCCTCTTGCAGCACTTCTGGTCCAAACATTTGGTTCTCTCCGGTCTCGTTCCAGAACAACGGTGTTCTACACTGTCTACCATACAATGCTTCAAAAGGTGACATCCTCAAACTTGCTTGGTAGCTGTTGTTGTACGAGAACTTGGCATACGGCAAGCTCCTAGCCCAACTACGTCCATGTTTCAAGGCGCAAGATCTCAACATATCTTCCAAAATTTGGTTGGTCCTCTCAGTTTGCCCGTCGGTCTACGGGTGGTAAGCGGAGCTGAAATTTAACTGTGTACCCATGGCTTCATGCAGCTTCCTCCAGAACCTAGAGGTAAACTGAGTACCCCGATCTAAGACTATCCTCTTCGGGACTCCATGGCAGCACACGATTTGCTCCATATACAGCTCGGCTAGATCTGCCGCGCAGGACGTGGTTTTAACAGGAAGAAAATGAGCGGTTTTCGTCAATCGGTCCACAATAACCCAGATGGAGTCGTAACCCGACCAAGTATGTGGTAATACGGCGATGAAATCCATGCTGATGTCTTCCCACTTCCACTCAGGTACTTTCAATGGTTGGAATAGTCCAGCGTGTCTTTGAACTTCGGCCTTAACCTGTTGGCACATGTCACATAGGGCAACATACTCAGCTATGTCCTTTTCATACCATCCCACCAGTAACAAGTTTTCAAGTCCTTGTACATCTTTGTACTGCCGGGATGTATGGAATAAGGTGAGTCATGTGCTTCCTTTAATATCGTGTTGCGGACATGCTTCACGTTAGGCACACAAATCCTTTTGCTAACCAAAGCGTACTCTTCTCATCTTCCTTGAAGTCCTTTTCCATGCCTTGTCGGATTCTTTCCTTGATCTCCTTGATTTCTGTGACACCCTCATTTTTTATTTTTGCATGTATTCATGTTTCACGTAGAAAAACATTTTTAAATAAGTTGAAATAGAGAAAATATTAAAAGGATAGCCAAAAAGAGCCAAATCCAGTTCACAGAATACGCCGAAGACAACTCCCGCGGCTCGCTGGCCACGTGGTGTGTTCGGAGCTCAGCTCCACAAATGGGGAGAGGTCCGCCGCTAAACTGGCTACGTGGCAGGCTCGGGGCTCATCCACGCGAAGGGAGAGAGGTCCGACCTCCATGGGACACGTGTTGCCCCCAGAGCTAGCCTCTGCTGAGGAGCAAAGTCCAGCCTGAAGGACACGTGTCGTCTTCGGAGCTAATCACCGCGGAAAGGAGAGGACCAGCCGCACGGGACACGTGTCACGCTCAGAGCTCACCTCCGGGAGGTCCGGTCCTATTGGACACGTGTCACCACCGGAGCACACCTCCGGGCGTTCCGAAACTGTTGGACACGTGTCGACCTCGGAGCTCGTCTCTGAGAAGAAAGGAAGTCCGGCGCTACTTGATACGTGGCATTCTCGGAGCTCACCTCCGAATATAGGGGAGGTCCGGAATTGACACATGGCACACTCGGAGCCACCTCCGAGGAGAGGGGAGGTCCGGAACTGACACATGGCGTTCGCGGAGCTCGCCTCTGCTGAGAGGAGAGGTCCCGACCCACCAGACACGTGGCGCACGCAGAGCTCACCTCTGAGGGAGAGGGAGGTCCAGCCCGCCAGGACGCATGGCGCACGCGGAGCTCACCTCTGAGGAAGAGGGAGGTCTTGCCCACCTGACACGCGCCACAACCGGAGCTTGTCTCTGCGGAAAAGGGAGCCCAGGTTCCCGCAAGACACATGGAGCCTCCGGAGCTCATCAACGCAGAAGGACGTGATTCTGAAGCAGTTTTTGCTTCTATACGCATGGGAATACTGGTATGGGAGGAAACCGACACAAAATCCACGTTGCTACCGCACCAAATCAACTAAAGATAAGTTGTTAAGATCAAAAAACAATTTGAATAGGACTCTTATTCGAATTCCAATCAGAGGAGTACTCTTCGTTTCCTCTTATAAATAGAACCGAAAACCTCTGGCCGCAACCACATACTTCTTTTCCACCTCCTGAGCTGACAACATAGAGCCCTAGCCCCCAGCTCACTGAGTAAACCCTTCGCCGGAGTTTGACCACCAGAGAGATCACCGACGAGCCCAGAGACGATTGCCATCGCCGGAGGAGAGTCGACGACCTGAGGAAATACCGAAGGAAGTAAGGTAGGTCTCCGATACCACCTTACGACATCATCGCGTTTTCTTTGCATCTGTTCTTCGATTCCTTTGGAACAGAAGCTTTTTCATGGATAGATCACGTGTTGAGCAGTGTTATTTAGATCTTGTAATGAGATCATCGCCACGTGCACAATTAATCTCTACACCTTTGATCATCGTAAAAATCCCATGCAAGCGTATTAAGACATGCAAGCCATGCAAGAACACACAACAACAACAACAACAACAACCAAGCCTTTATCCCAAGCCTGTTGGGGTCGGCTAGACATGAAACCCAATATCAATGAAGTAAAACAGAGGAAGAGATATGAGAACAAGGGGAAAAAAAGGAAAAAAAGAAAAAAAGGAAAAAAGAAAAGGAAAAAGAGAAAAGAGAAAAGAAATAAGAAATAAGAAAAAAGAAAAAGAAAAAGAGAAAAGAAAAAAAGAAAAAAACAAGACTACGATTCTGGCACATGAATTGCTACTTTCCATGCGGTCCTATCATGAGCTAAGTCTCTGGATACATTCCAATCTCTCAAATCTCGTTTTACCGCCTCCTCCCAGGTCAACCTTGGTCGTCCTCTACCCCTCCTAATATTTTCTCTACCTCTTAAAATCCCACTGTTAACCGGTGCTTCTGGAGGTCTCCGTTGGATATGTCCAAACCACCTAAGCCGATGTTGGACTAACTTCTCTTCAATCGGCGCCACCCCTACCTTATCACGAATCGCCTCATTCCTTATTCGGTCTCTTCTCGTGTGCCCACACATCCACCGTAGCATGCGCATCTCTGCGACACTCATTTGTTGGACATGTTGCCGTTTAGTTGGCCAACATTCCGCCCCATAGAGCATCGCGGGTCTGATCACCGTCCTATAGAACTTCCCTTTTAGCTTTTGTGGGACTTTCCTATCACATAGGATTCCAGAGGCTTGTCGCCATTTCATCCACCCTACCTTGATCCTGTGGCAAACATCCTCATCAATATCACCATTGCTTTGTAACATTGATCCTAAGTATCGGAAAGAGTCCCTTCTAGGTACTATTTGTCCTTGTAGACTAACATTTCCCTCTTCACGACCAACACCACTAAAGTCGCACCTCATATACTCGGTTTTGGTCCTACTAAGTCTAAACCCCTTGGACTCTAAGGTTTGTCTCCATAACTCTAGTTTCTTATCAACACCATCTCTAGTTTCATCTACCAGCACTACATCATCAGCAAAGAGCATGCACCAAGGGATATCCCCTTGTATATCCTTCGACACCTCATCCATGACCAAGGAAAAGATGTATGGGCTCAAAGCTGATCCTTGATGTAATCCTACCGTGATAGGAAATGCATCAGTCTCACTATCACTTACGCGCACACTTGTCCTAACATTATTGTACATATCTTTGATAAGGGTAATGTACTTTGCTGGCACTTTATGTTTCTCTAGTGCCCACCACATGACTGACCTTGGTATCTTGTCGTACGCCTTCTCCAAGTCGATGAACACCATATGCAAGTCCTTCTTCTGCTCCCTATATCTCTCCATAAGCTGACGAAGCAAGAAAATCGCCTCCATTGTAGACCTCCCAGGCATAAAACCAAACTGGTTTTTAGTGACATTGGTCACTTTCCTCAGGCGGTGTTCAATCACTCTCTCCCAAAGCTTCATAGTATGACTCATAAGCTTAATACCTCGATAATTAGTACAACTTTGAATATCTCCTTTATTTTTGAAGATAGGTACTAATATACTTTTCCTCCATTCTTCAGGCATCTTGTTTGACCGAAAAATGTGGTTGAATAGCTTTGTGAGCCATACTATTGCGACGTCCCCAAGACATCTCCACACCTCAATAGGGACATCGTCAGGGCCGAGGGCCTTTCCTCCTTTCATCCTTTTTAAGGCCTCCTTAACCTCAAACTCTTGTATCCTCCGCACGAACCGCCTGTTGGAGTCATCAAAGGAGTCATCCAACTCAATCATAGTGCTCTCATTCCCATCATTGAATAGCCCATTAAAGTAATCACGCCATCTGTTCTTAATCTCTTCATCCTTCACTAGAATGCGGTCAGTCTCATCTTTGATGCATTTAACTTGATTGAGATCCCTCATCTTTCTCTCGCGGACTTTTGCTACCTTGTATATGTCTTTTTCACCTTCTTTTGTCCCTAGTCTCTCATATAACTTATCATAGGTTTGTCCTCTTGCCTTACTCACAACCCGCCTTGCATTCTTCTTAGCCTCTTTGTACTTAAGCATGTTGCTTGCGTTTCTATCATTATGCCAACTCTTGTAACACTCCTTCTTCTCCTTAATGGCCTTTTGTACATCCTCATTCCACCACCAAGTGTCTTTATCTATAAGTTTCTTTCCCTTTGTCACACCGAACACCTCACTAGCTACCTTCCTAATGCAAGTTGCCATCTTCATCCACATACTATCTGCATCTCCATTTTCTGCCCAGGGTCCTTCTGTGATCACCCTATTTTTAAAGGATTCTTGTGATTCTCCCTTCAACTTCCACCACTTTGTTCTTGTGATTTTGACACCTTTGTCCCGCAAAGAACATGTATGGAAGCGAAAGTCAGCTACCACAAGCTTATGTTGTGTCACAACACACTCCCCCGGGATCACCTTACAATCTAGACACTCCCGTCTATCCTTTCTCCTAGTGAGGACAAAGTCAATCTGGCTAGAGTGTTGGGCACTACTAAAGGTCACTAAGTGAGATTGCCTCTTCCTAAAGAGGGTGTTAGCTATCAACAGATCATAGGCTACGGCAAAGTCTAGGATGTCCTTACCCTCTTGATTTCTATCGCCGCATCCAAAACCTCCATGTACTCCTTCAAATCCTAGGTTAGTTGCACCCACATGACCATTGAGATCTCCCCCTATGAGGAGTTTCTCGGTTATCGGTACACTACTAACCATATCCTCCAAGTCCTCCCAAAATTGCCTCTTAGCACTCATGTTGAGCCCAACTTGTGGGGCATAAGCACTAATGACGTTCAAGACAATGTCCCCAATTACTATCTTGATTAAGATGATCCTATCCCCTCGTCTTTGAACATCCACTACTCCATCCTTAAGACTCTTATCTATTAGAACACCTACGCCATTCCTAGTCCCAGCCGAACCAGAATACCAAAGCTTGAAACCGGTATTCTCGACTTCTCTCGCCTTTTGACCCGCCCATCTAGTATCTTGTACACAAAGGATATTTACTCGTCTCCTAATGGCAACATCTACTAACTCACGTAGCTTCCCCGTCAAGGATCCTACATTCCAACTACCCACCCGAAATCTATGTTCCTCGGCTAGCTTCCTTACGCTTTGCACCCGTCGAGTAAGATGCAAAGACCCTTGCTCACTTATCACTACATCCGGGCGATGATGTAGCGCGCCACTAAGGTGATGGCGATCCGGTCCTTGCTCATTTAACACCATATCCGGGTTCCGATATGGCGCGCCACTAAGGCGGTGGTGACCCAGCCCTTGCCCACTTAACACCATACCCGGGTTCCGATATGGCGCGTCGCTAAGAGGGTTACGCCCCAACGAATTTCTATTGGGTTTCATTTCCATGAGAGTGGCTAAGTGTAGTTGTTGGCTTGCCAAGCCTATCACAACCCCCTCCTCCTTTACCCGGGCTTGGGACCGGCTATGTCATTACAACATAGGCGGAGTTCATGCAAGAACACGTACAAAATAAAATTAACATGCATATGCATCCTTGCATCTTAAAGTAGAGTTTGTGCATGATATTGATTGCTGTGAATCTTTTACGTGCGTGATTATGAATAGAAGGACAAGCTCAGGGAGCTACCTACGATGGACTACTTCAGCAAGAATTTGAGCAACAGGAAACGCAAGAACAAGGCAAGTGCCCCTTGACCATATCGATCCCATATTTTGGAAAACTGTTTTGTTTGCAAAAAGGTGTGTGTGATTAAGTCAACATGATGGGAAACCCTTTGATAGGAGTTTACTAGTTTTGGTTAAACCACCCTTGTCGCCGGGAAAGTTATTCAGTCGGGTATGGTTTTTGCTTTTATGCTTCGCTGAGTCCATGGGATATGGGAAGCAAGATAGATGTGTCTAGCTAACTGCACTCATAAGAATAATGAGAAACTGATGTTGTTAATGCACATGAATCGGAGGGAGATCTAGGCAAGCCTGGTTTTGTGGAAGAGGTAGCAAGAGATGGTGGTTACTTGCCGTAGATCTAAGGACCAGTTCATGCGAGCCATGCCAGGATAATAGTGCCACCACAAGGCCAAGTATGGGTGCGGCTTAGCTGAGTAATTAGTTAAGTTGCTAGATTGTTATGGACCGTGGAAGGCGCGGCGAATGGAGTCGAATGAGGACTTCCCTGGGAATTGCATGGCACAAGAGGGGGCCCGTGGGTGGGAGAATTGGAGATTCTAGCCTGCCGGTGAAACCTTAGTGAGTCCATACATCTAGTAGCCCTTTGTAAAGGCTATTTTGTGATCTCTTGGCCATACACCGACGGTTGTGTACTGGTATAATGGAGGTTCTGCAGTCGCCGATGGGTGACGAAATCATAAACTTGTGGGTAAAGTGGTACAAACTCTGCAGAGTCTAAAACTATCATGATAGCCGAGCTTACGGTCACGAGCACCTGGACAACCCACATGATTAGTTGGGATGGTTTTTGGGATGATTTTGGATGGTTTGGTTTTGGTTATAGTTTGGTTATGGTTTTGGTTTTCGGGGCTGTTAAGTCCGGGTGATGAGATTGGTTGCATGACTGTTGAGTCATGGCAACGAGATTTGGTCTCGGAATGAGACAGAATTGAATGGTAGCGAATACGAGATGGTATTCGTGAGATGGTACCGAATACGAGATGGTATTCATGAGATGGTAGTGAATACGAGATGGTATTCATGAGCAAAGTTGATTAATGTCTAGTTGAGATATGGAAAAGGATGAATCATAATGGAGGTATGTTAATGTTTAAATACATGTTGGGATTACATTCACTTGAAGCTAAGTTGCTGTTTTTATCGTGTTTTGAGAAATGAACTTTGTTTTCTGCAATGAGACTTTTTATACCTACCTTGTCATAAGCTACATATCATATTTTCCCGCACTTGCTGAGTACATCATTGTACTCAAACTTGCATTGTTACTTCATCATCAGCAACAGGAGAAGAATACTATGAAGACCAAGTGGAGCATTAGGCGTGTAATTCACCCTCAACCTTGCCTGTGGGGATGGAGTAGAGATGGAGCCGCCGCTGCTTCTTAGTTTGCTTCCGCACTAGTTAGAAGACTTCCGCTGCTAGATTTAGACTTCGCTGCTTAGATAAGACTTCCGCTGTTAGCATGAGTCCAAGACTCATGAGACATTGTAATAAACCCTGTTATTCGTGGTTATATATATATTCTAAATTCAGTTTATGGATATATGTGTATGTGTGATGAACATCCTGTGCACACATACGCATCAGTTCTCGGTTCTGTGTTCTACAGAATTGAGGGTGTCACAGATTGGTATCAGAGCCACAGTTGACGGTAGGTTACACGCCTAGCTAAAAAATACAAATTGGTATCAACCTGCCACGGGTTGATCGTAGAACACATAGCCTAGATAGCTCACAGATTGATATTAAAGCTGCCATGTCTAGTCACAGATTGGTACAATCCACAGATTGGTACCAAGCTACCATGGTTGACTGTAGGTCACAAGCCTAGATTGATCACAGATTGGTAGCTAAACCACGTTGGCTGTAGGACGCACCCTAGTAACAGATTGTTAGAAGCTACGCTGACCATAGGATACAAGCCTAGGATGCATAGATTAGCATTGGAACCACCTTGACATAGGATGCAATCCTAGGAGAAGTCATAGTTGGATCACAGATTGGTATCACCCAAAACCACCTTGACATAGGGTGAAATCACAGATTGGTATCACCCCAAAAACCCTATAGGACTCCCATTGAATAAGCCTTGAATAGGAGTTGTGTGCTGGACTTTTGTGATGATTGCTTGTGATTGTGTGCTCAGTGTGAGTTGGGGGACGTTTCAGCGTTGTCCATAACCACACATAGTAGAGAGGTGTGAGATGCTTCGGCACTTGTTCACATCCCCATATGGGCTAATATATATAGTCCATCCACCTTGATGCATATAGTTGGGAGGGATCCATCTAACCTTCTAACCTCTATTCTATTCCATTCTCTCTCACAGATGGTGAGAGGAAACCCTGGCTGCTGTGAGGGCCCGTCGTCCCGGTTCACGGGGACGGGGCACCTCGCCCGGGAATCGCATTGGGTGGTGCCGTGCGATGCGGCACCCAATAGCACACATAGTAAAGCATCATATTACATAAATCAAGCGGAAGCTTACAACGTCTAAATTTTACAAATACTTCTCAAAATATTCTACAGCGGAAGACTATTACAACTCACGTTTCATACCAATGCTAAGCAACAAAGAAGGTGTCCAGCCCGCGGACCCTTCTCTCTAGCAACACTATCACAATAGCAGCGGCAAGGGTTGCCATGAGTTCACCACTCGGAGAGCTCCGAGTCCCATCGGACACCCGTACTTATCAGTGTATAGTTATTACCTGCAAAACAACTTATGCAGTATCTGTGAGCACGAAGCTCAGCAAGACTTAACCGTATCCCTAGTCATGAAACTCTACATGATGAAAATAGAGGGCTGAATATAGCAGTTTGCACAAAGGATAAACTTGAGCTAAAGGAGAGTCCTTCCTTCAAGTTTTAAGCAACTTTTATAACCCTCGCGCAATTTACATCGAGACTCCACAATGAAACAAGAAACGTTTCATCTTGATGTCACTTGCCCGAGGTGAAAATAACTTTAGTGAGCTACCCTAGACTTATACAGACCTTGCGCCATTACCGTCGAGACTCCACAATCAAACAAGAAACGCTTTGCCTCGACGCTACTAGCCCAAGGTGGAAAATAAATTTAGTGAAAGTGTCGATCATTCCTCATCTCCATTATGAGGATTACTCACAAAGCATATTAAAAGTTTCCTAGT
This sequence comes from Neostapfia colusana, assembly GCA_030760725.1. Taxonomy (NCBI): domain Eukaryota; kingdom Viridiplantae; phylum Streptophyta; class Magnoliopsida; order Poales; family Poaceae; genus Neostapfia; species Neostapfia colusana. The sequence continues at coordinate 93,899,150 of JASWHV010000001.1, forward strand.
TTATTACTACGTCACGACTCAGTGTACAAGTATGCTCACTACGGTGAGCGACGGTGATTGCAATAAAAAACACCTGGCTGACACGACACGTACGCCCGTACTCGATGTTGCACAAAGCAACCATCACTGACGTCGTACGTGGCAACCTTTCACACGACACCCAAATGTCGAACCAGTCCCACCGACTGGGATTAAGTCTCTCTACGGCAAACCCTCGTAGAGCCGACTTCTCTATCCTTTCAGCATCGGCATCAGACGTTGAGGTATGCCTCGACACCTAGGTTAACATGTTACATCGGTTTCCTTGGTCCCATATTGCCAGTATGCATCCGGTACACATCTCAAACTTGTCTCACAGGGCCGCACATGAGAACGGGCCTTAATCGTCGCAAACATAGACTAGGTTCACAGGACCACGTCCTTGATCCTTCCATCCTCTGCCCAGTCTCCATTCCCAACTATGAGGATCAATTCCCAACTCTTCCGATTGATCCCCCTTAATCCCGGTTCACGAGTAGGAAACTGCCCACTCGAGTTTTTCTTCTTTTAATCCACTTCTGTTAACTTGAGATCAGCAGTTATAATCATTTGATAATCTACCTACAATATACTCCCGGGGTTTTCTGGGTCATGCATTTGGAGTATCATGCCCCCTAGACTTAATGCAATAAATAAAATGCTAGACTTATAAAGTGAATACAAATAAAAACTTGTAAGTTTTGATGCAAACCGGGGCTTGCCTTTGTTTTGCAGGGAACTAATATATATATATCTCAGTTAGTGAAGACCACTTGGCTTGAGCTCTTGCCTCCCTCCTTTGATCTCTACTCTGACGACTTCAAGTTCTTCACGTAGATGCTACACGTAATGAATATGCACATATGTTTACTGTAAAGACTTTGCTACAAGTTCTAATAACAACTTTTCAAAAACTGGAACCCTGTTTAAGAATTTAGAATGACACCGGTGCTAGTGGTTTGGCTTTGGGTCTAAGTAACATGATTAAGTGCTAAGTGTTTTTCCACTCTTCTATATTGATCACCTTAAGAGGTTAAACAGAACAGGGGCGATCCAGAGCTCCAATGGGGCTAAGAATTTTCATGTGGGTTCCTTGTCACAAGAAAAGACTCTGGACCAATATTTGGAATTATCCAATGAATAGCTCACTCATAATTATTCTCTAAGCCCTTAGGCACAAAGGAATTAATTCTGAATAAACTTGCATGTTCATGCCAAACATAGTGAACTACAATTTAAATTATAGTTCATAGAGATTGCATGAATTTTCCTATGATTTTTGGAGCTAATAATTCCCCAGAACTGAATTTCCAAGTTCTGGAAATTCTCTGAAAATGTTTATGTATTTAAGTGAACACAGCAACTTCAAATCTGAATTGCCCTGATCAAATCAACTCCAAATGAGCTTAAAACTTTACAGGAGTTCACTAACATCCTAAAGAATATTCTGGCAAAATTTGAGGGTTTTTGGATAAACCAAACTCCCTCAAGAATTCTTTTGCTGAAAAGTTTAAAGAATTTTCCAGAATTAAATAATGAGTTTCATACTAATTGGGTTTCATATTTGGAGAGTACCCTATTAGAGGAATCCAACAAATTTTGTTTCACAATTTTTGGATTCTCCTACCCAATGTTGTGGCCCTCCAAAGTTCAAACTAGAAACTGAAATCCCAAAATGTTCAAATGCCTGCAAGTGGGTCCCACCCGGCAGGCCTTCTCCTTCATCGTGCCAAACAGGGGCCGCGGCGGCGCCCTCCGGCGAGCGTCGCCAGAATAGCTTTCCCGGCCCTCTCCCGACATCAGACTCGCTGCCCCACCCTAACTCTCGACGCTGAACTCGGCTCGGGTGTCGCCGGCGGCCGTAGACCGCCGGAACAGGGTGCCCGACGGTGACAGCGGCTGTTAGGGTTCCGGCGTGGTCGGGAATGCGCTACACCACATCAAAACAGTCAGGGAATGAGCGGAGAGCACCGTGGGAGCTCAATGGTGTCGAAAATGGTCGCCAAACCCCGTGAAAAGATCGGCAACATGGAGCTCCACGGTGACCCGAGCTGTTTTTCCCTGGCGGCCCGAAAAACAGCAAGAACCCGGTCATTTCTGGATCATATCACTCGGTTTTTGATCGAGGAGGACCGTTAGGAATTGAGGAAGGTGTGTGCAAGCTCGCCCGAGCTGGGGTGGACCGTGCGACTAGAATTTTGGGGTAGACCGACCCCTACCTGTATACACCATGTTTCGGGAATTTCAGAAATTCTCCCTACTCAGTTGATCGTTTGCTATGCGGTTTGCAGCTACACGAGCTAGGGATCATGGCGCACCTTTTTTGTGTTGAGGAGAGATGGTGAAAACAGCCGTGGTGTGCTGTCCACGGGGGCCGTCCTCGGTTTCCCGCCGGTGGGCCTCGGTTCTCGGCGGCGATCGTCGAATAGTGGCCAAATGAAGCAACAACGCCACGAAGTAGCTGGGTGGGTAGCTAGAGCACGTGTTGATGTTCACTTTTTGTGTTGGTGGCTCGGGCAACGGCCGAGCAGGCGCTGGTGTGGGGTGGAAATCGGAGGAGCGGCGCCGGTGATATAAACAGAGCGCGGTGCGCTTGCTGGTCGTGAGGAGGAAAGCAAACACGCTCGGCTCAGCTGTGTGGGGAGCGGATCACGTAGAGGAGGGGGTGAGCTTCTGCCCGGTTGCCAGCGCGAGAGAGGATAACAGGAGGTGGTTTCCCGGGCGGTGCGCGCGCGGCAGCTCGTGCTGTTCGGGAAAATCTCTCAGTTGAGTGAGAGACAGAGGTGAAAACTTGGGGGTTAAGTCTACTCAGCCCTATGACATGTGGGGCCCACAGGCAGTCCCTCTTCACCCCTCAAAAGATCCCCAAAACTTGGCATGTGACCAATTCAAATGTTTGGAGTTTAAAACTGAGCTACATTTGGATAGTTGGACAATTCTCCTCCAAATTCAAATGTGTCTTTGAATTCTTTGCACATTTGAATCCTTTTTGCAAAAATGGGTAGCAAACCTTTTCAAAAATTACTGAAACTTTGCCTGCCCACTAATTTGGTCCTACGGAATCCAAATATGCAATTTGATTCTTGTGTTAGTTGCTGCAAACGAGAGTTTGAACACAACAGTTTTGAATCACCATTATGTCCTCCCCTCATTTGAAATTTGAGTTGGACATTTAGTTCAAATTCTGATTTTCAAACCCTCCCATTGCACTTGAGTTCTTCCACTCAGTGATCTTAATCCAACTAGGGTCCGAACAAGCAAATGACTCTGAGCTGGTTTTAGAACCACCTCTGATGTGTTATCATATTTGTAAAAAGTTTGGACAAATCCCCCTTTTCATACACATGACACCAACATTTGTGCAAACTCATGTTTCTTTGTATTCACATTTTTGGGACCTTTACATTCCTCCCCCTTAAAAGGGAATCTCATCCCGAGATTACAAAAGAAAGATGAGGTGCAAGGTAATTACAAATTTACGACAAAAGTTCCGGATAGTTCTTGTGGATGTAATCTTCACTCTCCCAAGTCGCTTCTTCTGGTGTGTGATTACTCCACAGGACTTTGTAAAATTTCAATGTCCGATTTCGAGTGATCCGGCTCTTCTCATCGATAATCTTGATGGGCTGCTCGGCGTAGGTGAGATCCGGTTGCAATATCTCCATGTCTCCCGAAAGAATCTCCGTCGGCTTCTTGAAACACTTTCTCAAGTGTGAGACATGGAAGATGTCGTGGATGCCCGATAAGGATGGCGGCAGCTTCAAACGGTAGGCTACCGGCCCACACCGTTCTGTAAAAATGAACGGACCCACAAAACGTGGAGCTAGCTTTCCCTTGTCCCCGAATCGATGAATTCCCTTCATCGGGGATACTCGGAGATAGACGTGATCTCCGACTTCAAAACACAAGGGTCAACGGCGCTGGTCCGCATAGCTCTTCTGGCGAGATTGAGCAGCTTTGAGGTTTGCTTGAATAAGTTGGACCCGCTCTTCGGCATCTTTTACAAGATCAATGCCGAAAATCACCCTTTCGCCAGATTCACACCAATTGAGTTGGTTGCGGCACTTCCTGCCATAAAGTGCTTCGTATGGTGCCATTTTAATACTGGATTGGTAACCATTGTTGTAGGAGAACTCTGCTAATGGCAAATGGTTATCCCAGTTCTTTCCATGATCTATGGCACATGCCCTCAGCATATCTTCCAAAATCTGGTTCACCCTCTCGGTTTGACCGTCAGTGTGAGGATGGTATGCTGAGCTTCTGATTAACTTTGTTCCCAGAGATTCATGTAGTTGCTCCCAGAAACGAGCAACAAATATTGAACCTAGGTCCGATACGTTGGTTTTGGGGACTCCATGTAAGCACACGATTCTGGAGAGATACAACTCTGCATATTGCTTAGTCTGGAATCCCGTATTCACTGGGATGAAGTGGGCTGATTTTGTTAAGCGATCAACAATCACCCAAATGGAGTCATGCTTTCTGGACGTGAGAGGTAGCCCGACAATAAAGTCCATGCTGATGTCCTCCCACTTCCATGCCGGAATGCTTAATGGTTGCAGCATCCCTGCTTTCTTTATGTAAGGGCCTCAATTTTTGCCACAAGTTTGAAGTGTTGATCACCACACACACACACACACCTCATGGGAAGCAAGTTGATGAACGCATTTGAAGAGCAAGTAACCACCATCAACATGCTCATTAGAAAACAAACTCACATATTGCAAAAGTGGTATTTTTCACATGCATCATCTAGGGGCTGGACATTTTGAAAACTCCTACACATTGCTAGGAATGTCCATGCCAAGTTCCATCCAAATTCAAAACCTTTTTTGAGGTACTTTTGGGTGTAGTTAGAAAGAGGGCAGTTTGAACCCACATTCGAATTCAAACTGTTTTTATCCCATGAATTCAAAAGTGGGAGGCATATTCATACTCAGCACATTTTTGTGAGATCACACACCAATTTTCACTCCATTTGGAGTTGAGCTTGACATGAGCTAAGTGGAGCAAATTCAAACATTATTTGAATTTCAACCTGAACATATGCTGAAATTTATTCAAACCAAACCCAATTTGAATTCTAACCAATTCAAATGGATCAAGGGTAGATAATTAAAATCACCATGGGCCTTGTCGGAACTACTGTTTACAACAGTGAATTGGAGTTAAGATCAGGGGTTAAAATTGAGAGTGGGACCCACATGTCATAGAGCTAAGAGGGGTGACTTGCACACAAAGTCACAGCCTCGGTGGGAAATTCCACCGAGCAGCTGCCGGGTGTGCCACCGAGGGGAAGCCGGCGCCACCAGCTGCTTCCTATCTCGCGCGCTGGCGCCCAAGGCGGCCTTCTCGTGCCCCCACACGACCCTCACCGCCTCAGCCGAGCGAAGACTCGGTTGCCTTCTTATCCTCGCGGGCGACATCGAGCAGCGCCATTCTTTTTCCCCCGAGCTATCGGTCGATCGGGAAAATGATGCAAACAATCGCGCCCTCGCCCCCCGAGCTGCTACGCAACGCCCTGAGCTCAAGCACCACTCTCCCGACGCCTAGACCACCGAGTTTCGGCCTCTGTTCCCGTGATCAACGACGACCGCTGCGACTTAGTTCAAAAACGGCGATCGGTCTCACGTGGGCAGCGCACCGCAGCCACTTCCACGGCCGAGCAAGGGCGGCAAAAGGAGCGCACGGACTCCACGCTGCTTCCACCTGAAGCTCAAGCCACGTCGTGAGCTCTCGCCGGCGAATTCCGAGATTTTGCTCCGACGGCCTCAACCCGAGCTTCCGGTACGGTTCCTTAAAATTCTCCTTCTATACTCCTCCTTAAGTCATCAAACTTTGCACGTGTATGTTGGTTTAGCCGGCGATTAATTATCCTTTAGCATCCATCGCATGAAAACGCCTCGGTGCGGAGGAATTCAAGCTCTACTAAGGGTGTTCGCCGCAGACCCATTCGGTCGCATGGTGAAACCATACTTGCGGCCACTCCCGAGCTACTCTGAGGCTGTTCTGAGCTTCGTAGAGCTGCGCTGGTGGTGTAGAGCACATCGGTGCAAGTATTGGCGGGCTAGAGACCTCGGGCGACGGCGCCGAACCACAGCAGTAGCCGCCGCACGTCGCCGAGCTGGTTCCGGCCACCAGCAGCCCAAGCAGAGCCCACCATCGTGTTCTTCGGTGCCCTAAAACCTCTGGCGGCGAGTCTCTAGCTGGGCGGCGGCTGGAAACACCGGTCCGGCGAGCAGCAGTCTGCTCCGGCAAGGGGGGGGGGGGGGGCGGGCGCGAGGAAGGAGGCGGGAGGAAGAAAAAGACGCGGGGCCCGGCTGTCAGCGGCTCATAATTTAAATCGGGATCAGGCTGCGGCTCGGATCCAGTGTGCTGGCATGCAAAAGACTCCGTAGACCCCGGTGTGCCGAGGCCTCAGCACACAACACGTGTCCCCGTGGCCCACCAGCAGATTTAAACTTTTCCCCCGATTTTCAGATTTCATTCAAACTTCAAATCCTCATAACTTGGGCTAGATAACTCCAAATAGAGTGAACCAAATTTTGTTGGATTCATCTCTCTGAGCACTTTCCATCAAATCAAGTTTCACTTCATGAAAATCTTTATTTCTCCAGAATTAATTCCTCAAAATTTAAATTGTTTGGAATTTTAACTGGAGAATCCTTTGGAGGAAAATTCTGAAATTTTGCTGGGATGTTCACCAAAGTATCCCTGAGCCACCATAAAAATTTCAGATCCATTCGAGCTATTTTGATCCACCTAATGGGGTGATTAATGAAACTGTTCCAGAGAAAATAGAAAATGTTCAGAAACATTTTCAGAATTTTCTCTGAAATTGTCTAGCTCATATCTTTAGCCAGGAACCTTCAAATTAAGTGAGACCAACTCCATTAGAACCCTCTGAAAATCTAGTTTTCAGAAAGTCATGAGTTGCCCCATGAAAATCCCTAGAATACCATAAGAGTTCCAATTAAGGTCAAGGACATAATTAATTGTGGAGGGCTCAAATGAGCTTTGCTGCAACTAAAACTTGACCAAGTCTCTGTTTAGTTGTAACCAAGCCACAGTAAAAGTTTCACAGTCTTTGGGTCTGTCTAGTGAGACTTAGAAGGTTCACAAGTTTAAAACTCAATTCAAATGTAATTAATTAATACATGTACTTCTTATATCATGTAGTCGCTAAGGTCGAGGAGGAACCAGAAGTCCTAGGCTTCGTTACTCCGGAGGAGCAGCTAGCCTATGACCAAGAGCAGCAAGGCAAGCTCCAGATTGCATTAACCTTTTTACAAATTTTTATTGTTTTGAGCACTTACTTCAGTGTGATGATTCCTTGCATTAGAGTCTTGTTTGGAAACCCAATTGCATAGCCAATCAAAACCAGGGGTTGGGATTAGGATTGAAAACCCCGTTAGCTACTGCAATGCCAAGATAGTGTAGGATTCGTTACAAGTCGAGTAGTTGGAACTACCCGCGAGCATAGGCTAGAGGCACTCGACTCTGGTAGAGATAGCACATGAAACACATGGAAGGAAAAATGAGACCGAGCGGAGAGTAATGGCAGCAGGACTTTGGGGCCTGTGTGCTATAGCTCCGCTTGTGTCGATTGAGGACCGAGTCGTGTGCGGGCCTGTTGAACAAGCTGGAACAGTACCGAAGACCTACCGGCTATATGGGAACCGGGAAACCGATGTAACTCGGGTAGCTGGGTGTTGAGGCATAGCTGGTCATTCAGAGGGTAGGCTGAGAGCTTGAGGTGTAAATCGGCTGGCAGCACTGAGATGCGCATGCAGAGACCTCTTGCTCCGGATGATTGGACCGGTTCAACATTTGGCTGACGGGTGAAAGGTGGTTGCGTACGGCGTACGTGACGGGTTATTCGGGTAACCCTGCAGGTGTAAATCGATTATAATCGCCGTCCCTCACGGTCAGTGAGTACCACTTGTTCACTGTACCGTGACGTAGAAAGAACAGGCTAGTTACATGTTAAAATGTTGCTGATTGAAAGATGGACTTTGATTGCTAATGATGTGTTGTAGTTTAGAGCTAACTAAATTTTTTTCAACTTTGGGCAAAGTACATGAGAGAAATGCGTTTCTTGTTTGATTGCGGCTCTCTCATGTGCCTTCGCGTAAGGTTCTCCACAACCTGCTGCTAAAACTTGAAAGTAAGGTCTCACTAATTAGGCGAGTCCTTGCAAATGATTTTTACCTCATGTACCTATCACCCCTCATGTAGAAGTTCCATGTTTAGGACAGACGGGTCAGTCTTGCTGAGCCTTCGTGCTCACTGCTTGTGTTTGAAGCTTTTGCAGGGTTCTATGAGGAAGGGACTCCCGAAGAGGAGGCGGAACCCCAGGAGGGGAATCCCATCGAGTGGGAGTCGTGCACGCCGCCGTGTTAGTGTGCGTGCATGCTAGCAAGGACACGTTCACGGGCTGAACGTGAACTTGATGCGTAGTCTATGCCCGTGAGTGTAGACTGGAACTATTTTGATGTAAAAATGTTCATAAAGCACTTTATGTAATAAAAGCTTTGCTTCCACATTGTACCTTTGATGTGTGTTATTCGGTGCTGTGCAACACAGCACACCTCAGCGTGATCCTGGCTCGGCAAGACCATGGGGTCGTGCCAGCGTTGGTATCAGAGCTCGCTTGAGGTTTAACGCACTAAAAAGGTCGTCTTTTTTCAAAAATCCAGTGAGGAACGAGTTAGTAGCCCGTATAAGGATGTTATTAGTGTATAGAAAGTGGCATACTAACCTATTTGTCTATGTCGGAAAATCGTGCATCTTGGGACGTTTATGTCTTGGGGGGTGCACGTAAGCGCTGTCCACCAGTGCGAACAAGCTGAAGGGTGGAGCCCCACGGGTGGCAGGTAACCCTACCCGCTTTGATATCCTCTACGACTCTTCATGTCGTTTGGGGTATTCGAGCAACGTCTGTCCCTGGCGTGCGTGGTGTAATTTGGGAGACACCGTCACGTGGTCAGTAACGTGAACACGTAGCTCAAGGCGTCTTTGGCTTCAGAACATCCGGGCGAGTGATGACAGCCGCGTGTACGAACTGTATGGATACCGGGCTCGGTGTGCAGCCAAGTCTGATGATTGCGTGAATTATCTGCAGGTAGTCTAACCACGAAATGGTAGACGTGTAGCATCCATGTGCGAGTGACGTTTAGTGCCACTGGATTAACGAAGCCGGCTAAGTCTGGTATAGGTTTTTCTTTGTGAGTTAGTACCGACATGCTTTGGTGACGCATGTAAGGGCCTCAGTTTTTGACACATATTTGAAGTGTTCACCACCATACACACACACCTCATTTGAGGAAAGATGATGAACACAAATGAAGAGCAAGTAACCACCATCAACATGCTCATTAGAGAACAAACTCACATATTGCAAAAGTGGTATTTCCCACATGTCATATAGGTGGGCTGGACATATGGAAACTCCTACACATTGCTAAGGATGTCCATGCCAAGTTTCACCCAAATTCAAAACCTTTTTGAGGACATTTTCGGTATAGTTAGAAAGAGGGCAGTTTGAAACCATATTCAAATTCAAACTGTTTTTATCCCATGAATTTAAAAGTGGGAGGCATATTCTTATTCAGCACATTTTTGTGAGCTCACACACCAACTTTCACTCCATTTGAAGTTGATCTTGGCATGAGCTAAGTGGGCAAATTCAAACATTATTTGAATTCCAAACTGAACATGTGCTGAAATTCATTCAAACCAAACCCAATTTGAATTCTAATCAATTCAAATGGCTCATGGGTGAATAATTTGAATCACCAGGGGTATTATGGGGCTCACTGTTTACAACAGTGATTAGGAGTAAATTTCAGAGGTTAAAACCCCGTGTGGGACCCACATGTCAAAGAGAAAAGGAGGCAAAACTTGCACACACAGTCACAGCCTAGGTGGGAAATTCCACCGAGCAGCTGTTGACTGTGCCACCGAGCAGCCACCGGCGCCACCAGCTGCTTCCCCTCTACGCGCGCTGGCGCCCAGGGTGGCTTGCTCGCACCCCCACGCGACCGGCACCGCCTCAGCCGAGCAGGAGTCGGCCGGCTTTATCTCCTCGCGTGCAAACCCGAGCAGCGGCATTGTTTCTCGCTGCAGCTCTCTGCTCAATCGGGAAAACCGGCAAGCAATCTCCTCCTTCGTCCCTGAGCTGCTAGGCAGCAATCTGAGCTCGCACTCCACCTCCCCAACGCCAGAAACCCCGAGTTCCGACTTCCCGTGCCCGAAAACGATCGCCACCGCGGCGACTTAGCCTCAGCCGAGGGTCAGGCGCCCGTGGACAGCGTTCCACAGGCGTTTTCACGGTCCAGCAAGAGAGGCAATAGGAGCACGCGACCACCGTGCTGCTCTCCTCCAAGTTTGGAAGCAAACCGTGAAGAATCCACGGCGAATTCTCAGTTTTTGCTCCGGCGACCTTAAACTGAGCTTCCGGTACGGATCCTTCAAATTCTCGCTCTACGATCCTTCTTTAGCTATCAAATCTTGCACATAGACGCTGGACTAGCCAGCGATCAAGTTCTTTTTGTGAGGGCCTCAGTTTGTGACACATAGTTGAAGTGTTCATCACCATACACACACACCTCATTTGAGGAAAGATAATGAACACAAATGAAGAGCAAGTAAACACCATCAACATGCTCATTAGAGAAAAAACTCACATATTGCAAAAGTGGTATTTCCCACATGTGATATAGGTGGGCTGGACATATGAAAACTTCTACACATTGCTAAGGATGTCCATGCCAAGTTTCACCCAAATTCAAAACCTTTTTGAGTTCATTTTGGGTATAGCTAGAAAGAGGGCAGTTTGAAACCATATTCAAATTCAAACTGTTTTTATCCCATGAATTTAAAAGTGGGAGGCATATTCTTATTCAGCACATTTTTGTGAGCTCACACACCAATTGTCACTCCATTTGGAGTTGGTCTTGACATGAGCTAAGTGAGACAAATTCAAACTTTATTTGAATTCAAAACTGAACTTGTGCTGAAATTCATTCAAACCAAACCCAATTTGAATTCTAATCAATTCAAATGGCTCATGGGTGAATAATTTGAATCACCAGGGGTATTATGGGGCTCACTGTTTACAACAGTGATTAGGAGTAAATTTCAGAGGTTAAAACCCCAGGTGGGACCCACATGTCATAGAGAGAAGGAGGCAAAACTTGCACACAAAGTCACAGCCTCGGTGGGAAATTCCACCGAACAGCTGTAGGCTGTGCCACCGAGCAGCCACCGGCGCCACCAGCTGCTTCCCCTCTACGTGCTGGCGCCCAGGGCGGCTTGCTCGCTCCCCCACGCGACCAGCACCGCCTCAGCCGAGCAGGAGTCGGCCGGCTTTATCTTCTCGCGGGCAAACCCGAGCAGCGGCATTGTTTCTCGCCGCAGCTCTCTGCTCAATCGGGAAAACCAGCAAAACAATCTCCTCCTTCGTTCCTGAGCTGCTAGATAGCAACCTGAGGTCGCACTCCACCTCCCCAACTCCAGAAACCCCGAGTTCCGACCTCCTTTGCCCGAAAACGAACGCCACCGCGGTGACCTAGCCTCAGCCGAGAGTCAGGCGCCTGTGGACAGCGTTCCACAGGCGTTTTCACGGTCCAGTAAGAGTGGCAACAGGAGCGCGCAACCACCGTGCTGCTCTCCTCCAAGTTTGGAAGCAAACCGTGAAGAATTCACAGAGAATTTCCAGTTTTTGCTCCGGCGACCGTAAACCGAGCTTCCGGTACGGATTCTTCAAATTCTCGCTCTATGATCTTTTGGTGGTTATCAAATCTTGCACATAGATGCTGGACTAGCCGGCGATCAAGTTGTTTTCTGCATCCGTGGCGTGAAACTGTCTAGGAGTGATGAATTTCGAGCTCGATCAAGGGCGGTCATGGCGGGCAAGATCGGTCACACGGTGCCGACCGACTTGCCGCCATCCCTGAACCCTTTTGACACCTTGTCGAGCTTCCTAGAAGTACACTGATGCTGTAGGACCGTTTGTTCGAGGTGTTGGCGGGTTAGAACCCACGGTCGACGGCGCCGAACCTCAACCGAGGCCGCGGCACGTCGCCGGACTCTTTCCGGTCACCCCAGCCCGACCTGACACCACCGACGTGTCCCTCGACGTCGACAACCCCCTGGTGGCGAGTTTCAGACCACGGGAGGTCCGGCAGCGGCGAGCCAGCGAGCTCTGGGTCTGCTCCGGCGAGGTCGGAGCCGCGGGCGCGAGAGAGCGGCGGGAGGAAGGCGAAGCTGGCTGGCCCACGTGTCAGCGGCTGAAGAATTTTAAATCGGGAGGTGTGGCCGTGATCGGCTGTGCTGGCGTGCAAATACCCTGTGGGCCTCGGTGTGCCGGACACCTCCGCGCTCAACACGTGTTCCCGTGGGCCCCCGAGAGTTTAAACTTTTTCCCCCGATTTTCAGAGTTCTTCCAAATTTCAAATCCTCATAACTTTGGCTAGAAAGCTCCAAATCGAGTGAACCAAATTTTGTTGGATTCAGCTCTCTGAGCACTTTCCAGCAAATCAAGTTTCACTTCATGAAAATCTTTATTTCTCCTGAATTAATTCCTCAAAATTTAAAATGTTTGGAATTTTAACTGGAGAATCCTTTGGAGGAAAATCCTGAAATTTTACTGGGATGTTAAACAAAATATCCCTGAACGACCATAAAAATTTCAGACCCATTTGAACTCATTTGATCCACCTAATGGTTTAGCTCATATCCTTAGCTAGGAACCTTCAAATTAAGTGAGACCAACTCCATTAGAACCCTCTGAAAGTCTAGTTTTCATAAAGTCATAGTTTATTTCATGAAAATCCTTAGAACACCCTAAAAGCCCACAATTAAGGTCAAGTACATAATTAATTGTGGAGGGCTCAAATGAGCTTTGCTGCAACTAAAACTTGACCAAGTCTTTGTCTAGGTTGTAACCAAGCCACAGTAAAAGTTTCATAGTCAGTGAGCCTATCTAGTGGGACTTATAAGCTTCACAAGTTCAAACTTAATACAAATGCATTTAAATTGATACATATCTTTCCTCTATCATGTAGTCGCTAAGGTCGAGGAGGAACCCGAAGTCCTAGACTTCGTTACTCTGGAGGAACCGCTAGCCTACGACCAAGAGCAGCAAGGCAAGCTCCGGTTTGCATTAACCTTTTTACAAATGTTTATTGTTTTGAGCACATATTTGAATAATATTATTCTTTGCATTAGAGTCTTGTGTGGAAACCCAATTGCATAGCCAAGAAAACCATGGATTGGGTTTAGGATTGCAAACCCTGTTAGCTACTGCAATGCTAAGATAGAGTAGGATTCGGTACAAGTCGAGTAGTTGGAACTACTCGCGAGCATAGGCTAGAGGCACTCGACTCGGGTAGAGATAGCACATGAAACACATGGCAAGAAAATGAGACCAAGCGGAGGGTAAGGGCAGCAGGACTTTGGGGCCTGTGTGCTGTAGCTTCGCTTGTGTCGATTGAGGACCGAGCCGTGTGCGGGCCTGTTGAACAAGCTAGAACAGTACCGAAGATCCACCAGCTATATGGGAACCGGGAAACCGATGTAACTCGGGTAGCTGTGTGTTGAGGCATAGCTGGTCGTTCAGAGGGTAGGTTGAGAGCTCGAGGTGTAAATCGGATGGTGGCACTGAGATGCGCGTGCAGAGACCTCTTGCTCGGGACGATTGGACCGGTTCAACATTTGGCTAACGGGTGAAACGTAGTTGCATACGGCGTCCGTGATGGTTGTTGTAGGCAACATCGAGTACGGGCGTACGTGACAGGTTGTTCGGGTAACCCCGCAGGTGTAAATCAATTATAATCGCCGTCCCTCGCAGTCAGTGAGTACCACTTGTTCACTGTACCGTGACGTAGAAAGAAAAGGCTAGTACATGTTAAAATGCTGCTGATTGAAAGATGGACTTGATTGCTAATGATTTGCTGTAGTTTAGAGCTAACTGAAGTTCATTTCAACTTTGGGCAAAGTACATGAGAGAAATGCATTTCTTTTTTGATTGCGGCTCTCTCATGTGCCTTAGCGTAAGGTTCTCCACAACCTGCTGCTAAAACTTGAAAGTAAGGTTCCACAAATTAGGCGAGTCCTTGCAAATGATTTTTACCTCATGTAACCCATCACCCCTCATGTAGAAGTTCCATGTTTAGGTGAGACGGGTCAGACTTGCTGAGCCTTCGTGCTCACTGCTTGTGTTTGAAGCTTTTGCAGGGTTCTATGAGGAAGGGACTCCCGAAGAGGAGACGGAACCCCAGGAGGGGAACTATTTTGATGTAAACATGTTCATAAACTTGTTTATGTAATAAAATTTTGCTTCCGCTGTGTACCTTTGACGTGTGTTATCCGGTGCTGTGTAACGCAGCACCCCTCAGCGTGATCCTGGCTCGACAAGACCGTTGGGGTCGTGTCAGCGTTGGTATCAGAGCTCGCTTGAGGTTTAACGCACTACAAAGGTCATCTTTTTCAAAAATCCAGTGAGGAATGAGTTAGTAGCCCGTGTAAGGTTGTTATTAGCATATAGAAAGTGGCATACTAACCTATTTGCTTATGTCGGAAAATCGTGTATCTCGGGACGTTTATGTCTTGGGGGGTACACGTAAGCGTTGTCCACCAGTGCGCACAAGCTGAAGGGTGGAGCCCCACGGGTGGCAGGTAACCCGACCCGCTTTGATATCCTCTACGACTCTTCATGTCGTTTGGGGTATACGAGCAACGTCTGTCCCTGGCGTACATGGTGCAACTTGGGAGACCCCTTCACGTGGTCTGAAACGTGAACACGTAGCTTAAGGCGTGTTTGGCTTGAGAACATCCGGGCGAGTGATGACAGCCGGGTGTACGAACAGTATGGATTCCGGGATCGGTGTGCAGCCGAGTCTGATGATTGTTTGAGTTTCTGCAGGTAGTCTGACCACGAAACAGTAGACGTGTAGCATCCGTATGCGAGTGACGTTTAGTGCCACCGAAATAACGAAGCCGGCTAAGTCCGGTATAGGATTTTCTTTGTGAGGACGTAGTACCGACATGATCTGGTGACGCATCGATGTCACACCCCACTAAATGAACAACTTCATTTAAAACATGAAGGTTTTGATCCAAAGTAGTAAAACGTGATGTAACTCCTTCCCTTGAACAGGATATTCAAAGTTAACAAGTTTTCAACTTATAGGTTGTTAAGGACAGAGCACTCTGTGTTCAGCTGAATCAAGGCTGAAGTTAATCAGAGGTTAGAGGTTGAGTTCTTTCGAGGTTGGGGTCATATGATACATTTCTGGAAATCCTTGGAAGAGCTTTACAACTTTTCTGTTGAGTTCCAGAGGTGTTTCATCCCTTAACCAATCGAAAAATGCAGTAGAGTTGAAACTGTCCAGAAAACAGGGCAGAGCAAACACTCTCTGTAAACTCTCTGTAAATTAAGCATAAATTCCTGCTTAAAAATCCAAAAATAGAAAATTAGGTAGTTCTGGAAAGCTTATGATATGGGTTACAACTTTGTAACAGAAAGTTTTGTCAGATTAGGAAGAGAATTAACTGGAATTCTTGGATTTAATCAGTACCTAAAGCAGGGAGGTGCTGTCCAGATTTCTCCAGAAATTCTGTTAACTTTGGCATCTCATAACTTTTGAACAGGACAGATCTTAGGCCAAGCAAATACTTTCTGGAAAGATATTGAAGTTAGATTTAACTTTTATGTTGAGCTCCAGAATTGGTTTTGCCTTCAAGATGGCCTAAATCAGGTTGAAATGGAAACTGGTCAGGGCTGTCATGGGAACATCAGATCAGCAGTCAAATTTGTTTAAAATTTGAACTATGTTTCCAAGTTTTATGGGTTCAATGACATGTATTATGTTATAACTCAGAGGTTTACTGTTTAAATAAATATTTGACATTTCTCAAATATATTTTTACAGATGACAGCAGATAAGCAATTGGAGAACGGGTGGGTGGTGTCCTACTGTTCTCACCGTAGCGGCTACCCGGAAGCATTGTGGCAAATGCTCCAATATTTCGGGTACAACCAGATGCCGCAGTACTTCGCCAAGGAAGAAGGCGAAGAGGGGAACAAGACGTGGACGATCCATGTCGAAGTCCCTGCAGGACCTACGCCACCCGGTTGGGTGCCGTTCACCGTCACGGTGAGAGGAAGACAACCGGAAGGGATGTGGCAAGTGGCAGCCCGTGACACCATGTCACGTTTCTGCCAACTACACGTGCAGGCTATCGAGGGCACTCCATACGTGCTCGTTCCGGTGGAGGGACGGGCTCAGCATGTGTGGGAAGAGAGGTACCTGGAGGCAACGGACCCGAGTTGCCCAAGGTACAACCCCGCGGAGGCAAATCTCAGCCTCCAGATGAGGGCGGGAAACGCCGTGATGGACAGCCAAGCTGTTCATACGGAGCATCTCGCCACGAAGCTCAAATAGAGCACGAGCCGTGGAGACCATTTCGAGAGTGCCCACAGCGCACTCCGCAATGTGCTTCTTCCGACGATCAAGCGACTGAATGAACAACATAATCAGTTGCATCGTCTGAAGAAGGCGAAGAGAAAAAGCCGTGTCGACATCGCGGCGTTGCAAGAACTGGTACAGAATCTGACCCAGCAGAACGAGGAACTTACTCAAGAGCGGGACGATGCTGTTGAGGAAGGGCAAGGCTGGGAAGAAGATTACAACCAGGCTATGGACGAGGTGCATGCTTTGCAGGACCTCGTACCTCCGGTATTGGGCATACCGGTGATCTTGGGTCTTCAAGCAATGGGAGAACCCGAGATGGGAGAAGAGGTGGTAGATCCAGAGCCACCAGCAGAGGTACCGGAGGAGGACGACCCACAGGAGGTCGAGTTCTACTCCGAGTAGGGGGTTACAGTTGCCATGTAGGGCAGCCAGGGTAGTGTAGCCCAAATTTTATAATCGGTGACATGTCATGTAGACAGTAGCGTATGTATAGGTAGTGACGACATGAGCACGACTTCTCGGAGACCCGAGAATAATGTATCTTGTATAAAGTTTAAGCTTTATCAATATATGTGAATGTTGTGAAAATTAATCATGTGTCACTTCAATACCTACTGTTGCATATGGAATTTTTAGTAAGACATGTGCTAATTGCTACTGTTTTGAATTTCAGAATGACGCGTACTCGTGCCAACCCAGACGTTGGGGGTACCAGTCAATGGGGAGAAACCTCCCAACAGCCTCCCGAGGACTCCTCGGGACAGCAAAAGCAACAGAAAACACCGCCACCGCCACTGCCAACGGTTACACTGGCCGACATCGTCGTGTAACACCCCAAAATTTTGATTCAAAACCTTAAATCATGTTAAGAGGGGAATTTAAAAATTTTTTGGACGTGTTGCATGTTTTGCAAAAATTCAAATTCAAACTGGAATACAAATTAAACTCAAATCAGAAAAGAAATGGAAAAAGGAAAAGAGAAAACAGAAAAAAAACCGGCCAGTGGGCCGAAACCCACCAGCCGGCCCAACTTACCCCGCGCCAGCCCGCAGCCGCGCGCCCGCGCTCTCTCACACTGACAGGCGGGACCCACCGATCTTCGTCTACCTCGCGCCGCGCAGAACTCCCCCGCGCCCGAATCGAAACCGATCGGGATTTCGACGTAAACCCCGCTGAGTTCTGTTCGTAGCCGACGCGGACATGATCTAAACCACCCCGCCGCCCTCCCCCGTCTATAAAAACCCCGGCCTCGTTCTGTTTTTCCCACGCGATCGCCGATTTTTACTACGGTGAGAACCGAGACTTCTCCGGTGAATTCTGGCCGATCTAAGCTCGGAAACTCCGATCTAACTCGCTGGTCTTGATCCACCGCCTCCGGGGAACCTTGCAGGTGCAGAAAACTCGGTGACTTGCGGTGTAAACACAGCGCCGACGAGCTTTGCCAGGGTTTTGCCTCGGACCTCGCCGCCGATCACCTTCCAGGACCTCCGAGCTTAAGAAAACCCCCGAGGTGAGATCCCCGACCTCCCCTCTACCGATCTATGCCATAAAATCACAGTTCTAGGAAGAATTCCCGAAGATCCGAAAGTTTCCGACGAGATCGCCGCTTCCCGCCACCGTGCGCAGCCGGCAGCGCCGCCCGCGCTCGATCAGAGCGACGTGGCCGCTTGTGCGCCGTTTATTTTAAATCGCACGGTAGGGTTTAAACCCCCGCGTACCGGTTCGATGTTATAATCTCGGCCGTCGGTTTAAAATCGGACGGTCCACGTCAGCCCCGCGTTATAAAGACTGGAAATCTTACGTGCTACCCCCTGGGGTTCTCGGGAAATAAGAGCTAGCCCCGGAAACTTCTGATCTAGCCCTTGGAACTCCAGAAAATCATGTAAATTCATTTAAAAATCAGTTTTAGCCCCTGGACTTAATAAAAATTAGGAATAACACTTCTGTTATGAGTAGCTAGACCCCTGAAAATTCTTAAAATAATATTATAGACCTTGTAGTGGGGTAAGTTTAACTTTTTAGCCCTGTTTAGCATTTAAATTAGGAAATTGAATATGTGGCTAGTGTTTAAAAATTAAAAAAATGGGACAAACATATTGTCATCATTAAATTAAAACTTTCTCAGTACTTAGAAAACTTTGGAGTGAGATAAAAATATATTTTGGGCTGAAATGAATCTGTTTAATGTATTATTCACATTTATTAGTTATAGAAACACATTTTTAAGTAAAGAATAGTTCTGGAAAATAGTGAAAATAATTGTGAAATAGTTTACATCAGAGGCAAAGGTCAAAATATGTTATTAAATTATTTAGGACCAGAACCTATTCTGTTTAGATGAGGTGAATTACTAATTTCATAATATAGAACACATTTATGTATAGGAAAATAAATCTGAAAATATAGCAACTAGTAAATGATAAATGGAGTTTATAAAATCCAAAGAATTCAGTTTAAGGTTGGTAGAAATTCTAAAGGCACATATGGAGAAGAAAAATACTTTTCATACATACTTGGTAGTGAAAAGGTGTAGTAGTTGAATATAAGAAATTTATTTAAATTGGAAACTCATATATATATATATATAGTAGGTAAGTATAAATGTGAACACAAAAGTAGGAGTCATATACACATGATCAAAAGTGCATGCAAGCCACAAATCAACACACATAGAGTAACCATAACACATATAATGGTGAATGATTTTCATAAATATGAATGTGTGGTTTGTATGAAGTGGAAGTGTGAACTATGTCTTATGGATTGTTATTTTTCTTTTGCTATGTGTGATGGTATGATGTAGAATCTGCTAAAGAGCAAGTTATTCATTTCCAAGATCAGGACTACCCATTTCAAGAGCAGCAAGAAGGAGGCAAGTGTCCTTGACCACTTTGATACTATGCTAGGATGTGTAGCTAGAATTATTTGCATTGTCAATTGAAATATGAAACCCATGTTAGGAAGTTTCCCTAGAATTGCATTACCTTGTTTCCTTGTAGCTTGGGTTGGGATTTATTTTATCATGTTATTCATTATTATGCATATGCTTAGCCATGCTTAGAATGGGATATTTGGGATATGAGATTATCAGTTTATTTTACCATACTCTCGAATGAGATATTGTGAGTTATGTAGAGGTAGGGATCAAGGCAAGTTGGATGTTTTGGTTGTGTGCTGGGTGCACAAGACTCGGGTTTGTGTTTAGTACTTGCCTGGATCCTAAGGACCGGTTCATGGAGCATGTAACCTGGCTTTACAGTGCCAACCACATGCTGAGATGGGGCAGCTTGGCCAATTAATTAGGTGTATCCCCGGCGTAGTACGGGTGTGTTGGATGGTGCGGGGAATAGGTGTCAGCTGGACTACCATATGAACCGCAAGGTTCAAGAGGGTGCCACTGCAGCGGGGTTGGAGCCTCTTGTATGCTGTTAGGGGTGAAACCTCAGTGGGCCCATGCTCGTCGGGAATCCCTTTGTAAAGGCTTCGTAGTGATCTCCTGGCTACACACCTGGGAAGTGTGAATGTGGTTTGTAGCCACTGGCATAATGGAGGTTCTTTTAATCCACCCGGCAACGGGGGATGAAATCACTACATGTGGGTACAGTGGTACAAACTCTGCAGAGTCAAAACTGTCATGACAGCCGTGCTCACGGTCAAGAGTGGCTTGGACTTATTCATGATTAGAGGAGTGATGGTTTTGGAAGTTGTGGATGTTAAGCGGGGAGCTTAACATTGGAAATGATGTTATGGTTATTTGATTATGATGATGGTATGGGAGCTTGGGACCATTTCACCTGTGTAGTAATGTACGTGCTTAATAAGCTAAGGTGATAGGTATTAATTGCGTAGTGCTTTAACAATGAGTTCAACCTCTCCTTGTTCTAGCCATGCATGATATAATTTTTCCCACACTTGCTGAGTACCATTGGTACTCAACCTTGCATATTTTGTTGGTTTATATTGCTGCTCAGGTCAAGATAATGAGGTGGTGTATAATGACCAAGACTTTGGACCCGAAGAAGGTTTCTAGGTTCATGGAGACCCCCGGGCAACGCCTGTGATGGAGCCCTAAAGAATAATATTCCGCTGCTAGTTTATTTACTTGTGATGAACTTATTATTGTCCATCGAGACATTTGCTATGTAAGACTTATTTATATTCGACACCTGGCTTGTAATAAATGATGCTTCATTATTTGTCATCACATGTATGAGAAAATGATCCTGGCATACATGTGATATTCACTTGGTTGTTCTTCGGAAAAACCGGGTGTGACAGAGGTGGTATCAGAGCCAAGGTTGCCCGTAGGAACGTGGACCTAGGTAGAAATGGATGTATTTAAGGGCCCTATTTTCTTAAAAACTATTTTCCAAGGTGTGGGTTGAAAAGTGTTATTTAAGGAGTCATTTTCTTCATCTTACCCCAACTTTCATTCAAAATAGGATTTTTGTTTGAGAGTTTATCTAACCTAATTTTAAATTCTTTTTGTTTTAGATGGTTCGCATGATTTGCACCGCTCGCAAGTCCACAGGGGGGAGAGTTCCCGTAGTTGCTCTTGCCGAGAGAGAGGAGAGTCGTCCGGTGACATACCTTTCCTACGGATTGGCAGTAGGAGGCTTATTGCGCCGTCTTCGGCGTATGCTCGAAGCCGCCGGTAACACGGGCAAGCTAATCATCCACTATAACTCCACCAGGACCATCCGTGAGAAGAGGGAAGAATGGAGTTCAGAGATGAGGATTATACACGAAAATCAGCTGCTTAAGATTCACCACTCTCCAGCTTGTCGAGTGACATAGGTCGATGCGGAGAAAGATGTCACCTGGGAGGCCATTACCTGCCAGAGTCACATCTATCGTCGCTACTTGGACAAAACTGAGTACATGTATGTCCTCCAACGTGAGAGTGGTACCACGGAGTACAAGTACCCGCCAGTGCAGCAAGGGACTTCCCATGAGCACATGGACCTGTGCTTGGAGGATGCTGCTATGCTCAACACTGGACTGCAGGAGTGTCAACAAGAGCTTCAGGATGTCCGGGACACCCTAAAGGAAACGGAGGCGTTGCTGCGAGCCTGCTTAAAGGCGAGAGAAAGAGGAGATGGGAATGAACTATGTGTCACCGTGAATGATACATGGACTCCTGACTCCCCAGATCGCCGAGCGATCAGGCGTCGTCGCACTTCTCCACCAGCAGCCTCCCCACCCAAAGCAGAGTCAGAAGGCAGCCGAAATGATGAGGAAGATCCCGAGGAGCCAGCTCAAGAAAACGAGTAGCGTAGAGCCTTTCCCTTAAATTAGAAGGATGTCGAGTAGTCGAGTCGTTACGTAGTTAATGGTGTGTTAATGCTTGGTGTGTGACGTGAGTTGTGGAAGCCATGCGCAATTGTCCACAGCCTCGTCTTTAGATTGTTTTGCTTTGGTGTGTGAACCCACATGAAATAATAGTGCATCTATTTGGTGTGAGATATGAACCCTTGTAAAAGTATAACAAAGCCTCAACACTTCAAAGTACAAACAAATGAAAGTAGTAAGATGATACTAAATGCTTTCAAATTAACATTGGTTGATTCTGCCAGATGGCCGGAGGAGGAAAAGGACGTGCTGCCAACCCCGCCAACAACAACGATGAGGCATGCAACCCTCATCTTTCTGGAGGCCAGGACCGGGGTGGTCGCCGTGAAGGAGTTGATCCCCTCCACCAAATGCTGGAGAATCAGAATCAGCTCATCCAGAACTTGACTCAAGTGGTGGCCAACTTGCATCAAGTTCCACCTCCACAAGCTTCACCACGCCAACCAAGGTTGAGTGAGTTTCTAGGAACTCAACCTCCAAAGTTTGCAAGTGCTGCTGAACCTCTGGAGGCAGATGATTGGCTGAAGACCATTGAAAGTAAGATGAGGATCATACAATGCCAAGGGTATGAGAGGGTGCTGTTTGCCTCTCATCAATTGCATGGACTTGCTGCTGATTGGTGGACCACCTATGTGGCCGCCCATCATCACCCTGAGAACATCACTTGGGAAGAGTTCAAGCGTTGCTTCCGCAACCATTACATCGCAAGAGGTGAACTCAAAAACAAGAGGAAGGAGTTTTTGGGACTGCAGCAGGGAAACATGACGGTGAGGGAATACCTCACTAAATTTACTCAACTATCCCGTTATGCCCCACGAGACATAGAGACTGATGAGCAGAAACAAGATTGTTTCATGGAAGGACTTACTGCGGAGATGCAGTGTGCAATGTCCTCAAATGAGTATGAAAGCTTCCAAAAGATGGTGGACAGAGCATTTGTGGTAGAAAGGAAGCTAAAGGCCTTGGAAAATGAGAATAAGAGGAAGGCCGGGTGGTCACATCAAGCCTCAGGGAGCAACACCCGCCCACGTATGATGCAGCAACCTAGGGGGCAGACGAGCCGTGCTGCGGTACCCTATTCAGCACCAAGGGGGTACAACCCAAACTACAGGCCTCCCGCAGCACCAGCACCGCCGCAACGTCAGTTTGTGCAGCAGCCTCGCCCCGCATATCCACCTCGACCAGCAGTGCACGGACCCCCAAACCAACCCCAAGACAACAAAGGCCAGGCACCTAAGGTTGGGGTGCAATGTTTTAGCTGTGGTGAAGTGGGGCACTACGCCCATAAATGCCCAAAGAAGAAGCCTGCGCAGCCACAACAGCAGAATGTAATGAGAGGACGGGTGAACCACGTCACTATGGAGGAAGCACAAGAGGCACCCGACGTGGTAGTTGGTAAGTTTCCTGCCAATTTACACCTTGCAACATTGCTATTTGATTCTGGTGCTACCCACTCGTTCATTGCTCAGGGGTTTGTTAAGAAGCATGACCTAGCAACGACACAAATGAACCATATGCTAGCTGTAAACTCTCCAGGCGGAGAAATAAGGACAAGACAAGTGTGTCCCAAAGTGAACCTAGACATTAATGGGGTAGTATTTACTGCTAACCTCATAGTGATAGATTCACAAGGGATAGATATTATTTTGGGTATGGATTGGTTGACCAAACATAAAGGAATCATCCATTGTTCGACCAGAACGGTGGAACTAACTCACCCTAGTGGCACAAGAGTAAAGTTCATAACGATACACGAGTCTAGGAGGGACATTAAATTAAATCAAGTTGAGGTGAAAGTTGAGGAAATCAGGACTATCAGGGAATATCCAGATGTTTTTCCGGAGGAGTTGCCAGGTATGCCTCCCGATCGTGAAGTGGAATTCGCAATTGAGCTAGTGCCTGGAACAGCCCCGATGTACAAGAGACCTTATCGGATGGACTCCAAGCAGCTGGAAGAACTCAAGGATCATTTGAGAGAATTGTCGGAGAAGGGGTATATTCGCCCTAGTTCCTCACCATGGGGAGCTCCGGTGATATTTGTGCCCAAGAAAGACGGAACCCAAAGGTTATGCGTGGATTACCGTGCTTTGAATGAGGTAACCATCAAGAACAAGTACCCATTGCCTCGCATTGAAGACTTGTTTGATCAGTTGAGGGGAGCTTGTGTGTTGTCGAAAATTGATCTCAGGTCGGGATACCACCAACTCAAGATAAGGCAATCTGATATTCCCAAGACAGCTTTCGTATCTCGGTACGGACTGTATGAATACACTGTCATGCCTTTCGGGCTAACTAATGCCCCGGCATACTTCATGTATCTCATGAACAAGGTATTCATGGAATATCTGGACAAATTTGTGGTGGTTTTCATAGATGACATTCTCGTCTTCTCCAAAGATGAAGAAGAACATGAGAAACATCTAAGGTTGGTGTTGCAGAGGCTGAGAGAACACCAACTATATGCCAAGTTGAGCAAGTGTGAGTTTTGGCTGAAGAGAGTTCCCTTTTTAGGACATATAATCTCTGAGGGAGGAATCTCCGTAGATCCCGCCAAAATCGAGGATATCAGAAGTGGAAGACCCCTGAAAATGTCGGGGAAGCTCGAAGCTTTTTGGGATTGGCTGGGTACTATCGACGGTTTATTGAGGGATTCTCCAAGATCTCGAGACCTCTAACCAAACTGTTGGAGAAGGGAATCACATTCACCTGGACGCCACAGTGCGAGACGAGCTTTCAGGAGCTAAAGAAGAGATTGACAACAGCCCCAGTGTTGGTTATGCCGGATATGCAGAAGAATTTCACAGTGTACTGCGATGCCTCTGGAAACGGGTTGGGATGTGTTCTCATGCAAGAAGGACATGTCGTGGCTTATGCATCCCGGCAGCTTCGGAAGCACGAGAAAAACTATCCTACACACGACCTAGAACTAGCCGCAGTGGTACACGCGTTGAAAATTTGGCGACACTATTTGATGGGGAAGAGGACAGAGATATATACGGATCATAAGAGTTTGAAGTACATTTTCACACAGCCAGATCTCAACCCCAGACAAAGGAGATGGTTAGAGCTAATCAATGACTTTGATGTGGGCATCAACTATCATCCTGGGAAAGCAAACGTCGTGGCCGATGCTTTGAGTCGGAAAGTGCAGGTCAATAAGTTGAGCTTGAAGGACATGCCTGCAGAATTGAAGGACGAGGTTATAAGGCTCAATCTATGTCTAGTAAATAGTGGTGAAGCCATCGCCATGGAAGTGGACTCCACACTCGAGCGAGACATACG
This sequence comes from Neostapfia colusana, assembly GCA_030760725.1. NCBI lineage: Eukaryota > Viridiplantae > Streptophyta > Magnoliopsida > Poales > Poaceae > Neostapfia > Neostapfia colusana. Next base: position 93,924,283 of record JASWHV010000001.1, read on the forward strand.
CGAGGGCCAAAAGAATGATGAGAAGATACAAGAGATCAGACAACTCATCAAGGAAAATAAAGCTCCTGGTTTTAGAGAGGATGAACAAGGAACGGTGTGGCACGGAAAAAGAATCTGTGTGCCAGAAGTAAAGGAGATCCGTGAATTGATTTTGAAGGAGGCTCATGATTCCGACTATTCCATTCATCCTGGGAGTACAAAGATGTACCAGGACCTCAAGAGCAGGTATTGGTGGTATGGCATGAAGCGAGATGTCGCGGAACATGTTGCCCTATGTGACACATGTCAGTTGGTGAAAGCAGAACATCAACGACCCGCGGGATTATTGCAACCACTCAAAGTGCCTGAATGGAAATGGGAAGAAATCAGCATGGATTTCATCGTGGGATTGCCTAGGACCCAATCCGGATATGATTCGATATGGGTCATCATTGATAGGCTAACCAAAGTAGCTCACTTCATCCCCGTGAAAGAAAGCTACAGCGGATCCAAATTGGCAGAATTGTACATGTCAAGGATCGTGTGTTACCATGGAGTGCCAAAGAAGATAGTGTCGGACCGAGGGACACAGTTCACCTCGAGGTTTTGGCAGAAGTTGCATGAAACCATGGGAACCCATCTGAACTTCAGCTCTGCCTATCATCCCCAAACTGACGGGCAGACGGAGAGAACCAATCAGATCCTTGAAGATATATTAAGGGCATGTGCACTCAAAAACAACAGGAGTTGGGACAAGAACTTACCGTATGCGGAGTTTTCCTATAACAACAGCTATCAAGCTAGTATGAAAATGTCACCGTTTGAAGCTTTGTATGGAAGGAAGTGCAGAACTCCCCTATTTTGGAACCACACAGGAGAAAGTAAAGTGTTTGGTCCAGAAGTGCTACAAGAAGCCGAGGCGAAGGTGAGGGAAATTCGCAACAACTTGAGGATAGCACAGACACGCCAAAAGAGCTATGCCGATGTACGAAGAAGAGAGCTCGTTTTCAACGTAGGAGACTATGTCTATCTCAAGGTGTCCCGTATCAGAGGACTTCGTCGGTTCAAGGTGAAAGGGAAGTTGTCACCTCGATACATCGGACCCTTTCAAGTATTAGAAAGGAAAGGCGAAGTGGCGTATCAACTAGAGTTACCGGTTCATCTATCGGATGTGCACGATGTATTCCATGTGTCACAACTCAAGAAATGGCTGAGGATGCCTGAAGAGGTGTTACCCATTAATGAAGTGGATGTAGCTGAGGATTTGTCTTATGCCGAGCAACCATACAAGATTTTGGAGACAACGGAACACCTCACCAGAAATAAAAGAATCCGGATGTGCAAGGTGCAGTGGAAGCATCACTCAGAAGAGGAAGCCACCTGGGAACAGGAAGATGAGCTCAAGGCACAATTTCCGGAATTGTTTTCTTAGAAACACCAATCTCGAGGACGAGATTTCTTTTAAGGGGGGTAGAGCTGTAACACCCCAAAATTTTGATTCAAAACCTTAAATCATGTTAGGAGGGGGGAATTTAAAAATTTTTTGGACGTGTTGCATGTTTTGCAAAAATTCAAATTCAAACTGGAATTCAAATTAAACTCAAATCAGAAAAGAAATGGAAAAAGAAAAAGAGAAAACAGAAAAAAACCGGCCAGTGGGCCGAAACCCACCAGCCGGCCCAACTTACCCCGCGCCAGCCCGCAGCCGCGCGCCCGCGCTCTCTCACACTGACAGGCGGGACTCACCGATCTTCGTCTACCTCGCGCCGCGCCGAACTCCCCCGCGCCCGAATCGAAACCGATCGGGATTTCGACGTAAACCCCGCTGAGTTCTGTTCGTAGCCGACGCGGACATGATCTAAACCACCCCGCCGCCCTCCCCCGTCTATAAAAACCCCGGCCTCGTTCTGTTTTTCCCACGCGATCGCCGATTTTTACTCCGGTGAGAACCGAGACTTCTCCGGTGAATTCTGGCCGATCTAAGCTCGGAAACTCTGATCTAACTCGCTGGTCTTGATCCACCGCCTCCGGGGAACCTTGCAGGTGCAGAAAACTCGGTGACTTGCGATGTAAACACAGCGCCGACGAGCTTCGCCGTGGTTTTGCCTCGGACCTCGCCGCCGATCACCTTCCAGGACCTCCGAGCTCAAGAAAACCCCCGAGGTGAGATCCCCGACCTCCCCTCTACCGATCTATGCCATAAAATCACAGTTCTAGGAAGAATTCCCGAAGATCCGAAAGTTTCTGGCGAGATCGCCGCTTCCCGCCGCCGTGCGCCGCCGGCAGCGCCGCCCGCGCTCGATCAGAGCGACGTGGCCGCTTGTGCGCCGTTTATTTTAAATCGCACGGTAGGGTTTAAACCCCCGCGTACCGGTTTGATGTTATAATCTCGGCCGTCGGTTTAAAATCGGACGGTCCACGTCAGCCCCGCGTTATAAAGACTGGAAATCTTACGTGCTACCCCCTGGGGTTCTCGGGAAATAAGAGCTAGCCCCGGAAACTTCTGATCTAGCCCTTGGAACTCCAGAAAATCATGTAAATTCATTTAAAAATCAGTTTTAGCCCCTGGACTTAATAAAAATTAGGAAAAACACTTCTGTTATGAGTAGCTAGACCCCTGAAAATTCTTAAAATAATATTATAGACCTTGTAGTGGGGTAAGTTTAACTTTTTAGCCCTGTTTAGCATTTAAATTAGGAAATTGAATATGTGGCTAGTGTTTAAAAATTAAAAAAATGGGACAAACATATTGTCATAATTAAATTAAAAACTTTCTCAGTACTTAGAAAACTTTGGAGTGAGATAAAAATATATTTTGGGCTGAAATGAATCTGTTTAATGTATTATTCACATTTATTAGTTATAGAAACACATTTCTAAGTAAAGAATAGTTCTGGAAATAGTGAAAATAATTGTGAAATAGTTTACATCAGAGGCAAAGGTCAAAATATGTTATTAAATTAATTAGGACCAGAACCTATTCTGTTTAGATGAGGTGAATTACTAATTTCATAATATAGAACACATTTATGTATAGGAAAATAAATCTAAAAATATAGCAACTAGTAAATGATAAATGGAGTTTCTAAAATCCAAAGAATTCAGTTTAAGGTTGGTAGAAATTCTAAAGGCATATATGGAGAAGAAAAATACTTTTCATACATACTTGGTAGTGAAAAGGTGTAGTAGTTGAATATAAGGAATTTATTTAAATTGGAAACTCATATATATATATGGTAGGTAAGTATAAATGTGAACACAAAAGTAGGAGTCATATACACATGATCAACAGTGCATGCAAGCCACAAATCAACACACATAGAGTAACCATAACACATACAATGGTGAATGATTTTCATAAATATGAATGTGTGGTTTGTATGAAGTGGAAGTGTGAACTATGTCTTATGGATTGTTATTTTTCTTTTGCTATGTGTGATGGTATGATGTAGAACCTGCTCAAGAGCAAGTTATTCATTTCCAAGATCAGGACTACCCATTTCAAGAGCAGCAAGAAGGAGGCAAGTGTCCTTGACCACTTTGATACTATGCTAGGATGTGTAGCTAGAATTATTTGCATTGTCAATTGAAATATGAAACCCATGTTAGGAAGTTTCCCTAGAATTGCATTACCTTGTTTCCTTGTAGCTTGGGTTGGGATTTATTTTATCATGTTATTCATTATTATGCATATGCTTAGCCATGCTTAGAATGGGATATTTGGGATATGAGATTATCAGTTTATTTTACCATACTCTTGAATGAGATATTGTGAGTTATGTAGAGGTAGGGATCAAGGCAAGTTGGATGTTTTGGTTGTGTGCTGGGTGCACGAGACTCGGGTTTGTGTTTAGTACTTGCCTGGATCCTAAGGACCGGTTCATGGAGCATGTAACCTGGCTTTACAGTGCCAACCACATGCTGAGATGGGGCAGCTTGGCCAATTAATTAGGTGTATCCCCGACGTAGTATGGGTGTGTTGGATGGTGAGGGGAATAGGTGTCAGCTGGACTACCATATGAACCGCAAGGCTCAAGAGGGGGCCACTGCAGCGGGGTTGGAGCCTCTTGTATGCTGTTAGGGGTGAAACCTCAGTGGGCCCACGCTCGTCGGGAATCCCTTTGTAAAGGCTTCGTAGTGATCTCCTGGCTACACACCTGGGAAGTGTGAATGTGGTTCGTAGCCACTGGCATAATGGAGGTTCTTTTAGTCCACCTGGCAACAGGGGATGAAATCACTACATGTGGGTACAGTGGTACAAACTCTGCAGAGTCAAAACTGTCATGACAGCCGTGCTCACGGTCAAGAGCGGCTTGGACTTATTCATGATTAGAGGAGTGATGGTTTTGGAAGTTGTGGATGTTAAGTGGGGAGCTTAACATTGGAAATGATGTTATGGTTATTTGATTATGATGATGGTATGGGAGCTTGGGACCATTTCACCTGTGTAGTAATGTAGGTGCTTAATAAGCTAAGGTGATAGGTATTAATTGCGTAGTGCTTTAACCATGAGTTCAACCTCTCCTTGTTCTAGCCATGCATGATATAATTTTTCCCACACTTGCTGAGTACCATTGGTACTCAACCTTGCATATTATGTTGGTTTATATTGCTGCTCAGGTCAAGATAATGAGGTGGTGTATAATGACCAAGACTTTGGACCCGAAGAAGGTTTCTAGGTTCATGGAGACCCCCGGGCAACGCCTGTGATGGAGCCCTAAAGAATAATATTCCGGTGCTAGTTTATTTACTTTTGATGAACTTATTATTGTCCATCGAGACATTTGCTATGTAAGACTTATTTATATTCGACACCTGGCTTGTAATAAATGATGCTTCACTATTTGTCATCACATGTATGAGAAAATGATCCTGGCATACATGTGATATTCACTTGGTTGTTCTTCGGAAAAACCGGGTGTGACACGTCGCGGCAATGGCGGGTTCACATCAGCAGCACACGGAGTTGCTGCAAACGCTTATCGCCAATACGTCTCGCCCAGAGAGGCGTCAAGACCGTGAGGAGCGTCAACAGAGCTCCTACACCGACTTCCTGGCAACTCATCCCCCAGTATTCTCAAGGGCGGATGAACCTCTTGACGCGGACAACTGGCTTCGCGCCATAGAGATGAAGTTCGGGCTGCTCCAGATAAGTGAGCAGCGCAAGACTCAGTTCGCGGTCCAGCAGCTCCAAGGATCCGCGAGCGCGTGGTGGGCCAACTTCTGTGCTTCACAGCCCACCAACCGAGTGATGACCTGGACGGAGTTCCGGACGGCCTTCAGGGCCTATCATATACCGCCAGGTTTGATGAAGAGGAAGACACAGGAGTTCCTGCACCTGCAGCAAGGGAGCCGGAACGCGCTGGAATACTCCAGGGCGTTCAACGTCTCGCGCTTTATGCGTTGTATCATGCCGATACCGACGAGAAGCGGCGGGACCATTTTTACCTGGGGCTTAACCCGCTCCTGAAGGACAAGTTGGCGATGTTCAATCGCGGCAGCCTCAACGACATCATTGATGCTCCGATTGTTCAGGAGGACTCCGGCAAGGAGTTAGCGGCGGCGGAGAGAAAGCGTAGCACGCCGCAGAGCAGCGGAGAAGGAGGCGGTCCTTCTCAGAAGTTTCGGATGGTGAATCGCCCACCATCAGGTCCACGCTGGCATCCACCACAGCGGTTGATGCCGTTCCGCAGTCAGCCGTACTCTTCACCGGCATTCAGGACGGCACTGCCAGTACCACAACAACAACAACAGCAGCCGCGGGCGATGCCGCGTGCGTATGCACCTCAGCAGCGCATGCCGGGATTTCGTCCCCCGAGCACTACACAAGCAGCGGCTACATGTTACAGGTGTGGTCGTCCAGGACACTTCGCGAGCAGTTGCCCGGAGAGGCAAGGCGGCGGAGTGGCACCACAGTTTCCGGGGAGGAATCAACCCCGGAACCCTACTAATGTGTAAAAGCCCAAGAAAAGGGACTTGCAAAAACTTTTTCTTCACCTCACAACACCACAGTTTTTATTGTGGATATCTTAGGAAATATTGCGAAGAGCATGTAACCTCCGTCAAAAGAGTGATTAGAGGGGAAAGCCTTCATTTTCACAAAAAGTGGGAATTTTAAACATGAACATGAGAGGTTGAGCTCACCCCTAGAACTTCAAAAGTCTTGGGAAGGTTCAGACCAAGTTTCATGTAAATCCAACACTTTTTGAGGCACTTTTGAAGGTATTTGAAAAAGAGGCCAATTTGAATGTAAATTCAAATTGTAGCAACTTTCATCACTCAAATTCAAAAGTTAGCTTCATATTCAAACTCAGCACATTTTTCTGACTAAGCCCACCAATTTTCATCCTCATTGGAGTTCATCTTGTCAAGAGCTAAATTTGCAAGAATTCAAAACTGAATTTGAATTTCAGTTTAAACATGCAGCAAATTTAGCCAAACATAGTTCAAATTTGAAAATTCAAATTTAAACCAAGACTTGGTGACTAAGTCTCACATTAAATTGTGAGTAGCTGGTGGGATAATTAGCAAAAACAGAAAAGAATTATTAGGGAAAAAGAGGTAAAAGGGAGGCCCACAGGTCAGTTGCACACACGAGGGTGCAGTCGGTTGCTGCAGCCGACCTCGGCTTCGCGCGCAAGGCAAGGGAACGGCGGCGAGCCACCGAGGCAGCAATCAGCCACCTCACGGTGCCAAACCGCGGCTCAAAGGCCAGCGCACAGCCCACGCCGCCCTTCCTCCTGTTTTCCCAAACGAGAACCACTCCCGACCGAGTTTCTTTCTCGATTCCGGGCGAGCACAGAAACGCCGCCCTCTCTGATCGCCGGCGTCCGGCCAGCACAACCACTCTCGTGCCCGACGAGCAACACTGAAAGGACCGTCGCGAGGTACTGATCACGACCATACTGACCTCGCCCTCTATCTCGCACGATCGGCAAAGTATTTGAGGGATTAGCGCGTCGGGGTGTTTAGAACCGAACCGTGAGGAATTCGGAAATTCGGAGCAAGTAAGCCACCACTCCTTAGGCCGATCTAAGGACATGATCTAAACTCGCCCACGTGTCTCTGGGATCAGAAATCATCGAGTTTCATCGAGTAGGGGCGATGTTCTTCGAGCTTTTTGCATCGGCGCCGACTTCCGGTCTAGGTCACCGGTGAGGTCGTAGTTGCAGCTGTTTCCACCGAGATCGGTGCCAATATCCGTGATCAGCGGGTGTCAGTGGAGCTTCCCGAGCAAACCTCATCGAAAAAGGTGCAGGGGATGCTGAGTTCGACGTCGCCGGTGAGATTCCGGCCGCTGTTGCCGTCGGGAGCCCTGTTCCAGCCGTTGTCAAGCTCCGGCGAGGGCACCAGCGTGTTCTCCGAGACCAGTTAGGCACAGGCGGCGAGAATCAGGGAGCTCCGGGGGCTGGAACCCCTCTCCGGCGAGAGCTCCGGCGAGCTCGTTGGCGGGGAGCCGTTGAAGCGCGAGGTGGAAGAAGCCTTGCGGGCCCCGCGTGTCAGTCGCTGCTGAGGGCGCTCGGGATTTGCTGCGGCACCGGGATTCCGTGTGGCTGCGCGGGTGATTCTGCGGGCTTCGGTGTGGGTTAGCTGAGGAGCTGACACGTAGCCGGGGGACCCCACCCGCAGAGTTTAAATTTCATTCGAATTTCCAGTTTTAGTTCAAACTTCAAATGAATAGAACTTTGGCTAGGAAACTCCAAATTTGGTGAACCAAATTTTGCTGAACTCAGAATTCTGAGTACTTTCCAGCAATACCAAATTCAGCTCATGAATGTGAATAGTTTTCCAGAATTAAATCCCTAAAGTTTAAACTATTGGTAATTTTATCTGGAGAACTACTTTATGAAAAATTCTGAAATTTGGCTGAGAGTTTCAGTAGAAAATCCCTGAATCCCAGTAACATTTTCAGACTCATCCAAGTTCATTTAGTACCCTGATGGGGTGATTAAGAGAACTGCCCTGAGAAAATAGAAAAATGTACAGAAACATTTTTCAGATTTTCTCCAATCTTAAGTAGGGCATAACTTGCAGTAGAATTCTTCAAATGACATGAAACCAATTCCATTAGAACCACTTAAAGTCTAGTTTCCAGAAAGTAATGGTTAGAGCCATGAAAACCCTTGGAATTATTCAGAGGCTCGAATATTGACCAAATGGGCTTTTATTTGTACAAGGTTCAAATGAACTTTGTTTCAAATGAAACATGGTCAAGACTCTGGTTAGGACCCTACCAAGCCACAATAGAAATTTCAGAACCAAAGGGGAGGGATAGCTAGAGTTATTAGTAAATAAGTATCCAAGTTTACACATTGCATTTAAATTTACATGTAGTATTGTATTCAACGTGTAGCCATTGAAGAAGATACCCCGGAAGTGCTGGATTTCCTTCTTCTGGACGAAGAACTAACTACTGACCAGCAGCAACAAAGCAAGCCCCGGTTTGCATTAACCCTTTTATAAGTTTTACTTTGTTTACATGAGTCATGTGAAGTATGATTGTGCATTAGGTGTAGGATGAATGGGACCCCACTTGCATAACCAAAGGTTCCTAAAAGTGTGAGGGTAGTGTATAAGACCTCGAGTAGACAGGCTATGCTTAATGTTTCATAGGACTTCGGTACAAGTCGAGTAGTTGGAATCTACTCGCGAGATAGGCTTGGGACACACAGGTTCGGTTGAGTGATGTGAGATCACTTTAGTAATGAAAATGAGACTAGGCAGGGGCTAGGGCGCAGCAAGAGGAAGTCTTGTGTGCGCAGCCCTGCCCGTGTCGATTGAGGACCGATCCGTGTGCGGCCCTGCTGAACAAGTATTGAACGTACCGAAGGCATATCGGATATATGGGCTCCGATAAACCGATGTAGCCTAAACCTCCGGGCGTCGAGGCATAATGCACTGATTTATAGGTGTAGGCTGAGGGCAGCAAGGTGGAAATCTGCCAACGGGCATAGAGAGATGCTCCGTGTGGGGTACCTCCTGCTCGTTTCGGTGCGACCGGTTCGATGTTTGGGCTGTTGGGTGAAAGGTTGTCCCATACGACATCGAGTGAGCGTGCTGTGCAGCTCCACGGGTGGGCGTACGTGATGTGCTCTTTGGGTTTCCCTACAGGTGTATATCAAGTCGATTCGCCGTCCCTCGCGGTGACGAGTACCGCTTGTTCACTGCATTGTAACGTAGACTAATGAATGAAATGTTATGATTCCATGTTGCTGTTATGATATAATTGTATGGTTACATTTGTGCCACCAAATATTGCTCACTAAATTTCAGCTTCATGAACCGTTAACTTGTGGCTAAAAGATGAACTAAGGACGAACTTGTAGGCGTGTCCATTTGCTGCAACATTGCTATCCTATGTCAAGGTACACCTCATGTAGAGTTTCATGCTTAGGTGAGTCGGTTAAGCCTTGTTGAGCCGTCGTGCTCACGGTTGCTGCTTAAGTGTTTTTCAGGTGAGGAGCCACACACGGACTCGGAGTACGAGTCCACCGTCGAGGGTTACCCTCCGTCGGGGACCACGGCTGAGTGGGAGCCGTACACGCCGCGCTGAGCTGAGACGTGAAGCTAGTGTGGGTTGCCCTAGGGCTGGGCAACCGACTTTTGCTAGATAGGCGGGCGTGAGTTGTACAAAAGAAACTTCCGCTGTGCAATAAAAGAGCCTAGTTTGTAACTGAGAAGTGTACTACTTTGTACATTCAGTTTGTTTTTCCCATGTAATATAATGTGTTCTTATGACGTGTGCTGTCGGGTGTCGCATCGCGCGGCACCACCCTCTGCGATCCTGGATGAGCGGATTCCGGTCCGCCACAGCCTGGTATCAGAGCTGCATTGGGGGGTAGCACAGTACTTAAGGACTGTATTATGGGAAAACTTAGGTTACGGTGAGGAATCGTAGTTGCCCAAGTAAGGACTATATTAGCATAGTCACTTAAAGTGGCAAAGACTAACCTATGTGTTATAATTCTGAATTTCAATTATTGTAACGACGCACCTACGCTCTGGTAAGTATGGTAAGGAACGCCACCGAAAGCGGTTCAATTTTGGTTAGCTCCCCCTGACGAGGAACGTGGTTCAGGGATAGGTCTCACAGCTTGGTGTGAGACGTCAATATGAAACTCTTGAACTCTTCATGTTCCTGAGTTCATATGAAACGCTGATCCCTAGCATGCATTAGGCAAGTAAGTGGAGACCCCATCGCGCGGTCAGTAACGCGAGAGTGTGTTCGTCTGGAAATAGCCCAGGGGGACATACGCAGCGCTTGCCATCGGCGTGCCCTGCCGCGCAGTAGGTGGTATCTGTTTGGTTGATAACATTCCCAACCGTGAGGACCCGTTCATGACATACTCGGGTTCCCCGTCGTGTGGTGTTGAAACACGATCACGTACCTTGAGACGTGACCTAACTCAAGGACGGCCGTATGGCAATGATACGGGCGTTTGTATTTACTTTTAAATATGGTACTGCCTGAAATGGAAACAAAACCCTTGAGTGCACTACTATTGTGTGGTCTTCTGCAGGTACTAACCACGTAAGTATCCGTGTAGTAAACGTGTGCGATAGACTGTTTAGTGCCACATTTGAGACGTATATGCCGGTATAATCCGGTTAGGATTTTCTGTGGTGAGGAACGTAGTACCGAGATATTGTAGGCATATGCATGAAAATAATGATAACAAGGAATTAAAATCAATAGGTTCAACAATTAGGACCCTGGTGGGGTAGACAAATTGAAAAGGGATGAGTGTAGTTCCAAAAGACTGAAAAACAGAGTGCTCTGTTTTGGCAGCAAGGTTGCCGAACTTCAACAGAGCATAACTCACAGGTCCTTTAACCCAGGGAGGTGTGCTATATAGTTCTGGAAAGGTATTGAAGTATTATACAACTTTGTTGTAGACTTCCAGAGCTGAAACTCACCTTAAGATGGCTTAATTCCCAGAGAAATGTAAACTGTCCGGAACCAGGACAGAGTGAAACATTCTCTGGACTGTTCTGTTTTTCAATGATAACTCCCAGTAGAAAAATTAAAAATTTTTATATGATACATCCTTAGAAAGAGTAAGAGATGTGTGACATCTTTGCAATTCAAAGTTTCTGAAATTTCGGCACAGATTTCAGTGGAAACCAGGGTTGAAAACAGCCACTTCCAGGGGAGGTGCTGTTAAAGTTCTTCCAGAAACTCTGCTGACTTTGAATTAGCATAACTTTTTAACCAAAGCTGATCTGGGGGCAAATGAATACTCGTTGGAAAGATACTGAAGTTAAGTTTAACTTTGGTATTCAATTTGAGTCATGAAAATGCCCAGAACCAGATCAAAACTGGGAATAGATAGAAACTGGTCATTCTGACAGAAGAATGACAGTTTGAACTCATTGGAGAGGGTGTTGTACCCTAAGGGTGGTATACGTGATGACAAAGCGATAGCAATATCTCGTAGTGACCAAACCTAGTTATGGTGAGCTTCCAAAGTGGAGGTTCATCAAGTTGGATTAAACTAGCTTGTGTTTGGTCTGGTAATGGTGTAGCTTGTGCAAAGTTATTACATTATCTACATACGAGATGTATCGCATGAATTAATGTCATTATGTTTTAAGCCTATTTTTTTGGGCTGCATGCAATCTGTCGCGGGACTGATGTTATTGTCGTATGGTTGCAGATGGTTCGCACTAGGACCACGCACGAGGTGGGTGGCTCTAGCCAAGGGGGAGGCGATGACTCCCAGCCACCGGCCTACGACAGCACCCCGCAGCAGCAGCCACCACCGCCGCCTCAGCTTACTCTAGCGGATGTGATAGCGGCACTGGTGGGAGGTCATGAGGAGCAGACCGACCTGCTCCGCACGATCGTACAGAATACGTCTCAGGCGGGGGGACGTCAAGACAGGGGGCCTCGTGAGCCCCGCGAAGTGTCGTACTTGGATTTCATGAGTACGCACCCTCCAGTGTTCACGGAAGCCGAAGAACCACTGGAGGCGGCCAACTGGCTGCGGACTATCGAGTCCAAGTTCGGGCTGCTCCCATGTACGGAGCGACAGAAGACTCTGTTCGCAGCGCAGCAACTCCACGGTACCGCTGGTGCGTGGTGGGCGAATTATGTCGCCTCACGTCCGGCTGGCCATGCCGTGGAATGGCGAGAATTCCGGGAGGCGTTCCGCGCCTACCACATCCCTCCCGGAATAATGAAGAGGAAGTTCCAAGAATTCTTGGAGCTGAAGCAGGGCGGGAGGAGTGCGCACGACTACTCCCGTGCCTTCAACCATATGGCGCAATATGCGTCAGACTACATCTCCACCGAGGAGAAAAAGCGGGAGCACTTCTATCGGGGGTTACACCCCGAGATGAAGACACATCTCGTGCAGTGGAATCGAGGCACATTCAACGACCTAGTCAATGCCGCGATCATGCAAGAAGACGCTCAGCGGGAGTTGGCAGCTGAGCAGCGGAAGCGCAGCGCTCCACCCAGCAGTGGGAGTGGCGCTCCCCAGAAGTACCGTATGGTGTATCGGACACCATCCGGGCAGCAGTGGCAACCACCGGCGCGACCTCAACGGTTCGCGGGATGTCCTTTCCAGTCACCCCCATTCCGACCGCCGATGCCACCACCAAGACAGCAGCAGCAGCAGAAGGCACCCCGGGCATTTCCACCGCCACAACGCGCCCCGGGATTCCGTCCACCGATCAGCGGGGGACCGCCCTGTTTCACCTGCTTCACGTGTGGCCAGGCGGGCCACTTCGCGAAGGACTGTCCACAGGGCAGCAGAGCAGCGGGCAAGCCCAGTTCCAGGGCGGTGCTCGAGGCCGACCTCCGGTGAAGAAGGTTGGTCAGCGGACTGGGGGTGTCCACAACCTCGACAATGAGGACACCCCGTAGGGAGACAACGTGCTGGCGGGTACGTTTACTCTCAACCATCAAGCCATCGTCATATTATTTGATTCTGGTGCAACCCACAGCTTTATAAGTGCATCCTATGTGGCTAAGCATCAAATGCAAGTCTTCCCAACCGACTGCACTTATATGATCTGCTCACCGGGAGGGAAGATTTCAGCTAATATGATGATTCCAAAGGCACCTTTGTGCTTAGGCGGGATACTATATCCCACCACTTTGATAATCCTTATGGGACAAAAGATTGATGCAATCTTAGGGATGTCATGGCTACAATACCATAGCGCTGTCCTGGAGACTCGGACACAGACGGTTCATTTAAACTCCCCATTCCACCGTCCGCATTCCATGGTGTTAGACACGCCAGTCCGGGAAGTTTTAGCAATTAATAACGCTGAAGCTCTCAAGTTAGAAGACATCCCCGTAGTCCGGGAGTACCCCGACGTGTTCCCGGATGATCTTCCGGGCATGCCACCGGAGCGGGATGTCGAGTTCAAGATCGAGCTCGCACCCGGGACTACGCCCATATCACGGAGACCATACAAAATGGCTCCCAATGAGCTGGCTGAACTAAAAGAACAGCTCAATGATCTGTTGAGCAAGGGTTTCATTAGGCCGAGTTCCTCGCCTTGGGGATGCTCGGCGCTGTTTGTAAAGAAGAAGGATGAAACCCTAAGGTTGTGTGTGGACTACCGGCCGCTCAATGCCGTCACCATCAAGAATAAGTATCTACTGCCCCGCATCGACATATTATTTGATCAACTTGTGGGTGCAAGTGTATTCTCCAAGATGGACCTTCGCTCTGGATATCACCAGATTAAAATCCGGGCGGAGGATATTCCAAAGACGGCCTTCTCGACGAGATATGGACTATATGAATATCTCGTCATGTCCTTTGGTCTCACAAACGCTCCAGCCCATTTCATGTATCTCATGAACTCGGTGTTCATGCCAGAGCTGGACAAGTTCGTGGTAGTGTTCATCGATGATATCTTGGTTTACTCCAAGACAGAAGCCGAACACTTGCGGATCGTTCTTCAACGATTGCGAGACCACAAGCTCTACGCCAAGTTCAGTAAATGCGAGTTTTGGATAAGACAAGTGCCCTTCTTGGGACATATCATCTCAGCAGAAGGCATTGCGGTTGACCCAAGAAAAATAGAGCAAGTGCTGAAATGGAAAGCTCCCACTTCAGTCCATGAAGTCAGAAGCTTCCTCGGGTTAGCGGGATATTACCGGAGATTCATTCCAAGTTTCTCCAAGCTCGCTAAGCCGATGACAGAGTAGCTGAAGAAGGGGACGAAATATGTTTGGAACACGGCGTGTGAAGGAGCATCCAAACATTGGTGAAGCATCTCACCACAGCCCAGGTCTTAGCTCAGGATACCAAAGCCCTTCGACGTGTATTGTGACGCGTCCGGTATTGGGCTTGGCTGCATGTTGATGCAGGAAGGACGTGTGGTCGCTTATGGCTCACGCCAACTTCGGAACCATGAGCAGCATTATCCCACTCATGACCTTGAGCTTGCTGCAGTGGTTTTGGCGCTGAAAATGTGGAGGCACTATCTCCTGGGGAATGTGGTGCATCTCTACACCGACCACAAGAGCTTGAAATACATTTTCACCCAGAAGAAGCTGAACATGAGGCAATGGAGGTGGTTAGAATTAATCAAGGACTATGAAATTGAGATTCACTACCACCCCGGCAAGGCGAATGTGGTTGCCGACGCGCTGAGTCGGAAATCGCATGACCATCACTTCACCATTACACCGGTGGAGGAGGAAGAGCCAAGTTTATACTTGGTTCCTTATGGATCGCTGTACAACCTTGCCCTCATCCCTACCATTAGGGAGGACATCATTGCAGCTCAGAAGACAGATAAAGGCATGGCACATCTCCGGAGACGGATAGACAACGGGGAGATCAAATGTTTCCGGAAGGATGATGAGGGGACGCTGTGGTTCAATGACCGCATAGTCGTACCCTGAGATATGGAGTTGAGGAAAAAGATCCTCGATGAAGCTCACTTGTCTAAATACTCCATTCATCCGGGCAGCAACAAGATGTACCAAGATTTGAAAAAGAAATTTTGGTGGACATGGATGAAGCGGGAAGTAGCGAAGTACGTATCCGAGTGTGATACGTGCCGAGTGAAGGCTGATCACATGATGAAATCAGGGCTGTTGCAACCCCTGAAGATCCTGGCATGGAAATGGGAAGATGTGAGCATGGACTTCATTGTGGGATTACCCCTAACATCGAACAAGCATGATTCCATATGGGTAATCGTTGATCGGTTAACCAAGACAGCTCACTTCAGTCCGGTGAATACACGTTACAATGCCGGCAAAGACGCGGAGCTATACATAGCGAAGATTCTATGCCTATACGGGGTACCCAAGACCATTGTCTCAGATCGAGGTGCATTATTTGTATCTCGCTTTTGGGAGCAGCTACACGCTGCATTGGGTACTAAGTTGATCAGGAGCTCCGCCTATCACCCTCAGACAGATGGCCAGACAGAGAGGGTGAATCAAGTTCTGGAAGACATGTTGAGAGCATGTGCCATCCACCATGGTAGGAACTGGGATGATCACCTACCATTGGCGGAATTCTCGTACAACAACGGCTATCAGGCGAGTATCAAGATGGCACCCTACGAAGCTCTCTACGGTCGCAAATGCCGCACCCCATTAAATTAGTGCGAGTCCGGTGAAAGGGTCACATTCGGGGTTGATGTGGTGAACGACGCCGAAGAGCTCGTTCGGGTGATTCAAGCTAACTTGAGGGCTGCTCAATCCCGACAAAAGAGCTACGCTGATAAGAGGCGTAGACCGTTGCACTTTGACGTTGGGGAACACGTGTACCTCCGCGTGTCTCCGATGAAGGGCGGGCACCGGTTCGGTGTGAAGGGGAAGCTCGCTCCCCGTTTCATTGGACCCTATGCTATCACCGAGAAGTGTGGACCAGCAGCGTATCGATTGGAGCTACCGGCATCCCTTGCTGGTGTCCATGATGTCTTCCATGTTTCACAACTGCGAAAATGTTTCAAGCATACAGCTGCTGTTCCTATCGAAGACATTGGCGAGTTGAAACCGGATTTAACATATGATGAATATCTGGTGGAAATTCTTGATGAGAAAGCCCGAACCACGCGTAGCAGAACGTTGTGGTTCTACAAAATACTCTGGAGCAACCACACCGCCGAAGAAGCGACGTGGGAGAGCGAGGAATTCCTTCGCTCAAATTACCCGGAGTTCATGGCTTCTCAACACGGGTAAGTCCCTACTAGATCGCCATCTCTTCCTTTGTAATCTAGGGACGAGATTCTTTTAAGGGGGGAGGGATGTAAAAGCCCAAGAAAAGGGACTTGCAAAAACTTTTTCTTCACCTCACAACACCACAGATTTTATTGTGGATATCTTAGGAAATATTGCGAAGAGCAAGTAACCTCCATCAAAAGAGTGATTAGAGGGGAAAGCCTTCATTTTCACAAAAAGTGGGAATTTTAAACATGAACATGAGAGGTTGAGCTCACCCCTAGAACTTCAAAAGTCTTGGGAAGGTTCAGACCAAGTTTCATGTAAATCCAACACTTTTTGAGGCACTTTTGAAGGTATTTGAAAAAGAGGCCAATTTGAATGTCAATTCAAATTGTAGCAACTTTCATCACTCAAATTCAAAAGTTAGCTTCATATTCAAACTCAGCACATTTTTCTGAGTAAGCCCACAAATTTTCATCCTCATTGGAGTTCATCTTGTCAAGAGCTAAATTTGCAAGAATTCAAAACTGAATTTCAATTTCAGTTTAAACATGCAGCAAATTTAGCCAAACATAGTTCAAATTTGAGAATTCAAATTTAAACCAAGACTTGGTGACTAAGTCTCACATTAAATTGTGAGTAGCTGGTGGGATAATTAGCAAAAAGAGAAAAGAATTATTAGGGAAAAAGAGGTAGAAGGGAGGCCCACAGGTCAGTTGCACACACGAGGGTGCAGTCGGTTGCTGCAGCCGACCTCAGCTTCGCGCGCAAGGCAAGGGAACGGCGGCGAGCCACCGAGGCAGCAATCGGCCACCTCACGGTGCCAAACCGCGGCTCAAAGGCCAGCGCACAGCCCACGCCGCCCTTCCTCCTGTTTTCCCAAACGAGAACCACTCCCGACCGAGTTTCTTTCTCGATTCCGGGCGAGCACAGAAACGCCGCCCTCTCTGATCGCCGGCGTCCGGCCAGCACAGCCGCTCTCGTGCCCGACGAGCAACACAAGAAAGGACCGCCGCGAGGTACTGATCACGACCATATTGACCTCGCCCTCTATCTCGCACGATCGGCAAAGTATTTGAGGGATTAGCGCGTCGGGGTGTTTAGAACCGAACCGTGAGGAATTCGGAAATTTGGAGCAAGTAAGCCACCACTCCTTAGGCTGAGCTAAGGACATATCAGAAATCATCGAGTTTCATCGAGTAGGGGCGATGTTCTTCGAGCTTTTTGCATCGGCGCCGACTTCCGGTCTAGGTCACCGGTGAGGTCGTAGTTGCAGCTGTTTCCACAGAGATCGGTGCCCATATCCGTGATCAGCGGGTGTCAGCGGAGCTCCCCGAGCAAACCGCATCGAAAAAGGTGCAGGGGATGCTGAGTTCGACGTCGCCGGTGAGCTTCCGGCCGCTGTTGCCGTCGGGAGCCCTGTTCCGGCCGTTGTCAAGCTCCGGCGAGGGCACCAGCGTGTTCTCCGAGTCGAGTTAGGCACAGGCGGCGAGAATCAGGGAGCTCCGGTGGCTGGAACCCCTCTCCAGCGAGAGCTCCGGCGAGCTCGGCGGCGGGGAGCCGCGGGAGCGCGAGGTGGAAGAAGCCTTGCGGGCCCCGCGTGTCAGTCGCTGCTGAGGGCGCTCGGGATTTGCTGCGGCACCGGGATTCCGTGTGGCTGCGCGGGTGATTCTGCGCGCTCCGGTGTGGGTTAGCTGAGGAGCTGACACATAGCCGGGGGACCCCACCCGCAGAGTTTAAATTTTATTCGAATTTCCAGTTTTAGTTCAAACTTCAAATGAATAGAACTTTGGCTAGGAAACTCCAAATTCGATGAACCAAATTTTTCTGAACTCAGAATTCTGAGTACTTTCCAGCAATACCAAATTCAGCTCATGAAAGTGAATAGTTTTCCAGAATTAAATCCCTAAATTTAAACTATTGGGAATTTTATCTGGAGAACTACTTTATAAAAAATTCTGAAATTTGGCTGAGAGGTTCAGTATAAAATCCCTGAATCCCAGTAAAATTTTCAGACTCATCCAAGTTCATTTAGTTACCCTGATGGGGTGATTAAGAGAACTGCCCTGAGAAAATAGGAAAATGTACAGAAACATTTTTCAGATTTTCTCCAATCTTAAGTAGGGCATAACTTTCAGTAGAATTCTTCAAATGACATGAAACCAATTCCATTAGAACCATCTTAAAGTCTAGTTTCCAGAAAGTAATGGTTAGAGCCATGAAAACCACTGGAATTATTCAGAGGCTCGAATATTGACCAAATGGGCTTTTATTTGTACAAGGTTCAAATGAACTTTGTTTCAAATGAAACTTGGTCAAGACTCTGGTTAGGACCCTACCAAGACACAATAGAAATTTCAGAACCAAAGGGGAGGGATAGCTAGAGTTATTAGTAAATAAGTATCCAAGTTTACACATTGCATTTAAATTTACATGTAGTATTGTATTCAACGTGTAGCCATTGAAGAAGAGACCCCGGAAGTGCTGGATTTCCTTCTTCCGGATGAAGAACTAACTACTGACCAGCAGCAACAAGGCAAGCCCCGGTTTGCATTAACCCTTTTATAAGTTTTACTTTGTTTACATGAGTCATGTGAAGTATGATTG
Source organism: Neostapfia colusana (assembly GCA_030760725.1). Classification (NCBI taxonomy): domain Eukaryota; kingdom Viridiplantae; phylum Streptophyta; class Magnoliopsida; order Poales; family Poaceae; genus Neostapfia; species Neostapfia colusana. The sequence continues at coordinate 93,943,019 of JASWHV010000001.1, forward strand.
TGCATTAGGTGTAGGATGAATGGAACCCCACTTGCATAACCAAAGGTTCCTAAAAGAGTGAGGGTAGTGTCTAAGACCTCGAGTAGACAGGCTATGCTTAATGTTTCATAGGACTTCGGTACAAGTCGAGTAGTTGGAATCTACTCGCGAGATAGGCTTGGGACACACGGGTTCGGTTGAGTGATGTGAGATCACTTTAGTAATGAAAATGAGACTAGGCAGGGGCTAGGGCGCAGCAATAGGAAGTCTTGTGTGCGCAGCCCTGCCCGTGTCGATTGAGGACCGATCCGTGTGCGGCCCTGCTGAACAAGTATTGAACGTACCGAAGGCATATCGGATATATGGGCCCCGATAAACCGATGTAGCCTAAACCTCCGGGCGTCGAGGCATAACGCACCGATTTATAGGTGTAGGCTGAGGGCAGCAAGGTGGAAATCTGCCAACGGGCATAGAGAGATGCTCCGTGAGGGGAACCTCCTGCTCGTTTCAGTGTGACCGGTTCGACGTTTGGGCTGTTGGGTGAATGGTTGTCCCATACGACATCGAGTGAGCATGCTGTGAAGCTCCACGGGTGGGCGTACATGAAGTGCTCTTTGGGTTTCCCTGCAGGTGTATATCGAGTCGATTCGCCGTCCCTCGCGGTAATGAGTACCGCTTGTTCACTGCGTCGTAACGTAGACTAATGAATGAAATGTTATGATTCCATATTGCTGTTATGATATAATTGTATGGTTACATGCGTGCCACCAAATATTGCTCACTAAATTTCAGCTTCATGAACCGTTAACTTGTGGCTAAAAGATGAACTAAGGACGAACTTGTAGGCGTGTCCATTTGCTGCAACATTGCTATCCTATGTCATGGTACACCTCATGTAGAGTTTCATGCTTAGGTGAGTCGGTTAAGCCTTGTTGAGCCGTCGTGCTCACTGTTGCTGCTTAAGTGTTTTTCAGGTGAGGTGCCACCCACGGACTCGGAGTACGAGTCCACCGGCGAGGGTTACCCTCCGTCGGGGACCACGGCTAAGTGGGAGCCGTACACGCCGCGCTGAGCTCAGACGTGAAGCTAGTGTGAGTTGCCCTAGGGCTGGGCAACCGACTTTTGCTAGATAGGCGGGCGTGAGTTGTACAAAAGAAACTTCCGCTGTGTAATAAAAGACCCTAGTTTGTAACTGAGAAGTGTACTACTTTGTACATTCAGTTTGTTTTCCCATGTAATAAAATGTGATCTTATGACGTGTCCTGTCGGGTGTCGCATCGCGCGGCACCACCCTCTGCGATCCTGGATGAGCGGATTCCAGTCCGCCACATAATGTGCGGAGGGCGAGCCAATCCTTGCGGGTATGTTCCAACTCCACCAGCATCCCGCTATAGTATTGTTTGATTCAGGCGCCACGCATAGCTTCATTAGCCAAGCTTTCATTGATAAGTATAGCTTGCAAATACTACCCAGCGATAGTCCTTATGTGATCTGTTCACCGGGTGGGAAAATTTCAGCAAGCATGATGGTCCCAAAAGCGCCATTGTGCTTAGAGGGTAGAGTTTACCCTACGTCTCTCATAATTTTAGAGGGACAAAAGGTCGATGTCATCTTAGGGATGTCGTGGTTAACCCGCCACGGCGCTGTTTTAGACACCGTCCTCCGAGTTGTGCACTTGAACTCAGGAGTGCACGAGTCTCACTCATTATTTCTGGACAGTCCAGAATAAAACTTCCAAGTGTCTATCAAGCCACAACCATCAGATTTGAAGATATTCCAGTGGTCCGAGAGTTCCCTGATGTATTCCCGGACGATTTGCCGGGGATGCCACCCGATAGAGAGGTGGAGTTCAAGATTGAACTTGCACCGGGAACCATGCCAATATCCCGAAGGCCGTACAAGATGGCGCCCAAGGAGTTGGCTGAACTGAAGACTCAGCTCACGGACCTCCTGGAAAAGGGTTTTATTAAGCCGAGCTCCTCGCCATGGGGCTGTTCGGCATTATTCGTGAAGAAGAAGGATGAGACGTTACGGCTTTGCGTGGACTATCGTCCATTAAATGCCGTAACCATCAAGAACAAGTACCCGTTGCCACGGATCGACATGTTGTTTGATCAGTTGGTCGAAGCAAAGATCTTTTCCAAGATGGATTTAAGATCCGGGTACCATCAGATTAAGATAAGGGCTGAGGACATTCCAAAGACAGCTTTCTCGACAAGGTACGGACTTTATGAGTACCTGGTCATGTCCTTCGGCCTTACCAATGCTCCAGCTCACTTCATGTACTTGATGAACTCGGTATTCATGCCGGAGCTGGACAAGTTTGTCGTGGTCCTCATCGACGACATACTGGTATATTCCAAGTCGGAGGAAGATCACAAGAAGCATCTGTGTATAGTCTTGCAACGGCTGCGGGATCACAAGCTATACGCGAAATTCAGCAAATGTGAATTCTGGATATCGCAAGTGCCTTTTCTCGGGCATATCATCTCAGCGGAGGATATCACTGTAGACCCGAGTAAGATCACTCAAGTGCTGAATTGGAAGTCCCCGAGAATTGTTCACGAGGTACGGAGCTTCCTCGGACTCGCGGGATATTATCGGAGGTTCATTCCGAACTTCTCGAAGATTGCCAAGCCAATGACAGAACTGCTGAAGAAGGCTACCAAAAATGTTTGGAGTCCAGTGTGTGAAGCAGCATTCAAGGCTTTAGTTAAGCACCTGACATCAGCACCGGTTTTGGCGTAGCCAGACACAACAAAACCGTTCGATGTGTACTGCGATGCATCCGGCATTGGGCTCGGATGTGTGCCGATGCAAGACTGAAGGGTGGTTGCGTATGGGTCACGACAGCTTAGAAACCATGAGCAAAATTGTCCAACTCACTATTTGGAGCTCGCTGCCGTGGTACTTGCACTAAAAATGTGGAGGCACTACCTACTGGGCAACCTCGTACATTTATATACCGACCACAAAAGCCTCAAGTACATATTCACTCAGAAGGAGCTGAACATGTGGCAACGAAGATGGTTAGAACTGATAAAGGATTACGAAATAGAGATCCATTATCATCCGGGCAAGGCAAACGTAGTGGCAGATGCGCTGAGGCGCAAGTCACACGTCAACAATCTGACCATCACACCGTTGGAAGAGAGCGAACCACCACTACATGTGATTCCATACGGAGCTCTCTACAACCTAGCTTTGATCCCCACCATCCTTGAAGAGATAGCGGCAGCTCAGAAACATGACAAGGGCATGTCGCATTTGCGGAGACGTGTAGATAGTGGGGAGCTGAAATGTTTCCGGAAGGACGGAGACGGCATCCTATGGTTCAAGGACCGGATCGTCGTACCCCGTAACCCGGAATTACGGAAGAAATTTTTTGATGAGGCTAACTTATCAAAATTTTCTATTCACCCCGGCAGCAACAAGATGTATCAAGAACTCAGAAGCAAGTTTTGGTGGACACGGATGAAATGGGAGACTGCAAAATACGTGTCTGAGTGTGATACATGTCGAAGGGTGAAGGCAGACCATATGAGGAAACTGGGACTGCTGCGACCACTGGGCATTCCTGCCTGGAAATGGGAGGATGTGAGCATGGATTTCATCGTCGGTTTACCCACCACCTTGCAAAAACATGATTCTGTGTGGGTGATCGTCGATCGGCACACCAAAGTTGCCCATTTCATCCCGGTCAACACCTACTACAACACCAAGAAGTACGCTGAACTGTACATCTCATGGATCCTATGCTTGTACAGCGTACCCCGTACCATTATATCGGATCGGGGCACTTTATTTGTGTCCCGTTTTCGGGAGCAGCTGCACGCTGCCTTGGGGACGAAGTTGATCCGTAGTTCAGCATACTACCCGCAGACAGATGGGCTAACGGAGCGGGTAAATCAGATCCTAGAAGACATGCTACGAGCTTGCGCTATCAACCACGGCAAGAATTGGGATGATCGTTTGCCATTAGCCGAGTTCTCGTACAATGATGGGTACCAAGCCAGCATCAAGATGGCACCTTACGAGACGCTATACGGTAGGAAGTGCCGCACACCATTGAACTGGTGTGAGTCTGGCGAAAGGGTTACCTTCAGGATTGACCTTGTCAACAACACGGAAGAAAAGGTTCGACTGATTCAAGCAAACCTAAAAGCCGCTCAATCCCGTCAGAAACAGTATGCGGACCGGAGGAGGCGCCCATTACAATTCGAAGTTGGAGATCACGTATATCTACGGGTGTCTCCAATGAAGGGCGTAAACAGATTTGGGGTGAGAGGAAAGTTGGCACCCCGATTCATCGGTCCATTCCAGATTACCGAAAGATGTGGATCAGTGGCATACCGGCTGCAATTACCAGAAGCACTTTCCGGTGTGCACGACGTCTTTCACATTGCCCAGCTGAGGAAGTGTCTTAAGCTATCAACTACCGTTCAGCTAGAAGATATTGAAGAACTGCAACCGGATCTCACCTATCGGGAGGAACCGGTGCAGATTATTGATGAAAAGGCCCGAATCACACGCAACCGTACGTTGTGGTTCTACAAGGTTCTATGGAGTAATCACGCCATGGATGAAGCGACATGGGAGAGCGAAGGATTTCTTCGCGCTAACTACCCCGACTTTTTCACGTCGCATATCCGGTAATTTCAACCGTCCTCTCTCTCATTTTCACCTTATAATCTCAGGACGAGATTCTTTTAAGGGGGGAGGAATGTAAGGGCCTCAGTTTGTGACACATAGTTGAAGTGTTCATCACCATACACACACACCCACACCTCATTTGAAGAAAGATAATGAACACAAATGAAGAGCAAGTAACCACCATCAAAATGCTCATTTGAGAACAAACTCACATATTGCAAAAGTGGTATTTCCCACATGTGATATAGGTGGGCTGGACATATGAAAACTTCTACACATTGCTAAGGATGTCCATGCCAAGTTTCACCCAAATTCAAAACCTTTTTGAGGTCATTTTGGGTATAGCTAGAAAGAGGGCAGTTTCAAACCATATTCAAATTCAAACTGTTTTTATCCCATGAATTTAAAAGTGGGAGGCATATTCTTATTCAGCACATTTTTGTGAGCTCACACACCAATTTTCACTCCATTTGGAGTTGGTCTTGACATGAGCTAAGTGGGACAAATTCAAAATTTATTTGAATTCAAAACTGAACTTGTGCTGAAATTCATTCAAACCAAACCCAATTTGAATTCTAATCAATTCAAATGGATCATGGGTGAATAATTTGAATCACCAGGGGTATTATGTGGCTCACTGTTTACAACAGTGATTTGGATTAAATTTCAGAGGTTAAAACCCCGGGTGGGACCCACATGTCATAGAGAGAAGGAGGCAAAACTTGCACACAAAGTCACAGCCTCGGTGGGAAATTCCAACGAGCAGCTGTCGGCTGTGCCACCAAGCAGCCACCGGCGCCACCAGCTGCTTCCCCTCTACGCGCGCCGGCGCCCAGGGCGGCTTGCTCGCGCCCCCACGCGACCGGCACCGCCTCAGCCGAGCAGGAGTCGGCCGGCTTTATCTTCTCGCGGGCAAACCCGAGCAGCGGCATTGTTTCTCGCCGCAGCTCTCTGCTCAATCGGGAAAACCAGCAAAACAATCTCCTCCTTCGTTCCTGAGCTGCTAGACAGCAACCTGAGGTCGCACTCCACCTCCCCAACGCCAGAAACCCCAAGTTCCGACCTCCTTTGCCCGAAAATGATCGCCACCGCGGCGACCTAGCCTCAGCTGAGAGTCAGACGCCCGTGGACAGCGTTCCACAGGCGTTTTCACTGTCCAACAAGAGAGGCAACAGGAGCGTGCGACCACCGTGCTGCTCTCCTCCAAGTTTGGAAGCAAACCGTGAAGAATCCACAGAGAATTTCCAGTTTTTGCTCCGGCGACCGTGAACCGAGCTTCCGGTACGGATTCTTCAAATTCTCGCTCTATGATCTTTCGGTGGTTATCAAATCTTGCACATAGACGCTGGACTAGCCGGCGATCAAGTTCTTTTCTGCATCCGTGGCGTAAAAGTGTCTAGGAGTGTTGAATTTCGAGCTCGATCAAGGGCGGTCATGGCGGGCACGATCGGTCACACAGTGCTGACCGACTTGCCGCCATCCCTGAACCCTTTTGACACCTTGTCGAGCTTCCTAGAAGTACACTGATGCTGTAGGACCGTTTGTTCGAGGTGTTGGCGGGTTAGAACCCACGATCGACGGCGCCGAACCTCAACCGAGGCCGCGGCACGTCGCGGGGCTATTTCCGGTCACCCCAGCCCGACCTGACACCACCGACGTGTCCCTCGACGTCGAAAACCCCATGGCGGCGATTTTCAGAATATGGGAGGTCCGGCAGAGGCGAGCCAGCGAGCTCTGGGTCTGCTCCGGCGAGGTCGGCGGCGCGGGCGCGAGAGAGCGGCGGGAGGAAGACGAAGCCGGCTGGCCCACGTGTCAGCGGCTGAAGAATTTTAAATTGGGATCGGGTGTGGCCGGGATCGGCTGTGCTGGCGCGCAAATACCCTGTGGTCCTCGGTGTGCCGGACACCTCCTCGCTCAACACGTGTTCCCGTGGGCCCCCGAGAGTTTAAACTTTTTCCCCCGATTTTCAGAATTCTTCCAAACTTCAAATCCTCATAACATTGGCTAGAAAGCTCCAAATCGAGTGAACCAAATTTTGTTGGATTCAGCTCTCTGAGCACTTTCCAGCAAATCAAGGTTCACTTCATGAAAATCCTTATTTCTCCAGAATTAATTCCTCAAAATTTAAACTGTTTGGAATTTTAACTGGAGAATCCTTTGGAGGAAAATCATGAAATTTTGCTGGGATGTTCACCAAAATATCCCTGAACTACCATAAAAATTTCAGACCCATTTGAGCTCATTTTATCCACCTAATGGTGTGATTAGTGAAACTGTTCCAGAGAAAATAGAAAATCTTCAGAAACATTTCCAGAATTTTCTCTGAAATTGTTTAGCTCATATCCTTAGCTAGGAACCTTCAAATTAAGTGCGACCAACTCCATTAGAACCCTCTGAAAGTGTAGTTTTCAGGAAGTCATAGTTTGTTTCATGAAAATCCTTAGAACACCCTAAAACCCTTCAATTAAGGTCAAGTACATAATTAATTGTGGAGGGCTCAAATTAACTTTGGTGCAACTAAAACTTGACCAAGTCTCTGTCTAGGTTGTAACCAAGCCACAGTAAAAGTTTCATAGTCAGTGAGCCATTTAAATTGATACATGTATTTCCTCTATCATGTAGTCGCTAAGGTCGAGGAGGAACCCGAAGTCCTAGACTTTGTTACTCCGGAGGAACAGCTAGCCTACGACCAAGAGCAGCAAGGCAAGCTCCGGTTTGCATTAACATTTTTACAAATGTTTATTGTTTTGAGCACATCTTTGAATAATATTATTCTTTGCATTAGAGTCTTGTGTGGAAACTCAATTGCATAGCCAAGAAAACCATGGGTTGGGTTTAGGATTGCAAACCCCATTAGCTACTGCAATGCTAAGATAGAGTAGGATTCGGTACAAGTCGAGTAGTTGGAACTACTCGTGAGCATAGGCTAGAGGCACTCGACTCGATTAGAGATAGCACATGAAACACATGGCAAGAAAATGAGACCAAGAGGAGGGTAAGGGCAGCAGGACTTTGGGGCCTGTGTGCTATAGCTCCGCTTGTGTCGATTGAGGACCGAGCCGTGTGCAGGCCTGTTGAACAAGCTAGAACAGTACCGAAGACCTACCGGCTATATGGGAACCGGGAAACCGATGTATCTCGGGTAGCTAGGTGTTGAGGCATAGCTGGTCGTTCAGAGGGTAGGTTGAGAGCTCGAGGTGTAAATCGGCTGGCGGCACTGAGATGCGCGTGCAGAGACCTCTTGCTCGGGACGATTGGACCGGTTCAACATTTGGCTAACGGGTGAAAGGTAGTTGCGTACGGCGTCCGTGATGGTTGTTGCAGGCAACATCGAGTACGGGCGTACGTGACGGGTTGTTCGGGTAACCTTGCAGGTGTAAATCGATTATAATCACCGTCCCTCGCGGTCAGTGAGTACCACTTGTTCACTGTACCGTGACGTAGAAAGAACAGGCTAGTACATGTTAAAATGCTGCTGATTGAAAGATGGACTTGATTGCTAATGATTTGCTGTAGTTTAGAGCTAACTAAAGTTCATTTCAACTTTGGGCAAAGTACATGAGAGAAATGCGTTTCTTGTTTGATTGCGGCTCTCTCATGTGCCTTAGCGTAACGTTCTCCACAACCTGCTGCTAAAACTTGAAAGTAAGGTTCCACTAATTAGGCGAGTCCTTGCAAATGATTTTTACCTCATGTAACCCATCACCCCTCATGTAGAAGTTCCATGTTCAGGTGAGACGGGTCAGACTTGCTGAGCCTTAGTGCTCACTGCTTGTGTTTGAAGCTTTTGCAGGGTTCTATGAGGAAGGGACTCCCGAAGAGGAGACGGAACCCCAGGAGGGGAACCCCGTCGAGTGGGAGTCGTGCACGCCGCAGAGTTAGTGTGCGTGTGTGCTAGCAAGGACACGTTCATGGGCTGGACGTGAACTTGATTCGTAGTCTATGCCCGTGAGTGTAGACTGGAACTATTTTGATGTAAACATGTTCATAAACTTGTTTATGTAATAAAATTTCGCTTCCGCTTTGTACCTTTGACGTGTGTTATCCGGTGGTATGCAACGCAGCACCCATCAGCGTGATCCTGGCTCGACAAGACCGTTGGGGTCGTGTCACTTTTCTGCATCCGTGGCATGAAACTGTCTAGGAGGGATGAATTTCGAGCTCGATCAAGGGCAGTCATGGCAGGCGCGATCGGTCACACGGTGCCGACCGACTTGCCGCCATCTTCGAACTCTTTTGACACCTTGTCGATCTTCCTAGAGGTACACTGATGCTGTAGGACCGATTGTTCGAGGTTTTAGCGGGTTAGAACTCACGGTCGACGGCGCCAAACCTCAACCGAGGCCGCGGCACGTCGCCGGGCTATTTTCGGGCACCGCCAGCCCGAACTGACACCACCGACGTGTTCCTCGACGTCGACAAACCCCTGGTGGCGAGTTTCAGACCATGGGAGGTCCGGCAGCGGCGAGCCGGCAAGCTCCGGGTCTGCTCCGGCGAGGGCGGCGGCGCGGGCGCGAGAGAGCGTCGGGAGGAAGACGAAGCCGGCTGGCCCACGCGTCAGCGGCTCAAAATTTAAACCGGATCGGGTGTGGCCGGGATCTGTTGTGCTAGCGCGCAAAGGCCCTGTCGGCTGCAGTGTGCGGTCGCCTCGGCGTGCGACGCGTGTCCCCGGGGCCCAACCGTGTAACACCCCAAAATCCTGTTAAGAGGGGAATTTAAAAATTTTTGGACGTATTGCATGTGTTGCAAGAATTCAAATTCAAACTGGAATTAAAATTAAACTCAAAACAGAAATGAAAAAGAAAAAGAAAAAATAAACCCCCCGGCCAGTGGGCCGAAACCCACCAGCCGGCCCATTTTTCCCGTGGAAGCCCGCAGCCGCGTGCCCCCCCTCTTTCCCACTGAAACGCTGGGCCCGCCAACCCTTCTTCCTCCTCGCGCTCGCGCCCGCGCTCGGCCGGACTCTTCTCACCCCGAATCGAAACCGCCCCAGATCCTCGCGTATCCCAGCCGAATTTCGTACGTGGACGACGCAAACTCGATCACAACCGAACGCCGCCCTCCCCGTCTATAAAAACCTCGGAATCGTCCCGTTTTTCCCCACGATCCGCCGTTTTTCTCCCCGGTGAGAACCCGAGCTTCTCCGGTGAATTCTGCTCGATCTACGCTCGGGAATTCCGATCCAACTCGCTGGTCTTGATCCACCGCCTCCGGAGAACCTCGCAGGTGCAGAAAACTCGGTGGTTTGCGGTTGAAACACAGCGCCGACGAGCCTCACCGTGATTTCACCTCGGACCTCGTCGCCGATCGCTTTCCTGGACCTCCGAGCTCAAGAAAACCCCCGAGGTGAGATCCCTGACCTCCCCTCCACCGATCTATGCCATAAAATCACAGTTTTAGGAAGAATTGACAAAGATCCGAAACTCTCCGGCGAGATCGCCGCCTCCTACCGCCGTGTGCCGCCGGGCAGCGCCGCCCGCGCTCGATCAGAGCGACGTGGCCGCTTGTGCGCCGTCGATTTTAAATCGCACGGTAGAGTTTAAATCCCCGCGTACCGGTTTGATGTTATAATCTCAGCTGTCTGTTTTAAATCGGACGGTCCACGTCAGCCCCGCGTTATAAAGGCCAGAATTCTTACGCGCTACCCCCTGGGGTTCTCGGAGAATACGAGCTAGCCCTGGAAACTTCTGATCTAGCCTCTGGAACTTCAGAAAATCATGTAATTTCATATAAAAATCAGTTTTAGCCCCTGGACTTAATAAAAATTTGGAAAAACCCCTTTGTTATGTGTAGTTAGACCCTCTGGAAATTCTTAAAATAATATAATAGACCCTGTAGTGGGTGAATTTACCCTTTTAACCCTATGTGATATTAAATTTAGGAATTTGACTATGTGTTTAGTATTTAAAATTTAAAAGATGGGACAAACACATTGCAAATTCAAATTAAAAAAACTTTCCTAGTACTTGGAAAACTTTGGAGTGAGATAAAAATAGATTTTTGGCTGAAATAAATCTGTTTAATTGATTATTCACATTTATTAGTTATAGGGACACAATTTTTAAGTAGAGAATAATTCTGAAAATTAGTAAAATAAATGTAAAATAGTTCACATCAGAGGAGAAGTTCAAAAATATATTATTTAATATTTTAGACCCAAAACCTATTCTGTTTAGATGAGGTGTCTTACTATTTTCATAATAAAGTGCACATTTAGGCATAGGAAATAAATCTGAAAATATAGCAAGCTAGGTATAAATAACTAGAAAATGATAAATGAAGTTTCCAAAATCCAAAGAATTCAGTTTAGGGTTGGTAGAAGGTTTGAAGACACATATGAAGTAGGAAAAAACCTTTCATGCATACTTGGTAGCTAAAATGTGTATCAATTAAATATAAGGGATTTATTTAAATTAGAAATTCATATATAGTATGCCAACATGAATATGAATACAAAAATAGAAATCATATGTATATGTTTAAAAGTGCATGTAAGCCAAAATCAACACACATAGAGTAACCACAACACATGGAAATGAGAATGGCTTTCATAAATGTGAATGTGTGGTTTGTATGAAGTGGAAGTGTGAACTATGTCTTATGACTTGTTGTTTTCTTTTGCTATGTGTGATGATATGAGTAGAACCTGCTCCAGAGCAAGTTTTTGCTTTCCAAGATCAGGACTACCCATTCCAAGAGCAGCAGCAAGGAGGCAAGTGTCCTTGACCACTTTGTTCCTATATTAGGATGTGTAGATAGAATTATTTGCATTGTCAATTGAAAATATGAAACCCATGCTAGGATGTTTCCCTAGAATTGCATTACCTTGTTTCCTTGTAGCTTGGGTTGGGATTCATTTTATCATGTCATTTATTATTATGCATATGCTTAGCCATGCTTAGAATGGGATATTTGGGATATGAGATCATCAGTTTATTTTACCATACTCTTGAATGAGATATTGTGAGTTATGTAGAGGTAGGGATCAAGGCAAGTTGGATGTTTTGGTTGGTGCTGGGTGCATGAGACTCGGGTTTGTGTTTAGTACTTGCCTTGATCCTAAGGACCGGTTCATGGAGCATGTAACATGGCTTTACCGTGCCAACCACATGCTGAGATGGGGCAGCTTGGCCAATTAATCAGGTGTATCCGCGGCATAGTATGGGTGTGTTGGATTGTGCGGGGAGTAGGTGTAAGCTGGACTACCATATGAACCGCAAGACTCAAGAGGGGGCCACTGCAGCGGGGTTGGAGCCTCTTGTATGCTGTTAGGGGTGAAACCTCAGTGGGCCCACGCTCGTCGGGAATCCCTTTGTAAAGGCTTCGTAGTGATCTCCTAGCTACACACCTGGGAAGTGTGAATGTGGTTCGTAGCCACTGGCATAATGGATGTTCTTTTAGTCCACCCGGCAACGGGGGATGAAATCACTACATGTGGGTACAGTGGTGCAAACTCTGCAGAGTCAAAACTGTCATGACAGCCGTGCTCACGGTCAAGAGCGGCTTGGACTTATTCATGATTAGAGGATGATGGCTTTGGAAGTTGAGGATGTCAAGCGGGGAGCTTAACATTGGAAATGATGTTATGGTTATTTGATTATGATGATGGGATGGGAGATTGGGACCATTTCACGTGTGTAGTAACGTAGGTGCTTAATAACTTAAGGTGATAGGTATTAATTGCATAGTGCTTTAGCCATGAGTTCAACCTCCCCTTGTTCTAGCCATGCATGACATAATTTTCCCACACTTGCTGAGTACCATCGGTACTCAACCTTGCATACTTGTTGGTTTATATTGCTGCTCAGGTCAAGATAATGAGGTGGTGTATAATGATCAAGACTTTGCACCCGAAGAAGGTTTCTAGGTTCATGGAGTCCCCCGGGAAACGCCTGTGATGGAGCCCACAAGAATAATTATTTCGCTGCTAGTTTATTTATTTGTGATGAACTTATTATTGTCCATCGAGACATTTGCTATGTAAGACTTATTTATATTCGACACCTGGCTTGTAATAAATGATGCTTCACTATTTGTCATCACATGTATGAGAAAATGATCCTGGCATACATGTGATATTCACTCGGTTGTTCTTTGGAAAAACCGGGTGTGACAGAAGTGGTATCAGAGCCAAGGTTGCCCGTAGGAACGTGGACCTAGGTAGCAATGGACGTATTTAAGGGCCCTATTTTCTTAAAAACTATTTTACACGGTGTGTGTTGAAAAGTGTTATTTAATGGAGTCACTTTCTTCATCTTACCCCAACTTTCATTCAAAATAGGATTTTTGTTTAAAAGTTTATCTAACCTAAGTTTAAATGCTTTTTGTTTTAGATGGTTCGCATGATTCGCACCGCTCGCAAGTCCACAGGAGGGAGAGTTCCCGTAGTTGCCCTTGCCCAAAGAGAGGAGGGTCGTCCGGTGACGTACCTTTCCTACAGATTGGTAGTAGGAGGCTTGTTGCGCTGTCTTCGACGTATGCTCCAAGCCGCCGGCAATACGGGCAAGCTAATCATACACTATAGCTCCACCAGGACGATCCGTGAAAAGAGGGAATAATGGAGTTCAGAGATGTGGGGCTGCAGCAAGGAAACATGACTGTGAGGGAATACCTCACTAAATTTACTCAACTCTCCCGTTATGCCCCACGGGACATAGAGACTGATGAGCAGAAACATGACTGTTTCGTGGAAGGACTTACCGCAGAAATGCAGTGTGCAATGTCCTCCAACGAGTATGAAAGCTTCCAAAAGATGGTGGACTGAGCATTTGTGGTAGAAAGGAAGCTGAAGGCCTTGGAAAATGAGAACAAGAGGAAGGCCGGGTGGTCCCACCAAGTCTCAGGGAGCAACACCCGCCCACGTCTGATGCAGCAACCCGCAGGGCAGACGAACCGTGTTGCGGTACCATACTCAGTACCAAGAGGGTACAACCCGAACTACAGGCCTCCGGCAGCACCAATACAGCCACAACGTCAGTTCGTACAGCAGCCTCGCCCTACATATCAACCTCGACCAGCAGTGCAAGGACCCCCAAACCAACCCCAAGACAACAAAGGCCAGGCACCTAAGGTTGGGGTGCAATGTTTTAACTGTGGTGAAGTGGGGCACTACGCCCATAAGTGCCCAAAGAAGAAGCCCGCGCAGCCGCAACAGCAGAATGTAATGAGAGGACGGGTGAACCACGTCACCATGGAGGAAGCGCAAGAGGCACCCGACGTGGTAGTTGGTAAGTTTCCTGCCAATTTACACATTGCAACCCTGTTGTTTGATTCTGGTGCTACCCACTCGTTCATTGCCCAAGGGTTTGTTAAGAAGCATGACCTAGCAACAACACAAATGAACCATATGCTAGCAGTAAACTCTCCAGGTGGAGAAATAAGGACAAGACAAGTGTGTCCCAAAGTGAACCTAGACATTGATGGGGTAGTATTTACTGCTAACCTCATAGTGATAGATTCACAAGGGATAGATATTATCTTGGGTATAGATTGGTTGACCAAACATAAAGGAATCATCCATTGTTCGACCAGAACGGTGGAACTAACTCACCCTAGTGGCACAAGAGTAAAGTTTATAACAATACAAGAGCCTAGGAGGGACATTAAATTAAATCAGGTTGAGGTGAAAGTGGAGGAGATCAGGACCATCAGGGAATATCCCGATGTTTTTCCAGAGGAGTTGCCAGGTATGCCTCCTGATCGTGAAGTGGAATTCACAATTGAGCTAGTGCCTGGAACAGCCCCGATATACAAGAGACCTTATCGGATGGACTCCGAACAGCTGGGAGAACTCAAGGATCATTTGAGAGAATTGACGGAGAAGGGGTATATTCGTCCTAGTTCCTCACCTTGGGGAGCTCCAGTCATATTTGTGCCCAAGAAGGACGGAACCCAAAGGTTGTGCGTAGACTACCGTGCCTTGAATGAAGTGACCATCAAGAACAATTACCCATTACCCTGCATTGAAGACTTGTTTGATCAGTTAAGGGGAGCTTGTGTGTTCTCGAAAATTGATCTCAGGTCGGGATACCACCAACTTAAGATAAGGCAAGCTGATATTCTAAAGACAGCTTTCATATCTCGGTACGGACTGTATGAATACAACGTCATGCCTTTCAGGCTAAAGAATGCCCCGGCATACTTCATGTATCTCATGAACAAGGTATTCATGGAATATTTGGACAAATTTGTTGTGGTTTTCATAGATGACATTCTCGTTTTCTCCAAAGATGAAGAGAAACATGAGAAACATCTAAGGTTGGTGTTGGAGAAGCTGAGAGAACACCAACTATATGCCAAGTTGAGCAAGTGTGAGTTTTGGCTGAAGAGAGTTCCCTTCTTAGGACATATCATCTCGGAGGGAGGAATATCTGTGGATCCCGCCAAAATCGAGGATATACAGAAGTGGAAGACCCCTGAAAATGTCGGGGACGTTCGAAGCTTCTTGGGATTGGTAGGATACTATCGACGGTTTATTGAGGGATTCTCTAAGATCTCGAGACCCCTCACCAAACTGTTGGAGAAGGGAATCACATTCACATGGACGCCGCAGTGCGAGATGAGTTTTCAGGAGTTAAAGAAAAGATTGACAACAGCCCCAGTGCTAGTTATGCCAGACATGCAGAAGAACTTTACGGTGTACTGCGATGCCTCTGAAAACGGGTTGGGATGTGTTCTCATGCAAGAAGGGCATGTCGTGGCTTATGCATCCCGGCAGCTCAGGAAGCACGAGAAGAACTATCCTACACATTACCTAGAATTAGCCGCAGTGGTACATGCGTTGAAAATTTGGCGGCACTACTTGATGGGGAAGAGGACAGAGATATATACGGAACATAAGAGTTTAAAGTACATTTTCACACAGCCAGATCCAAACTTCAGACAAAGGAGATGGTTAGAGCTAATCAATGACTTTGATGTGGGCATCAACTATCATCCTGGGAAAGCAAACGTCGTGGCAGATGCTTTAAGTCGGAAAGTGCAGGTCAATAAGTTGAGCTTGAAGGACATACCTGCAGAATTAAAGGACGAGGTTATAAGGCTCAATCTATGCCTTGTGAATAGTGGAGAAGCCATCGCCATGGAAGTGGACTCCACACTAGAGCAAGAAATACGCGAGGGTCAAAAGAATGATGAGAAGATACAAGAAATCAGGCAACTCATCAAGGAAAACAAAGCCCCTGGTTTCAGAGAGGATGAACAGGGAATGGTGTGGCATGGGAAAAGAATCTGTGTGCCAGAAGTAAAGAAGATCTGTGAATTGATTTTGAAGGAGGCTCACGATTCTGACTATTCCATTCATCCTGGGAGTACGAAGATGTACCAGGACCTCAAGAGCAGATATTGGTGGTATGGCATGAAGCGAGATGTCGCGGAACATGTTGCCCTATGTGACACATGTAAGTTGGTGAAAGCAGAACATCAACGACCCGCGGGATTATTGCAACCACTCAAAGTGCCTGAATGGAAATGGGAAGAAATCGGTATGGATTTCATAGTGGGACTGCCTAGGACCCAATCAGGATATGATTCGATATGGGTCATCGTCGACAGGCTAACAAAGGTAGCTCATTTCATCCCCGTGAAGGAAAGCTACAGCGGATCCAAATTGGCAGAGTTGTACATGTCAAGGATCATGTGTTACCATGGAGTGCCCAAGAAGATAGTGTCGGATCGAGGGACACAGTTCACCTCAAGATTTTGGCAGAAGTTACACGAAACCATGGGAACCCATCTGAACTTTAGTTCTGCCTATCATCCCCAAACTGATGGGCAGATGGAAAGAACCAATCAGATTCTTGAGGATATGTTGAGGGCGTGTGCACTCAAAAACAATCGCAGTTGGGACAAGAACTTACCGTATGCAGAATTCTCCTATAACAACAGCTATCAGGCTAGTATGAAGATGTCACCGTTAGAAGCTTTGTATGGGAGGAAGTGCCGAACTCCCCTGTTTTGGAACCAAACGGGGGAAAGTAAAGTGTTTGGTCCCGAAGTACTACAAGAAGCCGAGGCGAAAGTGAGGGAAATTCGCAACAACTTGAGGATAGCACAAACACGACAAAAGAGCTACGCCGATGTGCGGAGAAGAGAGCTCGTTTTCAACATGGGAGGCTATGTCTATCTCAAGGTGTCTCCTATCCGAGGACTTCGTCGGTTCAAGGTGAAAGGGAAGTTGTCACCTCGATACATCGGACCCTTTCAAGTTCTGGAGAGGAAAGGCGAAGTGGCGTATCAACTAGGAGTACCGGCTCGCCTATCGGATGTGCACGATGTATTCCATGTGTCACAGCTCAAGAAATGTATGAGAACGCCTGAAGAGGTGTTACCCATGAATGAGGTTGACGTAGCTGAGGATTTGTCTTATGCCGAGCAACCATTCAAGATTTTGGAGACAATGGAACGCCTCACAAGAAATAAAAGAATCCGGATGTCCAAGGTGCAGTGGAAGCATCACTCAGAAGAGGAAGCCACTTGGGAGCGAGAAGATGAGCTTAAGGCACAATTTCCGGAATTGTTTTCTTAGAACCACGAATCTCGAGGACGAGATTTCTTTCAAGGGGGGTAGAGCTGTAACACCCCAAAATCCTGTTAAGAGGGGAATTTAAAAATTTTTGGACGTATTGCATGTGTTGCAAAAATTCAAATTCAAACTGGAATTCAAATTAAACTCAAAACAGAAATGAAAAAGAAAAGGAAAAAAATAAACCCAACCGGCCAGTGGGCCAAAACCCACCAGCCGGCCCATTTGTTCCCGCGCCAGCCCGCAGCCGCGCGCCCCCCTCTTTCCCACTGACACGCGGGTCCCGCCAACCCTTCTTCCTCCTCGCGCTCACGCCCGCGCTCGGTCGGACTCTTCTCACCCCGAATCGAAACCGCCCCGGATCCTCGTGTATCCCAGCCGAATTTCGTTCGTGGACGACGCAAACTTGATCACAACCGAAGAACGCCCTCCCCCGTCTATAAAAACCCCGGCATCGTCCCGTTTTTCCCCATGATCCGCCGTATTTCTCCCCGGTGAGAACCCTAGCTTCTCCGGCGAATTCTGCTTGATCTACGCTCGGGAATTCTGATCTAACTTGCTGGTCTTGATCCACCGCCTCCGGGGAACCTCGCAGGTGCAGAAAACTCAGTGGTTTGCGGTTCAAACACAGCGCCGATGAGCCTCGCCGTGAATTCACCTCAGACCTCGTCGCCGATCGCTTTCCAGGACCTCCGAGCTCAAGAAAACCCCTGAGGTGAGATCCCCGACCTCCCCTCCACCGATCTATGCCATAAAATCACAGTTTTAGGAAGAATTGACAAAGATCCAAAACTCTCCGGCGAGATCGCCGCCTCCCGCCGCCGTGCGCCGCCGGGCAGCGCCGCCTGCGCTCGATCAGAGCGACGTGGCCGTTTGTGCGCCGTCTATTTTAAATCGCACGGTAGAGTTTAAATCCCCACGTACCGGTTCGATGTTATAATCTCAGCCGTCTGTTTTAAATCGGACGGTCCACGTCAGCCCCGCGTTATAAAGGCTGAAATTCTTACGCGCTACCCCCTGGGGTTCTCGGAAAATATGAGCTAGCCCCGGAAACTTCTGATCTAGCCCCTGGAACTTCAGAAAATCATGTAAATTCATTTAAAAATCATTTTTAACCCCTGGACTTAATAAAAATTAGGAAAACCCCTTTGTTATGTGTAGTTAGACCCCTGGAAATTCTTAAAATAATATAATAGACCCTGTAGTGGGGTGAATTTACCCTTTTAACCCTATGTGATATTAAATTTAGGAATTTGACTATGTGTTTAGTATTTAAAATTTAAAAGATGGGACAAACACATTGCAAATTCAAATTAAAAAACTTTCCTAGTACTTGGAAAACTTTGGAGTGAGATAAAAATAGATTTTTGGCTGAAATAAATCTGTTTAATTGATTATTCACATTTATTAGTTATAGGGACACAATTTTTAAGTAGAGAATAATTCTGAAAATTAGTAAAATAAATGTAAAATAGTTCACATAAGAGGAGAAGTTCAAAAATATATTATTTAATATTTTAGACCCAAAACATATTCTGTTTAGATGAGGTGTCTTACTATTTTCATAATAAAGTGCACATTTAGGCATAGGAAATAAATCTGAAAATATAGCAAGCTAGGTATAAATAACTATAAAATGATAAATGAAGTTTCCAAAATCCAAAGAATTCAGTTTAGGGTTGGTAGAAGGTTTGAAGACACATATGAAGTAGGAAAATACCTTTCATGCATACTTGGTAGCTAAAATGTGTATCAATTAAATATAAGGGATTTATTTAAATTAGAAATTCATATATAGTATGCCAACATGAATATGAATACAAAAATAGAAATCATATGTACATGTTTAAAAGTGCATGTAAGCCAAAATCAACACACATAGAGTAACCACAACACATGGAAATGAGAATGGCTTTCATAAATGTGAATGTGTGGTTTGTATGAAGTGGAAGTCTGAACTATGTCTTATGACTTGTTGTTTTCTTTTCCTATGTGTGATTATATGAGTAGAACCTGCTCCAGAGCAAGTTTTTCCTTTCCAAGATCAGGACTACCCATTCCAAGAGCAGCAGGAAGGAGGCAAGTGTCCTTGACCACTTTGTTCCTATACTAGGATGTGTAGATAGAATTATTTGCATTTTCAATTGAAAATATGAAACCCATGCTAGCCTTGTTTCCTTGTAGCTTGGGTTGGGATTCATTTTATCATGTCATTTATTATTATGCATATGCTTAGCCATGCTTAGAATGGGATATTTGGGATATGAGATCATCAGTTTATTTTACCATACTCTTGAATGAGATATTGTGAGTTATGTAGAGGTAGGGATCAAGGCAAGTTGGATGTTTTGGTTGGTGCCGGGTGCTCGAGACTTGGGTTTGTGTTTAGTACTTGCCCGGATCCTAAGGACCGGTTCATGGAGCATGTAACCTGGCTTTACCGTGCCAACCACATGCTGAGATGGGGCAGCTTGGCCAATTAATTAGGTGTATCCCCGGCGTAGTATGGGTGTGTTGGATGGTGCGGGGAGTAGGTGTCAGCTTGACTACCATATGAACCGCAAGGCTCAAGAGGGGGCCACTGCAGCGGGGTTGGAGCCTCTTGTATGCTGTTAGGGGTGAAACCTCAGTGGGCTCACGCTCGTCGGGAATCCCTTTGTAAAGGCTTCGTAGTGATCTCCTGGCTACACACCTGGGAAGTGTGAATGTGGTTCGTAGCCACTGGCATAATGGAGGTTCTTTTAGTCCACCCGGCAACGGGGGATGAAATCACTACATGTGGGTACACTGGTGCAAACTCTGCAGAGTCAAAACTGTCATGACAGCCGTGCTCACGGTCAAGAGCGGCTTGGACTTATTCATGATTAGAGGATGATGGCTTTGGAAGTTGAGGATGTTAAGCGGGGAGCTTAACATTGGAAATAATGTTATGGTTATTTGATTATGATGATGGGATGGGAGATTGGGACCATTTCACCTGTGTAGTAATGTAGGTGCTTAATAAGCTAAGGTGATAGGTATTAATTGCATAGTGCTTTAACCATGAGTTCAACCCCCCCTTGTTCTAGCCATGCATGACATAATTTTCCCACACTTGCTGAGTACCATCGGTACTCAACCTTGCATACTTGTTGGTTTATATTGCTGCTCAGGTCAAGATAATGAGGTGGTGTATAATGATCAAGACTTTGGACCCGAAGAAGGTTTCTAGGTTCATGAAGTTCCCCGGGCAACGCCTGTGATGGAGCCCATAAGAATAATTATTCCGCTGCTAGTTTATTTATTTGTGATGAACTTATTATTATCCATCGAGACATTTTCTATGTAAGACTTATTTATATTTGACACCTGGCTTGTAATAAATGATGATTCACTATTTGTCATCACATGTATGACAAAATGATCCTGGCATACATGTGATATTCACTCGGTTGTTCTTCGGAAAAACCGGGTGTGACAGAAGTGGTATCAGAGCCAAGGTTGCCCGTAGGAACGTGGACCTAGGTAGCAATGGACGTATTTAAGGGCCCTATTTTCTTAAAAACTATTTTACACGGTGTGTGTTGAAAAGTGTTATTTAATGGAGTCACTTTCTTCATCTTACCCCAACTTTCATTCAAAATAGGATTTTTGTTTAAAAGTTTATCTAACCTAAGTTTAAATGCTTTTTGTTTTAGATGGTTTGCATGATTCGCACCGCTCGCAAGTCCACAGGAGGGAGAGTTCCCGTAGTTGCCCTTGCCCAAAGAGAGGAGGGTCGTCCGGTGACGTACCTTTCCTACAGATTGGTAGTAGGAGGCTTGTTGCGCCGTCTTCGACGTATGCTCCAAGCCGCCGGCAATACGGGCAAGCTAATCATACACTATAGCTCCACCAGGACGATCCGTGAAAAGAGGGAATAATGGAGTTCAGAGATGTGGATTATCCATGAAAATCAGCTCCTTAAGATCCACCGCTCTCCAGCTTGTCGAGCGACACAGGTCGATGGGGAGAAGGATGTCACCTGGGAGGCCATCACCTGCCAGAGTTACATCTATCGTCGACACCTGGACAGGACCGAGTACATGTATGTCCTCCAGCGCGAGAGTGGTACAACAGAGTACAAGTACCCACCAGTGCAGCAGGGGACTTTCCATGAGCACATGGACTTGTGCTTGGAGGATGCTGCTATGCTTAGCACTCGACTGCAGGAGTGTCAGCAGGAGCTTCAGGATGTTCGGGACACCCTGAAGGAAACCGAGGCGTTGCTCCGAGCCTGCTTTAGGGCGAGAGAAAGAGGAGATGGGAATGAACTGTGTGTCACCGTGAATGATACATGGACTCCTAACTCCCCAGATCGCCGGGCGATCAGGCGTCGTCGCACTTCTCCACCGGCAGCCTCCCCACCCAAAGCAGAGTCAGAAGGTAGCCGCAATAATGAGGAAGATCCCGAGGAGCCAGCTCAGAAATACGAGTAGTGTAGAGTCTTTCCCTTAGTTAGCAAGATGTCGAGTAGTCGAGTCGTTACCTTAGTAAATGGTGTGTTAATGCTTGGTGGGTGACGTGAGTTGTGGAAGCCATGAGCAATTGTCCACAGCCTCGTCTTGAGATTGTTTTGCTTTGGTGTGTGAACCCACATGAAATAATAGTTCATTTAATTTTGTGTGAGACATGAACCCTCAGAAAAGTATAACAAAGCCTCAACACTTCAAAGTACAAACAAGTGAAAGTAGTAAGATAATACGTAATGCTTTAAATTAACATTTGGTTGATCATGTAGATGGTCGGAAGAGGAAAAGGTCATGCCGCCAACCCCGCCAACAACAACGATGAGGCCTGCAACCCTCATCTTTCTGGAGGCCAAGAAAGGGGTGGACGCCATGAAGGAGTTGATCCCCTCCACCAAATTCTGGAGAATCAAAATCGGCTCATCCAGAACTTGACTCAAGTGGTGGCCAACTTGCATCAAGTTCCACCTCCACAAGCTGCACCACGCCAACCAAGGTTGAGTGAGTTTCTAGGAACTCACACTTCAAAGTTTGCAAGTGCTGCTGAAACTCTGGAGCAGATGATTGGATAAAGACCATTGAAAGTAAGATGAGGATCATACAGTGCCAAGGGTATTTGAGGGTGCTGTTTGCCTCTCATCAATTGCATGGACCTGCTGCTGATTGGTGGACCACCTACGTGGCCGCCCATCATGACCCTGAGAACATCACTTGGGAAGAGTTCAAGCGTAGCTTCCGCAACCATTACATACCGAGGGGTGAACTCAAAAACAAGAGGAAGGAGTTCTTGGGGCTGCAGTAAGGAAACATGACTGTGAGGGAATACCTCACTAAATTTACTCAACTCTCCCGTTATGCCCCACGGGACATAGAGACTGATGAGCAGAAACATGACTGTTTCGTGGAAGGACTTACCGCAGAAATGCAGTGTGCAATGTCCTCCAACGAGTATGAAAGCTTCCAAAAGATGGTGGACAGAGCATTTGTGGTAGAAAGGAAGCTGAAGGCCTTGGAAAATGAGAACAAGAGGAAGGCCGGTTGGTCCCACCAAGCCTCAGGGAGCAACACCTGCCCACGTCTGATGCAGCAACCCGCATGGCAGACGAACCGTGCTGCGGTACCCTACTCAGCACCAAGAGAGTACAACCCGAACTACAGGCCCCCGGCAGCACCAATACCGCCACAACGTCAGTTCGTACAGCAGCCTCGCCCTACATATCAACCTCGGCCAGCAGTGCAAGGACCCCCAAACCAACCCCAAGACAACAAAGGCCAGACACCTAAGGTTCGGGTGCAATGTTTTAACTGTGGTGAAGTGGGGCACTACGCCCATAAGTGCCCAAAGAAGAAGCCCGCGCAGCCGCAACAGCAGAATGTAATGAGAGGACGGGTGAACCACGTCACCATGGAGGAAGCGCAAGAGGCACCCGACGTGGTAGTTGGTAAGTTTCCTGCCAATTTACACATTGCAACCCTGTTGTTTGATTCTGGTGCTACCCACTCGTTCATTGCCCAAGGGTTTGTTAAGAAGCATGACCTAGCAACAACACAGATGAACCATATGCTAGCAGTAAACTCTCCAGGTGGAGAAATAAGGACAAGAAAAGTGTGTCCCAAAGTGAACCTAGACATTGATGGGGTAGTATTTACTGCTAACCTCATAGTGATAGATTCACAAGGGATAGATATTATCTTGGGTATGGATTGGTTGACCAAACATAAAGGAATCATCCATTGTTCGACCAGAACGGTGGAACTAACTCACCCTAGTGGCACAAGAGTAATGTTTATAACAATACAAGAGCCTAGGAGGGACATTAAATTAAATCAAGTTGAGGTGAAAGTGGAGGAGATCAGGACCATCAAGGAATATCCCGATGTTTTTCCGGAGGAGTTGCCAGGTATGCCTCCTGATCGTGAAGTGGAATTCGCAATTGAGCTAGTGCCTGGAACAGCCCCGATATACAAGAGACCTTATCGGGTGGACTCCAAACAGCTAGGAGAACTCAAGGATCATTTGAGAGAATTGACGGAGAAGGGGTATATTCGTCCTAGTTCCTCACCTTGGGGAGCTCCAGTCATATTTGTGCCCAAGAAGGACAGAACCCAAAGGTTGTGCGTAGACTACCGTGCCTTGAATAAAGTGACCATCAAGAACAAGTACCCATTACCCTGCATTGAAGACTTGTTTGATCAGTTAAGGGGAGCTTGTGTGTTCTCGAAAATTGATCTCAGGTCGGGATACCACCAACTTAAGATAAGGCAAGCTGATATTCCAAAGACAGCTTTCGTATCTCGGTACGGACTGTATGAATTCACCGTCATGCCTTTCGGGCTAACGAATGCCCCGGCATACTTCATGTATCTCATGAACAAGGTATTCATGGAATATTTGGACAAATTTGTGGTGGTTTTCATAGATGACATTCTCGTTTTCTCCAAAGATGAAGAGAAACATGAGAAACATCTAAGGTTGGTGTTGCAGAAGCTGAGAGAACACCAACTAAATGCCAAGTTGAGCAAGTGTGAGTTTTGGCTGAAGAGAGTTCCCTTCTTAGGACATATCATCTCGGAGGGAGGAATCTCTGTGGACCCCGCCAAAATCGAGGATATACAGAATTGGAAGACCCCTGAAAATGTCGGGGACGTTCGAAGCTTCTTTGGATTGGCAGGATACTATCGACGGTTTATTGAGGGATTCTCTAAGATCTCGAGACCCCTCACCAAACTGTTGGAGAAGGGAATCACATTCACATGGACGCCGCAGTGCGAGACGAGTTTTCAGGAGTTAAAGAAAAGATTGACAACAGCCCCAGTGCTAGTTATGCCAGACATGCAGAAGAACTTTACGGTGTACTCCGATGCCTCTGAAAACGGGTTGGGATGTGTTCTCATGCAAGAAGGGCATGGCGTGGCTTATGCATTCCGGCAGCTCAGGAAGCACGAGAAGAACTATCCTACACATGACCTAGAATTAGCTGCAGTGGTACATGCGTTGAAAATTTGGCGGCACTACTTGATGGGGAAGAGGATAGAGATATATACGGATCATAAGAGTTTAAAGTACATTTTCACACAGCCAGATCCCAACTTCAGACAAAGGAGATGGTTAGAGCTAATCAATGACTTTGATGTGGGCATCAACTATCATCCTGGGAAAGCAAACGTCGTGGCAGATGCTTTAAGTCGGAAAGTGCATGTCAATAAGTTGAGCTTGAAGGACATAACTGCAGAATTGAAGGACGAGGTTATAAGGCTCAATCTATGCCTTGTGAATAGTGGAGAAGCCATCGCCATGGAAGTGGACTCCACACTAGAGCAAGAAATACGCGAGGGTCAAAAGAATGACGAGAAGATACAAGAAATCAGGCAACTCATCAAGGAAAATAAAGCCCCTGGTTTCAGAGAGGATGAACAGGGAATGGTGTGGCACGGGAAAAGAATCTGTGTGCCAGAAGTAAAGAAGATTTGTGAATTGATTTTGAAGGAGGCTCACAATTCTGACTATTCTATTCATCCTGGGTGTACGAAGATGTACCAGGACCTCAAGAGTAGATATTGGTGGTATGGCATGAAGCGAGATGTCGCGGAACATGTTGCCCTATGTGACACATGTAAGTTGGTGAAAGCAGAACATCAATGACCCGCGGGATTATTGCAACCACTCAAAGTGCCTGAATGGAAATGGGAAGAAATCGGTATGGATTTCATATTGGGACTGCCTAGGACCCAATCAGGATATGATTCGATATGGGTCATCGTCGACAGGCTAACCAAGGTAGCTCATTTCATCCCCGTGAAGGAAAGCTACAGCGGATCCAAATTGGCGGAGTTGTACATGTCAAGGATCGTGTGTTACCATGGAGTGCCCAAGAAGATAGTGTCGGATCGAGGGACACAGTTCACCTCAAGATTTTGGCAGAAGTTACACGAAACCATGGGAACCCATCTGAACTTTAGTTCTGCCTATCATCCTTAAACTGATGGGCTGACGGAAAGAACCAATCAGATTCTTGAGGATATGCTGAGGGCGTGTGCACTCAAAAACAATCGGAGTTGGGACAAGAACTTACCGTATGCGGAATTCTCCTATAACAACAGCTATCAGGCTAGTATGAAGATGTCACCGTTCGAAGCTTTGTATGGGAGGAAGTGCCGAACTCCCCTGTTTTGGAACCAAACGGGGGAAAGTAAAGTGTTTGGTCCCGAAGTACTACAAGAAGTCGAGGCGAAAGTGAGGGAAATTTGCAACAACTTGAGGATAGCACAAACACGACAAAAGAGCTACGCCGATGTGCGGAGAAGAGAGCTCGTTTTCAACATGGGAGACTATGTCTATCTCAAGGTGTCTCCTATCCGAGGACTTCGTCGGTTCAAGGTGAAAGGGAAGTTGTCACATCGATACATCGGACCCTTTCAAGTTCTGGAGAGGAAAGGCGAAGTGGCGTATCAACTAGGAGTACCGGCTCGCCTATCGGATGTGCACGATGTATTCCATGTGTCACAGCTCAAGAAATGTCTGAGAACGCCTGAAGAGGTGTTACCCATGAATGAGGTTGACGTAGCTGAGAATTTGACTTATGCCGAGCAACCATTCAAGATTTTGGAGACAATGGAACGCCTCACAATAAATAAAAGAATCCGGATGTGCAAGGTGCAGTGGAAGCATCACTCAGAAGAGGAAGCCACTTGGGAGCGAGAAGATGAGCTTAAGGCACAATTTCCGGAATTGTTTTCTTAGAACCACCAATCTCGAGGACGAGATTTCTTTTAAGGGGGGTAGAGCTGTAACACCCCAAAATCCTGTTAAGAGGGGAATTTAAAAATTTTTGGACGTATTGCATGTGTTGCAAAAATTCAAATTCAAACTGGAATTCAAATTAAACTCAAAACAGAAATGAAAAAGAAAAAGAAAAGGAAAAAAATAAACCCCCCGGCCAGTGGGCCAAAACCCACCAGCCGGCCCATTTGTTCCCGCGCCAGCCCGCAGCTGCGCGCCCCCCTCTTTCCCACTGACACGCGGGGCCCGCCAACCCTTCTTCCTCCTCGCGCTGGCGCCCGCGCTCGGCCGGACTCTTCTCACCCCGAATCGAAACCGCCCCGGATCCTCGCGTATCCCAGCCGAATTTCGTTTGTGGACGACGCAAACTCGATCACAACCGAACGCCGCCCTCCCCCGTCTATAAAAACCACGGCATCGTCCCGTTTTTCCCCACGATCCGCCGTTTTTCTCCCCGGTGAGGACCCGAGCTTCTCCGGCGAATTCTGCTTGATCTACGCTCGGGAATTCTGATCTAACTCGCTGGTCTTGATCCACCGCCTCCGGGGAACCTCGCAGGTGCAGAAAACTCGGTGGTTTGCGGTTCAAACACAGCGCCGATGAGCCTCGCCGTGAATTCACCTCGGACCTCGTCGCCGATCGCTTTCCAGGACCTCCGAGCTCAAGAAAACCCCCGAGGTGAGATCCCCGACCTCCCCTCCACCAATCTATGCCATAAAATCACAGTTTTAGGAAGAATTGTCAAAGATCCGAAACTCTCCGGCGAGATCACCGCCTCCCACCGCCGTGCGCCGCAGGGCAGCGCCGCCCGCGCTCGATCAGAGCGACGTGGCCGCTTGTGCGCCGTCTATTTTAAATCGCACGGTAGAGTTTAAATCCCCGCGTACCGGTTCGATGTTATAATCTCAGCCGTCTGTTTTAAATCGGACGGTCCACGTCAGCCCCGCGATATAAAGGCCGGAATTCTTACGCGCTACCCCCTGGGGTTCTCGGAAAATACGAGCTAGCCCCGGAAACTTCTGATCTAGCCCCTGGAACTTCAGAAAATCATGTAAATTCATTTAAAAATCAGTTTTAACCCCTGGACTTAATAAAAATTAGGAAAACCCCTTTGTTATGTGTAGTAAAACCCCTGGAAATTCTTAAAATAATATAATAGACCATGTAGTGGGGTGAATTTACCCTTTTAACCCTATGTGATATTAAATTTAGGAATTTGACTATGTGTTTAGTATTTAAAATTTAAAAGATGGGACAAACACATTGCAAATTCAAATTAAAAAACTTTCCTAGTACTTGGAAAAATTTGGAGTGAGATAAAAATAGATTTTTGGCTGAAATAAATCTGTTTAATTGATTATTCACATTTATTAGTTATAGGGACACAAATTTTAAGTAGAGAATAATTCTGAAAATTAGTAAAATAAATGTAAAATAGTTCACATCAGAGGAGAAGTTCAAAAATATATTATTTAATATTTTATACCCAAAACCTATTCTGTTTAGATGAGGTGTCTTACTATTTTCATAATAAAGTGCACATTTAGGCATAGGAAATAAATCTGAAAATATAGCAAGCTAGGTATAAATAACTAGAAAATGATAAATGAAGTTTCCAAAATCCAAAGAATTCAGTTTAGGGTTGGTAGAAGGTTTGAAGACACATATGAAGTAGGAAAATACCTTTCATGCATACTTGGTAGCTAAAATGTGTATCAAATAAATATAAGGGATTTATTTAAATTAGAAATTCATATATAGTATGCCAACATGAATATGAATACAAAAATAGAAATCATATGTACATGTTTAAAAGTGCATGTAAGCCAAAATCAACACACATAGAGTAACCACAACACATGGAAATGAGAATGGCTTTCATAAATGTGAATGTGTGGTTTGTATGAAGTGGAAGTGTGAACTATGTCTTATGACTTGTTGTTTTCTTTTGCTATGTGTGATTATATGAGTAGAACCTGCTCCAGAGCAAGTTTTTTGTCACACCGGTTTTTCCGAAGAACAACCAAGTGAATATCACATGTATTCCAGGATCAGTTTCTCATACATGTGATGACAAATAGTGAAGCATCATTTATTAAAAGCCAGGTGTCGAATATAAATAAGTCTTACATAGCAAATGTCTCGATGGACAATAATAAGTTCATCACGAGTAAATAAACTAGCAGCGGAATATTATTCTTGAGGGCTCCGTCACAGGCGTTGCCCGGGGGTCTCCATGAACCTAGAAACCTTCTTCGGGTCCAAAGTCTTGATCATTATACACCACCTCATTATCTTGACCTGAGCAGCAATATAAACCAACAAAATATGCAAGGTTGAGTACCAATGGTACTCAGCAAGTGTGGGAAAATTATATCATGCATGGCTAGAACAAGGAGAGGTTGAACTCATGGTTAAAGCACTACGCAATTAATACCTATCACCTTAGCTTATTAAGCACCAACACTACTACACAGGTGAAATGGTCCCAATCTCCCATCCCATCATCATAATCCAATAACCATAACATCATTTCCAATGTTAAGCTCCCCGCTTAACATCCACAACTTCCAAAACCATCAATCCTCTAATCATGAATAAGTCAAGCCGCTCTTGACCGTGAGCACGGCTGTCATGACAGTTTTGACTCTGCAGAGTTTGTACCACTGTACCCACATGTAGTGATTTCATCCCCCGTTGCCGGGTGGACTAAAAGAACCTCCATTATGCCAGTGGCTACGAACCACATTCAAACTTCCCAGGTGTGTAGCCAGGAGATCACTACGAAGCCTTTACAAAGGGATTCCCGACGAGCGTGGGCCCACTGAGGTTTCACCCCTAACAGCATACAAGAGGCTCCAACCCCGCTGCAGTGGCCCCCTCTTGAGCCTTGCGGTTCATATGGTAGCCAGGAGATCACAACGAAGCCTTTACAAAGGGATTCCTGACGAGCGTGGCCCCACTGAGGTTTCACCCCTAACAGCATACAAGAGGCTCCAACCCCGCTGCAGTGGCCCCCTCTTGAGCCTTGCGGTTCATATGGTAGTCCAGCTGACACCTACTCCCCGCACCATCCAACACACCCATACTACGCCGGGGATAAACCTAATTAATTGGCCAAGCTGCCCCATCTCAGCATGTGGTTGGCACGGTAAAGCCAGGTTACATGCTCCATGAACCGGTCCTTAGGATCTAGGCAAGTACTAAACACAAACCCAAGTCTCGTGCACCCAGCACACAACCAAAACATCCAACTTGCCTCGATCCCTACCTCTACATAACTCAAAATATCTCATTCAAGAGTATGGTAAAATAAACTGATGATCTCATATCCCAAATATCCCATTCTAAGCATGGCTAAGCATATGCATAATAATAAATGACATGATAAAATAAATCCCAATCCCAAGCTACAAGGGAGCAAGGTAATGCAATTCTAGGGAAACTTCCTAGCATGGGTTTCATATTTAACTTGACCATGCAATATTTCTATCTAAACATCCTAGTATAGGATCAAAGTGGTCAAGGACTCTTGCCTCCTTCCTGCTGCTCTTGGAATGGGTAGTCCTGATCTTGGAAAGGAATAACTTGCTCTTGAACAGGTTCTACATCATACCATCACACATAGCAAAAGAAAAACAACAATCCATAAGACATAGTTCACACTTCCACTTCATACAAACCACACATTCATATTTATGAAAGTCATTCACCATTATATGTGTTGTGGTTACTCTATGTGTGTTGATTTGTGGCTTGCATCTACTTTTAATCATGTGTATATGATTCCTACTTTTGTGTTCACATTTATACTTACATACTATATATATGAGTTTCCAATTTAAATAAATTCCTTATATTCAATTACTACACCTTTTAGCTACCAAGTATGCATGAAAGGTATTTTCCTTCTCCATATGTGTCTTCAGAATTTCTACCAACCCTAAACTGAATTCTTTGGATTTTAGAACTCCATTTACCTTTTACTAGTTGCTATATTTTCAGATTTATTTCCTATGCCTAAATGTGAACTTTATTATGAAAATAATAAGACACATCATCTAAACAGAATATGTTCTGATCTAAAATATTTACTAATATATTTTTGACCTTTTCCTCTGATGCAAACTATTTTACAATTATTTTCCCTATTTTCCAGAACTATTCTTTACTTAAAAATGTGTCCCTAAATGTGAATAATAAATTAAACAGATTCATTTCAGCCCAAAATATATTTTTATCTCACTCCAGAGTTTTCTAAATACTGAGAAAGTTTTTAATTAAATTTTGACAATATGTTTGTCCCACTTTTTAAATTTTAAACACTAGCCACATATTTAATTTCCTAAATTAAATATTAAACAGGGCTAAAAAGACAAACTCACCCCACTACAGGGTCTATAATATTATTTTATCAATTTTCAGGGGTCTAGCTATACATAACAGAGGAGTTTTCCAGATTTTTATTAAGTCCAGGGGCTAAAACTGATTTTTAAATGAATTTACATAATTTTCTGAAGTTCCAGGGGCTAGATCAGAAGTTTCTAGGGCTAGCTCTTATTTCCCGAGAACCCCAGGGGGTAGCACGTAAGATTTCCAGTCTTTTTAACGCGGCGCTGACGTGGACCGTCCGATTTTAAACCGACGGCTGAGATTATAACGTCGAACCGGTACGCGGGGATTTAAACTCTTCCGTGCGATTTAAAATAAACGGCGCACAAGCAGCCATGTCGCTCTAACCGAGCGCAGGCGGCGCTGCCCGCCGGCGCACGGCGGCGGGAGGCGGCGATCTTGCCGGAGAGTTTCGGATCTTCGGGAATTCTTCCTAGAACTTTGATTTTATGGCATATATCGGCAGAGGGGAGGTCGGGGATCTCACCTCGGGGGTTTTCTTGAGCTCGGAGGTTCTGGAAGGCGGTCGGCGACGAGGTCCGAGGTGAATTCACGGCGAGGCTCGTCGGCGCTGTGTTTGAACCGCAAACCACCGAGTTTTCTGCACCTGCGAGGTTCCCCGGAGGCGGTGGATCAAAACTAGCGAGTTAGATCGGAATTTCCGAGCGTAGATCGGCCAGAATTCGCCGGAGAAGGCTCGGGTTCTCACCGGAGTAAAAACGGCGGATCGTGTGGGAAAAACAGAACAAGGTCAGGGTTTTTATAGACGGAGGAGGGCGGTGGATTTGTTTAGATCGAGTGGGAGTCCTCCGGAACCAGAATTCGGCCGGAAATACGGTCGGTTGCGATCGCGCGCGCGCGGGTGAACAGTCTGAGTTTCGGACGATCGGTGGTTAGGGATGACAGGTGGGTCCCACCTGTCTGAGAGACAGAGCACGGGCGCGCGGCTGCGGGCTGGCGCGGGGGCAGGGTGGGCCGGCTGTTTCGGCCCACTGGCCGGTTTTTTTTTTCTGTTTTCCTTTTTCTATTTCTTTTCTGTTTTGAGTTTAATTTGAATTCCAGTTTGAATTTAAATTGTTGCAAAACATGCAACACGTCCAAAAATTTTTAAATTCCCCTCTTAACATGATTTTGGGTCTTAACAAGATTTTGGGGTGTTACAGCTCTACCCCACTTAAAAGAAATCTCGTCCTCGAGATTGGTGGTTCTAAGAAAACAATTCCGGAAATTGTGCCTTGAGCTCATCTTCCCGTTCCCAGGTGGCTTCCCCTTCTGAGTGATGCTTCCATTGCACCTTGAACATCCGGATTCTTTTATTTCTGGTGAGGCGTTCCATTGTCTCCAAAATCTTGTATGGTTGCTCGACATAAGACAAATCCTCAGCTACGTCCACTTCATTCATGGGTAACACCTCTTCAGGCGTTCTCAGGCATTTCTTGAGTTGTGACACATGGAACACATCGTGCACATCCGATAGACGAGCCGGTAACTCTAGTTGATACGCCACTTCGCCTTTCCTTTCCAGAACTTGAAAAGGGTCCGATGTATCGAGGTGACAACTTCCCTTTCACCTTGAACCTACGAAGTCCTCTGATAGGGGACACCTTGAGATAGACATAGTCTCCCACGTTGAAAATGAGCTCTCTTCTTCGTACATCGGCATAGCTCTTTTGGCGTGTCTGTGCTATCCTCAAATTGTTGCGAATTTCCCTCACCTTCGCCTCAGCTTCTTGTAGTACTTCTGGACCAAACACTTTGCTTTCCCCCGTTTGGTTCCAAAATAGGGGAGTTCTGCACTTCCTCCCGTACAAGGCTTCAAACGGTGACATCTTCATACTAGCTTGATAGCTGTTGTTATAGGAAAACTCCATACGGTAAGTTCTTATCCCAACTCCGATTGTTTTTTAGTGCACATGCCCTCAGCATATCTTCAAGAATCTGATTGGTTCTTTTCGTCTGCCCGTCAGTTTGGGGATGATAGGCAGAACTAAAGTTCAGATGGGTTCCCATGGTTTCGTGCAACTTCTGCCAGAACCTTGAGGTGAACTGTGTCCCTCTATCCGACACAATCTTCTTTGGCACTCCATTGTAACACACGATCCATGACATGTACAATTCTGCCAATTTGGATCCGCTGTAGCTTTCCTTTACGGGGATGAAGTGAGCTACCTTTGTTAGCCTGTCGATGATGACCCATATTGAATCATATCCAGATTGGGTCCAAGGCAATCCCACTATGAAATCCATACCGATTTCTTCCCATTTCCATTCACGCACTTTGAGTGGTTGCAATAATCCCGCGGGTCATTGATGTTCTGCTTTCACCAACTGACATGTGTCACATAGGGCAACATGTTCCGCGACATCTCGCTTCATGCCATACCACCAATATCTGCTCTTGAGGTCCTGGTACATCTTCGTACTCCTAGGATGAATGGAATAGTCAGAATCGTGAGCCTCCTTCAAAATCAATTCGCGGATCTTCTTTACTTCTGTCACACAGATTCTTTTCCCGTGCCACACCGTTCCTTGTTCATCCTCTCTGAAACCAGGGGCTTTATTTTCCTTGATGAGTTGCCTGATTTCTTGTATCTTCTCGTCATCCTTTTGACCCTCGCGTATGTCTTGCTCTAGTGTGGAGTCCACTTCCATGGCGATGGCTTCACCACTATTCACAAGGCATAGATTGAGCCTTATAACCTCGTCCTTCAATTCTACAGGCATGTCCTTCAAGCTCAACTTATTGACCTGCACTTTCCGACTTAAAGCATCTGCCACGACGTTTGCTTTCCCAGGATGATAGTTGATGCCCACATCAAAGTCATTGATTAGCTCTAACCATCTCCTTTGTCTGAGGTTGAGGTCTGGTTGTGTGAAAATGTACTTTAAACTCTTATGATCCGTATATATCTCTGTCCTCTTCCCCATCAAGTAATGCCGCCAAATTTTCAACGCGTGTACCACTGCGGCTAGTTCTAGGTCATGTGTAGGATAGTTCTTCTCAAGCTTCCGGAGCTGCCGGGATGCATAAGCTACGACATGCCCTTCTTGCATGAGAACACATCCCAACCCGTTTCCAGAGGCATCGCAGTACACCGTGAAGTTCTTCTGCATATCTGGCATAACCAGCACTAGGGCTGTTGTCAGTCTTTTCTTTAACTCCTGAAAACTCGTCTCGCACTGTGGCGTCCATGTGAATGTGATTCCCTTCTCCAACAGTTTGGTAAGGGGTCTCGAGATCTTAGAGAATCCCTCAATAAACCGTCGATAGTATCCATCCAATCCCAAAAAGCTTCGAACTTCCCCGACATTTTCAGGGGTCTTCCACTTCTGTATATCCTCGATTTTGGCAGGATCCACGGAAATTCCTCCCTCCGAGATTATATGTCGTAAGAAGGGAACTCTCTTCAGCCAAAACTCACACTTGCCCAACTTGGCATATAGTTGGTGTTCTCTCAGCTTCTGCAACACCAACCTTAGATGTTTCTCATGTTCTTCTTCATCTTTGGAGAAGACGAGAATGTCATCTATGAAAACCACCACAAATTTGTCCAGATATTCCATGAATACCTTGTTCATGAGATACATGAAGTATGCCGGGGCATTAGTTAGCCCGAAAGGCATGACAGTGTATTCATACAGTCCGTACCGATATACGAAAGTTGTCTTGGGAATATCAGATTGCCTTATCTTGAGTTGGTGGTATCCCGACCTGAGATCAATTTTCGAGAACACACAAGCTCCCCTCAACTGATCAAACAAGTCTTCAATGCGGGGTAAGGGGTACTTGTTCTTGATGGTTACCTCATTCAAGGCACGGTAATCCACGCATAACCTTTGGGTTCCGTCCTTCTTGGGCACAAACATCACCTGAGCTCCCCAGGGTGAGGAACTAGGACGAATATACCCCTTCTCCGTCAATTCTCTTAAATGATCCTTGAGTTCTTCTAGCTGTTTGGAGTCCATCCGATAAGGTCTCTTGTATATCGGGGCTGTTCGAGGTACTAGCTCAATTGTGAATTCCACTTCATGAACGGGAGGCATACCTGGCAAATCCTCCGGAAAAACATCTGGATATTCCCTGATAATCCTGATCTCCTCAACTTTCACCTCAACTTTATTTAATTTAACGTCCCTCCTAGGATCTTGTATTGTTATAAACTTTACTCTTGTGCCACTAGGGTGAGTTAGTTCCACCGTTCTGGTCGAACAATGGATGATTCCTTTATGTTTGGTCAACCAATCCATACCCAAAATAATATCTATCCCTTGTGAACCTATCACTATGAGGTTAGCAGTAAATACTTTCCCATTAATGTCTAGGTTAACTTCGGGGCACACTTGTCTTGTCCTTATTTCTCCACCTGGAGAGTTTACGGCTAGCATATGGTTCATTTGTGTTGTTGCTAGGTCGTGCTTCTTAACAAACCCTTGAGCAATGAACGAGTGGGTAGCACCAGAATCAAACAGCAGGGTTGCAAGGTGTAAATTGGCAAGAAACTTACCAACTACCACATCGGGTGCCTCTCGTGCTTCCTCCATAGTGACATGGTTCACCCGTCCCCTCATTACATTCTTCTGTTGTGGCTGCGCGGGCTTCTTCTTTGGGCATTTATGGGCGTAGTGCCCCACTTCACCGCAGCTAAAACATTGCACCCCAACCTTAGGTGCCTGGCCTTTGCTGTCTTGGGGTTGGTTTGGAGGTCCCAGTACTGCTGGTCGAGGTGGATATGCGGGGCGAGGCTGCTGTACAAACTGACGTTGTGGCTGCGCTGGTGCTGCGGGAGGCCTGTAGTTCGGGTTGTACCATCTTGGTGCTGAGTAGGGTACCGCAGCACGGTTCGTCTGCCCTGCAGGTTGCTGCATCAGACCTGGGCGGGTGTTGCTCCCTGAGGCTTGATGTGACCACCCGGCCTTCCTCTTATTCTCATTTTCCAAGGCCTTTAGCTTCCTTTCTACCACAAATGCTCTGTCCACCATCTTTTGAAAGCTTTCATACTCATTTGAGGACATTGCACACTGCATCTCTGCGGTAAGTCTCTCCACGAAACAATCTTGTTTCTGCTCATCAGTCTCTATGTCCCGTGGGGCATAAAGGGATAGTTGAGTAAATGTGAATGTGTGGTTTGTATGAAGTGGAAGTGTGAACTATGTCTTATGACTTGTTGTTTTGTTTTGCTATGTGTGATGTTATGAGTAGAACCTGCTCCAGAGCAAGTTTTTCCTTTCCAAGATCAGGACTACCCATTCCAAGAGCGGCAGGAAGGAGGCAAGTGTCCTTGACCACTTTGTTCCTATACTAGGATGTGTAGATAGAATTATTTGCATTGTCAATTGAAAATATGAAACCCATGCTAGGATGTTTCCCTAGAATTGCATTACCTTGTTTCCTTGTAGCTTGAGTTGGGATTCATTTTATCATGTCATTTATTATTATGCATATGCTTAGCCATGCTTAGAATGGGATATTTGGGATATGAGATCATCAGTTTATTTTACCATACTCTTGAATGATATATTTTGAGTTATGTAGAGGTAGGGATCAAGGCAAGTTGGAAGTTTTGGTTTGTGCCGGGTGCACGAGACTCGGGTTTGTGTTTAGTACTTGCCTGGATCCTAAGGACCGGTTCATGGAGCATGTAACCTGGCTTTACCGTGCCAACCACTTGCTGAGATGAGGCAGCTTGGCCAATTAATTAGGTGTATCCACGGCGTAGTATGGGTGTGTTGGATGGTGCGGGGAGTAGGTGTCAGCTGGACTACCATATGAACCGCAAGGCTCAAG
Organism: Neostapfia colusana; assembly: GCA_030760725.1. Classification (NCBI taxonomy): domain Eukaryota; kingdom Viridiplantae; phylum Streptophyta; class Magnoliopsida; order Poales; family Poaceae; genus Neostapfia; species Neostapfia colusana. Next base: position 93,979,618 of record JASWHV010000001.1, read on the forward strand.
AGGGGGCCACTGCAGCGGGGTTGGAGCCTCTTGTATGCTGTTAGGGGTGAAACCTCAGTGGGCCCATGCTCGTCGGGAATCCCTTTGTAAAGGCTTCGTAGTGATCTCCTGGCTACACACCTGGGAAGTGTGAATGTGGTTCGTAGCCACTGGCATAATGGAGGTTCTTTTAGTCCGCCCCGCAACGGGGGATGAAATCACTACATGTGGGTACAGTGGTGCAAACTCTGCAGAGTCAAAACTGTCATGACAGCCGTGCTCACGGTCAAGAGCGGCTTGGACTTATTCATGATTAGAGGATGATGGCTTTGGAAGTTGAGGATGTTAAGCGGGGAGCTTAACATTGGAAATGATGTTATGGTTATTTGATTATGATGATGGGATGGGAGATTGGGACCATTTCACCTGTGTAGTAATGTAGGTGCTTAATAAGCTAAGGTGATAGGTATTAATTGCATAATGCTTTAACCATGAGTTCAACCCCCCCCCCTTGTTCTAGCCATGCATGACATAATTTTCCCACATTTGCTGAGTACCATCGGTACTCAACCTTGCATACTTGTTGGTTTATATTGCTGCTCAGGTCAAGATAATGAGGTGGTGTATAATGATCAAGAATTTGGACCCGAAGAAGGTTTCTAGGTTCATGGAGTCCCCCAGGCAACGCCTGTGATGGAGCCCACAAGAATAATTATTCCGCTGCTACTTTATTTATTTGTGATGAACTTATTATTATCCATCGAGACATTTGCTATGTAAGACTTATTTATATTCTACACCTGGCTTGTAATAAATGATGCTTCACTATTGGTCATCACATGTATGAGAAAATTATCCTGGCATACATGTGATATTCACTCGGTTGTTCTTCGGAAAAACTGGGTGTGACAACCCGCAAGTTTAAACTTTTTCCTGATTTTCAGATTTCCTTCAAACTTCAAATCCTCATAACTTTAGCTAGAAAGCTCCAAATCGAGTGAACCAAATTTTGTTGGATTCAGCTATCTGAGCAATTTCCAGCAAATCAAGTTTCACTTCATGAAAATCCTTATTTCTCCAGAATTAATTCCTTAAACTTTAAAATGTTTGGAATTTTAACTGGAGAATCCTTTGGAGGAAAATCCTAAAATTTTGCTGTGATGTTCACCAAAATATCCCTGAACTACCATAAAAATTTCAGATCCATTTGAGCTCATTTGATCCACCTAATGATGTGATTAGTGAAACTGTTCCAGAGAAAATACAAAATGTCCAGAAACATTTTCAGAATTTTCTCTGAAATTGTTTAGCTCATATCTTTACCTAGGAACCTTCAAATTAAGTGAGACCAACTCCATTAGAACCCTCCGAAAATCTAGTTTTCAGAAAGTCATAGTTTGTTTCATGAAAATCCTTAGAACACCCTAAAAGCCTTCAATTAAGGTCAAGTACATAATTAATTGTGGAGGGCTCAAATGAGCTTTGCTGCAACTAAAACTTGACCAAGTCTCTGTCTAGGGTGTAACCAAGCCACAGTAAAAGTTTCATAGTAAGTGAGTCTGTCTAGTGGGACTTATAAGCTTCACAAGTTCAAACTTAATACAAATGCATTTAAATTGATACATGTATTTCCTATATCATGTAGTCGCTAAGGTCGAGGAGGAACCCAAAGTCCTAGACTTCGTTACTCCGGAGGAACAGCTAGCCTACGACCAAGAGCAGCAAGGCAAGCCCCGGTTTGTATTAACCATTTTTACAAATTTTTATTGTTTTGAGCATTTACTTGAGTATTATGATTCTGTACATTAGGGTCTTGTTTGGAAACCCAAATGCATAGCCAAGAAAACCATGGGTTGGGTTTAGCATTGCAAACCCCGTTAGCTACTGTAATGCTAAGATAGAGTAGGATTCGGTACAAGTCGAGTAGTTGGAACTACTCGCGAGCATATGCTAGAGGCACTCGACTCGGGTAGTGATAGCACATGAAACACATGGCAAGAAAATGAGACCAATCGGAGGGTAAGGGCAGCAGGACTTTGGGGCCTGTGTGCTATAGCTCCGCTTGTGTCGATTGAGGACCGAGACGTGTGCGGGCCTGTTGAACAAGCTAGAACAGTACCGAAGACCTACCGGCTATATGGGAACCGGGAAACCGATGTAACTCGGGTAGCTGAGTGTTGAGGCATAGCTGGTCGTTCAGAGTGTAGTTTGAGAGCTCGAGGTGTAAATCGGCTGGCGGCACTGAGATGTGCGTGCAGAGACCTCTTGCTCGGGACGATTGGACCGGTTCAACATTTGGCTAACGGGTGAAAGGTAGTTGCGTACGGCGTCCGTGATGGTTGTTGTAGGCAACATCGAGTACGGGCGTACGTGACGGGTTGTTCGGGTAACCCTGCAGGTGTAAATCGATTATAATCGCCGTCCCTCGCGGTCAGTGAGTATCACTTGTTCACTGTACCATGACATAGAAAGAACAGGCTAGTTACATGTTAAAATGTTGCTGATTGAAAGATGGACTTGATTGTTAATGATTTGCTGTAGTTTAGAGCTAATTAAAGTTCTTTTCAACTTTGGGCAAAGTACATGAGAGAAATGCGTTTCTTGTTTGATTGTGGCTCTCTCATGTGCCTTAGCGTAAGGTTCTCCACAACCTGCTGCTAAAACTTGAAAGTAAGGTTCTACTAATTAGGCGAGTCCTTGCAAATGATTTTTACCTCATGTAACCCAGCACCCCTCATGTAGAAGTTCCATGTTTAGGTGAGACGGGTCAGACTTGCTGAGCCTTCGTGCTCACTGCTTGTGTTTGAAGCTTTTGCAAGGTTCTATGAGGAAGGGACTCCCGAAGAGGAGACGGAACCCCAGGAGGGGAACCCCGTCGAGTGGGAGTCGTGCACGCCGCAGAGTTAGTGTGCGTGTGTGCTAGCAAGGACACTTTCAAGGGCTGAACGTGGACTTGATTCGTAGTCTACGCCCGTGAGTGTAGACTGGAACTATTTTGATGTAAACATGTTCATAAACTTGTTTATGTAATAAAAATGTCACTTCCGCTTTGTACCTTTAAAGTGTGTTATCCGGTGCTGTGCAACGCAGCACCCCTCAGCGTGATCCTGGCTCGACAAGACCGTTGGGGTCGTGTCAGCGTTGGTATCAGAGCTCGCTTGAGGTTTAACGCACTACAAAGGTCATCTTTTTCAAAAATCCAGTGAGGAACGAGTTAGTAGCCCGTATAAGGATGCTATTAGCATATAGAAAGTGGCATACTAACCTATTTGCTTATGTCAGAAAATTGTGTATCTCGGGACGTTTATGTCTTGGGGGGTACACGTAAGCGCTGTCCACCAGTGCGCACAAGCTGAAGGGTGGAGCCCCACGGGTGGCAGGTAAACCGACCCGCTTTGATATCCTCTACGACTCTTCATGTCGTTTGGGGTATACGAGCAACGTCTGTCCCTGGCGTGCGTGGTGCAACTCGGGAGACCCCGTCACGTGGTCTGAAACGTGAACACATAACTCAAGGCGTGTTTGGCTTGAGAACATCCAGGCGAGTGATGACGGCCGGTTGTACGAACTGTATGGATTCCGGGCTCGGTGTGCAGCCGAGTCTGATGATTGTATGAGCTTCTGCAGGTAGTCTGACCACGAAACGGTAGATGTGTAGTATCCGTGTGTGAGTGACGCTTAGTGCCACTGACGTAACGAAGCCGGCTAAGTCCGGTATAGGTTTTTCTTGGTGAGGACGAAGTACCAACATGATCTGGTGATGCATCGACGTCACACCCCACTAAATGAACAAATTCATTGTAAAAACTTGAAGGTTTTGATCCAAAGTAGTAAAACTTAATTTAACTCCTTCCCTTAATCAGAATATTCAAAGTTAACAAGTTTTCAACTTATAGGTTGTTAAGGACAGAGCCCTCTGTTTTCAGCTGAATTAGGGCTGAAGTTAATCAGAGGTTAGAGGTTGAGTTCTTTCGAGGTTGGGGATTATATGATACATTTTTGGAAAGCTTTGGAAGAGTTAACAACTTTTCTGTAGAGGTCCAGAGGTGTTTCATCCCTTAACCAATCGAAAAATGCAGTAGAGTTGAAACTGTCCAGAAAAAAGGACAGAGCAAAGACTCTCTGTAAACTCTCTGTAAATTGAGTATAACTTCCTGCATAAAAATCCAAAAATAGAAAATGAGGTAGTTCTGGAAAGCTTATGAGATGGGTTACAACTTTGTAACAGAATGTTTTGTCATATTAGGAATAGAATTAACTGGAATTCTTCGATCAAATCAGTACCTAAAGCAGGAATGTGCTGTCCAATTTTCTCCAGAGATTCTGTTAACTTTAACCTCTCACAACTTTCGAATCAGGACAGATCTTAGGCCAAGCAAATACTTCCTGAAAAGCTATTGAAGTTAGCTTTAACTTTAATGTTGAGATCCAGAATTGGTTTTGCCTTTAACATGGCCTAAATCAGGTTGAAATGGAAACTGGTCAGGGCTGTCATGGGAACAGCAGATCAGCAGTCAAATTTGTTTAAAATTTGAATTATGTTTTCAAGTTTTATGGGTTCAATGACATGTCTTATGTTATAACTCAATGGTTTACTGTTTAAATAAATATTTGACATTTCTCAAATATAATTTTTACAGATGACAGCAGAAAAGCAGTTGGAGAACGGGTGGGTGGTATCCCACTGTTCTCACCGCAGCGGCTATCCGAAAACATTGAGGCAGATGCTTCAATATTTCGGATATAACCAGATGCCGCAGTACTTCGCTAAGGAAGAAGGCGAAGAAGGGAACAAGACATGGACAATCCATGTCGAAGTCCCTGCAGGACCTACGCCACCCGGTTGGGTGCCGTTCACCGTCACGGTCAGAGGAAGACAACCGGAAGGGACGTGGCAAGTGGCAGCCCGTGACACTATGTCACGTTTCTGCCAACTACACGTGCAGGCTATGGAGGGCACTCTATACGCGCTCGTTCCGGTGGAGCGACAGGCTCAGCATGTGTGGGAAGAGAGGTACCTGGAGGCAAGGGACCCGAGTTGCCCAACGTACAACCGCGGAGGCAAACCTCAGCCTCCAGATGAGGGCGGGAAACGCCGTGATGGACAGCCAAGCTGTTCATACGGAGCATCTCGCCACGAAGCTCAAGGATAGCACGAGCCGTGGAGACCATATCGAGAGTGCTCACAGCGCACTCCGTAATGTGCTCCTTCCGACGATCAAGCGACTGAACGAGCAGCATAATCAGTTGCATCGTCTGAAGAAGGCGAAGAAGAAAAGTCGTGTCGACATCGCGGCGTTGCAAGAGCTGGTGCAGACTCTAACCCAGCAGAATGAGGACCTTACTCAAGAACGGGACGACGCTATTGAGGAAGGGCAAGGCTGGGAAGAAGATTACAACCAGGCTATGGACGAGGTGCGTGCATTGCAGGACCTGGTACCTCCGGTATTGGGCATACCGGTGGTCTTGGGTCTTCCGGCTATGGGAGAGCCCGAGATGGGTGAAGAGGCTGTAGATCCAGCTCCACCAGCAGAGGTAACGGAGGAGGACGACCCACAGGAGGTTGAGTTCTACTCCGAGTAGAATATTATCGTTGCCAGGTAGGGCCACCAGAGTAGTATGACCCAAAGTTTTGTAACCAGTGACATGTCGTGTAGGCAGTAGCGTATGTGCAGGTAGTGACGACATGAGCACGACTTCTCGGAGACCCGAGAATAATGTATCTTCTATAAAGTTTATGCTTTATCAATATATGTAGATATTATGCAAATTATTCATGCGCCACTTCAATACCTACTTTTGCATATGGAATTTTAAGTGTGACATGTACTGATCGCTGCTGATTGAATTTCAAAATGACTCGTACTCGTGCCAACCCAGATGTTGGGGGTACTAGCCAAGGGGGAGAGACCTCCCAACAGCCTCCCGAGGACTCCTCGGGACAGCAGCAGCAACAGCAGCAACAGCAACGGCAAACACCGCCACCGCCACCGCCAACGGTTACATTAGCCGACATCGTCGCGGCAATGGCGGATTCTCATCAGCAGCACACGGAGTTGCTGCAAACTCTCATCGCCAATACGTCTCGCCCAGATAGACGTCAAGACCGTGAGGAGCGTCAACAGATCTCCTACTCCGACTTCCTAGCGACTCATCCCCCGGTATTCTCAAGGGCGAATGAACCTCTTGACACGGACAACTGGCTCCGCGCAATAGAGATGAAGTTCGGGCTGCTCCAGATAAGTGAGCAGCGCAAGACTCATATCGCGGTCCAACAGCTCCAGGGATCCGCGAGTGCGTGGTGGGAAAATTTCTGTGCTTCACAGCCCACCGACCGAGTTATGACCTGGGCGGAGTTCCAGGCGGCCTTCAGGGCCTATCACATACCGCCAGGTCTGATGAAGAGGAAGACGCAGGAGTTCCTACACCTGCAGCAAGGTAGCCGGAACGCTCTGGAATACTCCAGGGCGTTCAACAATCTCGCGCTCTATGCGACATATCACGCCGATACTGACGAGAAGCGGCGGGACCACTTCTACCAGAGGCTTAACCCGCTCCTGAAAGACAAATTGACGATGTTCAATCGCGGCAGCCTCAACGACATCATTTATGCTGCGATTGTCCAGGAGGACTCTGGCAAGGAGTTTGCGGCGGCGGAGAGAAAGCGAAGCGCGCCGCAAAGCAGCGGAGAAGGAGACGGTCTTCTCAGAAGTTTCGGATGGTGAATCGCCCACCATTAGGTCCATGCTGGCAGCCACCACAGAGGTCTATTCCATTCCGCAGTCGGCCGTATCCTTCACCGGAATTCAGGCTGGCACTGCCAGCACCACCTCCGCAACAACAACAGAAGCAGCAGGCGATGCCGCGTGCATATGCACCTCAGCAGCGCACGTCGAGCTTTCGTCCCCCAAGCACCAGACAAGCAGCAGTCACATGCTACAAATGTGGTCGCCCAGGACACCTTGCCAGCAGTTGTCCAGAGAGACAAGGCGGCGGAGTTGCACCGCAGTTTCCGGGGAGGAATCAGCCCCAGAACCCTACTAATGCGTGGCGGGCAAACCCTAGGCCCGGCACTGTCCACCAGCTTCCCATAGAGGACGTGCCGGAGGGTGAGCCAATCATTGCGGGTATGTTCCAACTCCACCAGCATCCCACCATAGTATTGTTTGATTCAGGCGCCACGCATAGCTTCATTAGCCAAGCTTTCATTGCTAGATATAGCTTGCAAATACTACCCACCGATAGTCCTTATGTGATCTGTTCACCGGGTGGGAAAATTTCAGCAAGCATGATGGTTCCAAAAGCGCCATTATGCTTAGCGGGTAGAGTATACTCTACGTCTCTCATAATCATAGAGGGAAAAAAGGTCGATGTCATCTTAGGGATGTCGTGGTTAACCCGCCACGGCGTTGTTTTAGACACCGTCCATCGAGTTGTGCACTTAAACTCAGAAGTGCACGAATCTCACTCCTTATTTCTGGACAGTCCGAAAATAAAACTTCCAAGTGTCTCTCAATCCACAACCATCAGATTGGAAGATATTCCAGTGGTCCGAGAGTTCCCTGATGTATTCCCGGACGATTTGCCGGGGATGCCACCCGATAGAGAGGTGGAGTTCAAGATTGAACTTCCACCGGGAACCATGCCAATATCCCGTAGGCCGTACAAGATGGCGCCCAAGGAGTTGGCTGAACTGAAGACTCAGCTCATGAAACTCCTGGAGAAGGGTTTTATTAGGCCAAGCTCCTCGCCATGGGGCTGTTCGGCATTATTCGTGAAGAAGAAAGACGAGACATTGCGGCTTTGCGTGGACTATCGTCCAATAAACGCCGTGACCATCAAAAATAAGTACCCGTTGCCACGGATCGACATGTTGTTTGATCAGTTGGTCGAAGCAAAGATCTTTTCCAAGATGGACTTAAGATCAGGGTACCATCAGATTAAGATAAGGGCTGAGGATATTTCGAAGACGGCTTTCTCGACGAGGTACGGACTTTATGAGTACCTGGTCATGTCCTTCGGCCTCACCAACACTCCAGCTCACTTCATGTATCCAATGAACTCGGTATTCATGCCGGAGCTGGACAAGTTTGTCGTGGACTTCATCAATGACATCCTGGTATATTCCAAGTCGGAGGAAGATCACAAAAGGCATCTGCGTATAGTCTTGCAACGGCTGCGGGATCACAAGCTATACGCGAAATTCAGCAAATGCGAGTTCTGGATATCAGAAGTGCCTTTTCTCGGGCATATCATCTCAGCGGAGGGTATCGCTGTAGACCCGAGTAAGATCACTCAAGTGCTGAATTGGAAGTCCCCGAGAACTGTTCACGAGGTACGGAGTTTCCTCGGACTCGCGGGATATTATCAGAGGTTCATTCCGAACTTCTCGAAGATTGCCAAGCCTATGACGGAGCTGCTAAAGAAGGCCACCAAATATGTTTGGAGTCCAGCATGTGAAGCAGCGTTCGAGGCATTAGTGAAGCACCTGACATCAGCACCGGTTTTGGCGCAGCCAGACACAACAAAACCATTTGATGTGTATTGCGATGCATCCGGCATTGGGCTCGGATGTGTGCTGATGCAAGACCGAAGAGTGGTTGCGTATGGATCACGGCAATTTAGAAACCATGAGCAAAATTATCCAACTCACGACTTGGAGCTCGCTACCGTGGTACTTGCACTTAAAATGTCGAGGCACTACCTAGTCAGTAACCTCGTGCATTTATATACCGACCACAAGAGCCTCAAGTACATATTCACTCAGAAGGAGCTGAACATGAGGCAGCGAAGATGGTTAGAATTGATAAAGGATTATGAAATAGAGATCCATTATCATCCGGGCAAGGCAAACATAGTGGCAGATGCGCTGAGCCGCAAGTCACACGTCAACAATCTGACCATCACACCGTTGGAAGAGAGCGAACCACCACTACATGTGATTCCACATGGAGCTCTCTACAACTTAGCTTTGATCCCCACCATCCATGAAGAGGTAGCGGCAGCTCAGAAACATGACAAGGGCATATCGCATTTGCAGAGACATGTAGACAGTGGGGAGTTAAAATGTTTCCGGAAAGACGGAGACGGCGTCCTATGGTTCAAGGACCGGATCGTCATACCCCGTAACCTGGAGCTACGGAAGAAAATTCTTGATGAGGCTCACTTATCAAAATTTTCTATTCACCCCGGCAGCAACAAAATGTATCAATAACTCAGAAGCAAGTTTCGGTGGACACGGATGAAGCGGGAGATCGCAAAGTACTTGTCCGAGTGTGATACATGTCGAAGGGTGAAGGCAGATCATATGCGGAAACCGGGACTGCTACAACCACTGGGCGTTCCTGTCTGGAAGTGGCAGAATGTGAGCATGGACTTCATCGTCGGTTTACCAACCACCTTTCAGAAACATGATTCTGTGTGGGTGATGGTTGACCGGCTCACCAAAGTTGCCCATTTCATCCCGGTCAACACCAACTACAATGCCAAGAAGTACGCTGAACTGTACATCTCACGGATCCTATGCTTGTACGGCGTACCCCGTACCATCATATCGGATCGGGGCACTTTATTTGTGTCCCGTTTTTGGGAGCAGCTGCATGCTGCATTGGGGATGAAGCTGATCCGTAGTTCAGCATACCACCCGCAGATGGATGGGCAAACCGAGCAGGTAAATCAAATCTTAGAAGACATCCTACGAGCTTGCGCTATCAACCACGGCAAGAATTGGGATGATCACTTGCCGTTAGCCGAGTTCTCGTACAACAATGGGTACCAAGCCAGCATCAAGATGGCGCCGTATGAGGCGCTATAAGGGAGGAAATGCCGCACACCACTGAGTTGGTGTGAGTCTGGCGAAAGGGTTACCTTCGGGATTGACCTTGTCAACAACGCGGAAGAAATGGTTCGACTGATTCAAGTGAACCTAAAAGCCACCAAATCTCGTCAGAAACAGTATGCGGACCAGAGAAGACGCCCATTACAATTCGAAGTAGGGGATCACGTATACCTACGTGTGTCTCCAATGAAAGGCGTAAACAGATTTGGGGTGAAAGGAAAGTTGGCACCCCGATTCATCGGTCCATTCCAGATTACCGAAAGATGTGGATCAGTAGCATACTGGCTGAAATTACCAGAAGCATTTTCCGGTGTGCACGACGTCTTTCATATTTCCCAGCAGAGGAAGTGTCTCAAGCTATCAACTACCGTTCAGCTGGAGGACATTGAAGAACTGCAACCTGATCTCACCAATCGGGAGGAGCCGGTTCAGATCATTGACGAAAAGGCCAGAACCACACGCAACGACACGCTGTGGTTCTACAAATTTCTATGGAGTAATCACTCCGTGGATGAAGCGACATGGAGAGCGAAGGATTTCTTCGCGCTAACTACCCCGACTTTTTCACGTCGCATATCCGGTAATTTTCCACCGTCCTCTCTCTCATTTCTACCTTATAATCTCAGGACGAGATTCTTTTAGGGGGGGAGGAATGTAAGGGCCTCAGTTTTTGTCACATGTTTGAAGTGTTGATCACACCACACACACACCTCATGGGAAGCAAGTTGCTGAACACATTTGAAGAGCAAGTAATCACCATCAACATGCTCATTAGAAAACAAACTCACATATTGCAAAAGTGGTATTTCCCACATGCATCATCTAGGGGCTGGACATTTTGAAAACTCCTACAGATTGCTAGGGATGTCCATGCCAAGTTTCATCCAAATTCAAAACCTTTTTGAGGTACTTTTAAGTGTAGGTAGAAAGAGGGCAGATTGAACCCATATTCGAATTCAAACTGTTTTTATCCCATGAATTCAAAAGTGGGAGGCATATTCTTACTCAGCACATTTTTGTGAGCTCACACACCAATTTTCACTCCATTTGGAGTTGAGCTTGACACGAGCTAAGTGGAGAAAATTAAAACTTTATTTGAATTTCAAACTGAACATGTGCTGAAATTTATTCAAACCCAACCCAATTTGAATTCTAACCAATTCAAATGGCTCAAGGGTAGATAATTCAAATCACCTTGGGCTTTGTGGGAACTACTGTTTACAACAGTGACTCGGAGTTAAGTTCAGGGGTTAAAATTGAGAGTGGGACCCACATGTCATGGAGCTAAGAGGGGTGACTTGCACACAAAGTCACAGCCTCGGTGGGAAATTCCACCGAGCAGCTGCCGGGTGTGCCACTGAGGGGAAGCCGGCGCCACCAGCTGCTTCCTATCTCGCGCGCTGGCGCCCAGGGCGGCCTTCTCGTGCCCCCCACACGACCCTCACCGCCTCAGCCGAGCGAAGACCCGGTTGTCTTCTTATCCTCGCGGGCGACATCGAGCAGCGCCATTATTTTTCCCCTGAGCTCTCGGTCGATCTGGAAAACGAAGCAAACAATCGCGCCCTCGCCCCCCCCCCCCCCGAGCTGCTAGGCAACGCCCTGAGCTCAAGCACCACTCTCCCGACGCCTAGACCACCGAGTTTTGGCCTCTGTTCCATGATCAACGACGACCGCCGCGACTTAGTTCAAAAACAGCGATCGGTCTCACGTGGGCAGTGCACCACAGCCACTTCCACGGCCGAGCAAGGTGGCAAAAGGAGCGCACGGACTCCACGCTGCTTCCACCTGAAGCTCAAGCCACGTCGTGAGCTCTCGCCGGTGAATTCCGAGATATTGCTCCGGCGGCCTCAACCCGAGCTTCCATTACGGTTCCTTAAAATTCTCCTTCTCTACTCCTCCTCAAGTCATCAAACTTTGCACGTGTATGCTGGTTTAGCCGGCGATCAATTATCCTTTAGCATCCATCGCATGAAAACGCCTCGGAGCGGCGAAATTCAAGCTCTACTAAGGGTGTTCGCCGCGGACCCATTCGGTCGCACGGTGAAACCATACTTGCGGCCACTCCCGAGCTACTCTGAGGTTGTGCCGAGCTTCCTAGAGCTGCGCTGGTGGTGTAGAGCCCATCGGTGCAAGTATTGGCGGGCTAGAGACCTCGGGCGACGGCGCCGAACCACAGCAGTAGCCGGCGCACGTCGCCGAGCTGGTTCCGGCCACAAGCAGCCCAAGCAGAGCCCACCATCGTGTTCCTCCTGCCCTAAACACTCTGGCGGCGAGTCTCTAGCTGGGCGGCGGCCGGAAACGCCGGTCCGACGAGCAGCAGTCTGCTCCGGCGAGGGGGGAGCGCGCGGGCGCGAGGAAGGAGGCGGGAGGAACAAGAAGACGCGGGGCCCGGCTGTCAGCGGCTCATAATTTAAATCAGGATCGGGCTGCGGCTCGGATCCAGTGTGCTGGCGTGCAAAAGATTCCGTAGACCCCGGTGTGCCGACGCCTCAGCACAACACACGTGTCCCCGTGGCCCACCAGCAGATTTAAACTTTTCCCCCGATTTTTAGATTTCATTCAAACTTCAAATCCTCATAACTTGGGCTAGGAAACTCCAAATCGAGTGAACCAAATTTTGTTGAATTCAGCTCTCTGAGAACTTTCCAGCAAATCAAGTTTCACTTCACTAAAATCCTTATTTCTCCAGAATTAATTCCTCAAAATTTAAAATGTTTGGAATTGTAACTGGAGAATCCTTTGGAGGAAAATTCTGAAATTTTGCTGGGATGTTCACCAAAATATCCCTGAGCCACCATAAGAATTTTAGATCCATTAGAGCTCTTTTGATCCTCCTAATGGGGTGATTAATGAAACTGTTCCAGAGAAAATAGAAAATGTTCAGAAACATTTTCAGAATTTTCTCTGAAATTGTCTAGCTCATATCTTTAGCTAGGAACCTTCAAATTAAGTGAGACCAACTCCATTAGAACCCTCTGAAAATCTAGTTTTCAGAAATTCATGAGTTGCCCCGTGAAAATCCCTAGAATACCATAAGAGTTCCAATTAAGGTCAAGGACATAATTAATTGTGGAGGGCTCAAATGAGCTTTGCTGCAACCAAAACTTGACCAAGTATCTGTTTAGGTTGTAACCAAGCCACAGTAAAGGTTTCACAGTCTTTGGGTCTGTCTAGTGAGATTAGAAGGTTCACAAGTTTAAAACTCAATTCAAATGCATTTAATTAATACATGTACTTCTTATATCATGTAGTCGCTAAGGTCGAGGAGGAACCCGAAGTCCTAGACTTCGTTACTCCGGAGGAGCAGCTAGCCTACGACCAAGAGCAGCAAGGCAAGCTCCGGTTTGCATTAACCTTTTACGAATTTTTATTGTTTTGAGCACTTACTTGAGTATTATGATTCCTTGCAGTGTGCGGGCCTGTTGAACAAGCTAGAACAGTACTGAAGACCTACCGGCTATATGGGAATCGGGAAACCGATGTAACTCGGGTAGCTGGGTGTTGAGGCATAGCTGGTCGTTCAGAGGGTAGGCTGAGAGCTTGAGGTGTAAATCGGCTGGCGGCACTGAGATGTGCGTGCAGAGACCTCTTGCTTGGGACGATTGGACCGGTTCAACATTTGGCTGACGGGTGAAAGGTGGTTGCGTACGACGTCCGTGATGGTTGCTGTAGGCAACATCGAGTACGGGCGTACGTGACGGGTTATTCGGGTAACCCTGCTGGTGTAAATCAATTATAATCGCCGTCCGTCACGGTCAGTGAGTACCACTTGTTCACTGTACCGTGACGTAGAAAGAACAGGCTAGTTACATGTTAAAATGTTGCTGATTGAAAGATGGACTTTGATTGCTAATGATGTGTTGTAATTTAGAGCTAACTAAAGTTCTTTTCGACTTTGGGAAAAGTACATGAGAGAAATGCGTTTCTTGTTTGATTGCGGCTCTCTCATGTGCCTTCGCGTGAGGTTCTCCACAACCTGCTGCTAAAACTTGAAAGTAAGGTCCCACTAATTAGGCGAGTCCTTGCAAATGATTTTTACCTCATGTACCTATCACCCCGCATGTAGAAGTTCCATGTTTAGGACAGACGGGTCAGTATTGCTGAGCCTTCGTGCTCACTGCTTGTGTTTGAAGCTTTTGCAGGGTTCTATGAGGAAGGGAATCCCGAAGAGGAGGCGGAACCCCAGGAGGGGAATCCCGTTGAGTGGGTGTCGTGCACGCCGTCGTGTTAGTGTGCGTGCGTGCTAGCAAGGACACGTTCACGGGCTGAACGTAAACTTGATGCGTAGTCTACGCCCGTGAGTGTAGATTGGAACTATTTTGATGTAAACATGTTCATAAACTTGTTTATGTAGTAAAAATGTCGCTTCCGCTTTGTACCTTTGAAGTGTGTTATCCGGTGCTGTGCAACGCAGCACCCCTCAGCGTGATCCTGGCTCGGCAAGACCGTGGGGTCGTGTCACTTTATATGGTCAGCTTTGTCTCGCCGACATGTATCACACTCAGATGCATATTTGGCAATTTCTCGCTTCATCCGAGTCCACCAAAATTTTTTCTTTAGGTCTTGATACATCTTATTGCTCCCTGGATGTATCGAGTACTTGGAAATATGAGCTTCATCTAAGATCTTATTTCTCAGCTTCAGGTTCCAGGGTACCACGATACGGCCGTTAAACCATAACACACCTTGATCATCTTCCCGGAAACATTTCATTTTATCCTCTTTAATCCTTGCTCAGATATTCCGCATCCCTCTATGTTTCTTCTGGGCTTGTACAATCTCTTCTCTAATGGTAGGCGCAAGAGCAAGATTATATAACGCCCCATACGGAATCACTCGCAAGCTTGGTTCTTCATCCTCATCCGGAGCAACTGACAAGTTATTCACGTGGGATTTACGACTAAGTGCATCCGCCACCACGTTAGCTTTGCCCGGATGGTAATGGATCTCGAGATCATAGTCTTTGATTAATTCCAACCATCTCCGCTGCCTCATATAGATATCCTTCTGAGTGATTATATATTTGAGGCTCTTATGGTCGGTGTAGAGGTGCACTAAATTTCCGAGTAAGTAGTGCCCCCACATCTTCAACGCAAGCACCACTGCAGGGAGTTCTAGGTCATGAGTAGGGTAGTGCTGCTCGTGGTTGCGGAGTTGTCGAGACCCATACGCGATCACACGTCTATCTTACATTAAGACGCAGCCAAGTCCAGTGCCTGAGGCATCACAATAAACATCGAATGGCTTTGTTGTATCCGGTTGGGCTAGCACTGGTGCCATCGTGAGATGTTTCTTTAAAGGTTGAAATGCCTCTTCACAGGCCTCTGTCCACACATACTTGCTGCTCTTCTTCAGTAACTCTGTCATTGGTTTGGCCACCTTCGAGAAGCTGGGATTAAATCTCCGATAGTAACCCGCTAGCCCCAGAAAACTGTGGATTTGATGAACAGATGTCGGCGACTCCCACTTCAAGACTTGCTCAATTTTGGTTGGATCCACGGCCACACCCTCTGCCGAAATAATGTGGCCCAAGAACGGTACTTTACTATCCAAAATTCACACTTGCTGAATTTGGCATACAGCTTATGTTCTCGTAAGCGTTGGAGCACAATGTGGAGATGTTTGATGTGCTCCTCCTCCGATTTGGAGCATACGAGAATGTCGTCAATGAAAACCACGACGAACTGATCCAACTCTGGCATGAATACGGAATTCATGAGATACATGAAGTGTGCGGGTGCATTTGTTAGCCCGAAAGACATGACTAGGTACTCATAGAGCCCGTATCTAGTCGAGAAAGCCGTCTTTGGTATATCCTCCGCTCTGATTTTTATCTGATAATAACCGGACCGTAAGTCCATCTTGGAGAATACCTTGGCACCCACCAACTGATCAAATAATATATCGATCCGCGGCAGTGGATATTTTTTTTTTGATCTTCACTGCATTCAGCGGCCGATAATCCACACATAACCGGAGTGATTCATCCTTTTTCTTCACAAAGACGACAGCCCCACGGCGATGAGCTTGGTCGGATGAATCCTTTATCCATTAAGTCCTTTAGCTGTTCTTTCAGTTCAGCTAATTCCTTCGGAGACATTTTGTATGGCCTCCGAGATATTGGTGTGGTTCCCGGTGCTAACTCGATCTTGAATACCACATCCCTCTCAGGCGGCATCCCTGGAAGATCATCGGAAAACACATCGGGGTACTCACGGACCACTGGAATATCTTCCAGTTTCGTGGTCACACTGTGGTACACCACTGGATTTTTGGAATCCACGGCTTCAAGTATGAGCATTTGGAGACCGTAGATCGGAGAGTCCAAACTAACAATCCGTGGACCAATGTCAAGAACAGCCCCATGGTAGTTCATCCACACCATTCCTAGAATCAAATCGATCTTCTGCCCCTCTAACACAATGAGGGTCGTGTGGTACAATTTTCCACCTAAGCACAAGGGTGCTTTGATCACCACTTCATTAGCGGCTATATTCCCACCAGGGGAACGGATCAGGTAGTGATCTTTTGGTGTAGAGGTGGAGAGCTCAGCTTTGCACACAAATGACCTGCTGATGAAATTGTGTGTGGCTACAGAGTCAAATAAAAATAATACGGGCAGTTCATTGAGGGTGAACATTCCCGCTAGCACCGGTGCCCCGTCCGGCACATCCTCTAGAGCTGTATGATAAATGCACCCGGATTTTGGTGCTGTTCCTTGAAGCTGAGCACTGGGTTGATATATACCCTGCCCCGGTGTAGTTTCTCTTTGGCGTATCCTTTCTGGACACTTCCTGCTGATGTGACCCAAACACCCGCACGTGAAGCACAGTTTCTCAGCCGGTTCCTGGTTGCTCTGAGTACGGATACTAGTTGTATTCTGCTGCGGCAAGAACACTTGAGGAACACAATAATGTGGCTGCATATACCGTTGTTACAGCTGTCCGAATTCAGAGTATTGGGACGAACGACCTGAATATTGCTGGAGTTGTCGAGCCGGCTGCATCAGCTGACAGTTCAAGGTACTGTCTACTACCCTGTCTTTATGAGAAGCACTACTGCTACTCTCCGGTGGTATAGGGTTCTTTCTTTTCTCAGCCTGAACTTCCTGCTGAGCGTCTTCAACCATGATGGCAGCACTCATCAATTCGTTGAAGTTCTTTCGATCCGCTAAAACGAGTCTTTCCTTTAACTTGGGATTAAGGCTGCGGAAGAACCATTCACACTTTTGTGCCTCAGTGTTCACATGTTGAGGCGAATACTGTGCCAGCTTATTGAATACTCGCGAATGCTCGTATGCATCCCTCCCTCCTTGTTTTAAAACCAGAAACTCCTTGAGTTTCCGCTGAATTATTCTGGAAGGAACGTGATATGCAAGAGATGCTTTCCGGAATTCTGTCCATATAAAATCATGTCCAGCTGGTAGGGAGGCGAGTTGATTTGCGCACCATGCACTGGCGGACCCGTGAAGTTGTTGCGCCGCGTATAAAACCTTCTGATGTTCGGTGCATTGGAGCAACCCGAACTTAGACTCAATGGTACGGATCCAGCTATCCGCCACCAGAGGATCCTCAGCTTCAATGAAAACCGGTGGTTGAGTTGCCAAGCACTCAACATAGGAATTCAGTTGAGGTTGGCGCAAGTCTTCGTCTGGACATCCCCCTTGACGGGATGTATTAATCACCAGGGTGCGGAGCAAGTCGGTTCACTCATCGCTTGCCCCCGTCATGGCAGCCAGAATGTCTGCCATTGTGACCGTGGGTGAAGGTCCTGGTGGCGGCTGCGGTTGCGGAGCTCGCTGCTCCCGCTGTGGAGAGTTATCACCACCACCACAACTGGAACCACCCACCTCACTCATGGAACGAGTTCGCACCATTCTGCAATTGCACGATTTCATTATCAGTTCAACACTATCACTTGATTTATTCCATAAACAAAGGAGTGCAACACTGATAATGAAATCTTAACATGTAAGCAAAATAATTTAAGCGCAAACTGATGTAGCTAACCGCAAGGATTTAAAAGACGATTGACCGGTCCTTAACCAAATCAGATTTCGATCCAGTTGAGAGCATTTTCATAACTCATGTTGAATACCAAAGTTAAAGTTAACTTCAATATCTTTCCAACGAGTATCTAAATGCCTCCATATCACTTTTGGATCAAAAGTTATGATTTCGCAAAGTTGACAGACTTTCTGGATAAAATTTGCCAGCATCTCCTTTGTATGTGGCTGACTTTATCACAGTTGTATATGAAAATAGAACAAGAATCTGAACAATCTTTGAACTATAACAATGTTGCATATCTCATAACCTTTCCAACGGTGTATCACAGGTCCAGAGAGGTTTTTCTGCTGTCTTGGTTCTGGACAGTTTGCCTTCAACTGGACTTTCCACCCACTTAACATGTAATTTTGCTCTGGAAGTCTACAAGAAAGTTGTAGAGCACTTGAAAAGCTTTCCAGAACTGTATCATACACCTTAATTGGTTCAAGCTACTCAGAGTTATGCTCCATTAAAGTTCAGCAAGAGTTCCTGCCAGAAACAGAGCACTCTGTTTTTGAAATCTTTGAAACCTAAACCTTCTCTCATTTGAATCTTAGCTCAAAATAAGAGTTCAGTAACTAATACTTGTTTCAAACTTCCATTTTTAGTTGAAAGTTAGTTCATGAATTATTTCTTCATAGGTAAGGAGTTATTAAGGGTAGTACGATGTCGATGCACTGTAAGAAACATGTCGGTACTACGTTGCCTCTCAAAAAGAAAATCCTAAACCGGCTTATACCAGCATATCCGTTTAATCAGTGGCACTAAGACGGTATCTCGCACACGTGTACTACACGGGATACGTACGTGGTTAGTACCTGCAGAAGAACACTCAATAGTGGTGCACCCAAAGGTTGTTTCATTTCAGGCAGTTCCATAATTGAAAGTAAATACAAACGCCCGTATCATTGCCATACGGCCGTCCTTGAGTTAAGTCACGTCTCAAGGTACGTGATTGTGTTTCAACACCACACGACGGGGAACCCGAGTATATCATGAACGGGTCGTCAAGGTGACACGACCCCACGGTCTTGTCGAGCCAGGATCACGCTGAGGGGTGCTGCGTTGCACAGCACCGGATAACACACATCAAAGGTACAAAACGGAAGCAAAACTTTTATTACATAAAGTGGTTTATGAACATTTGTATATCAAAATAAGTCCAGTCTACACTCACGGGCGTAGACTACGCATCAAGTCCACGTCCAGCTCTTGAACGTGTCCTTGCAAGCACACACGCACACTAACTCTGCGGCGTGCACGACTCCCACTCAACGGAGTTCCCATCCTGGGGTTCCGTCTCCTCCTCGGGAGTCCCTTCCCCATAGAACCCTGGAAAAGCTTCAAACACAAGCAGTGAGCACGAAGGCTCAGCAAGTCTGACCCGTCTCACCTAAACATGGAACTTCTACATGAGGGGTGATGGATTACATGAGGTAAAATCATTTGCAAGGACTCGCCTAATTAGTAGAACCTTACTTTCAAGTTTTAGCAGACGGTTGTGGAGAACCTTACGCTAAGGCACATGAGAGAGCCGCAATCAAACAAGAAACGCATTTCTCTCATGTACTTTTCCCAAAGTTGAAAAGAACTTTAGTTAGCTCTAAACTACAGCAAATCATTAGCAATCAAGTCCATCTTTGAATCAGCAACATTTTAACATGCAACTAGCCTGTTCTTTCTACGTCACGGTACAGTGAACAAGTGGTACTCACTGACCGCGAGGGACGGTGATTATAATTGATTACACCTGCAGGATTACCGGAATAACACGTCACGTACGCCCGTACTTGATGTTGCCTACAACAACCATCACTGACACCGTACGCAACCACCTTTCACCCATCAGCCAAATATTGAACCGGTCCCATCGTCCCGAGCAAGAGGTCTCTGCACGTGCATCTCAGTGCCACCAGCCGATTTACACCTCGAGCTCTCAACCTACTCTCTAAACGACTGGCAATGCCTCAATACCCAGCTACCTGAGTTACATCAGTTTCTCGGTTCCCATATAGCCGGTAGGTCTTCGTGACACGACCCCACGGTCTTGTCGAGCCAGGATCACGCTGAGGGGTACTGCGTTGCACAGCACCGGATAACACACATACAAGGTACAAAGCGGAAGCAAAATTTTATTACATAAACTGGTTTATGAACATGTTTACATCAAAATAGTTCCAGTCTACACTCACGGGCGTAGACTACACATCAATTCCACGTTCAGTCCTTGAATGTGTCCTTGCTAGCATACACGCACACTAACTCTGCGGCGTGCACGACTCCCAATCGACGGGGTTCCCCTCCTAGGGTTCCGCCTCTTCTTCGGGAGTCCCTTCCTCATAGAACCCTGCAAAAGCTTCAAACACAAGCAGTGAGCACGAAGGCTCAGCAAGTTTGACCCGTCTCACCTAAACATGGAACTTTTACATGAGGGGTGATGGGTTACATGAGGTAAAAATCATTTGCAAGGACTCGGCTAATTAGTAGAACCTTACTTTCAAGTTTTAGCAGCAGGTTGTGGAGAACCTTACGCTAAGGCACATGAGAGAGCCGCAATCAAACAAGAAACGCATTTCTCTCATGTACTTTGCCCAAAGTTAAAAGGAACTTTAGTTAGCTGTAAACTACAACAAACCATTAACAAGCAAAGTCCCTCTTTCAATCAGCAACATTTTAACATGTAACTAGCCTGTTCTTTCTATGTCACGGTACAGTGAACAAGTAGTACTCACTGACCGTGAGGGACGGCGATTATAATCGATTTACACCTGCAGGGTAACCCGAACAACCCGTCACGTACGCCCGTACTCGATGTTGCCTGCAACAACCATCACGGACGCCGTACGCAACTACCTTTCACCTGTCAGCCAAATATTGAACCGGTCCCATCGTCCCGAGCAAGAGATCTCTGCATGCGCATCTCCGTGCCGCCAGCCGATTTACACCTCAAGATCTCAACCTACCCTCTGAACGACGGGCAATGCCTCAATACCCAGCTACCTGAGTTACATCGGTTTACCGGTTCCCATATAGCCGATAGGTCTTCGGTACTGTTCTAGCTTGTTCAACAGGCCCGCACACAGCTCGGTCCTCAATCGACACAAGCGGAGCTATAGCACACAGGCCCCAAAGTCCTGCTGCCCTTACTCTCCGCTCGGTCTCACTTTTTTTGCCATGTGTATCATGTGCTACCTCTACCCGAGTCGAGTGCCTCTAGCCTATGCTCGCGAGTAGTTCCAACTACTCGACTTGCACCAAATCCTACACTATCTTAGCATTGCAGTAGCTAACGGGGTTCGCAATCCTAAACCCAACCCATGGTTTTCTTAGCTATGCAGTGGGGTTTCCAACCAAGACTCTAATGCAAAGAATAATAGTATTCAAAGGTGTGCTCAAAACAATAAACATTTGTAAAAAGGTTAATGCAAATCGGAGCTTGCCTTGCTGCTCTTGGTCGTAGGCTAGCTGCTCCTCCGGAGTAACAAAGTCTAGGACTTCGGGTTCCTCCTCGACCTTAGCGACTACATGATATAAGACATACATGTATCAATTTGAATGCATTTATATTAAGTTTGAACTTGTGAAGCTTATAAGTCCCACTAGACAGACTCAATGACTGTGAAACTTTTACTGTGGCTTGGTTACAACCTAAGTACAGACTTGGTCAAGTTTTAGTTGCAGCAAAGCTCATTTGAGCCCTCCACAATTAATTATGTACTTGACCTTAATTGAAGGCTTTTAGGGTGTCCTAAGGATTTTCATGGAACAAACTATGACTTTCTGAAAACTAGATTTTCAGAGGGTTCTAATGGAGTTGGTCTCACTTATTTTGAAGGTTCCTAGCTAAAGATATGAGCTAAACAATTTCAGAGAAAATTCTGAAAATGTTTCTGGACATTTTCTATTTTCTCTGGAACAGTTTCACTAATCACACCATTAGGTGGATCAGATGAGCTCAAATGTATCTGAAATTTTTATGGTAGTTCAGGGATATTTTGGTAAACATTCCATCAAAATTTCAGGATTTTCCTCCAAAGGATTCTCCAGTTAAAATTCCAAACAGTTTAATTTTTTGAGGAATTAATTCTGGAGAAATAAGGGTTTTCATGAAGTGAAACTTGATTTACCGGAAAGTGCTCAGAGAGCTGAATCCAAAAAAATTTGGTTCACTCGATTTGGAGTTTTCTAGGCAAAGTTATGAGGATTTGAAGTTTGAATGAAATCTGAAAATCGGGGAAAAAGTTTAAATCTGCCGGGGCCCGCGGGGACACGTATTGAGCGCCGAGGCGACCGCACACTGCGGTCCACAGGGTCTTTGCGCGCCAGCACACCCAATCCCGGCCACACCCGATCCCGATTTCAAATTTTGAGCAGCTGACGCGTGGGCCAGCCGGCTTCATCTACCTCTCGACGCGCCCGCGTGCCCGCGCTGCCGCCCCTCGCCGGAGCAGACCCGGAGCTCGTCGGCTCGCCGCTGCCGGCCATCCCATGGTCTGAAACTCTCTGCCAGGGGGTTGTCGACGTCGAGGAACACGTCGGTGATGACAGTTCGGGCTGGCGGTGACCGGAAATAGCCCGGCGACGTGCCGCGGCCTCGGTTGAGGTTCGGCGCCATCGTCCGTGAGTTCTAACCCGCCAAAACCTCGAACACTCGGTCCTACAGCATCAGTGTATCTCTAGGAAGCTCGACAAGGTGTCAAAAGGGTTCAGGGATGGCGGCAAGTCGGTCGGCACCGTGTGACCGATCGTGCCCGCCATGACCGGCCTTAATCGAGCTCGAAATTCGTCACTCCTAGACAGTTTCACGCCACGGATGCAGAAAGGAACTTGATCGCTGGCTAGTCCAGCGTCTATGTGCAAGATTTGATAGCTAGAGAAAGATCTTAGAGCGAGAATTTCAAGGATCTGTACCGGAAGCTCAGTTTAAGGTTGCCGGAGCAAAAACTGAGAATTCACCGTGGATTCTTCACGGTTTGCTTCCAAACTTGGAGGAGAGCAGCACGGTGGTCGCGCGCTCCTGTTGCTACCCTTGCTGGCCCGTGAAAACACCTGTGGAACGCTGTCCACGAGCGCCTGACCTTCGGCTGAGTTTAGGTCACCGCTGTGGCGATCGTTCTCGGGGAAGGGTGGTCAGAGCTTGGGGTTTTTGGCGTTGCGGAGGTGGAGGGCGATCTCAGGTTGCTGTCTAGCAGCTCGGGGAGGGAGAAGGCGAGCTGGTTTCACGGTTCTCCGGTCGAGCAGAGAGGCGGCAGGTCGGGGCTCGGTGTTCACAGGAGAGGAGGAAATGATCGGTGCCTGCCTCCGTGGAGCGCCTTAAGAGGGCCCTGGAACCGCCCTTGGGCTCGTGTGTGTGTGCGGGAAGCAGCTGGTGGCGCTGCTCCTCCTCGGTGGCGAGCGCAGCTGCTCCCGAGCGTGGAGTCGGCAGCTGCTCGGTGGAAGTTCCCACCGAGACTCTGACTTTGGGTGCAAGTCTCCCCTCTTCTCTCTATGACATGTGGGTCCCACCCAGGGTTTTAACCTCTGAAATTTACTCCTAATCACTGCTGTAAACAGTGAGCCCCAAAATACCCCTGGTGATTCAAATTATCCACCCATGAGTCATTTGAATTGATTAGAATTCAAATTGGGTTTGGTTTAAATGAATTTCAGCACAAGTTCAGTTTGTAATTCAAATAAAGTTTGAATTTGTCCCACTTATCTCATGTCAAGATCAACTCCAAATGGAGAGAAATTTGGTGTGTGAGCTCACAAAAATGTGCTGAATAAGAATATGCCTCCCACTTTTAAATTCATGGGATAAAAACAGTTTGAATTTGAATATGATTTTAAACTGCCCTCTTTCTAACTATACCCAAAATGACCTCAAAAAGGTTTTGAATTTGGGTGAAACTTGGAATGGACATCCTTAGCAATGTGTAGGAGTTTTCATATGTCCAGCCCCTCTATATCACATGTGGAAAATACCACTTTTGCAATATGTGAGTTTGTTTTCTAATGAGCATGTTGATGGTGGTTACTTGCTCTTCATTTGTGTTCATCAACTTTCCTCAAATAAGATGTGTGTGTATGGTTATGAACACGTCAAATATGTGTCAAAAACTGAGGCCCTTACATTCCTCCCCCCTTAAAAGAATCTCGTCCCGAGATTATAAGGTGAAAATGAGAGAGAGGACGGTGGAAAATTACTGGATATGCGACGTGAAAAAGTCGGGGTAGTTGGCGCGAAAAAATCCTTCGCTCTCCCATGTCGCTTCGTCCCCTTAAACTAGATTCGCTGGAAAGTACTCAGAGAGCTGAATCCAACAAAATTTGGTTCACTCGATTTGGAGCTCTCTAGCCAAAGTTATGAGGATTTGAAGTTTGAAGGAAATCTGAAAATCGGGGAAAAAGTTTAAATCTGCCGGGGCCCGCAGGGACATGTGTTAGGCCCGGTGGCAACAGCACACTGAGGCCCACAGGGTTTTTGCGCGCCAGCACACCAGATCCCGGCCGCAGCCCGATCCCGATTTAAAATATCTCTCGCTGACCGCTGGGGTCCACCCCCTTCATCTACCTCCCGCCGCCCGCGCTCTGCCACCGGGGGACCTCGCCGGAGAGCTCGCCGGCAGCTTCTGTGGAGCTCCATACTTCACGATCTTTTCCGCCCCTGCCTACTTTCACATGGGGAACAGGATTCTGTGGTCAGCACGTCATGATAATGGCCGGTGCATGGTCGGCGACGAGCGGCGGCTTCGGAAAGACTTCGGCCGTGTCAACCGACTTCCCTAGCGCCTCAACTACTCGAGCAACCGGTCGGGAAGCATCAGTGGACCTCAGGGAAGGTCGACATGAGCTTGAAGCAGCTCGGGGGAGGCCCGAAGTAGGTCCTCACCGTGCGCCCGATGCCACCCGCATACTCCGCCGTCGGTAAACTTCGGAATACGCCAGTTACAGAGGTTCTTAGACCAAAAGTTGTGAATGCAACTTGTGCACTACCATGTCTAGTTTGTGTGAGAGCGGATTGAGGCCCTCTAATCCTTTCTAGCGTAAGAATTCGACAGAACCGCACCCGAAGGTTGATTTGTACCCAGAAATGGGAAAACTAGAAATTCGCCAACGGTGAGCAAGAACTCGGGCTGTGGCTCGGGGGTGAGCAGCACTGGTCAACAGCGCGTCCAAGGGTGCCTTGGCTCGGGCATGACAACTCCCCGGTTGGGCTGTCCACGGGAGCCCGAAGTGCAGCGGCGTTAGGTCACCGGATTGAACTCTCGGTATAGCCGAGATCGACCGGTTTCAGCTGAATTCTAGCAACGGGGAAGACGGAAGAAGGTTCCTAGTACCTTGCCGTAGGTCTGGAGGGGACGGGAAGGCTGTGATCAGAGCTCTCCGATCGGTTCTGAGCGGCGGAAGGACTTTGCCGGCGCTGTGTTCTTGCGGGGGAAGAAACGGTGATAGCTTCGGCCGAGGAGGGGGGGAAACGCCTTAAGAAGGCTCTGAACCGCCTCATGCCCGCGCGTGACCAAGCAGCTGCTGGCGCGGCGGCCTCCCTCGGTGGCGATCGCAGCGGCGGCTCGGCGACCCGAGTGAGAAAAGTCTCAGTCGGTTGAATCCTCTCTGTGGCTGACATGTGGGTCGCACCCGGAGTTTTAACCTCTGAAATTCACTCCTAATCACTGTTGTAAACAGTGAGCCCCAATATACCCATGGTGATTCAAATTATTCACCATGAGCCATTTGAATTGATTAGAATTCAAATTGGGTTTGGTTTGAATGAATTTCAGCACATGTTCAGTTTGAAATTCAAATAAAGTTTGAATTTGCCCCACTTAGCTCATGTCAAGATCAACTCCAAATGGAGTGAAAATTGGTGTGTGAGCTCACAAAAATGTGCTGAATAAGAATATGCCTCCCACTTTGGAATTCATGGGATAACATCAGTTTGAATTTGAATATGGTTTCAAACTGCCCTCTTTCTAGCTATACCCAAAATGACCTCAAAAAGGTTTTGAATATGGGTGAAACTTGGCATGGACATCCCTAGCAATGTGTAGGAGTTTTCATATGCCCAGCCCCTCTATATCACATGTGGAAATTACCACTTTTGCAATATGTGAGTTTGTTCCCTAATGAGCATGTTGATGGTGGTTACTTGCTCTTCAAATGTGTTTATTAACTTGATTCGAATGAGGTGTGTGTGTGGTGATGACACTTCAAGCATGTGTCAAAAACTGAGGCCCTTACATTCCTCCCCCCTTAAAAGAATCTCGTCCCGAGATTATAAGGTGAAAGTGAGAGAGAGGACGGTGGAAAATTACCGGATGTGCGACGTGAAAAAGTTGGGGTAGTTGGCGCGAAGAAATCCCTCGCTCTCCCATGTCTCTTCGTCCACGGAGTGATTACTCCATAGGACCTTGTAGAACCACAATGTACGGTTGCGTGTGGTACGGGCCTTTTCATCAATGATCTGAACCGGATCCTCTCGATAGGTGAGATCCGGTTGCAGTTCTTCAATGTCTTCCAGCTGAACGGTAGTTAATAGCTTGAGACACTTCCTCAGCTGGGAAATGTGAAAGACGTCGTGCACACCGGAAAGTTCTTCTGGTAATTTCAGCCGGTATGCTACTGACCCACATCTTTCGGTAATCTGAAATGGACCGATGAATCGGGGTGCCAACTTTCCTCTCACCGCAAATCTGTTTACGCCCTTCATTGGAGACACCCGTAGATATACGTGATCTCCAACTTCGAATTGTAATGGGCGCCTTCTCCGGTACGCTTACTGTTTCTGACGGGATTGAGCGGCTTTTAGGTTCGCTTGAATCAGTCAAACCTTTTCTTCCGCGTTGTTGACAAGGTCAATCCTGAAGGTAACCTTTTCGCCAGACTCACACCAGTTCAATGGTGTGCGGCATTTTCTTCCGTATAGCGCCTCGTAGGGCGCCATCTTTATGCTGGCTTGGTACCCATTGTTGTACGAGAACTCGGCTAACGGAAAGTGATTATCCCAATTCTTGCCGTGGTTGATAGCGCAAGCTCGTAGCATGTCTTCTATGATCTGATTCACCCGCTCCGTTTGCCCATCCGTCTGCGGGTGGTATACTGAACTACGGATCAGCTTCGTCCCCAAGGAAGCGTGCAGCTGCTCCCAAAAATGGGACACAAATAAAGTGCCCCGATCCGATATGATGGTACGGGGTACGCCGTACAAGCATAGGATCCGTGAGATGTACAGTTCAGCGTACTTCTTGGCGTTGTAGTTGGTGTTGACCGGGATGAAATGGGCAACTTTGCCGAGCCGATCGATGATTACCCACACCGAATCATGTTTCAGCAAGGTGGTGGGTAAACCGACGATGAAGTTCATGCTCACATCCTCCCACTTCCAGGCAGGAACGCCCAGTGGTTGTAGCAGTCCCGGTTTCCGCATATGGTCTGCCTTCACCCTTCGACATGTATCACACTCGGACATGTACTTCACGATCTCCCGCTTCATCCGTGTCCACCAAAACTTGCTTCTGAGTTCTTGATACATTTTGTTGCCGCCGGGGTGAATAGAAAACTTTGACAAGGGAGTCTCATCAAAGATCTTCTTCCGTAATTCCGGGTTACGGGGTACGACGATCCGGTCCTTGAACCATAGGACGCCATCTCCGTCCTTCCGGAAACATTTCAGCTCCCCACTGTCTACACGTCTCCGCAAATGCGACATGCCCTTGTCATGTTTCTGAGCTGCCACTATCTCTTCACGGATTGTGGGGATCAAAGCTAAGTTGTAGAGAGCTCCATGTGGAATCACATGCAGTGGTGGTTCGCTCTCTTCCAACGGTGTGATGGTCAGATTGTTGACATGTGACTTGCGGCTCAGCGCATCTGCCACTACGTTTACCTTGCCCGGATGATAATGGATCTCTATTTCGTAATCCTATATCAGTTCCAACCATCTTCGTTGCCTCATGTTCAGCTCCTTCTGAGTGAATATGTACTTGAGGCTTTTTTGGTCGGTATACAAATGTACGAGGTTACCGAGTAGGTAGTGCCTCCACATTTTCAGTGCAAGTACCACAGCAGCGAGCTCCAAATCGTGGGTTGGATAATTCTGCTCATAGTTTCTAAGCTGCCGTGATCCATACGCGACCACTCTCCGGTCTTGCATCAGCACACATCCGAGCCCGATGCCGGATGCATCGCAGTACACATCGAACGGTTTTGTTGTGTTTGGCTGCGCCAAAACCGGTGCTGATGTCAGGTGCTTGACTAAAGCCTTGAATGCTGCTTCACACGCTGGACTCCAACCATATTTGGTAGCCTTCTTCAGCAGCTCTGTCATAGTCTTGGCAATCTTCGAGAAGTTTGGAATGAACCTCCAGTAATATCCCACGAGTCCGAGGAAACTCCGTACCTCGTGAACAGTTCTCGGGGATTTCCAATTCAGCACTTGAGTGATCTTGCTCGGGTCTACAGAGATACCCTCCGCTGAGATGATATGCCCGAGAAAAGGCACTTGCGATATCCAGAACTCGCATTTGCTGAATTTCGCGTATAGCTTGTGATCCCGCAGCCGTTACAAGACTATACGCAGATGTTTCTTGTGATCTTCCTCCGACATGGAATATATCAGGATGTCGTCGATGAAGACCACGACAAACTCGTCCAGCTCCGGCATGAATACCGAGTTCATTAAGTATATGAACTGAGCTGGAGCATTGGTGAGGCCGAAGGACATGACCTGGTACTCGTAAAGTCCATACCTCGTCGAGAAAACCGTCTTCCGAATGTCCTCCGCCTTTATCTTAATCTGATGGTACCCGGATCTTAAGTCCATCTTGGAAAAGATCTTTGCTTCGACCAACTGATCAAACAACATGTCGATCCGTGGCAACGGGTACTTGTTCTTGATGGTTACGGCATTTAATGGACGATAGTCCATGCAAAGCCGCAACATCTCATCCTTCTTCTTTACAAATAATGCCGAACAGCCCCATGGCGAGGAGCTCGGCCTAATAAAACCCTTCTCCAGAAGGTCCGTGAGCTGAGTCTTCAGTAAAGCCAACTTTGGCGCCATCTTGTACGGCCTTCGGGATATTGGCATGGTTCCCGGTGCAAGTTCGATCTTGAACTCCACCTCTCTACCGGGCGGCATCCCCAGTAAATCATCAAGGAACACGTCAGAGAACTCTCGGACCACTGGAATATCTTCCAATCTGATGGTTGTGGCTTGATAGACACTTGGAAGTTTTATTTCTGGACTGTCCAGAAATAAAGAGTGAGACCTGTGCACTTCTGAGTTTAAGTGCACGACTCGAAGGACGGTGTCTAAAACAGCGCCATGGTGGCTTAACCATGACATCCCTAGGATGACATCGACCTTTTGTCCCTCTAAGATTATGAGAGACGTAGGGTAGACTCTACCTGCTAAGCATAATGGTGCTTTGGAAACCATTACGCTTGCTGAAATCCTCCCACCCGGTGAACAAATTACATATGGACTATCGGTGGGTAGTATTTGCAAGCTGTGTTTAGCAATGAAAGGTTGGCTAAAAAAATTATGCGTGGCGCCTGAATCAAACAATACTATGGCGGGATGCTGGTGGAGTTGGAACATACCCGCAAGGATTGGCTCGCCCTCCGGCACGTCCTCTATGGCAAGCTGGTGGACGGTGCCGGGCCTAGGGTTTGCCCGCCGCGCATTAGTAGGGTTCCGGGGTTGATTCCTTTCCGGAAACTGCAGTGCCGCTACTGCCTTGCCTCTCCGGGCAACTGCTCGCGAAGTGTCCTGGACGACCACACTTGTAACATGTGGCCGCTGCTGGTGTAGTGCTCGGTGGACGAAAGCCCGGCATGTGCTGCTGAGGTGCATACGCACGCAGCATCGCCCGCTTCTGCTGTTGTTGTTGCGGAGGTGGTACTGGCAGTGCCGGCCTGAATGCCGGTGAAGAGTATGGCCGACTGCGGAAAGACATCGACCTCTGGGGTGGCTGCCAGCGTGAACCTGATGGTGGGCAATTTACCATCCGAAACTTCTGAGAAGGACCGCCTCCTTCTCCGCTGCTCTGCGGCGTGCTTTGCTTTCGCTCCGCCGCCGCCAACTCCTTGCCGGAGTCCTCTTGAACAATCGCAGTGTCAATGATGTCGTTGAGGCTGCCGCAATTGAACATCGCCAACTTGTCCTTCAGGAGCGGATTAAGCCCCTGGTAAAAGTGGTCCCGCCGCTTCTCGTCGGTATCTGTGTGATACGACGTGTAGAGCGCGAGATCGTTGAACGCCCTGGAGTATTCTAGCGCGTTCCGGCTCCCTTGCTGCAGGTGCAGGAACTCCTGCGTCTTCCTCTTCATCAAGCCTGGTGGTATGTGATAGGCCCTGAAGGCCGTCCGGAACTCCGTCCAGGTCATTACTCGGTCGGTGGGCTGTGAAGCACAGAAGTTGGCCCACCATGCGCTCGCGGATCGTTGGAGCTGCTGGACCGCGAACTGAGTCTTGCGCTGCTCACTTATCTGGAGCAGCCCGAACTTCATCTCTATTGCGTGGAGCCAGTTGTCCGTGTCAAGAGGTTCATCCGCCCTTGAGAATACTGGGGGATGAATCGCTAGGAAGTCGGAGTAGGAGCTCTGTTGATGCTCCTCACGGTCTTGACGTCTCTCTGGGCGAGACGTGTTCACGATGAGAGTTTGCAGCAACTCCGTGTGCTGCTGATGTGAACCCGCCATTGCCGCGACGATGTCGGCCAATGTAACCGTTGGCAGTGGAGGTGGCGGTGTTTGCTGTTGCTGTTGCTGCTACTGTTGTCCCGAGGAGTCCTCGGGAAGCTGTTGGGAGGTGTCTCCCCCTTGGTTAGTACCCCCAACATCAGGGTTGGCACGAGTACGCGTCATTCTGAAATTCAAAACCGCAGCGATTAGCACATGTCTTACTTAAAATTCCATATGCAACAGTAGGTATTGAAGTGACACATGATTAATTTGCACAACATTCACATATATTGATAAACATAAACTTTATAGAAGATACATTATTCTTGGTTCTCCGAGAAGTCGTACTCATGTCGTCACTACCTATACATACGCTACTGCCTACACGACATGTCACCGATTACAAAAGTTGGGTTACACTACCCTAGCTGCCCTACTTGGCAACTGTAACCCCCCTACTCGGAGTAGAACTCGACCTCCTGCGGGTCGTCCTCCTCCGGTACCTCTGCTGGTGGTTCCGGATCTACCACCTCTTCTCCCATCTCGGGTTCTCCTATTGCTGGAAGACCCAAGACCACCGGTATGCCCAATACCGGAGGTACGAGGTCCTGCAAAGCATTCACCTCGTCCTTGGCCTGGTTGTAGTCCTCTTCCCAGCCTTGCCCTTCCTCAATAGTGTCGTCTTGCTCTTGAGTAAGGTCCTCGTTCTGCTGGGTCAGATTCTGTACCAGTTCTTGCAACGCCGCGATGTAACTGATTGTGCTGTTCATTCAGTCGCTTGATCGTCGGAAGGAGCAAATTACGGAGTGCGCTGTGAGCACTCTCGAAATGGTCTCCACGGCTCGTGCTCTCCTTGAGCTTTGTGGCGAGATGCTCCGTATGAACAGCTTGGCTGTCCATCACGGCGTTTCCCGCCCTCATCTGGAGGCTAAGGTTTGCCTCCGCGGGGTTGTACCTTGGGCAACCCGGATCGGCTGCCTCCCGGTATCTCCCTTCCCACACATGCTGAGCCCGTCCCTCCACTTGAATGAGCGTGTATGGGGTACCCTCCATAGCCTGCATGTGTAGTTGGCAGAAACGTGACATGGTGTCACGGGCTGCCACTGTAAAAGTCCCAAAACTTGTAAATAGAAAACTTGAGCTATGAATAAAGTTGAGTTTGAATACAAGAAATGGGACTTACAAAAACTTTTGTTTACTCATGAAAGAGTTGGCATGAGCAATAAAACTTTGAATTCAGTTTGAATTAAGAGGGTCACTTCCAAAAAGAGGAGAGGCCATCTCCAAAAAGGAAAATGCAAACTGATGTTTAAAAAGTTGTATTTGCAATGACAAACTCATAGATCAGAGGGCATATTCAAACTCCCGAGGTTCAAATTGTAGAGGGGGCAAATTTGGAGCAAATTTGGAGGTGCTTTGATAGGAATATCAAAGGAACTTGTGAATTCCATCCAAATTTGAATTTAAATTTGAAACTGTGGTACAAATTGTCAAATGGCAAAAGGGCTTTTGAATTTGGATCCCTCATAGCTGAATTTGCATGTGCCAAAAATATGGAGATCTTTTGGGGCAGGAGGGAGTTTTGGGCCCCACTTGTCATAGAAAGGTGGGGGTTATAACTTGCTGCTTAAGTCTACCACGGTGTATGGTTTCCACCCGAGCCACCGAAGTCGCTCCCGGCGCCACCGAGCGCATGCGGTTGCCACCTCTTCACCGAAGCAGCACGCTGGAGAGCTGCCTGGGCGCCTACCCTTTCTCCCGTGCGGGCTTTTGCTTCAGCACCGACGCCTCGGCCGCCTTTCCGCCCTCGCACAACAAAAGGACCGAGGACGCTGCCGCCTCGGGCGATCGACCGGGAACTGAAGGAAACCGAGCGTGCAGAGGCCAGCCAAGCCAAGAAACCACGCGGTGAGCTCGTCCTCCACTTCCTAAGTACAGCATCCCACGAGTTGCTGCCTCCCCGACCCGAAATCGGCTCGTCGCCGGAGCGATTCCACTTCACTGAGAGTTGGAGGCGCTCGTGGACAGCCTAATCCAGGCACTTCCACGCCCAAGCAAGGCCACCTCCGGACACGCTGGTGAACCCTTCTGCTCACCTCCAAACCTCAAGCAAATCGGTGAACCGCTGAGCGAGAATTCAGGAATATATCGCCGACGGCCCCAGACCGATGATCCGGTATGAAAACCCAAAATTCTTATTTGTTGTTCGTTCTTAGCTCATCAAATCATGCACAAATAAACTAGACTGGCTAGCGACCCGATCCACTCCACAACCCTAGCTAGAAACCCCGTGGTTACAGCTAATTTTGAGCTTTTCGAGCGGCGATCATGGCGGGAACCGCCGGGGGCACAGTGAGACCCCATCTCGAGCCGTTACCAATCCAGTTTGAGCCAAAGCCGAGCACCGCCATGACTCCTTGATGCTTTAGAGCAAATTTTCCGACCCTTTGGCGGGCTAGGATGCTCGGACAACGGCGCCGAAGCTTCACCGAAGGGTGCGCACGTCGCCGACCTAGTTCCGAGCGCCTATAGCTTGCGCTGACCCCGTAGATGAGTTGCTCGCCCCTGAAAACCCCCAGGCGGCGAGTACCGAGGCGGGAGACAGCCGGGAAGCCGACTCCGGTGAGCCCCGACGAACTTCCGGCGAGGGGGCGGCGCGGGAAAAAGAGAACGGCCCGAGGTTGAAGACGACCGGCCGGTCCCACCTGTCAGTGGCGATATTTTAAATGGTCGATCCGCTGTGGCCCGGGATATGGTGTGGTGGCGCGGGAAGTAGTCTGTGGCCCCGTGTGGCGTGATTCCGGCGGCTGACACGTGTGGGGTGGACCCACAGGCAGAGTTTGAACTTTTCCCGAATTAATTTGAAGTCCAGATTTAGTTCAAACTTTAGAACTGCATAACTTTTGCTAGGAAGCTCCAAATTTAATGATTCAAATTGGGTTGGATTCAGGATGAAAAACCCTCTCCAAATATGCAACCCAATTTGCATGAAAACGAATAGAACATTCTGGAGGATTCTTTAAACTTTTCAGCAAAAGAATTTTATAGGGAGTCTGGTTCATCCAAAATTCCCCAAATTTGGCCAGGATATTCTTTATGATATTTGGAGACTCCTGTAAAAGTTTCAGCTCATTTGGAGTTGATTTATTTAGAGTAATTCTGATTCCAAGTTTCTGTATTCAAATGAATACAGAAACATTTCCAGAGAATTTCCAAAACTTGGAAATTCAGTTCTAGTCATTCCTTAGCTCCAAAAATCCTAGGAAAATTCAGGCATACTCCCTGAGCTATGTATGAAATTATAGTTCACTTGAATTTGCATGAACGTGCAAATTTAATCAGAATTAATTCCTTTTTGCTTAAATGCTTAGGGAATTGTTCTGGGTGATCCACTTAGTGAAATGTTCTGAATTTTGGTCCAGAGGACTTTCTTGTGACAAGGAACTCCCAAGAAAATTTCCAGCTCCATTGGAGCCCTGGATCATTAGTGTTCTGTTCAACCATTAGTTGATCCCCACCCAAGTGATGAAACTCAACTCATCACTTGATAATAGTGCTTAAACACACACCCAAACCACCACCCCCAGTTTCATTTTAAATTCATAAACAGAGTTCCAGTTTTATAAACTTGTCCTTAGCACTTGTTAGCAAAATGTTTTACAATTAAACATGTATGCGTCTTTAACGTGTAGTGATTAAACGTGGATAAGTAAAGAAGAAGTGAGCTTGGACCAAGAAGCAAGAAGGCATGGATTAAGCCTCAAGTCATCATCAGCAAATAACTTCATCTTACCTGACTTAAGTCACCTGCAAAACCAAGGCAAGCCCCGGTTTGCACTTAAGTTGTTTTTAAATTTTACCTTTGTTCTTTACATTTGGTCAAGGTTTGTATGTGCATTAGGTCAAGGATGTTGATACTCCACTTGCATAACCAAACATCAATCCCTGAGGTCAAGGGTAGCATTGTGTCATCGCTGTAGAATAAGGCCGTGCTAAATAGGCTAGGACATCCGGTAGAAGACGAGTAGTTAGAAACTACTCGCGAGCTATAGTTCAGAATATCATAAGTATGGTTGGGATAGGAAGCAAACTAAACTTTACATTTCTAAAGATGAGACCGGGCAGAGGGGTTAGGCTGCGACAAGACGAGGTCTTGGTCGAGTAGCTCTGCCTGTGTCGGTTAAGGACCGATGCGTATGCCGCATCCAGGAGCAAGTATTGAGTTGTGTACCGGATGCTTACTGATATATGGGAACCAGGAAACCGATGTACCAGGTTCACTGGATTGTAGAGGCATAGCACATCATCTCGTTAGACCTATGAGCCCGAGACGGCGCGACCGGTTCTACAGTCTAGTGTCCTGAGAAAAGTTGCCACATACGACATAATGAAGGACGCCAGAGTTGGGTCTTCAGAGGCGGGCGTATGTGTCGAGTTATCCGGGTAGTGTTTGATTCAAATCACCGTCCCTCGCGGTTATTGAGTACCGCTTGCTCCCATGTTGTGACGTAGTTAAACA
Source organism: Neostapfia colusana (assembly GCA_030760725.1). NCBI lineage: Eukaryota > Viridiplantae > Streptophyta > Magnoliopsida > Poales > Poaceae > Neostapfia > Neostapfia colusana. Next base: position 94,014,667 of record JASWHV010000001.1, read on the forward strand.
ACTTGTGTGGAAACAGTTTGCAAAAGTATAATTTCTGCTATGATGATGTTAAGTTGCATGAAAACCATGTTTGAAGTAGAGATAGAGCTAACTAAAGTTATTTTCTACCTTCGGGCAAGTAACATTGGAATGAAGTGTTTCTTGTTTGATTGTGGAGTTCCAATGTTGCTGAACGCAAGGTCGCTACTAATATGGCTAAAATTTGAAAGTTAAGGATGAACTCGTAGGCAAGTCTTTTCGCAAATGACAGGCTTAGGTCTTAGGTTACCTTCATCTAGAGTTTCATGTCTTAGGAGAGACGGTTAAGTCTTGCTGAGCCTTTGTGCTCACTCTTGCTATATAAGTGGTTTTGCAGGTAAGCATCGACGCTATAAAGAGGGTTGTCCGGTGAGACTCGGAAACTTCTGAGTCGTGTCACACATGGAGAACCTAGCCGCTGCCATGTCTTCGTGTTGCTGGCGAGAGGAGTCCGCGGGCTGGATCTCTTCTCGAGTGCTTCTTAGATATACTTCGTGAGCTGTTTATAGACTTCCACTGTAGCTATTTTGTGTAAATTATTTACAAAGAATAATTGTAAGCTTCCGCTTTTGATTTATGTAATACTGTGTTCCTTATATGTGTGCTGTTGGGTGCCGCATAACACGGCACCACCCAATGCGATTCCTCGGGCAAGGCGGCACGGCCCCGTGATGGAGGTCGGGCCCCCTCAGCGTGGTATCAGAGCCGCGTTGGTAATAGCACACGGAGTAAGGATCGTATTACGACAAAAACTTAGGATACGGTGAGGAAACAATATTATGCCCACATAAGGACTATAGTAGTATAGTTACTTAAAGTGGCAATACTAACATATGTGCTTTAATTCTGAACTTTCATTATGTAATGACGCACCTACGCTCAGGTAAGAATGGTAAGGAACGCCACCTAAAGCGGTTCAATTTCGGTTAGCTCCCCTGACGATGAAAGTGGTTCAGGGATAGGTCTCATAGCCTTGTGTGAGACGTTAATATGAAGCTCTTGGACTCTCCATGTTCCTGAGTTCATATGAAACGCTGATCCCTAGCGTGCATTAGGCAAGTAAGTGGAGACCCCATCGTGTGGTCAGTAACGCGATAGTGTGTTCGTCTGGAAGTAGCCCAGGAGGACATACGCAGCGCTTGCCATCGGCGTGCCCTGCAGGGCAGTAGGTGGTATCCGTTGGGTTAATAACATTCCCAACCGTGACGACCCGTTCATGACATACTCGGGTTCCCTGTCGTGTGGTGTTGAAACATGATCATGAACCTTGAGACGTGACCTAACTCAAGGACGGCCGCATGACAATGATACGGGCGTTTGTATTTACTTTCAAATATGGAACTGCCTGAAATGAAACAACCTTTGAGTGCACCACTATTGAGTGTTCTTCTGCAGGTACTAACCACGTACGTATCCCGTGTAGTATACGTGTGCGAGAGACCGTCTTAGTGCCACTGATAATACGTATATGCCGGTATAATCCGGTTTAGGATTTTCTTTTGGTGAGGCAACGTAGTACCGACATGTTTCTTACTGTGCATCGACACCGTACTACACTTAATAACCTCTTCCCTATGAAGAAATGATTCATGAACTAACTTTCAACTAAAAGTGGAAGTTTGAAACAAGTAGTAGCTACTGAACTCTTATTTTGAGCTAAGATTCAAATGAGAGTATAACTAGGTATCAATGTTTTCAAAAAAACAGAGTGCTCTGTTTCTGGCAGAAATTCTTGCTGGACTTTAACAGAGCATAACTCTGAGTAGCTTGACCCAAATAAGGTGTATGATACAGTCTGGAAAGATTTTCATGTGCTCTACAACTTCCTTGTAGGCCTCCAGAGCAGAATCACACATTACATGGGTGAAATGTCCAGTTGAAGGCAAACTGTTCAGAACCAGGACAGTAGCAAAAACCTCTCTGGACCTTTCTGTTTTTAAGCCATAACTTCCTGTAGAAAAATCCTTAAGGAGCACATAAGTACTTGTTGGAAAGCTACTGAAGTTTACTAAAACTTTGGTATGGAACTCAAGTCAAGGATCTGTTGATAACTTGAGTAAAATTTGGAGTTTGTGAGAACTGATCAGGGTAGTCCCGCTGATTAGCTTAGCGTACATAAGATTTGTTTAAACATGAATGTGGTTATGCTATCATAAAGTTCATGACATGTTCATGTTTTACTTATCTTTACTTACTACTGAGATAGAATTTTGATTGACTCAAATTTTTGTTTCATGCAGTATGGTACGCACCCATTCTCAAATGGAGCTTGGAGATTCAAGTCAAGGTGGGAATGACTCGACTTCATCACAAGAGCCATCGCCAACTGGAATGGCTGAAATTATGGCGAAGATGAATGGAACTCTCCAAACCCTAGTTCAGCAAGGCATAGATCGAGAAGCTCAACGTCACATGCCAACCCAGAGCACATATCTGGATTTCTTGGCGACACAACCGCCGGTATTCTCCGAGGCGGCTGACCATTGTGAAGCAAATCACTGGTTACGTGTCATTGAGTCCAAGCTTGGGTTGATCCAATGTGATGAATTCTCAAAGACGCTATATGCCGCTCAGCAGCTTCACGGCTTTGCTGGAGCATGGTGGGCAGACTACCTTGCTGTCCAACCAGCAGGGCATCGTGTCACATGGGCGGAGTTCCAGGCTGCATTTCGTGCTCGTTTCATCCCTGCGGGCATAATGCAAACCAGTATGGATGAGTTCTGGAGTCTGAAGCAAGGGGACATGAGTGTTATTGAGTATGCGAAGGAATTCAATCGCTTAGCTCAATATGTCCCTGACTATGTGAAATCCCCAGCCATGAAGGGTTATCATTTTTACCGAGTGTTGACCGCTAGGCTGCGATGTGAAATGGCTCAAGTTAGCCAAGAGAATTTTGATGAGTTTGTGAGCTGTGCTATCACTCAGGAATATTATTCCAATCTCTACCTCAAAGAAAAGAGGGAGAGGGACTCATCACAAGATGAAGACAATCGTCTACCTCAGAAGTATCGGTTGGTAATCCGTTCACCTTCCGGTCGAGAGATTCCACAAGAGGTACAATCATTCTGGGAGTGTGATGACTCTTCTACTCCACAGAGGTCTTATTCACCTCCACCGCAGCAGCAACTTATTTCTTATGCACCCCAGTATCAACAAGGTGCACTAGAATATTATTACCCTCAAGAGGCTGAAGATGAACAAGGTGATTTCTCAGTTGAACCGAGTGCTGTCCCACTTGACATTGACAACGAGCTCAACGTCAATGAAGCAACTGAACCGAGCAGCAACATTGTGTCTGCAGGTCCAGTTCCACAGAGCAATCTTGGGCAGCAAAGAAAAGCTATGTCCAAAGTAGGGACAGTTAATTATGTGTCAGTAGATGATCTGCCAATGGGAGGACCTGTTCTTGCCGGCAGGTTCACCTTAAATGACAAGCCGGTTGTCATTTTATTCGAGTCTGGTGCGACACATAACTTCATTAGCAGGGTAACGGTGATCCGGGATCAGATCTCCACAACTGTCACAAAAGGTTCATACCTTACATTCGCCAGGTGGAGCATCTCAACTAATGAAGTCGTCTCTCGAGCACCACTTTGCTTGGGTGGAAAAATTTATCCTACCACCCTCATCATTCTCGAAGACCAGGGAATCAATGCCATATTGGGAATATCATGGTTGACCTTCCATAAGGCTATTCTGGACATCGAGAACAAGAGTGTTCACTTGGACTCTCCATGTCACGGACGTCAAACATTGTACCTCGGCGAGACGATTTCCAAAGACCCGGAAGTATGTAATGTGGAAGCGTGCAAATTAGAAGACATTACGGTAGTCCATGAATATCCGGACGTGTTTCCCGAAGATCTTCCAGGCCTACCACCTGAGCGCGAGGTGGAGTTCAAAATAGAGTTGATACCGGGAACGACGCCGATCTCTCGGAGACCCTACAAAATGGCTCCGAATGAATTAGCAGAACTGAAGGAGCAACTCAAAGATCTGATGGACAAGGGGTTTATTCGTCCAAGTTCATCGTCATGGGGTTGCTCAGCTTTGTTTGTGAAAAAGAAGGATGAGACGCTGAGGCTATGCGTCGATTATCGTCCTTTGAATGCTGTGACCATAAAGACCAAGTACCCACTACCAAGAATTGATATCCTCGTCGATCAGCTAGTGGGTGCTAAAGTCTTCTCTAAGATGGACTTAAGGTCGGGATATCATCAAATCAAAATTCGAGTGGAAGATGTCCCGAAAACAGCATTCTCGACAAGGTATGGACTCCATGAGTATCTTGTCATGTCATTTGGGTTGACCAATGCTCCGGCCCACTTTATGTATCTTATGAACTCGGTGTTCATGCCGGAGCTGGATCAGTTCGTCGTGGTATTCATCGACGACATCTTGGTCTATTCCAAATCTGAAGAGGAACACGCTAAACATTTGCATATTGTGCTCCAACGACTGAGAGATCACAACCTCTATGCAAAGTTTAGTAAATGTGAATTCTGGATCAACCAAGTGCCATTTCTTGGGCACATTATTTCAGCAGAAGGCATTGCTGTTGATCCAAGCAAGATTGAACAAGTGCTGAAGTGGAAGTCTCCAACATCAGTCCATGAAGTTCGTAGCTTCTTGGGTTTGGTGGAATACTACCGGAGGTTCATCCCGAGCTTCTCAAAAATCTCCAAACCTATGACGGAGCTAGTGAAAAAGGCATCAAATATGATTGGAGCAAGCCATGTGAGGAAGCTTTTCAAGCGTTGGTGAAACACCTCACAACAGCCCCGGTTTTAGCTCAACCGGATACAACCCAGCCCTTTGATGTTTACTGTGATGCATCCGGCGTCGGGCTTGGTTGTGTACTTATGCAAGGAGGACGCATGGTCGCATATGGATCACAGCAATTACGGAATCATGAGCAACATTATCCAACTCATGATCTCGAGCTTGCTGCCGTGGTACTAGCTTTAAAGATGTGGAGACATTACTTATTGGGAAATCTGGTTCATCTCTACACTGACCACAAAAGTTTGAAGTACATATTCACTCAAAAGGAGTTGAATATGCGGCAACGGCGATGGTTGGAGCTGATCAAGGACTATGAGATTGAAATTCATTATCATCCAGGCAAGGCAAATGTGGTTGCTGATGCACTCAGCCGGAAGTCTCATATTCATAACCTAACCATCACGCCGATAGAAGAGGAAGAACCAAGTCTCTACTTGGTTCCCTATGGGGCCCTACATAACCTAGCTCTCATACCAACAATAAGAGAGGAGGTCATGGAAGCTCAAAGGAGAGACAAGGGCATGGCTCATATCAAAAGGAGGTTGAAGAACGGGGAGATGAAATGTTTCTGGTTGGATGATGAAGATACCTTATGGTTCAGGGACCGGATAGTTGTACCCCGTGATATGAGGCTGCGGAAGAAAATTTTGGATGAGGCTCACTTATCCAAATTTTCTATTCATCCTGGCAGCAATAAAATGTACCAAGACCTCCGAAAGAAGTTTTGGTGGACGCGTATGAAACGTGAAGTCGCAAAATACGTTTCAGAATGTGATACGTGTCGAAGAGTTAAGGCCGACCATGTGAAGAAGTCGGGCCTGCTGCAACCGCTACAAATACCGGCATGGAAGTGAGAAGACTTGAGTATGGATTTCATCGTTGGGTTGCCGATGACCTCCCACCACCATGACTCGATTTGGGTAATCGTTGACCGATTAACCAAATCGGCACGTTTCATTCCGGTGCATACCAACTACAGCGCCAAGCAGTATGCGGAGCTATACATAGCACGAATCTTATGCTTGCATGGAGTTCCCCGTACCATTGTTTCCGACAGAGGATCGCTGTTCGTCTCCCGTTTCTGGGAACAACTACACGCACCCTTGGGAACTAAGCTGATTCGAAGCTCCGCATATCACCCTCAATCCGATGGGCAAACCGAAAGGGTGAATCAAATCCTTGAAGATATGCTAAGGGCGTGTGCCATCCACCACGGTAAGAGCTGGGATGATCACTTACCATTGGCGGAGTTCTCGTATAACAATGGTTATCAAACGAGCATAAAAATGGCACCTTATGAAGCTCTCTACGGCCGGCAATGCCGCACACCCTTGAACTGGTGTGAATCCGGCGAGAGAGTTATTTACGGGATTGATCTCGTGAATGAAGCCGAAGAGCGGGTGAGACTTATTCAGGAAAATCTTAAAGCCGCTCAGTCAAGACAAAAGAGCTATGCGGATAAGAGGCGTCGTCCTCTAGAATTTCAAGTTGGGGACCACGTGTATCTCCGCGTATCTCCTATGAAGGACATTCACCGATTCGGAGTAAAAGGGAAACTAGCTCCGCGTTTTATCGGTCCCTTCGCCATCATTGAAAGGTGTGGACCCGTGGCATACCGTTTTGAGCTACCGGCAGCCTTAGCCGGAGTGCATAACGTCTTCCACATATCTCAGTTGCGGAAGTGTTTGAAAGTTCCAACGGAGATTCTCACGGGAGACATAGCAGATCTGAAGCCGGACCTCACGTATGTTGAGCATCAAACCCGGATAATTGATGAAAAGACTCGCGAAAGCAGAAATCGGACGCTACGATTTTTCAAGGTGCTATGGGAAAATCACACGTCCGACGAAGCTACATGGGAAAGCGAGGAGTATTTGCAACTCAATCATCCGGAGTTGTTAGAGGCTTATGTGTAGTAGTTGTCCTCTCCACCTTGTCCTTAATCATGAATCTCGGGACGAGATTCTTTTTAAATGGGGAGGAATGTAAAAGTCCCAAAACTTGTAAATAGAAAACTTGAGCTATGAATAAAGTTGAGTTTGAATACAAGAAATGGGACTTACAAAAACTTTTGTTTACTCATGAAAGTGTTGTCATGAGCAATAAAACTTTGAATTCAGTTTGAATTAAGAGGGTCACTTCCAAAAAGAGGAGAGGCCATCTCCAAAAAGGAAAATGCAAACTGATGTTTAAAAAGTTGTATTTGCAATGACAAACCCATAGATCAGAGGGCATATTCAAACTCCCCAGGTTCAAATTTTAGAGGGGGCAAATTTGGAGCAAATTTGGAGGTGCTTTGATAGGAATATCAAAGGAACTTGTGAATTCCATCCAAATTTGAATTTAAATTTGAAACTGTGGTACAAATTGTCAAATGGCAAAAGGGCTTTTGAATTTGGATCTCTCATAGATGAATTTGCATGTGCCAAAAATTTGGAGATCTTTTGGGGCAGGAGGGAGTTTTGGGCCCCACTTGTCATAGAAAGGTGGGGGTTATAACTTGCTGCTTAAGTCTACCACGGTGTATTGGTTTCCACCCGAGCCACCGAAGTCGCTCCTGACGCCACCGAGCGCATGCGGTTGCCACCTCTTCACCGAAGCAGCACGCTGGAATGCTGCCTGGGCGCCTACCCTTCCTCCCGTGCGGGCTTTTGCTTCAGCACCGACGCCTCGGCCGCCTTTCCGCCCTCGCACAACAAAAGGACCGAGGACGCTGCCGCCTCGGGCGATCGACCAGGAACTGAAGGAAACCGAGCGTGCAGAGGCCAGCCAAGCCAAGAAACCACGCGGTGAGCTCGTCCTCCACTTCCTAAGTACAGCATCCCATGAGTGGCTGCCTCCCCGACCCGAAATCGGCTCGTCGCCACAGCGATTCCACTTCACCGAAAGTTGGAGGCACTCGTGGACAGCCTAATCCAGGCACTTCCCTGCCCAAGCAAGGCCACCTCCGGACGCGCTGGTGAACCCTTCTGCTCACCTCCAAACCTCAAGAAAATCGGCGAACCACCGAGCGAGAATTCGGGAAAACATCGCCGATGGCCCCAGACCGATGATCCGGTATGGAAACCCAAAATTCTTATTTGTTGTTCGTTCTTAGCTCATCAAATCATGCACAAATAAACTAGACTGGCTAGCAACCCGATCCCCTCCACAACCCTAGCTAGAAACCCCATGGTTACAGCTAATTTTGAGCTTTTCGAGCGGCGATCATGGCGGAACCACCGGGGGCACGGTGAGACCCCATCTCGAGCCGTTACCAATCCAGTTTGAGCCAAAGCCGAGCACCCCCATGACTCCCTGATGCTTTAGAGCAAATTTTCCGACCCTTTGGCGGGCTAGGATGCTCGGACCACGGCGCCGAAGCTTCACCAAAGGGTGCGCACGTCGCCGACCTAGTTCCGAGCGCCTATAGCTTGTGCTGACCCCGTAGATGAGTTGCTCGCCCCTGAAAACCCCCAGGCGGCGAGTACCGAGCCGGGAGACTGCCGGGAAGCCGACTCCGGCGAGCCCCGACGAACTTCCGGCGAGGGGGCGGAGCCGGAAAAAGAGAACGGCCCGAGGTTGAAGACGACCGGCCGGTCCCACCTGTCAGTGGCGATATTTTAAATCGTCGATCCGCTGCGGCCCGGGATCCGGTGTGGTGGCGCGGGAAGTAGTCTGTGGCCCCGTGTGGTGTGATTCCGGCGGCTGACACGTGTGGGGTGGACCCACAGGCAGAGTTTGAACTTTTCCCGAATTAATTTGAATTCCAGATTTAGTTCAAACTTTAGAACTGCATAACTTTTGCTAGGAAGCTCCAAATTTAATAATTCAAATTGGGTTGGATTCAGGATGAAAAACCCTCTCCAAATATGCAACCCAATTTGCATAAAAACCAATAAAAAATTCTGGAGATTTCTTTAAAGCTTTTCAGAAAAAGAATTTATAGGGAGTTTGGTTCATCCAAAATTCCCCAAATTTGGCCAGGATATTCTTTATGATATTAGGAGACTCCTGTAAAAGTTTCAGCTCATTTGGAGTTGATTTATTTAGAGTAATTCTGATTCCAAGTTTCTGTATTCAAATGAATACAGAAACATTTCCAGAGAATTTCCAAAACTTGGAAATTCAGTTCTAGTCATTCCATAGCTCCAAAAATCGTAGGAAAATTCAGGCATACTCCCTGAGCTATGTATGAAATTATAGTTCACTTGAATTTGCATGAACATGCAAATTTAATCTGAATTAATTCCTTTTTGCTTAAATGCTTAGGGAATTGTTCTGGGTGATCCACTTGGTGAAATGTTCTGAATTTTGGTCCAGAGGACTTTCTTGTGACAAGGAACTTCCAAGAAAATTTCCAGCTCCATTGGAGCCCCGGATCATTAGTGTTCTGTTCAACCATTAGTTGATCCCCACCCAAGTGATGAAACTCCACTCGTCACTTGATGATAGTGCTTAAACACATACCCAAACCACCACCCCCTGTTTCATTTTAAATTCTTAAACAGAGTTCCAGTTTTAAAAACTTGTCCTTAGCACTTGTTAGCAAATGTTTTACAATTAAACATGTATGCGTCTTCATAACGTGTAGTGATTAAACGTGGATAAGTAAAGAAGAAGTGAGCTTGGACCAAGGAGCAAGAAGGCAGGGATTAAGCGTCAAGTCATCATCAGCAACTAACTTCATCTTACCTGACTTAAGTCACCTGCAAAACCAAGGCAAGCCCCGGTTTGCACTTAAGTTGTTTTTAAAGTTTTCCCTTTGTTCATTACATTTGGTCAAGGTTTGTATGTGCATTAGGTCAAGGATGTTGATACTCCACTTGCATAACCAAACATGAATCCCTGAGGTCAAGGGTAGCATTGTGTCATCGCTGTAGAATAAGGCCGTGCTAAGTAGGCTAGGACATCCGGTAGAAGACGAGTAGTTGGAAACTACTCGCGAGCTATAGTTCAGAATATCATAAGTATGGTTGGGATAGGAAGCAAACTAAACTTTACATTTCTAAAGATGTGACCGGGCAGAGGGGTTAGGCTGCGACAAGACGAGGTCTTGGTCGAGTAGCTCTGCCTGTGTCGGTTAAGGACCGATGCGTATGCCGCATCCAGGAGCAAGTATTGAGTTGTGTACCGGATGCTTACTGATATATGGGAACCAGGAAACCGATGTACCAGGTTCACTGGATTGTAGAGGCATACCACATCGTCTCGTTAGACCTATGAGCCCGAGACGGCGCAACCGGTTCTACAGTCTAGTGTCCTGAGAAAAGTTGCCACATACGACGTAATGAAGGACGCCAGAGTTGGGTCTTCAGAGGCGGGCGTATGTGTCGAGTTATCCGGGTAGTGTTTGATTCGAATCACCGTCCCTCGCGGTTATTGAGTACCGCTTGCTCCCATGTTGTGACGTAGTTAAACAACTTGTGTGGAAACAGTTTGCAAAAGTATAATTGCTGCTATGATGATGTTAAGTTGCATGAAAACCATGTTTGAAGTAGAGATAGAGCTAACTAAAGTTATTTTCTACCTTGGGGCAAGTAACATTGGAATGAAGCATTTCTTGTTTGATTGTGGAGTTCCAATGTTGCTGATCGCAAGGTCGCTACTAATATGGCTAAAATTTGAAAGTTAAGGATGAACTCGTAGGCGAGTCTTTTCACAAATGACAGGCTTAGGTCTTAGGTTACCTTCATCTAGAGTTTCATGTCTTAGGAGAGACGGTTAAGTCTTGCTGAGCCTTTGTGCTCACTCTTGCTATATAAGTGGTTTTGCAGGTAAGCATCGACGCTATAAAGAGGGTTGTCCGGTGAGACTCGGAAACTTCCGAGTCGTGTCACACATGGAGAACCTAGCCGCTGCCATGTCTTCGTGTTGCTGGCGAGAGGAGTCCGCGGGCTGGATCTCTTCTCGAGTGCTTCTTAGATATACTTCGTGAGCTGTTTATAGACCTCCGCTGTAGCTATTTTGTGTAAATTATTTACAAAGAATAATTGTAAGCTTCCGCTTTTGATTTATGTAATACTGTGTTCCTTATATGTGTGCTGTTGGGTGCCGCATAACACGGCACCACCCAATGCGATTCCTCGGGCAAGGCGGCATGGCCCCGTGATGGAGGTCGGGCCCCCTCAGCCACTTGCCACATCCCTTCCGGTTGTCTACCTCTCACAGTGACGGTGAACGGCACCCAACCGGGTGGCGTAGGTCCTGCAGGGACTTCGACATGGATTGTCCACGTCTTGTTCCCCTCTTCGCCTTCTTCCTTGGCGAAGTATTGCGGCATCTGGTTGTACCCGAAATATTGAAGCATATGCCTCAATGCTTCCGGATAGCCGCTGCGGTGAGAACAGTGGGACATCACCCACCCGTTCTCCAACTGCTTATCCGCTGTCATCTGTAAAAATGTATTGGAGAATGTCAAATATCGATTTAAACAGTAAACCATTGAGTTATAACATAAGACATGTCATTGAACCCATAAAACTTGGAAACATAGTTCAAATTTTTAAGCAAATTTGACTGCTGATCTGCTGTTCAACATGACAGCCCTGATCAGTCTCCATCTCAACCTGATTCAGGCCGTGTTAAATGCAAAACCAATTCTGGAGCTCAACATCAAAGTTAAAGCTAACTTCAATAGCTTTCCAGAATGTATTTGCTTGGCCTAAAATCTGTCCTGGTTCAAAAGTTATGAGATGTCAAAGTTAGCAGAATTTCTGGAGAAAATTGGACAGCACCTCCCTGCTTTAGGTACTGATTTGATCCAAGATTTCCAGTTAATTATGCTCATATCTGACAAAACATTCTGTTACAAAGTTATAACCCATCTCATAAGCTTTCCAGAACTACCTAATTTTCTATTTTTGGATTTTTATGCAGGAAGTTATACTCAATTTACAGAGAGTTTACAGAGAGTCTTTACTCTGTCCTGTTTTCTGGACAGTTTCAACTCTACTGTATTTTTCGATTGGCTAAGATATGAAACACCTCTGGACCTCAACAGAAAAGTTGTAAAGCTCTTCCAAAGCTTTCCATCATATGACCCCAACCTCGAAAGAACTCAACCTCTAACCTCTGATTAACTTTAGCCTTAATTCAGCTGAAAATAGAGTGCTCTGTCCTTAACAACCTATAACTTGAAAACTTGTTAACTTTGAATATTCTGATTAAGGGAAGGAGTTACATCAAGTTTTACTTCTTTGGATTAAAAACCTTCAAGTTTTGCAATGAAGTTGTTCATTTAGTGGGGTGTGACGTCGATGCGTCACCAGATTATGTCGGTACTACGTCCTCACAAAGAACAACCTATACCGGACTTAGCCGGCTTCATTAATTCAGTGGCACTAAGTGTCTCTCGCACACAGATGCTACACGTCTACCATTTCTTGGTTAGACTACCTGCAGAAACTCAAGCAATCATCAGGCTCGGCTGCACACCGAGCCCGGTATCCATACAGTCCGTACACCCGGCCGTCATCACTCGCCCAGATGTTCTCAAGCCAAACACGCCATGAGTTACGTGTTCACGTTTCAGACCATGTGACGGGGTCTCCCAAATTGCACCACGCACGCCAGGGACAGACGTTGCTCGAATACCCCAAACGACATGAAGAGTCGTAGAGGATATCAAAGCGGGTCAGGTTACCTGCCACCCGTGGGGCTCCACCCTTCAGCTTGTGCGCACTGGTGGACAGCGCTTACGTGCACCCCCCAAGACATACACGTCCCGAGATGCACGATTTTCTGACATAATCAAATAGGTTAGTATGCCACTTTCTATACGCTAATAACATCCTTATACGGGTTACTAACTCGTTTCTCAGTGGATTTTTGAAAGAGATGACCTTTGTAGTGCGTTAAATCTCAAGCGAGCTCTGATACCAGCGCTGACACGACCCCACGGTCTTGTCGAGCCAGGATCACGCTGAGGGGTGCTGCGTTGCACAGCACCAGATAACACACATCAAAGGTACAAAACGGAAGCAAAACTTTTATTACATAAAGTAGTTTGTGAACATTTGTATATCAAAATAAGTCCAGTCTACACTCACAGGCGTAGACTACGCATCAAGTCCACGTCCAGCCCTTGAACGTGTCCTTGCTAGCACACACGCACACTAACTCTGCGGCGTGCACGAATCCCACTCGACGGGGTTCCCCTCCTGGGGTTCCATCTCCTCCTTGGAAGTCCCTTCCTCATAGAACCCTGCAAAAGCTTCAAACACAAGCAGAGAGCACGAAGGCTCAGCAAGTCTGACCCGTCTCACCTAAACATGGAACTTCTACATGAGGGGTGATGGGTTACATGAGGTAAAATCATTTGCAAGGACTCATTGTAGAACCTTACTTTCAAGTTTTAGCAGCAGGTTGTGGAGAACCTTACGCTAAGGCACATGAGAGAGCCGCAATCAAACAAGAAACACATTTCTCTCATGTACTTTGCCCAAAGTTGAAAAGAACTTTAGTTAGCTCTAAACTACAGCAAATCATTAACAATCAAGTCCATATTTCAATCAGCAACATTTTAACATGCAACTAGCCTGTTCTTTCTACGTCACGGTACAGTGAACAAGTGGTACTCACTGACCGCGAGGGACGGCGATTATAATCGATTACACCTGCAGGGTTACCCGAATAACCCGTCATGTACGCCCGTACTTAATGTTGCCTACAACAACCATCACTGACACCGTACGCAACCACCTTTGACCCGTCTGCCAAATATTGAACCGGTCCCATCGTCCCAAGCAAGAGGTCTCTGCACGCGCATCTCAGTGCCGCCAGCCGATTTACACCTCGAGCTCTCAACCTACCCTCTGAACGACGGGCAATGCCTCAATACCCAGCTACCCCAGTTACATCACTTTCCCGGTTCCCATATAGCCGGTAGGTCTTTGGTACTGTTCTAGCTTGTTCAACAGACCCGCACACGGCTCGGTCCTCAATCGACACAAGCGGAGCTATAGCACACAGGCCCCAAAGTCCTGCTTCTCTTACTCTCCGCTCGGTCTCATTTTTCTTGCCATGTGTATCATGTGCTATCTCTACCCGAGTCGAGTGCCTCTAGCCTATGCTCGTGAGTAGTTCCAACTACTCGACTTGTACCGAATCCTACACTACCTTAGCATTGCAGTAGCTAACAGGGTTTGCAATCCTGAACCCAACCCATAGTTTTCTTGACTATGCAATTGGGTTTCCAAACAAGACTCTAATGCAAGTAATCATAATACTCAAGAAGTGCTCAAAACAATAAAAATTTGTAAAAGGTTAATGCAAACCGGAGCTTGCCTTGCTGCTCTTGGTCGTAGGCTAGCTGCTCCTCCGGAGTAACAAAGTCTAGGACTTCGGGTTCCTCCTCGACCTTAGCGACTACATGATATACATTAATTTGAATGCATTTGTATTAATTTTGAACTTGTGAAGCTTATAAGTCCCACTAGACAGACTTAATGACTATGAAACTTTTACTGTGGCTTGGTTACAACCAAAACAGAGACTTGGTCAAGTTTTAGTTGCAGCAAAGCTCATTTGAGCCCTCCACGATTAATTATGTACTTGACCTTAATTGCAGGCTTTTAGGGTGTTCTAAGGATTTTCATGAAACAAACTATGACTTTCTGAAAACTAGATTTTCATAGGGTTGTAATGGAGTTGGTCTCACTTAATTTTAAGGTTCCTAGCTAGGGATATGAGCTAAACAATTTCAGAGAAAATTTCTGAAAATGTTTCTGAACATTTTCTATTTTCTCTGGAACAGTTCCACTAATCACACCATTAGGTGGATCAAATGAACTCAAATGGATCTGAAATTTTTACGGTAGTTCAGGGATATTCTGGAGAACATTCCAGCATTTCAGGATTTTCCTCCAAAGGATTCTCCACTTAAAATTCGAAACAGTTTAAATTTTGAGGAATTAATTCTGGAGAAGTGAGGATTTTCATGAAGTTAAACTTGATTTGCTGGAAAGTAATCAGAGAGCTGAATCCAACAAAATTTGGTTCACTCGATTTGGAGCTCTCCAGCCAAAGTTATGAGGATTTGAAGTTTGAAGGAAATTTGAAAATCGGGGAAAAAGTTTCAATCTGCCGGGGCCCGCAGGGACACGTGTTAGGCACAGAGGCAACAGCACACTGAGGCCCACAGGGTTTTTGCGCACCAGCACACCAGATCCCGGCCGCAGCCCGATCCCGATTTAAAATATCTCTCGCTGACCGCTGGGGTCCACCCCTTCGTCTACCTCCCGCCGCCCGCGCTTTGGCGCGGGGGACCTCTCCGGAGAGCTCGCCGGCAGCTTCTGTGGAGCTCCAAACTTCACGATCTTGGCCGCCCCTGCCTACTTTCACTCGGGGAACAGGATTCCGGGGTCAGCTCGTCATGACAATGGCCGGTGCATGGTCGGCGACGAGCGGCGGCTTCGGAAAGACTTCGGCCGTGTCGGCCGACTTCCCTAGAGCCTTCAACTACTCGGGCAACCGGTCGGGGAGCATCAGTGGACCTCAGGGAAGGTCGACATGAGCTTGAAGCAGCTCGGGGGAGGCCCGAAGTAGGTCCTCACCGTGTGCCCGATGCCTCCCGCATACTCCGCCGTCGGTAAACTTTGGAATACGCCGGTTACAGAGGTTCTTAGACCAAAAGTTGTGAAGGCAACTTGTGCGTGTAAGGGACTCAGTTTTTGACACATATTTGAAGTGTTCACCACCATACACACACCTCATTTGAGGAAAGATGATGAACACAAATGAAGAGCAAGTAACCACCATCAACATGCTCATTAGAGAACAAACTCACATATTGCAAAAGTGGTATTTCCCACATGTCATATAGGTGGGCTGGACATATGGAAACTCCTACACATTGCTAAGTATGTCCATGCCAAGTTTCACCCAAATTCAAAACCTTTTTGCGGTCATTTTGGGTATAGTTAGAAAGAGGGCAGTTTGAAACCATATTCAAATTCAAACTGTTTTTATCCCATGAATTTAAAAGTGGGAGGCATATTCTTATTCAGCACATTTTTGTGACCTCACACACCAAATTTCACTACATTTGGAGTTGATCTTGACATGAGCTAAGTGGGGCAAATTCAAACTTTATTTGAATTCCAAACTGAACTTGTGCTGAAATTCATTCAAACCAAACCCAATTTGAATTCCAATCAATTCAAATGGCTCATGGGTGAATAATTTGAATTACCAGGGGTATTATGGGGCTCACTGTTTACAACAGTGATTAGGAGTAAATTTCAGAGGTTAAAACCCCGTGTGGGACCAACATTTCATAGAGAGAAGGAGGCAAAACTTGCACACAAAGTCACAGCCTCGGTGGGAAATTCCACCGAGCAGCTGTTGGCTGTGCCACCGAGCAGCCACCGGCGCCACCAGCTGCTTCCCCTCTACGCGCAGTGGCGCCCAGGGCGGCTTGCTCGCGCCCCAACGCGACCGGCACCGCCTCAGCCGAGCAGGAGTCGGCCGGCTTTATCTCCTCGCGTGCAAACCCGAGCAGCGGCATTGTTTCTCGACGCAGCTCTCTGCTCAATCGGGAAAACCGGCAAACAATATCCTCCTTCGTCCGTGAGCTGCTAGACAGCAATCTGAGCTTGCACTCCACCTCCCCAATGCCAGAAACCCCGAGCTCCAACTTCCCGTGCCCGAAAACGATTGCCACCGCGGCGACCTAGCCTCAGCCGAGAGTCAGGCGCCCGTGGACAGCGTTCCACAGGCGTTTTCATGGTCCAGCAAGAGAGGCAATAGGATCGTGTGGCCACCGTGCTGCTCTCCTCCAAGTTTGGAAGCAAACCGTGAAGAATCCACGGTGAATTCTCAGTTTTTGCTCCGGCGACCTTAAACTGAGCTTCCGGTACGGATCCTTCAAATTCTCGCTCTATGATCCTTCTTTAGGTATCAAATCTTGCACATAGACGCTGGACTAGCTAGCGATCAAGTTCTTTTCTGCATCCGTGGCATGAAACTGTCTAGGAGGGATGAATTTTGAGCTCGATCAAGGGCGGTCATGGCGGGCACGATCGGTCACACGGTGCCGACCGACTTGCCGCCATCTTCGAACCCTTTTGACACCTTGTCGAGCTTCCTAGAGGTACACTGATGCTGGCGGCGAGTTTCAGACCATGGGAGGTCAGGCAGCAGCGAGCCGGCGAGCTCTGGGTCTGCTCCGGCGAGGGCGGCGGCTCGGGCGCGAGAGAGCGTCGGGAGGAAGACGAAGCCGGCTGGCCAACGCGTCAGTGGCTCAAAATTTAAACCGGGATCAGGTGTGGCCGGGATTTGATGTGCTGGCGCGCAAAGGCCCTGTGGGCCACAGTGTGCGGTCGCCTCGGCGTGCGACGCGTGTCCCCGGGGCCCACCCGCAAGTTTAAACTTTTTTCCCGATTTTCAGATTTCCTTCAAACTTCAAATCTTCATAAATTTAGCTAGAAAGCTCCAAATCGAGTGAACCAAATTTTGTTGGATTCAGCTCTCTGAGCACTTCCAGCAAATAAAGTTTCACTTCATGAAAATCCTTATTTCTCCAGAATTAATTCCTCAAAATTTAAATTGTTTGGAATTTTAACTGGAGAATCCTTTGGAGGAAAATCCTAAAATTTTGCTGGGAAGTTCGCCAAAATATCCCTGAGCTACCATAAAAATTTCAGATCCATTTGAGCTCATTAGATGCAGCTAATGATGTGATTAGTGAAACTGTTCCAGAGAAAATAGAAAATGTCCAGAAACATTTTCAGAATTTTCTCTGAAATTGTTTAGCTCATATCTTTAGCTAGGAACCTTCAAATTAAGTGAGACCAACTCCAATAGAACCCTCTGAAAATTTAGTTTTCAGAAAGTCATAGTTTGTTTCATGAAAATCCTTAGAACACCCTAAAAGCCTTCAATTAAGGTCAAGTACATAATTAATTGTGGAGGGCTCAAATGAGCTTTGCTGCAACTAAAACTTGACCAAATCTCTGTTTAGGTGGTAACCAAGCCCCAGTAAAAGTTTCACAGTCATTGGGTCTGTCTAGTAAGGGTTATAGACTTCACAAATTTAAATTCAATCAAATGCATCTAAATTAATACATATGCTTGTATATCATGTAGTCGCTAAGGTCGAGGAGGAACCCGAAGTCCTAGACTTCGTTACTCCGGAGGAGCAGCTAGCCTACGACCAAGAGCAGCAAGGCAAGCCCCGGTTTGCATTAACTATTTTTACAAATTTTTATTGTTTTGAGCACTTACTTGAGTATTATGATTCTTTACATTAGAGTCTTGTTTGGAAACCCAAATGCATAGCCAAGAAAACCATGGGTTGGGTTTAGTATTGCAAACCCCGTTAGCTACTGCAATGCTAAGATAGAGTAGGATTCGGTACAAGTCGAGTAGTTGGAACTACTCGCGAGCATAGGCTAGAGGCACTCAACTCGGGTAGTGATAGCACATGAAACACATGGCAATAAAATGAAACCAAGCGGAGGGTAAGGGCAGCAGGACTTTGGGGCCTGAGTGCTATAGCTCCGCTTGTGTTGATTGAGGACCGAGCTGTGTGCGGGCCCGTTGAACAAGCTAGAACAGTACCAAAGACCTACCGGCTATATGGGAACTGGGAAACCGATGTAACTCGGGTAGCTGGGTGTTGAGGCATAGCTGGTCGTTCAGAGGGTAGGTTGAGAGCTCGAGGTGTAAATCGTCTGGCGGCACTGAGATGCGCGTGCGGAGACATCTTGCTCGGGACGATTGGACCGGTTCAACATTTGGCTAACGGGTGAAAGGTAGTTGCGTACAGCGTCCGTGATGGTTGTTGTAGGCAACATCGAGTACGGGCGTACGTGACGGGTTGTTCGGGTAACCCTGCAGGTGTAAATCGATTATAATCGCAGTCCCTCGCGGTCAGTGAGTACCACTTGTTCACTGTACCATGACTTAGAAAGAACAGGCTAGTTGCATGTTAAAATGTTGCCGATTCAAAGATGGACTTGATTGTTAATGATTTGCTGTAGTCTAGAGCTAACTAAAGTTCTTTTCAACTTTGGGCAAAGTACATGTGAGAAATGCGTTTCTTGTTTGATTGCGGCTCTCTCATGTGTCTTAGCGTAAGGTTCTCCACAACCTGCTGCTAAAACTTGAAAGTAAGGTTCCACTAATTAGGCGAGTCCTTTGCAAATGATTCTACCTCATGTACCCATCACCTCTCATGTAGAAGTTCCATGTTTAGGTGAGACGGGTCAGACTTGCTGAGCCTTCGTGCTCACTGCTTGTGTTTGAAGCTTTTGCAGGGTTCTATGAGGAAGGGACTCCCGAAGAGGAGACAGACCCCCAGGAGGGGAACCCCGTCGAGTGGGAGTCGTGCACGCCGCAGAGTTAGTGTGCGTGTGTGCTAGCAAGGACACGTTCAAGGGCTGAACGTGGACTTGATGCGTAGTCTATGTCCGTGAGTGTAGACTGGAAGTATTTTGATGTAAACATGTTCATAAACTTGTTTATGTAATAAAAATTTCGCTTCCGCTTTGTATCTTTGGCGTGTGTTATCCGGTGCTGTGCAACGCAGCACCCCTCAGCGTGATCCTGGCTCGACAAGACCGTTGGGGTCGTGTCAGTGTGGTATCAGAGCTTGCTTGAGGTTTAATGCACTACAAAGGTCATCTTTTTCAAAAATCCAGTGAGGAACGAGTTAGTAGCCTGTATAAGTATGTTATTAGCATATAGAAAGTGGCATACTAACCTATTTGCTTATGTCGGAAAATCGTGTATCTCAGGATGTTTATGTCTTGGGGGGTACACGTAAGCGCTGTCCACCAGTGCGCACAAGCTGAAGGGTGGAGCCCCACAGGTAACCCGACCCGCTTTGATATCCTCTACGACTCTTCATGTCGTTTGGGATATACAAGCAACGTCTGTCCCTGGCGTGCGTGGTGCAACTAGGGAGACCCCGTCACGTGGTCTGAAACGTGAACACGTAACTCAAGTCATGTTTGGCTTGAGAACATCCGGGCGTGTGATGACGGCCGGTTGTACAAACTGTATGGATTCCGGGCTCGGTGTGCAGCCGGGTCTGATGATTGTTTGAGATTCTGCAGGTAGTCTGACCACGAAACGGTAGACGTGTAGTATCCGTGTGTGAGTGACGCTTAGTGCCACTGAAGTAAGGAAGCCGGCTAACTCCGGTATAGGTTTTTCTTGGTGAGGACGTAGTACCGACATGATCTGATGACGCATCGGCGTCACACCCCACTAAATGAACAACTTCATTGTAAAAACTTGAAGGTTTTGATCCAAAGTAGTAAAACTTAATGTAACTCCTTCCCTTAATCAGAATATTCAAAGTTAACAAGTTTTCAACTTATAGGTTGTTAAGGACAGAGCCCTCTGTTTTCAGCTGAATTAGGGCTGAAGTTAATCAGAGGTTAGAGGTTGAGTTCTTTCGAGGTTGGGGTTATATGATACATTTCTGGAAAGCTTTGGAAGAGTTTTACAACTTTTCTGTAGAGGTCCAGAGGTGTTTCATCCCTTAATCAATCGAAAAATGCAGTAGAGTTGAAACTGTCCAGAAAACAGGACAGAGCAAAGACTCTTTGTAAACTCTCTGTAAATTGAGTATAACTTCCTGCATAAAATCCAAAAATAGAAAATGAGGTAGTTCTGGAAAGCTGATGAGATGGGTTATAACTTTGTAACAGAAAGTTTTGTCAGATTAGGAACAGAATTAACTGGAATTCTTGGACCAAATCAGTACCTAAAGCAGGAAGGTGCTTTCCAATTTTCTCCTTTAACATGGCCTAAATCAGTACCTAATTGGTTTTGCCTTTAACATGGCCTAAATCAGGTTGAAATGGAAACTGGTCAGGGCTGTCATGGGAACAGCAGATCAGCAGTCAAATTTGTTTAAAATTTGAACTATGTTTCCAAGTTTTATGGGTTCAATGACATGTCTTATGTTATAACTCAATGGTTTACTGTTTAAATAAATATTTAACATTTCTCAAATATAATTTTTACATATGACAGCAGAAAAGCAGTTGGAGAACGGGTGGGTGGTATCCCACTGTTCTCACCGCAGCGGCTATCCGGAAACATTGAGGCAGATGCTTCAATATTTCGGATATAACCAGATGCCGCAGTACTTCGCCAAGGAAGAAGGCGAAGAAGGGAACAAGACATGGACAATCCATGTCGAAGTCCCTGCAAGACCTACGCCACCCGGTTGGGTGCCGTTCACCGTCACGGTGAGAGGAAGACAACGGGAAGGGATGTGGCAAGTGGCAGCCCGTGACACTATGTCACGTTTCTGCCAACTACACGTGCAGGCTATGGAGGGCACTCCATACGCGCTTGTTCTGGTGGAGGGACGGGCTCAGCATGTGTGGGAAGAGAGGTACCTGGAGGCAACGGACCCGAGTTGCCCAAGGTACAACCCCGCGGAGGCAAACCTCAGCCTCCAGATGAGGGCGGGAAATGCCGTGATGGACAGCCAAGCTGTTCATACAGAGCATCTCACCATGAAGCTCAAGGAGAGCACGAGCTGTGGAGACCATTTCGAGAGTGCTCACAGCGCACTCCATAATGTGCTCCTTCCAACGATCAAGCGACTGAATGAACAACACAATCAATTGCATCGTCTGAAGAAGGCGAAGAAGAAGAGCCGTGTCGACATACAGCGTTGCAAGAACTGGTGCAGAATCTAACCCAGCAGAACGAGGAACTTACTCAAGAGCGTGACGACGCTATTGAGGAAGGGCAAGGCTGGGAAGAAGATTACAACCAGGCTATGGATGAGGTGCATGCTTTGCAGGACCTCGTGCCTCCGGTATTGGGTATACCGGTGGTCTTGGGTCTTCCAGCAATGGGAGAACCCGGGATGGGAGAAGAGATGGTAGATCCAGAGCCACCAGCAGAGGTACCGGAGGAGGACGACCCACAGGAGGTCGAGTTCTACTCCGAGTAGGGGGTTACAGTTGCCATGTAGGGCAGCTAGGGTAGTGTAGCCCAAATTTTGTAATCGGTGACATGTCGTGTAGACAGTAGCGTATGTATAGGTAGTGACGACATGAGCATGACTTCTCGGAGACCCGAGAATAATGTATCTTGTATAAAGTTTATGCTTTATCAATATATGTGAATGTTGTGCAAATTAATCATGTGCCACTACAATACCTACTGTTACATATGGAATTTTAAGTAAGACATGTGCTAATCGCTGCGGTTTTGAATTTCAGAATGACGCGTACTCGTGCCAACCCTGATGTTGGGGGTACTAACCAAGGGGGAGACACCTCCCAACAGCTTCCCGAGGACTCCTCGGGACAACAGTAGCAGCAACAGCAACAGCAAACACCGCCACCGCCACTGCCAACGGTTACATTGGCCGACATCGTCGCGGCAATGGCGGGTTCACATCAGCAGCACACGGAGTTGCTGCAAACACTTAACGCCAATACGTCTCGCCAAGTTAGACGTTAAGACCGTGAGGAGCGTCAACAGAGCTCCTACTCCGACTTCCTGGCGACTCATCCCCCAGTATTCTCAAGGGCGGATGAACCTCTTGACGCGGACAACTGGCTCCGCGCAATAGATATGAAGTTCGGGCTGCTCCAGATAAGCGAGCAGCGCAAGACTCAGTTCACGGTCCAGTAGCTCCAAGGATCCGCGAGCGCGTGGTGGGCCAACTTCTGTGCTTCACAGCCCACCGACCGAGTGATGACCTAGACGGAGTTCCGGACGGCCTTCAGGGCCTATCACATACCGCCAGGTCTGATGAAAAGAAAGACGCAGGAGTTCTTACACCTGCAGCAAGGGAGCCAGAACGCGCTGGAATACTCCAGGGCGTTCAACGATCTCGCGCTCTACGCGTCGTATCACACAGATACTGACGAGAAGCGGCGGGACCATTTTTACCAGGGGCTTAACCCGCTCCTGAAGGACAAGTTGGCGATGTTCAATCGCGGCAGCCTCAACGACATCATTGATGCTGCAATTGTTCAGGAGGACTCAGGCAATGAGTTAGCGGCGGCGGAGAGAAATCGAAGCGCGCTGCAGAGCAGCAGAGAAGGAGGCGGTCCTTCTCAGAAGTTTCGGATGGTGAATCACCCACCATCAGGTCCACGCTGGCAGCCACCACAGCGGTCGATGCCGTTCCGCAGTCGGCCGTACTCTTCACCGGCATTCAGGCCGGCACTGCCAGTACCACCTCCGCAACAGCAGCAGCAGCGGGCGATGCCAAGTACGTATGCACCTCAGCAGCGCATGCCGGGCTTTCGTCCCCCGAGCACCACACAATCAGCGGCTACATGCTACAAGTGTGGTCGTCCAGGACACTTCGCGAGCTGTTGCCCGGAGAGGCAAGGCGGCGGAGTGGCACCACATTTTCCGGGGAGGAATCAACCACGGAACCCTACTAATGCGCGGCGGGCAAACCCTAGGCCCGGCACCGTTCACCAGCTTGCCATAGAGGACGTGCCGGAAGGCGAGCCAATCCTTGCGGGTATGTTCCAACTCCACCAGTATCCCGCCATAGTACTATTTGATTCAGGCGCCACGCATAGCTTCATTAGCCAGGCTTTCATTGATAAATATAGCTTGCAAATACTACCCACTGATAGTCCTTAAGTGATTTGTTCACCGGGTGGGAAAATTTCAGCAAGCATGATGGTCCCAAAAGCGGCATTGTGCTTAGAGGGTAGAGTCTACCCTACGTCTCTCATAATCTTAGAGGGACAAAAGGTCGATGTCATCTTAGGGATGTCGTGGTTAACCCGCCACGGCGCTGTTTTAGACACCGTCCTCCGAGTTGTGCACTTGAACTCAGAAGTGCACGAGTCTCACTACTCATTTCTGGACAGTCCAGAAATAAAACTTCCAAGTGTCTATCAAGCCACAACCATCAGATTGGAAGATATTCCAGTGGTCCGAGAGTTCCCTGACGTATTCCCGGATGATTTGCCGGGGATGCCACCCGATAGAGAGGTGGAGTTCAAGATTGAACTTGCACTGGGAACCATGCCGATATCCCGAAAGCCGTACAAGATGGCGCCCAAGGAGTTGTCTGAAATGAAGACTCAGCTCACGGACCTCCTGGAAAAGGGTTTCATTAGGCCGAGCTCCTCGCCATGGGGCTGTTCGGCATTATTTGTCAAGAAGAAGGATGAGACTTTACGGCTTTGCGTGGACTATCGTCCATTAAATGCCGTAACCATCAAGAACAAGTACCCGTTGCCACGGATCGACATGTTGTTTCATCAGTTGGTCGAAGCAAAGATCTTTTCCAAGATGGATTTAAGATCCGGGTACCATCAGATTAAGATAAGGGCTGAGGACATTCCAAAGACAGCTTTCTCGACAAGGTACGGACTTTATGAGTACCTGGTCATGTCCTTCGGCCTCACCAATGCTCCAGCTCACTTCATGTACTTGATGAACTCGGTATTCATGCCGGAGATGGACATGTTTGCCGTGGTCTTTATCGACGACATCCTGGTATATTCCAAGTCGGAAGAAGATCACAAGAAGCATCTGCGTATAGTCTTGCAACGGCTGCGGGATCACAAGCTATACGCGAAATTCAGCAAATGCGTTTTCTGGATATCGCAAGTGCCATTTCTTGGGCATATCATCTCAGCGGAGGGTATCGCTGTAGACCCGAGCAAGATCACTCAAATGCCGAATTGGAAATCCCCGAGAACTGTTCACGAGGTACGGAGTTTCCTCGGACTCGCGGGATATTATTGGAGGTTCATTCTGAACTTCTCGAAGATTGCCAAGCCTATGACAGAGCTGCTGAAGAAGGCCACCAAATATGTTTGGAGTCCAGTGTGTGAAGCAGCATTCAAGGCTTTAGTCAAGCACCTGACATCAGCACCGCTTTTGATGTGTACTGTGATGCATCCGGCATTGGGCTCGGATGTGTGCTGATGCAAGACCGAAGAGTGGTCGCGTATGGATCATGGCAGCTTAGAAATCATGAGCAGAATTATCCAACCCACGACTTGGAGCTCGCTGCCGTGGTACTTGCACTGAAGATGTGGTGGCACTACCTACTCGGTAACCTCGTACATCTATATACCGACCACAAAAGCCTCAAGTATATATTCACTCAGAAGGAGCTGAACATGAGGCAACGAAGATGGTTAGAATTGATAAAGGATTACGAAATAGAGATCCATAATCATCCGGGCAAGGCAAACAAAGTGGCAGATGTGCTGAGCCGCAAGTCACACGTCAACAATCTGACCATCACACTGTTGGAAGAGAGAGAACCACCACTGCATGTGATTCCACATGGAGCTCTCTACAACTTAGCTTTGTTCCCCACCATCCGTGAAGTGATAGCGGCAAATGTGACATGACAAGGGCATGTCACATTTGCGGAGACGTGTAGACAGTGGGGAGCTGAAATATTTCCGGAAGAACGGAGATGGCGTCCTATGGTTCAAGGACCGGATCGTCGTACCCCGTAATCCGGAATTACGGAAGAAAATCTTTGATGAGGCTCACTTGTCAAAGTTTTCTATTCACCCCGGCAGCAACAAAATGTATCAAGAACTCAGAAGCAAGTTTTGGTGGACACAGATGAAGCGTGAGACTGCAAAATACGTGTCCGAGTGTGATACATGTCGAAGGGTGAAGGCAGACCATATGCGTAAACCGGGACTGCTGCAACCACTGGGCATTCCTGCCTGGAAGTGGGAGGATGTGAGCATGGACTTCATCGTTGGTTTACCCACCACTCTTTAAAAGCATGATTCTGTGTGGGTGATCGTCGATCGGCTCACCAAAGTTGCCCATTTCATCCCGGTCAACACCAACTACAATGCCAAGAAGTACGCTGAACTGTACATCTCACGGATCCTATGATTGTACGGCGTACCCCGTACCATCATATCGGACCGGGGCACTTTATTTGTGTCCCGTTTTTGGGAGATGCTGCACACTGCCTTGGGGACGAAGCTGATCCGTAGTTCAGCGTACCACCCGCAAACGGACGGACAAACCGAGCGGGTAAATCAGATCCTAGAAGACATGCTACGAGCTTGCGCTATCAACCACGGCAAGAATTGGGATGATCACTTGCCATTAGCCGAGTTCTTGTACAATAATGGGTACCAAGCCAGCATTAAGATGGCGCCCTACGAAGCGCTATACGGAAGAAAATGCCGCACACCATTGAACTGGTGTGAGTCTGGTGAAAGGGTTACCTTCGGGATTGACCTTGTCAACGACGCGGAAGAGGAGGTTCGACTGATTCGAGCGAACCTAAAAGCTGCCCAATCCCGTCGGAAACAGTATGCGGACCAGAGAAGATGCCCATTACAATTTGAAGTCGGGGATCACGTATATCTACGTGTGTCTCCGATGAAGGGCGTAAACAGATTCAGGGTGAGAGGGAAGTTGGCACCCCGATTCATCGGTCCATTTCAGATTATCGAAAGATGTGGACTTCCACCGTCCTCTCTCGCATTTTCACCTTATAATCTCGGGACGAGATTCTTTTAAGGGGGGAGGAATGTAAGGGCCTCAGTTTTTGACACATATTTGAAGTGTTCACCACCATACACACACACCTCATTTGAGGAAAGATGATGAACACAAATGAAGAGCAAGTAACCACCATCAACATGCTCATTAGAGAACAAACTCACATATTGCAAAAGTGGTATTTCCCACATGTGATATAGGTGGGCTGGACATATGGAAACTCCTACACATTGCTAAGGATGTCCATGCCAAGTTTCACCCAAATTCAAAACCTTTTTGAGGTCATTTTGGGTATAGTTAGAAAGAGGGCAGTTTGAAACCATATTCAAATTCAAACTGTTTTTATCCCATGAATTTAAAAGTGGGAGGCATATTCTTATTCAGCACATTTTTGTGAGCTCACACACCAACTTTCACTCCATTTGGAGTTGATCTTGACATGAGCTAAGTGGGGCAAATTCAAACTTTATTTGAATTCCAAACTGAACTTGTGCTGAAATTCATTCAAACCAAACCCAATTTGAATTCTAATCAATTCAAATGGCTCATGGGTGAATAATTTGAATTACCAGGGGTATTATGGGGCTCACTGTTTACAACAGTGATTAGGAGTAAATTTCAGAGGTTAAAACCCCGTGTGGGACCCACATGTCATAGAGAGGAGGCAAAACTTGCACACAAAGTCACAGCCTCGGTGGGAAATGCCACCGAGCAGCTGTTGGCTGTGCCACCGAGCAGCCACCGGCGCCACAAGCTGCTTCCCCTCTATGCGCGCTGGCGCCCAGGGCGGCTTGCTTGCGCCCCCACGCGACCGGCACCGCCTCAGCCAAGCAGGAGTCGGCCGGCTTTATCTCCTCGCGTGCAAACCCGAGCAGCGGCATTGTTTCTCGCCGCAGCTCTCTGCTCAATCGGGAAAACCGGCAAACAATCTCCTCCTTCGTCCCTGAGCTGCTAGACAGCAATCTGAGCTCGCACTCCACCTCCCCAACGCCAGAAACCCCGAGCTAAGACTTCCCGTGCCCGAAAACGATCGCCACCGCGGCGACCTAGCCTCAGCTGAGAGTCACGCGCCCGTGGACAGCGTTCCACAGGCGTTTTCACGGTTCAGCAAGAGAGGCAATAGGAGCGCGCGACCACCGTGCTGCTCTCCTCGAAGTTTGGAAGCAAAGCGTGAAGAATCCACGGTGAATTCTCAGTTTTTGCTCCGGCGACCTTAAACTGAGCTTCCGGTACGGATCCTTCAAATTCTCGCTCTATGATCCTTCTTTAGCTATCAAATCTTGCACATAGATGCTGGACTAGCCGTCGATCAAGTTCTTTTCTGCATCCGTGGCATGAAACTGTCTAGGAGGGATGAATTTCGAGCTCGATCAAGGGCGGTCATGGCGGGCACAATCGGTCACACGGTGCCAACCGACTTGCCGCCATCTTCGAACCCTTTTGACACCTTGTCGAGCTTCCTAGAGGTACACTGATGCTGTAGGACCGATTGTTCGAGGTTTTGGTGGTTTAGAACTCACGGTCGACGGCGTCGAACCCCAACCGAGGCCGCGGCACGTCGCCGGGCTATTTCCGGGCACCGCCAGCCGGAACTGACACCACCGACGTGTTCCTCGACGTCGACAACCCCCTGGCGGCGAGTTTCAGACCATGGGAGGTCCAGCAGCGGCGAGCCGGCGAGCTCCGGGTCTGCTCCGGCGAGGGCGGCGGCGCGAGCGCGAGAGAGCGTCGGGAGGAAGACGAAGCCGGCTGGCCCACGCGTCAGCGGCTCAAAATTTAAACCGGGATTGGGTGTGGCCGGGATCTGTTGTGCTGGCGCGCAAAGGCCCTGTGGGCCGCAGTGCACGGTCGCCTCGCCGTGCGACGCGTGTCCTCGGGGCCCACACGCAAGTTTAAAATTTTTCCCGATTTTCAGATTTCCTTCAAACTTCAAATGCTCATAACTTTAGCTAGAAAGCTCCAAATCGAGTGAACCAAATTTTGTTGGATTCAGCTCTCTGAAAACTTTCCAGCAAATCAAGTTTCACTTCATGAAAATCCTTATTTCTCTAGAATTAATTCCTCAAAATTTAAACTGTTTGGAATTTTAACTGGAGAATCCTTTGGAGGAAAATTCTGAAATCTTGCTGGGTTGTTTACCAAAATATCCCTGAATTACCATAAAAATTTCAGATCCATTTGAGCTCATTTGATCCCCCTAATGGTGTGATTAGTGAAACTGTTTTAGAGAAAATAGAAAATGTTCAGAAACATTTTCAGAATTTCCTCTGAAATTGTTTAGCTCATATCTTTAGCTAGAAACCTTCAAATTAAGTGAGACCAACTCCATTAGAACCCTCTGAAAATCTAGTTTCAGAAAGTCATAGTTTGTTCATGAAACTCCTTAGAACACCCTAAAAGCCTTCAATTAAGGTCGAGTCATAATTAACTGTGGAGGGCCCAAATGAGATTTGCTGCAACTAAAACTTTACCAAATCTCTTTTTAGGTGGTAACCAAGCCCCAGTAAAAGTTTCACAGTCATTGGGTCTGTATAGTAAGGGTTATAGACTTCACAAATTTAAATTCAATCAAATGCATCTAAATTAATACATATGCTTGTATATCATGTAGTCGCTAAAGTCGAGGAGGAACCCGAAGTCCTAGACTTCGTTACTCCGGAGGAGCAGCTAGCCTATGACCAAGAGCAGCAAGGCAAGCCCCGGTTCGCATTAACCATTTTTACAAATTTTTATTGTTTTGAGCACTTACTTGAGTATTATGATTCTTTACATTAGAGTCTTGTTTGGAAACCCAAATGCATAGCCAAGAAAACCATGGGTTGGGTTTAGCATTGCAAACCCCGTTAGATACTGCAATGCTAAGATAGAGTAGGATTCGGTACAAGTCGAGTAGTTGGAACTACTCGCGAGCAAAGGCTAGAGGCACACAACTCGGGTAGTGATAGCACATGAAACACATGGCAAGAAAATGAGACCAAGCGGAGGGTAAGGGCAGCAGGACTTTGGGGCCTGTGTGCTATAGCTCCGCTTATGTCGATTGAGGACCGAGCCGTGTGCGGGCCTGTTGAACAAGCTAGAACAGTACCGAAGACCTACCGGCTATATGGGAACCGGGAAACCGATGTAACTCGGGTAGCTGGGTGTTGAGGCATAGCTGGTTGTTCAGAGGGTAGGTTGAGAGCTCGAGGTGTAAATCGGCTGGCGGCACTGAGATGCGCGTGCAGAGACCTCTTGCTCGGGACGATTGGACAGGTTCAACATTTGGCTAACGGGCGAAAGGTAGATGCGTACGGCGTCCGTGATGGTTGTTGTAGGTAACATCGAGTACTGGCGTACGTGATGGGTTGTTCGGGTAACCCTGCAGGTGTAAATCGATTATAATCGCCGTCCCTCGCGGTCAGTGAGTACCACTTGTTCACTGTACCATGACGTAGAAAGAACAGGCTAGTTGCATGTTAAAATGTTGCTGATTGAAAGATGGACTTGATTTTCAATGATTTTCTGTAGTCTAGAGCTAACTAAAGTTCTTTTCAACTTTGGGCAAAGTACATGAGAGAAATGCATTTCTTGTTTGATTGCGGCTCTCTCATGTGCCTTAGCGTAAGGTTCTCCAAAACCTGCTGCTAAAACTTGAAAGTAAGGTTCCACTAATTAGGTGAGTCCTTTGCAAATGATTCTACCTCATGTACCCATCACCCCTCATGTAGAAGTTCCATGTTTAGGTGAGACGGGTAAGACTTGCTGAGCCTTCGTGCTCACTGCTTGTGTTTGAAGCTTTTGCAGGGTTCTATGAGGAAGGGATTTCGGGAGACAGAACCCCAGGAGGGGAACCCCGTCGAGTGGGAGTCGTGCACGCCGCAGAGTTAGTGTGCGTGTGTGCTAGCAAGGACACATTCAAGGGCTGAACGTGGACTTGATGCGTAGTCTACGCCCGTGAGTGTGGACTGGAACTATTTTTATGTAAACATGTTCATAAACTTGTTTATGTAATAAAAATTTCGCTTCCGCTTTGTACCTTTGACGTGTGTTATCCGGTGCTGTGCAACGAAGCACCCCTCAGCGTGATCCTATCTCGACAAGACCGTTGGGGTCGTGTCAGTGCGCTACCGTGTCTAGTTTATGTGAGAGTGGATTGAGGCCCTCTAATCCTTTCTAGAGTACGAATTCGACAGAACCGCACCCGAAGGTCGGTTTGTACCCAGAAAGGGGAAAACTGGAAATTCGCCGACGGTGAGAAAGCACTCGGGCTGTGGCTCGGGGGTGAGCAGCACTGGCACCAGCGCGTCCAAGGGTGCCTTTGCTCGGGCGTGACAACTCCCCGGTTGGGCTGTCCATGGGAGCCCGAAGTGCGGCGGCGTTAGGTCACCGGATTGAACTCTCGGTATAGCCGAGATCGACCGGTTTCAGCTGAATTCTAGCAACGGGGAAGACGGAGGAAGGTTCCTAGTACCTTGCCGTAGCTATGGAGGGGACGGGAAGGCTGTGATCGGAGCTCTCCGATCGGTTCTAAGCGGCGGAAGGACTTTGCCGGCGCTGTGTTCTTGCGGCGGAAGAAATGGCGATAGCTTCGGCCAAGGAGGGGGGAAAACGCCTTAAGAAGGCTCTGAACCGCCTCATGCCCGCGTGTGACCAAGCAGCTGCTGGTGCGGCTGCCTCCCTCGGTGGCGATCGCAGCGGCGGCTCGGCGGCCCGAGTGAGAAAAGTCTCAGTCGATTGAATCCTCTCTGTGGCTGACATGTGGGTCCCACCCGGGGTTTTAACCTCTGAAATTCACTCCTAATCACTGTTGTAAACAGTGAGCCCCAATATACCCATGGTGATTCAAATTATTCACGCATGAGCCATTTGAATTCATTAGAATTCAAATTGGGTTTGGTTTGAATGAATTTCAGCACATGTTCAGTTTGAAATTCAAATAAAGTTTCAATTTGCCCCACTTAGCTCATGTCAAGATCAACTCCAAATGGAGTGAAAATTGGTGTGTGAGCTCACAAAAATGTGCTGAATAAGAATATGCCTTCCACTTTTGAATTCATGGGATAATATCAGTTTGAATTTGAATATGGTTTCAAACTGCCCTCTTTCTAGATATACCAAAATGACCTCAAAAAGGTTTTGAATTTGGGTGAAACTTGGCATGGACATCCCTAGAAATGTGTAGGAGTTTTCATATGCCCAGCCCCTCTATATCATATGTGGAAAATACCACTTTTGCAATATGTGAGTTTGTTCCCTAATGAGCACGTTGATGGTGGTTACTTGCTCTTCAAATGTGTTTATCAACTTGCTTCAAATGAGGTGTGTGTGTTGTGGTGACACTTCAAGCATGTGTCAAAAACTGAGGCCCTTACACACGGTTGGGAATGTTTTCAACCCAACGGATACCACCTACTGCCCTGCAGGGCACGCCGATGGCAAGCGATGCGTATGTCCTCCTGGGCTATTTCTAGATGAACACACTCTCGTGTTACTGACCACGCGATGGGGTCTCCACTTACTTGCCTAATGCACGCTAGGGATCAGCGTTTCATATGATCTCAGGAACATGAAGAGTCCAAGAGTTTCATATTAACTTCTCACACCAAGCTGTGAGACCTATCCCTGAACTACTTTCCTCGTCAGGGGAGCTAACCGAAATTGAACCGCTTTTGGTGGCGTTCCTCACCATTCTTACCTGAATGTAGGTGCATCATTACATAATTAAAATTTCAGAATTATAACAAGTATGTTAGTACTGCCACCTTATGTAACTATACTACTATAGTCCTTATATGGGCCTAATACTGTTTCCTCACCGTATCTTAAGTTTTGTCGTAATACGATTCTTATTCTGTGCACTGTTACCAATGCGGCTCTGATACCATGGTGTGAGGGCCCGTCGTCCCGGTTCACGGGACGGGGCACCTCGCCCGGGAATCGCATTGGGTGGTGCCATGCGATACGGCTCCCAACAGCACACATAATAAAGCATCATATTACATAAATCAAGCAGAAGCTTACAACGTGTAAATTTTACAAATACTTCTCAAAATATTCTACAGCGGAAGACTATTACAACTCACGTTTCATACCTATGCTAAGCAACAGAGAAGGTGTCCAGCCCGTGGACCCTTCTCGCTACCAACACTATCACAATAGCAGCGGCAAGGGTTGCCATGAGTTCACCACTCGGAGAGCTCCGAGTCTCATCGGACACCTGTACTTATCAGCGTATAGTTATTACCTGCAAAACAACTTATGCAGTATCTGTGAGCACGAAGCTCAGCAAGAATTAACCGTCTCCCTAGTCATGAAACTCTACATGATGAAAATAGAGGGCTGAATATAGCAGTTTGCACAAAGGATGAACTTGAGCTAAAGGAGAGTCCTTACTTCAAGTTTTAAGCAACTTTTATAACCCTCGCGCAATTTACATCGATACTCCACAATCAAACAAGAAATGCTTCATTCGATGTCACTTGCCCGAGGTGAAAATTACTTTAGTGAGCTACCCTAGACTCATACAGACCCTGTGCCATTACCGTCGAGACTCCACAATCAAACAAGAAACTCTTTGCCTCGACGCTACTAGCCCAAGGTGGAAAATAAATTTAGTGAAAGTGTTGATCATTCCTCATCTCCATTATGAGGATTACTCACAAAGCATATTAAAAGTTTCCCAGTTTATTACTACGTCATGACTCAGTGTACAACTATGCTCACTACCGCGAGCGACGGTGATTCCAATCAAAAACACCAGGCTGACACGACAGGTACGCCCGTACTTGATGTTGCACACAGCAACCATCACTGACGTCGTACGTGGCAACCTTTCACACGACACCCAAATGTCGAACCGGTCCCACCCACTGGGATTAAGTCTCTCTACAACAAACCCTCGTAGAGCTGACTTTTCTATCCTTTCAGCATCGGCATCAGACGGTGAGGTATGCCTTGACACCTAAGTTAACATATTACATCAGTTTCCTGGGTCCCATATTGCCAGTATGCATCCGGTACACATCTCAAACTTGTCTCACAGGGCCGCACACGAGAACGGGCCTTAATCGACGCAGACATAGACTAGGTTCACAGGACCACGTCCTTGATCCTTCCATTTTCTGCCCGGTCTCCATTCCGAACTATGAGGATCAATTCCCAACTCTTCCGATTGATCCCCCTTAATCCCGGTTCACGAGTAGGAAACTTTCCACTCGAGTTTTGCTTCTTTTAATCCACTTTTGTTGACTTGAGATCAGCAGTTATAATCATTTGATAATCTACCCTACAATATACTCCCGGGGTTTTCTGGGTCATGCATTTGGAGTATCATACCCCCTAGACTTAATGCAATAAATAAAATGCTAGACGTATAAAGTGAATACAAATAAAAACTTGTAAGTTTTGATGCAAACTGGGGCTTGCCATTGTTTTGCAGGGAAATAATATATATATCACAGTTAGTGAAGACCACTTGGCTTGAGCTCTTGCCTCCCTCCTTTGATCTCTACTCCGACGACTTCAAGTTCTTCATGTAGATGCTACACGTAATGAATATGCACATATATTTACTGTAAAGACTTTTCTACAAGTTCTAATAACAAGTTTTCAAAAACTGGAACCCTGTTTAAGAATTTAGAATGACACCGGTGCTTGTGGTTTGGGTTTGGGTCTAAGTAAGATGATTAAGTGCTAAGTGTTTTTCCCCTCTTCTATATTGATCACCTTAAGAGGTTAAACAGAACAGGGGAGATCCAGAGCTCCAATGGGGCTAAGAATTTTCATGTGGGTTCCTTGTCACAAGAAAACACTCTGGACCAATATTTGGAATTATCCAATGAATACCTCACTCATAATAATTCTCTAAGCCCTTGGCACAAAGGAATTAATTCTGAATAAACTTTCATGTTCATACCAAACTTAGTGAACTACAATTTCAATTATATTTCATAGGGCTTGCATAAATTTTCCTAAGATCCCCAGAACTGAATTTCCAAGTTCTGGAAATTCTCTGAAAATGTTTCTGTATTTAAGTGAACACAGCAACTTCAAATCTGAATTTCCCTGATCAAATCAACTCCAAATGAGCTGAACATTTTACAGGAGTACACTAACATCCTAAAGAATATTCTGGCAAAATTTGAGAGTTTTTTGATAAACCAAACTCCCTAAGGAATTCTTTTGATGAAAAGGTTTAAAGAATTTTCCAGAATTAAATAATGAGTTTCATCCTAATTGGGTTTCATATTGGGAGAGTGCTCTATTAGAGGAATCCAAAAAAATTTGTTTCACAATTTTTGGATTCTCCTACCCAAAGTTGTGGCCCTCCAAAGTTCAAACTAGAAACTGAAATCCCAAAATGTTCAAATGCCTGCCAGTGGGTCCCACCCGGCAGGCCTTCTCCTTCCTCGCGCCAGACAGGGGCCGCGGTGGCACCCTCCGACGAGCGTCACTGGAATAGCTTTTCCGGCCCTCTCCCGACCTCAGACTCGGCGCCCCACCCTAACTCGCGACGCTGAACTCGGCTCGGGTGTCGCCGGCGGCCGTAGACCGCGGGAACAGGGTGCCTGACAGTGGCAGCGGCTGTTAGGGTTCCGGCGTGGTTAGGAATGCGCTACACCGCATCAAAATGGTTGGGGAATGAGCGGAGAGCACCGTGGGAGCTCAAGGGTCTAAAAAATGGTCGCCAAACCCCGTGAAAAGATCGGCAACATGGAGCTCCACGGTGACCCGAGCTGTTTTTCCCTGGCGGCCCAAAAAACAGCAAGAACCCGGTCATTTCTGGACCATATCACTCGGTTTTTGATCGAGGAGGACCGCTAGGAATTGAGGAAGGTGTGTGCATGCTCGCCCGAGCTGGGGTGGACCGTGCGACTAGAATTTTGGGGTAGACCGACCCCTACCCGTATACACCATGTTTCGGGAATTTTGGAAATTCTCCCTACTCAGTTGATCGTTTGCTATGCGGTTTGCAGCTACACGAGCTAGGGATCATGGTGCACCTTTTTCATGTTGAGGAGAGATGGTGAAAACGGCCGTGGTGTGCTGTCCACGGGGGCCGTCATCGGTTTCCTGCTGGTGGGCCTCGGTTTTCGACGGCGATCGTCGAATAGTGGCCAAATGAAGCGACAACGCCGCGAAGTAGCCGCGTGGGTAGCTAGAGCACGTGTTGATGTTCACTTTTTGTGTTGGTGGCTCGGGCAACAGCCGAGCAGGCGCCGGTGTGGGGTGGAAATCGGAGGAGCGGCGCCGGTGAGATAAACAGAGTGCGGTGCACTTGCTGGTCGTTAGGATGAAAGCAAACACGCTCGGCTCAGCTGTGTGGGGAGTGGATCATGTAGAGGAGGGGGTCATCTGCTGCCCGGTTGCCAGCGCGAGAGAGGAAAACAGGAGGTGGCTTCCTGGGCGGTGGCGTGCGCGGCAGCTGGTGCTGTTCGGGAAAATCCCTCAGTTGAGTGAGAGACAGAGGTGAAAACTTGGGGCTTAAGTCTACTCAGCCCTATGACATGTGGGGCCCACAGGCAGTTCCTCTTCACCCCTCAAAAGATCCCCAAAACTTGGCAAGTGACCAATTCAAATGTTTGGAGTTTAAAACTGAGCTACATTTGGATAGTTGGATAATTCTCCTCCAAATTCAAATGTGTATTTGAATTCTTTGCACATTTGAATCCTTTTTGGAAAAATGGGTAGCAAACCATTTCAAAAATTACTGAAACTTTGCCTACCCACTAATCTGGACCTACGGAATCCAAATATACAATTTCATTCTTGTGTTAGCTGCTGCAAACAAGAGTTTGAACAACAGTTTTGTATCACCATTATGTCCTCCCCTCATTTGTAATTTGAGTTGGACATTTAGTTCAAATTTTGATTTTCAAACCCTCCCATTGCACTTGAGGATTTCCACTTGGTGGTCTTAATCCAACTAGGGTCCAAACATGCAAATGACTCTAAGTTGGTTTTAGAACCACCTCTCATGTGTTATCATATGTGTAAACAGTTTGGACAAATCCCCTTTTTCATACACATGACACCAACATTTGTGCAAACTCATGTTTCTTTGTATTCACATTTTTGGGACCTTTACAGCTGCCAAGGAAGGAACGTCCGTGGCAACCAACAGGATGGCCACGATGAAGTTCCTGTTAACCCCGGAGCTGGTGAAAACAACCTGGAACGGTTGATGGCCATGCAGAATCAGCTTATGCAAACCATGATCCAAACTTTGGGTCAGCTACAGGCCAACAACAACCCCGTTCCGGCACCACCGCCACCTCCGCCACCACCGCCGGCTCACAACAGGCTGGGAGAGTTCATGAGGACTCGACCACCCACTTTTGCTCAAGCTAACGACTCCATGGAGGCCGACGATTGGTTGAAATCCATGTAGAAGAAGCTTGCCATAGTCCAGTGCCATGACAGAGAGAAGGCTCTCTTTGCGTCACACCAACTCATGGGAGCTGCCGCTGACTGAGTTCAAGGAGAGTTTCCGCTCTCATTACATCCCTGCAGGTGTAATGATGCTGAAAAGACAAGAGTTCGAAGGTCTCCGCCAAGGACAGAAAAGCGTGAGTAAGTACCTCAACAAGTTGACGCAGCTGTCACGGTACTCCGCTGAAGATGTCAACTCGGACCAAAGGAAGCAGTACCTGTTCATGAGAGGGTTGAACAATGAGATCCAGGTTCAACTTCTCAACAATGACTATGCTAACTTCCAGAAGCTGGTTGACAAGGCTATAGTGGTTGAGAGCAATATCCAAGAGATCGAGCAAGAGGGCAAAAGGAAGATGCCATACAAGCCAAAAGGGAGCAACGTACACCCTCGGTACATGCCCCTAGCAGCACCGCAGTATGGATCGACCGCTCCTGCATACCGCCCTAACCAATCACCACAGCAACAACCCGTTGCACAAGCACCTCGAGTGCCCTTGCCTCCTGCGCCCCGCCCAAACATGGGCGCTCCTGTTCAAAACCCCCGCCCCAAAGTACATGCTGTCGTGGGCAACAAGGCATGCTTTGCATGCGGGGAGACGGGACACTTTGTGAGCCAGTGCCCAAGGAGAGGTCCTGGACAGCAAGGGAACCATGGACAGCAGAACTACGCTCGCGGCAACGTGAACCATGTTTCTGCTGAGGAAGCACAACAGGCTGAGGACGTCGTAATTGGTATGTTCATTGCCAACTCCAATCCAGCCACCATTCTACATGATTCTGGAGCATCACATTCCTTCATATCTTCCAAGTATGTTGCCAAGTACAATCTACCCATATCACACTTGAAATATACTATGTTGGTTAATTCTCCCGGTGGAGAGATGATGACTAATATAGTATGTCCAACGGTAAACCCTAATTTAAGGGGGTAGACTTCCTTGCCAACCTCATTGTCTTGGATTCCCAAGGGCTTGACATAATACTCGCAATGGATTGGTTAGGCAAGCACAACGGAGTAGTCCAATGTGCTGAGAGAAGCGTGCAGTTGACAAACGAGGACGGTACTCGCACCGAGATTGAGTCAGCCCAGCCAACAGCCGAGAAGGCAGAATTCCCTCATCTATTCTCTACTTATGAATCTCGAGGGCGAGATTCAATTTAAGGGGGGTATGGCACGACCCCACGGTCTTGTCGAGCCAGGATCACGCTGAGGGGTACTGCGTTGCACAGCATCGGATAACACAGATCAAAGGTACAAAGCGGAAGCAAAGTTTATATTACATAAAGTAGTTTATGAACATGTTTACAGCAAAATATGTCCAGCCTACACTCACGGGCGTAGACTATGCATCAAGTTCACGTTCAGCCCTTGAACGTGTCCTTGCTAGCACACACGCACACTAACTCTGCGGCGTGCACGGCTCCCACTCGACGGGGTTCCCCTCCTGGGGTTCTATATCTTCTTCGGGAGCCCTTCCTCATAGAACCCTGCAAAAGCTTCAAACACAAGCAGTGAGCACGAAGGCTCAGCAAGTCTGACCCGTCTCACCTAAACATGGAACTTCCACATGAGGGTTGATAGGTTACATGAGGTAAAAATCATTTGCAAGGACTCGCCTAATTAGTAGAACCATATTTTCAAGTTTTAGCAGCAGGTTGTGGAGAACCTTACGCTAAGGCACATGAGAGAGCCGCAATCAAACAAGAAACGCATTTCTCTCATGTACTTTGCCCAAAGTTGAAAAGAACTTTAGTTAGCGCTAGACTACAGCAAATCATTAGCAATCAAGTCCATCTTTCAATCAGCAACATTTTATACATATAACTAGCCTGTTCTTTCTACGTCACGGTACAGTGAAGAAGTGGTACTCACTGACCGCGAGGGACGGCGATTATAATCGATTTACACCTGCAGGGTTACCCGAACAACCCGTCACGTACGCCCGTACTCGATGTTGCCTACAACAACCATCACGGACGCTGTACGCAACTACCTTTCACCCGTTAGCCAAATGTTGAACTGGTCCAATCGTCCTGAGCAAGAGGTCTCTGCACGCGCATCTCAGTGCCGCCAGCCGATTTACACCTCGAGCTCTCGACCTACCCTCTGAACGACCAGCTATGCCTCAACACCCAGCTACCTGAGTTACATCGGTTTCCCGGTTCCGATATAGCCGGTAGGTCTTCGGTACTGTTCTAGCTTGTTCAACAGGCCCGCACATGGCTCGGTCCTCAATCGACACAACGGAGCTATAGCACACAGACCCCAAAGTCCTGCTGCCCTTACTCCCCGCTTGGTCTCATATTCTTGCCATGTGTTTCATGAGCTAATTTCTACCCGAGTCGAGTGCCTCTAGTCTATGCTCGCGAGTAGTTCCAACTCCTCGACTTGTACCGAATCCTACTCTAACTTAGCATTGCAGTAGCTAACGGGGTTTTCAATCCTAATTCCCACCCATGGTTCTCTTGGCTATGCAATTGGGTTTCCAAATAAGACTCTAATGCAAGGAGTTATAATATTCAAGTATGTGCTCAAAACAATAAAAATTTTATAAAAAGATTAATGCAAACTGGAGCTTGCCTTGCTGCTCTTGGTCATAGGCTAGCTGCTCCTCCGGAGTAACGAAGTCTAGGACTTCGGGTTCCTCCTCGACCTTAGCGACTACATGATAGGAGAAGTACATGTATCAATTTAAATGCATTTGTATTAAGTTTGTGCTTGTGAAGCTTATAAGTCCCACTAGACAGACTCAATGACTATGAAACTTTTTCTGTGGCTTGGTTACAACCTAAACAGAGACTTGGTCAAGTTTTAGTTGCAGCAAAGCTCATTTGAGCCCTCCACAATTAATTATGTACTTGACCTTAATTGAAGGCTTTGAGGGTGTTCTAAGGATTTTCATGAAACAAACTATGACTTTATGAAAACTATATTTTCAGAGGGTTCTAATGGAGTTGGTCTCACTTAATTTGAAGGTCCCTAGCTAAAGATATGAGCTAAACAATTTCAGAGAAAATTCTGAAAATGTTTCTGAACATTTTCTATTTTCTCTGGAACAGTTTCACTAATCACACCATTAGGTGGATCAAATGAGCTCAAATGGATCTGAAATTTTTATGGTAGTTCAGGGATATTTTGGTGAACATTCCAGCAAAATTTTAGGATTTTCCTCCAAAGGATTCTCCAGTTAAAATTCCAAACATTTTACACTTTGAGAAATTAATTCTGGAGAATTAAGGATTTTCATGAAGTTAAATTTGATTTGCTGGAAAGTACTCAGAGAGCTGAATCCAACAAAATTTTGTTCACTCGATTTGGAGCTTTCTAGCCAAAGTTATGAGGATTTGAAGTTTGAAGGAAATCTGAAAATCGGGGGAAAAGTTTAAACTCGCGGGTGGGCCCAGGGGACACGCGTCGCCCACTGAGGCGTCGGCACACCGTGGCCTGTGGGGTTCCTGCGCGCCAGCACAATAGATCCCGGCCACACCCGATCCCGGTTTGAATTTTGAGCCGCTGACGCGTGGGCCAGCCAGCTTCGTCTTCCTCCCGACGCTCTCTCGCGCCCTCGCCGCCGCCCTCGCCGGAGCAGACCCGGAGCTCGCCGGCTCGCTGCTGCCGGCCCTACCATGGTTTGAAACTCGCCGCCAGGGGGTTGTTGACGTCAAGGAACACGTCGGTGGTGTCAGTTCGGGCTGGCGGTGACCGGAAATAGCCCGGCTACGTGCCGCGGCCTCGGTTGAGGTTCGGCGCCGTCGACCGTGGGTTCTAACCCACCAATACCTCGAATAAACGGTCCTACAGCATCAGTGTACCTCTAGGAAGCTCGACAAGGTGTTGAAAGGGTTCAAAGATGGCGGCAAGTTGGTCGGCACCGTGTGACCGATCGTGCCCGCCATGACCACTCTTGATCGAGC
This sequence comes from Neostapfia colusana, assembly GCA_030760725.1. Classification (NCBI taxonomy): domain Eukaryota; kingdom Viridiplantae; phylum Streptophyta; class Magnoliopsida; order Poales; family Poaceae; genus Neostapfia; species Neostapfia colusana. Next base: position 94,055,230 of record JASWHV010000001.1, read on the forward strand.
TCGAAATTCGTCACTTCTAGAGAGTTTCACGCCATGGATGCAGAAAGGAACTTGATCGCCAGCTAGTCCAGCGTCTATGTGCAAGATTTGATAGCTACAGAAGGATCTTAGAGCGAGAATTTGAAGGATCCGTACCGGAAGCTCAGTTTAAGGTCGCCGGAGCAAAAACTGAGAATTCGCCGTGGATTCTTCACGGTTTGCTTCCAAACTTGGAGGAGAGCAGCACGGTGGTCGCGCACTCTTGTTGCCTCTCTTGCTGGACCGTGAAAACGCCTGTAAAACGCTTTCCACGGGCGCCTGACTCTCGGCTGAGGCTAGGTCGCCGCGGTGGCGATCGTTTTCGGGCAAGGGAGGTCGGAGCTCGGGGTTTCTGGCGTTGGGGAGGTGGAGGGCGATCTCAGGTTGCTGTCTAGCAGCTCAGGGAGGGAGAAGGCGAGCTGGTTTCGCGGTTCTCCGGTCGAGAAGAGAGGCGGCAGGTTGGGGATCGGTGTTCACGGGAGAGGAGGAAATGATCGGTGCCTGCCTCCGTGGAGCGCCTTAAGAGGGCCCTAGAACCACCCTTGGGCTCGTGTGTGGGCGCGGGAAGCAGCTGGTGGCGCTGCTCCTCCTCGGTGGCGAGCGCAGCTGCTCCCGAGCGTGGAGTCGGCAGCTGCTCGGTGGAAGTTCCCACCGAGACTCTGACTTTGGGTGCATGTCTCCCCTCTTCTCTCTATGACATGTGGGTCCCACCCGGGGTTTTAACCTCTCAAATTTACTCCTAATCACTGTTGTAAACCGTGAGCCCCGAAATACCCCTGGTGATTCAAATTATCCACCCATGAGCCATTTGAATTGATTAAAATTCAAATTGGGTTTGGTTTGAATCAATTTCAGCATAAGTTCAGTTTGGAATTCAAATAAAGTTTGAATTTGTCCCACTTAGCTCATGTCAAGATCAACTCCAAATGGAGTGAAATTTTGTGTGTTAGCTCACAAAAATGTGCTGAATAAGAATATGCCTCCCACTTTTAAATTCATGGAATAAAAACAGTTTGAATTTGAATATGGTTTCAAACTGCCCTCTTTCTAACTATACCCAAAATGATCTCAAAAAGGTTTTGAATTTGGGTGAAACTTGGCATGGACATCCTGAGCAATGTGTAGGAGTTTTCATATGTCCAGCCCCTCTATATCACATGTGGGAAATACCACTTTTGCAATATGTGAGTTTGTTTTCTAGAGCATGTTGATGGTGGTTACTTTCCTCAAATGAAGTGTGTGTGTATGGTGATGAACACCTCAAATATGTGTTAAGAACTGAGGCCCTTACATTCCTCCCCCCTTAAAAGAATCTCGTCCCGAGATTAAAGGTGAAAATGAGAGAGAGGACGGTGGAAAATTACCGGATATGCGACGTGAAAAAGTCGGGGTAGTTAGCACGAAGAAATCCTTCGCTCTCCCACGTCGCTTCGTCCACGGAGTGATTACTCCATAGAATCTTGTAGAACCACAACGTACGGTTGCGTGTGGTTTGGGCCCTTTCGTCAATAATCTGAACCGGTTCCTCCCGATAGGTGAGATCCGGTTGCAGTTCTTCAATGTCTTCCAGCTGAACGGTAGTTGATAGCTTTAGACACTTCCTCAGCTGGGAAATGTGAAAGACGTCGTGCACACCGGAAAGTGCTTCTGGTAATTTCAGCCGGTATGCTACCGATCCACATCTTTCGGTAATCTGGAATGGACCGATGAATCGGGGTGCTAACGTTCCTCTCACCCCAAATCTGTTTACGCCCTTCATTGGAGACACACGTAGGTATACGTGATCTCCCACTTCGAATTGTAATGGACGTATTCTCCGGTCCGCATACTGTTTCTGACGGGATTGGGCGGCTTTTAGGTTCGCTTGAATCAGTCGAACTTTCTCTTCCACGTTGTTGACGAGGTCAATCCCGAAGGTAACCCTTTCGCCAGATTCACACCAATTCAGTGATGTGCGGCATTTTCTTCCGTATAGCGCCTCGTAGGGCGCCATCTTAATGCTGGCTTGGTACCCATTGTTGTACGAGAACTCGGCTAACGGCAAGTGATCATCCCAATTCTTGCCGTTGTTGATACCGTAAGCTCGTAGCATGTCTTCTAAGATTTGATTTACCCGCTCGGTTTGTCCATCCGTCTGCGGGTGGTATGCTGAACTACGGATTAGCTTCGCCCCAAGGCAGCGTGTAGCTGCTCCCAAAAACGGGACACAAATAAAGTGCCCCGATCCGATATGATGGTACGGGGTACGCTGTACAAGCATAGGATCCGTGAGATGTACAGTTCAGCGTACTTCTTGGCGTTGTAGTTGGTGTTGACCGGCATGAAATGGGCAACCTTGGTGAGCCGGTCGACGATCACCCACATGGAATCATGTTTTTGAAAGGTGGTCGGTAAACCGACGATGAAGTCCATGCTCACATCCTCCCATTTCCAGGCAGGAATGCCCAGTGGTTGTAGCAGTCCCGGTTTCCGCATATGATCCGCCTTCACCCTACGATATGTATCACATTCGGACACGTACTTCGTGATCTCCCGCTTCATCCGTGTCCACCAATACTTACTTCTGAGTTCTTGATACATTTTGTTGCTGCCGGGGAGAATAGAAAATTTTGATAAGTGAGCCTCATCAAAAATTTTCTTCCGTAACTCCGGGTTACGGGGTACGACGATCCGGTCCTTGAACCATAGGACGCCGTCTCCGTCCTTCCGGAAACATTTTAACTCCCCACTGTCTACACGTCTCCGCACATGCGACATGCCCTTTTCATGTTTCTGAACTGCCGCTATCTCTTCACGGATGGTGGGGATCAAAGCTAGGTTGTAGAGAGCTCCATGTGGAATCACATGCAGTGGTGGTTCGCTCTGTTCCAACGGTGTGATGGTCAGATTGTTGACGTGTGACTTGCGGCTCAGCGCATCTGCCACTACATTTTCCTTGCCCGGATGATAATGGATCTCTATTTCATAATCCTTTATCAGTTCTAACCATCTTCGTTGCCTCATGTTCAGCTCCTTCTGAGTGAATATGTACTTGAGGCTTTTATGGTCGGTATATATATGTACGAGGTTACCGAGTAGGTAGTGCCTCCACATCTTCAGTGCAAGTACCACGGCAGCGAGCTCCAAGTCGTGGGTTGGATAATTCTGCTCATGGTTTCGAAGCTGCCGTGATCCATGCGCGACCACTCTTCGATCTTGCATCAGCACACATCCGAGCCCAATGCCGGATGCATCGCAGTACACATCGAACGGCTTTGTTGTGTCTGGCTGCACCAAAACCGGTGCTGATGTTAGGTGCTTAACTAAAGCCTTGAATGCTGCTTCACATGCCAGACTCCAAACATATTTGGTAGCCTTCTTCAGCAGCTCCGTCATTGGCTTGGCAATCTTCGAGAAGTTCGGAATGAACCTCCGATAACATCCCGCGAGTCCGAGGAAACTTCGTACCTCATGAACAGTTCTTGAGGATTTCCAATTCAGCACTTGAGTGATCTTGCTCGGGTTTACAGCGATACCCTCCGCTGAGATGATATGCCCGAGGAAAGGCACTTGCGATATCCAGAACTCGCATTTGCTGAATTTCGCGTATAGCTTGTGATCCCGCAGCCGTTGCAAGACTATACGCAGATGCTTCTTGTGGTCTTCTTCCGACTTGGAATATACCAGGATGTCATGGATGAAGACCACGACAAACTTGTCCAGCTCCGGCATGAATACCGAGTTCATCAAGTACATGAAGTGAGCTGGAGCACTGGTGAGACCGAAGGACATGACCAGGTACTCATAAAGTCCGTACCTTGTCGAGAAAGCTGTCTTTGGAATGTCCCCAGCCCATATCTTAATCTGATGGTACCTGGATCTTATATCCGTCTTGGAAAAGATCTTTGCTTCGACCAACTGATCAAACAACATGCGATCCGTGGCAACGGGTACTTGTTCTTGATGGTTACGGCATTTAATGGATGATAGTCCATGCAAAGCCGCAACGTCTGTCACACCCGGTTTTTCCGAAGAACAACCAAGTGAATATCACATGTATGCCAGGATCATTTTCTCATACATGTGATGACAAATAGTGAAGCATCATTTATTACAAGCCAGGTGTCGAATATAAATAAGTCTTACATAGCAAATATCTCGATGGACAATAATAAGTTCATCACAAGTAAATAAACTAGCAGCGGAATATTATTCTTGAGGGCTCCGTCACAGGCGTTGCCCGGGGGTCTCCATGATCCTAGAAACCTTCTTCGGGGCCAAAGTCTTGGTCATTATACACCACCTCATTATCTTGACCTGAGCAGCAATATAAACCAACAAAATATGCAAGGTTGAGTACCAATGGTACTCAGCAAGTGTGGGAAAATTATATCATGCATGGCTAGAACAAGGAGAGGTTGAACTCATGGTTAAAGCACTACGCAATTAATACCTATCACCTTAGCTTATTAGGCACCTAGATTACTACACAAGTGAAATGGTCCCAATCTCCCATCCCATCATCATAATCCAATAACCATAACATCATTTCCAATGTTAAGCTCCCCTCTTAACATCCACAACTTCCAAAACCATCACTCCTCTAATCATGAATAAGTCCAAGCCGCTCTTGACCGTGAGCAAGGCTGTCATGACAGTTTTGACTATGCAGAGTTTGTACCACTGTACCCACATGTAGTGATTTCATCCCCCGTTGCCGGGTGGACTAAAAGAACCTCCATTATGATAGTGGTTACGAACCACATTCACACTTCCCAGGTGTGTAGCCAGGAGATCACTACGAAGCCTTTACAAAGGGATTCCCGACGAGCGTGGGCCCACTGAGGTTTGACCCCTAACAGCATACAAGAGGCTCCAACCCCGCTGCAGTGGCCCCCTGTTGAGCCTTGCGGTTCATATGGTAATCCAGCTGACACCTATTCCCCGCACCATCCAACACACCCATACTATGCCGGGGATACACCTAATTAATTGGCCAAGCTGCCCCATCTCAGCATGTGGTTGGCACTGTAAAGCCAGGTTACATGCTCCATGAACCGGTCCTTAGGATTCAGGCAAGTACTAAACACAAACCCGAGTCTCGTGCACCCAGCACACAACCAAAACATCCAACTGTCCTTGATCCCTACCTCTACATAACTCACAATATCTCATTCAAGAGTATGGTAAAATAAACTGATGATCTTATGTCCCAAATATCACATTCTAAGCATGGCTAAGCATATGCATAATAATAAGTGATAAAATAAATCCCAAACCAAGCTATAAGGAAACAAGATAATGCAATTCTAGGGAAACTTCCTAGCATGGGTTTCATATTTCATTTGACAATGCAAATAATTCTATCTACACATCCTAGCATAGGATCAAAGTGGTCAAGGACACTTGCTTCCTTCCTGCTGCTCTTGAAATGGGTAGTCCTGGTCTTGGAAAGGAATAACTTGCTCTTGACCAGGTTCTACATCATACCATCACACATAGCAAAAGAAAAACAACAATCCATAAGACATGGTTCACACTTCCACTTCATACAAACTACACATTCATATTTATGAATGTCATTCACCATTATGTGTGTTGTGGTTACTCTATGTGTGTTGATTTGTGGCTTGCATGCACTTTTAATCATGTGTATATGATTCCTACTTTTGTGTTCCCATTTATACTTACCTACTATTTATATATGAGTTTCCAATTTAAATATATTCCTTATATTCAACTACTACACCTTTTCCCTACCAAGTATGTATGAAAAATATTTTTCTTCTCCATATGTGCCTTTAGAATTGTTATCAACCTTAAACTGAATTCTTTGGTTTTTAGAAACTCCATTTATTATTTACTAGTTGCTATATTTTCAGATTTATTTTCCTCTACATAAATGTGTTCTTTATTATGAAATTAGTAATATACATCATCTAAACAGAATAGGTTCTGATCCTAAATAATTAATAACATATTTTGACCTTTTCCTCTGATGTAAACTATTTCACAATTATTTTCCCTATTTTCTAAAACTATTCATTACTTAAAAATGTGTCCCTAAATGTGAATAATAAATTAAACAGATTTATTTCAGCCCAAAATATATTTTTATCTCACTCCAAAGTTTTCTAATTACTGAGAAAGTTTTTAATTTAATTATGACAATATGTTTGTCCCACTTTTTAATTTTTAAACACTAGCCACATATTCAATTTCCTAAATTAAATACTAAACAGGGCTAAAAAGTTAAACTTACCCCACTACAGGGTCTATAATATTATTTTCAGAATTCCCAGGGGTCTAGCTACACTTATCAGAGGTGTTTTTCCTAATGTTTATTAAGTCCAGGGGTTAAAACTGATTTTTAAATGAATTTACATGATTTTCTGAAGCTCCAGGAGCTAGAGCAGAATTTTCCGGGGCTAGCTCTTATTTCCCGAGAACCCCCGGGGGTAGCACATAAGATTTCCAGTCTTTATAACGCGGGGCTGACGTGGACCGTCCGATTTTAAACCGACGGCCGAGATTATAACGTCGAACCGGTACGCGGGGATTTAAACCCTACCGTGCGATTTAAAATAAACGGCGCACACGCGGCCACGTCGCTCTGATCGAACTCGGGAGGCGCTGCCGGCGGCGCACGGCGGCGGGAAGCGGCGATCTCGCTGGAGACTTTCGGATCTTCGAGAATTCTTCCTAGAACTGTGATTTTATGGCATAGATCGGCAGAGGGGAGGTCGGGGATCTCACCTCGGGGGTTTTCCTGAGCTCGGAGGTCCTGGAAGGTGCTCGGCGATGAGGTCCGAGGTGAATTCACGGCGAGGCTCGTCGGCGCTGTGTTTACACCGCAAGTCACCGAGTTTTCTGCACTTGCAAGGTTCCCCAGAGGCGGTGGATCAAGACCAGCGAGTTAGATCGGAATTTCCGAGCTTAGATCGGCCAGAATTCGCCGGAGAAGTCTCGGTTCTCACCGGAGGAAAATCGGCGGATCGCATGGGAAAAACAGAACGAGGCCGGGATTTTTATAGACGGGGAAAGGCGGCGGGGTTGTTTAGATCAAGTCCGCGTCGCCTACGAACGGAATTCGGCGGGGATGCGCAGGAATCCGGGTCGGTTTTGATCCGGGGTGAGAGAATCCCGGCGCGGCCGCGAGGTAGAAGAAGGGCTGGCGGGCCCCGCCTGTCAGTGGAAGGAAACAGCGCGCGCGGCTGCGGGCTGGCGCGGTTGCTGGGTGGGCCGGCTGGTGGGTTTCGGCCCACTGGCCGGTTTTTTTTCTGTTTTCTCTTTTTCTTTTTCTATTTCTTTTCTGATTTGAGTTTAATTTGAATTCCAGTTTGAATTTGAATTTATGCAAAACATGCAACACGTCCAAAAACTTTTAAATTTCCCTCTTAACATGATTTGGGGTCTTAACAATATTTTTGGGGTGTTACAACGTCTCATCCTTCTTCTTCACAAATAATGCCGAACAACCCCATGGCGAGGAGCTCGGACTAATAAAACCCTTCTCCAGAAGGTCCGTGAGCTGAGTCTTCAGTTCAGCCAATTCCTTGGGCGCCATCTTGTACGGCCTTCGGGATATTGTCATGGTTCCCGGTGCAAGTTCAATCTTGAACTCCACCTCTCTATCGGGCGGCATCCCCGGTAAATCTTCCGGGAACACGTCAGGGAACTCTCGGACTACTGGAATATCTTCCAATCTGATGGTTGTGGCTTGATAGACACTTGGAAGTTTTATTTCTGGACTGTCCAGAAATAATGAGTGAGACTCGTGCACTTCTGAGTTCAGGTGCACAACTCGGAGGACGGTGTCTAAAACAGCGCCGTGGTGGGTTAACCACGACATCCCTAAGATAACATCGACCTTTTGTCCCTCTAGGATTATGAGAGACGTAGGGTAAACTCTACCCTCTAAGCACAATGGTGCTTTTGGGACCATCATGCTTGCTGAAATTTTTCCCACCTGGTGAACAGATCACATAAGGACTATCTGTGGGTAGTATTTGCAAGCTATATTTGTGGCGGACCGGAATCCGCTCATCCAGGATCGCAGAGGGTGGTGCCGCGCGATGCGACACCCGACAGCACACGTCATAAGAACACATTATATTACATGGGAAAACAAACTGAATGTACAAAGTAGTACACTTCTCAGTTACAAACTAGGGTCTTGATTACACAGCGGAAGTTTCTTTTGTACAACTCACGCCCGCCTATCTAGCAAAAGTTGGTTGCCCAGCCCTAGGGCAACCCACACTAGCTGCACGTCTCAGCTCAGTGCGGCGTGTACGGCTCCCACTCAGCCGTGGTCCCCGACGGAGGGTAACCCTCACCGGTGGACTCGTACTCCGAGTCCGTGGGTGGCTCCTCACCTGAAAAACACTTAAGCAGCAACCGTGAGCACGAAGCCTCAGCAAGGCTTAACCGACTCACCTAAGCATGAAACTCTACATGAGGTGTACCATGACATAGGATGGTCATATTGCAACAAATGGACTCGCCTACAAGTTCATCCTTAGTTCAACTTTTAGCAACAAGTTAACAGTTCAGGAAGCTGAAATTTAGTAAGCAATATTTGGTGGCAAACATGTAGCAATACAATATTATATCATATCAGCAGTATTGAATCACCATATTTCATACATTAGTCTACGTCACGACTCAGTGACCAAGTGGTACTCTTCACCGCGAGGAACGGCGAATCGACTCGATATACACCTGCAGGGAAACCCAAAGAGCACGTCATGTACGCCCATCCGTGGAGCTGCACAGCACGCTCACTCGATGTCGTACGGGACAACCTTTCACCCAACAGCCCAAATGTCGAACCGGTCGCACCGAAACGAGCAGGAGGTTCCCCACACGGAGCATCTCCCTATGCCCGTTGGCAGATTTCCACCTTGCTGCCCTCAACCTACACCTATAAATCGGTGTGCTATGCCTCGACGCCCGGAGGTTTAGGCTACATCGGTTTATCGGGGCCCATATATCCGATATGCCTTTGGTACGTTCAAACTTGATCAGCGTGGGCCGCACACGGATCGGTCCTCAATCGACACGGACAGGGCTGCGCACACAAGACTCCCTCTTGCTGCGCCCTAGCCCCTGCCTAGTCTCATTTTCCTTACTAAAGTGATCTCACGTCACTCAACCGAACCCGTGTGTCCCAAGCCTATCTCGCGAGTAGATTCCAACTACTCGACTTGTACCGAGGCCCTATGAATCTTTAAGCATAGCCTATCTACTCGAGGTCTTAGACACTACCCTCACTCTTATGGAAAATTTCTGGTCATGCAAATGGGGTTCCATCCATCCTATACCTAATGCACAATCATACTTCACATGACACATGTAAACAAATTAAAACTTATAAAAAGGTTAATGCAAACCGGGGCTTGCCTTGTTGCTGCTGGTAAGTAGTTAGCTCTTCTTCCGGAAGGAGGAAGTCCAGCACTTCCGGAGTCTCTTCTTCAGGGACTACACGTTTAATGAAATACTACATGTTAATTTAAATGCAATGTGTGATTAACTTGAATACATAATTGTTAATAACTCTAGCTAGCCCTCCCCTTTGGTTCTGAAATCTTTATAGTGGATTTGTAGGGTCCTAACCAGAGTTGTGACCAAGTTTTATTTGAAACAAAGTTCAATTGAACCTTGTACAAATAAAAGCCTATTTGGTCAATATTTGAGCCTCTAAGTAATTCCAGGGTTTCTCATGGCTCCCACAATTACTTTCTGGAAACTAGAATTTAGGATGGTTCTAATGGAGTTAGTTTCATGTCCTTTGAAGAATTCTACAGAAAGTTATGACCTAATTAAGATTTGAGAAAATCTGAAAAATGTTTCTGTACATTTTTCTATTTTCTCAGGGCAGTTCTCTTAATCACCCCATTAGGGTAACTAAATGAACTTGGATGCGTCTGAAAATTTTACTGGGATTCAGGGATTTTCCATTGAACCTCTCAGCCAAATTTCAGAATTTTTCATAAAGTAGTTCCCCAGATAAAATTCCCAACAGTTTAAATTTTAGTGATTTAATGCTGGAAAACTATTTACTTTCATGAGCTGAATTTGGTATTGCTGGAAAGTACTCAGAATTCTGAGTTCAGCAAAATTTGGTTCATCGAATTTGGAGTTTCCTAGCCAAAGTTCTATGCATTTGAAGTTTGAACTAAAACTGGAAATCCCCAAAAATGTTTAAATCCTGCAGGTGGGTCCCACTCTTCGAGCCGGCCCACTCAGAATGCGGCCACATCGTGGCCCACGGGGTTTTACCCGCACTGCCGCACCGAATCCCGGCCACAAACCGATCCCCGCGCGAGATCAGAGGCTGACCGGTGGACCCGGCCCCCTCTTCGTCTACCTCGCGCTCTCCCGCAGCTCCCGCGGCGGCGCCTCGCCGGAGCGCTCGCCGCCGGGCATTTCACTGCCTGAACTTCAACGGAAATTGCCGCCTGTGCCTAACTCGACTCGGAGAACACGCTGGTGCCCTCACCGGAGCTTGACAACGGCCGGAACAGTGCTCCCAACGGCAACAGCGGCCGGGAGCTCACCGGCGACGTCAAACTCAGCATCCCCTGCACCTTTTTCGATGCGGTTTGCTCCGGGAGCTCCGCTGACACCTGCTGATCATGGATATGGGCACCGATCCCAGTGAAAACGGCTGCAACTATGACCTCATCGGCGACCTAGGCCAGATATCGGCTGTTGCTCGAAAAACTTGGATAACCGCAACCCTAGTCCCTGATTCTTGCTGGTTTTCAATCCTAGGTAGCCGTGGCAGGGTGTAGATCGTGTGTTTAGCTCGGTACGCCCGGTGATAACCCAACACCCGTGAATTTTGGGATTTGGTGGAGCTCGGCCTTAAGAACACCGAAGCGTTCCCGGAAGAAATTCTCCCCCGACGGTGCATGAAATGCCGAAAGGTAAGGACAAGCAGAACCAGCACCTTGTGGCGGTCGTTTCTTGTGTTGAGCGTCGGGCACGAGGAAGCCTGTGCTGTCCGGGCGCCGGTGATCAGAGGGTGGCCACTCCGGGTGCGCTGCTTCGGATGTAGGCGGGTGGAACCGAGAGAATGGGGAGCGAATTCACGCCGACCAGGGTGCGATCGCGTGTTTTGTAGCCGGCGCCCTCATCCCCCCGAGCAGGAGGTGGCGCGATGGCCGCGTTGGGACGGGGTCGACCCCATGCGCTGTCGGCCGCAGGGTGTTCGACCGCGTACCTGAGTCGGTTTGCTCCCAAGGGTGGCTGACCAGTGGGCCCTCTTCTCCCCTCTAATTCTTCCTCCCCCTTTCTTTTGTAAATATCCCAGCTACTGAACATTGAATGGGAAACTTAGCCCCCAAGTATTGGTTTGAATTTGAGTTCTCAAATTTAAACTTTGTTGGGTTAAATTTGCTTCATGTTTAAACTGAAATTCAAATTCAGTTTTGAATTATTGCAAATTTAGCTCCCGACAAGATGAACTCCAATAGGCATGAAAATTGGTGGGCTAACTCAGAAAAATGTGCTGAGTTCGAAAATGAAGCTAACTTTTGAATTTGAGTGATGAAAGTAGCTGCAATTTGAATTTACATTCAAATTGGCCTCTTTATCAAATACCTCCAAAAGTGCCTCAAAAAGTGTTGGATTTACAAGAAACTTGAACTGAACCTTTCCAAGACTTTTTAAGTTCTAGGGGTGAGCTCAACCTCTCATGTTCATGTGTACAAATCCCATTTTGTGAAAATGAAGGTTTTCCCCTCTAATCACTCTTTTGATGGAGGTTACTTGCTCTTCACAATATTTCCTAAGATATCCACAATAAAAACTGTGATGTTGTGAGGTGAAGAAAAGTTTTTGCAAGTCCCTTTTCTTGCGCTTTTACAATATTTATCAATGAAATCTTGGCTAATGAAGCTATGCGTGGCGCCTGAATCAAATAATATTATAGCGGGATGCTGGTGGAGTTGGAACATACCCGCAAGGATTGGCTCGCCCTCCAGCACGTCCTCTATGGCAAGCTGGTGGACGGTGCCGGGCATAGGGTTTGCCCGCTGCGCATTAGTAGGGTTCCGGGGTTGATTCCTCCACGGAAACTGCGGTGCCACTCCGCCGCCTTGCCTCTTCGGGCAACTGCTCGCGAAGTGCCCTGGACGACCACACTTGTAACATGTGGCCGCTGCTGGTGTGGTGCTCGGGGGACGAAAGCCCAGCATGCGCTGCTGAGGTGCATACGCACGCGGCATCGCCCGCTGCTTCTGTTGTTGTGGAGGTGGTACTGGCAGTGCTGGCCTGAATGCCGGTGAAGTGTACGGCGGACTGTGGAAAGGCATCGACCTTTGGGGTGGCTGCCAGCGTGAACCTGATGGTGGGCGATTCACCATCCGAAACTTCTGAGAAGGACCGCCTCCTTCTCCGCTGCTCTGCGGCGCGCTTCGCTTTCTCTCCGCCGCCGCTAACTCCTTGCCGGAGTCCTCATGAACAATCGCAGCATCAATGATGTCGTTGAGGCTGCCGAGATTGAACATCGCCAGCTTGTCCTTCAGGAGCGGGTTAAGCACCTGGTAAAAGTGGTCCCGCTGCTTCTCGTCAGTATCTGCGTGATATGACGCGTAGAGCGCGAGATCATTGAACGCCCTGGAGTATTCCAGCGTGTTCCGGATCCCTTGTTGCAGGTATAAGAATTCCTGCGTCTTCCTCTTCATTAGATCTGGTGGTATGTGATAGGCCCTGAAGGCCGTCTGGAACTCCGTCCAGGTCATTACTAGGTCGGTGGGGTGTGAAGCACAGAAGTTGGCCCACCACGCGCTCGCGGATCCTTGGAGTTGCTGGACCGCGAACTGAGTCTTGCGCTGCTCGCTTATCTGGAGCAGCCCGAACTTCATCTCTATTGCGCGGAGCCAGTTGTCCGCGTCAAGAGGTTCATCCACCCTTGAGAATACTGGGGGATGAGTCACCAGGAAGTCGGAGTAGGAGCTCTGTTGACGCTCCTCACGGTCTTGACGTCTCTATGGGCGAGACGTATTGGCGATAAGCGTTTGCAGCAACTCCGTGTGCTGCTGATGTGAACCCGCCATTGCCGCAACGATGTCGGCCAATGTAACCGTTGGCAGTGGCGGTGGCAGTGTTTGCTGTTGCTGTTGCTGTCCCGAGGAGTCCTCGGGAGGTTGTTAGGAGGTCTCTCCCCCTTGACTGGTACCCCCAACATCCGGGTTGGCACGAGTACGCGTCATTCTGAAATTCAAAACAGCAGCAAATAGCACATGTCTTACTTAAAATTCCATATGCAACAGTAGGTATTGAAGTGACACATGAATAATTTGCACAACATTCACATATATTGATAAAGCATAAACTTTATACAATATACATTATTCTCGGGTCTCCGAGGAGTCATGCTCATGTCGTCACTACCTATACATACGCTACTGTCTACACGACATGTCACCGATTACAAAATTTGGGCTACACTACCCTAGCTGCCCTACATGGCAACTGTAACCCTCTACTCGGAGTAGAACTCGACCTCCTGTGGGTCGTCCTCCTCCGGTGCCTCTGCTGGTGGCTCTGGATCTACCACCTCTTCTCCCATCTCGGGTTCTCACATTGCTGGAAGGCCCAAGACCACCGGTATACCCAATACCGGAGGCACGAGGTCCTGCAAAGCATGCACCTCGTCCATGGCCTGGTTGTAGTCCTCTTCCCAGCCTTGCCCTTCCTCAATAGCGTCGTCCCGCTCTTGAGCAAGGTCCTCATTCTGCTGGGTTAAAGTCTGTACCAGCTCTTGCAATGCCGCGAAGTCGACACGTCTTTTCGTCTTCGCCTTCTTCAGACGATGCAACTGATTATGCTGCTCATTCAGTCGCTTGATCGTCGGAAGGAGCACATTACGGAGTGCGCTGTGAGCACTCTCGAAATGGTCTCCACGGCTCGTGCTCTCCTTGAGCTTTGTGGCGAGATGCTCCGCATGAACAGCTTGGCTGTTCATCACAGCGTTTCCCGCCCTCATCTGGAGGCTGAGATTTGCCTCCGCGGGGTTGTACCTTGGGAAACTCGGGTCCGTTGCCTCTAGATACCTCTCTTCCCACACATGCTAAGCCCGTCCCTCCACTGGAACAAGCGCGTATGGAGTGCCTCCATAGCCTGCACGTGTAGTTGGCAGAAACGTGACATAGTGTCACGGGCTGCCACTTGCCACATCCCTTCCGGTTGTCTTCCTCTCACTGTGACGGTGAACGGCACCCAACCGGGTGGCGTAGGTCCTGCAGGGACTTCGACATGGATTGTCCACGTCTTGTTCCCTTCTTCGCCTTCTTCCTTGGCGAAGTACTGCGGCATATGGTTATATCCGAAATATTGAAGCATCTGCCTCAATGTTTCCGGATAGCCGCTGCGGTAAGAACAGTGGGACACCACCCACCTGTTCTCCAACTGCTTTTCTGCTGTATTCTGTAAAAATTGTATTTGAGAAATGTCAAATATTTATTTAAACAGTAAACCACTGAATTATAACATAAGACATGTCATTGAACCCATAAAACTTGGAAACATAGTTCAAATTTTAAGCAAATTTGACTGCTGATCTGCTGTTCAACATGACAGTCCTGACCAGTTTCCATTTCAACCTGATTTAGGCCCTGTCAAAGGTAAAACCAATTCTGGAGCTCAACATCAAAGATAAAGCTAACTTCAAACTTGCTTGTCCTATGATCTGTCCTGGTTCAAAAGTTATGAGAGGTTAAAGTTAACAGAAATTCTGGAGAAAATTGGACAGCACCCCCCTGCTTTAGGTACTGATTTGATCCAAGAATTCCAGTTAATTCTGCTCCCAATCTGACAAAAATTTCTGTTACAAAGTTGTAACCCATCTCATAAGATTTTCAGAACTACCTCATTTTCTATTTTTATAATTTTATGCAGGAAGTTATACTCAATTTACAGAGAGTTTACAGAGAGTCTTTGCTCTGCCCTATTTTCTGGACAGTTTCAACTCTACTGCATTTTTCGATTGGTTAAGGGATAAAACACCGCTGGACCCCAATAGAAAAGTTGTAAAGCTCTTCCAAAGCTTTCCAGAAATGTATCATATGACCGCAACCTCGAAATAACTCATCCTCTAACCTCTGTTTAACTTCAGCCTTAATTCAGCTTAAAACAGAGTGTTCTGTCCTTAGCAACCTATAAGTTGAAAATTTATTAACTTGGAATATCCTGATTAAGGGAAGGAATTACATAAATATTTAGTGCTTTGGATCAAAGCCTTCAAGTTTTACAATGAGGTTGTTCATTTAGTGGGGTGTGACGTCGATGCGTCACCAAAGCATGTCGGTACTACGTCCTCACAAAGAAAAACCTATACCGGACATAGCCGGCTTCGTTAATTCAGTGGCACTAAACGTCACTCGCACACGGAAACTACACGTCTACCGTCTCGTGGTCAGGCTACCTCCAGAAACTCAAACAATCATCAGACTCGGCTGCACACCGAGCCCGGAATCCATTCAGTTCGTACACCCGGCCGTCATCACTCGCCCGGATGTTCTGAAGCCAAACACGCCTTGAGTTACATGTTCATGTTTCAGACCACGTGACAGAAAGTGCCGAAGACAACTCCCGCGGATCGCTGGCCACGTGGCGTGTTCGGAGCTCATCTCCACAAATGGGGAGAGGTCCGCCGCTAAGCTGGCTACGTGGCAGGCTCGGGGCTCATCCCCGCGAAGGGAGAGAGGTCCGACCTCCGTGGGACACGTGTTGCCCCCGGAGCTAGCCTCCGCGGAGGAGCAAAGTCCAGCCCAAAGGACACGTGTTGTCTTCAGAGCTAATCACCGTGGAAAGGAGAGGACCAGCCACACAGGACACCTGTCGCGCTCGGAGCTCACCTCCGGGAGGTCCGGTCCTATTGGACACATGTCACCACCGGAGCACACCTTCGGGAGGTCCAAAACTGTTGGACACGTGTCGACCTCGGAGCTCATCTCTGAGAAGAAAGGAAGTCCGGCGCTACATGATAAGTGGCATTCTCGGAGCTCACCTCCGAAGAGAGGGGAGGTCCAGAATTGACACATGGCACACTCGGAGCCACCTCCAAAGAGAGGGGAGGTCTGAAACTGACACGTGGCATTCGTGGAGCTGGCCTCTGTTGAGAGGGGAGGTCCCGACCCACCAGACAAGTGGCGCACGCGGAGCTCGCCTATGAGGGAGAGGGAGGTCCCGCCCGCCAGGACGCGTGGCGCACGCGGAGCTCACCTCTGAGTGACATGACCCCATGGTCTTGTCGAGCCAGGATCATGCTGAGGGGTACTGCGTTGCACAGCACCGGATAACACACATCAAAGGTACAAAGCGGAAGCAAAACTTTTATTACATAAAGTGGTTTATGAACATTTGTACATCAAAATAGGTCCAGTCTACACTCACGGGCGTAGACTACGCATCAAGTCCACGTTCAGCCCGTGAATGTGTCCTGGCTAGCACACACGCACACTAACATGGCGGCGTGCACGACTCCCACTCGACGGGGTTCCCCTCCTGGGGTTCCGTCTCCTCTTCGGGAGTCCGTTCCTCATAGAACCCTGCAAAAGCTTCAAACACAAGCAGTGAGCACGAAGGCTCAGCAAGTCTGACCGTCTCACCTAAACATGGAACTTCTACATGAGGGGTGATGTGTACATGAGGTAAAACCATTTGCAAAAGACTCGCCTAATTATTGGGACCTTACTTTCAAATTTTAGCAGCAGGTTGTGGAGAACCTTATGCTAAGGCACATGAGAGAGCCACAATCAAACAAGAAACGCATTTCTCTCAGTACTTTGCCCAAAGTTGAAAGGAACTTTAATTAGCTCTAAACTACAGCATATCATTAACAATCAAGTCCGTCTTTCAATCAGCAACATTTTAACATGTACTAGCCTGTTCTTTCTACGTCACGGTACAGTGAACAAGTGGTACTCACTGACCATGAGGGATGGCGATTATAATCAATTTACACCTGCAGGGTTACCCGAACAACCCGTCACATATGCCCGTACTTGATGTTGCCTACAGCAACCATCACTGACGCGTACGCAACAACCTTTCACCCGTCAGCCAAATATTGAACCGGTCCCATCGTCCCGAGCAAGAGGTCTATGCACGCGCATCTCAGTGTGGCCAGCCGATTTACATCTCAAGCTCTCAACCTACCCTCTGAACGACGGGCAATGCCTCAATACCCAGCTACCCGAGTTACATCAGTTTTCCAGTTCCCATATAGCCGGTAGGTCTTCGGTACTGTTCTAGCTTGTTCAACAGGCCCGCACACGGCTCGGTCCTCAATCGACACAAGCGGAGCAATAGCACACAGGCCCCAAAGTCCTGCTGCCCTTACTCTCCGCTCGGTCTCATTTTTCTTGGCATGTGAATCATGTGCTATTTCTACCCGAGTCGAGTACCTCTAGCATATGCTCGCGAGTAGTTCCAACTACTCGACTTGTACCGAATCCTACCCTAACTTAGCTTTGCAGTAGCTAATGGGGTTTTGCAATCCTAAACCCAACCCATGGTTTTCTTGGCTACGCAATTGGGTTTCCAAACAAGACTCTAATGCAAGGAATAATGGTACTCAAGTATGTGCGCAAAACAATAAAAATTTGTAAATGGTTAATGCAAACCGGAGCTTGCCTTGCTGATCTTGGTCATAGGCTAGCTGCTCCTCCGGAGTAACGAAGTCTAGGACTTTGAGTTCCTCCTCGACCTTAACGACTACATGATATACAAGTATATGTATTAATTTAAATGCATTTGATTGAATTTAAACTTGTGAAGTCTATAACTCTTACTAGACAGACCCAATGACTGTGAAACTTTTACTGTGGCTTGGTTACGACCTAAACAGAGATTTGGTCAAGTTTTAGTTGCAGCAAAGCTCATTTGAGCCCTCCACAATTAATTATGCACTGACCTTAATTGAAGGCTTCTATGGTGTTCTAAGGAGTTTCATGAAACAAACTATGACTTTCTGAAACTAGATTTTCATAGGGTTCTAATGGAGTTGGTCTCACTTAATTTGAAGGTTTCTAGCTAAAGATATGAGCTAAACAATTTAAGAGGAAATTCTGAAAATGTCTCTGAACATTTTCTATTTTCTCTAGAACAGTTTCACTAATCACACCATTAGGTGGACCAAATGAGCTCAAATGGATGTGAAATTTTTATGGTAGTTCAGGGATAATTTGATGAACGTCCCAGCAAAATTTCAGAATTCTCCTCCAAAGGATTCTCCAGTTAAAATTCCAAACAATTTAAACTTTGAGGAATTAATTCTGGAGAATTAAGTATTTTCATGAAGTAAAACTTGATTTCCTGGAAATTGCTCAGAGAGCTGAATCCAACAAAATTTGGTTCACTCGATTTGGAGCTTCCTAGCCAAAGTTATGAGGATTTGAAGTTTGAATGAAATCTGAAAATCAGGGAAAAAGTTTAAATCTGCCGGGGCCCGCGGGGACACGTGTTGGGCGCGGAGGCGACAGCACACTGAGGCCTACAGGGTTTTTGCGCGCCAGCACATCAGATCCCAGCGGCATCCCGATCCCGATTTAAAATATCTGCCGCTGACAGCTGGGGTCCACCCCCTTCGTCTACCTCTCGCCGCCCGCGCTCTGCCGCCGGGGTGCCTCGCCGGAGTACTCGCTGGCAGCTTTTGTGGAGCTCTAAACTTCACGATTTTGGCCGCCTCTGCCTACTTTCACTCGGGGAACAGGATTCTGGGCTCAGCTCGTCATGACAATGGCCGGTGCATGGTCGGCGACGATCCGCCGCCTCGGAAAGACTTCGGCCGTGTCGGCCGACCTCCTTAGCACCCCAATCACTCGAGCAACCGGTCGGGAAGCATCAGTGGACCGTAGGGAAGGTCGGCATGAGCTTGAAGCAGCTCGGGGGAGGTCCGAAGTAGGCCCTCACCGTGCGCCCGATGCCTTCCGCATGCTCCGCCGTCGGTAAACTTTGAAATACGCCGGTTACCGAGGTTCTCAGGCCAAAGGTTGTGAAGGCAACTTGTGCCCTACCGTGTCTAGTTTGTGTGGGAGCGGATTGAGGCCCCCTACTCATTTCTAGAGTATGAATTCGACAGAACCGCACCTGAAGGTCGGTCTGTACCCAGAAAGGGGAAAACTGGAAATTCGCCGCCGGTGAGCAAGCACCCGGGCTGTGGCTCGAGGGTGAGCAGCACCGGTCACCAGCGCGTCCATGGGTGCCTTGTCTCGGGCATGACAACCTCCCGGTTGGGCTGTCCACGGGAGCCCGAAGTGCGGCGGTTTTGGGTCACTGAATTGAACTCTCGGTATAGCCGAGATCGACAGGTTTTAGCTGAGTTCTAGCAACGGGGAAGAACGAGGAGGGTTCCTAGTACCTTGCCGTAGCTCTGAAGGAGATGGGGAGGCTGTGATCGGAGCTTTCCGATCAGTTCTGAGCGGCGGAAGAAAGTTTCCTGGCGCTGTGTTCTTGCGGGGAGAAATGGCGAGGGCTTCGGCCGAGGAGGGGGAAGAACACCTTAAGAAGGCTCTGAACCGACTCGTGCCCGCGCGTGGCCAAGCAGCTGCTGGCGCGGCGTCCTCCCTCGGTGGCGATCGGAGCTGTAGCTCGAGGACCCGAGTGAGAAAGTTTCAGTTGGTTGAATCATCCCAGTGGCTGACATGTGGGTCCCATTTTCATTTTTAAGCTCTGAGATTAACTCCTATTCACTGTTGTAAACAGTAGTTCCCACAAAGCCCCTGGTGATTTGAATTTTCTACCCTTGAACCATTTGAATTGGTTAGCATTCAAATTGGGTTTGGTTTGAATGAATTTCAGCACATGTTCACTTTGAAATCCTAATAAAGTTTGAATTTGCCCCACTTAGCTCATGTCAAGATCAACTCCAAATGGAGTGAAAATTGGAGTGTGAGCTCACAAAAATGTGCTGAGTAAGAATACGTCTCCCAATTTTGAATTCATGGGATAAAAACAGTTTGAATTTGAATGTAGTTTCAAACTGCCCTCTTTCTAGCTATGCCCAAACTGACCTCAAAAGGTTTTGAATTTTGGGTGAAACTTGGCATGGACATTTCTAGCAATGTGTAGGAGTTTTTCATATGCCCAGCCACTATATATTACATGTGGGAAATATCACTTTTGCAATATGTGAGTTTATTCTCTAATGAGCATGTTGATGGTGGTTACTTGCTCTTCAAATGTGTTCATCAACTTTCTTTAAATGAGGTGTGTGTGTTGTGATGAACACTTCAAACATGTGTCAAAAACTGAGGCCCTTACATTCCTCCCCCCTTAAAAGAATCTCGTCCCGAGATTATAAGGTGAAAATGAGAGAGAGGACGGTAGAAAATTACCGGATATACGACGTGAAAAAGTCAGGGTAGTTGGCGCGAAGAAATCCTTCGCTCTCCCATGTCGCTTCGTCCACGGAGTGATTACTCCATAGAACTTTGTAGAACCACAACGTGCGGTTGCGTGTGGTTCGGGCCTTTTCATCAATAATCTGAACCGGTTCCTCCCGATAGGTGAGATCCGGTTGCAGTTCTTCAATGTCCTCCAGCTGAACGGTAGTAGATAGCTTAAGACACTTCCTCAGATGGGAAATGTGAAAGACGTCGTGCACACCGTAAAGTTCTTCTGGTAATTTCAGCCGGTATGCTACCGATCCACATCTTTCGGTAATCTGGAATGGACCGATGAATCGGGGTGCCAACTTTCCTCTCACCCCGAATCTGTTTACGCCCTTCATTGGAGACACACGTAGATATACGTGATCCCCGACTTCGAATTGTAATGGGCGTCTTCTCCGGTCCACATACTGTTTCTGATGGGATTGGGCGGCTTTTAGGTTCGCTCAAATCAGTCGAACCTTTTCTTCCGCGTTGTTCACAATGTCAATCCCGAAGGTGACCCTTTCGGCAGACTCACACCAATTCAGTGGTGTGCGGCATTTCCACCCGTATAGCGCCTCATAAGGTGCCATCTTTATGCTGGCTTGGTATCCATTGTTGTACGAGAACCCGGCTAACGGCAAGTGATCATCCCAATTCTTGCCGTGGTTGATAGCGCAAGCTCGTAGCATGTCTTCTAAGATCTGATTTACTCGCTCGGTTTGCCCATCTGTCTCCGGGTGGTATGCTGAACTACGGATCAGCTTCGTCCCCAATGCAGCGTGCAGCTGCTCCCAAAAACGGGACACAAATAAAGTTCCCCGATCCGATATGATGGTACGGGGTACGCCGTACAAGCATAGGATCCGTGAGATGTACAGTTCAGCGTACTTCTTGGCGTTGTAGTTGGTGTTGACCGGGATGAAGTCGGCAACTTTGGTGAGCCGGTCGACGATCACGCACACAGAATCATGTTTTTGAAAGGTGGTGGGTGTAGAATTGAAGAGCACGTGAAAAGGTACCAGAGGGGGGTGAATGGTAGATTAAAACTTTTCGCAGCGGAAACAACAAAAACCCCTCAGCAAAAATTAATCGGTTAAAGAAACCGTGTGTGCAAGTGTTTTCAAACGTTTTCAACTGTGACAAATCAAGTAGAGAGGTAGATAATCAAGTCACGGATCTAATGCAACAAGAATCACTTGAAAACACGAAGTAAAACTTGAGATACGATAAAAACATTAAACGAAGATTAATCTGTTCTACCCGATATAAAACAGATCTGCAATGCTGCAAAGAAACTCGTGTATCTCAAAAACTACAGATCTGAAGCTCGTGAAAATTTCACAGATGATAGATAATTGAGTTGTGAAGACAACCCAAAAAGAATCACGTCAATCGGATCTGTAAAACTCGAGTTATGAACGAAACACCAAAGCAACGTCGATCTGTCCAGAAACTCGGCGAGAAAGACTTGACGAAAAGCAAGTCGGACGAACAAGGCACAAAAGCTCCTCGAAACTATGAACTTTATTCAATAGAAACACAAGAGGAACAGCCCAAAATTCTCTACACACGAGAGCTCTGGCCTCCCTTGCTTTTATAGCCAGCCCTCAGGCTAATCAATCCAATCTAGGACTCCTACTCCTAATTGGACTCGTATCCTAACTTACCATAACTGCTCAGGGCTCTCCTATTCGCAGATAGAAGCAATCGTGAGACTTCCAAACACCTTAGAAACGTCCTAAACATTCCTAAAACAACTCAACTTCGTGCCTAGCATGAAATCCTATCATAACCAACTCAAATCTTCCATATTTGAGCCATATCCGACTCAGCCTCAGCCTGAGTACGCAATCCAGCCGGTTGGACCTTTCCGACCAATTCTTTAAGTCCACTTCTCTTCATCACGCCTTGGAACAATGTTGCCACGTCCATGCACTCCTTGCACATGTGCAAACACCTTCCAACGACGTACACGAAACCTTCATATGCACTGCCCTTGATCCAAACATGCTGTGCGACCTCCCGATCAACTCAACCACAGCTCCTCCCGAACTTGGTTGTTGGAACCTTATCTCCTCCCTGAGACTAGTCCAAGGATCCCGTCACCAGCCATGTCTTGAACTCAAGCAACAACTGCACATGAATAAACAACCAATTCTTCTGAGCACAAGTCTTCGACTTGACTCACGTTAGTTCAAAAACCACAACACGTTACATGAGCACGTCACATAAGCATGTTGCAAACCATATCAAATGATAACAGCCATAACCACCAAAACACACCAAAAACTTAGCAAATTAATACTAAGCAAACCTTCCCATAAAGCAAGTTTGAAACATTGCGAGTTAAAAGCAAAAACAAGACGTTGCAGTTCTATGAGTTGAACTTCACGGGAGCTCCCTAAAAACAAGCTCCGGACATCACAGAAGCTCTCCGGACCTTGCAGGAGCTCTCCGGACCTTGCGTCGGACATTGCCAACACTTGGCAGTCCTAACAAAGAACTTGTCGGACCTTGCCACAATAGAATGTTTTGGCAATATTCAAAACTTTGAATGTTAATGCTAACTTTTATCCTAATTGCCAATGTATTCAGCACACATAGGTCTCACAATCTCCCCTTGATGAATGCATTGGCAACACCAATTAAAATCCGAACATTGGCTTATGAAAAGCTTTGAAAACTCATTTCTCCCCCTTTATTAATTTCTCCCCATTTTTTAAAATCAGAGAAGGAAGAAAGTGTATAACATATGCAAAGTGTAAGAAAAATCTCTCCTTATACATATTTCTCCCCCTTTGACAATGTATTCAGCAAGGTTCAAAATAGAAATTTTTAAATGTTATGAGCATATTATAACATATACATACAAAACAAAGCTCATCCAAGTCATACTATCAGGTTACTTACACTATAACATCAATGAGATACATAAAGTAGTGTAAGCCATGCTAGAGATCCAATGTATTTTTCAGTTTAAGCAAGTCATGATCTCCCTTACTCAACTATTTCAAAACCTGAAAACATGACACTTGTTGCTGCATTTTTATTATTCATAATCATTTAAGGCACAAAGTTGATCATATGATATTTGCAAGAGATTATATGCCGCATCAGCCTTATTCTAACCAACCAAGCCAAGCCTATGTCATTCGACAATCAGAAGCTTAAGGACATGGTTTTAGTAATACACAATTCCTTCCAAGTTCATATCTTAGTGCAATGATAAGCAATCTCAAAAGAAGAAGTGCGATGCATGCATATTCTCTTGATCTTTTCTCAAATTTTTATTTGAAAACTCAACATGTGAGCTGATCACTTGATTAATTTTTTATGATTAAAAGCACTTGTGAGCACGCAACAAGTTCAAAACAGCAAGAAAGTTCGATCATGACCAGATTTAGTGTAAGTAATTATTCCAATTACTAGTCATGGCAAAAACTACAAAATGTATAACATGAGTAATGTAGTAAGAACTTTCAGCCTATAAAAGGAATCACAAAGTCATATATGTAATACTATGCTCATATTATTTTAGTTTCAGATTCACACATAGACTTTCAAAGTTTCAAAAACTCCCCCTCAATTTAAGCCATGAGGATGCATAACACCTATTTCACTACGAATGAAACAAAAACGAGTGAAATCCAAAGGTTTTGTAAAAATATCAGCCAATTGTTGTTCGGTATCGACATGGTGAAGCACAATGTTTCCTTTTTCAACATTATCACAAAGAAAGTGATACCTAATGTCAATTTGCTTAGTTCTAGAGTGTTTCACGGGGTTTTTAGCAATACAAATTGCACTAGTGTTATCACAAAACAGTGTAACACTATCTAAATCAACCCCATAGTCCTTAAGTGTTTGAACAATCCAAAGAATTTGTGAGCAAGCGCTAGCCGCAGCTACATATTCAGATTCGGCCGTGGATTGTCCAACTGAACTTTGTTTTCTAGAGGACCAAGCAACAAGTGAATTACCAAGAAAATGACAAGCACCCGAAGTACTTTTCCTATCAATCCTACAACTCCCAAAATCAGCATCTGAAAAAGCTTTCAAAGAAACGGTTGAGGAAGAAGGAAGAAAAATGCCAAATTCTTGAGTTCCATGTAGGTACCTGAGAATCCTATTGATGGCTTGGCGGTGTGAAGCACGTGGAGAAGCTTGAAAACGTGCACAAAGACATACGCTGAATTGTATGTCCGGTCTTGACGCCGTGAGATACAAAAGTGATCCAATCATACTTCTGAATTCTTTTTTATCGACCGGGTCACCATCTTCGTCAAGTTCAAGTGTTGTTGCTGTTCCCATTGGTGTCTGAAAAGGCTTGCATTTGTCCATGTTGAAGCGCTTAATAAGGTCCTTTGTATACTTAGTTTGATGCACAAAAGTTCCTTCTTTTGTTTGCTTGATTTGCAGCCCCAAAAAGTATGTGAGTTCTCCCATCATACTCATCTCAAATTCTGAACTCATCATAGCTGAAAACTTGGACACGAGATCATGAGAAGCACAACCAAAGATAATATCATCCACATACACTTGAACGAATAATGGGTCATTGGCATGCTTAAGTACAAAAAGAGTTTTATCAACCTTGCCCATGGTAAACCCCTTTTCAAGTAAAAATGTTTTTAACCTATCATACCATGCTCTAGGGGCTTGTTTTAGACCGTACAAGGCTTTGGACAGTTTGTAAACATGATTAGGAAAATTTGGATTTTCAAAACCCGGTGGCTGCTTAACATAAACCTCCTCCTCTATGTAGCCATTAAGAAAAGCACTTTTAACATCCATTTGATATAACTCGAAACCTTTAGATGCAGCAAATGCTAATAAAATTCTTATAGCTTCTAATCTAGCAACAGGAGCAAATGTTTCATCAAAATCTAGACCTTCAATTTGAGTGAAACCTTGAGCAACCAACCTAGCTTTATTCCTAACCACAACCCCATCCTCACTTTGCTTATTTTTAAATACCCATTTAGTTCCAATTAATGTGTGACCTTGAGGTGGAGGTACAAGTTTCCAAACATTATTTCTTTCAAAAATTTCTAACTCTTCTTGCATGGCATTAATCCAAGATTCATTAGTGAGTGCGTGTGATATATCCTTGGGTTCAAAAGAAGCAACAAAAGCAGAATGAGCACGAGAGTTTGGATCGCAAAACCTGGACCGAGTGACTCGTTCATGCAAGCTTCCAATGATTTGTTGTGGAGGATGACTTTTGAGTACTCGGAGGGGAGTAGACACTTCACAAGCACCTTCTTCTTCATGTTCGGACCTTTGATTAGGAGAGCTTGTTGATTGAGGAAGGTCCAAACCAGCAGTAGTGACTGTTGGTGCTGGTTGTGGTGCAAAATCAGCAGCTTGATCGTTATTTACTTCCGAGTTTTCGGGCAGCAGCACCACTTCTTCATCTTCTTCAATAAAAATACTCTCCCCCTGCGGATATGGATCCGGACCTGCAATATCGGAGCTAGTACTTGGGCTAGCTTCATCAAAAGAAATCTCACAAGTCTCCACAATTTTGTTAGTGTCAAGTAAAAGCACACAGTAGCCTCTAGTATTAGATGGATAACCAAGAAACATGCCATCAACAGATCTAGCTTCAAATTTATCAAGATTACCATGTTTCTTAACAAAGCATTTGCAACCAAAAACCCTAAAGTGTGTAACACTAGGCCTATGTCCAAACCGGAGCTCATATGGGTTTTTTCCAAGCTTAGCACGCAAGAAAACACGATTTGAGACATAACAAGCGGTTGCAATTGCATCAGCCCAAAATTTCCTAGGAGTTTGATATTCATCAAGCATAGTCCTAGCCATCTCAACTAAGGTCCTGTTCTTTCTTTCTACGACACCATTTTGTTGTGGTACACAGGGTGAAGAGTATTGATGATCTATTCCATTTTCAGCACAAAAGTGATCAAAGGATTGGTTTTTAAATTCAGTTCCGTTATCACTTCTAATTGCTTTTAATGATCCTGGGTGATCAATAGATAATCTAAGAAATAAAGTTCTAAAATGACTAAAAGCTTCATTCTTAGATGCCATAAAATAAACCCAAGAATATCTGGAATAATCATCAACAATCACAAGCACATACCATTTACCTCCGAAGGATTGAACACGTACCGGACCTACTGTGTCAAGATGTAAAAGTTGTCCCGGTTCAGCTGTCATGGTCATTGTGAAAGGAGCATGTGAACCTGCAACAAACTTAGCATGTCTACAAGAAGAGCACACAATATCATTGTCCTTTTTAAGCTTCGGCAGCCCACGTATGCGATTGAGAGCACTAACACGAGTGAGATGATCAAAGCCTATGTGACCAAGTCTACAATGCCAAAAATATAGATCCTTTGTATCATTAGCAACTAGACACCGATGCTTAGAAGTTGACAAATCAAAATCAGCTTTAAAAACTCCTCCAAACCTAGACATGTTAAACAAAAGCTCACCTTTTGAATCTACAACCTTGCAGCAATTTTTAGCAAAGCTAACCTCTAGATTTTCATCTAGAATTGTGAAACCGAAAGCAAGTTGTATTTCAAAATTTTAACAAGTGCCACATCTTTCAATGTGTAGAGATTGTTTACTCTAACTGAACCTTTAGCAATTATGGGAGTAGAAGAGTTATCGGCGAAAGTAACATTTTCTACACGTGACACAAAAGAAAGAGAGGAGAACCATTCTTTGTTACCGGTCATGTGGCGTGAGCAACCTGAATCCACAATCCAAATGTTCTCCTTCCTCAAACGTGAAACCTACACAGCAGCACAATACGTCGATGACTCAATACTGGGGTTAGTTAAAAGACTTTTAGGAATCCAGTACTGAGTCACACGACATCCAGTGGGAATAACACGCGAAAGCTGATAAGGTACAGCAGGTTTATGAGCCAAACATCGAAAATTTTTGTTCCCAACTACTGACTTAGAAGATGTGTTATATGTAGCACAAAAAACAGTAGGTCCGGGAGCAAGTTTTTGACTCATTACAGCAGGTTGCAAGCTCCGAACATTCGATCTAGCAGATTTTGCTTGGTTGTTATGTGATCTAGCAAGTATTCTTTGTTTCTTATCGTGTTTAGCTAGTCTATAACAAAAATCCATGACATGACCATCTCTACCACAGTAGGTACAATGAAAAATAACCTTATTATCATATCTAGATGAGCAAGCAACACGTTTATTAGAACCCGAATGGGACAGTACTCCTGCAGATTTGAAAATCACCTCTTTTTGTCTAGGAGCTGTTTGAATCAAACCGCTTCCTAATGACTTTACAACTTTAGGTGGGTGTGCCTTAGCATGAGCATGAGAATTAAAACCTAAACCAGTTTTATCATTACAAGACTTGGAAGAATTCAGCAGAAAGTTTAGGTTCTTATTTGCTTAGAAAACCGATCTAGTGTCCTATGCATGTCATCAAGTTTATTGGACAGATCAAAGCAGTTTTCACATGAAGTTTTTTCCTTTTAGTTTGCAATTTGAACAATATTTAACTTCATGCGCACGTAAAGCATTGTTCAAAATAGAAATCTCATTCATAGCATCATTTAGTTTCCTATTCAGATCATCACATGAAGAACAATGCAAATCAATTGTAGAACAACAAGCATCTTTCAAATTTTTATCATTAAGTGCAGCAAGCTCTTTGTTCTTTTCAATTTCAGGTTCAAGTTTATCAAGTGTAGATGCGTGTGCACTTCTTAAAAAGGATAATTGTTCATAAATCAAATCACATGAGGAACAAGAATCATCACTAGGAATCAAAGTATTTAAACGATTAATTTCAGATTCTAGTGATTCAATTTTAACAGCATTGTTCCTAAGTTTTTTTATCCTTTTTCTTTAATATAAAAGTGGCACAAGAAATAGCACCACACATTTCTTCGCAAGTGGGACATACCTCTTCATCGTCGCTGTTGTGTTCTGCCTCCTCGGAGCTTGAACTTGACTTGCTCGCCATGCAGCACATATTTGCCATAGCTTCTTCATCTTCATCAGTACCGGTGTCCACATCACTTGAGCCGAAATCCTGATGTGCAGAGATCATACTATGCACTATGTTGCGCATTGATAAATCTTTCTTCTTCTTATTCTTTGCAAACGATTTCTTCGGCCTTGTTTTCTTTTCTTCACGTGAAGTCGGACCTGAAAGGTTAGGGCACTCCGTACGAAAATGTCCTGTCTTACCACATTCAAAACATCGTTGAGGTCCGGAGCTTCCTCTCCTTCTAGTTCTCACATTTCGCAATGCTTTTGAGAACCGAGTAGAGATGAGTGCAAGCTCCTCCTCTGGAAACTCTTTAATCTGTTCAAGGGTTAGAGAGGACAGAAAAGAGAGTGCACCACTAGATGATGATTGACTAGAACTAGACATGTCACGTTGCGAAACAAATGCGATAGACTTGTTGTTGTTTTTACGTGAGATGATGTCAATTTCATGAGTTTTCAATTTAGAATAAAGCACGTCTAAAGTAAGAGAACTCATGACAGTAGATTCACGAATAGATGTAACTTTCATCTCCCAAATTGACATATCTAATGCTCCTAACAATTGTCTAGCATTTTTAGCATCTGAAAAGTTAACATTGACACTACGCAAGTTGCTGAGAATTTTATTAAAGCGACAAAAAGGTCGTCAATTGACTCACCGGGTTGCATCTCAAAATGCATGTATTATTTCTTGAACATATCTTGCCTTACCTCCTTGATCGTATTGGATCCTTCATGGTAGTCACAAAGAGCTTTCCAAACATCATATGCAGATCGGAGGTGTGCAACACGGTCGAAGTCGCTTTGAGTCAATCCTTGGATGATCAAGTTGCGAGCCTTGTTGTTGTTGTCAACATCTCTCATGTTCGCAGCCGTAACTTGATCGTTGGGTGGTACATCGAAGTTCCGGTAGACCTTTTCCCATATGGCGAAGCCTTGCGCCTGTATGTAGGCCTCCATCCGCGCCTTCCAAACCTGAAAATCGATGCCATTGAACACACAAGGTTTTGCGGAGTACTTCTCCATGATAGTTAGTCAAAACACGTGCAAATCACAAAGATTAGAGCACCTTGGCTCTGATACCAATTGTAGGATCGAAGAGCACGTGAAAAGCTACCATAGGTGGGGTGAATGGTAGACTAAAACATTTCGCAGCGGAAACAACAAAAACCCCTCAGCAAAAATCAATCGGTTAAAGAAACCGTGTGTGCAAGTGTTTTCAAACGTGTTCAACCGTGACAAATCAAGTAGAGAGGTAGAGAATCAAGTCACAGATCTAATGCAACAAGAATCACTTGAAAACACGAAGTAAAACTTGAGATACGATCAAAACATTAAACAAAGATCAATCTGTTCTACCCGATATAAAACAGATCTGCAACGCTGCAAAGAAACTCGTGTATCTCAAAAACTAAAGATCCGAAGCTCGTGAAAATTTCACAGATGATAGATAATTGAGTTGTGAAGACAAAACAAAAAGAATCACGTCAATCGGATCTGTAAAACTCGAGTTATGAACGAAACACCAAAGCAACGTCGGTCTGTCCAGAAACTCGGCGAGAAAGACTTGACGAAAAGCAAGTCGGACGAACAAGGCACAAAAGCTCCTCGAAACTATGAACTTTATTCAATAGAATCACAAGAGGAACAGCCCAAAGTTCTCTACACACGAGAGCTCTGGCCTCCCTTGCTTTTATAGCCAGCCCTCAGCCTAATCAATCCAATCTAGGACTCCTACTCCTAATTGGACTCGTATCCTAACTTATCATAACTGCTCAGGACTCTCCTATTCGCAGATAGAAGCAATCGTGAGACTTCCAAACACCTTAGGAACGTCCTAAACATTCCTAAAACAACTCAACTTCGTGCCTAGCACGAAATCCTATCATAACCAACTCAAATCTTCCATATTTGAGCCATATCCGACTCAGCCTCAGCCTGAGTACGCAATCCAGCCGGTTGGACCTTTCCGACCAATTGTTTACGTCCACTTCTCTTCATCACGTCTTGGAACAATGTTGCCACGTCTATGCACTCCTTGCACACGTGCAAACACCTTCCAACGACATACACGCAACATTCATATGCACTGCCCTTGATCCAAACATGCTGCGCGACCTCCCGATCAACTCAACCACAGCTCCTCCGGAACTTGGTTGTTGGAACCTCATCTCCTCCCTGAGACTAGTCCAAGGATCCCGTCACCAGCCATGTCTTGAACTCAAGCAACACCTGCACATGAATAAACAACCAATTCTTTCGAGCACAAGTCCTTGACTTGACTCACGTTATTTCAAAAACCACAACACCTTACATGAGCACGTCACATAAGCATGTTGCAAACCATATCAAATGATAACAGCCATAACCACCAAAACACACCAAAAACTTAGAAAATTAATACTAAGCAAACCTTCCCATAAAGCAAGTTTGAAACATTGCGAGTTAAAAGAAAAACAAGACGCTGCAGTTCTACGAGTTGAACTTCACGGGAGCTCCCTAAAAACAAGCTCCGGACCTCACAGAAGCTCTCCGGACCTTGCAGGAGCTCTCCGTAACTTGCGTCGGACCTTGCCAACACTTGGTGGACCTAACAAAGAACTTGTCGGACCTTGCCACAGAATAATGTTTTGGCAATATTCAAAAGTTTCAATGTTAATGCTAACTTTTATCCTAATTGCCAATGTATTCAGCACACATAGGTCTCACAGTGGGTAAACCGATGATGAAGTCCATGCTCACATCCTCCCACTTCCAGGCAGGAACGCCCAGTGGTTTTAGCAGTCCCGGTTTCCGCATATGATCTGCCTTCACCCGTCGACATGTATCACACTCGGACACGTACTTCGCGATCTCCCGCTTCATCCGTGTCCACCCAAACTTGCTTCTGAGTTCTGGATACATTTTGTTGCTGCCGGGGTGAATAGAAAATTTCGATAAGTGAGCCTCATCAAAAATTTTCTTCCGTAACTCCGGGTTACGGGGTACGACGATCCGGTCCTTGAACCATAGGACGCCGTCTCCGTCCTTCCGGAAACATTTCAACTCCCCACTGTCTACACGTCTCCGCAAATGTGACATACCCTTGTCATGTTTCTGAGCTACCGCTATCTCTTCACGGATAGTGGGGATCAAAGCTAGGTTGTAGAGAGCTCCGTGTGGAATCACATGTAGTGGTGGTTCGCTCTCTTCCAACTGTGTGATGGTCAGATTGTTGACGTCTGACTTGCGACTCAGCGCATCTGCCACTATGTTTGCCTTGCCCGGATGATAATGGATCTCTATTTCGTAATCCTTTATCAATTCTATCCATCTTCGCTGCCTCATGTTCAACTCCTTCTGAGTGAATATGTACTTGAGGCTCTTGTGGTCGGTATATAAATGTACGAGGTTACCGAGTAGGTAGTGCCTCCACATTTTCAGTGCAAGTACCACGGCAGCGAGCTCCAAGTCGTGAGTTGGATAATTCTGCTCATGGTTTCTAAGCTGCCGTGACCCATACGCGACCACCCTTCGGTCTTGCATCAGCAAAAATTCGAGCCCAATGCCGGATGCATTGCAGTACACATCGAACGGTTTTGTTGGCTCTGGCTGCGCCAAAACTGGTGCTGATGTTAGGTGCTTGACTAAAGCCTTGAATGCTGCCTCACATGCTGGACTCCAAACATATTTGGTAGCCTTTTTCAGAAGCTCCGTCATAGGCTTGGCAATCTTCGAGAAGTTCGGAATGAACCTCCGATAATATCCCACGAGTCCGAGGAAACTCCGTACCTCGTGAACAGTTCTTGGGGACTTCCAATTCAGCACTTGAGTGATCTTGCTCGGGTCTACAGTGATACCCTCCGCTGAGATGATATGACCTAGAAAAGGCACTTGCGATATCCAGAATTCGCACTTGCTGAATTTCGCGTATAGCTTGTGATCCCGCAGCCATTGCAAGACTATACGCAGATGCTTCTTGTGATCTTCCTCCGACTTGGAATATACTAGGATGTCGTCGATGAAGACCACGACAAACTTGTCCAGCTCCGGCATGAATACCGAGTTCATCAAGTACATGAAGTGAGCTGGAGCGTTGGTGAGGCCGAAGGATATGACCAGGTACTCATAAAGTCCGTACCTCGTCGAGAAAGCCGTCTTCGGAATGTCCTCAGCCCTTATCCTAATCTGATGGTACCCGGATCTTAAGTCCATCTTGGAAAAGATCTTTGCTTCTACCAACTGATCAAACATAATGTCGATCCGTAGCAACGGGTACTTGTTCTTGATGGTTACGGCATTTAATGGACGATAGTCCATGCAAAGCCGCACGTCTCATCCTTCTTCTTTACAAATAATGCTGAAAAGCCCCATGGCGAGGAGCTCGGCCTAATAAAACCCTTCTCCAGGAGGTCCGTGAGCTGAGTCTTCAGTTCAGCCAACTCCTTGGGCGCCATTTTGTACGGCCTTCAGGATATTGGCATGGTTCCCGGTGCAAGTTCAATCTTGAACTCCACCTCTCTATCGGGGGGCATCCCCGGTAAATCCTCCGGGAATACGTCAGGGAACTCTCGGACTACTGGAATGTCTTCCAATCTGATGGTTGTCGACTGATAGATACTTGGAAGTTTTATTTCTGGACTGTCCAGAAATAAGGAGTGAGTTCAGTGCACTTCTGAGTTTAAGTGCAGGACTCGAAGGACGGTGTCTAAAACAGCGCCGTGGCGGGTTAACCACGACATCCCTAGGATGACATCGACCTTCTGTCCCTCTAAGATTATGAGAGACGTAGGGTACACTCTACTCGCTAAGCATAATGGTGCTTTGGAAACCATTACGCTTGATGAAATCTTCCCACCCGGTGAACAAATCAAATATGGACTCTCGGTGGGTAGTATTTGCAAGTTGTGTTTAGCAATGAAAGCTTGGCTAATAAAATTATGCGTGGCGCCTGAATCAAATAGTACTATGGCGGGATGCTGGTGGAGTTGGAACATACCCGCAAGGATTGGCTCACCCTCCGGCACGTTCTCTATGGCCAGCTGGTGGACGGTGTCGGGCCTAGGGTTTGCCCGCCGCGCATTAGTAGGGTTCCGGGGTTGATTTCTCCCCGGGAACTGTGGTGTAATTCCGCCGCCTTGCCTCTCCGCGCAACTGCTGGTGAAGTGTCCTGTACGACCACACTTGTAACATGTGGCCGCTGCTTGTGCGGTGCTCAGGGGACGAAAGCCCGGCATCTGTTGCTGAGGTTGTACGCATGCGGCATCGTCTGCTGCTGCTGTTGTTGTTGCGGAGGTGGTACTTGCAGTGCCGGCCTGAATGCCGGTGAAGAGTACGGCCGACTGCGGAACGGCATCGACCTCTGGGGTGGCTGCCAGCGTGGACCTGATGGTGGGCGATTCACCATCCGAAACTTCTGAGAAGGACCGCTTCCTTCTCCTCTGCTTTGCGACGCGCTTCGCTTTCTCTCCGCCGCTGCCAACTCCTTGCCGGAGTCCTCTTGAACAATCGCAGCATCAATGATGTCGTTGAGACTGCCATGATTGAACATCGTCAATTTGTCCTTCAGGAGCGGGTTAAGCCCCTGGTAAAAGTGGTCCCGCCGCTTCTCGTCGGTATCAGCGTGATACGACGCGTAGAGCGCGAGATCGTTGAACGCCCTGGAGTATTCCAGCGTGTTCCGGCTCCCTTGCTGCAGGTGTAGGAACTCCTGCGTCTTCCTGTTCATCAGACCTGGCGGTATGTGATAGGTCCTGAAGGCTGTCCGGAACTCCGTCCAGGTCATAACTCGGTCGGTGGGCTGTGAAGCACAAAAGTTTGCCCACCACGCGCTCGCGGACCCTTGGAGCTGCTGGACCGCGAACTGAGTCTTGCGCTGCTCGCTTATTTGGAGCAGCCCGAACTTCATCTCTATCGCGCGGAGCCAATTGTCCGCATCGAGAGGTTCATCCGCCCTTGAGAATACTGGGGGATGAGTCGCTAGGAAGTCGGAGTAGGAGCTCTGTTGACGCTCCTCACGGTCTTGACGTCTCTCTGGGCGAGACGTATTAGCGATGAGAGTTTGCAGCAACTCCGTGTGCTGCTGATGCGAACCCGCCATTGCCGCGACGATGTCGGCCAATGTAACCGTTGGCAGTGGCGGTGGTGATGTTTGCTGTTGCTGTTGCTGCTGTTGCTGTCCCGAAGAGTCCTCGGGAGGCGGTTGGGAGGTCTCTCCCCCTTGGCTAGTACCCCCAACGTCCGGGTTGGCACGAGTACGAGTCATTCTGAAATTCAAAACAGCAGCGATTAGCACATGTCATACTTGAAATTCCATATGCAACAGTAGGTATTGAAGTGACACATGAATAATTTGCACAACATTCACATATATTGATAAAGCATAAACTTTATACAAGATACATTATTCTCGGGTCTCCGAGAAGTCGTGCTCATGTCGTCACTACCTATACATACGCTACTGCCTACACGACATGTCACTGATTAGAAAAGTTGGGTTACACTACTCTAGCAGCCCTACTTGGCAACTGTAACCCCCTACTCGGAGTAGAACTCGACCTCCTGCGGGTCGTCCTCCTCCGGTACCTCTGCTGGTGGCTCTGGATCTACCACCTCTTCTCCCATCTCGGGTTCTCCCATTGCTGGAAGACCCAAGACCACCGGTATGCCCAATACCGGAGGTACGAGGTCCTGCAACGCGTGAACCTCATCCATGGCCTGGTTGTAGTCCTCTTCCCAGCCTTGCTCTTCCTCAATAGCGTCGTCCCGCTCTTGAGCAAGGTCCTCATTCTGCTGGGTTAGGGTCTGCACCAGCTCTTGCAACGCTGCGATGTCGACATGGCTTTTCTTCTTCGCCTTCTTCAGACGATGCAACTGATTATGCTGTTCATTCACTCGCTTGATCGTCGGAAAGAGCACATTGTGGAGTGCGCTGTGAGCACTCTCGAAATGGTCTCCACGGCTTGTGCTCTCCTTGATCATTGCGGCGAGATGCTCCGTATGAACAGCTTGGCTGTCCATCACGGCGTTTCCCGCCTTCATCTGGAGGCTAAGGTTTGCCTCCGCGGGGCTGTACCTTGGGCAACTCGGGTCCGTTGCCTCCAGGTACCTCTCTTCCCACACATGATGGGCCCGTCACTCCACCGGAATGAGCGCGTATGGAGTGCCCTCCATAGCCTGCATGTGTAGTTGGCAGAAACGTGACATGGTGTCACGGGCTGCCACTTGCCACATCCCTTCCGGTTGTCCACCTCTCACCGTGACGGTGAACGGCACCCGACCGGGTGGCGTAGGTCCTGCAGGGACTTCGACATGGATTGTCCACATCTTGTTCCCCTCTTTGCCATCTTCTTTGGTGAAGTACTGCAGCATCTGGTTGTATCCGAAATATTGAAGCATCTGCCTCAATGCCTCCGGATAGCCGCTGTGGTGAAAACAATGGGACACCACCTACCCGCTCTCCAACCGTTTATCCGCTGTCATCTGTAAAAATATATTTGAGAAATGTCAAATATTTATTTTAAACAGTAAACCATTGAGTTATAACATAATACATGTCATTGAACCCATAAAACTTGGAAACATAGTTAAAATTTTAAGCAAATTTGACTGCTGATCTGCTGTTCAACATGACAGCCCTGATCAGTTTCCATCTCAACCTGATTTAGGCCTTGTTAAAGGCAAAACCAATTCTGGAGCTCAACATCAAAGTTAAATTTAACTTTAATATCTTTCCAGAAAGTATTTGCTTGGCCTAAGATCTGTCCTGGTTCAAGAGTTATGAGATGTCAAAGTTAACAGGATTTCTGGAGAATATTGGACAGCACCTCCCTGCCTTAGGTACTGTTTTGATCCAAGAATTCCAGTTAATTCTGCTCCCAATCTGACAAAACTTTCTGTTACAAAGTTGTAACCCATCTCATAAGATTTCCAGAACTACCTCATTTTCTATTTTTGGATTTTTATGCAGGGAGTTATACTCAATTTACAGAGAGTTTACAGAGAGTGTTTGCTCTGCCCTGTTTTCTGGACAGTTTCAACTCTACTGTATTTTTCGATTGGTTAAAGGATGAAACACCTCTGGACCTCAACAGAAGAGTTGTAAAGCTCTTCCAAATATTTCCAGAAATGTATCATATGACCCCAACCTCGAAAGAACTCAACCTCTAACCTCTGATTAACTTCAGCCTTAATTCAGCTGAAAACAGAGTGCTCTGTCCTTAACAACCTATAAGTTGAAAACTTGCTAACTTTGAATATCCTGAATAGGAAAGAGGTTAAATCAAAGTTATAATTCTCCAGATCAAAACTTTCAAGTTTTACAATGAAGTTGTTCATTTAGTGGGGCGTGACGTCGATGCGTCACCAGATCATGTCGGTACTACGTCCTCACAAAGAAAAACCTACACCGGACTTAGCCGGCTTCGTTAGTTCAGTGGCACTAAGCGTCTCTCGCACACGGATGCTACACGTCTACCGTTTCGTGGTTAGACTACCTGCAGAAACTCACACAATCGTCAGACTCGGCTGCATACCGAGCCCGGTATCCATACAGTTCGTACACCCGTCCGTCATCACTCGCCCGGATGTTCTCAAGCCAAACACGGCTTGAGTTACGTGTTCACGTTTCAGACCATGTGACGGGGTCTCCCAAGTTGCACCACGCACGCCAGGGACAGACGTTGCTCGAATACCCCAAACGACATGAAGAGTCGTAGAGGATACCAAAGCGGGTCGGGTTACCTGCCACCCGTGAGGCTCCACCCTTCAGCTTGTGCGCACTGGTGGACAGCGCTTACATGCACCCCCCAAGACATAAACGTCCCGAGATGCACGATTTTCCGACATAGACAAATAGGTTAGTATGCCACTTTCTATACGCTAATAACATCCTTATACGGGCTACTAACTCGTTCCTCACTGGATTTTTGAAAAAGATGACCTTTGTAGTGCGTTAAACCTCAAGCGAGCTCTGATACCAACGCTGACACGACCAAACGGTCTTGTCGAGCCAGGATCACGTTGAGGGGTACTGCGTTGCACAGCACCGGATAACACACATCAAAGGTACAAAGCAGAAGCAAAACTTTTATTACATAAAGTGCTTTATGAACATTTGTACATCAAAATAGGTCCAGTCTACACTCACGGGCGTAGACTACGCATCAAGTCCACGTTCAGCCCGTGAACGTGTCCTGGCTAGCACACACGCACACTAACACGGCGGCGTGCACGACTCCCACTCGATGGGGTTCCCCTCCTAGGGTTCCGTCTCCTCTTCGGGAGTCCCTTCCTCATAGAACCCTGCAAAAGCTTCAAACACAAGGAGTGAGCACGAAGGCTCAACAGGTCTGACCCGTCTCACCTAAACATGGAACTGCTACATGAGGGGTGATG
Source organism: Neostapfia colusana (assembly GCA_030760725.1). NCBI lineage: Eukaryota > Viridiplantae > Streptophyta > Magnoliopsida > Poales > Poaceae > Neostapfia > Neostapfia colusana. Next base: position 94,092,995 of record JASWHV010000001.1, read on the forward strand.
GGTACATGAGGTAAAACCATTTGTAAAGGACTCACCTAATTATTGGGACCATACATTCAAATTTTAGCAGCAGTTTGTGGAGAACCTTACGCTAAGGCACATGAGAGAGCCGCAATCAAACAAGAAACGCATTTCTCTCATGTACTTTGCCCAAAGTTGAAAGGAACTTTAATTAGCTCTAAACTACAGCATATCATTAACAATCAAGTCCGTCTTTCAATCAACAACATTTTAACATGTACTAGCCTGTTCTTTCTACTTCACGGTACAGTGAATAAGTGGTACTCACTGACCGCGAGGGACGGCGATTATAATCGATTTACACCTGCAGGGTTACCCGAACAAACCGTCACGTACGCCCGTACTCGATGTTGCCTACAGCAACCATCACTGACGCCGTACGCAACCACCTTTCACCCGTCAGCCAAATATTGAACCGGTCCCATCGTCCCGAGCAAGAGGTCTCTGCATGCGCATCTCAGTGCCGCCAGCCGATTTACACCTCAAGCTCTCAACCTACCCTCTGAACGACGGGCAATGCCTCAATACCCAGCTACCCGAGTTACATCAGTTTCCCGGTTCCCATATAGCCGGTAGATCTTCGGTACTGTTCTAGCTTGTTCAACAGGCCCGCACACGGCTCGATCCTCAAGCGACACAAGCGGAGCTATAGCACACAGGCCCCAAAGTCCTGCTGCCCTTACTCTCCGCTCGGTCTCATTTTTCTTGCCATGTGTATCATGTGCTATTTCTACCCGAGTTGAGTGCCTCTAGCCTATGCTCGCGAGTAGTTCCAACTACTCGACTTGTACCGAATCCTACCCTAACTTAGCTTTGCAGTAGCTAACGGGGTTTTGCACTCCTAAACCCAACCCATGGTTTTCTTGGCTACGCAATTGGGTTTCCAAACAAGACTCTAATGCAAGGAATAATGGTACTCAAGTAAGTGCGCAAAACAATAAAAATTTGTAAAAGGTTAATGCAAACCGGAGCTTGCCTTGCTGCTCTTGGTCGTAGGCTAGCTGCTCCTCCAGAGTAACGAAGTCTAGGACTTCGGGTTCCTCCTCGACCTTAGCGACTACGTAATATACAAGTATATGTATTAATTTAAATGCATTTGATTGAATTTAAACTTGTGAAGTCTATAACTCTTACTAGACAGACCCAATGACTGTGAAACTTTTACTGTGGCTTGGTTACGACCTAAAAAGAGATTTGGTCAAGTTTTAGTTGCAGCAAACTCATTCGAGCCCTCCACAATTAATTATGCACTTGACCTTAATTGAAGGCTTTTAGGGTGTTCTAAGGAGTTTCATGAACAAACTATGACTTTCTGAAACTAGATTTTCAGAGGGTTCTAATGGAGTTGGTCTCACTTAATTTGAAGGTTTCTAGCTAAAGATATGAGCTAAACAATTTCAGAGGAAATTCTGAAAATGTTTCTGAACATTTTCTATTTTCTCTAAAACAGTTTCACTAATCACACCATTAGGGGGATCAAATGAGCTCAAATGGATCTGAAATTTTTATGGTAATTCAGGGATATTTTGGTAAACAACCCAGCAAGATTTCAGAATTTTCCTCCAAAGGATTCTCCAGTTAAAATTCCAAACAGTTTAAATTTTGAGGAATTAATTCTGGAGAATTAAAGATTTTCATAAAGTGAAACTTGATTTTCTGGAAATTTCTCAGAGAGCTGAATCCAACAAAATTTGGTTCACTCGATTTGGAGCTTCCTAGCAAAAGCTATGAGGATTTGAAGTTTGAATGAAATCTGAAAATCAGGGAAAAAGTTTAAATCTGCCGGGGCCCGCGGGGACACTTGTTGGGCGCGGAGGCGACAGCACACTGAGGCCTACAGTGTTTTTGCGTGCCAGCACATCATATCCCAGCGGCATCCCGATCCCGATTTAAAATATTTGCCGCTGACAGCTGGGGTCCACCCCCGTCGTCTACCTCTCGCCGCCCGCGCTCTGCTGCCGGGGTGCCTCGCCGGAGAGCTCGCCGGCAGCTTCTGTGGAGCTCCAAACTTCACGATTTTGGCCGCCTCTGCCTACATTCACTCGGGGAACAGGATTCTGGGCTCAGCTCGTCATGACAATGGCCGGTGCATGGTCGGCGACGAGCCGCCGCCTCGGAAAGACTTCGGCCGTGTCGGCCGACCTCCTTAGCACCCCAATCACTCGGGCAACCGGTCGGGAAGCATCAGTGGACCGTAGGGAAGGTCGGCATGAGCTTGAAGCAGCTCGGGGGAGGTCCGAATTAGGCCCTCACCGTGTGCCCGATGCCTCCCGCATGCTCCGCCGTCGGTAAACTTCAAAATCCGCCAGTTACCGAGGTTCTCAGGCCAAAGGTTGTGAAGGAAACTTGTGCGCTACCGTGTCTAGTTTGTGTGTGAGAGGATTCCGGGAGGTCCGACACTACCAGACACGTGTCACCTCCGGAGCTCGCCTCCGGGAGGTCCGACACTGATGGACACGTTTCGACCTCAGAACTCATCTCTGAGGAGAAAGGAAGTCTGTCGCTGTTAGGACACGTGGCACCCCCGGAGCCACCTCCAAAGAGAGGGGGAGGTCCGGAACTGACACGTGGCGTTCACGGAGCTCGCCTCTATTGAGAGGGGAGGTCCCGACCCACCAGACACGTGGCGCACGCGGAGCTCACCTCTGAGTAAGAGGGAGGTCTCACCCGCCTGACACGCGGCACAACCGGAGCTTGTCTTTGCGGAAAAGGGAGCCCAGGTTCCCGCAGGACACGTGGAGCTTCCGAAGCTCAACGCCGTGAAGGTAACGCGATTCTGAAGCGGTTTTCCTCTGTACGCGTGGGAATACCTGTACGGGAGGAAACCGACACGAATTCCACAATGTTACCACACCGAATCAATCTAAGATAAGTTGTTAAGATTCAAAAACCATTTGAATAGGACTCTCATTCGAAATCGAAACAGATTAGGACTCTTCTCTTCCCAGTTATAAATAGAACCGAAAACCTCTGGCCGCAACCACGAACTTCTTTTCCACCTCCTGAGCCGACAACTTAGAGCCCTCGCCCCAGCTCGCCGAGTAAACCTTTCACCGGAGTTCAGTCGTGGAAGATCGCCGGAGGAGCCCCGACGATCTGTCTTGCTAGGAGAAGGACCCCGAGACCAAGAAGAATGTAAGGTAGGTCTCCAATACCACCTTACGGCATCATCGCATTTTCTTTGCATCTGTTCTTCGATTCCTTTCGAACAGAAGCTTTTTCGTGGACAGACCACGTGTTGATCGGACTGATATAAAGTCAAGATCATCGCCACGTCCACATTTGATCTGAACACTTCTGTTCATCGTAAAACCATGCAAGCCATACAAGAACACGTACAAACTGATCTAATAAAACTGCATCATAGGAATTAACATGCATACGCACCATCGCATCTTGATTAGAGTTTGTGCATGATATTGATTGCTGTGAATCTTGTATGTGCGTGATCGCGTATAGAAGGACAAGCTCAGGGAGATACCTACGACGGACTACTTCAGCAAGAGTTTGGGGAATCGGAATCGCAAAAACAAGGCAACTGCCCCTTGACCACATTGATCCTATGTTTTGGAAACTGTTTTGTTTGCGAAAAAGTGTGTGTGCTGAGTCAAACATGATGGGAAACCCTTTCATAGGAGTTTACTAGTTTTGGTTAAACCACCCTTGTCACCGGGAAAGTTATTGAGTCGGGTATGGTTTTTACTTTTATGCTTCGCTGAGTCCATGGGATAAGGGAAGTGAGATAGATGAGTCTAGCTAACTGCACTCGTAAGAATAATGAGAAACTGATGTTGTTAATGAACATGAATCAGAGGGAGATCTAGGCAAGCCTGGGTTTGTGGAAGAGGTAGAATGAGATGGTGGTTACTTGCCGTAGATCTAAGGACCGGTTCATGCCAGCCATGCCAAGCTAACAGTGCCACCACAAGGCCAAGTATGGATGCGGCTTAGCTGACTAATTAGGTAAGTTGCTAGATTCTTATGGACCGCGCGGGCAATGGAAGTCGAGTGAGGACTGCCCTGGGAACTGTCTGGAACAAGAGGGGTCCCGTGGGTTGGAGAATTGGAGACTCTAGCCTGCTGATGAAACCTTAGTGAGTACATACATCTAGTAACCCCTTTCTAAAGGCTATTTTGTGATCTCTTGACCATACACCGACGGTTGTGTACTGGTATAATGGAGGTTCTGCAGTCGCCGACGGGTGACAAAATCACAAATTTGTGGGTAAAGATGTGCAAACTCTGCAGAGTCTTAAAACTATCATGATAGCCGAGCTTACGGTCACGAGCGCCTGGCCAACTTCCATGATTAGTTGGGATGGATTTTGGGATGGTTATGGTTTTTGGTTATGGTTTTAGCTATGGTTTGGATATGGTTTGGTTTTTTTGGGACTGTTGAGTCTGGATGATAAGATTGGTTGCATGACTGTTGAGTCATGGCAACGAGGTTGGTCTCGGTGTGAGACGGAATTGTTGTGAGATGAAATGGTAGCGAATATGAGATGGTATTCGTGAGATGGTAGAGAATACGAGAAGGTATTCGTGAGCAAATTTGAGAAAGATTAATGTCTGGTTGAGACATGGGAAGTGATGAGACATAATGGAGGTATGTTGGTATTTTAATACATGTTGGGATTACATTCACTTAAAGTTAAGTTACTGTTTTATCGTGGTTTTTGAGAAATAACTTTGCTTTCTGCAATGAGCCTTTTTATGCCTTCCTTGTTGTGAGCTACATATCATATTTTCCCACACTTGCTGAGTACATCATTGTACTCAAACTTGCATTATTACTTCATCATCAGCTACAGGAGAAAATTACTATGAAGACCAAGTGGATCCTTAGGCGTGTAATATGTCCTCAACCTTGCCTGTGGGGATGGAGTAGAGATGGAGCCGCTGCTGCTGTTTATATTGCTTCCGCACTAGTTAGAAGACTTCCGCTGCATAGAAATAAGACTTCCGCTATAAGAATAGACTTCGGTTGCCAGCATGAGTCCAAGACGCATGAAACTTTGTAATAAACCCTGTTATTTGTGGTTATATATATTCTGAAATTCATTTTGTGGATGATATGCATATGTGTGATGAACATACTAGGCACACATATGCATCAGTTCTCGGTTCCGTGGTTTTCCACAGAATTGTGGGCGTCACAGAGGAAGAGGGAGGTCTCACCCACCTGACACGCGGCACAACCGGAGCTTGTCTCTGCGGAAAAGGGAGCCCAGGTTCCTGCAGGACACGTGGAGCCTCCGGAGCTCATCACTGCACAAGGACGCGATTCTGAAGCGGTTTTCGCTTTTGTACACGTGGGAATACGGGTACGGGAGGAAACGGACACGAATTCCACGTTGCTACGCACCAAATCAACTAAAGATAAGTTGTTAAGATCCAAAAACAATTTGAATAGGACTCTTATTCAAATTCCGATCAGAGGAGGACTGTGACACCCTCATCTCGGGTGTCAGCATATGTTCATGTTTATGAAGAAGAAGAACATTTTTTTAGAAAAGAGGGAACAGAAACAAGTATCAAAAGGATAGCCAGTAAAGCTTTCTGAGAGCACCGAAGGCAACTTTCATGACCAGCAGACCACGTGGTGTGTTCGGAACTCATCCCCGAAGAGATTGGAGAGGTCCGACGCTAAACTGGATACGTGGCAGGATCGGGGGTCACCTCCGCAATTGCAAAGAGGTCCGACCCTGTGGGACACGTACTGCCCGCGGAGATAGCCTCTGCGGAAGAAGCAAAGGCATTTTTCATAGGACACGTGTCATACACGGAGTCCTCGCGGAAGTTAGGGGACCAGTCGCACAGGATATGTGTTAATTTCGGAACCCATCTCCGAGAAGTCCGGATCTATTGAACACGTGTCGTCACCGGAGCTTATCTCCGGAGGTCCGTCGCTGCTAAACACGTGTCGACCTCGGGGCATGTCCCTGAGGGAAGGAAAGGCGGAAAGACCGGCACCCACACGTGGCGTGCGCGGAGCTCGTCTCCGAAGAAGAGGGAGGTCTCGTTCGTGACACGCGGCACGACCGGAGCTCGTCTCTGTGGGAGAAGAGATACCAGGCTCGGAAGGACACGTGGAGCTTCCGGAGCTCATCATCACGGAGGTAACGAATCTGAAGCGGTTTTTACGCGTAAAGATACCAGTGCGCAACGAAAACCGATCCAAACTCTACAGTGTTACCAAAGATAAGATGTCAGGATTCAATAATATCTGAATAAGACTTTTATTCGGGATCCAATCAGATTAGGACTCTTCTCTTCCCGATTATAAATAGAACCCAAAACCTCTGGCCGAAACCACAAACTTTTCTTTCAACTCCTGAGCCGACGACTTAGCGCTCTAGCCCTAACTCGCCGAGCAAAACATCGCCGAAGCGCAACAAGGGAGATTATCGGAGAAGAACCGAGTGGTCTGAGGAGGATCTCAAAGTCAAGAAGAGCGTGAGGTAGGACTTCAATACCACCTTACGACATCATGTTGTTCATCTCTTGCATCTGTTCTTCAATTCCTTTCGAACAGAAGCCTTTTCGTGGACAGATCACTTGATGATCAGTTTGATCTAAAGACAAGATCATCGCCATGAACACCATTGATCCGAATACCTCTGACCATGCAAGCCATGCAAGAACACGTAGAGATCAGTCTAATCATAGGATAGCATGCATGTGCATCATCGCATCTAGTTTAGGGTTTTGTGCATGATATTGATTGCTGTGAATCTTGTATGCACGTGAATCCTACATAGCAGGACAGGTTCAGGAAGCTATCTACGACGAACTACAGCAACCAGGTTTTGAGAATCAAGAACAACCGGAACCGCAAGAACAAGGCAAGTGCTCCTTGACCATGTTGATCCTGTGTTTTGGGTAAAACTATTTTGTTTTGCGAAAAGGTGTGTGTGCTGAGTCAAACATGATGGGAAACCCTTTTATAGGAGTTTACTAGTTTTGATTAAACCACCCTTGTCACCTGGTAAGTTTTATGAGTCGGGTATGATTTTTGTTTTATGCTTCGCTGAGTCCATGGGACTGGGAAGCGAGATAGATGTGTCTAGCTAACTGCACTCATAATAATAAGGGGAAACTGATGTTAATAAACATGGATCGGAGGGGGATCTAGGCAAGCCTGGGTTTGTGTATGAGGTAGCATGAGATGGTGGTTTTGCTTGCCATAGATCTAAGGACCGGTTCATGCATGCACATGCCAGGATAACAGTGCCACCACAAGGCCAAGTATGGGTGCGGCTTAGCTGAGTAATTAGGTAAGTTGCTAGAGTGTTATGGACTGTGGAAGGCGCGAGGAATGGGAGTCGAGTGAGGACTGCCCTGGGAACTGCATGGCACAAGAGGGGGCCCGTGGGTGGGAGAATTGGAGATTCTAGCCTGCCGGTGAAATCTTAGTGAGTCCATACATCTAGTAACCCCTTTGTAAAGGCTATTTTGTGATCTCATGACCATACACCGACGGTTGTGTACTGGTATAATGGAGGTTCTGCAGTCGCCGACAGGTGACGAAATCACAAACTTGTGGGTAAAGAGGTGCAAACTCTGCAGAGTTACTAAAACTATCATGATAGCCGAGCTTACGGTTATGAGCACCTGGCTAAACTGCCATGATTAGATGGGATGATTATTGGGATGGTTACGGGAATGGTTATTGGGATGGATCTTGGTTATGGTTATTGGTTATGGTTTGGTTTGGGACTCTTAAGTCCGGGAGATTACATGGTTGCATGACTGGTGGGTCATGACATGAGATTGGTCTCGGTGCGAGACGAGGTTGTTTTATGAGATGAGATGGTAGCGAATACGAGGAGGTATTCGTGAGTATGAGTAAAGGATTGGTTAATGTTCGGATGGAACACGGGAAGTGATGAAGGTATGTTGGTAATTTAACACATGTTGAGACTACATTCATCTAAAGTTAAGTTGCTGTTTTATCATGATTTTATAAATTTGCTTTTCTGCAAATAAGCCTTTTATGCCTACCTTGTTTATGAGCTGCATATCATGTGTTATTCCCGCACTTGCTGAGTACATCATTGTGCTCAAACTTGCATTATTATTTCTTCATCAACAGCAAGAGAAGACTACTATGAAGACCGAGTAGAGCATTATGGCGTGTGATCTGTTCTCAACCTTGCCTGTGGAGGGAATAGAGATGGAGCCACTTCTGCTTAGTTTTGCTTCCGCATTAGTCTTTGCTTCCGCATTTAAATAAGGATTTCCGCTGCATAGAATAAAGACTTCCGCTGTGAGCATGAGTCCAAGACTCATGAGGTGATTGTAATAAACTCTGTTATTCGTGGTAATATATAATCTGAATTCAGTTTGTGGAATGTATGTGTATGTGTGATGAACATCCTGGGCACATATATGCATTAGTTCTCGGTTCCGTGGTTTTCCACAGAATTGAGGGCGTCACAGATTGGTATCAGAGCCACGGGTTGACAGTAGGTTACACGCCTAAGATAGAAGCCTTAGATTGATATTAGAGCTACGGGTGGACAGCAAGTTACACCCCTGAATAGAAGTCATAGGTAGCTAAGCCACGCGGACCAAAGGAAGCATCCTAGGATGAATAGCTTAGATTGGCCTTGAAACCACCTTGACATAGGAAACCATCCTTGAATAGGAGTTGAGTGGGCCCTTGTGATGATTATTTGTGAATATGTGCTTAGTGTGAGTGGTGGGACGTCTCAAAAATGTTGTCCATATCCACACATAAGAAGAAGGAGGTGTGAGGTGTTTCGGCACTTGATCACATCCTCATAAGGACTAATATATATAGTCCAACTCCCCTTGATGCATATAGTTGAAAGGACTTATGTAACCTTCTATTCTATTTCGTTCCCCCTCACAGATGGTGAGAGGAAACGCCAGCCGAAGGAACGTCCAGGAAGATGACCCCGAGGAAGTTCCTGCCAACCCCGGAGCTGGCGAAAACAACCTAGAAAGGTTGATGGCCATGCAAAACCAGCTTATGCAAACCATGATCCAAACTTTGGGTCAGTTGCAGGCCAACCAACACCCCGTTCCGGCACCACCGCCACCACCACCACCGGCTCATAACAGGTTGGGAGAGTTCATGAGGACTCGACCACCCACCTTTGCTCAAGCAAGCGATCCAATGGAGGCCGATGATTGGTTGAAATCCATGGAGAAAAAGCTTGCCATTGTTCAGTGCAATGACCGAGAGAAGGTTCTCTTTGCGTCGCACCAACTGATGGGAGCAGCTGCTGACTGGTGGGATGCCTTGAGCAACGCCCATGCCAACCCGGAGACAATCACATGGAATGAGTTCAAGGAAAGTTTCCGCTCCCACTACATCCCTGTTGGCGTAATGATGCTCAAGAGGCAGGAGTTTGAAGGTCTCCGCCAAGGGCAGAAAAGTGTGAACGAATACCTCAACAAGTTCATACAACTGTCCCGGTATGACCCCGAAGATGTCAACTCAGATCAGAGGAAGCAGTACCTGTTCATGAGAGGGTTGAACAATGAGATCCAAGTTCAGCTCCTCAACAATGACTACGTAAGCTTCCAGAAGCTGGTTCATAAGGCTATCATGGTGGAAAACAAGATCCGAGAGATCGAGCGCGAGTGCAAAAGGAAGATCCCATACCAGCCCCAAGGGAGCAACGTACGACCTAGATACATGCCCCCTGCACCGCAGTATGGACCAACCACTCCTACGTACCGCCCTGGTCAGCCACCACAGCAACGGTTCGTTGCACCGGCACCTCGTGTGCCCATGCCTCCTGCGCCCCGGCCTAACAATGGCGTTCCTGTTCAAAACCCCCGCCCCAACGTACCTGCTGCCATAGGCAACAGGGCATGCTTTGCATGCGGGGAAGTAGGCCACTTCGCTAACCAGTGCCCGAAGAGAGGCCCTGGACAGCAAGGTAACGTGCCCAAGCAGAACCAGCGACCAAATGGAGGAGACAACCAAGGGAACCGTGGAACACAGAACTATGCTCGTGGCCACGTTAACCATGTCACTGCTGAGGAAGCACAACAGGCTGAGGACGTCGCAATTGGTATGTTCCTTGCCAACTCCAACCAAGCCACCATTTTATTTGATTCCGGAGCATCGCATTCCTTCATATCATCCAAATATGTGGCCAAACATCATCTACCCGTATCCCACCTAGAATGTGCTATGTTAGTTAATTCTCCCGGAGGAGAAATGAGGACTAGTATAGTATGTCCTAAGGTAAGCCTTAAAATAAGGGGGGTAGACTTCCTTGCTAACCTTATTGTCTTGGACTCCCACGGAATTGACATCATACTCGGAATGGACTGGTTAAGCAAGCACAATGGAGTAATCCAAGGCGCTGAGAGAAGCGTGCAATTGACAAACGAACACGGTATCCGTGTTGAGTTTGAGTCAGCCCCGCAAGCGACCGAACGAGCGGATCTGAACCATATTGAAGGGGTACCATGGGACAACATTCCAGTGGTTCAGGAATTTTCGGATGTGTTCCCGGAAGAACTTCCAGGTATGCCACCTGACCGGGATATTGTGTTTGCCATAGATTTGGTACCTGGAACTGCACCCATAGCTAAGAGACCATATAGGATGCCCGTCAATGAGTTAGTTGAACTAAAGAAGCAAATTCAAGAACAGTTGGAGAAGGGTTTTATCCGGCCAAGTTCGTCACCATGGGGAGCCCCGGTACTTTTCATGGACAAGAAGGACGGAACCCAAAGAATGTGCGTGGACTACAGGTCTCTCAACGAGGTAACAATCAAGAATAAATACCCTCTGCTCCGTATAGAGGACCTGTTCGATCAAATGAAAGGAGTCCAAGTGTTCTCCAAGATCAATCTTCGGTCGGGATATTTCCAGCTGAAGATTAAGCCCTCCGATATACCTAAGACAGCCTTTCGGACGCGGTATGGTTCATATGAATATACCGTTATGTCTTTTGGATTATCGAATGCACCCGCATACTTCATGTACCTTATGAATAAGGTTTTCATGGAGTACTTGGACAAGTTCGTCGTGGTTTTCATCGACGACATTATGGTGTATTCAAAAAGTGAGGAGGAGCATGAAGAACATCTGAGATTGACCTTGCAGAAGTTGCGAGAGCATCAGTTGTATGCCAAGCTCAACAAGTGTCAATTTTGGCTTAAGGAAATATCTTTCCTAGGCCACATCATCTCCAAGGAAGGGGTATCGGTTGATCCTGGAAAGGTGAGAGATGTTCTGAAATGGGACCAACCGAAGAGCGTGAGGGATGTTCGGAGTTTCCTTGGGATGGCAGGATACTATCGGCGCTTCATTAAAGACTTCTCTAAAATAGCAAAACCTATGACGGAGTTGCTAATGAAGGGAAAAGTCTTTCAATGGACACAAGCCTGCCAAGAAAGTTTTGAGGAACTCAAGAAAAGGCTAACCAGAGCACCAGTTCTGGTATTGCCAGACGTAAGCAAGAGCTTTGACATATATTGTGACGCATCCAGACAAGGGCTCGGGTGTGTACTCATGCAGGAAGGACAAGTGGTAGCCTATGCCTCACGACAATTAAAGAAGCACGAGCTTAACTATCCTACACATGATTTGGAGTTAGCAGCAGTGGTGCATGCATTGAAGATTTGGAGACATTATATCCTTGGTCATCGATGTGAGATCTATACAGATCATAAAAGCCTCAAGTACATATTTACACAAACGGACTTGAATTTGAGGCAACGTCAATGGTTAGAACTTATAAAGGATTATGATGTGGGAATCAACTACCACCCCGGGAAGGCCAATGTGGTCGCTGATGCATTGAGCAGAAAGGGAGCATGCCACCAACTCACGGTTCGGGAGCTACCACCCGAACTTCGAAAGGAGTTCGAACGGTTACACCTCGGATTCTTGAATAGCATGGAAATGATGGAGATCCACTCCTCATTGGAGCAAGAGATAAGAAAGGGACAAGCAACGGACGAGGGGATCAAGGAAATCAAGGAAAGAATCCGACAAGGGATAGAGAAGGATTTAAAAGAGGATGAAAAGGGTACGCTTTGGCTAGGAAAAAGGATTTGTGTGCCAAACCTAAGACACCTTCGTGACATGATATAAAGGGAGGCACATTATTCACCCTATTCCATACATCTGGGGAGCACCAAAATGTACAAGGACTTGAAAACATGCTATTGGTGGGATGTTATGAAAATGGATATAGCCGAATACGTTGCCCTATGCGACACATGCCAACGGGTAAAAGCCGAACATCAAAAACCCGCTGGATTGTTGCAACCTTTGAAAATACCTGAATGGAAATGGGAAGACATCAATATGGTCTTCATCGCCGGATTGCCACGAACTCAGTCAGGATACGATTCCATCTGGGTCATTGTGGACCGGTTGACAAAAACCGCCCATTTTCTTCCGGTAAAGGCCAGTTACAACGTTACACAGTTGGCAGAGTTGTACATGGAGCAGATCGTGTGCCGTCATGGAGTTCCGAAGAGGATAGTCTCAGATCAAGGTTCTCAGTTTACCTCTAGATTCTGGAGGAAGCTGCAGAAAGCCATGGGTACACGACTAGATTTTAGCTCCGCCTATCACCCACAAACAGATGGGCAAACCGAGAGGATGAACCAAATTTTGGAGGACATGCTGAGAGCTTGCACCTTGAAACGTGGGCGTAGTTGGGATAGGAGTTTACCGTATGCAGAGTTCTCCTATAACAACAGCTATCAAGCTAGCTTGAAGATGTCGCCTTTCGAAGCCTTATATGGTAGACGGTGTAGAATGCCACTGTTCTGGAACGAGACTGGAGAGAACCAGGTGTTTGGACCCGAAGTACTACAAGAGGCTGAAAAGCAAGTCCAAACGATACGGGAGAACTTAAAGGCTGCTCAGTCACGACAGAAAGGCTATGCGGACAACAGGCGAAGGAAGTTGACCTTTGAAGTTGGAGACTTCGTATACCTTAAGGTATCACCTATCCGAGGCCAACGACGTTTTAACGTCAAAGGCAAACTAGCGCCTCACGACATCGGACCATTTAAGATTTTGATTAAGCGAGGAGAAGTAGCCTATCAACTAGAGCTCCCAAACCACCTCTGCGACGTACATGACGTGTTTCATGTATCTCAGCTCAAGAAATGCTTGAGAGTACCAGAGGAACAAGTGTCAATGGGAGAACTTAAACTTCAAGAGGACCTGACTTACGCAGAACACCCTATCCGAATCTTGGACGTAAAGGAAAGGGTCACCCGAAACAAAGTAATTCGATGGTGCAAGGTACAATGGAGCCATCACACTGAAGCTGAAGCCACATGGGAGCGTGAAGAGGATATTAAGGCTGAATTCCCCTATCTATTTTCTGCTAACGAATCTCGAGGGCGAGATTCAATTTAAGGGGGGTAGATTTGTGACACCCTCATCTCGGGTGTCAGCATATGTTCATGTTTATGAAGAAGAAGAACATTTTTTTAGAAAAGAGGGAACAGAAACAAGTATCAAAAGGATAGCCAGTAAAGCTTTCTGAGAGCACCGAAGGCAACTTTCACGACCAGCAGACCACGTGGTGTGTTCGGAACTCATCCCCGAAGAGATTGGAGAGGTCCGACGCTAAACTGGATACGTGGCAGGCTCGGGGGTCACCTCCTCAATTGGAAAGAGGTCCGACCCTGTGGGACACATACTGCCCGCGGAGATAGCCTCTGCGGAAGAAGCAAAGGCATTTTTCATAGGACACGTGTCATCCACGGAGCTAGTCCTCGCGGAAGTTAGGGGACCAGTCGCACGGGATATGTGTTAATTTCGGAACCCATCTCCGAGAAGTCCAGATCTATTGAACACGTGTCGCCACCGGAGCTTATCTCCGGAGGTCCGTCGCTGCTAAACACGTGTCGACCTCGGGGCATGTCCCTGAGGGAGGGAAAGGCGGAAAGACCGGCAACCACACGTGGCGTGCGCGGAGCTCGTCTCCAAAGAAGAGGGAGATCTCACTCGTGACACGCGGCACAACCGGAGCTCGTCTCTGTGGCAGAAGAGATACCAGGCTCGGAAGGACACGTGGAGCTTCCGGAGCTCATCATCACGGAGGTAACGAATCTGAAGCGGTTTGTACGCGTAAAGATACCAGTACGCAACGAAAACCGATCCAAACTCCAAAGTGTTACCAAAGATAAGACGTCAGGATTCAACAAGATCTGAATAAGACTTTTATTCGGGATCCAATCAGATTAGGACTCTTCTCTTCCCGATTATAAATAGAACCCAAAACCTCTGGCCAAAACCACAAACTTTTCTTTCAACTCCTGAGCCGACGACTTAGCGCTCTAGCCCTAACTCGCTGAGAAAAACATCGCCGAAGCGCAACAAGGGAGATCATCGGAGAAGAACCGAGTGGTCTGAGGAGGACCTCAAAGTCAAGAAGAGTGTGAGGTAGGACTTCAATACCACCTTACGACATCATGTTGTTCATCTCTTGCATCTGTTCTTCAATTCCTTTCGAACAGAAGCCTTTTCATGGACAGATCACTTGATGATCAGTTTGATCTAAAGACAAGATCATCGCCACGACCACCTTTGATCCGAATACCTCTGACCATGCAAGCCATGCAAGAACACGTACAGATCAGTCTAATCATAGGATAGCATGCATGTGCATCATCGCATCTAGTTTAGGGTTTTGTGCATGATATTGATTGCTGTGAATCTTGTATGCACGTGAATCCTACATAGCAGGACAGGTTCAGGAAGCTGTCTACGACGAACTACAGCAACCAGGTTTTGAGAATCAAGAACAATCGGAACCGCAAGAACAAGGCAAGTGCTCCTTGACCATGTTGATCCTATGTTTTGGGTAAAACTATTTTGTTTTGCGAAAAGGTGTGTGTGCTCAGTCAAACATGATGGCAAACCCTTTTGTAGGAGTTTACTAGTTTTGATTAAACCACCCTTGTCACCTGGGAAGTTTTATGAGTCAGGTATGATTTTTGTTTTATGCTTCGCTGAGTCCATGGGATTGGGAAGCGAGATAGATGTGTCTAGCTAACTGCACTCATAATAATAAGGGGAAACTGATGTTAATAAACATGGATCGGAGGGGGATCTAGGCAAGCCTGGGTTTGTGTATGAGGTAGCATGAGATGGTGGTTTTGCTTGCCATAGATCTAAGGACCGGTTCATGCATGCACATGCCAGGATAACAGTGCCACCACAAGGCCAAGTATGGGTTCGGCTTAGCTGAGTAATTTGGTACGTTGCTAGAGTGTTATGGACTGTGGAAGGCGCGGGGAATGGGAGTCGAGTGAGGACTGCCCTGGGAACTGCATGGCACAAGAGGGGGCCCGTGGGTGGGAGAATTGGAGATTCTAGCCTGCCGGTGAAACCTTAGTGAGTCCATACATCTAGTAACCACTTTGTAAAGGCTATTTTGTGATCTCTTGACCATACACCGACGGTTGTGTACTGGTATAATGGAGGTTCTGCAGTCGCCGACGGGTGACGAAATCACAAACTTGTGGGTAAAGAGGTGCAAACTCTGCAGAGTTACTAAAACTATCATGATAGCCGAGCTTACGGTCATGAGCACCTGGCTAAACTGCCATGATTAGATGGGATGATTATTGGGATGGTTACGGGAATGGTTATTGGGAAGGATCTTGGTTATGGTTATTGGTTATGGTTTGGTTTGGGACTGTTAAGTCCGGGAGATGACATGGTTGCATGACTGGTGGGTCATGACATGAGATTGGTCTCGGTGCGAGACGAGGTTGTTTTATGAGATGACATGGTAGTGAATACAAGGAGGTATTCGTGAGTATGAGTAAAGGATTGGTTAATGTTCGGATGGAACACGGGAAGTGATGAAGGTATGTTGGTAATTTAACACATGTTGAGACTACATTCATCTAAAGTTAAGTTGCTGTTTTATCATGATTTTATAAATTTGCTTTTCTGCAAATAAGCCTTTTATGCCTACCTTGTTTATGAGCTGCATATCATGTGTTATTCCCGCACTTGCTGAGTACATCATTGTGCTCAAACTTGCATTATTATTTCTTCATCAACAGCAAGAGAAGACTACTATGAAGACCGAGTAGAGCATTATGGCGTGTGATCTGTTCTCAACCTTGCCCGTGGAGGGAATAGAGATGGAGCCACTTCTGCTTAGTTTTGCTTCCGCATTAGTCTTTGCTTCCGCATTTAAATAAGGATTTCCGCTGCATAGAATAAAGACTTCCGCTGTGAGCATGAGTCCAAGACTCATGAGGTGATTGTAATAAACTCTGTTATTCGTGGTAATATATAATCTGAATTCAGTTTGTGGAACGTATGTGTATGTGTGATGAACATCCTGGGCACACATATGCATTAGTTCTCTGTTCCGTGGTTTTCCACAGAATTGAGGGCGTCACAAGGACTCTTCGTTTCCTCTTATAAATAGAACCGAAAACCTTTGGCCGCAACCACGTACTAATTTTCCACCTCCTGAGCCGACAACTTAGAGTCCTAGCCCCCAGCTCGCCGAGTAAACCCTTCCCCGGAGTTTGACCACCAGAGAGATCGCCGACGAGCCCAGAGACAATTGCCATTGCCGGAGGGGAGCCGACGACCTGAGGAAAGACCGAAGGAAGTAAGGTAGGTCTCCGATACCACCTTACGACATCATCGCATTTTCTTTGCATCTGTTCTTCGATTCCTTTGGAACAGAAGCTTTTTCATGGACAGATCATGTATTGATCGGTGTGATTTAGATCTTGTAATGAGATCATCGCCACGTCCACAATTGATCTCTACACCTTTGATCATCGTAAAAAAACCCCATGCAAGCCTATTAAGACATGTAACCATGCAAGAACACGTACAAACTAAAATTAACGTGCATATGCATCCTTGCATCTTAAAGTAGATTTTGTGCATGATATTGATTGCTGTGAATCTTGTATGTGCGTGATTACGAATAGAAGGACAAGCTCAGGGAGCTACCTACATCGGACTACTTCAGCAAGAATTTGAGCAACAGGAAATGCAAGAACAAGGCAAGTGCCCCTTGACCATATTGATACCATATTTTGGAAAACTGTTTTGTTTGCAAAAAGGTGTGTGTGCTAGAGTCAACATGATGGGAAACCCTTTGATAGGAGTTTACTAGTTTTGGTTAAACCACCCTTGTCGCCGGGAAAGTTATTGAGTCAGGTATGGTTTTCGCTTTAATGCTTCGCTGAGTCCATGGGATATCGGAAGCGAGATAGATGTGTCTAGCAAACTGCACTCGTAAGAATAATGAGAAACTGATGTTGTTAATGCACATGAATCGGAGGGAGATCTAGGCAAGCCTGGTTTTGTGGAAGAGGTAGCATGAGATGGTGGTTACTTGCCGTAGATCTAAGTACCGGTTCATGCGAGCCATGCCAGGATAACAGTTCCACTACAAGGCCAAGTGTGGGTGCGGCTTAGTTGAGTAATTAGGTAAGTTGCTAGATTGTTATGGACCGTGGAAGGCACGGGGAATGGGAGTCGAGTGAGGACTGCCTTGGGAACTGCATGGCACAAGAGGGGGCCTGTGGGTGGAAGAATTGGAGATTCTAGCCTGCCGTTGAATCCTTAGTGAGTCCATACATCTAGTAGCCCCTTTTTAAAGGCTATTTTGTGATCTCTTGGCCATACACCGACGGTCATGTACTGGTATAATGGAGGTTCTGCAGTCGCCGACGGGTGATGAAATCACAAACTTGTGGGTAAAGTGGTACAAACTCTGCAGAGTCTAAAACTATCATGATAGCCGAGCTTATGGTCACGAGCGCCTGGACAACCCACATGATTAGTTGGGATGGTTTTTGGGATGATTTTTGATGGTTTGGTTTTGGCTATAGTCTGGTTATGGTTTTGGTTTTCGGGACTGTTAAGTTCGGGTGATGAGATTGGTTGCATGACTGTTGAGTCATGGAAACGAGATTTGGTCTCGGAATGAGACAGAATTGAATGGTAGCGAATACGAGATTGTATTCGTGAGATGGTAGCGAATAAGAGATGGTACTCGTGAGATGGTAGTGAATACGAGATGGTATTCATGAGCAAAGTTGATTAATGTCTGGTTGAGATATGGAAAAAGATGAATCATAATGGAGGTATGTTAATGTTTAAATACATGTTGGGATTACATTCACTTTAAGCTAAGTTGCTGTTTTTATCGTGTTTTGAGATATGAACTTTTCTTTCTGCAATGAGCCTTTTTATACCTACCTTGTCGTAAGCTACATATCATATTTTCCCGCACTTGCTGAGTACATCATTATACTCAAACTTGCATTATTACTTCATCATCAGCAACAGGAGAAGAATACTATGAAGACCAAGTGGAGAATTAGGCGTGTAATTCACCCTCAACCTTGCCCGTGGGGATGGAGTAGACATGGAGCCGCTGCTGCTGCTTAGTTTGCTTCCGCACTAGTTAGAAGGCTTCCGCTGCTAGATTTAGACTTCCGCTGCTTAGATAAGACATCCGCTGTTAGCATGAGTCCAAGACTCATGAGACATTGTAATAAACCATGTTATTCATGGTTATATATATATTCTAAATTCAGTTTGTGGATATATGTGTATGTGTGATGAACATCCTGGGCACACATACGCATCAGTTCTCGGTTCTATGTTCTACAGAATTGAGGGCGTCACGATTTCCTCATAAGTTGCTTGGCCATCTCGTATCTCTTGTTTCAATGAAGAATGGAGTTCCATCACTTCGATCTCATTCAAGAACCCGAGATGTAACCGTTCAAACTCCTTGCGTTACTCGGGTGGTAGCTCCCGAACCGTGATTTGGTGACATGCTCCCTTTCGGCTCAATGCATCAGCTACTACATTGACCTTTCCAGAGTGACAGTTGATTCCAACATCATAATCCTTGATGAGTTCCAACCATCGACACTTCCTCAAATTCAAATCCGTTTGCGTGAATATGTACTTGAGGCTTTTATGATCCGTATAGATCTCACATCGGTGGCCAAGGATATAATGTCTCCAAATCTTTAATGCATGTACCACGTCTGCTAGCTCCAAGTCATGTGTGGGGTAATTAAGCTCGTGTTTCTTGAGTTGCCTCGACGCATAGGCTACCACTTTTCCTTCTTGCATGAGCACACATCCGAGCCCTTGTCTTGATGCATCACAATATATGTCAAAGCTCTTGCTTACGTCCGGCAATACCAAAACCAGCGCTGTGGTTAGCCTTTTCTTGAGCTCCTCGAAGCTTTCTTGACACATGGGTGTCCACTGAAATGATTTTCCCTTCATTAGCAATTCAGTCATGGGATTCGCTATCTTGGAGAAATCCTTGATGAAACGTCGGTAGTATCCAGCCATCCCAAGAAAACTCCGAATGTCTCTCACGTTTTGCGGTTGGTTCCACTTCAGAACATCTCCCACTTTTCCGGGATCGATAGATACTCCTTCATCGGTGATGCTGTGGCCTTGGAACGATATCTCCTTTAGCCAAAATTGACACTTGCTGAGCTTGGCATATAATTGATTCTCTCGCAGCTTCTGCAATGTCAATCTTAAATGTTCTTCATGTTCTTCCTCACTTTTTTGAATACACCATGATATCGTCGATGAAAACCACGACAAACTTGTCCAAGTACTCTATGAAGACCTTATTCATGAGGTACATGAAATATGCAGGTGCATTCGTTAACCCAAAAGACATAACGGTATATTCATACAAACCATACCATGTTCGAAAGGCAGTCTTGGGTATATCGAAGGGCTTAATCTTCGGTGTGACGACCTGGTTCTGAGAGGAAACCTCTCAGAACCGAGACTGCTGTGTATGTGTGCCCAGGATGTTCATCACACATACACATATACTTCACAAACTGAATTCAGAATATATATAACCACGAATAGCAGGGTTCATTACAACGTCTCATGAGTCTTGGACTCATTCTAGCAGCGGAAGTCTTTAATCTAGCAGTGGAAGTCTTATTATAGCAGCGGAAGTCTTCTAACTAGTTCGGAAGCAATCTAAGCAGCAGTGGCGGCTCCATCTCTACTCCATCCCCACAGGCAAGTTGACGGTGGATCACACTCCTAATTCTCCACGTGGTCTTCATAGTACTCCTCTCCTGTTGCTGATGATGTATGATAATGCAAGTTTGAGTACATGATGTACTCAGCAAGTGCAGAAAAATATGATATGTAGCTCGCAACAAGGAAGATATAAAAAGGCTCATTGCATAAAAGCAAATTTTATTTCTCAAAACACGATAAAAACAGAAACTCAGCTTTAAATGATTATAATCCCAACATGTATTTAAATACCAACATACCTTCATTATGTTTCATCACTTTCATGTCTCTTCCAAAAATTTATCTTTCTCAACTTTTCCCAAGCTCATGAATACCATCTCGTATTCACTACCATCTCATGAATACCATCTCGTGTTCACTACCGTTTCATCTCATATTCAATTACGTCTCATACCGAGACCAATGCTCATTGCCATGACTCAACAGTCATGCAACCAATCTCATTACCCAGACTCAACAGTCTTGAAAAAACCAAACCATAACCAAAACTAAACCATCCAAAACCATCCCAAAAACCATCCCAACTAATCATGTGGGTTGTCCAGGTGCTCGTGACCGTAAGCTCGGCTATCATGATAGTTTTAGACTCTGTAGAGTTTGTACCACTTTACCCACAATTTTGTGATTTCGTCACCCGTCGGCGACTGCAGAACCTCCATTATACTAGTACACAGCCGTTGGTCTATGGTCAAGAGATCACAAAATAGCCTTTACAAAGGGGCTACTAGATGTATGGACTCACTAAGGTTTCAACAGCAGGCTAGAATCTCCAATTCTCCCACCCACGGGCCCCCTCTTGTGCCATGCAGTTCCCAGGGCAGTCCTCACTCGACTCCCATTCCCCGCGCCTTCCACGGTCCATAACAATCTAGTAACTTACCTAATTAGTCAGCTAAGCCACACCCATATTTGGCCTTGTGGTGGCACTGCTATCCTGGCATGGCTCGCATGAACCGGTCCTTAGATCTACGGCAAGTAACCACCATCTCATACTACCTCATCCACAAACCAAGGCTTGCCTAGATCTCCCTCCGATTCATGTCCATTAACAACATCAGTTTCTCATTATTCTTATGAGTGCAGTTAGCTAGACACATATATATCGCTTCCCATATCCCATGGACTCGGCGAAGCATAAAACCAAAAACCATACCCGACTCATAAACTTCCCTGGCGACAAGGGTGGTTAACAAAAACTAGTAAACTCCTATGAAAGGGTTCCCATCATGTTGACTCAAGCACACACACCTTTTTGCAAACAAAACAGTTTTCCAAAAATATGGGATCAATATGGTCAAGGGGGCACTTTCCTTGTTCTTGTTGTTCCTGTTGCTCAAATTCTTGCTGTTGTAGTCCGTCGTAGGTAGCTCCCTGAGCTTGTCCTTCTATACACGATCATGCACATACAAGATTCACAGCAATCAATTATCATGCACAACCTTTACTTAAGTGCCATGATGCATATGCATGCTAATCCTATGATGCAGTTTTTATTAGATCAGCTTGTACGTGTTTTTGCATGTTTGCATGGGTTTGCATGGGTTCTATGATGAACAGAGGTGTAAGGATCAAATGTGGACGTGGCGATGATCTCGTCATAAGGTCTAACCAATCAACACGTGATCTGTCCATGAAAAATCTTCTGTTCGAAGGAATCGAAGAGAACAGATGCAAAGAAAACACGATGATGTCATAAGGTGGTATTGGAGACCTACCTTACTACCTTCGGGTCTTTTCTTTGGTCGTCGGCTCTCCTCAGGCGATGGCAATCGTCTCTGGGCTCGTCGGCGATCTCTCTGGTGGTCAAACTCCGACGAAGGGGTTTAGCTCGTCTAGTTTGGGGCTAGGGCTTCTAAGTTGTCGTCTTAGAAAAGATGTTACGACCAAGGGGTTGTTTCGGGTTCTATTTATAATCGGGAAGAGAAGAGTCCTAATCTGATCGGAATTTGAATAAGAGTCCTATTCAAACTGTTTTTGAATCTTAACAACTTATCTTTAATTGATTTGGTGCGGTATTCAACTAGAAGAGTTCGTGTCGGTTTCCTCCGTGTCGAGCACTCGTGCACGGGAGAAAAACCACATCAGAATCGCGTCCTTATGCAGGGATAAGCTCCGGAGGCTCCACGTGTCCAGCGGGGGCCTGGGCTTCCCTTTTCTGCAAAGGCGGGCTCTGGTTGTGCCGCGTGTCAGGCGGGCGAGACTTCCTCTTCCTCAGAGGCGAGCTCCGTGTGCGCCACGCGTCCTGTCGGGAGGGACCTCCCCTCTTTCCAGAGACGAGCTCCGCGTACGCCATGTGTCAATTCCGGACCTCCCCTCTCTTCGGAGGTGAGCTCCGATAGTGCCCCGTGTCCGTTCTGGACCTCCCCTCTCTTCGGAGGTGAGCTCCGAGAATGCCACGTGTCAAGTAGCTGTGAGACCTATGTGTGCTGAATACATTGGATTTGACGATAAAAGTTTTGAATACTACCAAAACACCTTTTTTAACAAGGTCCGAGCTCCTGCAAGGTCGGACGATAGGTCCAACGTAAGGTCCGACTTGCTTTGTCTAGGTCTGACTTATTTTGGCTAGGTCCGACTTTCTTTTGCTAGCTCCGGTGCTAGGTCCGACTAGTTCTGGTATGTTCCGTGCTAGGTCCGACTAAGCTTGAGTAAGCTCCGGCGCTAGGTCCGACTAGCTTTGGTAAGCTCCGGTTCAAGGTCCGGTTAGCTTTGGTAAGGTTCGGAGCTTGATTGCAATGGTTCTGCTTTTAACTTGTAATGTTTTGAACTTGCTTTACTCTTATGGAAAGTTTGCTTAGTATTATTTTACTAAGTTTTTGGTGTGTTTTGGTGGTTATGGATGATATCATTTTGCTATGGTTTACAACATGCTTATGTGAGGTGCTCACGTAAGATGTTGTAGTTTTGGATCTAACGAGAGTCAAGTTGAGGACTTGTGCTCGGAAGTATTGGTTGTTTATTCATGTGCAGGTGTTGCTTGAGTTGAAGACATGGCTGGGGACAGGATCCATTGAATTAGTCTTAGGGAGAAGATGAGGTTCAACAACCAAGTTCGGGAGGAATTGTGGTTGAGTTGATCGGGAGGTCGCGCAGCTTGTTTGGATCAAGAACAATGCATATGAAGGTATCGTGGACGTTGTTGGAAGGTGTTTGCACGTGTGCATGGAGCGCATGGACGTGGCAACATGGTTCCAAGGCGTGGTGAATAGATATAGAAGTGGAGATATGGTTGAAAAGGTTCAACCGGCTGGATTTTGCGCTCAGGCTGCGGCTGAGGCGGTTATGGTTTGTTTATGGAATGTTTCGAGTTGGTTATAACAGGATTTCGTGTTAGGCATGAAGTAGAGTTGTTTAAGGAATGTTTGGGACGTTCCTAAGGTGTTTGGAAGTCTTAAGATTGCTTCTATCTGCGTATAGAAGAGTCTTGAGCAGTATTAGAAAGTTACAGTTTGAATCCAAGTAAGAGTAGGAGTCCTAGTTTGAATTGGATTGGCCATAGAGCTGGTTATATAAGCAATGGAGGCCAGAGCTCGTGGAGCACAACTTTGGGGCTGTTCCTCTTGTGTTTTGATAAATAAAATTCGTATTCTAAATGAACTATTGTGCCTTGTTCGTCCGACTTGTTTCAGAGAAGTTTTTCTCGTCGAGTTTCTGTTCAGCACTACCTTGCTTCGGTGGTTTTATCATAACTCGAGTTTTACAGATCTAATTGATGTGATTATTTTTGGGTTGTCTTCAAAACTTGATTATCTATCATTTGTGAAAATTTCACGGTCATTGAATTTGTGGTTTCTGATCTACACGAGTTTCTTTGAAGTATTCCAGAACTGTTTTTCTCGCTAGGACAGATTGACCTTTGTTCGATCTTTCGATCGTAACTTGAGTTTCTCTCAACGGATTTTCATGATTCTTATTGTGACATCTTCGTGACTTGATTCTCTACAATCTATACTAGTTTTGTCACAGTTGAACACATCTAGATTAGTCGCACACACGGTTTCTTTAACAGATCGGTTTTCTGCTGAGGGGTGTTTTGCTGCTTCCGCTGAAAAGTTTTTATCTACCATTCACCCCCCTCTGGTAGCTTTACACGTGTACTTCAATCCTACAATTGGCATCAGAGCCAGGTTGCTCTAATCTTTGTGATTTGCACGTGTTTTGACTAATCATTATGGAGAAATACTCCGCCAAACCTTGTGTGTTTAGTGGTATTGATTTTCAGGTTTGGAAGGCACGCATGGAAGCTTTCATCCAGGCGCAAGGCTTTGCAATATGGGAAAAGGTGTACAAGCCTTACGATGTGCCTTCAAACGATCAAGTCACGGCTACAAACATGAGAGATGTTGACAACAACAACAAGGCTCAGAACTTGATCATACAAGGACTAACTCAGAGCGACTTTGACCGTGTTGCACACCTTCGATCGGCGTACGATGTGTGGAGAGCACTTTGTGACTACCACGAAGGATCCAACACGATCAAGGAGGTAAGACAGGATGTTTTCAAGAAAGAATACATGCGCTTTGAGATGCAACCCGGTGAGTCCATTGATGACCTCTTTGCTCACTTTAATAAAATTCTCAGCAACTTGCTTAGCGTCAATGTTATTTTTTCAGATGCTGAAAATGCTAGGAAATTACTAAGTGCATTAGACATGTCAATTTGGGAGATGAAAGTAACATCCATACGTGAATCCACTGTCATGAGTACTCTTACATTAGATGTGCTTTATTCTAAGCTAAAAACTCACAAAATTGACATTATATCACGTAAGAACCCAAATAAGACTGTTGCATTTGTCTCACAACGTGATATGCCTAGCTCCGGCCAATCATCTAGCAATACACTTCCTTTGCTGTCTTCACTAACCCTGGAACAGATTGAGGAGTTTCCAGAGGATGAGCTAGTACTTCTTTCTACTAGGTTCTCAAAAGCATTGCAAAATGTGAGAACTAGAAGGAGAGGAAGCTCCGTACCTCAACGATGCTTTGAATGTGGTAATACAGGACACTTTCATACAGATTGACCTAACCTTTCAGGTCCTTCTAACCGTGATGAAAAGCAGAATAAAGTCAAGTCCTCTTTTGGCAACACCAACAAGAAAAAGAAGGGTTTTACAGGACGCAACTAATAAACAGTTTCATCGCCGCACTTCAAGAACTTGGCTTGAGTGATGTAGACATTGGAAGTGATGAAGATGAAGATGATCTGGCAAACTTGTGCTTCATGCTGGGCAAATCAAAATTAAGTATGGAGGATGCAAAACACAACAGTGACAACGAAGAGGTATGTCCTACTTGCGAAGAAATGTGTGATGCTATTTCTCGTGCCACTATTATTGTTAAGAAAAAGGACAAAAAGATTAGGGACAATGCTGTTTAAATTGAGTAACTAGAATCTGAAATTAATCGTTTAAAATCCTTGATTCGTAGTGATGATTCTTGTTCCTCATGTGATATATGAACAATTGTCCTCTCTAAGAAGTGCACACACCTCCACACTTGATAAACTTGAACTTGAAATCGAAAAGAACAAAAAGCTTGCTGCACTTAATGATAAAATATTGAAAGATGCTTGTTATTCTACAATTGATTTGCATTGTTCTACTTGCGATGATCTTGATAAAAACTACAAGATGCTATGAAAGAAATTTCTATATTGAACAATGCTTTACGTTCTCATGAAGTTAAATATTGTTCCAATTGCAAATTAAAAGGAAAAACTTCTTGTGAAAATTGCCTTGATCTACCAAATAAACTTGATAACATGCATAGGACATTAGATCGGTTTTGTAATGGGAATAAGAACCTAAACTTGCTGCTGAATTCTTCCAAGTCTTGCAATGATAAAACTGGTTTAGTTTTTGATTCACATGCTCATGCTAAGGAACATCATTAGGAAGTGGTTTGATTGTAAAATTGTAAAATCATTAGGAAGTGGTTTGATTCAAACAGTTCCTAAACAAAAAGAAGTGTTTTTTTTTTAAATCTGCAGGAGTGTTGTCACATTCAGGTTCAAATAAGCATACTGCATGCTCATCTAGACATGAACACAAAGTTAAATTTCATTGTACCTATTGTGGTAGAGATGGTCATGTCGTGGATTTTTGTTATAGACTAGCTAAACAACATAAAAAGGAAAGAATGCAAGCTAGATCTTATAACACTCATGCAAAATTTGCTGCACATACTAAATCGAATGTCAGGAACTTGCAACCTGCTGTTATGAGTCAGAAATATTCAAAGTTTACCTCCGGAGCTTCAGTTTTTGCCTCCGGAGCTACTGATTTTCGTGCTACGCAAGTAACACCTCATAGGTCAGTAGTTACGAACAAAAAATCTCAAACTTTGACTCATAAACCTGCTGTTTTATCTCGGCTTCGCATGTTATTCTTGCTGGACGTCGTGTGACTCAGTACTGGATTTCTAAATGCCTTTTAACTAACCCCAGTATTGAGTCATCGACGTATTGTGCTTCTATGTAGGTTACACGCTTGAGGAAGGAGAACATTTGGATTGTGGATTCAGGTTGCTCACGCCACATGACCAGTAACAAAGAATGGTTCTCCTCTCTCTCTTTTGTGTCACGTGTAGAGAATGTTACTTTTGCCGATAATTCTTCAACTCCTATAATTGCTAAGGGTTCGGTTAGAGTAAATGATCACTACACTTTGAAGGATGTGGCACTTGCCAAAAATTTGAAATACAACTTGCTTTCTGTTTCACAAGTGCAACATGAAAATCTGGAAATTATTTTCAATAAAAACTGCTGCAAAGTTGTAGGTTCAAATAGTGCGCTTATCTTTAACATGTCTGGGTTTGGAAGAGTTTTTAAAGCTGATTTTGATATGTCTTCTTCTAAGCATAGATGTCTAGATGCAAATGATTCCAAAGATTTGTATTTTTGGCATCATAGACTTGGTCACATAGGCTTTGATCATCTCATGTGTGTTAGTGCTCTTGATCGCATACGTGGGCTGCCTAAGATTAAAAGTGACAAAGAAATTGTGTGTTCTTCTTGTAGACATGCTAAGATGGTTGCAGGTTCACATGCTTCTCTCACAAGGACCATGACAACTGAACCGGGTCAACTTTTACACCTTGACACCGTAGGACCTTCACGTGTTCAATCCTTCGGAGGTAAATGGTATGTTCTTGTGATTGTTGATGACTATTCTAGATACTCTTGGGTTTACTTTATGTCATCTAAGAATGAAGCTTTTAGTCACTTTAGAACTTTATTTCTTAGATTATCAATTGATCACCCAGGATCTTTAAGAGCAATTAGAAGTGATAATGGAACCGAATTCAAAAATCAATCGTTTGATCACTTTTGTGCTGAAAATGCAATAGATCATCAATTTTCTTCACCATATGTACCTCAACAAAATGGTGTTGTAGAGATAAAGAATAGAACCTTAGTTGAGATGGCTAGGACTATGCTTGATGAATATCAAACTCCTAGGAAATTTTGGGCTGATGCAATTGCAACCGCTTGTCATGTCTCAAATCGTGTTTTCTTGCGTGCTAAGCTAGGTAAAACACCATATGAGCTCAGGTTTGGATATAGTCCAAGTGTCACACACTTTAGGGTCTTTGGTTGCAAATGCTTTGTTAAGAAACATGGTAATCTTGATAAATCTGAAGCTAGATCTGTTGATGGCATGTTTCTTGGTTTTTCCATCTCATACTAGAGGCTACCGTGTGCTTTTACTTGATACTAACAAAATTGTGGAGACTTGTGAGGTTTCTTTGATGAAGCTAGCCCAGGTACTAGTTCAAATATTGCAGGTCCAGATCCATATCCGCAGGGGGAGAGTATTTTCATTGAAGAAGAGGAAGAAGTGGTGCTGCTGCACGCAAATTCAGCAGCTAATGACATTGTTCCAGCTACTGATCTTGATTCACAGCCAGCACCGACGACCACCATTGCTGGTCCAGATCCTCCTCACGTCACAAGCTCATCTATATGTGATGAACATGATGAAGGAGAAGCTTGTGAAGTGTCCACTCCCCTCCGGATTCTCAAAAGTCATCCTCCACAACAAATTATTGGAAGCTTGCATGAACGAGTTACAAGATCCAGGTTTTTCAACCCCAATTATCATGCTCATTCTGCTTTTGTTGCTTCTTTTGAACCCAAAGATATATCACACGCACTCACTAATGAATCTTGGATTATTCCCATGCAAGAAGAGTTAGAAAATTTTGAAAGAAATAATGTTTGGAAACTTGTACCTCCACCTCAAGGTCACACTTTAATTGGAACTAAATGGGTGTTAAAAATAAACAAAGTGTGGATGGGGTTGTGGTTAGGAATAAGGCTAGGTTGGTTGCTCAATGTTTCCCACAAGTTGAAGGTCTAGATTTTGATGAAACTTTTGCTCCTGTTGGTAGATTAGAAGCCATAAGAATTTTTTTATCTTTTGCTGCATCTAAAGGTTTTAAGCTATATCAAATGGATTTTAAAAGTGCTTTTCTTAATGGCTACATAGATGAGGAGGTTTATGTTAAACAACCACCTGGTTTTGAAAATCTGAATTTTCCTAATCATGTTTACAAACTGTCCAAATCCTTGTACGGTCTCAAACAAGCCCCTAGAGCATGGTATGACAGGTTAAAAACATTCTTACTTGAAAAGGGGTTTACCATGGGCAAGGTTAATAAAACTCTTTTTGTGCTTAAGCATGGCAATGACTCATTATTCGTTCAAGTGGATGTGGATGATATTATCTTTGGTTGTGTTTCTCATGATGTTGTTTCCAAGTTTTCAGCTATGATGAGTTCAGAATTTGAGATGAGTATGATGGGAGAACTCACGTACTTTCTGGGGTTGCAAATCAAGCAAACCAAGAAGGGTACCTTTGTGCATCAAAGAAAGTATACAAAAGATCTCCTAAGGCCCTTCAACATGGACAAAAGCAAGCCTCTTTGGACACCAATGGGAACAGCAACAATACTTGAACTCGATGAAGATTGTGATCCCATTGATCAAAAAGAATATAGAAGCATGATCGGATCACTTTTGTATCTCACGGCATCAAGACCGGACATACAACTCAGCGTATGTCTTTGTGCACGGTTTCAAGCCTCCCCACGTGCTTCACATCGTCAAGCCGTCAAAATGATTCTCAGATACTTACATGGAACTCAAGAATTTGGCATTTTTCTTCCTTCTTCCTCAACCGTTACTTTGAAAGCTTTTTCCGATGCTGATTTTGGGGGTTGTAGGATTGATAGGAAAAGTACTTCTGGTACTTGTCATTTTCTTGGTAATTCACTTGTTGCCTGGTCCTCTAGAAAACAAAGTTCAGTTGCACAATCCACAGCCGAATCTGAATATGTAGCTGCTGCTAGTGCTTGCTCACAAATTCTTTGGATTGTTCAAACACTTAAGGGCTATGGGGTTGATCTAGATAGCGCTCCACTGTTTTATGATAACACAATGCCATTTGCATTGCTAAAAACCCCGTGCAACATTCAAAAACTAAGCACATTGACATTAGGTATCACTTTCTCCGTGATAATGTCGAAAAATGGAACATTGTGCTTCACCATGTAGATACCGAACAACAATTGGCTGACATTTTTACAAAACCTTTGGATTTCACTCGTTTTTGTTACATTCATAGTGAAATAGGGGTTATGCATCCTCATGGCTTAAATTGAGGGAGAATTTTGAAACTTGGGAAGTCTATGTGTGAATCTGAAATTAAAATAATATGAGCATAGTATTTCATGCATATATGACTTTGTGATTCCTTTTAATGCTGAAAGTTCTTACTACATTACACATGTTATACATTTTGTAGTTTTTACCATGTCTAGTAATTGGAATAATTACTTACACTAAATCTGGTCATGGTCGAACTTTCTTGCTGTTTTGAACTTGTTGCATGCTCACAAGTGCTTTTAATCATAAAGAATTAATCAAGTAATCAACTCACATGTTGAGTTTTTATGTTCAAATAAAAAAATGAGAAAAGATCAAGAGAATATGCATGCATCGCACTTCTTCTTTTGAGATGGCTTATCATTGCACTTAGATATGAACTTGTAAAGAGTTGTGTATGACTAAAACCATGTCCTTAAGCTTCTGACTGTCAAATGACATAGGCTTGGCTTGGTTGGTTAGAATAAGGCTGATGTTGCATATAATCTCTTGCAAATGTCATACGATCAAAATTTGTGCTTTAAATGATAAATAAAATGCAGCAATAAGTGTCATGCTTTCAGGTCTTGAAATAGTTAAGTTTGTGAGATCATGACTTGCTTAAATTGAAAATTACACTTGATCTCTAGCATGGCTTACACTACTTTATGTATCTCATTGATGTGATAGTGTAAGTTACTTGATAGTATGATTTGGATGAGCTTTGTTTTATATGTATATGTTATAATGTGCTCCTAACAAATAAAAATTTCTCTTTTGTACCTTGCTGAATGCATTGTCAAAGGGGGAGAAATTGATCACACATTGCACACATTCACAAGTGTTTTGGCATGATTCTTCTCAGGGGGAGAATTTTTGGTATTTTTTTGTTTTTATTCTCATTTTACTTCTGATTTACAAAGGGGGAGAAATTGTTTTCAAAACTTTTCTTGTGAATAAGCCAATGCTCGGATTTTAAGTGGTGTTGCCAATGCATTCATCAAGGGGGAGATTGTGAGACCTATGTGCGCTGAATACATTGGCTTTAACGATAAAAGTTTTGAATACTACCAAAACACATTTTTAACAAGGTCCGACTCTAGGTCCGAGCTCCTGCAAGGTCCGACGATAGGTCCGATGCAAGGTCCGACTTGCTTTGTCTAGGTCTGACTTATTTTGGCTAGGCCCGACTTGTTTTTGCTAGCTCCGGTGCTAGGTCCGACTAGATTTGGTAAGTTCCGTGCTAGGTCCGACTAAGCTTTAGTAAGCTCCGGCGCTAGGTCCGACTAGCTTTGGTAAGCTCCGGTTCAAGGTCCGGTTAGCTTTGGTAAGGTTTGGAGCTTGATTGCAATGGTTCTGCTTTTAACTTGCAATGTTTCAAACTTGCTTTACTCTTATGGAAAGTTTGCTTAGTATTATTTTACTAAGTTTTTGGTGTGTTTTGGTGGTTATCGATGATATCATTTTGCTATGGTTTACAACATGCTTATGTGAGGTGCTCACGTAAGATGTTGTAGTTTCGGAACTAACGAGAGTCAAGTCGAGGAATTGTGCTCGGAAGTATTGGTTGTTTATTCATGTGCAGGTGTTTCTTGAGTTCAAGACATGGTTGGGGACAGGATCCATTGAACTAGTCTTAGGGAGAAGATGAGGTTCAACAACCATGTTTGGGATGAATTGTCGTTGAGTGGATCGGGAGGTCGTGCTGCATGTTTGGATCAAGAACAATGCATATTGACACGACCCCACGGTCTTGTCGAGCCAGGATCACGCTGAATGGTGCTGCGTTGCACAGCACCAGATAACACACATCAACGTACAAAGCGGAAGCAAACATTTATTACATAAAGTGGTTTATGAACATTTGTACATCAAAATAAGTCCAGTCTACACTCACGGGCGTAGACTACGCATCAAGTTCACGTTCAGCCCGTGAACGTGTCCTTGCCAGCACACATGCACACTAACTCTGCGGTGTGCACGACTCCCACTCGACGGGGTTCCCCTCCTGGGGTTCCGTCTCCTCTTCGGGAGTCCCTTCCTCATAGAACCCTGCAAAAGCTTCAAACACAAGCAGTGAGCACGAAGGCTCAGCAAGTCTGACCCGTAACACCTAAACTTGGAACTTCTACATGATGGGTGATGGGTACACGAGGTAAAACCATTTGCAAAGGACTCGCCTAATTATTGGGACCTTACTTTCAAATTTTAGCAGCAGGTTGTGGAGAACCTTACGCTAAGGCACATGAGAGAGCCGCAATCAAACAAGAAACGCATTTCTCTCATGTACTTTGCCCAAAGTTGAAAGGAACTTTAGTTAGCTCTTAACTACAGCAATTCATTAGCAATCAGGTCCATCTTTCAATCAGCAACATTTTAACATGTAACTAGCCTGTTCTTTCTACGTCATGGTACAGTGAACAAGTGGTACTCACTGACCGCGAGGGACGGCGATTATAATCGATTTACACCTGCAGGGTTACCTGAACAACCCGTCACGTACGCCTGTACTCGATGTTGCCTACAACAACCATCACGGACGCCGTACACAACTACCTTTCACCCGTTAGCCAAATGTTGAACCGGTCCAATCGTCCTGATCAAGAGGTCTCTGCACACGCATCTCAGTGCCACCAGCCGATTTACACCTCGAGCTCCCAACCTACCCTCTGAATGACCAGCTATGCCTCAACACCCAGCTACCCAAGTTACATCAGTTTCCCGGTTCCCATATAGCCGATAGGTCTTCGGTACTGTTCTAGCTTGTTCAACAGGACCGCACACGGCTCGGTCCTCAATCGACACAAGCGGAGCTACAGCACACAGGCCCCAAAGTCCTGATGCCCTTACCCTCCGCTTGGTCTCATTTCTTGCCATGTGTTTCATGTGCTATCTCTACCCGAGTCGAGTGCCTCTAGCCTATGCTCGCGAGTAGTTCCAACTACTCGACTTGTACCAAATCCTACCCTAACTTAGCTTTGCAGTAGCTAACAGGGTTTTGCAATCCTAAACCCAAACCATGGTTTTCTTGGCTATGCAACTGGGTTTCCAAACAAGACTCTAATGCAAGTAATAATGATACTCAAGTAAGTGCTCAAAACAATAAAAATTTGTAAAAGGTTAATGCAAACCGGAGCTTGCCTTGCTGCTCTTGGTCGTAGGCCAGCTGCTCTTCCGGAGTAACAAAGTCTAGGACTTCGGGTTCCTCCTCGACCATAGCGACTACATGATATAATAAGTACATGTATTAATTTGAATGTATTTGTATTAAGTTTGAACTTGTGAAGCTTATAAGTCCCACTAGACAGACTCAATGACTACGAAACTTTTACTGTGGCTTGGTTACAACCTAAATACAGACTTGGTCAAGGTTTAGTTGCAGCAAAGCTCGTTTGAGCCCTCCACAATTAATTATGTACTTGACCTTAACTGAAGGCTTTTAGGGTGTTCTAAGGATTTTCATGAAACAAACTATGACTTTCTGAAAACTAGATTTTCATAGGGTTCTAATGGAATTGTTCTCACCTGATTTGAAGGTTGCTAGCTAAAGATATGAGCTAAACAATTTCAGAGAAAATTCTGAAAATGTTTCTGAACATTTTCTATTTTCTCTGGAACAGTTTCAATAATCACACCATTCGGTGGATTAAATGAGCTCAAATGGATCTAAAATTTTTATGGTAGTACAGGGATATTTTGGTGAACACCCCAGCAAAATTTCAGGATATTCCTCCAAAGAATTCTCCAGTTAAAATTCCAAACAGTTTAAAATTTGAGGAATTAATTCTGGAGAACTAAGGGTTTTCATGAAGTGAAACTTGATTTGCTGGAAAGTGCTCAGAGAGCTGAATCCAACAAAATTTGGTTTACTCGATTTGGAGTTTTGTAGCCAAAGTTATGAGGATTTGAAGTTTGAAGGAAATCTGAAAATCGGGAGAAAAGTTTAAATCTGCCGGGGCCCGCGGGGACATTTGTTGAGCGCCGAGGCGACCGCACACCGCAGCCTACAGGGTCTTTGCACGCCAGCACACCCGATCCCGGCCACACCGGATCCTGATTTCAAATTTTGAGCCGCTGACGCGTGGGCCAGCTGGCTTCGTCTTCCTCCCGATGCGCCCGCGCGCACGCGCCGCCGCCCCTCGCCGGAGCAGACCCGGAGCTCGCCGGCTCGCCGCTGCCAGCCATCCCATGGTCTGAAACTCGCTGCCAGGGGGTTGTCGACGTCGAGGAACACGTCGGTGGTGTCAGTTCAGGCAGGCGGTGACCGGAAATAGCCCAGCGACGTGCCGCGGCCTCGGTTGAGGTTCGGCGCCATCGACCGTGGGTTCTAACACGCCAAAACCTCGAACAATCGATCCTACAGCATCAGTGTACTTCTAGGAAGCTCGACAAGGTGTGAAATAGGTTCTAAGATGGCGGCAAGCTGGTCGGCACCGTGTGACCGATCGTGCCCGCCATGACCGCCGTTGATCGAGCTCAAAATTTGTCACTCCTAGACAGTTTCACGCCACGGATGCATAAAAGAACTTGATCGCCTGCTAGTCCAGCGTCTATGTGCAAGATTTGATAGCTAGAGAAGGATCTTAGAGCGAGAATTTGAAGGATCCGTACCGGAAGCTCAGTTTAAGGTTGCCGGAGCGAAAACTGAAAATTCGCCGCGGATTCTTCACGGTTTGCTTCCAAACTTGGAGGAGAGCAGCACGGCTGTTGCGCGCTCCTGCTGCTGCCCTTGCTAGACCGTGAAAACGCCTGTGGAGCACTGTCCATGGGCGCCTGACTTTCGGCTGAGGCTAGGTCACCGCGGTGGCGATCGTTCTCGGGAAAGGGAGGTTGGAGCTCGGGGTTTCTGGCGTTGGGGAGGTGGAGTGCGATCTCAGGTTGCTGTCTAGCAGCTCAGGAACGAAGGAGGAGATCGTTTGCTGGTTTTCCCGATCGAGCAGAGAGCTGCGGGGAGAAGAACTGCCGCCGCTCGGGGTCACACGAGAGGAGATAAAGCCAGCCGATCCCTGCTCGGGCTGAGGCGGTGCCGGTCACGTGGAGGGGCAAGCAAGACGCCCTGGGCCCCAGCGCACGGAGAGGAAAGCAGCTGGTGGCGCCGGTGGCTGCTCGGTGGCACAGCCGACAGCTGCTCGGTGGAATTTCCCACCGAGGCTGTAACTTTGTGTGCAAGTTTTCCCTCCTTCTCTATATGACATGTGAGTCCCACCCGGGGTTGTAACCTCTGAAATTTACTCCTAATCACTGTTGTAAACAGTGAGCCCCAAAATACCCAAGGTGCCTCAAATTATTCACCCATGAGCCATTTGAATTGATTAGAATCCAAATTGGGTTTGGTTTGAATGAATTTCAGCACAACTTCAGTTTAGAATTCAAATAAAGTTTGAATTTGTCCCACTTAGCTCATGTCAAGATCAACTCCAAATGGAGTGAAAATTGGTGTGTGAGCTAACAAAAAATGTGCTGAATAAGAACATGTCTCCCACTTTTAAATTCATGGGATAAAAACAGTTTGACTTTGAATATGGTTTCAAACTGCCCTCTTTCTAACTATACCCAAAATGACCTCAAAAAGGATTTGAATTTGGGTGAAACTTGGCATGGACATCCTTAGCAATGTGTAGGAGTTTTCATATGCCCAGCCCTTCTATATCACATGTGGGAAATACCACTTTTGCAATATGTGAGTTTGTTCTCTAATGAGCATGTTGATGGTGGTTACTTGCTCTTCATTTGTGTTCATCAACTTACTTCAAATGAGGTGTGTGGTGTTGTGATGAACACTTCAAATAGGTGTCAAAAACTGAGGCCCTTACATTCCTCCCACCTTAAAAGAATCTTGTCCCGAGATTATAAGGTGAAAATGAGAGAGAGGACGGTGGAAAATTACCGGATATGCGACGTGAAAAAATCGGGGTAGTTAGCGCAAAGAAATTCTTCGCTCTCCCATGTCGCTTCGTCCATGGAGTGATTCTCCATAGAACCTTGTAGAACCACAACGTATGGTCGCATGTGGTTCGGGCCTTTTCGTCAATAATCTGAACCGGTTCCTCCCGATAGGTGAGATCCGGTTGCAGTGCTTCAATGTCTTCCAGCTGAACGGTAGTTGATAGCTTGAGACACTTCCTCAGCAGGGAAATGTGAAAGATGTCACGCACACCGGAAAGTGCTTCTGGTAATTTCAGCCGGTATGCTACTGATGCACATCTTTCGGTAATCTGGAATGGACCGATGAATCGGGGTGCCAACTTTCCTCTCACCCCGAATCTGTTTATGCCCTTCATTGGAGATACACGTAGATATACGTAATCCCCCACTTCGAATTGTAATGGACGTCTTCTCCGGTGCGCATACTGTTTCTGACGGGATTGGGCGGCTTTTAGGTTCGCTTGAATCAGTCGAACCTTTTCTTCCGCATTGTTGACAAGGTCAATCCGAAGGTAACCCTTTCGCCAGACTCACACCAGTTCAATGGCGCGCGGCATTTTCTTCCGTATAGCGCCTCATAAGGTGCCATCTTGATGCTGGCTTGTTACCCATTATTGTACGAGAACTCGGCTAATGGCAAGTGATCATCCCAATTCTTGCCGTGGTTGATAGCGCAAGCTCACAGCATGTCCTCTAAGATCTGATTTACGCGCTCGGTTTGCCCATCCATCTGCGGGTGGTATGCTGAACTACGGATCAGCTTCGTCCCCAAGGCAGCGTGCAGCTGCTCCCAAAAACGGGACACAAATAAAGTGCCCCGATCCGATATGATGGTACGGGGTACGCCGTACAAGCATAGGATCCGTGAGATGTACAGTTCAGCGTACTTCTTGGCGTTGTAGTTGGTGTTGACCGGGATGAAATGGGCAACTTTGGTGAGCCGGTCGACGATCACCCACACAGAATCATGCTTTTAAAGAGTGGTGGTAAACCGACGATGAAGTCCATGCTCGCATCCTCCAACATCCAGGCAGGAATGCCCAGTGGTCGCAGCAGTCCCGGTTTCCGCATATGGTCTGCCTTCACCCTTCGACATGTATCACACTCGGACACGTACTTTGCAGTCTCCCGCTTCATCCGTGTCCACCAAAACTTGATTCTGAGTTCTTGATACATTTTGTATCTGCCGGGGTGAATAGAAAACTTTGACAAGTGAGCCTCATCAAAGATTTTCTTCCGTAAGTCTGGGTTACGGGGTACGACGATCCGGTCCTTGAACCATAGGACGCCGTCTCCGTCCTTCCGGAAACATTTCAGCTCCCCACTGTCTACACGTCTCCGCAAATGCGACATGCCCTTGTCATGTTTCTGAGCTGCCGCTATCTCTTCACGGATGGTGGGGATCAATGCTAGGTTGTACAGAGCTCCGTGTGGAATCACATGTAGTGGTGGTTCGCTCTCTTCCAACGGTGTGATGGTCAGATTGTTGACGTGTGACTTGCGGCTCAGCGCATCTGCCATTACGTTTGCCTTGCCCGGATGATAATGGATCTCTATTTCATAATCCTTTATCAATTCTAACCATCTTCGCTGTCTCATGTCCAGCTCCTTCTGAGTGAATATGTACTTGAGGCTTTTGTGGTCGGTATATAAATGTACGAG
This sequence comes from Neostapfia colusana, assembly GCA_030760725.1. Classification (NCBI taxonomy): domain Eukaryota; kingdom Viridiplantae; phylum Streptophyta; class Magnoliopsida; order Poales; family Poaceae; genus Neostapfia; species Neostapfia colusana. Next base: position 94,130,316 of record JASWHV010000001.1, read on the forward strand.
GTTACCGAGTAGGTAGTGCCTCCACATTTTCAGTGCAAGTACCATGGCAGCGAGCTCCGAATTGTGAGTTGGATAATTTTGCTCATGGTTTCTAAGCTGCCGTGACCTATACGCGACCACCCTTCGGTCTTGCATCAGCACACATCCGAGCCCAATGCCGGATGCATCGCAGTACACATCGAACGGTTTTGTGGTGCCTGGCTGCGCCAAAACCGGTGCTGATGTTAGGTGTTTGACTAAAGCCTTGAATGCTGCTTCACATGCTGGACTCCAAACATATTTGGTAGCCTTCTTTAGCAGCTCTGTCATAGGCTTGGCAATCTTTGAGAAGTTCGGGATGAACCTCCGATAATATCCCGCGAGTCTTAGGAAACTCTGTACCTCGTGAACAGTTCTCAGGGATTTCCAATTCAGCACTTGAGTGATCTTGCTCAGGTCTACAGCGATACCCTCCGCTGAGATGATATGCCCAAGAAAAGGCACTTGCGATATCCAGAATTCGCATTTGCTGAATTTCGCGTATAGTTTGTGATCCCGCAGCTGTTGCAAGACTATAAGCATATGCTTCTTGTGATCTTCCTCTGACTTTGAATATAACAGTATGTCGTCGATGAAGACCACGACAAACTTGTCCAGCTCTGGCATGAATACCGAGTTCATCAAATACATTAAGTGAGCTGGAGCGTTGGTGAGGCCGAAGGACATGACCAGGTACTCATAAAGCCCGTACCTCGTCGAGAAAGCTGGCTTCGGAATATCCTCAGCCCGTATCTTAATCTGATGGTACCCGGATCTTAAGTCCATTGTGGAAAAGATCTTTGCTTCGACCAACTGATCAAACAATACGTCGATCTGTGGTAATGGGTATTGGTTCTTGATTGCCACATTGTTAAGCAGACGAGCACTACACAAAGTCGTAGTGTTTCGTGCTTCTCCTTTGTAAACAATGCTGAATAACCCCAAGGTAACGATCCAGTCATATAAAACCTTTGCTCAGGGTTATTCAGCGGTGTCTTCCACTCTGCTCATTCATTGGGTGCCATTTTGTACGGCCTTCGCAAACTCGGTGGTGTTCCCGGCGCAAGATTCATCTTGAACTCTACGTCCCGTTCGGGTGGTATCCCCGGTAATAATTGGGAAACATACCTGAAATCTACGTACCACCGGACTGCCCTCTATCTAAAGAGTTTCCAAGTGGTTCAATATTGCAATCTGTTGCCGACTGGCGCCCAGAACTAATATATGAAGACCGTGCCGTGGGTGTTTGAGCTTAACGGTTCGAAAACTGATGTTGTAAACCGCTCTGTGGTAATTTAACCACGACATCCCCAAAATAATGTCGACCTTCAGACCCCAAGAATAAGAAGAGTCATGGGTTATAGTCTAACCCGCAAACAAATAGGTGCTGGAAAAACAACATCACTTATTGTAATGCTGCCCCGGCGAATATATGAGGTATTACCTCTTTGCAAATGTGGTTTGGAGCTGATGTTGAGCCACAAAAGATGGACTAACAAAGCTAGGTGTGGCACCTAAGTCCAAGAGAATTAATACCGGTAGCCGATTCAGAGAAACATCTCTACTAACACGGCTTCTCCTTCTGGAACATCATCACTCACTGTGTAGTGAATGTTGCCCCTTGTCTGCCCTCTTTTCTGCAGATATAGTTACGGATCTGATCATTGAAAGTATGATGATCCGCAACCTTGAATTTCCTCCATACAATACCTAGCATAATGTCCCATCCAACCACAAGTAGAGCACGGATGTCTCTCCGGCTTTTCTCTAACTTGTGGTTGGAGCTAGATACATATAGCTACAGCGATGGAGTACAAACCACCGTCTGATGCTGCTGCTCTGGAGGTGGTGCAAGTTGTGGTACATGACCAGCAATCAATCTCTAAGGAGTTAATCGTACAGGGGCCTACATACCACCGAATGGTGTTCGGGACACCAACAGGTGCTTTTGGGGCACATAACTTGTACTAGCCTGCATGATACCACTCATCTTTCTCCTTTGTACTTGATGCACTAAATCTAGACTTTGATCCAGTTAGAAGCATTTTCATCACTCAAGTTGTATTCCAAAGTTAAAGTTAACTCCAATATCTTTCCAACGAGTATTCACATGCTCCCATATCACTTCTGGATCAAGAGTTATGATTTTTTTTCAAAGTTGACAGAATTCCTGGATAAAATTTGCCAGCATCTCCTTTGTATGTGGCTGGTTTTATCACAGTTGTATATGCAAATACAATAGGAATCTGAACAAACTTTGAACCACAACAATGTTGCTTATCTCATAACCTTTCCAACGGTGTATCATATGATCCTTAAGGATTTTTCTACAGAATGTTTGTCACACCCGGTTTCTCCGAAGAACAACCGAGTGAATATCACATGTATGCCACGATCATTTTCTCATACATGTGATGGCAAATAGTGAAGCATCATTTATTACAAGCCAGGTGTCGAATATAAATAAGTCTTACATAGCATATGTCTCGATGGACGATAATAAATTCATAACATGTAAATAAAATAGCAGCGGAATATTATTCTTGTGGGCTCCGTCACAGGCGTTGCCCGGGGGACTCCGTGAACCTAGAATCCTTCCTTGGGACCAAAGCCTTGGTCATTAAACACCACATCATTCTCTTGACCTGAGCAGCAATATAAACCAACAGAAAAGCAAGTTTGAGTACCGTGGGTACTCAGCATGTGGGTGGAAAGTTATGTCATGCATGGCTAGAGCAAGGAGAGGTTGAACTCAGTGTTAAAGCACTACGCAATTATTACCTATCACCTTAGCTTATTAAGCTCCTATATTACTACACAGGTGAAATGGATCCCAATCCCTCAACCCATCATCAAATTCAAGTAACCATAACATCATATCTAATGTTAAGCTCCCCGCTTAACATCCTCAACTTCCAAATTCATCATCCTCTAATCATGAATAAGTCCAAGCCGCTCTTGACCGTGAGCACGGCTGGTTTGACAGTTTTGACTCTGCAGAGTTTGCACCACTGTACCCACATGTAGTGATTTCATCCCCCGTTGCCGGGTGGACTAAAGAAACCTCCATTATGCCAGTGGCTACGAACCACATTCACACTTCCCAGGTGTGTAGCCAGGAGATCACTACGAAGCCTTTACAAAGGGATTCCCGACGAGCGTGGGCCCACTTAGGTTTCACCCCTAACAGCATACAAGAGGCTCCAACCCCGCTGCAGTGGCCCCCTCTTGAGCCTTGCGGTTCATATGGTAGTCCAGCTGACACCTATTCCACGCACCATCCAACACATCCATACTACGGCGGGGATACACCTAATTAATTGGCCAAGCTGCCCCATATCAGCATGTGGTTGGCACGGTAAAGCCAGGTTACATGCTCCATGAACCAGTCCTTAGGATCCAGGCAAGTACTAAACACAAACCCGAGTCTCGTGCACCCAGCACCAACCAAATCATCCAACTTGCCTCGATCCCTACCTCTACATGTCTCATAATATCTCATTCAAGAGTAAGGTAAATAAATTGATGATCTCATATCCCACTTATCCCATTCTAAGCATGGCCAAGCATAAGTAATATGAATGAATGACATGATAAAATAAATCCCAACCCAAGCTACAAGGAAACAAGGTAATGTAATTCTAGGGAAACTTCCTAGCATTGGTTCCATATTTCAATTGACAATGCAAATAATTCTATCTACACATCCTAGTATAGAATCAAAGTGGTCAAGGACATTTGCCTTCTTCCTGCAGCTCTGAGAATGGAAAGTCTTGGTCTTGGAAGGGGAGAACTTGCTCTGGGGCAGGTTCTTCTCATGCCAATACACATAGCAGAAGAAAACAATAATCCATAAGACATAGTTCACACTTTCACTTCATACAAACCACACATACATACCTATGAAAGTCATTCACATTTGTATGTGTTGTGGTTACTCTACATGTGTTGATTTTTGGCCTACATGCACTTTTAAACATATGTATATGATTTCTAACTTTTGTATTCAGATTTCTGTTTGCACTCTATATATGAATTTCCAATTTGAACAAATTCTTTATATTTAATTAATACACTTCTTAGCTACCAAGTTTGCAGGAAAGGTATTTTCCTACTCCAAATAGGTTTTCAGATATTCTACCAAATCCTAAACTGAAGTTTTTGGATTTGGAGACTTCATTTATCATTTTCTAATTATGCATACCTATTTTCCTATATTTTTCAGATTTATTTTCTATGCCTAAAAGTGAGTTTTAATAATAAATAGTAGAACATGTCATCTAAACAGAATAGGTTCTGATCTAAAATATAAAATAATATATTTTTGAACTTCTCCTCTGATGTGAACTAATTTAAATTTATTTTATCAGTTTTCAGAATTATTTCCTAGCCTAAAAATGTGTTTCTATAACTAATAAATGTGAACAATCAATTAGACAGATTCATTTCAGCTTAAAATCTATTTTTAACTCATTCTAAAGTTTTCCAAGTGTTAGGAATGTTTAAATTTGAATTTACAATGTGTTTGCCTCACCTTTTTAAATTTAAATCCTAATCACATATTCAAATTTCTGAATTTAATATCACATGGGGTCAAAAAGGTACATCCACCCTACTACAGGGTCTAATTTATTGTTTCATAAATTTCCAGGGGTCTAACTACACATAACAGAGGGGTTTTCCTAATTTTTATTAAGTCCAGGGGCTAAAACTGATTTTTAAATGAATTTACACAAATTTCTGAAGTTCCATGGGCTAGATCAGAAGTTTCCGGGGCTAGCTCGTGTTTTCCGAGATCCCTAGGGGGTAGCGCGTAAGAATCCCGGCCTCTATAACGCGGGGCTGATGTGGACCGTCCGATTTAAAGTGGACGGCTCAGATTAGATCATCGAACCGGTACGCGCGGGTTTTAATTCTACCGTGCGATTTAAAATAGACGGCCCTCAAGTGGCCACGTCGCCCTGGCCGGAGCCAGCCCGTGCGCGCGGCGGCGCGCAGCGGCGGGGGTGGCGATCTCATCGGCGCAGCCTCGTCTTTTGCCGCTACTCGTTAGAATTTGCATCTTTTTGCATGGATCGGCTGCGGAGGGGTAGGGGAGGCCTTACCGAGGGGTTTTCCAGCACTCGGAGGTCCTGGATGTCAGTCGGCGGCGAGCTTCAACGGCGACGATCTTCGGTGCACGTCGGAACAGATGCTAGGGCGCGAAACTTGTCGTTTCCTTCACGTGCAGGGCTCCCTGGGGGCGGTGGAGAACGATCAGTGCGTTAGATCAGATAATCCGAGCAATGATCGAAGGAAAACGGGGATTGAATCATGGGTTCTCACCGGAGAGAAGAACAGCGGATCGGGGGGGGGGGAACAGGGCGATTGTCGGCGTTTATATAGATGAGGGAGGGCGGCGGTCTGTTGAGATCAAGTTTGAGACGTCCGGGACCAGAATTCGGGCTGGGGGCGCGGGTTTCCGGAGTTCGTTGAGATCGGGCGCGGGGAAGAGTCCGGCCGTTGCGGCGCGCGGGAGGTGAGGGATGACACGCGGGCCCCACATGTCAGTGAGAGGAAGAGAGGGTGCGCGGTTGTGGGCTGGCACGGGGGAGTAGTGGGCCGGCTGGTGGGTTTCAGCCCACTGGCCGGTGGGGTTATTTCTTTTTCTTTTTCCTTTTCTTTTTTGGTTTGATTTGAATTTGAATTCCAATTTAAATTTGAGTTTTTGCACCACATGCAATACGTCCAAAATTTTTTAAATTCCCCTCTTTAGCAGATTTTGGGGTGTTACAGCTCTACCCCCCTTAAAAGAAATCTCGTCCTCGAGATTGGTGGTTCTAGGAAAACAATTCCGGAAACTGTGCCTTAAGCTCGTCTTCTCGCTCCCATGTGGCTTCCTCTTCAGAGTGATGCTTCCACTGCACCTTGCAAATCCGGATTCTTTTATTTCTTGTGAGGCATTTCATTGTCTCCAAAATCTTGACCGGTTGCTCGGCATAAGACAGATCCTCTGCTACGTCAACCTCATTCATGGGTAACATCTCTTCAAGCGTCCTCAGACATTTCTTGAGCTGTGACACATGGAATACGTCATGCACATCTGATAGGTGAGCCGGTAGTTCTAGTTGATATGCCACTTTGCCTTTCCTCTCCAGAACTTGAAAAGGTCCGATGTATCGAGGTGATAACTTCCCCTTCACCTTGAACCGACGAAGTCCTCGGATAGGGGACACCTTGAGATAGACATAGTCCCCCACGTTGAAAATAAGCTCTCTTCTCCGTACATCGGCATAACTCTTTTGTCGGGTCTGTGCTATCCTCAAATTATTGCGGATTTCTCTCACTTTCGCCTCGGCTTCTTGTAGTACCTCGGGCCCAAACACTTTACTTTCCCCCGTTTGGTTCCAAAATAGGGGAGTTCTGCACTTCCTCCCATACAAAGCCTCAAATGGTGACATCTTCATACTAGGCTGATAGCTGTTGTTATAGGAGAACTCTGCATACGGTAAGTTCTTATCCCAACTCCTATGGTTCTTGAGCGCACACGCTCTCAGCATATCCTCAAGGATCTGATTGGTTCTTTCCGTATGTCCGTCAGTCTGGGGATGATAGGCAGAACTAAAGTTCAGATGAGTTCCCATGGTTTCATGTAACTTCTGCCAGAACCTTGAGGTGAACTGTGTCCCTCGATCTAACACTATCTTCTTTGGCACTCCATGGAAACACACGATCCTTGACATGTATAATTCTGCCAATTTGGATCCGCTGTAGCTTTCTTTCACGGGGATGAAATGAGCTACCTTGGTTAGCCTGTCGATGATGACCCATATCGAATCATAACCCGATTGGGTCCTCGGCAGTCCCACTATGAAATCCATACCTATTTCTTCCCATTTCCATTCAGGCACTTTGAGTGGTTGCAATAATCCCGCGGGTCGTTGATGTTCTGCTTTCACCAACTGACATGTGTCACATAGGGCAACATGTTCCGCGACATCCCGCTTCATGCCATACCACCAATACCTGCTCTTGAGGTCCTGATACATCTTCGTACTCCCAGGATGAATGGAATGGTCAGAATCATGAGCCTCCTTCAAAATCAATTCAAGGATCTCCTTCACTTCAGGCACACAAATTCTTTCCCGTGCCACACCGTACCTTGTTCATCCTCTCTGAAACCAGGGGCTTTATTATCCTTGATGAGTTCTCTGATTTCTTGTATCTTCTCATCAGTCTTTTGACCGTTGCGTATATCTTGATCTAATGTGGAGTCCACTTCCATGGCGACGGCCTCACCACTATTCACCAGACATAGATTGAGTTTTACATCCTCTTCCTTCAGTTCTGTAGACATATCACCGAATGGTGTCCGGGACACCAACAGGTGCTTTTGGGGGACATAACTTGTACTAGCATGCATGATATCACTGATCTTTCTCCTTTGTACAGAACAGACCTTGATGCACTAAATCTAGACTTTGATCCAGTTAGAAGCATTTTCATCACTCAAGTTGTATTCCAAAGTTAAAGTTAACTCCTATATCTTTCCAACGAGTATTCACATGCTCCCATATCACTTCTGGATCAAGAGTTATGATTTTTTTTCAAAGTTGACAGAATTCCTGGATAAAATTTGCCAGCATCTCCTTTGTATGTGGCTGGTTTTATCACAGTTGTATATGCAAATACAATAGGAATCTGAACAAACTTTGAACCACAATAATGTTGCTTATCTCATAACCTTTCCAACGGTGTATCATATGATCCTTAAGGATTTTTCTACAGAATGTTTGTCACACCCGGTTTCTCCGAAGAACAACCGAGTGAATATCACATGTATGCCAGGATCATTTTCTCATACATGTGATGACAAATAGTGAAGCATCATTTATTACAAGCCAGGTGTCGAATATAAATAAGTTTTACATAGCATATGTCTCAATGGATGATAATAAGTTCATAACATGTAAATAAAATAGCAGCGGAATATTATTCTTGTGGGCTCCGTCACAGGCGTTGCCCGGGGGACTCTGTGAACCTAGAATCCTTCCTCGGGACCAAAGCCTTGGTCATTAAACACCACATCATTCTCTTCACCTGAGCAGCAATATAAACCAACAGAAAAGCAAGTTTGAGTACCGTGGGTATTCAGCAAGTGGGGGAAAGTTATGTCATGCATGGCTAGAGCAAGGAGAGGTTGAACTCAGGGTTAAAGCACTACGCAATTATTACCTATCACCTTAGCTTATTAGGCACCTATATTACTACACAGGTGAAATGGATCCCAATCCCTCAACCCATCATAAAATTCAAGTAACCATAACATCATATCTAATGTTAAGCTCCCCGCTTAACATCCTCAACTTCCAAACTCATCATCCTCTAATCATGAATAAGTCCAAGCCGCTCTTGACAGTGAGCACGACTGTCATGACAGTTTTGACTCTGCAGAGTTTGCACCACTGTACCCACATGTAGTGATTTCATCCCACGTTGCCGGATGGACTAAAAGAACCTCCATTATGCTAGTGGCTACAAACCACATTCACACTTCCCAGGTGTGTAGCCAGGAGATCACTACGAAGCCTTTACAAAGGGATTCCCGACAAGCGTGGGCCCACTAAGGTTTCACCCCTAACAGCATACAAGAGGCTCCAACCCCACTGCAGTGGCCCCCTCTTGAGCCTTGCGGTTCATATGGTAGTCCAGCTGACACCTATTCCCCGAACCATCCAACACACCCATACTACGCCAGGGATACACCTAATTAATTGGCCAAGCTGCCCCATCCCAGCATGTGGTTGGCACGGTAAAGCCAGGTTACATGCTCCATGAACCAGTCCTTAGGATCCAGGCAAGTACTAAACACAAACCCGAGTCTCGTGCACCCAGCACCAACCAAATCATCCAACTTGCCTCTATCCCTATCTCTACATGTCTCATAATATCTCATTCAAGAGTAAGGTAAATAAATTGATGATCTCATATCCCACTTATCCCATTCTAAGCATGACTAAGCATAAGTAGTATGAATGAATGACATGATAAAATAAATCCCAACCCAAGCTACAAGGAAACAAGGTAATGCAATTCTAGGGAAACTTCCTAGCATGGGGTCCATATTTCAATTGACAATGCAAATAATTCTATCTACACATCCTAGTATAGAATCAAAGTGGTCAAGGATCCCGCGGGTCGTTGATGTTCTGCTTTCACCAACTGACATGTGTCACATAGGGCAACATGTTCCGCGACATCCCGCTTCATGCCATACCACCAATACCTGCTCTTGAGGTCATGATACATCTTCGTACTCCCAGGATGAATGTTGTAGTCAGAATCATGAGCCTCCTTCAAAATCAATTCACGGATCTCCTTCACTTCAGGCACACATATTCTTTTCCCATGGCACACCGTACCTTGTTCATCCTCTCTGAAACCAGGGGCTTTATTATCCTTGATGAGTTCTCTGATTTCTTGTATCTTCTCATTAGTCTTTTGACCGTTGCGTATATCTTGATCTAATGTGGAGTCCACTTCCATGGCGACGGCCTCACCACTATTCACTAGACATAGATTGAGTTTTACAACCTCTTCCTTCAGTTCTGTAGGCATGTCCTTTAAGCTTAACCTATTGACATGCACCTTCTCGCTTAAAGCATCTGCTACGACGTTCGCTTTCTCAGGATGATAGTTAATGCCCACATCAAAATCGTTGATTAGCTCTAACCATCTCCTTTGTCTGAGGTTGAGATATGGCTGTGTGAAAATATACTTTAAGCTCTTATGATCCGTATATATCTCTGTCCTCTTCCCCATCAAGTAATGCCGCCAAATCTTCAACGCGTGTACCACTGCGGCTAGCTCTAGGTCATGCGTAGGATAGTTCTTCTCGTGCTTCTGGAGCTGCCGGGATGCATATGCCACCACATGCCCCTCTTGCATGAGAACACATCCCAACCCGTTTCCAGAGGCATCGCAGTACACCGAAAAGTTCTTCTGCATATTTGGCATAACTAGTACTGGGGCTATTGTCAATCTTTTCTTCAGCTATTGAAAACTCGTGTCACACTGCGGGGTCGATGTGAATGTGATTCCCTTCTCCAACAATTTGGTGAGGGGTCTCGAAATCTTGGAGAAACCCTCGATAAACCGTCAATAATACCCAGCCAATCCTAAGAAGCTTCGAACTTCCCCGACATTCTCAGGGGTCTTCCACTTCTGTACATCCTCGATCTTGGCGGGATTTACGGAGATTCCACCCTCCGAGATTATATGTCCTAAGAAGGGAACTCTCTTCAACCAAAACTCACACTTGCTCAACTTGGCATATAGTTGGTGTTCTCTCAACTTTTGCAACACCAACCTAAAATGCCTCTCATGTTCTTCTTCATCTTTGGAAAAGACGAGAATGTCATCAATGAAAACCACCACAAATTTGTACAGATATTCCATGAATACCTTGTTCATGAGATACATGAAGTATGCCGGGGCATTAGTTAGCCCGAAAGGCATGACGGTGTATTCATACAGTCTGTACCGAGATACGAAAGCTGTCTTTGGAATATCAGTTTGCCTTATCTTAAGTTGGTGGTATCCCGATCTGAGATCAATTTTCGAGAACACACAAGCTCCCCTCAACTGATCAAACAAGTCTTAAATGTGGGGTAATGGGTACTTGTTCTTGATGGTTACTTCATTCAACGCACGGTAGTCTACGCATAACCTTTGGGTTCCGTCCTTCTTGGGCACAAATATCACTGGAGCTCTCCATGGTGAGGAACTAGGACGAATGTACCCCTTCTCTGTCAATTCTTTCAAATGTTCATTGAGTTCTTCCAGCTGTTTGGAGTCCATCCAATAGGGCCTCTTGTATATCAGAGCTGTTCCAGGCACTAGCTCAATCGTGAATTCCACTTCACGATCAGGGGGCATACCTGGCAACTCCTCCGGAAAAACATCAGGATATTCCCTGATGATCCTGATCTCCTCCACTTCCACCTCAACTTGATTGAGTTTAATGTCCCTCCTAGACTCTTGTATGGTTATGAACTTTACTCTTGCGCCACTAGGGTGAGTTAGTTCCACCGTTCTTGTCGAACAATGGATGATTCCTTTATGTTTGGTCAACCAATCCATACCCAAAATAATATCTATCCCTTGTGAGTCTATCACTATGAGGTTTGCAATGTGTAAATTGGCAGGAAACTAACCAACTACCATGTCAGGTGCCTCTTGCGCTTCCTCCATGGTCACGTGGTTCACCCGTCCTCGCATCACATTCTGCTGTGGTGGCGGCATGGGCTTCTTCTTTGGGCACTTATGGGCGTAGTGCCCCACTTCACCACAGTTGAAGCATTGCACCCCAACCTTAGGTGCCTGGCCTTTGTTGTCTTGGGGTTGGTTTTGTGGTCCTTGCACTGCTGGTCGAGGTTGATATGTGGGACGAGGCTGCTGTACAAACTGACGCTGCGGCTGTGCCGGTGCTGATGGAGGCCTGAAATTTGGGTTGCACCCTCTGGGTGCTGAGTGGGGCACCAAAGCACGGCTCATCTGCCCTGCGGTGGGTTGCATCAGTCGTGGGCGTGTGTTGCTACCCGAGGCTTGGTGTGACCATCCCACCTTCCTCTTGTTTTCATTTTCCAAGGCCTTCAGCTTCCTCTCCATAACAAATGCTCTGTCCACCATCTTTTGGAAGCTTTCATACTCGTTGGAGGACATTGCACACTGCATTTCCGCTGTAAGTCCTTCCACAAAGCAGTCCTGTTTCTGCTCATCAGTCTCGATGTCCCGTGGTGCGTAACGGGATAGTTGGGTGAATTTAGTGAGGTATTCCCTCACAGTCATGTTTCCTTGCTGCAGCCCCAAGAACTCCTTTCTCTTGTTTTTGAGTTCACCCCTTGGTATGTAATGGTTGCAGAAACTACGCTTGAACTCTTCCCAAGTGATGTTCTCAGGGTCATGATGGGCTGCTACGTAAGCGGTCCACCAATCAGCAGCAGGTCCATGCAATTGGTGAGAGGCGAACATCACCCTCTCATACCCTTGGCATTGTATGATCCTCATCTTGTTCTCAATGGTCTTTAGCCAATCATCTGCCTCCAGAGGTTCAGCAGCACTTGCAAACTTTGGAGGTTGAGTCCCTAGAAACTCACTCAACCTTGGTTGGTGTGGTGCAGCTTGTGGAGGTGGAACTTGGTGCAAGTTGACTACCACTTGAGTTAGGTTCTGGATGAGCTGATTCCGACTTTCAAGCATTTGGTGGATGGGATCAACTCCTTCACGGCGACCACCCTTGTCTTGTTCTCCAGAAAGATGAGGGTTGCCGGCTTCATCGTTGTTGTTGCCGGGGTTGGCACCACGACCCTTTCCTCTTCCGGCCATCTATCATGATCAACCAAATGTTAATTTAAAGCATTTCATATTAAATTCCCAATTTGCTTGTTTAAACTTAAACTAATGTGGTCTTATTATATTAACATTTTCTGAGGGTTTCACGTCTCACGCAAAAATAAATGCACTCTTAATTCATAAGGGTTCACACCTCAAAGCAAAACAGTCTAAAGACGAGGTTGCGGACAAATGCCATGGCTTCCACAACTCACGTCCCACACCAAACATTAACACACCATTGTAACACCCCAAAATTTTGATTCAAAACACTAAATCATGTTAAGAGGGGAATTTAAAAATTTTTGGACGTGTTGCATGTTTTGCAAAAATTCAAATTCAAACTGGAATTCAAATTAAACTCAAATCAGAAAAGAAATGGAAAAAGAAAAAGAGAAAACAGAAAAAAAAACCGGCCAGTGGGCCAAAACCCACCAGCCGCCCAACTTACCCTGCGCCAGCCCGCAGCCGCGCGCCCGCGCTTTCTCACGCTGACAGGAGGGACCCACCCGGGCTTCGTCTTCAACCTCGCGCCGCGCCGGACTCTTTCTCACCAAATCCAAACCGATCGGAACTGCTGCGGATCACAGCCGAATTTCGCTCGAGGAGGATACAGACATGATCTAAACCACCTCGCCGCCCTCTCCCGTCTATAAAAACCCCGACCCCGTTCTGTTTTTCCCACGCGATCGCCGATTTTTACTCCGGTGAGAACCGAGATTTCTCCGGTGAATTCCGGCCGATCTAAGCTCGGAAACTCCGATCTAACTCGCTGGTCTTGATCCACCGCCTCCGGGGAACCTTGCAGGTGCAGAAAACTCGGTGACTTACGGTGTAAACACAGCGCCGACGAGCTTCGCCGTGGTTTTGCCTCGGACCTCGCCGCCGATCACCTCCCAGGACCTCCGAGCTCAAGAAAACCCCCGAGGTGAGATCCCCGACCTCCCCTCTACCGATCTATGCCATAAGATCACAGTTATAGGCAGAATTCTCGAGGATCCGAAAGTTTCCGGCGAGATCGCCGCTTCCCGCTGCCGTGCGCCGCCGGCAGCGCCGCCCGCGCTCGATCAGAGCGACGTGGCCGCTTGTGCGCCGTTTATTTTAAATCGCACGGTAGACTTTAAAACCCCGCGTACCGGTTCGATGTTATAATCTCGGCCGTCGGTTTAAAATCGGACGGTCCACGTCAGCCACGCATTATAAAGACTGGAATTCTTACGTGCTACCCCCTGGGGTTCTCGGGAAATAAGAGCTAGCCCTGGAAACTTCTGATCTAGCCCCTGGAACTTCAGAAAATCATGTAAATTCATTTAAAAATCAGTTTTAGCCCCTGGACTTAATAAAAATTAGGAAAAACACCTCTGATAAGTGTAGCTAGACCCCTGGAAATTATGAAAATAATATTATAGACCCTGTAATGGGGTGAGTTCATTATTTTAGCCTTGTTTAGTATTTAATTTAGAAAATTGAATATGTAACTAGTGTTTAAAAATTAAAAAGTGGGACAAACATAATTGTCAAAATTAAGTTAAAGATTTTCTCAGTGTTTAGAAAATTTTGGAGTGAGATAAAAACATATTTTGGACTGAATTGAATCTGGTTAATTTATTATTTACATTTAGGAACACATTTTTAAGTAAAGAATAGTTATAGAAAATAGGGAAAATAATTGTGAAATAGTTTACATCAGAGGAAAAGGTCAAAATATGTTATTAAATTATTTAGGACCAGAACCTATTCTGTTTAGATGATGTGTATTACTAATTTCATAATAAAATACACATTTATGCATAGGAAAATAAATCTGAAAATATAGCAACTAGTAAATGATAAATGGAGTTTCTAAAATCCAAAGAATTCAGTTTAGGGTTGGTAGAAATTCTGAAGGCACATATGGAGAAGAAAAATACTTTTCATACATACTTGGTAGTGAAAAGGTGTAGTAGTTTAATATAAGGAATTTATTTAAATTTGGAACACACACACACACATATATATATATATATATATATATATATATATATATAGTATGTAAGTATAAATATGAACACCAAAGTAGGAATCATATACATATAAATAAAAGTGTATGCAAGCCACAGATCAACACACATAGAGTAACCACAACACATATAATGGTGAATGAATTTCATAAATATAAATGTGTGGTTTGCATGAAGTGGAAGTGTGAACTATGTCTTATGGATTGTTGTTTTTCTTTTGCTATGTGTGATTGTGTGATGTAGAACCTTCTCAAGAGCAAGTTGTTCCCTTCCAAGACCAGGACTACCCATTTCAAGAGCAGCAAGAAGGAGGCAAGTGTCCTTGACCACTTTGATCCTATGCTAGGATGTGTAGATAGAATTATTTGCATTGTCAAATGAAATATGAAACCCATGCTAGGAAGTTTCCCTAGAATTGCATTACCTTGTTTCCTTGTAGCTTGGGTTGGGATTTATTTTGTCATGTTATTTATTTACATGCATATGCTTAGCCATGCTTAGAATGGGATATTCGGGATATGAGATCATCAGTTTATTTTACCATACTCTTGAATGAGCTATTGTGAGTTATGTAGAGGTAGGGATCAAGGCAAGTTGGATGTTTTGGTTGTGTGCTGGGTGCACGAGACTTGGGTTTGTGTTTAGTACTTGCCTGGATCCTAAGGACCGGTTCATGGAGCATGTAACCTGGCTTTACAGTGCCAACCACATGCTGAGATGGGGCAGCTTGGCCAATTAATTAGGTGTATCCCCGGCGTAGTATGGGTGTGTTGGATGGTGCGGGGAGTAGGTGTCAGCTGGACTACCATATGAACCGCAAGGTTCAAGAGGGGGCCACTGCAGCGGGGTTGGAGCCTCTTGTATGCTGTTAGGGGTGAAACCTCAGTGGGCCCACGCTCTTCGGGAATCCCTTTGTAAAGGCTTCGTAGTGATCTCCTGGCTACACACCTGGGAAGTGTGAATGTGGTTCGTAGCCACTGGCATAATGGAGGTTCTTTTAGTCCACCCGGCAACGGGGGATGAAATCACTACATGTGGGTACAGTGGTACAAATTCTGCAGAGTCAAAACTGTCATGACAGCCGTGCTCACGGTCAAGAGCGGCTTGGACTTATTCATGATTAGAGGATTGATGGTTTTGGAAGTTAAGCGGGGAGCTTAACATTGGAAATGATGTTATGGTTATTGGATTATGATGATGGGATGGGAGATTGGGACCATTTCACCTGTGTAGTAATGTAGGTGCTTAACAAGCTAAGGTGATAGGTATTAATTACATAGTGCTTTAACCATGAGTTCAACCTCTCCTTGTTTCTAGCCATGCATGATATAATTTTCCCACACTTGCTGAGTACCCTTGGTACTCAACATTGCATATTTGTTGGTTTATATTGCTGCTCAGGTCAAGGCAATGAGGTGGTGTATAATGACCAAGACTTTGGACCCGAGGAAGGTTTCTAGGTTCATGGAGGCCCCCGGGCAACGCCTGTGATGGAGCCCTAAAGAATAATATTCCGCTGCTAGTTTATTTACTTGTGATGAACTTATTATTGTCCATCGAGACATTTACTATGTAAGACTTACTTATATTCGACACCTGGCTTGTAATAAATGATGCTTCACTATTTGTCATCACATGTATGAGAAAATGATCCTGGCATACATGTGATATTCACTTGGTTGTTCTTCGGAAAAACCGGGTGTGACAGAGGTGGTATCAGAGCCAAGGTTGCCCGTAGGAACGTGGACCTAGGTAGAAATGGACGTATTTAAGGGCCCTATTTTCTTAAAAACTATTTTCCAAGGTGTGGGTTGAAGAGTGTTATTTAAGGAGTCATTTTCTTCATCTTACCCCAAATTTTCATTCAAAATAGGATTTTTGTTTAAAAAAGTTTATCTAACCTAATTTTAAATTCTTTTTGTTTTAGATGGTTCGCATGATTCGCACCGCTCGCAAGTCCACAGGAGGGAGAGTTCCCGTAGTTGCCCTTGTCGAAAGAGAGGAGAGCCGTCCGGTGACGTACCTTTCCTACGGATTGGCAGTAGGAGGCTTATTGCGCCGTCTTCGGCGTATGCTCGAAGCCGCCGGAAATACGGGCAAGCTAATCATCCACTATAACTCCACCAGGACCATCCGTGAGAAGAGGGAAGAATGGAGTTCAGAGATGAGGATAATACACGAAAATCAGCTGCTTAAGATCCACCACTCTCCAGCTTGTAGAGCGACACAGGTCGATGCGGAGAAAGATGTCACCTGGGAGGCCATCACCTGCCAGAGTCACATCTATCGTCGCCACTTGGACAAAACTGAGTACATGTATGTCCTCCAACGTGAGAGTGGTACCACGGAGTACAAGTACCCACCAGTGCAGCAAGGGACTTCCCATGAGCACATGGACTTGTGCTTGGAGGATGCTGCTATGCTCAACACTCGACTGCAGGAGTGTCAACAAGAGCTTCAGGATGTCCGAGACACCCTGAAGGAAACGGAGGCGTTGCTGCGAGCTTGCTTAAAGGCGAGAGAAAGAGGAGATGAGAATGAACTGTGTGTCACCGTGAATGATACATGGACTCCTGACTCCCCGGATCGCCGAGCGATCAGGCGTCGTCGCACTTCTCCACCAACAGCCTCCCCACCCAAAGCAGAGTCAGAAGGTAGCCGAAATGAGGAGGAAGATCCCGAGGAGCCAGCTCAAGAGAACGAGTAGTGTAGAGTCTTTCCCTTAGCTAGCAAGAGGTCGAGTAGTCGAGTCGTTACGTAGTTAATGGTGTGATAATGCTTGGTGTGTGACGTGAGTTGTGGAAGCCATGAGCAATTGTCCACAGCCTCGTCTTCAGATTGTTTTGCTTTGGTGTGTGAACCCACATGAAATAATAGTGCATTTAGTTGGTGTGAGATATGAACCCTCGTAGAAGTATAACAAAGCCTCAACACATCAAAATGCAAACAAATGAAAGTAGTAAGATGATACTAAATGCTTTCAAATTAACATTGGTTGATTCTGCCAGATGGCTGGAAGAGGAAAAGGACGTGCTGCCAACCCCGCCAACAACAACGATGAGGCATGCAACCCTCATCTTTCTGGAGGCCAGGACCGGGGTGGTCGCCGTGAAGAAGTTGATCCTCTCCACCAAATGCTGGAGAATCAAAATCAGCTCATCCAGAACTTGACTCAAGTGGTGGCCAACTTGCATCAAGTTCCACCTCCACAAGCTGCACCACGCCAACCAAGGTTGAGTGAGTTTCTAGGAACTCAACCTCCAAAGTTTGCAAGTGCTGCTGAACCTCTGGAGGCAGATGATTGGCTGAAGACCATTGAAAGTAAGATGAGTATTATACAATGCCAAGGGTATGAGAGGGTGTTGTTTGCCTCTCATCAATTGCATGGACCTGCTGCTGATTGGTGGACCGCCTACGTGGCCGCCCATCATGCCTCTGAGAACATCACTTGGGAAGAGTTCAAGCGTAGCTTCCGCAACCATTACATCCCAAGAGGTGAACTCAAAAACAAGAGGAAAGAGTTTTTGGGACTGCAGCAGGGAAACATGACGGTGAGGGAATACCTCACTAAATTTACTCAACTATCCCGTTATGCTCCACGAGACATAGAGACTGATGAGCAGAAACAAGATTGTTTCATGGAAGGACTTACCACAGAGATGCAGTGTGCAATGTCCTCAAATGAGTATGAAAGCTTCCAAAAGAAGGTGGACAGAGCATTTGTGGTAGAAAGGAAGCTAAAGGCACTGGAAAATGAGAATAAGAGGAAGGCCGGGTGGTCACATCAAGCCTCAGGGAGCAACACCCGCCCACGTATGATGCAGCAACCTACGGGGCAGACGAGCCGTGCTGCGGTACCCTATTCAGCACCATGAGGGTACAACCCAAACTACAGGCCTCCCGCAGCACCAGCACAGCCGCAACGTCAGTTTGTGCAGCAGCCTCGCCCCGCATATCCACCTCGACCAGCAGTACAAGGACCCCCAAACCAACCCCAAGACACCAAAGGCCAGGCATCTAAGATTGGGGTGCAATGTTTCAGCTGTGGTGAAGTGGGGCACTACGCCCATAAATGCCCAAAGAAGAAGCCTGCGCCGCCACAACAGCAGAATGTAATGAGAGGACGGGTGAACCACGTCACTATGGAGGAAGCACAAGAGGCACCCGACGTGGTAGTTGGTAAGTTTCCTGCCAATTTACACCTTGCAACTCTGCTGTTTGATTCTGGTGCTACCCACTCGTTCATTGCTCAAGGGTTTGTTAAGAAGCATGACCTAGCAACCATACAAATGAACCATATGCTAGCCGTAAACTCTCCAGGTGGAGAAATAAGGACAAGACAAGTGTGTCCCAAAGTGAAACTAGACATTAATGGGGTAGTATTTACTGCTAACCTCATAGTAATAGATTCACAAGGGATAGATATTATTTTGGGTATGGATTGGTTGACCAAACATAAAGGAATCATCCATTGTTCGACTAGAACGGTGGAACTAACTCACCCCAGTGGCACAAGAGTAAAGTTCATAACGATACACGAGACTAGGAGGGACATTAAATTAAATCAAGTGGAGGTGAAAGTTGAGGAAATCAGGACTATCAGGGAATATCCAGATGTTTTTTCGGAGGAGTTGCCAGGTATGCCTCCCGACCGTGACGTGGAATTCGCAATTGAGCTAGTACCGGGAACAGCCCCGATATACAAGAGACCTTATCGAATGGACTCCAAGCAGCTGGAAGAGCTCAAGGATCATTTGAGAGAATTGACGGAGAAGGGGTATATTCGCCCTAGTTCCTCACCATGGGGAGCTCCGGTGATATTTGTGCCCAAGAAAGACGGAACCCAAAGGTTATGCGTGGATTACCGTGCTTTGAATGAGGTAACCATCAAGAACAAGCACCCATTACCTCGCATTGAAGACTTGTTTGATCAGTTGAGGGGAGCTTGTGTATTCTCGAAAATTGATCTCAGGTCGGGATACCCCCAACTCAAGATAAGGCAATCTGATATTCCCAGGACAGCTTTCGTATCTCGGTACGGACTGTATGAATACACTGTCATGCCTTTCGGGCTAACCAATGCCCCGGCATACTTCATGTACCTCATGAACAAGGTATTCATGGAATATCTGGACAAATTTGTGATGGTTTTCATAGATGATATTCTCGTCTTCTCCAAAGATGAAGAAGAACATGAGAAACATCTAAGGTTGGTGTTGCAGAGGCTGAGAGAACATCAACTATATGCCAAGTTGAGCAAGTGTGAGTTTTGGCTGAAGAGAGTTCCTTTTTTAGGACATATAATCTCGGAGGGAGGAATCTCCGTAGATCCCGCCAAGATCGAGGATATCCAGAAGTGGAAGACCCCTGAAGATGTCGGGGAAGTTCGAAGCTTTTTGGGACTGGCTGGATACTATCGACGGTTTATTGAGGGATTCTCCAAGATCTCGAGACCTCTCACCAAACCGTTGGAGAAGGGAATCACATTCACCTGGACGCCACAGTGCGAGACGAGCTTTCAGGAGCTAAAGAAGAGATTGACAACAGCCCCAGTGTTGGTTATGCCAGATATGCAGAAGAATTTCACAGTGTACTGCGATGCCTCTGGAAATGGGTTGGGGTGTGTTCTCATGCAAGAAGGACATGTCGTGGCATATGCATCCCGGCAGCTTCGGAAGCACAAGAAGAACTATCCTACACATGACCTAGAACTAGCCGCAGTGGTACACGCGTTGAAAATTTGGCGGCACTATTTGATGGGGAAGAGGACAGAGATATATACGGATCATAAGAGTTTGAAGTACATATTCACACAGCCAGATCTCAACCTCAGACAAAGGAGATGGTTAGAGCTAATCAATGACTTTGATGTGGGCATCAACTATCATCCCGGGAAAGCAAACGTCGTGGCCGATGCTTTAAGTCGGAAAGTGCAGGTCAATAAGTTGAGCTTGAAGGACATGCCTGCAGAATTGAAGGACGAGGTTATAAAGCTCAATCTATGTCTAGTAAATAGTGGTGAAGCCATCGCCATGGAAGTGGACTCCATACTCGAGCGAGACATACGCGAGGGCCAAAAGAATGATGAGAAGATACAAGAGATCAGACAGCTTATCAAGGAAAATAAAGCTCCTGGTTTTAGAGAGGATGAACAAGGAACGGTGTGGCATGGGAAAAGAATCTGTGTGCCAGAAGAAAAGGAGATCCGTGAATTGGTTTTGAAGGAGGCTCATGATTCCGACTATTCCATTCATCCTGGGAGTACGAAGATGTACCAGGACCTCAAGAGCAGGTATTGGTGGTATGGCATGAAGCGAGATGTCGCGGAACATGTTGCCCTATGTGACACATGTCAGTTGGTGAAAGCAGAACATCAACGACCCGCGGGATTATTGCAACCACTCAAAGTGCCTGAATGGAAATGGGAAGAAATCAGCATGGATTTTGTCGTGGGATTGCCTAGGACCCAATCCGGGTATGATTCAATATGGGTCATTATTGATAGGCTAACCAAGGTAGCTCATTTCATCCCCGTGAAAGAGAGCTACAGCGGATCCAAATTGGCAGAATTGTACATGTCAAGGATCGTGTGTTACAATGGAGTGCCAAAGAAGATAGTGTCGGACCGAGGGACACAGTTCACCTTGAGGTTTTGGCAGAAGTTGCATGAAACCATGGGAACCCATCTGAACTTCAGCTCTACCTATCATCCCCAAACTGACGGGCAGACGGAGAGAACCAATCAGATCCTTGAAGATATGTTAAGGGCATGTGCACTCAAAAACAATAGGAGTTGGGACAAGAACTTACCGTATGCGGAGTTTTCCTATAACAACAGCTATCAAGCTAGTATGAAGATGTCACCGTTTGAAGCTTTGTATGGAAGGAAGTGCAGAACTCCCCTATTTTGGAACCAAACAGGAGAAAGTAAAGTGTTTGGGCCAGAAGTGCTACAAGAAGCCGAGGCAAAGGTGAGGGAAATTCGCAACAACTTGAGGATAGCACAAACACGCCAAAAGAGCTATGCCGATGTATGAAGAAGAGAGCTCGTTTTCAACGTGGGAGACTATGTTTATCTCAAGGTGTCCCCTATCAGAGGACTTCGTCGGTTCAAGGTGAAAGGGAAGTTGTCACCTCGATACATCGGACCCTTTCAAGTTTTGGAAAGGAAAGGCGAAGTGGCGTATCAACTAGAGTTACCGGTTCATCTATCGGACGTGCACAATGTATTCCATGTGTCACAACTCAAGAAATGTCTGAGGACGCCTGAAGAGGTGTTACCCATGAATGAAGTGGATGTAGCTGAGGATTTGTCTTATGCCGAGCAACCATACAAGATTTTGGAGACAATGGAACGCCTCACCAGAAATAAAAGAATCCGGATGTGCAAGGTGCAGTGGAAGCATCACTCAGAAGAGGAAGCCACCTGGGAACGGGAAGATGAGCTCAAGGCACAATTTCCGGAATTATTTTCTTAGAAACACCAATCTCGAGGACGAGATTTCTTTTAAGGGGGGTAGAGCTGTAACACCCCAAAATTTTGATTCAAAACCATGTTAAGAGGGGAATTTAAAAATTTTTGGACGTGTTGCATGTTTTGCAAGAATTCAAATTCAAACTGGAATTTATATTAAACTCAAATCAGAAAAGAAATGGAAAAAGAAAAAGAGAAAACAGAAAAAAAAACCGGCCAGTGGGCCGAAACCCACCAGCCGGCCCAACTTATCCCGCGCCAGCCCGCAGCCGCGCGCCCGCGCTTTCTCACGCTGACAGGAGGGACCCACCCGGGCTTCGTCTTCAACCTCGCGCCGCGCCGGACTCTTTCTCACCGAATCCAAACCGATTGGAACTGCTGCGGATCACAGCCGAATTTCGCTCGAGGAGGATACGGACATGATCTAAACCACCTCGCCGCCCTCTCCCGTCTATAAAAACCCCGGCCCCGTTCTGTTTTTCCCACGCGATCGCCGATTTTTACTCCGGTGAGAACCGAGATTTCTCCGGTGAATTCCGGCCGATCTAAGCTCGGAAACTCCGATCTAACTCGCTGGTCTTGATCCACCGCCTCCGGGGAACCTTGCAGGTGCAGAAAACTCGGTGACTTACGGTGTAAACACAGCGCCGACGAGCTTCGCCGTGGTTTTGCCTCGGACCTC
The DNA here is from genome assembly GCA_030760725.1 of Neostapfia colusana. NCBI lineage: Eukaryota > Viridiplantae > Streptophyta > Magnoliopsida > Poales > Poaceae > Neostapfia > Neostapfia colusana. Next base: position 94,152,862 of record JASWHV010000001.1, read on the forward strand.
GCCGCCGATCACCTCCCAGGACCTCCGAGCTCAAGAAAACCCCCGAGGTGAGATCCCCGACCTCCCCTCTAACGATCTATGCCATAAGATCACAGTTATAGGCAGAATTCTCGAGGATCCGAAAGTTTCCGGCGAGATCGCCGCTTCCCGCCGCCGTGCGCCGCCGGCAGCGCCGCCCGCGCTCGATCAGAGCGACGTGGCCGCTTGTGAGCCGTTTATTTTAAATCGCACGGTAGACTTTAAAACCCCGCGTACAGGTTCGATGTTATAATCTCGGCCGTCGGTTTAAAATCGGACGGTCCACGTCAGCCCCGCGTTATAAAGACTGGAATTCTTACGTGCTACCCCCTGGGGTTCTCGGGAAATAAGAGCTAGCCCCGGAAACTTCAGATCTAGCCCCTGGAACTTCAGAAAATCATGTAAATTCATTTAAAAATCAGTTTTAGCCCCTGGACTTAATAAAAATTATGAAAAACACCTCTGATAAGTGTAGCTAGACCCCTGGAAATTATGAAAATAATATTATAGACCCTGTAATGGGGTGAGTTCATTATTTTAGCCCTGTTTAGTATTTAATTTAGAAAATTGAATATGTAACTAGTGTTTAAAAATTAAAAACTGGGACAAACATAATTGTCAAAATTAAGTTAAAGATTTTCTCAGTGTTTAGAAAATTTTGGAGTGAGATAAAAACATATTTTGGACTGAATTGAATCTGGTTAATCTATTATTCACATTTAGGAACACATTTTTAAGTAAAGAATAGTTATAGAAAATAGGGAAAATAATTGTGAAATAGTTTACATCAGAGGAAAAGGTCAAAATATGTTATTAAATTATTTAGGACCAGAACCTATTCTGTTTAGATGATGTGTATTACTAATTTCATAATAAAATACACATTTATGCATAGGAAAATAAATCTGATAATATAGCAACTAGTAAATGATAAATGGAGTTTCTAAAATCCAAAGAATTCAGTTTAGGGTTGGTAGAAATTCTGAAGGCACATATGGAGAAGAAAAATACTTTTCATACATACTTGGTAGTGAAAAGGTGTAGTAGTTTAATATAAGGAATTTATTTAAATTTGGAACACACACACATATATATATATAGTATGTAAGTATAAATATGAACACCAAAGTAGGAATCATATACATATAAATAAAAGTGTATGCAAGCCACAAATCAACACACATAGAGTAACCACAACACATATAATGGTGAATGAATTTCATAAATATGAATGTGTGGTTTGTATGAAGTGGAAGTGTGAACTATGTCTTATGGATTGTTGTTTTTCTTTTGCTATGTGTGATGGTGTGATGTAGAACCTGCTCAAGAGCAAGTTATTCCCTTCCAAGACCAGGACTACCCATTTCAAGAGCAGCAAGAAGGAGGCAAGTGTCCTTGACCACTTTGATCCTATGCTAGGATGTGTAGATAGAATTATTTGCATTGTCAAATGAAATATGAAACCCATGCTAGGAAGTTTCCCTAGAATTGCATTACCTTGTTTCCTTGTAGCTTGGGTTGGGATTTATTTTGTCATGTCATTTATTTACATGCATATGCTTAGCCATACTTAGAATGGGATATTTGGGATATGAGATCATCAGTTTATTTTACCATACTCTTGAATGAGCTATTGTGAGTTATGTAGAGGTAGGGATCAAGGCAAGTTGGATGTTTTGGTTGTGTGCTAGGTGCACGAGACTTGGGTTTGTGTTTAGTACTTGCCTGGATCCTAAGGACCGGTTCATGGAGCATGTAACCTGGCTTTACAGTGCCAACCACATGCTGAGATGGGGCAGCTTGGCCAATTAATTAGGTGTATCCCCGGCGTAGTATGGGTGTGTTGGATGGTGCGGGGAGTAGGTGTCAGCTGGACTACCATATGAACCGCAAGGCTCAAGAGGGGGCCACTGCAGCGGGGTTGGAGCCTCTTGTATGCTGTTAGGGGTGAAACCTCAGTGGGCCCACGCTCGTCAGGAATCCCTTTGTAAAGGCTTCGTAGTGATCTCCTGGCTACACACCTGGGAAGTGTGAATGTGGTTCGTAGCCACAGGCATAATGGAAGTTCTTTTAGTCCACCCGGCAACGGGGGATGAAATCACTACATGTGGGTACAGTGGTACAAACTCTGCAGAGTCAAAACTGTCATGACAGCCGTGCTCACGGTCAAGAGCGGCTTGGACTTATTCATGATTAGAGGATTGATGGTTTTGGAAGTTAAGCGGGGAGCTTAACATTGGAAATGATGTTATGGTTATTGGATTATGACGATGGGATGGGAGATTGGGACCATTTCACCTGTGTAGTAATGTAGGTGCTTAACAAGCTAAGGTGATAGGTATTAATTGCATAGTGCTTTAACCATGAGTTCAACCTCTCCTTGTTTCTAGCCATGCATGATATAATTTTCCCACACTTGCTGAGTACCCTTGGTACTCAACCTTGCATATTTGTTGGTTTATATTGCTGCTCAGGTCAAGGCAATGAGGTGGTGTATAATGACCAAGACTTTGGACCCGAGGAAGGTTTCTAGGTTCATGGAGGCCCCCGGGCAACGCCTGTGATGGAGCCCTAAAGAATAATATTCCGCTGCTAGTTTATTTACTTGTGATGAACTTATTATTGTCCATCGAGACATTTACTATGTAAGACTTACTTATATTCGACACCTGGCTTGTAATAAATGATGCTTCACTATTTGTCATCACATGTATGAGAAAATGATCCTGGCATACATGTGATATTCACTTGGTTGTTCTTCGGAAAAACCGGGTGTGACAACCATTAACTAAGATATTGACTCGACTACTCAATAACCTGCTAAACTAAGGGAAAGGACTCTACACGACATGTATCACTGAGCTGGCTCCTCGGGATCTTCCTCATTATTGCGGCTGCCCTCTGACTCCGCTTTGGGTGGGGAAGATGCTGGTGGAGAAGCGCGGCGACGCCTGCTCGCCCGCCGATCTGGGGAGTCAGGAGTCCATGTGTCATTCACGGTGACACACAGTTCATTCTCATCTCCTCTTTCTCTCGCCCTCAAGCTGTCTCGAAGCAATGCCTCGATCTCCTTCAGGGTGTCACAAACATCCTGAAGCTCCTGCTGACACTCCTGTAGTCGAGTGCTGAGCATAGCAGCATCCTCCAAGCACAGGTCCATGTGCTCATGGGAAGTCCCCTGCTGCACCGGCGGGTACTTGTACTCCGCTGTACCACTCTCACGCTGGAGGACATACATGTACTCAGTCCTGTCTAGGGGGCGACGGTATATGTAACTCTGGCAGGTGATGGCCTCCCAGGTGACATCCTTCTCGGCATCGACCTGTGTTGTTCGACAAGCTGGAGAGCGGTGGATCTTGAGCAGCTGATTTTCATGGATAATCCTCATTTCTGAACTCCATTCTTCCCGCTTCTCACGGATAGTCCAGGTGGAGCTGTAGTGTATGGTTAGCTTGCCCGTATTGCCGGCGGCTTGGAGCATACGCCGAAGACAGTGCAATAAGCCTCCTACTGCCAAACCATAGGAGTGGTACGTCACCGGATGATTCCCCTCTCTTAGGGAAAGGGCAACTACAGGAACTCTCCCTCCGGTGGACTTGCGGGCGGTGCGGATCATGCGAACCATCTAAAATATGAAGCATTTAAAATCAAGTTAGATAAGATTTAAATAAAAATTGTGTTTTGAATAGAGTTGGGGCAAGGTGAATAAAGTGACCCATTAAATAACACTTTTCAACCCACACCTTTGTAAAATAGTTTTTAAGAAAATAGGGTCCTAAAATACGTCCATTTCTACCTAGGTTCACGTTCCTACAGGCAACCTTGGCTCTGATACCACTTCTGTCACACCCGGTTTCTCTGAAGAACAACCGAGTGAATATCACATGTATGCCAGGATCATTTTCTCATACATGTGATGACAAATAGTAAAGCATCATTTATTACAAGCCAGGTGTCGAATATAAATAAGTCTTACATAGCATATGTCTCGATGGACGATAATAAGTTCATAACATGTAAATAAAATAGCAGCGGAATATTATTCTTGTGGGCTCAGCCACAGGCGTTGCCCGGGGGACTCCGTGAACCTAGAATCCTTCCTTGGGACCAAAGCCTTGGTCATTAAACACCACATCATTCTCTTGACCTGAGCAGCAATATAAACCAACAGAAAAGCAAGTTTGAGTACCGTGGGTACTCAACAAGTGGGGGAAAGTTATGTCATGCATGGCTAGAGCAAGAAGAGGTTGAACTCAGGGTTAAAGCACTACGCAATTATTACCTATCACCTTAGCTTATTAAGCACCTATATTACTACACAGGTGAAATGGATCCCAATCCCTCAACCCATCATCAAATTCAAGTAACCATAACATCATATCTAATGTTAAGCTCCCCGCTTAACATCCTCAACTTCCAAATTCATCATCCTCTAATCATGAATAAGTCCAAGCCACTCTTGACCGTGAGCACGGCTGTCATGCCAGTTTTGACTCTGCAGAGTTTGCACCACTGTAACCACATGTAGTGATTTCATCCCCCGTTGTCGGGTGGACTAAAAGAACCTCCATGATGCTAGTGGCTACGAACCACATTCACACTTCCCAGGTGTGTAGCCAGGAGATCACTACGAAGCCTTTACAATGGGATTCTCGACGAGCGTGGGCCCACTGAGGTTTCACCCCTAACAGCATACAAGAGGCTCCAACCCTGCTGCAGTGGCCCCCTCTTGAGCCTTGCGGTTCATATGGTAGTCCAGCTGACACCTATTCCCCGCACCATCCAACACACCCATACTACGCCGGGGATACACCTAATTAATTGGCTAAGCTGCCCCATCTCAGCATGTGGTTGGCACGGTATAGCCAGGTTACATGCTCCATGAACCAGTCCTTAGGATCCAGGCAAGTACTAAACACAAACCCGAGTCTCGTGCACCCAGCACCAACCAAATCATCCAACTTGCCTCGATCCCTACCTCTACATGTCTCATAATATCTCATTCAAGAGTAAGGTAAATAAATTGATGATCTCATATCCCACTTATCCCATTCTAAGCATGGCTAAGCATAAGTAATATGAATGAATGACATGATAAAATAAATCCCAACCCATGCTACAAGGAAACAAGATAATGCAATTCTAGGGAAACTTCCTAGCATCGGTTCCATATTTCAATTGACAATGCAAATAATTCTATCTACACATCCTAGTATAGAATCAAAGTGGTCAAGGACACTTGCCTTCTTCCTGCTGCTCTGAGAATGGAAAGTCTTGGTCTTGGAAGGGGAGAACTTGCTCTGGGGCAGGTTCTACTCATGCCAATACACATAGCAGAAGAAAACAATAATCCATAAGACATAGTTCACACTTTCACTTCATACAAACCACGCATACATACCTATGAAAGTCATTCACATTTCTAAGTGTTGTGGTTACTCTACATGTGTTGATTTTTGGCCTACATGCACTTTTAAACATATGTATATAATTTGTAACTTTTGTATTCAGATTTCTGTTTGCACACTATATATGAATTTCCTATTTGAACAAATTCTTATATTTAATTAATACACTTCTTAGCTACCAAGTTTGCATGAAAGGTATTTTCCTACTCCAAATAGGTTTTCAGATATTCTACCAAATCCTAAACTGAAGTTTTTGGATTTGGAGACTTCATTTATAATTTTCTAATTATGCATACCTATTTTCCTATATTTTTTAGATTTATTTTCTATGTCTAAAAGTGAGTTTTAACATTAAATAGTAGAACATGTCATATAAACAGAATAGGTTCTGATCTAAAATATAAAATAATATATTTTTGAACTTCTCCTATGATGTGAACTAATTTAAATTTATTTTATCAGTTTTCAGAATTATTTCCTAGCCTAAAAATGTGTTTCTATAACTAATAAATGTGAACAATCAATTAGTCAGATTCATTTCAGCTTAAAACCTATTTTTAACTCATTCTAAAGTTTTCCAAGTGTTAGGAGAGTTTAAATTTGAATTTACAATGTGTTTGCCTCACCTTTTTAAATTTAAATCCTAATCAGATATTCAAATTTCTGAATTTAATATCACATAGGGTCAAAAAGGTACATCCACCCTACTACAGTGTCTAATTTATTATTTCAAAAATTTCCAGGTGTCTAACTACACATAACAGAGGGGTTTTCCTAATTTTTATTAAGTCCAGGGGCTAAAACTGATTTTTAAATGAATTTACACGAATTTCTGAAGTTCCAGCGGCTAGGTCAGAAGTTTCCGGGGCTAGCTCGTGTTATCTGAGATCCCCAGGGAGTAGCGCGTAAGAATCCCGGCCTCTATAATGCGGGGCTGATGTGGACCGTCCGACTTAAAGTGGACGGCTCAGATTAGATCATCGAACCGGTACGCGCGGGTTTTAATTCTACCGTGCGATTTAAAATAGATGGCCCTCAAGTAGCCACGTCGCCCTGGCCGGAGCCAGCCCGCGCGCGCGGCGGCACGCGGCGGCGGGGGTGGCGATCTCGTCGGTGCAGCCTCGGCTTTTGCCGCTACTCGTTAGAACTTGCATCTTTTTGCATGGATCGGCTGCGGAGGGGTAGGGGAGGCTCACCGAGGGGTTTTCCAGCACTCGGAGGTCCTGGAAGTCGGTCGGCGGCGAGCTTCAACGGCGACGATCTTTGGTGCACGTCGGAACAGATGCTAGGGCGCGAAACTTGTCGTTTCCTTCACGTGCAGGGCTCCCTGGGGGCGGTGGAGCTCGATCAGCGCGTTAGATCAGATAATCCGAGCAATGATCGAAGGAAAACGGGGATTGAATCTTCGGTTCTCACTGGAGAGAAGAACGGCCGATCGGGGGGGGGGGGGGAACAGGGCGATTGTCGGCGTTTATATAGGCGAGGGAGGGCGGCGGTCTGTTGAGATCGAGTTTGAGACGTCCGGGACCTGAATTCGGGCTGGGGGCGCGGGTTTCCGGAGTTCGTTGAGATCGGGCTCGGGGAAGAGTCCGGCTGTTGGGGTGCGCGGGAGGTGAGGGATGACATGGGGGCCCCGCGTGTCAGTGAGAGGAAGAGAGGGTGCGCGGTTGTGGGCTGGCGTGGGGGAGTAGTGGGCCGGCTGGTGGGTTTCGGCCCACTGGCCGGTGGGGTTTTTTCTTTTTCTTTTTCTTTTTCCTTTTCTTTTCTGTTTTGATTTGAATTTGAATTCCAATTTAAATTTGAGTTTTTGCACCACATGCAATACGTCCAAAAAATTTTAAATTCCCCTCTTTAGCAGATTTTGGGGTATACAATGTTATAAGTGTTTTACAGAAACATCAAGGGAGATTTGCATCTGGCCTGTTTTCTGAACAGTTTGCATTCAACTGGACATTCAACCAATTTGGCGTGTGATGTTGCTCTGGAGTTCTACAAATAAGTTGTAGAGCAATTAAAAACCTTTGCATAACTGTATCATACACCTCCATTGGGTCAATCTTTTCAGAGTTATGCTCTATTTACAGAGAGTTTATAGAGAGTCCTTGCCCTGCCCTGTTTTCTGGACAGTTTCAACTCTACTGCATTTTTCGATTGGTGAAGGGATGAAACACCTCTGGACCTCAACACAAAAGTTGTAAAGCTCTTCCAAAGCTTTCGAGAAATGTATCATATGACCCCAACCTCGAAATAACTCAATCTCTATCCTCTGATTAACTTCAGCTTTAATTCAGCTGAAAAATAGAGTGCTCTTTCCTTAACAACCTATAAGTTGAAAACTTGTTAACTTTGAATATTCTGATTAAGGAGAGGAGTTACATCAAGTTTTACTGCTTTGGATCAAAACCTTCAAGTTTTACAATGAAGTTGTTCATTTAGTGGGGTGTGACGTCGATGCGTCACCAGATCATGTCGGTACTACGTCCTCACAAAGAAAAACCTATACCAGACTTAGCCAGCTTCGTTAATTCAGTGGCACTAAGCGTCTCTCACACGGATGCTACACGTCTACCGTTTCTTGGTTAGACTACCTGTAGATAACTCAAGCAATCGTCAGGCTCGGCTGCACACCGAGCCCAGAATCCATCCAGTTCGTACACCCGGCCGTCATCACTCGCCCGGATGTTCTCAAGCCAACCACGCCTTGAGTTACGTGTTCACGTTTGAGACCACATGACGGGGTCTCCCAAATTGCACCACGCATGCCAGGGACAGACGTTGCTCGAATACCCCAAACGACATGAAGAGTCGTAGAGAATATCAAAGCGGGTCGGGTTACCTGCCATCCGTGGGGCTCCACCCTTCAGCTTGTGCGCACTGGTGGACAGCGCTTACGTGCACCCCCCAAGACATGAACGTCCCGAGATGCACGATTTCCCGACATATGCAATTAGGTTAGTATGCCACTTTCTATACACTAATAACATCCTTATATGGGCTACTAACTCGTTCCTCACTAGATTTTTGAAAAAGATGACCTTTTTAGTGCGTTAAACCTTGAGCGAGCTCTGATACCAACGCTGACACGATCCCACGGTCTTGTCGAGCCAGGATTACGCTGAGGGGTGCTGCGTTGCACAGCACCGGATAACACACATCAACGTACAAAGCGGAAGCAAAACTTTTGTTACATAAAGTGGTTTATGAACATTTGTACATCAAAATAAGTCCAGTCTACACTCACTGGCGTAGACTACGCATCAAGTTCACGTTCAGCCCGTGAACGTGTCCTTGCTAGCACACATGCACACTAACTCTGCGGCGTGCATGACTCCCACTCGACGGGGTTCCCCTCCTGAGGTTCCGTCTTATCTTCGGGAGTCCCTTCCTCAAGAACCCTGCAAAAGCTTCAAATACAAGCAGTGAGCATGAAGGCTCAGCAAGTTTGACCCGTCTCACCTAAACATGGAACTTCTACATGAGGGGTGATGGGTACATGAGGTAAAACCATTTGCAAAGGACTCGCCTAATTATTGGGACCTTACTTTCAAATTTTAGCAGCAGGTTGTGGAGAACCTTACGCTAAGGCACATGAGAGAGCCGCAATCAAACAAGAAACGCATTTCTCTCATGTACTTTGCTCAAAGTTGAAAGGAACTTTAGTTAGCTCTAAACTACAGCAATTCATTAGCAATCAGGTCCATCTTTCAATCAGCAACATTTTAACATGTAACTAGCCTGTTCTTTCTACGTCACGGTACAGTGAACAAGTGGTACTCACTGACCGCGAGGGGCAGCAATTATAATCGATTTACACCTGCAGGGTTACCCGAACAACCCGTCACGTACGCCCGTACTCGATGTTGCCTACAACAACCATCACGGACACCGTATGCAACTACCTTTCACCCATTAGCCAAATGTTGAACCGGTCCAATCGTCCCGAGCAAGAGGTCTCTGCACGCGCATCTCAGTGCCGCCAGCCGATTTACCCCGCGAGCTCTCAACCTACCCTCTGAACGACCAGCTATGCCTCAACACCCAGCTACCCGACTTACATCAGTTTCCCGGTTCCCATATAGCCGGTAGGTCTTCGGTACTGTTCTAGCTTGTTCAACAGGCCCGCACACTGCTCGGTCCTCAATCGACACAAGTGGAGCTACAGCACACAGGCCCCAAAGTCCTGCTGCCCTTACCCTCCGCTTGGTCTCATTTCTTGCCATGTGTTTCATGTGCTATCTCTACCCGAGTCGAGTGCCTCTAGCCTATGCTCGCGAGTAGTTCCAACTACTCGACTTGTACCGAATCCTACGCTAACTTAGCTTTGCAGTAGCTAACGTGGTTTCGCAATCCTAAACCCAACCCATGGTTTTCTTGGCTATGCAATTGGGTTTCCAAACAAGACTCTAATCCAAGTAATAATGATACTCAAGTAAGTTCTCAAAACAATAAAAATTTGTAAAAGGTTAATGCAAACCGGAGCTTGCCTTGCTGCTCTTGGTTGTAGGCTAGCTGATCCTCCGGAGTAACAAAGTCTAGGACTTCGGGTTCCTCCTCGACCTTAGCGACTACATGATATAAGAAGTACATGTATTAAGTTTGAACTTGTGAAGCTTATAGGTCCCACTAGACAGACTCAATGACTATGAAACTTTTACTATGGCTTGGTTACAACCTAAATACAGACTTGGTCAAGGTTTAGTTGCAGCAAAGCTCATTTGAGCTCTCCACAATTAATTATGTACTTGACCTTAATTGAAGGATTTTAGGGTGTTCTAAGGATTTTCATGAAACAAACTATGACTTTTTGAAAACTAGATTTTCAGAGGGTTCTAATGGAATTGGTCTCACCTAATTTGAAGGTACCTAGCTAAAGATATGAGCTAAACAATTTTAGAGAAAATTCTGAAAATGTTTCTGAACATTTTCTATTTTCTCTGGAACAGTTTCAATAATCACACCATTAGGTGGATTGAATGAGCTCAAATGGATCTGAAATTTTTATGGTAGTTCAGGGATATTTTGGTGAACATCCCAGCAAAATTTCAGGATTTTCCTCCAAAGGATTCTCCAGTTAAAATTCCATACAGTTTAAATTTGAGGAATTAATTCTGGAGAACTAAGGGTTTTCATGAGGTGAAATTTGATTTGCTGGAAAGTGCTCAGAGAGCTGAATCCAAAAAAATTTGGTTTACTCGATTTGGAGTTTTCTAGCCAAAGTTATGAGGATTTGAAGTTTGAAGGAAATCTGAAAATCGGGGAAAAGTTTAAATCTGCCGGGGCCCGCGGGGACACGTGTTGAGCGCCGAGGCGACCGCACACCGCAGCCTACAGGGTCTTTGCGCGCCAGCACACCCGATCCCGGCCACACCCGATCCCGATTTCAAATTTTGAGCCGCTGACGCGTGGGCCAGCCGGCTTCGTCTTCCTCCCGACGCGCCCACGCGCTCGCGCCGCCGCCCCTCGCTGGAGCAGACCCGGAGCTCGCCGGCTAGCCGCTGCCGGCCATCCCATGGTCTGAAACTCACCGCCAGGGGGTTGTCGACGTCGAGGAACATGTCGGTGGTGTCAGTTCGGGCTGGCGGTGACCAAAAATAGCCCGGCGACGTGCCGCAGCCTCGGTTGAGGTTCGGCGCCGTCGACCGTGGGTTCTAACCCGCCAAAACCTCGAACAATCGGTCCTACAGCATCAGTGTACTTCTAGGAAGCTAGACAAGGTGTCAAATGGGTTCTAAGATGGCGGCAAGCTGGTTGGCACCGTGTGACCGATCGTGCCCGCCATGACCGCCCTTGATCGAGCTCAAAATTCGTCACTCCTAGACAGTTTCACGCCACGGATGCAGAAAAGAACTTGATCGCCGGCTAGTCCAGCGTCTATGTGCAAGATTTGATAGCTAGAGAAGGATCTTAGAGAGAGAATTTGAAGGATCCGTACCGGAAGCTCAGTTTCAGGTCGCCGGAGCGAAAACTGAAAATTCGCCGGGGATTCTTCACGGTTTGCTTCCAAACTTGGAGGAGAGCAGCACGGCTGTTGCGCGCTCCTGATGCTGCCCTTGCTGGACCGTGAAAAAGCCTGTGGAGCACTGTCCACGGGCATCTGACTTTCGGCTGAGGCTAGGTCGCCGCAGTGGCGATCGTTCTCGGGCAAGGGAGGTCGGAGCTCGGGGTTTCTGGCGTTGGGGAGGTGGAGTGCGATCTCAGGTTGCTGTCTAGCAGCTCAGGGACGAAGGAGGAGATCATTTGCTGGTTTTCCCGATCGAGCAGAGAGCTGCCGGGAGAAGAACTGCCGCCGCTCGGGGTCACACGCGAGGAGATAAAGCCTGACGATCCCTGCTCGGGCTGAGGCAGTGCCGGTCGCGTGGAGGCGCGAGCAAGCCGCTCTGGGCGCCAGCGCGCGGAGAGGAAAGCAGCTGGTGGCGCCGGTGGCTGCTCGGTGGCACAGCCGACAGCTGCTCGGTGGAATTTCCCACCGAGGCTGTAACTTTGTGTGCAACTTTTCCCTCCTTCTCTCTATGACATGTGGGTCCCACCCGGGGTTTTAACCTCTGAAATTTACTCCTAATCACTGTTGTAAACAGTGAGCCCCAAAATACCCATGGTGCTTCAAATTATTCACCCATGAGACATTTGAATTGATTAGAATCCAAATTGGGTTTGGTTTGAATGAATTTCAGCACAAGTTCAGTTTAGAATTCAAATAAAGTTTGAATTTGTCCCACTTAGCTCATGTCAAGATCAACTCCATATGGAGTGAAAATTGGTGTGTGAGCTCACAAAAATGTGCTGAATAAGAATGTGTCTCCCACTTTTAAATTCATGGGATAAAAACAGTTTGACTTTGAATATGGTTTCAAACTGCCCTCTTTCTAACTATACCCAAAATGACCTCAAAAAGGTTTTCAATTTGGGTGAATCTTGGCATGGACATCCTTAGCAATGTGTAGGAGTTTTCATATGCCCAGCCCTTCTATATCACATGTGGGAAATACCACTTTTGCAATATGTGAATTTGTTCTCTAATGAGCATGTTGATGGTGGTTACTTGCTCTTCATTTGTGTTCATCAACTTACTTCAAATGAGGTGTGTGGTGTGGTGATGAACACTTCAAATAGGTGTCAAAAACTGAGGCCCTTACACATATGAAGGTATCGTGGACGTTGTTGGAAGGTGTTTGCACGTGTGCAAGGAGTGCATGGACGTGGAAACATGGTTCCAAGGCGTGGTGAAGAGATATAGAAGTGGAGATATGGTTGAAAAAGTTCAACCGGCTGGATTTTGCGCTCAGGCTGCGGCTGAGGTGGTTATGGTTTGTTTATGGAAAGTTTCGAGTTGGTTATAACAGGATTTCGTGTTAGGCATGAAGTAGAGTTGTTTTAGGAATGTTTGGGACGTTCCTAAGGTGTTTGGAAGTCTTAATATTGCTTCTATCTGCATATAGAAGAGTCTTGAGCAGTATTGGAAAGTTACAGTTTGAATCCATGTAGGAGTAGGAGTACTAGTTTGAATTGGATTGACCATAGAGCTGGTTATATAAGCAAGGGAGGCCAGAGCTCGTGGAGAACGACTTTGGGGCTGTTCCTCTTTTGTTTTGATAAATAAAATTCGTATTCTAAAGGAACTTTTGTGCCTTGTTCGTCCGACTTGTTTCAGACAAGTTTTTATTGTCGAGTTTCTGTTCAGCACTACCTTTCTTCTGTGGTTTTATCATAACTCGAGTTTTACAGATCCAATTGATGTGATTATTTTTGGGTTGTCTTCACAACTTGATTATTATAATCTTTGAAAATTTCACGGTCATTGAATTTGTGGTTTCTGATCTACACGAGTTTCTTTGCAGTATTCCAGAACTGTTTTTCTCGCGTAGGACAGATTGACCTTTGTTTGATCTTTCGATCGTAACTTGAGTTTCTCTCAACGGATTTTCATGATTCTTGTTGTTACGTCTTTGTGACTTGATTCTCTACAATCTATACTAGTTTTGTCACAGTTGAACACTTTTAGATTAGTCACACACATGGTTTCTTTAATAGATCGGTTTTCTGCTGAGGGGTGTTTTGTTGCTTCCGCTGAAAAGTTTTTATCTACCATTCACCCCCCTCTGGTAGCTTCTCACGTGTACTTTGATCCTACAGTAGCTCCATACTTCCTTTCTCCTCAGAGACAAGCTCCGAGGTCAACGCGTGTCTGTCAGCGTCGGACCTCCCAGAGGTGAGCTCCGAAGGCGACACGTGTCCGATAGTGTCGGACCTCCCATAGGTGAGCTCCGGAGGTGACACGTGTCCAATAGGACCGGACCTTTCGGAGGTGAGCTCCGAGAGCAACACGTGTCTAGCGGGGCCGGACCTCTCGGAGGTGAGCTCCGAGGGTGACACGTGTCCTGCGCGGCTGGTCCTCTCTTTTCCGCGGTGACTAGCTCCTGTGACGACATGTGTCCTGCGGAACTGGCCTCGCTCCTTCCGCAGAGGCTAGCTCCTGGGGTAACACGTGTCCCACGGGGTCGGACCTCTTCTCCTCTGAGGGGATGAGCCCCGAGCCTGCCATGTAGCCAGTTTAGCGGCAGACCTCTCCCCCTTTGCGGAGATGAGCTCCGAACAAGCCACGTGGCCAGCGAGCCGCGGGAAGTTGTCTTCGGCGCTCTAGGCGAACTGGAATTGGATCTTTTTGGCTATCTTTTTTATTATTTCTTTGTTTCAACTTCTTTTAAAATGTTTTCTCTATATAAAATATGAATACATGCAGAAATTGAAATTGAGGGTGTCACAAATCTACCCCCCTTAAATTGAATCTCGCCCTCGAGATTCGCTAGTGGAAAATAGATGAGGGAATTCTGCCTTGATGTCTTCCTCACGCTCCCATGTAGTTTCTGCTTACGTGTGATGGCTCCATTGTACCTTGCACCAACGGATCACTTTGTTCCTTGTGACCCTTTCCTTTACTTCAAAAATTTGGACAGGGTGCTCTGCATAGGTCAGATCCTCTTGAAGCTCAAGCTCATCCATTGGTACTTGCTCTTCTGGTACTCTCAAGCAATTCTTGAGCTGGGATACATGAAACACGTCATGCACGTCGGAGAGGTGCATTGGGAGCTCTAAATGGTAGGCTACTTCCCCTCACTTGTCCAAAATCTTAAATGACTTGATGTAGCGAGGTGCTAGCTTGCCTTTGATGTTAAAACGTCGTTGGCCTCGGATAGGCGATACCTTAAAGTATACGAAGTCTCCTACTTCGAAAGTCAACTTTCTTCGCCTATTGTCCGCATAGCCCTTTTGGCGTGACTGAGCAGCCTTCAAGTTCTCCCTTATTGTTTGGACTTGCTTCTCAGCCTCTTGTAGCACTTCGGGTCCAAACACTTGGTTCTCTCCAGTCTCGTTCCAAAACAACGACATTCTACACCGTCTACCATACAATGCTTCGAAAGGCGACATCTTCAAGCTGGCTTGATAGCTTTTGTTATAGGAGAACTCGGCATATGGCAAGCTCCTATCCCAACTTTGTCCATGCTTCAAGGCACAGGCTCTCAACATGTCTTCCAAAATTTGGTTTGTCCTTTCTGTTTGTCCATCAGTCTGCGGGTGGTAAGCCGAGCAAAAATCTAGTCGTGTATGCCATAGCTTTCTATAGCTTCCTCCAAAATCTAGAGGTAAATTGGGAACCCCGATCTGAGACTATCTTCTTTGGGACTCCATGGCGGCACACGATTTGCTCCATGTACAGCTCAGCTAGTTGTGCAACTTTGTACACAGTCTTAACAGATAGAAAATGAGCTGTTTTCGTCAATCGGTCCACGATAACCCAGATTGAGTCGTAACCCGACCGAGTACGTGGCAATCTGACGATGAAATCCATACCGATGTCTTCCCAATTCCACTCAGATACCTTTAAGGGTTGCAACAATCCAGCGGGTCTTTGATGTTCGGCCTTTACCCATTGGCATGTGTTGCATAGGGCAACATATTTGGCTATGTCCCTTTTCATACCATCCCACCAATAACAAGTTTTCAAGTCCTTGTACATTTTGGTACTTCTGGGATGTATGGAATTAAGTGAGTCATGTGCCGCCTTTAATATCGTGTCGCGGATGTGCTTCACGTTAGGCACACAAATCCTTTTTCCTTGCCATAGCGTACCCTTCTAGTCTTCCTTGAAGTTCTTTTCTATGCCTTGTTGGATCCATTCCTTGATCTCCGTAATCTCCTGATCCGTCGCTTGGCCATCTCTTATCTCTTGTTCCAATGAAGAGTGGAGTTCCATCACTTCCATCTCGTTCAAGAACCTGAGATGTAACCGTTTGAACTCCTTGCGTAGCTCGGGCGGTAGCTCCCGAACCGTGAGTTGGTGACATGCTCCCTTCCGGCTCAATGCATCGGCTACTACATTGGCCTTTCTGGGGTGATAGTTGATTCCAACATCATAACCTTGATGAGCTCCAACCATCGACGTTGCCTCAAATTCAAATCCGTTTGGGTGAATATGAACTTGAGGCTTTTATGATCCGTATAGATCTCACATCGATGACCAAGTATATAATGTCCCCAAATCTTCAATGCATGCACCCCGGCTGCAAGTTCTAAGTCATGGGTAGGGTAATTAAGCTCGTGTTTCTTGAGCTGTCTTGACGCATAGGCTACCGCTTGTCCTTCTTGCATGAGCACACGTCCAAGCCCTTGTATGGATGTGTCACAATATATGTCAAAGCTCTTGCTTACGTCGGGCAATACCAAAACCGGCGCTGTGGTTAGCCTTTTCTTCAGCTCCTCAAAGCTTTCTTAGCACGCTGGTGTCCATTGGAAGGCTTTTCCCTTCGCTAGTAACTCCGTCATAGGCTTTGCTATCGTAGAGAAGTCCTTGAGGAACCGGCGGTAGTATCCAACCATCCCAAGAAAACTCCGAATATCCCTCACGTTTTGCGGTTGGTTCCACTTCAGAACATCTCCCACTTTTCCGGGATCAACCGATACTCCTTCCTCAGAGATAATATGTCCTAGGAACGATATCTCATTTAGCCAAAATTGACACTTGCTGAGCTTGGCATACAATTGATGCTCTCGCAGCTTTTGCAATGTCAATCTCAAGTGTTCTTCATGTTCCTCCTCACTTTTCGAATACACCATGATGTAGTCGATGAAAACTACGACGAACTTATCCAAGTACTCCATGAAGACCTTGTTCATGAGGTACATGAAGTATGCGGGTGCATTCGTTAACCCAAAAGACATCACGATATATTCATACGAACCATACCATGTTCGAAAGGCAGTCTTGGGTATGTCGGAGGGCTTAATCTTCAGCTGGAAATATCCCGACCGAAGATCAATCTTGGAGAAGACTCGGGCTCCCTTCATTTGGTCAAACAAATCCTCTATACGGGGCAGAGGGTACTTGTTCTTGATCGTCACCTCATTGAGAGACCTATAATCCATGCACATTGTTTGGGTCCCATCCTTCTTGTCTACGAAGAGCACGGGGGCTCCCCATGGTGACGAGCTTGGCCATATAAAACCCTACTCTTGCTGCTCCTGGATTTGTTTCTTGAGCTCCACTAGTTCATTTACGGGCATCCTATATGGTCTCTTTGCTATAGGTGCAGTTCTGGGTACCAAGTCAATGGAAAACTCGATGTCCCGGTCAGGTGGCATACCTGGAAGTTCTTCCGGGAACACGTCCGAGAATTCTTGACCCACCAGAATGCTTTTCAGGGTTGCTTCTTCGACGTGGTTTAATGTTGCCTTCTCGGTTGCCGGTTGGGCTGACTCGAACTCGATACGGGTTTCGTGCTCTTTTGTCAACTGCACGCTCCTATTAGCACATTGGATTACTCCGTTGTTCTTGCTTAACCAGTCCATTCCGAGTATTATGTCAAGTCCTTGGGAATCCAAGACAATGAGGTTGGCAAGGAAGTCTACCCCTTTATTTTAAGGTTTACTTTTGGACATACTATATTAGTCCTCATCTCTCCACCGGGAGGATTAACCAACATAGTATATTTCAAGTCCGTTTGGTAGATTATACTTGGCAAGATACTTGGATGATATGAATGAATGTGATGCTCCGGAATCAAATAGAATGGTGGCTGGGTTGGAGTTGGCAAGGAACATACCAATCACGACGTCCTCAGTATGTTGCGCTTCCTCAGCAGAGACATGGTTCACGTTGTTGCGAGCGTAGTTTTGCTGTCCACGGTTTCCTTGATTAGCTCCTACGTTCGGCCGTGGGTTCTGCTTGGGCACATTGTCTGGCTGTCCAGGACCTCTCCTCGGGCACTGGCTCGCGATGTGTCCTGTTACTCCGCATGCAAAGCATGCCTTGTTGCCCACGACAGCAGGTACATTAGGGCAGGGGTTTTGATCAGGAGCGCCCATGTTTGGACGAGGCGCAGGAGGCAAAGGCACACGTGGTGCTTGCATGGCAGGACATTGCTGTGGTGGTTGATTTGGGCGAAAAGCAGGAGCAGGCAATCCATACTGTAGTGCAGCTGGGGGCATATACCGAGGTCGTATGTTGCTCCCTTGTGGCTTGTATGGCATCTTCCTCTTGCCCTCTTGCTCGATCTCTCAGATCTTTCTCTCAACCACTGCAGCCTTGTCAACCAGCTTCTGGAAGCTCGCATAGTTATTGTTGAGGAGCTGAACCTGGATCTCATTGTTCAACCCTCTCATGAACAAGTACTGCTTCCGTTGGTCCGAGTTGACATCTTCGGGGGCATACCTTGAAAGCTGCGTGAACTTGTTAAGGTACTCACTCACGCTCTTCTGCCCTTGGCGAAGACCCTCAAACTCTTGCCTCTTGAGCATCATGACACCAGCAGGGATATAATGAGATCGGAAACTCTCCTTGAACTCAGTCCAATTAATAGTCTACGGGTTGTCATGAGCATTGCAAAGGGTGTCCCACCAGTCTGTGGCTGCTCCCATGAGTTGGTGCAATGCGAAGAGAACCTTCTCTCGGTCATTGCACTGAACTATGGCAAGCTTCTTCTCCATGGATTTCAACCAGTCGTCGGCCTCCATGGGGTCATTGGCTTAATCAAAAGTAGGTGGTCAAGTCCTCATGAACTCTCCCAGCCTGTTGTGAGCTGGCGGGGGTGGCGGTGGTGGTGGTGGTGGTGCAGGAACGGGGTTGTTGTTGTTGGCTTGCAAGTGACCCAAAGTTTGGATCATTGTTTGCATAAGCTGATTCTGCATAGCCATCAACCGTTCCAGGTTGTTTGCACCAGCTCCGGGGTTTTCATTCTCAGGAACCTCAACGTGGTCCTCTTCTTGGTTGCCACGGACATTCCTCCCTTGACGGCCGGCATTTCCTCTCACCATCTGTGAGAGAGAGTTGGATAGGATAGAGGTTAGAAGGTTAGATAGATCCCCCTAACTATATGCATCAAGGTGGATGGGCTACATATATTAGCCTGTATGAGGATGTGATCAAGTGCCGAAGCATCTCACACCTCTCGACTATGTGTGGATATGGACAACGCTGAAACGTCTCACAACTCACACTAAGCACTCAAGCACAAACAATCATCACATATTTCAGCACACAACTCCTATTCAAGGCTTACTCAATGGATGTCCTATGGGTTTTTGGGGTGATGCCAATCTGTGATTTCACCCTATGTCAAGGTGGTTCCAATGCCAATCTATGCATTTTATCTAAGCTTGCATCCTATGGTCAGCGTGCCTTCTAATAACAATCTGTTACTAGGGGTGCGTGACCTACATTCAACCGTGGTATCTATACCAACCTGTGATCTCTATCTAGGTGTGTGACCTACGATCACCCGTGGTAGGTTGATACAAATCTGTGTCTAGGGGTGTGTCCTACAATCAACATGGTAGCTCTGATACCAACTTGTGACACCCTGGTTCTGAGAGGAAACCTCTCAGAACCGAGACTGATGCGTATGTGTGCCCAGGATGTTCATCACACATACACATATACTTCACAAACTGAATTCAGAATATATATAACCACGAATAACAAGGTTTATTACAATGTCTCATGAGTCTTGGACTCATTCTAGCAGCGGAAGTCTTTAACCTAGCAGCGGAAGTCTTCTAGCTAGTGCGGAAGCAATCTAAGCAGCAGCAGCAGCGGCTCCATCTCTACTCCATCCCCACAGGCAAGTTGACGGTGGATCACACTCCTAATTCTCTATGTGGTCTTCATAGTACTCCTCTCTTGTTGCTGATGATGTATGATAATGCAAGTTTGAGTACATGATGTACTCAGCAAGTGCGGAAAAATATGATATGTAGCTCGCAACAAGGAAGATATAAAAAGGATCATTGCATAAAAGCAAATTTTATTTCTCAAAACACGATAAAAACAGCAACTCAGCTTTAAGTGAATATAATTCCAACATGTATTTAAATACTAACATACCTCCATTATGTTCCATCACTTTCATGTCTCTTCCAGACATTTATCATTCTCAACTTTTCTCAAGATCGTGAATACCATCTCATACTCACTACCATCTCATGAATACCATCTTGTATTCACTACCATTTCATCTCATATTCAATTCCGTCTCATACCGAGACCAATGCTCATTACCCTGACTCAACAGTCCCGAAAAAAACAAACCAGAACCAAAACCAAACAATCCAAAACCATCCCAAAAACCATCCCAACTAATCATGTGGGTTGTTCAGGCGCTCGTGACCGTAAGCTCGGCTATCATGATAGTTTTAGACTCTGCAGAGTTTGTACCACTTTACCCACAAGTTTGTGATTTCGTCACCCGTCGGCGACTGCAGAACCTCCATTATACCAGTACACGACCGTTGGTGTATGGTCAAGAGATCACAAAATAGCCTTTACAAAGGGGCTACTAGATGTATGGACTCACTAAGGTTTCACCAGCAGGCTAGAATCTGCAATTCTCCCACCCACGGGCCCACTCTTGTGCAATGCAGTTCCCAGGACAGTCCTCACTCAACTCCAATTCCCCGTGCCTTCCAGGGTCCATAACAATCTAGTAACTTACCTAATTAGTTAGCTAAGCCGCACCATATTTGGCCTTGTGGTGGCACTGTTATCCTAGCATGGCTCTCATGAACCGGTCCTTAGATCTACGGCAAGTAACCACCATCTCATACTACCTCATCCACAAACCAAGGCTAGCTAAGGTCTCCCTCTGATTCATGTCCATTAACAGCATCAGTTTCTCATTATTCTTACGAGTGCAGTTAGCTAGACACATCTATCTCGCTTCCCATATCCCATGGACTCGGCGAAGCATAAAAGCAAAAACCATACCCGACTCATAAACTTCCCTGGCGACAAGGGTGGTTAACAAAAACTAGTAAACTCCTATGAAAGGGTTCCCATCATGTTGACTCAAGCACACACACCTTTTTGCAAACAAAGCAGTTTTCCAAAAACATGGGATCAATATGGTCATGGGGCACTTGCCTTGTTCTTGCGGCTCCTGTTGCTCAAATTCTTGCTGTTGTAGTCTGTCGTAGGTAGCTCCCTGAGCTTGTCCTTCTATACGCGATCACGCACATACAAGATATGCATAACTGTTACTTAAGATGCCATGATGCATATGCATGCTAATCCTATGATGCAGTTTTTATTAGATCAGCTTGTACGTGTTCTTGCATGTTTGCATGGGTTCTACGATGAACATAGGTGTAAGGATCAAATGTGGACATGGCGATGATCTCGTCACAAGATCTAACCGATCAACACGTGATCTGTCCACGAAAAAGCTTCTGTTTGAAGGAATCGAAGAGAACAGATGCAAAGAAAACATGATGATGTCGTAAGGTGGTATTGGATACCTACCTTACTTCCTTCGGGTCTTTCCTCAGGTCGTTGGCTCTCCTCCGAAGATGGCAATCGTCTCTGGGCTCATCGGCGATCTCTCTTGTGGTCAAACTCCGGCGAAGGGGTTTAGCTCGGCGAGTTTGGGGCTAGGGCGTCTAAGTTGTCGGCTTAGAAAAGATGTTACGACCAAGGGGTTGTTTCGGGTTCTATTTATAATCGGGAAGAGAAGAGTCCTAATCTGATCGGAATTTGAATTAGAGTGCTATTCAAACTGTTTTTGAAACTTAACAACTTATCTTTAATTGATTTGGTGCGGTATTCAACGTAGAAGAGTTCGTGTTGGTTTCCTCTGTGTCGGGCACTCGTGCACCGGAGAAAAACCACTTCAGAATCGCGTCCTTACGCAGGGATAAGCTCCGGAGGCTCCACGTGTCCAGTGGGGGCCTGGGCTTCCCTTTTCCGCAAAGGCGGGCTCTGGTTGCGCCGCGTGTCATGCGGGCGAGACCTCCCTCTTCCTCCAAGGTGAGCTCCGTGTGCGCCACGCGTCCTGGCTGGCGGGACCTCCCCTCTTTCCAGAGACAAGCTCCGCGTACGCCACGTGTCAATTCTGGACCTCCCCTCTCTTCGGAGGTGAGCTCCAATAGTGCCACGTGTCCGTTCTAGACTTCCCCTCTCTTCGAAGGTGAGCTCCGAGAATGCCACGTGTCAAGTAGCGCCAAACTTCCTTTCTCCTCAGAGACGAGCTCCGAGGTCGACACATGTCTGTCAGCGTCGGACCTCCCGGAGGTGAGCTCCGGAGGTGACACGTGTCCGATAGTGTCGGACCTCCCGGAGGTGAGCTCCGGAGGTGACACGTGTCCAATAGGACCGGACCTCTCGGAGGTGAGCTCCGAGAGCAACACGTGTCTAGTGGGGCTGGACCTCTCGGAGGTGAGCTCCGAGAGCGACTCGTGTCCCGCGCGACTGGTCCTCTCTTTTCCGCGGTGACTAGCTCCGGTGACGACACGTGTCATGCGGAACTGGCCTCGCTCCTTCCACAGAGGCTAGCTCCTGGGGCAACACGTGTCCCACGGGGTCTGACCTCTCCCCCTTTGCGGGGATGAGCCCCGAGCCTGCCACGTAGCCATTTTAGCGGCGGACCTCTCCCCCTTTGTGGAGATGAGCTCCGAACACGCCACGTGGCCAGCGGGCAGAGGGAAGTTGTCTTCGGCCCTCTAGGTGAACTAGAATTGGATCTGTTAGCTATCTTTTTTATTCTTTCTCTGTTTCAACTTCTTTTAAAATGTTTTATCTATATAAAATATGAATACAAGCAGAAATCAAAATTGAGGGTGTCACATTCAGCTGGAAGTATCCCAACCGAAGATCAATCTTGGAAAAGATTCGGGCACCTTTCATCTGGTCGAACAGGTCCTTTATACGGGGCAGAGGTCCTTTATACGGGGCAGAGGGTACTTGTTCTTGATCATCACCTCATTGAGAGACCTATAGTCCACACACATCCTTTGGGTCCCATCCTTCTTGTCTACGAAGAGCATGGGGGCTCCCAACGGTGACGAGCTTGGGCGTATAAAACCCTTTGCTAGCTGCTCCTGAATTTGCTGTTTGAGCTCCACTAGTTCATTAACGGGCATCCTATACGGTCTCTTTCCTATGGGTGCAGTTCTGGGTACCAAGTCAATGGAAAACTCAATGTCCCGGTCAGGTGGCATACCTGGAAGTTCTTCTGGGAACACGTCCAAAAATTCTTGAACCACCGGAACGCTATCCAATGTTGCTTCTTCGACGTGGTTCAACGTTGCCTTCTTGGTTGCCGGTTGGGCTGACTTGAACTCAATGCGGGTACCATGCTTGTTTGTCAACTGCACGCTCCTCTCAGCACATTGGATCACTCCGTTGTGCTTGCTTAACCAATCCATTCCCAGTATTACATCAAGCCCTTGGGAATCCAAGACAATAAAGTTGGCAAGGAAGTCTACCCCCCTTATTTTGAGGTTTACCCTTGGACATACTATATTAGTCCTCATCTCTCCACCGGGAGAATTAACCAACATAGTATATTTCAAGTGTGATAGGGTAGATTATACTTGGCAACATACTTGGATGATATGAATGAATGCGATGCTCCGGAATCAAATAAAACGGTGGCTGGGTTGGAGTTGGCAAGGAACATACCAATCACGACGTCCTCAGCCTGTTGCGCTTCCTCAGCAGAGACATGGTTCACGTTTCCACGAGAATAGCTCTGCTGTCCATGGTTGCCTTGCGTAGCTCCTCCTTTCGGCTGTGGGTTCTGCTTGGGCGCGTTGCTTGGTTG
The DNA here is from genome assembly GCA_030760725.1 of Neostapfia colusana. Lineage (NCBI taxonomy): Eukaryota > Viridiplantae > Streptophyta > Magnoliopsida > Poales > Poaceae > Neostapfia > Neostapfia colusana. The sequence goes on from JASWHV010000001.1 coordinate 94,176,374, forward strand.
TCCCGAAACTTTCCTCGGGCACTGACTTGCAAAGTGACCTGTTTCTCTACATGCAAAGCATGCCTTATTGCCCAAAACAGCGGGGACGTTGGGGCGGGGGTTTTGTGCATAGGCGCCCATGTTAGGACGAGGCGCCGGAGGCAAGGGCACACGAGGTTCTTGCACAACGGGACGTTGCTGTGATGGTTGATTAGGGCGAAAAGTGGAAGTAGATGAGCCATATTGTGTTGCAGCTGGGGGCATGTACCTGAGGCGTACGTTGCTCCCTTGTGGCTGGTTGTGACACCCTCATTTTCGGGTTCTGCATGTATTCATGTTTCATGTAGAAAAACATTTTTAAAATAAGTTGAAACCGAGAAAGAATAAAAAAAGATAGCCAAAAAAGAGCCAATTCCTGTTCACAAAGAGCGCCGAAGACAATACCCGCGGCCCGCTGGCCACGTGGCGTGTTCGGAGCTCATCTCCGCAAAGGGGGAGAGGTCCTCCGCTAAACTGGCTACATGGCAGGCTCGGGGCTCATCCCCGCGAAGGGGGAGAGGTCCGACCCCATCGGACACGTGTTGCCCCCGGAGCTAGCCCCTGCAGAGGAGCGAGGCCAGTCCCGCAGGACACGTGTTGGCTGCGGAGATATTCGCTGCGAAAAAGAGAGGACCAGCCGCGCGGGACACGTGTCGCTCTCGGAGCTCATCCCCAAGAGGTCTGGTCCCGTCAGACACATGTCGCTCCCGGAGCTCACCTCCGAGGGTCCGGTCCTATTGGACACGTGTCACCTCTGGAGCTCACCTCCGGGAGGTCCGACACTACCGGACACGTGTCACCTCCGGAGCTCATCTCCGCGAGGTCCGTCACTATTGGACACGTATCAACCTCGGAGCTCGTATCTGAGCAGAAAAGAAGTCTGGCGCTGTTAGGACACGTGGCACATCTGGAGCTACCTCCGAAGAAAGGGGAGGTCCGACACTGACACATGGCACCCCCGGATCCACCTCTGAAGAGAGGGGAGGTCCAGAACTGACACATGGCGTTCGCGGAGCTCGCCTCTGTTGAGAGGGGTCTCGACCCACCAGACACGTGGCACACGCGGAGCTCGCCTCTGAAAAGAGGGAGGTCCCGCCCACTAGGACACGTGGCGCACACAGAGCTCACCTCTAAAGGAGACGGCGGTCCCGCCCGCCTGACACGCGGCAAAACCGGAGCTTGTCTCTGCGGAAAAGGGAGCCCAGGTTCCCGTAGGACACGTGGAGCTTCCGAAGCTCATCACCGCGAGGGTAACGAGATTTGAAGAAGTTTCGCTTCTGTACGCACGGGAATACTAGTATGGGAAGAAACCGACACGAATTCCACAATGTTACCGCGCCGAATCATTCTAGGATAAGTTGTTAAGATCTAAAAACAGTTTGAATGGGACTCTTATTCGAAATCCAATCAGATTAGAACTCTTCTCTTCTCGGTTATAAATAGAACCGAAAACCTTTGGCCACAACCACAAACTTCTTTTCCACCTCATGAGCCGACAACTTAGAGCCCTAGCCCCAGCTCGCCTAGTAAACCCCTTTGCCGGAGTTCAGTCACCGGAGATCGCCAGAAGAGAGCCCCGACGATCTGTCTTGCAAGGAGAAGGACCCCGAGACCAAGAAGGACGTAAGAAGGACAAGCTCACGGAGCTGTCTACGACGAGTTGCAACAACAAGGTTTCGAGATCCAAGAGCAACCGGAACCGCAAGAACAAGGCAAGTGCCCCTTGACCATGTTGATCCTATGTTTTGGAAAACTGTTTTGTTTGCGAAAAGGTGTGTGTGCTGAGTCAAACATGATGGGAAACCCTTTCATAGGAGTTTACTACTTTTGGTTAAACCACCCTTGTCGCCAAGGAAGTAAATGTGTCGGGTATGGTTTTTACTTTTTGCTTCGCTGAGTCCACGGTAAATGTGTCTAGCTAACTGCACTCATAATGATAATGAGAAAATGATGTTGTTAATGAACATGGATCAGAGAGAGATCTAGGAAAGCCTGGGTTTGTGAATGAGGTAGAATGAGATGGTGGTTTTACTTGCCGTAGATCTAAGGACTGGTTCATACGAGCCATGCCAGGATAACAGTGCCACCACAAGGCCAAGTATGGGTGTGGCTTAGCAGAGTAATTAGGTAAGTTACTAGATTGTTATGGACCGTGGAAGGCGCGGGGAATGGGAGTTGAGTGAGGACTTCCCTGGGAACTGCATGGCATAAGAGGGGGCCCGTGGGTGGGGGAATTGGAGATTCTAGCCTGCTGGTGAAACCTTAGTGAGTCCATACATCTAGTAACCCCTTTGTAAAGGCTATTTTGTGATCTATTGACCATACACCGATGGTTGTGTACTGGTATAATGGAGGTTCTGCAGTCGCCGAGGGGTTACGAAATCACAAACTTGTGGGTAAAGTGGTACAAACTCTGCAGAGTCTTAAACTATCATGATAGCCGAGCTTACGGTCATGAGCACCTGGACAACCCACATGATTAGATGGATGGATTTTGGTTATGGTTTGGTTTTGGTTTGGTTTTCGGTACTGTTGAGTCCGGGTGATAAGACTTGGTTGCATGACTGTTGAGTCATGGCAACGAGATTGGTCTCGGTTTGAGACGGAATTGTTTATGAGATAAAATGGTAGCGAATACGAGATTGTATTCATGAGATGGTAGCGAATACGAGAAGGTATTCGTGAGCAGAGTTGAGAAAGATTAATGTCTGGAAAGTGATGAAACATAATGGAGGTATGTTGGTATTTTAATACATGGTTGGATTACATTCAATTAAAGCTGAATTGCTGTTTTTATAGTGGTTTGAGAAATAATTTTGCTTTCTGCAATGAGCCTTTTTATACCTACCTTGTTGTGAGCTACATACCATATTTTCTCGCACTTGCTGAGTACATCATTGTACTCAAACTTGCATTATTATTTCATCATCAGCAACAGGCTAAGATTACTATGAAGACCAAGTGGAGCAATAGGCGTGTAATCTGTCATCAACCTTGCCTGTGGGGATGGAATAGAGATGGAGCCACTGCTGCTGCTTAGATTGCTTCTGCACTAGAATAAAGACTTCCGCTGCTTAGATTTAGACTTCTGCTTCTTAGATAAGATTTCCGCTGTTAGCATGAGTCCAAGACTCTTGAGACTTTGTAATAAACCCTATTATTCGTGGTAAAATATATTCTGAATTCAGTTTGTGGAACATATTTATATGTGTGATGAACATCCTAGGCACACATATGCATCAGTTCTCGGTTCCGTGGTTTTCCACAGAATTGAGGGCGTCACAGATTGGTATCAGAGCCACGGTTGAGGGTAGATTACACACCTAGATACAACCACAGATTGGTATCAACCTGCCACGGGTTGACGCTAGGTTACACACCTAGATAGAAAACACAGATTGTTATCGGACACAGATTGGTATCAACCTGCCACGGGCTGATCGTAGACCATATAACCTAGATAGATCACAGATTGATATTAAAGCTGCCATTCCTAGTCACAGATTGGTACAATCCACAGATTTATACCAGGCTACCACAGTTGACTATAGGTCACAAACTTAGAATAATCACAGATTGGTTATAGAGCCACGATGACTATAGGACGCACCGTAGTAACAGATTGGTATTAAAAGCCACGCTGACCATAGGATGCAAACCTAGGATGCATAGATTGGCATTGAAACTACCTTGACATAGGGGTAGTCGGATCACAAATTGGTATCACCCCAAATCACCTTGACACAGGGTGAAGTCACAGATTGATATCACCCTAAACCCCATAGGACTACCATCGAAAAAGCCTTGAATAGGAGTTGTGTGAGCCTTTGTGATAATTGCTTGTGCTTGCGTGCTTAGTGTGAGTTGTCGGACATCTCAAGCGTTGTCCATATCCACACATAAGTAGAAAGAGGTGTGAGATGCCTCGGCACTTGTTCACATCCTCATATGGGCTAATATATATATATATATATATATATATAGTCCAATCCACCTTGATGCATATAGTTAGGGGGATCCATCTAACCTTCTGACTTCTATTCTATTCCATTCTCTCTTACAGATGGTGAGAGGAAACACCGGCCGCCAAGGAAGGAACGTCCGTGGCAACCAAGAGGATGGCCACGATGAAGTTCCTGTTAACCCCGGAGCTGGTGAGAACAACCTGGAACGGTTGATGGCCATGCAGAATCAGCTTATGCATACCATGATCCAATCTTTGGGTCAGCTGCAGGCCAACAACAACAACCCTGTTCCGGCACCACCGCCACCACCGCCAGCTCATAACAGGCTGGGAGAGTTCATGAGGACTCGACCGCCCACCTTTGCTCAAGCTAATGACCCCATGGAGGCCGACGATTGGTTGAAGTCCATGGAGAAGAAGCTTGCCATCGTCCATTGCAACGACAGAGAGAAAGTTCCCTTTGCATAGCACCAACTCATGGGAGCTGCCGCTAACTGGTGGGATGCCCTTTGTAACGCTCACGTTGACCCGGAGACGATCACTTGGACTTAGTTCAAGGTGAGTTTCCGATCTCATTACATCCCTGCTGGTGTAATGATGCTCAAGAGACAGGAGTTCGAAGGTCTCCGCCAAAGACAGAAAAGTTTGAATGAGTATCTCAACAGGTTCACACAACTGTCCCGGTATGCCCCCAAAGATGTCAACTCAGACCAGAGGAAGCAGTACCTGTTCATGAGAGGGTTGAACAATGAGATCTAGGTTCAGCTCCTCAACAATGACTACGCGAGCTTCCAGAAGCTGGTTGACAATGCTATCGTGGTTGAAAGCAATATCTGAGTGATCGAGCGAGAGGGCAAGAGGAAGATGCCATACCAGCCACAAGAGATCAACGTACAACCTCGGTACATGCCCCCAGCTGCACCGCAGTATGGATCGACCGCTCCTGCATACCGCCAAAATCAGCCACCACAGCAACGACCCATTGCACAAGCACCTCGTGTTCCTTTGCCTCCTGCGCCCCGTCCCAACGTGGGTACTCCTGCTCAAAACCCCCGCCCCAACGTACCTTCTGCCGTGGGCAACAGGGCATGCTTTGCATGCGGGGAGACGGGACACTTCGCGAGCCAGTGCCCGAGGTGAGGTCCTGGACAACAAGGCAACGTCCCCAAGCAAAACTCACGGCCGAATGGGGGAGCCAATCAAGGCAACCGTGGACAGCAGAACTACGCTCGCGGAACCGTGAACCATGTTTCTGCTGAGGAAGCACAATAGGCGGAGGATGTCGTAATTGGTATGTTCCTTGCCAACTCCAACCCAGCCACCATCTTATTTGATTTTGGAGCATCACATTCCTTCATATCATCCAAGTATGTTGCCAAGCATAATATACCCATATCACACTTGAAATATACTATGTTGGTTAATTCTCCCGGTGGAGAGATGAGGACTAATATAGTATGTCCAAAAGTACACCTTAATATAAGGGGGGTAGACTTCCTTGCCAACCTCATTGTCTTGGATTCCCAAGGACTTGATATAATACTCGGAATGGATTGGCTAAGTAAGCACAACGGAGTAATCCAATGTGCTGAAAGGACCATGCAGTTGACCAACGAGCACGATACCTGTATCGAGTTTGAGGCAGCCCAACCGGCAACCGAGAAGGCAACATTGAACCACGTCGAAGAAGCAACCCTGTACAGCATTCCGGTGGTTCATGAATTTCCAGACGTGTTCCCTGAAGAACTTCCCGGTATGCCACCTGACCGGGATATCGAGTTTTCTATTGATCTAGTTCCCGGAACCGCATCTATAGGAAAGAGACCAAATAGGAGCAGCAAATCCAGGAGCAGCAAGAGAAGGGTTTTACACGTCCAAGCTCGTCACCATGGGGAGCCCCCGTGCTCTTCGTAGACAAGAAGGGTGGAACCCAAAGGATGTGCAAGGACTATATGTCTCTCAACAAGGTGACGATCAAGAACAAGTACCCTCTGCCCCGTATAGAGGACCTGTTCGATCAGATGAAGGGAGCCCGAGTGTTCTCCAAGATTGATCTTCGGTCGGGATACTTCCAACTGAAGATTAAGCCCTCCGATGTACCCAAGACTGCCTTTCGAACACGGTATGGTTCGTATGAATATACTGTGATGTCTTTTTGTGAGACCTATGTGTGCTGAATACATTGGCTTTGATGATAATAGTTTTGAATACTACCAAAACACCTTTTTAACAAGGTCTGACTCTAGGTCCGAGCTCCTGCAAGGTCCGACGATAGGTCCGACTTGTTTTGGGTAGCTCCGGCAAGGTCTGATGTAAGGTCCGTCTTGCTTTGTCTAGGTCTGACTTATTTTGGCTAGGTCCGACTTGTTTTTGCTAGCTCCGGTGCTAGGTACGACTAGCTTTGGTAAGTTCCGTGCTAGGTCCGACTAAGCTTTAGGGCGTGTTTGGCATAGCTCCGGAGTCCAAATTCACCTCGGAGCTGAAAAAATCCACCCAAACACCTCAACTCCATAACTCCGTGGAGTAGCCCAACTCCACAGAGTTGAAGGAGCTGCAGTTCATTTTTTCAGAGTACCTCATTTGTTGCTCCAAAACCAGCGCATATGGACACACTCGTTGAGTTGAGGGATAATTACCCGCAATTGCCACTAGTTAAAAAAATGTTTTATTTTTTCTTTTCCTCCACCCGGTTGGACTCTTCCCTGCGAACCTAGGGCACCGCCCGGCCGCGCCCGCCTCCTCACGCCCGCTCCGGACGCCAGCTCACCCGCCAGTTACCCTCGTCCAGACCCCGCCGGACGTCGCCGGCCGTGCCCGCCTCCTCACGCCCGCTCCGGCCGCCAGCTCGCCCACCGGTCGCTCTCGTCAAGGCCCCGCTGGGCACCCGCCTCCTGCACCACGCGCTCGTTACGCCCGCGCCGGCCGACAGCTCGCCCGCCGGTCGCCCTCGTCCAGACCCATCGCCTACAGCACTCCTCCCTGCTCGCCAGGCACCCTGCATCCCTCGGCAGGCCCGCTGCAGCTCGCCAGGGTCAATTGATTGGAATAATCTCATTAATTGTAGAGTGAAAAAATCTCATTGTTCCTGGAATAATATATAATTTAAAATATTTTATGAATTCATATACTTTACTATTCATTAAATGCATACAATCAGCGTAGCAGGGGTAATAATGGTATCACACCCTCCAAACTCTCTTTTTTGGAGCTGAGAACAGTATTTCAGCCAAATACCACTCTGAACCCCTCTAACTCCACAGCAGAGTTGTTCCACCTCAGAGTTTTGGAGCAGAGTTTCTCTACTGTGGAGTAGAGCCATGCCAAACACACCCTTAGTAAGCTCCGGCGCTGGGTCCGACTAGCTTTGGTAAGCTTCGGTTCAAGGTCCGGTTAGCTTTGGTATGGTTCAGAGCTTGATTGCAATGGTTCTGCTTTTAACTTGTAATGTTTCGAACTTGCTTTACTCTTATGGAAAGTTTGCTTAGTATTATTTTACTATGTTTTTGGTGTGTTTTGGTGGTTATGGCTGATATCAATTTTCTATGGTTTACAACATGCTTATGTGAGGTGCTCACGTAAGATGTTGTAGTTTCAGAACTAACGAGAGTCAAGTCGAGGACTTGTGCTCAGAAGTATTGGTTGTTTATTCATGTGCAGGTGTTGCTTGAGTTCAATACATGGCTGGTTTACGGGTTCCATTGAACTAGTCTTAGGGAAAAGATTAGATTCAACAACCAAGTTCGGGAGGAATTGTGGTTGAGTTGATCCGGAGGTTGTGCAGTATGTTTGAATCAAGAACAATGCATATGAAGGTATTTTGGACGTCGTTGGAAGATGTTTGCACGTGTGCAAGGAGTGCATGGACGTGGCTGCATGGTTCCAAGGCGTGATGAAGAGATGTGGACGTAAAGAATTGGTCAGAAAGTTCCAACCAACTAGGTTATGGACTCAGGCTGCGGCTGAGTCGTGTTTGACTCAAATATGGAAAGTTTTGAGTTGGTTATGATAGGATTTCGTGTGGGTTACGAATTTGAGTTATTTTAGGAATGTTTGGAACGTTCATAAGGTGTTTGTAAGTATTAAGATTGCTTCTATCTGCGTATAGAAGAGTATTGAGCAGTATTGGAAAGGTACAGTTTGAATCCAAGTAGGAGTAGGAGTCCTAGTTTGAATTGGATTGGCCATAGAGCTGGTTATATAAGTGGAGGCCAAGGATCGTGTGCACACAACTTTGGGGCTGTTCCTCTTGTGTTTTGATAAATAAAATTCGTATTCTAAAGGACCTTTTGTGCCTTGTTCGTCTGACTTGTTTCGGACATGTTTTTCTCGTCGAGTTTCTGTTCAGCACTACCTTGCTTCGGTGGTTTTATCGTAACTCGAGTTTTACAGATCCAATTGATGTGATTCTTTTTGGGTTGTCTTCAAAACTTGATTATCTATCATCTGTGGAAATTTCACGTTCATTGAATTTGTGGTTTCTGATCTACACGAGTTTCTTTGCAGTATTCCAGAACTGTTTTTGTGGCGTAGGACAGATTGACCTTTGTTCGATCTTTCGATCGTAACTTGAGTTTCTCTCAACGGATTTTCATGATTCTTGTTGTGACGTCTTCGTGACTTGATTCTCTACAAACTATACTAGTTTTGTCACAGTTGAACATGTTTAGATTTGTCGCACACACGGTTTCTTTAACAGATCGGTTTTCTGCTGAGGGATGTTTTGTTGCTTCCGCTGAAAAGTTTTTATCTACCATTCACCCACCCCCTCTGGTAGCTTTACACGTGTACTTCGGTCCTACATTTGGTATAAGAGCCAGGTTTCTCTAATCTTTGTGATTTGCACGTGTTTTGACTAATCATCATGGAGAAATACTCCGCCAATCCTTGTGTGTTTAGTGGTATTGATTTTCAGGTTCGGAAGGCACGCATGGAAGCTTTGATCCAGGCGCAAGGCTTTGCAATATGGGAAAAGGTGTACAAGCCTTACAATGTGCCTTCAAACGATCTAGTCACGGCTACAAACATGAGAGATGTCGACAACAACAACAAGGCTCGGAACTTGATCATACAAGGACTAACTCAGAGCGACTTCGACCGTGTTGCACACCTCCGATCGGCGTATGATGTGTGGAGAGCACTTTGTGACTACCACGAAGGATCCAACACGATCAAGGAGGTAAGACAGGATATGTTCAAGAAAGAATACATGCGCTTTGAGATGCAACCCAGCGAGTCCATTGATGACCTCTTTGCTCGCTTTAATAAAATTCTCAGCAACTTGCGTAGCGTCAATGTTAATTTTTCAGATGCTGAAAATGCTAGGCAATTACTAAGTGCATTAGACATGTCAATTTGGGAGATGAAAGTAACATCCATACGTGAATCCACTGTCATGAGTACTCTTACATTAGATGTGCTTTATTCTAAGCTAAAAACTCATGAAATTGACATTATATCACGTAAAAACCCAAATAAGACTATTGCATTTGTCTCACAACGTGATATGCCTAGCTCAGGCCAATCATCTAGCAATACACTTGCTTTGTTGTCTTCACTAACCCTGGAACAGATTGAGGAGTTTCCAGAGGAGGAGCTAGTACTTCTTTCTACTAGGTTCTGAAAAGCATTGCAAAATGTGAGTACTAGAAGGAGAGGAAGCTCTGGACCTCAACGATGCTTTGAATGTGGTAAGACAGGACACTTTCGTACAGATTGCCCTAACCTTTCAGGTCCTTCTAACCGTGATGAAAAGCAGAATAAAGTCAAGTCCTCTTTTGGCAACACCAACAAGAAAAAAAATGGTTTTACAGGACGCAAACTGATAAACAGTTTCATCACCGCACTTCAAGAACTTGGCTCGAGTGATGTAGACTTTGGAAGTGATGAAGATGAAGATGATATGGCAAACTTGTGCTTCATGGCGGGCAAATCAAAATCAAGTATGGAGGATACAGAACACAACAGTGACAACGAAGAGGTATGTCCTACTTGCGAAGAAATGTGTGATGCTATTTCTCGTGCCACTATTATTATTAAGAAAAAGGACAAAAAGCTTAGGGACAATGCTGTTAAAATTGAGTCACTAGAATATGAAATTAATCGTTTAAAATCCGTGATTCCTAGTGATGATTCTTGTTCCTCATGTGATTTAATATATGAACAATTGTCCTCTCTAAGAAGTGCACACACCTCCACACTTGATAAACTTAAACTTGAAATCGAAAAGAACAAAAAGCTTGCTACACTTAATGATAAAAACTTGAAAGATGCTTGTTGTTCTACAATTGATTTGCATTGTTCTACTTTTGATGATCTTGATAAGAAACTACAAGATGTTATGAGAGAAATTTCTATATTGAACAATGCTTTACGTTCTCATGAAGTTAAATATTGTTCCAATTGCAAATTAAAAGGAAAAACTTCATGTGAAAATTGCCTTGATCTATCAAATAAACTCGATAACATGGATAGTACATTAGATCGGTTTTGTAATGGGAATAAGAACCTAAACTTGCTACTGAATTCTTCCAAGTCTTACAATGATAAAACTGATTTAGGTTTTGATTCACATGCTCATGCTAAGGAACATCCAACTAAAATTGTAAAATCATTAGGAAGTGGTTTGATTCAAACAGTTTCTAAACAAAAAGAAGTGGTTTTTAAATCTGCAGCAGTGTTGTCACATTCGGGTAAAAATAAGCATATTGCATGCTCATCTAGACATGAACACAAAGTTAAATTTCATTGTACCTATTGTGGTAGAGATGGTCATGTCATAGATTTTTGTTATAGACTAGCTAAACAACATAAAAAGGAAAGAATGCAAGCTAGATCTTATAACTCTCATGCAAAATTTTCTGCACATACTAAACCGAATGTCAGGAACATGCAACCTGCTGTTATGAGTCAGAAATATTTAAAGTTGTGACGCCCTCAATTCTGTGGGAAACCACGAAACCGAGAACTAATACATATGTGTGCCCAGGATGTTCATCACACATACACATATGTTCCACAAACTGAATTCATATTATATATTACCACGAATAACAGAGTATATTACAATATCTCATGAGTCTTGGACTCATGCTCACAGCGGAAGTCTTTACTTTCTACGCAGCGGAAGTCTTTATTCTAATGCAGAAGCAATATAACTAATGCGGAAGCAAATCTAAGCAGAAGTGGCTCCATCTCTGCACCCTCCACAGGCAAGGTTGAGAATAGATCACACGCCGTAATGCTCCACTTGGTCATCATAGTAGGCTTCTCCTGCTGCTGATGATGAAATAATAATGCAAGTTTGAGTAAAATGATGTACTCAGCAAGTGCAGAAAAAACACAACATGCAGCTCATGACAAGGTAGGTATAAAAAGGTTCATTTGCAGAAAAGCAGATTTATAAAACCATGATAAAACAGCAACATAACTTTAGATGAATATAATTCCAGCATGTATTAAATTACCAACATACCTCCATCGCTTTCCATGTTCCACCTGAACATTAATCAACTTCATTCTTACTCACGAATACCTCCTCGTATTCGTTACCATCTCACGAAGACCTTCATGTATTCGCTACCATATCATATCATAAACAAATTTGTCTCATACCGAGACCCATCTCGTTACCATGACTCAACAGTCATGCAACCATCTTATCACCCGGACTCATCAGTCCCAAATCCAAACCATAAAAATAACCATAACCAATAATTATCCCAATAACCATCCCAACTAATCATAGCAGTTTAGCCAGGCGCTCGTGACCGTAAGCTCGGCTATCATGATAGTTTTAGACTCTGCGGAGTTTGCACCTCTTTACCAACAAGTTTGTGATTTCGTCAGCGGCTGCAGAACTTCCATTATACCAGTACACAACCGTCGGTGTATGGTCAAGAGATCACAAAATAGCCTTTACAAAGGGGTTACTAGATGTATGGACTCACTAAGGTTTCACCGGCAGGCTAGAATCTCCAATTCTCCCACCCACGGGCCCCCTCTTGTGCCATGCAGTTCCCAGGGCAGTCCTCACTCGACTCCCATTCCCCGCGCCTTCCACAGTCCATAACATTCTAGCAACTTACCTAATTACTCAGCTAAGCCGCACCCATACTTGGCCTTGTGGTGGCACTATTATCCTGGCATGTTCATGCATGAACCGGTCCTTAGATCTACGGCAAGTAAACCACCATCTCATGCTAACTCATTCACAAACCCAGGCTTGCCTAGATCTCCCTCCGATCCATGTTCATTAACAACATTAGTTTCTCATATCATTACGAGTGCAGTTAGCTAGACACATCTATCTCGCTTCCCAATCCCATGAACTCAGCGAAGCGTAAAGCAAAAACCATACCCGACTCATAAACTTCCCTGGCGACAAGGGTGGTTTAACCAAAGCTAGTAAACTCCTATAAAAGGGTTTCTCATCATGTTTGACTCAGTACGCACACCTTTTCGCAAAACAAAACAGTTTTACCCAAAACATAGGATCAATATGGTCAAGGAGCACTTGCCTTGTTCTTGCGGTTCCGGTTGTTCTTGGATCTCAAAACCTTGTTGCTGCAGCTCGTCGTAGACAGCTTCCTGAGCTTGTCCTGCTAGGTATGATCACGTACATACAAGATTCACAGCAATCAATATCATGCACAAACCTTAAACTAGATGCGATGATGCATATGCATGCTATCCTATGATTAGTTTTATTAGATTGGTTTGTACGTGTTCCTGCATGGCTTGTACAGACAGAGGTGTTTGGATCAAAGGTGGGCATGGAAATGATCTTGCCTTTAGATCAACCTGATCATCAAGTGATATGTCCACGAGAAGGCTTCTGTTCGAAAGGAATCAAAGAACAGATGCAAAGAAAACACAATGATGTCGTAAGGTGGTATTGGAGACCTACCTTACGTTCTCCTCGGTCTCGAGGTCCTCCTCAGATCGTCGAGCTTTCCTCCGGCGATCTTCCTTGCCGCGCTCCGGCGATGGTTTACTCGGCGGTTTGGGAATAGAGCTCTAGTTGTCGGCTCAGGAGTTGGAAAAGAAGTTTGTAGTTTCGGCCAGAGGTTCTGGGTTCTATTTATAATCGGGAAGAGAAGAGTGCTAATCTGATTGCATCCCGAATAAGAGTCCTATTCAGATCGTTGTTAGATCCTAACATTTTATCTTTAATTGATTTGATGTGGAACTCAGGTCGGTTTCTGCTCCTGTATTTCTACGCGTACAGAATCCAAAAACCATTCCTAGAACTCGTTACCTCCTCGGTGATGAGTTCCGGAGTCTCCACTTGTCCATCGGGCCTGGTCCCTGCTTTAACGCAGAGACGAGCTCCGGTGGTGCCGCGTGTCAAGCGAGCAAGACTTCCCTCTTCTTCGGGAGTGAGCTCCGCGTGCGCCACATATCCTGGCGGTGGGGACCTCCTCTCTTACTCGGAGGTGGCTCCGCGCACGCCACGTGTTAGTGCCGGTCTTTCCTTCTTTCCTCAGAGACGCGCTCCGAGGTTAACACGTGTCCAGCAGCGACGGTCCTTCCGGAGATAAGCTCCGGTGGCGACACGTGTTCAATAGAACCGGACCTCTCGGAGGTAAGCTCCCAGATCGACACGTATCCCGTGCGACTGGTCCTCTGATTTTCATGATGACTAGCTCCGGAGGTGACATGTGTCCCGCGGAAATGCCTTCGCTCCTTCGGCAGAGGCTAGCTCCGAGAGCAACACGCATCCCACAGGGTCGGACCTCTCCCCTTTTGCGGAGATGAGCCCTGAACCTGCCATGTAGCCATTTTAGCGGCGGACCTCTCCCCACTTCGCAGGGACGAGCTCCGAACACGCCACGTGGCCAGCGGCCGCAGTAAGTTGTCTTCAACGCTTTCTATGAACTGGATTCGGCTCTTACCGGCTATCTATTTGACAATTCCTCTGTTCCCACTTCCTTTAAAATGTTTTCTCTACATGAAATATGAATACATGCAGAAACCAGAGATGAGGGTGTCACAAATCTACCCCCCTTAAATTGAATCTCGCCCTCGAGATTTGTTAGTAAAGAATAGATGGGGAAATTCCGCCTTGATATCCTCTTCACACTCCCATGTGGCTTCAGCTTGTGTGATGGCTCCATTGTACCTTGCACCATCGAATCACCTTGTTCCGGGTGACCCTTTCCTTTACGTCCAAGATTTGGACAGGGTGTTCCGCATAAGTCAGATCCTCTTGAAGTTCAAGTTCTCCCATTGATACTTGCTCCTCTAGTGCTCTCAAGCATTTCTTGAGCTGTGATACATGAAACACGTCATGTACGTCGGAGAGGTGGGTTGGGAGCTCTAGTTGATAGGCTACTTCTCCTCGCCTTTCCACAATCTTAAATGGTCCAATGTAGCGAGGTGCTAACTTGCCTTTGACGTTGAAACGTCGTTGGCCTCGGATAGGCGATACCTTAAGGTATACGAAGTCTCCTACTTCAAAGGTCAACTTCCTTCGCCTATTATCCACATAGCCTTTCTGTCGTGACTGAGCAGCCTTTAAGTTCTCCCGTACCGTTTGGACTTGTTTTTTAGCTTCTTGTAGTACTTCGGGTCCAAACACCTGGCTTTCTCCGGTCTCGTTCCAAAAAAGCGGTGTTCTACACCGTCTACCATATAATGCTTCGAAAGGCGACATCTTTAAGCTAGTCGTTGTTATAGGAGAATTCGGCATACGGTAAACTCCTATCCCAACTATGCCCACGTTTCAATGAGCAAGCTCTTAACATGTCCTCCAAAATTTGGTTTGTCCTTCCGGTTTGCCCATTAGTTTGTGGGTGATAGGCGGAGCTAAAATCCAGTCGTGTACCCATGGCTTTCTGTAGCTTCCTCCAGAATCTAGAGGTAAACTGAGAACCTCGATCTGAGACTATCCTCCTCAGAACTCCGTGACGGCACACGATCTGCTCCATGTACAACTCGGCTAATTGTGCCACGTTGTAATTGGCCCTTACAGGGAGAAAATGGGCGGTTTTTGTCAATCGGTCCACGATGACCCAGATGGAGTCGTAACCCGACTGAGTACGTGGCAATCCGACGATGAAATCCATACTGATGTCTTCCTACTTCCACTCTGGTACCTTCAAAGGTTGCAACAATCCAACGGGTTTTTGATGTTCGGCCTTCACCCGTTGGCATGTGTCGCATAGGGCATCATATTTGGCTATATCCCTCTTCATACCATCCCACCAATAACAAGTTTTCATGTCCTTGTACATTTTGGTACTTCCGGGGTGTATGGAATAGGGTGAATCGTGTGCCTCCTTCAATATCATGTTGCGGAGGTGTTTTATGTTAGGCACACAAATCCTTTTTCCTAGCCAAGGCGTACCCTTCTCATCCTCCTTGAAATCTTTCTCTATTCCTTATCGGATCCTTTCCTTGATCTCCTCATCCGTTGCTTGGCCATCTCTTATTTCTTGCTCCAATGAGGAGTCGATTTCCATTATTTCCATGTTGTTCAAGAATCCGAGGTGTAACCGTTCGAACTCCTTGCGTAGTTCGGGTGGTAGCTCCCGAACCGTGAGTGGGTGACATGCTCCTTTTCGGCTCAATGCATTCGCTACTACATTGGCCTTCCCGGGGTGGTAGTTGATTCCAACATCGTAATCCTTGATGAGTTCTAACCATCGACGTTGCCTCAAATTCAAGTACGTTTGTGTAAATATGTACTTGAGGCTTTTATGATCCGTATAGACCTCACATCGATGACCAAGGATATAATGTCTCCAAATCTTCAATGCATGTACTACTGCTGCTAGCTCCAAGTCATGTGTAGGATAATTAAGCTCGTGCTTCTTTAATTGTCATGAGGCATAGGCTACCACTTGTCCTCCTTGCATGAGCACACATCCGAGCCACTGTCTGGATGCGTCACAATATATGTCAAAGCTCTTGCTTACGTCTGGCAATACCAGAACGGGTGCTGTGGTTAGCCTTTTCTTGAGTTCCTCAAAACTTCCTTGGCAGGCTGGTGTCCATTAGAAGATTTTTCCCTTCATTAGCAACTCTGTCATAGGCTTTGCTATTTTAGAGAAGTCTTTAATGAAGAGTCGATAGTATCCAGCCATCCCAAGAAAACTCCGAATATCCCTCACGCTCTGCGGTTGGTCCCACTTCAGAACATCTCCCACTTTTCCGGGATCAACCGATACCCCTTCCTTGGAGATAATGTGGCCTAAAAAAGATATTTCCTTTAGCCAAAATTGACACTTGTTAAGCTTGGCATACAATTGATGCTCACGCAATTTCTGCAAGGTCAATTTCAAATGTTCTTCAGGCTCCTCCTCACTTTTTGAATACACCATAATGTCGTCGATGAAAACCACGACGAACTTGTCCAAGTACTCCATGAAAACCTTGTTCATAAGGTACATGAAGTATGCGGGTGCATTTTCCAACCCAAAAGACATGACGGTATATTCATACGAACCATACTGTGTTCGAAAGGCTGTCTTGGGTATATCGGAGGGCTTAATCTTCAGCTGGAAGTATCCCGACCGAAGATCAATCTTGGAGAACACTCGTGCTCCTTTCATTTGGTCGAATAGGTCCTCTATACGGGGCAGAGGGTATTTGTTCTTGATTGTTACCTCGTTGAGAGACCTATAGTCCACGCACATCCTTTGGGTTCCATCCTTCTTGTCTACGAAGAGCACCGGAGCTCCCCATGGTGACGAGCTTGGACGTATAAAACCCTTCTCCAATTGTTCTTGAATTTGCTTCTTGAGTTCTACTAGTTCATTGACGGGCATCCTATAGGGTGTCTTGGCTATGGGTGCAGTTCCGGGTACCAAATCAATGGCAAACTCAATGTCCCGATCAGGGGGCATACCTGGAAGCTCTTCCGGGAACACGTCCGAAAATTCCCGAAACACCGGAATGCTGTCCAATGTTGCTCCTTCAATGTGGTTCAAATTTGCCCTTTCAGTGGTTTGTTGGGCTGGCTCAAACTCGACACGAGTGCCGTGCTCATTTGTCAACTGCGCGCTTCTTTCAGCACATTGGATTACCCCGTTGTGCTTGCTTAACCAATCCATCCCGAGTATAATGTCAATCCCTTGGGAGTCCAAGACAATAAGGTTGGCAAGGAAGTCTACCCCCTTATTTTAAAGCTTACTTTCGGACATACTATATTAGTCCTTATTTCTCCTCCGGGAGAATTAACTAACATAGCACATTTTAAGTGGGATATGGGTAGATGATGTTTGGCAAAATATTTGGATGATATGAAGGAATGTGATGCTCCAGAATCAAATAAGATGGTGGCTTGGTTGGAGTTGGCAAGGAACATACCAAGTACGACGTCCTCAGCCTGTTGTGCTTCCTCAGCAGAGACATGGTTCACGTTGCCACGAGCATAGTTCTGCTGTCCCCGATTTCCTTGATTGTTCCCTTCGTTCGGTCGCGGGTTCTGCTTGGGCACGTTGCCTTGCTGTACAGGGCCTCTCCTCGGGCACTGGTTTGCGAAGTATCCTATTTCTCCGCATGCAAAGCATGCCCTGTTGCCTACGGCAGCAGGCACGTTGGGGCGGGGGTTTTGAACAGGAGCACCATTGTTAGGTCGGGGCGCAGGAGGTATGGGCACACAAGGTGCCGGTGCAACGAATTGTTGCTGTGGTGGCTGACCAGGGCGGTATGCAGGAGTGGTGATAGGAGGATGAGTCCCGATCTTCCGAGAGGTAGGGTAAACTTGATTGGGTGGAGATCTCGACGTTGATGATCCAAGGCTCCGAACGAACGAAACCCCGCAATCACTACACCACTGCTCCGTCGGTTATCACCCGTGTCACACGAATGACCTCGCCACGAAGGCTTATCCCTGCAAGCGCAATCAAGAACACAAGCAAGAACAGAGAAGTTGCAATCAAAACTGAATTGATCACGAATTTGGGGTCTCACAACCGATGATCTGCGACACTGTTCAATGACAGATTGTAACTAAGCAAAACCCAGCTGTTTGTGACGGCGGCTAGGGGGTATAAAGGAGATGGAGGACGACCAGGGGGGTGCTGGGGTCGTGACCTAACCCTAAGACACATACATAATGGACTTGGACTCGATACAAGGCCCAATGGCCCAACTAGGTGATGCAACACCCTGACAGACTCTAAACTTTATATTGTTTCGAAGTTTCCCATCGACTCCGAGGGAATTTTGACATGGTGCTAATTTCATTGGAAGTTTATCCTCTCAGCTTTCCGTGCATATGTAGAACGTCAAAAACGGAGTCCGTATGCCTCCTGCGCATCCATTTTAAGGTGGACTGCTCCTGGGCCCAAGTTGGACTCGAGTTTGAGTTGGGCTCGGTCTCTAACTACTTGTTGGCGTATTTTCTGGTCCTCCACGCCTCCAAACCCCTCTCCATGTATCTCCATGTCCTTTCCATGGTTCCTAATCATAATTAATCCATTAGGTAGCAACATACTCTCAAAATGCACATATAAAGAACTGTTCAGGAACGAGCTCACCTCTAAATTCAATTGTCGTGCTCAAGCTCTAGTAATTGGACCTTGCATGTCTACCATGTGAGTGTTGTGTATATCTGCAGGAGTGATGTCCACATCATCCTCCCCCTCTTGCATTGGAGTCGTCCTCGACTCAAGCTCATCTTCTTCTCCCAAGTATGGCTTGAAATCTAAAATGTTAAATGTGGGACTAACCCCAAACTCGGGAGACAACTTAAGTTTATATGTATTGTCATTTATCTTCTCAAGAACCTTAAAAGGTCCAGCAGCACGTGGCATGAGTTTGGACTTTCTCAAATCCGGGAACCTATCTTTTCTCAAATGAACCCACACCAAATCACCGGGTTCCAATTTTACCTCCTTCCTACCTTTACTAGCAGCAATGCGATACTTTTCATTCATTTTTTCAATTTGTAACTTAGTAGTTTCATGCAACTTAAGAATAAATTCAGAACGTTGTGTAGCATCTAAGTTCACAATTTCAGTATGTGGTAAAGGTAGCAAATCAATTGGAGCACGAGGATTGAAACCATAGACTATCATAAACGGACTTAACTTGGTTGTGGAGTGAATAGACCTGTTATAAGCAAACTCAATATGTGGCAAACACTCCTCCCACAACCTCAAATTGTCTTTCAAAACAGCCCGCAACATAGTAGATAAGGTACGATTAACTACCTCCGTTTGTCCATCAGTTTGTGGATGACAAGTAGTAGAAAACAGCAACTTTGTTCCCAATTTATACAATAAAGTTCTCCAAAAGTGACTCAAAAACTTAGCATCCCTATCAGAAACAATAGTATTGGGAACACCATGCAAATGCACAACCTCATTAAAGAACAAATCAGCAACATGTGAAGCATTATCGGTCTTGTGGCAGGGTATAAAATGAGCCATTTTAGAGAAACGATCAACAACCACAAAGGCACTATCCCTCCCCCTCTTTGTTCTAGGGAATCCTAAAACAAAGTCAATAGAAATATCCTCCCAAGGTGCACTAGGAACCGGAAGAGGCATATAAAGACCATGTAGGTTAAGTCGAGACTTAGCTTTGTTACATGTCGTGCAACTTGAAACGTAGCGCTCCACATCACGCCTCATTCATGGCCAAAGGAAGTGAGCGGCCAGCACATCGTCTGTCTTTTTAACACCAAAATGTCCCATCAAACCACCTCCATGCGCTTCCTGCAACAACAAAAGATGAACGGAGCTAGCTGGAACACACAGCTTGTTAGCACGGTAGAGAAGGCCTTCGCGCAGCAGGAATTTTTGCCACGCTCTTCCCTCTATACAATTTTCAAAGGCATCTTTGAAGTCCAAATCAGTAGCATATAACCTCTTTATGGTTTCCAAACCAAAGATTTTATGAGAAAGTTGAGATAGTATGGTATAACGTCTAGATAAAGCATCGGCAATCACATTGTCTTTCCCTTTCTTATGTTTAATGATGTAAGGAAATGATTCTATGAACTCAATCCATTTAGCATGACGTTTGTTCAGATTAGCTTGTCCTTTAAGATACTTCAAAGACTCATGATCTGAATGCACGACAAATTCTTTAGACCATAGGTAATGTTGCCAAGTTTGCAAGACATGCACTAAAGCATACAGTTCTTTGTCATATGTAAAATAATTCAGCGAAGGCCCATGTAATTTTTCACTAAAGAAGGCAACAGGTTTACCTCCTTGAATTAGCACTCCTCCAATGCCAATGCTGCTCGCGTCACATTCAAGCTCGAAGGTCTTCTCAAAATCAGGAAGTTGCAGCAATGGTGCTTGTGTGAGCTTCGACTGAGAACATCAAAAGCTTGTTGTTGTGCTGGTCCCCATTGAAACGGCACTCCATGCTTTGTCAACTCATGGAGAGGTGCCGCAATGGTGCTGAAATCCCGCACGAAACGCCGGTAGAAACCTGCGAGACCAAGAAAACTCAGAACCTGTGTGACCATAGTCGGAAGTGGCCAGCTCGTGATGGCAACAATCTTTGCCTCATCCACCTCAATGCCCTACGAAGTAACAACATACCCAAGAAAAGACACGAGATCGGTGCAAAAGGTACACTTCTCAAGGTTACCAT
Source organism: Neostapfia colusana (assembly GCA_030760725.1). Lineage (NCBI taxonomy): Eukaryota > Viridiplantae > Streptophyta > Magnoliopsida > Poales > Poaceae > Neostapfia > Neostapfia colusana. Next base: position 94,196,916 of record JASWHV010000001.1, read on the forward strand.
ATAAACGTGCATCGCGCAAGACATTAAAAACAGCACGCAAATGTTCAAGATGCTCATCATATGACTTGCTGTAAATAAGGATATAATCAAAGTAAACCACCACAAATTTACCAATGAAAGAACGTAAAACATCATTTATCAACCTCATGAAAGTGCTGGGCGCATTAGTTAAACCAAATGGCATGACTAACCATTCATAAAGTCCGAATTTAGTTTTAAAAGCAGTTTTCCATTCATCACCTAAAGCCATACGAATCTGATGATACCCACTACGCAAATCAATCTTGGAGAAAATAACATAAGCACTCAACTCATCAAGCATGTCATCCAATCTAGGAATAGGATAGCGATAACGAATGGTAATGTTATTGATGGCTCCACAATCAACACACATGCGCCAAGTGCCATCTTTTTTTTGGAACCAAAAGAACAGGAACATAACAAGGACTAAGACTCTCATGAATGTACCCGTGGTCTAGAAGATCTTGGACTTGTTGCTGTATTTCCTTAGTCTCGTCGGGGTTGGTCCTGTAGGCAGCACGTTTTGGCAAGCTCGCTCCTGGAACCAAATCAATCTTGTGCTCAATGCCTCGCACAGGTGGTAATCCGCGGGGTATCTCTGATGGAAAAACATCCATATATTCCTACAAAAGGTTAGCAACAGCAGGTGACAAGACAATGTATGTATCCTCAATGGAATATAAAGCATGTTTGCACACTAAAGCATAGCAAGTTCCATTAGAGGCATATAAATCATCAACATCAGATTTAGTTGCAAGCAAAATAGGATTTTTAAACTTAATAGGTTGCTGAATTTCAGAATTGAAAACACTCTTTTGCTTAGCATTATTCTTTTTCTCCTGCTCAAATTGTACAATTTCAGTGGGACTCATAGGAAGCAACACAATTTCTTGCCCTTATGCATGAGAGTATACTTATTAGATCGACCATGGTGAATAGCATCAGTATCAAACTCCCAAGGACGTCCCAACAAAAGAGAACAAGCATCCATAGGTACCACATCAAAATCAGCAAAATCATGATAAGAACCAATGGAAAAATGTATCCTTGCTGTTGGTGTTACCTTAACCTTACCATTGTTGTCAAACCATTGAATGTGATAAGGGTGGGGATGCTCCCGTGTGGTCAAGCCAAGCTTCTTGACCACCTCAACATTCACCAAATTGTTGCAGCTACCACCATCAATGATGGTATGTACACGGCAGTCCTTGATGACGAGAAACATATTGAAAAGGTTGTAACGTTGGCGGTTGTCGTCCTCTCGAACCGTGGCACTCAAAGCTCGCTGCACAATCAAAGTCCTATAGTTGTTTGTCGCAGATGTACCAAGAACCTCCTCAGCACCATCATCCGAACCTGAAATGTTAGTTGCAATAATATTTTCATCTTCAATATCAGAAGCACTAACATACCCACCATCAGCAGTGGCAATGATCGCCCTTTTGCTGGTGCAATCTCGTTGCATATGGCCAAGTCCCTGGCAGCGGTGGCACTTGATATCAGAGCTGCGACTTATCGAAGTGTTGGGTGCAGCCGCCTTTGCTGCAACACCTGGAGGCATCTGGGACTTGCTGTTATCTTGTCCCTGTGATGTAGAAGGTGCGATTCTGCTGCGTACAACACCTGTGGAGGGTGGTGTAGAAGCACGTACGCTCGAGGAGGGCGCTGCTTTGGATGGCACCGGAAATTGTCGTGGCGTGAAGGTGTTGTTCCGCCGCTGCTGTTGGCAACCCTGCACTTCTTTTTCTTCTAACATAGCAGGATGAAATAAACGTTGAATAGAATGATATTCCTTGTAGTCAACTATGTCCTGGATCTCACGCCGCAAGCCCCCATAAAACCTAACAATTTGGTCTTCCTGATCCTCAACTACCCCACAACGAAGCATACCTTTCTGCAACTCTTGGTAGTACTCTTGGACAGTCATGTCACCCTGATCAAAGCGTTGCAATTTCTTAAGAAGATCACGTCTATATGAAGGAGGAACAAACCTAGTGCGCATCTCTTCTTTTAACGCAGCCCATGTCTGTGGTGCATTACGTGTATTGACAAGTTCATTCCACCAAATTATAGCAAAATCTTTAAACTCACTAGTGGCTTGTCTAACTCTATGTCGCTCAGGAACAAGATGAGAGCTAAATTTTTGTTCTACCGTCATCTCCCAATCCAAGTAAGTCTCAGCATCATAAGATCCATAAAATGTTGGAATAGAAAACTTAATATTAGCATAAGGATCATTATCTTGTTCAGGAGCATGAGGACGAGGTCTACCTCCCATACCTTGACGATTTCGTCAAGGGCGACGGCGCTGCTGTGCATCAACCTCATCGTTATTGAAGTCATCCTCTGTGTCGTAGTGAGTATGTGCATCACCATCAAGGATGATAGAGGGTGTAGCTTGTTGGGGAAGACGAGTCTCCATCTCGTCCAACCGTGTGGTCAGACCAGCAACACTTGTATGGAGCCTCTGAAAGGTGGCCGTTGTAGTGGTCTGGTAATTGTTGAATGCTTTGGTCATTGCCCGCATCATGTCCTTTAGTTCCATATGGGACACGCACTCATCATCATCCAGAGGTGTAGAACCAGAGGTCTTATCCATAGGCTTCTTTCCTGTCATTGTTAGTACAAAACAGAAACGAAGACAAAAAGATCGTGAAGAACCCTATTACTACGCTCTTCGAAGTGGGTGGAAAATCGATCAGTAAGATGCGTCTTACCCCGCTCTTACAAGTTTCTTACCAGCACTGCAGGTGGCCAACGGTGACCGGTGTGAAGCAAGCAGAGAGTGGATGTGATTGCAAAGGTTACCTGTTTTGCTCGAGAGAAGGTGGAGCTTGGAAGGCTCAAATGCAGTATATGTATGTGGCACACAAGTTAGTAACAGATAGCAATGCTGAATAAGTGTCCAAAGAATTTCACCTAGTTGCTGGCCTAAGAATGTATTAGAACAGTTGTGGCAACAAGCAAGGGCAAGGATGAATGATGATGAACAACAAGGATAATATCAGCAAGTATCCAGCACTCACACAGAAATAGCAGAACTAGAAAACCCCTTAGCCTCCTGTTTTTGTCTTGAAGCACTAGTAGAAATCAAAATCTTTTTTTTTTCTCTTTATTTTTTTGATATTTTTTCTCAACCAGGGGCACAAGAATAGAAACAGCACCAAGTATTAGCTCAAACCGATGAAAGATGAGATCGGCACAAATTTAGGAGCGATTGGAAAAACTGGTGCTGGAACTTCGGAGTTCAAAACGAGGGCCTTCTTAATTTTTTTGTAATTTTGTTTTGAAAACACCGTATGCGGACTTTTTTGAGACCTTTCTGGGAAAAAAATGCACCTCAATTGGAGTTACGAGCGAAAAGTTATGCCCGTTCTAAGTAGGATACCCCGAATCAGGTTTTGGTGGTGGTGGAAACTGCAACAAAAACGAATCGGTGGATGGAACTTTTTTGTAGATTGGTTTTTTGTAGATGGCAGCGGATGGAAGAAACAAAACTGAACCAAAACAAATCTAAACCAGCAACCAGACTCAACCTAGGACACGAACTCAGAACTACGGACTCCGAAACTAAATTTTGCAAACGGTTGAGCGGGGGTTGTAGGTCAGGGAAACTAAATTTTTTTGTGGCTTTTTGTGGAGGATAGGACTGAAACAAAATAAATCTAAAGGGCACACAAGTATACCTCATGGTGAACCTGGAAATCTGATACCAATTTATAGGAGGATGAGTCCCGATCTTCCGAGAGGTAGGGTAAACTTGATTGGGTGGAGATCTCGACGTTGATGATCCAAGGCTCCGAACGAACGAAACCCCGCAATCACTACACCACTGCTCCGTTGGTTATCACCCGTGTCACACGAATGACCTCGCCATGAGGGCTTATCCCTGCAAGCACAATCAAGAACACAAGCAAGAACAGAGAAGTTGCAATCAAAACTGAATTGATCACGAATTTGGGGTCTCACAACCGATGATCGGCGACACTGTTCAATGACAGATTGTAACTAAGCAAAACTCAGCTGTTTGTGACGGCGGCTAGGGGGTATAAAGGAGGTGGAGGACGACCAGGGGGGTGCTGGGGTCGTGACCTAACTCTAAGACACGTACATAATGGACTTGGACTCGATACAAGGCTCAATGGCCCAACTAGGTGATGCAACACCCTGACAGACTATAAACTTTATATTGTTTCAAAGTTTCCCATAAACTCCTAAGGAATTTTGATGTGTTGCCAGTTCCATTTGAAAGTTTATCCTCTCAGCTTTCCGTGCATATGTAGAACGTCAAAAACGGCGTCCATATGCCTCCTGTGCATCCATTTTAAGGTGGACTGCTCCTGGGCCCAAGTTGGACTCGAGTTTGAGTGGGGCTCGGTCTCTAACTTCTTGTTGGCGTATTTTCTGGTCCTCCACGCCTCCAAACCCCTCTCCATGTATCTCCATGTCCTCTCCATGGTTCCTAATCATAATTAATCTATTAGGTAGCAACATACTCTCAAAATTCACATATAGAGAACTGTTCACGAAACGAGCTCACCTCTAAATTCAATTGTCGTGCTCGAGCTCTAGTAATTGGACCTTGCATGTCTACCATGTGACTGTTGTGTATATCTGCTGGAGAGATGTCCACATCAAGTGGTCGATCCATACTGCGGTGCAGGGGGCGTGTACCGAGGTCGTACGTTGCTCCCTTGAGGCTGTTATGGCATCTTCCTCTTGCACTCTCGCTAGATCTCTCGGATCTTGTTTTCAACCACTAAGGCCTTGTCAACCAGCTTCTGGAAGCTCACGTAGTCATTGTTGAGGAGTTGAGCCTGAATCTCATTGTTCAACCCTCTCATGAACAGGTACTGCTTCCTCTGGCCCGAGTTGACATCCTCGGGGGCATACTGGGACAGTTGTGTGAACTTGTTGAGGTACTCATTCACACATCTGTGTCCTTGGCGGAGACCTTCGAACTCCTGCCTCTTGAGCATCATTACACCAGCAGGGATGTAATGAGAGCAGAAACTTTCCTTGAACTCAGTCCAAGTGATTGTCTCCGGGATGGCATGGGCGTAGCATAGGGCATCCCACCAGTCAGCAGCGGCTCTCGTAAGTTGGTGCGACGCGAAGAGAACCTTCTCTCGGTCATTGCACTTTAATATGGCAAGCTTCTTCTTCATGGATTTCAACCAGTCGTCGGCCTCCATGGGGTCACTAGCTTGAGCAAAGGTGGGTGGTCGAGTCCTCATGAACTCTCCCAGTCTGTTGTGAGCCGGCGGTGGTGGTGTCACACCCGGTTTCTCCGAAGAACAACCGAGTGAATATCACATGTATGCCAGGTTCATTTTCTCATACATGTGATGACAAATAGTGAAGCATCATTTATTACAAGCCAGGTGTCGAATATAAATATGTCTTACAAAGCATACGTCTCGATGGACGATAATAAGTTAATAACATGTAAATAGAATAGCAGCTGAATATTGATCTTGTGGGCTCCGTCACAGGCGTTGCCCGGCGGACTCCATGAACCTAGAATCCTTCTTCGGGTCCGAAGTCTTGGTCATTGAACACCACATCATCCCCTTGAACTGAGCAGCAATTTAAACCAACAAATATGCAAGTTTGAGTACCGTGGGTACTCAGCAAGTGTGGAAAAGTTATGTCATGCATGACTAGAGCAAGGAGAGGTTGAACTCATGGTTAAAGCACTACGCAATTATTACCTATCACCTTAGCTTATTAAGCACCTACATTACTACACAGGTGAAATGGATCCCAATCTCCCAACCCATCATCAATATCTAGTAACCATAACATCATTTCCAATGTTAAGCTCCCCGCTTAACATCCACAACTTCTAAAGTCATCACCCTCTAATGATGAATAAGTCCAAGCCGCTCTTGACCGTGAGCACGGCTGTCATGGCAGTTTTGACTCTGCAGAGTTTGCACCACTTTATCCACATGTAGTGATTTCATCCCCCGTTGCTGGGTGGACTAAAAGAACCTCCATTATGCCAGTGGCCACGAACCACATTCACACTTCCCAGGTGTGTAGCCAGGAGATCACTACGAAGCCTTTACAAAGGGATTCCCGACGAGCGTGGGCCCACTGAGGTTTCACGCCTAACAGCATACAAGAGGCTCCAACCTTGTTGCAGTGGCCCCCTCTTGAGCCTTGCGGTTCATATGGTAGTCCATCTGACACCTATTTCCCGCACCATCCAACACACCCATACTACGCCGGGGATACACCTAATTAATTGTCCAAGCTGCCCCATCTCAGCATGTGGTTGGCACGGTAAAGCCAGGTTACATGCTCCATGAACCGATCCTTAGGATCCAGGCAAATACTAAACACAAACCCGAGTCTCGTGCACCCAGCACCAACCAAATCATCCAACTTGCCTCGATCCCTACCTCTACATAACTCATAATGTCTCATGCAATAGTAAGGTAAACAAGTTGATGATATCAAATCCCACTTATCCCTTTCTAAGCATTGCTAAGCATAAGCATATAAATGACATGATAAAATAAATCCCAACCCAAGCTACAAGGAAACAAGGTAATGCAATTCTAGGGAAACTTCCTAGCATGGGTTTCATATTTCAATTGACAATGCAAATAATTCTGTCTGCACATCCTAGTATAGGATCAAAGTGGTCAAGGACACTTGCCTTCTTCCTGCTGCTCTGGGAATGGAAAGTCTTGATCTTGGAATGGGAAGAACTTGCTCTGGGGCAGGTTCTAATCATGCCAATACACATAGCAAAAGAAAACAACAATACATAAGACATAGTTCACACTTTCACTTCATACAACCCACACATACATACATATGATAGTCATTCACATTTCTAAGTGTTGTGGTTACTCTAGATGTGTTGATTTTTAGCCTACATGCACTTTTAAACATATGTATATGATTTCTAACTTTTGTATTCAGATTTCTGTTTACACACTATATATGAATTTCCAATTTGAACAAATTCCTTATATTCAATTAATACACTTCTTAGCTACCAAGTTTGCATGAAAGGTAATTTCCTACTTCAAATAGGTTTTCAGATCTTCTACAAAATCCTAAATTGAAGCTTTTGGATTTGGAGACTTCATTTATCATTTTCTAATTATGCATATTATTTTCCTATATTTTTCAGATTTATTTTCTATGCCTAAAAGTGAACTTTATTATGAAAATAGTAAGACACATCATCTAAACATAATAGGTTCTGATCTAAAATATTAAATAATATATTTTTGAACTTCTCCTCTGATGTGAACTAATTTAAATTTATTTTATCAGTTTTCAGAATTATTTCCTAGCCTAAAAATGTGTTTCTAGAACTAATAAATATGAACAACATTTAGACAGATTTCATTTCAGCCTAAAATCTATTTTTTAACTCATTCTAAAGTTTTCCAAGTGCTAGGAGAGTTTAAATTTGAATTTGCACATGTGTTCGCCTTACCTTTTAAATTTAAATCCTAATCACATATTCAAATTTCTGAATTTAATATCATATAGGGTCAAAAAGGTAAATTCACCCTACTACAGGCCCTAATTTATTATTTTATAAATTTCCAGGTGGCTAACTACACATAACAAAAGGGTTTTCCTAATTTTTATTAAGTCAAGGGGCTAAAACTGATTTTTAAATGAATTTACACGAATTTCTAAAGTTCCAGGGGCTAGATCAGAAGTTTCCGGGGCTAGCTCGTGTTTTCCGAGATCCTCAGCGGGTAGCGCTTAAGAATCCCGGCCTTTATAACGCGGGGCTGACGTGGACCGTCCGATTTAAAATAGACGGCTCAGATTAGATCGCCGAACCGGTACACGCGGGTTTTAATTCTACCGTGCGATTTAAAATAGACGGCGCACAAGGGGCCACGTCGCCCTGGGCGGAGCCAGCCTGCGCTGCCCGGCGGCGCACGGCGGCAGGAGGCGGCGATCTCACCGGAGATCTTCGGATTTTCGTCTATACTTCCTAAAACTTGGATTTCATGGCATAGAACGGTAGAGGGGAGGTCGGGGATCTCACCTCGGGGTTTTTCTTGAGCTCGGAGGCCCTGGAAGGCCGTCGGCGACGAGGTCCGAGGTGAAAACGCGGTGGTGCTCGTCGGAGCTGTGTCTAGAGTGCAAACCACCGAGTTTTCTGCACCTGCGTGATTCCCCGGAGGCGTGAATTTCTGCACCACATGCAATACATCCAGAAATTTTTAAATTCCCCTCTTAACAGAATTTTGGGGTGTTACAGCTCTACCCCCCTTAAAAGAAATCTCGTCCTCGAGATTGGTGGTTCTAAGAAAACAATTCCGGAAATTGTGGCTTAAGCTCGTCTTCTCGCTCCCATGTGGCTTCCTCTTCCGAGTGATGCTTCCACTGCACCTTGCACATCCGGATTCTTTTATTTCTTGTGAGGCGTCCATTGTCTCCAAAATCTTGACCGGTTGCTCGGCATAAGACATATCCTCTCCTATGTCCACCTCATTCATCCGTAACATCTCTTCAGACGTCCTCAAACATTTCTTGAGCTGTGACACATGGAATACATCGTGCACATCCGATAGGCAAGCCGGTAGTTCAAGTTGATATGCCACTTCGCCTTTCCTCTCCAGAATCTGAAAGGGTCCGATGTATCGAGGTGATAACTTCCCTTTTACCTTGAACCGACGAAGTCCTCGGATAGGTGACACCTTGAGATAAACATAGTCTCCCACATTGAAAATAAGCTCTCTTTTCCGTACATCGGCATAACTCTTTTGTCGGGTCTGTGCTATCCTCAGGTTGTTGCGAATTTCCCTCACTTTCGCCTTGGCTTCTTGTAGTACCTCGGGCCCAAACACTTTACTTTCCCCCGTTTAGTTCCAAAATAGGGGAGTTCTGCACTTCCTCCCATACAAAGCCTCAAATGGTGACATCTTCATACTCGCCTGATAGCTGTTGTTATAGGAGAACTCCGCATACGGTAAGTTCTTATCCCAACTCCTGTTGTTCTTGAGCGCACATGCTCTCAACATATCCTCAAGAATCTGATCGGTTCTTTCCGTCTGTCCATCAGTCTGGGGATGATAGGCAGAACTAAATTCAGATGAGTTCCCATGGTTTCATGTAACTTCTGCCAGAACCTTGAGGTGAACTGTGTCCCTCAATCTGACACTATCTTCTTTACCACTCCATGGAAACACACGATCCTTGACATGTATAATTCTGCCAATTTGGATCCGCTGTAGCTTTCTTTCACGGGGATGAAATGAGCTACCTTGGTTAGCCTGTCGATGATGACCCATATCGAATCATATCCTGATTGGGTCCTAGGTAGTCCCACCATGAAATCCATACCGATTTCTTCCCATTTCCATTCAGGCACTTTGAGTGGTTGCAATAATCCCGCGGGTCGTTGATGTTCTGCTTTCACCAACTGACATGTGTCACATAGGGCGACATGTTCCGCGACATCTCGCTTCATGCCATACCACCAATACCTGCTCTTGAGGTCATGGTACATTTTCGTACTCCCAGGATGAATGGAATAGTCGGAATCATGAGCCTCCTTCAAAATCAATTCACGGATCTCCTTCACTTCAGGCACACAGATTCTTTTCCCGTTCCACACCGTACCTTGTTCATCCTCTCTGAAACCAGTGGTTTTATTATCCTTGATGAGTTCTCTTATTTCTTGTATCTTCTCATCATTCTTTTGACCATCGTGTATGTCTTGCTGTAACGTGGAGTCCATTTCCATGGCGATGGCTTCACCACTATTCACCAGACATAGATTTAGTTTTATAACCTCTTCCTTCAATTCTGTAGGCATGTCCTTCAAGCTCAACCTATTGACCTGCACTTTCCGGCTTAGAGCATCTGCCACGACGTTTGCTTTCCCAGGATGATAGTTGATGCCCACATCAAAGTCGTGGATTAGCTCTAACCATCTCCTTTGTCTGAGGTTGAGATCTGGCTGTGTGAAAATATACTTTAAGCTCTTATGATCCGTATATATCTCTGTCCTCTTCCCCATCAAGTAATGCTGCCAAATCTTCAACACGTGTACCACTGTAGCTAGCTCTAGGTCATGTGTAGGATAGTTCTTCTCGTGTTTCCGGAGCAACCGGGACGCATAAGCCACGACATGCCCCTCTTGCATGAGAACACATCCCAACCCGTTTCCAGAGGCATCGCAGTACACCGAAAAGTTCTTCTGCATATCTGGCATAACTAGCACTGGGGCTGTTGTCAATCTTTTCTTTAGTTCCTAAAAACTCGTCTCGCACTGCGGTGTCCATGTGAATATGATTCCCTTCTCCAACAATTTGGTGTGGGGTCTCGAAATCTTGGAGAAACCCTCGATAAACCGTCGATAATACCCAGCCAATCCTAAGAAGCTTCAAACTTCCCCGACATTTTCAGGGGTCTTCCACTTCTGCACATCATCGATCTTGGCGGGATCTACGGAGATTCCTCCCTCCGAGATTATATGTCCTAAGACGGGAACTCTCTTCAGCCAAAACTCACACTTGCTCAACTTGGCATATAGTTGGTGTTCTCTCAGCTTTTGCAACACCAACCTTAGATGTTTCTCATGTTCTTCTTCATCTTTGGAGAAGACGAGAATGTCATCTATGAAAACCACCACAAATTTGTCCAGATATTCCATGAATACCTTGTTCAATAGATACATGAAGTATGCCGGGGCATTAGTCAGCCTGAAAGGCATGACGGTGTATTCCTACAGTCCGTACCGAGGTATGAATGCTGTCTTTGGAATATCAGTTTGTCTTATCTTAAGTTGGTGGTATCCCGACCTGAGATCAATTTTCGAGAACAGACAAGCTCCCCTCAACTGATCAAACAAGTCTTCAATGCGGTGTAATGGGTACTTGTTCTTGATGGTTACCTCATTCAACGCACGGTTGTCCACGCATAGCCTTTTGGTCCCGTCCTTCTTGGGCACAAATATCACTGGAGCTCCCCATGGTGAGGAACTAGGATGAATGTACCCCTTTTCTGTCAATTCTCTTTAATGTTCCTTGAGTTCTTCCAGCTGTTTGGAGTCCATCCGATAAGGTCTCTTGTATATCGGAGTTGTTCCAGGCACTAGCTCAGTCGCGAACTCCACTTCACGATCGGGGGGCATACCGGGCAACTCCTCCGGAAAAACATCTGGATATTCCCTGATGCTCCTGATCTCCTCCACTTCCACCTCAACTTGATTGAGTTTAATGTCCCTCCTAGGCTCTTGTATAGTTATGAACTTTACTCTTGTGCCACTAGGGTGAGTTAGTTCCACCGTTCTTGTCGAACAATGGATGATTCCTTTATGTTTGGTCAACCAATCCATACCCAAAATAATATATATCCCTTGTGAATCTATCACTATGAGGTCGACAGTAAATATTACCCCATTAATGTATAGATTCACCTTGGGACACACTTGTCTTGTCCTTATTTCTCCACCTGGAGAGTTCACTGCTAGCATATGATTCATTTGTGTGGTTGCTAGATCATGCTTCTTAACAAATCCTTGAGCAATGAATGAGTGGGTAGCACCAGAATCAAACAACAGGGTTGCAATGTGTAAATTGGCAGGAAGCTTACGAACTACCACGTCGGGTGCCTCTTGCGCCTCCTCCATGGTCACTTGGTTCACCCGTCCTCGCATCACATTCTGCTGTTGCGGCTGCACGGACTTCTTCTTTGGGCACTTATGGGCGTAGTGCCCCACTTCACCACAGTTAAAGCATTGCACCCCAACCTTAGGTGCCTGGCCTTTGTTGTCTTGGGGTTGGTTTGGGGGTCCTTGTACTGTTGGTCGAGGTTGATATGTGGGGCGAGGCTGCTGTACAAACTGACGTTGTGGCTGTGCTGGTGCTGACGGAGGCCTGAAGTTCGGGTTGTACCCTCTAGGTGCTGAGAAGGGTACCGCAGCACAGCTCGTCTGCCCTGCGGGTTGCTGCATCAGACGTGGGCGTGTGTTGCTACCCGAGGCTTGGTGTGACCATCCCGCCTTCCTCTTGTTTTCATTTTCCAAGGCCTTCAGCTTCATCTCCACAACAAATGCTCTGTCCACCATCTTTTGGAAGCTTTCATACTCGTTGGAGGACATTGCACACTGCATTTCCGCTGTAAGTCCTTCCACAAAGCAGTCCTGTTTCTGCTCATCAGTCTCGATGTCCCGTGGTGCATAACGGGATAGTTGGGTGAATTTAGTGAGGTATTCCCTCACAGTCATGCTTCCTTGCTGCAGCCCCAAGAACTCCTTTCTCTTGTTTTTGAGTTCACCCCTTGGTATGTAATGGTTGCGGAAACTACGCTTGAACTCTTCCCAAGTGATGTTCTCAGGGTCATGATGGGCGGCCACGTAAGCGGTCCACCAATCAGCAGCAGGTCCATGCAATTGGTGAGAGGCAAATAGCACCTTCTCATACGCTTGGCATTGTATGATCCTCATCTTGCTCTCAATGGTCTTTGGCCAATCATCTGCCTCCAGAGGTTCAGCAGCACTTGCAAACTTTGGAGGTTGAGTCCCTAGAAACTCACTCAACCTTGGTTGGCGTGGTGCAGCTTATGGAGGTGGAACTTGATACAAGTTGGCCACCACTTGAGTTAGGCTCTGGATGAGCTGATTCTGATTTTCAAGCATTTGGCGGATGGGATCAACTCCTTCACGGCGACCACCCCTATCTTGTCCTCCAGAAAGATGAGGGTTGCCGGCCTCATCGTTGTTGTTGGCGGGGTTGGCACCATGACCCTTTCCTCTTCCGGCCATCTATCATGATCAACCAAATGTCAATTTAAAGCATTACGTATTAACTTCCCAATTTGCATGTTTAAACTTAAAATTTTGAGGCCTTATTATATTTATATTTTCTGAGGGTTTCACGTCTCACACGAAAATAAATGCACTCTTAATTCATAGGGGTTCACACATCAAAGCAAAACAACCTGAAGACGAGGTTGTGGACAAATGCCCATGGCTTCCACAACTCACGTCACACTCCAAACATTAACACATCATTAACTAAGGTATTGACTTGCATACTCGATAACTTGCTGAACTAAGGGAAAAGACTCTACCCGACTCGTATCACTGAGCTGGCTCCTCGGGATCTTCCTCATTATTGCGGCTGCCATCTGACTCCGCTTTGGGTGGGGAAACTGCTGGTGGAGAAGTGTGGCGATGCCTGCTCGCCCGGTGGTCTGGGGAGTCAGGAGTCCATGTGTCATTGACGGTGACACACAGTTCATTCCCATCTCCTCTTTCTCTCGCCCTCAAGCTGGTGCGAAGCAATGCCTCAGTCTCCTTCAGGGTGTCACAAACATTCTGGAGCTCCTGCTGGCGCTCCTGCAGTCGAGTGCTGAGCATAACAGTATCCTCCAAGCACAGGTCCATGTGCTCATGGGAAGTCCCCTGCTGCACTGGCGGGTACTTGTACTCTGTTGTACCACCCTCACGCTGGAGGACATACATGTACTCAGTCCTGTCCAGGTGGCGACGATAGATGTGACTCTGGCAGGTGATGTCCTCCCAGGTGACATCCTTCTTTGCATCGACCTGTGTCGCTCGACAAGCTGGAGAGCAGTGGATCTTGAGCAGCTGATTTTCATGGAAAATCCTCATTTCTGAACTCCATTCTTCCCGCTTCTCACGTATGGTCCGGGTGGAGCTGTAGTGTATGATTAGCTTGCCCGTATTGCCGGCGGCGTGGAGCATACGTCAAAGACGGTGCAACAAGCCTCCTACTGCCAATCCATAGGAGAGGTACGTCACCGGACGGTTCTCCTCTCTTAGGGCAAGGGCAACTACGGGAACTCTCCCTCCGGTGGACTTGCGGGCGGTGCGGATCATGCGAACCATCTAAAACACAAAGCATTTAAAATTAAGTTAGATAAGATTTTAAACAAAAATCCTATTTTGAATAAAAGTTGGGGTAAGATGAATAAAGTGACCCCATTAAATAACACTTTTCAACCCACACTTTTGTAAAATAGTTTTTAAGAAAATAGGGTCCTTAAATACGTCCATTTCTACCAAGGTCCACGTTCCTACGGGCAACCTTGGCTCTGATACCACTTCTGTCACACCCGGTTTCTCTGAAGAACAACTGAGTGAATATCACATGTATGCCAGGATCATTTTCTCATACATGTGATGACAAATTGTGAAGCATCATTTATTACAAGCCAGGTGTCGAATATAAATATGTCTTACAAAGCATACGTCTTGATGGACGATAATAAGTTCATAACATGTAAATAGAATAGCAGCGGAATATTATTCTTGTGGGCTCCGTCACAGGCGTTGCCCGGGGGACTCCATGAACCTAGAATCCTTCTTCGGGTCCGAAGTCTTGGTCATTGAACACCACATCATCCCCTTGACCTGAGCAGCAATTTAAACCAACAAATATGCAAGTTTGAGTACCGCGGGTACTCAACAAGTGTGGAAAAGTTATGTCATGCATGGCTAGAGCAAGGAGAGGTTGAACTCATGGTTAAAGAACTACGCAATTATTACCTATCACCTTAGCTTATTAAGCACCTATATTACTACACAGGTGAAATGGATCCCAATCTCCCAACCCATCATCAATATCAAGTAACCATAACATCATTTCCAATGTTAAGCTCCCCGCTTAACATCCACAACTTCCCAATTCATCAATCTCTAATCATGAATAAGTCCAAGCCGCTCTTGACCGTGAGCACGGCTGTCATGACAGTTTTGACTCTGCAGAGTTTGCACCATTGTACCCACATGTAGTGATATCATCCCCCGTTGCCGGGTGGACTAAAAGAACCTCCATTATGCCATTGGCCGCGAACCACATTCACACTTCCCAGGTGTGTAGCTAGGAGATCACTACAAAGCCTTTACAAAGGGATTCCCAACGAGCATGGGCCCACTGAGGTTTCACCCCTAACAGCATACAAGAGGCTCCAACCCGCTGCAGTGGCCCCCTATTGAGCCTTGCGGTTCATATGGTAGTCCAGCTGACACCTATTTCCCGCACCATCCAACACACCCATACTATGCGGTAATACACCTAATTAATTGACCAAGCTGCCCCATCTCAGCATGTGGTTGGCACGGTAAAGCCAGGTTATATGCTCCATGAACCGGTCCTTAGGATCCAGGCAAGTACTAAACACAAACCCGAGTCTCGTGCACCCAGCACCAACCAAATCATCCAACTTGCCTCGATCCCTACCTCTACATAACTCATAATGTCTCATTCAAGAGTAAGGTAAACAAGTTGATGATCTCACATCCCACTTATCCCATTCTAAGCATGGCTAAGCATAGTAATATGAATGAATGACATAATAAAACCAATGCCAACCCAAGCTACAAGGAAAAAAGATAATGCAATTCTAGGGAAACTTCCTAGCATGGGTTTCATATTTCAATTGACAATGCAAATAATTCTATCTATACATCCTAGCATAGGATCAAAGTGGTCAAGAACACTTGCCTTCTTCCTGCTGCTCTGGGAATGGAAAGTCTTGGTCTTGGAAGGGGAGAACTTGCTCTGGGGCAGGTTCTACTCATGCCAATACACATAGCAAAAGAAAAACAACAATCCATAAGCCATAGTTCACACTTTCACTCATGCAAACCACACATACATACATATGGGAGTCATTCACATTACTAAGTGTTGTGGTTACCCTAGATGTGTTGATTTTTGGCCTACATGCACTTTTAAACATATGTATATGATTTCTAACTTTTGTATTCAGATTTCTGTTTGCACACTATATATGAATTTCCAATTTGAACAAATTCTTTATATTCAATTAATACACTTCTTAGCTACCAAGTTTGCATGGAAGGTAATTTCCTACTCCAAATGGGTTTTCAGATTTTCTACCAAATCCTAAACTGAAGTTTTTGGATTTGGAGACTTCATTTATCATTTTCTAATTATGCATACTTATTTTCCTATATTTTTCAGATTTATTTTCTATTCCTAAAAGTGAGTTTTAATATTAAATAGTAGGACATGTCATCTAAACAGAATAGGTTCTGATCTAAAATATTAAATAATATATTTTTGAACTTCTCCTCTGATGTGAACTAATTTAAATTTATTTTATAAGTTTTTATAATTATTTCCTAGCCTAAAATGTGTTTCTAGAACTAATAAATATGAACAACACTTAGGCAGATTTATTTCAGCTTAAAATCTATTTTTAACTCATTCTAAAGTTTTCCAAGTGCTAGGAGAGTTTAAACTTGAATTTGCACATGTGTTTGCCTTACCTTTTAAATTTAAATCCTAGCCACATATCCAAATTTCTGAATTTAATATCATATAGGGTCAAAATGGTAAATCCACCATACTGCAGGGTCTAATTTGCTATTTCATAAATTTCCAGGGGTCTAACTACACATAACAGAGGGGTTTTCCTAATTTTTATTAAGTCAAGGGGCTAAAACTGATTTTTAAATGAATTTACACGAATTTCTGAAGTTCCAGGGGCTAGATCAGAAGTTTCCGGGGCTAGCTCGTGTTTTCCGAGATCCCCAGGGGGTAGCGCGTAAGAATCCCGGCCTTTATAATGTGGGCTGATGTGGACCGTCCGATTTAAAATAGACGGCTCAGATTAGATCGCCGAACCGGTACGCGCGGGTTGTAATTCTACCGTGCAATTTAAAATAGAAGGCCCTCAAGGGGCCACGTCGCCCTGGCCGGAGCGAGCCCGCGTGCGGCGGCGCGCGGCGGCGGGGGGTGGCGATCTCGCCGGCGCAGCCTCGGCTTTTGCCGCTACACGTTAGAACTCGCATCTTTTTGCATGGATCGGCTGCGGAGGGGTAGGGGATGCTCACCGAGGGGTTTTCCAGCACTCGGAGGCCCTGGAAGTCGGTCGGCGGCGAGCTTCAACGGCAACGATCTTCGGTGCACGTCGGGGGGCCGTTGGGGCGCAAGACACGTCGTTTCCTTCACCTGCAGGGCTCCCCGGCGGCGGTGGAACGTGATCAGCACGTTAGATCAGGGAATTTGAGCAAGGATCCAAAGATATCGGCTGTAGAAACTTCGGTTCTCACCAGGGAGAAGAACAACCGATCGGGGGGGGAGGGGGGGGAACAGGGCAATTGTCACCGTTTAAATAGGCGAGGGAGGGCGGCGGTCTGTTGAGATCGAGTTGGAGGCGTACGGGACCAGAAATCGGCTGGGGGCGCGGGTTTCCGGAGATGGGTTGCGATCGGGCGCGAGGGAAGTGTTCGGGTCGGTTGGCACGCGGGAGGAAGGAGATGACACGCGTGCCCCATGTGTCAGTGAGAGGAAGAGAGGGGGCGCACGGTCTTGGGCTGGCGCGGGGGAAATTGGGCCGGCTGGTGGGTTTCGGCCCACTGGCCGGTTGGGGTCTTTTTCTTTTTCTTTTTCCTTCTCTTTTCTGTTCTGATTTGAATTTGAATTCCAGTTTGAATTTCTGCACCACATGCAATACGTCCAAAATTTTTTAAATTCCCCTCTTTAACAGGTTTTGGGATGTTACAGCTCTACCCCCCTTAAAAGAAATCTCGTCCTCGAGATTGGTGGTTCTAGGAAAATAATTCTGGAAACTGTGCCTTAAGCTCGTCTTCTCGCTCCCATGTGGCTTCGTCTTCCGAGTGATGCTTCCACTGCACCTTGCACATCCGAATCCTTTTATTTCTTGTGAGGCATTCCATTGTCTCCAAAACCTTGACCGGTTGCTCGGCATAAGACAGAAACTCTCCTACACCAACCTCATTCATGGGTAACATCTCTTCAGGCGTCCTCAGACATTTCTTGAGCCGTGACACATGGAATACGTCGTGCACATCCGATAGGCGAGCCGGTAGTTCTAGTTGATATGCCACTTTGCCTTTCCTCTCCAGAATCTGAAAGGGTCCGATGTATCGAGGTGATAATTTCCCTTTTACCTTGAACCGACGAAGTCCTCGGATAGGGGACACCTTGAGATAGACATAGTCCCCCACGTTGAAAACGAGCTCTCTTCTCCGTACATCGGCATAGCTCTTTTGTCGGGTCTGTGCTATCCTCAAGTTGTTGCGGATTTCCCTCACTTTTGCCTCAGCTTCTTGTAGTACCTCGGGCCCAAACACTTTACTTTCCCCTGTTTTGTTCCAAAATAGTGGGGTTCTGCACTTCCTACCATACAAAGCCTCAAATGGTGACATCTTCATACTAGCCTGATAGCTGTTGTTATAGGAGAACTCCGCATACGGTAAGTTCTTATCCCAACTCCTATTGTTCTTGAGCGCACACGCTCTCAGCATATCCTCAAGGATCTAATTTGTTCGTTCCGTCTGACCGTCAGTTTGGGGGTGATAGGCAGAACTAAAATTTAGATGAGTTCCCATGGTTTCATGTAGCTTCTGCCAGAACCTTGAGGTGAACTGTGTCCCTCGATCTGACACTATCTTCTTTGGCACTCCATGAAAACATACGATTCTTGACATGTACAATTCCACCAATTTGGATCCGTTGTAGCTTTCTTTCACGGGGATGAAATGAGCTACCTTGGTTAGCCTGTCGATGATGACCCATATCGAATCATATCCCGATTGGGTCCTAGGTAGTCCCACTATGAAGTCCATACCTATTTCTTCCCATTTCCATTCAGGCACTTTGAGTGGATGCAATAATCCCGCGGGTCGTTGATGTTCTGCTTTCACCAACTGACATGTGTCACATAGGCCAACATGTTCCGCGACATCTCGATTCATGCCATACCACCAATATCTGCTCTTGAGGTCATGATACATCTTCGTACTTCCAGGATGGATGGAACAGTCGGAATCATGAGCCTCCTTCAAAATCAATTCACGGATTTCCTTCACCTCAGGCACACAAATTCTTTTCCCGTGCCACACCGTACCTTGTTCATCTTCTCTGAACCTAGGGGCTTTATTTTCTTTGATGAGTTCTCTAATCTCTTGTATCTTGTCGTCATTCTTCTGACCGTTGCGTATGTCTTGCTCTAATGTGGAGTCCACTTCCATGGCGATGGCCTCACCACTATTCACCAGACATAGATTGAGTTTTGCAATCTCTTCCTTCAATTCTATAGGCATGTCCTTCGAACTCAACATGTGGACCTGCACTTTCCGGCTTAAAGCATCCGCTACGACGTTCGCTTTCCCAGGATGATATTTGATGCCCACATCAAAGTCGTTGATCAGCTCTAACCATCTCCTTTGTCTGAGGTTGAGATCTGGCTGTGTGAAAATGTACTTTAAGCTCTTATGGTCCGTATAAATCTCTATCCTCTTCCCCATCAAGTAATGCCGCTAGATCTTCAACGAGTGTACAACTGCGGCTAGCTTTAGGTCATGCATAGGATAGGTCTTCTCGTGTTTACGGAGGTGCCGGGACGCATAAGCCACGACATGCCCCTCCCCAACCTGTTTCCAGAGGCATCGCAGTACACTGAAACGTTCTTCTGCATATCTGGCATAACTAGCACTAGGGCTGTTGTCAATCTTTTCTTCAGTTCTTGAAAACTCGTCTCACACTGCGGTGTCCATGTGAATGTGATTCCCTTCTCTAACAATTTGGTGGGGGGTCTCGAGATCTTGGAGAAACCCTCGACAAACCGTCGATAATACCCAACAAATGCTAAGAAGCTTCGAACTTCGCCGACATTTCAGGGGTCTTCCACTTCTGCACATCCTCGATCTTGGCGGGATCCACGGAGATTCCTCCCTCCGAGACTATATGTCCTAAGAAGGGAACTCTCTTCAGCCAAAACTCACACTTGCTCAACTTGGCATATAGTTGGTGTTCTCTCAGCTTTTGCAACACCAACCTTAACTGTCCCTCATGTTCTTCTTCATATTTGGAGAATACGAGAATGTCATCAATGAAGACCACCACAAACTTGTCCAGATATTCCATGAATACCTTGTTCATGAGATACACGAAGTATGCCGGGGCATTAGTTAGCCCGAAAGGCATGACGGTGTATTCATACAGCCCGTAGCGAGATACCAAAGCTGTCTTTGTAATGTCAGTTTGCCTTATCTTAAGTTGGTGGTATCCCGACCTGAGATCAATTTTTGAGAACACACAGGCTCCCCTCAACTGATCAAATAAGTCTTCAATGCGGAGTAATGGGTACTTGTTCTTGATGGTTACTTCATTCAACGCACGGTAATCTACGCATAACCTTTGGGTCCCGTCCTTCTTGGGGACAAATATCACTGGAGCTCCCCATGGTGAGGAACTAGGACGAATATACCCCTTCTCCGTCAATTCCCTTATATGCTCCTTGTGCTCTTTCAGTTGTTTAGAGTCCATCTGATAAGGCCTCTTGTATATTGGAGCTGTTCCAGGCACTAGCTCAATTGCGAATTCCACTTCACGATCGGGAGGCATACCTGGCAACTCCTCCGGAAAAACATCTGGATATTCCTTGATAATCCTTATCTCTCCCACTTCCACCTCAACTTTATTGAGTTTAATGTCCCTCCTGGGCTCTTGCACGGCTATGAACATCACTTTCGTGTCACTAGTGTGAGTTAGTTCCACCGTTCTGGTCAAACAGTGGATGATATCCTTATGTTTGTTCAACCAATCCATAACCAAAATAATATCTATCCCTTGTGAATCTATCACTATGAGGTTTGCAGTAAATACTACCCCATTAATATCTAGATTCACCTTGGGACACACTTGTCTTCTCCTTATTTCTCCCCCTAGAGAGTTCACTACTAGCATATGGTTCATTTGTGTGGTTGCTAGATCATGCTTCTTAACAAACCCTTGAGCAATGAACGAGTGGGTAACACCAGAATCAAACAACAGGGTTGCAATGTGTGAATTGGCACGAAACTTACCAATTACCACGTCAGGTGCCTCTTGCGCTTCCTCCATGGTCACGTGGTTCACCCGTCCTCGCATCACATTCTACTGTTGTGGCTGCATGAGCTTCTTCTTTGGGCACTTATGGGCGTAGTGCCCCACTTCACCAAAGTTGAAGCATTGCACCCCAACCTTAGGTGCCTGGCCTTTGTTGTCTTGGGGTTGGTTCGGTGGTCTTTGTACTGCTGGTCGAGGTTGATATGTGGGCTGAGGCTGCTGTACAAACTGACGTTGTGGCTGTGCTGGTGCTGACAGAGGCCTGAAATTTTGGTTGTACCCTCTCGGTGCTGAGTAGGGTACCACAGCACGGCTGTCTGCCCTGCGGGTTGCTGCATCAGACGTGGGTGTGTGTTGCTACCTGAGGCTTGGTGTGACCATCCCGCCTTCCTCTTGTTTTCATTCTCCAAGGCCTTCAGCTTCCTCTCCACGACAAATGCTCTGTCTACCATCTTTTGGAAGCTTTCATACTCGTTGGAGTACATTGCACACTACATTTCCATAGTGAGTCCTTCCATAAAACAGTCCTTTTTTTGCTCATCAGTTTCGATATCCCGTGGTGCATAACAGGATAGTTGGGTGAACTTAGTGAGGTATTCCCTCACAATCATGTTTCCTTGCTGCAGTCCCAAGAACTCCTTTCTCTTGTTTTTGAGTTCACCCCTTGGTATGTAATGGTTGCGGAAACTGCGCTTGAACTCTTCCCAAGTGATGGGCTGCCGCGTAAGCGGTCCACCAATCAGCAGCAGGTCCATGCAATTGGTGAGAGGCAAACAACACTGTCTCATACCCTTGGCACTGTATGATCGTCATCTTGCTCTCAATGGTCTTTAGCCAGTCATCTGCCTCGAGAGGTTCAGCAGCACTTGCAAACATTGGAGGTTGAGTCCTCAGAAACTCAATCAACCTTGGTTTGCGTGGTGCAGCTTGTGGGGGTGGAGCTTGGTGCAAGTTGGCCACCACTTGAGTTAGGCTCTGGATGAGCTGATTCTGATTTTCAAGCATATGGTGGATAGGATCAGCTCCTTCACGGCGACCACCCCTGTCTTGTCTTCCAGAAAGATGAGGGTTGCCGGCCTCATCGTTGTTGTTGGCGGGGTTGGCAATACGACCCTTTCCTCTTCCAGACATCTATCATGATCAACCAAATGTTAACTTAAAGCATTACGTATTAACTTCCCAAATTGCTTGTTTAAACTTAAACTTTTGAGGCCTTAATATATTCACATTTTCTTAGGGTTTCACGTAGATTTTTGGGAGTCATGTCTCACGCGAAAATAAATGCCCTCTTAATTCATAGGGGTTCACACATCAAAGCAAAGCAACCTAAAGACGAGGTTGTGGACAAATGCCCATGGCTTCCACAACTCACGTACACACCAAACATTAACACACAAATAACTAGGGTATTGACTCGACTACTCGATAACCTGCTGAACTAAGGGAAAGGACTCTACACGACTATCACTGAGCGGGCTCATCGGGGTCTTCCTCATTATTGCGGCTGCCCTCTGATTCCGCTTTGGGTGGGGAAGCTGCAGGTGGAGAAGTGTGGCGGCGCCTGCTCGCCCGGCGGTCTAGGGAGTCAGGAGTCCATGTGTCATTCACGGTGACACACAGTTCATTCCCATCTCCTCTTTCTCTCACCCTCAAGCTGGCTCGAAGCAGCGCCTCAGTCTCTTTCAGGGTCTCACGAACATCCTGAAGCTCCTGCTGGCACTCCTGCAGTCGAGTGCTGAACATAGCAGCATCCTCCAAGCACAGGTCCATGTGCTAATGGGAAGTCCCCTGCTGCACTGGCGGGTACTTGTACTCCGCTGTACCACTCTCACTCTGGAGGACATACAAGTACTCAGTCCTGTCCAGGTGGCGACGGTTGATGTGACTCTGGCAGGTGATGGCCTCCCAGGTGACATCCTTCTCAGCATCGACCTGTGTCGCCCGACAAGCTGGAGAGCGGTGGATCTTGAGCAGCTGATTTTCATGGATAATCCTCATTTCTGAACTCCATTCTTCCCTATTCTCACGGATGGTCCGGGTGGAGCTGTAGTGTATGATTAGCTTGCCCGTATTGCCGGCAGCGTGGAGCATACGCCGAAGACAGCGCAACAAGCCTCCTACTGCCAATCCGTAGGAGTGGTACGTCACCGGACGGTTCTCCTCTCTCAAGGCAAGGGCAACTACCGGAACTCTCCCTCCGGTGGACTTGCGGGCGGTGCGGATCATGCGAACCATCTAAAACATAAAGCATTTATAATTAAATTAGATAGGATTTAAAAAAAAATTGTATTTTGAATAAAAGTTTGGGTAAGATGAATAAAGTGACCCCATTAAATAACACCTTCCACACACACTTTTGTAAAATAGTTTTTAAGAAAATAGGGTCCATAAATACGTCCATTTCTACCTAGGTCCACATTCCTACGGGCAACCTTGGCTCTGATACCACTTCTGTCACACCCGGTTTCTCCGAAGAACAACCGAGTGAATATCACATGTATGCCAGGATCATTTTCTCATACATGTGATGACAAATATTGAAGCATCATTTATTACAAGCCAGGTGTCGAATATAAATAAGTCTTACATGGCATACGTCTCGATGGACGATAATAAGTTTATGACATATAAATAAAACAGCAGCAGAATAAAAATATTGCGGGCTTCATCACAGGCGTTGCCTAGGGGACTCCGTGAACCTAGAATCCTTCCTCGGGACCAAAGTCTTGGTCATTAAACACCACATCATTCTCTTGACCTGAGCAGCAATATAAACCAACAGAAAAGCAAGTTTGAGTACCGTGGGTACTCAGCAAGTGTGGGAAAGTTATGTCATGCATGGCTAGAGCAAGGAGAGGTTAGACTCATGGTTAAAGCACTACGCAATTATTACCTATCACCTTAGCTTATTAAGCACCTACATTACTACACAGGTGAAATGGATCCCAATCCCTCAACCCATCATCATTATCAAGTAAACATAATCTCATCTCCAATGTTAAGCTTCCCGCTTAACATCCACAACTTACCAATTCATCAATCTCTAATCATGAATAAGTCCAAGCCGCTCTTGACCGTGAGCACGGCTGTCATGACAGTTTTGAATCTGCAGAGTTTGCACCACTGTACCCACATGTAGTGATTTCATCCCCCATTGCGGGTGGACTAAAAGAACCTCCATTATGCCAGTGGCCGCGAACCACATTCACACTTCCCAGGTGTGTTGCCAGGAGATCACTATGAAGCCTTTACAAAGGGATTCTCGACGAGCGTGGGCCCACTGAGGTTTCACCCCTAACAGCATACAAGAGGCTCCAACCCCGCTGCAGTGGCCCCCTCTTGAGCCTTGCGGTTCATATGGTAGTCCAGCTGACACCTATTCCCCGCGCCATCCAACACACCCATATTATGCCGGGGATACATCTAATTAATTGGCCAAGCTGCCCCATCTCAGCATGTGGTTGGCACGGTAAAGCCAGGTTACATGCTCCATGAACCGGTCCTTAGGATCCAGGCAAGTACTAAACACAAACCCGAGTCTCGTGCACCCAGCACCAACCAAATCGTCCAGCTTGCCTCGATTCCTACCTCTACATGTCATCTAAACAGAATAGGTTCTGATCTAAAATATTAAATAATATATTTTTGAACTTCTCCTCTGATGTGAACTAATTTAAATTTATTTTATCAGTTTTTAGAATTATTTCCTAGCCTAAAAATGTGTTTCTAGAACTAATAAATATGAACAACACTTAGGCAGATTTAATTTCAGCTTAAAATCTATTTTTAACTCATTCTAACGTTTTCCAAGTGCTAGGAGAGTTTAAACTTGAATTTGCACATGTGTTTGCCTTACCTTCTAAATTTAAATCCTAGCCACATATCCAAATTTCTGAATTTAATATCATATAGGGTCAAAAAGGTAATTCCACCCTACTGCAGGGTCTAATTTGCTATTTCATAAATTTCCAGGGGTCTAACTACACATAACGGAGGGGTTTTCCTAATTTTTATTAAGTCCAGAGGCTAAAACTGATTTTTAAATGAATTTACACGAATTTCTGAAGTTCCAGAGGCTAGATCAGAAGTTTCCGGGGCTAGCTCGTGCTTTCCGAGATTCCCAGGGGCTAGCGCCTAAGAATCCCGGCCTTTATAACGTGGGGCTGATGTGGACCGTCCGATTTAAAATAGACGGCTCAGATTAGATCACCGAACCGGTACGCGCGGGTTTTAATTCTACCGTGCGATTTAAAATAGACGGCCCTCAAGGGGCCACGTCGCCCTGGCCGGAGCCAGCCCACGCGCGCGGCGGCGTGGGGTGGCGATCTCGCCGGCGCAGCCTCGGCTTTTGCCGCTACACGTTAGAACTCACATCTTTTTGCATGGATCGGCTACGGAGGGGTAGGGGATGCTCACCGAGGGGTTTTCCAGCACTCGGAGGCCCTGGAAGTCGGTCGGCGGCGAGCTTCAATGGCGACGATCTTCAGTGCAAGTCGGGGGGGGGGGGGGGCGTTGGGGCGCAAGACACGTTGTTTCCTTCACCTGCAGGGCTCCCCGGCGGCGGTGGAACGTGATCAGCACGTTAGATCAGGGAATTTGAGCAAGGATCGAAAGATATCAGCTGTAGAAACTTCGGTTCTCACTGGGGAGAAGAACAGCCGATCGGGGGGGGGGGGGCGAACAGGGCAATTGTCGGTATTTAAATAGGCGAGGGAGGGCGGCGGTCTGTTGAGATCGAGTTGGAGGTGTACGGGACCAGAAATCAGTTGGGGGCGCGGGTTTCCGGAGATCGGTTGCGAACGGGCGCGTAGGAAGTGTCCGGGTCGGTGGGCGCGCGGGAGGAAGGAGATGACACGCGGGCCCCACGTGTCAGTGAGAGGAAGAGAGGGTGTGCGCGGTCTTGGGCAGGCGCAGGGGAAATTGGGCCGGCTGGTGGGTTTTGGCCCACTGGCTGGTTGGGGTTTTTTCTTTTTCCTTTTCTTTTCTGTTCGGATTTGAATTTGAATTCCAGTTTGAATTTGAATTTCTGTACCACATGCAATACGTCCAAAAATTTTTAAATTCCACTCTTTAACATGTTTTGGGGTGTTACAACTGGTCCTCTGATTTTCATGATGACTAGCTCCGGAGGTGACATGTGTCTCGCGGAAATGCCTTCGCTCCTTCCGCAGAGGCTAGCTCCGAGAGCAACACGTGTCCCATAGGGTCGGACCTCTCCTCTTTTGCGGAGATGAGCCCCGAACCTGCCACGTAGCCATTTTAACGTCGGACCTCTCCCCACTTTGCAGGGACGAGCTCCGAACACACCACGTGGCCAGCGGCCGCGGTAAGTTGTCCTCGGTGCTTTCTGTGAACTGGATTCGGGTCTTACCGGCTATCTATTTGACAATTCCTCTGTTCCCAGTTCCTTTAAAATGTTTTCTCTACATGAAATATGAATACTTGCAGAAACTAGAGATGAGGGTGTCACAAAAGTTTACCTCCGGACCTTCTGTTTTTGCCTCCGGAGCTACTGATTTTCGTGCTACACAAGTAACACCTCATAGGTCAGTAGTTAAGAACAAAAAATCTCAAACTTTGACTCATAAACCTGCTGTTTTATCTCAGCCTTCGCATGTTATTCCTGCTGGACATCGTGTGACTCAATACTGGATTTCTAAATGCCTTTTAACTAACCCCAGTATTGAGTCATCAATGTATTGTGCTTCTATGTAGGTTACACGCTTGAGGAAGGAGAACATTTGGATTGTGGATTCAGGTTGCTCACGCCACATGACCGGTAACAAAGAATGGTTCTCCTCTCTCTCTTTTGTGTCACGTGTAGAGAATGTTACTTTTGCCGATAATTCTTCAACTCCTATAATTGCTAAGGGTTCGGTTAGAGTAAATGATCACTACACTTTGAAGGATGTGGCACTTGTCCAAGATTTGAAATACAACTTGCTTTCTGTTTCACAATTGCTAGATGAAAATCTGGAAATTATTTTCAATAAAAACTGCTGCAAAGTTGTAGGTTCAAATAG
Organism: Neostapfia colusana; assembly: GCA_030760725.1. NCBI lineage: Eukaryota > Viridiplantae > Streptophyta > Magnoliopsida > Poales > Poaceae > Neostapfia > Neostapfia colusana. The sequence goes on from JASWHV010000001.1 coordinate 94,223,809, forward strand.
TGAGCTTATTTTTAACATGTCTCGGTTTGGAAGAGTTTTTAAAGCTGATTTTGATATGTCTTCCTCTAAGCATAGATGTCTAGTTGCAAATGATTCCAAAGATTTATATTTTTTGCATCGTAGACTTGGTCACGTAGGCTTCGATCATCTCACGCGTGTTAGTGCTCTTGATCGCATACGTGGGCTGCCTAAGCTTAAAGGGGACAAAGAAATTGTGTGCTCTTCTTGTAGACATGCTAAGATGGTTGCAGGTTTACATGCTCCTCTCACATTGACCATGAAAACTGAACCGGGTAAACTTTACACCTTGACACCGTAGGACCTTCACGTGTTCAATCCTTCGGAGGTAAATGGTATGTTCTTGTGATTGTTGATGACTATTCTAGATACTCTTGGGTTTACTTTATGGCATCTAAGAATGAATCTTTTAGTCACTTTAGAACTTTATTTCTTAGATTATCATCTCCCAGGATCTTTAAGAGCAATTATAAGTGATAATGGAACCGAATTTAAAAATCAATCGTTTGATCACTTTTATGCTGAAAATGCAATAGATCATCAATTTTCTTCACCATATGTACCTCAACAAAACGGTGTTGTAGAGAGAAAGAACAGAACCTTAGTTGAGATGGCTAGGACTATGCTTGATGAATATCAAACTCCTAGGAAATTTTGGGCTGATGCAATTGCAACCGCTTGTTATGTCTCAAATCGTGTTTTCTTGCGTGCTAAGCTAGGTAAAACACCATATGAGCTCAGGTTTGTACATAGGCCTAGTGTGTCACACCCGGTTTTTCCGAAGAACAACCAAGTGAATATCACATGTATGCCAGGATCATTTTCTCATACATGTGATGACAAATAGTGAAGCATCATTTATTACAAGCCAGGTGTCGAATATAAATAAGTCTTACATAGCAAATGTCTCGATGGACAATAATAAGTTCATCACAAGTAAATAAACTAGCAGCGGAATATTATTCTCGAGGGCTCCTTCAAAGGCGTTGCCCGGGGGTCTCCATGAACCTAGAAACCTTCTTCGGGTCCAAAGTCTTGGTCTTTATACACCACCTCATTATCTTGACCTGAGCAGCAATATAAACCAACAAAATATGCAAGGTTGAGTACCGATGGTACTCAGCAAGTGTCGGAAAGTTAAGTCATGCATGGCTAGAACAAGGAGAGATTGAACTCAGGGTTAAAGCACTACGCAATTAATACCTATCACCTTAGCTTATTAAGCACCTACATTACTACACAGGTGAAATGGTCCCAATCTCCCATCCCATCATCATAAACAAATAAACATAACATCATTTCCAATATTAAGCTCCCCGCTTAACATCCACAACTCCCGAAACCATCAATCCTCTAATCATGAATAAGTCCAAGCCGCTCTTGACCGTGAGCACGGCTGTCATGACAGTTTTGACTCTGCAGAGTTTGCACCACTGTACCCACATGTAGTGATTTCATCCCCCGTTGCCGGGTGGACTAAAAGAACCTCCATCATGCCAGTGGCTATGAACCACATTCACACTTCCCAGGTGTGTAGCCAGGAGATCACTACGAAGCCTTTACAAAGGGATTCCCGACGAGTGTGGGCCCACTAAGGTTTCACCCCTAACAGCATACAAGAGGTTCCAACCCCGCTGCAGTGGCCCCCTCTTGAGCCTTGCGGTTCATATGGTAGTCCAGCTGACACCTATTCCCAGCACCATCCAACACACCCATACTACGACGGGGACACACCTAATTAATTGGCCAAGCTGCCCCATCTCAGCATGTGGTTGGCACGGTAAAGCTAGGTTACATGCTCCATGAATCGGTCCTTAGGATCCAGGCAAGTACTAAACACAAACCCGAGTCTCGTGCACCCAGCACACAACCAAAACATCCAACTTGCCTTGATCCCTACCTCTACATAACTCACAATATCTCATTCAAGAGTATGGTAAAATAAACTGATGATCTCATATCCCAAATATCCCATTCTAAGCATGGCTAAGCATATGCATAATAATAAATGACACGATAAAATAAATCCCAACCCAAGCTACAAGGAAACAAGGTAATGCAATTCTAGGGAAACTTCCTAGCATGGGTTTCATATTTCAATTGACAATGCAAATAATTCTAGCTACACATCCTAGCATAGGATCAAAGTGGTCAAGGACACTTGCCTCCTTCCTGCTGCTCTTGGAATGGGTAGTCCTGATCTTGGAAAGGAAGAACTTGCTCTGGAGCAGGTTCTACATCATACCATCACACATAGCAAAACAAAAACAACAATCCATAAGACATAGTTCACCCTTCCACTTCAAACAAACCACACATTCACATGTAACAAAGCCATTCACAACTTCTATGTGTTGTGTTTACTCTATGTGTGTTGACCTTTGGCTTACATGCACTTTTAATCATGTGTATATGATTCCTACTTTTGTATTCACATTTATGCTTGCATACTTTATATATGAGTTTCCAATTTAAATAAATTACTTATATTCAATTACTACACCTTTTAGCTACCAAGTATGCATGAAAGGTATTTTCCTACTCCATATGTGTCTTCAGAATTTCTACCAACCCTAAACTGAATTCTTTGGATTTTAGAAACTTCATTTATCATTTACTAGTTGCTATATTTTCAGATTTATTTCCTATGCCTAAATGTGAACTTTATTATGAAAATAACAAGACACATCATCTAAACAGAATAGGTTCTGATCTAAAATATTTAATAATATATTTTTGACCTTTTCCTATGATGTAAACTATTTTACATTTATTTTCCCTATTTTTAGAACTATTCTTTACTTAAAAATGTGTCCCTATAACTAATAAATGTGAATAATAAATTAAACAGATTCATTTCAGCCAAAATCTATTTTTATCTCACTCCAAAGTTTTCTAAGTACTGAGAAAGTTTTTAATTTAATTTTTACAATATGTTTGTCCCACTTTTAAATTTTAAATACTAGCCACATATTCAATTTCCTAAATTAAATATCAAACAGGGTTAAAAAGGTAAACTGACCCCACTACAGGGTCTATAATATTATTTTAAGAATTTTCAGGGGTCTAACTACACATAACAGAGGAGTTTTTCCTAATTTTTATTAAGTCCAAGGGCTAAAACTGATTTTTAAATGAATTTACATGATTTTCTGAAGTTCCAGGGGCTAGATCAGAAGTTTCCGGGGCTAGCTCTTATTTCCCGAGAACCCCAGGGGGTAGCACGTAAGATTTCCAGTCTTTATAATGCGGGGCTGATGTGGACCGTCCGATTTAAAACAGACGGCTGAGATTATAACGTCGAACCGGTACAAGGGGATTTAAACTCTACCGTGCGATTTAAAATAAACGGCGCACAAGCGGCCACGTCGCTCTGATCGAGCGCGGGCGGCGCACGGCGGCGAGAGGCGGCTATCTCGCCGGAGAGTTTCGGATCTTCGGGAATTCTTCCTAGAACTGTGATTTTATGGCATAGATCGGTGGAGGGGAGGTCGGGGATCTCACCTCGGGGGTTTTCTTGAGCTCGGAGGTCCTGGAAAACGATCGGTGATGAGGTCCGAAGCGAAACCACGACGAGGCTCGTCGGCGCTGGATTTGAACCGCAAGTCACAGAGTTTTCTGCACCTGCAAGGTTCCCCGGAGGCGGTGGATCAAGACCAGCGAGTTAGATCGGAATTTCCGAGCTTAGATCGGCCAGAATTCGCCGGAGAAGGCTCGGGTTCTCTCCGGAGTAAAAACGGCGGATCGCATGGGAAAAACAGAACGAGGCTGGGGTTTTTATAGACGGGGGAGTGCGGCGGGTTGGTTTAGATCGAGCTGGAGTTTTCGGGGTCAGGAAATCGGCTGGGATATGCGAGAATTCCCGATCAGTTTTGATTCGGGTGAGAGATTCCCGGCCGATCGCGGCGCGGGCGCGAGGAGGAAGAAGACGGCGGGCCCCACATGTCAGTGAGAGGAAAACAGGGCGCGCGGCTGCGGGCTGGCGCAGAGCAGAGTGGGCCGGCTGGTGGGTTTCGGCCCACTGGCCGGTTTTTTTTCTGTTTTCCTTTTTCTTTTTCTATTTCTTTTCTGTTTTGAGTTTAAATTGAATTCCAGTTTGAATTTAAATTGTTGCAAAACATGCAACACGTCCAAAAAATTTTAAATTCCCCTCTTAATAGGATTTTGGGTTTTAACAAAATTTTGGGGTGTTACAGCTCTACCCCCCTTAAAAGAAATCTCGTCCTCGAGATTAGTGGTTCTAAGAAAACAATTCCGGAAATTGTGCCTTGAGTTCATCTTCCCGTTCCTAGGTGGCTTCTTCTTCTGAGTGATGCTTCCATTGCACCTTGCACATCCGGATTCTTTTATTTCTGGTGAGGCGTTCCATTGTCTCTAAAATCTTGTATGGTTGCTCGGCATAAGACAAATCCTCATCTACGTCCACTTCATTCATGGGTAACACCTCTTCAGGCGTTCTCACGCATTTCTTGAGTTGTGAAACATGGAACACATCGTGCACATCCGATAGACGAGCCGGTAACTCTAGTTGATACGCCACTTCACCTTTCCTTTCCAGAACTTGAAAGGGTCCGATGTATCGAGGTGACAACTTCCCTTTCACCTTGAACCGACGAAGTCCTCTGATAGGGGACACCTTGAGATAGACATAGTCCCCCACGTTGAAAACGAGCTCTCTTCTTCGTACATCGGCATAGCTCTTTTGGCGTGTCTGTGCTATCCTCAAATTGTTGCGAATTTCCCTCACCTTCACCTCAGCTTCTTGTAGTACTTCTGGACCAAACACTTTGCTTTCCCCCGTTTGGTTCCAAAATAGGGGAGTTCTGCACTTCCTCCCATACAAGGCTTCAAACGGTGACATCTTCATACTAGCTTGATAGCTGTTGTTATAGGAAAACTCCGCATACGGTAAGTTCTTATCCCAACTCGGATTGTTTTTTAGTGCACGTGCCCTCAGCATATCTTCAAGAATCTGATTGGTTCTTTCCGTCTGCCGATCAGTTTGGGGATGATAGGCAGAACTAAAGTTCAGACAGGTTCCCATGGTTTCGTGCAACTTCTGCCAGAACCTCGAGGTGAACTGTGTCCCTCGATCCGACACAATCTTCTTTGGCACTCCATGGTAACACACAATCCTTGACATGTACAACTCTGCCAATTTGGATCCGCTGTAGCTTTCTTTCACGGGGATGAAATGAGCTACCTTGGTTAGCCTGTCGATGATGACCCATATTGAATCATATCCTGATTGGGTCCTAGTCAATCTCACTATGAAATCCATGCCGATTTCTTCCCATTTCCATTCAGGCACTTTGAGTGGTTGCAATAATCCCGCGGGTCATTGATGTTCTGCTTTCACCAACTGACATGTGTCACATAGGGCAACATGTTCCGCGACATCTCGCTTCATGCCATACCACCAATACCTGATCTTGAGGTCCTGGTACATCTTCGTACTCCCAGGATGAATGGAATAGTCGGAATCGTTAGCCTCCTTCAAAATCAATTCACCAATCTCCTTTAGTTCAGGCACACGGATCCTTTTCCCGTGCCACACCGTACCTTGTTCATCCTCTCTAAAACCAGGAGCTTTATTTTCCTTGATGAGTTGTCTGATCTCTTGTATCTTCTCGTCTTTCTTTTGACCCTCGCGGATGTCTCGCTCTAGTGTGGAGTCCACTTCCATGGCGATAGCTTCACCACTATTCACCAGGCATAGATTGAGCCTTAAGGCATGTCCTTCAAGCTCAACTTATTGACCTGCACTTTCTGACTTAAAGCATCGGCCACGACGTTTGCTTTACCAGGATGATAGTTGATGCCCACATCAAAGTCATTGATTAGCTCTAACCCTCTCCTTTGTCTGAGGTTGAGATCTGGCTGTGTGAAAATGTACTTTAAACTCTTATTATCCGTATATATCTCTGTCCTCTTCCCCATCAAGTAATTCCGCCAAATTTTCAACGCGTGTACCACTGCGGCTAGCTCTAGGTCATGTGTAGGACAGTTCTTCTCGTGCTCCCGAAGCTGCCGGGATGCATAAGCCACGACATGCCCTTCTTGCATGAGAAGACATCCCAACCCATTTCTAGAGGCATCGCAATACACCGTAAAGTTCTTCTGCATATCTGGCATAACTAGCACTGGGGCTGTCATCAATCTTTTCTTTAACTCCTGAAAACTCGTCTCGCACTGCGGCGTCCATGTGAATGTGATTCCCTTCTCCAACAGTTTGGTGAGGGGTCTCGAGATTTTAGAGAATCCCTCAATAAACCGTCGATAGTATCCAGCGAATCCCAAGAAGCTTCGAACTTCCCCGACATTTTCAGGGGTCTTCCACTTCTGTATATCCTCGATTTTGGCAGGATCCACGGAGATTCCTCCCTCCGAGATTATATGTCCTAAGAAGGGAACTCTCTTCAGCCAAAACTCACACTTGCTCAACTTGGCATATAGTTGGTGTTCTCTCAGCCTTTGCAACACCAACCTTAGATGTTTCTCATGTTCTTCTTCATCTTTGGAGAAGACGAGAATGTCATCTATGAAAACCACCACAAATTTGTCCAGATATTCCATGAATACCTTGTTCATGAGATACATGAAGTACGCCGGGGCATTAGTTAGCCCGAAAGGCATGACAGTGTATTCATACAGTCCGTACCGAGATACGAAAGTTGTCTTGGGAATATCAGATTGCCTTATCTTGAGTTGGTGGTATCCCGTCCTGAGATCAATTTTCGAGAACACACAAGCTCCCCTCAACTGATCAAACAAGTCTTCAATGTGGGGTAATGGGTACTTGTTCTTGATGGTTACCTCATTCAAGGCACGGTAATCCATGCATAACCTTTGGGTTCCGTCCTTCTTGGGCACAAATATCACTGGAGCTCCCCAAGGTGAGGAACTAGGACGAATATACCCCTTCTCCGTCAATTCTCTCAGATGATCCTTGAGTTCTCCTAGCTGCTTGGAGTCCATCCGATAAGGTATCTTGTATATGGAGGCTGTTCCAGGCACTAGCTCAATTGCGAATGCCACTTCACGATCGGGAGGCATACCTGGCAACTCCTCCGGAAAAACATCTGGATATTCCCTGATGGTCCTGATCTCCTCCACTTTCACCTCAACTTGATTTAATTTAATGTCCCTCTTAGACTCGTGTATTGTTATAAACTTTACTCTTGTGCCACTAGGGTGAGTTAGTTCCACCGTTCTGGTCGAACAATGGATGATTCCCTTATGTTTGGTCAACCAATCCATACCCAAAATAATATCTATCCCTTGTGAATCTATCACTATGAGGTTAGCAGTAAATACTACCCCATTAATGTCTAGGTTCACCTTGGGACACACTTGTCTTGTCCTTATTTCTCCACCCGGAGAGTTTACAGCTAGCATATAGTTCATTTGTGTTGTTGCTAGGTCATGCTTCTTAACAAACCCTTGGGCAATGAACGAGTGGGTAGCACCAGAATCAAACAGCAGGGTTGCAATGTGTAAATTGGCAGGAAACTTACCAACTACCACGTCGGGTGCCTCTTTTGCTTCCTCCATAGTGACGTGGTTCACCCGTCCTCTCATTACATTCTGCTGTTGTGGCTGCGTGGGCTTCTTCTTTGGGCACTTATGGGCATAGTGCCCCACTTCACCACAGCTAAAACATTGCACCCCAATCTTAGGGGCTTGGCCCTTATTGTCTTGGGGTTGGTTTGGAGGTCCTTGCACTGCTGGTCAAGGTGGATATGCGGGGCGAGGTTGCTGTAAAAAGTGACGTTGTGGCTGTGCTGGTGCTGCCGGAGGCCTGTAGTTCGGGTTGTACCCTCTTGGTGCTGAGTAGGGTACCGCAGCATGGTTCATCTGCCCGACAGGTTGCTGCATCAGGCGTGGGCGGGTGTTGCTCCCTGAGGCTTGGTGTGACCACCCGGCCTTCCTCTTGGTCTCATTTTCCAAGGCCTTCAGCTTCCTTTCCACCACAAATGCTCTGTCCACCATCTTTTGGAAGCTTTCATACTCTTTTGAGGACATTGCACACTGCATTTCTGCGGTGAGCCCTTCCACGAAACAATCTTGTTTCTGCTCATCAGTCTCTATGTCTCGTGGGGCATAACGGGATAGTTGAGTAAATTTAGTGAGGTATTCCCTCACCGTCATGTTTCCCTGCTGCAGTCCCAAGAACTCCTTCCTCTTGTTTTTGAGTTCACCTCTTGGGATATAATGGTTGCGGAAGCTACGCTTGAACTCTTCCCAAGTGATGCTTTCAGGGTCATGATGGGCAGCCACGTAGGCGGTCCACCAATCAGCAGCAGGTCCATGCAATTGATGAGAGACAAACAGCACCCTCTCATACCCTTGGCACTGTATGATCCTCATCTTGCTCTCAATGGTCTTAAGCCAATCATCTGCCTCCAGAGGTTCAGCAGCACTTGCGAACTTTGGAGGTTGAGTTCCTAGAAACTCACTCAACCTTGGTTGGCGTGGTGAAGCTTGTGGAGGTGGAACTTGATGCAAGTTGGCCACCACTTGAGTCAGGTTCTGGATGAGCTGATTTTGATTCTCCAGCATTTGGTGGAGGGGATCAACTCCTTCATGGCGTCCACCCCTGTCTTGGCCTCCAGAAAGATGAGGGTTGCAGGCCTCATCATTGTTGTTGGCGGGGTTGGCAGCACGACCTTTTCCTCTTCCGGCCATCTAGCATGATCAACCAAATGTTAATTTAAATTATTACGTATTATCTTACTACTTTCGCTTGTTTGTACTTTGAAGTGTTGAAGCTTTGTTATACTTTTCTGAGGTTTCATATCTCACACAAAAATAAATGCAATATTATTTCATGTGGGTTCACACACCAAAGCAAGACAATCTGAAGACGAGGCTGTGGACAATTGCTCATGGCTTCCACAACTCACGTCACACACCAAGCATTAACACACCATTAACTAATGTAATAACTCGACTACTCGACATCCTTCTAATTTAAGGGAAAGACTCTACGCTACTCGTTTTCTTGAGCTGGCTCCTCGGGATCTTCCTCATCATTTCGGCTGCCTTCTGACTCTGCTTTGGGTAGGGAGGCTGCTGGTGGAGAAGTGCGATGATGCCTGATCGCTCGGCGATCTGGGGATTCAGGAGTCCATGTATCATTCACGGTGACACACAGTTCATTCCCATCTCCTCTTTCTTTCGCCCTCAAGCAGGCTCGCAGCAATGCCTCCGTTTCCTTCAGGGTGTCCCGAACATTCTGAAGCTCTTGCTGACACTCCTGCAGTCGAGTGCTGAGCATAGCAGCATCCTCAAAGCACAAGTCCATGCGCTCATGGGAAGTCCCTTGCTGCACTGGCGGGTACTTGTACTCCGTGGTACCACTCTCACGCTGGAGGACATACATGTACTCAGTCCTGTCCAGGTGTCGATGATAGATGTGACTCTGGCAGGTGATGGCCTCCCAGGTGACATCCTTCTCTGCATTGACCTGTGTCACTCTACAAGCTGGAGAGCGGTGGATCTTAAGCAGCTGATTTTCGTGTATAATACTCACCTCTGAACTCCATTCTTCCCTTTTCTCACGGATGGTCCTGGTGGAGTTATAGTGGATGATTAGCTTGCCCGTATTGCCGGCGGCTTCGAGCATACGTCGAAGATGGCGCAAAAAGCCTCCTACTGCCAATCCGTAGGAAAGGTACGTCACCGGACGGCTCTCCTCTCTTTCCGCAAGGGCAACTACGGGAACTCTCCCTCCTGTGGACTTGCGAGCGGTGCGAATCATGCGAACCATCTAAAACAAAAAGCATTTAAACTTAGGTTAGATAAACTTTTTAAACAAAAATCCTATTTTGAATGAAAATTGGGGTAAGATGAAGAAAGTGACTCATTAAATAACACTTTTCAACACACACCTTGTAAAAATAGTTTTTAAGAAAATAGGGCCCTTAAATACGTCCATTTCTACCTAGGTCCACGTTCCTTCGGGCAACCTTGGCTCTGATACCACTTCTTGTCACACCCGGTTTTTCCGAAGAACAACCAAGTGAATATCACATGTATGCCAGGATCATTTTCTCATACATGTGATGACAAATAGTGAAGCATCATTTATTACAAGCCAGGTGTCGAATATAAATAAGTCTTACATAGAAAATGTCTCGATGGACAATAATAAGTTCATCACAAGTAAATAAACTAGCAGCGGAATATTATTCTCGAGGGCTCCTTCACAGGCGTTGCCCAGGGGTCTCCATGAACCTAGAAACCTTCTTCGGGTCCAAAGTCTTGGTCATTATACACCACCTAATTATCTTGACTTGAGCAGCAATATAAACCAACAAAATATGCAAGGTTGAGTACCGATGGTACTCAGCAAGTGTGGTAAAGTTAAGTCATGCATGGATAGAATAAGGAAAGATTGAACTCAGGGTTAAAGCACTACGCAATTAATACCTATCACCTTAGCTTATTAAGCACCTACATTACTACACAGGTGAAATGGTCCCAATCTCCCATCCCATCATCATAATCAAATAACCATAACATCATTTCCAATATTAAGCTCCCCACTTAACATCCACAACTCCCAAAACCATCAATCCTCTAATCATGAATAAGTCCAAGCCGCTCTTGACCGTGAGCACGGCTGTCATGACAGTTTTGACTCTGCAGAGTTTGCACCACTGTACCCACATGTAGTGATTTCATCCCCCATTGCCGGGTGGACTAAAAGAACCTCCATCATGCCAGTGGCTACGAACCACATTCACACTTCCCAGGTGTGTAGACAGGAGATCACTACGAAGCCTTTACAAAGGGATTCCCGACGAGCGTGGGCCCACTGAGGTTTCACCCCTAATAGCATACAAGAGGTTCCAACCCCGCTGCAGTGGCCCCCTCTTGAGCCTTGCGGTTCATATGGTAGTCCAGATGACACCTATTCCCCGCACCATCCAACACACCCATACTACGACAGGGATACACCTAATTAATTGGCCAAGCTGCCCCATCTCAGCATGTGGTTGGCACGGTAAAGCTAGGTTACATGCTCCATGAACCGGTCCTTAGGATCCAGGCAAGTACTAAACACAAACCCGAGTCTCGTGCACCCAGCACACAACCAAAACATCCAACTTGCCTTGATCCCTACCTCTACATAACTCACAATATCTCATTCAAGAGTATGGTAAAATAAACTGATGATCTCATATCCCAAATATCCCATTCTAAGCATGGCTAAGCATATGCATAATAATAAATGACATAATAAAATAAATCCCAACCCAAGCTACAAGGAAACAAGGTAATGCAATTCTAGGGAAACTTCCTAGCATGGGTTTCATATTTCAATTGACAATTCAAATAATTCTAGCTACACAACCTAGCATAGGATCAAAGTGGTCAAGGACACTTGCCTCCTTCCTGCTGCTCTTGGAATGGGTAGTCCTGATCTTGGAAAGGAAGAACTTGCTCTGGAGCAGGTTCTACATCATACCATTACACATAGCAAAACAAAAACAACAATCCATAAGACATAGTTCACCCTTCCACTTCAAACAAACCACACATTGACATGTAACAAAGCCATTCACAACTTCTATGTGTTGTGTTTACTCTATGTGTGTTGACCTTTGGCTTACATGCACTTTTAATCATGTGTATATGATTCCTACTTTTGTATTCACATTTATGCTTGCATACTTTATATATGAGTTTCCAATTTAAATAAATTACTTATATTCAATTAATACACCTTTTAGCTACCAAGTATGCATGAAAGGTATTTTCCTACTCCATATGTGTCTTCAGAATTTCTACCAACCCTAAACTGAATTCTTTGGATTTTAGAAACTTCATTTATCATTTACTAGTTGCTATATTTTCAGATTTATTTCCTATGCCTAAATGTGAACTTTATTATGAAAATAACAAGACACATCATCTAAACAGAATAGGTTCTGATCTAAAATATTTAATAATATATTTTTGACCTTTTCCTCTGATGTAAACTATTTTACATTTATTTTCCCTATTTTCAGAACTATTCTTTACTTAAAAATGTGTCCCCATAACTAATAAATGTGAATAATAAATTAAACAGATTCATTTCAGCCAAAATGTATTTTTATCTCACTCCAATGTTTTCTAAGTACTGAGAAAGTTTTTAATTTAATTTTGACAATATATTTGTCCCACTTTTAAATTTTAAATACTAGCCACATATTCAATTTCCTAAATTAAATATCTAACAGGGTTAAAAAGGTAAACTCACCCCACTACAGGGTCTATAATATTATTTTAAGAATTTTCAGGGGTCTAGCTACACATAACAGAGTTTTTCCTAATTTTTATTAAGTCCAGGGGCTAAAATTGGTTTTTAAATGAATTTGCATGATTTTCTGAAGTTCCAGGTGCTAGATCAGAAGTTTCCGCGGCTAGTTCTTATTTCCCGAGAACCCCAGGGGGTAGCACGTAAGATTTCCAGGCTTTATAACGCGGGGCTGACTTGGACCGTCCGATTTAAAACAGACGGCTGAGATTATAACGTCGAACCGGTACGCGGAGATTTAAACTCTACCGTGCGATTTAAATTAAACGGCGCACAAGCGGCCACGTCGCTCTGATCGAGCGCGGGCGGTGCTGCCGGCGGCGCACGGCGGCGAGAGGCGGCGATCTCGCCGGAGAGTTTCGGATCTTCGGGAATTCTTCCTAGAACTGTTATTTTATGGCATAGATCGGTGGAGGGGTGGTCGGGGATCTCACCTCGGGGGTTTTCTTGAGCTCGGAGGTCCTGGAAAACGATCGGTGACGAGGTCCGAAGCGAAACCACGGCGAGGCTCGTCGGCGCTGTGTTTGAACCGCAAGTCACTGAGTTTTCTGCACCTGCAAGGTTCCCAGGAGGCGGTGGATCAAGACCAGCGAGTTAGATCGGAATTTCCGAGCGTAGATCGGCCAGAATTCGCCGGAGAAGGCTTGGGTTCTCTCCGGAGTAAAAACGGCGGATCACGTGGGAAAAACAGAACGAGGTCGGGGTTTTTATAGACGGGGGGGGGGGCAGCGGGTTGGTTTAGATCGAGCTGGAGTCTTCGGGGTCCGGAAACCGGCTGGGATACGCGAGAATTCCCGATCAGTTTTGATTCGGGTGAGAGAGTCCCGGCCGGTCGCGGCGCGGGCGCGAGGAGGAAGAAGATGGCGGGCCCCACATGTCAGTGAGAGGAAAACGGGGCGCGCGGCTGCGGGCTGGCGCGGAGCAGAGTGGGCCGGCTGGTGGGTTTTGGCCCACTGGCCGGTTTTTTTTCTGTTTTCCTTTTTCTTTTTCTATTTCTTTTCTGTTTTGAGTTTAAATTGAATTCCAGTTTGAATTTAAATTGTTGCAAAACATGCAACATGTCCAAAAAATTTTAAATTCCCATCTTAACAGGATTTTGGGTTTTAACAAAATTTTGGGGTGTTACATAGTGTCACACACTTTAGGATCTTTGGTTGCAAATGCTTTGTTAAGAAACATGGTAATCTTGATAAATTTGAAGCTAGATCTGTTGATGGCATGTTTCTTGGTTATCCATCTCATAGTAGAGGCTACCGTGTGCTTTTACTTGATACTAACAAAATTGTCGAGACTTGTGAGGTTTATTTTGATGAAGCTAGCCCAGGTACTAGTTCAAATATTGCAGGTCCGGATCCATATCCGCAGGGGTAGAGTATTTTCGTTAAAGAAAAGGAAGAAGTGGTGCTACTGCCCGAAAATTCAGCAGCTAATGACATTGTTCCAGCTCCTGATCTTGATTCACAGCCAGCACCGATGACCACCATTGCTTGTCCAGATCCTCCTCACATCACAAGCTCATCTATTTGTGATGAACATGAAGAAGAAGAATCTTGTGAAGTGTCCACTCCCCTCCGGATTCTGAAAAGTCATCCTCCACAACAAATTAATTGGAAGATTGCATGAACAAGTTACAAGATCCAGGTTTTTCAACCCAATTCTCATGCTCATTCTGCTTTTCTTGCTTCTTTTGAACCCAAAGATATATCACACGCACTAACTAATGAATCTTGGATTATTTCCATGCAAGAAGAGTTAGAAAATTTCGAAAGAAATAATGTTTGGAAACTTGTACCTCCACCTCAAGGTCACACTTTGATTGGAACTAAATGGGTGTTTAAAAATAAACAAAGTGAGGATGGGGTTGTGGTTAGGAATAAGGCTAGGTTGGTTGCTCAAAGTTTCACACAACCACCTGGATTTTGATGAAACTTTTGCTCCTGTTGCTAGATTAGAAGCCATAAGAATTTTGTTAGCATTTGCTGCATCTAAAGGTTTTAAGCTATATCAAATGGATGTTAAAAGTGCTTTTCTTAATGGCTACATAGATGAGGAGGTTTATGTCAAACAACCACCTGGTTTTGAAAATCCAAATTTTCCTAATCATGTTTACAAACTGTCCAAAGTCTTGTACGGTCTCAAACAAGCCCCTAGAGCATGGTATGATAGGTTAAAAACATTCTTACTTGAAAAGTGGTTTACCATGGGCAAGTTTGATAAAACTCTTTTGTGCTTAAGCATGGCAATGACTCATTATTCGTTCAAGTGTATGTGGATGATATTATCTTTGGTTGTGCTTCTCATGATCTTGTGTCCAAGTTTTCAGCTATGATGAGTTCAGAATTTGAGATGAGTATGATGGGAGAACTCACGTACTTTTTGGGGCTGCAAATCAAGCAAACCAAGGAGGGTACCTTTGTGCATCAAACAAAGTATACAAAAGATCTCCTAAGGCGCTTCAACATGGACAAAAGTAAGCCTCTTCGGACACCAATGGAAACAGCAACAACACTCGAACTTGATGAAGATTGTGATCCCGTTGATCAAAAAGAATATAGAAGCATGATCGGATCACTTTTGTATCTCACGGCATCAAGACCGGACATACAATTCAGCGTATGTCTTTATGCACGATTTCAAGCCTCCCCACGTGCTTCACATCGTCAAGCCGCCAAAAGGATGAGGGGGCCCGACCTCCATCACGGGGTCGTGCCGCTTGCCCGGGAATCGCATTGGGTGGTGCCGTGTTATGCGGCACCGAACAGCACACATATAAGGAACAATGTAATACATAAATCAAAGCGGAAGCTATAACTTGTTTCTCTATAAATAACTTACATAAAATAGCTACAGCGGAAGTCTATACACAGCTCACTGTGAATATTTAAGAAGCACTTGAGAAGAGCTCCAGCCCGCGTGCTCTTCTCGCTAGCAACACGAAGACATGGCAGCGGCTAGGTTCTCCAAGGTGACCTGTCTTGGAAGTTCCCGAGTCTCACCGGACAACCTTCTTTTTAGCGTCGAGGTTTACCTGCAAAACCACTTATATAGCAAGAGTGAGCACAAAGGCCCAGCAAGACTTAACCGTCTCTCCTAAGACATGAAACTCTAGATGAAAGTAACCTAAGACCTAAGCCTATCATTTGCGAAAAGACTCGCCTACGAGTTCATCCTTAACTTTCAAATTTTAGCCATAATAATAATGACCTTGCGATCAGCAACATTGGAACTCCACAATCAAACAAGAAACGCTTCATTCCAATGTTACTTGCCCCAAGGTAGAAAATAACTTTAGTTAGCTCTATCTCTACTTCAAACATGGTTTTCATGCAACTTAACATAATCATAGCAGCAATTATACTTTTGCAAACTGTTTCCACACAAGTTGATTAACCCCTCTGCCCGGTCTCATCTTTAGAAATGTAAACTTTAGTTTGCTTCCTTTCCCAACCACACTTATGATCTTCTAAACTATAGCTCGCGAGTAGATTCCAACTACTCGTCTTCTACCGGATGCCCTAGTCTATTTAGCATGGCCTTATTCTACAGCGATGACATAATTCTACCCTTGATCCCAGGGTTCATGTTTGGTTATGCAAGTGGAGTATCAACATCCTTGACCTAATGCACATACAAACCTTGACCAAATGTAGTGAACAAAGGGAAAACTTTAAAAATAACTTAAGTGCAAACCGGGGCTTGCCTTGGTTTTGCAGGTGACTGAGTCAGATAATATGGGTTAGTTGCTGATGTCTTGAAGTTCAACTCCTGCCCTTCTTGCTCCTTGACCCAAGCTCAACTTCTCCTTCTTCACTTTCCACGTTTAATCACTACACGATATGAATATGCATACATGTTCAATTATAAAACCTTTTGCTAACAAGTGCTAAAGACAAGTTTTTAAAACTGGAACTCTGTTTAAGAATTTAAAATGAAACTGGGGGTGGTGGTTTGCGTGTGTGTTTAAGCACTATCTTCAAGTGAGAAGTGAGGTTCATCACTTGGTTGGGGGATCAACTAATGGTTGAACAGAACACTAATGATATAGGCCTCCAATGGAGCTGAGAAGTTTCTTGGGAGTTCCTAGTCACAAGAAAGTTCTCTGGACCAAAATTCAGAACATTTCACTAAGTGGATCACCCAAAACAATTCCTTAAGCATTTAGGCATAGAGGAATTAATTCTGAATAAATTTGCACTTTCATGCAAATTCAAGTGAACTACAATTTCAAGCATAGTTCAGAGAGTATTCCTGAATTTTCCTAGGATTTTTGGAGCTAAGGAATGGCCAGAACTGAATTTCTAAGTTTTGGAATTTTCCTGAAAATGTTTCTGTATTCATTTGAATACAGAAACTTGAAACCAGAATTTCCCAAACCAGATCAACTCCAAATGAGTTGAAACTTTTACAGGACTCTCCTAATATCCTAAAGAATATTCTGGCAAAATTTGGGGAATTTTGGATGGGCCAAACTCCCTCTAAAATTCTTTTGCTGAAAAGCTTTAAAGAATTTTGCAGAATTTTATATTTATTTTCATACATATTGGTTGGCATATTTGGATAGAGTTTTACCTCCTGAATCCAACCAAATTTGAATCACTAATTTTGGAGCTTCCTAGCAAAAGTTATGCAGTTCCAAAGTTTGAACCAAATCTGGAATTCAAATTAATTCGGGAAAAAATTTAAACCCTGACTGCGAGCCACAGGGCCACGTGTCGACCACTGAAACACGAGCCACACGGGACACAGACCTGTCCCCGTGTTGTCACAGACCGATCCAAGTCTACAGACAATCCCGCTCCCTCGCAACAGAGACTGACGCGTGGGCCAGCCCCCGTCTTCTTCTTCCTCCGGCTGTCCACGCTCCCGCGCCGCCGAGCTCGCCGGAGCTCTCGCCGGGAGTGGGTTCCGGTGCTCGGAACTTGCTGGGTCTCGCCGCCCCCACGTATTCTCGTATGAGGAACACGTTGCCGGGCTTATCTCAGCTCGACGATGGCCGGAAACCTAGGTGCGATGGCGACAGCGGCTGTGGCAACTTCGGCGACGTTGCTAGGGCACTGTAGTGCTCTAACCTTGCTCCTGTTAGATCCTACAGCATCGCCACCACCTCGGGAGCAACGTCCAGGGCTCTGATCTCGTGAGAAACGACGGCAACTAGGGTCTCACCGTGCGACCTAGGGCGATTTCGGGGAAAACTGAAAAAACTCGAAGAACCGAGGGTTTCCTCAACGGTTCTCCCTACTTCTTGATCCCACGTGCCCGCACGGATGTCTACAATTGGGTTTCTAGGTCTGGTGATGAGTGGTGCACCGTGTTTCCCTAATTTCTCGGTTTGCTACCTACGGTTTATATCGCATGTCCGCGGGAAAAGTTAAATTCCGGCGAGCATGGGCTGTGACACGCTGCCGGCGTTGCTGTGAAGTAAGAAGAGTTACAGGCGCACCTTTTCGCTTTTGCAACTCGACGGGAGGTGCTCTGTTGTGGTTGGGCGATGGATTCTTGCAGCGGCGACTTCGCCCGGTGCCGTTGAGAAGGATTGAGCTCGACGCCAGGGTTCCCGTGGATTTAGCACCGGTTTTTTTCGTCGGCCACGCTCAGTGGGGTCTGGTGACGTTGTGGAGAGGCTCAGCACGGCGTGCGACTTGTTGAGCTGACCGGGCGTCAAGGAACCGACCGTGTTCTTTCGTGCGGCAGCAGCTCGGCGAGGAAAAACGTGAGGTGGTCGACGGCAGCTGTGGGAGGCCGTTTGTGTGAGCGTCGTTCACTCGGTGGGGTTGATAAGGGCGCGAGCAAACCGACTCGGGAGCAGCTCGGGAGCTGGCGGCAACGCTGCCCCGGTGGCGCGCGCGTGCCGCGCTCGGTGCTTCAGCGCCTTCGAGCGAAAAACAGAGAACCGGTTGAGTGAGTCTGAACAGGGAGAATGTTGCTTATGTGCTAAGTTTTCCCCCTCTCCTCTATGACAATTGGGCCCCACTCACCTCCTCTCCTAAATATCCAAATTTTTGGCACATTGTAAACTTCAGCTCTGAGGAACTCAAATCCAAAATTCATTTGGCAATTTGACAAGTTGTTCCTCAGTTTTGAGTTTAAATTCAAATTTGGATGAAATTTACAAGTCCCTTTGATAATCATTTCAAGGCACCTCCAAATTTGCTCAAAATTTGCCTCCTTCATAATTTAGACCTGAGGAATTCAAATATGTCCTCTGATCTTTGAGTTGGCTATTGCAAATACACTTTTTCAAACAACAGTTTGAATTTTCTCTTTTGAACATGCCTTCCTTCTTGTTGAAGTGCACCTCTTAATTCAAACTGAATTCAAAGTTTTATTGCACATGCCAACACTTTCATGAGGAACACAAAAGTTTTTGTAAGTCCCATTTCTTGCATATAAACTCAACTTTATTCATAGCTCAAGTTTTCTATTTACAAGTTTTGGGACTTTTACATTCCTCCCCCCTTAAAAAGAATCTCGTCCCGAGATTCATGATTAAGGACAAGGTGGAGAGGACAACTACTACATATGAGCCTCTAACAACTCCAGATGATTGCGCTGCAAATACTCCTCGCTTTCCCATGTAGCTTCGTCGGACGTGTGATTTTCCCATAGCACCTTGAAAAATCGCAGCGTCCGGCTTCTCGTCTCGCGAGTCTTTTCATCAATTATCCGGGTTGGACATTCAACATAAGTGAGGTCCGGCTTCAAATCTGCCATGTCTCCCATGAGAACCTCCGTTGGAACTTTTAAACACTTCCGCAACTGGGATATGTGGAAGACGTTATGCACTCCGGCTAAGGCTGCCGGCAGCTCCAAATGGTATGCTACGGGTCCGCATCTTTCACTGATGGCGAAGGGACCGATAAAACGTGGAGCTAATTTCCCCTTCACTCCGAATCGGTGAATGCCCTTCATAGGAGATACGCGGAGGTAGACGTGGTCTCCAACTTGAAATTTCAGAGGACGACGTCTCTTATCTGCATAGCTCTTTTGCCTGGACTGAGCGGCTTTCATATTTTCTTGAATAAGCCTTACCCGCTCTTCGGCTTCATTTACGAGATCAATCCCGTAAATAACTCTCTCGCTGGATTCACACCAGTTCAAGGGTGTGCGGCATTTCCGGCCATAGAGAGCTTCATAAGGCACCATTTTGATACTTGATTGATACCCGTTGTTATATGAGAACTCCGCCAACGGAAGTGATCATCCCAGCTCTTACCGTGGTGGATGACACATGCTCTCAGCATATCTTCAAGTATTTGATTCACCCTCTCAGTTTGTCCATCGGTTTGAGGGTGATACGCGGAGCTTCGAATCAATTTAGTTCCCAAGGATGTGTGTAGCTGTTCCCAGAAACGGTATACGAACAGCGATCCTCTGTCGGAGACAATAGTACGGGGAACTCCGTGCAGGCATAAGATTCGTGCTATGTATAACTCCGCATACTGCTTGGCGCTGTAGTTGGTATGCACCAGAATGAAACGTGCCGATTTGGTTAATCGATCAAAGATTACCCAAATCGAGTCATGGTGGTGGGAGGTCATCGGCAACCCAACGATGAAATCCATACTCAAGTCTTCCCACTTCCATGCCGGTATTTGTAGCGGTTGTAGCAGGCCCGACTTCTCCACATGGTCGGCCTTAACTCTTCCACATGTATCACATTCTGAAACGTATTTTGCAACTTCACGTTTCATACGTGTCCACCAAAACTTCTTTCGGAGGTCTTGGTACATTTTATTGCTGCCAGGATGAATAGAAAATTTGGATAAGTGAGCCTCATCCAGAATTTTCTTCCGTAGCCTCATGTCACGGGGTACGACTATCCGGTCCTTGAACCACAAGGTATCTTCATCATCTAACCGGAAACATTTCATCTCCCCGTTCTTCAACCTCCTTTTGATATGAGTCATGCCCTTGTCTCTCCTTTGAGCTTCCATCACCTCCTCTCTTATTTTGGGTATGAGAGCTAGATTATGCAAAGCTCCATATGGAACCAAGTAGAGACTTGGTTCTTCCTCTTCTATCGGCGTAATGGTTAGGTTATGAATATGAGACTTCCGGCTGAGTGCATCGGCAACCACATTTGCCTTGCCCGGATGATAATGGATTTCAATCTCATAGTCCTTGATCACCTCCAACCATCACCGTTGCCGCATATTCAACTCTTTCTGAGTGAATATGTACTTCAAACTCTTGTGGTCGGTGTAGAGATGAACCAGATTTCCCAATAGGTAATGTCTCCACATCTTCAAAGATAATACCACGGCAGCAAGCTCGAGATCATGAGTTGGATAATGTTGCTCATGATTCCGTAATTGCCGTGATCCATATGCGACCACGCGTCCTCCTTGCATGAGTACACAACCAAGTCCGATGCCGGACGCATCACAATAAACATCAAATGGCTTGGTTGTATCCGGTTGAGCTAGAACCGGGGCTGTTGTGAGGTGTTTCACCAACGCTTGAAAAGCTTCCTCACATGGCTTGCTCCAATCATATTTGATGCCCTTCTTCAGTAGCTCCGTCATAGGTTTGGAGATTTTTGAGAAGCCTGGGATGAACCTCCGGTAATATCCCGCCAAACCCAAGAAGCTACGAACTTCATGGACTGATGTTGGAGACTTCCATTTCAGCACTTGATCAATCTTGCTTGGATCAACAGCAATGCCTTCCGCTGAAATAATATGTCCAAGAAACGGCACTTGGTTGATCCAGAATTCACATTTACTAAACTTTGCATAGAGCTTGTGATCTCTCAAGCGTTGAAGCACAATATGCAAATGTTTAGCGTGTTCCTCTTCAGATTTGGAATAGACCAAGATGTCTTTGATGAATACCACGACGAACTGATCCAGCTCCTGCATGAACACCGAGTTCATAAGATACATAAAGTGAGCCGGAGCATTGGTCAACCCAAATGACATGACAAGATATTCATAGAGCCCATATCTTGTCGAGAATGCTGTTTTCGGGACATCTTCCGCTCGAATCTTGATTTGATGATATCCCGACCTTAAGTCCATCTTGGAGAAGACTTTAGCACCCACTAGCTGATCGAAGAGGATATCAATTCTTGGTAGTGGATACTTGTTCTTTATGGTCACAGCATTCAAAGGACGATAATCGACGCATAGCCTCAGCGTCTCATCCTTCTTCTTCACGAATAAGGCTGAGCAACCCCATGGTGATGAACTTGGACGAATAAACCCCTTGTCCATCATATCTTTGAGTTGCTCCTTCAGCTCGGCTAATTCATTCGGAGCCATTTTCTATGGTCTCCGAGAAATCGGCGTGGTTCCCGGTATCAACTCTATTTTGAACTCCACCTCGCGCTCTGGTGGTAGGCCTGGAAGATCTTCGAGAAACACGTCCGGATATTCACGGACTACCGGAATGTCTTCTAACTTGCACGCCTCGGCATTACATACTTGCAGGTCTTTAGAAACCGGTTCGCCGAGGTACAATGTTTGACGTCCGTGAAGTGGAGAGTACAAGTGAACAATCCTGTTCTCGATGTCCAGAACAGCCTTATGGAAGGTCAACCATGATATTCCCAATATGGCATTGATCCCTTGGTCTTCGAGAATGATGAGGGTGGTAGGATAAATTTTTCCACCCAAGCAGAGTGGTGCTCGAGAGACGACTTCATTAGTTGAGATGTCTCCACCTGGCGAATGAATAAGGTATGAACCTTTGGTGATGGTGGTGGATATCTGATCCCGGATCACCGTCGCCCTGCTAATGAAGTTATGTGTCGCACCAGAGTCGAATAAAATGACAACCGGCTTGTCATTTAAGGTGAACCTGACAGCCAGAACAGGTCCCCCCTTTGGCAGATCATCGACTGATACATAATTCACTGTCCCCACTTTGGACATATCTTTTCTTTGCTGTCCAAAATCGTTCTTTAGCGCTGGACCCGCAGACACAATGTTACTGCTCGGTTCAGATGCTTCATTGACATTGAGCTCATTGTCAATATGAAGTGGGACAGCACTCGGTTCGGCTGAGACATCAACTTGTTCCTCTTCAACCGCTTGAGGGCAATAATATTCTAGTGCACTTTGTTGATACTAAGGTGCATAATAAATAATTTGCTGCTGCAGTGGAGGTGAATCAGACCTCTGTGGAGTAGAAGAGTCGTCACACTCCCAGA
The DNA here is from genome assembly GCA_030760725.1 of Neostapfia colusana. NCBI lineage: Eukaryota > Viridiplantae > Streptophyta > Magnoliopsida > Poales > Poaceae > Neostapfia > Neostapfia colusana. The sequence goes on from JASWHV010000001.1 coordinate 94,246,290, forward strand.
ATGATTGTACCTCTTGTGGAATCTCTCGACCGGAAGGTGAACGGATTACCAACCGATACTTCTGAGGCAGACGATTATCTTCATCCTGTGATGAGTCCCTTTCCCTCTTTTCTTTGAGGTAGAGATTGGAATAATATTCTTGAGCGATAGCACAGCTCACAAACTCATCAAAATTCTCTTGGCTAACCTGAGCCACTTCACATCGCAGCCTAGCGGTCAACCCTCGGTAAAAATGATAACCCTTCATTGCTGGGGATTTCACATAGTCAGGGACATATTGAGCTAAGCGATTGAATTACTTCGCATACTCAATAACGCTCATGTCCCCTTGCTTCAGACTCCATAACTCATCCAGACTGGTTTGCATTATGCCCGCAGGGATGAAACGAGCACGAAATGCAGCCTGGAAGTCCGCCCATGTGACACGATGCCCTGTAGGTTGGACAGCAAGGTAGTCTGCCCACCATGCTCCAACAAAGCCGTGAAGCTGCTGAGCGGCATATAGAGTCTTCGAGAATTCATCACACCGGATCAACCCAAGCTTGGACTCAATGACACGTAACCAGTGATTTTCTTCACAATGGTCAGCCGCCTCAGAGAATACCGGCGGTTGTGTCGCCAAGAAATCCAGGTACGTTCTCTGGGTTGGCATGTGACGTTGAGCTTCCCGATCTATGCCTTGCTGAACTAGAGTTTGGAGAGTTTCATTCATCTTCGCCATAATTTCAGCCAATCCGGTTGGCGATGGCTCTTGTGATGAAGTCGAGTCATTCCCACCTCGACTTGAACCTCCAAGCTCCATTTGAGAATGTGTACGTACCATACTGCACGAAACAAAATTTTGAGTCAATCAAAATTCTATCTCAGTAGTAAGTAAAGATAAGTAAAACATGAACATGTCATGAACTTTATGAAAGCATAACCACATTCATGTTTAAACAAATCTTATGTACGCTAACCTAATCAGCGGGACTACCCTTACCAGCTCACACAAAATCCAAATTTTACTCAAGTTATCAACAGATTCTGGACTTGAGTTCAACACCAATATTTAGTAAACTTCAGTATCTTTCCAACGAATACTTATAGGCTCCTTAAAGATTTTTCTACAGGAAGTTGTGGCTTAAAAACAGAAAGGTCCGGAGAGGTTTTTGCTACTGTCCTGGTTTTGAACAATTTGCCTTCAACTGGACTTTTCACCAACTTAAAGTGTGATTTTGCTCTTGAGGTCTACAAAGAAATTGTAGAGCACTTGTATCATACACCATAATTGGTTAAAGCTACTCAGAGTTATGCTCTGTTAAAGTCCAGCAAGAATTTCTGCCAGAAACGAAGCACTCTGTTTTTGGAAACTTTGACACCTAGTTATACTCTCATTTGAGTCTTAGCTCAAAATAAGAGTTCAGTAGCTACTACTTGTTTCAAACTTCCATTTTTAGTTGAAAGTTAGTTCATGAATCATTTATTCATAGGAAAGAGGATTATATGTTCAGTACGGTGTCGATGCACCGTAAGAATCCTGTCGGTAATACGTAGCCTCACCAAAAGAAAAATCCTACCCGGATTATACCGGCATATACGTATTACCAGTGGCATTAAGACGGTCTCTCGCACACGTGTACTACACGGGATACGTACGTGGTTAGTACCTGCAGAAGAACACTCAATAGTGGTGCACTAAAAGGTTGTTTCATTTCAGGCAGTTCCATATTTGAAAGTAAATACAAACGCACGTATCATTGTCATACGGCCGTCCTTGAGTTAAGCCACGTCTCAAGGAACGTGATCGTGTTTCAACACCACACGACGGGGAACCCGAGTATGTCATGAACGGGTCGTCACGGTTGGGAATGTTATCAACCCAACGGATACCACCTACTGCCCTGCAGGGCACGCCGATGGCAAGCGCTGCGTATGTCCTCCTGGGCTATTTCCAGACGAACACACTCTCGCGTTACTGACCACACAATGGGGTCTCCACTTACTTGCCTAATGCACGCTAGGGATCAACGTTTCTTATGAACTCAGGAACATGAAGAGTCCAAGAGTTTCATATTAACATCTCACACCAAGCTGTGAGATCTAACCCTGAACCACTTTCCTCGTCAGGGGAGCTAACCAAAATTGATCCGCTTTCGGTGGCGTTGCTTACCATTCTTACCAGAACGTAGGTGTGTCGTTACATAACGAAAATTTAGAATTAAAACACATAAGTTAGTTCTGCCACTTTAAGTAACTATACTACTATAGTCCTTATGTGGGCCTAATATCGTTTCCTCACCGTATCCTAAGTTTTGTCGTAATATGATCCTTTTTCCGTGTGCTATTACCAATGCGGCTCTGATACCACGCTGAGGGGGCCCGACCTCCATCACGGGGTCATGCCGCCTTGCCCGAGAATCGCATTGGGTGGTGCCGTGTTATGCGGCACCGAACAGCACACATATAAGGAACAATGTAATACATAAATCAAAGCGGAAGCTTAAACTTGTTTCTCTGTAAATAACTTACATGAAATAGCTACAGCGGAAGTCTATACACAGCTCACGGTGAATATCTAAGAAGCACTTGAGAAGAGCTCCAGCCCGCGGGCTCTTCTCGCTAGCAACACGAAGACATGGCAGCGGCTAGGTTCTCCAAGGTGACCTGTCTCGGAAGTTCCCGAGTCTCACCGGACAACCTTCTTTATAGCGTCGAGGTTTACCTGCAAAACCACTTATATAGCAAGAGTGAGCACAAAGGCTCAGCAAGACTTAACCGTCTCTCCTAAGACATGAAACTCTAGATGAACGTAACCTAAGACCTAAGCCTATCATTTGCGAAAAGACTCGCCTATGAATTCATCCTTAACTTTCAAATTTTAGCCATAATAATAATGAACTTGCGATCAGCAACATTGGAACTCCACAATCAAACAAGAAGCGCTTCATTCCAATGTTACTTGCCCCAAGGTAGAAAATAACTTTAGTTAGCTCTATCTCTACTTCAAACATGGTTTTCATGCAACTTAACATAATCATAGCAGCAATTATACTTTTGCAAACTGTTTCCACACAAGTTGATTAACTACGTCACAAATGGGAGCAAGCGGTACTCAATAACCGCGAGGGACGGTGATTCGAATCAAACACTACCCGGATAACTCGACACATACGCCCGCCTCTGAAGACCCAACTCTGGCGTCCTTCATTACGTCGTATGTGGCAACCTTTCTCAGGACACTAAACTGTATAACCGGTCGCGCCGTATCGGGCTCATAGGTCTAACGAGACGATGTGGTATGCCTCTACAGTCCAGTGAACCTGGTACATCGGTTTCCTGGTTCCCATATATCAGTAAGCATCCGGTACACAACTCAATACTTGCTCCTGAACGCGGCATACGCATCGGTCCTTAACCGACACAGGCAGAGCTACTCGACCAAGACCTCGTCTTGTCGCAGCCTAACCCCTCTGCCCGGTCTCATCTTTAAAATGTAAACTTTAGTTTGCTTCCTTTCCCAACCACACTTATGATCTTCTGAACTATAGCTTGCGAGTAGATTCCAACTACTCGTCTTCTACCGGATGCCCTAGTCTATTTAGCATGGCCTTATTCTACAGCGATGACATAATTCTACCCTTGATCCCAGCGTTCATGTTTGGTTATGCAAGTGGAGTATCAACATCCTTGACCTAATGCACATACAAACCTTGACCAAATGTAGTGAACAAAGGGAAAACTTTAAAAATAACTTAAGTGCAAACCGGGGCTTGCCTTGGTTTTGCAGGTGACTAGAGTCAGATAATATGGGTTAGTTCTGATGTCTCGAAGTTCACCTCCTGCCCTTCTTGCTCCTTGACCCAAGCTCAACTTCTCCTTCTTCACTTTCCACGTTTAATCACTACACGATATGAATATGCATACATGTTCAATTATAAAACCTTTTGCTAACAAGTGCTAAAGACAAGTTTTTAAAACTGGAACTCTGTTTAAGAATTTAAAATGAAACTGGGGGTGGTGGTTTGAGTGTGTGTTTAAGCACTATCTTCAAGTGAGAAGTGAGGTTCATCACTTGGGTGGGGGATCAACTAATGGTTGAACAGAACACTAATGATCTAGGGCTCCAATGGAGCTGAGAATTTTCTTGGGAGTTTCTTGTCACAAGAAAGTTCTCTGGACCAAAATTCAGAACATTTCACTAAGTGGATCACCCAAAACAATTCCCTAAGCATTTAGGCATAGAGGAATTAATTCTGAATAAATTTGCACTTTCATGCAAATTCAAGTGAACTAAATTTCAAGCATAGTTCAGAGAGTATGCCTGAATTTTCCTAGGATTTTTGGAGCTAAGGAATGGCCAGAACTGAATTTCTAAGTTTTGGAATTTTCCTGAAAATGTTTCTGTATTCATTTGAATACAGAAACTTGAAACCGGAATTTCCCAAACCAAATAAACTCCAAATGAGTTGAAACTTTTACAGCAGTCTTCTAATATCCTAAACAATATTATGGCAAAATTTGAGGAATTTTGGATGAGCCAAACTCCCTCTAAAATTCTTTTGCTGAAAAGCTTTAAAGAATTTTCCATTATTTTCAATTGATTTTCATACAAATTGGGTGGCATATTTGGATAGAGTTTTACCTCCTGAATCAAACCCAATTTGAATCACTATTTTTGGAGCTTCCTAGCAAAAGTTATGCAGTTCCAAAGTTTGAACCAAATCTGGAATTCAAATTAATTCGGGAAAAAGTTTAAACCCTGACTGCGGGCCACAGGGCCACGTGTCGACCGCTGAAACACGAGCCACACGGGCCACAGACCTGTCCCCGCGTTGTCACAGACCGATCCAAGGCTACAGACAATCCCGCTCCCTCGCAACAGCGACTGACGCGTGGGCCAGCCCCCGTCTTCGTCTTCCTCTGGCTGTCCGCGCTCCCGCGCCGCCGAGCTCGCCGGAGCTCTCGCCGGGAGTGGGTTCCGGTGCTCAGAACTTGCTGGGTCTCGCCGCCCCCACGTATTCTCGTACGAGGAACACATTGCTGGGCTCATCTCAGCTCGACGATGGCCGGAAACCTAGGTGCGACGGCGACAGCGGCTGTGGCAACTTCGGCAATGTTGCTAGGGCACTGTAGTGCTCTAACCTTGCTCCGGTTAGCTCCTACAGCATCGCCATCACCACGGGAGCAACGTCCAGGGCTCTGATCTCGCGAGAAACGACGGCAACTAGGGTCTCACCGTGCGACCTAGGGCGATTTCGGGGAAAACTGGAAAAACTCGAAGAACCGATGGTTTCCTCAACGGTTCTCCCTAGTTCTTGATCCCACGTGCCCGCACGGATGTCTACAATTGGGTTTCTAGGTCTGGTGATGAGTGGTGCACCGTGCTTCCCTAATTTCTCTGTTTGCTACCTACGGTTTATATCGCATGTCCGCGGGAAAAGTTAAATTCCGGCGAGCACGGGCTGTGACACGCTGCCGGCGTTGCTGTGAAGCAAGAAGAGTTACAGGCGCACCTTTTCGCTTTTGCAACTCGACGGGAGGTGCTCTGTTGTGGCTGGGCGATGGATTCTTGCAGCGGCCACTTCGCCGGGTGCCGTTGAGAAAGATTGAGCTCGACGCCGGGGTTCCCGTGGGTTTAGCACCGGTTTCTTTCGTCGGCCACGCTAAGTGGGGTCTGGTGACGTTGTGGAGAGGCTCAGCACGCCGTGCGACTCGTTGAGCTGGCCGGGCGTCGAGGAACCGACCGTGTTCTTTCGTGCGGCAGCAGCTCGGCGAGGAAAAACGCGAGGTGGTCGACGGCAGCTGTGGGAGGCGGTTTGTGTGAGCGTCGTTCACTCGGTGGGGTTGATAAGGGCGCGAGCAAAACGATTCGGGAGCAGCTCGGGAGCTGGCGGCAACGCTGCCCTGGTGGCGCGCGCGTGCCGCGCTCGGTGCTTCAGCGCCTTCGAGCGGAAAACAGAGAACCGGTTGAGTGAGTCTGAACAGGTAGAATGTTGCTTATGTGCTAAGTTTTCCCCCTCTCCTCTATGACAATTGGGCCCCACTCCCCTCCTCTCCTAAATATCCCAATTTTTGGCACATTGTAAACTTCAGCTCTGAGGAACTCAAATCCAAAAGTCATTAGGCAATTTGACAAGTTGTTCCTCAGTTTTGAGTTTAAATTCAAATCTGGATGAAATTTACAAGTCCCTTTGATAATCATATCAAGGCACCTCCAAATTTGCTCAAAATTTGCCTCCTTCATAAATTAGACCTGAGGAATTCAAATATGTCCTCTGATCTTTGAGTTGGCTTTTGCGAATACACTTTTTCAAACAACAGTTTGAATTTTCTCTTTTGAACATGCCTTCCTTCTTTTTGAAGTGCACCTCTTAATTCAAACTGAATTCAAAGTTTTATTGCACATGCCAACACTTTCATGAGGAACACAAAAGTTTTTGTAAGTCCCGTTTCTTGCATATAAACTCAACTTTATTCATAGCTCAAGTTTTCTATTTACAAGTTTTGGGACTTTTACAAAGGATTCTCAGGTCACTACAGGAAAACGTAATATTTTCGTCGGCTAATGGTATTTTCTTGGGCCCTCACGAAAATAAAATTATTTTGTGAGTCAGAACCTAGCTCACGACAATAACACATAATTTTGTGGGCCTGAGTGCAAGCACACGAAAGTAACATAAAATTTCGTGGGTTAGCGCCAGACACACGAAAATAAAAGTGAATTTACGTCGGCCAGAAGAAAACTCACGACAATAGTTGCATCTATTTTTGTCGGCTGGAACAAAGAACACGAAAGTAAGGTTATCTGCACATAATGTCATCGGCCCGAAACATGCACACGATAATAGCTCCATATTGTCGTCGGCTGGAAACAAGCACACGAAAATATGTCATTTAATGTCGTGGATCTCCGTGGCACATGAAAATAAACGGCGTACGGCACACAAAACAAGGCCTATTGTCGTGGGTTCCTGTCAGCACACGAAAATAGGTATGGCAGGCACACAAATCTATGACCTGTTGTCGTGGGGTTTGAGAGGCACACGACAACAGATGCATGTAATTTCGTGGGCGCAACGTGGCACATGAAAATAAACGGTATCCGGCACTAAAACCTAGGCGTGTTGCCGTCGGCTTCGGTCGGCACACGACAATATATGTACATATGTTCGTGGGTTTTCCGTGGAACACGAAAACACTTGGCGTACGGCTCACAACCCTAGGCTTTTTGTCGTCGGCTTTCCTGTGGCTCACGACTTTCCAGAGATTGTCGTCGGTTTTCCTGTGGCTCACGATATTACCTGATTGTTTCCTGTCCGGACGCTGCATCAATTGCATCTCGCTAGTCAGTTATCGCGCGCGCCGCCCGCTGTTCTGCCATGCCGCCGGCCGTCCGCAGCTCGAAAATCCAAAGCCGCCGCCGTCCCCAACTGTCTCCTGCCGTGCTCCGGCCGTGCTCAGCTCGCCCGCGCCCGCGCCCCGTCGCTGCATTTCGGCCATGCTCAGCTCCCCGGCGCACGCCGCTGCCGCAGCGTTTGCCTCTGCTAACGGCTACAGGCTGTCTCTGCTGCGCGTTCCCAGGCTGCACGACTCCGCCGTCCCCAGCACGCCTCAGCCCGTCCGCAGCCCCTGGCCGTGCACAACGCAGCTGCTCAGTTGCTGCCGCCGTGCACAGCGCCGCTGCACAGCTCCGGTCGTGCCCGGCGCATCTACTGAGCCTCTGTCCCGCTCCGGCCGTGGCCCAGCGCAGCTGCTCAGACCCTGTCCCGCCCCGGCCGTGCACAACGCAGCTGCTCAGCCCCTATCCCGCTCCGGCGGTGTGTTGATCAGCTCCGGCCCCTCCGCTGCGGAGTTGCTCAGCCCCGGCCACGCCCTGCGCCTCTGCCTCGCCAGTCGACCTGGGTGGTATGCATATTTTTTGATGCAGATTGTGCCTTTTATTGTTATGTCGGTATAAGATATGAATCACAACAATTGCGTACTAGGAGGTTTTAAATACATAAGTAATGTGAGTTTGAGCTTAGCGGAATATGCATTGTTTGTTGATTATGTTTACTGGTCATGTGATAATTTTTTTTCTATTTCATGATGACACTAGTATATCCGTGCGCTCGTAGGTCGGTCCCTAGCAAGCAGCTCGCTCTCCCTCTCAGCTTAACGTGCAGCCGCATGCTATGCATAGAGGCATATAAAGTGACTCAGGAAGTCTGCTGTTATAGATTCAACTTTGTAACTCTCAGCTCAACGTGCGGTCGCAAGCAATAGTATGTAGTGCATAATGGCAGGCATGTAAGGACTTGAGTGTATGATCGATATAGTGCTTGTTACTCACTCGCTATTTAGTGAAGGCTTTAGGGTTCTCTCTCCTTTACGAAATACAGGTGAACTTTGACTTTACTACTTTCCAGCCAACGCACTCTAGTCAAATTGAAGGAAATTGTGCTAGGCAGCTTAGAACTCGGTATTGCACGCATGAGATTAAAAAAGCAAAGTGTGTACCAAGTAACTTGATAGTTGCATGCATCTGTTATAGATTCAACTTTGCAAGCTCTCATCTTTTGTATAATAGTAGTTTTAGTATGGTATGGTACAATTCCCTCTGAAATTGTTCTCTGCAGCTTGTTTTAAGTTTCTTTGCCGACTGCCCCATCTCAGGCTTGACGTCGCTCGCCTGTGCCACCACCTCTGTGGACGCTCCAACTGCTGTCTTGCCGCCTCTGCACCGTACAGGTACCCACACGTTGCCTTTTTCACAGTTTCTCTTAGTATGTATGTTGCGAGTATTAGCTTTGAGCTGTTATATTAGAATCTGTATTGCCCTTAGCACTTGGTATTAAGAATGTTGTATGAAAATGATAGTTACATCAAATTATATTTTTGTTTCATAAAAACCTAGTGAGCTTGCATAACCTTTTGATATAGTATAAGCATTTCAATTTCTTAGTTTTTTGTTCTTGCATTTTATTATGTAGACCATGAGTAATAATAGACGATGGATGTATGAGGGTTGGCGGAAGAATGTTGCACCTTCTAATGAATGGGCCATTAATACTAAGGCTTTTATCAGTCGTGCTTTCTCGTTATCGGCCAACCGTTTTGTAAAATGTCTGTGCAACAAGTGTCGTAACTCTTTATGCAAGGAAAAGATGAAGATGGAACGAGACCTTTGTAGATTCGGTTTTATGCCAGGTTATGAAACATGGTATGAGCATGGTGAGTTGTACCATAGCAATGCTACTGTTGATGTGAGGGAAGATGGAAACATGGACAGAATAGGTGACATGGTCGAAGCACTAGATCGTGAATGTGGTGCTGATGAATCTGTGGAAATTCCTGGACCCGGAGTTGAAGAGTTTTATAGAATTCTCTCAGCATCGCATGAAGAGTTGCATGAGCACACTAAAGTGTATGTACTTGCGACAGTGACTCGGCTCATGTCTACAAAATCAAAGTATAATTTACCGAACAAGTGTTATGATGAGATAAGCGATTTGATATCGGACATTCTTCCGACAAATCATAAGTTGCCGAGAGACATGTACCAGTCGAAGAAATTATTGGCAGGGTTGTGTATGAAATATGAAAAGATTGATTGCTGTCGTAACAATTGTATGCTTTTTTGAAGGAGAATGCAAATGTGACACATTGCTCAATTTGTAAACAATCACGATACATTGAGGTCACAAATGAGGACGGTGAATTAGTACCGACAAGAGTGGTAGCGAAACAACATCGTTACATGCCTCTTGCAACTAGGCTAAAACGGTTGTTTCTATCTAAATCAACTGCAAAACACATGCGGTGGCATAAGGATGGTTTGCGTGAAACAGATGGAGTAATGACACACCCATCTTATGCTCAGGTTTGGAAGATGTAAAAGTCCTAAAAATATGTATGAATAAAAACCAAGGTTTGAGTTCATATGTGTGGCAAAGACATGAAAAATGGGACTTGCTAAAACTTTTCTTCATGCAAGGTAATACATGGATGAACATCCAACATGAGGTTCACCTTTTTATTTAAAAAGTGTTGGACCAATAAGGAGTTAAATACCTCTTTGCATGAAAGTTTAAAATTCAGATTTGAAATTCAAAGTTCTCACATGGGGTGACCAAAAACTTTGAATAAACATGCAGCCCTATAGTTGGGATTATAGAGAAAAGTTTGCTCACAAACTTTTCAATTGTAGGGTGGGCTCAAAAAGGAGTTAAAGAGGAGAATTTGCAAACTTCAACCGAATTCAAATTTGGCAAGCAAATTCAAACTGAATTGGAAGGATTCAAATTCTAAGCCACATTTTAAAACTCAGAATTGTGAGGATTAAGAGGATCAGCTTGAGAAGATATTTGGGGAGGAAATGTGGAGTGGGACCCACATGTCATAGAGGTAAAAGAGGAGCCTTGCACCTTAAGTCTCAGCCCCAGTGGGAAAATTCGTCGAGCAGCACGTGGGCCACGAGCAGCCCCCACCGTGGAGCCACTGGGAGGCTCGGCAGCGCCACCAGCTGCTGCCTTTCCCCACACACGGCGCCCAGAGGCGGTTCGTGGCCTGATCACCCCCCCCCCTTGGACGAAGCAAGGGTCATCCATCTTCTCCTCCTCGCGAGCGCACGCACTGAACCGAGCTCCTCCCCTCCGCTCTCGGTCCGATCGGAAGATCGGCAAAACCACCGCGCCTCCTCCTTCCCCGAGCTGCTAAACACTCCCACGAGATCAACCTCCACCTCCCCCACGAGCAAGTGAGCTGCGGCCTCGGGTGCCCGAGAACGACCGCCGCCGCGGTGACCTAATCCGAGAAAGTGATCGGGCGCTCGTGGACAGCCCTCCACAGCGGGTTTCACGGCCGAGCGATCACACCTACGGACACGCACGGGTGCGGTGCTGCTCTCAGCCCAAGCTCAGGCCGTGCCGCGAGCTACCGGCGGCGAATTTCGAGGTTTTGCTCCGGCGACCTCACTCCGAGCTTCCGGTATGGATTCAACAAATTCCCGCTCTCTAATCCTTCCTAGGTCCTCAAACTTGCACGTAGCAGCTGGATTAGCCAGCGATCATTTCCCCTTTTGCATCCAGCGCATGAAAATGCCTCAGGCCGACGAATTTCGAGCTTTTCTTGGGTGGTTCACGGCGGACCCATTCGGTCGCACGATGACGACCTAGTTCCATCCCTTTCCGAGCTAGATTGAGGTTGTACCGATCTTCCTGGAGGTACGCTGGTGCTGTAGGGCTCGTCGGCATAAGTTTTTGAGGGCTGGAGACCTCGGGTGACGCTGCCGAACAGCCACTGAGGCAGTTACACGTCGCCGGCCATGTTCCGGTCGTCGGCGGCCCTAGCAAACCCCACAGCCATGTTCCTCGGTGTCACAAACTCCCTGGCGGCGAGTTTCAGATCAGGCGGTGGCCGGAAACGGCGAGCTGGCGAGCTCCGCCGCCGGGCCGGCGAAGGGCAACGCAGGCGCAAGCGAGGAAGCAGGAGGAAGAAGAAGACGCGTGGGCCCCAGCTGTCAGCAGCTCAAATTTTAAACCCGGGATCGGGTGTGGCCGGGATCCTGTGTGCTGGCGCGCAGGGATGCTGTGGCCCGGTGTGGCTTCGTTTCTATTGGCTGGAATTCAAAACCGTGGGTCCAGCCGAATTTGCTGTAGGGAAATAATTCCAGACTTAGCTCAATCTTTAGAAATTCATATCTCCATGTAAAAAACTCCAATTTGAGTGATTCCACTTGGGTTGGATTCATCTTTCAGAGCTCTATCCAAATATGAAGTTGGATTTGTATGAAAATCAATAGTTTATTCTAGATAATTCTTCGAAAGTTTTCTGAAAAAGAATTATTGAGGGAGATTGGATTATCCAAAAATCCCCATATTTTGCCAGAATATTCTTTAGCATATTACTGACCTTCTAGCAAATTTTCAACTCATTTGAAGATCATTTGATTAGGAATTTGCTAAAAACAATCTGCTGTGTTCATAAGAGTCCAGAAACATTTTCAGAAAATGTTTCCCACTTCTAAAATCTGTTCTGAGCAATCCATGGCTCCAAAAATCATAGCAAAATTTAGGCAAGCTCTCTGAGACATACTTGGAATTGTAGTTCACTTAATTGGGCATGGAAGTGCACATTACTTCAGAGTTTATTCTTTTGAGCACAAATGCTTAAAGAATTGTTCTGGAAGAACTACTCAAGTAAAAGGGCTGGATTTTGGACCAGGTTAGTCTCATGTGATCAAGAACTCATATGTAAATTATCAGCCCAAGTTGAGTCTTTGAACGCCCTATTCTTATTCTCCATACTTGTGTATATGTGGGAATACATAAGAGATATTGTGAGAATTAGGGAGGGAACAATATGACTCCACATTAGCTGCAATTTGGCAAGCTAAATCCTTAGGTAGTATAGAACTGCTGTAAAAGTTTTGAGGCCATTGGAGTTCTTGTTCTTCAGTTGCACTCAAATCATTTCAGCTTCTCTATTAGGTTCATTAAGGAAAATGGTTAGGGTATAGCTAAGGCCTTAAGATCAATTTAGTTTATTTCTGTTCTTTGCACAACAGAGGCAAACCAAGCCATGCTTGGCTTTTCCACAAAACTTCTGTTCCTAAGAAAGTAATTCTATAACTTCTTTCCTTTATATTCTATAAAACATATGGATATGCATTTCAATAGGAACCACACCGAAGGGGATTCAAAGGAGCGATTCATCGAAGTGGATCAAGCTCCGGAGAATCAAGGGTGGATCTGCAAGGACACTAACTGATATATACGACTACCCTGCAAAACAGGCAAGCTCTGGTTTGCATTTAACAACTGTTAAGTTTTTCTTTTGTATTCACATTCGGTCAAGATATGAACTGTGCATTAGGTCTAGTGTTTGATACTCCTCTTGCATAGCCAAATGACCCATGGAGTATTGGGTAGGTGTCTTTCACCGTGTAGAACTGCCATGCTTAAGTACGGTTCGGTAGAAGTCGAGTGGTGAGAAGCTACTCGCATATTTAGGAACAACAGGGGCATACGGGATTGGTTCGTAATTGAATTAGCAAGTTAAAGTTGAGACCGGAAGGTTGTAGGAGCAGCAGGACATAGGGGCCTGGGTGCTGTAGACCTGTCCGTGTCGGTCAAGGACCGATCCGTAGGCGGCCCTGTTGAACAAGTTTGAGTTGTGTACCAGACTCATGCTGGCTATATGGGAACCAGTAAACCGATGTACCTCGAGAAGCTGTCGTTGGGACTTTTCGGGTCGCCTCAGGCAGACAGCCGGTGTGCAGTATGTGGGGAATATTCTCATGACATCTCACGTCGGAAGGTGCACCATGAGAGTAGCTACTGTACGGGGCGACTTATCGATTCAGCGGGGGTGAAACGGGGGAAAGGCTGCCACGTACGACGTCAGTGATGGTTGTTGTAGGCAATGTCGAGTACGGGCGTACGTGTCGTGTAGTCCGGGTGTTTTTGATTCGAATCACCGTCGCTCGCGGAATGGACCGAGCATACTTGTTCTCACAGTCGTGACGTAGTAAGAACTTGCATGAGAAAGGAACTAATCATATTGATGTGAAGTATTATACTAGCGTTGTATTGGATCTTGATGAATAGGCTAGTGCAAACTCGATTCGTTTATGCCATGAGCAATTTACATCGGGGAAAAGCGTTTCTTGTTTGATTGTGGACTCCCGATGTGGCGTGCCCAGGGTTACTTAAAATGCTGCCATAAATACCGGAAAGTAAGGATTCAATTTTAGGCGAGTTTAATTATGCTTATGCCATCCTATGTTAAGTTCATAACCTCACTTAGAGTTTCATGTTTAGGGTGACGGTTAAGTCTTGCTGAGCGTTATGCTCACGGATGCTATCCGAGTTGTTTTGCAGGTAATTGACTCGATGCTTATGAGAAGGGGTGCCGATGAGACTCGGGAACCTCCGAGTGCTTACTCAAAGAGCATCCTCTCCGCTGCAGATTGTCTTCGTGTTGCTAGTAAGAAACGTCCGCGGGCTGGACCATTTCTTTGTTGCTAGTTTAGATATGAGTCGTGAGAGTGATAGTCTTCTGCTGTAGTTTACTCTGATATAACTATTTGTAAAGCATTCTTATACGCTTCCCTAGACTATTTATGTAATATGATGTGAGTTCATCGACCCGTGTGCTGTTGGGTGCCGCATAACACGGCACCACCAGACGAGGTCCTGTGGTGCCGTCACAGCGTGGTATCAGAGCTGCGTTGGGAACAGAGCACGGATTGAGCATCATATTACGTCAAAAACTTAGGATACAGTGAGATAACGGTACTAGGCCCACATAAGGATTACTATTGGCATAATTTGAAGGTGGCAAGCTAACCTATTTGTTATGACGGAAAATCGTGCATCTCGGGACGTCTATGTCTTGGGGGGTGCACGTATGTGCTGTCCACCAGTGCGCACAAGCTGAAGGGTGGAGCCTCACGGGTGGCAGGTAACCCGACCAGTTTTAGTATCCTCTACGACTCTTCATGTCACTTGGGGTATTCGAGCAACGTCTGCCCCTGGTGTCCATGGTGCAATTTGGGAGACCCAGTCACGTGGTCAGTAACGTGAACACGTAGCTCAAGGCGTGTTTGGATTGAGAACACCTGGGCGAGTGATGACGGCCGGGTGTACGAACTGTATGGATACCGGGTTCGGTGTGCAGCCGGACCTGATGATTGAGTGTGGCTTATGTAGGTACTAACCACGAAAACCTTAGTATGTGTAGAACACGTTTGCGAGTGATTGAGTAGTGCCACCTAAGGATACGTATATGCCGGTGTAATCCGGTTAGGTTTTTCTTTGGTGAGGCAACGTAGTACCATCATATGTCTTACGGTGCATCGTCGCCGTACTACACTGGATAGTATTCTTACCTATGAAGAAATCATTCATGACTAACTCTCCAACTAAAAATGGATGTGATAAAGCACATATTAGTTACTGAGCTCTTCATTTGAACTAAGTTTCAAAGAAGAGACTTGTTAGGCTTCTTTTGATATCAAAGACAGAGTGCTCTGTTCAGACAGAAATTTTTCTGGATTTTAACAGAGCGTAACTCTGACTTGCTTGACCCAGTAGAGGTGTTTGATACAGTTCTGGAAAGGTTATTAAGTGCTCTACAACTTTTCTGTAGAACTCCAGAGCCAAATCCGACACCAACTTGGTGGAACGTCCAGATGAATGCAAACTGTTCAGAAAACAGAGCAGCTGCAAACTTCTCTGGATGTTGCTGTAAATTAGCCGTCACAGTCTGTAGAAAAATTTCTAAGGGTCATATGATACACCGTTTGGAAGGTTAGGAAATTTGCAACAATTTTGTAGTTCATAGTGTGTTCAGAATTGTATTTCATTTGTATGTAAAACTGTGATGAAAACAGCCACATACAAAGGAGGTTCTGGCAAAATTTAGCCAGAAAATTCTGTCAACTTTGAACAATCCTAACTTTTGTTCCAGATATGATCCAGAGGCATGTGGGCAATTGATGGAAAGATACTGAAGTTAACGTTAACTTTGGTGTTCGATTTGAGTTCTGAAAATGCTGGTAACTGGATCCGAATCTGGGTTAAGTACAGAAAGGTCGGTTCTGTACAGCAAATGGGGATGGTTTTCTGTTAGCTTTAGAAAGATGTGTAAACATGAAATTTTGTTATGCTTTCATAAAGTTTTAGCATGTTCATGTTTTACATACTTTCACATACTGCTGAGATCATGTTTTGACTCCCCTCAAAAATTATGCTTTTGCAGTATGGTGCGTACTCAGTCTCCGAGTAGGGCTGAAAGTTCTCGCCAAGACGTTGATGACTCGACTCCACCACGGGCACCACCATCAACTGTATGGGTGGATGTCATGGCTCAGATGGTCGAGTCAAGTCAAGAGAACACCAGACTACTCCAAGCCTTGGTACAACAAGGTTTACTCCAACGTGCACAACAGAACATTCCTCCTCGGAACGCCTATTTGGACTTCTTGGCGACACAACCGCCAATTTTCACGGAAGCCAATGAACCAGAGGAAGCTGATCAGTGGCTTCCAGTTATGGAGTCCAAGTTTGGAGTGTTTGAGTGCGATGAGTATCAGAAGACATTATTTGCAGCTCAACAGCTCCATGGAGCCGCCGGAAATTGTTGGTTTGCTTATCTCGCCACTGTTCCAGAAGGCCATCAAGTGGAGTGGACGGAATTTCGTGAAGCATTCCGTGCTCGTCACATTCTTATGGGTTTTATCAAGGCCCAACAGCAAGAATTTAGGAACTTGAAGCAGGGGGACATGAGTGTCCTTGATTATGTCAGACGATTCAACCTTCTGGCACAATATGCTCCTGCTTATGCGACGAGCGAAGCTGCAATGTGTGACTACATTTTCTATGGCTTGAGTGTCATACTAAAAGAGAAGTTAGCTTTGTTCAATCAAGGCAGTTACACCGAGTTGATCAGTGCTGCTCTGCTGCAAGAACAAGCGACACTTGAGTGTCAAGCAGAGAAGAGGGACCGGGAGGATGTGCAGGAAGACACACCAGTCGTTCCTCGTAAATATCGTGTGGTGTATCACACACCATCCGATGAAAGATGGCAAACGCCAGTGAGATCAACTCTGTACAGATTTTCTGCTCAAGAGTCTTGTCTTGAAGCAACACCATTGCCACAGCAACGAAGGACACATGTTGCATCATTGCTGCAGCCAAGTACATCAACTTCTCCACCACAAGTCAACGAAGAACCGGGGAACCTCCGTGTTCTTATTGCCACCGTTCTGGGCATTTTAGGCAGGAATGCCGGGAGAAGTTGGTGAACACCAGACAGCCATCATTGTCAGGTGGTATGCCGCCACCTGCTCAAGTCAACATAACAGCATTGCAATCCGGGAGTGTGCAACATCTTGCTATTGAGGATGTCCCGGAGGGAGCACCGGTGTTAGCAGGCATGTTTGCTCTCAAAAACATGGCCGTGCTGGTACTTTTTGATTCCGGTGCAACCCACAATTTCATCAGCAAATCATGCGTGGATCAGCACCAATTATCCACAAATACTCCCACAACGAGTTATCTTATACGTTCACCAGGAGGAAATATCTCTGCCAATCAGATTGTGTCCCGAGCAGCTTTGTGTTTGGGTGGAAAAATATACCCAACATCGCTGATTATGTTGGATAGGCAGAAGATAGACATTATATTGGGGATGTCTTGGTTAAATCGTCACGGTGCCGTTCTCAATATCGGTAACCGGACTGTCCAGATTGACTCGCCGATTCACGGACAGCACACGCTGTTTTTAGACAGCGAAGATCCAGATATGGTAGAGACCTACCACACGGAAGCGCTGAAACTTGAAGATATTCCGGTGGTACGTGATTATCCCGACGTTTTTCCCGATGACTTACCGGGCATGCCGCCCGAACGGGACGTCGAGTTTAAGATTGAACTGGCGCCGGGAACGACGCCTATCTCACGAAGGCCTTTACAAGATGGCACCTAACGAGCTAGCGGAGTTGAAAGAGCAACTGAATGAACTCATGGGCAAGGGTTTCATACGACCAAGTTCTTCACCTTGGGGTTGCTCAGCGCTGTTTGTTAAGAAGGAGGACGAAACACTACGGCTATGTGTTGATTATCGTCCTCTTAATGCTGTCACGATCAAGAACAAGTATCCCTTGCCCCGCATCGACATCCTGTTCGATCAACTTGTGGGTGCAAAGGTATTTTCGAAGATGGATCTTCGGTCGGGATATCATCAAATCAAGATTCGACCTGAGGACATACCGAAGACAGCTTTCTCGACGATATACGGACTCTACGAGTACCTCGTCATGTCATTTGGGTTAACCAACGCTCCGGCACACTTCATGTACTTGATGAATTCTGTGTTCATGCTAGAGTTAGACAAGTTCGTCGTGGTATTCATCGACAATATATTGGTTTACTCCAAATCTGAAGAAGAGCACGCTGAACATCTGCACATTGTGCTACAACGGTTGTGGGAGCACCAATTATATGCCAAGTTCAGCAAGTGCGAGTTCTGGATCGATCAAGTGCATTTCCTACGCCATATTATTTCAGCAGAGGGAATTGCAGTGGACCCCAGCAAGATTGAACAAGTGCTGAAGTGGGAATCTCCCAAATCAGTCCACGAGGTCCGAAGTTTCCTGGGTTTAGCGGGGTATTATCGGAGGTTTATTCTGAGCTTCTCAAAGATTGCTAAACCAATGACGGAGCTGCTGAAGAAGGGCACTAAATACATGTGGAATGCAGCATGTGAAGCCGCATTCAAAACTTTGGTGAAACATCTCATTACAGCTCCAGTTCTTGCTCAGCCGGACACGACGAAGCCATTTGATGTATACTGTGATGCATCCGGTATCGGTCTCGGCTGCGTTCTGATGCAAGAAGGGCGTGTAGTCGCCTATGGGTCTCGTCAACTGTGCAACCACGAGCAGCATTATCCAACTCATGATCTTGAGCTTGCTGCTGTGGTGTTGGCGTTAAAGATGTGGAGGTATTACCTACTGGGTAATCTTGTTCACCTCTACACCGACCACAAAAGCTTGAAGTATATCTTCACGCAGAAGGAGCTGAATATGAGGCAACGGAGATGGTTGGAGCTCATCAAAGATTATGAAATTGAGATCCACTATCATCCGGGAAAAGCCAACATGGTTGCCGACGTGCTTAGTCGGAAAGCCCACATTCACAACTTAGCAGCTGCTGAGTTGGAAGAAGAAGAACCAAGCCTCCGTGTCATTCCGTATGGCGCGCTTTATAATCTTGCGCTCATTCCAACAATCCGTGAAGAGATTGTTGAGACTCAAAGAAGAGACAGAGGTATGTCTCACATACGGAGAAGACTGGACAACGGAGAGGTGAAATACTTCCGGAAGGATGAGAATGGTACAATATGGTTTAACGACCGTATAGTGGTACCGCGCAATATGAAACTCCGGAAGAAGATCTTGGATGAAGCCCACCTGTCGAAGTTTTCCATTCATCCCGGAAGTAACAAGATATACCAAGATTTGAACAGAAATTTTGGTGGACGAGGATGAAGAGGGAAATCGCTAAATACGTATCCGAATGCGATACGTGTAGACGGGTCAAGGCTGATCATATGCGGAAAGCCGGACCGCTACAACCTCTGAAGGTACCGGCGTGGAAATGGGAGGATGTGAGTATGGACTTCATCGTCGGATTACCGCTCACATCCAGGAAGCATGACTCGATATGGGTGATCGTCGACTGGTTGACAAAGTTGGCTCATTTCATACCGGTGAACACTCATTATCGAGCAAGGCAATATGCAGAGTTATTCATCTCCAGAATTATATGCTCACATGGTGTCCCGAAGACCATTATTTCAGATCGAGGTGCACTGTTTGTTGCTCGATTTTGGGAGCAGCTGCATGCCTCGTTGGGCACCAAGCTGATTAGGAGCTCCGCATATCACCCTCAAACCGATGGACAAACTGAGAGGGTGAATCAAGTACTCGAGGATATGTTGAGAGCGTGTGCCATCCACCACGGTAGGAATTGGGACGATCACCTACCACTGGCGGAGTTTTCGTACAACAACGGTTATCAAGCGAGTATTAAAATGGCACCATATGAAGCTCTCTACGGCCAGAAATGCCGCACACCACTGAATTGGTGTGAGTCCGGCGAAAGAGTTCTGTTTGGGATTGATATTGTCAACGAAGCCGAAGACCGAGTTTGGTTGATACAAGAGAACTTAAAGACTGCACAATCCCGACAGAAGAGCTACGCTGATCAAAGGTGTAGGCCATTACATTTTGACATCGGGGAACACATTTATCTTCGTGTATCTCCGATGAAGGGAATTCACCGGTTCGGTGTAAAGGGGAAGCTCACTCCCCGTTTTATTGGTCCTTTTGCTATCACGGAGAAGTGCGGACCCGTAGCCTACCGGCTGGAGTTACCGGCAAGTCTAGCGGGTGTTCATGATATATTTCATGTTTCACAGCTGCGGAAGTGCCTCAAATTCACCTCTGCTGTTCGCACTGAGGACATCGACGAACTGAAACCGTACCTGACCTACACCGAGCGACCGGATGAGATTTTGGATGAAAAGACACGGGTAACCCGGAACCGGACGACCCGATTTTACAAGGTGCTGTGGAGTAATCACACCGCGGAAGAGGCGACGTGGGAAAGTGAAGATTACCTCCGCACCAACTATCAGGAATTTTTAGCTTTGTATAGTTTGTAATTACCTCTCCCACCTCGTTCCTCTTTTGTAATCTCGGGACGAGATTCTTTTAAGGGGGGAGGAATGTAAAAGTCCCAAAAATTTGTATGAATAAAAACCAAGGTTTGAGTTCATATGTGTGGCAAAGACATGAAAAATGGGACTTGCTAAAACTTTTCTTCATGCAAGGTAATACATGGATGAACATCCAACATGAGGTTCACCTTTTTATTTAAAAAGTGTTGGACCAATAAGGAGTTAAATACCTCTTTGCATGAAAGTTTAAAATTCAGATTTGAAATTCAATGTTCACACATGGGGTGACCAAAAACTTTAACTAAACATGCAGCCCTATAGTTGGGATTATAGGGAAAAGTTTGCTCACAAACTTTTCAATTGTAGGGTGGGCTCAAAAAGGAGTTAAAGAGGAGAATTTGCAAACTTCAACCAAATTCAAATTTGGCAAGCAAATTCAAACTGAATTGGAAGGATTCAAATTCTAACCCATATTTTAAAACTCAGAATTGTGGGAATTAAGAGGATCAGCTTGAGAAGATATTTGGGGAGGAAATGTGGAGTGGGACCCACATGTCATAGAGGTAAAAGAGGAGCCTTGCACCTTAAGTCTCAGCCCCAGTGGGGAAATTCGTCGAGCAGCACGTGGGCCACGAGCAGCCCCCACCGTGGAGCCACTGGGAGGCTCGGCAGCGCCACCAGCTGCTGCCTTTCCCCACGCACGGCGCCCAGAGGCGGTTCGTGGCCTGATCACCCCCCCTGGACGAAGCAAGGGCCATCCATCTTCTCCTCCTCGCGAGCGCACGCACTGAACCGAGCTCCTCCCCTCCGCTATCGGTCCGATCGGATGATCGGCAAAACCACCGCGCCTCCTCCTTCCCCGAGCTGCTAAACACTCCCACGAGATCAACCTCCACCTCCCTGACCCACGAGCAAGTGAGCTGCGGCCTCGGGTCCGAGAACGACCGCCGCCGCAGCGACCTAATCCGAGAAAGTGATCGGGCGCTCGTGGACAGCCCTCCACAGCGGGTTTCACGGCCGAGCGATCACACCTACGGACGCGCACGGGTGCGGTGCTGCTCTCAGACCAAGCTCAGGCCGTGCCGCGAGCTATCGGCGGCGAATTTCGAGGTTTTGCTCCGGCGACCTCACTCCGAGCTTCCGGTATGGATTCAACAAATTCCTGCTCTCTAATCCTTCCTAGGTCCTCAAATCTTGCACGTAGCAGCTGGATTAGCTAGCGATCATTTCCCCTTTTGCATCCAGTGCATGAAAATGCCTCAGGCCGACGAATTTCGAGCTTTTCTTGGGTGGTTCATGGCGGACCCATTCGGTCGCACGATGACGACCTAGTTCCAGCCCTTTCCGAGCTAGTTTGAGGTCGTACCGATCTTCCTGGAGGTACGCTGGTGCTGTAGGGCTCGTCGGCACAAGTTTTTGAGGGCTGGAGACCTCGGGCGACGCTGCCAAACGGCCACAGAGGCAGTTACACGTCGCCGGCCATGTTCCGGTCGTCGGCGGCCCTAGCAAACCCCACAGCCGTGTTCCTCGGTGTCACAAACTCCCTGGCGGCGAGTTTCAGCTCAGGCGGTGGCCAGAAACGGCGAGCTGGCGAGCTCCGGCGTCGGGCCGGCGAAGGGCAACGCGGGCGCAAGCGAGGAAGCAGGAGGAAGAAGAAGACGCGTGGGCCCCGGCTGTCAGCAGCTCAAATTTTAAACCCGGGATCGGGTGTGGCCGGGATCCCGTGTGTTGGCGCGAAGGGATGCTGTGGCCCGGTGTGGCTTCGTTTCTATTGGCTGGAATTCAAAACCGTGGGTCCAGCCGAATTTGCTGTAGGGAAATAATTCCAGACTTAGCTCAATCTTTAGAAATTCATGTCTCCCTGTAAAAAACTCCAATTTGAGTGATTCCACTTGGGTTGGATTCATCTTTCAGAGCTCTATCCAAATATGAACTTGGATTTGTATGAAAATCAATAGTTTATTCTAGATAGTTCTTGGAAGGTTTTCTGAAAAAGAATTATTGAGGGAGTTTGGGTTATCCAAAAATCCCCAAATTTTGCCAGATTATTCTTTAGCATATTGTTGACCTTCTAGCAAATTTTCAGCTCATTTGAAGATCATTTGAGTAGGAATTTGCTAAAAACAATCTGCTGTGTTCATAAGAGTCCAGAAACATTTTCAGAAAATGTTTCCCACTTCTAAAATCTGTTCTGAGCAATCCATGGTTCCAAAAATCATAGCAAAATTTAGGCAAGCTCTCTGAGACATACTTGGAATTGTAGTTCACTTAATTGGTCATGGAAGTGCACATTACTTCAGAGTTTATTCTTTTGAGCACAAATGCTTAAAGAATTGTTCTGGAAAAACTACTCAAGTAAAAGGGCTGGATTTTGGACCAGGTTACTCTCATGTGATCAAGAACTCATATGTAAATTATCAGCCCAATATGAGTCCTTGAACGCCCTGTTATTATTCTCCATACTTGTGTATATGTGGGAATACATAAGAGATATTGTGAGAATTAGGGAGGGCACAATATGACTCCACATTAGCTGCAATTTGGCAAGCTAAATCCTTAGGTAGTATAGAACCTGCTGTAAAAGTTTTGAGGCCATTGGCGTTCTTGTTCTTCAGTTGCACTCAAATCATTTCAGCTTCTCTATTAGGTTCATTAAGGAACATGGTTAGGGTATAGCTAAGGCCTTAAGATCAATTTAGTTTATTTCTGTTCTTTGCACAACAGAGGCAAACCAAGCCATGCTTGGCTTTTCCACACAACTTCTGTTCCTAAGAAAATAATTCTGTAACTTCTTTTCATTATATTCTATAAAACATATGCATATGCATTTCAATAGGAACCACAACGAAGGGGATTCAAAGGAGCGATTCATCGAAGTGGATCAAGCTCCGGAGAATCAAGGGTGGATCTGCAAGGACACTAACTGATATATACGACTACCCTGCAAAACAGGCAAGCTCCGGTTTACATTTAACAGCTGTTAAGTTTTTCTTTTGTATTCACTTTCGGTCAAGATATGAACTGTGCATTAGGTCTAGTGTTTGATACTCCTCTTGCATAGCCAAATGACCCATGGAGTATTGGGTAGGTGTCTTTCACCGTGTAGAACTGCCTTGCTTAAGTACGGTTCGGTTGAAGTCGAGTGGTGAGAAGCTACTCGCATATTTAGGAACAACAGGGGCATACGGGATTGGTTCGTAATTGAATTAGCAAGTTAAAGTTGAGACTGGAAGGTTGTAGGAGCAACAGGACATAGGGGCCTGGGTGATGTAGACCTGTCCGTGTCAGTCAAGGACAGATCCGTATGCGGCCCTGTTGAAAAAGTTTGAGTTGTGTACCGGACTCATGCTGGCTATATGGGACCCAGTAAACCGATGTACCTCGGGAAGCTGCCGTTGGGACTTTTCAGGTCGCCTCAGGCGGACGGCCGGTGTGCAGTATGTGGGGAATATTCTCATGACATCTCACGTCGGAAGGTGCACCATTAGAGTAGCTACTGTACGGAGCGATTGGATCGATTCAGCGGGGGTGAAACAGGGGAAAGGCTGCCACGTACGACGTCAGTGATGGTTGTTGTAGGCAACGTTGAGTACGGGCGTACGTGTCGTGTAGTCCGGGTGTTATTGATTCGAATCACCGTCGCTCGCGGAATGGACCAAGCATACTTGTTCTCACAGTCATGACGTAGTAAGAACTTGCATGAGAAAGGAACTAATCATATTGATGTGAAGTATTATACTAGCGTTGTATTGGATCTTGATGAATAGGCTAGTGCAAACTCGATTCGTTTATGCCATGAGCAATTTACATCGGGGGAAAGCGTTTCTTGTTTGATTGTGGACTCCCGATGTGACATGCCCAGGGTTACTTAAAATGCTGCCATAAATACCGGAAAGTAAGGATTCAATTTTAGGCGAGTTTAATTATGCTTATGCCATCCTATGTTAGGTTCATAACCTCACTTAGAGTTTCATGTTTAGGGTGACGGTTAAGTCTTGCTGAGCGTTATGCTCACGGATGCTATCCGATTTGTTTTGCAGGTAATTGACTCGATGCTTATGAGAAGGGGTGCCGATGAGACTCGGGAACCTCCGAGTGCTTACTCAAAGAGCATCCTCGCCGCTGCAGATTGTCTTCGTGTTGCTAGTAAGAAACGTCCGCGGGCTGGACCGTTTCTTTGTTTTTAGTTTAGATATGAGTCGTGAGAGTGATAGTCTTCCACTGTAGTTTACTCTGATATAACTATTTGTAAAGCATTCTTATACGCTCCCGCTAAACTATTTATGTAATATGATGTGAGTTCATCGACCCGTGTGCTGTTGGGTGCCGCATAACACGGCACCACCCGACGAGGTCCTGTGGTTCCGTCACAGAAGACACTGGACTCTTTTGATAAAGATTTTGCAAAAGATGCTAGAAATGTTCGTATTGGTTTCGCTACCGATGGTTTCACACCGTTCAACACTTCTGCAGCCTCATACTCATGTTGGCCAGTGTTTGCTATTCCATACAACCTTCCACCTGCTATGTGTATGAAATATGATTACATGTTTTTGTCTCTAATAATTCCTGGTCGTAAACATCCAGGAAAATGATTAGGTGTATTTCTTCAACCATTGATTGAGGAATTAAAAGAATTATGGACTGGAGTAGAAGCATATGATAGCTACAAAAAACAGAACTTCAACTTACGAGCTTCATACTTGTGGTCAGTTCATGATTTTCCTGCATATGGAGTTTTCTCAGTATGGAGCACACATGGCAAACTCTGTTGTCCAATCTGTGGGTCAGACTCCGATTGCTTTAGACTTACTCATGGTGGCAAAGCGTGTTTTTTGATTGCCACAGACGTTTTCTTCCAGCAAATCATCCATTCAGGGGGCAAGCTAATACATTCCGGAAGGATATTGTTGTAACAAAGGGTCCCCCAAAACGACTGTCTAGTTGTGAGATTGTTGAATGGCTTAATAAACTTGTCCCTACAGATGATGGATTTGTTGGATTTGGTCAGGAGCACAACAGGACTCATATATGCGGCTTGTGGGATCTCCCTTATGCTAAGTCGTTGTTACTCCTGCACAACATTGATGTCATGCACCAGGAACGCAATGTCGCCGAAAGCATCATCAGTACATGCTTTAATTTGAAAAAGATAAAAGATAATTTGAAGGCTCGAAAAGCTTTAGCAGAAATTTGTAATCATCCGAGCCTAGAAATCAGTCAAGATGGTATTGGTAAGCAGAGAGTGCCCCGTGCTCCATTTTGCCTTAAAGTTCAAGAAAAAAAAGAGGTATTGAACTGGTTGCAACAACTGAAGTTTCCAGACGGTTATTGTGCTGGGTTGAGACGCACAATAAATCTTTAAAATTGGGTATTAAATAATCTTAAAAGCCATGATTATCATATAATAATGGAAAGACTTCTTCCTGTAATGTTTCATGGATATGTGCATCAGGATGTGTGGAGAGTACTTGCGGAGCTTAGCTTTTTTTATAGACAATTATGTGCTAAGGAAATTACAGTTAAAATGATGGAGAAATTGGAAAAAGAAATACCTGCACTCATATGCAAAATGGAGAAGGTATTCCCTCCAGGATTCATGAATGTAATGCAACATCTACTTGTACATTTGCCGTATGAAGCTAAAGTTTGTGGGTCCGTGCAATATCGATGGATGTATCACATTGAAAGAACACTAAAAAAACTTAGAGCAATGATTTTGAATAAAGCAAGAGTAGAAGGGTGTATTGCAGAAGCATTTGATCTAAAAGAGGTAGCATACTTCTCAAGTACCTTTTTTTCAGACGAACATAATGTGTACGCTCCCACAATGCGGTATAACATAGATGAAGAAACTCCTTCCAGTAATTTAAATATTTTTGGATGGAAGGGAAAAACAGTTGGTGGCAGCAGTAGACATGTGGTTTCAGAAGAAGAATGGAATTCATGTATGTTATACATGTACACAAAAATCGAAGATATGGATCAATATTTTGTGTAAGTTTTTTTTCAAGTATAGCAAGACTACAAACCTCAAACTGTAGTAGGTGATATTCTAATGTAGGCATACTTTTCTTTATACAGCAAGTTTGACAAACAATATTGGAAGTCCACGCGTCAACCAACAAGCAAACAATTAGATAAAATGCGACGTGATGGTCTTCATGGAGGGCCTAACTTCGTCAATTGGTTTTGGAAGCATGTAACAATCTCTTCTTATATGTAACTTGTACTCTTCCTATGTTAATATGATTAATACAACTAATATTTTGTTAAATATCAAGTGCATGGTCGATGCAAACGTTCATGAGGACCTACGTTCATGGAACTCAAGAATTTGACATTTTTCTTCCTTCTTCCTCAACCGTTACTTTGAAAGTTTTTTCCGATGCTGATTTTGGGGGTTGTAGGATTGATAGGAAAAGTACTTCTGGTTCTTGTCATTTTCTTGGTAATTCACTTGTTGCCTGGTCCTCTAGAAAGCAAAGTTCAGTTGCACAATCCACAGCCGAATCTAAATATGTAGCTGCTGCTAGTGCTTGCTCACAAATTCTTTGGATTGTTCAAACACTCAAGGACTATGGGGTTGATCTAGATAGTGTTCTACTGTTTTGTGATAATACTAGTGCCATTTGCATTGCTAAAAACCCCGTGCAACATTCGAGAACTAAGCACATTGACATTAGGTATCACTTTCTCCGTGTTAATGTCGAAAAAGGGAACATTGTGCTTCACCATATAGATACCGAACAACAACTGGCTGACATTTTTACAAAACCTTTGGATTTCACTCGTTTTTGTTACATTCGTAGTGAATTAGGGGTTATGCATCCTCATGGCTTAAATTGAGGGAGAATTTTGAAACTTGGGAAGTCTATGTGTGAATCTGAAATTAAAATAATATGAGCATAGTATTTCATGCATATAGACTTTGTGATTCCTTTTTCATGCTGAAAGTTCTTACTACATTACTCGTGTTATACATTTTGTAGTTTTTACCATGTCTAGTAATTGGAATAATTACTTACACTAAATCTGGTCATGGTCGAACTTTCTTGCTGTTTTGAAATTGTTGCATGCTCACAAGTGCTTTTAATCATAAAGAATTAATCAAGTAATTAACTCACATGTTGAGTTTTTATGTTCAAATAAAAAAATAAGAAAAGATCAAGAGAATATGCATGCATCGCACTTCTTCTTTTAAGATGGCTTATCATTGCTCTTAGATATGAACATGAAAGGAGTTGTGTATGACTAAAACCATGTCCTTAAGCTTCTGACTGTCAAATGACATAGGCTTGGCTTGGTTGGTTAGAATAAGGCTGATGCTGCATATAATCTCTTGCAAATGTCATAAGATCAAAATTTGCGCTTTAAATGATAAATAAAATGCAGCAACAAGTGTCATGTTTTCAGGTCTTGAAATAGTTAAGTTTGTGAGATCATGACTTGCTTAAATTGAAAATTACACTTGATCTCTAGCATGGCTTACACTACTTTTTGTATCTCATTGATGTGATAGTGTAAGTTACTTGATAGTATGATTTGGATGAGCTTTTTTATATGTATATGTTATAATGTGCTCATAACAAATTAAAATTTCTCTTTTGTACATTGCTGAATACATTGTCAAAGGGGGAGAAATTGATCACACATTACACACATTCAAAAGTGTTTTGGCACGATTCTTCTCAGGGGAAGAATTTTTGGTATTTTTGTTTTTCTTCTCAATTTATTTCTGATTTACAAAGGGGGAGAAATTGTTTTCAAAACTTTTCATGTGAATAAGCCAATGTTCAGATTTTAAGTGGTGTTGCCAATGCATTCATCAAGGGGGAGATTGTGAGACCTTTGTGTGCTGAATACATTGGCTTTGACGATAAAAGTTTTGAATACTACCAAAACACCTTTTTAACAAGGTCCGACTCTAGGTCCGAGCTCCTGCAAGGTTCGACGAAAGGTCCGTACGCAACTACCTTTCACCCGTTAGCCAAATGTTGAACCGGTCTAATCGTCCCGAGCAAGAGGTCTCTGCACGCGCATCTCAGTGCCGCCAGCCGATTTACACCTCGAGCTCTCAACCTACCCTCTGAACGACCAGCTATGCCTCAACACCCAGCTACCCGAGTTACATCGGTTTCCCGGTTCCCATATAGCCGGTAGGTCTTAGGTACTGTTCTAGCTTGTTCAACAGGCCGCACACGGCTCGGTCCTCAATCGACAGAAGCGGAGCTACAGCACACAGGCCCCAAAGTCCTGCTGCCTTTACTCTCCGCTCGGTCTCATCTTTCTTGCCATGTGTATCATGTGCTATCTCTACCCGAGTCGAGTGCCTCTAGCCTATGCTCGCGAGTAGTTCCAACTACTCGACTTATACCGAATCCTACCCTAACTTAGCTTTGCTGTAGCTAACGGGGTTTACAATCCTAAACCCAACCCATGGTTTTCTTGGCTATGCAACTGGGTTTCCAAACAAGACTCTAATGCCAGGAATCATAATACTCAAGTAAGTGCTCAAAACAATAAAAATTTGAAAAAGATTAATGCAAACCGGAGCTTGCATTGCTGCTCTTGGTCGTAGGCTAGCTGCTCTTCTGGAGTACCGAAGTCTAGGACTTCGGGTTCCTCCTCGACCTTAGCGACTACATGATATACAAGTATATGTATTAATTTAAATGCATTTGATTAAATTTAAAGTTGTGAAGTCTATAACTCTTACTAAACAGACCCAGTAACTGTGAAACCTTTACTGTGGCTTGGTTACAACCTAAACAGAGACTTGGTCAAGTTTTAGTTGCAGCAAAGCTCATTTGAGCCCTCCACAATTAATTATGCACTTGACCTTAATTGAAGGCTTTTAGGGTGTTCTAAGGATTTTCATGAAACAAACTATGACTTTCTTAAAACTAGATTTTCAGAGGGTTCTAATGGAGCTGGTCTCACTTAATTTGAAGGTTTCTATCTAAAAATATGAGCTAAACAATTTCAGGGAAAATTCTGAACATTTTCTATTTTCTCTGGAACAGTTTCACTAATAACACCATTAGGTGGATTAAATTAGCTCAAATGGATCTGAGATTTTTATGGTAGTACAGGGATATTTTGGTGAACATCCCAGCAAAATCTCAGAATTTTCCTCCAAGGGATTCTCCAGTTAAAATTCCAAACAGTTTAATTTTGAGGAATTAATTCTGGAGAATTAAAGATTTTCATGAAGTGAAACTTGATTTGCTGGAAAGTGCTATGAGAGCTGAATCCAACAAAATTTGGTTCACTCAATTTGGAGCTTTCTAGCCAAAGTTATGAGGATTTGAAGTTTGAATGAACTGAAAATCGGGGGAAAAGTTTAAATCTGCCGGGGCCCGCGGGGACACGTGTTGGGCGCGGAGGCGTCAGGACACTGAGCCCTACAGGGTTTTTGCGCGCCAGCACATCAGATCATGGCCGCAGCCCGATCCCGATTTAAAATATCTGCCGGTGACAGCTGGGGTCCACCCCCTTCATCTACCTCTCGCCGCCCACGCTTTGCCGCCGGGGTACCTCGCCGGAGAGCTCGCCGGCAGCCTCTGTGGAGCTCCAAACTTCACGATTCTGGCCGCCCCTGTCTACTTTCACTCGGGAAACAGGATTCTGGGGTCAGCTCGCCATTAAAACGGCCGGCACATGGTCGGCGACGAGCGGCGGCTTCGGAAAGACTTCGGCCATGTTGGCCGACTTCCCTAGCACCTCGATCACTCGAGCAACCGGTCGGGGAGCATCAGTGGACCTTATGGAAGGTCGACATGAGCTTGAAGCAGCTCGGGGGAGGCCCGAAGTAGGCTCTCACCATGCGCCCGATGCCTCCCACAAGCTCTGCCGTCGGCAATCATCGAAATACGCCGGGTACAGGGGTTTTTAGGCCAAAGGTTGTGAAGGCAACTCGTGCGCTACCGGTCTAGTTTGTGTGGGAGCGGATTGAGGCCCTCTAATCCTTTCTAGAGTATGAATTCGACAGAACCATACCCGAATGTCGGTCTGTACCCAGAAAGGGGAAAACTGGAAATTCGACGCCGGTGAGCAAGCGCTTGTAAGGGCCTAAGTTTTTGACACATATTTGAGGTGTTCATCACCATACACACACACCTCATTTGAAGTAAGTTGATGAACACAAATGAAGAGCAAGTAACCACCATCAACATGCTCATTAGAAAACAAACTCACATATTGCAAAAGTGGTATTTCCCACATGTGATATAGAGGGGCTGGGCATATGACAACTCCTACACATTGCTAAGGATGTCCACGCCAAGTTTCACCCAAATTCAAAACCTTTTTGAGGAAATTTTGGGTATAGCTAGAAAGAGGGCAGTTTGAAACCATATTCAAATTCAAACTGTTTTTATCCCATGAATTCAAAAGTGGGAGGCATATTCTTATTCAGCACATTTTTGTGAGCTCACCCACCAATTTTCACTCCATTTGGAGTTGATCTTGACATGAGCTAAGTGGGACAAATTCAAACTTTATTTGAATTCCAAACTGAACTTGTGCTGAAATTCATTCAAAATCACCAGGGGTATTTTGGGACTCACTGTTTACAACAGTGATTAGGAGTAAATTTCAGAGGTTAAAACCCCGAGTGGGACCCACATGTAATAGAGAGAAGGAGGCAGACTTGCACCCAAAGTCACAAGTCTCGGTGGGAACTTCCACCGAGCAGCTACATATTCAACGCTCGGGAGCAGCTGTGCTCGCCACCGAGGAGGAGCAGCGCCACCAGCTGCTTCCCGCGCCCACACACGAGCCAAGGGCGGTTCCAGGGCCCTCTTAAGGCGCTCCACCGAGGCAGGCGCCGATCGTTTCCCCCTCTCCCTTGAACACCAAGCCCCGGCTGCCGCCTCTCTGCTCGATCGGGAAAACTGCGAAAACATCTCACCTCTTCCTTCCCTGAGTTGCTAGACGGTACCCTGAGCTCGCACTCCACCTCCCCAACGCCAGAAACCCCGAGCTCCGACCTCCCTTGCCCGAGAACGATCGCCACAGCGGCGACCTAGCCTCAGCCGAAGGTCAGACGCCCGTGGACAGCGCTCCACAGGCGTTTTCACGGTCCAGCAAGTGCAGCAGCAGGAGCGCGCAACAGCCGCGCTGCTCTCCTCCAAGTTAGGAAGCAAACCATGAAGAATCCACGGTGAATTTTCAGTTTTCGCTCCGGCGACCTTAAACTGAGCTTCCGGTATGGATCCTTCAAATTCTCGCTCTAAGATCCTTCTCTAACTATCAAATCTTGCACATAGACGCTGGACTAGCCGGCGATCAAGTTCTTTTCTGCATCCGTGGCATGAAACTGTCTAGGAGTGACGAATTTCGAGCTTGATCAAGGGCGGTCATGGCGGGCACGATCGGTCACACGGTGCCGACCGACTTGCCGCCATCTTTGAACCCTTTTGACACCTTGTCGAGCTTCCTATAGGTACACTGATGCTGTAGGACCGATTGTTCGAGATTTTGGCGGGTTAGAACTCACGGCCAATGGCGCCGAACCTCAACCGAGGCCACGGCACGTCGCCTGGCTATTTCCGGTCACCGCCAGCCCGAACTGACACCACCGACGTGTTCCTCGACGTCGACAACCCCCTAACGGCGAGTTTCAGACCATGGGATGGACGGCAGCAGCGAGCCCGCGAGCTCCGGGTCTGCTCCGGCGAGGGGCGGCGGCGCGAGCGCGCGGGCGTGTCGGGAGGAAGACAAAGCCGGCTGGCCCACGCGTCAGCGGCTAAAAATTTGAAATTGGGATCGGCTGTGGGCGGAATCAGGTGTGCTGGCGCGCAAAGACCCCGTGGGCCGCTGTGTGCGGTCGCCTCGGCGCTCAACACGTGTCCCTGCGGGCCCGACAGATTTAAACTTTTCCCCTGATTTTCAGATTTCATTCAAACTTCAAATCCTCATAACTTTGCCTATAAAACTCCAAATAAAGTGAACCGAATTTTGTTGGATTCAGATCTCTGAGCACTTTCCAGCAAATCAAGTTTCACTTCATGAAAACCCTTATTTCTCCAGAATTAATTGCTCAAAGTTTAAACTGTTTGGAATTTTAACTGGAGAATCCTTTGGAGGAAAATCCTGAAATTTTGCTGTAATGTTCACCAAAATATCCTTGAACTACCATAAAATTTTCAGATCGAATTGAGCTAATTTGATCCACCTAATGGTGTGATTAGTGAAACTGTTCCAGAGAAAATAGAAAATGTTCAGAAACATTTTCAGAATTTCCTCTGAAATTGTTTAGCTCATATCTTTAGCTAGAAACCTTCAAATTAAGTGAGACCAACTCCATTAGAACCCTCTGAAAATCTAGTTTTCAGAAAGTCATAGTTTGTTTCATGAAAATCCTTAGAACATCCTAAAAGCCTTCAATTAAGGTCATGTGCATAATTAATTGTGGAGGGCTCAAATGAGCCTTTCTGCAACTAAAACTTGACCAAGTCTGTGTTTAGGTTGTACCAAGCCTCAGTAAAAGTTTCCCAGTCATTGTGCCTGTCTAGTGGGACTTATAAGCTTCACAAGTGCAAACTTAATACAAATGCAGTTAAATTGATACATGTACTTCTGCTATCATGTAGTCGCTAAGGTCGAGGAGGAACCCGAAGTCCTAGACTTTGTTATTCTGGAGGAACAGCTAGCCTACGACCAAGAGCAGCAAGGCAAGCTCCGGTTTGCATTAACTTTTACAAAGTTTTATTGTTTTGAGCACTTACTTGAGTATTACAATTCTTTGCATTAGAGTCTTATTTGGAAACCCAATTGCATAGCCAAGAAAACCATGGGTTAGGATTAAGATTGAAAACCCCGTTAGCTACTGCAATACTAAGATAGAGTAGGATTCGGTACAAGTCGAGTAGTTGGAACTACTCACGAGCATAGGCTAGAGGCACTTGACCGGTTCAATATTTGGCTGACGGGCGAAAGGTGGTTGCGTACGGCGTCCGTGATGGTTGTTGTAGACAACGTCGATTATGGGCGTACATGACGGGTTATTCGGGTAACCCTGCAGGTGTAAATCGATTATAATCACCGTCCCTCACGGTCAGTGAGTACCACTTGTTCACTGTACCATGACGTAGAAAGAACAGGCTAGTTACATGTTAAAATGTTGCTGATTGAAAGATGGACTCTGATTGCTAATGATTTGCTGTAGTTTAGAGATAACTAAAGTTCTTTTCAACTTTGGGCAAAGTACATGAGAGAAATGCGTTTCTTGTTTGATTGCGGCTCTCTCATGTGCCTTAGCGTAAGGTTCTCCACAATCTGCTGCTAAAATTTGAAAGTAAGGTCCCAATAATTAGGCGAGTCCTTTGCCAATGGTTTTACCTCATGTACCCATCACCCCTCATGTAGAAGTTCCATGTTTAGGTGAGACGGGTCAGACTTGCTGAGCCTTCGTGCTCACTGCTTGTGTTTGAAGCTTTTGCAGGGTTTTATGAGGAAGGGACTCCCGAAGAGGAGACGGAACCCCAGGAGGGAAACCCCGTCGAGTGGGAGTCGTCCATGCCGCAGAGTTAGTGTGCGTGTGTGCTAGCAAGGACACGTTCAAGGGCTGAACATGAACTTGATGTGTAGTCTACGCCCGTGAGTGTAGACTGGACTTATTTTGATGTAAACATGTTCATAAACTCGTTTATGTAATAAAATTTCGCTTCCGCTTTGTACCTTTGACGTGTGTTATACGGTGCTGTGCAACGCAGCACCCCTGAGCATGATCCTGGCCCGACAAGACCGTGGGGTCGTGTCAGCGCTGGTATCAGAGCTCGCTTGAGTTTTAACGCACTAAAAAAGGTCATCTTTTTCAAAAATCCACTGAGGAACGAGTTAGTAGCCCATATAAGGATGTTATTAGTATATAGAAAGTGGCATATTAACTTATTTGATTATGTCGGAAAATCGTGCATCTCGGGACGTTTATGTCTTGGGGGGTGCACGTAAGCGCTGTCCACCAGTGCGCACAAGCTGAAGGGTGGAGCCCCACGGGTGGCAGGTAACCCGACCCGCTTTGATATCCTCTACGACTCTTCATATCGTTTGGGGTATTCGAGCAACGTCTGTCCCTGGCGTGCGTGGTGCATTTTGGGAGACCCCGTCACGTGGTCTGAAATGTGAACACGTAATTCAAGGCGTGTTTGGCTTGAGAACATCCAGGCGAGTGATGACGGCCGGGTGTACGGACTGTATGGATACCGGGCTCGGTGTGCAGCCGAGTCTGACGATTGTTTGAGTTTCTGCAGGTAGTCTGACCACGAAACGGTAGACATGTAGCATCCGTGTGCGAGAGATTCTTAGTGCCACTGAATTAACGAAGCCGGCTAAGTCTGGCATATGTTTTTCTTTGTGAGGACGTAGTACCGACATAATCTGGTGACACATCAACGTCACACCCCATTAAATGAAAAACTTCATTTAAAACTTGAAGGTTTTGATCCAAAGTAGTAAAACTTGATGTAACTCCTTCCCTTGAACAGGGTATTCAAAGTTAACAAGTTTTCAACTTATAGGTTGTTAAGGACAGAGCACTCTGTTTTCAGCTGAATCTAGGCTGAAGTTAATCAGAGGTTAGAGGTTGAGTTCTTTCGAGGTTGGGGTCATATGATACATTTCTGGAAAGCTTTGGGAGAGCTTTACAACTTTTCTGTTGAGGTCTAGAGGTTTTTCATCCCTTAACCAATCGAAAAATGCAGTAGAGTTGAAACTGTCCAGAAAACAGGACAGAGCAAAGACTCTCTGTAAACTCTCTGTAAATTGAGTATAACTTCCTGCATAAAAATCCAAAAATAGAAAATGAGGTAGTTCTGGAAATCTTATGAGATGGGTTAGAACTTTGTAACAGAATGTTTTGTCAGATTAGGAACCGAATTAACTGGAATCCTTGGATCAAATCAGTACCTAAAGCAGGGAGGTGGTGTCCAAATTTCTCCAGAAATTCTGTTAAATTTGACATCTCATAACTTTTGAACCAGGACAGATGTTAGGCCAAGCAAATGCTTTCTGGAAAGCTATTGAAGTTATCTTTAACTTTGATCTTGAGCTCCAGAATTGGTTTTGCCTTTAACATGGCCTAAATCAGGTTGAAATGGAAACTGGTCAGGGCTGTCATGTGAACAGCAGATCAGCAGTCAAATTTGCTAAAAATTTGAACTATGTTTCCAAGTTTTATGGGTTCAATGACATGTCTTATGTTATAACTCAAGGGTTTACTGTTTAAATAAATATTTGAAATTTATCAAATATATTTTTACAGATGACAGCAGATAAGCAGTTGGAGAACGGGTGGGTGGTATCCCACTGTTCTCACCACAGCGGTTATCCGGAATCATTGAGGCAGATGCTTCAATATTTCTGATACAACCAGATGCTGCAGTACTTTGCCAAGGAAGAAGGCGAAGAGGGGAACAAGACATGGACAGTCCATGTTGATGTCCCCGCAGGACCTACGCCACCCGGTTGGGTGCCGTTCACCGTCACGGTGAGAGGTAGACAGCCGGAAGGTATGTGGCAAGTGGCAGCCCGTGACACCATGTCACGTTTCTGCCAACTACACGTGCAGGCTATGGAGGGCACTCCATACGCGCTCGTTCCGGGGGAGGGACGGGCTCACCATGTGTGGGAAGAGAGGTACCTGGAGGCAACGGATCCGAGTTGCCCAATGTACAACCCCGCGGAGGCAAACCTCAGCCTCTAGATGAGGGCGGGAAATGCCGTGATGGACAGCCAAGCTGCTCATACGGAGCATCTCACCGCAAAGCTCAAGGAGAGCACAAGCCGTGGAGACCATTTCGAGATTGCTCACAGCGCACTCCGTAATGTGCTCCTTCTGACGATCAAGCGACTGAATGAACAACACAATCAGTTGCATCGTCTGAAGAAGGCAAAGAAGAAGAGCCATGTCGACATCGCGGCGTTACAAGAACTGGTACAGAATCTGACCCAGCAGAACGAGGACCTTGCTCAAGAGTGAGACGACGCTATTGAGGAAGGGCAAGGCTGGGAAGAGGACTACAACCAGGCAATGGATGAGGTGCATGCTTTGCAGGACCTCGTACCTCTGGTATTCGGCATACCGGTGGTCTTGGGCCTTCCAGCAATGGGAGAACCCGAGATGGGAGAAGAGGTGGTAGATCCAGAGCCACCAGCAGAGGTACCGGAGGAGGACGACCCACAGGAGGTCGAATTCTACTCCGAGTAGGGGGTTACAGTTGCCAAGTAGGGCAGCTAGAGTAGTGTAACCCAACTTTTGTAATCGGTGACATATCGTGTAGGCAGTAGCATATGTATAGGTAGTGACAACATGAGCACGACTTCTTGGAGAACCGAGAACAATGTATCTTGTATAAAGTTTATTCTTTATCAATATATGTGAATGTTGTGCAAATCATTCATGTGTCACTTCAATACCTACTGTTGCATATGGAATTTTAAGTATGACATGTGCTAATCGTTGCTGTTTTGAATTTCAGAATGACGCGTACTCGTGCCAACCCGGATGTTGGGGGTACTAGTCAAGGGGGAGAGACCTCCCAACAGCCTCCCGAGGACTCCTCGGGACAGCAGCAGCAACAGCAGCAACAGCAAACACCGCCACCGCCACTGCCAACGGTTACATTGGCCCACATCGTTGCGGCAATGGCGGGTTCACATCAGCAGCAGATGGAATTGCTGCAAACTCTTATTGCCAATACGTCTCGCCCAGAGAGACGTCAAGACCGTGAGGAGCGTCAACAGAGCTCCTACTCCGAATTCCTGGCGACTCATCCCCCGGTATTCTCAAGGGCGGATGAACCTCTTGATGCGGACTGTAAAAGTCCCAAAACTTGTAAATAGAAAACTTGAGCTATGAATAAAGTTGAGTTTATATGCAAGAAATGGGACTTACAAAAACTTTTGTTTACTCGTTAAAGTGTTGGCATGAGCAATAAAACTTTGAAATCAGTTTGAATTAAGAGGGTCACTTCCAAAAAGAGGAGGGGCCATCTCCAAAAAGGAAAATGCAAACTGATGTTTAAAAAGTTGTATTTGCAATGACCAACTCATAGATCAGAGGGCATATTCAAACTCCCCAGGTTCAAATTGTAGAGGCGGCAAATTTGCAGCAAATTTGGAGGTGCTTTGATATGAATATCAAAGGAACTTGCAAATTTCATCCAAATTTGAATTTAAAACTTAAATCTGAGGAACAACTTGTCAAATTGAAAAATAACTTTTGGATTTGAGTTCCTCAGAGCTGAGTTTGCACTAGGTCAGAAATTGAAGATCTTTTGGGGCAGAGGGGAGTGATGGTCCCCACTTGTCATTGAGAGGGGGGAGTATTACTTACTGCTTAAGTCTGCTTCTGTGTATCGGCTCTCACCCGAGTGGCCGAGCGGGCTCGAGGCGCCACCGAGGAGTCGACGTGCAGCCCCCGTGGTCGATGTCTCCCGCGTGTAACACCTCAGCAGAGCAAGGCAAACGATACACTTCGGTCTCAACCTCGGTTCCTTCCCTATTTCCCCGAGAGGAGTACACGCGGGCCGAATTTCCTTCCGCTCGACCGATCCTCGGACTGAGCTTCGCCCGGTGCCGCTCGTCCCTTGCGTGACCATCAGAGAGCGTGGGAACGGGCGCAAGAATCCCCAGGCACTCCCCGAGCGGGCTCAGCCGACCCAACAGCCTCTGTGAGCGTTGCACAGCCGAATTATTTTCATCGGAGATCACTGGGAGTCGCCGCCGCGCCTCTTCGACGCCCCGGTGATACAGGCCGTGTCACAACCCGAGTTGAACAGCAAAAAGGTGCGTCATTCCCTCCTCTTCACACTGACAAAGACCCGAGGCAATTTATCCACGGTAGCCCGGGAATTTCTAGAAAAACCGACGAGGTGTCCATAAGCCGTGGTGGGGGGATTTCTCAAAATTAGTGATCAACAGCAGTTCTTTGCTCATTCTGATCACGGTATAGGCTAGAGACATCCTGGTGCGTCGCTGACATAAAAAATCTGGAAGAAAAGTAGAGCCTCGACGGTGTTCTTCGAGTTTTAGCGTCGGGCACCCGCTTTAAGCTAGGGCGCACGATGACTTGGTAGTTGGGGGCGTTTCCGAGCTCGGTTGCTTGCATGACGACCTCGGCCATGAGTCACTGGTGCTCTGGGGCAAGAAATCCACGGATTTCGGTCGGTAGGGAGGCCGGCCGATGTCGCCGGACAAGGGCCGAGGCCGCTGCCCGTCGCCCGACCCCTTGCGGTCCTCTACAGCCCGCGCAGACCCCGGAAATGGCTTTCCCGCCCTCAAAAACCCCCAGGCGGCGTACATCGGGCCGGGAGACGACCGGTGAACGGGGGAACCGAAAGTGGGATTTCTTGCCGGCGAGCGAGCGTGGGCGCGGGAAAGAGGGAAGAGTCGGAGGTTGAAGAAGGGACCGGCCCCACATGTCAGTCACAGTGAAACCTAAATCGGATCAGCTGTGAGGCCGGATTTAGTGTGTCCATATGTAAATAGTCTGTGGCCCCGGTGTGGCTAGTCAGTGACTGGTCCATTTAAATCCCCGTGGGCCCAATTGTCAGCCACTGGTTGCAATTACAATTCAAAGGAAAATGTCCAGTCTCCATTATAACTTCAGAAATTCATAACTTTTGCTAGGAGGCTCCAAAATTAGTGATTTAAATTGGGTTGGATTCAGGAGGTAAAACTCTATCCAAATATGCAACCCAATTTGCATGAAAACCAATAGAAAATTCTGGATAATTCTTTAAAGCTTTTCAGCAAAAGAATTTTAGAGGGAGTTTGGTTCATCCAAAATTCCCCAAATTTTGCCAGGATATTCTTTAAGGTATTAGGAGACGCCTGTAAAAGTTTCAGCTCATTTGAAGTTGATTTAGTTAGGGTAATTCAAATTCCAAGTTTCTGTATTCAAATGAGTACAGAAACATTTTCAGGAAATTCCCAAAACTTGGAAATTCAATTCTAGTCATTCCTTAGCTCCAAAAATCCTAGGAAAATTCATGCATACTCCCTGAGCTATGTATGAAATTATAGTTCACTTGAATTTGCATGAACGTGCAAATTTAATCAGAATTAATTCCTTTTTGCTTAAATGCTTAGGGAATTGTTCTGGGTGATCCACTTAGTGAAATGTTCTGAATTTTGGTCCAGAGGACTTTCTTGTGACAAGGAACTCACAAGAAAATTTCCAGCTCCATTGGAGCCCTGGATCATTAGTGTTCTGTTCAACCATTAGTTGGTCCCCCACCCAAGTGATGAACCTCATGTCTCACTTGATGATAGTACTCAAACACACACCTAAACCACCACCCAGTGTCAATTTAAATTCTTAAACAAAGTTCCAGTTTCAAACTTGTCTTTAGCACTTGCTAGCAAAAAGTTTTATAATTAAACATGTATACATATTCATAACGTGTAGTGCTTGAACGTGGAAAGTGAAGGTTTGATCAAGGAGCATGAAGGGCAGGAATTGAACTTCAAGACATCAACAACTAACCTCATATTATCTGACTTTAGTCACCTGCAAAACCAAGGCAAGCCCCGGTTTGCACTTAAGTTGTTTTTAAAGTTTTCTCTTTGTTCACTACTATTGGTCAAGGTTTGTATGTGCATTAGGTCAAGGATGTGTGATACTCCACTTGCATAACCAAACATGAACCCTGAGGTCAAGGGTAGAATTGTGTCATCGCTGTAGAAAAAGGCCATGCTAAATAGGCTAGGACATCCGGTAGAAGACGAGTAGTTGGAATCTACTCGCGAGCTTTGTTCCAGGACCACATAAGTGGGGTTGGAAAGGGGAGCAAACTAAAGTTTACGTTTCTGAAGATGAGAACGGGCAGAGGGGTTAGACAGCGACAAGACGAGGTCTTGGTCGAGTAACTCTGCCCGTGCCAGTCAAGGACCGAAGCGTATGCGGCCCTGGGAGCAAGTATTGAGTTGTGTACCGGATGCTTACTGATATATGGGAACCAGGAAACCGATATACCGGGTTCACTGGATTGTAGAGGCATACGACATCGTCTCGTTAGACCAATGAGCCCGAGACGGCGCGACCGGTTCTACAGTTTAGTGGCCTGAGAAAGGTTGCCACATACGACGTAATGAAGGACGCCAGAGTTGGGTCTTCAGAGGCGGGCGTATGTGTCGAGTTATCCGGGTAGTGTTTGATTCGAATCACCGTCCCTCGCGGTTATGAGTACCACTTGCTCACTGCGCTGTGACGTAGTAATCAACTTGTGTGGAAACAGTTTGCAAAAGTATAATTGCTGCTATGATTATGTTAAGTTGCATGAAAACCATGTTTGAAGTAGAGATAGAGCTAACTAAAGTTATTTTCTACCTTGGGGCAAGTAACATTGGAATGAAGCGTTTCTTGTTTGATTGTGGAGTTCCAATGTTGCTGATGGCAAGGTCATTATTATTATGGCTAAAATTTGAAAGTTAAGGATGAACTCGTAGGCGAGTCTTTTCGCAAATGACAGGCTTAGGTCTTAGGTTACTTTCATGTAGAGTTTCATGTCTTAGGAGAGACGGTTATGTCTTGCTGAGCCTTGTGCTCACTCTTGCTATATAAGTGGTTTTGCAGGTAAGCATCGACGCTATAAAGAGGGTTGTCCGGTGAGACTCGGAAACTTCCGAGTCATGTCACACTTGGAGAACCTAGCCGCTGCCATGTCTTCGTGTTGCTAGCGGGAGGAGTCCGCGGGCTGGACCTCTTCTCGAGTGCGTCTTAGATATTCATCGTGAGCTGTTTATAGACTTTCGCTGTAGCTATTTTATGAAATTATTTACAAAGAATAACTGTAAGCTTCCGCTTTTGGTTCATGTAATACTGTGTTCCTTTATATGTGTGCTGTTGGGTGCCGCATAACACGGCACCACCCAATGCGATCCCTGGGCAAGGCGGCACGACCCCGTGATCGGGATCGGGCCCCCTCAGCGTGGTATCAGAGCCTCATTGGTAATAGCGCACGGAATAAGGAGCGTATTACGACAAAAACTTAGGATACGGTGAGGAAACGATATTAGGCCCACATAAGGACTATAGTAGTATAGTTACTTAAAGTGGCATTGCTAACTTACTTGTTATAATTCTGAAATTTTGATTATGCAACGACGCATCTACGTTCAGGTAAGAATGGTAAGGAACGCCACCGAAAGCGGTTCAAATTCGGTTAGCTCCCCTAACGAGGAAAGTGGTTCAGGGCAGATCTCACAGCTTGGTGTGAGATGTTAATATGAAACTCTTGGACTCTTCATGTTCCTGAGTTCATATGAAACGCTGATCCCTAGCATGCATTAGGCAAGTAAGTGGAGACCCCATCGCGTGGTCAGTAACGCGAGAGTGTGTTCGTCTGGAAGTAGCCCAGGAGGACATACGCAGCGCTTGCCATCGGCGTGCCCTGCAGGGCAGTAGATGGTATCCGTTGGGTTGATAACATTCCCAACCGTGATGACCCGTTCATGACATACTCGGGTTCCCCGTCGTGTGGTGTTGAAACACGATCACGTACCTTGAGACGTGACTTAACTCAAGGACGGCCGTATGACAATGATACGGGCATTTGTATTTACTTTCAAATATGGAACTGCCTGAAATGAAACAACCTTTGAGTGCACCACTATTGAGTGATCTTCTGCAGGTACTAACCACGTACGTATCCCGTGTAGTACATGTGTGCGAGAGACCGTCTTAGTTCCACTGATAAAACGGATATGCCGGTATAATCCGGTTTAGGATTTTCTTTTGGTGAGGCAACGTAGTACCGACATGTTCTTACGGTGCATCGACACCGTACTACACATAATAACCTCGTCCCTATGAAGAAATGATTCATGAACTAACTTTCAACTAAAAATGGAAGTTTGAAACAAGTATTAGTTATTGAACTCTTATTTTGAGCTAAGATTCAAATGAGAGTATAACTAGGTATCAAAGTTTTCAAAAACAGAGTGCTCTGTTTCTGGCAGGAATTCTTGCTGGGCTTTAACATGGCATAACTCTGAGTAGATTTAACCAATTAAGGTGTACGATACAGTTCTGGAAATATTTTTAAGTGCTCTACAACTTGTTTGTAGACCTCCAGAGCAAAATCACACGTTAAGTTGGTGAAAAGTCCAGTTGAAGGCAAACTGTTCAGAACCAGGACAGTAGCAAAAACCTCTCTGGACCTTTCTGTTTTTAAGCCATAACTTCCTGTAGAAAAATCCTTAAGGAGCACATAAGTACTTGTTGGAAAGCTACTGAAGTTTACTAAAACTTTGGTATTGAACTCAAGTCAAGAATCTGTTGATAATTTGAGTAAAATTTGGAGTTTGTGAGAGCTGGTCAGGGTAGTCCCGCTGATTAGCTTAGCGTACATAAGATTTGTTTAAACATGAATGTGGTTATGCTTTCATAAAGTTCATGACATGTTCATGTTTTACTTATCTTTACTTACTACTGAGATAGAATTTTGATTGACTCAAAATTTTGTTTCGTGCAGTATGGTACGTACACATTCTCAAATGGAGCTTGGAGGTTCAAGTCGAGGTGGGAATGACTCGACTTCATCACAAGAGCCATCGCCAACCGGATTGGCTGAAATTATGGCGAAGATGAATGAAACTATCCAAACACTAGTTCAGAAAGTCATAGATCGAGAAGCTCAACATCACATGACAACCCAGAGCACGTATCTGGATTTCTTGGCGACACAACCGCCGGTATTCTCCGAGACGGCTGACCATTGTGAAGCAAATCACTGGTTACGTGTCATTGAGTCCAAGCTTGGGTTGATCCAGTGTGACGAATTCTCGAAGACTCTATATGCCGCTCAACAGCTTCACGGCTTTGCTGGAGCATGGTGGGCAGAGTACCTTGCTGTTCAACCAGCAGGACATCGTGTCACATGGGCGGAGTTCCAGGCTACATTTCGTGCTCGTTTCATCCCTGCGGGCATAATGCAAACCAGTCTGGATGAGTTCTGGAGTCTGAAGCAAGGGGACATGAGTGTTATTGAGTATGCGAAGGAATTCAATCGCTTAGCTCAATATGTCCCTGACTATGTGAAATCACCATCCATGAGGGGTTATCATTTTTATCGAGGGCTGACCGCTAGGCTGCGATGTGAATTGGCTCAAGTTAGCCAAGAGAATTTTGATGAGTTTGTGAGCTGTGCTATCGCTCAAGAATATTATTCCAACCTCTACCTCAAAGAAAAGAGGGAGAGGGACTCATCACAAGATGAAGACAATCGTCTACCTCAGAAGTATCGGTTGGTAATCCGTTCACCTTCCGGTCGAGAGATTCCACAAGAGGTGCAATCATTCTGGGAGTGTGACGACTCTTCTACTCCACAGAGGTCATATTCACCTCCACCGCAGCAGAAAATTATTTCTTATGCACCTCAGTATCAACAAGGTGCATCAGAATATTATTTCCCTCAAGAGATTGAAGATGAACAAGGTGATTTCTCAGCTGAGCCAAGTGCTGTCCCACTTCAGCTTGACAATGATCTTAAGGTCAATAAAGCAACTGAACCGAGCAGCAACAATGTGTCTGCAGGTCCAGTTCCACAGAGCGATCTTGGGCAGCAAAGAAAAGCTATGTCCAAAGTGGGAACAGTCAATTATGTGTTAGTTGATGATCTGCCAAACTTGGAAACATAGTTCAAACTTTAAACAAATTTGACTGCTGATCTGCTGTTCCCATGACAGCCCTGACCAGCTTCCATTCCAACCTGATTTAGGCCATTCTAAAAGCAAAACTAGTTCTAGAGCTCAACATCAAAGTTAAAACTAACTTCAATAGCTTTCCAGAAAGTATTTGCTTGGCCTATGATTTGTCCTGGTTCAAAAGTTATGAGATGTCAAATTTAGGTACTGATTAAATCCAAGAATTCTAGTTAATTCTGTTCCAAATCTGACAAAACTTTCTGTTACAAAGTTGTAACTCATCTCATAAGCTTTCCAGAACTACCTCATTTTCAATTTTTGGATTTTTATGCAGGAAGTTATGCTTAATTTACAGAGAGTTTACAGAGAGTCTTTACTTTGTCCTGTTTTCTGGACAGTTTCAACTCTACTGCATTTTTCGAGTGGTTAAGGAATGAAACACCTCTGGACCTCAACAGAAGAGTTATAAAGCTCCTCCAAAGATTTCCAGAAATGTATCATATGACCCCAATATCGAAAGAACTCAACCTCTAACCTCTGATCACTTCCGCCTTGATTCAGCTGAAAACAGAGTGCTCTGTCCTTAACAACCTATAAGTTGAAAACTTGTTAACTTTGAATGTCTTGTTCAAGGGAAGGAGTTACATCAAGTTTTACTACTTTAGATCAAAACCTTCAAGTTTTAAATGAAGTTGTTCATTTAATGGGGTGTGACGTCGATGC
The DNA here is from genome assembly GCA_030760725.1 of Neostapfia colusana. NCBI lineage: Eukaryota > Viridiplantae > Streptophyta > Magnoliopsida > Poales > Poaceae > Neostapfia > Neostapfia colusana. The sequence continues at coordinate 94,290,879 of JASWHV010000001.1, forward strand.
GTCACCAGATTATGTCGGTACTATGTCCTCACAAAGAAAAACCTATACCAGACTTAGCCGGCTTCGTTATTTCAGTGGCACTAAACGTCACTCGCACACGGATGCTACACGTATAGCGTTTCGTGGTCAGGCTACCTGCAGAAACTCAAGCAATCGTCAGACTCGGCTGCACACCGAGCCCGGAATCCATACAGTTCGTACACCCGGCCGTCATCATTCGCCCGGATGTTCTCAAGCCGAACACGCCTTGAGTTACGTGTTCACATTTCAGACCACGTGACGGGGTCTCCCAAGTTGCACCACGCACGCCAGGGACAGACGTTGCTCGAATACCCCAAACGACATGAAAAGTCGTAGAGGATATCAAAGCGGGTCGGGTTACCTGCCACCCGTGGGGCTCCACCCTTCAGCTTGTGCGCACTGGTGGACAGCGCTTACGTGTACCCCCCAAGACATAAACGTCCCGAGATACACGATTTTCCGACATAGACAAATAGGTTAATATGCCACTTTCTATACACTAATAACATCCTTATACGGGCTACTAACTCGTTCCTCACTGTATTTTTGAAAAAAGAAGAACTTTGTACTGTGTTAAACCTCAAGCGGGCTCTGATACCAATGCTGACACGACCCCACGGTCTTGTCGAGCCAGGATCACGCTGAGGGGTGCTGCGTTGCACAGCACCGGATAACACACATCAAAGGTACAAAGCGGAAGCAAAAATTTTATTACATAAACAGGTTTATGAACATGTTTACATCAAAATAATTTTAGTCTACACTCGCGGGCGTAGACTACGCATCAAGTCCACGTTCAGCCCTCGAACGTGTCCTTGCTAGCCCACACGTACACTAACTCTGCGGCGTGCACGACTCCCACTCGAGGGGGTTCCCCTCCTGGGGTTCCGTCTCCTCCTCGGGAGTCCCTTCCTCATAGAACCCTGCAAAAGCTTCAAACACAAGCAGTGAGCACGAAGGCTCAGCAAGTCTGACCCGTCTCACCTAAACATGGAACTTCTACATGAGGGATGGTGGGTTACATGAGGTAAAAATCATTTGCAAGGACTCGCCTAATTAGTAGAACCTTACTTTCAAGTTTTAGCAGCAGGTTGTGGAGAACCTTACGCTAAGGCACATGAGAGAGCCGCAATAAAACAAGAAACGCATTTCTCTCATGTACTTTGCCCAAAGTTGAAAGGAACTTTAGTTAGCTCTAAACTACAACAAACCATTAACAAGCAAAGTCCATCTTTCAATCAGCAGCCTTTTAACATGTAACTAGCCTGTTCTTTCTACATCACGGTACAGTGAACAAGTGGTACTCACTGACCGCGAGGGACGGCGATTATAATAGATTTACACCTGCAGGGTTACCCGAACAACCCGTCACGTACGCCCGTACTCGAAGTTGCCTACAACAACCATCACGGACGCCGTACGCAACCACCTTTCGCCCGTCAGCCAAATATTGAACCGGTCCCATTGTCCCGAGCAAGAGGTCTCTGCACGCGCATCTCAGTGCCGCCAGCCGATTTACACCTCAAGCTATCAACCTACCCTCTGAACGATGGGCAATGCCTCAATACCCAGCTACCCGAGTTACATCGGTTTCCCGGTTCCCATATAGCCGGTAGGTCTTCGGTACTGTTCTAGCTTGTTCAACAGGCCCGCACACGGCTCGGTCCTCAATCGACACAAGCGGAGCTACAGAACACAGGCCACAAAGTCCTGCTGCCCTTTCCCTCTGCTTGGTCTCATTTTCTTGCCATGTGTTTCATGTGCTATCACTACCCGAGTCGAGTGCCTCTAGCCTATGCTCGCGAGTAGTTCCAACTACTCGACTTGTACCGAATCCTACTCTATGTTAGCATTGTAGTAGCTAACGGGGTTTGCAATCCTAAACCCAACCCATGGTTTTCTTGGCTATGCAGTGGGGTTTCCAAACAAGACTCTAATGCAAAGAATAAAGGTAATCAAGCATGTGCTCAAAACAATAAAAACATGTAAAAAGGTTAATGCAAACCGGAGCTTGCCTTGCTGCTCTTGGTCGTAGGCTAGCTGCTCCTCCGGAGTTACGAAGTCTAGGACTTCGGGTTCCTCCTCGACCTTAGCGACTACATGATAGAAACAATATATGTATTAATTTAAATGCAGTTGTATTTACTTTTAATCTTGTGAAGTCTATAACTCTTACTAGACAAGCCTAATGACTGTGAAACTTTTACTGTGGCTTGGTTACAACCTAAATAGAAACTTGGTCAAGTTTTAGTTGCAGTCAAGCTCATTTGAGCCCTCCACAATTAATCATGTACTTGACCTTAATTGAAAGCTTTTAGGGTGTTCTAAGGATTTTCATGAAACAAACTATGACTTTCTGAAAACTAGATTTTCAGAGGGTTCTAATGGAGTTGGTCTCACTTAATTTGAAGGTTCCTAGTTAAAGTTATGAGCTAAACAATTTCAGAGAAAATTCTGAAAATGTTTCTGAACATTTTCTATTTTCTTTGGAACAGTTCCACTAATCACACCATTAGGTGGATCAAATAAGCTCAAATAGATCTGAAATTTTTATTGTAGTTCAGAGATATTTTGGTGAACATCCCAGCAAAATTTCAGGATTTTCCTCCAAAGGATTCTCCAGTTAAAATTCCTAACGGTTTAAATTTGAGGAATTAATTCTGGAGAATTACGGATTTTCATGAAGTGAAACTTGATTTGCTGGAATGTGCTCAGAGAGCTGAATCCAGCAAAATTTGGTTCACTCGATTTGGAGCTTTCTAGCCAAAGTTATGAGGATTTGAAGTTTGAAGGAAATCTGAAAATCGGGGAAAAGTTTAAACTCGCGGGTGGGCCCCGGGGACACGCGTCGCACGCTGAGGCGACAGCACATCGCGGCCCACAAGGATTTTGCGCGCCAGCACACCCGATCCTGGCCGCAGCCCGATCCCGTTCAAAATATTGGCCGCTGACAGCTGGGGTCCACCCCCTTCTTCAACCTTGCGACGCCCGCGCTCTGCCGCCGAGGGACCTCGCCGGAGAGCTCGCCGCCGGCTTCTGTACAGCTCCAAACTTCACGATTTTGGCCGCCCCTGCCTACTTTCACTCGGGGAACAGGATTCTAGGGTCAGCTACTCATGACAATGGCCGGTACATGGTCGGCGACGAGCCGCCACCTCGGAAAGACTTCGGCCATGTCGGCTGACTTCCCTAGCACCTCAACTACTCGAGGAACCGGTCGGGAAGCATCAGTGGACCTCAGAGAAGGTAGACATGAGCTCGAGGCAGCTTGGGGAAGGCCAGAAGTAGGTCCTCACCGTGCGCCCGATGCCTCCCGTTTACTCCGCCATTGGTAAACCTCGAATTACGCCGGGTACAGAGGTTCTCCGGCCAAGAGTTGTGAAGGCAACTTGTGCGTTACCGTGTCTAGTTTGTGTGAGAGCGGATCAAGGCCCTCTAATCCTTTCTAGAGCACGAATTCAACAGAATCACACCCAAGGGTCATGCTGCACACAGAAAGGGGAAAATTGGAAATTCGCCGCCGGTGAGCAATCACTCGGGCTGTGGCTCGGGGGTGAGCAGCACCGGTCACCAGCGCGTCCAAGGGTGCCTCGGTTCGGGCGTGACAACGCCCTGGCTGGGCTGTCCACGGAAGCCCGAGGCGCGGCGGTTCTAAGTCACCGAATTGATCTTTCGGCACAGCCGATATCAATCGGTTTCAACTGGATTCTAGCAGCGGGGAAGACGGAGGAAGGTCTCTAGTACCTCGCTGGGGCTCTGGAGGGGACGGAGGAAGCTGTGATCGGCGCTCTCCGATCGATTCCGAGCTGCGGAAAACTTCGGCTGGCGCTGAGTTCTTGCGGGGCAGAAATGGCGATGCCTCGGCTGAGGAGGGGGGCAGGCGCCTTAAGAAGGGTCTGCACCGCCTCACGCCCGTGCGTGGGCAAGCAGCTGCTGGCGCGGCGGCTGCCCTCGGTGGCGATCGCAGCGGCGGCTGCCCTCGGTGGCGATCGCAGCGGCGGCTCGGTTAACCGAGTGAGAGAATTTCAGTCGGTTTGAGTTGAAGTAGTGACTGACATGTGGGTCCCACTTCCAGTTTTAACCTCTGAAATTTACTCCTAATCACTGTTGTAAACAGTGAGCCCCATAGTACCTTTGGTAATTCAAATTATACACCCATGAGCCATTTGAATTGATCAAAGTTCAAATGAGGTTTGGTTTGAATGAATTTCAGCACAAGTTCAGTTTGAAATTCAAATAAAGTTTGAATTTCCCCCACTTAGCTCATGTCAAGATCAACTCCAAATGGAGTGAAAATTGGTGTGTGAGCTCACAAAAATGTGCTGAATAAGAATATGCCTCCCACTTTTAAATTCAGGGGAGAAAAACAGTTTGAATTTGAATATGGTTTCGAACTGCCCTCTTTCTAGCTATACCCAAAATGACCTCAAAAAGATTTTGAATTTGGGTTAAACTTGGCATGGACATCCTTAGCAAAGTGTAGGAGTTTTCATATGTCCAGCCCCCTATATCACATGTGGGAAATACCACTTTTGCAATGTGTGGGTTTGTTTTCTAATGAGCATGTTGATGGTGGTTACTTGCTCTTCATTTGTGTTCATCATCTTTCCTCAAATGAGGTGTGTGTTGTGGTGATGAACACTTCAATTTTGTGTCAAAAACTGAGGCCCTTACATTCCTCCCCCCTTAAAAGAATCTCGTCCCGAGATTATAAGGTGAAAATGAGAGAGAGGACGGTGGAAAATTTACCGGATATGCGACGTGGAAAAGTTGGGGTAGTTAGTGCGAAGAAATTCTTCGCTCTCCCATGTCGCTTCATCCATGGAGTGATTACTCCATAGAACCTTGTAGAACCACAACGTACGGTTGCATGTGGTTCGGGCCTTTTCATCAATAATCTGCACCGGTTCCTCCCGATAGGTGAGATCCAGTTGCAGTTCTTCAATGTCTTCCAGCTGAACGGTAGTTGATAGCTTGAGACACTTCCTCAGCTGGGAAATGTGAAAGACGTCGTGCACACCGGAAAGTGCTTCTGGTAATTTCAGTCGGTATGCCACTGATCCACATCTTTTGGTAATCTGGAATGGACCGATGAGTCGGGGTGCTAACTTTCCTCTCACCCCAAATCTGTTTACACCCTTCATTGGAGACACCCGTAGGTATACGTGATCTCCAACTTCGAATTGTAATGGGCGCCTTCTCCGGTCCGCATACTGTTTCTGACAGGATTGAGCGGCTTTTAGGTTCGCTTGAATCAGTCGAACCTTTTCTTCCGCATTGTTGACAAGGTCAATCCCGAAGGTAACCCTTTCGCCAGACTCACACCAGTTCAATGGTGTGCGGCACTTTCTACCGTATAGCGCCTTGTAAGGTGCCATCTTGATGCTGGCTTGGTACCCATTATTGTACGAGAACTCGGCTAACGGCAAGTGATCATCCCAATTCTTGCCGTGGTTGATAGCGCAAGCTCGTAGCATGTCTTCTAAGATTTGATTTACCCGCTCCGTCTGTCCATCCGTCTGCGGGTGGTATGCTGAACTACGGATCAGCTTCGTCCCCAAGGCAGCGTGCAGCTGCTCCCAAAAACGGGACACAAATAAAGTGCCCCGATCCGATATGATGGTACGGGGTACGCCGTAAAAGCATAGGATCTGTGAGATGTACAGTTCAGTGTACTTTTTGGCGTTGTAGTTGGTGTTGACCGGGATGAAATGGGCAACTTTAGTGAGCCGATCGACGATCACCCACACAGAATCATGCTTTTGAAGAGTGGTGGGTAAACCGACGATGAAGTCCATGCTCACGTCCTCCCACTTCCAGGCAGGTACGCCCAGTGGTTGCAGCAGTCCCGGTTTCCTCATATGGTCTGCCTTCACCCTTCGACATGTATCACACTGGGACACGTATTTTGCAGTCTCACGCTTCATCCGTGTCCACCAAAACTTGCTTCTGAGTTCTTGATACATCTTGTTACTGCCGGGGTGAATAGAAAATTTTGATAAGTGTGCCTCATCAAAAATTTTCTTCCGTAACTCCGGGTTTTGGGGTACGACGATCCGGTCCTTGAACCATAGGACGCCGTCTCCGTCCTTCCGGAAACACTTCAGCTCGCCACTGTCTACACGTCTCTGCAAATGTGACATGCCCTTGTCATTCTTCTGGGCTGCCGCTATCTCTTCACGGATGGTGGGGATCAAAGCTAGGTTGTAGAGAGCTCCGTGTGGAATCACACGTAGTGGTGGTTCACTCTCTTCCAATGGTGTGATGGTCAGATTATTGACGTGTGACTTGCGACTCAGCGCATCTGCCACTACGTTTGCCTTGCCCGGACGATAATGGATCTCTATTTCGTAATCCTTTATCAGTTTTAACCATCTTCGTTACCTCATGTTCAGCTCCTTCTGAGTGAATATGTACTTGAGGCTTTTATGGTCGGTATATAAATGTACGAGGTTACCGAGTAGGTAGTGCCTCCACATTTTTAGTGCAAGTACCACGGCAGCGAGCTCCAAGTCGTGGGTTGGATAATTCTGTTCATGGTTTCTAAGCTGCCGTGATCCATACGCGACCACTCTTCGGTCTTGCATCAGCACACATCGGAGCCCAATGCCGGATGCATCGCAGTACACATCGAACGGTTTTGTTGTGTCTAGCTGCGCCAAAACCGGTGCTGATGTCAGGTGCTTGACTAAAGCCTTGAATGCTGCTTCACATGCTGGACTCCAAACATATTTGGTAGCCTTCTTCAGCAGCTCGGTCATTGGCTTGGCAATCTTCGAGAAGTTTGGAATGAACCTCCGATAATATCCCGCGAGCCCGAGGAAACTCCGTACCTTGTGAACAGTTCTCGGGGATTTCCAATTCAGCACTTGAGTGATCTTGCTCGGGTCTACAGCGATACCCTCTGCTGAGATGATATGCCCGAGAAAAGGCACTTGCGATATCCAAAACTCGCATTTGCTGAATTTCGCGTATAACTTGTGGTCCCGCAGCCGTTGCAAGACTATACGCAGATGTTTCTTGTGATCTTCCTCCGACTTGGAATATACCAGGATGTCGTCGATGAAGACCACGACAAACTTGTCCAGCTCCGGCATGAATACCGAATTCATCAAGTACATGAAGTGAGCTGGAGCATTGGTGAGGCCGAAGGACATGACCAGGTACTCATAAAGTCCGTACCTCGTCGAGAAAGCTGTCTTTGGAATGTCCTCAGCCCTTATCTTAATCTGATGGTACCCGGATCTTAAGTCCATCTTGGAAAAGATCCTTGCTTTGACCAACTGATCAAACAACATGTCGATCTGTGGCAACGGGTACTTGTTCTTGATGGTTACGGCATTTAATGGACGATAGTCCACGCAAAGCCGCAACATCTCATCCTTCTTCTTGACAAATAACGCTGAACGGCCCCATGGCGAGGAGCTCGGCCTAATAAAACCCTTCTCCAGGAGGTCCGTGAGCTGAGTCTTCAGTTCAGCCAACTCCTTGGGCGCCATCTTGTACGGCCTTCGGGATATCGGCATGGTTCCCGGTGCAAGTTCAATTTTGAACTCCACCTCTCTATCAGGCGGGATCCCTGGCAAATCGTCCGGGAATACGTCAGGGAACTCTCGGACCACTGGAATGTCTTCCAATCTGATGGCTGTGGCTTGATAGACACTTGGAAGCTTTATTTCTGGACTGTCCAGAAATAATGAGTGAGACCCATGCACTTCTGAGTTTAAGTGCACGATTCGAAGGACGGTGTCTAAAACAGCGCTGTGGCGGGTTAACCACAACATCCCTAGGATGACATCGACCTTCTGTCCCTCTAAGATAATGAGAGACGTAGGGTACACTCTACCCGCTAAGCATAATGGTGCTTTGGAAACCATTACGCTTGCTGAAATCTTCCAACCTGGTGAACAAATTAAATATGGACTATCGGTGGGTAGTATTAGCAAGATGTGTTTAGCAATGAAAGCTTGGCTAATAAAATTATGCGTGGCGCCTGAATCAAACAGTACTATAGCGGGATGCTGGTGGAGTTGGAACATACCCGCAAGGATTGGCTCGCCCTCCGGCACGTCCTCAATGGCAAGCTGGTGGACGGTGCCAGGCCTAGGGTTTGCCCGCCGCGCATTAGTAGGGTTCCGGGGTTGATTCCTCTCCGGAAACTGCGGTGCCACTCCGCCGCCTTGCCTCTCCGGGCAACTACTCGCGAAGTGTCCTGGACGACCACACATGTAACATGTGGCCGCTGCTGGTGTAGTACTCGGGGGACGAAAGCCCGGCATGCGTTGCTGAGGTGCATACGCACGCGGCATCGCCCGCTGCTGCTGTTGTTGTTGCGGTGGTGGTACTGGCAGTGCCGGCCTGAATGCCGGTGAAGAGTATGGCCGACTGCAAAACAGCATCGACCGCTGTGGTGGCTGCCAGCGTGGACCTGATGGTGGGTGATTCACCATCCGAAACTTCTGAGAAGGACCGCCTCCTTCTCCGCTGCTCTGCGGCGCGCTTCGCTTTCTCTCTGCCGCCGCCAACTCCTTGCCGGAGTCCTCCTGAACAATCGCAGCATCAATGATGTCGTTGAGGCTGCCGCGATTGAACATCGCCAACTTATCCTTCAGGAGCGGGTTAAGCCCCTGGTAAAAGTGGTCCCGCCGCTTCTCGTCCGTATCTGTGTGATACGACACGTAGAGCGCGAGATCATTGAACGCTCTGTAGTATTCCAGCGCGTTTCTGCTCCCTTGTTGCAGGTGTAAGAACTCCTGCGTCTTTCTTTTCATCAGACCGGGCGGTATATGATAGGCCCTGAAGGCCGTCCGAAACTCCGTCCAGGTCATCACTCGGTCGGTGGGCTGTGAAGCACAGAAGTTGGACCACCACGCGCTCGCGGATCCTTGGAGCTGCTGGACCGCGAACTGAGTCTTGCGCTGCTCGCTGATCTGGAGCAGCCAGAACTTCATCTCTATGGCGCGGAGCCAGTTGTCCGCGTCAAGTGGTTTGTTTGCTGTTGTTGTTGCTGCTGTTGCTGTTGTTGTCCCGAGGAGTCCTCGGGAGGCTGTTGGGAGGTCTCTCCCCCTTGACTGGTACCCCCAACATCAGGGTTGGCACGAGTACGCGTCATCCTGAAATTCCAAAACAGGAGCAATTAGCACATGTCTTACTTGAAATTCCAGAAGCAACAGTAGGTATTGAAGTGACACATGATTAATTTGCACAACATTCACATATATTGATAAAGCTTAAACTTTATACAAGATACATTATTCTCGGGTCTCCGAGAAGTCGTGCTCATGTCGTCACTACCTATACATACGTTACTGTCTACACCACATGTCACCGATTACAAAAGTTGGGTTACACTACCCTGACTGCCCTACATGGCAACTGTAACCCCCTACTCGGAGTAGACCTCGACCTCCTGCGGGTCGTCCTCCTCCGGTACCTCTGCTGGTGGCTCTGGATCTACCACCTCCTCTGCCATCCCGGGTTCTCCCATTGCTGGAAGACCCAAGACCACCGATATACCCAATACCGGAGGTACGAGGTCCTGTAAAGCATGCACCTCTTCCATAGCTTGGTTGTAATCTTCTTCCCAGCCTTGCCCTTCCTCAATAGCGTCGTCCCGCTCTTGAGTAAGTTCCTCGTTCTGCTGGGTCAGATTTTGTACCAGTTCTTGTAATGCCGCTATGTCGACACGGCTTTTCCTTTTCGCCTTCTTCAGACGATGCAACTGATTGTGTTGTTCATTCAGTCGCTTGATCGTCGGAAGGAGCACATTGCGGAGTGCGCTTTGAGCACTCTCGAAATGGTCTCCACGGCTTGTGCCCTCCTTGAGCTTGGTGGCGAGATGCTCTGTATGAACAGCTTGGCTGTCCATCACAGCGTTTCCCGCCCTCATCTGGAGGCTGAGATTTGCCCCCGCGGGGTTGTACCTTGGACAACTCGGATCTGTTGCCTCCCGGTACCTCTCTTTCCACACATGCTGAGCCCGCCCCTCCACCGGAATGAGCGCGTATGGAGTGCCCTCCATAGCCTGCACGTGTAGTTGGCAGAAACGTGACATAGTGTCACGGGCTGCCACCTGCCACATCCCTTCCGGTTGTCTGCCTCTCACCGTAACGGTGAACGGCACCCAACCGGGTGGCGTAGGTCCTGCAGGGACCTCGACATGGATCGTCCATGTCTTGTTTCCCTCTTCGCCTTCTTCCTCGGTGAAGTACTGCGGCCTTTGGTTGTACCCGAAATATTGGAGCATTTGCCACAATGCTTCCGGGTAGCCGCTACGGTGAGAACAGTGAGACACCACCCACCCGTTCTCCAATTGCTTATCTGCTGTCATCTGTAGAAATATATTTGAGAAGTGTCAAATATTTATTTAAACAGTAAACCACTGAGTTATAACATAAGGCATGTCATTGAACCCATAAAACTTGGAAACATAGTTCAAACTTTAAACAAATTTGACTGCTGATCTGCTGTTCCCATGACAGCCCTGACCAGTTTCCATTCCAACCTGATTTAGGACATGTTAAAAGCAAAACTAGTTCTAGAGCTCAACATCAAAGTTAAAACTAACTTCAATAGCTTTCCAGAAAGTATTTTCTTGGCCTAAGATTTGTCCTGGTTCAAAAGTTATGAGATGTCAAATTTAGGTACTGATTAAATCCAAGAATTCTAGTTAATTCTGTTCCAAATCTGACAAAACTTTCTGTTACAAAGTTGTAACACATCTCATAAGCTTTCCAGAACTACCTCATTTTCAATTTTTGGATTTTTATGCAGGAAGTTATGCTTAATTTACAGAGAGTTTACAGAGAGTCTTTACTTTGTCCTGTTTTCTGGACAGTTTCAACTCTACTGCATTTTTCGAGTGGTTAAGGAATGAAACACCTCTGGACCTCAACAGAAGAGTTATAAAGCTCCTCCATAGATTTCCAGAAATGTATCATATGACCCCAATATCGAAAGAACTCAACCTCTAACCTCTGATCACTTCCGCCTTGATTCAGCTGAAAACAGAGTGCTCTGTCCTTAACAACCTATAAGTTGAAAACTTGTTAACTTTGAATTTCTTGTTCAAGGGAAGGAGTTACATCAAGTTTTACTACTTTAGATCAAAAACTTCAAGTTTTAAATGAAGTTGTTCATTTAATGGGGTGTGACGTCGATGCGTCACCAGATTATGTCGGTACTACGTCCTCACAAAGAAAAACCTATACCGGACTTAGCCGGCTTCGTTATTTCAGTGGCACTAAACGTCACTCGCACACGGATGCTACACGTATACCGTTTCGTGGTCAGGCTACCTGCAGAAACTCAAGCAATCGTCAGACTCGGCTGCACACCGAGCCCGGAATCCATACAGTTCGTACACCCGGCCGTCATCATTCGCCCGGATGTTCTCAAGCCAAACACGCCTTGAGTTACGTGTTCATGTTTCAGACCACGTGACAGGGTCTCCGAAGTTGCACCACGCACGCCAGGGACAGACGTTGCTCGAATACCCCAAACGACATGAAAAGTCGTAGAGGATATCAAAGCGGGTCGGGTTACCTGCCACCAGTGGGGCTCCACCCTTCAGCTTGTGCGCACTGGTGGACAGCGCTTACGTGTACCCCCAAGACATAAACGTCCCGAGATACACGATTTTCCGACATAGACAAATAGGTTAATATGCCACTTTCTATACACTAATAACATCCTTATACGGGCTACTAACTCGTTCCTCACTGTATTTTTGAAAAAGAAGACCTTTGTACTGTGTTAAACCTCAAGCGGGCTCTGATACCAACGCTGACACGACCCCACGGTCTTGTCGAGCCAGGATCACGCTGAGGGGTGCTGCGTTGCACAGCACCGGATAACACACATCAAAGGTACAAAGCGGAAGCGAAAATTTTATTACATAAACAGGTTTATGAACATGTTTACATCAAAATAAGTTTATTCTACACTCGCGGGCGTAGACTACGCATCAAGTACACGTTCAGCCCTCAAACGTGTCCTTGCTAGCCCACAAGCACACTAACTCTGCGGCGTGCACGACTCCCACTCGACGGGGTTCCCCTCCTGGGGTTCCGTCTCCTCCTCGGGAGTCCCTTCCTCATAGAACCCTGCAAAAGCTTCAAACACAAGCAGTGAGCACGAAGGCTCAGCAAGTCTGACCCGTCTCACCTAAACATGGAACTTCTACATGAGGGATGGTGGATTACATGAGGTAAAAATCATTTGCAAGGACTCGCCTAATTAGTAGAACCTTACTTTCAAGTTTTAGCAGCAGGTTGTGGAGAACCTTACGCTAAGGCACATGAGAGAGTCGCAATCAAACAAGAAACGCATTTCTCTCATGTACTTTTCCCAAAGTTGAAAGGTACTTTAGTTAGCTCTAAACTACAACAAACCATTAACAAGCGAAGTCCATCTTTCAATCAGCAGCCTTTTAACATGTAACTAGCCTGTTCTTTCTACGTCACGGTACAGTGAACAAGTGGTACTCACTGACCGCGAGGGACGGCGATTATAATCGATTTACACCTGCAGGGTTACCCGAACAACCCGTCACGTACGCCCGTACTCGATGTTGCCTACAACAACCATCACGGACGCCGTACGCAACCACCTTTCGCCCGTCAGCCAAATATTGAACCGGTCCCATCGTCCCGAGCAAGAGGTCTCTGCACGCGCATCTCAGTGCCGCCAGCCGATTTACACCTCAAGCTCTCAACCTACCCTCTGAACGACGGGCAATGCCTCAATACCCAGCTACCCGAGTTACATCGGTTTCCCGGTTCCCATATAGCCGGTAGGTCTTCGGTACTGTTCTAGCTTGTTCAACAGGCCCGCACACGGCTCGGTCCTCAATCGACACAAGCGGAGCTACAGAACACAGGCCCCAAAGTCCTGCTGCCCTCTCCCTCCGCTTGGTCTCATTTTCTTGCCATGTGTTTCATGTGCTATCACTACCCGAGTCGAGTGCCTCTAGCCTATGCTCGCGAGTAGTTCCAACTACTCGACTTGTACCGAATCCTACTCTATGTTAGCATTGTAGTAGCTAACGGGGTTTACAATCCTAAACCCAACCCATGGTTTTCTTGGCTATGTAGTGGGGTTTCCAAACAAGACTCTAATGCAAAGAATAAAGGTAATCAAGCATGTGCTCAAAACAATAAAAACTTGTAAAAAGGTTAACGCAAACCAGAGCTTGCCTTGCTTCTCTTGGTCGTAGGCTAGGTTATGAAGTCTAGGACTTCGGGTTCCTCCTCGACCTTAGCGACTACATGATAGAAACAATATATGTATTAATTTAAATGCAGTTGTATTTACTTTTAATCTTGTGAAGTCTATAACTCTTACTAGACAAGCCTAATGACTGTGAAACTTTTACTGTGGCTTGGTTACAACCTAAATAGAAACTTGGTCAAGTTTTAGTTGCAGTCAAGCTCATTTGAGCCCTCCACAATTAATCACGTACTTGACCTTAATTGAAAGCTTTTAGGGTGTTCTAAGGATTTTCATGAAACAAACTATGACTTTCTGAAAACTAGATTTTCAGAGGGTTCTAATGGAGTTGGTCTCACTTAATTTGAAGGTTCCTAGTTAATGTTATGAGTTAAACAATTTCAGAGAAAATTCTGAAAATGTTTCTGAACATTTTCTATTTTCTTTGGAACAGTTCCACTAATCACACCATTAGGTGGATCAAATGAGCTCAAATGGATCTGAAATTTTTATGGTAGTTCAGAGATATTTTGGTGAACATCCCAGCAAAATTTCAGGATTTTCCTCCAAAGGATTCTCCAGTTACAATTCCAAACATTTTAAATTTTGAGGAATTAATTCTGGAGAATTAAGGATTTTCATGAAGTGAAACTTGATTTGCTGGAATGTGCTCTGAGAGCTGAATCCAGCAAAATTTGGTTCACTCGATTTGGAGCTTTCTAGCCAAAGTTATGAGGATTTGAAGTTTGAAGGAAATCTGAAAATCGGGGAAAAGTTTAAACTCGCGCTTGGGTCCCGGGGACACGCGTCGCACGCCGAGGCGACAGCACATCGCTGCCCACAAGGATTTTGCGCGCCAGCACACCCGATCCCGGCCGCAGCCCGATCCCGAGTCAAACTATCGGCCGCTGACAGCTGGGGTCCACCCCCTTCTTCAACCTCGCGACGCCCACGCTCTGCCGCCGAGGGACCTCGCCGGAGAGCTCGCCGCCGGCTTCTGTACAGCTCCAAACTTCACGATTTTGGCCGCCCCTGCCTACTTTCACTCGGTGAACAGGATTCTAGGGTCAGCAACTCATGACAATGGCCGGTACATGGTCGGCGACGAGCCGCCACCTCGGAAAGACTTCGGCCATGTCGGCTGACTTCCCTAGCACCTCAACTACTCGAGGAACCGGTCGGGAAGCATCAGTGGACCTCAGAGAAGGTCGACATGAGCTCGAGGCAGCTTGGGGAAGGCCAGAAGTAGGTCCTCACCGTGCGCCCGATGCCTCCCGTTTACTCCGCCATTGGTAAACCTCGAATTACGCCAGGTACAGAGGTTCTCCGGCCAAGAGTTGTGAAGGCAACTTGTGCGTTACCGTGTCTAGTTTGTGTGAGAGCGGATCGAGGCCCTCTAATCCTTTCTAGAGCACGAATTCAACAGAATCGCACCTGAGGGTCGTGCTGCACTCAGAAAGGGGAAAATTGGAAATTCACCGCCGGTGAGCAATCACTCGGGCTGTGGCTCGGGGGTGAGCAGCACCGGTCACCAGCGCGTCCAAGGGTGCCTCGGTTCGGGCGTGACAACACCCTGGCTGGCCCTGTCCACGGAAGCCCGAGGCGCGGCGGTTCTAAGTCACCGAATTGATCTTTTGGCACAGCCGATATCAATAGGTTTCAACTGGATTCTAGCAGCGGGGAAGACGGAGGAAGGTCTCTAGTACCTCCCTAGGGCTCTGGAGGGGACGGAGGAAGCTGTGATCGGCGCTCTCCGATCGATTCCGAGCTGCGGAAAACTTTGGCCAGCGCTGAGTTCTTGCGGGGCAGAAACGGCGATGCCTAGGCTGAGGAAGGGGGCAGGCGCCTTAAGAAGGCTCTGCACCGCCTCACGCCCGCGCGTGGGCAAGCAGCTGCTGGCGCGGCGGCTGCCCTCGGTGGCGATCGCAGCGGCGGCTCAGTTAACCGAGTGAGAGAATTTCAGTCGCTTTGAGTGGAAGTAGTGACTGACATGTGGGTCCCACTTCCAGTTTTAACCTCTGAAATTTACTCGTAATCACTGTTGTAAACAGTGAGCCCCATAGTACCCTTGGTAATTCAAATTATACACCCATGAGCCATTTGAATTGATCAAAGTTCAAATGAGGTTTGGTTTGAATGAATTTCAGCACAAGTTCAGTTTGAAATTCAAATAAAGTTTGAATTTCCCCCACTTAGCTCATGTCAAGATCAACTCCAAATGGAGTGAAAATTGGTGTGTGAGCTCACAAAAATGTGCTGAATAAGAATATGCCTCCCACTTTTAAATTCAGGGGAGAAAAACAGTTTGAATTTGAATATGGTTTCAAACTGCCCTCTTTCTAGCTATACCCAAAATGACCTCAAAAAGGTTTTGAATTTGGGTGAAACTTTGCATGGACATCCTTAGCAAAGTGTAGGAGTTTTCATATGTCCAGCCCCCTATATCACATGTGGGAAATACCACTTTTGCAATTTGTGGGTTTGTTTTCTAATGAGCATGTTGATGGTGGTTACTTGCTTTTCATTTGTGTTCATCATCTTTCCTCAAATGAGGTGTGTGGTGTGGTGATGAACACTTCAATTTTGTGTCCAAAACTGAGGCCCTTACATCACACGTCAACAATCTGATCATCACACCGTTGGAAGAGAGCGAACCACCACTACATGTGATTCCACACGGAGCTCTCTACAACTTAGCTTTGATCCCCACAATCCGTGAAGAGATAGCGGCAGCTCAGAAACATGACAAAGGCATGTCGCATTTGCGGAGACGTGTAGACAGTGGGGAGTTGAAATGTTTCCGGAAGGACGAAGACGACGTCCTATGGTTCAAGGACCATATCGTCGTAACCCATAACCCGGAATTGCGGAAGAAAACCTTTGATGAGGCTCACTTGTCAAAGTTCTCTATTCACCCCGGCAGCAACAAAATGTATCAAGAACTCAGAAGCAAGTTTTGGTGGACACGAAAGAAGCGGGAGATCACAAATTACGTGTCCGAGTGTGATACATGCCGAAGGGTGAAAGCGGATCATATACCGAAACCGGGACTGCTACAACCACTAGGCGTTCCTGCCTGGAATTGGGAGGACGTGAGCATGGATTTCATCGTCGGTTTATCCACCACCTTGCGGAAGCATGATTTGGTGTGGGTGATCGTCGACCGGCTCACCAAAGTTGCCCATTTCATTTCGGTCAACACAAACTACAACGCCAAGAAGTATGCTGAACTGTACATCTCACGGATCTTATGCTTGTACGGCGTTCCCCGTACCATCATATCGGATCGGGGCACTTTATTTGTGTCCCGTTTTTGGGAGCAGCTGCACGCTGCACTAGGGATGAAGCTGATCCGTAGTTCAGCATACCACCCGCAGACGGATGGGCAAACGGAGCGGGTGAATCAGGTACTAGAAGACATGCTACGAGCTTGTGCTATCAACCACGGCAAGAATTGGGACGATCACTTGCCGTTTGCAGAATTCTCGTACAGTAATGGGTACCAAGCCAGCATCAAGATGGCGCCTTATGAGAATGATATTATCTTTGGTTGTGCTTCTCATGATCTTGTGTCCAAGTTTTCAGCTATGATGAGTTCGGAATTTGAGATGAGTATGATGGGAGAACTCACGTACTTTTTGGGGCTGCAAATCAAGAAAACCAAGGAGGGTACCTTTGTGCATCAAACAAAGTATACAAAAGATCTCCTAAGGCGCTTCAACATGGACAAAAGTAAGCCTCTTTGGACACCAATGGAAACAGCAACAACACTTGAACTTGATGAAGATTGTGATCCCGTTGATCAAAAAGAATATAGAAGCATGATCGGATCACTTTTGTATCTCACGGCATCAAGACCGGACATACAATTCAGCGTATGTCTTTATGCACGATTTCAAGCCTCCCCACGTGCTTCACATCGTCAAGCCGCCAAAAGGATTCTCAGGTCACTACAGGAAAACGTAATATTTTCATTGGCTAATGGTATTTTTGTGGGCCCTCACAAAAATAAAATTATTTTCGTGAGTCAGAACCTAGCTCACGACAATAACACATAATTTCGTGGGCCTGAGTGCAAGCACACGAAAGTAACATAAAATTTCGTGGGTTAGCACCAGACACACGAAAATAAAAGTGAATTTACGTCGGCCAGAAGAAAACTCACGACAGTAGTTGCATCTATTTTCGTCGGCCGGAACAAAGCACACGAAACTAAAGTTATCTGCACGTAATGTCGTCGGCCCGAAACATGCACACGATAATAGCTCCATATTGTCATCGGCTGGAAACAAGCACACGAAAATATGCCATTTAATGTCGTGGGTCTCCGTGGCACACAAAAATAAACGGCGTACGGCACACAAAACAAGGCCTATTGTCGTGGGTTCCTGTCAGCACACGAAAATAGGTACGGCAGGCACACAAATCTATGACCTGTTGTCGTGGGTTTGAGAGGCACACGACAACAGATGCATGTAACTTCGTGCGCGCAATGTGGCACACGAAAATAAACGGTATCCAGCACTAAAACCTAGGCATGTTGCCGTTGGCTTCGGTCGGCACACGACAATATATGTACATATGTTCGTGGGTTTTCCGTGGCACACGAAAACACTTGGCGTACGGCTCACAACCCTAGGCTTTTTGTCGTCGGCTTTCCTGTGGCTCATGACTTTCCAGAGATTGTCGTCGGTTTTCCTGTCCGGACGCCGCATCAATTGCATCTCGCTAGTCAGTTATCGCGCGCGCCGCCCGCTGTTCTGCCACGCCGCCGGCCGTCCGCAGCTCGAAAATCCCAAGCCGCCGCCGTCCCCAACTGTCTCCGGCCGTGCTCCGGCCGTGCTCAGCTCGCCCGCGCCCGCGCCCCGTCGCTGCACTTCGGCCATGCTCAGCTCCCCGGCGCACGCGGCTGCCGCAGCGTTTGCCTCTGCTAACGGCTGCCGGCTGTCTCTGCTGCGCGTTCCCAGGCTGCACGACTCCGCCGTCCCCAGCACGCCTCAGCCCGTCCACAGCCCCTGGCCGTGCACAACGCAGCAGCTCAGTTTCTGCCGCCGTGCACAGGGCCGCTGTCCCGCTCCGGCCGTGGCCCAGCGCAGCTGCTCAGACCCTGTCCCGCCCCTGCCGTGCACAACGCAGCTGCTCAGCCCCTATCCCGCTCCGGCGGTGTGTTGATCAGCTCCGGCCCCTCCGCTGCGGAGTTGCTCAGCCCCGGCCACGCCCTGCGCCTCTGCCTCGCCGGTCGACCTGGGTGGTATGCATATTTTTTGATGCAGATTGTGCCTTTTATTGTTATGTCGGTATAAGATATGAATCACAACAATTGCGTACTAGGAGGATTTAAATACATAAGTAATGTGAGTTTGAGCTTAGCGGAATATGCATTGTTTGTTGATTATGTTTACTGGTCATGTTATAATTTTTTTCTATTTCATGATGACACTAGTATATCCGTGCGCTCGTAGGTCAGTCCCTAGCCAGCAGCTCGCTCTCCCTCTCAGCTTAACGTGCAGCCGCATGCTATGCATAGAGGCATATAAAGTGACTTAGGAAGTCTGCTGTTATAGATTCAACTTTGTAACTCTCAGCTCAACGTGCGGTCGCAAGCAATAGTGTGTAGTGCATAATGGCAGGCATGTAAGGACTTGAGTGTATGATCAATATAGTGCTTGTTACTCACTCGCTATCTAGTGAAGGCTTTAGGGTTCTCTCTCCTTTACGAAATACAGGTCAACTTTGACTTTACTACTTTCCATCCAACGCACTCTAGTCCAATTGAAGGAAATTGTGCTAGGCAGCCTAGAACTCGGTATTGCACGCATGAGATTAAAAAAGCAAAGTGTGTACCAAGTAACTTGATAGTTGCATGCATCTGTTATAGATTCAACTTTGCAAGCTCTCATCTTTTGTATAATAGTAGTTTTAGTATGGTATGGTACAATTCCCTCTGAAATTGTTCTCTGCAGCTTGTTTTGAGTTTCTTTGCCGACTGCCCCATCTCAGGCTTGACGTCGCTCACCTCTGCCACCAACTCTGTGGACGCTCCAACTGCTGTCTTGCCGCCTCTGCACCGTATAGGTACCCACACGTAGCCCTTTTCACGGTTTCTTTTAGTATGTATGTTGCGAGTATTAGCTTTGAGCTGTTATATTAGAATCTGTATTGCCCTTAGCACTTGGTATTAAGAATGTTGTATGAAAATGATAGTTACATCAAATTATATTTTTGTTTCATAAAAACGAGCTTGCATAACCTTTTGATATAGTATAAGCATTTCAATTTCTTAGTTTTTTGTTCTTGCATTTTATTATGTAGACCATGAGTAATAATAGACGATGGATGTATGAGGGTTGGCGGAAGAATGTTGCACCTTCTAATGAATGGGCCATTAATACTAAGGCTTTTATCAGTCGTGCTTTCTCGTTATCGGCCAACCGTTTTGTAAAATGTCTGTGCAACAAGTGTCGTAACTCTTTATGCAAGGAAAAGTTGGAGATGGAACGAGACCTTTGTAGATTCGGTTTTATGCCAGGTTATGAAACATGGTATGGGCATGGTGAGTTGTACCATAGCAATGCTACTGTTGATGTGAGGGAAGATGGAAACATGGACAGAATAGGTGACATGGTCGAAGCACTAGATCGTGAATGTGGTGCTGATGAATCTGTGGAAATTCCTGGACCCGGAGTTGAAGAGTTTTATAGAATCTCTCATCATCGCATGAAGAGTTGCATGAGCACACTAAAGTGTATGTACTTGCGACCGTAACTCGGCTCATGTCTATAAAATCAAAGTATAATTTATCGAACAAGTGTTATGATGAGATAAGCAATTTGATATCGGACATTCTTCCGACAAATCATAAGTTGCCGAGAGACATGTACCAGTCGAAGAAATTATTGGCAGGGCTTTTGTATGAAATATGAAAAGATTGATTGCTGTCGTAACAATTGTATGCTTTGTTGGAAGGAGAATGCAAATGTGACACATTGCTCAATTTGTAAACAATCACGATACATTGAGGTCACAAATGAGGACGGTGAATTAGTACCGACAATAGTGGTAGCGAAACAACTTCGTTACATGCCTCTTGCAACTAGGCTAAAACGGTTGTTTCTATCTAAATCAACTGCAAAACACATGCGGTGGCATAAGGATGGTTTGCGTGAAACAGATGGAGTAATGACACACCCATCTTATGCTCAGGCTTGGAAGACACTGGACTCTTTTGATAAAGATTTTGCAAAAGATGCTAGAAATGTTCGTATTGGTTTGGCTACCGATGGTTTCACACCGTTCAACACTTCTGCAGCCTCATACTCATGTTGGCCAGTGTTTGCTATTCCATACAACCTTCCACTTGCTATGTGTATGAATTATGATTACATGTTTTTGTCTCTAATAATCCCCGGTCGTAAACATCCAGGAAAACGATTAGGTGTATTTCTTCAACCATTGATCGAGGAATTAAAAGAATTATGGACTGGAGTAGAAGCATATGATAGCTACAAAAAAACAGAACTTCAACTTACGAGCTTCATACTTGTGGTCAGTTCATGATTTTCCTGCATATGGAGTTTTTTCAGTATGGAGCACACATGGCAAACTCTGTTATCCAATCTGTGGGTCAGACTATGATTGCTTTAGACTTGCTCATGGTGGCAAAGTGTGTTTTTTGATTGTCACAGACGTTTTCTTCCAGCAAATCATCCATTCAGGAGGCAAGCTAATACATTCCGGAAGGATACTGTTGTAACAAAGGGTCCCCCAAAACGACTGTCTAGTTGTGAGATTGTTGAATGGCTTAATAAACTTGTCCCTACAGATGATGGATTTGTTGGATTTGGTCAGGAGCACAACTGGACTCATATATGCGGCTCGTGGGATCTCCCTTATGCTAAGTCGTTGTTACTCCTGCACAACATTGATGTCATGCACCAGGAACGCAATGTCGCCGAAAGCATCATCAGTACATGCTTTAATTTGAAAAAGACAAAAGATAATTTGAAGGCTCGAAAAGCTTTAGCAGAAATTTGTAATCGTCCGAGCCTAGAAATCAGTCAAGATGGTATTGGTAAGCAGAGAGTGCCCCGTGCTCCATTTTGCCTTAAAGTTAAAGAAAAAAAAGAGGTATTGAACTGGTTGCAACAACTGAAGTTTCCAGACGGTTATTGTGCTAGGTTGAGACGCACAATAAATCTTGAAAATTGGGTATTAAATAATCTTAAAAGCCATGATTATAATATAATAATGGAAAGACTTCTTCCTGTAATGTTTCATGGATATGTGCATCAGGATGTGTGGAGAGTACTTGCGGAGCCTAGCTTTTTTTATAGACAATTATGTGCTAAGGAAATTACAGTTAAAATGATGGAGAAATTAGAAAAAAAATACCTGCACTCATATGCAAAATGGAGAAGATATTCCCGCCAGGATTCATGAATGTAATGCAACATCTACTTGTACATTTGCCGTATGAAGCTAAAGTTTGTGGGCCCGTGCAATATCGATGGATGTATCACATTGAAAGAACACTAAAAAAAACTTAGAGCAATGGTTTTGAATAAAGCAAGAGTAGAAGGGTGTATTGCAGAAGCATTTGCTCTAAAAGAGGTAGCATACTTCTCAAGTACCTTTTTTTCAGACGAACATAATGTGTACACTCCCACAATGAGGTACAACATAGATGAAGAAACTCCTTCCAGTAATTTAAATATTTTTGGATAGAAGGGAAAAACAGTTGGTGGCAGCAGTAGACATGTGGTTTCAGAAGAAGAATGGAATTCATGTATGTTATACATGTACACAAAAATCGAAGATATGGATCAATATTTTGTGTAAGTTTTTTTTTCAAGTATAGCAAGACTACAAACCTCAAACTGTAGTAGGTGATATTCTAATGTAGGCATACTTTTCTTTATACAGCAAGTTTGACAAACAATATTGGAAGTCCACGCGTCAACCAACAAGCAAACAATTAGATAAAATGCGACGTGATGGTCTTCATGGAGGGCCTAACTTCGTCAATTGGTTTCGGAAGCATGTAACAATCTCATCTTATATGTAACTTGTACTCTTCCTATGTTAATATGATTAATACAACTAATATTTTTTTAAATATCAAGTGCATGGTCGATGCAAATGTTCATGAGGACCTACGTTCATGGAACTCAAGAATTTGGCATTTTTCTTCCTTCTTCCTCAACCGTTACTTTGAAAGATTTTCCCGATGCTGATTTTGGGGGTTGTAGGATTGATAGGAAAAGTACTTCTGGTGCTTGTCATTTTCTTGGTAATTCACTTGTTGCCTGGTCCTCTAGAAAGCAAAGTTCAGTTGCACAATCCACAGCCGAATCTGAATATGTAGCTGCTGCTAGTGCTTGCTCACAAATTCTTTGGATTGTTCAAACACTCAAGGACTATGGGGTTGATCTAGATAGTGTTCCACTGTTTTGTGATAATACTAATGCCATTTGCATTGCTAAAAACCCCGTGCAACATTCTAGAACTAAGCACATTGACATTAGGTATCACTTTCTCCGTGTTAATGTCAAAAAGGGAACACTGTGCTTCACCATATAGATACCGAACAACAATTGGCTGACATTTTTACAAAAACCTTTGGATTTCACTCATTTTTGTTACATTCGTAGTGAAACAGGGGTTATGCATCCTCATGGCTTAAATTGAGGGAGAATTTTGAAACTTGGGAAGTCTATGTGTGAATTTGAAATTAAAATAATATGAGCATAGTATTTCATGCATATATGACTTTGTGATTCCTTTTTCATGCTGAAAGTTCTTACTACATTACTCGTGTTATACATTTTGTAGTTTTTACCATGTCTAGTAATTGGAATAATTAATTACACTAAATCTGGTCGTGGTCGAACTTTCTTGCTGTTTTGAACTTGTTGCATGCTCACAAGTGCTTTTAATCATAAAGAATTAATCAAGTAATCAACTCACATGTTGAGTTTTTATGTTCAAATAAAAAAATGAGAAAAGATCAAAAGAATATGCATGCATCGCACTTCTTCTTTTAAGATGGCTTATCATTGCACTTAGATATGAAAATGAAAGGAGTTGTGTATGACTAAAACCATGTCCTTAAGCTTCTGACTGTCAAATGACATAGGCTTGGCTTGGTTGGTTAGAATAAGGCTGATGCTGCATATAATCTCTTGCAAATGTCATAAGATCAAAATTTGTGCTTTAAATGATAAATAAAATGCAGCAACAAGTGTCATGTTTTCAGTTCTTGAAATAGTTAAGTTTGTGAGATCATGACTTGCTTAAATTGAAAATTACACTTGATCTCTAGCATGGCTTACACTACTTTTTGTATCTCATTGATGTGATAGTGTAAGTTACTTGATAGTATGATTTGGATGAGCTTTTTTTATATGTATATGTTATAATGTGCTCATAACAAATTAAAATTTCTCTTTTGTACCTTGCTGAATACATTGTCAAAGGGAGAGAAATTGATCACACATTACACACATTCAAAAGTGTTTTGGCACGATTCTTCTCAGGGGAAGAATTTTTGGTATTTTTTTCTCATTTTATTTCTGATTTACAAAGGGGGAGAAATTGTTTTCAAAACTTTTCATGTGAATAAGCCAATGTTCGGATTCTAAGTGGTGTTGCCAATGCATTCATCAAGGGGGTGATTGTGAGACCTATGTGTGCTGAATACATTGGCTTTGACGATAAAAGTTTTTAATACTACCAAAACACCTTTTTAACAAGGTCCGACTCTAGGTCCGAGCTCCTGCAAGGTCCGACGAAAGGTCCGTACGCAACTACCTTTCACCCGTTAGCCAAATGTTGAACCGGTCTAATCGTCCCAAGCAAGAGGTCTCTGCACGCGCATCTCAGTGCCGCCAGCCGATTTACAACTCGAGATCTCAACCTACCCTCTGAACGACCAGCTATGCCTCAACACCCAGCTACCCGAGTTACATCGGTTTCCCGGTTCCCATATAGCCGGTAGGTCTTCGGTACTGTTCTAGATTGTTCAACAGGCCCGCACACGGCTCGGTCCTCAATCGACAGAAGCGGAGCTACAGCACACAGGCCCCAAAGTCCTGCTGCCCTTACTCTCCGCTCGGTCTCATCTTTCTTGCCATGTGTATCATGTGCTATCTCTAGCCGAGTCGAGTGGCTCTAGCCTATGCTCGCGAGTAGTTCCAACTACTCGACTTATCCGAATCCTACCCTAACTTAGCTTTGCAGTAGCTAACGGGGTTTACAATCCTAAACCCAACCTATGGTTTTCTTGGCTATGCAATTAGGTTTCCAAACAAGACTCTAATGCCAGGAATCATAATACTCAAGTAAGTGCTCAAAACAATAAAAATTTGAAAAAGGTTAATGCAAACCGGAGCTTGCATTGCTGCTCTTGGTCATAGGCTAGCTGCTCTTCCGGAGTAACGAAGTCTAGGACTTCGGATTCCTCCTCGACCTTAGCAACTACATGATATACAAGTATATGTATTAATTTAAATGCATTTGATTAAATTTAAACTTGTGAAGTCTATAACTCTTACTAGACAGACCCAGTAACTGTGAAACCTTTACTGTGGCTTGGTTACAACCTAAACAGAGACTTGGTCAAGTTTTAGTTGCAGCAAAGCTCATTTGAGCCCTCCATAATTAATTATGCACTTGACCTTAATTGAAGGCTTTTAGGGTGTTCTAAGGATTTTCATGAAACAAACTATGACTTTCTTAAAACTAGATTTTCAGAGGGTTCTAATGGAGCTGGTCTAACTTAATTTGAAGGTTTCTAGCTAAAGATATGAGCTAAACAATTTCAGGGAAAATTCTGAACATTTTCTATTTTCTCTGGAACAGTTTCACTAATCACACCATTAGGTGGAATAAATTAGCTCAAATGGATCTGAAATTTTTATGGTAGTACAGGGATATTTTGGTGAACATCCCAGAAAAATGTCAGAATTTTCCTCCAAGGGATTCTCCAGTTAAAATTCCAAACAGTGTAAATTTGAGGAATTAATTCTGGAGAATTAAAGATTTTCATGAAGTGAAACTTGATTTGCTGGAAAGTGCTCTGAGAGCTGAATCCAACAAAATTTGGTTCACTCAATTTGGAGCTTTCTAGCCAAAGTTATGAGGATTTGAAGTTTGAATGAAATCTGAAAATCGGGGGAAAAGTTTAAATCTGCCGGGGCCCGCGGGGACACATGTTGGGCGACGAGGCGTCAGGACACTGAGCCCAACAGGGTTTTTGCGCGCCAGCACATCAGATCCCGGCCGCAGCCCGATCCCGATTTAAAATATCTGCCGGTGACAGCTGGGGTCCAATCCCTTCATCTACCTCTCGCCGCCCGCGCTCTGCCGCCGGGTACCTCGCCGGAGAGCTCGCCGGCAGCCTCTGTGAAGCTCCAAACTTCACGATTTTGCCGCCCCTGCCTACTTTCACTCGGGAAACAGGATTCTGGGGTCAGCTCGCCATGAAAACGGCCGGCACATGGTCGGCGACGAGCGGCGGCTTCGGAAAGACTTCGGCCGTGTCGGCGGACTTCCCTAGCACCTCGATCACTCGAGCAACCGGTCGGGGAGCATCAGTGGACCTTATGGAAGGTCGACATGAGCTTGAAGCAGCTCGGGGGAGGCCCGAAGTAGGCTCTCACCATGCACCCGATGCCTCCCCCAAGCTCCGCCGTCGGCAATCATCGAAATACGCCGGGTACAGGGGTTTTTAGGCCAAAGTTTGTGAAGGCAACTCGTGCGCTACCGGTCTAGTTTGTGTGGGAGCGGATTGAGGCCCTCTAATCCTTTCTAGAGTATGAATTCGACAGAACCATACCCGAAGGTCGGTCTGTACCCAGAAAGGGGAAAACCGGAAATTCGCCGCCGGTGAGCAAGCGCTTGTAAGGGCCTCAGTTTTTGACACATATTTGAGGTGTTCATCACCATACACACACACCTCATTTGAAGTAAGTTGATGAACACAAATGAAGAGCAAGTAACCACCATCAACATGCTCATTAGAAAACAAACTCACATATTGCAAAAGTGGTATTTCCCACATGTGATATAGAGGGGCTGGGCATATGACAACTCCTACACATTGCTAAGGATGTCCATGCCAAGTTTCACCCAAATTCAAAACCTTTTTAGGACATTTTGGGTATAGCTAGAAAGAGGGCAGTTTAAACCATATTCAAATTCAAACTGTTTTTATCCCATGAATTCAAAAGTGGGAGGCACATTCTTATTCAGCACATTTTTGTGAGCTCACATACCAATTTTCACTCCATTTGGAGTTGATCTTGACATGAGCTAAGTGGGACAAATACAAACTTTATTTGAATTCCAAACTGAACTTGTGCTGAAATTCATTCAAACCAAACCCAATTTGAATTCTAATCAGTTCAAATGGCTCATGGGTGAATAATTTGAATCACCAGGGGTATTTTGGGACTCACTGTTTACAACAGTGATTAGGAGTAAATTTCAGAGGTTAAAACCCCGGGTGGGACCCACATGTCATAGAGAGAAGGGGGCAGACTTGCACCCAAAGTCACAAGTCTCGGTGGGAACTTCCACCGAGCAGCTGCCGATTCAACGCTTGGGAGCAGCTGTGCTCGCCACCGAGGAGGAGCAGCGCTACCAGCTGCTTCCCGCGCCCACACACGAGCCAAGGGCGGTTCCAGGGCCCTCTTAAGGCGCTCCACCGAGGCAGGCGCCGATCATTTCCCCCTCTCCCGTGAATACCAAGCCCCGGCTGCCGCCTCTCTGCTCAATCGGGAAAACCGCGAAAACGTCTCGCCTCTTCCTTCCCTGAGTTGCTAGACGGTACCCTGAGCTCGCACTCCACCTCCCCAACGCCAGAAACCCCGAGCTCCCACCTCTCTTGCCCGAGAACGATCGCCACAGCGGCGACCTAGCCTCAGCCGAAGGTCAGACGCCCGTGGACAGCGCTCCACAGGCGTTTTCACGGTCCAGCAAGTGCAGCAGCAGGAGCGCGCAACAGCCGTTCTGCTTTCCTCCAAGTTTGGAAGCAAACCGTGAAGAATCCATGGTGAATTTTCAGTTTTCGCTCCGGCGACCTTAAACTGAGCTTCCGGTACGGATCCTTCAAATTCTCGCTCTAAGATCCTTCTCTAACTATCAAATCTTGCACATAGACGCTGGACTAGCCGGCGATCAAGTTCTTTTCTACATCCGTGGCGTGAAACTGTCTAGGAGTGACGAATTTCGAGCTCGATCAAGGGTGGTCATGGCGGGCACGATCGGTCACACGGTGCCGACTGACTTGCCGCCATCTTTGAACCCTTTTGACACCTTGTCGAGCTTCCTAGAGGTACACTGATGCTGTAGGACCGATTGTTCGAGGTTTTGGCGGGTTAGAACTCACGGCCGACGGCGCCGAACCTCAACCGAGGCCACGGCACGTCGCCGGGCTATTTCCGGTCACCGCCAGCCCGAACTGACACCACCGACGTGTTCCTCGACGTCGATAACCCCCTGTCGGCAAGTTTCAGACCATGGGATGGCCGGCAGAAGCGAGCCGGCGAGCTCCGGGTCTGCTCCGGCGAGGGACGGCGGCGCGAGCGCGCGGGCGCGTCGGGAGGAAGACGAAGCCGGCTGGCCCACACGTCAGCAGCTAAAAATTTGAAATCGGGATCGGGTGTGGCTGGAATCAGGTGTGCTGGCGTGCAAAGACCCCGTGGGCCGCGGTGTGCGGTCGCCTCGGCGCTCAACACGTGTCCCTGCAGGCCCGACAGATTTAAACTTTTCCCCCGATTTTCAGATTTCATTCAAACTTAAAATCCTCATAACTTTGCCTATAAAACTCCAAATCAAGTGAACCAAATTTTTTTGGATTCAGCTCTCTGAGCACTTTCCAGCAAATCAAGTTTCACTTCATGAAAACCCTTATTTTTCCAGAATTAATTGCTCAATGTTTAAACTGTTTGGAATTTTAACTGGAGAATCCTTTGGAGGAAAATCCTGAAATTTTGCTGTAATGTTCAACAAAGTATCCTTGAACTACCATAAAAATTTCAGATCCAATTGAGCTCATTTGATCCACCTAATTGTGTGATTAGTGAAACTGTTCCAGAGAAAATAGAAAATGTTCAGAAACATTTTCAGAATTTTCTCTGAAATTGTTTAGCTCATATCTTTAGCTAGAAACCTTCAAATTAAGTGAGGCCAACTCCATCAGAACCCTCTGAAAATCTAGTTTTCAGAAAGTCATAGTTTGTTTCATGAAAATCCTTAGAACACCCTAAAAGCTTTCAATTAAGGTCATGTGCATAATTAATTGTGGAGGGCTCAAATGAGCCTTTCTGCAACTAAAACTTGACCAAGTCTCTGTTTAGGTTGTATCCAAGCCTCAGTAAAAGTTTCCCAGTCATTGCGTCTTTCTAGTGGGACTTATAAGCTTCACAAGTGCAAACTTAATACAAATGCAGTTAAATTGATACATGTACTTCTGCTATCATGCAGTCGCTAAGGTTGAGGAGGAACCCGAAGTCCTAGACTTTGTTATTCCGGACGAACAGCTAGCCTACGACCAAGAGCAGCAAGGCAAGCTCCGGTTTGCATTAACTTTTACAAAGTTTTATTGTTTTGAGCACTTACTTGAGTATCACAATTCTTTGCATTAGAGTCTTGTTTGGAAACCCAATTGCATAGACAAGAAAACCATGGGTTGGGATTAAGATTGAAAACCCCGTTAGCTACTGCAATGCTAATATAGAGTAGGATTCGGTACAAGTCGAGTAGTTGGAACTACTCGCGAGCATAGGCTAGAGGCACTCGACTCAGGTAGAGATAGCACATGATACACTTGGCAAGAAAGATGAGACTGATCGGAGAGTAAGGGCAGCAGGACTTTGGGGCCTGTGTGCTGTAGCTCCACTTGTGTTGATTGAGGACCGAGCCGTGTGCGGGCCTGTTGAACAAGCTAGAACAGTACCGAAGACCTACCGGATATATGGGAACCGGGAAACCGATGTAACTCGGGTAGCTGGGTATTGAGGCATTGCCCGTCGTTCAGAGGGTAGGTTGAGAGCTCGAGGTGTAAATCGGCTGGCGGCACTGAGATGGGCGTGCAGAGACCTCTTTCTCGGGATGATGGGACCGGTTCAATATTTGGCTGACGGGCGAAAGGTGGTTGCGTACAGCGTCCGTGATGGTTGTTGTAGGCAACATCGAGTATGGGCGTACGTGACGGGTTATTTGGGTAACCCTGCATGTGTAAATCCATTATAATCGCCGTCCCTCACGGTCAGTGAGTACCACTTGTTCACTGTACCGTGACGTAGAAAGAACAGGCTAGTTACATGTTAAAATGTTGCTGATTGAAAGATGGACTCTGATTGCTAATGATTTGCTGTAGTCTAGAGCTAACTAAAGTTCTTTTCAACTTTGGGCAAAGTACATGAGAGAAATGCGTTTCTTGTTTGATTGCGGCTCTCTCATGTGCCTTAGCGTAAGGTTCTCCACAATCTGCTGCTAAAATTTGAAAGTAAGGTCCCAATAATTAGGCGAGTCCTTTGCAAATGGTTTTACCTCATGTACCCATCACCCCTCATGTAGAAGTTCCATGTTTAGGTGAGACGGGTCAGACTTGCTGAGCCTTCGTGCTCACTGATTGTGTTTGAAGCTTTTGCAGTGTTTTATGAGGAAGGGACTCCTGAAGAGGAGACGGAACCCCAGGAGGGGAACCCCGTCGAGTGGGAGTCGTGCACACCGCAGAGTTAGTGTGCGTGTGTGCTAGCAAGGACACGTTCAAGGGCTGAACATGAACTTGATGCGTAGTCTACGCCCGTGAGTGTAGACTGGACTTATTTTGATGTAAACATGTTGATAAACTCGTTTATGTAATAAAATTTTGCTTCCGCTTTGTACCTTTGACGTGTGTTATACGGTGCTGTGCAACGCAGCACCCCTCAGCGTGATCCTGGCCCGACAAGACCGTGGGGTCGTGTCAGCGCTGGTATCAGAGCTCGCTTGAGTTTTAACGCACTAAAAAAAGGTCATCTTTTTCAAAAATCCAGTGAGGAACGAGTTAGTAGCCCATATAAGGATGTTATTAGTATATAGAAAGTGGCATATTAACTTATTTGATTATGTTGGAAAATCGTGCATCTCGGGACGTTTATGTCTTGGGGGGTCCACGTAAGCGCTGTCCACCAGTGCGCACAAGTGTCACACCCGGTTTTTCCGAAAAACAACCAAGTGAATATCACATGTATGCCAGGATCATTTTCTCATACATGTGATGACAAATAGTGAAGCATCATTTATTACAAGCCAGGTGTCGAATATAAGTAAGTCTTACATAGTAAATGTCTCGATGGACAATAATAAGTTCATCACAAGTAAATAAACTAGCAGCGAAATATTATTCTTTAGGGCTCCATCACAGGCGTTGCCCGGGGGCCTCCATGAACCTAGAAACCTTCCTCGGGTCCAAAGTCTTGGTCATTATACACCACCTCATTGCCTTGACCTGAGCAGCAATATAAACCAACAAATATGCAAGGTTGAGTACCAAGGGTACTCAGAAAGTGTGGGAAAATTATATCATGCATGGCTAGAAACAAGGAGAGGTTGAACTCATGGTTAAAGCACTATGCAATTAATACCTATCACCTTAGCTTGTTAAGCACCTACATTACTACACAGGTGAAATGGTCCCAATCTCCCATCCCATCATCATAATCAAATAACCATAACATCATTTCCAATGTTAAGCTCCCCGCTTAACTTCCAAAACCATCTATCCTCTAATCATGAATAAGTCCAAGCCGCTCTTGACCGTGAGCACGGCTGTCATGACAGTTTTGACTCTGCAGAGTTTGTACCACTGTACCCACATGTAGTGATTTCATCCCCCGTTGCCGGGTGGACTAAAAGAACCTCCATTATGCCAGTGGCTACGAACCACATTCACACCTCCCAGGTGTGTAGCCAGGAGATCACTACGAAGCCTTTACAAAGGGATTCCCGACGAGCATGGGCCCACTGAGGTTTCACCCCTAACAGCATACAAGAGGCTCCAACCCCGCTGCAGTGGCCC
This sequence comes from Neostapfia colusana, assembly GCA_030760725.1. Classification (NCBI taxonomy): domain Eukaryota; kingdom Viridiplantae; phylum Streptophyta; class Magnoliopsida; order Poales; family Poaceae; genus Neostapfia; species Neostapfia colusana. The sequence continues at coordinate 94,322,176 of JASWHV010000001.1, forward strand.
CCTCTTGAGCCTTGCGGTTCATATGGTAGTCCAGCTGACACCTATTCCCCGCACCATCCAACACACCCATACTACGCCGGGGATACACCTAATTAATTGGCCAAGCTGCCCCATCTCAGCATGTGGTTGGCACGGTAAAGCCAGGTTACATGCTCCATGAACCGGTCCTTAGGATCCAGGCAAGTACTAAACACAAACCCAAGTCTCGTGCACCCAGCACACAACCAAAACATCCAACTTGCCTTGATCCCTACCTCTACATAACTCACAATAGCTCATTCAAGAGTATGGTAAAATAAACTGATGATCTCATATCCCAAATATCCCATTCTAAGCATGGCTAAGCATATGCATGTAAATAAATGACATGACAAAATAAATCCCAACCCAAGCTACAAGGAAACAAGGTAATACAATTCTAGGGAAACTTCCTAGCATGGGTTTCATATTTCATTTGACAATGCAAATAATTCTATCTACACATCCTAGCATAGGATCAAAGTGGTCAAGGACACTTGCCTCCTTCTTGCTGCTCTTGAAATGGGTAGTCCTGGTCTTGGAAGGGAATAACTTGCTCTTGAGCAGGTTCTACATCACACCATCACACATAGCAAAAGAAAAACAACAATCCATAAGACATAGTTCACACTTCCACTTCATACAAACCACACATTCATATTTATGAAATTCATTCACCATTATATGTGTTGTGGTTACTCTATGTGTGTTGATCTGTGGCTTGCATACACTTTTATTTATATGTATATGATTCCTACTTTGGTGTTCATATTTATACTTACATACTATATATATATATATATATATATATATATATATATATATATATGTGTGTTCCAAATTTAAATAAATTCCTTATATTAAACTACTACACCTTTTCACTACCAAGTATGTATGAAAAGTATTTTTCTTCTCCATATGTGCCTTCAGAATTTCTACCAACCATAAACTGAATTCTTTGGATTTTAGAAACTCCATTTATCATTTACTAGTTGCTATATTTTCAGATTTATTTTCCTATGCATAAATGTGTATTTTATTATGAAATTAGTAATACACATCATCTAAACAGAATAGGTTCTGGTCCTAAATAATTTAATAACATATTTTGACCTTTTTCTCTGATGTAAACTATTTCGCAATTATTTTCCCTATTTTTATAACTATTCTTTACTTACAAATGTGTTCCTAAATATGAATAAAAAATTAACCAGATTCAATTCAGTCCAAAATATGTTTTTATCTCACTCCAAAATTTTCTAAACACTGAGAAAATCTTTAACTTAATTTTGACAATTATGTTTGTCCCACTTTTTAATTTTTAAACACTAGTTACATATTCAATTTTCTAAATTAAATACTAAACAGGGCTAAAATAATGAACTCACCCCATTACAGGGTCTATAATATTATTTTCATAATTTCCAGGGGTCTAGCTACACTTATCAGAGGTGTTTTCCCTAATTTTTATTAAGTCCAGGGGCTAAAACTGATTTTTAAATGAATTTACATGATTTTCTGAAGTTCCAGGGGCTAGATCAGAAGTTTCCGGGGCTAGCTCTTATTTCCCGAGAACCCCAGGGTGGTAGCACGTAAGAATTCCAGTCTTTATAACGCGGGGCTGACGTGGACCATCCGATTTTAAACCGACGGCTGAGATTATAACATCGAACCGGTACGCGGGGTTTTAAAGTCTACCGTGCGATTTAAAATAAACGGCGCACAAGCGGCCACGTCGCTCTGATCGAGCGCGGGCGGCGCTGCCGGCGGCGCACGGCGGCGGGAAGCAGCGATCTCGCCGGAAACTTTCGGATCCTCGAGAATTCTGCCTAGAACTGTGATCTTATGGCCTAGATCGGTAGAGGGGAGGTCAGGGATCTCACCTCGGGGGTTTTCTTGAGCTCGGAGGTCCTGGGAGGTGATCGGCGGCGAGGTCCGAGGCAAAACCACGGCGAAGCTCGTCGGCGCTGTGTTTACACCGTAAGTCACCGAGTTTTCTGCACCTGCAAGGTTCCCCGGAGGCGGTGGATCAAGACCAGCGAGTTAGATCGGAGTTTCCGAGCTTAGATCGGCCGGAATTCACCGGAGAAATCTCGGTTCTCACCGGAGTAAAAATCAGCGATCGTGTGGGAAAAACAGAACGGGGCCGGGGTTTTTATAGACGGGAGAGGGCGGCGAGGTGGTTTAGATCATGTCCGTATCCTCCTCGAGCGAAATTCGGCTGTGATCCGCAGCAGTTCCGATCGGTTTGGATTCGGTGAGAAAGAGTCCGGCGCGGCGCGAGGTTGAAGACGAAGCCCGGGTGGGTTCCTCCTGTCAGCGTGAGAAAGCGCGGGCGCGCGGCTGCGGGCTGGCGCGGGGTAAGTTGGGCCGGCTGGTGTGTTTCGGCCCACTGGCCGGTTTTTTTCTGTTTTCTCTTTTTCTTTTTCCATTTCTTTTCTGATTTGAGTTTAATTTGAATTCCAGTTTGAATTTGAATTTTTGCAAAACATGCAACACGTCCAAAAATTTTTAAATTCCCCTCTTAACATGATTTAGTGTTTTGAATCAAAATTTTGGGGTGTTACAGCTCTACCCCCCTTAAAAGAAATCTCGTCCTCGAGATTGGTGTTTCTAAGAAAACAATTCCGGAAATTGTGCCTTGAGCTCATCTTCCCGTTCCCAGGTGGCTTCCTCTTCTGAGTGATGCTTCCACTGCACCTTGCACATCCGGATTCTTTTATTTCTGGTGAGGCGTTCCATTGTCTCCAAAATCCTGTATGGTTGCTCGGCATAAGACAAATCCTCAGCTACATCCACTTCATTCATGGGTAACACCTCTTCAGGCGTCCTTAGACATTTCTTGAGTTGTGACACATGGAATACATCGTGCACGTCCGATAGATGAACCGGTAACTCTAGTTGATACGCCACTTCGCCTTTCCTTTCCAAAACTTGAAAGGGTCCGATGTATCGAGGTGACAACTTCCCTTTCACCTTGAACCGACGAAGTCCTCTGATAGGGGACACCTTGAGATAAACATAGTCTCCCACGTTGAAAACGAGCTCTCTTCTTCGTACATCGGCATAGCTCTTTTGGCGTGTTTGTGCTATCCTCAAGTTGTTGCGAATTTCCCTCACCTTTGCCTCGGCTTCTTGTAGCACTTCTGGACCAAACACTTTACTTTCTCCTGTTTGGTTCCAAAATAGGGGAGTTCTGCACTTCCTTCCTTACAAAGCTTCAAACGGTGACATCTTCATACTAGCTTGATAGCTGTTGTTATAGGAAAACTCCGCATACGGTAAGTTCTTGTCCCAACTCCTATTGTTTTTGAGTGCACATGCCCTTAACATATCTTCAAGGATCTGATTGGTTCTCTCCATCTGCCCGTCAGTTTGGGGATGATAGGCAGACCTGAAGTTCAGATGGGTTCCCATGGTTTCATGCAACTTCTGCCAAAACCTCGAGGTGAACTGTGCCCCTCGGTCCGACACTATCTTCTTTGGCACTCCATGGTAACACACGATCCTTGACATGTACAATTTTACCAATTTGGATCCGCTGTAGCTTTCTTTCACGGGGATGAAATGAGCTACCTTGGTTAGCCTACCAATAATGACCCATATTGAATCATACCCGGATTGGGTCCTAGGCAATCCCACGACAAACTCCATGCTGATTTCTTCCCATTTCCATTCAGGCACTTTGAGTGGTTGCAATAATCCCGCGGGTCGTTGATGTTCTACTTTCACCAACTGACATGTGTCACATCGGGCAACATGTTCCGCGACATCTCGCTTCATGCCATACCACCAATACCTGCTCTTGAGGTCCTGGTACATCTTCGTACTCCCAGGATGAATGGAATAGTCGGAATCGTGAGCCTCCTTCAAAATTAATTCACGGATCTCCTTTACTTCTGGCACACAGATCCTTTTCCCGTGCCACACCGTTCCTTGTTCATCCTCTCTAAAACCAGGAGTAGGTGGAGAAGTGCGACGACGCCTGATCGCTCGGCGATCCGGGGAGTCAGGAGTCCATGTATCATTCACGGTGACACACAGTTCATTCCCATCTCCTCTTTCTCTCGCCTTGAAGCAAGCTCGCAGCAACGCCTCCGTTTCCTTCAGGGTGTCTCGGACATCCTGAAGCTCTTGTTGACACTCCTGCAGTCGAGTGCTGAGCATAGCAGCATCCTCCAAGCACAAGTCCATGTGCTCATGGGAAGTCCCTTGCTGCACTGGTGGGTACTTGTACTCCGTGGTACCACTCTCACGTTGGAGGACATACATGTACTCAGTTTTGTCCAAGTGGCGACGATAGATGTGACTCTGGCAGGTGATGGCCTCCCAGGTGACATCTTTCTCCGCATCGACCTGTGTCGCTCTACAAGCTGGAGAGTGGTGGATCTTAAGCAGCTGATTTTCGTGTATTATCCTCATCTCTGAACTCCATTCTTCCCTCTTCTCACGGATGGTCCTGGTGGAGTTATAGTGGATGATTAGCTTGCCCGTATTTCCGGCGGCTTCAAGCATACGCCGAAGATGGCGCAATAAGCCTCCTACTGCCAATCCGTAGGAAAGGTACGTCACCGGACGGCTCTCCTCTCTTTCGGCAAGGGCAACTACGGGAACTCTCCCTCCTGTGGACTTGCGAGCGGTGCGAATCATACGAACCATCTAAGACAAAAAGAATTTAAAATTAGGTTAGATAAACTTTTTTAAACAAAAATCCTATTTTGAATGAAAATTTGGGGTAAGATGAAGAAAATGACTCCTTAAATAACACTCTTCAACCCACACCTTGGAAAATAGTTTTTAAGAAAATAGGGCCCTTAAATACGTCCATTTCTACCTAGGTCCACGTTCTTACGGGCAACCTTGGCTCTGATACCACCTCTGTCACACCCGGTTTTTCCGAAAAACAACCAAGTGAATATCACATGTATGCCAGGATCATTTTCTCATACATGTGATGACAAATAGTGAAGCATCATTTATTACAAGCCAGGTGTCGAATATAAGTAAGTCTTACATAGTAAATGTCTCGATGGACAATAATAAGTTCATCACAAGTAAATAAACTAGCAGCGGAATATTATTCTTTAGGGCTCCATCACAGGCGTTGCCCGGGGGCCTCCATGAACCTAGAAACCTTCCTCGGGTCCAAAGTCTTGGTCATTATACACCACCTCATTGCCTTGACCTGAGCAGCAATATAAACCAACAAATATTCAAGGTTGAGTACCAAGGGTACTCAGCAAGTGTGGGAAAATTATATCATGCATGGCTAGAAACAAGGAGAGGTTGAACTCATGGTTAAAGCACTATGCAATTAATACCTATCACCTTAGCTTGTTAAGCACCTACATTACTACACAGGTGAAATGGTCACAATCTCCCATCCCATCATCATAATCCAATAACCATAACATCATTTCCAATGTTAAGCTCCCCGCTTAACTTCCAAAACCATCAATCATCTAATCATGAATAAGTCCAAGCCGCTCTTGACCGTGAGCACGGCTGTCATGACAGTTTTGACTCTGCAGAGTTTGTACCACTGTACCCACATGTAGTGATTTCATCCCCCGTTGCCGGGTGGACTAAAAGAACCTCCATTATGCTAGTGGCTACGAACCACATTCACACTTCCCAGGTGTGTAGCCAGGAGATCACTACGAAGCCTTTACAAAGGGATTCCGACGAGCGTGGGCCCACTGAGGTTTCACCCCTAACAGCATACAAGAGGCTCCAACCCCGCTGCAGTGGCCCCCTCTTGAGCCTTGCGGTTCATATGGTAGTCCAGCTGACACCTATTCCCCGCACCATCCAACACACCCATACTACGCCGGGGATACACCTAATTAATTGGCCAAGCTGCCCCATCTCAGCATGTGGTTGGCACGGTAAAGCCAGGTTACATGCTCCATGAACCGGTCCTTAGGATCCAGGCAAGTACTAAACACAAACCCAAGTCTCGTGCACCCAGCACACAACCAAAACATCCAACTTGCCTTGATCCCTACCTCTACATAACTCACAATAGCTCATTCAAGAGTATGGTAAAATAAACTGATGATCTCATATCCCAAATATCCCATTCTAAGCATGGCTAAGCATATGCATGTAAATAAATGACATGACAAAATAAATCCCAACCCAAGCTACAAGGAAACAAGGTAATGCAATTCTAGGGAAACTTCCTAGCATGAGTTTCATATTTCATTTGACAATGCAAATAATTCTATCTACACATCCTAGCATAGGATCAAAGTGGTCAAGGACACTTGCCTCCTTCTTGCTGCTCTTGAAATGGGTAGTCCTGGTCTTGGAAGGGAATAACTTGCTCTTGAGCAGGTTCTACATCACACCATCACACATAGCAAAAGAAAAACAACAATCCATAAGACATAGTTCACACTTCCACTTCATACAAACCACACATTCATATTTATGAAATTCATTCACCATTATATGTGTTGTGGTTACTCTATGTGTGTTGATCTGTGGCTTGCATACACTTTTATTTATATGTATATGATTCCTACTTTGGTGTTCATATTTATACTTACGTACTATATATATATATATGTGTGTTCCAAATTTAAATAAATTCCTTATATTAAACTACTACACCTTTTCACTACCAAGTATGTATGAAAAGTATTTTTCTTCACCATATGTGCCTTCAGAATTTCTACCAACCCTAAACTGAATTCTTTGGATTTTAGAAACTCCATTTATCATTTACTAGTTGCTATATTTTCAGATTTATTTTCCTATGCATAAATGTGTATTTTATTATGAAATTAGTAATACACATCATCTAAACAGAATAGGTTCTGGTCCTAAATAATTTAATAACATATTTTGACCTTTTCCTCTGATGTAAACTATTTCACAATTATTTTCCCTATTTTCTATAACTATTCTTTACTTAAAAATGTGTTCCTAAATGTGAATAATAAATTAACCAGATTCAATTCAGTCCAAAATATTTTTTTATCTCACTCCAAAATTTTCTAAACACTGAGAAAATCTTTAACTTAATTTTGACAATTATGTTTGTCCCACTTTTTAATTTTTAAACACTAGTTACATATTCAATTTTATAAATTAAATACTAAACAGGGCTAAAATAATAAACTCACCCCATTACAGGGTCTATAATATTATTTTCATAATTTCCAGGGGTCTAGCTACACTTATCAGAGGTGTTTTTCCTAATTTTTATTAAGTCCAGGGGCTAAAACTGATTTTTAAATGAATTTACATGATTTTCTGAAGTTCTAGGGGCTAGATCAGAAGTTTCCGGGGCTAGCTATTATTTCCCGAGAACCCCAGGGGGTAGCACGTAAGAATTCCAGTCTTTATAACGCGGGGCTGACGTGGACCGTCCGATTTTAAACCGACGGCCGAGATTATAACATCGAACCGGTACGCGGGGTTTTAAAGTCTACCGTGCGATTTAAAATAAACGTCGCACAAGCGGCCACGTCGCTCTGATCGAGCGCGGGCGGCGCTGCCGGCGGCGCACGGCGGCGGGAAGCGGCGATCTCGCCGGAAACTTTCGGATCCTCGAGAATTCTGCCTAGAACTGTGATCTTATGGCCTAGATCGGTAGAGGGGAGGTCGGGGATCTCACCTCGGGGGTTTTCTTGAGCTCGGAGGTCCTGGGAGGTGATCGGCGGCGAGGTCCGAGGCAAAACCACGGCGAAGCTCGTCGGCGCTGTGTTTACACCGTAAGTCACCGAGTTTTCTGCACCTGCAAGGTTCCCCGGAGGCGGTGGATCAAGACAAGCGAGTTAGATTGGAGTTTCCGAGCTTAGATCGGCCGGAATTCACCGGAGAAATCTCGGTTCTCACCGGAGTAAAAATCGGCGATCGCGTGGGAAAAACAGAACGGGGCCGGGGTTTTTATGGACGGGAGAGGGCGGCGAGGTGGTTTAGATCATGTCCGTATCCTCCTCGAGCGAAATTCGGCTGTGATCCGCAGCAGTTCCGATCGGTTTGGATTCGGTGAGAAAGAGTCCGGCGCGGCGCGAGGTTGAAGACGAAGCCCGGGTGGGTCCCTCCTGTCAGCGTGAGAAAGCGCGGGCGCGCGGCTGCGGGCTGGCGCGGGGTAAGTTGGGCCGGCTGGTGGGTTTCGGCCCACTGGCAGGTTTTTTTCTGTTTTCTCTTTTTCTTTTTCCATTTCTTTTCTGATTTGAGTTTAATTTGAATTTGAATTTTTGCAAAACATGCAACACGTCCAAAAATTTTTAAATTCCCCTCTTAACATGATTTAGTGTTTTGAATCAAAATTTTGGGGTGTTACAACAAACTGAAGGGTGGAGCCCCACGGGTGGCAGGTAACCCGACCCGCTTTGATATCCTCTACGACTATTCATGTCGTTTGGGGTATTCGAGCAACGTCTGTCCCTGGCGTGCGTGGTGCATTTTGGGAGACCCCGTCACGTGGTCTGAAACGTGAACACGTAATTCAAGGCGTGTTTGTCTTGAGAACATCCGGGCGAGTGATGACGGCCGGGTGTACGGACTGTATGGATACCGGGCCTGGTGTGCAGCCGAGTCTGACGATTGTTTGAGTTTCTGCAGGTAGTCTGACCACAAAACGGTAGACGTGTAGCATCCCTGTGCGAGAGATGCTTAGTGCCACTGAATTAACGAAGCCGGCTAAGTCCGGCATAGGTTTTTCTTTGTGAGGACGTAGTACCGACATAATCTGGTGACGCATCGACGTCACACCCCATTAAATGAACAACTTCATTTAAAACTTGAAGGTTTTGATCCAAAGTAGTAAAACATGATGTAACTCCTTCCCTTGAACAGGGTATTCAAAGTTAACAAGTTTTCAACTTATAGGTTGTTAAGGACAGAGCACTCTGTTTTCAGCTGAATCTAGGCTGAAGTTAATCAGAGGTTAGAGGTTGAGTTCTTTCGAGGTTGGGGTCATATGATACATTTCTGGAAAGCTTTGGGAGAGCTTTACAACATTTATGTTGAGGTCCAGAGGTTTTTCATCCCTTAACCAATCGAAAAATGCAGTAGAGTTGAAACTGTCCAGAAAACAGGACAGAGCAAAGACTCTCTGTAAACTCTCTGTAAATTGAGTATAACTTCCTGCATAAAAATCCGAAAATAGAAAATGAGGTAGTTATGGAAAGCTTATGAGATGGGTTACAACTTTGTAACAGAATGTTTTGTCAGATTAGGAACCGAATTAACTGTAATTCTTGGATCAAATCAGTACCTAAAGCAGGGAGGTGCTGTCCAAATTTCTCCAGAAATTCTGTTAAATTTGACATCTCATAACTTTTGAACCAGGACAGATGTTAGGCCAAGCAAATGCTTTCTGGAAAGATATTGAAGTTAGCTTTAACTTTGATGTTGAGCTCCAGAATTGGTTTTGCTTTAACATTGCCTAAATCAGGTTGAAATGGAAACTGGTCAGGGCTGTCATGTGAACAGCAGATCAGCAGTCAAATTTGCTAAAAATTTGAACTATGTTTCCAAGTTTTATGGGTTCAATGACATGTCTTATGTTATAACTCAAGGGTTTACTGTTTAAATAAATAATTGACATTTATCAAATATATTTTTACAGATGACAGCAGATAAGGAGTTGGAGAACGGGTGGGTGGTATCCCACTGTTCTCACCACAGCGGTTATCCGGAAGCATTGAGGCAGATGCTTCAATATTTCGGATACAACCAGATGCTGCAGTACTTCGCCAAGGAAGAAGGCGAAGAGGGGAACAAGACGTGGACAGTCGATGTTGAAGTCCCTGCAGGACCTACGCCACCCGGTTTGGTGCCGTTCACCGTCACGGTGAGAGGTAGACAGCCGGAAGGTATGTGGCAAGTGGCAGCCCATGACACCATGTCACGTTTCTGCCAACTACACATGCAGGCTATGGAGGGCACTCCATACGCGCTCGTTCCGGGGAAGGGACGGGCTCACCATGTGTGGGAAGAGAGGTACCTGGAGGCAATGGATCCGAGTTGCCCAAGGTACAACCCCGCGGAGGCAAATCTCAGCCTCTAGATGATGGCGGGAAATGCCGTGATGGACAGCCAAGCTGTTCATACGGAGCATCTCGCCGCAAAGCTCAAGGAGAGCACAAGCCGTGGAGACCATTTCGAGAGTGATCACAGCGCACTCCGTAATGTGCTCCTTCTGATGATCAAGCGACTGAATGAACAGCACAATCAGTTGCATCGTCTGAAGAAGGCAAAGAAGAAGAGCCATGTCGACATCGCGGCGTTACAAGAACTGGTACAGAATCTGACCCAGCAGAACGAGGACCTTGCTCAAGAGCGAGAAGACGCTATTGAGGAAGGGCAAGGCTGGGAAGAGGACTACAACCAGGCTATGGATGAGGTGCATGCGTTGCAGGACCTCGTACCTCCGGTATTGGGCATACCGGTGGTCTTGGGCCTTCCAGCAATGGGAGAACCCGAGATGGGAGAAGAGGTAGTAGATCCAGAGACACCAGCAGAGGTACCGGAGGAGGACAACCAACAGGAGGTCAAATTCTACTCCGAGTAGGGGGTTACAGTTGCCAAGTAGGACAGCTAGAGTAGTGTAACCCAACTTTTGTAATCGGTGACATGTCGTGTAGGCAGTAGCGTATGTATAGGTAGTGACGACATGAGCACGACTTCTCGGAGAACCGAGAACAATGTATCTTGTATAAAGTTTATTCTTTATCAATATATGTGAATGTTGTGCAAATCATTCATGTGTCACTTCAATACCTACTGTTGCATATGGAATTTTAAGTATGACATGTGCTAATCGTTGCTGTTTTGAATTTCAGAATGACGCGTACTCGTGCCAACCCAGATGTTGGGGGTACTAGTCAAGGGGGAGAGACCTCCCAACAGCCTCCCGAGGACTCCTCGGGACAGCAGTAGAAACAGCAGCAACAGCAAACACCGCCACCGCCACTGCCAACGGTTACATTGGCTGACATCGTTGCGGCAATGGCGGGTTCACATCAGCAGCAGACGGAGTTGCTGCAAACTCTTATTGCCAATACGTCTCGCCCAGAGAGACGTCAAGACCGTGAGGAGCGTCAACAGAGCTCCTACTCCGACTTCCTGGCGACTCATCCCGTGGTATTCTCAAGGGCGGATGAACCTCTTGATGCGGACAACTGGCTCCGCGCAATAGAGATGAAGTTCGGGCTGCTCCAGATAAGCGAGGAGCGCAAGACTCAGTTCGTGGTCCAGCAGCTCCAAGGATCCGCGAGTGAGTGGTGGGCCAACTTCTGTGCTTCACAGCCCACCGACCGAGTTATGACCTGGACGGAGTTCCCGACGGCCTTCAGGGCCTATCACATACCACCAGGTTTGATGAAGAGGAAGACGCAGGAATTCTTACACCTGCAACAAGGGAGCCGGAACGCGCTGGAATACTCCAGGGCGTTTAACGATCTCGCGCTCTACGCGTTGTATCATGCAGATACCGACGAGAAGCGGCGGGACCACTTTTACCTGGGGCTTAACCCGCTCCTGAAGGACAAGTTGGCAATGTTCAATCGCGGCAGCCCCAATGACAGCCTCAACGACATTATTGACGCTGTGATTGTTCAAGACGACTCCGGCAAGGAGTTGGCGGCGGCGGAGCAAAAGCAAGCGTGCCACAGAGCAGCGGAGAAGGAGGCGGTCCTTCTCAGAAGTTTCGGATGGTGAATCGCCCACCATCAGGTCCATGCTGGCAGCCACCCCAGAGGTCGATGCCTTTCCGCAGTCGGACATATTCTTCACCGGCATTCAGGCCGGCACTGCCAGTACCACCACCGCAACAACAACAGCAGCAGCGGACGATGCCGCGTGCGTATGCACCTCAGCAACGCATGCCGGGCTTTCGTCCACCGAGCACTACACCAGCAGTGGCCACATGTTACAAGTGTGGTCGTCCAGGACACTTCGCGAGCAGTTGCCCGGAGAGGCAAGGCGGCGGAGTGGCACCACCGTTTCCGGGGAGGAATCAACCCCGGAACCCTACTAATGCGCGGCGGGAAAACCCTAGGCCCGGCACCGTCCACCAGCTTGCCATAGAGGACGTGCCGGAGGGTGAGCCAATCCTTGCGGATATGTTCCAACTCCACCAGCATCCCGCCATCGTATTGTTTGATTCAGGTGCCACGCATAATTTTATTAGCCAAGCTTTCATTGCTAAACACAGCTTGCAAATACTACCCACCGATAGTCCATATTTAATTTGTTAACCGGGTGGAAAGATTTCAGCAAGCGTAATGGTTTCCAAAGCACCATTATACTTAGAGGGTAGAGTCTACCCTACGTCTCTCATAATCTTAGAGGGACAAAAGGTCGATGCCATCCTAGGGATGTCGTGGTTAACCCTCCGCGGTGCTGTTTTAGACACCGTCCTTCGAGTCGTGCACTAAAACTCAGAAGTGCACGGATCTCACTCCTTATTTCTGGACAGTCCAGAAATAAAACTTCCAAGTGTCTATCAGTCCACAACCATCAGATTGGAAGATATTCCGGTGGTCCGAGAGTTCCGTGACGTGTTTCCAGATGATTTACCGGGAATGCCACACGATAGAGAGGTGGAGTTCAAGATTGAACTTGCACCGGGAACCATGCCAATATCCCGAAGGCCGTACAAGATGGCGCCCAAGGAGTTGGCTGAACTGAAGACTCAGCTCACGAACCTCCTGGAAAAGGGTTTTATTAGCCCAAGCTCCTCGCCATGGGGCTGTTCGGTGTTATTTGTAAAGAAGAAGGATGAGACGTTGCGGCTTTGCGTGGACTATCGTCCATTAAATGCCGTAACCATCAAGAACAAGTACCCGTTGCCATGGATCGACATGTTGTTTGATCAGTTGGTCGGAGCAAAGATCTTTTCTAAGATGGACTTAAGATCCCGGTACCATCAGAATATGATAAGGGCTGAGGATATTCCGAAGACGGCTTTCTCGACGAGGTACGGACTCTGAGTACCTGGTCATGTCCTTCGGCCTCACCAATGCTCCAGCTCACTTCATGTATTTCATGAACTCGGTATTCATGCCGGAGCTGGACAAGTTTGTCGTGGTCTTCATCAACGACATACTGGTATATTCCAAGTCGGAGGAAGATCACAAGAAACATCTGCGTAGAGTCTTGCAACGGCTGCGGGATCACAAGCTATACGCGAAATTCAGCAAGTGCGAATTCTGGATATCGCAAGTGCCTTTTCTCTGGCATATCATCTCAGCGGAGGGTATCGCTGTAGACCCGAGCAAGGTCACTCAAGTGCTGAATTGGAAATCCCCGAGAACTGTTCACGAGGTACGGAGTTTCCTCGGACTCGCGGGATATTATCGGAGGTTCATTCCGAACTTCTCGAAGATTGCGAAGCCTATTGCGGAGCTGCTGAAGAAGGCTACCAAATATGTTTGGAGTCCAGCGTGTGAAGCAGCCTTCAAGGCTTTAGTCAAGCACCTGACATCAGCACCGGTTTTGGCGCAGCCAGACACAACAAAACCGTTCGATGTGTACTGCGATGCATCCGGCATTGGGCTCGGATGTGTGCTGATGCAAGACCGAAGAGTGGTCGCGTATGGATCACGGCAGCTTAGAAGCCATGAGCAGAATTATCCAACTCACGACTTGGAGCTCGCTGCCGTGGTACTTGCACTGAAAATGTGGAGGCACTACCTACTCGGTAACCTTGTACATTTATATACCGACCACAAAAGTCTCAAGTACATATTCACTCAGAAGGAGCTGAACATGAGGCAACGAAGATGGTTAGAATTGATAAAGGATTACGAAATAGAGATCCATTATCATCCGGGCAAGGCAAACGTAGTGGCAGATGTGCTGAGCCGCAAATCACACGTCAACAATCTGACCATCACACCGTTGGAAGAGAGCGAACCACCACTACATGTGATTCCACACGGAGCTCTCTACAACTTAGCTTTGATCCCCACAATCCGTGAAGAGATAGAGGCAGCTCAGAAACATGACAAAGGCATGTCGCATTTGCGGAGACGTGTAGACAGTGGGGAGTTGAAATGTTTCCGAAAGGACGAAGACGGCGTCCTATGGTTCAAGGACCGTATCGTCATAACCCGTAACCCGGAATTGCGGAAGAAAATCTTTGATGAGGCCCACTTGTCAAAGTTCTCTATTCACCCCGGCAGCAACAAAATGTATCAAGAACTCAGAAGCAAGTTTTGGTGGACACGAAAGAAGCGGGAGATTGCAAATTACGTGTCCGAGTGTGATACATGCCGTAGGGTGAAAGTGGATCATATGCGGAAACCGGGACTGCTACAACCACTAGGCGTTCCTGCCTAGAAATGGGAGGACGTGAGCATGGATTTCATCGTCGGTTTATCCACCACCTTGCGGAAGCATGATTCGGTGTGGGTGATCGTCGACCGGCTCACCAAAGTTGCCCATTTCATCCCGGTCAACACAAACTACAATGCCAAGAAGTACGCTGAACTGTACATCTCACGGATCTTATGCTTGTACGGCGTACCCCGTACCGTCATATCGGATCAGGGCACTTTATTTGTGTCCCGTTTTTGGGAGCAGCTGCACGCTGCACTGGGGATGAAGCTGATCCGTAGTTCAGCATACCACCCGCAGACGGATGGGAAAACGGAGAGGGTGAATCAGGTACTAGAAGACATGCTACGAGCTTGTGCTATCAACCACAGCAAGAATTGGGATGATCACTTGCCGTTTGCAGAATTCTCGTACAATAATGGGTACCAAGCCAGCATCAAGATGGCGCCTTATGAGGCGCTATACGGAAGAAAATGCCGCACACCATTGAATTGGTGTGAGTCTGGCGAAAGGGTTACCTTCGGGATTGACCTTGTCAACAACACGGAAGAAAAGGTTCAACTGATTAAAGCGAACGTAAAAGCCGCCCAATCCCGTCAGAAACAGCATGCGGACCGGAGAAGACGCCCATTACAATTCGAAGTGGGGGATCACGTATACCTACGTGTGTCTCCAATGAAGGGCGTAAACAGATTTGGGGTAAGAGAAAGTTGGCACCCCGATTCATCGGTCCATTCCAGATTACCGAAAGATGTGGATCAGTGGCATACCGGCTAAAATTACCAGAAGCACTTTCTGGTGTGCATGACGTCTTTCACATTGCCCAGATGAGGAAGTGTCTTAAGCTATCTACTACCGTTCAGCTGGAAGATATTGAAGAACTGCAACCGGATCTCACCTATCGGGAGGAACCGGTGCAGATTATTGATGAAAAGGCCCAAACCACACGCAACCGTACGTTGTGGTTCTACAAGGTTCTATGGAGTAATCACTCCGTCGACGAAGCGACATGGGAGAGCGAAGGATTTCTTCGTGCTAACTAACCCGACTTTTTCACGTCGCATATCCGATAATTTTCCACCGTCCTCTCTCTCATTTTCACCTTATAATCTCGGGACGAGATTCTTTTAAGGGGGGAGGAATGTATATCACACCCGGTTTCTCCGAAGAACAACCGAGTGAATATCACATGTATGCAAGGATCATTTTCTCATACATGTGATGACAAATAGTGAAGCATCATTTATTACAAGCCAGGTGTCGAATATAGATAAGTCTTACATAGCATATGTATCGATGGACGATAATAAGTTCATAACAAGTAAATAAAATAGCAGCGGGATATTATTCTTGTGGGATCCATCACAGGCGTTGCCCGGGGGACTCCATGAACCTAGAATCCTTCTTCGGGTCCAAAGTCTTGGTCATTAAACACCACTTCATTATCTTGACCTGAGCAGCATTATAAACCAACAAATATGCAAGATTGAGTACCGATGGTACTCAGCAAGTGTGGGAAAGTTATGTCATGCATGGTTAGAGCAAGGAGAGATTGAACTCAGGGTTAAAGCACTACGCAATTAATACCTATCACCTTAGCTTATTAAGCACCTACATTACTACGTAGTTGAAATGGTCCCAATCTCCCATCCCATCATCATAATCAAATAACCATAACCTCATTTTCAATGTTAAGCTCCCCGCTCAACATACTTAACTTCCAAAACCATCACTCCTCTAATCATGAATAAGTCCAAGCCGCTCTTGACCGTGAGCACGGCTGTCATGACAGTTTTGACTCTGCAGAGTTTGCACCACTGTACCCACATGTAGTGATTTCATCCCCCGTTGTCGGGTGGACTAAAAGAACCTCCATTATGCCAGTGGCTACGAACCACATACACACTTCCCAGATGTGTAGCCAGGAGATCACTACGAAGCCTTTACAAAGGGATTCCCGACGATCGTGGGCCCACTGAGGTTTCACCCATAACAGCATACAAGAGGCTCCAGCCCCGCTGCAGTGGCCCCCTCTTGAGCCTTGTGGTTCATATGGTAGTCCAGGTGACACCTATTCCCCGCACCATCCAACACACCCATACTACGCCGGGGATACACCTAATTAATTGGCCAAGCTACCCCATCTCAGCATGTGGTTGGCACGCTAAAGCCAGGTTACATGCTCCATGAACCGGTCCTTAGGATCCAGGCAAGTACTAAACACAAACCCGAGTCTCGTGCACCCAGCACACAACCAAAACATCCAACTTGCCTTGATCCCTACATCTACATAACTCACAATGTCTCATTCAAGAGTATGGTAAAATAAACTGATGATCTCATATCCCAAATATCCCATTCTAAGCATGGCTAAGCATATGCATAATAATAATTACATGATAAAATGAATCCCAACCCAAGCTACAAGGAAACAAGGTAATGCAATTCTAGGGAAACATCCTAGCATGGGTTTCATATTTTCAATTGACAATGCAAATAATTCTATCTACACATCCTAGTATAGGATCAAAGTGGTCAAGGACACTTGCCTTCTTCCTGCTGCTCTGGGAATGGGTAGTCCTGATCTTGGAAAGGAAGAACTTTCTCTGGAGCAGGTTCTACTCATACAATCACACATAGCAAAAGAAAACAACAATCCATAAGACATAGTTCACACTTCCACTTCATACAAACCACACATTCACATTTATGAAAGCCATTCACATTTCTATGTGTTGTGGTTACTCTATGTGTGTTGATTTTGGCTTTCATGCACTTTTAAACATGTGCATATGATTTCTATTTTTGTATTCATATTTATGTTGGCATACTATATATGAATTTCTAATTTAAATAAATCCTTTATATTTAATCGATACACATTTTAGCTACCAAGTATGCATGAAAGGTATTTTCCTACTCCATATGTGTCTTCAGACCTTCTACCAACCCTAAACTGAATTCTTTGGATTTTAGAAACTTCATTTATCATTTTCTAGTTATTCATACCTAGCTTGCTATATTTTCAGATTTATTTCCATTGCCTAAATGTGAACTTTATTATGAAAATAGTAAGACACCTCATCTAAACAAAATAAGTTTTGGTTCTAAAATATTAAATAATATATTTTGAACTTCTCCTCTGATGTGAACTAATTTAAATTTATTTTATCAATTTTCAGAATTATTCTCTACTTAAAAATGTGTCCCTATAACTAATAAATGTAAATAATCAATTAAACAGATTTATTTCAGCCAAAAATCTATTTTTACCTCACTCCAATGTTTTTCATGTACTAGGGAAGTTTTTAATTTGAATTTACAATATGTTTGTCCCATCTTTTTAAATTTTAAATACTAATCACATATTCAAATTCCTAAATTTAATATCACATAGGGTTAAAAAGGTAAACTCACCCAACTACAGGGTCTATTATATTATTTTAAGAATTTCCAGGGGTCTAACTACACATAACAGAGGGGTTTTCCTAATTTTTATTATGTCCAGGGGCTAAAACTGATTTTTAAATGAATTTACATGATTTTCTGAAGTTCCAGGGGCTAGATCAGAAGTTTCCGGGGCTAGCTCGTATTTTCTGAGAACCCCAGGGGGTAGCGCGTAAGAATTCTGGCCTTTATAACGCGGGGCTGACGTGGACCGTCCGATTTAAAACAGACGGCTGAGATTATAACGTCGAACCGGTACGCGGGGATTTAAATTCTACCATGCGATTTAAAATAGACGGCGCACAAGCAGCCACGTTGCTCTGATCGAGCGCGGGCGGTGCTGGCCGGCGGTGAGAGGTGGCGATCTCGCCGGAGAGTTTTGGATCTTAGTCAATTCTTCCTAGAACTGTGATTTTATGGCACAGATCGGTAGAGGGGAGCTCGGGGATCTCACCTCGGGGGTTTTCTTGAGCTCGGAGGTCCTGGAAAGCGGTCGGCGACGAGGTCCGAGGTGAATTCACGGCGAGGCTCGTCGGCGCTGTGTTTGAAGCGCAAACCACCGGGTTTTCTGCACCTGCGCGGTTCCACGGAGGCGGTGGATCAAGATCAGCGTGTTAGATGAGAAATCCCGAGCGAAGATCGAGCGAAATTGGCCAGAGAAGCTCGGGTTCTCACCGGGAGGAAAAACGGCGGATCGTGGGGAAAAACAGGGAGAGGCCGGGGTTTATATAGCCGGGGAAGGGCGGCGGTGTCGAAGTGTTCGGTCGACACTTCCCCCGGGCCTGCACTGGGCAGCCCGCGGAGGTTCTTTTTTCGGAGGGGCTAGTTCCTAGCGGAGAGCTTGCGCAGATGGACGAGTTAGTGAGAGCTTGACACGGCGAGTTTTACGTGGTTCAGGCCGCCGGAGCGTAAAACCCTACGTCCATGACGAGCTATGGAGCTCGCTGTATTGCTTGCTGCTCAGGGCCGGGAGCCTGAGCTTGGGGGTGAGTTACAGCTTGAGAGTGTATGGCTAGCGTATGAGTTGCAAAATGCGAACCCTTGCTATCGACGCCTACCCGAGCCTTTTATAGTCCAAGACTCGGGTGGCTTACAAGGGGAGCCGGGACCCGACAGGTGGTCCCGGGAAGATTGTCTATTATCTACCGTATCTGTAGTTACGCCGGTAGTTGCCTCTGGTCGAAGGCTTCTGAGTCTTCATCTTGCCGTCCTGCCCATGCCGTATGCTAGTCGTAGTGGTTGATGACGGCGCAGGCGGCATGGGATGTCTTGTCGCGGCGTTTATTAGCTGGCAGGTTCTGACACCGCGCGCCAGTCTGTGATGCGACTGGGTGCAACAGCACCTGGCAGACGCGTGCTTCGCGTTTCCGCGTCTTGGGAAGACGCGGGCCTTGAATACCTTGTACGAGCAAGGTGTGGGGCGCCTTTACGCCCGCTGCCTACCGCTCGTGGGCAGGCAGCACCTTTCTTCTGGCCATGTGGCGGGTCCGGAGCCCTTCTCTGAGGCGAGAAGGGTCCGGCCTGCGGGGCACGTGGAGCCTCCGGACCTCTCCCCGCGGAGGGGGAGGTCCAGCTTCTGTATGCCACGTGGCGGGCCCGGAGCTCTCCTCTGCGAAGAGGGAGGTCCGGCCCCGCTGGACGCGTGGCGTCTTCGGACCTCTCTCCCGCGGAGGGGGAGGTCCGGCTTCTGTATGCCACGTGGCGGGCCCGGAGCTCCCCTCTGAGGAGAGGGAGGCCCGGCCCCGCCGGACGCGTGGCGCCTTCGGAGCTCTCCCTGCGGAGAAGGGCGAGTACCTTAGGCATTTTACCCTGTGCGCGGGCGTACCCCATATCTCAGGTACCGACAGTGGCCCCCGGGCCCATCTCGGGGGAGATAGCGAGCCCGAGGTGGGACCTCCGTCTCTTCTGATCCGCGCACTTTCTCTAAGTCCCGAATTGACCGCTGCCGGAGCACGAACGGCCGCGGGGTCGTGAGAGCGTGCGCCACTTGATGATTGCTTTTACTGTGGCGGTTCCCAAGACTGCCACTTCTGCACGTTGCGGCGCTTTCTTCGGGAACCGCCGAAGTGCCTTGCCGGCTCATCTTCTTAGGAGACTGACTCCTTGACCCCACCGCTTTAGTTAAGCGGCTTGGGCCCAGCTTTCATCGGCACCCAGTCTCGGAGCCGACGAGGTCGCCGATGCGATGTTTCTGGAGGTTTTCAAATTACTTCGAACCATCCCTGGAAAGTTTTAAAAGGGGATCTCACCCGCATCGCGGCTTCCCTTCGCATTGTGCTCGTACTTCCCTTGAACTCTTGCGCCCCGGCTCTCCTGCCCTTGCGCCTTCTTTCGCTATGGCTTCCAACTTGCTTCCAACGCGCCTCGTTCGCTCCTCCGAGCTCGGGCCAGTGCGCAGGCTGCTGGGCTGGCGCTCGGAAGAGCAGAAGCATCGGCTCCACCGAGGATCTCTCCCCCTGGTCCTGGAAAAGGGGGAGATAGTCTTCTTCACCGCTTATGCTCTGGCGAGGTTCGTTCCGCCGATTTCTTCCTTCTTTGTCACCCTACTGGAGACATACGGTCTCCAGCTCCACCATCTCTCCCCCAACTCCATCGCAATGGCGGCAGTTTTTGTCCACTTCTGCGAGATGTTCGTGGGGGTGCACGCCTCCGTGACGCTCTTCCGCCACTTCTTTGTGCTGCGGACGACTAGACGCAGCTCAAAGACTCAGATGGGGGCATATTACTTCCAGCATCGCTGCAAAGACCCCAACGTCTCCGGATACCTCCTGCCCTTCAGCGCATCAAGGTGGGAGAACTGGAGGGAGAGCTGGGTGGTAGTGCAGACCGACGAGCACGATCGCCTACAACTCCCAACCGCCAGCCCAACCACCGATCGCCGCTTCTGGGAGGAGATCCCTGAGCTGGAGCAGGAGTACACTCCGGTCTTGGAGCGGATCCGGTTCTTGGCCAACGAGGGGCTGACGTCTCTAATGGTGCTGATGGACTTTGTGTCACGCCGCATTGCTCCCTTGCAGCAACGCAGCCGCCCAGCGTGGTTCTACACCGGTGAGCAGGACTGTACCAGGCTGGAGAGAGGCCCCGGCTCTGTCCCTTCCGACGAGGAGCTGGAGGAGATGGTGAGCAAGGTGAGCGGTGACTACATTCCCAGCGGCGACCCCGCCCTTCCACCTTCTGCCACCCCCCTCTTCTTGGAGCCTCAGAGGAGGTCGGAGCTCCTGCGGAAGATGACGAACCTTGATGATATCGGGATTGCCGTTCGTCAGGTCGGGGATGCCCTCTGGGGTATCACCATTCCAGTAACCGAGCACCCCGGATCAGGGCATGAGGCATCCGCTGCTGCCAAACCCTCCCCCAGAACCGACGGAACCCAAGCCGCCGATAAAGGGAAAGGAAAAGAGCCGGCCCCCGGGCATCTAGAGAAAAAACGCGCTCGGTCTCCTCCGAGGGTGCTGCCTGTGCCAAGCCAGGGTGTCGGAGCTACTTTGCTTCCATCTCCCGGAGGTGCTGGTCCATCGGGTGGCGACCCGAAGAGGTCCCGAGTGTCCCTCCCCGGCGGGTCTCTTCCCAGACAGCAGCTGTCCGAATCAGCCCAAGTATCTCGCCATCCTCCCTCGAGCGGCGGGGCTCTCAGGACGGATGTTGGTGGGGCGACGCCTGCGAGCGCGCCGGAGGTCCAGGCGTCCCATTCCGCGACCGTTCCAGCCACTGGTCCTGGCAGTTCAGCTACAGCCCAGAGGCCAGTGCTGCAAGCTCGCTGGAGCGCTCATGCCGCCCAGTAAGTGTTATTCTTTCTGACTCATAGGAGCAGAGCTCCTGCCTCTTCTCTTATTCTGAGGGCTTCTTCTTCTTTGCAGGGACCGACCGGCTGCCAGGGGCGGGCCACTTATCCGGCCGCCTTCAACCAGCGGGGGCTCCACACCTCGGCACCTGGGGACTGCGGCGGCCCCCATAGCTCCCAAATCGACGGGGGCAGTGGCCGCAGTGGCCGCATCTGCTCCTACCCGCCCTCCTTCACCAGTCCAGAAGCCAGGTCTTGAGACCGGGAGGGCTGCTGTAGGTGTGCCTGCTGGCCCCCTGGCCTGCTTAGGACAGCGCCCCACCGTAGCTGCTGAGGCGCCGGCGCTCCCGCCGGTCTTGGACTCGTCCGGGGGGTCCAGCGGCGTGACTCCTGCTCCCCCTGCTCCGGTGCCCGTGTGGGACGCCCTGGAGCGTGCCCAGACCAGCACCCGGCAGCTCCAATCTGCCTTTGAGCAGGAGTGGAAGGCATTGTCCGGCGAGAGGGAACGCCTTCTCAGCTGGCAGCAGCGGGCCCGGGCGGACCTCGACTCAAGGCAGTTAAGGCTTGAGGCCATGAGTGCTCTGCTTAGAACCCAGAAGAAGGCCATTAGCCGCTTGGAGTTAGAGGCCCAGCGGGTTCGTGCCACCTACCGCAAGGCTCTGGCCAAAGCTGAAGCCAAAGCCAAGGAGTGTTCCACCGCCGCGGAGGAGTTGCAGCTGCAGGTAGCCCGTCGGGAGCACGCCGTTGCTGATCGGGAACGCGCTGCTGCGGCCGAGGAGGAGAAGACCACCGCTCGGCTGAGGGCCAAGGTGGAGGAGCTAAGGGCTCGGACTGAGGAGCTGGAGCTCCGTGAGTCGGCTGTCGCCGCGAGGGAGGAGCAGTCTTCCAAGGAGCTTCAGGCGGCGATGGATCGCGAGCTAGCGGCCCGCCAAGAGGTAGAGAGGCTCCAGTCCTTGCGGACTGCCGAGGCCCAGGCGGTCTGGTGCTTCATTGCTAAGGCGGGATCCGCCTTGGCTCCTCTTGGTTTTAGCCCTGTGCAGGTGGAGACCCCAGCACGGCCGGTGTCCGAAGCGGCCCCAGCCCTTGAGTCTCTCGGCGACGAGCTAGGTCGGCTCGAATCAGTGATCGCCGACGAGCTGGAAGCGGAAGGTCGGGGCCTTGCGAAGGAGGTTGCGATGCACGTTCTGTCGTGCTTCGTTAGCCGAGACCCTTCCTTTTCTCTGGGGCCGGTCCGTTTAGGACCCATCGCCGACCAGGAGGAAGCTGCCAGGGCCGAAGTCGAGGACTTAGCTGCCCTCGTGGCCTCTAGGTTTCATCGGGAGTCCGGGGACCCCTAGGCATCCGCCCTCCTCTCCACAAGGCCCTGTACTTCCTTTTTTATTTTTGTTGAGTCTGTAGCCCAGCTCGTGGAGCCTTTGTATGGACAGACTCCTGTTTCTTTCTGTGTCTGCATGCCCTAGTCTTCTTCTTGGCCTTTCCTGACCGAGCCCTTAGCTCCGCAAGGACTCGGAGGCCTTGACCAATCTCGAAGCTCTGCATAGACACCTTGTCCGGGTCCCCACTGTATACTAAGGGTTCCGGAGGTCTCCAGGACCCGCCTCACGAGATCGGAGGGGGGTCCGAGCCTGTTGGTCACGTGGCAGGCCCGGAGCTCCCGCCTGAGAGGAGGTCCGGGCTCGCAGGGCACGTGGAGGCCCCGGGCCTCTCCCCGCAGAGGGGGGAGGTCCGACTTCTGTAGACCACGCGGCGGTCCCGGAGCTCCCCTCAAAGAGGTGGGAGGTCCGGCCCTGCTGGACACGTGGGGCCTTCGGACCTCGGCCCTGTGAGGGCTAGCCCTTTGATCTTACCTTAGGGTTTTTGGCCTACCGCGATCTCGTAGCGGTCCCCTGGTAGGTGCGTTCTATTGGGTGGATGCGCCTACCATACTCCTGCGGGGAGCTGAGGCTGAGAAGTCCTGCACACAAGTAAGGAAAAAGTAATTCTCCTTGGGGGCTCCCCCCTCTATTCCTTAGTCGTATCTGCAGCAAATTCCGTCTAAAGATGAAAATGAGAAGAGGGAGTTGAACGCATAGTGAGCACGCGTTAGTAGGGTAATCATAAAAATTTAATAAGTAAATTAAATGAGTACCAAAGAAGAGCAACGTAGGGTAGGTTTCTTTTCATATAAATTTCCATACGGGGGAAGGCGGGTCGCATATGTAGGCCACGACCCACCTCAAGGGAAGCAAGACTCTACGCGCTTGGGGTCGGAACCAGGCGAAGCTGAACGTAGTCCTGGACCATCCCCTGGGGCTTAGTTGCTCCAAGCCCTGTTCACGGACTTTTATGGAAATTACTACAAAAAGAAGGGCCTGCCCTATTTTTGCTCTAGGGGTAGAACTTACAGCGGTGTTCCGTGTTCCGAAGGTTCGGGAGCGGGTCCCTGTCTTCGGTTCTGGGGAATGATCCCAGGCCCGGGATGCCCAGCCCCAGTACGGCAAATGGCCATGCGGGCTGGATCATCTGTACCGTCCAAGCCGGTGTATGGATCTGCTTGGCGTGGAACAGGCACGCCTAGCAGCTCTCGACCAGCTCGACGGCATCCTGGAGTGTTGCCGGCTAGTAGAAGCCATGCCGAAAGGCTTTACCGACAAGCGTGTGTGAGGAAGAATGACTCCCACATTCGCCTCCATGGATCTCAGCGAACAAGTCGCAGCCTTCCCCCTGGGTTATGCACCGCAATAGGATGTGGTTGGCGCCACGTCGGTAGAGATCCCCCTCTACCGCCATGTGTCTCTTAGCCATACGCGCAATCCGTTCAGCGGATACACGTTCATCAGGGAGGATATTGTCTTTCAAGTAGTCCCGGACCTCCGTGATCCATGCATCGGGTCTGACTTGAGCATCTGGATCTTGAGCGCTGGGTTGCACGGAGTCCCCAGTGACGCTTATGATCCTTGGCGGCGCTCATGGCCGCCGGGACCGCCAGCTTTGAGGTGCTGGTCTAGCCCCCTTCGCCCGGCTCGGCGGGCCGGGCTGTGGGTCACGGCAACGTCCTCTCGAGGCCCCCTTCAGGCACAGTGGCTCTGTTGGCAGTGGGGGCCCTCGTTGAAAGGTCGTCAGCTGCGGCCTTGCTAGCGCGCAGTACGTGGTGCAGGTCCAAGGCGAGGGGGTCTGTCTCCGCCGTCTTGGTTGATAACCAGACTGGGGATTGCCCTGAGCCAACGACTAACGAGAAGGATGAGCACTCCATACTTTGCTATGTTGTTGGCTGCCTTGGAATTGAAACGCGCCACATACCCAGACTGCTCCCCCGATGGCGTGAGGAACAGTACGCTAGCATCGGCCCCCTGCTTTCGCGAGGAGCCGTCGACGAACATCATTCGATAAGGCCTGGTGAAGGTCAGGGCTCAGGGTCCTGTTTCATCGTCTTCGTGGCCCCCTGAGCGTGCGTCTACTTCAGCCACAAGTGAACTAATGCTCTGTTAATGTCTGTATGACGGGAAAGGGAACCTAGATTAAACTTCAGTAGCTCCGCCGCCCATTTGGCGGCATCGCCCGCCGTGTGGAGCTGTGGGGGATAGCTTTTAGCCTGGGGATATCGCCGGGTGCCCGACACTCGGGGGTCCTCAGGCTGCTTTGGACCTTGCGGGAAGCTCCGCTGTCGTCCCGGGAGCTCCAGGAGGTCCTGCTGGTCCTCCGGGAGGTTGTGTCGGGGATCCGAGGTCTGGTCTTCTGGTGCTTGCTTCTTGGTAGCGGAACAGGTTACTGTCATATGGGGTTAAAGCCATTGCGCGAAGACCAGAAATTCGCGGGACCCCTAGCTATGCCGAGTCGGTTTACGCCGGGATTAGCAGGTAAGGGGCGCCCTTCAACTACTTCAGACACAGGGGTCTGATGGGAGCCCTAGCAAGCATTTGGGAAGCGCAGCATATCACAGCCTGGTATCGAGTCTACTATTTGCTCTATCATAGGAAGAGAAAATAGGTCTTTAGGGCATGCCTTATTGAGACTGGTGTAGTGGATGCGCTTCCGGAGCTTCTCGCTGGCCCTCGGGATAATAACACGGTTTTCCAAGCACAGGAGTGGCGGACTCTCCGTCTCGTCGGACGGCTGGACGTCGGGAAAGACCTTTAAGTAGTGCTCCATCACCTCCCTAGGGATCTCTGGCCTCGGTGATGGCTGTCATGCAGCACATCGACCTCATGCCGGAGGGGGGCAACGAGCGCGCCTTCCTATATGCTACCCGGGCCCCCGGCTACCCGGGTGGTCCGGGTGGCATCGGCACTGATTCGGACGAGCCTTGTGGGGACGTCGTCCTCATCAAGGGGTTGCACGCGGGGTGCGGTGGTAGAGGCACAGTGGCGTGCACTTAGGTGGAGCTGGTTTGGTTCTGTACTGCCGAGGGCTGGCGCTCTTGTTGCTGTAAGCGCCTGAAGCCTTTTCAAGGCTAATACTGCGGCAGCACGGTCTCCACAAACCTTGAGGACGCCTGTTGATGTAGGCATCTTCAAGACAAGGTAGCCGTAGTGGGCTATTGCCATGAATCGGTACAGGGCTGGCCTACCGATTATGGCATTGAAGGGGAGGTCAATCTCGGCCACGTCGAACAGAATGTAATCTGTCTGGTAGCTGCCCAGTGCCCCAAAGGTCACCGGGAGGCTGATGTGGCCGTAGGGAACGACCTGTCCCCGCCCTACCCCTGCGAACGGGCTTGATGGGGCGAGCTTGGCCATCGGGATCTGCTGCTTCTGGAAGGCTGCGTGACTGATGAGGTTCAGTCCAGCCCCACCATCCACCAAAACGTGGTACATCTTCACGTTGGCGATGGTAAGGGCCACCACGAGCGCCAGTTGGCCGGCCCCAGCCATGTTCCTGGGGCAGTCGGTGTCATCGAAGCTGATGGGGGTTCCCATCCACCTGAGGTGCGGTACTGCACCTGGGAGGGGAGCCACCAACGCTACCGCTCGGCGCAAGGCCTTAGCCATGCTTCGGGACAGGGGGTCAGCGGACCCGCCGAAGATGTCACAGGGCATCTTCCAGTGCTCGTCGTCACTGGAGCTGGAGCTCCCATGATTGCGCACTGCCTTTACGGCGCGCTGGAGCTCCTGGAACTCCACCTGGCGGTCATCGCCGTCTCGGGCCTCGACCTTCTGCTTGCCCTCCCTTTGACTATAGGGTAGGGCATCAGTTAGGGGCTGCTTCCCCTTCCGGAAGCGCTCCGCGAGCTTCTGGATTTCCCGGCATCTGGAGGAATTCCGCCGGGTTGATGCTGCCGTCGTACTTCTCAGGCAAGAGCGGCCGAAACTTGCGCGGCCATTTTGTGAAGCGAAGGCGGGGCGCGAGGGCCGCACACCCTGCTTCTGTCGCCGCAGGTTCTGATGCCGCGAACGCTTGGTTCGCGCTGAGCACCGCATGCCCCGGCCGCCATACGCAGGACATACGACTGTGGCATATTGAGTAGCAGCGCTCTTCGCTGCGGCTAGCGCACCCTCACTAGGTACACCCAGCGCTACTGAAAACCTGACGCTGGTCGGAGCCTGCATTGCCGGGGTCGGCGCTGCCAGAGCCGGTTGCTGGCTCCCAGTGCAGGTATCGGTGCCGCGAACGCTTGGTTCTCCGCTGGCACAGTGTGCCCCGGTATGGGCAAGGCCGCTCCATAGACCGGGGACGCCGTTTGCAGGGCATATGGTTGTGGCATATGCTGCGCAACGTATGCCTGGGGCAGAGCTCGCGTAGCGAAGATCTGCCCTTCAGGCTGGGTCGAGGCCGACGTCATGTTGTCGCCAGCCTCTTGAGTGCGACGCCTTTCTGGACGTCGCTCGAGGAACACTCAGGCATCTTGGCCTAAGTGGCACCGTTCCAGCTCTGTCCTCAGGTCCGTCGACGGAAGCTTGGTGGGGCTGGAACCCCCTCGTCTGGCCGTCAACCTTTGGCGTGCGCGTCAGCGACACAGCCGGTTGGTCGGAGCGTCGTCCCCGCCGAAGTCAATGGTTTGCGGCGGCGACAACAAGACGGTCTACCTCGCGAATCCACCGCTGGGTCGCTGCCTGAGGCGCGTCCCCAGCAGGTGGATTGCGCAGTAGCGCCCTTGCTGCGGCTAGCGCACCCCCACCGGGTACGCCCGGCGCTACTGAAGGCCTGACGCTGGATGGAGCCTGCATTGCCGGGGTCGGCGCTGCCAGAGCCGGTTGCTGGCTCCCAGCTTGCCCTGTCACACTCCGTCCTGAGTGTGTCATCGTGTACTCTCCCCTGGTCACGGTATGCCACGGGCGCAGGGGGGAAGAGTTTGCCGCTGAAGGAAGCTCGATCATCTTCGCCGGCGGAAACTCGTCGCACTAGGGGAAAAGCCCCCTACCTGGCGCGCCAAATGTCAAAGTGTTCGGTCGACACTTCCCCCGGGCTTTCACCGGGCAGCCCGCGGAGGTTCTTTTTTCGGAGGGGCTAGTTCCTAGCGGAGAGCTTGCGCAGATGGACGAGTTAGTGAGAGCTTGACACGGCGAGTTTTACGTGGTTCAGGCCGCCGGAGCGTAAAACCCTACGTCCACGGCGAGCTATGGAGCTCGCTGTATTGCTTGCTGCTCAGGGCCGGGGGCCTGAGCTTGGGGGTGAGTTACAGCTTGAGAGTGTATGGCTAGCGTATGAGTTGCAAAATGCGAACCCTTGCTATCGACGCCTACACGAGCCTTTTATAGTCCAAGACTCGGGTGGCTTACAAGGGGAGCCGGGACCCGACAGGTGGTCCCGGGAAGATTGTCTATTATCTACCGTATCTGTAGTTACGCCGGTAGTTGCCTCTGGTCGAAGGCTTCTGAGTCTTCATCTTGCCGTCTTGCCCATGCCGTATGCTAGTCGTAGTGGTTGATGACGGCGCAGGCGGCATGGGATGTCTTGTCGCGGCGTTTATTAGCTGACAGGTTCTGACACCGCGTGCCAGTCTGTGATGCGACTGGGCGCAACGGCACCTGACAGACCGTGCTCCGTGTTTCCGCATCTTGGGAAGACGCGGGCCTTGAATACCTTGTACGGGCAAGGTGTGGGGCGCCTTTACGCCCGCTGCCTACCGCTCGGGGGCAGGCAGCACCGTTCTTCTGGCCACGTGGCGGGTCCGGAGCCCTTCTCTGAGGCGAGAAGGGTCCGGCCTGCAGGGCACGTGGAGCCTCCGGACCTCTCCCCGCGGAGGGGAAGGTCCAGCTTCTGTATGCCACGTGGCGGGCCCGGAGCTCTCCTCTGCGGAGAGGGAGGTCCGGCCCCGCTGGACGCGTGGCGTCTTCGGACCTCTCTCCCGCGGAGGGGGAGGTCCGGCTTCTGTATGCCACGTGGCGGGCCCGGAGCTCTCCTCTGAGGAGAGGGAGGTCCGGCCCCGCAGGACGCGTGGCGCCTTCGGAGCTCTCCCTGCGGACAAGGGCGAGTACCTTAGGCATTTTACCCTGTGCGCGGGGTACCCCATATCTCAGGTACTGACAG
This sequence comes from Neostapfia colusana, assembly GCA_030760725.1. Classification (NCBI taxonomy): domain Eukaryota; kingdom Viridiplantae; phylum Streptophyta; class Magnoliopsida; order Poales; family Poaceae; genus Neostapfia; species Neostapfia colusana. The sequence continues at coordinate 94,351,172 of JASWHV010000001.1, forward strand.
GCGGGTTCGTTTAGATCGAGTTGGAGCCTGCTGAGACCGGGAGTCAGGCTGAAGGACGCGGAAATCCGGTCGGTTACGATCGCGCGCGCGCAGGGAACAGTCCGGGGTCAGCGCCAGCGGGGGTTGGGGATGACAGGTGGGTCCCGCCTGTCTGTGAGAGGTACGAGGGCGCGCGGCTGCAGGCTTGACACGGGGTTTGAGTGGGCCGGCTGGTGGGTTTCGGCCCACTGGCCGGGGGGGTTTATTTTTTTCCTTTTCTTTTTCTTTTTCATTTCTGTTTTGAGTTTAATTTGAATTCCAGTTTGAATTAGAATTTTTGCAATACATGCAATACGCCCAAAAATTTTTAATTCCCCTCTTAACAGGATTTTGGGGTGTTATAGCTCTACCCCCCTTAAAAGAAATCTCGTCCCGAGATTGGTGGTTCTAAGAAAACAATTCCGGAAATTGTGCCTTAAGCTCATCTTCTCGCTCCCAGGTGGCTTCCTCTTCCTAGTGATGCTTCCACTGCACCTTGCACATCCGGATTCTTTTATTTCTTGTGAGGCATACCATTGTTTCCAAAATCTTGGATGGTTGCTCAGCATAAGACAAATCCTCAGCTACGTCAACCTCATTGATGGGTAACACCTCTTCAGGCGTTCTCAGACATTTCTTGAGCTGTGACACATGGAATACATCGTGCACATCCGACAGGCGAGCCGGTAATTCTAGTTGATACGCCACTTCGCCTTTCCTCTCCAGAACTTTAAAGGGTCCGATGTATCGAGGTGACAACTTCCCTTTCACCTTGAACCGACGAAGTCCTCGGATAGGGGACACCTTGAGATAGACATTGTCCCCCACGTTGAAGACGAGCTTTCTTCTTCGTACATCGGTATAGCTCTTTTGTCGTGTCTGTGCTATCCTCAAGTTGTTGCGAATTTCCCTCACTTTTGCCTCGGCTTCTTGTAGTACTTCGGGACCAAACACTTTACTTTCCCCCGTTTGGTTCCAAAATAGTGGAGTTCTACACTTCTTCCATACAAAGCTTCAAACGGCGACATCTTCATACTATCCTGATAGCTGTTGTTATAGGAGAATTCCGCATACGGTAAGTTCTTGTCCCAACTTCGATTGTTTTTGAGTGCACACGCCCTCAGCATATCCTCAAGAATCTGATTGGTTCTTTCCGTCTGCCCGTCAGTTTGGGGATGATAGGCAGAACTATAGTTCAGATGGGTTCCCATGGTTTCGTGCAACTTCTGCCAGAACCTCAAGGTGAACTGTGCCCTTGATCCGACACTAACTTCTTCGGCACTCCATGGTAACACACGATCTTTGACATGTACAATTCTGCCAATTTGGATCCGTTGTAGCTTTCTTTCACGGGGATGAAATGAGCTACCTTGGTTAGCCTGTCGATGATGACCCATATTGAATCATATCCTGATTGGGTCCTAGGCAATCCGACTATGAAATCCATACCGATTTCTTCCTATTTCCATTCAGGGACTTTGAGTGGTTGCAATAATCCCGCGGGTCGTTGATGTTCTGCTTTCACCAACTGGCATGTGTCACATAGGGCAACATGTTCCGCGACATCTCGCTTCATGCCATACCCCCAATACCTGCTCTTGAGGTCCTGGTACATCTTCGTACTCCCAAGATGAATGGAATAGTCGGAATCGTGAGCCTCCCAGGTGTGCCAGTGGCTACGAACCACATACACACTTCCCAGGTGTGTAGCCAGGAGATCACTACGAAACCTTTACAAAGGGATTCCCGACGAGCGTGGGCCCACTGAGGTTTCACCCCTAACAGCATACAAGAGGCTCCAACCCCGCTGTAGTGGCCCCCTCTTGAGCCTTGCGGTTCATATGGTAGTCCAGCAGACACCTATTCCCCGCACCATCCAACACACCCATACTACGCCGGGGATACACCTAATTAATTGGCCAAGCTGCCCCATCTCAGCATGTGGTTGGCACGGTAAAGCCAGGTTACATGCTCCATGAACCGGTCCTTAGGATCCAGGCAAGTACTAAACACAAACCCGAGTCTCGTGCACCCAGCACCAACCAAAACATCCAACTTTCCTTGATCCCTACCTCTACATAACTCACAATATCTCATTAAAGAGTATGGTAAAATAAACTGATGATCTCATATCCCAAATATCCCATTCTAAGCATGGCTAAGCATATGCATAATAATAAATGACATGATAAAATGAATCCCAACCCAAGCTACAATGAAACAATGTAATGCAATTCTAGGGAAACATCCTAGCATGGGATTCATATTTTCAATTGATAATGCAAATAATTCTAGCTACACATCCTAGTATAGGATCAAAGTGGTCAAGGACACTTGCCTCCTTCCTGCTGCTCTTGGAATGGGTAGTCCTGATCTTGGAAAGGAAGAACTTGCTCTAGAGCAGGTTCTACTCATACCATCACACATAGCAAAAGAAAACAACAAGTCATAAGACATAGTTCACACTTCCACTTCATACAAACCACACATTCACATTTATGAAAGCCACTCACAATTCTATGTGTTGTGGTTACTCTATTGTGACACCCTCATCTCGGGAGTCAGCATATGTTCAAAAAAAACATTTTTAGAAAAGAGGGAACAGAAACAAGTATCAAAAGGATAGCCAGTAAAGCTCTCTGAGAGCGCCGAAGGCAACTTCCACGGCCAGCAGACCATGTGGCGTGTTTGGAGCTCATCCCTGAGACATTTGGGAGAGGTCCTCCGTTAAACTAGCTACGTGGCAGGCTTGAGGGTCACCTCCTCAATTCAAAAGAGGTCCGACCCTGTGGGACACGTGCTGCCCGCGGAGATAGCCTCTGCGGAAGAAGCAAAGGCATTTTTCATAGGACACGTGTCATCCACGGAGCTAGTCCTCACGGAAATAACAGGACCAGTTGCGGGGGATACGTGTCAATCTCGGAGCTCATCTCAGAGAAGTCCGGATCTATCGAACACGTGTCGCCACCGGAGCTTATCACCGGAAGGTCCGTCACAGCTAAACACGTGTCGACCTCGGGGCATGTCCCTAAGGAAAGGAGAGCGGAAAGACCGGCACCCACACGTGGTGTGCGCGGAGCTCGTCTCCGAAGAAGAGGGAGGTCTTGATCGATTGACACGCGGCACAACCGGAGCTCGTCTCCGCGGATGAGGAGATACCAGGCCCGGAGGACACGTGGAGCTTCCGGAGCTCATCATCACGGAGGTAACGAGTTCTGAAGCAGCTGTTACGCGTAAGGAAACCGGTACGTAACAGAAACCGATCTAAAATACACAATGGTTACCGAAGATAAGACGTTAGGATAAGACTCTTATTCGGGATCCAATCAGATTAGGACTCTTCTCTTCCCGATTATAAATAGAACCCAAAACCTCTGGCCGAAATCACGAACTTCTGTTTCAACTCCTGAGCCGACGACTTAGCGCTCTAGCCCTAACTCGCCGAGCAAAACATCGCCGAAGCGCAACAAGGGAGATCATCGAAGAAGAACCGAGTGGTCTGAGGAGGACCTCAAAGTCAAGAAGAGCGTGAGGTAGGACTTCAATACCACCTTACGACATCATGGTGTTCATCTCTTGCATCTGTTCTTCAATTCCTTTCGAACAGAAGATTTCTCGTGGGCAGATCACTTGATGATCAGTTTGATCTAAAAACAAGATCATCGCCACGACCATCTTTGAACCAAACACCTCTGTCCATGCAAGCCATGCAAGGGAACACCAATCTAATGAAACTAATCATAGGATAGCATGCATGTGCATCATCGCATCTAGTTTAGGGTTTTGTACATGATATTGATTGCTATGAATCTTGTATGCACGTGAATCCTACATAGCAGGACAAACTCAGGAAGCTGTCTATGACGGGCTGCAGCAACAAGGTTTTGAGAATCAAGAACAACCGGAACCGCAAGAACAAGGCAAGTGCTCCTTGACCATGTAGATCCTATGTTTTGGGTAAAACTATTTTGTTTTGCGAAAAGGTGTGTGTGTTGAGTCAAATATGATGGGAAAACCCTTTTTATAGGAGTTTACTAGTTTTGATTAAACCATCCTTGTCGCCTGAGAAGTATATGAGTTGGGTATGGTTTTTGCTTTATGCTTCGCTGAGTCTCTGGGATCGGGAAGCGAGATAGATGTGTCTAGCTAACTGCACTCGTACTGATAATAAGTAACTGATGAGGTTAACAAACATAGACTGTGGAAGGCGCGGGGAATGGGAGTCGAGTGAGGACTGCCCTGGAAACTGCATGGCACAAGAGGGGGCTCGTGGGTGGGAGAATTGGAGATTCTAGCCTGCCGGTGAAACCTTAGTGAGTCCATACATCTAGTAACCCATTTGTAAAGGCTATTTTGTGATCTCTTGACCATACACCGACGGTTGTGTACTGGTATAATGGAGGTTCTGCAGTCGCCGACGGGTGACGAAATCACAAACTTGTGGGTAAAGAGGTGCAAACTCTGCAGAGTTACTAAAACTATCATGATAGCCGAGCTTACGGTTACGAGCACCTGGCTAAACTGCCATGATTAGATGGGATGGTTATTGGGAAGGTTCTTGGTTATGGTTATGGGTTTGGTTATGGGTTGGTTTGGAATTGTCAAGTCTGGATGATGAAAGGGTTGCATGACTGGTGGGTCATGATATGAGATTGGTCTCGGTGCGAGACAAGGTTGTTTCATAAGGAGAGATGGTAGCAAATACGAAGAGGTATTCGTGAGTATGGGTAAATGATTGGTTAATGTTTGGATGGAACACGGAAAGTGATGAATGTATGTTGGTAATTTCATACATGCTGGGAATACATTCATCTAAAGTTAAGTTGCTGTTTTATCACGGTTTTATAAATCTGCTTTTCTGCAAATAAGCCTTTTATACCTACCTTGTTTATGAGCGGCATGTCATGTGTTATTCCCGCACTTGCTGAGTACATCATTGTACTCAAACTTGCATTATTATTTCTTCATCAACAGCAAGAGAAGACTACTATGAAGACCAAGTAGAGCATTATGGCGTGTGATCTGTTCTCAACCTTGCCTGTGGAGGGAGTAGAGATGGAGCCACTTCTGCTTAGTTTTGCTTCCGCATTAGTTTTTTTGCTTCCGCATTTAACTAAAGATTTCCGCTGCGTAGAAATAAAGACTTTCGCTGTGAGCATGAGTCCAAGACTCATGAGGTGCTGTAATAAACTCTGTTATTCGTGGTAATATATATAATCTGAATTCAGTTTGTGGAACGTATGTGTATGTGTGATGAACATCCTGGGCACACATATGCATTAGTTCTCGGTTCCGTGGTTTTCCACAGAATTGAGGGCGTCACAGATTTGTATCAGAGCCACGGGTTCACAGTAGGTTACACGCCTAAAGATAGAAGCTTTAGATTGATAATAGAGCCACGGGTTGACAGCAAGTTACACCCCTGAATAGGAGTCATAGGTAGCTAAGCCACACTGACCAAAGGAAGCATCCTAGGGTGAATAACTTAGATTGGCTTTGAAACCACCTTGGCATAGGGAACCACCGTTGAATAGGAGTTGAGTGGGCCCTTGTGATGATTATTTGTGAATATGTGCTTAGTGTGAGTTGTGGGACGTCTTAAAAACGTTGTCCATATGCACACGTAAGAAGAAAGAGGAGTGAAATGCTTCGGCACTTGATCACATCCTCATAAGGACTAATATATATAGTCCAACTCCCCTTGATGCATATAGTTGAAAGGACCTACCTAACCTTCTAACCTTCTATTCTATTTCGTTCCCCCTCACAGATGGTGAGAGGAAACACCAGCCGAAGGAACGTCCAGGAAGATGACCACGAGGAAGTTCCTGCTAACCCCGGAGCTGGCGAAAACAACCTAGAAAGGTTGATGGCCATGCAAAACCAGCTTATGCAAACCATGATCCAAACTTTGGGTCAGTTGCAGGCCAACCAAAACTCCGTTCCGGCACCACCGCCACCACCACCGCCGGCTCATAACAGGTTGGGAGAGTTCATGAGGACTCGACCACCCACCTTTGCTCAAGCAAGCGATCCAATGGAGGCCGATGATTGGTTGAAATCCATGGAGAAAAAGCTTGCCATTGTTCAGTGCAACGACCGAGAGAAGGTTCTCTTTGCGTCGCACCAACTGATGGGAGCAGCTGCTGACTGGTGGGATGCCTTGAGCAACGCCCATGCCAACCCGGAGATAATCACTTGGACTGAGTTCAAGGAAAATTTCCGCTCCCACTACATCCCTGTTGGCGTAATGATGCTCAAGAGGCAGGAGTTTGAAGGTCTCCGCCAAGGGCAGAAAAGTGTGAACGAATATCTCAACAAGTTCATACAACAGTCCCGATATGCCCCCGAAGATGTCAACTCGGATCATAGGAAGCAGTACCTGTTCATGAGAGGGTTGAACAATGAGATCCAAGTTCAGCTCCTCAACAATGACTACGTAAGCTTCCAGAAGCTGGTTGATAAGGCTATTGTGGTGGAAAACAAGATCCGAGAGATCGAGCGTGAGTGCAAAAGGAAGATCCCATACCAGCCCCAAGGGAGCAACGTACGACCTAGATACATGCCCCCTGCACCGCAGTATGGATCGACCACTCCTACAAACGCCTGGTCAGCCACCACAGCAACGGTTCGTTGCACCGGCACCTCGTGTGCTCATGCCTCCTGCACCCCAGCCTAACAATGGCGCTCCTGTTCAAAACCCCCGCCCCAACGTACCTGCTGCCATAGGCAACAGGGCATGCTTTGCATGCGGGGAAGTAGGCCACTTCGCTAACCAGTGCCCGAAGAGAGGCCATGGACAGCAAGGTAACGTGCCCAAGCAGAACCAACGACCAAACGGAGGAGAAATGAGGACTAGTATAGTATGCCCTAAGGTAAGCCTTAAAATAAGGGGGGTAGACTTCCTTGCCAACCTTATTGTCTTGGACTCCCACGGAATTGACATCATACTCGGAATGGACTGGTTAAGCAAGCACAATGGAGTAATCCAATGCACTGAGAGAAGCGTGCAGTTGACAAACGAACACGGTATCTGTGCCGAGTTTGAGTCAGCCCAGCAAGCAACCGAACGGGCGAATTTGAACCATGTTGAAAGAATAGCATTGAACAACATTCCAGTGGTTCAGAAATTTTCGGACGTGTTTCCAGAAGAACTTCCAGGTATGCCACGTGACCGGGACATCGAGTTTGCCATAGATTTGGTACCTGGAACTGCACGCATAGCTAAGAGACCATATAGGATGCCTGTCAACGAGTTAGTAGAACTCAAGAAGCAAATTCAAGAACAGTTGGAGAAGGGTTTTATCCGTCCAAGCTCGTCACCCTGGGGAGCTCCGGTACTCTTCGTGGACAAGAAGGACGGAACCCAAAGAATGTGCGTGGACTACAGGTCTCTCAATGATGTGACAATCAAAAATAAATACCCTCTGCCCCGTATAGAGGACCTGTTCGATCAAATGAAAGGAGCCCAAGTGTTCTCCAAGATTGATCTTCGGTCGGGATATTTCCAGCTGAAGATTAAGCCCTCCGATATACCTAAGACAGCCTTTCAGACGTGGTATGGTTCATATGAATATACTGTTATGTCTTTTGGATTGACAAATGCACCCACATACTTCATGTACCTTATGAATAAGGTTTTCATGGAGTACTTGGACAAGTTCGTCGTGGTTTTCATCGACGACATTATGGTGTATTCAAAAAGTGAGGAGGAGCATGAAGAACATCTGAGATTGACCATGCAGAAGTTGCGAGAGCATCAGTTGTATGCCAAGCTCAACAAATGTCAATTTTGGCTTAAGGAAATATCTTTCCTAGGCCACATCATCTCCAAGGAAGGTGTATCAGTTGATCCTGGAAAGGTGAGAGATGTGCTGAAGTGGGACCAACCGAAGAGCGTGAGGGATATTCGGAGTTTCCTTGGGATGGCAGGATACTATCGTCGCTTCATTAAAGACTTCTCTAAGATAGCAAAACCTATGACGGATTTGCTAATGAAGGGAAAAGTCTTTCAATGGACACAAGCCTGCCAAGAAAGTTTTGAGAAACTCAAGAAAAGGCTAACCACAGCACCAGTTCTGGTATTGCCAGACGTAAGCAAGAGCTTTGACATATATTGTGACGCATCCAGACAAGGGCTCGGGTGTGTACTCATGCAGGAAGGACAAGTGGTAGCCTATGCCTCACGACAATTAAAGAAGCACGAGCTTAACTATCCTACACATGATTTGGAGTTAGCAGCAGTGATGCATGCATTGAAGATTTGGAGACATTATATCCTTGGTCATCGATGTGAGATCTATACAGATCATAAAAGCCTCAAGTACATATTTACACAAACGGACTTGAATTTGAGGCACCGTTGATGGTTAGAACTCATCAAGGATTATGATGTGAGAATCAACTACCACCCCGGGAAGGCCAATGTGGTCGCTGACGCATTGAGCAGAAAGGGAGCATGCCACCAACTCACGGTTCGGGAGCTACCACCCGAACTACGTAAGGAGTTCGAACGGTTACACCTCGGATTCTTGAATAACATGGAAATGATGGAGATCCTCTCCTCATAGGAGCAAGAAATAAGAAAGGGACAAGCAACGGACGAGGGGATCAAGGAAATCAAGGAAAGAATCCGACAAGGGATAGAGAAGGATTTCAAAGAGGATGAAAAGGGTACGCTTTGGCTAGGAAAAAGGATTTGTGTGCCAAACCTAAGACACCTTCGCGACATGATATTGAAGGAGGCACATGATTCACCCTATTCTATACATCCAGGGAGCACCAAAATGTACAAGGACTTGAAAACTTGCTATTGGTGGGATGGTATGAAGAGGGATATAGCCGAACACGTTGCCCTATGCGACACATGCCAACGGGTAAAAGCCGAACATCAAAAACCCGCTGGGTTGTTGCAACCTTTAAAAATACCTGAATGGAAATGGGAGGACATCAGTATGGACTTTATTGTCGGATTGCCAAGAACTCAGTCAGGATACGACTCCATCTGGGTCATTGTGGACCGGTTGACGAAAACCGCCCATTTTCTTCCGGTAAAAACCAGTTACAACGTTACACAGTTGGCAGAATTGTACATGGAGCAGATCGTGTGCCATCATGGAGTTCCGAAGAGGATAGTCTCAGATCGAGGTTCTCAGTTTACCTCCAGATTCTGGAGGAAGCTGCAGAAAGCCATGGGTACACGACTGGATTTTAGCTCCGCCTATCACCCACAAACAGATGGGCAAACCTAGAGGACGAACCAAATTTTGGAGGACATGCTGAGAGCTTGCGCCTTGAAACGTGGGCGTAGTTGGGATAGGAGTTTACCGTATGCCGAGTTCTCCTATAACAACAGCTATCAAGCTAGCTTGAAGATGTCGCCTTTCGAAGCCTTATATGGTAGACGGTGTAGGACGCCACTGTTCTGGAACGAGACTGGAGAGAACCAGGTGTTTGGACCCGAAGTACTACAAGAGGCTGAAAAGCAAGTCCAAACGATACGGGAGAACTTAAAGGCTGCTCAGTCACGACAGAAAGGCTATGCAGACAATAGGCGTAGGAAGTTGACCTTTGAAGTTGGAGACTTCGTATACCTTAAGGTATCGCCTATCTGAGGCCAACGACGTTTTAACGTAAAAGGCAAACTAGCGCCTCGCTACATCGGACCATTTAAGATTTTGGATAAGCGAGGAGAAGTAGCCTATCATCTAGAGCTCCCAAACCACCTCTCCGACGTACATGACGTGTTTCGTGTATCTCAGCTCAAGAAGTGCTTGAGAATACCAGAGGAACAAGTGTCAATGGGAGAACTTAAACTTCAAGAGGACCTGACTTACGCAGAACACCCTATCCGAATCTTGGACGTAAAAGAAAGGGTCACCCGAAACAAAGTGATTCGATGGTGCAAGGTACAATGGAGCCATCACACTGAAGCTGAAGCCACATGGGAGCGTGAAGAGGATATTAAGGCTGAATTCCCCTATCTATTTTCTACTAACGAATCTCGAGGGCGAGATTCAATTTAAGGGGGGTAGATTTGTGACACCCTCATCTCGGGAGTCAGCATATGTTCAAAAAAAAACATTTTTAGAAAAGAGGGAACAGAAACAAGTATCAAAAGGATAGCCAGTAAAGCTCTCTGAGAGCGCCGAAGGCAACTTCCACGGCCAGCAGACCACGTGGCGTGTTCGGAGCTCATCCCCGAGACATTTGGGAGAGGTCCTCCGTTAAACTAGCTACGTGGCAGGCTTGAGGGTCACCTCCGCAATTGAAAAGAGGTCCGACCCTGTGGGACACGTGCTGCCCGCGGAGATAGCCTCTGCGGAAGAAGCAAAGGCATTTTTCATAGGACACGTGTCATCCACGGAGCTAGTCCTCGCGGAAATAAGAGGACCAGTTGCGGGGGATACGTGTCAATCTCGGAGCTCATCTCAGAGAAGTCCGGATCTATCGAACACGTGTCGCCACCGGAGCTTATCACCGGAAGGTCCGTCGCAGCTAAACACGTGTCGACCTCGGGGCATGTCCCTAAGGAAAGGAGAGCGGAAAGACCGGCACCCACACGTGGCGTGCGCGGAGCTCGTCTCCGAAGAAGAGGGAGGTCTTGATCGATTGACACGCGGCACAACCGGAGCTCGTCTCCGCGGATGAGGAGATACCAGGCCCGGAGGACACGTGGAGCTTCCGGAGCTCATCATCACGGAGGTAATGAGTTCTGAAGCAGCTGTTATGCGTAAGGACACCGGTACGCAACAGAATCCGATCTAAAATACACAATGGTTACCGAAGATAATACGTCAGGATAAGACTCTTATTCGGGATCCAATCAGATTAGGACTCTTCTCTTCCCGATTATAAATAGAACCCAAAACCTCTGGCCGAAATCATGAACTTCTCTTTCAACTCCTGAGCCGACGACTTAGCGCTCTAGCCCTAACTCGCCGAGCAAAACATCGCCGAAGCGCAACAAGGGAGATCATCGGAGAAGAACCGAGTGGTCTGAGGAGGACCTCAAAGTCAAGAAGAGCGTGAGGTAGGACTTCAATACCACCTTACGACATCATGGTGTTCATCTCTTGCATCTGTTCTTCAATTCCTTTCGAACAGAAGCTTTCTCGTGGGCAGATCACTTGATGATCAGTTTGATCTAAAAACAAAATCATCGCCATGACCACCTTTGAACCAAACACCTCTGTCCATGCAAGCCATGCAAGGGCACACCAATCTAATGAAACTAATCATAGGATAGCATGCATGTGCATCATCGCATCTAGTTTAGGGTTTTGTGCATGATATTGATTGCTGTGAATCTTGTATGCACGTGAATCCTACATAGCAGGACAAACTCAGGAAGCTGTCTACGACGGGCTGCAGCAACAAGGTTTTGAGAATCAAGAACAACCGGAACCACAAGAACAAGGCAAGTGCTCCTTGACCATGTTGATCCTATGTTTTGGGTAAAACTATTTTGTTTTGCGAAAAGGTGTGTGTGCTGAGTCAAACATGATGGGAAAACCCTTTTTATAGGAGTTTACTAGTTTTGATTAAACCATCCTTGTCACCTGGGAAATATATGAGTTGGGTATGGTTTTTGCTTTATGCTTCGCTGAGTCTCTGGGATCGGGAAGCGAGATAGATGTGTCTAGCTAACTGCACTCGTACTGATAATAAGTAACTGATGAGGTTAACGAACATGGATCGGAGGGAGATCTAGGCAAGCCTGGGTTTGTGAATGAGGTAGCATGAGATGGTGGTTTTGCTTGCTGTAGATCTAAGGACCGGTTCATGCATGCACATGCCAGGATAACTGTGCCACCACAAGGCCAAGTATGGGTGCGGCTTAGCTGAGTAATTAGGTAAGTTGCTAGGGTGTTATGGACTGTGGAAGGCGCGGGGAATGGGAGTCGAGTGAGGACTGCCCTGGGAACTGCATGGCACAAGAGGGGGCCCGTGGGTGGGAGAATTGGAGATTCTAGCCTGCCGGTGAAACCTTAGTGAGTCCATACATCTAGTAACCCCTTTGTAAAGGCTATTTTGTGATCTCTTGACCATACACCGACGGTTGTGTACTGGTATAATGGAGGTTCTGCAGTCGCCGACGGGTGACGAAATCACAAACTTGTAGGTAAAGAGGTGCAAACTCTGCAGAGTTACTAAAACTATCATGATAGCCGAGCTTACGTTTACGAGCACCTGGCTAAACTGCCATGATTAGATGGGATGGTTATTGGGAAGGATCTTGGTTATGGTTATGGGTTTGGTTATGGGTTGGTTTGGAATTGTCAAGTCTGGATGATGAAAGGGTTGCATGACTGGTGGGTCATGATATGAGATTGGTCTCGGTGCGAGACAAGGTTGTTTCATGAGGAGAGATGGTAGCAAATACGAGGAGGTATTCGTGAGTATGGGTAAAGGATTGGTTAATGTTTGGATGGAACACGGGAAGTGATGAAGGTATGTTGGTAATTTCATACATGCTGGGAATACATTCATCTAAAGTTAAGTTGCTGTTTTATCACGGTTTTATAAATCTGCTTTTCTGCAAATAAGTCTTTTATACCTACCTTGTTTATGAGCTGCATGTCATGTGTTATTCCCGCACTTGTTGAGTACATCATTGTAGTCAAACTTGCATTATTATTTCTTCATCAACAGCAAGAGAAGACTACTATGAAGACCAAGTAGAGCATTATGGCGTGTGATCTGTTCTCAACCTTGCCTGTGGAGGGAGTAGAGATGGAGCCACTTGTGCTTAGTTTTGCTTCCGCATTAGTTTTTTTTGCTTCCGCATTTAACTAAAGATTTCCGCTGCGTAGAAATAAAGACTTTCGCTGTGAGCATGAGTCCAAGACTCATGAGGTGCTGTAATAAACTCTGTTATTCGTGGTAATATATATAATCTGAATTCAGTTTGTGGAACGTATGTGTATGTGTGATGAACATCCTGGGCACACATATGCATTAGTTCTCGGTTCCGTGGTTTTCCACAGAATTGAGGGCGTCACATCTATGTCTGTTGATTTTTGGCTTACATGCACTTTTAAACATGTGTATATGATTTCTACTTTTGTATTCACATTTATGTTTGCATACTATATATGAGTTTCCAATTTAAATAAATTCCTTATATTCAATTAATACACCTTTTAGCTACCAAGTATTCATGAAAGGTATTTTCCTACTCCCTATGTGTCTTCAGACCTTCTACCAACCGTAAACTGAATTCTTTGGATTTTGGAAACTTCATTTATCATTTTCTAGTTATTCATACCTAGTTTGCTATATTTTCAGATTTATTTCCTATGCCTAAATGTGCACTTTATTATAAAAATAATAAGACACCTCATCTAAACAGAATAGGTTTTGGGTCTAAAATATTAAATAATATATTTTTGAACTTCTCTTCTGATGTGAACTATTTTACGTTTATTTTACTAATTTTCAGAATTATTCTCTACTTAAAATGTGTCCCTATTACTAATAAATGTGAATAATCAATTAAACAGATTCATTTCAGCCAAAAATCTATTTCTATCTCACTCCAAAGTTTTCCAAATACTAGGAAAGTTTTTAATTTGAATTTACAATGTGTTTGTCCCATCTTTTAAATTTTAAATACTAAACATATATTCAAATTCCTAAATTTAATATCACATAGGGTTAAAAAGGTAAACTCACCCCACTACAGGGCCTATTATATTATTTTAAGAATTTCCAGGGGTCTAACTACACATAACAGAGGGGTTTTTCCTAATTTTTATTAAGTCCAGGGGCTAAAACTGATTTTTAAATGAATTTACATGATTTTCTGAGGTTCCAGGGGCTAGATCAGAAGTTTCCGGGGCTAGCTCGTATTTTCCGAGAACTACAGGGGGTAGCACGTAAGAATCCTGACCTTTATAACGCGGGGCTGATGTGGACCGTCCGATTTTAAAACAGACGGCTGAGATTATAACATCGAACCTGTACGCGGGGATTTAAACTCTACCGTACGATTTAAAATAGACGGCACACAAGCGGCCACGTCGCTCTGATCGAGCGCGGGCGCCGCTGCCCGGCGGCGCACGGCGGCGGGAGGCGGCGATCTCGCCGGAGAGTTTCGGATCTTCATCAATTCTTCCTAAAACTGTGATTTTATGGCATAGATCGGTGGAGGGGAGGTCAGGGATCTCACCTCGGGGGTTTTCTTGAGCTCGGAGGTCCTGGAAAGCGATCGGCGACGAGGTCCGAGGTGAATTCACGGTGAGGCTCGTCGGCGCTGTGTTTGAACCGCAAACCACCGAGTTTTCTGCACCTGCGAGGTTCCCCGGAGGCGGTGGATCAAGACCAGCGAGTTAGGTCAGAATTCCCGAGCGAAGATTGAGCAGAATTCTCCGGAGAAGCTCAGGTTCTCACCGGAGAGAAAAACGGCGGATCGTGGGGAAAAACGGGACGATGCCGGGGTTTTATAGACGGGGGAGGGCGGCGGGTTGGTTTAGATCGAGCTGGAGTCTTCTGGGACCGGGAGTCAGCTGGGAACGCGCGGTTTTCCTGTCGGTTACGATCGCGGGCGCGCGGGGGAAACAGTCCCGGGTTCGGACGAGCGGGGGTTAGGGATGACAGGTGGGTCCCGCCTGTCTGCGAGAGGGGGCGCGGGCGCGCGGCTGCGGGCTGGCGCGGGGGTTGGGTGGGCCGGCTGGTGGGTTTCGGCCCACTGGCCGGGAAGGTTTGTTTTTTTCTTTTTCTTTTTCTTTTTCATTTCTGTTTTGAGTTTAATTTGAATTCCAGTTTGAATTTGAATTTTTGCAACACATGCAACACGTCCAAAAAATTTTAAATTCCCCTCTTGACAGGATTTTGGGGTGTTACAATGCACTTTTACGCATGTACATATGATTTCTACTTTTGTATTCATATTTATGTTGGCATACTATATATGAATTTCTAATCTAAATAAATCCCTTATATTTAATTGATACACATTTTAGCTACCAAGTATGCATGAAAGGTATTTTCCTACTCCATATGTGTCTTCAGACCTTCTACCAACCCTAAACTGAATTCTTTGGATTTTAGAAACTTCATTTATCATTTTCTAGTTATTCATACCTAGCTTGCTATATTTTCAGATTTATTTCCATTGCCTAAATGTCAACTTTATTATGAAAATAGTAAGACACCTCATCTAAACAGAATAAGTTTTTGTTCTAAAATATTAAATAATATATTTTGAACTTCTCCTCTGATGTGAACTAATTTAAATTTATTTTATCAATTTTCAGAATTATTCTCTACTTAAAATGTGTCCCTATAACTAATAAATGTAAATAATCAATTAAACATATTTATTTCAGCCAAAAATCTATTTTTACCTCACTCCAAAGTTTCCATGTACTAGGAAAGTTTTTAATTTGAATTTACAATGTGTTTGTCCCATCTTTTTAAATTTTAAATACTAATCACATATTCAAATTCCTAAATTAAATATCACATAGTGTTAAAAAGGTAAACTCACCCCACTACAGGGTCTATTATATTATTTTAAGAATTTCCAGGGGTCTAACTACACATAACAGAGGGGATTTCCTAATTTTTATTAAGTCCAGGGGCTAAAACTGATTTTTAAATGAATTTACATGATTTCCTGAAGTTCCAGGGGCTAGATCAGAAGTTTCCGGGGCTAGCTCGTATTTTCCGAGAACCCCAGGGGGTAGCGCGTAAGAATTCCGGCCTTTATAACGCGAAGCTGACGTGGACCGTCCGATTTAAAACAGACGGCTGAGATTATAACGTCGAACCGGTACGCGGGGATTTAAATTCTACCGTGCGATTTAAAATAGACGGCGCACAAGCGGCCACGTCGCTCTGATCGAGCGCGGGCGGCGCTGCCCGGCGGCGCACGGCGGCGAGAGGCGGCGATTTCACCGGAGAGTTTCGGATCTTAGTCAATTCTTCCTAGAACTGTGATTTTATGGCATAGATCGGTAGAGGGGAGGTCGGGGATCTCACATCGGGGGTTTTCTTGAGCTCGGAGGTCTTGGAAAGCGGTCGGCGACGAGGTCTGAGGTGAATTCACGGCGAGGCTCGTCGGCGCTGTGTTTGAAGCGCAAACCACAGGGTTTTCTGCACCTGCGCGGTTCCCCGGAGGCGGTGGATCAAGATCAGCGCGTTAGATGAGAAATCCCGAGCGAAGATCGAGCAAAATTGGCCGGAGAAGCTCGGGTTCTCACCGGGAGGAAAAACGGCGGATCGTGGGGAAAAACGGGGAGAGGCCGGGGTTTATATAGCCGGGGAAGGGCGGCGGGTCGTTTAGATCGAGTTGGAGCCTTCTGGGACCGGGAGTCGGGCTGAAGGACGCGGAAATCCGGTCGGTTACGATCGCGCGCGCGCGGGGAACAGTCCGGGGTCGGCGCGAGCGGGGGTAGGGGGTGATAGGTGGGTCCCGCCTGTCTGTGAGAGGTACGCGGGCGCGCAGCTGCGGGCTTGGCGCGGGGTTTGAGTCGGCCGGCTGGTGGGTTTCGGCCCACTGGCCGGGGGGTTTATTTTTTCCTTTTCTTTTTCTTTTTCATTTCTGTTTTGAGTTTAATTTGAATTCCAGTTTGAATTTGAATTTTTGCAATACATGCAATACGTCCAAAATTTTTTAAATTCCCCTCTTAACAGGATTTTAGGGTGTTACAATGTAAGGGCCTCAGTTTTTGACACATATTTGAGGTGTTCATCACCATACACACACACCTCATTTGAAGTAAGTTGATGAACACAAATGAAGAGCAAGTAACCACCATCAACATGCTCATTAGAAAACAAACTCACATATTGCAAAAGTGGTATTTCCCACATGTGATATAGAGGGGCTGGGCATATGACAACTCCTACACATTGCTAAGTATGTCCATGCCAAGATTCACCCAAATTCAAAACCTTTTTGAGGACATTTTGGGTATAGCTAGAAAGAGGGCAGTTTGAAACCGTATTCAAATTCAAACTGTTTTTATCCCATGAATTCAAAAGTGGGAGGCATATTCTTATTCAGCACATTTTTGTGAGCTCACCCACCATTTTTCACTCCATTTGGAGTTGATCTTGACATGAGCTAAGTGGGACAAATTCAAACTTTATTTGAATTCCAACCTGAACTTGTGCTGAAATTCATTCGAACCAAACCCAATTTGAATTCTAATCAGTTCAAATGGCTCATGGGTGAATAATTTGAATCACAAGGAGTATTTTGGGACTCACTGTTTACAACAGTGATTAGGAGTAAATTTCAGAGGTTAAAACCCCGGGTGGGACCCACATGTCATAGAGAGAAGGGGGGCAGACTTGCACCAAAAGTCACAAGTCTCGGTGGGAATTTCCACCGAGCAGCTGCCGATTCAACGCTCGGGAACAGCTGCGCTCGCCACCGAGGAGGAGCAGCGCCACCAGCTGCTTCCCGCGCCCACACACGAGCCAAGGGCGGTTCCAGGGCCCTCTCAAGGCGCTCCACCGAGGCAGGCGCCGATCATTTCCCCCTCTCCCGTGAACACCAAGCCCCGGCTGCCGCCTCTCTGCTCGATCGGGAAAACCGTGAAAACGTCTCGCCTCTTCCTTCCCTGAGCTGCTAGACGGTACCCTGAGCTAGCACTCCACCTCCCCAACGCCAGAAACCCCGAGCTCCGACCTCCCTTGCCTGAGAACGATCGCCACAGCAGCGACCTAGCCTCAGCCGAGGGTCAGACGCCCCTGGACAGCGCTCCACAGGCGTTTTCACAGTCCAGCAAGGGCAGCAGCAGGAGCGCGCAACAGCCGTGCTGCTCTCCTCCAAGTTTGGAAGCAAACCGTGAAGAATCCACGGCGAATTTTCAGTTTTCGCTCCGGAGACCTTAAACTGAGCTTCCGGTACGGATCCTTCAAATTCTCGCTCTAATATTCTTCTCTAGCTATCAAATCTTGCACATAGATGCTGGACTAGCCGGCGATCAAGTTCTTTTCTGCATCCGTGGCATGAAACTGTCTAGGAGTGACGAATTTCGAGCTTGATCAAGGGCGGTCATGGCGGGCACGATCGGTCACACGGTGCCGACCGACTTGCCGCCATCCTTGAACCCTTTTGACACCTTGTCGAGTTTCCTAGATGTACACTGATGCTGTAGGACCGACTGTTCGAGGTTTTGGCGGGTTAGTACTCACTGCCGACGGCACCGAACCTCAACCGAGGCCGCGGCACGTCGCCGGGCTATTTCCGGTCACCGCCAGCCCGAACTGACACCACCGACGTGTTCCTCGACATCGACAACCCCCTGGTAGCGAGTTTCAGACCATGGGATGGCCGGCAGCGGCGAGCCGGCGAGCTCCGGGTCTGCTCCGGCGAGGGGCGGCGGCGCGAGCGCGCGGGCAGGCGCGTCGGGAGGAAGACGAAGCCGGCTGGCCCACGCGTCAGCGGCTAAAAATTTGAAATCGGGATCGGGTCTGGCCGGGATCAGGTGTGCTGGCGCGCAAAGACCCTGTGGGCCTCGGTGTGCGGTCGCCTCGGCGCTCAGCACGTGTCCCTGCGGGCCCGACAGATTTAAACTTTTCCCCCGATTTTCAGATTTCATTCAAACTTCAAATCCTCATAACTTTGCTAGAAAACTCCAAATCAAGTGAACCAAATTTTGCTGGATTCAGCTCTCTGAGCACTTTCCAGCAAACCAAGTTTCACTTCATGAAAACCCTTATTTCTCCAGAATTAATTCCTCAAAGTTTAAACTGTTTGGAATTTTAACTGGAGAATCCTTTGGAGGAAAATCCTGAAATTTTGCTTGATAGTTCACCAAAATATTTTTGAACTACCATAAAAATTTCAGATCCAATTGAGCTCATTTGATGCATCTAATGGTGTGATTAGTGAAACTGTTCCAGAGAAAATAGAAAATGTTCAGAAACATTTTCAGAATTTTCTCTGAAATTGTTTAGCTCATACCTTTAGCTAGAAACCTTCAAATTATGTGAGACCAACTCCATTAGAACCCTCTGAAAATCTAGTTTTCATAAAGTCATAGTTTGTTTCATGAAAATCCTTAGAACACCCTAAAAGCCTTCAATTAAGGTCAAGTGCATAATTAATTGTGGAGGGCTCAAATGAGCCTTTCTGCAACTAAAACTTGACCAAGTCTCTGTTTAGCTTGTAACCAAGCCTCAGTAGAAGTTTCACAGTCATTGCGTCTGTCTAGTGGGACTTATAAGCTTCACAAGTGCAAACTTAATACAAATGCAGTTAAATTGATACATGTACTTCTGCTATCATGTAGTCGCTAAGGTCGAGGAGGAACCCGAAGTCATAGACTTTGTTACTCCGGAGGAACAGCTAGCCTATGACCAAGAGCAGCAAGGCAAGCTCCGGTTTGCATTAACTTTTACAAAGTTTTATTGTTTTGAGCACTTACTTGAGTATTACAATTCTTTGCATTAGAGTCTTGTTTGGAAACCCAATTGCATAGCCAAGAAAACCATGGGTTGGGATTAAGATTGAAAACCCCGTTAGCTACTGCAATGCTAAGATAGAGTAGGATTAGGTACAAGTCGAGTAGTTGGAATTACTCGCGAGCATAGGCTAGAGGCACTCGACTCGGGTAGAGATAGCACATGATACACTTGGCAAGAAAGATGAGACTGAGCGGAGAGTAAGGGCAGCAGGACTTTGGGTCCTGTGTGCTGTAGCTCCGCTTGTGTCGATTCAGGACCGAGCCGTGTGCGGGCCTGTTGAACAAGCTAGAACAGTACCGAAGACCTACCGGATATATGGGAACCGGGAAACCGATGTAACTCGGGTATATTGAGGCATTGCCCGTCGTTCAGAGGGTAGGTTGAGAGCTCGAGGTGTAAATCAGCTGGCGGCACTGAGATGCGCGTGCAGAGACCTCTTGCTCGGGACGATGGGACCGGTTCAATATTTGGCTGACGGGCGAAAGGTGATTCCGTACGGCGTCCGTGATGGTTGTTGTAGGCAACATCGAGTACAGGCGTACGTGACGGGTTATTCGGGTAACCCTGCAGGTGTAAATCGATTATAATTGCCGTCCCTTGCGGTCAGTGAGTACCACTTGTTCACTGTACCATGACGTGGAAAGAACAGGCTAGTTACATGTTAAAATGTTGCTGATTGAAAGATGTACTCTGATTGCTAATGATTTGCTGTAATTTAGAGCTAACTAAAGTTCTTTTCAACTTTGGGCAAAGTACATGAGAGAAATGTGTTTCTTGTTTGATTGCGGCTCTCTCATGTGCCTTAGCATAAGGTTCTTCACAATCTGCTGCTAAAATTTGAAAGTAAGGTCCCAATAATTAGGCGAGTGCTTTGAAAATGGTTTTACCTCATGTACCCATCACCCCTCATGTAGAAGTTCCATGTTTAGGTGAGACGGGTCATACTTGCTGAGCCTTCATGCTCACTGCTTGTGTTTGAAGCTTTTGCAGGGTTTTTTGAGGAAGGGACTCCCGAAGAGGAGACGGAACCCCAGGAGGGGAACCCCGTCGAGTGGGAGTCGTGCACGCCGCAGAGTTAGTGTGCGTGTGTGCTAGCAAGGACACGTTCCAGGCTGAATGTGAACTAGATGCGTAGTCTACGCCCGTGAGTGTAGACTGGACTTATTTTGATGTAAACATGTTCATAAACTCATTTATGTAATAAAATTTCGCTTCCGCTTTGAACCTTTGACGTGTGTTATACGGTGCTGTGCAACGCAGCACCCCTCAACGTGATCCTGGCCCGACAAGACCGTGGGGTCATGTCAGCGCTCGGGCTGTGGCTCGGGGGTGAGCAGCACCGATCACCAGTGCGTCCAAGGGTGCCTTGGCTCGGGCGTGACAACCTCCCGGTTGGGCTGTCCACGGGAGCCCGAAGTGAGGCGGTTTTAGGTCACCAAACTAAACTCTCGGTATAGCCGAGATCGACAGGTTTTAGCTGAGTTCTAGCAACGGGGATGAACGAGGAGGGTTCCAAGTACCTTGCCGTAGCTCTGAAGGAGACGGGGAGGCTGTGATCGGAGCTTTCCGATGGGTTCTGGGCGGCAGAAGAATGTTTCCCGGCGCTGTGTTCTTGCGGGGAGAAAATGGCGAGGCTTTGGCCGAGGAGGGGGGAGAACGCCTTAAGAAGGCTCTGAACCAACTCGTTCCCACGCTTGGCTAAGCAGCTTCTGGCGCGGCGGCCTCCCTCGGTGGCGGTCGCAGCTGCAGCTCGGCGACCCGAGTGAGAAAGTCTCAGTCGGTTGAATCATCCCTGTGGCTGACATGTGGGTCCATTTTCATTTTTAACCTCTGAGATTAACTCCTATTCACTGTTGTAAACAGTAGTTCCCACAAAGCCCCTGGTGATTTGAATTTTCTACCCTTCAACCATTTGAATTGGTTAGCATTCAAATTGGGTTTGATTTGAATGAATTTCAGCACATGTTCAGTTTGAAATTCAAATAAAATTTGAATTTGCCCCACTTAGCTCATGTCAAGATTAACTCCAAATGGAGTGAAAATTGGTGTGTGAGCTCAAAAAAATGTGCTGAGTAAGAATATGTCTCCCACTTTTGAATTTATGGGATAACAACAGTTTGAATTTGAATGTAGTTTCAAACTGCCCTCTTTCTAGCTATGCCCAAAATGACCCAAAAAGGTTTTGAATTTGGGTGAAACTTGGCATGGACATTCCTAGCAATGTGTAGGAGTTTTTCATATGCCCAGCCCCTATGTATTACATGTGGAAAATACCACTTTTGCAATAAGTGAGTTTGTTCTCTAATGAGTATGTTGATGGTGGTTACTTGCCCTTCAAATATGTTCATCAACTTGCTTCAAATGAGGTGTGTGTGTGTGTGGTGATGAACACTTCAAGCATGTGTCAAAAACTGAGGCCCTTACATTCCTCCCCCCTTAAAAGAATCTCGTCCCGAGATTATAAGGTAGAAATGAGAGAGAGGACGGTGGAAAATTACCGGATATGCGACGTGAAAAAGTCGGGGTAGTTAGCCTGAAGAAATCCTTCGCTCTCCCATGTCGCTTCGTCCGCGGAGTGATTACTCCATAGAACCTTGTAGAACCACAACGTACGGTTGCATGTGGTTCGGGCCTTCTCATCAATGATCTGAACCGGTTCCTCCCGATAGTTGAGATCCGGTTGCAGTTCTTCAATGTCCTCCAGCTGAACGGTAGTAGATAGCTTAAGACACTTTCTCAGCTGGGAAATGTAAAAGACGCCGTGCACACCGGAAAGTGCTTCTGGTAATTTCAGCCGGTATGCTACCGATCCACATCTTTCGCTAATCTGAAATGGACCGATGAACCGGGGTGACAACTTTCCTCTCACCCCGAATCTGTTTACACCCTTCATTTGAGACACACGTAGGTATACGTGATCCCCGACTTCAAACTGCAATGGGCGTCTTCTCCGGTCCGCATACTGTTTCTGACGGGATTGGGCGGCTTTCAGGTTCGCTTGAATCAGTCGAACCTTTTCTTCTGCGTTGTTGACAAGGTCAATCCCGAAGGTAACCCTTTTGCCAGACTCACACAAATTCAGTGGTGTGTGGCATTTCCTCCCGTATAGCGCCTCATAAGGCGCCATCTAGATGTTGGCTTGGTACCCATTGTTGTATGAGAACTCGGCTAAAGGCAAGTGATCATCACAATTCTTGCCGTGGTTGATAGCGCAAGCTCGTAGCATGTCTTCTAAGATCTGATTTACCCGCTCGGTTTGCCCATCCGTTTGCAGGTGGTATGCTGAACTACGGATCAGCTTCGTCCCCAAGGCAGCGTGCAGCTGCTCCCAAAAATGGGACACAAATAAAGTGCCCCGATAAGATATGATGGTACGGGGTACGCCGTACAAGCATAGGATCCGTGAGATGTACAGTTCAGCGTACTTCTTGGCGTTGTAGTTGGTGTTGACCGGGATGAAATGGGCAACTTTGGTGAGCCGGTCGACGATCACCCACACAGAATCATGCTTCTGAAAAGTGGTGGGTAAACCGACGATGAAGTCCATGCTCACATCCTCCCACTTCCAGGCAGGAACGCCCAGTGGTTGCAGCAGTCCCGGTTTCCGCATATGGTCTGCCTTCACCCTTTAACAGGTATCACACTCGGACACGTACTTCTCGATCTCCCGCTTCATCCGTGTCCACCAAAACTTGCTTCTGAGTTCTTGATACATTTCGTTGCTGCCGGGGTGAATAGAAAATTTTGGTAAGTGAGCCTCATCAAAAATTTTCTTCTGTAACTCCGGGTTACGGGGTACGACGATCCGGTCCTTGAACCATAGGATGCCGTCTCCGTCCTTCCGGAAACATTTCAGCTCCCCACTGTCTACACGTCTCCGCAAATGCGACATGCCCTTGTCATGTTTCTGAGCTGCCGCAATCTCTTCACGGATGGTGGGGATCAAAGCTAGGTTGTAGAGAGCTCCGTGTGGAATCACATGTAGTGGTGGTTCGCTCTCTTCCAACGGTGTGATGGTCAGATTGTTGACGTGTGACTTGCGGCTCAGCGCATCTGCCACTATGTTTGCCTTGCCCGGATGATAATGGATCTCTATTTCGTAATCCTTTATCAATTCTAACCATCTTTTCTGCCTCATGTTCAACTCTTTCTGAGTGAATATGTACTTGAGGCTTTTGTGGTTGGTATATAGATGTACGAGGTTACCGAGTAGGTAGTGCCTCCACATTTTCAGTGCAAGTACCACGGCAGCGAGCTCCAAGTCGTGAGTGGCATAATTTTGGTCATGGCTTCTAAGATGCCGTGATCCATACGCGACCACTCTTCGGTCTTGCATCAGCACATATCCGAGCCCAATGCCGGATGCATCGCAGTACACATCGAACGGTTTTGTTGTGTCTGGCTGCGCCAAAACCGGTGCTGATGTCAGGTGCTTGACTAAAGCCTTGAATGCTGCTTCAAATGTTGGACTCCAAACTTATTTGGTAGCCTTCTTCAGCAGCTCCGTCATAGGCTTGGCAATCTTCGAGAAGTTTGGAATGAACCTCCGATAATATCCCGCAAGTCCGAGGAAACTCCGTACCTCATGAACAGTTCTTGGGGACTTCCAATTCAGCACTTGAGTGATCTTGCTCGGGTATACAGCGATACCCTCCGCTGAGATGATATGCCCGATAAAAGGCACTTGCAATATCCAAAACTCGCATTTGCTGAATTTCACGTATAGCTTGTGATCCCGCAGCCATTGCAAGACTATACACAGATGTTTCTTGTGATCTTCCTCTGACTTGGAATATACCAGAATGTCGTCGATGAAGACCACGACAAACTTGTCCAGCTCCGACATGAATACCGAGTTCATCAAGTACATGAAGTGAGCCGGAGCGTTGGTGAGGCCGAAGGACATGACCAGGTACTCATAAAGCCCGTACCTCGTCGAGAAAGCCGTCTTCGGAATATCCTCAGCCCGTATCTTAATCTGATGGTACCCGGATCTTAAGTCCATCTTGGGAAAGATCTTTGCTTCGACCAACTGATCAAACAACATGTCGATCTGTGGCAACGGGTACTTGTTCTTGATGGTTACGGCATTTCATGGACGATAGTCCACGCAAAGTCGCCACATCTCATCCTTCTCCAGGAGGTCCGTGAGCTGAGTCTTCAGTTCAGCCAACTCCTTGGGCGCCATCTTGTACGGCCTCTGGGATATTGGCATGGTTCCCGGTGCAAGTTCGATCTTGAACTCGACCTCTCCATCGGGCGGCATCCCCGGCAAATCGTCCAGGAATACGTCAGGGAACTCTCGGACCACTAGAATATCTTCCAATCTGATGGTGGTGGACTGATAGACGCTTGGAAGTTTTATTTTTGGACTGTCCAGAAATAAAGAATGAGATTTGTGCACTTCTGAATTCAAATGCACGATTCAGAGGAAGGTGTCTAAAACAGCGCCGTGGCGGGTTAACCACGACATCCCTAAGATGACATTGACCTTTTGTCCCTCTAAAATTATGAAAGACGTAGGGTATACTCTACCCTCCAAGCACAATGGCGCTTTTGGGACCATCATGCTTGCTGAAATTCTCCCACCCGGTGAACAGGTCACATAAGGACTATCGGTGGGTAGTATTTGCAAGCTATATTTATCAATGAAAGCTTGGCTAATGAAGCTATGTGTGGCGCCTGAATCAAATAATACTATGGCGGGATGCTGGTGGAGTTGGAACATACCCGCAAGGATTGGCTCACCCTCCGGCACGTCCTCTATTGCAAGCTGGTGGACAGTGCCGGGCCTAGGGTTTGCCCGCCGCGCATTAGTAGGTTCCGGGGTTGACTCCTCCCCGGGAACTGTGGTGTAACTCCGCCGCCTTGCCTCTTCGGGCAACTGCTGGCGAAGTGTCCTGGACGACCACACTTGTAACATGTGGCCGCTGCTTGTGCGGTGCTCGGGGGATGAAAGCCCGGCATGCACTGCTGAGGTGCATACGCACGTGGCATCGCCCGCTGCTGCGGTTGTTGTTGCGGAGGTGGTACTGGCAGTGCCGGCCTGAATGCCGGTGAAGAGTACGGCCGACTGCGGAACGGCATCGGCCTTTGTGGTGGCTGCCAGCGTGGACCTGGTGGTGGGCGATTCACCATCCGAAATTGCTGAGAAGGACCGCTTCCTTCTCCACTGCTTTGCGGCGCGCTTCGCTTTCTCTCCGTCGCCGCTAACTCCTTGCCGGAGTCCTCCTGGACAATCGCAGCATCAATGATGTCGTTGAGGCTGCCGTGATTGAACATCACCAACATGTACTTCAGGAGCGGGTTAAGCCCCTGGTAAAAGTCGTCCCGCCGCTTCTCGTCCGTATCTGCGTGATACGACGCGTAGAGCGCGAGATCGTTGAACGCCCTGGAGTATTCCAGCGCGTTCCGGCTCCCTTGCTGCAGGTGTAGGAATTCCTGCGTCTTCCTCTTCATCAGACCTGGCGGTATGTGATAGGCCCTGAAGTCCGTCCGGAACTCAGTCCAGGTCATAACTCGGTCGGTAGGCTGTGAAGCACAGAAGTTGGCCCACCACGCGCTCGCGGATCCATGTAGCTGCTGGACGACGAACTGAGTCTTGCGCTGCTCGCTTATCTGGAGCAGCCCGAACTTCATCTCTATTGCGTGGATCCAGTTGTCCGTGTTGAGAGGTTCATCCGCCCTTGAGAATACCAGGGGATGAGTTGTTAGGAAGTCGGAGTAGGAGCTCTGTTGATGCTCCTCACGGTCTTGACGTCTCTCTGGGCGAGACGTATTAGCGATGAGAGTTTGCAGCAACTCCGTGTGCTGCTGATGTGAACCCGCCATTGCCGCGACGATGTCGGGCAATGTAACCGTTGGCAGTGGCGGTGGCGGTGTTTGCTGTTGTTGTTGCTGCTGTTGCTGCTGCTGTCCCGAGGAGTCCTCAGGAGGCTGTTGGGAGGTCTCTCCCCCTTGGCTAGTACCCCCAATGTCCGGGTTGGCACGAGTACGAGTCATTCTGAAATTCAAAACAGCAGCGATTAGCACATGTCATACTTAAAATTCCATATGCAACAGTAGGTATTGAAGCGACACATGAATAATTTGCACAACCTTCACATATATTGATAAAGCATGAACTTTATACAAGATACATTACTCTCGGTTCTCCGAGAAGTCGTGCTCATGTCGTCACTACCTATACATACGCTACTGTCTACACGACATGTCACCGATTACAAAAGTTGGGTTACACTACTCTAGCTGCCCTACTTGGCAACTGTAAACCCTTACTCGGAGTAGAACTCGACCTCCTGCAGGTCTTCCTCCTCCGGTACCTCTGCTGGTGGCTCTGGATCTACCACCTCTTCTCCCATCTCGGGTTCTTCTATTGCTGGAAGGCCCAAGACCACCGGTATGCCCAATACCGGAGGTACGAGGTCCTGCAATGCATGCACCTCGTCCATGGCCTGGTTGTAGTCCTCTTCCCAGCCTTGCCCTTCCTCAATAGCGTCGTCCCGCTCTTTAGCAAGGTCCTCATTCTGCTGGTTTAGAGTCTGCACAAGCTCTTGCAACGCCGCGATGTCGACACGGCTTTTCTTCTTCGCCTTCTTCAGACGATGCAACTGATTGTGCTGTTCATTCAGTCGCTTGATCGTCGGAAGGAGCACATTGCGGAGTGCGCTGTGAGCACTCTCGAAATGGTCTCCACAGCTTGTGCTCTCCTTGAGCTTTGTGGTGAGATGCTCCATATGAACAGCTTGCCTGTCCATCACGGCGTTTCCCGCCCTCATCTGGAGGCTAAGTTTTGCCTCCGCAGGACTGTACCTTGGGAAACCCGGATCGGCTGCCTCACGGTACCTTCCTTCCCACACATGATGAGACCGTCCCTCCACCGGAACGAGCGCGTATGGAGTGCCCTCCATCGCACTCACGTGTAGCTGGCAGAAACGTGACATGGTGTCACGGGCTGCCACTTGCCAAATTCCCCCGGGTTGTCCACCTCTCACCGTTACGGTGAACGGCGCCCACCCTGGTGGCGTAGGTCCTGCAGGGACTTCGACATGGATTGTCCATGTCTTGTTCCCCTCTTCGCCTTCCTCCTTGGTGAAGTACTGCAGCATCTGGTTGTATACGAAATATTGAAGCATCTGCCTCAATGCCTGCGGATAGGCGCTGCGGTGAGAACAGTGGGACACCACCCACCCGTTCTCCAACTGCTTATCTGCTGTCATCTGTAAAAATATATTTGATAAATGTCAAATATTAATTTAAACAGTAAACCATTGAGTTATAACATAAGACATGTCATTGAACCCATAATCTTGGAAACATAGTTCAAATTTTAAGCAAATTTGACTGCTGATCTGCTGTTCAACATAACAGCCCTTATCAGTTTCCATCTCAACCTAATTTAGGCCTTGCTAAATGCAAAACTAGTTCTGGAGCTCAATATCAAAGTTATATATAACTTCAATAGCTTTCCAGAAAGTATTTGCTTGGCCTAAGATCTGCCTTCGTTCAAAAGTTATGAGATGTCAAAGTTAACAGAATTTCTGGAGAAAATTGGACAGTACCTCCCTGCTTTAGGTACAGATTTGATCCAAGAATTCCAGTTAACTGCTCCCAATATGACAAAACTTTATGTTACAAAATTGTAACCCATCTCATAAGATCTCCAGAACAACCTCATTTTATATTTTTGGATTTTTATGCAGGAATTTATGCTCAATTTACAGAGAGTTTACAGAGAGTCTTTGCTCTGCCCTGTTTTCTGGATAGTTTCAACTCTACTGCATTTTTCGATTGGTTATGGGATGAAACACCTCTGGCCCTACTCAGAAAAGTTGTAACACTCTTCCAAAGATTTCCATAAATGTATCATATGACCCCAGCCTCGAAATAACTCAATCTCTAACCTCTGATTAACTTCAGCCTTAATTCAGCTGAAAACAGAGTGCTCTGTCCTTAGCAACCTATAAGTTGAAAACTTGTTAACTTTGGAATGTCCTGATTAGGGGAAGAGGTTACAGCAAAGTTTTGATGATCCAGATTAAAACTTTCAAATTTTACAATGAAGTTGTTCATTTAGTGGGGTGTGACGTCGATGCGTCACCAGATTATGTCGGTACTACGTCCTCACAAAGAAAAACCTATACTGGACTTAGCCGGCTTCGTTAGTTCAGTGGCACTAAACGTCACTCATACACGGATGTTGCACGTCTACCATTTCGTGGTTAGACTACCTGCAGAAACTCAAACAATCGTCAGACTCGGCTGCACACTGAGCCCGGCATCCATACAGTTCTTACACCCGGCCATCATCACTCGCCCGGATGTTCTCAAGCCAAAAACGCCTTGAGTTACGTGTTCACGTTTCAGACCACGTGACGGGGTCTCCCAAATTGCACCACGCACGCCAGGGACAGACGTTGCTCGAATACCCCAAACGACATGAAGAGTCGTAGAGGATATCAAAGTGGGTCGGTTTACCTGCCACCCGTGGGGCTCCACCCTTCAGCTTGTGCGCACTAGTGGACAGCGCTTACGTGCACCCCCCAAGACATACACGTCCCGAGAAACATGATTTCTGACATAGACAAATAGGTTAGTATGCCACTTTCTATATGCTAATAACATCCTTATACGGGCTACTAACTCGTTCCTCACTGGATTTTTGAAAAAGATGACCTTTGTAGTGCGTTAAACCTCAAGCGAGCTCTGATACCAGCGCTGACATGACCCCACGGTCTTGTCGAGCCAGGATCACGCTGAGGGGTGCTGCGTTGCACAGTACCGAATAACACACGTCAAAGGTACAAAGCGGAAGCAAAACTTTTGTTACATAAAGTGGTTTATGAACATTTTTACATCAAAATAGGTCCAGTCTACACTCACGGGCGTAGACTACGCGTCAAGTTCACGTTCAGCCCGTGAACGTGTCCTTGCTAGCACGCACGCACACTAACACGGCGGCGTGCACGACTCCCACTCGACGGGATTCCCCTCCTGGGGTTCCGCCTCCTCTTCGGGAGTCACTTCCTCATAGAACCCTGCAAAAGCTCCAAACACAAGCAGTGAGCACGAAGGCTCAGCAAGACTGACCCGTCTCTCCTAAACATGGAACTTCTACATGAGGGGTGATGGGTACAAGAGATAAAAACAAGTTGCAAAAGACTCGCCTAATTAGTGGAACCTTACTTTCAAGTTTTAGCAGCAGGTTGTGGAGAACCTTACGCTAAGGCACATGAGAGAGCCGCAATCAAACAAGAAACGCATTTCTCTCATGTACTTTGCCCAAAGTTGAAAGGAACTTTAATTAGCTCTACACTACAGCAAATCATTAACAATCAATGTCCATCGTTCAATCAGCAACAGTTTAACATGTGACTAGCCTGTTCTTTCTACGTCACGGTACAGTGAACAAGTGGTACTCACTGACCGCGAGGGACGGTGATTATAATCGATTTACACCTGCAGGGTTACCTGAACAACCCGTAACGTACGCCCGTACTCGATGTTGCCTACAAAAACCATCACGGACGCCGTACGCAACTACCTTTCACACATTAGCCAAATGTTGAACCGGTCCAATCGTCACGAGCAAGAGGTCTCTGCACGCGCATCTCAGTGCCGCCAGCCGATTTACACCTCGAGCTCTCAACCTACCCTCTGAACGACCAGCTATGCCTCAACACCCAGCTACCCGAGTTACATCGGTTTCCCGGTTCCCATATAGCCGGTAGGTCTTTGGTACTGTTCTAGCTTGCTCAACAGGCCCGCACACGGATCGGTCCTATATTGACACAAGCGGAGCTACAGCACACATGCCCAAAGTCCTGCTGTCCTTGCTCTCCACTCGGTCTCATCTTTCTTGCCATGTGTATCATGTGCTGTCTCTACCCGAGTCGAGTGCCTCTAGCCTATGCTCGCGAGTAGTTCCAACTACTCGACTTGTACCGAATCCTATCCTAACTTAGCTTTGCAGTAGCTAACGGAGTTTACAATCCTAAACCCAACCCATGGTTTTCATGGCTATGCAATTGGGTTTCCAAACAAGACTCAAATGCTAGGAATCATAATACTCAAGTAAGTGCTCAAAACAATAAAAATTTGAAAAAGGTTAATGCAAACTGGAGTTTGCCTTGCTGCTCTTGGTCGTAGGCTAGCTGCTCTTCCGGAGTAACGAAGTCTAGGACTTTGGTTTCCTCCTCGACCTTAGCGACTACATGATATACAAGTGTATGTATTAATTTAAATGCATTTGATTAAATTTAAACTTGTGAAGTCTATAACTCTTACTAGACAGACCCAGTAACTGTGAAACCTTTACTGTGGCTTGGTTACAACCTAAACAGAGACTTGGTCAACTTTTGGTTGCAGCAAAGCTCATTTGAGCCCTCCACAATTAATTATGCACATGACCTTAATTGAAGCCTTTTAGGGTGTTCTAAGGATTTTCATGAAACAAACTATGACTTTCTGAAAACTAGATTTTCATATGGTTCTAATGGAGCTGGTCTCACATAATTTGAAGGTTTCTAGCTAAAGATATGAACTAAACAATTTCAGGGAAAATTCTGAAAATGTTTCTGAACATTTTCTATTTTCTCTGGAACAGTTTCACTAATCACACCATTAGGTGGATTAAATGAGCTCAAATGGATCTGAAATTTTTATGGTAGTACAGGGATTTTTGGTGAACATCCCAGCAAAATCTCAGAATTTTCCTCCATGGGATTCTTCAGTTAAAATTCCAAATATTTTAAACTTTGAGGAATTAATTCTGGAGAATTAAAGATTTTCATGAAGTGAAACTTGATTTGCTGGAAAGTGCTCTGAGAGCTGAATCCAACAAAATTTGGTTCACTCAATTTGGAGCTTTCTAGCCAAAGTTATGAGGATTTGAAGTTTGAATGAAATCTGAAAATCGGAGAAAAGTTTAAATCTGCCGGGGCCCACGGGGACACGTGTTGGGCGCGGACGCATCAGCACACTGAGGCCTACAGGGTTTTTGCACGCCAGCACATCAGATCCCAGCCGCAGCCCGATCCCGATTTAAAATATCTGCCGCTGACAGCCGGGGTCCACCCCCTTCGTCTACCTCTCGCCGCCCGCGCTCTGCCGCCGGGGTACCTCGCCGGAGAGCTCGCCGGCAGCCTCTGTGGAGCTCCAAACTTCACGATTCTGGCCGCCCCTGCCTACTTTCACTCGGGAAACAGGATTCTGGTGTCAGCTCGCCAAGAAAACGGCCGGCACATGGTCGGCGACGAGCGGCGGCTTCAGAAAGACTTCGGCCGTGTCGGCCGACTTCCCTAGCACCTCGATCACTCGAGCAATCAGTCAGGGAGCATCAGTGGACCTTAGGGAAGGTCGACATGAGCTTGAAGCAGCTCGGGGGAGGCCCGAAGTAGGCTCTCACCGTGCGCCCGATGCCTCCCGCAAGCTCCGCCGTCGGCAATCATCGAAATACGCCAGGTACAGGGTTTTTAGGCCAAAGGTTGTGAAGGCAACTCGTGCGCTACCGGTCTAGTTTGTGTGGGAGCGGATTGAGGCCCTCTAATCCTTTCTAGAGTATGAATTCGACAGAACCGTACCCGAAGGTCGGTCTGTACCCAGAAAAGGGAAAACTGGAAATTCGCCGCCGGTGAGCAAGCGCTCGGGCTGTGGCTCGGGGTGAGCAGCACCGATCACCAGCGCGTCCAAGGGTGCCTTGGCTCGGGCGTGACAACCTCCCGGTTGGGCTGTCCACGGGAGCCCGAAGTGCGGCGGTTTTAGGTCACTGAACTAAACTCTCGGTATAGCCGAGATCGACAGGTTTTAGCTGAGTTCTAGCAACGGGGAAGAACGAGGAGGGTTCCTAGTACCTTTCTGTAGCTCTGAAGGAGATGGGGAGGCTGTGATCGGAGCTTTCCAATCGGTTCTGGGTGGCAGAAGAAAGTTTCCTGGCGCTGTGTTCTTGCGGGGAGAAAATGGCGAGGCTTCGGCCGAGGAGGGGGGAGAACGCCTTAAGAAGGCTCTGAACCGACTCGTTCCCGCGCTTGGCCAAGCAGCTGCTGGCGCGGCGGCCTCCCTCAGTGGCAATCGCAGCTGCAGCTCGGCGACCCGAGTGAGAAAGTCTCAGTCGGTTGAATCATCCCTGTGGCTGACATGTGGGTCCATTTTCATTTTTAACCTCTGAGATTAACTCCTATTCACTGTTCCAAACAGTAGTTCCCACAAAGCCCCTGGTGATTTGAATTTTCTACCCTTGAACCATTTGAATTGGTTAGCATTCAAATTGGGTTTGATTTGAATGAATTTCAGCACATGTTCAGTTTGAAATTCAAATAAAATTTGAATTTGCCCCACTTAGCTCATGTCAAGATTAACTCCAAATGGAGTGAAAATTGGTGTGTGAGCTCACAAAAATGTGCTGAGTAAGAATATGTCTCCCAGTTTTGAATTCATGGGATAACAACAGTTTGAATTTGAATGTAGTTTCAAACTGCCCTCTTTCTAGCTATGCCCAAAATGACCCAAAAAGGTTTTGAATTTGGGTGAAACTTGGCATGGACATTCCTAGCAATGTGTAGGAGTTTTTCATATGCCCAGCCCCTATGTATTACATGTGGAAAATACCACTTTTGCAATATGTGAGTTTGTTCTCTAATGAGTATGTTGATGGTGGTTACTTGCCCTTCAAATGTGTTCATCAACTTGCTTCAAATGAGGTGTGTGTGTGTGGTGATTAACACTTCAAGGATGTGTCAAAAACTGAGGCCCTTACATTCCTCCCCCCTTAAAAGAATCTTGTCCCGAGATTATAAGGTAGAAATGAGAGAGAGGACGGTGGAAAATTACCGGATATGCGACATGAAAAAGTCGGGGTAGTTAGTGCGAAGAAATCCTTCGCTCTCCCATGTCGCTTCGTCCGCGGAGTGATTACTCCATAGAACCTTGTAGAACCACAACGTATGGTTGCGTGTGGTTCGGGCCTTCTCATCAATGATCTGAACCGATTCCTCCCGATAGTTGAGATCCGGTTGCAGTTCTTCAATGTCCTCCAGCTGAACGGTAGTAGATAGCTTAAGACACTTCCTCAGCTGGGAAATTGTAACACCCCAAAATCCTGTCAAGAGGGGAATTTAAAAAATTTTGGACGTATTGCATGTGTTGCAAAAATTCAAATTCAAACTGGAATTCAAATTAAACTCAAAACAGAAATGAAAAAGAAAAAGAAAAGGAAAAAAAATAAACCTCCCCGGCCAGTGGGCCGGAACACACCAGCCGGCCCATTTGTTCCCGCGCCAGACCGCAGCCGCGCGCCCCCCCTCTTTCCCACTGACACACGGGGCCCGCCAACCCTTCTTCCTCCTCGCGCTCGCGCCCGCGCTCGGCCGGACTCTTCTCACCCCGAATCGAAACCGCCCCGGATCCTCGCGTATCCCAGCCGAATTTCGTTCGTGGACGACGCAAACTCGATCACAACCAAACGCCGCCCTCCCCCATCTATAAAAACCCCGGCATCATCCCGTTTTTCCCCACGATTCGACGATTTTTCTTCCGGTGAGAACCCGAGCTTCTCCGGCGAATTCTGCTCGATCTACAATCGGGAATTCTGATCTAACTCGCTGGTCTTGATCCACCGCCTCCGGGGAACCTTGCAGGTGCAGAAAACTCGGTGATTTGCGGTTCAAACACAGCGCCGACGAGCCTCGCCGTGAATTCACCTCGGACCTCGTTGCCGATCGCTTTTCAGGACCTCCGAGCTCAAGAAAACCCCCGAGGTGAGATCCCCGACCTCCCCTCTACCGATCTATGCCATAAAATCACAGTTCTAGGAAGAATTGACGAAGATCCGAAACTCTCCGGCGAGATCGCCGCCTCCCGCCGCCGTGCGCCGCCGGGCAGCGCCGCCCGCGCTCGATCAGAGCGACGTGGCTGCTTGTGCACCGTCTATTTTAAATCGCACGGTAGAGTTTAAATCCCCGCGTACCGGTTCGATGTTATAATCTCAGCCGTCTGTTTTAAATCGGACGGTCCACGTCAGCCCCGCGTTATAAAGGCTGGGATTCTTACGTGCTACCCCCTGGGGTTCTTGGAAAATAAGAGCTAGCCCCGGAAACTTCTGATCTAGCCCCTGGAACTTCAGAAAATCATGTAAATTCATTTAAAAATCAGTTTTGACCCCTGGACTTAATAAAAATTAGGAAAAACCCCTCTGTTATGTGTAGCTAGACCTCTGAAAATTCTTAAAATAATATTATAGACCCTGTAGTGGGGTGGGTTTACCTTTTTAACCCTATTTGATATTAAATTTAGGAAATTGAATATGTGGTTAGTATTTAAAATTTAAAAGATGGGACAAACATATTGTCAATTTCTAATTAAAAACTTTCCTAGTACTTGGAAAACCTTGAAGTGAGATAAAAATAGATTTTTGGCTGAAATGAATCATTTTAATTGATTATTCACATTTATTAGTAATAGGGACACATTTTTAAGTAGAGAATAATTCTGAAAATTAGTAAACTAAATGTAAAATAGTTCACATCAGAGGAGAAGTTCAAAAATATATTATTTAATATTTTAGACCCAAAACCTATTCTGTTTAGATGAGGTGTCTTACTATTTTCATAATAAAGTACACATTTAGGCATAGGAAATAAATTTTAAAATATAGCAAGCTAGGTATAAATAATTAGATAATGATAAATGAAGAATTCAGTTTAGGGTTGGTAGAAGGTCTGAAGACATATATGGAGTAGGAAAATACCTTTCATGCATACTTGGTAGCTAAAAGGGTGTAGTAATTGAATGTAAGGAATTTATTTAAATTGGAAAAACTCATATATAGTATGCAAACATAAATGTGAATACAAAAGTAGAAATCATATACACATGTTTAAAAGTGCAAGTAAGCCAAAAATCAACACACATAGAGTAACCACAACACATAGAATTGTGAATGGCTTTCATAAATGTGAATGTGTGGTTTGTATGAAGTGGAAGTGTGAACTATGTCTTATGACTTGTTGTTTTCTTTTGCTATGTGTGATTGTATGAGTAGAACCTGCTCCAGAGCAAGTTCTTCCTTTCCAAGACTAGGACTACCCATTCCAAGAGCAGCAGGAAGGAGGCAAGTGTCCTTGACCACTTTGATCCTATGCTAGGATGTGTAGATAGAATCATTTGCATTGTCAATTGAAATATGAAACCCATGCTAGAAGTTTCCCTAGAATTGCATTATCTTGTTTCCTTGTAGCTTGGGTGGATTTATTTTGTTATGTCATTTATTTACATGCTTATGCTTAGCCATGCTTAGAATGGGATATTTGGGATATGAGATCATCAGTTTATTTTACCATATTCTTGAATGAGATGTTATGAGTTATGTAGAGGTAGGGATCAAGGCAAGTTGGATGATTTGGTTGGTGCTGGGTGCACGAGACTCGGGTTTGTGTTTAGTACTTGCCTGGATCCTAAGGACCCGCTCATGGAGCATGTAACCTGGCC
This sequence comes from Neostapfia colusana, assembly GCA_030760725.1. Classification (NCBI taxonomy): domain Eukaryota; kingdom Viridiplantae; phylum Streptophyta; class Magnoliopsida; order Poales; family Poaceae; genus Neostapfia; species Neostapfia colusana. Next base: position 94,387,100 of record JASWHV010000001.1, read on the forward strand.
TTACCGTGCCAACAACATGCTGAGATGGGGCAGCTTGGCCAATTAATTAGGTGTATCCCCGACGTAGTATGGGTGTGTTGGATGTTGCGGGGAGTGGGAGTCAGCTGGACTACCTTATAAACCGCAAGGCTCAAGAGGGGGCCACTGTAGCGGGGTTGGAGCCTCTTGTATGCTCGTCGGGAATCCCTTTGTAAAGGCTTCGTAGTGATCTCCTGGCTACACGCCTGGGAAGTGTGAATGTGGTTCGTAGCCACTGGCATAATGGAGGTTCTTTTAGTCCACCCCGCAACGGGGGATGAAATCACTACATGTGGGTACAGTGGTGCAAACTCTGCAGAGTCAAAACTGTCATGACAGCCGTGCTCACGGTCAAGAGCGGCTTGGACTTATTCATGATTAGAGAATGATGGCTTTGGAAGTTGAGGATATTAAGCGGGGAGCTTAACATTGGAAATGTTGTTATGGTTATTTTATTATGATGATGGGATGGGAGATTGGGACCATTTCACGTGTGTAGTAATGTAGGTGCTTAATAAGCTAAGGTGATAGGTATTAATTACTTAGCGCTTTAACCATGAGTTCAACCTCCCCTTGTTCTAGCCATGCATGACATAATTATCCCACACTTGCTGAGTACCATCGGTACTCAACCTTGCATATTTGTTGGTTTATATTGCTGCTCAGGTCAAGATAATGAGGTGGTGTATAATGATCAAGACTTTGGACCCGAAGAAGGTTTCTAGGTTCATGGAGTCCCCCGGGCAACGCCTGTGATGGAGCCCACAAGAATATTTATTCCGCTGCTAGTTTATTTATTTGTGATGAACTTATTATCGTCCATCGAGACATATGCTTTGTAAGACTTATTTATATTCGACACCTGGCTTGTAATAAATGATGCTTCACTATTTGTCATCACCTGTATGAGAAAATGATCCTGGCATACATGTGATATTCACTCGGTTATTCTTCGGAGAAACCGGGTGTGACAGAAGTGGTATCAGAGCCAAGGTTGCCCGTAGGAACGTGGACCTAGGTAGAAATGGACGTATTTAAGGGCCCTATTTTCTTAAAAACTATTTTACAAGGGGTGTGTTGAAAAGTGTTATTTAATGGAGTCACTTTCTTCATCTTACCCCAACTTTCATTCAAAATAGGATTTTTGTTTAAAAGTTTATCTAACCTAAGTTTAAATGCTTTTTGTTTTAGATGGTTCGCATGATTCGCACCACTTGCAAGTCCACAGGAGGGAGAGTTCCCGTAGTTGCCCTTGCCCAAAGGGAGGAGAGCCGTCCGGTGACGTACCTTTCCTATGGACTGACAGTAGGAGGCTTGTTGCGCCGTCTTCGACGTATGCTCCAAGCCGCCGGCAATACGGGCAAGCTAATCATACACTATAGCTCCACCAGGATCATCCGGGAAAAGAGGGAAGAATGGAGTTCAGAGATGAGGATTATCCATGAAAATCAGCTGCTTAAGATCCACCGCTCTCCAGCTTGTCGAGCGACACAGGTCGATGCAGAGAAGGATGTCACCTGGGAGGCCATCACCTGCCAGAGTCATATCTATCGTCGACACCTGGACAGGACTGAGTACATGTATGTCCTCCAGCGCGAGAGTGGTACAACGGAGTATAAGTATCCGCCAGTGCAGCAAGGGACTTCCCATGGGCACATGGACTTGTGCTTGGAGGATGCTGCTATGCTCAGCACTCAACTGCTGGAGTGTCACCAAGAGCTTCAGGATGTTCGGGACACCCTGAAGGAAACGGAGGCGTTGCTGCGAGCCTGCTTGAGGGCGAGAGAAAGAGGAGATGGGAATGAATTGTGTGTCACCGTGAATGATACATGGACTCCTGACTCCCCAGATCGCCGGGTGATCAGGCGTCGTCGCACTTCTCCACCAGCAGCCTCCCCACCCAAAGCGGAGTCAGAAGGCAGCCGCAATAATGAGGAAGATCTCGAGGAGCCAGCTTAGTGATACGAGTAGTGTAGAGTTTTTCCCTTGGTTAGCAAGATGTCGAATAGTCGAGTCGTTACGTTAGTTAATGGTGTGTTAATGCTTGGTTTGTGACGTGAGTTGTGGAAGCCATGAGCGATTATCCACAGCCTCATCTTCAGATCGTTTTGCTTTGGTGTGTGAACCCACATGAAATAATAGTGCATTTATTTTTGTGTGAGATATGAACCCTCAGAAAAGTATAACAAAGCTTCAACACTTCAAAATACAAACAAGTGAAAGTAGTGAGATAATACGTAATACTTTAAATTAACATTTGGTTGATCATGCTAGATGCCCGGAAGAGGAAAAGGTTGTGCTGCCAACCCCACCAACAACAATGATGAGGCCTGCAACCCTCATCTTTCTGGGAGCCAGGACAGGAGTGGACGCCGTGAGGGAGTTGATCCCATCCAACAAATGCTTGAGAATCAAAATCAGCTCATCCAGAACCTGACTCAAGTGGTGGCCAACTTGCATCAAGTTCCACCTCCCCAAGCTGCACCACGCCAACCAAGGTTGAGTGAGTTTCTAGGAACTCAACCTCCAAAGTTTGCAAGTGCTGCTGAACCTCTGGAAGCAGATGATTGGCTAAAGACCATTGAAAGCAAGATGAGGATCATACAGTGCCAAGGGTATGAGAGGGTGCTGTTTGCCTCTCATCAATTGCATGGACCTGCTGCTGATTGGTGGACCGCCTACGTGGCCGCCCATCATGACCCTGGGAACATCACTTGGTAAGAGTTCAAGCGTAGCTTCCTCAACCATTACATACCAAGGGGTGAACTCAAAAACAAGAGGAAGGAGTTCTTAGAGTTGCAGCAAGGTAACATGACTGTGAGGGAGTACCTCACTAAATTTACTCAACTCTCCCGTTATGCTCCACGGGATATAGAGACTGATGAGCAGAAACAGGACTGTTTCGTGGAAGGACTTACCACAGAAATGCAGTGTGCAATGTCCTCCAACGAGTATGAAAGCTTCCAAAAGATAGTGGACGGAGCATTTGTGGTAGAAAGGAAGCTGAAGGCCTTGGAAAATGAGAACAAGAGGAAGGCCGGGTGGTCCCAGCAAGCCTCAGGGAGCAACACCCGCCCACATCTGATGCAGCAACCCGCAGGGCAGACGAACCGTGCTGCGGTACCCTACTCAGCACCAAGAGGGTACAACCCGAACTACAGGCCTCCGGCAGCACCAATACAGCCACAACGTCAGTTCGTACAGCAGCCTCGCCCTACATATCAACCTCGACCAGCCGTACAAGGACCCCCAAACCAACCCCAAGACAACAAAGGCCAGGCACCTAAGGTTGGGGTGCAATGTTTCAATTGTGGTCAAGTGGGGCACTACGCCCATAAGTGCCCAAAGAAGAAGCCCACGCAGCCACAACAGCAGAATGTAATGAGAGGACGGGTGAACCACGTCACCATGGAGGAAGCGCAAGAGGCACCTGACCTGGTAGTTGGTAAGTTTCCTGCCAATTTACACATTGCAACCCTGTTGTTTGATTCTGGTGCTACCCACTCGTTCATTGCCCAAGGGTTTGTTGAGAAGCATGACCTAGCAACAACACAAATGAACCATATGCTAGCAGTAAACTCTCCAGGTGGAGAAATAAGGACAAGACAATTGTGTCCCAAAGTGAACCTAGACATTAATGGGGTAGTATTTACTGCTAACCTCATAGTGATAGATTCACAAGGGATAGATATTATCTTTGGTATGGATTGGTTGACCAAACATAAAGGAATCATCCATTGTTCGACCAGAACGGTGGAACTAACTCACCCTAGTGGCACAAGAGTAAAGTTTATAACAATACAAGAGCCTAGGAGGGACATTAAATTAAATCAAGTTGAGGTCAAAGTGGAGGAGATCAGGACCATCAGGGAATATCCCGATGTTTTTCCGGAGGAGTTGCCAGGTATGCCTCCTGATCGTGAAGTGGAATTCGCAATTGAGCTAGTGCCTAGAACAGCCCTGATATACAAGAGACCTTATCGGATGGACTCCAAACAGCTGGGAGAACTCAAGGATCATTTGAGAGAATTGACGGAGAAGGGGTATATTCGTCCTAGTTCCTCACCTTTGGGAGCTCCAGTCATATTTGTGCCCAAGAAGGACGGAACCCACAGGTTGTGCGTAGACTACCGTGCCTTGAATGAAGTGACCATCAAGAACAAGTACCCATTACCCCGCATTGAAGACTTGTTTGATCAGTTGAGGAGAGCTTGTGTGTTCTCGAAAATTGATCTCAGGTCGGGATACCACCAACTTAAGATAAGGCAAACTGATATTCCCAAGACAGTTTTCGTATCTCGGTACGGACTGTATGAATACACCGTCATGCCTTTCGGGCTAACTAATGCCCCGGCATACTTCATGTATCTCATGAACAAGGTATTCATGGAATATCTGGACAAATTTGTGGTGGTTTTCATAGATGATATTCTCGTTTTCTCCAAAGATGAAGAGGAACATGAGAAACATCTAAAGTTGGTGTTGCAGAAGCTGAGAGAACACCAACTATATGCCAAGTTGAGCAAGTGTGAGTTTTGGCTGAAGAGAGTTCCCTTCTTAGGACATATCATCTCGGAGGGAGGAATCTCCATGGATCCCACCAAAATCGAGGATATACAGAAGTGGAAGACCCCTGAAAATGTCGGGGACGTTCGAAGCTTCTTGGGATTGGCAGGATACTATCGACGGTTTATTGAGGGATTCTCTAAGATCTCAAGACCCCTCACCAAACTGTTGGAGAAGGGAATCACATTCACATGGACGCCGCAGTGCGAGACGACTTTTCAGGAGTTAAAGAAAAGATTGACAACAGCCCCAGTGCTAGTTATGCCAGACATGCAGAAGAACTTTACGGTGTACTGCGATGCCTCTGAAAACGGGTTGGGATGTGTTCTCATGCAAGAAGGTCATGTCATGGCTTATGCATCCCGGCAGCTCAGGAAGTACGAGAAGAACTATCCTACACATGACCTAGAATTAGCCGCAGTTGTACATGCGTTGAAAATTTGGCGGCACTACTTGATGGGGAAGAGGACAGAGATATATACGGATCATAAGAGTTTAAAGTACATTTTCACACAGCCAGATCTCAACCTCAGACAAAGGAGATGGTTAGAGCTAATCAATGACTTTGATGTGGGCATCAACTATCATCCTGGGAAAGCAAACGTCGTGGCAGATGCTTTAAGTCGGAAAGTGCAGGTCTATAAGTTGAGCTTGAAGGACATGCCTGCAGAATTGAAGGACGAGGTTATAAGGCTCAATCTATGCCTTGTGAATAGTGGTGAAGCCATCGCTATGGAAGTGGACTCCACACTAGAGCAAGAAATACGAGAGGGTCAAAAGGATGACGAGAAGATACAAGAAATCAGGCAACTCATCAAGGAAAATAAAGCCCCTGGTTTCAGAGAGGATGAACAAGGAACGGTGTGGCACGGGAAAAGAATATGTGTGCCAGAAGTAAAGAAGATCCGTGAATTGATTTTGAAGGAGGCTCACGATTCTGACTATTCCATTCATCCTGGGAGTACGAAAATGTACCAGGACCTCAAGAGCAGGTATTGGTGGTATGGCATGAAGCGAGATGTCGCGGAACATGTTGCCCTATGTGACACATGTCAGTTGGTGAAAGCGGAACATCAATGACCCGCGGGATTATTGCAACCACTCAAAGTGCCTGAATGGAAATGGGAAGAAATCGGCATGGATTTCATAGTGGAATTGCCTAGGACCCAATCAGGATATGATTCGATATGGGTCATCGTCGACAGGCTAACCAAGATAGCTCATTTCATTCCCGTGAAAGAAAGCTACAGTGGATCCAAATTGGCAGAATTGTACATGTCAAGAATCGTGTGTTACCATGGAGTGCCCAAGAAGATAGTGTCGGATCGAGGGACACAGTTCACCTCAAGATTCTGGCAGAAGTTACACGAAACCATGGGAACCCATCTGAACTTTAGTTCTGCCTATCATCCCCAAACTGATGGGCAAACGGAAAGAACCAATCAGATTCTTGAGGATATGCTGAGGGCGTGTGCACTCAAAAACAGTCGGAGTTGGGACAAGAACTTACCGTATGCGGAATTCTCCTATAACAACAGCTATCAAGCTAGTATGAAGATGTCACCGTTCGAAACTTTGTATGGGAGGAAGTGCCGAAATGCCCTGTTTTGGAACCAAACGGGGGAAAGTAAAGTGTTTGGTCCCGAAGTACTACAAGAAGACGAGGCGAAAGTGAGGGAAATTCGCAATAACTTGAGGATAGCACAGACACGACAAAAGAGCTATGCCGATATACGGAGGAGAGAGCTCGTTTTCAACGTGGGATACTATGTCTATCTCAAGGTGTCCCCTATCCGAGGACTTCGTCGGTTCAAGGTGAAAGGGAAGTTGTCACCTCGATACATCGGACCCTTTCAAGTTCTGGAGAGGAAAGGCGAAGTGGCGTATCAACTAGAATTACCGGCTCGCCTATCGGATGTGCACGATGTATTCCATGTGTCACAGCTCAAGAAATGTCTGAGAATGCCTGAAGAGGTGTTACCCATGAATGAGGTTGACGTAGCTGAGGATTTGTCTTATGCCGAGCAACCATTCAAGATTTTGTAGACAATGGAATGCCTCACAAGAAATAAAAGAATCCGGATGTGCGTGGTGCAGTGGAAGCATCACTCAGAAGAGGAAGCCACCTGGGAGCGAGAAGATGAGCTTAAGGCACAATTTCCGGAATTGTTTTCTTAGAACCACCAATCTCGAGGACGAGATTTCTTTTAAGGGGGTAGAGCTGTAACACCCTAAAATCCTGTTAAGAGGGGAATTTAAAATTTTTTGGACGTATTGCATGTGTTGCAAAAATTCATATTCAAACTGGAATTCAAATTAAACTCAAAACAGAAATGAAAAAGAAAAAGAAAAGGAAAAAAATAAACCTCCCCGGCCAGTGGGCCGAAACCCACCAGCCAGCCCATTTGTTCAAGCGCCAGACCGCAGCCGCGCGCCCCCCCTCTTTCCCACTGACACGCAGGGCCCGCCAACCCTTCTTCCTCCTCGCGCTCGCGCCGGCGCTCGGCCGGACTCTTCTCACCCCGAATCGAAACCGCCCCGGGTCCTCGCGTATCCCAGCCGAATTTCGTTCGTGGACGACGCAAACTCGATCACAACCGAACGCCGCCCTCCCCCGTCTATAAAAACCCCGGCATCGTCCCGTTTTTCCCCACGATTCGCCTATTTTTCTTCTGGTGAGAACCCGAGCTTCTCCGGCGAATTCTGCTCGATCTACGATCGGGAATTCTGATCTAACTCGCTGGTCTTGATCCACCGCCTCCGGGGAACCTTGCAGTTTCAGAAAACTCGGTGATTTGCGGTTCAAACACAGCGCCGACGAGCCTCGCCGTGAATTCACCTCGGACCTCGTCGCCGATCGCTTTTAAGGACCTCCGAGCTCAAGAAAACCCCCGAGGTGAGATCCCCGACCTCCCCTCTACCGATCTATGCCATAAAATCACAGTTCTATGAAGAATTGTCGAAGATCCGAAACTCTCCGGCGAGATCGCCGCCTCCCGCCGCCGTGCGCCGCCGGGCAGCGCCGCCCGCGCTCGATCAGAGCGACGTGGCCGCTTGTGCACCGTCTATTTTAAATCCCACGGTAGAGTTTAAATCCCCGCGTACCGGTTCGATGTTATAATCTCAGCCGTCTGTTTTAAATCGGACGGTCCACGTCAGCCACGCATTATAAAAGCCGGGATTCTTACGTGCTACCCCCTGGGGTTCTCAGAAAATAAGAGCTAGCCCCGGAAACTTCTGATCTAGCCCCTGGAACTTCAGAAAATCATGTAAATTCATTTAAAAATCAATTTTGACCCCTGGACTTAATAAAAATTAGGAAAAACCCCTCTGTTATGTGTAGCTAGACCCCTGAAAATTCTTAAAATAATATTATAGACCCTGTAGTGGGGTGAGTTTACCTTTTTAACCCTATTTGATATTAAATTTAGGAAATTGAATATGTGGTTAGTATTTAAAATTTAAAAGATGGGACAAACATATTGTCAATTTCTAATTAAAAACTTTCCTAGTACTTGGAAAACCTTGAAGTGAGATGAAAATAGATTTTTGGCTGAAATGAATCTGTTTAATTGATTATTCACATTTATTAGTAATAGGGACACATTTTTAAGTAGAGAATAAGTAAACTAAATGTAAAATAGTTCACATCAGAGGAGAAGTTCAAAAATATATTATTTAATATTTTAGACCCAAAACCTATTCTGTTTAGATGAGGTGTCTTACTATTTTCATAATAAAGTACACATTTAGGCATAGGAAATAAATTTGAAAATATAGCAAGCTATGTATAAATAATTAGAAAATGATAAATGAAGAATTCAGTTTAGGGTTGGTAGAAGTCTGAAGACATATATGGAGTAGGAAAATACCTTTCATGCATACTTGGTAGCTAAAGGGTGTAGTAATTGAATGTAAGGAATTTATTTAAATTGGAAAACTCATATATAGTATGCAAACATAAATGTGAAAACAAAAGTAGAAATCATATACACATGTTTAAAAGTGCAAGTAAGCCAAAAATCAACACACGTAGAGTAACCACAACACATAGAATTCTGAATGGCTTTCATAAATGTGAATGTGTGGTTTGTATGAAGTGGAAGTGTGAACTATGTCTTATGACTTGTTGTTTTCTTTTGCTATGTGTGATGGTATGAGTAGAACCTGCTCCAGAGCAAGTTCTTCCTTTCCAAGACCAGGACTACCCATTCCAAGAGCAGCAGGAAGGAGGCAAGTGTCCTTGACCACTTTGATCCTATGCTAGGATGTGTACATAGAATCATTTGCATTGTCAATTGAAATATGAAACCCATGCTAGGAAGTTCCCCTAGAATTGCATTATCTTGTTTCCTTGTAGCTTGGGTTGGGATTTATTTTATTATGTCACTTATTTACATGCTTATGCTTAGCCATGCTTAGAATGGGATATTTGGGATATGAGATCATCTGTTTATTTTGCCATACTCTTGAATGAGATGTTATGAGTTATGTAGAGGTAGGGATCAAGGCAAGTTGGATGATTTGGTTGGTGCTGGGTGCACGAGACTCGGGTTTGTGTTTAGTACTTGCCTGGATCCTAAGGACCGGTTCATGGAGCATGTAACCTGGCTTTACCATGCCAACCACATGCTGAGATGGGGCAGCTTGGCCAATTAATTAGGTGTATCCCCGGCGTAGTATGGGTGTGTTGGATGGTGCGGGGAGTGGGTGTCAGCTGCACTACCTTATAAACCGCAAGGCTCAAGAGGGGGCCACTGCAGCGGGGTTGGAGCCTCTTGTATGCTGTTAGGGGTGAAACCTCAGTGGGCCCACGCTCGTCGGGAATCCCTTTGTAAAGGCTTCGTAGTGATCTCCTGGCTACACACCTGGGAAGTGTGAATGTGGTTCGTAGCCACTGGCATAATGGAGGTTCTTTTAGTCCACCCGGCAACGGGGGATGAAATCACTACATGTGGGTACAGTGGTGCAAGCTCTGCAGAGTCAAAACTGTCATGACAGCCGTGCTCACGGTCAAGAGCGGCTTGGACTTATTCATGATTAGAGGATGATGGCTTTGGAAGTTGAGGATGTTAAGCGGGGAGCTTAACATTGCAAATGATGTTATGGTTATTTGATTATGATGATGGGATGAGAGATTGGGACCATTTCACCTGTGTAGTAATGTAGGTGCTTAATAAGCTAAGGTGATAGGTATTAATTGCTTAGTGCTTTAACCATGAGTTCAACCTCCCCTTGTTCTAGCCATGCATTACATAATTTTCCCACACTTGCTTAGTACCATCGGTACTCAACCTTGCATATTTGTTGGTTTACATTGCTGCTCAGGTCAAGATAATGAAGTGGTGTATAATTATCAAGACTTTGGATCCGAAGAGGTTCATGGAGTCCCCCGGGCAACGCCTGTGATGGAGCCCACAAGAATAATTATTCCGCTGCTTGTTTATTTATTTGTGATGAACTTATTATCGTCCATCGAGACATATGATTTGTAAGACTTATTTATATTCGACACCTGGCTTGTAAGAAATGATGCTTCACTATTTGTCATCACCTGTATGAGAAAATGATCTTGGCATACATGTGATATTCACTCGGTTGTTCATCGGAGAAACTGGGTGTGACAGAAATGTGAAAGACATCGTGCACACCGGAAAGTGCTTCTGGTAATTTCAGCCGGCATGCTACCGATCCACATCTTTCGGTAATCTGAAATGGACTGATGAACCGGGGTGCCAACTTTCCTCTCACCCCCAATCTGTTTACACCTTTCATTGGAGACACACGTAGGTATACGTGATCCCCGACTTCAAACTGCAATGGGCGCCTTCTCAGGTCCGCATACTGTTTCTGACGGGATTGGGCGGCTTTCAGATTCGCTTGAATCAGTCGAACCTTTTCTTCCGCGTTGTTGACAAGGTCAATCCTGAAGGTAACCCTTTCGCCAGACTCACACCAATTCAGTGGTGTGCGGCATTTCCTCCCGTATAGCGCCTCATAAGGCGCCATCTTGATGCTGGCTTGGTACCCATTGTTGTACGAGAACTCGGCTAACGGCAAGTGATCATCCCAATTCTTGCCGTGGTTGATAGCGCAAGCTCGTAGCATGTCTTCTAAGATCTGATTTACCCGCTCGGTTTGCCCATCCGTTTGCGGGTGGTATGCTGAACTACGGATCAGCTTCGTCCACAAGGCAGCGTGCAGCTGCTCCCAAAAACGGGACACAAATAAAGTGCCCCGATCCGATATGATGGTACGGGGTACGCCGTACAAGCATAGGATCCGTGGGATGTACAGTTCAGCGTACTTCTTGGCATTGTAGTTGGTGTTGACCGGGATGAAATGGGCAACTTTGGTGAGCTGGTCGACGATCACCCACACAGAATCATGCTTCTGAAAAGTGGTGGGTAAACCGATGATTAAGTCCATGCTAACATCCTCCCACTTCCAGGCAGGAACACCAAGTGGTTGCAGCAGTCCCGGTTTCCGCATATGGTCTGCCTTCACCCTTCGACAGGTATCACACTCGGACACGTACTTCGCGACCTCCCGCTTCATCCGTGTCCACCAAAACTTGCTTCTGAGTTCTTGATACATTTCATTGCTGACGGGGTGAATAGAAAATTTTTATAAGTGAGCCTCATCAAAAATTTTCTTCCGTAACTCCGGATTACGGGGTACGACGATCCGGTCCTTGAACCATAGGACGCCGTCTCCGTCCTTCCCGAAACATTTCAGCTCCCCACTGCCTACATGTCTCCGCAAATGCGACATGCCCTTGTCATGTTTCTGAGCTACCGCAATCTCTTCACGGATGGTGGGGATCAAACCTAGGTTGTAGAGAGCTCCGTGTGGAATCACATGTAGTGGTGATTCTCTCTCTTCCAACGGTGTGATGGTCAGATTGTTGACGTATGACTTGCGGCTCAGCGCATCTGCCACTACGTTTGCCTTGCCCGGATGATAATGGATCTCTATATCGTAATCCTTTATCAATTCTAACCATCTTCGCTGCCTCATGTTCAACTCCTTATGAGTGAATATGTACTTGAGGCTTTTGTGGTCGGTATATAGATGTACGAGGTTACCGAGTAGGTAGTGCCTCCACATTTTCAGTGCAAGTACCACGGCAGCGAGCTCCAAGTCGTGAGTGGGATAATTTTGCTCATGGTTTCTAAGCTGCCGTGATCCATACGCGACCACTCTTCGGTCTTGCATCAGCACACATCTGAGCCCAATGCCGGATGCATCGCAGAACACATCGAATGGTTTTTTTGTGTCTGGCTGCGCCAAAACCGGTGCTGATGTCAGGTGCTTGACTAAAGCCTTGAATGCTGCTTCACATGTTGGACTCCAAACATATTTGGTAGCCTTCTTCAGCAGCTCCGTCATAGGCTTGGCAATCTTCAAGAAGTTCGGAATGAACCTCCGATAATATGCCGCAAGTCCGACGAAACTCCATACCTCGTGAACAGTTCTCGGGGACTTCCAATTCAGCACTTGAGTGATCTTGCTCGGGTCTACAGCGATACCCTCCGCTGAGATGATATGCCCGAGAAAAGGCACTTGCGATATCCAAAACTCGCATTTGCTGAATTTCGCATATAGCTTGTGATCCCGCAGCCGTTGCAAGACTATACGCAGATGTTTCTTGTGATCTTCCTCCGACTTGGGATATACCAGGATGTCGTCGATGAAGACCACGACAAACTTGTCCAGCTCCGGCATGAATAACGAGTTCATCAAGTACATGATGTGAGCCGGAGAGTTGGTGAGGCCGAAGGACATGACCAGGTACTCATAAAGCCCGTACCTCGTCGAGAAAGCCGTCTTCGGAATATCCTCAGCCCATATCTTAATCTGATGGTACCCGGATCTTAAGTCCATCTTGGAAAAGATCTTTGCTTCGACCAACTGATCAAACAACATGTCGATCTGTGGCAACGGATACTTGTTCTTGATGGTTACGGCATTTAATGGACGATAGTCCACGCAAAGTCGCAACGTCTCATCCTTCTTCTTTACAAATAATGCCGAACAGCCCCATGGCGAGGAGCTCGGCCTAATAAAAACCTTCTCCAGGAGGTCCGTGAGCTGAGTCTTCAGTTCAGCCAACTCCTTGGGCGCCATCTTGTACGGCCTCCGGGATATTGGCATGGTTCCCGGTGCAAGTTCGATCTTGAACTCCACCTCTCTATCGGGCGGCATCCCCGGCAAATCGTCCGGGAATACGTCAGGGAACTCTCGGACCACTGGAATATCTTCCAATCTGATGGTGGTGGACTGATAGATGCTTGGAAGTTTTATTTCTAGACTGTCCAGAAATAAAGAATGAGATTCGTGCACTTGTGAATTCAAATGCACGATTCGGAGGACGTTGTCTAAAACAGCGCCATGGCGGGTTAACCACGACATCCCTAAGATGACATCGACCTTTTGTCCCTCTAAAATTATGAGAGACGTAGGGTATACTCTACCCTACAAGCACAATGGCGCTTTTGGGACCATCATGCTTGCTGAAATTCTCCCACCCGGTGAACAGATCACATAAGGACTATCGGTGGGTAGTATTTGCAAGCTATATTTATCAATGAAAGCTTGGCTAATGAAGCTACGCGTGGCGCCTGAATCAAATAATACTATGGCGGGATGCTGGTGGAGTTGGAACCTACCCGCAAGGATTGGCTCACCCTCCGGCACGTTCTCTATTGCAACCTGGTGGACAGTGCCGGGCCTAGGGTTTGCCCGCCACGCATTAGTAGGGTTCCGGGGTTGACTCCTCCCCGGAAACTGTGGTGTAACTCCGCTGCCTTGCCTCTTCGGACAACTGCTGGCGAAGTGTCCTGGACGACCACACTTGTAACATGTGGCCGCTGCTTGTGCGGTGCTCGGGGAACGAAAGCCCGGCATGCACTGCTGAGGTGCATACGCACGTGGCATCGCCCGCTGCTGCGGTTGTTGTTGCGGAGGTGGTACTGGCAGTGCCGGCCTGAATGCCAGTGAAGAGTACGGCCGACTGCGGAACGGCATCGGCCTTTGTGGTGGCTGCCAGCGTGGACCTGATGGTGGGCGATTCACCATCCGAAATTTCTGAGAAGGACTGCTTCCTTCTCCGCTGCTTTGCGGCGCGCTTCCTTTCTCTCCGCCGCCGCTATCTCCTTGCCAGAGTCCTCCTGGACAATTGCAGCATCAATGATGTCGTTGAGGCTGCCGCGATTGAACATCACCAACATGTCCTTCAGGAGCGGGTAAAGCCCCTGGTAAAAGTGGTCCTGCCGCTTCTCGTCGGTATCTGCGTGATACGACGCGTAGAGCGCGAGATCGTTGAACGCCCTGGAGTATTCCAGCGCGTTCCGGCTCCCTTGCTGCAGGTGTAGGAATTCTTGTGTCTTCCTCTTCATCAGACCTGTCGGTATGTGATAGGCCCTGAAGGCCGTCCGGAACTCCGTCCAGGTCATAACTCGGTCGGTGGGCTGTGAAGCACAGAAGTTTGCCCACCACGCGCTCGCGGATCCCTGTAGCTGCTGGACCGCGAACTGAGTCTTGCACTGCTCGCTTATCTGGAGCAGCCCGAACTTCATCTCTATTGTGTGGAGCCAGTTGTCCGCGTCGAGAGGTTCATCCGCCCTTGAGAATACCGGGGGATGAGTCATTAGGAAGTCGGAGTAGGAGCTCTGTTGACGCTCCCCACGGTCTTGACGTCTCTCTGGGCGAGACGTAGAAGCGATGAGAGTTTGCAGCAACTCCGTTTGCTGCTGATGTGAACCCGCCATTGCCGCGACGATGTCGGCCAATGTAACCGTTGGCAGTGGCGGTGGCGGTGTTTGCTGTTGTTGTTGCTGCTGCTGTCCCGAGGAGTCCTCAGGAGGCTGTTGGGAGGTCTCTCCCCCGTGGCTAGTACCCCCAACGTCCGGGTAGGCACGAGTACTAGTCATTCTGAAATTCAAAACAGCAGCGATTAGCACATGTCATACTTAAAATTCCATATGCAACAGTAGGTATTGAAGCGACACATGAATATTTTGCACAACCTTCACATATATTGATAAAGCATGAACTTTATACAAGATACATTACTCTCGGTTCTCCGAGAAGTCGTGCTCATGTTGTCACTACCTATACATACGCTACTGTCTACACGACATGTCACCGATTACAAAAATTGGGTTACACTACTCTAGCTGCCCTACTTGGCAACTGTAAACCCTTAATCGGAGTAGAACTCGACCTCCTGCGGGTCGTCCTCTTCCGGTACCTGTGCTGGTGGCTCTGGATCTACCACCTCTTCTCCCATCTCGGGTTCTTCTATTGCTGGAAGGCCCAAGACCACCGGTATGCCCAATACCAGAGGTACGAGGTCCTGCAATGCATGCACCTCGTCCATGGCCTGGTTGTAGTCCTCTTTCCAGCCTTGCCCTTCCTCAATAGCGTCGTCCTGCTCTTGAGCAAGGTCCTCATTCTTCTGGGTTAGAGTCTCCACCAGCTCTTGCAACACCGCGATGTCGACACGGCTTTTCTTCTTCGCCTTCTTCAGACGATGCAACTGACTGTGCTGTTCATTCAGTCGCTTGATCGTCGGAAGGAGCACATTGCGGAGTGCGCTGTGAGCACTCTCGAAATGGTCTCCACGGCTTGTGCTCTCCTTGAGATTTGCAGTGAGATGCTCCGTATGAACAACTTGGCTGTCCATCACGGCGTTTCCCGCCCTCATCTGGAGGCTAAGGTTTGCCTCCGCGGGACTGTACCTTGAGCATCCCGGGTCGGCTGCCTCACGGTACCTTCCTTCCCACACATGATGAGCCCGTCCCTCCACCGGAACGAGCGCGTATGGAGTGCCCTCCATTGCTCCCACGTGTAGCTGGCAGAAACGTGACATGGTGTCACGGGCTGCCACTTGCCACATTCCCCCGGGTTGTCCACCTCTCACCGTGACGGTGAACGGCACCCACACGGGTGGCGTAGGTCCTGCAGGGACTTCGACATGGATTGTCCACGTCTTGTTCCACTCTTGTCCTTCCTCCTTGGCAAAGTACTGCGGCATCTGGTTGTATCTGAAATATTGAAGCATCTGCCTCAGTGCCTCCGGATAGCCGCTGTGGTGAGAACAGTGGGACACCACCCACCCGTTCTCAACTGCTTATCTGCTGTCATCTGTAAAAATATATTTGATAAATGTCAAATATTTATTTAAACAGTAAACCATTGAGTTATTGTGGCGGACCGGAATCCGCTCATCCAGGTTCGCAGAGGGTGGTGCCACGCGATGCGACACCCGACAGCACACGTCTGAAGAACACATTATATTACATGGGAAGAACAACTGAAACTGTACAAACAGGTACAAACTTCAGTTACAACTATTGGTTATATTACACAGCGGAAGTCTACACTATACAACTCACGCCCGCCTATCTAGCAAAAGTGGTTGCTCCGCCCTAGGGCAACCCACACTAGCTGCACTCCTCAGCTCAGCATGGCGTGTACGGCTCCCACTCAGCCGTGGTCCCCAACGGAGGGTAACCCTCGCCGGTGGACTCGTACTCCGAGTCCGTGGGTGGCTCCTCACCTGAAAAACACTTAAGCAGCAACCGTGAGCACGAAGGCTTAGCAAGGCTTAACCGACTCACCTAAGCATGAAACTCTACATGAGGTGTACAATGACCTAGGATAGCAATGTTGCAGCAAATGGACACGCCTACAAGTTCATCCTTAGTTCATCTTTTAGCAACAAGTTAACGGTTCATAAAGCTGAAATTTAGTGAGCGATATTTGGTGGCACACATGTAACAATACAATTATATCATAACAGCAATATTGAATCATAACATGTCATTCATTAATCTACGTTACGACGCAGTGAACAAGCGATACTCGTCACCGCGAGGGACGGCGAATCGACTCGATATACACCTGCAGGGAAACCCAAAGAGCACATCACGTACGCCCACCCGTGGAGCTGCACAGCACGCTCACTCGATGTCGTACGGGACAACCTTTCACCCAACAGCCCAAACGTCGAACCGGTCGCACCGAAACGAGCAGGAGGTTCCCCACACAGAGCATCTCTCTATGCCCGTTGGCAGATTTCCAACTTGGTGCCCTCAACCTACACCTATAAATCGGTGTGCTATGCCTCGACGCCCGGAGGTTTAGGCTACATCGGTTTATCGGGGCCCATATATCCGATATGCCTTCGGTACGTTCAATACTTGTTCAGCAGGGTCGCACACGGCTCGGTCCTCAATCGACACGGACAGGGCTGCACACACAAGACTTCCCCTTGCTGCGCCCTAGCCCCTGCCTAGTCTCATTTTCATTACTAAAGTGATCTCACATCACTCAACCGAACCCGTGTGTCCCAAGCCTATCTCGCGAGTAGATTCCGACTACTCGACTTGTACCGAAACCCTATGAATCTTTAAGCATAGCCTTTCTACTTGAGGACTTAGACACTACCCTCACTCTTTTAGGAACCTTTGGTTATGCAAGTGGAGTTTCATTCATCCTACACCTAATGCACAATCATACTTTATATGACACATGTAAACAAAGTAAAACTTATAAAAAGGTTAATGCAAACCGGGGCTTGCCTTGTTGCTGCTGGTCAGGGGTTAGTTCCTCTTCCAGAAAGAGGAAATCCAGCATTTCCAGGGTCTCTTCTTCAATGGCTACACGTTGAATACAATACTACATGTAAATTTAAATGCAATGTGTGAACTTAAATACATAATTGCTAATAACTCTAGCTAGCCCTCCCCTTTGGTTCTGAAATTTTTATGGTGGATTGGTAGGGGCCTAACCCGAGTTGTGACCAAGTTTTATTTGAAACAAAGTTCAATTGAACCTTGTACAAATAAAAGCCTCTTTGGTCAATAATTGAGCCCCTAAGTAATTCCAGGGTTTTTCATGGCTCTCACCATTACTTTCTGGAAACTAGAATTTAGGACGATTCTAATGGAATTGGTTTCATGTCATTTGAAGAATCCTACAGAAAGTTATGTCCTAATTAAGGTTGGAGAAAATCTGAAAAATGTTTCTGTACATTTTTCTATTTTCTCTGGGCAGTCCCCTTAATCACCCAATTAGGGTAACTAGATGAACTTGGATGAGTCTGAAAATTTTACTGGGATTCAGGGATTCTCCAATGAACCTTTCAGCCAAATTTCAGAATTTTTCATAAAGTAGTTCTCCAGATAAAATTCCCAACAGTTTAAATTTTAGGGATTTAATTGTGGAAAACTATTCGCTTTCATGAGCTGAATTTGGTATTGCTGGAAAGTACTCAGAATCCTGAGTTCAGCAAAATTTGGTTCACTGAATTTGGAGCTTTCTAGCCAAAGTTCTGAGGATTTGAAGTTTGGAAGAATTCTGAAAATCGGGGGAGAAGTTTAAACTCTCGGGGCCCGCGGGGACACGTGTTGAGCGCGAAGGTGTCCGGCACACCGGGGATACCACACGTGTCGAGCACGCGGAGGTGTCCGGCACACCGGAGCTCACAGGGTATTCGCGCGCCAGCACAGCCGATCCCTGGCCACACCCAATCCCGATTTAAATTCTTCAGCCGCTGACACGTGGGCCAGCCGGCTTCGTCTTCCTCCCGCCGTTCTCTCGCGCCCGCGCCGCCGACCTCGCCGGAGCAGACTCGGGGCTCGCCGGCTCGCCGCTGCCGGACCTCCCATGGTCTGAAACTCGCCGCCAGGGGGTTGTCGACGTCGAGGAACACGTCGGTTGTGACAGGTCGGGTTGGGGTGACCGGAAATAGCTCGGCGACGTGCCGCGGCCTCGGTTGAGGTTTGACACCGTCGACCGTGGTTTCTAATGCCGGCAACACCTCGAACAAACGGCCCTACAGCATCAGTGTACCTCGAGGAAGCTCGACAAGGAGTCAAAAGGGTCCAGGGACGGTGGCAAGTCAGTCGGCACCGTGTGACCGATCGTGCCCGCCATGACCGCCCTCGATCGAGCTCGAAATTCGTCACTCCTAGACAGTTTCAAGCTATGGATGCAGAAAAGAACTTGATCGCCGGCTAGTCCAGCGTCTATGTGCAAGATTTGATGACCTCCGAAAGATCATAGAGCGAGAATTTACAGAAACCGTACCGGAAGCTCGGTTTACGGCCGCCGGAGCAAAAACTGGAAATTCTCTGTGGATTCTTCACGGTTGGCTTCCAAACTTAGAGGAGAGCAGCACGGTGGTCGCGCGCTCCTGTTGCCTCTCTCGTTGGACCGTGAAAACGCCTGTGGAACGCTGGCCACGGGCGCCTGACTCTCAGCTGAGGTTGAGTCGCCGCTGTGGCGATCGCTCTCGGGCAAGGGAGGTCGGAGCTCAAGGTTTCTGGTGTTGGAGAGGTGGAGTGTGAGCTCCGGTGGCTGTCTAGCAGCTCAGGGACGAAGGAGGAGATGGTTTTGCTGGTTTTCCCAATTGAGCAGAGAGCTGCAGCGAGAAACAATGCCGCTGCTCGGGTTTGCCCGCGAGAAGATAAAGTCGGCCGACTCCTGCTCGGCTGAGGCGGTGCCGGTCGCGTGGGGGCCCGAGCCAGCCGCCCTAGGCGCCAGCGCGCGGAGAGGGAAGCAGCTGGTGGCGCCGGTAGCTGCTCGGTGGCACAGCCGACAGCTGCTCGGTGGAATTTCCCACCGATACTCTGACTTTGGGTGCAAGTTTCTCCTTCTCCCCTCTAGAAAATGTGGGTCCCACCCGGGCTTTTAACCTCTGGAATTTACTCCTAATCACTGTTGTAAACAGTGAGCCCCATAATACCCCTGGTGATTCAAATTATTCACCCCTGAGCCATTTGAATTGAATAGAATTCAAATTGGGTTCAGCTTGGGTGAATTTCAGCACAAGTTTAGTTTTGAATTCAAATAAAGTTTGAATTCATCCCACTTAGCTCATGTCAAGATCAACTCCAAATGGGGTGAAAATTGGTGTGTGAGCTCACAAAAATGTGCTGAATAAGAATATGAAGGTAACTTTTGAATTTGGGTGATGAAAGTTGCTGCAATTTGAATTTACATTCAAATTGGCCTATTTTTCAAATAACCCAAAAAGTGCCTCAAAAGTGTTGGATTTCTATGAAACTTGGACTGAACCTTCCCAAAACTTTTAAAGTTCTAGGGGTGAGCTCAACCTCTCATGTTCCTATGTCCAAATCCCACTTTGTGAAAAGGAAGACTTTCCCCTATAATCACTCTTTTGATGAAGGTTACTTGCTCTTCACCGTATTTCCTAAGATATCCACAACAAAAACTGTGGTGTTGTGAGGTGAAGAAAAGTTTTTGCAAGTCCCTTTTCTTGGGCTTTTACATCCCTCCCCCCTTAAAAGAATCTCGTCCCGAGATTATAAAAGAAGAGATAGCGATGTAGTAGGGACTTACCCGTGTTGAGAAGCCATGAACTTCGGGTAATTTGAGCGAAGGAATTCTTCGCTCTCCCACGTCGCTTCTTCCGCGGTGTGGTTACTCCAGAGTATCTTGTAGAACCACAACGTTCTGCTACGTGTGGTTCTGGCTTTCTCATCAAGAATTTCCACCGGATACTCCTCATAGGTTAAATCCGGTTTCAGCTCGCCGATGTCTTCGGTAGGAACAGCAGCCGTATGCTTTAAACATTTTCGCAGTTGCGAAACATGAAAAACATCATGGACACCAGCGAGAGATGCCGGTAGTTCCAATCGATACGCCACTGGTCCACACTTCTCGGTGATAGCGTAGGGTCCAATAAAACGGGGAGCGAGCTTCCCCTTCACACCGAACCGGTGCACACCCTTCATTGGAGACACGCGGAGGTACACGTGTTCCCCAACATCAAAGTGCAACGGCCTACACCTCTTATCAGCGTAGCTCTTCTGTCGGGATTGAGCGGCCTTCAAATTGGCTTGAATTGTCCGAACGCGCTCTTCGGCATCGTTCACCACATCAACTCCGAATGTGACCCTTTCACCGGACTCGCACCAGTTTAATGGGGTGCGGCATTTAAGACCGTAGAGAGCTTCGTAGGGTGCCATCTTGATGCTCGCCTGATAGCCATTGTTGTACGAGAATTCCGCCAATGGTAGGTGATCATCCCAGTTCCTACCATGGTGGATGGCACATGCTCTCAACATGTCTTCCAGGACTTGATTCACCCTCTCTGTCTGGCCATCTGTCTGAGGGTGATAGGCGGAGCTCTTGATCAACTTAGTACCCAATGCAGCGTGTAGCTGCTCCCAAAAGCGAGATACAAATAATGCACCTCGATCTGAGACAATGGTCTTGGGTACCCCGTATAGGCATAGAATCTTCGCTATGTATAGCTCCGCATATTTGCCGGCATTGTAACGTGTATTCACCGGAATGAAGTGAGCCGTCTTGGTTAACCGATCAACGATTACCCATATGGAATCATGCTTGTTGGCTGTTAGGGGTAATCCAACAATGAAATCCATGCTCACATCTTCCCATTTCCATGCCGGGATCTTCAGGGGTTGTAGCAGCCCTGATTTCTTCATGTGATCAGCCTTCACTCATCGGCACGTATCACACTCGGATACGTACTTCGCTACCTCCCGCTTCATCCGTGTCCACCAAAATTTCTGTTTCAAATCTTGGTACATCTTGTTGCTGCCCGGATGAATGGAGTATTTAGACAAGTGAGCTTCACCGAGGATCTTTTTCCTCAACTCTCATATCTCGGGGCACGACTATGCGGTCATTAAACCATAGCGTCCCCTCATCATCCTTCCGGAAACACTTGATCTCTCCATTGTCTATCCGTCTCCAGAGATGTGCCATGCCTTTATCCGTCTTCTGAGCTGCTATGATGTCCTCCCTAACAGTAGGGATGAGGGCAAGGTTGTACAGCGATCCATAAGGAACCAAGTATAAACTTGGCTCTTCCTCATCCACCGGTGTAATGGTGAGGTGATGGACATGTGATTTCCGACTCAGCGCGTCGGCAACCACATTCGCCTTGCCGGGGTGGTAGTGAATCTCAATCTCATAGTCCTTGATTAATTCTAATCACCTCCGTTGCCTCATGTTCAGCTCCTTCTGGGTGAAAATGTATTTCAAGCTCTTGTGGTCGGTGTAGAGATGCACCAGATTCCCCAGGAGATAGTGCCTCCACATTTTCAGCGCCAAGACCACTGCAGCAAGCTCAAGGTCATGAATGGGATAATGATGCTCATGGTTCCGAAGTTGGCGTGAGCCATATGGGACCACACGTCCTTCCTGCATCAACACGCAGCCAAGCCCAATACCGGACGCGTCACAATACACGTCGAAGGGCTTTGTTGTATCCGGCTGAGCTAAGACCGGGGTTGTGGTGAGATGCTTCACCAATGTTCGGAATGCTCCTTCACACGCCGTGTTCCAAACATATTTCGTCCCTTTCTTCAGCATTTCTGTCATCGGCTTAGCAAGCTTGGAGAAACATGGAATAAATCTCCGATAGTATCCCGCTAACCCGAGGAAGCTTCTGACTCATGGACTGAAGTGGGAGCTTTCCATTTCAGCACTTGCTCTATCTTGCTTGGGTCAACTGCAATGCCTTCCGCTGAGATGATATGTCCCAAGAATGGCACTTGGCTGATCCAAAACTCGCATTTGCTGAACTTGGCGTAAAGCTTGTGGTCTCCCAATTGTTGAAGAACGATCCACAAGTGTTCGGCATGTTCGGCCTCTGTCTTGGAGTAAACCAAGATATCGTCAATGAACACTACCACGAACTTGTCCAGCTCTGGCATGAACACCGAGTTCATGAGATACATGAAATGGGCTGGAGCATTTGTGAGACCAAAGGACATGACGAGATATTCATATAATCCATATCTCGTTGAGAAGGCCGTCTTCGGGATATCCTCTGCCCGGATCTTTATCTGGTGATATCCAGAGCGAAGGTCCATCTTGGAGAACACACTTGCACCCACAAGTTGATCAAACAATATGTCGATGCGGGGCAGTGGGTACTTATTCTTGATGGTGACAGCGTTGAGCGGCCGGTAATCCACACGCAGCCTCAGGGTCTCATCCTTCTTCTTCACGAATAGCACCGAGCATCCCCAAGGCGAGGAACTCGGCCTAATGAAACCCTTGCTCAACAGGTCATTGAGCTGTTCTTTCAGTTCAGCCAGCTCATTTGGAGCCATCTTGTATGGTCTCCGTGATATGGGCGTAGTCCCGGGTGCGAGCTCGATCTTGAACTCGACATCCCGCTCAGGTGGCATGCCCGGAAGATCATCCGGGAACACATCAGGATACTCCCGGACTACGGGGATGTCCTCTAACTTGAGAGCTTCAGCGTTATTAATCGCTAAAACTTCCTGGACTGGCGTGTCTAACACCATGGAATGCGGACGGTGGAATGAAGAATTTAAGTGAACCGTCCGTGTCCGAGTCTCTAGGACAGCGCCATGTTATTGTAGCCATGACATCCCTAAGATTGCATCAATCTTTTGTCCCATAAGGATTATCAAGGTGGTGGGATATAGTTTCCCACCTAAGCACAGAGGTGCCTTTGGAATCATAATATTAGCTGAAATCTTCCCTCCCGGTGAGCAAATCATATAAGTGCAGTCGGATGGGAAGACTTGCATTTGATGCTTAGCCACATAGGATGCACTTATAAAGCTGTGGGTTGCACCAGAATCAAACAATATGACGATGGCTTGATTGTTGAGTGTAAACGTACCCGCCAGCATGTTGTCTCCCTCTGGGGCGTCCTCATTGTCGAGGTTGCGGACGCCTCCAGTCCGCTGTCCAACCTTCTTCACCGGAGGTCAGCCTCGAGCACCGCCCTGGAATTGGGCTTGCCCGCTGCTCTGCTGCCCCTGGGGACAGTCCTTCGCAAAATGGCCCGTCTGGCCACACGTGAAGCAGGTGAAACGGGGCGGTCCCCCGCTGATCGGTGGACGGAAACCTGGGGCGCGTTGTGGCGGTTGAAACGACCGTGGTACCGTCTGCTGCTGCTGCTGTCTTGGTGGTGGCATCGGCGGACGGAACGGGGGTGCCTGGGACGAACGTCCCCCGAACTGTTGAAGTCGCGCCGGTGGACGCCACTGCTGCCCGGATGGTGTCAGATACACCATACGGTACTTCTGGGGAGCGCCACTCCCACCGCTGGGTGGAGCGCTGCGCTTCCGCTGCTCAGCTGCCAATTCCCGCTGAGCATCCTCTTGCATGATCGCGGCATTGACTAAGTCGTTGAATGTGCCGCGGTTCCACTGTACGAGGTGGGTCTTCATTTCGGGGTGTAACCCCCGATAGAAGTGCTCCCTCTTCTTCTCCTCCGTGGAGATGTAGTCTGACGCATACTGCGCCAGATGGTTGAAGGCACGGGAGTAGTCGTGGGCACTCCTCCCGCCATGCTTCAGCTCCAAGAATTCTTGGAACTTCCTCTTCCTGATTCCAGGAGGAATGTGATAGGCGTGGAACGCCTCCCGGAACTCTTGCCATTTCACGGCATGGCCAGCCGGACGTGAGGCGACATAATTCGCCCACCACGCACCAGCGGCACCGTGGAGCTGCTGTGCTGCGAACAGGGTCTTCTGCCGCTCCGTACATTGGAGCAGCCCAAACATGGACTCGATAGTCCGCAGCCAGTTGTCCGCCTCCAGTGGTTCCTCAGCTTCAGTGAACACTGGAGGGTGCGTACTCATGAAATCCGAGTACGACACATCATGGGGCTCCTGAGGCCCTCTATCTTGACGCCCCCCCGCCTAGGACGTATTCTGCACGATCGTGCGGAGCAGGTCGGTCTGCTCCTCACGACCTCCCACCAATGCCGCTATCACATCCGCTAGAGTAAGCGGAGGCGGCGGTGGTGGCTGCTGCTGCGGGGTGCTGTCGTAGGCCGGTGGCTGGGAGTCATCACCTCCCTGTTGGCTAGAGCCACCAACCTCGTGCGTGGTCCTAGTGCGAACCATCTGCAACCATACGACAATAAGCATCAGTCCCAAAACATTTGCATGTCGTCCTATAATAATAGGCGTAAAATCATAATGACAATAAAAACATGCGATATATCTCGTAAGTAGATAATGTGATAACTTTGCACAAGTTACACCATTACCAGACCAAACACAAGCTAGTTTAATCCAACTTGATGAACCTCCTCTTTGGAAGCTCACCATAACTAGGTTTTGGTCACTACGAGACATTACTATCGTTTTGTCATCACGTATAGCACCCTTAGGGTACAACACCCTCTCCAATGAGTTCAACTGTCATTCTTCTGTCAGAATGACCAGTTTCTACCTATTCCAAGTTTTGATCTGGTTCTGGGCATTTCCCTGACTCAATCTGAACACCAAAGTTAAAGTTAACTTCAGTATTTTTCTAAAGAGTACTCATTTGCCCCCAGATCAGTGATGCCAATTTCAAAGTCAGCAGAATTTCTGGAAGGATTTTAACAGCACCTCCCTTGGAAGTGGCTGTTTTCAACCCTGATTTCCATTAAATTCTGTGCTGAATTTTCAGAATCTTTGAATTGCAAAGATGTCACACATCTTCTACTCTTTCTAAGGAGATATTATATGACAATTTTAGATTTTTCTACTGGGATTTATGTTTGGAAAACAGAACAGTTCAGAGAATGTTTTACTCTGTCCTGGTTCTGGACAGTTTACATTCCTCTGGGATTTAAGCCATCTTAAAGTGAGTTTCAGCTCTGGAAGTCTACAACAAAGTTGTAGAGTACTTAAATACCTTTCCAGAACTATATAGCCCACCTCCCTCGGCTAAAAGACCTGTGAGCGGTGCTCGGTTGAAGTTCAGCAACCTTGCTGCCCAAAACAGAGCACTCTGCTTTTCATCCCCTTGGCTATCCTGCTCCACTATCTCATTCTTATACCCAACCAGGTCCTAACTGTTGAACCTATAGATTTTAACTCTTTATTCTCATTATTTTGCATGCATATGCCTATGATATCTCGGTACTACGTTCCTCACAAAAGAAAATCCTAACCGGATTATACCGGCATATATGTCTCAACTGTGGCACTAAACGATCTCTCGCACACGTTTACTACACAAATACAACGTGGTTAGTACCTGCAGAAAACCACACAATAGTGATGCACTCAAAGGATGTTCATTTCAGGCAGTTCCATATTTAAAAGTAAATACAAACGCCCGTATCATTGTCATACGACCGTCCTTGAGCTAGGTCACGTCTCAAGGTACGTGATCGTGTTTCAACACCACACGACGGGGAACCCGAGTATGTCATGAACGGGCCGTCATGGTTGGGAATGTTATCAACCCAACAGATACCACCTACTGCCCTGCAGGGCACGCCGATGGCAAGCGCTGCGTATGTCCTCCTCGGCTATTTCCAGACAAACACACTCTCGGGTTACTGACCACGCGATGGGGTCTCCACTTACTTGCCTAATGCACGCTAGGGATCAGCGTTTCATATGAACTCAGGAACATGAAGAGTCCAAGAGTTTCATATTAACATCTCACACCAAGCTGTGAGATCAATCCCTGAACCACGTTCCTCGTCAGGGTGAGCTAACCGAAATTGAACCGCTTTCGGTGGCGTTCCTTACCATACCTACCAGAACGTAGGTGCGTCGTTACATAATTAAAATTCAGAATTATAACACATAAGTTAGTCTTTGCCACTTTAAGTAACTATGCTAGTATAGTACTTACTTTGGCAGCTACCGAATCCTCACCGTATACCTAAGTTTTCCCCATAATGCAGTCCTTAAGTACTGTGCTATCCCTAATGCAGCTCTGATACCAGGCTGTGGCGGACCGGAATCCGCTCATCCAGGATCACAGAGGGTGGTGCCGCGCGATGCGACACCCGACAGCACACGTCAGAAGAACACATTATATTACATGGGAAAAACAACTGAAACTGTACAAACAGGTACAAACTTCAGTTACAACTATTGGTTATATTACACAGCGGAAGTCTACACTATACAACTCACGCCCGCCTATCTAGCAAAAGTGGTTGCTCCGCCCTAGGGCAACCCACACTAGCGTGTACGGCTCCCACTCAGCCGTGGTCCCCGACGGAGGGTAACCCTCGCCGGTGGACTCGTACTCCGAGTCCGTGGGTGGCTCCTCACCTGAAAAACACTTAAGCAGCAACCGTGAGCACGAAGGCTCAGCAAGGCTTAACCGACTCACCTAAGCATGAAACTCTACATGAGGTGTACAATGACCTAGGATAGCAATGTTGCAGAAATGGACACGCCTACAAGTTCATCCTTAGTTCATCTTTTAGCAACAAGTTAACGGTTCATAAAGCTAAAATTTAGTGAGCGATATTTGGTGGCACACATGTAACAATACAATTATATCATAACAGCAATATTGAATCATAACATGTCATTCATTAATCTATGTTACGACGCAGTGAACAAGCGGTACTCGTCACCGTGAGGGACGGCGAATCGACTCGATATACACCTGCAGGGAAACCCAAAGAGCACGTCACGTACGCCCACCCGTGGAGCTGCACAGCACGCTCACTCGATGTCGTACGGGACAACCTTTCACCCAACAGCCCAAACGTCGAACCGGTCGCACCGAAACGAGCAGGAGGTTCCCCACACGGAGCATCTCTCTATGCCCGTTGGCAGATTTCCACCTTGCTGCCCTCAACCTACACCTATAAATCGGTGTGCTATGCCTCGACGCCCGGAGGTTTAGGCTACATCGGTTTATCGGGGCCCATATATCCGATATGCCTTCGGTACGTTCAATACTTGTTCAGCAGGGCCGCACACGGCTCGGTCCTCAATCGACACGGACAGGGCTGCGCACACAAGACTTCCCCTTGCTGCGCCCTAGCCCCTGCCTAGTCTCATTTTCATTACTAAAGTGATCTCACATCACTCAACCGAACCCGTGTGTCCCAAGCCTATCTTGCGAGTAGATTCCGACTACTCGACTTGTACTGAAACCCTATGAATCTTTAAGCATAGCCTTTCTACTCGAGGTCGTAGACACTACCCTCACTCTTTTAGGAACCTTTGGTTATGCAAGTGGGGTTTCATTCATCCTACACCTAATGCACAATCATACTTCATATGACACATGTAAACAAAGTAAAACTTATAAAATGGTTAATGCAAACCGGGGCTTGCCTTGTTTCTGCTGGTCAGGGGTTAGTTCCTCTTCCGGAAGGAGGAAATCCAGCACTTCCGGGGTCTCTCCTTCAATGGCTACACGTTGAATACAATACTACATATAAATTTAAATGCAATGTGTGAACTTAAATACATAATTGCTAATAACTCTAGCTAGCCATCCCCTTTGGTTCTGAAATTTTTATGGTGGATTGGTAGGGGCCTAACCCGAGTTGTGACCAAGTTTTATTTGAAACAAAGTTCAATTGAACCTTGTACAAATAAAAGCCTCTTTGGTCAATAATTGAGCCCCTAAGTAATTCCAGGGTTTTTCATAGCTCCCACCATTACTTTCTGGAAACTAGAATTTAGGACGGTTCTAATTGAATTGGTTTCATGTCATTTGAAGAATCCTACAGAAAGTTATGTCCTAATTAAGATTGGAGAAAATCTGAAAAATGTTTCTGTACATTTTTCTATTTTCTCTGGGCAGTCCCCTTAATCACCCAATTAGGGTAACTAAATGAACTTGGATGAGTCTGAAAATTTTACTGGGATTCAGGGATTCCCCAATGAACCTTTCAGCCAAATTTCAAAATTTTTCATAAAGTAGTTCTCCAGATAAAATTCCCAACAGTTTAAACTTTAGGGATTTAATTCTGGAAAACTATTCACTTTCATGAGCTGAATTTGGTATTGCTGGAAAGTACTCAGAATCCTGAGTTCAGCAAAATTTGGTTCACTGAATTTGGAGCTCTCTATCCAAAGTTCTGAGGATTTGAAGTTTGGAAGAATTCTGAAAATCGGTGGAGAAGTTTAAACTCTCGGGGCCCGCGGGGACATGTGTCGAGCGCGGAGGTGTCCGGCACACCGGGGATACCACACGTGTCAAGCGTGGAGGTGTCCGGCACACCGGAGCTCACAGGGTATTCGCGCGCCAGCACAGCCGATCCCTGGCCACACCCGATCCCGATTTAAATTCTTCAGCCGCTGACACGTGGGCCAGCCGGCTTCGTCTTCCTCCCGCCGTTCTCTCGCGCCCGCGCCGCCGACCTCGCCGGAGCAGACTCGGGGCTCGCCGGCTCGCCGCTGCCAGACCTCCCATGGTCTGAAACTCGCCGCCAGGGGGTTGTCGACGTCTAGGAACATGTCGGTGGTGACAGGTCGGGTTGGGGGTGACCAGAAATAGCTCGGCGACGTGCCGCGGCCTTGGTTGAGGTTCGACACCATCGAACGTGGTTTCTAAACCCGCAAACACCTCGAACAAACGGCCCTACAGCATCAGTGTACCTCGAGGAAGCTCGACAAGGTGTCAAAAGGGTCCAGGGATGGCGGCAAGTCGGTCGGCACCGTGTGACCGATCGTGCTCGCCATGACCGCCCTCGATCGAGCTCGAAATTCGTCACTCCTAGACAGTTTCACGCTACGGATGCAGAAAAGAACTTGATCGCCAGCTAGTCCAGCGTTTATGTGCAAGATTTGATGACCTCCGAAAGATCATAGAGCGAGAATTTACAGAAACCATACCGGAAGCTCGGTTTACGGCCGCCGGAGCAAAAACTGGAAATTCTCTGTGGATTCTTCGCGGTTGGCTTCCAAACTTAGAGGAGAGCAGCATGGTGGTCGCGCGCTCCTGTTGCCTCTCTCGTTGGACCGTGAAAACGCCTGTGGAACGCTGGCCACGGGTGCCTGACTCTCGGCTGAGGTTGAGTCGCCCCTGTGGCGATCGCTCTCGGGCAAGGGAGGTCGGAGCTCGAGGTTTCTGGTGTTGGAGAGGTGGAGTGCGAGCTCCGGTGGCTGTCTAGCAGCTCAGGGACGAAGGAGGAGATGGTTTTGCTGGTTTTCCCGATTGAGCAGAGAGTTGCGGCGGGAAACAATGCCGCTGGTCGGGTTTGCCCGCGAGAAGATAAAGTCGGCCGACTCCTGCTCGGCTGAGGCGGTGCCGGTCGCGTGGGGGCGCGAGCCAGCCGCCCTGGGCGCCAGCGCGCGGAGAGGGAAGCAGCTGGTGGCACCGGTAGCTGCTCGGTGGCACAGCCGACAGCTGCTCGGTGGAATTTCCCACCGAGACTCTGACTTTGGGTGCAAGTTTCTCCTTCTCCCCTCTAGAAAATGTGGGTCCCACCCGGGGTTTTGACCTCTGGAATTTACTCCTAATCACTGTTGTAAACAGTGAGACCCATAATACCCCTGGTGATTCAAATTATTCACCCCTGAGCCATTTGAATAGAATAGAATTCAAATTGGGTTCAGCTTGGGTGAATTTCAGCACAAGTTTAGTTTTGAATTCAAATAAAGTTTGAATTTGTCCTACTTAGCTCATGTCAAGATCAACTCCAAATGGAGTGAAAATTGGTGTGAGTCACAAAAATGTGCTGAATAAGAATATGAAGCTGTAAGGATCGAAACGCCCAAGAGGGGGGGTGAATTGGGCTTTTTCAAATTTTAGAGCAATTTAAAACTTAATGGTTGAAGCCCAATTCCCTGTGCGAACTAACTACGCAAGCAAGAGTATTAAGTGCGGAATAGTAAATGCGTAACAGTAAGAGGGTGAGGAGAGAGATGCAAACTCCCGCGGAGACTCGGAGACACGGCGATTTTTCCCGTGGTTCAGTAAGATCACAAAGATCTACCTACGTCCACGTTGTGGCACCCACCAAAGGGTATAGCCACTCCCAAGTCACCAAGACAAGGGAATCCACTATCTTTCTCCGTTCGCCATCTCCGGCAAGGTGGAGCTCAAGCCTTGTACAATGGTGATCCTCCGGGCTTCCACAAACGCCTTGGTAAGCTCCAGAGCGATCTCTTCTTCCTCCAACTTTTACAAGGTGAGAGAAGTCACCAAGACACTCTCTCTCACTAGCCTAGAGATTCCAATCACCAAGAATGGACGCACACAAGCTTCTCTCTAGCTAGATCTAGCCTATAGTTGGAGTACAAGAGGTTTTGAGGTGTGGAAGTGGTAGCTCTTGGTCTTAAATGCTTGAGGATGTGTAGTCAGGCTCTGGTGATCAAAACTTGACAAAATGGCCGGTTGGAGGGGTATTTATAGCCAGCCCACACGACATAGCCGTTGGAAAAGTAGGCAGACTTTTTCTGTGAACATCGGATCATCCGATGCACCCCTTTATTTGAGCATCGGTCGAATTCCAAATTAGCTGATGTCATGTGTCAGATGTGACCGTTGGAGATAACCGTTGGACTGTTTAATCGACCGATGTTACTTCAACTTCATCATCGGATGATCCGGTGAGTTGATCTTCAGAATTGGTTCAGAAATAATGTCTCTGTTGAAATTGACCGATGTACACTTACTTCATCATCGGATGATCTGGTGTGTACTTCTTCAGAATAACTCAGAAATCATCCTTCTGTTGAAATCAACCGATGTGCCACTTCCTTCACATCGGATGATCCGGTGTGTACTGGGCTCTGAGGTCTTCTTCTTCTGCCAACTCAAACTCGACCGATGTAGTCATTTTGCAAGACATCGGATGATCCGGTGAGTGCAACTTGTTTGCTTCGAGTTGTTTTGAGTTGATCTTTTGGAATCTTCTTGAGTGACCTCTTTGACACTTGTTTGAAATGATATTTTGATGAGTGTAAACTTCTTGTGTTGCCAATTTTGATAGAATAGAGTCGTTGTATGAGTTCTTCATTTAGTCTTCATGAGTATAGAATAACCACTTAGAATAGATCGTTGAGGGGTCTCCATTTGTATCCAATGGGGAGTAGATGGTGTGAATAGATAGTTCATTAACGTTTGATGTGATATACGTGAAACCTCGCATCCACAAACTCATTAGTAATAACGAACGGTTGTCATTAATCACCGAAACCATACCTCACGGGGGCCTAGATGCTTTCAATATCCCCCTTTTTGGTGATTGATGACAACACAACGAGTAGAGCATAGAATTAATGGAATTAAAACGTAATGCTCAAAAAAGAAATATAACAAGTACAAATTGCAACACAAGTGGCTCGAAGGCTCAAATAATAAACAATAAAGCGCAAGAGCACAAAGTAGCACCCGGAGTACAATAATAGCAAATAATAATAACAGGCAATCTCAAATAGATAACAATAAGTAGCAAAAGGATGGATACTCCCCCTAAAACCAAGAACTCCCCCTAGAACTGAGCTAACCCTCTCCCTGACTCTAACTCTTCTCCCCCTTTGGCATCAAGACACCAAAAAGTTAAGTCGAGTGCCTACGACTCAGGCGCGCTCCTGGCGATGGTGAAGCGGTCGGCGTCGACGGTGCTGTCGCCGGAGCTGCTGGAGGTGGAGGTCGCTGGCGCTGGAGCTGGAGCGGGAGGAGCTGAAGCTGGAGCTGGAGGGGGATCCGCTGAGACTGCTGGCGCCGGTGGAGAAGGTACTGCCGGAAGAGGTGAGGACTGGAACGACGTCGGCAGCAGTACTGTCGAGTGAACGGGCGCTGTCGAGGCGAGCAGAGGTGGTATACTGAAGCTGGGGATCGACGAGGACGGTGCTGGAGCTGGTGCCAGTGGGGGTGCACCTGGAGCCTGACTGAGTCCCGAGTGCTGAGGTGGAAGGGCGACTCCCGTCTGCTGGTAGAGGTTGGTGACCAACCCCAGGACGCCCAACAACATCTGCTGAGTCTGCTGCTGCTGGTCCAGAGTGCGTCTCGTCATCTGGTCGATAAGGTTGGTGTACCTGTCGATGTCCTCTCGCCTCTGACGGGCGATCTCCAGCTGCATCTCCTGCTGCTGCCTTTGAAGCTGCTCCTGTCGAGCTGCCTGCTGCTCCTGCTGCTGAGCCGTCCGCTGAAGTAAAGCAGTGAGCTCTGACGGCTGAGTCACCTGAGCCTCTGACACTGGAGGAGGTGTAGGTGGTGGAGCTGCTGAGCCTCCTGCCTCTGCGTCGTGCTGCCTCGGTGAAGGAGGAGCAGGAGGGAAGTACTCCTCGACACTGTCGCTGGTGTCGCTGTCCGACCATATATGCTGTAGGTGTCCTCCCTGAGCCTCTGCCTGTGCCAGCTCTGCGTCATCCTGAGTCAGCTCTGCCCAGTCCTCCTCTGACAGTCTGACTCGAACCTCACGCTTGACGGGACGGCCAAGGCGGCGGTCTCCCGGAGTGGGGACTCGGTAGTGGCTGAACCGGGTCACGTGCATCTCCGTCTGCTGAGAAACTCCTGGAGTGTCCTCTGGAACCAACTGGTGGAGAAGGTGACAGATCCAGTGACCGAAGACCAACTGTCGAAGCATCCCAACTCCGTCGGTGATCACGTCCTCCATCTCGCAGATCAGAATATCCACGATGTCAAACTCCATCCCGTTCATCACATAGAACAGGATGGTCTGCTGAAGGCTCGTGAAGCCCTCCAAGTAGCCAGACCTCGGTAGTAGGGTACGCCTGAGGACGTGGTGAACTGTCCGAGCTGCTGGGGTGAGAAGCGATGGCACCCTCGTCTGGTCAGGAGTGAACGGCTGAGTGAACAGACCTCTGATCTCCTCGAAAGGCGGTGCCACTCCTCCAGTCAGTGGCCTCCTCGGCGGGTCTGCGTCTCCGTAGACTATCTGGTGCAGGCACGTAGTAGAGAGCTTCACACCAAGCAGTCTGCCCAACAAGTCTCGAGACACGTCGTGGATCTGCCCCATGAACATGAAGTGAATCGAGCGACGGCCCTCAGAGACGTAGAGTGTCGCGTAGAACACCCTGACCCACTCCTCGACGTAGGCACTCCTCTGGTGCGAGAGCAAGTCCACAAGTCCTCTGTATCTCTCAAAAAGTGGCCTGATCCCGTGTCCTGCTGCCACTGCAAGGTGATCCCAGTCGATGCTGTTATGCTGGAAGAGCTTGTGGCCCCGACGCCTGTAAGTCTCGTACAGGGACGCCTATGTCAGGGTCCAGAAGCGGGAGTCAACTCGAGCGTCCCTAGGCCGCGGGAACCACTCCTCAAGCAACGCTGACCATCTGAGCTTCTTCAGTTGCCTTGCCTTCATCTTCCTGTAGTCGGTGAGTCTGACATCCTCGGCAACACGGACTGCTGTGTCCATCAGGTGGATGGCCCTTTGGGCCTCTCTGTCCTCGGCGCGGTCAGCGGCAGAGGGGCGTCGACTCGCCGTAGGAGTCTGTCCACCCCCACGAGTCCTCGGGGTGCGCCGGCGGATGAGAGGCGGCACCTCGGTCTCCTCCTCGTCGGAGCCCTCGGGAGGCACCGGCTGGACCGGAGGCTGCTCCTGCCTCTGCCGGGACTCGCGGATCCGTAAGGAACCGCGATGGCCGCGCTCACGCTCCTCGGCGGCGCGAGCGGCCAACTCCGCACGACGAGCGTCCTTGGACATCTTGCGCTTCTTCGCGGCGGGCTCCTCAATAGCCTTGCCCTTTCCTTTGCGATCGCGACCCATCTTGATGCAATTGAGAGCTAGGGTTAGCGACGGTGAAGATGAACGACGAAAAACAACGAAGGACGTCGCGCGGCACGGAGCAAACCTTAGCGACGAACGGCGAAGCACGGCGAAACCCTAGCGGAGAGGGTGATGCGCGGTGGTGGAGGGGAGACGACGAGGGAGGCGCGGTGGAGGAGGGAGCTGCGGCGGCGCGGTGGAACGGCGGCGGCGCGCGCGGGAGAGGCGGCGGCGCGGGCACGGGCGGCGCCTGGGAGGCGGTGCGCGCGGGAGAGGCGGCGGCGGCGGCGCCTGGGAGGCGGCGGCGGCGGCGCCTGGGAGGCGGTGGCGGCGACCGGAGGTGGCCGGAGGGCGCGAGGACGGCGGCGAGGGCGACGGGCGGCGGCGGAGGTCGGGGAAGAAAAAAACGAAAGGCGGTCGAACCGCTATTTAAACCGTACGGGCAAACCCTAGCCGCGCAAAAAATACCGGATGGACCGATTATCATCGGAGGATGCATCGGTCGAGTTCAACAGAGAGTTGTTCCAAAAACTCTCTTTGAACACCGGATGAGCCGACGTTGAGGTGTCGATCATCGGTCGATTTCTGCAGGGCACCAGAAAACTGAACACCGGATGCTCCGATGTCTTCTGAAATGAACTCATCGGTTGATTTGTGACATCTGACTTGATCTGAGCACTGAACTGAAGCACCAATTGATCCGATGATCTGCTTGCCCTAGCATCGGATAATCCGATGACTACAGAAAACCTAAGACTGCCAATATGTGTCCTTGGACTTAAACACACAAAGATAAGGATGGGTCCTAGGACTTTTTGGGCAACTCCTAACCTCTAATAGAAGGCTTCAAATATAGTGCCACATATTGGCTAAGCCCTTAAGCAAAGAGAACACACAAGGTTAGGAGGGAAACCACGAAAATGTAAGGCCCATGCTTTGTGAGCTAGAGTATGGAAAACTTCTATCTCTTTAAAGCATGTACCTTTAGAATTTTGCTCTATCCACATCCTATGAGTTGAGATATTGCATTTTGAACAAGTCTCCTTCTCATGATGTGGGTTCCCCTTTGTGACAATCTACCGTATGCAATGCCAAACAAAATAATTCAAGATATTAAATCAGTGCAAGTCTATATGGCAGGAATCATGCAAAGCATAATGTAAATCTATCTTGCCAAGTTTAAACCTTCCAAAGGCTTCCTCAGGGAAAACTATTTCTAGCTCGCCCCTATCCTTTGGGAGTTAGACAATACCTGTTTGATATGCAACCTTACATGAACATGGCAACTTACATGACGTTAGATGCATCTAGCACATTTAATTCACATCTAAGTCTAGAAAAAGTTTTCTCATCAAGTGGTTTAGTGAAGATATCCGCCAATTGTTCTTCGGACCTAACACCTTGCAAAGAGATGTCTCCTTTAGCCTCATGGTCCCGCAAGAAGTGATGGCGAATATCAATGTGCTTAGTGCGGGAGTGTTGAACGGGGTTTCTAGCTATCTTAACCGCACTTTCATTGTCACAAAGGAGAGGCACACAATCAAATTTAATTCCAAAGTCCAAAAGGGTCTGCTTCATATATAGAATTTGGACACAACATGCACCGGCCGCTATATACTCTGCCTACGCGGTGGACAAAGCCACGGGGTTTTGCTTTTTGCTCGACCAAGATACTAGGGAACGCCCAAGTAAGTGGCACCCACCGGAGGTACTCTTGCGATCCACACGGCATCCGGCAAAGTCCGAATCCGAGTAACCCAAGAGATGGAAACTAGCGTTCTTGGGGTACCACAAACCTACACTTGGGGTATGCTTGAGATACCTAAGTATCCTAAAGACCGCCTTACGATGCGATTCTTTAGGTGCCGCTTGAAAGCGAGCACACAAGCACACACTACACATGATATCGGGCCTAGATGCGGTAAGATATAACAATGAACCAATCATGGAACGGTAATGAGATTGATCAATAGGTTTACCGTCCATGTCCGCATCGAGATGACAATTTGTCGCCATTGGAGTACTTCTTGAGCTACAATCTTCCATTTCAAACTTCTTCAAGAGGTCCTTGGTGTACTTCTCTTGGTAGATGAAAGTCCCCTCTTGAAGTTGCTTGATTTGAAATCCTAGGAAGAAATTGAGTTCTCCAATCATTGACATCTCGAACTCCCTAGACATCATGGTGCCAAACTCAAGGCTAAGAGATTTGTTAGTTGAGCCAAAAATAATGTCATCAACGTAAATTTGACAAAGAAATAAATCCCCGTTGATGTCCTTGGTGAAAAGTGTGGTATCCACCCTCCCGATCTTGAATCCTTGCATGACTAGGAAATCCCTTAGACGTTCATACCATGCCCTAGGTGCTTTCTTGAGCCCGTAGAGCGCTTTGTGTAACCTATACACATGGTTAGGATTCCTCGGATCTTCAAACCCGGGAGGTTGCTCAACGAAAACAAGTTCGTTAATATAACCATTGAGGAAGGCACTTTTCACATCCATTTGATAAAGCATAATATTGTGATGCGAGGCAAAAGCAAGGAGTATGCGAATAGCTTCTAACCGTGCGACCGGGGCGAATGTCTCTCCAAAATCTAGTCCTTCAACTTGTGAAAAACCCTTGGCCACAAGCCTTGCCTTGTTGCGGACCACCACGCCATTCTCGTCTTGCTTGTTGCGGTACACCCACTTCGTTTCGATGACGTTCTTGTCCTTAGGTCGCTCCTCCAATACCCAAACTTCATTGCGGGTGAAGTTGTTGAGTTCTTCTTGCATAGCCATCACCCAATTGGGATCTTGGAGTGCTTCCTCAATATTTGTGGGTTCTACATACGAAACAAAAGAGTAGTGCTCCCAAAATGAAGCAACATGGCGAGAACGAGTACTTACTCCCCGTGACGGACTTCCGATGATTTGATCCATCGGATGTGCCTTGGAGATGCGCCCATGCCTCATAAGAGGTTGTGAGGCACTTGGCGGTGGTGAGGCATCTCGCTCGTCTTGTGATTGGACTTGACCTTGGACTTCTTCTTCTTCTTGGTGTTGTGTGGCATGTGAATCTTGCATTGGCAATGGATCATCTTTCTCTTCTTCTTCATTAATTTGAGGCGCCATGGAGGTGTTGATGTTGGAACTTGAGGCTCCCCCTTGATCATGGCTCTCCTCAACTTCGGGCTTGATGTCTCCTATGGTCATGTTCTTCATAGCTTCTCGTAGAGGCTCATCATCTACATCATCATGACCAAAACTCTCCTCTTGGGAGCCATTAGTCTCATCAAACTCAACATCACAACTTTCTTCAACTAACCCGGAGGTTTGGTTGAATACTCGATATGCTTTTGAGTTTGACGCATAACCAAGAAAGATACCAACATCACACCTTCTTTCAAACTTACCGAGCCTTTTCTTGCGGTAGATGTAGCACTTGCACCAGAAGACTCAGAAGTAGGAGATACTGGGCTTTCTCCCAATGAGGAGCTCATATGGGGTCTTTTGAAGTAGTCGATGAAGATAGACCCTATTTGCGGCATGGCACGCCGTGTTGATTGCTTCGGCCCAAAACTTCTCCGACGTGCCATAGTCATCAAGCATTGCTCTTGCAAGGGTGATGAGAGTCTTGTTCTTCCTTTCAACGACACCATTTTGTTGAGGGGTGTATGTGGCCGAAAACTCGTGTTTCACGCCTTCACGATCACACCACTCCCCAATGTTGTAGTTCTTGAACTCGGTGCCGTTGTCACTCCAGACCTTGATGATAGGAAGTTGAAATTCCCTTTGAGCTCGTTTAGCGAAGGTCTTGAAGATTTCCGGAGTTTCACCCTTGTCACCTAGAAACAATGTCCAAGCATAGCGAGAGTAGTCATCAACAATAACAAGACAATAGAGGTTACCGCCAAGGCTTTGGTATGTGGACGGTCCGAAGAGGTCCATGTGAAGTAGTTCAAGTGGCTTGGAGGTTGACACCATTGTCTTCATCGGATGGTGTGAGGCAACTTGCTTCCCGGCTTGACACGCGCTACAAAGCTTGTTCTTCTCAAATGTGACATCCTTCATGCCGGTCACCATCCCAAGCTTGAATGACTTCTTGAGCTTGCTCATCCCAATGTGAGCAATGCGCCGATGCCATAGCCATCCCAAACTTGTCTTGGTGAAAAGACAAGTGGTAAGCTAGCATCCTTGTTGGAGAAGTCCACCAAGTAAAGATGTCCATGCCGAAAACCTTTGAATATTAGTTCTTTGCTTGATTCACTAGTCACCACAACATCATTCTTGTCAAATGTGCA
Organism: Neostapfia colusana; assembly: GCA_030760725.1. Classification (NCBI taxonomy): domain Eukaryota; kingdom Viridiplantae; phylum Streptophyta; class Magnoliopsida; order Poales; family Poaceae; genus Neostapfia; species Neostapfia colusana. The sequence continues at coordinate 94,425,404 of JASWHV010000001.1, forward strand.
CGTTAGTCCAAGATCACATAATTGTGCAATAGAAAGTAAATTGAAACTAAGAGACTTAACGTAAAGCACATTAGAGATAGACAAATCATGAGAAATAGCAATTTTACCCAAACCAATTACCTTCCCCTTTGAGTTATCACCAAAGGTGACTTGTTCATGATTGCCGGGTTCTCTATGGAGGTGAACATACCATCATTGCCGGTCATATGTTGAGTGCACCCACTATCGAGTACCCAATGCTTTCCTCCGGCTTTGTGGTTCACCTACACACATGAAGTTAGTTTTTGAGTTTAGGAACCCAAGCCAACTTAGGTCCTTGTATGTGTGATACAAGTGATTTTTGGACCCAAAGTTGCTTGGGGAGCTTCCCCTTCATGCCCTTGATGTCTTTGCCGATGAACCTTTCCTTCACCTTTCCACCTACTTTGCTCAATAGATAGTGATAATCATTGAAAGTAGATTTGTAGTTAGGAGGAAATTTGGGAGAAGGACGGTTGGGAAGAGGACACTCCCTCGTGTGATGTCCGGTGACCTCACAATGTTGGCAATAGGAACCAACTTCCTTGATGAAGCTTGTCCTAAGCTCCGGTGAGGGCACCTTTCCTTTGTTGGGCACCGGGAAGGATCCAAGTCCCCTCTTGTTGAAGCCTTTAGCTTGTTGGTAGAGGATTTCCTTGTGCTTGTCCTCCCCCTTAGAGAGTCTTGCCACACTAGTGCGAAGACTTTCAATTTCGTCCATTAGCTCCTTCTCCCTAGGGCTTGTTTTCAAAGGCAAAGACTTATCCAAAATATTAGTGGCATGTGAATTAGATGATATTTTGCCATCAAGGGTTTCTTTCTTTGTGTTTTTCAATTTAAGTTCAATCGCTTCATAAGCAAGGTTAAGCACTTCATGTTCTTGAACCAACTCATTGTGCTTTGCCAAGAGTGCTAAGTTAGCTAAGTCAAGCTCATGATACTCAAGCTTGATTTGAGCATTTTCCTTCTCGATTTGCTTGACATTTGATTTGAGCGTGTCATGCTCTTTAAGTATGGTTACATACTTGTCATGCAAATATAGGTTAGCACTTTCAAGCTTAGCACGAGCTAGCTCAAGAGCCTTAACCTTAGCCTTTTCCCTTTTTATAATGGCATGATATTCATTAATCATAGATGCTAATTCATCGGGTGAAAGCTCATCATCATCATCGCTAGAATCTTCACATACCTTTGAGTTACCTTTCACCATTAGGCACATAGGAGGTGGACGAAGAGGTGAGTCATCCTTGTTGACGATGGCGAGGCCCGCCAAGTTTTCTTCATCTTCACTATCTTCGTCGCTTGACTCTTCATCCGTGATCCACTCATTGGCTTCACACATGAAGACCTTTTGAGGCCCTCTTCTCTTCTTTGGAAAGAGCTTGGTTTTCTTGCCTTTGTCAATTTTCTTCTTTCCAAAAGAGCGCTTGGGCTTGACCTCCTCTTCATCATCACTTTCTTCTAGCTTGTGATGCTTGCCATTGTCCTTCCTTTTGTCCGGTCTTGGACAATCATATGATATGTGGCCTAGATCACCACAATTGTAGCACGTCTTGTTTTCATCTTTTCTTGGCAAGAAGGCTTTCTTCTTGGGATCATAAGAGTATCCCTTCTTTGCAATCTTGGAGTTGAGACGTCAGAATTTCCTCATCATCAAAGCAAGCTCATCATCATCATCTTCGCTTGTTTCTTGCTCTTCTTCACTTGAGCTAGGCTCAACCACTTTCTTCTTTTTGGGAGTTGTCTTCTTGGTTGAAGCCTTGAGAGCAATGGTTTTTGATGATGACTCCTCCATCATTCCAAGTACGCTCATCTCATGAGCATGGATTTCTCCAATGAGCTCTGAAACTTCAATGTTGTCAAGTGACTCTTTTTGGAGCATTGAATTAATAATGTTGTACTTGGGCTTGGGTAGAAGCATGAGGATCTTGCGATTGATAAGTCCCTTGCCAAGAGAAGCAATGTCAAGTGCGTTAATTTCCTCAATGAGCACATTTAAACGAGAAAACATTTGGTTAACATTCTCATGAGGAAACATCTTAAATTCATCATATTTTGATTTAAGCATGTGATATTTGAGTTCTTTAACACGAGATGAGCCTTCATGTATTTCAATTAGACATGCCCAAATTTCACATGCTTTTTCCTTACTAGCAATCCTAGCAAAGACATCTTGACTAATGCATTCATATATGGCATTTCTAGCCTTAGCATCCCATTTTAATTGGTCACCAACATAGTCAAGATTTCCAAACCCCGCATGGGTCGCTTCCCACACTTCGGGAGCAATTGCCTCAAGGTAAGCGCGCATGCGTGCTTTCCAATAAGCAAAATTCTTGCCCTCGAAGGTAGGAACCGAACCCCCATTCTTGGCCATTTTCGCTCTCTAGCTGTGAAGCTAGAATGATCCAATGAACAACCTTGCTCTGATACCAATTGTAAGGATCGAAACGCCCAAGAGGGGGGGTGAATTGGGGTTTTTCAAATTTTAGAGCAATTTAAAACTTAATGGTTGAAGCCCAATTCCCTGTGCGAACTAACTACGCAAGCAAGAGTATTAAGTGCGGAATAGTAAATGCGTAATAGTAAGAGGGTGAGGAGAGAGATGCAAACTCCCGCGGAGACTCGGAGACACGGCGATTTTTCCCGTGGTTCGGTAAGATCACAATATCTACCTACGTCCACGTTGTGGCGCCCACCAAAGGGTATAGCCACTCCGAAGTCACCAAGACAAGGGAATCCACTATCTTTCTCCGTTCGCCATCTCCGGCAAGGTGGAGCTCAAGCCTTGTACAATGGTGATCCTCCGGGCTTCCACAAACGCCTTGGTAAGCTCCGGAGCGATCTCTTCTTCCTCCAACTTTTACAAGGTGAGAGAAGTCACCAAGACACTCTCTCTCACTAGCCTAGAGATTCCAATCACCAAGAATGGACGCACACAAGCTTCTCTCTAGCTAGATCTAGCCTATAGTTGGAGTACAAGAGGTTTTGAGGTGTGGAAGTGGTAGCTCTTGGTCTTGAATGCTTGAGGATGTGTAGTGAGGCTCTGGTGATCAAGACTTGACGAAATGGCCGGTTGGAGGGGTATTTATAGCCAGCCCACACGAGATAGCCGTTGGAAAAGTAGGCAGACTTTTTCTGTGAACATCGGATCATCCGATGCACCCCTTTATTTGAGCATCGGTCGAATTCCAAATTAGCTGATGTCATGTGTCAGATGTGACCGTTGGATATAACCGTTGGACTGTTTAATCGACTGATGTTACTTCAACTTCATCATCGGATGATCCGGTGAGTTGATCTTCAGAATTGGTTCAGAAATAATGTCTCTGTTGAAATTGACCGATGTACACTTACTTCATCATCGGATGATCCGGTGTGTACTTCTTCAGAATAACTCAGAAATCATCCTTCTGTTGAAATCAACCGATGTGCCACTTCCTTCACATCGGATGATCCGGTGTGTACTGGGCTCTGAGGTCTTCTTCTTCTGCCAACTCAAACTCGACCGATGTAGTCATTTTGCAAGACATCGGATGATCCGGTGAGTGCAACTTGTTTGCTTCGAGTTGTTTTGAGTTGATCTTTTGGAATCTTCTTGAGTGACCTCTTTGACACTTGTTTGAAATGATATTTTGATGAAGTGTAAACTTCTTGTGTTGCCAATTTTGATAGAATAGAGTCGTTGTATGAGTTCTTCATTTAGTCTTCATGAGTATCGAATAACCCCTTAGAATAGATCGTTGAGGGGTCTCTATTTGTATCCAATGAGCAGTAGATGGTGTGAATAGATAGTTCATTAACGTTTGATGTGATATACGTGAAACCTCGCATCCACAAACTCATTAGTAATAACGAACGGTTGTCATTAATCACCGAAACCATACCTCACGGGGGCCTAGATGCTTTCAGAAGCTAACTTTTGAATTTGGGTGATGAAAGTTGCTGCAATTTGAATTTACATTCAAATTGGCCTCTTTTTCAAATAACCCAAAAAGTGCCACAAAAAGTGTTGGATTTCTATGAAACTTGGACTGAACCTTCCCAAGACTTTTTAAGTTCTAGGGGTGAGCTCAACCTCTCATGTTCCTATGTCCAAATTCCACTTTGTGAAAAGGAAGACTTTCCCCTATAATCACTCTTTTGATGAAGGTTACTTGCTCTTCACCATATTTCCTAAGATATCCACAACAAAAACTGTGGTGTTGTGAGGTGAAGAAAAGTTTTTGCAAGTCCCTTTTCTTGGGCTTTTACAGTTATAACGTAAGACATGTCATTGAACCCATAATCTTGGAAACATAGTTCAAATTTTAAGCAAATTTGACTGCTGATCTGCTGTTCAACATAACAGCCCTGATCAGTTTCCATCTCAACCTGATTTAGGCCTTGCTAAAGCAAAACTAGTTCTTGGGCTAAATATCAAAGTTAAGGCTAACTTCAATAGTTTTCCAGAAAGTATTTGCTTGGCCTAAGATCTGCCCTGGTTCAAAAGTTATGAGATGTCAAAGTTAACAGAATTTCTGGAGAAAATTGGACAGTACCTCCCTGCTTTAGGTACTGATTTGATCCAAGAATTCCAGTTAAATCTGCTCCCAATCTGACAAAACTTTCTGCTACATAATTGTAACCCATCTCACAAGATTTCCAGAACTACCTCATTTTCTATTTTTGGATTTTTATGCAGGAAGTTATGCTCAATTTACAGAGAGTCTTTGCTCTGCCCAGTTTTCTGGACAGTTTCAACTCTACTGCATTTTTCGATTGGTATGGGATGAAACACCTCTGGACCTCAACAGAAAAGTTGTAACACTCTTCCAAAGCATTCCATAAATGTATCATATGACCCAAACCTCGAAATAACTCAATCCCTAACCTCTGATTAACTTCAGCCTTAATTCAGCTGAAAACAGAGTGCTCTGTCCTTAGCAACCTATAAGTTGAAAACTTGTTAACTTTGGAATGTCCTGATTAGGGGAAGAGGCTACAGCAAAGTTTTGATGCTCCATATTAAAACTTTCAAATTTTACAATGAATTTGTTCATTTAGTGGGGTGTGACGTCGATGCGTCACCAGATTATGTCGGTACTACGTCCTCACAAAGAAAAACCTATACCGGACTTAGCCGGCTTCATTAGTTCAGTGGCACTAAACGTCACTCACACACGGATGCTGCACGTCTACCGTTTCGTGTTTAGACTACCTGCAGAAACTCAAACATTCGTCAGACTCGGCTGCACACCGATCCCGGTATCCATACAGTTCGTACACCCGGCCGTCATCACTCGCCCGGATGTTCTCAAGCCAAACACGCCTTGAGTTACTTGTTCACGTTTCAGACCACGTGACGGGGTCTCCCAAATTGCACCACACACGCCAGGGACAGACGTTGATCGAATACCCCAAACGACATGAAGAGTCGTAGAGAATATCAAAGCGGGTCGGGTTACCTGCCACCCGTGGGGCTCCACCCTTCAGCTTGTGCGCACTGGTGGACAGCACTTACGTGCACCCCCCAAGATATACACGTCCCGAGATACAAGATTTCCGACATAGACAAATAGGTTAGTATGCCACTTTCTATATGCTAATAACATCCTTATACGGGCTACTAACTCGTTCCTCACTGGATTTTTGAAAAAGATGACCTTTGTAGTGCGTTAAACCTCAAGCGAGCTCCGATACCAGCGCTGACACGACCCCACGGTCTTGTCGAGCCAGGATCACTATGAGGGGTGCTTCGTTGCACAGCACCGAATAACACACGTCAAAGGTACAAAGCGGAAGCAAAACTTTTATTGCATAAAGTGGTTTATGAACATTTTTACATCGAAATAGGTCCAGTCTACACCCACGGGTGTAGACTACGCATCAAGTTCACGTTCAGCCGGTGAACGTGTCCTTGCTAGCATGCACGCACACTAACACGGCGGCGTGCATGACTCCCACTCGACGGGATTCCCCTCCTGGGTTCCGCCTCCTCTTCCGGAGTCCCTTCCTCATAGAACCCTGCAAAAGCTCCAAATACAAGCAGTGAGCACGAAGGCTCAGCAAGACTGACCCGTCTCTCCTAAACATGGAACTTCTACATGTGGGGTGATGGGTACATGAGATAAAAACAAGATGCAAAGGACTCGCCTAATTAGTGGAACCTTACTTTCAAGTTTTAGCAGCAGGTTGTGGAGAACCTTACGCTAAGGCACATGAGAGAGCCGCAATCAAACAAGAAACGCATTTCTCTCATGTACTTTGCCCAAAGTTGAAAGGGACTTTAATTAGCTCTACACTACAGCATATCATTAACAATTAATGTCCATCGTTCAATCAGCAACATTTTAACATGTGACTAGCCTGTTCTTTCTATGTCACGGTACAGTGAACAAGTTGTACTCACTGACCGCGAGGGACGGCGATTATAATCGATTTACACCTGCAGGGTTACCCGAACAACCCGTCACGTACGCCTGTACTCGATGTTGCCTACAACATCCATCAAGGACGCTGTACGCAACTACCTTTCACCCATTAGCCAAATGTTGAACCGGTCCAATCGTCCCGAGCAAGAGGTCTCTGCACGCGCATCTCAGTGCCGCCAGCCGATTTACACCTCGAGCTCTCAACCTACCCTCTGAACGACCAGCTATGCATCAACATCCAGCTACCCGAGTTACATCGGTTTCCCGGTTCCCATATAGCCGGTAGGTCTTCGGTACTGTTCTATCTTGTTCAACAGGCCCGCACACGGCTCGGTCCTCAATCGACACAGGCGGAGCTACAGCACACAGGCCCCAAAGTCCTGCTGCCCTTACTCTCCGCTCGGTCTCATCTTTCTTGCCATGTGTATCATGTGCTATCTCTACCCGAGTCGAGTGCCTCTAGCCTATGCTCACGAGTAGTTCCAACTACTCGACTTGTACCGAATCCTACCCTAACTTAGCTTTGCAGTAGCTAACGGAGTTTACAATCCTAAACCAACCCATGGTTTTCTTGGCTATGCAATTGGGTTTCCAAACAAGACTCTAATGCCAGGAATCATAATACTCAAGTAAGTGCTCAAAACAATAAAAATTTGAAAAAGGTTAATGCAAACCGGAGCTTGCCATGCTGCTCTTGGTCGTAGGCTAGCTGCTCTTCCGGAGTAACGAAGTCTAGGACTTCGGGTTATATATGTATTAATTTAAATGCATTTGATTAAATTTAAACTTGTGAAGTCTATAACTCTTACTAGACAGACCCAGTAACTGTGAAACCTTTACTGTGGCTTGGTTACAACCTAAACAGAGACTTGGTCAAGTTTTAGTTGCAGCAAAGCTCATTTGAGACCTCGATAATTAATTATGAACTTGACCTTAATTGAAGGCTTTTAGGGTGTTCTAAGGATTTTCATGAAACAAACTATGACTTTCTGAAAACTAGAGTTTCAGATGGTTCTAATGGAGCTGGTCTCACTTAATTTGAAGGTTTCTAGCTAAAGATATGAGCTAAACAATTTCAGGGAAAATTCTGAAAATGTTTCTGAACATTTTCTATTTTCTCTGGAACAGTTTCACTAATCACATCATTAGGTGAATTAAATCAGCTCAAATGGATCTGAAATTTTTGTGGTAGTACAGGGATATTTTGGTGAACATCCCAGAAAAATCTCAGAATTTTCCTCCAAGGGATTCTCCAGTTAAAATTCCAAACAGTTTATAATTCAAGGAATTAATTCTGGAGAATTAAAGATTTTCATGATATGAAACTTGATTTTCTGGAAAGTGCTCTGAGAGCTGAATCCAACAAAATTTGGTTCACTCAATTTGGAGCTTTCTAGCCAAAGTTATGAGGATTTGAAGTTTGAATGAAATCTGAAAATCGGGGGAAAAGTTTAAATCTGCCGGGGCCCGTGGGGACACGTGTTAGGTCCCGGCCGCAGCCCGATCCCGATTTAAAATATCTGGTGGCGGTCGCAGCTGCAGCTCGGCGACCCGAGTGAGAAAGTCTCAGTTGGTTGAATCATCCCTGTGGCTGACATGTGGGTCCATTTTCATTTTTAACCTCTGAGATTAACTCCTATTCACTGTTGTAAACAGTAGTTCCCACAAAGCCCCTGGTGATTTGAATTTTCTACCCTTGAACCATTTGAATTAGTTAGCATTCAAATTGGGTTTGATTTGAATGAATTTCAGCACATGTTCAGTTTGAAATTCAAATAAAATTTGAATTTGCCCCACTTAGCTCATGTCAAGATTAACTCCAAATGGAGTGAAAATTGGTGTGTGAGCTCACAAAAATGTGCTGAGTAAGAATATGTCTCCCACTTTTGAATTCATGGGATAACAACAGTTTGAATTTGAATGTAGTTTCAAACTGCCCTCTTTCTAGCTATGCCCAAAATGACCCAAAAAGGTTTTGAATTTGGGTGAAACTTGGCATGGACATTCCTAGGAATGTGGAGGAGTTTTTCATATGCCTAGCCCCTATGTATTACATGTGGAAAATACCACTTTTGCAATATGTGAGTTTGTTCTCTAATGAGTATGTTGATGTGGTTACTTGCCCTTCAAATGTGTTCATCAACTTGCTTCAAATGAGGTGTGTGTGTGTGTGGTGATGAACACTTCAAGCATGTGTTCAAAACTGAGGCCCTTACATCATGTGCACACGACTTTGGGGCTGTTCCTTTTGTGTTTTGATAAATAAAATTCGTATTCTAAAGGAACTTTTGTGCCTTGTTCGTCCGACTTGTTTCAGACAAGTTTTTCTTGTCGAGTTTCTGTTCAGCACTTCCTTGCTTCGGTGGTTTTATCATGACTCGAGTTTTACATATCCAATTGATGTGATTCTTTTTGGGTTATCTTCACAACTTGATTATCTATCATCTATGAAAATTTCACGATCATTAAATTTGCGGTTTCTGATCTACACGAGTTTCTTTGCAGTATTCCAGAACTATTTTTCTCGCGTAGGACAGATTGACCTTTGTTCGATCTTCCGATCGTAACTTGAGTTTCTCTCAACGGATTTTGATGATTCTTGTTGTGACGTCTTTGTGACTTGATTCTCTACAATCTATACTAGTTTTGTCACAGTTGAACACGTTTAGATTAGTCACACACACGGTCACTTTAACAGATCGGTTTTCTGCTGAGGGGTGTTTTGTTGCTTCCGCTGAAAAGTTTTTATCTACCATTCACCCCCCCTCTGGTAGCTTTACACGTGTACATCGATCCTACACTTTTGGGTTAAAGAATGCACCCGCATACTTCATGTACCTCATGAACAAAGTTTTCATGGAGTACATGGACAAGTTCGTCGTGGTTTTCATTGACGATATCATGGTGTATTCGAAAAGTGAGGAGGAACATGAAGAACACTTGAGATTGACATTACAGAAGCTGCGAGAGCATCAGCTGTATGCCAAGTTCAGCAAATGTCAATTTTGGCTAAAGGAGATATCGTTCCTAGGCTACATCATCTCCGAGGAAGGAGTATCGGTTGATCCCGGAAAAGTGGGAGATGTTCTGAAGTGGAACCAACCGCAAAACGTGAGGGATATTTGGAGTTTTCTTGGGATGGCTGGATACTACCGACGGTCCATCAAGGATTTCTCTAAGATAGCAAAGCCTATGACAGAGTTGCTAACGAAGGGAAAAGCCTTCCAATGGACACCAGCGTGCCAACAAAGCATTGAGGAGCTCAAGAAAAGGCTAACCACAGCACCTGTTTTGGTATTGCCGGACGTAATCAAGAGCTTTGACATATATTGTGACGCATCCAGATAAGGGCTTGGATGTGTGCTCATGCAAGAAGGACAAGTGGTAGCCTATGCCTCACGACAATTAAAGATGCACGAGCTCAATTACCCCACACATGACTTGGACCTCGCAGCCGTGGTGCATGCATTGAAGATTTGGAGACATTATATCCTTGGTCATCGATGTGAGATCTATACGGATCATAAAAGCCTCAAGTACATATTCACTCAAACGGATTTGTATTTGAGGCAACGTCGATGGTTGGAACTTATCAAGCATTATGATGTTGGAGTCCACTATCACCCCGGAAAGGCAAATGTAGTAGCCGATGCATTGAGCCGGAAAGGAGCATGTCACCAACTCACGGTTTGGGAGCTACCGCCCGAGCTGCGTAAGGAGTTCGAACGGTTACATCTCGGTTTCTTGAACGAGATGGAAGTGAAGGAACTCCAATCTTCATTGGAACAAGAAATAACAGACGGCCAAGCTACGGATGAGGAATAGAGAAGGACTTCAAGGAAGACGAGAAGGGTACTCTTTGGCTAGGAAAAAGGATTTGTGTGCCTAACGTGAAGCACATCCGCGACACGATATTAAAGAAGGCACATGACTCACTTTATTCCATACATCCCGGAAGTACTAAGATGTACAAGGACCTAAAGACTTGTTATTGGTGGGATGGTATGAAGAGGGACATGCATAGCCGATTATGTTGCCCTATGCGACACATGCCAACGGGTGAAGGCCGAGCATCAAAGACCCGCTGGACTGTTGCAACCTTTGAAGGTACCCTAGTGGAAGTGGGAAGACATCAGTATGGATTTAATCGTCGGGTTGCCACGTACTCGATCGGGTTATGACTCAATCTGGGTTATCGTGGACCGATTGACGAAAATAGTTCATTTTCTTCCTGTTAAGACTGTGTACAACGTTGCACAGCTAGCCGAGCTGCACATGGAGCAAATCGTGTGCCGCCATGGAGTCCCGAAGAGGATAGTCTCAGATCGGAGTTCTCAGTTTACCTCTAGATTTTGGAGGAAGCTGCAGAAAGCTATGGGTACATGACTGGATTTTAGCTCCGCCTACCATCTGCAAACCGATGGGCAAACCGAAAGGACAAACCAAAATTTGGTGGACATGTTGAGAGCTTGTTCCTTGAAACATGGCCATAGTTGGGATAGGAGTTTACCGTACGCTGAATTCTCCTATAACAACAGCTATCAAGCTAGCTTGAAGATGCCGTCTTTCGGAGCATTGTACGGTAGACGGTGTAGAACGCCATTGTTTTGGAACGAGACCGGAGAGAATCAAGTGTTTGGACCGGAAGTGCTACAAGAAGCTGAAAAGCAAGTCCAAACGATATGGGAGAACTTTAAGGCTGCTCAGTCACGGCAGAAAGGCTATGCGGACAAGAGGCGAAGGAATTTGACTTTGAAGTAGGAGACTTCGTATACCTTAAAGTATCTCCTATCCGTGACCAACGACGTTTCAATGTCAAAGGCAAGCTAGCACCTCGCTATATCGGGACATTTAAGATTTTGGACAAGCGAGGAGAAGTAGCCTATCAACTAGAGCTCCCAACGCACCTCTCCGATGTACATGACGTGTTTCATGTATCCCAGCTCAAGAAGTGCTTCAGAGTACCAGAGGAGCAAGTACCGATGGATGAGCTTGAACTTCAAGAGGACCTGACCTATGCAGAGAACACTGTCCGAATTTTGGACGTAAAGGAAAGGATCACGAGGAACAAAGTGATCCGATGGTGCAAGGTACAATGGAGCCATCACACAGAAGCTGAAGCCACATGGGAGCGTGAAGAAGACATCAAGACAGAGTTTCCTCATCTATTCTCTACTAACGAATCTCGAGGGCGAGATTCAATTTAAGGGGGGTAGATTTGTGACACCCTCATTTTTGGGTTTTGCATGTATTCATATTTCATGTAGAAAAACATTTTTAAAATAAGTTGAAACTGAGAAAGAATAAAAAAGATAGCCAAAAAAGAACCAATTCCAGTTCAAAGAGAGCGCCGAAGACAATACCCGCAGCCCGCTGGCCACGTGGCGTGTTCAGAGCTCATCTCCGCAAAGGGGAGAGGTCCACCGCTAAACTGGCTACGTGGCAGTCTTGGGGCTCATCCCTGCGAAGGGGGAGAGGTCCGACCCCGTTGGACACGTGTTGCCCCCGGAGCTAGCCTCTGTAGAGGAGTGAGGCCAGTCCTGCAGGAAACGTGTCGGCTGCGGAGCTATTCGCTGCGAAAAAGAGAGGACCAGCCGCGCGGGACACGTGTTGCTCTCGGAGCTCATCCCCGAGAGGTCCGGCCCCGTCAGACACATGTCGCTCTCGGAGCTCACCTCCGAGGGGTCCGGTCCTATTGGACACGTGTCACCTCCGGAGGTCACCTCCAGGAGGTCCGACACTACCGGACACGTGTCACCTCCGGAGCTCATCTCCGCGAGGTCCGTCACTATTGGACACTTGTCAACCTCGGAGCTTGTATCTGAGCAGAAAAGAAGTTTGGCGCTGTTAGGACACATGGACATCCGGAGCTACCTCCGAAGAAAGTGGAGGTCCGTCACGGAACATGGCACCCCCGGATCCACCTCCGAAGAGAGGAGTGGTCCGGAACTGACACGTGGCGTTCGCGGATCTCGCATCTGTTGAGATGGGAGGTCTCAACTCACCAGACACATGGCGCACGCGGAGCTCGCCTCTGAAAAGAGAGAGGTCCCACCCGCCAGGACACGTGGCGCATGCAAAGCTCACCTCTGAGGGAGAGGGAGGTCCCGCACGCCTGACACGCGGCACAACCGGAGCTTGTCTCTGCGGAAAAGGGAGCACAGGTTCCCGCAGGACACGTGGAGCTTCCGGAGCTCATCACCGCGAGGGTGACGAGATTTGAAGCAGTTTCGCTTCTGTACACATGGGAATACCGGTACGGGAAGAAACTGACACGAATTCCACAATGTTACCGCGCTGAATCAATCTAGGATAAGTTGTTAAGATCTAAAAACAGTTTGAATGGGACTCTTATTCGAAGTCCAATCAGATTAGAACTCTTCTCTTCCCGGTTATAAATAGAACCGAAAACCTTTGGCCGCAACCATGAACTTCTTTTCCACCTCCTGAGCCGGCAACTTAGAGCCCTAGCCCCATCTCGCCGACTAAACCCCTTCGCCGGAGTTCAGTCGCCGGAGATTGCCAGAAGAGATTCCCGATGATCTGTCTTGCAAGGAGAAGGACCCCGAGACCAAGAAGGACATAAGAAGGACAAGCTCAGGGAGCTGTCTACGACGAGCTGCAACAACAAGGTTTCGAGATCCAAGAGCAACCGGAACCGCAAGAACAAGGCAAGTGCCCCTTGACCATGTTGATCCTATGTTTTGGAAAACTGTTTTGTTTGTGAAAAGGTGTGTGTGCTGAGTCAAACATGATGGGAAACCCTTTCATAGGAGTTTAGTTTTGGTTAAACCACCCTAGTCGCCAGGGAAGTAAATGAGTCGGGTATGGTTTCTACTTTTTGCTTCGGTGAGTCCACGGGATTTTGGGAAGAGAGATAGATGTGTCTAGCTAACTGCACTCGTAATGATAATGAGAAACTGATGTTGTTAATGAACATGGATCGGAGGGAGATCTAGGCAAGCCTGGGTTTGTGAATGAGGTAGAATGAGATGGTGGTTTTACTTGCGTAGATCTAAGGACCGGTTCATGCGAGCCATGCCAGGATAACAGTGCCACCACAAGGCCATGTATGGGTGCGGCTTAGCTGAGTAATTAGGTAAGTTACTAGATTGTTATGGTGACACGACCCCATCGGCCTTGTCGAGCCAGGATCACGGTGAGAGGTGCTGCGTTGCACAGCACCGGATAACGCACGTCAAAGATACAAAGCGAAGCAAAGTTTTATTACATAAACAGGTTTATGAACACTTTTACAACAAAATATGTTCAGTCCACACTCACGGGCGTAGACTACGGATCGAGTTCACGTTCAGCCTGTGAACGTGTCCCCGCTAGCACGCACACACACTAACACGGCGGCGTGCACGACTCCCACTTGACGGGGTTTCCCTCCTGGGGTTCCGTCTCATCCTCGGAAGTCCCTTCCTCATAGACCCCTGCAAAAGCTTCAAACACAAGCAGTGAGCACGATGGCTCAGCAAGACTGGTCCGTCTCTCCTATAAATGGAACTTCTACATGATGGGTACAAGGTACATGAGGTAATTAATTTGCAAAGGACTCGCATAATTATTTGAATCTTACTTTCAATGTTTTAGCAGCAGGTTGTGAAGAACCTTATGCTAAGGCACATGAGAGAGCCGCAATCAAACAAGAAATGCATTTCTTTCAAGTATTTTGCCCAAAGTTGAAAAGAACTTTAATTTGCTCTAAACACAACAATACATTAACAAGCAAAGTATGTCTTTCAAATCAGCAAATCTTTTAACATGTATCTAGCCTGTTCTTTCTACGTCACGGTACAGTGAACAAGTGGCACTCACTAACCGCGAGGGACGGCGATTATAATCGATTTACATCTGCAGGGTTACCCGAATAACCCGTCACGTATGCCCGTACTCGATGTTGCCTACAGCAACCATCACGGATGTCGTACGCAACCACTTTTTACCGGTCAGCCAAATATTGAACCGGTCCTATCGCCCCGAGCAAGAGGTCTCTGCACGCGCATCTACAGTGCCGCCAGCCGATTTACACATCGAGCTCTCAACCTACCCTCTGAATGACAGGCAATGCCTAAATACCCAGCTACCCGAGTTACATCGGTTTCCCGGTTCCCATATAGCCGGTAGGTCTTCGGTACTGTTCTAGCTTGTTCAACAGGCCCGCACACGGATCGGTCATCAATCGACACAAGCAGAGCTATAGCACCCAGGCCCCAAAGTCCTGCTGCCCTTACTCTCCGCTCGGTCTCATTTTTCTTGCCATGTGTTTCATTTGCTGTTTTTACCAGAGCGATGTGCCTCTAGCCTATTATCGCGAGTAGTTCCAACTACTCGACTTTTACTGAATCCTACTCTATCTTAGCATTGCAGTAGCTAAAAGGGGTTTTCAATCCTAATCCCAACCCATGGTTTTCTTGGCTATGCAATTGGGTTTCAAACAAGACTCTAGTGCAAGAAGTAAGTGGTGCTCAAAGTAGGTTCTTCAAAACAATAAAAATTTTATAAAAAGGTTAATGCAAACCGGAGCTTGCCTTGCTGCTCTTGGTTGTAGGCTAGCTGCTCTTCTGGAGTGACGAAGTCTAAGACTTCAGGCTCCTCCTCAACCTTAGCGACTACATGAGATAACATGTAATGTTTCAATTTAAATGCATTTGAATTGAACTTTAACTTGTGAAGACTATAAGTCTTACTAGACAGACCCAATGACTCTGAAATTTTTACTGTGGTTTGGTTACAACCAAACGGAGACTTGGCCAAGTTTCATTTGCAGCAAAGCTCATTTGAGCTCTCCACAAATAATTATGTACTTGACCTTAATTGGAGCTCTTAGGGTGTTCTAGGGATTTTCATGGAGCAAGCCATGACTTTCTGAAAACTAGATTTTTAGGGAGTTCTAATGGAGTTGGTCTCACTTAATTTGAAGGTTCCTAGATAAAGATATGAGCTAAACAATTTCAGAGAAATTCTGAAAATGTTTCTGGACATTTTCTATTTTCTCTGGAACAGTTTCATTAATCATCCTATTTGGTGGATCAAATGATCTCAAATGGAGCTTATTTTTTTATGGTAGCTCAGGGATATTTCGGTGAACATTCTAGCAGAATTTCAGGATTTTCCTCCAAAGGGTTCTCCAGTTAAAATTTAAACAGTTTAAATTTGTAGAATTAATTCTGTAAAAATAAAGACTTTCATAGAGTGAAACATGATTTGCTGGAAAGTAATCAGAGAGCTGAATCCAATAAAATTTGGTTCACTCGATTTGGAGCTTCCTAGCCAAAGTTATGTGGGTTTGAAGTTTGAACTAAATCTGAAAATCGGGACAAAGTTTAAACTGCTGCGCGTGGGACCGGGCTACGTGTCAACTTCTCAGCGGTCGGCACACGGGGCTACAGCATCTTTCGCGTGCAGCCGCACCAGATCCGGTGCCACAGTGAATCCCGGTTTTGAAATATCAGCCGCTGACGCGTGGGACCGGGGGCTTCATCTACCTCCGGCCTCCCGTGCTCGGCCGCCGGAGAGCTCGCCGGTGGCCTCTGTCGTGCGCCAAACTCTATGATTTTGGCCGCCTCTGCCTAAATCCATCCGGGAAACACGATGCTGGGCTCAGCTCCCCATGAAAATCACCGGCACATAGTCGGAGACTAGTGGCGGCTTCGGAAGAACTTCGGCCGTGTCGGCCGGACTTCCTAGCATCCCAAACGATCGAGCAAAAGGCTGACCCTAGGAAAGATCGACATGAGCTCCACGGAGCTCGGGAATAACTGTACTGGGCTGGCACCGTGCGACCTAGGCCAGAAATCGGGAATGTTCCTAAAACTCGAAGAACAGTGGTTTCCCCCAATAGTTCTTCGTGGTTTTGGCTCCTACGGCCTCGCACAGACACCTAGAAGTGCTTCTCTTCGTGAGAGGATGAGTGGTGCGGTGTGTGTTACGAATTTTGTGAATCGGTCCGGGCATCCCTTTCGTATACCATCGCAAAATCGTGAAATTCTGGCGTGGCCAGTTTATGTCACGCCACCGGGGCTTGCAGTAATGGCAGAGGGGCTGAAGGCGAACCTTTTTGCTATTCACAGATCGAAGAACGGCGGGCTGTGGCAGCCGGACGGGTCTTCCCCGTGACGGCGGCTTGGGCTGAACTGTAGAATGGAAGAACGTCACGGTGGAGCTCGGGGAGGGTTGATCAGGGTCTAGAACTAACGCTAGGGCATCATGGAAGACTCGGCGCACCCGGTGATGGTCTCAGATCGCCGTGCAAACCATAGGATCAGCCGGGCGACGAGGGACCGAGAGCTCAGCCAAGCGGCGAGGTGTTTCGGTTTACTGGGAGAGAGCGCATTGGGGCTGCGGTAAGAAACACCGGGGACGGCTCAGGCGCCTATATAAGGGCCCAGGGAGGCGGTTCAGCGGCGTGGGCGGCAAGCAGCTGCTGGCCTCGGCGGCCTGGCGTGGTGGCGACCGCGGCGAGAGTCTGAGACCCCAGTACTCGGTGTCCTCAGTCGGTTCTTTGAACTGTGCAGCTGACATGTGGGTCCCACCCGAGTTTTAACCTCTGAAATTAACTTTCCCCTACTGCTCCAAACAGTAATCCCCCTAATACCCTCTAGGATTTGAATTATCTATCACATGCCCATTTGAAATTGGTAGAATTCAAATTGTGGAGTGTTTGACTAAATTTCAGCACATATGCAGTTTGAAATTCAAATAAGGTTTGAATTTGCTAAACTTAGCTCATGTCAAAATCAACTCCAAATGGAGTGAAAATTGGTTTGTGAGCTCAAAAAAATGTGCTGAATAATAATATGCCTCCCACTTTTGAATTCATGGGATGGAAATAGTTTGAATTTGAATTTGAGTTCAAACCACCCTCTTTCTAGTTATACCCAAAAAGACCTCAAAAGGTTTAGTATTTGGGTGAATTTTGGCATAAGCCTTCCTAGCAAGGTTATGGAGTTTTTCATATTCTCATCCCCTAGATGATGCATGTGGGAAATGCCACTTTTGAATTTTATGAGTTTATTCTCTAATGAGCATGTTGATGGTGTTACTTGCTCTTCAAATGTGTTCATCATGTTTCTTCAAATGAAGAGTGTGTTTTGTGATGAACACTTTGAACATGTGCCAAAAACTTAGGCCCTTACATTCCTCCCCCCTTAAAAAAATCTCGTCCCGAGATTATAAGGTGAAAATGAGAGAGAGGACGGTGGAAAATTACTGTATATGCGACGTGAAAAAGTTGAGGTAGTTAGAGCGAAGAAATCCTTCGCTCTCTCATGTCACTTCGTCTACGGAGTGATTACTCCATAGAACTTTGTAGAACCACAACGTACGGTTGCGTGTGGTTCGGGCCTTTTCATCTATAATCTGAACCGGTTCCTCCCGATACGTGAGATCCGGTTTCAGTTCTTCTATATCTTACAGATGAATGGTAGTTGAGAGCTTAAGACACTTCCTCAGTTGGGATATGTAAAAGATGTTGTGCACAACGGACAGTGCTTCTGGTAATTTCAACCGGTATGCTACTGATCCACATCTTTCCATAATCTGAAATGGACCGATGAATCGGGGTGCCAACTTTCCTCTCACCCCGAATCTGTTTACGCCCTTCATTGGAGACACACGTAGGTATACGTGATCCCCGACTTCGAAATGTAATGGGCGTCTTCTCCAGTCCGCTTATTGTTTCTGTCGGGATTGTGCGGATTTTAGGTTTGCTTGAATTAGCCAAACCTTTTCCTCCTCGTTGTTGACAAGATCAATCCCGAAGGTAACCCTTTCGCCAGACTCACACCAATTCAGTGGTGTGCGGCATTTTCTCCCGTATAGCGCCTCGTAAGGCGCCATATTGATGCTGGCTTGGTACCCATTTTTGTACGAGAACTCGGCCAATGGCAAGTGATCATCCCAATTCTTGTCGTGGTTAATAGCACAAGCTCGTAGCATATCATATAAAATTTGATTTACCCGCTCGGTTTGCCCATCCGTCTGCAGGTGGTACGCTGAAATACGGATCAGCTTCGTCCCCAACGCAGCATGTAGCTGCTCCCAAAAACAGGACACAAATAAAGTGCCCCAATCCGATATGATGGTACGGGGTACGCCATACAAGCATAGGATCTGTGAGATGTACAGTTCAGCATACTTCTTGGCGTTGTGGTTGGTGTTGACCGGGATGAAATGGGCAACTTTGGTGAGCCGGTCGACGATCACCCACACAGAATCATGTTTCTGATAAGTGGTGAGTAAACCGACGCTGAAGTCCATGCTCCAGGCAGGAACGCCCAGTGGTTGTAGCAGTCCCGGTTCCCTCATATGGTCTGCCTTCACCCTTCGACATGTATCACACTCGGACACGTACTTTGCGATCTCCCGCTTCATTTGTGTACACCAAAACTTGCTTCTGAGTTCTTGATACATTTTGTTTCTGCCGGGGTGAATAGAAAACTTTGACAAGTGAGCCTCATCAAAGATTTTCTTCCGTAACTCTGGATTACGTGGTACGACGATCCGGTCCTTGAACCATAGGACGCCGTCTCCGTCTTTCTGGAAATATTTCAGCTCCCCGCTGTCTACACGTCTCCGCAAATGAGACATGCCATTGTCATTTTTCTGGGCTGCCGCTATCTCTTCACGGATGGTGGGGATCAAAGCTAAGTTGTAGAGAGCTCCATGTGGAATCACATGCAGTGGTGGTTCGCTTTCTTCCAACGTTGTGATGGTCAGATTGTTGACGTGTGACTTGCGGCTCAGCGCATTCGCCACTACATTTGCCTTGCCGGGGTGATAGTGGATCTCTATTTCGTAATCCTTTATCAACTCTAACCATCTTCGCTGCCTCATGTTCAGCTCTTTATTAGTGAATATGTACTTGAGGCTCTTGTGGTTGGTATATAAATGTACGAGGTTACCGAGTAGGTAGTGCCTCCACATTTTAAGTGCAAGTACCACGGCAGCGAGCTCCAAGTCGTGAGTTGGATAATTCTGCTCATGGTTTCTGAGGTGCCATGATCCATACGCGACCACTCTTCGGTCTTGCATCAGCACACATCCGAGCCCAATGCCAGATGCATCGCAGTAGACATCGAACGGTTTTGTTGTGTTTGGCTGTGCCAAAACCGGTGCTGATGTTAAGTGTTTCACTAATGCCTTGAACGCTGCTTCACATGCTGGACTCCAAACATATTTGGTAGCCTTCTTCAGCAGTTCCGTCATAGACTTGGCGATCTTCGAGAAGTTCAGAATGAACCTCCGATAATATCCCTGCGAGTCCGAGGAAACTCCGTACCTCGTGAACAGTCCACGGGGACTTCCAATTCAGCACTTGTGTGATTTTACTCGGGTCTACAGCGATGCCCTCCGCTGAGATGATATGCCCGAGAAAAGGCACTTGCGATATCCAGAATTCGCATTTGCTGAATTTCGCGTATAGCTTGTGATCCCGCAGCCGTTGCAAGACTATACGCTTCTTGTGTTCTTCCTCCGACTTGGAATATACCAATATATCATCAATGAAGACCACGACAAACTTGTCCAGCTCCGGCATGAATACCGAGTTCATCAAATACATGAAGTGAGCTGGAGTGTTGGTGAGGCCGAAGGACATGACCAGGTACTTATAAAGTCCGTACCTCGTCGAGAAAGCCGTCTTCGGAATATCCTCAGCCCGTATTTTAATCTGGTGGTACTAGGATCTTAAATTCATCTTGGAAAAGATCTTTGCTTCGACCAACTGATCAAACAACATGTCGATCCGTGGCAACGGGTACATGTTCTTGATGGTTACGGCGTTTAGTGGACGATAGTCCACGCAAAGCCGCAACATCTCATCTTTCTTCTTCACGAATAATGCCGAACAGCCCCATGGCGAGGAGCTCGGCCTAATAAAACACTTCTCCAGAAGGTCCATTAGCTGAGTCTTTAGTTCAGCCAATTCCTTGGGCGCCATCTTGTACGGCCTTCGGGATATTGGCACGGTTCCCGGTGCAAGTTCAATGATGAACTCCACCTCCCTGTCTGGTGGCATCCCCGGTAAATCATCCGGGAACACGTCAGGAAACTCCCGGACCACTGGAATGTCTTCCAATCTGATGGTTGTGGATTGATACACACTTGGAAGTTTTATTTCTGGACTGTCCAGAAATAAAGATTGTGACTCGTGCATATCTGAGTGTAGATGCACGACTTGGAGGACGGTGTCTAAAACAGCGCCGCGGCGGGTTAACCACGACATCACTAAGATGACATCGACCTTCTGTCCCTCTAGAACTATGAGAGATGTAGGGTACCCTTTACCCGCTAAGCACAATGGTGCCTTTCGAACCATCATGCTTGCTGAAATCTTCCCACCCGGTGAACAAATCAAGTATGGACTATCGGTGGGTAGTATTTGCAAGCTGTATTTAGCAATGAAAGCTTGGCAAATAAAATTGTGCGTGGCGCCTGAATCAAATAATACTATGGCGGGAAGCTGGTGGAGTTGGAACATACCCGCAAGGATTGGCTCTCCCTCCGGCACGTCCTCTATGGCAAGTTGGTGGACAGTGCCGGGCCTAGGGTTTGCCCGCCGCGCATTAGTGGGGTTCCAGGGCTGATTCCTCCCCGGAAGTTGTGGTGCAACTCCGCCGCCTTGCCTCTCTGGACAACTGCTGGCGATGTGTCCCGGACGACCACACTTGTAGCATGTGGCTTCTGCTTGTCCGGTGCTTGGGGGACGAAAGCCCATCATGCGCTGCTGGGGCGCATACGCACGAGGCATCGCCTGCTATTGTTGTTGCTGCGGAGGTTGTACTGGCAGTGCCAGCCTGAATGCCGGTGGAGAATATGGCCGACTGTGGAATGGCATCG
The DNA here is from genome assembly GCA_030760725.1 of Neostapfia colusana. Classification (NCBI taxonomy): domain Eukaryota; kingdom Viridiplantae; phylum Streptophyta; class Magnoliopsida; order Poales; family Poaceae; genus Neostapfia; species Neostapfia colusana. Next base: position 94,446,682 of record JASWHV010000001.1, read on the forward strand.
ACCTCTATAGTGGCTGCCAGCGTGGACCCGATGGTGGGCGATTCACCATCCGGTATTTTTGAGAAGGACCACCTCCTTCTCCGCTTTTTTGTGGCGCGCTTCGCTTCCTTTCCGCCGCTGCTAACTCCTTGCCGGAGTCTTCCTGAATAATCGCAGCATCAATTATGTCATTGAGGCTGCCGCGATTGAACATCGCCAGCTTGTCTTTCAGGAGCGGGTTAAGCCCCTGGTAGAAATGATCCCACCGCTTCTCGTCGGTATCGGCGTGATACGAAGCGTAGAGCGCAAGATCATTGAACGCCCTGGAGTATTCCAGCGCGTTCCGGCTCCCTTGCTGCAGGCGTAAGAACTCCTGCATCTTCCTCTTCATGAGACCCGGCGGTATATGATAGGCCCTGAAGGCCGTCCGGAATTCCACCCAGGTCATAATCGCTCGGTGGGCTGCGAAGCACAGTAATTCGCCCACCACGCGCTCGCGGATCCAAGGAGTTGTTGCACCGCGAACTGAGTCTTGCACTGCTCACAAACCTGGAGCAGCCCGAACGTCATCTCCATCGTGCGGAGCCAGTTGTCCGCATCGAGGGGTTCATCCGCCCTAGAGAATACCGGGGGATGAGTAGCTAGAAAATCAGAGTAGGAGCTCTGTTGGCGCTCCTCACGATCTTGACGCCTCTCTGGTCGAGACGTATTTGCAATGAGGGTTTGCAGCAACTCCATATGCTGCTGATGAGATCCCGCAATCGCTGCCACAATGTCAGCCAAAGTAACCGTTGGAGGTGGCGGTGGCGGTTGTTGCTGTTGCTGTCCCGAGGAGTCCCCGGGAGGTTGTTGGGAGGTTTCTCCCCCCTCACTGGAACCCCCAACGTCCGGGTTGGCACGAGTGTGAGTCATTCTGAAATTCAAAACAGCAGCGATCAGCACATGTCATACTTAAAATTCCATATGAAACACTAGGTATTAAAGTGACACATGAATAATTTGCACAACATTCACATACATCGATAAAGCATAAACTTTATACAAGATACATTAGTCTCGGATCCCCGAGAAGTCGTGCTCATGTCGTCACTACCTATACATGCACTACTGTCTACACATGTCATCGATTACAAAAGTTTGGGTTACATCACCCTTGCTGCCCTACTTGGCAACAGTAACCCCCTACTGGGAGTAGAACTCGACCTCCTGCGGGTCATCTTCCTCCGGTACCTCTGCTGGTGGATCTGGGTCCACAACCCCCTCTTCCGGCTCGGGTTCTCCCATTGCCGGAAGACCCAAGACCACGGGTGCGGCGCCTACCACTGGTATGCCCATTACCGGAGGTACGAGGTCCTGCAACGCGTGCACCTCGTATATGGCTTGGTTGTAGTCCTCTTCCCAGCCTTGCCCCTCCTCAATAGCGTCATCCCGCTCTTCAGTAAGGACCTCGTTCTGCTGTGTCAGAGCCTTCACCTGCTGTTGCAAAGCCGCTATGTCGACACGGCTTTTCTTCTTCGCCTTCTTCAGACGATGTAACTGATTATGCCGTTCGTTCAGTCGCTTAATCGTCGGAAGGAGCACATTTCGGAGTGCGCTGTGAGCACTCTTAAAATGATCTCCACGGCTTGTGCTCTCGTTGAGATTTGCTGCAAGACAATCTGTATGAACGGCTTGGCTGTCCATCACGGCTTTTCCTGCCCTCAATTGGAGACTGAGGTTTGCCTCCGCGGGACTGTACCTTGGGCAACCCGGATCTGTTGCCTCCTACCTCGCTTCCCACACGTGATTAGCCCATCCCTCCACCAGAACAAGTACGTATGGAGTGCCCTCCATAGCTCTCACGTGTAGTTGGCAGAAATGCGACATAGTGTCGCGGCTGCCACTTGCCACATTTCTTCCGGCTCTCTGCCTCTCACCGTAACGGTGAATGGCGCCCAACCGGGTGGCGTAGGTCCTGCAGGAACTTCGACATGGATCATCCACGTCTTGTTCCCCTCCTCGCCTTCTTCCTTGGCGAAGTACTGCAGCCTCTTGCTATACCCGAAATATAGAAGCATTTGCCTCAATGCTTCCGGATAGCAGCTGTGGTGAGAACAGTGGGACACCACCCACCCGTTCTCCAATTGTTTATCTGCTGTCATCTGTAGAAACATATTTGAGAAATGTCAAATATTTATTTAAACAGTAAACCATTGAGTTATAACACAAAACATGCCATTGAACTCATAATACTTGGAAACATAGTTCAAACTTAAACAAATTTGACTGTTGATCTGCTGTCCACTATGACAGCCCTGACCAGTTTCAATTTCAACATTATTTAGACCATGCTAAAAGCAAAACCAATTCTGGAGATCAACATTAAAGTTAAAGTTAACTTCAAAATCTTTCCAGAAAGTATTTGCTTGGCCTAAGATCTGTCCTGGTTCAAAAGTTATGAGATTTCAAAGTTGGCAGAATTTCTGGAGAAAATTGGACAGCAGCTCCCCGCTTTAGGTATTGATTTGATCCAAGAATTCCAGTTAATTCTACTCCCAATCTGACAAAACTTTATGTTACAAAGTTGTAACCATCTCTCAAAATTTTCAGAACTACCTTATTTTCTATTTTGGATTTTTATGCAGGAAGTTATGCTCGATTTACAGAGAGTTACAGAGAGTGTTTGCTCTGCCCTGTTTTCTGGACAGTTTCAACTCTACTGCATTTTTCGATTGGTTAAGGGATGAAACACCTCTGGATCTCAACGGAAAAAATGTAAAGCTCTTCCAAATCTTTCCAGAAATGTATAATATGACCCATCCCCGAAATAACTCAACCTCGAGCCTCTGATTAACTTCAGCCTTATTTCAGCTGAAAACAAGGGACTCTGTCCTTAGTATCCTATAAGTTGAAAACTTGTTAACATTGAATATCCTGATTAAGGGAAGGAGTTACATCAAGTTTTAGTAGTCTGGATTAAAAATTTCAAGTTTTACAATGCAGTTGCTCATTTAGTGGGGTGTGACATCGATGCATCACCAGATCATGTCGGTAGTACGTCCTCACAAAGAAAACCTATACCGGACTTAGCCGGCTTCGTTAATTCAGTGGCACTAAGCGTCACTCACACATGGATGCTACACGTCTACCGTTTCGTGGTTAGACTACCTGCAGATAACTCAAACAATCATCAGACTCGGCTGCACACTAAGCCCGGTATCCATACAGTTCGTACACCCGGCCGTCATCACTCGCCCGGATGTTCTCAAGCCAAGCACGCCTTGAGCTACGTGTTCACGTTACTGACCACGTGAGGGGGTCTCCCAAATTTGCCCAAAGCACGCCAGGGACAGACGTTGCTCGAATACCCCAAATGACATGAAGAGTCGTAGAGCATACTAAAGCGGGTCGGGTTACCTGCCACCCGTGAGGCTCCACCCTTCAGCTTGTGCACACTGGTGGACAGCGCATACGTGCACCCCCCAAGACGTAAACGTCCCGAGATGCACAGTTTCCTGACATAACAAATAGGTTAGCTTGCCACCTTCATATTATGCTAATAATAGTCCTTATGTGGGCCTAATACCATTATCTCACCGTATCCTAAATTTTTAACATAATATGATGCTCAATCCGTGTGCTATTCCCAACGCAGCTCTGATACCACGCTGTAAGGGACAGGACCTCGTCGGGTGGTGCCGTGATATGCGGCACCCAATAGCACACGGATTTGACGAAACACATCACATTACATAAATAGTTTGCGGAAGCGTACAAAAGTGTTTTACAAATACTTATAAGACTATAACTCTCACGACTCATCTCTAACTTAGCAACAAAGAAACAGTCCAGCCCACGGACGTTTCTTACTAGCAACACACAGACAATCTGCAGCGGCGAAGATGCTCTTTGAGTAAGCACTCGGATGTTTCTGAGTCTCGCCGGCATCCCTTCTCATAAGCATGAAGTCAATTACCTGCAAAACAACTCGGATAGAATCCGTGAGCATAACGCTCAGCAAGACTTAACCGTCACCCTAAACATGAAACTCTATGTGAGGTTATGCACCTAAAGTAGGATGGCATAAGAATAATGAAACTTGCCTAAAAGTGAATCCTTACTTTCAAGTATTAATTGCAGCATTTTAAGTAACCTTGGGCACGCCACATCAGGAGTCCACAATCAAACAAGAAACGCTTTCCCCCGATGTAAATTGCTCATGGCATAAAAGAATCGAGTTTGCACTAGCCTATTCATCAAGATCCAATACAATGCTAGTATAAAACTTCAAACCAATGTGATTAGTTCCTTTCTCATGCAAGTTCTTACAACGTCACGACAGTGAGAACAAGTATGCTCGGTCCATTCCGCGAGCGACGGTAATTCGAACCAATAACACCCGGACTACACGACACGTATGCCCGTACTCGACGTTGCCTACAGCAACCATCACTGACGTTGTACGCGGCAACCTTTCTCCCGTTTCACTCCGGTTGAATCGATCAAGTCGCCCCATACAGTAGCCACTCTCATGGTGCACCTGCCGACGTGAGATGTCATGAGAATGTTCCCCACATACTGCACACCGGCCGTCCGCCTGAGGCGACCCGAAAAGTCGCAATGACAGCTTCCCAAGGTACATCGGTTTACAGGGTCCCATATAGCCAACATGAGTCCGGTACACAACTCAAACTTGTTCAACAGGGCCACATATGGATTGGTCCTTGACCGACACGGACAGGTCTATAGCACCCTGGCCCCTATGTCCTGCTGCCCTTACAACCTTCCGGTCTCAACTTTAACTTGCTAATTCATTTATGAACCAATCCCGTATGCCCCTGTTGTTCCTGAAATTGCGAGTAGCGTCTCACCAGTCGACTTCTACCGAACCGTACTTAAGCATGGCAGTTCTACACGGTGAAAGACACCTACCCAATACTCCATGGGTCATTTGGCTATGCAAGAGGAGTATCAAACACTAGACCTAATGCACAGTTCAAATCTTAACCAAAGGTGAATACAAAACAAAAACTTAATAGCTGTTAAATGCAAACCGGAGCTTGCCTGTTTTGCAGGGTAGTTGTATATAAACAGTTAGTGTCCTTGCTGATCCACCCTTGATTCTCCGGAGCTTGATCCACTTCAATGAATCACTCCTTTGAATCCCCTTCGTTGTGGTTCCTATTGAAATGCATATGCACATGTTTTATAGAATGAAATGGGAAGAAGTTATAGAATGAAGTTCTTAGTAACAGAGGTTGTGTGGAAAAGCCAAGAATAGTTTGGCTTGCCTCTGTTGTGCACAGAAACAGAATTGATCTACTTGATTCTAATGTCTTAGTTATGTACTAACTACTTTCCCCTGACGAACATAATAGATGAGCTGAAAGGATTTGAGTGCAACTGAAGAACAAGAACTCCAATGGCCTCAAAACTTTTACAGCAGGTTCTATACTACCTAGGGATTTAGCTTGCCAATTGCAGCTAATGTGGAATTAAATTGTGTTCTCCATAATTCTCACAAAGTCCTTCATGTATGCCCACATATACATAAGTATGGAGAATAAGAACAGGGAGTTCAAGGGCTCAACTTGAGCTGATAATTTACAGGTGAGTTCTTGGTCACATGAAAGTACTATGGTCCAAAATTCAGCCCTTTTACTTGAGTAGTTCTCCCAGAACAATTATTTAAGCAATTCTACTCAAAAGAATTAATTCTGGAGTAATGTGCATTTTCATGCCCAATTAAGTGAACTAAAATTTCAAGTATGTCTCAGAGAGCTTTCCTAAATTTTCCTATGATTTTTGGTGCTAGGGATTTCGCAGAATAGATTTTTGAAGTGCAAAACATTTTCTGAAAATGTTTCTGGACTCTTATGAACACAGCAGTTTGTTTTTCGCAAATTCCTACCCAAATTATCTTCAAATGAGCTTAAAGTTTGCTAGAAGGTCAACAATATGCTAAAGAATATTCTGGAAAAATTTGGGGATTTTTGGATAAACCAAACTCCCTCAATAATTCTTTTTCAGAAAACCTTCAAAGAATTCTCCAGAATATAATATTGACTTTCATACAAATCTGAGTTCATATTTGGATAGAACTCGGAGAGATGAATCCAACCCAATTGGAATCACTCAAATTGGAGGTTTCTACCAGGAGCTATGAATTTCCAAAGTTTGAGCCAACTTTGGAATTGTTTTCCTACTGAAAATTCGACTGGGCCCGCTTATTTAAATTCCAGCAACTAGAATTGAAGCCACACCTGGACCATGGGGTTTTGCGCTCCAGCACACGAGATCCCGGCCACACCGGATCAGGGTTTAAATTCTGAGCTGCTGACAGACGGGGCCCACCCATCGTCTTCCTCATCCGGCCCCCTTTCCGCGCCCGCGTGTTCCCCCTCGCCGGAGCACGTCGGTGCTCGCCGGCCGGCCGTTCCCGGCCATCATCTGAACTAGGACTCGCCGCCAGGGGGTTTAGGGCACCGAGGAGCACGGCTGTGGGTTGTGCTCGGGCTGCCGGTGGCCGGAACTAGCTCGGCGGCGTGCGGCGGCTACTGTTGTGGTTCGGCGCCGTCACCCAAGGTCTCCAGCCCGCCAAAACCTGTGCCGACAAGCTCTACAGAACCAGTGCACCTCTAGGAAGCTTGGCACAACCTCAAAGTAGCTCGGGAGTGGCCACAAATATGCTTTCATTGTGCAACCGAATGGGTCCGCGGCGCACACCCCTAGTAGAGCTCGAAATCCGTCGCTCTGAGGCGTTCTCATGTGATGGATGCTAAAGGAATTTTAATCACTGGTGAGTCCGGCGCCTATGTGCCAAGTTTGATAATTGGAGAGCGGGAATTTGTAGAAATGGTACCGGACGCTCGCTGTGAAGCTGTCAGGACAAGATCTTGAAATTGGCCGTTGATGCTTCACGGCACGGTAGGAGCTTTGGCTGAGAGCAGCACCGAACCAGCGTGCATCCGTGGCCGTGCTTGATCGATCTTGAAAACCACCGTAGTGGTCTGTCCACGTGGAGCTGATCACCGCCTTTGAGCTAGGTCGCGGCTGACGGTGGTTTAGGCGTCGGGGGAGTGGCGTTTGGGCTCAGGGCGCTGTCTAGCAGCTCGGGGAGGAGAGGGCGTGAGCGTGCCTTCGGTTTCCCGATGGACCGAGCAGTGAGGAGAAGAACACGGCTCTCTTTAGTGTCGCTCGCGAGGAGGGGAAAACGAATGGGCTTTTCTTCGGCCAGGGGGGGTGATCGAGCCGCTGAAACCGCCTCTGGGCTTCGGTGCTTGGGGGAACACAGCAAGAGGTGGCGCGGTGGAGTTCCCCCGGTGGCGCCCGAGCAGCCCTCATGGCTTTGAGCAGAGCAGAGACAAGTTCCTTTGCTTCTTGGGTAAGTTTAGATCTCCAGCTCATTGCCATGTGGGTCCCACCCCACATTCTTCTCCCAAATATCTTCTCAAGCTGATCCTCTTAATCCCCATAATTCTGAGTTTAAAAAGGTGGCCTAGAATTCGAATTCTTCCAATTCAGTTTGAATTTGCTTGCCAAATTTGAATTTGGTTGAAGTTTGCAAATTCTTCTTTTTAACTCCTTTTTGAGCCCACCCTACAAATGAAAAGTTTGTGATCAAACTTTTCCTTATAAATTCCAACTGTATGGCTGCAAGTTTATCCAAAGTTTTTGGTCACCACATGTGTGAACTTTGAATTTCAAATCTGATTTTTAAACTCACATGCAAAGAGGTATTTAAATCCTTATTGGTTCAACACTTTTAAATAAAAATGTGAGCCTCATTTTGGATGGTCATCCATGTATTACTTTGCATGAAGAAAAGTTTTAGTAAGTCCCATTTTTCATGTTTTGCCACACATATGAAATCAAACCCTGGGTTTTTATTCATACACATTTTTGGGACTTTAACATGTAGTGCGTTAAACCTCATGCGAGCTTTGATACCACGCTGACACGACCCCATCATCCTTGTCAAGCCAGGATCACGCTGAGGGGTGCTGCATTGCACAGCACCGGATAACGCACGTCGAAGATACAAATTGGAAGCAAAGTTTTATTACATAAACAGGTTTATGAACACTTTTACAACAAAATATGTTCAGTCCATGTAAAGGTCCCAAAAGCATGAGTACAAAGAAACTTGAGTTTGCACAAATGTTGGTGTCATGCGTATCAAATAGGGGGCTAGTTTAAACTTTTTACACATAACACATGAGAGATTCTTCTAAAACCATCTTAGGGTTACTTGCATGTCACGGTGCAACCATGGTTAGAGCCTTCCCCGAGCCTTTGTATGGCCATGTAGACCTCCCCTGGGATCCACCGATGCTGTAGAGCCCTCCCACCGAGGTTTTAGCGGGCTAGAGGAGTTGGGCGACGTCGCCAAAATGGTGTCGAGCCGCCGCACCGTCACCGGCTATGTTAGAGCCACCGCCGGTCGGGGGAAATGATTCCATCGTGTTCAGCATGTGGGTTTAGGCCCTAGCGGCGAGAGGTAGCTCGGGGGATGGCCGAGAGGCCGGAATCTAGCGAACTCCGGCGGGCCCGGCAGCGCGCAGCCGTGGGTGGCCGGAGGTTGAAGAAGACCCGGTGGGTCCCGCGTGTCAGCAACAGAGAATTGAATTTCTGATCCACTGTGGTGCTGGGATCTATTGTGGCTGCACGGGAAGAGCCCAGTGGCCCCGTGTGGCTTACCCCGGCAAGTGACACGTGGTTCCCCCTGGACCCACTCGCAGGATTTAAACTTTTCCAGTTTATTTGAATTCCTAATTTCATTTCAAATTCAGAACCTCATAACTTTTGCTAGGAAGCTCCAAATTTAGTGATTCAAATTGGGTTGGATTCATATTGAATAGCTCTGTCCAAATATACAACCCAATTTGTACGAAACCCAATATTTAATTCTGGTAAATTCTTTAAAGCATTTCAGCAAAAGAATTTTTGAGGGAGTTTGGTTTATCCCAAAATCCTAACATTTTTCCAGAATATTCTTTAGGATGTTAGTAAACTCCTGTAAGAGTTTCAGCCCATTTGAAGTTGATTTGATTAGGAGAATTCAGATTTGAAGTTGCTGTGTTCAAATGAGTACAGAAACAATTTCAGCAATTTTCCAAAACTTAGAGATTCAGTCATAGGAAAGTCTTAGCTCAAAAAATCCTAGGAAAATTCATGCATACTCCCTGAGCTATGTTTGAAAGGGTAGTTCACTTGAATCTGTATTAAAGTGCAAGTTTATTCAGAATTAATTCCTTTTTGCCTAAATGCTTAGGGAATTATTCTGAGTGATCTATTCATTGAAAAATTCCAACTTTTGGTCCGGACTACTTTCTTGTGAAAAGGAACTCACAAGAAAATTTCCAGCACCATTGGAGCCATGGATCACCACTGTGCTGTTCCACTTATTTAGATGAGTATCACACAAGTGATGCACAACACATCTTAGTTGATCATAATGCTTAACCCCAAACCCAAACCACTAGCACCAGTGTCATTTTAAATTCTTAAACAAATTCCAGTTTTTAAACTTGTCATTAGAATTTGTTAGCAAAATCTTTTCAATTAAATCCATATGCATATTCATTACGTGTAGCATCTACGTGAAGAAGTTGAAGCAATTAGAGTGGAGATCAAAGAAGAAGGGAAGCGAGTGATCAAGCCTCAAGTGGTCTTCACTAACTGAACTTCATATATATATAAGTCCCCTGCAAAACAAAGGCAAGCCCCGGTTTGCATCAAAACTTACAAGTTTTTATTCGTATTCACTTTATTCTGTCTAGCATTTTGTTTATTGCATTAAGTCTAGGTGGTATGACACTCCAAATGCATGACCCAGAAAACCCTGGAGTAAAATATAGAATAGGTTATCAATTGATTATAACTGTTGATCTCAAGTTAACAAAAGTGGATTAAAAGAGGCATAACTCGAGTAGGCAGTTTCCTACTCGTGAACTGGGATTAAGGGGGGTCAATTCGGAAGAGTTGGGAATTGATCCTCATAGTTGGGAATGGAGACTGGGCAGTGGATGGAAGGCTCAAGGACGTGGTCCTGTGAACTTAGTCTATGTCTGAGTCGATTAAGCCCCGTTCTTGTGTGCGTCCCAGCTGGACAAGTTTGATATGTGTACCGGATGCATACTGGCTATATGGGATCCAGGAAACCGATGTAACATGTTAACATGGGTGTCGAGTCATACCTCACCGTCTGATGCAGATGCTGAAAGGATAGAGAAGTTGGCTCTACGAGGGTTTGCCGTAGTGAGACTTAATCCCAGTCGGTGGGACCGGTTCGACATTTGGGTGTCGTGTGAAAGGTTGCCACGTACGACGTCAGTGACAGTTTCTGTGTGCAACGTCGAGTACGGGCATACGTGTCGTGTCAGCCGGGTGTTTTTGATTGCAATCACCGTCGCTCGCGGTAGTGAGCATACCTGTACACTGAGTCGTGACGTAGTAATAAACTGGGAAAACCTTAATGATGCTTAGTGAGTAATCCTCATAAGGGAGATGAGGAATGATCAACACTTTCACTAAATTTATTTTCCACCTTGGGCTAGTAGAGTCGAGGCAAAGCATTTCTTGTTTGATTGTGGAGTCTCGACGTTAACGACGCAAGTTCCGTATGAGTCTAGGGTAGCTCACTAAAGGTACTTTCACCTTGGGCAGGTAACATCGATGTGAAGCGTTTCTTGTTTGATTGTGGAATCTCGATGTAAATTGAGCAAGGGCTATAAAAATTGCTCAAAACTTGAAGTAAGGACTCCCCTTTAGCTCAAGTTCATCTTTTGTGCAAAGTTCTAAACTCAGCCCTCTATTTTCAGCATGTAGAGTTTCATGACTAGGGTGACGGTTAAGTCTTGCTGAGCTTCGTCCTCACGGATACTACATAAGTTGTTTTGCAGGTAATAACTATACGCTGATATGTACGGGTGTCCGATGAGACTCGGAGCTCTCCGAGTGGTGAACTCATGACAACCCTTGCCGCTGCTATTGTGATAGTGTTGCTAGCGAGAAGGGTCCGCGGGCTGGACACCTTCCTTGTTGCTTAGCATAGGTATGAGACGCGAGTTGTAACAGTCTTCCGCTGTAGATTATTTTGAGAAGTATTTGTAAAACTTACAATTTGTAAGCTTCCGCGTGATTTATGTAATATGATGTTTTATAATGTGTGCTGTTGGGTGCCGCATCGCACGGCTCCACCCAATGCAATTGTCGGGTAAGCGGCACGGCCCGGTGATCAGGACCGGGCCATCACAGCGTGGTATCAGAGCCGGATTTGTAATAGCGCACTGAATAAGGATCGTATTACGACAAAAACTTAGGATACGGTGAGGAAACGGTATTAGGCCCACATAAGGACTATAGTAGTATAGTTACTTAAAGTGGCAGCACTAATATATTTGTTATAATTCTGAATTTTGATTATGTAACGACGCACCTACGTTCAGGTAAGAATGGTAAGGGACGCCACCAAAAGAGGTTCAATTTCGGTTAGCTCCCCTGACGAGGAAAGTGGTTTAGGGATAGGTCTCACAGCTTGGTGTGAGACGTCAATATGAAACTCTTGGACTCTTCGTGTTCCTGAGTTCATATGAAATGCTGATCCCTAGCATGAATTAGGAAAGTAAGTGGAGACCCAATCGTGTGGTCAGTAACGCGATAGTGTGTTCTTCTGGAAATAGCCTAGAAGAACATACGCAGCGCTTGCCATTGGCGTGCCCTACAGGGCAAGAGGTGGTATCTGTTGGGTTGATAACATTCCCAACCGTCATGACCCGTTCGCGCTCTACTCGGGTTCCCCGTCGTGTGGTGTAAAAACACGACCATGTACCTTGATACGTGGCTTGACTCAAAGACAGCCCGTATGGAAATGATACGGGGCGTATGTTTTTAGTATGATATGGAACTGCCTGAAATGAGAAAACGTGTGTGCACCACTATTGAGTGTTCTTCTGCAGGTACTAACCACGTACGTATCCCATGTAGTACACATTTGCGAGTGACCTTCTTAGTGCCACTGATAAAACGGATATGCCGGTATAATCCGGTTTAGGATTTTTTTGGTGAGGCTACATAGTACCGACATGTTTCTTACGGTGCATCGACACCGTACTACACTTAATAACATCTTCCCTTTGAAGAAATGATTCATGAGCTAACTTTCAACTAAAAATGGAAATTTGAAACAAATATTAGTACTGAACTCTTATTTTGAGCTAAAATTCAAATAAGAGAATGTCTAGGTTGCAAAGATTTCAAAAACAGAGTGCTCTGTTTCTGGCAGCAATTTTTGCTGGATTTTAACAAAGCATAACTCTGATTATCTTTAGCCAATTAAGGTGTATGATACAGTTCTCGGAAGATTTTCAAGTGCTCTACAACTTCTTTGTAGAGCTCCAGAGCAAAATTACACGTTAACTGGGTGAAAAGTCCAGTTGAAGGCGAACTGTTCAGAACCAGGACAGCAGAAAAACCTCTCTGGGCCTTTCTGTTTTTAAGCCATAACTTCCTGTAGAAAAATCCCTAAGGATCCTGTGATACACCGTTGGAAAGTTTATGAGATATGCAACATTGTTGTGGTTCAAAGTTGGTTCAGATTCATATTTTATCTGTGTATACAACTGCGATAAAGTCAGCCACCTACAAAGGAGATGCTGGCAAATTTTATCCAGAAATTCTGTCAACTTTGAACAATCATAACTTTTGATCCAGAAGTGATATGGAGGCATTTGAATACTCGTTGGAAAGATATTGAAATTAAACTTAACATTGGTATGCAACTTGAGTTATTAAAGTGCTTTTAACTGGATCGGAATCTGGTTTGTTTGAGGACCGGTCAATCTGCTTTTAAATCCTTATTGTTAGTTACATCAGTTTACGCTTAAATCATTTTGCTTACATGTTAAGATTGCATTATAAGTTTTTCACTACTTTGTTCATGGAATAAATCGAGTGAGTGTTGAGCTTATAATGAACTCTTGCCATTGCAGAATGGTGCGAACTCGTTCCATGGGTGAGGTGGGTGGTTCTAGAGGTGGTGGTGATAACTCTCCACAGCGGGAGCAGCGAACTCCGCAACTGCAGCCGCCACCAGGGCCTTCACCTATGGTCACGATGGCGGAAATTCTAGCTGACATGATGGGTGCAAGCGATGAGCGAACCGACTTGCTCTGCACTCTGGTGATGAATACATCCCATCAAGGGGGATGTCAAGATGAAGACTTGCGCCAACCTCGAATGAATTCCTATGTTGAGTTCTCGGCGACTCAACCACTGGTGTTCATTGAAGCTGAGGACCCTCTGGTGGCGGATAGCTGGATCCGTACCATTGAGTCTAAGTTCGGGTTGCTCCAATGCACCGAACATCAGAAGGTTTTATACGCGACGCAACAACTTCACGGGTCCGCCAGTGCATGGTGGGCAGATCAACTCGCCTCCCTACCAGCTGGACATCATTTCACATGGATGGAATTCCGGAAGGCATTTCTTGCTTATCGTGTTCCTTCCAGAATAATTCAATGGAAACTCGAGGACTTTCTGGCCATAAAACAAGGAGGGACGGATGCATACGAGCATTCGCGAGTGTTCAACAAACTGGCACAGTATGCGCCTGAACATGTGAACACTGAGGCACAAAAGTGCGAATGGTTCTTCCGCAGCCTCAACCCCAAGTTAAAGGAAAGACTTGCCTTAGCTGATCGAAAGAACTTCAACGAATTGATGAGTGCTGCCATCATGGTTGAAGATGCTCAGCGAGAAGTTCAGGCTGAGAAAAGAAAGAACCGTATACCACCGGAGAGTAGCCGTAGTGCTCCTCATAAATACAGGGTGGTAGACAGTACCTTGAACTGTCAGCTGATGCAGCCGGCTCGATGACTCCAGCAATATTCAGGTCGTTCGTCCCAATACTCTGAATTCGGACAGCTGCAACAATGGTATATGCACCCACATTATTCTGTTCCTCAAGTGTTATTGCCGCAGCAGAATACAACCAGTGTCCATACTCAGAGCAACCAGGAACCAGCTGAGAAACCATGCTTCATGTGCGGGTACTTGGGTCACATCAGCAGGAAGTGTCCAGAAAGGATACGCCACAGAGGAACTGCACCGGAGCAAGGTATAAATCAACCTCGTGCTCAGCTCCAAGGAACAGCACCAAAGTCCGGATGCATTTTTCATACAGCTCTAGAGAATGTGCCGGACGGGGCACCTGTGCTAGCGGGAATGTTCACCCTCAATGAACTACCCGTATTGGTTTTATTTGACTCTGGAGCCACACACAATTTCATCAGCAGGTTATTTGTGTGCAAAGCTGAGCTCTCCACCTCTACACTGAAAGATCACTACCTTATCCGCTCACCCAGAGGGAATATAGATGCTAATGAAGTGGTGATAGAAGCACCCTTGTGCACAGGTGGAAAATTATACCCCACAACCCTCATTGTATTAGAGGGCACAAGATCGACGGGATCCTAGGAATGGCGTGGATGAACTACCACGGGACTGTTCTTGATGTTGATCCACGGATTGTTAGTTTGGACTCTCCGATCTACGGTCCCCAAACACTCATAATTGAAGCCGTGGATTCTAAAAATCCAGTCGTGTACCACAGTGTGACCATGAAACTGGAGGATATTCCGGTTGTCCGTGAGTACCCAGATGTGTTTCCCGACGATCTTTCAGGGATGCCGCCGGAAAGGGACGTGGTATTCAAGATCGAGGTAGCACCGGGAACCACACCGATATCTCGGAGACCTTACAAAATGTCTCTGAAGGAATTAGCTGAACTGAAAGAACCGCTAAAGGACTTAATGGACAAAGGGTTCATCCAGCCAAGCTCATCACCATGGGGCTGTTCAGCCCTCTTTGTGAAGAAAAAGGATGAATCCCTTCGGCTATGTGTGGATTATCAGCCACTGAATGCAATGACGATCAAAAACAAATATCCACTGCCGCGGATCAATATATTATTTGATCAGTTGGTGGGTGCCAAAGTATTCTCCAAAATTTACTTACGGTCCGGTTATCACAAGATGAAAATCAGAGCGGAGGATATACCGAAGACGGCTTTCTCGACTAGATACGGGCTCTATGAGTATCTAGTCATGTCTTTTGGGCTAACAAATGCACCCGCACACTTCATGTATCTCATGAATTCTGTATTCATGCCAGAGTTGGATCAGTTCGTCGTGGTTTTCATTGACGACATTCTCGTATACTCCAAATTAGAGGAATAGCACATCAAACATCTCCATTTGTGCTCCAACGCTTACGGGAACATAAGCTGTATGCCAAATTCAGCAAGTATAAATTTTGGATGAGCAAAGTACCATTCTTAGGCCACATTATTTCAGCAGAGGGTGTGGCCGTAGATCCAACCAAAATTGAGCAAGTCTTGAAGTGGGAGTTTCCGACATCTGTTCACCAAATCCGCAGTTTTCTAGGACTAGCGGGTTATTACCGGAGATTTATTCCCAGCTTCTCGACGGTGGCTAAACCAATGACAGAACTATTGAAGAAGAGCAGCAAGTATGTGTGGACAGAGGCCTGTGAAGAGGCATTTCAAACTTTGAAGAAACATCTCACAACGGCACCGATGTTAGCCCAACCGGATACAACAAAGCCATTTGATGTTTATTGTGATGCCTCAGGCATTGGACTTGGCTGCATATTAATGCAAGATAGACGCGTGATCGCGTATGGGTCTCTTCAACTCTGCAACCACGAGAAGCACTACCCCACTCATGACCTAGAACTCGCTGCAGTGGTGCTTGTGTTGAAGATTTGGAGGCACTACCTACTCGGACATTTAGTGCACCTCTACACCGACCATAAGAGCCTCAAATATATATTCACTCAGAAGGATATCAATATGAGGCAGCGGAGATGGCTGGAATTAATCAAAGACTATGAGCTCGAGATCCATTACTATCCGGGCAAAGCTAACGTGGTGGCTGATGTACTCAGTCGTAAGTCCCACGTGAATAACTTGTCAGTTATTCCGGATGAGGATGAAGAACCAAGCTTGCGGGTGATTCCGTATAGGGCGTTCTATAATATTGCTCTTGTGCCTACCATTATAGAAGAGATTGTACAAGACCAGAAGAGAGATAAAGGAATGCGGAAAATTCGGGCAAGAATCAATGAGGATAAATTGAACTGTTTCCGGGAAGATGATCAAGGTGTGTTACGGTTTAACAACCGTATCGTGGTACCCCAGAACCTGAAGCTAAGAAAGAAGATCTTGGATGAAGCTCATATGTCCAAGTACTCGATACATCCAGGAATCAATAAGATGTATCAAGACCTTAAAACAAAATTTTGGTGGACTCGGATGAAGCGAGAAATTGCCAAGTATGTATCCGAGTGTGATACATGTCGGCGAGTCAAAGCTGATCATATTAGGAAAGCGGGAATGCTGCAACCATTAAGTATTCCGGCATGGAAGTGGGAGGACATCTGCATGGACTTTATTGTCGGACTGCCTCTCACCTCTAGAAAGCATGACTCCATTTGGGTGATTGTTGATCGCTTAACAAAATCAGCCCACTTCATCCCAGTGAATACGGGGTTCCATACTAAACAATATGCAGAGTTGTATCTCTCCAGAATTGTATGCTTACATGGAGTTCCCAAAACCATCATATCAGACCGAGGTTCATTATTTGTTGCTCGTTTCTGGGAGCAACTGCATGAATCTCTGGGAACAAAGTTAATCAGAAGCTCAGCATATCATCCTCAGACTGACGGCCAAACGGAGAGGGTAAATCAAATTTTAGAAGATATGCTGAGAGCTTGTGACATAGATCATGGAAAGAATTGGGATAACCATTTACCATTAGCAGAGTTCTCCTACAATAATGGTTACCAATCCAGAATTAAAATGGCACCGTACAAAGCACTTTATGGCAGGAAGTGCCGCACGCCACTCAATTGGTGTGAATCCAGCGAGATGGTGATTTTCAGCATTAATCTTGTAAAAGATGCCGAAGAGCGGGTCCAGCTTATTCAAGCAAACCTCAAAGCCACCTCAATCTCGCCAGAAGAGCTATGCGGACCAGCGACACCGACCCTTGTATTTTGAAGTCGGAGATCACGTCTATCTCCGAGTATCCCCGATGAAGGCAATTCATCGATTCGGAGTCAAGGTAAAGTTAGCTCCTCGCTTTGTGGGTCCGTTCATTATTACAGAACGATGTGGACCGGTAGCCTACCGTCTGAAGATGCCACCATCTTTATCGGGCGTCCACGACATCTTCCATGTCTCACACTTGAGAAAGTGTTTGAAGAAGCCAACAGAGATTCTTTCGGGAGACATGGAGATATTAACCGAATTGTACATACGTCGAGCAGCCCATCAAGATTATCGACGAGAAGACCCGGATCACTCGAAATCGGACTTTGAAATTTTACAAAGTTCTGTGGAGTAATCATACACCAGAAGAAGCGACTTGGGAGAGTGAAGATTACATCCACAAGAACTACCCGGAACTTTTGTCGTAGATTTTGTAATTACCTTCCGCCTCATCTTTCTTTTGTAATCTCGGGACGAGATTCCCTTTTAAGGAGGGAGGAATGTAAAGGTCCCAAAAGCATGAATACAAAGAAACTTGAGTTTGCACAAATGTTGGTGTCATGTGTATGAAATAGGGGGCTAGTTTAAACTTTTTACACATATGATAACACATGAGAGATTCTTCTAAAACCATCTTTGGGTTACTTGCATGTTTGGACCCTAGATGGGTTAAGACCACAGAATTGAAGTACCCAAGTGCAAAGGAAGGGTTTAAAATTCAGATCTTGAACTGAAAGATCAAACCAAGCTTCAAATTTGGGAGGACAAAATGGTAATCCAAACTGTTGTGTTGAAACTCTTGTTTGCAGCAGCTAACACAAGAATCAAATTGCATATTTGGATTCCTTAGGTCCAAATTAGTGGGTAGGCAAAGTTTCATTAATTTTTGAAAAGGTTTGCTATCCGTTTTCCCAAAAAGGATTTAAATGTGCAAAGAATTCAAATATACATTTGAATTTGGATGGAATTTGTCCAACTATCCAGATGTAGCTCAGTTTTCAACCCCAAACATTTGAATAGTCACTTGACAAATTTTGGAGATCTTTTGAGGGATGAGAAGAGACTGCCTGGTGGGACCCACATGGCATAGAGGCAGTAAAAACTTGCAGCTAAAGTCAGAGCAAAGTCTCTGTTTTATGTCTTCCTACCAGAGCTGGGCTGCCGCAGCGTGACACCGAGAGGGCACCGAGTGACCACCTCACCATTTCCTCCTCATGCTGGCGAGCTGCTCTTGCCTGTCTTTACTCCCGGCCGTGCCCCGTTTCGCCACAGCGCCGAAGACCCGGTCCTCCCCCTCTCGTACGAAAGAACGGCACCGAACGGCCGCCGCCGCGTCGATCGCTCATGAAGTGATGTTTCTTCGCGTGCAAAGCCCGGGCAGTAGAAAAAACAGAACCACGGCCTTCTCCACAGCCTCCTCGGACCACAACCGAAAGCGTTCGGCCCTCAGAAACTCGTGCACACCAAGTTCCCGCGGTGGCCGAACCGCAACCAAACGGAGGTTGCACGTGGACAGCTCGGCAGGGAGTCTTTCGCGGCTGAGCAAGAGTGGCCTCAGACGCGCTAGGACCCGGTGGTGCTCATCTTCGAAGCTCAAGCCGTGACATGATCCACCGAGCGCGAATTTGAGAAAAATCCTCCGGCGGGCACAAACCGACCTTCCGGCACGGTAATCCCAAATTCGACCTCTCTTCTCGTTCCTCGGTCGTGAAAACTTGCAGACAAGACCGTCAGTAGTCGGAGATTATTAGCCCTTCACATCCCTAGCATTAAACTGCATGTAGGCCGAGTTTTTCTAGGTTTTCTAACGGCAACCGAGGTGGGGAGAATCGGGTTCACGGTGCAACCATGGTTAGAGCCTTCCCCGGGCCTTTGTACGGCCATGTCGACCTCCCCTGGGATCCACCGATGCTGTAGAGCCCTCCCACCGAGGTTTTAGCGGGCTAGAGGAGTTGGGCGACGTCGCCGAAATGGTGCCGAGCCGCCGCACCGTCGTCGGCTATGTTAGAGCCACCGCCGGTCGGGGGAAATGATTCCATCGTGTTCAGCATGTGGGTTTAGGCTCTAGCGGCGAGAGGTAGCTCGGGGAATGGCCGAGAGGCCGGAATCAAGCGAACTCCGGCATGCCCGGCGGCGCGCGGGCACGGGTGGCCGGAGGTTGAAGAAGACCCGGCGGGTCCTGCGTGTCAGTGACAGAGAATTGAATTTCCGATCTGCTGTGGTGCTGTTATCTATTTTGGCTGCGCGGGAAGAGCTCAGTGGCCCCGTGTGGCTTACCCCGGCAAGTGACACGTGGTCCCCCCTGGACACACTCGCAGGATTTAAACTTTTCCACATTATTTGAATTCCCAATTTCAATTCAAACTTCAGAACCTCATAACTTTTGCTAGGAAGCTCCAAATTTAGTGATTCAAATTGGGTTGGATTCATATTGAATAGATCTGTCCAAAAATCCTAGGAAAATTCATGCATACTCCCTGAGCAATGTTTGAAATGGTAGTTTACTTGAATTTGCATTAAAGTGCAAGTTTATTCAGAATTAATTCCTTTTTGCCTAAATGCTTAGGGAATTATTCTGAGTGATCTATTCATTGAAAAATTCCAAATTTTGGTCCAGATTACTTTCCTGTGAAAAGGAACTCACAAGAAAATTTCCAGCTCCATTGGAGCCCTGGATCACCACTGTGCTGTTCAACCTATTTAGATGAGTATCACACAAGTGATGAACAACACATCTTACTTGATCATAATGCTTAACCCCAAACCCAAATCACTAGGACCAGTGTCATTTTAAATTCTTAAACATAGTTCCAGTTTTTAAACTTGTCATTAGAATTTGTTAGCAAAATCTTTTCAATTAAATCCATATGCATATTCATTACGTGTAGCATCTACGTCAAGAAGTTGAAGCAATTATTGTGGAGATCAAAGAAGAAGGGAAGCGATCGATCAAGCTCAAGTCCCCTGCAAAACAAAGGCAAGCCCCGGTTTGCATCAAAACTTACAAGTTTTTATTTGTATTCACTTTATTTCGTCTAGCATTTTGTTTATTGCATTAAGTCTAGGTGGTATGACACTCCAAATACATGACCCAGAAAACCCTGGAGTAAAATGTAGAATAGGTTATAAATTGATTATAACTGCTGATCTCAAGTTAACAAAAGTGGATTAAAAGAGGCATAACTCGAGTAGGCAGTTTCCTACTCGTGAACCGGGATTAAGGCGGATCAATCGGAAGAGTTGGGAATTGATCCTCATAGTTGGGAATGGAGACCGGGCAGTGGATGGAAGGCTCAAGGACGTGGAATTTGTAGAAATGGTACCGGACGCTCGCTGTGAAGCTGTCAGGACAAGATCTTGAAATTGGCCGTTGATGCTTCACGGCACGGTAGGAGCTTTGGCTGAGAGCAGCACCGAACCAGCGTGCGTCCGTGGCCGTGCTTGATCGATCTTGAAAACCACCGTAGTGGTCTGTCCACGTGGAGCTGATCACCGCCTTTGAGCTAGGTCGCGGCTGACGATGGTTTAGGCGTCGGGGGAGTGGCGTTTGGGCTCAGGGCGCTGTCTAGCAGCTCGGGGAGGAGAGGGCGTGAGCGTGCCTTCGGTTTCCCGATGGACCGAGCAGTGAGGAGAAGAACACGGCTCTCTTTAGTGTCGCTCGCGAGGAGGGGAAAACGAATGGGCTTTTCTTCGGCCAGGGGGGGTGATCGAGCCGCTGAAACCGCCTCTGGGCTTCGGTGCTTGGGGGAACACAGCAAGAGGTGGCGCGGTGGAGTTGCCCCGGTGGCGCCCGAGCAGCCCTCATGGCTTTGAGCAGAGCAGAGACAAGTTCCTTTGCTTCTTGGGTAAGTTTAGATCTCCAGCTCATTGCCATGTGGGTCCCACCCCACATTCTTCTCCCAAATATCTTCTCAAGCTGATCCTCTTAATCCCCATAATTCTGAGTTTAAAAAGGTGGCCTAGAATTCGAATTCTTCCAATTCAGTTTGAATTTGCTTGCCAAATTTGAATTTGGTTGAAGTTTGCAAATTCTTCTTTTTAACTCCTTTTTGAGCCCACCCTACAAATGAAAAGTTTGTGATCAAACTTTTCCTTATAAATTCCAACTGTATGGCTGCAAGTTTATCCAAAGTTTTTGGTCACCACATGTGTGAACTTTGAATTTCAAATCTGATTTTTAAACTCACATGCAAAGAGGTATTTAAATCCTTATTGGTTCAACACTTTTAAATAAAAATGTGAGCCTCATTTTGGATGGTCATCCATGTATTACTTTGCATGAAGAAAAGTTTTAGTAAGTCCCATTTTTCATGTTTTGCCACACATATGAAATCAAACCCTGGGTTTTTATTCATACACATTTTTGGGACTTTAACATGTAGTGCGTTAAACCTCATGCGAGCTTTGATACCACGCTGACACGACCCCATCATCCTTGTCAAGCCAGGATCACGCTGAGGGGTGCTGCATTGCACAGCACCGGATAACGCACGTCGAAGATACAAATTGGAAGCAAAGTTTTATTACATAAACAGGTTTATGAACACTTTTACAACAAAATATGTTCAGTCCATGTAAAGGTCCCAAAAGCATGAGTACAAAGAAACTTGAGTTTGCACAAATGTTGTTGTCATGCGTATCAAATAGGGGGCTAGTTTAAACTTTTTACACATAACACATGAGAGATTCTTCTAAAACCATCTTAGGGTTACTTGCATGTCACGGTGCAACCATGGTTAGAGCCTTCCCCGAGCCTTTGTATGGCCATGTAGACCTCCCCTGGGATCCACCGATGCTGTAGAGCCCTCCCACCGAGGTTTTAGCGGGCTAGAGGAGTTGGGCGACGTCGCCAAAATGGTGTCGAGCCGCCGCACCGTCACCGGCTATGTTAGAGCCACCGCCGGTCGGGGGAAATGATTCCATCGTGTTCAGCATGTGGGTTTAGGCCCTAGCGGCGAGAGGTAGCTCGGGGGATGGCCGAGAGGCCGGAATATAGCGAACTCCGGCGGGCCCGGCAGCGCGCAGCCGTGGGTGGCCGGAGGTTGAAGAAGACCCGGTGGGTCCCGCGTGTCAGCAACAGAGAATTGAATTTCTGATCCACTGTGGTGCTGGGATCTATTGTGGCTGCACGGGAAGAGCCCAGTGGCCCCGTGTGGCTTACCCCGGCAAGTGACACGTGGTTCCCCCTGGACCCACTCGCAGGATTTAAACTTTTCCAGTTTATTTGAATTCCTAATTTCATTTCAAATTCAGAACCTCATAACTTTTGCTAGGAAGCTCCAAATTTAGTGATTCAAATTGGGTTGGATTCATATTGAATAGCTCTGTCCAAATATACAACCCAATTTGTACGAAACCCAATATTTAATTCTGGTAAATTCTTTAAAGCATTTCAGCAAAAGAATTTTTGAGGGAGTTTGGTTTATCCCAAAATCCTAACATTTTTCCAGAATATTCTTTAGGATGTTAGTAAACTCCTGTAAGAGTTTCAGCCCATTTGAAGTTGATTTGATTAGGAGAATTCAGATTTGAAGTTGCTGTGTTCAAATGAGTACAGAAACAATTTCAGCAATTTTCCAAAATTTAGAGATTCAGTCATAGGAAAGTCTTAGCTCAAAAAATCCTAGGAAAATTCATGCATACTCCCTGAGCTATGTTTGAAAGGGTAGTTCACTTGAATCTGTATTAAAGTGCAAGTTTATTCAGAATTAATTCCTTTTTGCCTAAATGCTTAGGGAATTATTCTGAGTGATCTATTCATTGAAAAATTCCAACTTTTGGTCCGGACTACTTTCTTGTGAAAAGGAACTCACAAGAAAATTTCCAGCACCATTGGAGCCATGGATCACCACTGTGCTGTTCCACTTATTTAGATGAGTATCACACAAGTGATGAACAACACATCTTAGTTGATCATAATGCTTAACCCCAAACCCAAACCACTAGCACCAGTGTCATTTTAAATTCTTAAACAGATTCCAGTTTTTAATCTTGTCATTAGAATTTGTTAGCAAAATCTTTTCAATTAAATCCATATGCATATTCATTACGTGTAGCATCTACGTGAAGAAGTTGAAGCAATTAGAGTGGAGATCAAAGAAGAAGGGAAGCGAGTGATCAAGCCTCAAGTGGTCTTCACTAACTGAACTTCATATATATATAAGTCCCCTGCAAAACAAAGGCAAGCCCCGGTTTGCATCAAAACTTACAAGTTTTTATTCGTATTCACTTTATTCTGTCTAGCATTTTGTTTATTGCATTAAGTCTAGGTGGTATGACACTCCAAATGCATGACCCAGAAAACCCTGGAGTAAAATATAGAATAGGTTATCAATTGATTATAACTGTTGATCTCAAGTTAACAAAAGTGGATTAAAAGAGGCATAACTCGAGTAGGCAGTTTCCTACTCGTGAACTGGGATTAAGGGGGGTCAATTCGGAAGAGTTGGGAATTGATCCTCATAGTTGGGAATGGAGACTGGGCAGTGGATGGAAGGCTCAAGGTCGTGGTCCTGTGAACTTAGTCTATGTCTGAGTCGATTAAGCCCCGTTCTTGTGTGCGTCCCAGCTGGACAAGTTTGATATGTGTACCGGATGCATACTGGCTATATGGGACCCAGGAAACCGATGTAACATGTTAACATGGGTGTCGAGTCATACCTCACCGTCTGATGCAGATGCTGAAAGGATAGAGAAGTTGGCTCTACGAGGGTTTGCCGTAGTGAGACTTAATCCCAGTCGGTGGGACCGGTTCGACATTTGGGTGTCGTGTGAAAGGTTGCCACGTACGACGTCAGTGACAGTTTCTGTGTGCAACGTCGAGTACGGGCATACGTGTCGTGTCAGCCGGGTGTTTTTGATTGCAATCACCGTCGCTCGCGGTAGTGAGCATACCTGTACACTGAGTCGTGACGTAGTAATAAACTGGGAAAACCTTAATGATGCTTAGTGAGTAATCCTCATAAGGGAGATGAGGAATGATCAACACTTTCACTAAATTTATTTTCCACCTTGGGCTAGTAGAGTCGAGGCAAAGCATTTCTTGTTTGATTGTGGAGTCTCGACGTTAACGACGCAAGTTCCGTATGAGTCTAGGGTAGCTCATTAAAGGTACTTTCACCTTGGGCAGGTGACATCGATATGAAGCGTTTCTTGTTTGATTGTGGAATCTCGATGTAAATTGAGCAAGGGCTATAAAAATTGCTCAAAACTTGAAGTAAGGACTCCCCTTTAGCTCAAGTTCATCTTTTGTGCAAAGTTCTAAACTCAGCCCTCTATTTTCAGCATGTAGAGTTTCATGACTAGGGTGACGGTTAAGTCTTGCTGAGCTTCGTCCTCACGGATACTGCATAAGTTGTTTTGCAGGTAATAACTATACGCTGATATGTACGGGTGTCCGATGAGACTCGGAGCTCTCCGAGTGGTGAACTCATGACAACCCTTGCCGCTGCTATTGTGATAGTGTTGCTAGCGAGAAGGGTCCGCGGGCTGGACACCTTCCTTGTTGCTTAGCATAGGTATGAGACGCGAGTTGTAACAGTCTTCCGCTGTAGATTATTTTGAGAAGTATTTGTAAAACTTACAATTTGTAAGCTTCCGCGTGATTTATGTAATATGATGTTTTATAATGTGTGCTGTTGGGTGCCGCATCGCACGGCTCCACCCAATGCAATTGTCGGGTAAGCGGCACGGCCCGGTGATCAGGACCGGGCCATCACAGCGTGGTATCAGAGCCGGATTTGTAATAGCGCACTGAATAAGGATCGTATTACGACAAAAACTTAGGATACGGTGAGGAAACGGTATTAGGCCCACATAAGGACTATAGTAGTATAGTTACTTAAAGTGGCAGCACTAATATATTTGTTATAATTCTGAATTTTGATTATGTAACGATGCACCTACGTTCAGGTAAGAATGGTAAGGGACGCCACCAAAAGAGGTTCAATTTCGGTTAGCTCCCCTGACGAGGAAAGTGGTTTAGGGATAGGTCTCACAGCTTGGTGTGAGACGTCAATATGAAACTCTTGGACTCTTCGTGTTCCTGAGTTCATATGAAATGCTGATCCCTAGCGTGAATTAGGAAAGTAAGTGGAGACCCAATCGTGTGGTCAGTAACGCGATAGTGTGTTCTTCTGGAAATAGCCTAGAAGAACATACGCAGCGCTTGCCATTGGCGTGCCCTACAGGGCAGTAGGTGGTATCTGTTGGGTTGATAACATTCCCAACCGTCATGACCCGTTCGCGCTCTACTCGGGTTCCCCGTCGTGTGGTGTAAAAACACGACCATGTACCTTGATACGTGGCTTGACTCAAAGACAGCCCGTATGGAAATGATACGGGGCGTTTGTTTTTAGTATGATATGGAACTGCCTGAAATGAGAAAACGTGTGTGCACCACTATTGAGTGTTCTTCTGCAGGTACTAACCACGTACGTATCCCATGTAGTACACATTTGCGAGTGACCTTCTTAGTGCCACTGATAAAACGGATATGCCGGTATAATCCGGTTTAGGATTTTTTTGGTGAGGCTACATAGTACCGACATGTTTCTTACGGTGCATCGACACCGTAATACACTTAATAACATCTTCCCTTTGAAGAAATGATTCATGAGCTAACTTTCAACTAAAAATGGAAATTTGAAACAAATATTAGTACTGAACTCTTATTTTGAGCTAAAATTCAAATAAGAGAATGTCTAGGTTGCAAAGATTTCAAAAACAGAGTGCTCTGTTTCTGGCAGCAATTTTTGCTGGATTTTAACAAAGCATAACTCTGATTATCTTTAGCCAATTAAGGTGTATGATACAGTTCTCGGAAGATTTTCAAGTGCTCTACAACTTCTTTGTAGAGCTCCAGAGCAAAATTACACGTTAACTGGGTGAAAAGTCCAGTTGAAGGCGAACTGTTCAGAACCAGGACAGCAGAAAAACCTCTCTGGGCCTTTCTGTTTTGAAGCCATAACTTCCTGTAGAAAAATCCCTAAGGATCCTGTGATACACCGTTGGAAAGTTTATGAGATATGCAACATTGTTGTGGTTCAAAGTTGGTTCAGATTCATATTTTATCTGTGTATACAACTGCGATAAAGTCAGCCACCTACAAAGGAGATGCTGGCAAATTTTATCCAGAAATTCTGTCAACTTTGAACAATCATAACTTTTGATCCAGAAGTGATATGGAGGCATTTGAATACTCGTTGGAAAGATATTGAAATTAAACTTAACATTGGTATGCAACTTGAGTTATTAAAGTGCTTTTAACTGGATCGGAATCTGGTTTGTTTGAGGACCGGTCAATCTGCTTTTAAATCCTTATTGTTAGTTACATCAGTTTACGCTTAAATCATTTTGCTTACATGTTAAGATTGCATTATAAGTTTTTCACTACTTTGTTCATGGAATAAATCGAGTGAGTGTTGAGCTTATAATGAACTCTTGCCATTGCAGAATGGTGCGAACTCGTTCCATGGGTGAGGTGGGTGGTTCTAGAGGTGGTGGTGATAACTCTCCACAGCGGGAGCAGCGAACTCCGCAACTGCAGCCGCCACCAGGGCCTTCACCTATGGTCACGATGGCGGAAATTCTAGCTGACATGACGGGTGCAAGCGATGAGCGAACCGACTTGCTCTGCACTCTGGTGATGAATACATCCCATCAAGGGGGATGTCAAGATGAAGACTTGCGCCAACCTCGAATGAATTCCTATGTTGAGTTCTCGGCGACTCAACCACTGGTGTTCATTGAAGCTGAGGACCCTCTGGTGGCGGATAGCTGGATCCGTACCATTGAGTCTAAGTTCGGGTTGCTCCAATGCACCGAACATCAGAAGGTTTTATACGCGACGCAACAACTTCACGGGTCCGCCAGTGCATGGTGGGCAGATCAACTCGCCTCCCTACCAGCTGGACATCATTTCACATGGATGGAATTCCGGAAGGCATTTCTTGCTTATCGTGTTCCTTCCAGAATAATTCAATGGAAACTCGAGGACTTTCTGGCCATAAAACAAGGAGGGACGGATGCATACGAGCATTCGCGAGTGTTCAACAAACTGGCACAGTATGCGCCTGAACATGTGAACACTGAGGCACAAAAGTGCGAATGGTTCTTCCGCAGCCTCAACCCCAAGTTAAAGGAAAGACTTGCCTTAGCTGATCGAAAGAACTTCAACGAATTGATGAGTGCTGCCATCATGGTTGAAGATGCTCAGCGAGAAGTTCAGGCTGAGAAAAGAAAGAACCGTATACCACCGGAGAGTAGCCGTAGTGCTCCTCATAAATACAGGGTGGTAGACAGTACCTTGAACTGTCAGCTGATGCAGCCGGCTCGATGACTCCAGCAATATTCAGGTCGTTCGTCCCAATACTCTGAATTCGGACAGCTGCAACAATGGTATATGCACCCACATTATTCTGTTCCTCAAGTGTTATTGCCGCAGCAGAATACAACCAGTGTCCATACTCAGAGCAACCAGGAACCAGCTGAGAAACCATGCTTCATGTGCGGGTACTTGGGTCACATCAGCAGGAAGTGTCCAGAAAGGATACGCCACAGAGGAACTGCACCGGAGCAAGGTATAAATCAACCTCGTGCTCAGCTCCAAGGAACAGCACCAAAGTCCGGATGCATTTTTCATACAGCTCTAGAGAATGTGCCGGATGGGGCACCTGTGCTAGCGGGAATGTTCACCCTCAATGAACTACCCGTATTGGTTTTATTTGACTCTGGAGCCACACACAATTTCATCAGCAGGTTATTTGTGTGCAAAGCTGAGCTCTCCACCTCTACACTGAAAGATCACTACCTTATCCGCTCACCCAGAGGGAATATAGATGCTAATGAAGTGGTGATAGAAGCACCCTTGTGCTCAGGTGGAAAATTATACCCCACAACCCTCATTGTATTAGAGGGCACAAGATCGACGGGATCCTAGGAATGGCGTGGATGAACTACCACGGGACTGTTCTTGATGTTGATCCACGGATTGTTAGTTTGGACTCTCCGATCTACGGTCTCCAAACACTCATAATTGAAGCCGTGGATTCTAAAAATCCAGTAGTGTACCACAGTGTGACCATGAAACTGGAGGATATTCCGGTTGTCCGTGAGTACCCAGATGTGTTTCCCGACGATCTTCCAGGGATGCCGCCGGAAAGGGACGTGGTATTCAAGATCGAGGTAGCACCGGGAACCACACCGATATCTCGGAGACCTTACAAAATGTCTCTGAAGGAATTAGCTGAACTGAAAGAACCGCTAAAGGACTTAATGGACAAAGGGTTCATCCAGCCAAGCTCATCACCATGGGGCTGTTCAGCCCTCTTTGTGAAGAAAAAGGATGAATCCCTTCGGCTATGTGTGGATTATCAGCCACTGAATGCAATGACGATCAAAAACAAATATCCACTGCCGCGGATCAATATATTATTTGATCAGTTGGTGGGTGCCAAAGTATTCTCCAAAATTTACTTACGGTCCGGTTATCACAAGATAAAAATCAGAGCGGGGGATATACCGAAGACGGCTTTCTCGACTAGATACGGGCTCTATGAGTATCTAGTCATGTCTTTTGGGCTAACAAATGCACCCGCACACTTCATGTATCTCATGAATTCTGTATTCATGCCAGAGTTGGATCAGTTCGTCGTGGTTTTCATTGACGACATTCTCGTATACTCCAAATTAGAGGAATAGCACATCAAACATCTCCATTTGTGCTCCAACGCTTACGGGAACATAAGCTGTATGCCAAATTCAGCAAGTATAAATTTTGGATGAGCAAAGTACCATTCTTAGGCCACATTATTTCAGCAGAGGGTGTGGCCGTAGATCCAACCAAAATTGAGCAAGTCTTGAAGTGGGAGTTTCCGACATCTGTTCACCAAATCCGCAGTTTTCTAGGACTAGCGGGTTATTACCGGAGATTTATTCCCAGCTTCTCGACGGTGGCTAAACCAATGACAGAACTATTGAAGAAGAGCAGCAAGTATGTGTGGACAGAGGCCTGTGAAGAGGCATTTCAAACTTTGAAGAAACATCTCACAACGGCACCGATGTTAGCCCAACCGGATACAACAAAGCCATTTGATGTTTATTGTGATGCCTCAGGCATTGGACTTGGCTGCATATTAATGCAAGATAGACGCGTGATCGCGTATGGGTCTCGTCAACTCTGCAACCACGAGAAGCACTACCCCACTCATGACCTAGAACTCGCTGCAGTGGTGCTTGTGTTGAAGATTTGGAGGCACTACCTACTCGGAAATTTAGTGCACCTCTACACCGACCATAAGAGCCTCAAATATATATTCACTCAGAAGGATATCAATATGAGGCAGCGGAGATGGCTGGAATTAATCAAAGACTATGAGCTCGAGATCCATTACTATCCGGGCAAAGCTAACGTGGTGGCTGATGTACTCAGTCGTAAGTCCCACGTGAATAACTTGTCAGTTATTCCGGATGAGGATGAAGAACCAAGCTTGCGGGTGATTCCGTATAGGGCGTTCTATAATATTGCTCTTGTGCCTACCATTATAGAAGAGATTGTACAAGACCAGAAGAGAGATAAAGGAATGCGGAAAATTCGGGCAAGAATCAATGAGGATAAATTGAACTGTTTCCGGGAAGATGATCAAGGTGTGTTACGGTTTAACAACCGTATCGTGGTACCCCAGAACCTGAAGCTAAGAAAGAAGATCTTGGATGAAGCTCATATGTCCAAGTACTCGATACATCCAGGAATCAATAAGATGTATCAAGACCTTAAAACAAAATTTTGGTGGACTCGGATGAAGCGAGAAATTGCCAAGTATGTATCCGAGTGTGATACATGTCGGCGAGTCAAAGCTGATCATATTAGGAAAGCGGGAATGCTGCAACCATTAAGTATTCCGGCATGGAAGTGGGAGGACATCTGCACGGACTTTATTGTCGGACTGCCTCTCACCTCTAGAAATCATGACTCCATTTGGGTGATTGTTGATCGCTTAACAAAATCAGCCCACTTCATCCCAGTGAATACGGGGTTCCATACTAAACAATATGCAGAGTTGTATCTCTCCAGAATTGTATGCTTACATGGAGTTCCCAAAACCATCATATCAGACCGAGGTTCATTATTTGTTGCTCGTTTCTGGGAGCAACTGCATGAATCTCTGGGAACAAAGTTAATCAGAAGCTCAGCATATCATCCTCAGACTGACGGCCAAACGGAGAGGGTAAATCAAATTTTAGAAGATATGCTGAGAGCTTGTGACATAGATCATGGAAAGAATTGGGATAACCATTTACCATTAGCAGAGTTCTCCTACAATAATGGTTACCAATCCAGAATTAAAATGGCACCGTACAAAGCACTTTATGGCAGGAAGTGCCGCACGCCACTCAATTGGTGTGAATCCAGCGAGATGGTGATTTTCAGCATTAATCTTGTAAAAGATGCCGAAGAGCGGGTCCAGCTTATTCAAGCAAACCTCAAAGCCACCTCAATCTCGCCAGAAGAGCTATGCGGACCAGCGACACCGACCCTTGTATTTTGAAGTCGGAGATCACGTCTATCTCCGAGTATCCCCGATGAAGGCAATTCATCGATTCGGAGTCAAGGTAAAGTTAGCTCCTCGCTTTGTGGGTCCGTTCATTATTACAGAACGATGTGGACCGGTAGCCTACCGTCTGAAGATGCCACCATCTTTATCGGGCGTCCACGACATCTTCCATGTCTCACACTTGAGAAAGTGTTTGAAGAAGCCAACAGAGATTCTTTCGGGAGACATGGAGATATTAACCGAATCGTACATACGTCGAGCAGTCCATCAAGATTATCGACGAGAAGACCCGGATCACTCGAAATCGGACTTTGAAATTTTACAAAGTTCTGTGGAGTAATCATACACCAGAAGAAGCGACTTGGGAGAGTGAAGATTACATCCACAAGAACTACCCGGAACTTTTGTCGTAGATTTTGTAATTACCTTCCGCCTCATCTTTCTTTTGTAATCTCGGGACGAGATTCCCTTTTAAGGAGGGAGGAATGTAAAGGTCCCAAAAGCATGAATACAAAGAAACTTGAGTTTGCACAAATGTTGGTGTCATGTGTATGAAATAGGGGGCTAGTTTAAACTTTTTACACATATGATAACACATGAGAGATTCTTCTAAAACCATCTTTGGGTTACTTGCATGTTTGGACCCTAGATGGGTTAAGACCACAGAATTGAAGTACCCAAGTGCAAAGGAAGGGTTTAAAATTCAGATCTTGAACTGAAAGATCAAACCAAGCTTCAAATTTGGGAGGACAAAATGGTAATCCAAACTGTTGTGTTGAAACTCTTGTTTGCAGCAGCTAACACAAGAATCAAATTGCATATTTGGATTCCTTAGGTCCAAATTAGTGGGTAGGCAAAGTTTCATTAATTTTTGAAAAGGTTTGCTATCCATTTTCCCAAAAAGGATTTAAATGTGCAAAGAATTCAAATATACATTTGAATTTGGATGGAATTTGTCCAACTATCCAGATGTAGCTCAGTTTTCAACCCCAAACATTTGAATAGTCACTTGACAAATTTTGGAGATCTTTTGAGGGATGAGAAGAGACTGCCTGGTGGGACCCACATGGCATAGAGGCAGTAAAAACTTGCAGCTAAAGTCAGAGCAAAGTCTCTGTTTTATGTCTTCCTACCAGAGCTGGGCTGCCGCAGCGTGACACCGAGAGGGCACCGAGTGACCACCTCACCATTTCCTCCTCATGCTGGCGAGCTGCTCTTGCCTGTCTTTACTCCCGGCCATGCCCCGTTTCGCCACAGCGCCGAAGACCCGGTCCTCCCCCTCTCGTACGAAAGAACGGCACCGAACGGCCGCCGCCGCGTCAATCGCTCATGAAGTGATGTTTCTTCGCGTGCAAAGCCTGGGCAGTAGAAAAAACAGAACCACGGCCTTCTCCACAGCCTCCTCGGACCACAACCGAAAGCGTTCGGCCCTCAGAAACTCGTGCACACCAAGTTCCCGCGGTGGCCGAACCGCAACCAAACGGAGGTTGCACGTGGACAGCTCGGCAGGGAGTCTTTCGCGGCTGAGCAAGAGTGGCCTCAGATGCGCTAGGACCCGGTGGTGCTCATCTTCGAAGCTCAAGCCGTGACATGATCCACCGAGCGCGAATTTGAGAAAAATCCTCCGGCGGGCACAAACCGACCTTCCGGCACGGTAATCCCAAATTCGACCTCTCTTCTCGTTCCTCGGTCGTGAAAACTTGCAGACAAGACCGTCAGTAGTCGGAGATTATTAGCCCTTCACATCCCTAGCATGAAACTGCATGTAGGCCGAGTATTTCTAGGTTTTCTAACGGCAACCGAGGTGGGGAGAATCGGGTTCACGGTGCAACCATGGTTAGAGCCTTCCCCGGGCCTTTGTACGGCCATGTCGACCTCCCCTGGGATCCACCGATGCTGTAGAGCCCTCCCACCGAGGTTTTAGCGGGCTAGAGGAGTTGGGCGACGTCGCCGAAATGGTGTCGAGCCGCCGCACCGTCGTCGGCTATGTTAGAGCCACCGCCGGTCGGGGGAAATGATTCCATCGTGTTCAGCATGTGGGTTTAGGCTCTAGCGGCGAGAGGTAGCTCGGGGGATGGCCGAGAGGCCGGAATCAAGCGAACTCCGGCATGCCCGGCGGCGCGCGGGCACGGGTGGCCGGAGGTTGAAGAAGACCCGGCGGGTC
Source organism: Neostapfia colusana (assembly GCA_030760725.1). Lineage (NCBI taxonomy): Eukaryota > Viridiplantae > Streptophyta > Magnoliopsida > Poales > Poaceae > Neostapfia > Neostapfia colusana. The sequence continues at coordinate 94,479,434 of JASWHV010000001.1, forward strand.
CTGCGTGTCAGTGACAGAGAATTGAATTTCCGATCTGCTGTGGTGCTGTTATCTATTTTGGCTGCGCGGGAAGAGCTCAGTGGCACCGTGTGGCTTACCCCGGCAAGTGACACGTGGTCCCCCCTGGACACACTCGCAGGATTTAAACTTTTCCAGATTATTTGAATTCCCAATTTCAATTCAAACTTCAGAACCTCATAACTTTTGCTAGGAAGCTCCAAATTTAGTGATTCAAATTGGGTTGGATTCATATTGAATAGATCTGTCCAAAAATCCTAGGAAAATTCATGCATACTCCCTGAGCAATGTTTGAAATGGTAGTTTACTTGAATTTGCATTAAAGTGCAAGTTTATTCAGAATTAATTCCTTTTTGCCTAAATGCTTAGGGAATTATTCTGAGTGATCTATTCATTGAAAAATTCCAAATTTTGGTCCAGATTACTTTCCTGTGAAAAGGAACTCACAAGAAAATTTCCAGCTCCATTGGAGCCCTGGATCACCACTGTGCTGTTCAACCTATTTAGATGAGTATCACACAAGTGATGAACAACACATCTTACTTGATCATAATGCTTAACCCCAAACCCAAATCACTAGGACCAGTGTCATTTTAAATTCTTAAACATAGTTCCAGTTTTTAAACTTGTCATTAGAATTTGTTAGCAAAATCTTTTCAATTAAATCCATATGCATATTCATTACGTGTAGCATCTACGTCAAGAAGTTGAAGCAATTATTGTGGAGATCAAAGAAGAAGGGAAGCGATCGATCAAGCTCAAGTCCCCTGCAAAACAAAGGCAAGCCCCGGTTTGCATCAAAACTTACAAGTTTTTATTTGTATTCACTTTATTTCGTCTAGCATTTTGTTTATTGCATTAAGTCTAGGTGGTATGACACTCCAAATACATGACCCAGAAAACCCTGGAGTAAAATGTAGAATAGGTTATAAATTGATTATAACTGCTGATCTCAAGTTAACAAAAGTGGATTAAAAGAGGCATAACTCGAGTAGGCAGTTTCCTACTCGTGAACCGGGATTAAGGCGGATCAATCGGAAGAGTTGGGAATTGATCCTCATAGTTGGGAATGGAGACCGGGCAGTGGATGGAAGGCTCAAGGACGTGGTCCTGTGAACCTAGTCTATGTCTGAGTCGATTAAGGTACGTTCTCGTGTGCGGCCCCGCTGGACAAGTCTGAGATGTGTACCGGATGCATACTGGCTATATGGGACCCAGGAAACCAATGTAACATGTTAACCTGGGTGTCGAGGCATACCTCACCGTCTGATGCAGATGCTGAAAGGATAGAGAAGTCGGCTCTACGAGGGTTTGCCGTAGTGAGACTTAATCCCAGTCAGTGGGACCGGTTCGACATTTGGGTGTCGTGTGAAAGGTTACCACGTACGACGTCAGTGACAGTTGTTGTGTGCAACGTTGAGTACGGGCATACGTGTCGTGTCAGCCCGGTGTTTTTGATTGCAATCACCGTCGCTCGCGGTAGCGAGCATACTTGTACACTGAGTCGTGACGTAGTAATAAACTGGGAAAACCATAATAATGCTTAGTGAGTAATCCTCATAAGGGAGATGAGGAATGATCAACACTTTCACTAAATTTATTTTCCACCTTGGGCTAGTAGAGTCGAGGCAAAGCGTTTCTTGTTTGATTGTGGAGTCTCGACGTTAACGGCGCAAGTTCCGTATGAGTCTAGGGTAGCTCACTAAAGTTACTTTCACCTTGGGCAAGTGACATCGAGATGAAATGTTTCTTGTTTGATTGTGGAATCTCGACGTAAATTGCGTAAGGGCTATAAAAATTGCTTAAAACTTGAAGTAAGGACTCCCCTTTAGCTCAAATTCATCTTTTGTGTGAAGTTCTAAACTCAGCCCACTATTTTCAGCATGTAGAGTTTCGTGACTAGGGTGACGGTTAAGTCTTGCTGAGCTTCGTGCTCACGGATACTGCATAAGTTGTTTTGCAGGTAATAACTATACGCTGATATGTACGGGTGTCCAATGCGACTCGGAGCTCTCTGAGTGGCGAACTCATGACAACCCCTGCCGCTGCTATTGGGATAGTGTTGCTAGCGAGAAGGGTCCACGGGCTGGACACCTTCCCTGTTGCTTAGCATAGGTATGAGACGTGAGTTGTAACAGTCTTCTGCTGTAGATTATTTTGAGAAGTATTTGTCAAACTTACAATTTGTAAGCTTCCTCGTGATTTATGTAATATGATGCTTTATTATGTGTGCTGTTTGGCACCACATCGCACGGCACCACCCAATGCGATTACCGGGCAAGCGGCACGGCCCCGTGATCGGGACCGGGCCATCACAGTCCACACTCACGGGCATAGACTACGCATCAAGTTCATGTTCAGCCTGTGAACGTGTCCCCGTTAGCACGCACACACACTAACACGGCGGCGTGCACGACTCCCACTCGACGGGGTTCCCCTCCTGGGGTTCCGTCTCCTCCTCGGGAGTCCCTTCCTCATAGGCCCCTGCAAAAGCTTCAAACACAAGCAGTGAGCACGATGGCTCAGCAAGACTGACCCGTCTCTCCTATACATGGAACTTATACATGATGGGTACAGGGTACAGGAGGTAATTAATTTGCAAAGGACTCGCCTAATTATTTGAACCTTACTTCAATGTTTTGGCAACAGGTTGTGAAGAACCTTATGCTAAGGCACATTAGAGAGCCGCAATAAAACAAGAAACACATTTCTCTCATGTACTTTGCCCAAAGTTGAAAAGAACTTTAATTTGCTCTAGACTACAACAATACATTAACAAGCAAAGTATGTCTTTCAAATCAGCAATACTTTTAACATTTATCTAGCCTGTTCTTTCTACGTCAGGGTACAGTGAACAAGTGGTACTCACTGACCGCGAGGGACGGTGATTATAATAGATTTACACATGCAGGGTTACCCAAATAACCCGTCACATACGCCCGTACTCGATGTTGCCTACAGCAACCATCACGGACGTCGTATGCAACCACCTTTCACCCGTCAGCCAAATATTGAACCGGTCCTATCGTCCCGAGCAAGAGGTCTCTGCGCGTGCATCCACAGCGCCGCCAGCCGATTTACACCTCGAGCTCTCAATCTACCCTCTGAACGACAGGCAATGCCTCAATACCCAGCTACCCGAGTTACATCACCGTCAGCCGGTAGGTCTTCAGTACTGTTCTAGCTTGTTCAACAGGCCCGCACACAGCTCGGTCCTCAATCGACACAAGCGGAGCTATAGCACCCAGACCCCAAAGTCCTGCTGCCCTTACTCCCCGCTTAGTCTCATTTTTCTTGCCATGTGTTTCATTTGCTATTTTTACCCGAGCGATGTGCCTCTAGCCTATTCTCGCGAGTAGTTCCAACTACTCGACTTGTACCGAATCCTACTCTATCTTAGCATCGCAGTAGCTAAACGAGGTTTTCAATCCTAATCCCAACCCATGGTTTTCTTGGCTATGCAATTGGGTTTCAAACAAGACTCTAATGCAAGAAGTAAGTGGTGCTCAAAGTAAGTTCTTCAAAACAATGAAAATTTTATAAAAAGGTTAATGCAAACCGGAGCTTGCCTTGCTGCTCTTGGTCGTAGGCTAGCTGCTCTTCCGGAGATGAAGTCTAAGACTTCAGGCTCCTCCTCAACCTTAGCGACTACATGAGATAACATGTAATGTATCAATTTAAATGCATTTGAATTGAACTTAAACTTGTGAAGACTATAAGTCTTACTAGACAGACCCAATGACTCTGGAATTTTTACTGTGGCTTGGTTACAACCTAAACAGAGACTTGGCCATGTTTCATTTGCAGTAAAGCTCATTTGAGCTATCCACAAATAATTATGTACTTGACCTTAATTGGAGCTCTTAGGATGTTCTAGGGATTTTCATGGAGCAATCCATGACTTTCTGAAAACTAGATTTTTAGAGAGTTATAGTGGAGTTGGTCTCACTTAATTTGAAGGTTCCTAGCTAAAGATATGAGCTAAACAATTTCAGAGAAATACTGAAAATGTTTCTGGACATTTTCTATTTTCTCTGGAACAGTTTCATTAATCACCCTATTCGGTGGATCAAATGAGCTCAAATGGAGCTGAAATTTTTATGGTAGCTCAGGGATATTCCGGTGAACATCCTAGCAAAATTTCAGAATTTTCCTCCAAAGGGTTCTCCAGTTAAAATTCTAAACAGTTTAAATTTTGCAGAATTAATTCTGGAGAAATAAAGATTTTCATAGAGTGAAACTTGATTTGCTGGAAATTACTCAGAGAGCTTAATGCAACAAAATTTGGTTCACTTGATTTGGAGCTTCCTAGCCAAAGTTATGTTGGTTTGAAGTTTGAACTAAATCTGAAAATCGGGAAAAAGTTTAAACTGCTGCGCGTGGACCAGGCTATGTGTCAACTTCTCAGCGGTCGACACATGGGACTACAGAATCTTTTTCTTGAGGCCGCACCCGATCCGGTGCCACAGCGAACCCAGTTTTAAAATATCAGCTGCTGACGCATGGGACCTGGGGCTTCGTCTACCTCCGGCCTCCCGCGCTCGGCCGCCGCGACCCCTCGCCGGAGAGCTCGCCGGTGGCCTCTGTCGTGCGCCAAATTATATGATTTTGGCCGCCTCTGCCTAAATCCATCCGGGGAACAGGATGCTGGGCTCAACTCGCCATGAAAATCACTGGCACATAGTCGGCGATGAGCGGCGGCTTTGGAAGAACTTCGGCCGTGTCTGCCAGACTTCCTAGCACCCCAAACGATCAAGCAAAAGGCCGTAGAGCATCCGTGGACCCTATGAAAGATCGACATGAGCTCCACGGAGCTCGGGTATGACTGTACTGGGCTGGCACCGTGCGACCTAGGCCAGAAATCGGGAATTTTCTTAAAACTCGAAGAACAGTGGTTCCCCCAAATAGTTCTTCGTGGTTTTGGCTCCTACGGCCTAGCACGGACACCTAGAAGTGCTTCTCTTCATGAGAGGATGAGTGGTGTGGTGTGTGTTACGAATTTTGCAAATCGGTCCGGGCATCCCTTTCGTATACCATCGCAAAATCGTGAAATTCCGGCGTGGTCAGTTTATGTCACGCCGCCGGGGCTTGCAGTAATGGCAGAGGGACTGAAGGCGAACCTTTTTGCTATTCACAGCTCGGAGAACGGTTGGCTGTGGCGTCCGGACGGGTCTTCCCCATGACGGCGGCTTGGGCTGAACTGGAGAATGGAAGAACGTCGTGGTGGAGCGCGGGGAGGGTTGATCAGGGTCTAGAACTGGTACTAGGGCGTCAAGGAAGACTCGGCAAACCCGGTGATGGTCTCAGATCGCCGTGCAAACCACAGGATCGTCCGGGCGAAGAGGGACCAAGAGCTCAGCCGAGCGGCGAGGTGGTTCGGTTTACTGGGTGAGAGCGTGTTGGGGCTGCGGTGAGAAACACCGGGGACGGCTCGAGCGCCTATATAAGGGCCCAGGGAGGCGGTTCAGCGGCATGGGCGGCAAGCAGCTGCTGGCCTCGGTGGCCTGGCGCGGTGGCAACCGCGGCGAGAGCCCGAGACCCCAGTACTCGGTGTCCTCAGTCGGTTCTTTGAACTGTGCAGCTGACATGTGGGTCCCACCCGAGTTTTAACCTCTGAAATTAACTTTCCTCTACTGCTCCAAACAGTAATCCCCCTAATACCCTCTAGGATTTGAATTATGTACCACATGCCCATTTGGAATTGGTAGAATTCAAATTGAGGAGTGTTTGACTAAATTTCAGCACATATGCAGTTTGAAATTCAAATAAGGTTTGAACTTGCTAAACTTAGCTCATGTCAAGATCAACTCCAAATGGAGTGAAAATTAGTGTGTGAGCTCACAAAAATGTGCTGAGTAATAATATGCCTCCCACTTTGAATTCATGGGATGGAAATAGTTTGAATTTGAATTTGAGTTCAAACCACCCTCTTTCTAGTTATACCCAAAAAGACCTCAAAAGGTTTTGGATTTGGGTGAATTTTGGCATGAGCCTTCCTAGCAAGGTGTTGGAGTTTTTCATATGTTCAGCCCCTAGATGATGCATGTGGGAAATGCCACTTTTGCATTTGGTGAGTTTATTCTCTAATGATCCACTCTTCAAATGTGTTCATCATGTTTCTTCAAATGAAGAGTGTGTGTGGTGATGAACACTTTGAACATGTGCCAAAAACTTAGTCCCTTACATATGGACCGTGGAAGGCGCGGGGAATGGGAGTCGAGTGAGCACTGCCCTAGGAACTGCATGGCACAAGTGGGGGTCCGTGGGTGGGAGAATTGGAGATTCTAGCCTGCTGGTGAAACCTTAGTGAGTCCATACATCTAGTAACCCCTTTGTAAAGGCTATTTTGTGATCTCTTGACCATACACCGACGGTTGTGTACTGGTATAATGGAGGTTCTGCAGTCGCCAACGGTGACAAAATCACAAACTTGTGGGTAAAGTGGTACAAACTCTACAGAGTCTTAAAACTATCATGATAGCCGAGCTTACAGTCACGAGCGCCTGGACAACCCACATGATTAGATGGATGGATTTTGGTTATGGTTTGGTTTTCAGGACTGTTGAGTCCGGGTGATAAGACTTAGTTGCATGACTGTTGAGTCATGGCAACGAGATTGGTCTCTGTGTGAGACGGAATTGTTTATGAGATGAAATGGTAGCGAATACGAGATGGTATTCGTGAGATGGTAGCGAATACGAGATGGTATTCGTGAGCAAAGTTGAGAAAGATTAATGTCTGGAAAGTGATAAAACATAATGGAGGTATGTTGGTATTTTAATACATGTTGGGATTACATTCAATTAAAGCTGAGTTGCTGTTTTTATCGTGGTTTGAGAAATAAATTTGCTTTCTGCAATGAGCCTTTTTATACCTACCTTGTTGTGAGCTACATACCATATTTTCCCGCACTTGCTGCTTACATCATTGTACTCAAACTTGCATTATTATTTCATCATCAGCAACAGGAGAAGATTACTATGAAAACCAAGTGGAGCAATAGGCATGCAATATGTCATCAACCTTGCCTGTGGGGATGGAATAGAGATGGAGCCACTGCTGCTTCTTAGATTGCTTCCGCACTAGAATGGCATCTTTCTTTTGCCCTCTTGCTCAATCTCTCGGATCTTGCTCTCAACCACTATGGCTTTGTCAACTAGCTTCTGGAAGCTCGCATAGTCATTGTTGAGGAGCTGAACCTGGATCTCATTGTTCAACCCTCTCATGAACAAATACTGCTTCCGTTGGTCCGAGTTGACATCTTAGGGGGCATACCGGACAGTTGCGTGAACTTGTTGAGGTACTCATTCACGCTCTTCCTGCCCAGGCGGAGACCTTCAAACTCTTGTCTTTTAAGCATCATGACTCCAACAGGGACGTAGTGAGAGCGGAAGCTCTCCTTGAACTCTTGCCAAGTTATTGTCTCCTGGTTGACATGAGCGTTGCATAGAGCGTCCCACCAGTCAGCGGCTGCTCCCATAAGTTGGTGCGATGCGAAGAGAACATTCTCTCGATCATTGCACTAAACTATGGCAAGCTTCTTCTCCATGGACTTCAACCAGTCATCAGCCTCCATGGGGTCATTAGCTTGTGAAAAGTTAGGGGGTCAAGTCCTCATGAACTCTCCCAATCAGTTATGAGCTGGCGGTGCTGGCGGTGGTGGTGGCGGAGGTGCAGGAACGGGGTTGTTGTTGTTGGTTTGCAGCTGACCCAAGGATTGGATCATTGTTTGCATGAGCTGGTTCTGCATAGCCATCAACCTTCCAAGTTGTTTGCACCAGCCCCAGGGTCAGCATTCTCAAGAACCTCAACGTGGTCATCCTCTTGGTTGCCACGGATGTTCCTCCTTTGGCGGCTGGCGTTTTCTCTACCTCACCATCAGTGAGAGAGTTGGGTAGAATAGAAGTTAGAAGTTTAGATTGATCCCCCAACTATATGCATCAAGGTGGATTTACTAAATATATTTACTTGTATGAGGATGTGAACACATGCCCAAGCATCTCACATCTCTCTACTATGTGTGGATATGGACAATGCTTGAGACGTCCCACAACTCACACTAAGCACACAAACACAAGCAATCATCACAAAAGTTTCAACGCACAACTCCTATTCAATCTTATTCAAGGGGGGTCCTATGTGGTTTGGCGTGATACCAATCTGTGACTTCGTCCTACGGTCAATGGGGTTCTAATGCCAATCTGTGACTTATACCTAGGCTTGCGTCCTATGTTTAGTGTGGCTTCTAATACCAATCTGTTACTAGGCCTGCGTCCTACGGGCAACGTGGCAGCTCTGATATTAATCTGTGAATTCTATCTAGCCTTGCGACCTACGGTCAACCGTGGCTCTGATACCAATCTGTGACGCCCTCGTTCCAAGAAAACCTCGGAACCGAGCTGATGCATATGTGTGCCCAGGATGTTCATCACACATACACATGTAATCCACAAACTGAATTCAGAATAATACCACGAATAACAGGGTTTTATTACAATGTCTAATAAGTCTCTAACTCATTCTAGCAGCGGAAGTCTTCTACACTATAGCGGAAGCAAACTAAGAAATGGCAGCGGCTCCATCTCCTACTCCACAGGCAAGTTGGCGGTAGATCATACGCCTAGTACTTCACATGGTCTTCAAAGTACTCCTCTTTTGTTTCTGATGATGAAGTAATAATGCAAGTTTGAGTACATGACATACTCAGCAAGTGTGGGAAGATATGATATGTAGATTACAGCAAGGTAGGGAATAAAAAGGCTCATTGCATAAAGCAAAGGTAAGGAAGCTAGCCGAGGAACATAGATTTTGGGTGGGTAGTTGGAATGTAGGATCCTTGACGGGGAAGCTACGTGAGTTAGTAGATGTTGCCATTAGGAGACGAGTAAATATCCTTTGTGTACAGGAGACTAGATGGGCGGGTCAAAAGGCTAGAGAAGTCGAGAATACCGGTTTCAAGCTTTGGTATTCTGGTTCGGATGGCACTAGGAATGGTGTAGGTGTTCTAATAGATAAGAGTCTTAAGGATGGAGTAGTGGATGTTCGAAGACGAGGAGATAGGATCATCTTAATCAAGATAGTAATTGGGGACATTGTCTTGAACGTCATTAGTTCTTATGCCCCACAAGTTGGGCTCAACATGAGTGCTAAGAGGCAATTTTGGGAGGACTTGGAGGATATGGTTAGTAGTGTACCGATAACCGAGAAACTCCTCATAGGGGGAGATCTCAATGGTCATGTGGGTGCAACTAACCTAGGATTTGAGATAGTACATGGAGGTTTTTGATGCGGCGATAGAAATCAAGAGGGTAAGGACATCCTAGACTTTGCCGTAGCCTATGATCTGTTGATAGCTAACACCCTCTTTAGGAAGAGGCAATCTCACCTAGTGACCTTTAGTAGTGCCCAACACTCTAGCCAGATTGACTTTGTCCTCACTAGGAGAAAGGATAGACGGGAGTGTCTAGATTGTAAGGTGATCCCGGGGGAGTGTGTTGTGACACAACATAAGCTTGTGGTAGCTGATTTTCGCTTCCATACATGTTCTTTGCGGGACAAAGGTGTCAAAATCACAAGAACAAAGTGGTGGAAGTTGAAGGGAGAATCACAAGTATCCTTTAAAAATAGGGTGATCACAGAAGGACCCTGGGCAGAAAATGGAGATGCAGATAATATGTGGATGAAGATGGCAACTTGCATTAGGAAGGTAGCTAGTGAGGTGTTCGGTGTGACAAAGGGAAAGAAACTTGTAGATAAATACACTTGGTGGTGGAATGAGGATGTACAAAAGGCCATTAAGGAGAAGAAGGAGTGTTATAAGAGTTGGCATAATGATAGAAACGCAAGCAACATGCTTAAGTACAAAGAGGCTAAGAAGAATGCAAGGCGGGTTGTGAGTAAGGAAAGAGGACAGGCCTATGATAAGTTATATGAGAGACTAGGGACAAAAGAAGGTGAAAAGGACATATACAAGGTAGCAAAAATCCACGAGAGAAAGATGAGGGATCTCAATCAAGTTAAATGCATCAAAGATGAGACTGACCGCATTCTAGTGAAGGATGAAGAGATTAAGAATAGATGGCGTGATTACTTTAATGGGCTATTCAATGATGGGAATGGGAGCACTATGGTTGAGTTGGATGACTCCTTTGATGACTCCAACAGGCGGTTCGTGCGGAGGATACAAGAGTTTGAGGTTAAGGAGGCCTTAAAGAGGATGAAAGGAGGAAAGGCCCTCGGCCTTGACGATGTCCCTATTGAGGTGTGGAGATGTATTGGGGACGTCGCAATAGCATGGCTCACAAAGCTATTCAACCACATTTTTCGGTCAAACAAGATGCCTGAAGAATGGAGGAAAAGTATATTAGTACCTATCTTCAAAAATAAAGGAGATATTCAAAGTTGTACTAATTATCGAGGTATTAAGCTTATGAGTCATACTATGAAGCTTTGGGAGAGAGTGATTGAACACCGCCTGAGGAAAGTGACCAATGTCACTAAAAACCAGTTTGGTTTTATGCCTGGGAGGTCTACAATGGAGGCGATTTCCTTGCTTCGTCAGCTTATGGAGAGATATAGGGAGCAGAAGAAGGACTTGCATATGGTGTTCATCGACTTGGAGAAGGCATACGACAAGATACCAAGGTCAGTCATGTGGTGGGCACTAGAGAAACATAAAGTGCCAACAAAGTACATTACCCTTATCAAGGATATGTACAATAATGTTAGGACAAGTGTGCGCGTAAGTGATAGTGAGACTGATGCATTTCCTATCACGGTAGGACTACATCAAGGATCAGCTTTGAGCCCATACATCTTTTCCTTGGTGATGGATGAGGTGTCGAAGGATATACAAGGGGATATCCCTTGGTGCATGCTCTTTGCTGATGATGTAGTGCTGGTAGATGAAACTAGAGATGGTGTTGATAAGAAATTAGAGTTATGGAGACAAACCTTAGAGTCCAAGGGGTTTAGACTTAGTAGGACTAAAACAGAGTATATGAGGTGTGACTTTAGTGGTGTTGGTCGTGAAGAAGGAAATGTTAGTCTACAAGGACAAATAGTACCTAGAAGGGACTCTTTACGATACTTAGGATCAATGTTACAAAGCAATGGTGATATTGATGAGGATGTTTGCCACATGATCAAGGTAGGGTGGATGAAATGGCGGCAAGCCTCTGGAATCCTATGTGATAGGAAAGTCCCACAAAAGCTAAAAGGGAAGTTCTATAGGACGGTGATCAGACCCGCGATGCTCTATGGGGCGGAATGTTGGCCAACTAAACGACAACATGTCCAACAAATGAGTGTCGCAGAGATGCGAATGCTACGGTGGATGTGCGGGCACACGAGAAGAGATCGAATAAGGAATGAGGCGATTCGTGATAAGGTAGGGGTGGCGCCGATTGAAGAGAAGTTAGTCCAACATCGACTTAGGTGGTTTGGACATATCCAACGGAGACCTCCAGAAGCACCGGTTAACAGTGGGATTTTAAGAGGTAGAGAAAATATTAGGAGGGGTAGAGGACGACCAAGGTTGACTTGGGAGGAGGCGGTAAAACGAGATTTGAGAGATTGGAATGTATCCAGAGACTTAGCTCATGATAGGACCGCATGGAAAGTAGCAATTCATGTGCCAGAATCGTAGTCTTGTTTTTTTTCTTTTTCTTTTTTTCTTTTCTCTTTTCTTTTCCTTTTTTCTTATTCCTTTTCTCTTTTTCCTTTTTCTTTTCTTTTTTTTCTTTTTTTCTTTTTTTTCTCTTTTTTTATTTTTTCCTTGTTCTTATATCTCTTCCCCTCTTTTACTTTATTGATATTGGGTTTCATGTCTAGCCGACCCCAACAGGCATGGGATAAAGGCTTGGTTGTTGTTGTTGTTGTTGTTGTTGATAAAAACGGCAACTAGGTTTAAGTGAATATAATCCCAACATATATTCAATTATAATATCAACATACCTCTTTCATGATTCACCACTTTTCATATCTCATCCAAACATTTATCTTTCTGAACTTTTCTTCATGAATACCATCTCATATTCATGATCATCTCATCTCATATTCAATTCCATCTCATAACCGAGACCAAAGCTCATTATCACATCTCAACAGTTCAAATTTCATTACCAAGACTCAACAGTCCCGAAACCAAACCTCAATGAACAAACCATTACCAATAACCAAACCGATGACCATACCAATGACCATCCCAATAACCATCCCATGACCAAACCAAACATCCATCCCAAAAACCATCCCATCTAATCATGTGAGTTGGACAGGCGCTTGTGACTGTAAGCTCGGCTATCATGATAGTTTTAGACCCTGTAGAGTTTGCACCACTTTACCCACAAGTTTGTGATTTCGTCACCCATCGGCGACTGCCGAACCTCCATTATACCAGTACACAACCGTCGGTGCATGGCCAAGAGATCACAAAATAGCCTTTACAAAGGGTTACTAGATGTATGGACTCACTAAGGTTTCACCGGCAGGCTAGAATCACCATTCTCCCACCTACGGGCCCCCTCTTGTGCCATGTAGTTCCCAGGGCAGTCCTCTCTCGACTCCCATTCCCCGTGCCTTCCACGGTCCATAACAATCTAGCAACTTACCTAATTAGTCAGCTAAGCCGCCCCCATATTTGGCCTTGTGGTGGCACTGTTATCTTGGCATGTGCTGGCATGAACCGGTCCTTAGATATACGGCAAGTAAACCACCATCTCATTCTACCTCATCCACGAACCAAGCTTGCCTAGATCTCCCTGATTCATGTTCATTATCATCAAGTTCTCATTAACAATATGTGTGCATTAGCTAGACTCATTCTATCGCTTCCCATATCCCGTAGATTAGCGAAGCAAAAAGCAAATGACCATACTCGACTCATCAACTTTCCCGGAGACAAGGGTGGTTAACAAAACTAGTAAACTCCTAATAAAGGGTTTCCCATCAAATTGGCTCAAGCATGCACAGTTTTCGCAAACAAAACAGTTTCCAAAACTTGGGATCAATATGGTCAAGGGGCACTTGCCTTGTTCCTGTAGCTTCTGTTGCTCTTGGATCTCGAAGTCTTGGTGCTGTAATCCTTCGTAGATAGCTCCCTGAGCTTGTCCTTCTACTTACAATCACGCACATACAAAATTACAGTAATCAATCATCATGCACAATCCTTATTCAATATGCAATGGTGCATATGCATTCTAATCTATGGTGCTGTTTCATTAGATCAGTTTATACGTGTTCCTGAATGTTTTAATGGTTTGCATGGGGTTTTACAATGAACAAGAGTATAAAGATCAAGTGTGAACGTGGCGATGATCTGGACTCAAGATCTAGATCAACACATGATCTGTCCATACGGAAAGGCTTCTGTTCGAAGGGATCGAAAAAACAAATACAAAGAAACCGCGATGACGTTCTAAGGTGGTAATGGAGACCTACCTTACTTCCTTTGGGCCTTCCTCCTAGCAATTGCAGCAAAACAGATCGTCGGCTCTCCTCCGGCGATCGTGACAGGCTTGTCGGCTGTCTCCGGCGATGGAACTCCAGCAAGGGGGTGGAACTCGGCGAGTTGGGGGCTAGGGCCTCTAAGTCGTTGTGACACCCAAAATTTTGATTTCTGCATGCATTCATATTTGATATACAGAAAACATTTTATAAGAAGTGGAAACAGAAAAAGAATCAAAAGGATAGCCGAAAAGAGCTAATACCAGTTCACCGAGAAGCGCCGAAGACATTTCCCGCGGCCCGCTGGCCACGTGGCGCCTTCGGAGCTCATCCCCTTGAAGGGGGAGAGGTCCGCCGCTCAACTGGCTACGTGGCAGGCTCGGGGCTCGTCTCCGCGGAAGGGGCGAGGTCCGACCCCGTGGGACACGTGTTGCCCCCTAGAGCTAGCCTCTGTGGAGGAGCGTAGTCCAGCCCCGCAGGACACGTGTCGCCACCGGAGCTTGTCAAGGCAGGGAAGTAAGGCCCAAACCGCTGAACACGTGTCGCTCTCGGAACCACTTCCGAGAGGTCCAACACCACGGGACACGTGTCGCTCTCGGAGCTAACCTCCGAAAGGTTCTGTCCTACTGGACACATGTCACCTTCGGAGCTCGCCTCCGGGAGGTCTGACACTACCGGACACGTGTCACCTCCGGTGCTCATCTCCGGGAGGTCCGACACTGATGGACACGTGTCGACCTCGGAGCTCACCTCCGGGAGGTCCGACGCTAATGGACACATGACAACCTCAGAGCTCGTCTCTGAGGAGAAAGGAAGTCTGGCGCTACTGGACACGTGGCATTCTCAGAGCTCACCTCCGAAGAGAGGGGAGGTCCGACATTGACACGTGGCATACGCGGAGCTCGTCTCTAGAAAGAGGGGAGGTCCCGCTCGCCAGGACGCGTGGCGCATGCGGAGCTCGCCTCCGAGGGAGAGGAGAGGTCCCACCCGCCTGACACACGGCACAACCAGAGCTCGCCCCTGAGGAAAAGGAAAGCCCAGGCCCCCGCTGGACACGTGGAGCCTCCGGAGCTCGTCACCGCGGAGGTGACGAGATTTTAAGCGGTTTATCTCCTGTACGCACGGGAATACCCGGTACTGAGGAAACCGACACGAATTCCACGTTGCTACCGCACCGAATCAATTGAAGATAAGTTGTTAAGATTCAAAATCAATTTAAATAGGACTCTTATTCGAATTTTGATCAGAGTAGGACTCTTCATTTTCCTCTTATAAATAGAACCCAGAACCTTTGGCCGCAACCACGTACTTCTTTTTCACCTCCTGAGTCGACGACTTGGAGCCCTAGCCCTAGCTCGCCGAGCTAAACCCTTTCGCCGGAGTTTAGTTGCCGAAGAGCCGCTGACGCGCCCCGACACGATCGCCGAAGGAGAGCCGACGATCTGTTTTGCTTCCATTGCTAGGAGGAAGGTTCCGAAGAAAGTAAGGTAGGTCTCCATTACCACCTTACGACGAGATCGCGGTTTTCTTTCCATCTGTTCTCTTTGATCTCTTTGAGCAGAAGCTTTTTCATGGACAGATCACGTGTTGATCGGTTTGATTTAGATCTTGAGTCCAGATCATTACCACGTCCACACTTGATCCCTATACCTTTGTTCATCGTAAAACCCCATGCAAATCCATTGGACCATGCAAGAGCACATACAAACTAAACTACACCATAGGATTGGCATGCATATGCATCATTGCATCTTGAGTAAAGTTTGTGCATGATGATTGATTGCTATGAATCTTGTATGTGCGTGATCGTAAAAAGAAGGACAAGCTCAGGGAGCTACCTACGAAGGACTACAGTACCAGAACATCGAGACACAAGAACAACCAGAGCCACAGGAACAAGGCAAGTGCCCCTTGACCATATTGATCCCATGTTTTGAAAACTGTTTTGTTTGCAAAAACTGTAAATGCTTGAGTCAACTTGATGGGAAACCCTTTTATAGGAGTTTACTAGTTTTGTTAACCACCCTTGTCGCCAGGGAAGTTTATGAGTCGGGTATGGTCGTTTTTACTTTTTGCTTTACTAATCTACGGGATGTGGGAAGCGATAGAATGTGTCTAGCTAACTGCACTCGTATGAATAACGTTAATGAGAAACTGATGTTGATAATGAACATGAATCGGAGTGAGATCTAGGCAAGCTTGGTTTGTGGATGTTGTAGCATGATATGGTGGTTACTTGCCATAGATCTAAGGACCGGTTCATGCCAGCCATGATAGGATAACAGTGCAACCACAAGGCCAAATATGGGTGCGGCATAGCTGACTAATTAGGTAAGTTGCTAGATTGTTATGGACCGTGGAAGGCGCGGGGAATGGGAGTCGAGTGAGGACTGCCCTGGGAACTGCATGGCACAAGAGGGGGCCCGTAGGTGGGAGAATTGGAGATTCTAGCCTGCGGGTGAAACCTTAGTGAGTCCATACATCTACTAACCCCTTTGTAAAAGCTATTTTGTGATCTCTTGGCCATACACAAACGGTTGTGTACTGGTATAATGGAGGTTCTACAGTCGCCGACCGGTGACAAAATCACAAACTTGTGGGTAAAGTGGTGCAAACTCTGCAGAGTCTAAAACTATCATGATAGCCGAGCTTACGTTCACAAGCGCCTGGACAACTCACATGATTAGATGGGATGGTTATTGGGATGGTATTTGGTTTGGTTATTGGGATGTTATTGGTTTGGTTTGGTCTTTGGATTTGGTTTTCGGGACTGTTGAGTCCGGGTAATGAGATTGGCTGCATCACTGTTGAGTCATGGCAATGAGATTTGATCTCGGTTATGAGATGAGATGGTAGTGAATACGAGATGGTATTCATGAGCATGTGAATAGTTGAGAAAGATAAATGTTCGGATGGGATATGAAAAGTGGTGAATCAAGATGGAGGTATGTTGATGTTTAAATACATGTTGGGATTACATTCACTTAAAGCTAGTTTCTGTTTTTACCATGTCTTGTGAAATAAACTCTGCTTTCTGCAATTAGCCTTTTGATACCTACCTTGTTGTAAGCTACATGTCATACTTTTCGCACTTGTTGAGTACGTCATGTACTCACCCTTGCATTATCATACATTATCAGCAACAGGAGAGGAGTACTACGAAGACCACGTGGAGTATTAGTCGTGTAATCTACCCTCAACCTTGCCTGTGGAGTAGAGATGGAGCTGCTGCTGCTGCTTAGTTTGCTTCCACTATAGTTTAGAAGACTTCTGCTGCTAGAATAAGACTTCTTCTGCTAAAATAAAGACTTCTGCTGCTAGAAGAGATTAGAGACTTCCGCTGCAGTAGAGATTGACGTAATAAAATTTTTGAACATATTCATTCATGGTTATATATATATATATATTCTGAATTCAGTTTGTGGATTAAATGTGTATGTGTGATGAACATCCTGGGCACACATACACATCAGTCCAGGTTCCTCACAGAACCGGGGCGTCACAAATTGGTATCAAAGCCACGGTTTATCGTAGGTCACATGCCTAGATAGGAATCACAGATTGGTATCAGAGCCATGGTTGATCATAGGTCACACGCCTAGATAGAAATCACAGATTGATATTAGACCGGCCAAGCCTAGGTAAGACCACAGATTGGTATCAAGCTACCACGGTTGACTGTAGATCACAAGCCTAGATAGATCACAGATTGGTAGCAGAACCACGGTTGATCGTAGGACGCAAGCCTAGTCGCAGATTGGTATTAGGAGCCACGCTGAACATAGGATGCATGCCTAGGTAAAATGCATAGATTGGCATTAGAACCCCATTGACCATAGGACAAAGTCACAGATTGGTAGTCACAGATTGGTCACAGATTGACATCACCCCAAACCACATAGGACCCCCCCATTTAGTAAGACTTGAATAGGAGTTGTGTGCTGAACTTTTGTGATGATTGTTGTGCTTGAGTGCTTAGTGTGAGTTGTGGGACGTTTCAGCGTTGTCCATTCACATAGTAGTGAGATGTGAGATGCTTCGGCACTTGTTCACATCCTCATATAGGACGATATATAGTCCATTCACCTTAATGCATATAGTTGGGAGGGATCACTCTAAACTTCTAAACTTCTATTCTATCCAACTCTCTCTCAAGAAGGCGAGAGAAAACGTCGGCCGACAAAGGAGGAACGTCTGTGGGAACCAGGAGGATGATCACGTCGAAGTTCCTGAGAATGTCAACCCCGAGGCTGGTGGAAACAACCTTGAAAGGTTGATGGCTATGCGGAACCAGCTTATGCAAACTATGATCCAAACTTTAGGTCAGATGCAAGCCAAGAACAACGACAACCCCGTTTCTGCACCCTCGCCACCACCACCGCCGGCTCACAACAGGCTGGGAGAGTTCATGAGGACTCGACCGCCTACTTTCTCACAAGCTAATGACCCCATGGAGGCCGATGACTGGTTGAAGTCATGGAGAAGAAGCTTGCCATAGTTCAGTGCAATGACCGAGAGAAATTTCTCTTCGCGTCGCACCAACTTATGGGAGCAGCCGCTGACTGGTGGGACGCTCAATGCAACGCTCATGTCGACCTGGAGACTATCACTTGGGCTGAGTTCAAGGAGAGTTTCCTCTCTCATTATATCCCTGCTGGTGTCATGATGCTTAAAAGACAAGAGTTTGAAGGTCTCCGCCAGAGCAGGAAGAGCGTGAATGAGTACCTCAACAAGTTCACGCAGCTTTCAAGGTATGCCCACGAAGATGTCAGCTTGGACCAAAGGAAGCAGTACTTGTTCATGAGATGGTTGAACAATGAGATCCAAGTTCAACTTCTCAACAATGACTATGCTATCTTCCAGAATGTAGTTGACAAAGCCATAGTGGATGAAAGCAAGATCCGAGAGATCAAGCAAGAAGGCAAAAGAAAGATGACGTACCAGCCACAAGGGAGCAACGTACGCCCTCGGTACATGCCCCCAGCTGCACCACAATATGGCTCGTCCGTTGCTATTTTTCGCCCTAATCAACCACCACAGCAACGTCCTGCCATGCAAGCACCTTGTGTGCCTTTGCCTCCTGCGCCCCGACCCAATATGGGCAATCCTGTTCAAAACCCCCGCCCCAACGTACCTGCTGTCGTGGGCAACAAGGCATGATTTGCATGCATGGAGACGGGACACTTTGTGGGCCAGTGCCCGAAGAGAGGTCCTGGACAACCAAGCAACGTGCCCAAGCAGAACCCACGGCCGAACGGAGGAGCAAATCAAGGAAACCATGGATAGCAGAACTACGCTCGCGGCAACGTGAACCAAGTCTCTGCTGAGGAAGCGCAACAGGCTGAGGACGTCGTGATTGGTATGTTCCTTGCCAACTCCAACCCAGCCACCATTTTATTTGATTCCGAAGCATTGCATTCATTAATATCATCCAAGTATGTTGCTAAGTATAATCTACCCATATCATACTTGAAATATACGAAATGAGGAATAATATAGTATGTCCGAAAGTAAACCTTAAAATAAGGGGGGTAGACTTCCTTGCCAACTTCATTGTCTTGGATTCCCAAGGGCTTGATGTGACGCCCTCAATTCTATGGAAAACCACGGAACCGAGAACTAATGCGTATGTGTGCCCAGGATGTTCATCACACATACACATACATTCTACAAACTGAATTCAGAATATATATAACCACGAATAACAGAGTTTATTACAATATCTCATGAGTCTTGGACTCATGCTCACAGCGGAAGTCTTTATTTCTATGCAGCGGAAGTCTTTATTCTAATGCGGAAGCAATTTAACTAATGCGGAAGCAAATCTAAGCAGCAATGACTCCATCTCTATTCCATTCCTACAGGCAAGGTTGAGAACAGATCACACGCCTAATGCTCCATTTGGTCTTCATAGTAGTCTTCTCCTGCTGCTGATGATGAAATAATAATGCAAGTTTGAGTACGACGATGTACTCAGCAAGTGCGGGAAAATATGATATGAAGTCTCATAACAAGGTAGGCATAAAAAGGCTCATTGCAGAAAGCAAAGTTATTTATCAAACCATGGTAAAACAGCGACTCATTTTTAAGTGAATGTAATCCCAACATGTATTAAAATACCAATCATACCTCCATTATGTTCATAACTAGTCATCAATCAACCTCATTCTCGCTCACGAATACCTCCTCGTATGTCACACCCGGTTTCTCCGAAGAACAACCGAGTGAATACCACATGTATGCCAGGATAATTCTCTCATACATGTGATGACAAATAGTGAATCATCATTTATTACAAGCCAGGTGTCTAATATAAATAAGTCTTACATAGCATATGTCTCGATGGATGATAATAAGTTCATAACATGTAAATAAAACAGCAGCGGAATATAAATCTTGTGGGCTCCGTCACAGCCGTTGCCCGGGGGACTCCATGAACCTAGAATCCTTCTTCGGAGCCAAAGTCTTGGTCATTGTACACCACATCATCCCCTTGACCAGAGCAGCAATTTAAACCAACAAATATGCAAGTTTGAGTACCATGGGTACTCAGCAAGTGTGGCAAAGTTATGTCATGCATGGCTAGAGCAAGGAGAGGTTGAACTCATGGTTAAAGCACTACGGAATTATTACCTACCACCTTAGCTTATTAAGCACCTACATTACTACACAGGTGAAATGGTCCCAATCTCCCATCCCATCATCATAATCAAATAACCATGACAACATTTCCAATGTTAAGCTCCCCACTTAACATCCACAACTTCCAAAGTCATCATCCTCTAATCATGAAAAAGTCCAAGCCACTCTTGACCGTGAGCACGGCTGTCATGACAGTTTTGACTCTGCAGAGTTTGCACCACTGTACCCACATGTAGTGATTTCATCCCCCGTTGCCGGGTAGACTAAAAGAACCTCCATTATACCAGTGGCTACGAACACATTCACACTTCCCAGGTGTGTAGCCAGGAGATCACTACGAAGCCTTTACGAAGGGATTCCCGACGAGCGTGGGCCCACTGAGGTTTCACCCCTAACAGCATACAAGAGGCTCCAACCCCGCTGCAGTGGCCCCCTCTTGATCCTTGCGGTTCATATGGTAGTCCAGCTGACACCTACTCCCCGCACCATCCAACACACCCATACTACGCCGGGGATACACCTAATTAATTGGCCAAGCTGCCCCATCTCAGCATGTGGTTGGCACGGTAAAGCCAGGTTACATGCTCCATGAACCGGTCCTTAGGATCCAGGCAAGTACTAAACACAAACCCGAGTCTCGTGCACCCAGCACCAACCAAATCATCCAACTTGCCTCGATCCCTACCTCTACTTAACTCATAATATCTCATTCAAGAGTAAGGTAAATAAATTGATGATCTCATACCCCAATTATCCCATTCTAAGCATGGCTAAGCATAAACATATAAATAAATGACATGATAAAATAAATCCCAGCACAAGCTACAAGGAAACAGGATAATGCAATTCTAGGGAAACTTCCTAGCATGGGTTTCTATATTTCAATTGACAATGCAAATAATTCTATCTACACATCCTAGCATAGGATCAAAGTGGTCAAGGACACTTGCCTTCTTCCTGCTGCTCTGGGAATGGATAGTCCTGATTTTGGAAGGGAAGAACTTGCTCTAGGGCAGGTTCTACTCATGCCAACACACATAGCAAAAGAAAACAACAATCCATAAGACATAGTTCACACTTTCACTCCACACATACATACATATGATAGTCATTCACATTTCTAAGTGTTGTGTTTACTCTAGCTGTGTTGATTTTTAGCCTTTATGCACTTTTAAACATATGTATATAATTTCTAACTTTTGTATCTCAGATTTCTGTTTGCACGCTATATATGAATTTTCAATTTGAATAAATTCTATATATTTAATTAATATACTTCTTAACTACCAAGTTTGCATGGAAGGTATTTTCCTACTCCAAATGGGTTTTCAGATCTTCTACCAAATCCTAAACTGAAATCTTTGGATTTGGAAACTTCATTTATCATTTCCTAGTTATGCATACCTATTTTCCTATATGTTCAGATTTATTTTCTATGCCTAAATGTAAACTTTATTATGAAAATAGTAAGACACCTCATCTAAACAGAATAGGTTCTGATCTAAAATATTAAATAATATATTTTTGAACTTCTCCTCTGATGTGAACTAATTTAAATTTATTTTACCAATTTTCAGAATTATTTCCTAACCTAAAAATGTGTCCCTATAACTAATAAATGTGAACAATCAAATAGACAGATTCATTTCAGCTTAAAATCTACTTTTAACTCATTCTAAAGTTTTCCAA
This sequence comes from Neostapfia colusana, assembly GCA_030760725.1. Classification (NCBI taxonomy): domain Eukaryota; kingdom Viridiplantae; phylum Streptophyta; class Magnoliopsida; order Poales; family Poaceae; genus Neostapfia; species Neostapfia colusana. The sequence continues at coordinate 94,501,229 of JASWHV010000001.1, forward strand.
GTGCTAGGAGAGTTTAAATTTGAATTTACAATGTATCTGCCTCACCTTTTTAAATTTAAATCCTAATCACATATTCAATTTTCTGAATTTAATATCATATAGGGTCAAAAAGGTAAATCCACCCTACTACAGGGTCTAATTTATTATTTCATAAATTTCTAGGGGTCTAGCTACACATAACAGAGGGGTTTTCCTAATTTTTATTAAGTCCAGGGGCTAAAACTGATTTTTAAATGAATTTACATGAATTTCAGAAGTTCCAGGGGCTAGATCAGAAGTTTCCGGAGCTAGCTCGTGTTTTCCGAGATCCCCAGGGGGTAGCGCGTAAGAATCCCGGTCTTTATAATGCGGGGCTGATGTGAACCGTCCGATTTAAAACAGACGGCTCAGATTAGATCGCCGAACCGGTACGAGGGGGTTTTATTTCTACTGTGTGATTTAAAATAGACGGCGCACAAGCGGCCACGTCGCCCTGACCGTGCGTGGGCGGCGCTGCCCGGCGGCGCGCGGCGGTGGGAGGTGGCGATCTCGCCGGAAAACTTTGGATCTTCGTCTATACTTCCTAAAACTGGGATTTCATGGCATAGAACGGTAGAGGGGAGGTCAGGGATCTCACCTCGGGGTTTTTCTTGAGCTCGGAGGCCCTGGAAGGCGGTCGGCGACGAGGTCCGAGGTGGAACCGCTGCGGTGCTCGTCGGAGCTGTGCCTAGAGCGCAAACCACTGAGTTTTCTGCACCTGCGTGACTCCCTGGAGGCGGTGGGACACGATCGACGCGTTAGATCAGAAAACCTGAGCAAAGATCGAGAGAAAACGGCCGGAGAAGCTCTGGTTCTCAACGGGAGGAAAAACAACCGATCGGGGAAGAAAAACAGGGCGATGCTGGCGTTTATATAGACGGGGGAGGGCGGCGTGTCTGTTGGGATCGAGCCGGAGTCGTCCGGGACCAGAATTCGGCTGGGAGACGCGGTTTTCCGGGGGTAGTTTTGATTTGGGAGAGAGAGGTGTCCCGGGGTCGGCCGATCGCGCGCGAGGAAGAAGATGACGGCGGGCCCCGCGTGTCAGTGAGAGGTAAAAGGGGCGCGCGGCTGCGGGCTGGCGCGAGGAATGTTGGGCCGGCTTGTGGGTTTCGGCCCACTGGCCGGAGGTTTTGTTTTTTTTCTTTTTCTTTTTCTTTTCTGTGTTGATTTGAATTTGAATCCCAATTTGAATTTGAATTTCTGCACCACATGCAACACGTCCAAAAAATTTTAAATTCCCCTCTTAACAGGTTTTGGGGTGTTACAGCTCTACCCCCTTTAAAAGAAATCTCGTCCTCGAGATTGGTTGTTCTAGGAAAACAATTCCGGAAACTGTGCCTTAAGCTCGTCTTCTCGCTCCCATGTGGCTTCCTCTTCCGAGTGATGCTTCCACTGCACCTGCACATCCGGATTCTTTTATTTCATGTGAGGTGTTCCATTGTCTCCAAAATCTTGAATGGTTGCTCGACATAAGACAGATCCTCAGTTACGTCAACCTCATTCATGGGTAACATCTCTTCAGGCGTTCTCAGACATTTCTTGACCTGTGACACATGGAATATGTCATGCACATCTGATAGGCGAGCCAGCAGTTCTAGTTGATATGCCACTTCGCCTTTCCTCTCCAGAACTTGAAAGGGTCCGATGTATTGAGGTGATAACTTCCCTTTCACCTTGAACCGACGAAGTCCTCGGATAGGGGACACCTTGAGGTAGACATAGTCCCCCACATTGAAAACGAGCTCTCTTCTTCGTACATCGGCATAGCTCTTTTGTCGTGTCTGTGCTATCCTCAAGTTGTTGCGGATTTCCATCACTTTCGCCTTGGCTTCTTGTAGTACTTCGGGCCCGAACACTTTACTTTCCCCCGTTTGGTTGCAAAATAGGGAAGTTCTGCACTTCCTCCCATACAAAGCCTCAAATGGTGACATCTTCATACTCGCCTGATAACTGTTGTTATAGGAGAACTCCGCATACGGTAAGTTCTTATCCCAACTCCTATGGTTTTTGAGCGCACACGCTCTCAGCATATCCTCAAGGATCTAATTGGTTCTTTCCGTCTGTCCATCAGTCTGAGGATGATAGGCAGAACTAAAATTCAAATGAGTTCCCATGGTTTCATGCAACTTCTGTCAGAACCTTGAGGTGAACTATGTCCCTCGATCTGACACTATCTTCTTTGGCACTGCCTGTCGATGATGACCCATATCGAATCATATCCTGATTGGGTCCTGGGTAATCCCACTATGAAATCCATACCGATTTCTTCCCATTTCCATTCAGGCACTTTGAGTGGTTGCAATAATCCCGCGGGTCGTTGATGTTCTGCTTTCACCGACTGACATGTGTCACATAGGGCAACATGTTCCGCGACATCTCGCTTCATGCCATAGTACCAATATCTGCTCTTGAGGTGATACATCTTCGTACTCCCAGGATCAATGGAATAGTCGGAATCATGAGCCTCCTTCAAAATCAATTCACGGATCTCCTTCACTTCAGGCACACAGATTCTTTTCCGTGCAACACCGTACCTTGTTCATCCTCTCTGAACCCAGGGGCTTTATTATCCTTGATGAGTTCTCTGATTTCTTGTATCTTCTCATCAGTCTTTTGACCATTGCGTATATCTTGCTCTAATGTGGAGTCCACTTCTGTGGTGATGGCTTCACCACTATTCACCAGACATAGATTGAGTTTTATAACCTCTTCCTTCAATTCTGTAGGCATGTCCTTCAAGCTCGACCTATTGACCTGCACTTTCCGGCTTAAAGCATCTGCCACGACGTTCGCTTTCCCAGTATGATAGTTGATGCCCACATCAAAGTCGTTGATCAGCTGTAACCATCTCCTTTGTCTGAGGTTGAGATCTGGCTGTGTGAAAATGTACTTTAAGCTCTTATAGTCCGTATATATCTCTGTCCTTTTCCCCATCAAGTAATGCCGCCAAATCTTCAACGCGTGTACCACTGCGGCTAGCTCTAGGTCATGCGTAGGATATTTCTTCTCGTGTTTCCAGAGCTGCCGGGATGTATATGCCACGAAATGCCCCTCTTGCATGAGAACACATCCCAACCCGTTTCCAGAAGCATCACAGTACACCGAAAAGTTCTTCTGCATATCTGGCATAACTAGCACTGGGGCTGTTGTCAATCTTTTCTTCAGTTCCTGAAAACTCGTCTCGCACTGCGGTGTCCATGTGAATGTGATTACCTTCTCCAACAATTTGGTGAGTGGTCTCGAAATCTTGGAGAAACCCTCAATAAACCGTCGATAATACCCAGCCAATCCTAAGAAGCTTCGAACTTCCCCGATATGCTCAGGGGTCTTCCACTTCTGTACATCCTCGATCTTGGCGGGATCTACGGAGATTCCTCCCTCTGAGATTATATGTCCTAAGAAGGGAACTCTCTTTAGCCAAAACTCACACTTGCTCAACTTGGCATATAGTTGGTGTTCTCTCAGCTTTTGCAACACCAACCTTAGATGTTTCTCATGTTCTTCTTCATCTTTGGAGAAGACGAGAATGTCATCTATGAAAACCACCACAAATTTGTCCATATATTCCATGAATACCTTGTTCATAATATACATGAAGTATGCCGGGGCATTAGTTAGCCCGAAAGGCATAACGGTGTATTCATACAGTCCGTACCGAGATACGAAAGCTGTCTTTGGAATATCAGTTTGCCTTATCTTAAGTTGGTGGTATCCCGACCTGAGATCAATTTTCGAGAACACACAAGCTCCCCTCAACTGATCAAACAAGTCTTCAATGTGGGGTAATGGGTACTTGTCCTTTATGGTTACTTCATTCAACGCACGGTAGTCTACGCACAACCTTTGGGTTCCGTCCTTCTTGGTCACAAATATCACTGGAGCTCCCCATGGTGAGGAACTAGGACGAATGCACCCCTTTTCTGTCAATTCTCTGAAATGTTCCTTGAGTTCTTCCAGTTGTTTGGAGTCCATCCGATATGGTCTCTTGTATATCGGAGCTGTTCCAGGCACTAGCTCAATCGTGAATTCCACTTCACGATCGGGGGGCATACCTGGCAACTCCTCGGGAAAAACATCTGGATATTCCCTGATGATCCTGATCTCCTCCACTTCCACCTCAACTTGATTGAGTTTAATGTCCCCCCTAGGCTCTTGTATAGTTTTGAACTTTACTCTTGTGCCACTAGGGTGAGTTAGTTCCACCGTTCTTGTCGAACAATGGATGATTCCTTTATGTTTGGTCAACCAATCCATACCCAAAATAATATCTATCCCTTGTGAATCTATCACTATGAGGTTGGCAGTAAATACTACCCATTAATGTCTATATTCACCTTGGGACACACTTGTCTGGTCCTTATTTCTCCACCTGGAGAGTTCACTGCTAGCATATGGTTCATTTGTGTGGTTGCTAGATCATGCTTCTTAACAAACCCTCGAGCAATGAACGAGTGGGTAGCACCAGAATCAAACACACAAGGTTGCAATGTGTAAATTGGCAGGAAACTTACCAACTACCACGTCGGGTGCCTCTTGCGCCTCCTCCATGGTCATGTGGTTCACCGTCCTCGCATCACATTCTGCTGTTGTGGCTGCATGGGCTTCTTCTTTGGGCACTTATGGGCGTAGTGCCCCACTTCACCACAGTTGAAGCATTGCACCCCAACCGTAGGTGCCTGGCCTTTGTTGTCTTGGGGTTGGTTTGGGGGTCATTGTACTGCTGGTCGGGGTTGATATGTGGGGCGAGGCTGCTGTACAAACTGACGTTGTGGCTGTGCTGGTGCTGACAGAGGCCTGAAGTTCGGGTTGTACCCTCTCGGTGCTGAGTAGGGTACCGCAGCACGGCTCGTCTGCCCTGCAGGTTGCTGCATCAGACGTGGGCGTGTGTTGCTACCCGAGGCTTGGTGTGACCATCCCGCCTTCCTCTTGTTTTTGTTTTCCAAGGCCTTCAGCTTCCTCTTCACAACAAATGCTCTGTCTACCGTCTTTTGGAAGCTTTCATACTCGTTGGAAGACATTGCACACTGCATTTCCGCTGTAAGTCCTTCCACAAAGCAGTCCTGTTTCTGCTCATCAGTCTCGATGTCCCGTGGTGCATAACGGGATAGTTGGGTGAATTTAGTGAGGTATTCCCTCACAGTCATGTTTCCTTGCTGCAGCCCCAAGAACTCCTTCCTCTTGTTTTTGAGTTCACCTCTTGGTATGTAATGGTTGCGGAAACTACGCTTGAACTCTTCCCAAGTGATGTTCTCAGGGTCATGATGGGCTGCCACGTAAGCGGTCCACCAATCAGCAGCAGGTCCATGCAATTGGTGAGAGGCAAACAGCACCCTCTCATACCCTTGGCATTGTATGATCCTCATCTTGCTCTCAATGGTCTTTAGCCAGTCATCTGCCTCCAGAGGTTCAGCAGCACTTGCAAACTTTGGAGGTTGAGTCCCTAGAAACTCACTCAACCTTGGTTGGCGTGGTGCAGCTTGTGGGGGTGGAGCTTGGTGCAAGTTGGCCACCACTTGAGTTAGGCTATGGATGAGCTGATTTTTATTTTCAAGCATTTGGTGGATGGGATCGGCTCCTTCACGGCGACCACCCCTGTCTTGTCCTCCAGAAAGATGAGGGTTGCCGGCCTTATCGTTGTTGTTAGCGGGGTTGGCACCACGACTCTTTCCTCTTCCGGCCATCTATCATGATCAACCAGATGTTAATTTAAAGCATTATGCATTAACTTCCCAATTTGCTTGTTTAAACTTAAACTTTTGAGGCCTTATTATATTTACATTTTATGAGGGTTTCACGTCTCACGTGAAAATAAATGCACTCTTAATTCATAGGGGTTCACACATCAAAGCAAAAAAACCCGAAGACGAGGTTGTGGACATGTGCCCATGGCTTCCACAACTCACGTCACACACCAATCATTAACACACCATTAACTAAGGTATTGACTCGACTACTCGATAACCTGCCGAACTACGAGAAAGGACTCTACATGACTCGTATCACTGAGCTGGCTCCTCGGGGTCTTCCTCATTATTGCGGCTGCCCTCTGACTCCACTTTGGGTGGGGAAGCTGCTGGTGGAGAAGTGCGGCGACGCCTGCTCGCCCGGCGATCTGGGGAGTCAGGAGTCCATGTGTCATTCACGGTGACACACAGTTCAGTCCCATCTCCTCTTTCTCTCGCCCTCAAGCTGGCTCGAAGCAACGCCTCAGTCTCCTTCAGGGTGTCACGAACATCCTGAAGCTCCTGCTGGCACTCCTGCAGTCGAGTGCTGAGCATAGCAGCATCCTCTAAGCACATGTCCATGTGCTCATGGGAAGTCCCCTGCTGCATAGGCGGGTACTTGTACTCCGTCGTACCACTCTCACGCTGGAGGACATACATGTACTCAGTCCTGTCCAGGTGGCGACGGTAGATGTGACTCTGGCAGGTGATGGCCTCCAATGTGACATCCTTCTCCGCATCGACCTGTGTCGCTCGACAAGCTGGAGAGCGGTGGATCTTGAGCAGCTGATTTTCATGGATAATCCTCATTTCTGAACTCCATTCTTCCCGCTTCTCACGGATGGTCCGGGTGGAGCTGTAGTGTATGATTAGCTTGCCCGTATTGCCGGCGGTGTGGAGCATACGTCGAAGACGGCGCAACAAGCCCCCTACTGGCAATCCGTAGGAGAGATACGTCACCGGACGGTTCTCCTATCTCAGGGAAAGGGCAACTATGGGAACTCTCCCTCCGGTGGACTTGCGGGCGGTGCGGATCATGCGAACCATCTAAAACATAAAGCATTTAAAATTAAGTTATATAAGAATTTAAACAAAAATCCTATTTTGAATAAAAGTTGGGGTAAGATGAATAAAGTGACCCCATTAAATAACACTTTTCAACCCACACCTTTGTAAAATAGTTTTTAAAAAAATAGTGTCCTTAAATACGTCCATTTCTACCTAGGTCCATGTTACTACGGGCAACCTTGGCTCTGATACCACTTCTGTCACACTCGGTTTCTCCGAAGAACAACCGAGTGAATACCACATGTATGCCAGGATCATTCTCTCATACATGTGATGACAAATAGTGAAGCATCATTTATTACAAGCCAGGTGTCTAATATAAATAAGTCTTACATAGCATATGTCTCGATGGATGATAATAAGTTAATAACATGTAAATAAAACAGCAGCGGAATATAAATCTTGTGGGCTCCGTCACATGCATTGCCCGGGGGACTCCATGAACCTAGAATCCTTCTTCGGGGCCAAAGTCTTGGTCATTGTACACCACATCATCCCCTTGACCTGAGCAGCAATTTAAACCAACAAATATGCAAGTTTGAGTACCATGGGTACTCAGCAAGTGTGGGAAAGTTATGTCATGCATGGCTAGAGCAAAGAGAGGTTGAACTCATGGTTAAAGCACTACGCAATTATTACCTACCACCTTAGCTTATTAGGCACCTACATTACTACATAGGTGAAATGGTCCCAATCTCCCATCGCATCATCATAATCAAATAACCATGACAACATTTCCAATGTTAAACTCCCCACTTAACATCCACAAAATCCAAAGTCATCATCCTCTAATCATGAATAAGTCCAAGCCACTCTTGACCATGAGCACGGCTGTCATGACAGTTTTGACTCTGCAGAGTTTGCACCACTGTACCCACATGTAGTGATTTCATCCCCCGTTGCCGGGTAGACTAAAAGAACCTCCATTATGCCAGTGGCTACGAACCACATTCACACTTCCCAGGTGTGTAGCCAGGAGACCACTACGAAGCCTTTACAAAGGGATTCCCGACGAGCGTGGGCCCACTGAGGTTTCACCCCTAACAGCATACAAGAGGCTCCAACCCCGCTGCAGTGGCCCCCTCTTGAGCCTAGTGGTTCATATGTTAGTCCAGCTGACACCTACTCCCCGCACCATCCAACACACCCATACTGCACCGGGGATACACCTAATTAATTGGCCAAGCTGCCCCATCTCAGCATGTGGTTGGCACGGTAAAGCCAGGTTACATGCTCCATGAACCGGTCCTTAGGATCCAGGCAAGTACTAAAAACAAACCTGAGTCTCGTGCACCCAGCACCAACCAAATCATCCAACTTGCCTCGATCCCTACCTCTACATAACTCATAATATCTCATTCAAGAGTAAGGTAAATAAATTGATGATCTCATACCCCAATTATCCCATTCTAAGCATGGCTAAGCATAAACATATAAATAAATGACATGAATAAATAAATCCCAGCCCAAGCTACGAGGAAACAGGATAATGCAATTCCAGGGAAACTTCCTAGCATGGGTTTCATATTTCAATTGACAATGCAAATAATTCTATCTACACATCCTAGCATAGGATCAAAGTGGTCAAGGACACTTGCCTTCTTCCTGCTGCTCTGGGAATGGATAGTCCTGATCTTGGAAGGGAAGAACTTGCTCTAGGGCAGGTTCTACTCATGCCAACACACATAGAAAAAGAAAACAACAATCCATAAGACATAGTTCACACTTTCACTCCACACATACATACATATGATAGTCATTCACATTTCTAAGTGTTGTGTTTACTCTAGCTGTGTTGATTTTTAGCCTTCATGCACTTTTAAACATATGTATATGATTTCTAACTTTTGTATTTCAGATTTCTGTTTGGACACTATATATGAATTTTCTATTTGAATAAATTCTTTATATTTAATTAATATACTTCTTAACTACCAAGTTTGCATGGAAGGTATTTTCCTACTCCAAATGGGTTTTCAGATCTTCTACCAAATCCTAAACTGAAATCTTTGGATTTGGAAACTTCATTTATCATTTCCTAGTTATGCATACCTATTTTCTTATATTTTCAGATTTATTTTCTATGCCTAAATGTAAACTTTATTATGAAAAAAGTAAGACACCTAATCTAAACAGAATAGGTTCTGATCTAAAATATTAAATAATATATTTTTGAACTTCTCCTCTGATGTGAACTAATTTAAATTTATTTTACCAATTTTCAGAATTATTTCCTAACCTAAAAATGTGTCCCTATAACTAATAAATGTGAACAATCAATTAGACAGATTCATTTCAGCTTAAAATCTACTTTTAACTCATTCTAAAGTTTTCCAAGTGCTAGGAGAGTTTAAATTTGAATTTACAATGTGTCTGCCTCACCTTTTTAAATTTAAATCCTAATCACATATTCAATTTTCTGAATTTAATATCATATAGGGTCAAAAAGGTAAATCCACCCTACTACAGGGTCTAATTTATTATTTCATACTTTTCTAGGGGTCTAGCTACACATAACAGAGGGGTTTTCCTAATTTTTATTAAGTCCAGGGGCTAAAACTGATTTTTAAATGAATTTACATGAATTTCAGAAGTTCCAGGGGCTAGCTCGTGTTTTCCGAGATCCCCAGGGGGTAGCGCGTAAGAATCCCGATTTTTATAATGCGGGGCTGATGTGGACCATCCGATTTAAAACAGATGGCTCAGATTAGATCGCCGAACCGCTACGCGGGGGTTTCATTTCTACCGTGCGATTTAAAATAGACGGCGCACAAGCGGCCACGTCGCCCTGACCGTGCACGGGCGGCGCTGCCTGGTGGCGCGCGGCGGCGGGAGGCGGCGATCTCGCCGGAAAACTTTGGATCTTCGTCTATACTTCCTAAAACTGGGATTTCATGGCATAGAACGGTAGAGGGGAGGTCGGGGATCTCACCTCGGGGTTTTTCTTGAGCTCGGAGGCCCTGGAAGGCGGTCGGCGACGAGGTCCGAGGTGGAACCGCTGCGGTGCTCGTCGGAGCTGTGCCTAGAGCGCAAACACCGAGTTTTCTGCACCTGCGTGACTCCCTGGAGGCGGTGGGACACGATCGACGCGTTAGATCAGAAAACCCGAGCAAAGATCGAGAGAAAACGGCGGGAGAAGCTCTGGTTCTCACCGGGAGGAAAAACAGTCGATCGGGGAAGAAAAACAGGGCGATGCCGGCGTTTATATAGACGGGGGAGGGCGGCGTGTCTGTTGGGATCGAGCCGGAGTCATCCGGGACCAGAATTCGGCTGGGAGACGCGGTTTTCCGGGGGTAGTTTTGATTCGGGAGAGAGAGGTGTCCCGGGGTCGGCCGATCGCGCGCGAGGAAGAAGGTGACGGCGGGCCCCGCGTGTCAGTGAGAGGGAAAAGGGGCGCGCGGCTGCGGGCTGGCGCGGGGAATGTTGGGCCGGCTGGTGGGTTTCGGCCCACTGGCCGGGGGTTTTGTGTTTTTTTTCTTTTTCTTTTTCTTTTTCTTTTCTGTTTTGATTTGAATTTGAATTCCAATTTGAATTTGAATTCTGCACCACATGCAATACGTCCAAAAAATTTTAAATTCCCCTCTTAACAGGTTTTGGGGTGTTACATCATATTCGCTACCATCTCACGAATACCATCCAGTATTCGCTACCATTTCATCTCATAAAACAACTTCGTCTCCCACCGAGACCAACCTTGTTGCCATGACTCAACAGTCATGCAACCATCTTATCACCCGGACTCAACAGTCCCAAAACCAAACCATAACCAAACCATCCAAAACCATAACCAATAACCATCCCAATAACCATCCCAACTAATCATGGCAGTTGGCCAAGCGCTCGTGACTGTAAGCTCGGCTATCATGATAGTTTGCACCTCTTTACCCACAAGTTTGTGATTTTGTCACCCGTCGGTGACTGCAGAACTTCCATTATACCAGTACACAACGGTCGGTGTATGGCCAAGAGATCACAAAATAGCCTTTACAAAGGGGCTACTAGATGTATGGACTCACTAAGGTTTCACCGGCAGGCTAGAATCTCCAATTCTCCCACCCACGGGCCCCCTCTTGTGCCATGCAGTTCCCAGGGCAGTCCTCACTCGACTCCCATTCCCCGCGCCTTCCACAATCCATAAGAATCTAGCAACTTACTTAATTACTCAGCTAAGCCGCACCCATACTTGGCCCTGTGGTGGCACTGTTATCCTAGCATGTGCATGCATGAACCGGACCTTAGATCTATGGCAAGTAAACCACCATCTCATGCTACCTCATTCACAAACCTAGTCTTGCCTAGATCTCCCTCCAATCCATGTTCATTAACTACATCAGTTTCTCATTATCATTACGAGCGCAGTTAGCTAGACACATCTATCTCGCTTCCCAATCCCATGGACTCAGCGACGCATAAAAGTAAAAACCATACCCGACTCGTAAACATCCCTGGCGACAAGGGTGGTGTAACCAAAGCTAGTAAACTCCTATAAAACGGTTTCCCATCATGTTTGACTCAGCACACACACCTTTTCGCAAATCAAAACAGTTTTACCCAAAACATAGGATCAATATGGTCAAGGAGCACTTGCCATGTTCTTGCGGTTCTGGTTGCTCTTGGATCTCGAAACCTTGTTGTTGCAGATCGTCGTAAACAGCTCCCTGAGCTTGTCCTTCTATACGCAATCACGCACATACAAGATTCACAACAATCAATATCATGCACAAACTTTAACTAGATGCGATGATGCATATGCATGCTATCCTATGATCAGCTTTATTAGATTGGTTTGTGCGGGTTCTTGCATGGTTTTATGATAAACACAGAGGTGTTGGGATCAAATGTGGACGTGGCGATGACCTTGTCTTTAGATCAACCCGATTAACAAGTGATCTGTCCACGAAAAAGCTTCTGTTCGAAAGGAATCGAAGAACAGATGCAAAGAAAATGCAATGATGTTGTAAGGTGGTATTGAAGACCTACCTTACGTTCTTCTCGGTCTCGGGTCCTTCTCTGATCAGACAGATCGTTGGGCTCTCTTCCGGCGATCTTCCTTTCTGATCTCCGACGATGGCTTACTCGGCGAGTTGGGGCTAGGGCTCTAAGTCGTCGGCTCAAGAGTTGGAAAAGAAGTTTGTGGTTTTGGCCAGATATTCTGGGTTCTATTTATAATCGGGAAGAGAGGAGTCCTAATCTGATTGTATTCCGAATAAAAGTCCTATTCAGATTGTCGTTGAATCTTAACATCTTATCTTTAGTTCATTTGGTGCGATAACATTGTGGAATTCAGGTCGGTTTGTTCTCCGTACCGACATTTCTACGCGTACAGAATCCAAAACTGCTCCAGAACTCGTTACCTCCGCGGTGATGAGCTCCGGAAGCTCCATGTGTCCACCGGGCCTGGTCTCTTCCTTTCCGCAGAGACGAGCTCCGGTTGTGCCGCGTGTCAAGCAAGCGAGACCTCCCTTCTCCTTTGGAGGCGAACTCCGCGTGCGCCACGTATCCTGGCGGTCGGGACCTCCTCTCTATTCGGAGGTGGCTCCGCACACGCCACGTGTCAGTGCCGGACCTTCCTTTTTCCTCAGAGACGAGCTCCGAGGTAAACACGTGTCCAACAGTGATGGACCTCCCAGAGATAACCTCCGGTGATGACGCGTGTCCAATAGAACCGGACCTCTCGGAGGTGAGCTCCAAAATCGACACGCATCCCGCGCGACTGGTCCTCTGATTCCCGTGATGACTAGCTCTGAAGGTGACATGTGTCCTGAACGGAAATGCCTTTGCTTCTTCCGCAGAGGCTAGCTCCGGGGGCAACACGTGTCCCATAGGGTCAGACCTCTCCCCCTTTGCGGAGATGAGCCCCAAGCCTGCCACGTAGCCAGTTTAGCGGCGGACCTCTTCCTACTTTGCAGGAATGAGCTCCGAACATGCCACGTGTCAACGGGCCGCGGAAGTTGTCTTCGTCACTCTCTGTGAACTGGATTTTGATCTTATTGGCTATCCTGTTCCTACTTTTCTTAAAAAGTTTTCTCTTCATAAAACATGAATATATGCAGAAATCAGGGATGAGGGTGTCACAAACCTACCCCCTTAAATTGAATCTCGCCCTTGAGACTCGTTAGTAGCGAACAGATGGGGAAATTCTGCCTTGATGTCTTCTTCACGCTCCAATGTGGCTTCGGCTTCGGTGTGATGGCTCCATTGTACCTTGCACCATCGAATCACTTTGTTCCTGGTGACCCTTTCCTTTACATCCAAAATTCGGACAGGGTGCTCCGTATAAGTCAGGTCCTCTTGAAGTTCAAGCTCTTCCATTGGTGCTTGCTCCTCTGGTAGTCTCAAGCACCTCTTGAGCTGGGATACATGAAACACGTCATGTACGTCGGAGAGATATGTCGGGAGCTCTAGTTGATAGGCTACTTCTCCTCGCTTGTCCAAAATCTTAAATGGTCCGATGTAGCGAGGTGCTAGCTTGCCTTTGACGTTAAAACATCGTTGGCCTCGGATAGGCGATACCTTAAGGTATACGAAGTCTCCTACTTCGAAAGTCAACTTCCTTCGCCTATTGTCCGCATAGCTTTTCTGTCGTGATTGAGCAGCCTTTAAGTTCTCCCGAATCGTTTGGATTTGTTTTTCAGCTTCTTGTAGCACTTCGGGTCCAAACACCTGGTTCTCTCCGGTCTCGTTCCAGAACAGCGGTGTTCTACACCGTCTACCGTATAATGCTTCCAAAGGCGACATCTTCAAGCTAGCTTAGTAGCTGTTGTTATAGGAGAATTCGGTGTACGTAAACTCCTATCCCAACTACGCCCACGTTTCAAGGCGCAAGCTCTCAACATGTCCTCCAAAATTTGGTTTGTCCTTTTGGTTTGTCCATCGGTTTGTGGGTGATAGGCGGAGCTAAAATCTAGTTGTGTACCCATAGCTTTCTGCAGCTTCCTCCAGAATCTAGAGGTAAACTGAGAACCTCTATCTGAGACTATCTTCTTCGGGACTCCATGATGGCACAGGATCTGCTCCATGTATAACTCGGCTAATTGTGCAACGTTGTAATTTGTCCTTATAGGGAGAAAATGGGAGGTTTTCGTCAATCTGTCCACGATAACCCAGATGGAGTCACAACCCGACTGAGTACGTGGCAATCCGACGATGAAATCCATACTGATGTCCTTCCACTTCCACTCTGGTACCTTCAAAGGTTGCAACAATCCAGTGGGCCTTTGATGTTCAGCCTTCACCCATTGGCATGTGTCGCATAGGGCAACGTATTCGGCTATATCACTTTTCATACCATCCCACCAATAACAAGTCTTCAAGTCCTTGTACATTTTGGTACTTCCGGGATGTATGGAATAGGGTGAATCATGTGCCTTTCTTAATATCGTGTCGCGGAGGTGCTTCATGTTAGGCACACAAATCCTTTTTCCTAGCCAAAGCGTACCCTTCTCATCTTATTTAAAATCCTTCTCTATTCCTTGTCGGATCCTTTCCTTGATCTCCTTGATCTCCTCATCCGTTGCTTGGCCATCTCTTATCTCTTGCTCCAATGAAGAGTGGATCTCCATCATTTCCATGTTGTTCAAGAATCCGAGGTGTAACCATTCGAACTCCTTACGTAGTTCGGGTGGTAGCTCCCGAACCGTGAGTTGGTGACATGCTCCCTTTCGGCTCAATGCATCAGCTACTACATTGGCCTTCCCAGGGTGATAGTTGATTCCAACATCGTAATCCTTGATAAGTTCCAACCATCGACGTTGCCTCAAATTCAATTCCGTTTGGGTAAATATGTACTTGAGGCTTTTATGATCCGTATAGATCTCACATCGATGACCAAGGATATAATGTCTCCATATATTCAATGCATGCACTACTGCTGCTAGCTCCAAGTCATGTGTAGGATAATTGAGCTCGTGCTTCTTTAATTGTCGTGAGGCATAGGATACCACTTGTCCTTCTTGCATGAGCACACATCCGAGCCCCTGTCTGGATGCGTCACAATATATGTCAAAGCTCTTGCTTATGTCCGGCAATATCAAAACCGGCGCTGTGGTTAGCCTTTTCTTGAGCTCCTCAAAACTTTCTTGGCATGCTGGTGTACATCGAAAGGATTTTCACTTCGTTAGCAACTCCATCATAGGCTTTGCTATCTTAGAGAAGTCTTTGATGAATCTTCGATAGTATCCCGCCATCCCAAGAAAACTCCAAATATCCCTCACGTTTTGCGGCTGGTCCCACTTCAGAACATCTCTCACTTTTCCAGGATCAACCGATACCCCTTATTTGGAGATAATGTGGCCTCGGAACGATATTTCCTTTAGCCAGAATTGACACTTGTTAAGCTTGGCATACAATTGATGCTCACACATTTTCTGCAAGGTCAATTTCAAATGTTCTTCATGCTCCTCCTCACTTTTTGAGTACACCATAATGTCGTCGATGAAAACCATGACGAACTTATCCAAGTACTCCATGAAAACCTTGTTCATGAGGTACATGAAGTATGCACGTGCATTTGTTAACCAAAAAGACATGACAGTATATTCATACGAACCATACCGTGTTCGAAAGGCAGTCTTGGGTGTATCGGAGGGCTTAATCATTAGCTTGAAATATCCCGACCGAAGATCAATCTTGGAGAACACTCGGGCTCCTTTCATTTGGTCGAATAGGTCCTCTATACGGGGCAGAGGGTATTTGTTCTTGATTGTCACCTTGTTGAGAGACCTATAGTCCACGCACGTCCTTTGGGTTCCATCCTTCTTGTCTATGAAGAGCACGGGGGCTCCCCATGGTGACGAGCTTGGACGTATAAAACCCTTCTCCGACTGTTCTTGAATTTGTTTCTTGAGTTCTACTAGTTCATTGACAGGCATCCTATAGGGTCTCTTTGCTATGGGTGCAGTTCCAGGTACCAAATCAATGGCAAACTCAATGTCCCGATCAGGGAGCATACCTGGAAGCTCTTCTGGAAACACGTCCGGGAATTCTTGAACCACTGGAATGCTGTCCAATGTTGCTCCTTCAACGTGGTTCAAGATTGCCTTTCCGGTTGTTTGTTGGGCTGACTCGAACTCAACATGAATACCGTGCTCATTTGTCAACTGCACGCTCTTTTCAGCACATTGGATTACCCCGTTGTGCTTGCTTAACCAATCCATTCCGAGTATTATGTCAATCCCTTGGGAATCCAAGACAATAAGGTTGGCAAGGAAGTCTACCCCCCTTATTTTAAGGCTTACTTTCGGACATACTATATTAGTCCTCATTTCTCCTCCAGGAGAATTAACTAACATTGCACATTTTAGGTGTGATATGGGTAGATTATACTTGGCAACGTGCTTGGATGATATGAAGGAATGTGATGCTTCAGAATCAAATAAGATGGTGGCTGGGTTGGAGTTGGCAAGGAACATACCAATTACGATGTCCTCAGCCTGTTGTGCTTCCTCAGCAGAGACATGGTTCACGATGCCGCGAGCATAGTTCTGCTGTCCCCGGTTTCCTTGATTGTCTCCTCCGTTCGGTCGCGGGTTATGTTTGGGCACGTTGCCTTGCTGTCCACGGCCTCTCCTCGGGCACTGGTTTGCGAAGTGTCCTATTTCCCCGCATGCAAAGCATGCCCTGTTGCCTACGGCAGCAGGTACGTTGGGGCGGGGGTTTTGAACAGGGGCGCCCATGTTGGGACGGGGCGCAGGAGGCAAGGGCACCCGAGGTGCGGGTGTCTGACTAGGGCGGTATGCAGGAGTGGTTGATCCATACTTCGGTGCAGATGGGGGCATGTACCGAGGTCGTACGTGTAAAAGCCCAAGAAAAGGGACTTGCCAAAAATTTTTCTTCACCTCACAACACCACAGTTTTGATTGTGGATATCCTAGGAAATGTGGTGAAGAGCAAGTAACCTCCATCAAAAGGGTAATTAGAGGGGAAAGCCTTCACTTTCACAAAGTAGGATTTCTACACATGAACATGAGAGGTTGAGCTCACCCCTAGAACTTTAAAAATCTTGGGCAGGTTCAGGCCAAAATTCATGTAAACCCAACACTTTTTGAGGTACTTTTGGAGGTATTTGAAAAAGAGGCCAATTTGAATGTAAATTCAAATTGCAGCAACTTTCATCACTCAAATTCAAAAGTTAGCTTCATATTCAAACTCAGCACATTTTTATGAGTTAGCCCACCAATTTTCATCCCTATTGGAGTTCATCTTGTCGGGAGTTAAATTTGTAATAATTCAAAACTGAATTTGAATTTCAGTTTAAACATGAAGCAAATTTAACCCAACAAAGTTAAATTTGAGCACTCAAATTCAAACCAATACTTGGGTGCTAAGTCTCCCATTCAATGTTCAGTAGCTGGGATATGTACAAAAGAAAGAGGGAGAAAGAATTAGAAGGGGGAAGAGGGCCCACTGGTCAGCCACCCTGGGGAGCAAACCGACTCGGGCACGCGGTCGAACACCCTGCGGCTGACAGCGCACGGGGTCGACCCCGTCCCAACGCGGCCACCGCGCCACCTCCTGCTCGGGGGGATGAGGGCGCCGGCTACAAAACACGCGATCGCTCCCTGGTCGGCGTGAATTCGCTCCCCATTCTCTCGGTTCCACCCGCCTACATCCGAAGCATCGCACCCAGAGTCGCCGCCCTCTGATCGCCGGCGCCCGGACAGCACAGGCTTCCTCGTGCCCGACACTCAACACAAGAAACGACCGCCACAAGGTGCTGGTTCTGCTTGTCTTTACCGTTCGGCATTTCATGCACCGTCAGGGGAGAATTTCTTCCGGGAACGCTTCGGTGTTCTTAAGGCCGAGCTCCACCAAATCCCAAAATTCACGGGTGTTGGCTTATCACCGGGCGCACCGAGCTAAACAAACGATCTACACCCTGCCACGACCACCTAGGATCGAAAACTAGCAAAAATCATGGGCTAGGGTTGCGGTTATCCAAGTTTTTCGAGCAACAGCCGATATCCAGCCTAGGTCGCCGATGAGGTCATAGTTGCAGCCGTTTTCACGGGGATCGGTGCCCATATCCATGTTCAGCAGGTGTCGGCGGAGCTCCCCGAGCAAACCGCTTCGAAAAAGGTGCAGGGGATGCTGAGTTTGACGTCGCCGGTGAGCTCCCGGCCGCTGTTGCCGTCGGGAGCACTGTTCCGGCCGTTGTCAAGCTCCGGTGATGGCACCAGCGTGTTCTCCGAGTCGAGTTAGGCACAGGCGGCGAGAATCAGCAAGCTCCGAGGGCCGGAACCCCTCTCCGGCGAGAGCTCCGGTGAGCTCGGCGGCGGGGAAGCCGCGGGAGCGCGAGGTGGAAGAAGCCTTGCAGGCCCCGCGTGTCAGTCGCTGCTGAGAGCGCTCAGGATTTGCTGCGGCACCGGGATTCCGTGTGGCTGCGCGGGTGATTCTATGGGCTCCGGTGAGGGTTAGCTGAGAAGCTGACACGTAGCATGGGGACCCCACCCGCAGAGTTTAAATTTTATTCGAATTTCCAGTTTTAGTTCAAACTTCAAATGAATAGAACTTTGGCTAGGAAACTCCAAATTCGATGAACCAAATTTTGCTGAACTCAGAATTCTGAGTACTTTCCAGCAATACCAAATTCAGCTCATGAAAGTGAATAGTTTTCCAGAATTAAATCCCTAAAATTTAAAATGTTGGGAATTTTATCTGGAGAACTACTTTATGAAAAATTCTGAAATTTAGCTGAGAGGTTCATTGGAAAATCCCTGAATCCCAGTAAAATTTCAGACTCATCCAAGTTCATTTAGTTACCTTAATGGGGTGATTAAGAGAACTTCCCTGAGAAAATAGAAAAATATACAGAAACATTTTTCAGATTTTCTCCAATCTTAATTAGGGCATAACTTTCTGTAGAATTCTTCAAATGACGTGAAACCAACTCCACTAGAATCATCCTAAATTCTAGTTTCCAGAAAGTAATGGTGGGAGCCATGAAAACCCCTGGAATTATTCAGAGGCTCAAATATTGACCAAATAGGCTTTTATTTGTACAAGGTTCAATTGAACTTTGTTTCAAATAAAACTTGGTCAAAACTCTGGTTAGGACCCTACCAGTCCACCATAAAAATTTCAGTACCAAAGGGAAGGGCTAGCTAGAGTTATTAGCAATTATGTATTCAAGTTCACACATTGCATTCAAATTAACATGTAGTATTTCATAAACGTGTAGTCACTAAAGAAGAGACTCCGGAAGTGCTGGACTTCCTCCTTCCGGAAGAAGAGCTAACTACTGACCTGCAGCAACAAGGCAAGCCCCGGTTTGCATTAAGCCTTTTATAAAGTTTTTACTTTGTTTACATACATTGGGTGAAGTATGTATGTGCATTAGGTATAGGATGAATGAAACCCCACTTGCATAACTAAAGGTTCCTAAAAGAGTGAGGGTAGTGTCTAAGACCTCGAGTAGATAGGCTATGCTTAAAGATTCATAGGGCTTCGGTACAAGTCGAGTAGTTGGAATCTACTCGCGAGATAGGCTTGGGACACACGGGTTCGGTTGAGTGATGTGAGATCACTTTAGTAATGAAAAGGAGACTAGGCAGGGGTTAGGGCGCAGCAAGAGGGAGTCTTGTGTGCGCAGCCCTGTCCGTGTCGATTGAGGACCGATCCGTGTGCGGCCCATGCTGATCAAGTTTGAACGTACCGAAGGCATATCGGATATATGGGCCCCGATAAACCGATGTAGCCTAAACCTCCGGGCGTCGAGGCATAGCACACCTATTTATAGGTGTAGGTTGATGGCAGCAAGGTGGAAATCTGCCAAGGGGCATAGAGAGATGCTCCGTGTGGGGAACCTCCTGCTTGTTTCGGTGCGACCGGTTCGACGTTTGGGCTGTTGGGTGAAAGGTTGTCCCGTACGACATCGAGTGAGCGTGCTGTGCAGCTCCACGGATGGGCGTACGTGACGTGCTCTTTGGGTTTCCCTGCAGGTGTATATCGAGTCGATTCGCTGTCCCTCGCGGTGAAGAGTACCACTTGGTCACTGAGTCGTGACGTAGACTAATGTATGAAATATGGTGTTTCAATACTGCTGATATGATATAACATTGTATTGCTACATGCTTGCCACCAAATATTGCTCACTAAATTTCAGCTTCCTAATCTGTTAACTTGTTGCTAAAAGTTGAACTAAGGATGAACTTGTAGGCGAGTCCATTTGTTGCAATATGACTATCCTATGTCATGGTACACCTCATGTAGAGTTTCATGCTTAGGTGAGTCGGTTAATCCTTGATGAGCCTTCAAGCTCACGGTTGCTGCTTAAGTGTTTTTCAGGTGAGGAGCCACCCACGGACTCAGAGTATGAGTCCACCGGCGAGAGTTACCCTCCGTCGGGGACCACGGCTGAGTGGGAGCCGTACACGCCGCGCTGAGCTGAAACGTGCAGCTAGTGTGGGTTGCCCTAGGGCTGGGCAACCGACTTTTGCTAGATAGGCGGGCGTGAGTTGTACAAAAGAAACTTCCGCTGTGTAATAAAGACCCTAGTTTGTAACTGAGAAGTGCACTACTTTGTACATTCAGTTTGTTTTTCCAATGTAATATAATGTGTTCTTATGCCGTGTGCTGTCGGGTGTCGCATCGCGCGGCACCACCCTCTGCGATCCTGGATGAGCGGATCCCGGTCCGACACAGCATGGTATCAGAGCTGCAGTGGGGATAGCACAGTACTTAAGGACTACCTTATGGGAAAACTTAGGTTATGGTGAGGATTCGGTAGTTGCCCAAGTAAGGACTATATTAGCATAGTTACTTAAAGTGGTAAAGACTAACTTATGTGTTATACTTCTGAATTTTAATTATGTAACGACGCACCTATGCTCTGGTAAGCATGGTAAGGAACGCCACCGAAAGCGGTTCAATTTCGGTTAGCTCCCCCTGACGAGGAACGTGGTTCAGGGATTGGTTTCACAGCTTGGTGTGAGACGTCAATATGAAACTCTTGGACTCTTCATGTCCCTGAGTTCATATGCAACGCTGATCCCTAGCGTGCATTAGGCAAGTAAGTGGAGACCCCATTGCGTGGTCAGTAACGCGAGAGTGTGTTCGTCTGGAAATAGCCCAGGGGGACATACGCAGCGCTTGCCATCGGCGTGCCCTGCAGGGCAGTAGGTGGTATCTGTTGGGTTGATAACATTCCCAACCGTGACGATCCGTTCATGACATACTCGGGTTCCCTGTCATGTGGTGTTAAAACACGATCACGTGCCTTGAGACGTGACTTAGCTCAAGGACGGCCATATGACAATGATATGGGCGTTTGTATTTACTTTTAAATATGAATCCTGCCTGAAATGAAACCAACCATTGAGTGCACCATTATTGTGTGATCTTCTGCAGGTACTAACCACGTATGTATCCGTGTAGTAAACATGTGCGAGAGACCGTTTAGTGCCACACTTGAGACGTATATGCCGGTATGATCCGGTTAGGATTTTCCTTTGTGAGGAACGTAGTACCGAGATATTGTAGGCATATGCATGAAAATAATGATAACAAGGAATTAAAATCACTAGGATCAACATCTAGGGCTTTGGTTGGGTAGAAAAGTTGATAATTGATGAGTGTAGTTCCAAAAGACTGAAAAACAGAGTGCTCTGTTTTGGGCAGCAAGTTTGCTGATCTTCAACAGAGCATAACTCACAGTTCTTTTAGCCCAGGGAGGTGTAACATATAGTTATGGAAAGGTATTGGAGTACCCTACAACTTTGTTGTAGACTTCCAGAGCTGAAACACACCTTAAGATGGCTTCAATCCCAAAGGAATGTAAGCTGTCCAGAACCAGGACAGAGTAAAACATTCTCCGAACTGTTCTGTTTTTCAAACATAACTCCCTGTAGAAAAATCTAAAATTATCATATAATACATCTTTAGAAAGTGTAGAAGATGTGTGACATCTTTGCAATTCAAAGTTTCTGAAGTTTCAGCAAAGATTTCAGTGGAAACTCGAATGGAAAACAGCAACTTCCAAGGGAGGTGCTGTTAAAATTCTTCCAGAAATTCTGCTGACTTTGAATTAGCATAACTTTTTAACCAAAGCTGATCTGAGGGCAAATTAGTACTCGTTGGAAAGATACTGAAGTTAACTTAAACTTTGGTATTCAGCTTGAGTCATTAAAATGCACAGAACCAGTTCAAAACTTGGATTAGGTAGAAACTGGTCATTCTGACAGCAGAATGACAGTTGAACTCATTGGAGAGGGTGTTGTACCCTAAGGGTGGTATACATGATGACAAAGCGATAGTAATATCTCGTAGTGACCAAACCTAGTTATGGTGAGCTTCCAAAGTGGAGGTTCATCAAGTTGGATTAAACTAGCTTGTGTTTGGTCTGCTAATGGTGTAGCTTGTGCAAAGTTATTACATTATCTACTTACGAGATGTATCGCATGTTTTATTGTCATTATGTTGTTACGCCTATTGTTATTGTACTGCATGCAATCTGTTGCGGGACTGATGTTATTGTCGTATGGTTGCAGATGGTTCGCACTAGGACCACGCACGAGGTTGGTGGCTCTAGTCAAGGGGAGGCGATGACTCCCAGCCACCGGCCTACGACAGCACCCCGCAGCAGCAGCCACCACCGCCGCCTCCGCTTACTCTAGCGGATGTGATAGCGGCACAGGTGGGAGGTCGTGAGGAGCAGACCGACCTGCTCCGCACGATCGTGCAGAATACGTCCCAGACGGGAGGACGTCAAGATAGAGGGCCTCGTGAGCCCCGGGAAGTGTCGTACTCGGATTTTATGAGTACGCACCCTCCAGTGTTCACCGAAGCAAAAGAACCACTGGAGGCCGACAACTGGCTGCGGACCATCGAGTCCAAGTTCGGGCTGCTCCAATGCACGGAGCGGCAAAAGACCTTGTTCGCAGCGCAGCAACTTCACGGTGCCGCTGGTGCGTGGTGGGCGAATTATGTCGCCTCACGTCCGGCCGGCCATGCCGTGGAATGGCAAGAGTTCCGGGAGGCATTCCGCGCCTACCACATTCCTCCCGGAATCATGAAGAGGAAGTTCCAAGAATTCTTGGAGCTGAAGCAGGGCGGGAGGAGTGCCCATGACTACTCCCGTGCCTTCAACCATCTGGCGCAATATGCGTCAGACTATATCTCCACGGAGGAGAAGAAGAGGGAGCATTTCTATCGGAATGAAGACGCACCTCGTTCAGTGGAATCGGGGCACTTTCAACGACCTAGTCAATGCCGCGATTATGCAAGAGGATGCTCAGCGGGAGTTGGCAGCTGAGCAGAGGAAGCACAGCACTCCACCTAGCAGCGGTGGTGGCGCGCCTCAGAAGTACCGTATGGTGTATCGGACACCATCCGGGCAGCAGTAGCATCTGCCGGCGCGACCTCAACGGTTCGGGGAACGTCCTTTTCAGTCACCTCCGTTCCGACCGCCGATGCCACCACCAAGACAGCAGCAGCAACAGCAGCAGCAGACGGTACCCCGGGCGTTTCCACCGCCACAACGCGCCCCGGGATTCCGTCCACCGCTCAGGGGGGACCGCCCCGTTTCACATGCTTCACGTGTGGCCAGGCGGGCCACTTCGCGAAGGACTGTCCCCAGGGGCAGCATAGAAGCGGGCAAGCCCAGTTCCAGGGCGGTGCTCGAGGCCGACCTCCAGTGAAGAAGGTTGGTCAGCGGACTGGGGGTGTCCGCAACCTCGACAATGAGGACGCCCCAGAGGGAGACAACGTGCTGGCGGGTACGTTTACTCTCAACCATCAAGCCATCGTCATATTGTTTGATTCAGGTGCAACCCACAGCTTTATAAGTGCATACTATGTGGCTAAGCATCAGATGCAAGTCTTCCCAACCGACTGCACTTATATGATCTGCTCACCGGGAGGGAAGATTTCCGCTAATATGATGATTCCAAAGGCACCATTGTGCTTAGGTGGGAAACTATATCCCACCACTTTGATAATCCTTATGGGACAAAAGATTGATGCAATCTTAGGGATGTCATGGCTACAATACCATGGCGCTGTCCTAGAGACTCGGACACGGACGGTTCACTTAAATTCTCCATTCCACCGTCCGTATTCCATGGTGTTAGACACGCCAGTCCGGGAAGTTTTAGCAATTAATAATGCTGAAGCTGTCAAGTTAGAAGACATCCCCGTAGTCCGGGAGTACCCCGACGTGTTTCCGGATGATCTTCCGGGCATGCCACCTGAGCGGGATATCGAGTTCAAGATTGAACTTGCACCCGGGACTACGCCCATATCACGGAGACCATACAAAATGGCTCCAAATGAGCTGGCTGAACTGAAAGAACAGCTCAATGATCTGTTGAGCAAGGGTTTCAGTAGGCCGAGTTCCTCTCCTTGGGGATGCTCGGCGCTGTTCGTGAAGAAGAAATATGAAACCTTGAGGCTGTGTGTGGATTACCGGCCGCTCAACGCCGTCACCATCAAGAATAAGTACCCACTGCCCCGAATTGACATTTTGTTTGATCAACTCGTGGGGGCAAGTGTGTTCTCAAAGATGGACCTTCGCTCTGGATATCACCAGATCAAGATCCGGGCGGAGGATATCCTGAAGACGGCCTTCTCGACGAGATATGGATTATATGAATATCTTGTCATGTCATTTGGTCTCACAAATGCTCCATCCCATTTCATGTATCTCATGAACTCGGTGTTCATGCCGGAGCTGGACAAGTTCGTGGTAGTGTTCATCGACGATATCTTGGTTTACTCCAAGACAGAAGCCGAACATGCCGAACACTTGCGGATCGTTCTTCAACGATTGCGAGACCACAAGCTCTACGCCAAGTTCAGTAAATGTGAGTTTTGGATCAGCCAAGTGCCATTCTTGGGACATATCATTTCAGCGGAAGGTATTGCGGTTGACCCAAGCAAAATAGAGCAAGTACTGAAATGGAAAGCTCCCACTTCAGTCCATGAAGTCAGAAGCTTCCTCGGGTTAGCAGGATACTATCGGAGATTCATTCCAAGTTTCTCCAAGCTCGCTAAGCCGATGACAGAATTGCTGAAGAAAGGGACAAAGTATGTTTGGAACACGGCATGTGAAGGAGCGTTCCAAGCATTGGTGAAGTATCTCACAACAGCCCCGGTCTTAGCTCAGCCGGATACAACAAAGCCCTTCGACGTGTATTGTGACACGTCCGATATTGGGCTTGGCTCCGTGTTAATGCAGGAAGGACGTGTGGTCGCCTATGGCTCATGCCAACTTCGGAACCATGAGCAGCACTATCCGACTCATGATCTTGAGCTTACTGCAGTGGTGTTGGCGCTAAAAATGTGGAGGCACTATCTCCTGGGGAACTTGGTGCACCTCTACACCGACCACAAGAGTTTGAAATATATTTTCACCTAGAAGGAGCTGAACATGAGGCAAAAGAGGTGGTTAGAATTGATAAAAGATTATGAAATTGAGATTCATTACCACGCCGGCAAGGCGAATGTGGTTGCCGACGCGCTGAGTCGGAAATCACATGTCCATCACCTCACCATTACCCCGGTTGAGGAGGAAGAACTGAGTTTATACTTGGTTCCTTATGGATCGCTGTACAACCTTGCCCTCATCCCTACTATTAGGGAGGACATCATTGCAGCTCAGAAGAATGATAAGGGTATGGCACATCTCTGGAGACGGATAGACAATGGAGAGATCAAATGTTTCTGGAAGGATGATGAGGGGACGCTATGGTTCAATGACCACATAGTCGTACCCCGGGATATGGAGTTGAGGAAAAAGATACTTGATGAAGCTCACTTGTCTAAGTACTCCATTCATCCAGGCAGCAACAAAATGTACCAAGATTTGAAAAAGAAATTTTGGTGGACACGTATGAAACGGGAGGTAGCGAAATACGTATCCGAGTGTGATACGTGTAGACGAGTGAAGGCTGATCACATGAAGAAGTCAGGGCTGCTGCAACCCCTGAAAATTTCAGCATGGAAATGGGAAGATGTGAGCATGGATTTCATCGTGGGATTACCCCTAACATCCAACAAACATGATTCCATTTGGGTGATCGTTCACCGACTGACCAAGTCAGCTCACTTCATCCCCGTACATACACATTTCCATGCCAGCAGATATGCGGAGTTATATATTGCCAGGATTCTATGCCTGCATGGTGTACCCAAGACCATAGTCTCAGACCGAGGTGCATTGTTTGTATCTCGCTTTTGGGAGCAGTTGCATGCTGCTTTGGGTACTAAACTGATTAGAAGCTCCGCTTACCACCCTCAGACAGATGGCCAGACAGAGAGGGTGAATCAAGTTTTGGAAGACATGTTGAGAGCATGTGCCATCCACCAGGGTAGGAACTGGGATGATCACCTACCATTAGCGGAATTCTCGTACAACAATGGCTATCAAGCGAGTATCAAGATGGCACCCTACGAAGCTCTCTACGGTCGTAAATGCCACACCCCATTAAACTGGTGCGAGTCCGGTGAAAGGGTCACATTCGGGGTTGATGTGGTGAACGACGCCGAAGAGAGCGTTCGGACGATTCAAGCTAACTTGAAGGCCGCTCAATCCTGGCAGAAGAGCTACGCTGATAAGCGGCGTAGACCGTTGCACTTTGACGTTGGGAAACACGTGTACCTCCGTGTGTCTCCGATGAAGGGTGTGCACTGGTTCGGTGTGAAGGGGAAGCTCGCTCGCCGTTTTATTGGACCCTACGCTATCACCGAGAAGTGCGGACCAGCAGCATATCAATTGGAGCTACCGGCATCTCTAGCTGGTGTCCATGATGTTTTCCATGTTTCGCAACTGCGAAAATGCTTGAAGCATACAGCTGCTGTTCCTACCAAAGACATCGGTGAGCTGAAACTGGATCTAACATATGATGAGTATCCGGTGGAAATTCTTGATGAGAAAGCCCGAACCACGCGTAGCAGAACGTTGTGGTTCTACGAAATACTCTGGAGCAACCACACCGCCGAAGAAGCGACGTGGGAGAGCGAGGAGTTCCTTCGCTCAAATCACTCGGAGTTCATGGCTTCTCAACACGGGTGAGTCCCTATTACATCGCTATCTCTTCTTTTGTAATCTCGGGACGAGATTCTTTTAAGGGGGGAGGGATGTAAAAGCCCAAGAAAAGGGACTTGCCAAAAAATTTTCTTCACCTCACAACACCACAGTTTTGATTGTGGATATCCTAGGAAATGTGGTGAAGAGCAAGTAACCTCCATCAAAAGGTTAATTAGAGGGGAAAGCCTTCACTTTCACAATGTAAGATTTCTACACATGAACATGAGAGGTTGAGCTCACCCCTAGAACTTTAAAAATCTTGGGCAGGTTCAGGCCAAAATTCATGTAAACCCAACACTTTTTGAGGTATTTGAAAAAGAGGCCAATTTGAATGTAAATTCAAATCGCAGCAACTTTCATCACTCAAATTCAAAAGTTAGCTTCATATTCAAACTCAGCACATTTTTATGAGTTAGACCACCAATTTTCATCCCTATTGGAGTTTATCTTGTCGGGAGTTAAATTTGCAATAATTCAAAACTGAATTTGAATTTCAGTTTAAACATGAAGCTAATTTAACCCAACAAAGTTAAATTTGAGCACTCAAATTCAAACCAATACTTGGGGGCTAAGTCTCCCATTCAATGTTCAGTAGCTGGGATATGTACAAAAGAAAGAGGGAGAAAGAATTAGAAGGGAGAAGAGGGCCCACTGGTCAGCCACCCTGGGGAGCAAACCGACTCGGGCACGCGGTCGAACACCCTGCGGCCGACAGCGCACGGGGTCGACCCCGTCCCAACGCGGCCACCGCGCCACCTCCTGCTCGGGGGGATGATGGTGCCGGCTACAAAACACGCGATCGCACCCTGGTAGGCGTGAATTCGCTCCCCATTCTCTCGGTTCCACCCGCCTACATCCGAAGCAGCGCACCCGGAGTCGCCTACATCCGAAGCAGCGCACCCGGAGTCGCCGCACCCGGACAGCACAGGATTCCTCGTGCCCGACGCTCAACACAAGAAACGACCGCGACAAGGTGCTGGTTCTGCTTGTCCTTACCGTTCGGCATTTCATGCACCGTCGGGGGAGAATTTCTTCCGGGAACGCTTCGGTGTTCTTAAGGCCGAGCTCCACCAAATCCCAAAATTCACGGGTGTTGGCTTATCACCGGGCGCACCGAGCTAAACACACGATCTACACCCTGCCACGACCACCTAGGATCGAAAACCAGCAAAAATCATGGGCTAGGGTTGCGGTTATCCAAGTTTTTCGAGCAACAGCCGATATCCGGCGTAGGTCGCCGATGAGTTCATAGTTGCAGCCGTTATCATGGGGATCGGTGCCCATATCCATGTTCAGCAGGTGTCAGTGGAGCTCCCCGAGCAAACCGCATCGAAAAAGGTGCAGGGGATGCTGAGTTTGACGTCGCCGGTGAGCTCCCGGCCGCTGTTGCCGTCGGGAGCACTGTTCCGGCTGTTGTCAAGCTCCGGTGAGGGCACCAGCGTGTTCTCTGAGTCGAGTTAGGCACAGGCGGCGAGAATCAGCAAGCTCCGAGGGCCGGAACCCCTCTCCGGCGAGAGCTCCGTTGAGCTCGGCGGCGGGGAGCCGCGGGAGCGCGAGGTGGAAGAAGCCTTGCGGGCCCCGCGTGTCAGTCGCTGCTGAGAGCGCTCGGGATTTGCTGCGGCACCGGGATTCCGTGTGGCTGCGCGGGTGATTCTGCGGGCTCCGGTGTGGGTTATCTGCGAAGCTGACACGTAGCCGGAGGACCCCACCCGCAGAGTTCAAATTTTATTCGAATTTCCAGTTTTAGTTCAAACTTCAAATGAATAGAACTTTGGCTAGGAAACTCCAAATTCGATGAACCAAATTTTGCTGAACTCAGAATTCTGAGTACTTTCCAGCAATACCAAATTCAGCGCATGAAAGTGAATAGTTTTCCAGAATTAAATCCCTAAATTTTAAACTGTTGGGAATTTTATCTGGAGAACTACTTTATGAAAAATTCTGAAATTTAGCTGAGAGGTTTATTGGAAAATCCCAGTATCCCAGTAAAATTTTCAGACCCATCCAAGTTCATTTAGTTACCCTAATGGGGTGATTACAGAGAACTGCACTGAGAAAATAGAAAAATATACAGAAACATTTTTTAGATTTTCTCCAATCTTAATTAGGGCATAACTTTCTGTAGAATTCTTCAAATGACATGAAACCAACTCCATTAGAACCATCCTAAATTCTAGTTTCCAGAAAGTAATGGTGGGAGCCATGAAAACCCCTGGAATTATTCAGAGGCTCAAATATTGACCAAATAGGCTTTTATTTGTACAAGGTTCAATTGAACTTTGTTTCAAATAAAACTTGGTCACAACTCTGGTTAGGACCCTAACAGTCCACCATAAAAATTTCAAAACCAAAGGGAAGGGCTAGCTAGAGTTATTAGCAATTATGTATTCAAGTTCACACATTGCATTCAAATTAACATGTAGTATTTCAGAAACGTGTAGTCACTGAAGAAGAGACTCCGGAAGTGCTGGACTTCCTCCTTCCGGAAGAAGAGCTAAATACTTACCAGCAGCAACAAGGCAAGCCCCGGTTTGCATTAAGCCTTTATAAAGTTTTTACTTTGTTTACATACGTTGGGTGAAGTATGTATGTGCATTAGGTATAGGATGAATGAAACCCCACTTGCATAACTAAAGGTTCCTAAAAGAGTGAGGGTAGTGTCTAAGACCTCGAGTAGATAGGCTATGCTTAAAGATTCATAGGGCTTCGGTACAAGTCGAGTAGTTGGAATCTACTCGCTAGATAGGCTTGGGACACACGGGTTCGGTTGAGTGATGTGAGATCACTTTAGTAATGAAAAGGAGACTAGGCAGGGGTTAGGGCGCAGCAAGAGGGAGTCTTGTGTGCGCATCCCTGTCCGTGTCGATTGAGGACCGATCCATGTGCGGCCCATGCTAATCAAGTTTGAACGTACCGAAGGCATATCGGATATATGGCCCCGATAAACCGATGTAGCCTAAACCTCCGGGCGTCGAGGCATAGCACACCGATTTATAGGTGTACGTTGAGGGCAGCAAGGTGGAAATCTGCCAACGGGCATAGAGAGATGCTCCGTGTGGGGAACCTCCTGCTCGTTTCGGTGCGACCGGTTCGACGTTTGGGCTGTTGGGTGAAAGGTTGTCCCGTACGACATCGGGTGAGCGTGCTGTGCAGCTCCACGGATGGGCGTACGTGACGTGCTCTTTGGGTTTCCCTGCAGGTGTATATCGAGTCGATTCGCCGTCCCTCGCGGTGAAGAGTACCACTTGGTCACTGAGTCGTGACGTAGACTAATGTATGAAATATGGTGTTTCAATACTGCTGATATGATATAACATTGTATTGCTACATGCTTGCCACCAAATATTGCTCACTAAATTTCAGCTTCCTGAACTGTTAACTTGTTGCTAAAAGTTGAACTAAGGATGAACTTGTAGGCGAGTCTGCTGCAATATGACTGTCCTATGTCATGGTACACCTCATGTAGAGTTTCATGCTTAGGTGAGTCGGTTAAGCCTTGCTGATCCTTCATGCTCACGGTTGCTGCTTAAGTGTTTTTCAGGTGAGGAGCCACCCACGGACTCGGAGTACGAGTCCACCGGCGAGGGTTACCCTCCGTCGGGGACCACGGCTGAGTGGGAGCCGTACACGCCGCGCTGAGCTGAGACGTGCAGCTAGTGTGGGTTGCCCTAGGGCTGGGCAACCGACTTTTGCTAGATAGGCGGGCGTGAGTTGTACAAAAGAAACTTCCGCTGTGTAATAAAGACCCTAGTTTGTAACTGAGAAGTGTACTACTTTGTACATTTAGTTTGTTTTTCCAATGTAACATAATGTGTTCTTATGACGTGTGCTGTCGGGTGTCGCATCGTGCGGCACCACCCTCTGCGATCCTGGATGAGCGGATCCCGGTCCGACAGTACGTTGCTCCCTTGAGGCTGGTATGGCATCTTCCTCTTGCACTCAAGCTCGATCTCTCAGATCTTGTTTTCAACCACTATGACCTTGTCAACCAGCTCTGAAAGCTTGCGTAGTCATTGTTGAGGAGCTGAACCTGGATCTCATTGTTCAACCCTCTCATGAACAGTTATTGCTTCCTCGTGTCTGAGTTGACATCTTCGGGGGCATACCGGGACAATTGTGGGAACTTGTTGAGATACTCATTCACACTTATCTGTCCTTGGCGGAGACCTTCAAACTCCTGTCTCTTGAGCATCATTACACCAGCAGGGATGTAATGAGAGCGGAAACTTTCCTTGAACTCAGTCCAAGTGATCGTCTCCGGGTCGACATGAGCGTTGCTTAGGGTATCCCACCAGTCAGTGGTGGCTCTTATAAGTTGGTGCGACGCAAAGAGGACCTTCTCTCGATCATTTGACTGCACTATGGTAAGCTTCTTCTCCATGGATTTCAACCAGTCGTCGGCCTCCATGGGGTCATTAGCTTGAGCAAAGGTGGGTGGTCGAGTCCTCACGAACTCTCCCAACCTGTTATGAGCCGGTGGTGGTGGTGGCGGTGGTGCCGCAACGGGGTTGTTGTTGTTGGCCTGCAACTGACCCAAAGTTTGGATCATGGTTTGCATAAGTTGATTCTGCATGGCCATCAACCGTTCTAGGTGGTTCTCGCCAGATCCGGGGTTAATAGGAACTTCCTCGTGACCATCCTGTTGGTTGTCATGGACGTTCCTTCAGCCGGCGTTTCCTCTCACCATCTGTGAGAGAGATCGACATAGAATAGAAGGTTAGAAAGTTTAGGTATATTCCCTCAACTATATGCATCAAGGTGAGTTGGACTATATATATATATATTAGCCCGTATGAGGATGTGAACAAGTGCCGAATCGGCTCACACCTCTTTCTAATTATGTGTGGATATGGACAACGTTTTGAGACGTCCCACAACTCATACAAAACAAACAATCACAAACAATCATTACAAGGCTAACACAACTCCTATTCAAGGCTGGTTTCCTATGTCAAGGTAGTTTCAAGGCCAATCTAAGCATCCTAGGTTGCTTCCTATGGTCAGCGTGGCTTAGCTACCAATCTGTGCCTGATACCAATCTGTGTTTGTATCTAGGTGTGTAATCTACCCCTATCTGTTGTTTTTGATACCACTCTGTGTTTCCTATTTAGGCGTGTAACCCATTGTCAACCGTGGCTCTGATACCAATCTGTGACGCCCTCAATTGTGTGGAAAACCACGGAACCGAGAACTAATGCGTATGTGTGTCCAGGATGTTCATCACACATACACATATATTCCACAAACTGAATTCAGAATATATATAACCACGAATAACAGAGTTTAATACAATATCTCATGAGTCTTGGACTCATGCTCACAGCGGAAGTCTTTATTTGTACGCAGCGGAAGTCTTTATTCTAATGCGGAAGCAATTTAACTAATGCGGAAGCAAATCTAAGCAGCAATAGCTCCATCTTTATTCCATTCCCACAGGCAAGGTTGAGAACAGATCACACGCCTAATGCTCCATTTGGTCTTCATAGTAGTCTTCTCCTGCTGCTGATGATGAAATAATAATGCAAGTTTGAGTACAATGATGTACTCAGCAAGTGCGGGAAAATATGATATGAAGTCTCATAACAAGGTAGGTATAAAAAGGCTCATTGCAGAAATCAAAGTTATTTATCAGACCATGGTAAAACAGTGACTCATCTTTAAGTGAATGTAATCCCAACATGTATTAAAATACCAATCATACCACCATTATGTTCATAACTAGTCATCAATCAACCTCATTCTCGCTCACGAATACCTCCTCGTATTCGCTACCATCTCACGAATACCATCCTGTATTTGCTACCATTTCATCTCATAAAACAATTTCGTCTCCCACCGAGACCAACCTTGTTGCCATGACTCAACATTCATGCAACCATCTTATCACCCGGACTCAACAGTCCCAAAATAAAACCATAACCAAACCATCCAAAACCATAACCAATAACCATCCCAATAACCATCCCAACTAATCATGGCAGTTGGCCAGGCGCTCGTGAGCGTAAGCTCGGCTATCATGATAGTTTTAAGAGCTGTGCAGAGTTTGCACCTCTTTACCCACAAGTTTGTGATTTCGTCACCCATTGGCGACTGTAGAACCTCCATTATACCAGTACACAACCGCTGGTGTATGGCCAAGAGATCACAAAATAGTCTTTACAAAGGGGCTACTAGATGTATGGACTCACTAAGGTTTCACCGGCAGGCTAGAATCTCCAATTCTCCCACCCACGGGCCCCCTCTTGTGCCATGCAGTTCCCAGGGAAGTCCTCACTCGACTCCCATTCCCCGCGCCTTCCACAGTCCATAACAATCTAGCAACTTACCTAATTACTTAGCTAAGCCGCACCCATACTTGGCCTTGTGGTGGCACTGTTATCCTGGCATGTGCGTGCGTGAACCGGTCCTTAGATCTACGGCAAGTAAACCACCATCTCATGCTACCTCATTCACAAACCCAGTCTTGCCTATATCTCCCTCCGATCCATGTTCATTAAAACATCAGTTTCTCATTATCATTACGAGTCCAGTTAGCTAGACAAATCTATCTCGCTTCCCAATCCCATGGACTCAGCGAAGCATAAAAGTAAAAACCATACCCGACTCGTAAAGATCCCTGGC
Organism: Neostapfia colusana; assembly: GCA_030760725.1. Taxonomy (NCBI): domain Eukaryota; kingdom Viridiplantae; phylum Streptophyta; class Magnoliopsida; order Poales; family Poaceae; genus Neostapfia; species Neostapfia colusana. The sequence continues at coordinate 94,534,682 of JASWHV010000001.1, forward strand.
GACAAGGGTGGTTTAACCAAAGCTAGTAAACTCCTATAAAAGAGTTTCCCATCATGTTTGACTCAGCACACACAGCTTTTCGCAAATCAAAACAGTTTTACCCAAAACATAGGATCAATATGGTCAAGGAGCACTTGCCTTGTTCTTGCGGTTCTGGTTGCTCTTGGATCTCAAAACCTTGTTGTTGCAGCTCGTCGTAAACAGCTCCCTGAGCTTGTCCTTTTATACGCAATCACGCACATACAAGATTCACAACAATCAATATCATGCACAAACTTTAACTAGATGCGATGATGCATATGCATGCTATCCTATGATCAGTTTAATTAGATCAGTTTGTGCGGGTTCTTGCATGGTTTTATGATGAACAGAGGTGTTCGGATCAAATGTGGACGTGGCGATGACCTTGTATTTAGATCAACCCGATCAACAAGTGATCTGTCCACAAAAAAGCTTCTGTTTGAAAGGAATCGAAGAACATATGCAAAGAAAACACAACGATGTCGTAAGGTGGTATTGGAGACCTACCTTACGTTCTTCTCGGTCTCGGGTCCTTCTCTGATCAGACAGATCGTTGGGATCTCTTCTGGCGATCTTCCTTGCTGATCTCCGACGATGGCTTACTCGACGAGTTGGGGCTAGGGCTCTAAGTCGTCGGCTCAGGAGTTGGAAAAGAAGTTCGTGGTTTTGGCCAGAAGTTATGGGTTCTATTTATAATCGGGAAGAGAAGAGTCCTAATCTGATTGTATTCCGAATAAAAGTCCTATTCATATTGTTGTTGAATCTTAATATCTTATCTTTATTTGATTTGGTGCGGTAACATTGTGGAATTCAGGTCGGTTTCTTCTCCGTACCGATATTTCTACGCGTACAGAATCCAAAACTACTCCAGAACTCGTTACCTCCATGGTGATGAGCTCTGGAAGCTCCACGTGTCCACTGGGCCTGGTCTCTTCCTTTTCGTGGAGACGAGCTCCGGTTGTGCCGCCTGTCAAGCGAGCGAGACCTCCCTTCTCCTTTGGAGGCGAACTCCGCGTGCGCCACGTATCCTAGCGGTCGGGACCTCCTCTCTATTCGGAGGTTGCTCTGCACACGCCACGTGTCAGTGCCGGACCTTCCTTTTTCCTCAGAGATGAGCTCCGAGGTAAACACGTGTCCAACAGTGATGGACCTCCCGGAGATAAGCTCCGGTGACGACGCGTGTCCAATAGAACCAAACCTCTCATAGGTGAGCTCCGAGATCGACAGGCATCATGTGCGACTGGTCCTCTGATTCCCACGGTGACTAGCTCCGAAGGTGACATGTGTCCTGCAGAAATGCCTTTGCTTCTTCCACAGAGGCTAGCTCCGTGGGCAACACGTGTCCCACAGGGTCGAACCTCTCCCCCTTTGCGGAGATGAGCCCCGAGCCTGCCACGTAGCCAATTTAGAGGTGGACCTCTTTCCACTTTGCAGGAATGAGCTCCGAACATGCCACGTGTCAACGGGCCGCGGAAGTTGTCTTCGTCACTCTCTGTGAACTGGATTTGGCTCTTATTGGCTATCCTGTTCCTACTTTTCTTAAAATGTTTTCTCTTCATAAAACATGAATATATGCAGAAATCATGGATGAGGGTGTCACACTTCACATAATACTCGGAATGGATTGGTTAAGCGAGTACAGCGGAGTAATCCAATGTGCTGAGAGGAGCGTGTAGTTGACAAACGAGCACGGTACTCGTATCGAGTTTGAGTCAGCCCAACCGGCAACCGAGAAGGCAACGTTGAACCACATCGAAGGAGCAACATTGGATAGCATTCTATTGGTTCAAGAATTCTCGGACGTGTTCCCGGAAGAACTTCCAGGTATGCCACCTGACCGGGACATTGAGTTTTCCATTGACCTAGTACCTGGAACCGCACCTATAGCAAAGAGACCATACAGGATGCCCGTTAATGAACTAGTGGAACTCAAGAAGAAAATCCAGGAGCAGTTAGAGAAGGGATTTATACGCCCAAGTTCGTCACCATGAGGAGCCCCCGTGCTCTTCGTAGACAAGAAGGATGGGACCCAGAGGATGTGTGTGGACTACAGGTCTCTCAACGAGGTGACGATCAAGAACAAATACCCTCTGCCCCGTATAGAGGATCTGTTCGACCAAATGAAGGGAGCCCGAGTTTTCTCCAAGACTGATCTTCGGTCGGAATATTTCCAGCTGAAGATTAAGCCGTCCGATATACCCAAGACTGCCTTTCGAACATGGTATGGTTCGTATGAATATACCGTTATGTATTTTGGCTTAACGAATGCACCTGTATACTTCATGTACCTCATGAACAAGGTCTTCATGGAGTACTTCGACAAGTTCGTCGTGGTTTTCATCGACGATATCATGGTGTATTCAAAAAGTGAGGAGGAACATGAAGAACATTTGAGATTGACATTGCAAAAGCTGTGAGAGCATCAATTGTATGCCAAGCTCAGCAAATGTCAATTTTGGCTAAAGGAGATATCGTTCCTAGGCCACATCATCTCCGAGGAAGGAGTATCCGTTGACCCTGGAAAAGTGGGAGATGTTCTGAAGTGGAACCAACCGCAAAACGTGAGGGATATTCGGAGTGTTCTTGGGATGGCTGGATACTACCGACGGTTCATCAAGGACTTCTACAAGATAGCAAAACCTATGACGGAATTGCTAATGAAAGGAAAAGCCTTCCAATGGACACCAGCATGTCAAGAAAGCTTCGAGGAGCTCAAGAAAAGGATAACCACAGCGCCGGTCTCGTTATTACCGGACGTAAGCTAGAGCTTTGACATATATTGTGACACATCAAGACAAGGGCTCGGATGCATGCTCATGAAAGAAGGACAAGTGGTAGACTATGACTCACGACAATTAAAGAAGCACGAGCTTAACTACCCTACACATGACTTGGAACTTGCAGCTGTGGTGCATGCATTAAAGATTTGGAGACATTATATCCTTGGTCATCGATGTGAGATCTATACAGATCACAAAAGCCTCCAGAATATATTCACGCAAACGGATTTTAATTTGAGGCAACGTTGATGGTTGGAACTCATCAAGGATTATGATTTTGGAATCAACTATCACCCCGGAAAGGCCAATGTAGTAGCTGATGCATTGAGCCGAAAGGGAGCATGTCACCATCTCACGGTTTGGGAGCTACCGCCCGAGCTGCGCAAGCACCTCGAACGGTTACATCTCGGTTTCTTGAATGAGATGGAAGTGATGGAACTCCACTCTTCATTGGAAAAAGAGATAAGAGATGGCCAAGCAACGGACGAGGAGATCAAAGAGATCAAGGAAAGGTTCCAACAAGGCATCAAAAAGGACTTCAAGGAAGATGAGAAGGGTACGCTTTGGCTAGGAAAAAGGATTTGTGTGCCTAACGTGAAGCACATCCGCGACACGATATTAAAGGAGGCACATGACTCACCTTATTCCATATATCCCGGAAGTACAAATATGTACAAGGACCTAAAGACTTGTTATTGGTGGGATGGTATGAAAAGGGACATAGCAGAATATGTTGCCTTATGCGACACATGCCAACGGGTGAAGGCCGAACATCAAAGACCCGCTGGACTGTTGCAACCCTTAAAGGTACCCAAGTGGAAGTGGGAAGACATCAGTATGGATTTCATCATCGGATTGCCACGTACTCGGTCGGGTTACGACTCCATCTGGGGTATCATGGACCGATTGACGAAAACAGCCCATTTTCTTCCTGCTAAGACCAAGTACAACGTTACACAACTAGCCGAGCTGTACATGGATCAAATCGTGTGCCGCCGTGGAGTCCTGAAGAGGATAGTCTCAAATGGGGTTCTCAGTTTACCTCTAGGTTTTGGAGGAAGCTTCATGAGGCTATGGGTACACGGCTGGATTTTAGCTCCGAAAGGACAAACCAAATTTTGGAGGACATGTTGAGAGCATGCGCCTTGAAACATGGTGTGGCGGACCGGAATCCACTCATCCAAGATCGCAGAGGGTGGTGCCGCACGATGCAACACCTGACAGAACACATCATAAGGACACCTTTTATTACATGGGAAACCAACTGAACTGTACAAATAGGTACAATCTTCAGTTACAAACTATTGTTTACATTACACAGCGGAAGTCTAAATTGTACAACTCACGCCTGCCTATCTAGAAAAAGTCGGTTGCCCAGCCCTAGGGAAACCCACACTAGCTGCACTCCTCAGCTCAGCGCGGCGTGTACGGCTCCCACTCAGCCGTGGTCCCCGACGGAGGATAACCCTCGCCGGTGGACTCATAACACGAGTCCGTGGGTGGCTCCTCACCTGAAAAACACTTAAGCAGCAACCATGAGCACGATGGCTCAACAAGACTTAACCGCCTCACCTAGGCATGAAACTCTACATGTAGTGTACAATGAACATGGGACGGTAAGATTGCAGCAAACGGACACGCCTACAAGTTCATCTTTTAGCCACAAGTTAACAGTTCATGAGTATGAAATTTAGTGAGCAATATTTGGTGGCACACATGTAAAAATGCAATTATATCATAACAGCAATATTGAATCATCACATTTCATACATTAGCCTACGTCACGACTCAGTGAACAAGCGGTACTCGTCACCGCGAGGGACGGCGAATCGACTCGATATACACCTGCAGGGAAACCCAAAGAGCACGTCACGTACGCCCACCCGTGGAGCTGCACAGCACGATCACTCGAAGTCGTACGGGACAACCTTTCACCCAACAGCCCAAACGTCGAACCGGTCGCACCGAAACGGACAGGAGGTTTCCTACACGGAGCATCTCTCTATGCCCGTTAGCAGATTTCCACCTTGCTGCCCTCAACCTATACCTATAAATCGGTATGCTATGCCTCGACGTCCGGAGGTTTAGGTTACATCGGTTTATCGGGGCCCATATATCCGATATGCCTTCGGTACATTTAATACTTGCTCAGCAGGGCCGCACACGGATCGGTTCTCAATCGACATGGACAGGGCTGCGCATGCAAGACTTCCTCTTGCTGCGCCCTAGTTCCTGCCTAGTCTCATTTTCATTACTAAAGTGATCTCACATCACTCGAACCAATCCCGTGTGTCCCAAACCTAACTCGCGAGTAGATTCCAACTACTCGACTTGTACCGAAGTCCTATAAATCATTAACATAGCCAGTCTACTCGAGGACTTAGACACTACCCTCACTCTTATAGGAAATTTTTGGTCATGCAAGTGGGTTTCATCCATCCTACACCTAATGCACATACATACTTCACACTAGACATGTAAACAAAGCAAAATTTTATAAAAAGGGTTAATGCAAACCGGGGCTTGACTTGTTGCTGCTGGTCAGTGGTTAGGTCTTCATCCAGAAGGAGGAAGTCAAGTACTTCCGGAGTCTCCTCGCCTTCAGCGACTACACGTTAATGAGAAACTACATGTCAATTCAACTGCAATGTGTAAACTTGAATAAGTAATTCCTATAACTCTAGCTAGCCCTCCCCTTTGGCTCAGAAATTTTTATGGTGGCTTTATAGGGTCCTACCCAGAGTCTTGACCAAGTTTCGTTTGAAACAAAGTTCATTGGAGCCTTGTACAAATAAAAGCCTATTTCGTCAATAATTGAGTCTCTAAGTAATTCCAGGGGTTTTCATGGCTCCAACTATTACTTTATGGAAACTAGAATTTAAGATGATTCTAATGGAATTGGTTTTATGTCATTTGAGGAATTTTAGAGGAAGTTATGCCCTAAACAAGATTTGAGAAAATCTGAAAAATGTTTCTGTACATTTTTCTATTTTCTCCGGGCAGTCCTTTTAATCACCCCATTAGGGGGACTAAATAAACTTGGATGAGTCTTAAAATTTTACTGTGACTCAAGGATTTTCCAGTTAACCTCTCAGCCAAATTTCAGAAGTTTTCATGAAGTAATTCTCCAGACAAAATTCCCAACAGTTTAAATTTTAGGGAATTAATTCTGGAAAACTATTAAGTTTCATGAGCTGAAATTGGTATTGATGGAACGTACTCAGAATCCTGAGTTCAGCAAAATTTGTTTCACTGAATTTGGAGTTTCCTAGCCAAAGTTCTATGCATTTGAAGTTTGAACTAAAACTGGAAATTCCCAAAATGTTTAAACTCTGCGGGTGGGGCCCACTCCTTAAACCGGCCCACTGAGAATGCGGCCGCACCGCGGCCCACGGGGTTTTACCCGCGCTGCCACAATGAATCCCAGCCGCAAGCGGATCCCCCGCGAGAACAGAGGCTGACCGGTGGACCCGGCCCCCCTTCGTCTACCTCGCGCCATCCCGCGACTCCCGCGGCGGTGCCTCACCAGAGTTCTCGCCGCCGGCCGTTTCGCTGCACGACCTTCGACGGTTCTCGCCGCCTGGGCCTAACTTGGCTCAGAGAACACACTGGTGCCCTCACCGAAGCTCGGCGATGGCCGGAACCATGCCCGCGACGGCGACATTGGTTCTCTCTACTCCGGCGATGTCACCCGGGCTACTCAGGGCCTTATTCTTCAAATGATTTGCTCCTACAGCTCCGCTGTGGCATGATGAGCATGAATATGAGCTCAGTTTTCCATGGAAATGGCTGGAGCTATGTGCTCACCGTCGACCTAGGCCCGATATCGGCTGTAACCGGAAATTTCGAAGAACCGTAACCCTAGCCGTTGGTTTTCGCTGGTTTTTGATCCTAGGTGGTCGTGGACAAGTGCAGGACGTGTGTGTAGCTCGGAATCCCCTGTGGTGAACTACGCATTCCGAATTTCCTCGTTTTGAACCCTTCGGTACTTTCAACACCGAATGACTAAACGGAGAAATACTCTTCCGACAGAGCATGAGAGGGGCTAAGATCTTCACCGTGAGTTCGATCGGCCTCCGGCGTGTCTCTTTGCTGTTGAGCTCCGGTCGCGAGAACGCCTGGATCAGCGGTGCGACAAGGAGCCGAGAGGAGCGGCCGGCGAAGTGTTTTGCCTCGGCTGTGTGCAGGCAACGTGAAGAGAATGAGGCCGGCTTTACTTGGGCAGGCGGTTTAACCAGTGTGGCACCCGGCGCCTTCGGTCACCAAGCAGGAGGTGGCAGGGGTGAGGCGGTCGGGCGCTGACGCTGCCGTGCGCTGGCGCGCGTTCTCGGCCGAGGGAGGAAAAAATCACTGAGTCTACTTCTCTGTTAAGGCTGCTGACAGGTGGGGCCTCCCCTCTAATTCCTTTTTGAGTTTTTCCTCTCTGTTTGTACTAAAATATCCCCAGCTACTCACAATTGAATGTGAGGCTTAATCACCAAGTCATAGTTTGAATTTGGTTTCCCAAATTTGAGATTTGTTTGGCTAAATTTGCTTCACATTTGAACTGAAATTAAAATTCAGTTTTGAATTCTTGCAAATTAGCTCCCGACAAGATGAAGTCTAGTGGGGATGAAAATTGGTGGACTAACTCAGAAAAATGTGCTGAGTTTGAATATGAAGCTAAGTTTTGAATTGAAGTGGTGAAAGTTGCTTACATTCAAATTGGCCTCTTTTTCAAATGCCCCCAAAAGTGCCTCAAAAGTGTTGGATTTGCATGAAGTTTGGCCTGAACTTTCCCAAGACTTTTCAAGTTCTAGGGGTGAGCTCAACCTCTCATGTTCATGTGTAGGAATCCTACTTTGTGAAAGTTAGGGCTTTTCCCTCTAATCATCCTTTTGATGGAGGTTACTTGCTCTTCACAATTCTTCACAAGATATCCACAACAAAAACTGTGGTGTTGTGAGGTGATGAAAAGTTTTTGCAAGTCCCTTTTCTTGGGCTTTTACATCCCTCCCCCCTTAAAAGAATCTCGTCCCGAGATTACAAAAGAGGAGACAGCGATGTAATAGGGACTTACCCGTGCTGAGATGCCATGAACTCCGGGTAATTTGAGCGAAGGAATTCCTGACTCTCCCACGTCGCTTCTTCGGCGGTGTGGTTGCTCCAGAGTATTTTGTAGAACCACAACGTTCAGCTACGCATGGTCCGGGCTTTCTCATCAAGAATTGTCACCGGATATTCATCATATGTCAAATCCGGTTGCAACATGACGATGTCTTCGGTAGGAACAGCAGTGGTATGCTTCAGACATTTTCGTAGTTGGGAAACATGGAAAATGTCATGAACACCAGCAAGAGATGCCGGTAGCTCCAGTCTATACGCCGCTGGTCCGCACTTCTCGGTGATAGCATAGGGTCCAATGAAACGGGGAGCGAGTTTCCCCCTAACGCCAAATCGGTGCACGCCCTTCATCGGAAACACACGGAGATACAAGTGTTCTCCGACGGCAAAGTGCAGCAGTCTACGCATCATATCAGCGTAGCTCTTCTGCTGGGATTGAGCAGCCTTCAAGTTGGCTTGAATCATCTGAACGCGCTCTTCGGCGTCGTTCACCACATCAACCCCGAATGTGACCCTTTCACCGGACTCGCACCAGTTTAATGGGGTGCGGCAGTTGCGACCGTAGAGAGCTTCGTAGGGTGCCATCTTGATACTCGCCTGATAGCCGTTATTGTACGAGAATTCCGCCAACAGTAGGTGAGCATCCCAGTTCCTACCGTGGTGGATGGCACACACCCTCAACATGTCTTCTAGTACTTGATTCACCCTCTCTGTTTGCCCATCTGTCTGAGGGGGATAGGCAGAGCTCCTAATCAGCTTGGTACCCAATGCAGCGTGTAACTGCTCCCAAAAGCGAGATACAAATAATGCACCTCGATCTGAGACAATGGTCTTGGGTACACCATATAAGCATAGAATCTTCTCTATGTACAGCTCCGCGTATTTGCCGGCATTGTAATGTGTATGTACCGGGATGAAGTGAGCCGTCTTGGTTAACCGGTCAACGATTACCCAAATGGAATCATGCTTGTTGGACGTCAGGGGTAACCCCACAATGAAATCCTTGCTCACATCTTCCCATTTCCATGCTGGGATCTTCAGGGGTTGCAACAGCCCTGATTTTCTCATATGATCAGCCTTCACTCGTCTACACGTATCACACTCGGATACGTACTGCGCTACTTCCCGCTTCATCCATGTCCACCAAAATTTCTTTTTCAAATCTTGGTACATTTTGTTGCTTCCCGAATGAATGGAGTATTTAGACAAGTGAGCTTCATCAAGGATCTTTTCCCTCAGCTCCATATCCCGGGGTATGACTATGCGGTCATTGAACCACAGCGTCCCCTCATCATCCTTCCGGAAACATTTGATCTCCCCATTGTCTATCCGTCTCCGGAGATGTGCCATGCCCTTATAATTCTTCTGAGATTCAATGATGTCCTCCCTAATAGTAGGGATGAGGGCAAGGTTGTACAGTGATCCATAAGGGACCAAGTACAAACTCAGCTCTTCTTCTCCTACCGGGGTAATGGCGAGGTTATGGACATGTGATTTCTGACTCAGCGCGTCGGCAACCACATTCGCCTTGCCGGGGTGGTAATGAATCTCAATCTCATAGTCTTTGATTAGTTCTAACCACCTCCTTTTCCTCACATTCAGCTCCTTCTGGGTGAAAATGTACTTCAAGCTCTTGTGGTCGGTGTAGAGATGCACCAAGTTCCCCAGGAGATAGTGCCTCCACATTTTCAACGCCAACACCACAGCAGCAAGCTCAAGATCATGACTCGGATAGTGCTGCTCATGGTTCCAAAGTTGGCGTGAGCCATACGCGACCACACGTCCTTCCTGCCTCAATACGCAGCCGAGCCCGATACCGGACGCGTCACAATACACGTCGAAGGGCTTGGTTGTATCCGGTTGAGCTAAGACCGGGCCTGTGGTGAGATGCTTCACTAATGCTTGAAATGCTCCTTCACACACCGTGTTCCAAACATATTTTGTACCCTTTTTCAGCAACTCCGTCATCGGCTTGGCAAGCCTTGAGAAGCTCGGAACGAATCTCTGATAGTATCCCGCTAAGCCGAGGAAGCTTCTGACTTCATGGACTGAAGTGGGAGCTTTCCTTTTCAGCACTTGCTCTATTTTGCTTAGGTCAACCGCAATGCCTTCCTCGGAGATGATATGTCCCAAGAATGGCACTTGGCTGATCCAAAACTCACATTTGCTGAACTTGACGTAGAGCTTGTGGTCTCGCAATCGTTGAAGAACGATCCTCAAGTGTTTGGCGTGTTCTGCTTATGTCTTGGAGTACACCAAGACAATGAACTCCACTACGAACTTATCCAGCTCCGGCATGAACACCGAGTTCATGAGATACATAAAATGTGCTGGAGCATTTGTGAGACCAAAAGACATGACGAGATATTCGTATAAGCCATATCTCGTCGATAAAGCCGTCTTCGGGATATCATTCGCCCTGATCTTTATCTGATGATATCCAGAGCGAAGGTCCATCTTGGAGAACACACTTGCACCCACAAGTTGATCAAACAAAATGTCAATGCGGGGCAGTGGGTACTTATTCTTGATGGTGACGGTGTTGAGCGGCCGGTAATCCACACACAGCCTCAAGGTTTCATCCTTCTTCTTCATGAACAGCGCTGAGCATCCCAAAGGCGAGGAACTCGGCCTAATGAAACCTTTGCTCAACAGGTCATTGAGCTGTTCTTTCAGTTCAGCCAGCTCATTTGTAGCCATTTTATATGGTCTCCGTGATATGGGCGTAGTCCCGGGTGCAAGTTCAATCTTGAACTCGACATCCCGCTCAGGTGGCATGCCTGGAAGATCATCCGGGAACACGTCAGGGTACTCCCAGACTACGGGGATATCTTATAACTTGAAAGCTTCAGCATTATTAATTTCTGAAACTTCCCGGACTGGATTATCTAACACCATGGAGTGTGGACGGTGGAATGGAGAATTCAGATGAACCGTTCGTGTCCGAGTGTTCAGGACAGCGCCATGGTAGTTTAGCCATGACATCCCTAAGATTGCATCAATCTTTTGCCCCGTAAGGATTATTAAGGTGGTGGGATATAGCTGCCCACCTAAGCACAGAGGTGCTTTTGTAATCATCATATTTGCGGAAATCTTCCCTCGCAGTAAGCAGATCATATATGTGCAGTTGGTTGGGGAGACTTGCATTTGATGCTTAGCCACATAGGATGCACTTATAAAACTGTGGGTTGCACAAGAATCAAACAATATGATGATGGCTTGATCGTTGAGAGTGAACGTACCCGCCAGCACGTTGTCTCCCTCCGGGGCGTCCTCATTGTCGAGGTTGCGAACGCCCCCAGTCTGCTGACCAACCTTCTTGACCGGAGGTCGGCCTCGAGCACCGCCCTGGAACTGGGCTTGCCCGCTGCTTTGCTGCCCCTGGGGACAGTCCTTCGCGAAATGGCCCGCCTGGCCACACATGAAGCAAGTGAAGCGGGGCGGTCCTCCGCTGATCGGCGGACAGAAACCCGGGGCGCGTTGTGGCGGTGGGAACACCCGGGGTGTCATCTGCTGCTGCTGCTGTCTCGGTGGTGGCATCGGTGGTCGGAACGGAGGTGACTGAAAACGATACCCCCGAACCGCTGAGGTCACGCCGGTGGATGCCAATGCTGTCCGGATGGTGTCCGGTACACCATGCGGTACTTTTGGGGAGCGCCACCCCCACTGCTGGGTGGAGTGCTGCGCTTGCGATGCTCAGCCGGCAACTCCCGCTGAGCGTCCTCTTGCATAATCGCGGCATTGACGAGGTCGATGAAGGTGCTGCGATTGCATTAGGCGAGATGTGTCTTCATCTCGGGGTGTAACCCCCCGATAGAAATGCTCCCACTTCTTCTCCTCGGTGGAGATGTAATCCGACGCATATTGCGCCACGTGGTTGAAGGCACAGAAGTAGTCGTGAGCACTCCTCCCGCCCTGCTTCAGCTCCAAGAATTCTTGGAACTTCCTCTTCATTATACCGGGAGGAATATGATAGGCGCGGAACGCCTCCGGGAACTCTTCCCACTCCACGGCATGGCCAGCCGGACATGAGGCGACATAGTTCACCACCATGCACCAGCGGCACCGTGAAGCTGCTGCGCCGCGAACAGAGTCTTTTGCCGCTCCGTGCATTGGAGCAGCCCGAACTTGGACTCTATTGTCCGCAGCCAGTTGTTGGCCTCCAGTGGTTCTTCTGCTTCAGTGAACACTGGAGGGTGCATACTCATGAAGTCCGAGTACGTCACCTCACGGGGCTCACGAGGCCCCCTCGCTTGATGCCCCCCCCCCGCATGGGATATATTCTGCACAATCATGCGGAGCAGGTCGGTCTGCTCCTCACGATTCCCCACCAGTGCCGCTATCACATCCGCCAGGGTAAGCGGAGGCGGCGGTGGTGGTTGCTGCTGCGGGGTGCTGTCGTAGGCAGGTGGCTTGGATTCATCGCCTCCCTGCTGGCTAGAGCCACCAGTCTCGTGCGTGGTCCGAGTGCGAACCATCTGCAACCATACGACATTAAACATCAGTCCCGCAACATATTGCATGCAGTCCAATAAAATAGGCGTAAAACATAATGACATTAAAACATGCGATACATCTCGTATACGGATAATGTAATAACATTGCACCAGCTACACCATTACCAGACCAAATACAAGCTAGTTAAATCGAACTTGATGAACCTCCTCTTTGGAAGCTCACCACAACTAGGTTTGGTCACTACGAGACGTTACTATCGCTTGGTCATCACGTATACCACCCTTCTATCTTCAATACGACACAAACATGGTCTCTAGCGATAGAAACTTGAGTAAAGCATATACTCAATCTTTCACTAGTTGAAGATACCCACTCATGAGTATGTTCTACCCCATTGGAAGTACTTAAACCCCCTAGGGTAACAACAATCTCTCAAATGAGTTCACTGTCATTCCTCTTCCAGAGTGACCAGCTTCTACGTATCCAAGATTTTGATCTGGTTCTGGGCATTTTCATGACTCAAGTTGAATACCAAAGTTAAAGTTAACTTCAGTATTTTTCCAACTAGTATTTATTTGTCCTCAGATCAGCTCTGGTTAAAAAGTTATGGTAATTCAAAGGCAACAGAATTTCTGGAAGAATTTCAACAGCACCTCCCTTGGAAGTTGCTGTTTTCAACCCTGGTTTCCACTGAATTCCGCGATGAAAATACAGAAACTTTGAATTACAAAGATGTAACACATCTCCTACCCTTTCCAAATATGTATCATATGATAATTTCAGATTTTTCTACAGGAAGTTACGCTTGAAAAACAGAACAGTCCAGAGAGTGTTTCAAATCTGTCCTTGTTCTGGACAGTTTACAATCCTCTGGGATTTAAGCCACCTTAAGATGTGATTCAGCTCTGGAAGTCTACAACAAAGTTGTATAGTACTTAAACATCTTTCCAGAACTATATCCCACACCTCCATTGGCTAAATAATTTGTGAGTTATGCCCTGTCAAAGTTCAGCAAACTTGCTGCCCAAAACAGAGCACTTTGTTTTTCAATCTTTTGGAACTATACTAACCAACTACCAAATTTTTCTACCCAACCAGGATCCTAAATGTTGAAACTTAGTGATTTTAATTCCTTTTTATCATTATCTTTCATGCACATGCCTATAATATGTCGGTACTACGTTCCTCACAAAAGAAAACCCTATCCGGATTCTACCGGCATATACGTCTCAATTGTGGCACTAAACGGTCTCTCACACACATTTCCTACATGGATAGATACGTGGTTAGTACCTGCAGAAGACCACAAAATAGTGATGCACTCAAAGGTTGTGTTTCCATTTCAGGCAGGACCATAATTGAAATTAAATACAAACGCCCGTATCATTGCCATACGGCCGTCCTTGAGCTAAGTCACGTCTCAAGGTACGTGATCGTGTTTCAACACCACATGCTGGGGAAACCGAGTAGATCATGAATGGGTCGTAACGGATGGGAATTTTATCAACCCAACAGATACCACCTACTGCCCTGCAGGGCACGCCGATGGCAAGCGCTACGTATGTCCTCCTGGGCTAATTCCAGACGAACACACTCTCGCGTTACTGACCACGCGATGGGGTCTCCACTTACTTGCCTAATGCACGCTAGGGAATCAGCATTTCATATGAACTCAGGAACATGAAGAGTTCAAGAGTTTCATATTGACGTCTCACAACAGGCTGTGAGATCGATCCCTGAACCACATTCCTCGTCAGGGGAGCTAACCGAAATTGAACCGCTTTGGGTGACGTTCCTTACCATTCTTACCAGAGCGTAGGTGCGTCATTATATAATTAAAATTCAGAATTATAACACATAGGTTAGTCTTTGCCACTTTAAGTAACTATGCTAATATAGTCCTTACTTGGGCAACTACCGAATCCTCACCATAAACCTAAGTTTTCCCGTAATACAGTCCTTAGTATTGTGCTATCCCCAATGCAGCTCTGATACCAGGCTGTGGCGGACCAGAATCGGCTCATACAGGATCGCAGAGGGTGGTGCCGCACGATGCGACACCTGACAGCACAAATCATAAGGACACCTTTTATTACATGGGAAACCAACTGAACTGTACAAACAGGTACAATCTTCAGTTACAAACTATGGTTTATATTACACAGCGGAAGTCTAAATTGTACAACTCACGCCTGCCTATATAGCAAAAGTCGGTTGCCCAGCCCAAGGGCAACCCACACTAGCTGCCCTCCTCAGCTCAGCGCGGCGTGTACGGCTCCCACTCAGCCGTGGTCCCCGACGGAGGGTAACCCTCACCGGTGGACTCATAACCCGAGTCCGTGGGTGGCTCCTCACCTGAAAAACACTTAAGCAGCAACCATGAGCACGATGGCTCAACAAGACTTAACCAACTCACCTAGGCATGAAACTCTACATGTAGTGTACAATGAACATGGGACGGTAAGATTGCAGCAAACGGACACGCCTACAAGTTCATCCTTAATTCATCTTTTAGCCACAAGTTAACAGTTCATGAATATGAAATTTAGTGAGCAATATTTGGTGGCACACATGTAACAATGCAATTATATCATTACAAAAATATTGAATCATCACATTTCATACATTAGCCTACGTCACGACTCAGTGAACAAGCGGTACTCGTCACCGCGAGGGATGGCAAATCGACTCGATATACACCTGCAGGGAAACCCAAAGAGCATGTCACGTACGCCCACCCGTGGAGCTGCACAGCATGCTCACTCGATGTCGTACGGGACAACCTTTCACCCAACAGCCCAAACGTCAAACCGGTCGCACCGAAACGGACAGGAGGTTCCATACACGGAGCATCTCTCTATGCCCGTTAGCAGATTTCCACCTAGCTGCCCTCAACCTACACCTATAAATTGGTGTGCTATGCCTCGACGTCTGGAGGTTTAGGTTACATCGGTTTATCGGGGCCCATATATCCGATATGCCTTCGGTACGTTCAATACTTGCTCAGCAGGGCCGCACATGGATCGGTCCTCAATCGACATGGACAGGGCTGCGCATACAAGACTTCATCTTGCTGCGCCCTAGCGCCTGCCTAGTCTCATTTTTATTACTAAAGTGATCTCACATCACTCGAACCAATCCCGTGTGTCCCAAACCTAACTCGCAAGTAGATTCCAACTACTCGACTTGTACTGAAGTCCTATAAATCATTAAGCATAGCCTGTCTACTCGAGGCCTTAGACACTACCCTCACTCTTATAGGAAAATTCTTGTCATGCAAGTGGGTTTCATCCATCCTACACCTAATGCACATATATACTTCACACTAGACATGTAAACAAAGCAAAACTTTATAAAAAGGGTTAATGCAAACCAGGGCTTGCCTTGTTGCTGCTGGTCAGTGGTTAGGTCTTCGTCCGTAAGGAGGAAGTCAAGTACTTCCGGAGTCTCCTCGCCTTCAGCGACTACACGTTCATGAGATACTACATGTCAATTCAACTGCAATGTGTAAACCTGAATAAGTAATTCCTATAACTCTAGCTAGCCCTCCCCTTTGGCTCTGAAATTTTTATGGTGGCTTGGTAGGGTCCTACCCAGAGTCTTGACCAAGTTTCGTTTGAAACAAAGTTCATTGGAGCCTTGTACAAACAAAAGCCTATTTGGTCAATAATTGAGCCTCTAAGTAATTCCAGTGGTTTTCATGGCTCCAACCATTACTTTCTGGAAACTAGAATTTAAGATGGTTCTAATGAAATTGGTTTCATATCATTTGAGGAATTTTAGAGGATGTTATGCCCTAAACAAGATTTGAGAAAATCTGAAAAATGTTTCTGTACATTTTTCTGTTTTCTCCGGGCAGTCCTCTTAATCACCCCATTAGAGGGACTAAATGGACTTGGATGAGTCTGAAAATTTTACTGTGACTCAAGGATTTTCCAATGAACCTCTCAGCCAAATTTCAGAATTTTTCATGAAGTAATTCTCCAGATAAAATTCCTAACAGTTTAAAATTTCGAGAATTAATTCTGGAAAACTATTAGGTTTCATGAGCTGAAATTGGTATTGTTGGAAAGTACACAGAATACTGAGTTCAGAAAAATTTGGTTCACTGAATTTGGAGTTTCCTATCCAAAGTTCTATGCATTTGAAGTTTGAACTAAAACTGGAAATTCCCAAAATGTTTAAACTCTGCGGGTGGGGCCCACTCCTTAAACCGGCCCACTGAGAATGCGGTCACACCGCGGCCCATGGGGTTTTACCCGCGCTGCCACACTGAATCCCGGCCGCAAACGGATCCCCGCGCGAGAACAGAGATTGACCGGTGGACCCGGCCCCCCTTCGTCTACCTCGCGCCATCCCACGACTCCCGCGGCGGTGCCTCGCCAGAGTTCTCGCCGCCGGCCGTTTCGCTGCACGACCTTCGACGGTTCTCGCCGCCTGGGCCTAACTTGGCAATGAGAACACACTGGTGCCCTCACCGAAGCTCGGCGATGACCGGAACCATGCCCGCGACGGCGACATTGGTTCTCTCTACTCCGGCGATGTCGCCCGGCTACTCAGTGTAAAAGTCCCAAAACTTGTAAATAGAAAACTTGAGCTATGAATAAAGTTGAGGTTATATACAAGAAATGGGACTTACAAAAACCTTTTGTGTTACTCATGAAAGTGTTGGCATGTGCAATAAAACCTGGAATTCAGTTTGAATTAAGAGGTGCACTTCAAAAAGAAAAAGAGCAGTTTCAAAAGAGGAAATTCAAACTGTTGTTTGAGAAGTGGGCTTTGCAATGGCCAACTCAAATATCAGAGGACATATTTGAATTCCTCAGGTCTAAATTATGAAGGAGGCAAATTTTGAGCAAATTTGGAGGTGCCTTGATATGATTATCAAAGGAACTTGTAAATTTCATCCAAATTTGAATTTAAACTCAAAAATGAGGAACAACTTGTCAAATTGCCAAATGACTTTTGGATTTAAGTTCCTCAGAGCTGAAGTTTACAATGTGCCAAAAAATTGGGATATTTAGGAAAGGAAGTGAGTGGGACCCAACTGTCATTGAGGAGAGGGAGAGACTTAGCACTTAAGCAAATTGCTCTCTGTTCAGACTCAAACCGGATCACTGTTTTCGCTCGAAGGACCGAATACGCGCGCGCCACCTAAGCCACGCGATCGCCAGCTCCCGAGCTGCTTCGACGTCGGTTCCCCTCGCCCTTATCGTCCTCCCACCGAGAGCGTGCACCTCACAGCACCGAGGAAACGTCCAGGCTAGCCTCCTCCTCGCCACAGCGCTGTTTCCAGAGGTGTTTGCCGCCGCCACGCCCATACGCTCGGGCTCCCGTCATCAACCCTCTCCCCAAGCCGTGGACACTCAGACAAGCTCGGGAGCAACGTCGCCCACGATCCCTGAAGCTGAAGCCAGTTCCGAGGCTGCAGCGAGCTGCAATTGTCTCGGCGAGTCGGTTCCTCCTCGGCGGACCAACCTCAGCGACTTGACTTCAAACCAAGCCCCTCTGGTGTTTCACACCCAACAAAGCCACGAATAAGGTTGGTTACCACCTCTCCTTGCTGTCCACCGAGTTCGGGGTCAGTTCATGGGACCACCTAGCCGGAATTTGAGTTTTACTCACAGCGGTTTCTTGGGTCGCCGGCTCCAGACCGGGAAATTCTCCCCCGAGGTGTGAGGGCTTCCAGTTGTGTGCTGGTGTCATGATCCTCAGCCTCCTACGGACCTCCTCGACCAAATAGCGGATGAATCCATCAACCCTAGCCGAAGAAAGCCCAGTTTTTACACTGTCGTCGCAAAAACCACCTCGGCGCACGGTGACAGCATAGCTAGCAGCCTCTCCAAGCAAAATTGAGCACACGTCGATGAGCTACACCTTCCACTGATGCTGTAGTGCTAATCCTTCGTGCTTTTGGCGAGCTAGAACGGCGGCGCTACGTCGCCGAAGCTCGGTTAAGCCGCCACACCATCGCGAGCTCGGTTAGGGACGACGTCGGTGTGGGGAAACCCTCTCCCCGTGTTCAGCGCATGAAATTAGGGGCTGACGGCAAGTTTGAGCATGGGAAGTGATCGGAGGACCGGGTTCCGATGTTTTCCGGCGAGCTCCGGCGGCGGGGGTCGCGCGGGAGCCGGAGGAAGACGAAGGTGGTCGGTCCCACCCGTCAGCAGCTGAAGTTAAACATACGGGATTCTCTGTGGCCTTGGATCAAACTGTGACAACGCGGGCATGAGTCTGTGACCCCGTGTGGCAGGGTTCCCGCAGTTGCACGTGTATGAGGGGCCCGCAGTCAGAGTTTAAACAATTCTGTGATTAATTTGAAGTCCAAATTCAGTTCAAACTTTAGAACTGCATAACTTTTGCTAGGAGGCTCCAAATTTAGTGATTCAAATTGGGTTGGATTCAGGGTGAAAAGAAATATCCAAATATGCAACTCAATTTGCATGAAAACCAATATTAAATTCTGGAGAATTCTTTAAAGCTTTTTAGCAAAAGAATTTTAGAGGAGTTTGGTTCATCCAAAAATCCTCAAATTTTGCCAGAACATTATGTAGGATATTAGGAGACTCCTGTAAATGTTTCGGCTCATTTGGAGTTGATTTAGTTAGAGTAATTCTGATTCCAAGTTTCTGTATTCAAATGAATACAGAAACATTTTCAGGAAATTTCCAAAACTTGGAAATTCAGTTCTGGGCATTCCTTAGCTCCAAAAACCCTAGGAAAATTGAGGCATACTCTATGAACTATGCTTGAAATTTTAGTTCACTTGAATGTGCATGAAAGTGCAAATTTATTCAGAATTAATTCCTCTTTGCCTAAATGCTTAGGGAATTGTTCTGGGTGATCCACTTAGTGAAAAATTCTGAATTTTGGTCCAAAGGACTTTCTTGTGAGAAGGAACTCACAAGAAAATTTCCAGCTCCATTGGAGCCCTGGATCATTATGTCCTGTTCAACCTCATTAGGTGATCACCACCCAAGTGATGAACATCACTTCTCACTTGATGATAGTGCTTAGACACACACCCAAACCACCACCCCCAGTGTCATTTTAAATTCTTAAACAGAGTTCCGGTTTTAAAACTTGTCTTTAGCACTTGTTAGCAAAAGTTTTATAATTAAACATGTATACATATTCATAACGTGTAGTGGTTAAACGTGGATAAGTGAAGATTTGATCAAGGAGCAAGAAGGCAAGGATTAAGCTTCAAGTCATCATCAGCAACTAACTTCATCTTATTTTACTTAAGTCACCTGCAAAACCAAGGCAAGCCCCGGTTTGCACTTAAGTTGTTTTTAAAGTTTTCCCTTTGTTCACAACTATTGGTCAAAGTTTGTATGTGCATTAGGTCAAGGATGTTTGATACTCCACTTGCATAACCAAACATGAACCCTGAGGTCAAGGGTAGAATGGTGTCATCCCTGTAGAATAAGGCCATGCTAAATAGACTAGGGCATCCAGTAGAAGACGAGTAGTTGGAATCTACTCGCGAGTTATAGACGGGATTACCTGGGTGTAGATGGAAAAAGAGGGCAAACTAAAGTTTACATTTCCAAAGATGAGACCGGGCAGGATGGTTAGGCAGCGACATGACGAGGTCTTGGTCGAGTAGCTCTGTCTGTGTCGATTAAGGACCGATGCGTGTGCGGCACCCAGGAGCAGGTATTGAGTTGTGTACCGGATGCTTACTGACATATGGGAATCAGGAAACCGATGTACCAGGTTCACTGGATTGTAGAGGCATACCACATCGTCTCGTTAGACCTATGAGCCCGAGACGGCGCGACCGGTTCTACAGTCGAGTGTCCTGAGAAAGGTTGCCACATATGACGTAATGAAGGACGCCAGAGTTGGGTCTTCAGAGGCGGGCGCATGTGTCGAGTTATCCGGGTAGTGTTTGATTCGAATCACCATCCATCGTGGTTATTGATTACCACTTACTCCCTGTGTTGTGACGTAGTTAATCAAGTTGTGTGGAAATAGTTTGCAAAGTTTTAAATGCTGTTATGATAATTGTAAATTGCATGAAAACCATGTTTGAAGTAGAGATACAGCAAACTAAAGTTATTTTTCCACCTTGGGACAAGTAACATTGGAACGAAGCGTTTCTTGTTTGATTGTGGAGTTCCAATGTTGCTAAGCGCAAGGTCACTACTATTATGATAAAACCTGAAAGTTAAGGATGAACTCGTAGGCGAGTCTTTTCGCAAATGACAGGGTTAAGTCTTAGGTTACTTTCATGTAGAGTTTCCTGCCTTAGGAGAGACGGTTAAGTCTTGCTGAGCCTTTGTGCTCACTCTTGCTATATAAGTGGTTTTGCAGGAAAACATCGACGCTATAAAGAAGGTTGTCCGGTGAGACTTGGGAACTTCCGAGTTATGTCACCCTTGGAGAACCTAGCCGCTGCCATGTCTTCGTGTTGCTAGCGAGAGGAGTCCGCGGGCTGGACCCCTCCTCGAGTGCTTCTTAGATACTCCACGTGAGCTGTTTATAGACTTCCGCTGTAGCTATTTTATGTAAATTATTTACAAAGAACAATTTGTAAAGCTTCGGCTTTGATTTATGTAATACATTGTTCCTTATATGTGTGCTGTTCGGTGCCGCATAACACGGCACCACCCAATGCGATCCACGGGCGAGGCGGCACGACCCCGTGATCGAGGTCGGGCCCCCTCAGCGTGGTATCAGAGCCGCATTGGTAATAGCGCACGGAATAAGGATGGTATTACGACAAAAACTTAGGATACGGTGAGGAAACGATATTAGGCCCACATAAGGACTATAGTAGTGTAGTTACTTAAGTGGCAAGACTAACATATGTGTTTTAATTCTGAACATTCATTATGTAATGACGCACCTACGCTCAGGTAAGAATGGTAAGGAACGCCACCGAAAGCGGTTCAATTTCGGTTAGCTCCCCTGACGAGGAAAGTGGTTCAGGGTTAGATCTCACAGCTTGGTGTGAGATGTTAATATGAAACTCTTGGACTCTTCATGTTCCTGAGTTCATATGAAACGCTGATCCCTAGCGTGCATTAGGCAAGTAAGTGGAGACCCCATCGTGTGGTCAGTAACGCGATAGTGTGTTCGTCTGGAAGTAGCCCAGGAGGACATACGCAGCGCTTGCCATCGGCGTGCCCTGCAGGGCAGTAGGTGGTATCCGTTGAGTTGATAACATTCCCAACCGTGACGACCCGTTCATGACATACTCGGGTTCCCCGTCGTGTGGTGTTGAAACACGATCACGTACCTTGAGACGTGACTTAACTCAAGGACGGCCATATGACAATGATACGGGCGTTTGTATTTACTTTCAAATATGGAACTGCCTGAGATGAAACAACCCTTAAGTGCACCACTATTGAGTGTTCTTCTGCAGGTACTAACAACGTACTTATCCCGTGTAGTACACGTGTGCGAGAGACCGTCTTAGTGCCACTGATAATACGTATATGCCGGTATGACCCGGCGTAGGATTTTCTTTGGTGAGGCAACGTAGTACCGACATGTTCTTACGGTGCATCGACACCGTACTAAACTTAATAACCTCTTTCCTATGAAGAAATGATTCATGAACTAACTTTCAACTAAAAATGGAAGTTTGAAACAAGTAGTAGCTACTGAACTCTTATTTTGAGCTAAGATTCAAATGAGAGTATAACTAGGTGTCAAAGTTTCAAAAACAGAGGGCTCTGTTTCTGGCAGAAATTCTTGCTGGACTTTAACAGAGCATAACTCTGAGTATATTGACCCAATTAAGGTGTATGATACAGTTCTGGAAAGATTTTCAAGTGTTCTACAGTTTCTTTGTATACCTCCAGAGCAAAATCACAATTTAAGTTGGTGAAATGTCCAGTTGAAGGCAAACTGTTCAAAACCAAGACAGTAGCAAAAACCTCTCTGGACCTTTCTGTTTTTAAGCTATAACTTCCTGTAGAAAAATCTTTAAGAAGCCTATAAGTACTCGTTGGAAAGATACTGAAGTTTACTAAAACTTTGGTGTTGAACTTAAGTCGAGAATCTGTTGATAACTTGAGTAAAATTTGGAGTTTGTGTGAGCTGGTCAGGATAGTCCCGCTGATTAGCTTAGCGTACATAAGATTTGTTTAAACATGAATGTGGTTATGCTTTCATAAAGTTCATGACATGTTCATGTTTTACTTATCTTTACTTACTACTGACATAGAATTTTGATGGACTCAAAATTTTGTTTCGTGCAGTATGGTACGTACACATTCTCAAATGGAGCTTGGAGGTTCAAGTCGAGGTGGGAATGACTCGACTTCATCACAAGAGCCATCGCCAACCGGATTGGCTGAAATTATGGCGAAGAAGAATGAAACTCTCCAAACTCTAGTTCAGCAAGGCATAAAAGAGAAGCTCAACGTCACATGCCAACCCAGAGCACGTACCTGGATTTCTTGGCGACACAACCGCCGGTATTCTCTGAGGCGGCTGACCATTGTAAAGCAAATCACTGGTTACGTGTCCTTGAGTCCAAGTTTGGGTTGATCCAATGTGATGAATTCTCAAAGACTCTATATGCCACTCAGCAGCTTCACGGCTTCGCTGGAGCATGGTGGGCAGAGTACCTTGCTGTCCATCCAGCAGGGCATCGTGTGACATGGACGGAATTCCAAGCTGCATTCCGTGCTCGTTTCATCCCTGCCGGCATAATGCAGACAAGTCATGATGAGTTCTGGAGTCTGAAGCAAGGGGACAGGAGTGTTATTGAGTATGCAAAGGAATTCAATCGCTTAGCTCAATATGTCCCTGACTATGTGAAGTCACCAGCCATGAAGGGTTATCATTTTTATCGAGGGCTGACGGCTAGGCTGCGATGTTAATTGGCTCAAGTTAGCCAAGAGAATTTTGATGAGTTTGTGAGCTGTGCTATCGCTCAAGAATATTATTCCAACCTCTACCTCAAAGAAAAGAGGGAGAGGGACTCATCACAGGATGAAGACAATCGTCTACCTCAGAAGTATCGGTTGGTGATCCGTTCACCTTCCGGTCGAGAGATTCCCCAAGACGTGCAATCATTCTGGGAGTGTGACGACTCTTCTACTCCACAGAGGTCTCATTCACCTTCACCACAGCAGCAACTTGTTTCTGATGCACCTCAGTATCAACAAGGTGCACTAGAATATTATTACCCTCAAGAGGTTGAAGATGAACAAGGTAATTTCTCAGTTGAACCAAGTGCTGTCCCACTTCACGTTGACAATGAGCTCAATGTCAATGAAGCAACTGAACTGAGCAGTAACAATGTGTCTGTGGGTCCAGTTCCACAGAGCGATCTTGGGCAGCAAAGAAAAGCTATGTCCAGAGAGGGAACGGTCAATTATTTGTCAGTCGATGATCTGCCAAAGGAAGGACCTGTTCTTGCCGTCAGGTTCATCTTAAATGACAAGCCGGTTGTCATTTTATTCAACTCTGGTGCGACACATAACTTCATTAGCAGGGAAACGATAATCCGGGTTCAGATCTCCACCACTATCACAAAAGGTTCTTACCTTATTCATTCGCCAGGTGGAGACATATCAACTAATGAAGTCGTTTCTCGAGCACCACTCTGCTTGGGTGGAAAAATTTATCCTACCACCCTCATCATTCTCGAAGACCAAGGAATCAATGCCATATTGGGGATATCATGGTTGACCTTCCATAAGGCTGTTCTGGACATCGAGAACAGGAGTGTCCACTTGGACTCTCCACTTCACGGGCGTCAAACGTTGTACCTCGGCAAAGCGGTTTCCAAAGACCCGGAAGTATGTAATGCCGAGGCTTGCAAGTTAGAAGACATTCCGGTAGTCCGTGAATATCCGGACGCGTTTCCCCAAGATCTTCCAGGCTTACCACCTGAGCGCGAGGTGGAGTTCAAAATAGAGTTGATACCGGGAACCACGCCGATCTCTCGGAGACCATACAAAATGGCTCCGGGTGAGTTAGCAGAATTGAAGGAGCAACTCAAGGATCTGATGGACAAGGGGTTTATTCGTCCAAGTTCATCACCATGGGGTTGCTCAGCTTTGTTTGTGAAAAAGAAGGATGAGACGCTGAGGCTATGCGTCGATTATCGTCCTTTGAATGCTGTGATGATAAAGAACAAGTATCCACTACCAAGAATTGATATCCTCTTCGATCAGCTAGTGGGTGCTAAAGTCTTCTCTAAGATGGACTTAAGGTCAGGGTATCATCAAATTAATATCCGGGCGGAAGATATCCTGAAAACAGCATTCTCGACAAGATATGGACTCTATGAGTACCTTGTCATGTCATTTGGGTTGACCAATGCTCCGGCTCACTTCATGTACCTTATGAACTCGGTGTTCATGCCAGAGCTGGATCAGTTCATCGTGGTATTCATCGACGACATTTTGGTCAATTCAAAATCTGAAGAGGAACACGCTAAACATTTGCATATTGTGCTCCAACGACTGAGAGATCACAAGCTTTATGCAAAGTTTAGTAAATGTGAATTCTGGATCAACCAAGTGCCATTTCTTGGGCACATTATTTCAGAAGAAGGCATTGCTGTTGATCCAAGCAATATTGAGCAAGTGCTGAAGTGGAAGTCTCCAACATCAGTCCATGAAGTTCGTAGCTTCTTGGGTTTGGCGGGATATTACCGGAGGTTCATCCCGAGCTTCTCAAAAATCTCCAAACCTATGATGGAGCTACTGAAGAAGGGCATCAAATATGATTGGAGCAAGCCATGTGAGGAAGCTTTTCGAGCGTTGGTGAAACACCTCACAACAGCCCGGGTTCTAGCTCAGCCGGATACAACCAAGCCATTTGATGTTTATTGTGATGCATCCGGCATCGGACTTGGTTGTGTACTCATGCAAGGAGGACGCGTGGTCGCTTATGGATCACGGCAATTACGGAATCATGAGCAACATTATCCAACTCATGATCTCGAGCTTGCTGCCGTGGTGTTAGCTTTGAAGATGTGGAGACATTACCTATTGGGAAATCTGGTTCATCTCTACACCGACCACAAAAGCTTGAAGTACATATTCACTCAAAAAGAGTTGAATATGTGGTGCGGCGATGGTTGGATCTGATCAAGGACTATGAGATTGAAATTCATTATCATCCGGGCAAGGCAAATGTGGTTGCCGATGCACTCAGCCGGAAGTCTCATATTAATAACTTGACCATTGCGCCGGTAGAAGAGGAAGAGCCAAGCCTCTACTTGGTTCCATATGGAGCTCTACATAACCTAGCTCTCATACCCACAATAAGAGAGGAGGTTATGGAAGCTCAAAAGAAAGACAAGGGCATGGCTCATATCAAAAGGAGGTTGAAGAACGGGGAGATGAAATGTTTCCGGTTAGATGAGGAAGATACCTTGTGGTTCAAGGACCGGATAGTCGTACCCCGTGATATGAGGCTGCGGAAGAAAATTTTGGATGAGGCTCACTTATCCAAATTTTCTATTCATCCTGGCAGGAATAAAATGTACCAAGACCTCCGGAAGAAGTTTTGGTGGACACGTATGAAACGTGAAGTTGCAAAATACGTTTCAGAATGTGATATGTGTCGAAGAGTTAAGGCCGACCATGTGAAGAAGTCAGGCCTGCTGCAACCGCTAGAAATACCGGCATGGAAGTGGGAAGACTTGAGTATGTATTTCATCGTTGGGTTGCCGATGACCTCCCACCACCATTTCTCGATTTGGGTAATCGTTGATCGATTAATCAAATCGGCACGTTTCATTCCGGTGCATACCAACTACAGCGCCAAGCAGTATGCGGATTTGTACATAGCATGCATCTTATGCTTGCATGGAGTTCCCCAAACCATTGTCTCCGACAGAGGATCGCTGTTCGTGTCCCGCTTCTGGGAACAGCTACACACATCCTTGGGAACTAAATTGATTCGAAGCTCCACGTATCACCCTCAAACCGATGGACAAACTGAGAGGGTGAATCAAATACTTGAAGATATGCTGAGAGCATGTGTCATCCATCACGGTAAGAGCTGGGATGATCACTTACCGTTGGCGGAGTTCTCATATAACAACGGGTATCAATCAAGTATCAAAATGGCGCCTTATGAAGCTCTCTACGGCCGGAAGTGCCGCACACCCTTGATCTGGTGTGAATCTGGTGAGAGGGTAACTTACGGGATTGATCTCGTAAATGAAGCTGAAGAGCGGGTGAGGCTTATTCAGGAAAATCTTAAAGCCGCTCAGTCAAGACAAAAGAGCTATGCGGATAAGAGGCGTCGTCCTCTGGAATTTCAAGTTGGGGACCACGTGTATCTCCGCGTATCTCCTATGAAGGGCATTCACCGATTCGGAGTGAAAGGAAAATTAGCTCCGCGCTTTATCGGTCCTTTTGCCATCATTGAAAGATGTGGACCCGTGGCATACCGTTTGGAGCTGCCGGCAGCCTTAGCCTGAGTGCATAACGTCTTCCACATATCCCAGTTGCAGAAATGTTTGAAAGTTCCAACGGAGATTCTCATGGGAGACATAGCAGATTTGAAGCCGGACCTTATGTATGTTGAGCATCCAACCCGGATAATTGATGAAAAGACTCGCGAAACCAGAAATCGGACACTGCGATTTTTCAAGGTGCTATGGGAAAATCACACGTCCGACGAAGCTACATGGGAAAGCGAGAGTATTTGCAACGCAATCATCCAGAGTTGTTAGAGGCATATGTTGAGTAACTGTCCTCTCCACATTGTCCTTAATCATGAATCTCGGGACGAGATTCTTTTTAAGGGGGGAGGAATGTAAAAGTCCCAAAACATGTAAATAGAAAACTTGAGCTATGAATAAAGTTGAGTTTATATACAAGAAATGGGACTTACAAAAACCTTTTGTGTTACTCATGAAAGTGTTGGCATGTGCAATAAAACCTGGAATTCAGTTTGAATCAAGAGGTGCACTTCAAAAAGAAAAAGGGCGGTTTCAAAAGAGGAAATTCAAACTGTTGTTTGAGAAGTGGGCTTTGCAATGGCCAACTCAAGGATCAGAGGACATATTTGAATTCCTCAGGTCTAAATTATGAAGGAGGCAAATTTTGAGAAAATTTGGAGGTGCCTTGATATGATTATCAAAGGAACTTGTAAATTTCATCCAAATTTGAATTTAAACTCAAAACTGAGGAACAACTTGTCAAATTGCCAAATGACTTTTGGATTTAAGTTCCTCAGAGCTGAAGTTTACAATGTGCCAAAAATTGGGATATTCAGGAAAGGAGGTGAGTGGGACCCAATTGTCATTGAGGAGAGGGAGAGACTTAGCACTTAAGCAAATTGCTCTCTGTTCAGACTCAAACCGGATCACTGTTTTTGCTCGAAGGACCGAACACGCGCGCGCGCCACCGAAGCCACGCGACCGCCAGATCCCGAGCTGCTTCGACGTCGGTTCCCCTCGCCCTTATCGTCCTCCCACCGAGAGCGTGCACCTCACACCACCGAGGAAACGTCCTGGCTAGCCTCCTCCTCGCCACAGGTGTGGTTTCCAGGGGCGTTTGCCACCGCCGCGCCCACACGCTCGGGCTCCCATCATACCCTCTCCCCGAGCCGTGGACACTCAGACATGCTCGGAAGCAACGTCGCCCACGATCCCTGAAGCTGTCAAAGCCAGTTCCGAGGCTGCAGCGGGCTGCAAACGCCTTGGTGAGTCGGTTCCTCCCCGGCGGACCAACCTCTGTGACTTGACTTCAAACCATGCCCCTCCGGTGTTTCACGCCTAACAAAGCCACAATAAGGTTGGTTACCACCTCTCCTTGCTGTCCACCGAGTTCGGGGTCAGTTCATGGGACCACCTAGCCGGAATTTGAGTTTTACTCACGGCGGTTTCTTCGGGTCGCCGGCTCCAGACCGGGAAATTCTCCCCCGAGGTGTGAGGGCTTCCAGTTGTGTGCTGGTGTCATGATCCTCAGCCTCCTATGTACCTCCTGGACCAAATAGCGCACGAATCCATCAACCCTAGCCGAAGAAAGCCCAGTTTTTACACTGTCGCCGCAAAAACCACCTCGGCGCACGGTGACAGCATAGCTAGCGGCCTCTCCAAGCAAAATTGAGCACACGTCGATGAGCTACACCTTCCACTGATGCTGTAGTGCTAATCCTTCGTGCTTTTGGCGAGCTAGAACGGCGGCGCTACGTCACCGAAGCTCGGTTAAGCCGCCACACTGTCGCGAGCTCGGTTAGGGCCGACGTCGGTGTGGGGAAACCCTCTCCCCGTGTTCAGCGCACGAAATTAGGGGCTGACGGCAAGTTTGAGCACGGGAAGTGAATGGAGGACCGGGTTCCGAAGTTTTCCGGCGAGCTCCGGCGGCGGGGGTCGCGCGGGAGCCGGAGGAAAACGAAGGTGGTCGGTCCCACCCGTCAGCAGCTGAAGTTAAACATACGGGATTCTCTGTGGCCTCGGATCAAACTGTGACAACGCGGGCATGGGTCTGTGACCCCGTGTGTCAGGGTTCCCGCAGTTGACATGTGTACGAGTGGTCCGCAGTCAGAGTTTAAACAATTCTGTGATTAATTTGAAGTCCAAATTCAGTTCAAACTTTAGAACTGCATAACTTTTGCTAGGAGGCTCCAAATTTAGTGATTCAAATTGGGTTGGATTCAGGGTGAAAAGAAATATCCAAATATACAACTCAATGTGCATGAAAACCAATATAAAATTCTGGAGAATTCTTTAAAGCTTTTCAGCAAAAGAATTTTAGAGGGAGTTTGGTTCATCCAAAAATCCCCAAATTTTGCCAGAATATTATGTAGGATATTAGGAGACTCCTGTAAAAGTGTCATCTCATTTGGAGTTGATTTAGTTAGAGTAATTCTGATTCCAAGTTTCTGTATTCAAATGAATACAGAAACATTTTCAGGAAATTTCCAAAACTTGGAAATTCAGTTCTGGGCATTCCTTAGCTCCAAAAACCCTAGGAAAATTCAGTCATACTCTCTGAACTATGCTTGAAATTTTAGTTCACTTGAATGTGCATGAAAGTGCAAATTTATTCAGAATTAATTCCTCTTTGCCTAAATGCTTAAGGAATTGTTATGGGTGATCCACTTAGTGAAAAATTCTGAATTTTGGTCCAAAGGACTTTCTTGTGACGAGGAACTCACAAGAAAATTTCCAGCTCCATTGGAGCCCTGGATCATTATGTCCTGTTCATCCTCATTAGGTGATCACCACCCAAGTGATGAACCTCACTTCTCACTTGATGATAGTGCTTAGACACACACCCAAACCACCACCCCCAGTGTCATTTTAAATTCTTAAACAGAATTCCAGGTTTAAAACTTGTCTTTAGCACTTGTTAGCAAAAGTTTTATAATTAAACATGTATACATATTCATAACGTGTAGTGGTTAAACGTGGATAAGTGAAGATTTGATCAAGGAGCAAGAAGGCAAGGATTAAGCTTCAAGTCATCATCAGCAACTAACTTCATCTTATCTGACTTATGTCACCTGCAAAACCAAGGCAAGCCCCGGTTTGCACTTAAGTTGTTTTTAATGTTTTCCCTTTGTTCACTACTATTGGTCAAAGTTTGTATGTGCATGAGGTCAAGGATGTTTGATACTCCACTTGCATAACCAAACATGAACCCTGAGGTCGAGGGTAGAATGGTGTCATCGCTGTATAATAAGGCCATGCTAAATAGACTAGGGCATCCGGTAGAAGACGAGTAGTTGGAATCTACTCGCGAGTTATAGACGGGATTACCTGGGTGTAGATGGAAAAAGAGGGCAAACTAAAGTTTACATTTCCAAAGATTAGACCGGGCAGGATGGTTAGGCAGCGACAAGACGAGGTCTTGGTCGAGTAGCTCTGCCTGTGTCGGTTAAGGACCGAGGCGTGTGCGGCACCCAGGAGCAGGTATTGAGTTGTGTACCGGATGCTTACTGACATATGGGAATCAGGAAACCGATGTACCAGGTTCACTGGATTGTAGAGGCATACCACATCGTCTCGTTAGACCTATGAGCCCGAGACGGCGCGACCGGTTCTACAGTCGAGTGTTCTGAGAAAGGTTGCCACATACGACGTAATGAAGGACGCCAGAGTTGGGTCTTCAGAGGTGGGCGTATGTGTCGAGTTAACCGGTTAGTGTTTGATTCGAATCACCGTCCATCGCGGTTATTGATTACCGCTTGCTCCCTGTGTTGTGACGTAGTTAATCAAGTTGTGTGGAAATAGTTTGCAAAGTTTTAAATGCTGTTACGATAATTGTAAATTGCATGAAAACCATGTTTGAAGTAGAGATAGAGCAAACTAAAGTTATTTTTCCACCTTGGGACAAGTAACATTGGAACGAAGCGTTTCTTGTTTGATTGTGGAGTTCCAATGTTGCTAAGCGCAAGGTCACTACTATTATGGCTAAAACCTGAAAGTTAAGGATGAACTCGTAGGCGAGTCTTTTCGCAGATGACAGGGTTAAGTCTTAGGTTACTTTCATGTAGAGATTCCTGCCTTAGGAGAGACGGTTAAGTCTTGCTGAGCCTTTGTGCTCACTCTTGCTATATAAGTGGTTTTGTAGGAAAACATCGACGCTATAAAGAAGGTTGCCCGGTGAGACTCGGGAACTTCCGAGTTATGTCACCCTTGGAGAACCAAGCCGCTGCCATGTCTTCGTGTTTCTAGCGAGAGGAGTCCGCGGGCTGGACCCCTCCTCGAGTGCTTCTTAGATACTCCACGTGAGCTGTTTATAGACTTCCGCTGTAGCTATTTTATGTAAATTATTTACAAAGAACAATTTGTAAAGCTTCGGCTTTGATTTATGTAATACATTGTTCCTTATATGTGTGCTGTTCGGTGCCGCATAACACGGCACCACCCAATGCGATCCCCGGGCGAGGCGGCACGACCCCGTGATCGAGGTCGGGCCCCCTCACTCAGGGCCTTATTCTTCAAATGGTTTGCTCCTACAGCTCCGCTGTGGCATGCTGAGCATGAATGTGAGCTTGGTTGTCCATGGAAATGGCCGGAGCTACGTGCTCACCGTCGACCTAGGCCCAATATCGGCTGTGACCGGAAATTTCAAAGAACCGTAACCCTAGCCCATGGTTTTCGCTGGTTTTTGATCCTAGGTGGTCGTGGACAAGTGCAGGACGTGCGTGCGGAATCCCCTGTGGTGAACTACCCATTCTGAATTTCTGCGTTTTGAACCCTTCGGTACTTTGAACACCGAATGACTAAACGGACAAATACTCTTCCTGCAGAGCATGAGAGGGGGTAAGATCTTCACCGTGAGTTCGAGTCGCGAGAACGCCTGGATCAGCGGTGCGACGAGGAGCCGAGGGGAGAGGCCGGCAAAGTGTTTTGCCTCGGCTGTGTGCGGGCAACGTGAAGAGAATGAGGCCGGCTTTACTTGGGCAGGCGGTTTAACCAGTGTGGCACCCGGCGCCTTCGGTCACCGAGCAGGAGGTGGCAGGGGTGAGGCGGTCGGGTGCCGACGCTGCTGTGCGCTGGCGCGCGTTCTCGGCCGAGGGAGGAAAAAATTACTGAGTATACTTCTCTGTTAAGGCTGCTGACAGGTGTGGCCTCCCCTCTAATTCCTTTTTGAATTTTTCCTCTCTGTTTGTACTAAAATATCCCCAGCTACTCACAATTGAATGTGAGGCCTAATCACCAAGTCATAGTTTGAATTTGGTTTCCCAATTTTGAGATTTGTTTGGCTAAATTTGCTTCACATTTGAACTGAAATTCAAATTCAGTTTTGAATTCTTGCAAATTAGCTCCCGACAAGATGAAGTCCAATGGGGATGAAAATTGGTGGACTAACTCAGAAAAATGTGCTGAGTTTGAATATGAAGCTAACTTTTGAATTTAAGTGGTGAAAGTTGCTGCACATTCAAATTGTCCTCTTTTTCAAATGGCCCCAAAAGTGCCTCAAAAGTGTTGGATTTGCATGAAGTTTGGCCTGAACCTTCCCAAGATATTTCAAGTTCTAGGGGTGAGCTCAACCTCTCATGTTCATGTGTAGGAATCCTACTTTGTGAAAGTTAGGGCTTTCCCCTCTAATCATCCTTTTGATGGAGGTTACTTGCTCTTCACAATTCTTCACAAGATATCAACAACAAAAACTGTGGTGTTGTGAGGTGATGAAAAGTTTTTGCAAGTCCCTTTTCTTGGGCTTTTACACGTGGGCGTAGTTGGGATAGGAGCTTGCCGTATGCTAAATTCTCCTATAACAACAGCTATCAAGCTAGCTTGAAGATGTCACCTTTCGAAGCATTGTATGGTTGACGGTGTAGAACACCGTTGTTTTGGAACGAGACCGGAGAAAACCAAGTATTTGGACCCGAAGTGCTACAAGAGGCTGAGAAGCAAGTCCAAACAATACAGGAGAATTTGAAGGCTGCTCAGTCACGACAGAAAGGCTATGCAGATAATAGGCGAAGGAAGTTGACTTTCGAAGTAGGAGACTTCGTATACCGTAAGGTATCGCCTATCCGAGGCCAACGACGTTTCAACATCAAAGGCAAGTTAGCACCTCGCTACATCGGGCCATTTAAGATTTTGGACAAGCGAGGAGAAGTAGCCTATCAACTAGAGCTCCCAACACACCTCTCTGACGTGCATGACGTGTTTCATGTATCCCAGCTCAAGAAGTGCTTGAGAGTACCAGAAGAACAAGTACCGATGGATGAGCTTGAGCTTCAAGAGGATCTGACCTATGTAGAGCACCCTGTCCACATTTGGACGTGAAGGAAAGGGTCACGAGGAACAAAGTGATCCGTTGGTGCAAAGTACAATGGAGCCATCACACGGAAGCTGAAGCCTCATGGGAGCGTGAAGAAGATATCAAAGTAGAATTCCCTCATCTATTCTCCACTAGCAAATCTCGAGGATGAGATTCAATTTAAGGGGGGTAGATTTGTGACACCCTCAATTTTGATTTCTGCATGCATTCATATTTTATATAGAGAAAACATTTTAAAAGAAGTGGAAACAGAAAAAGAATCAAAAGGATAGCCGAAAAGAGCTAACTCCAGTTCACCGAGAAGCGCCTAAGACATTTCCTGTAAGGGCCTAAGTTTTTGGCACATAATAAAAGTGTTCAGCACCACACACACACACTTCATTTGAAGAAACTTGATCAATACATTTGAAGTGCAAGTAAACACCATCAACATGATTATTAGAGAATAAACTCACAAAATGCAAAAGTGGCATTTCCCACATGCATCATATAGGGGCTGTACATATGAAAAAGTCCTACACCTTGCTAGGGATGTCCATGCCAAATTTTAACCAAATTCAATACCTTTTTGAAGTCCTTTTGGGTATAACTAGAAAGAGGGTGGTTTGAACTCAAATTCAAATTGAAACTGTTTCCATCCCATGAATTCAAAAGTGGGAGGCATATTGTTACTCAGCACTTTTTTGTGAGCTCACAGACAAATTTTCACACCATTTGGAGTTGAGCTTGACATGAGCCATTTGGCCAAATTCAAATCAGATTTGAATTTTAAACAAAACCTTTGCTGAAAATTTGTCAAATTGAATTCCATTTTGAATTATTCAAAGTGCAGTAGCCATTTGGAAATTTGATCAAATTACCAAGGTTATTTGGGTCTCTACTGTTTAGAGCAGTAGGAAAATTAAAGTTTGGATGTTAAAATGTGAGGTGGGACCCCCTGTCAGCCACTCAAACGTGAAGAACCGCCTCTGCTCGAGTCTGCCTTCGCACGGGAGAGCGCCAGCGCGCTGATCGACCGGTTCCCGACGTGTGATCGGCGCCAGCTCCTGCTGTTCGGTGTGCGGCTGGCTCTTATCATCCCACGAGCGGCCCAAAGGTGATCTTCTTCACCGATAGCCCACGCTCTCTCAACCTCTGCTTCGTTTCCGCGAAGAACACGATCACCGGCTGCGCTCACAGTTTTTTCCCTCGCCACAGTCAGCTGAGCATCAGTTGCTCGGGGTTCACACCGCAAGCATCAGTGCCCGGACGTGCTCTAGCTATCACCATACCAAAGTTTTGTAGCTTGGGGTGAACACAGTTCCGAGAACACTGACGAGTTACCGAGGGCTGCGGCGGCGATCGGTTTGGTTCACCGTGGACAGGTGTGATAGCTTCCCTGGATCGTGTAGCTTGTCTCTGTTAAGCAAATGATCCATCGTATAGCTAGAATTTTCCAGTTTCCCGAACCCTAGTATAAGACAACCGAGCTCGGTTGTGAGCCAAATTCGGTTCACATCTACCACTACCAGCCGAGCTCGTTTGTAAGTAGATAGTACATCCCCTGGCGCCTCTCCTCGAAGCAAAACCAAGGAAAATCATGAAGAATGGGCTCCGAGAGGGCAGTTCTTCGGGCCGCCATGGAAAACGGTCCCGGTTCACCGTGGAGCTCGGGGTTGCCGGCCGTTTCACCGAGGTTGGCTACCATTTACAGCATCCTCAGAGTTCCCCTGGTGCTGTAGAGCCAAAAACCCGAGGTCTTGGTAAAGGACAGAGCTTACCCGACCTCGCTGAAACCCTAGAGGGTGCTTTCTTTGGTGCGCGTGGGTTTCCTGCCATCGCCGGTGGCCGGCGAGCCCACCGCCGAGTTCAGGAGGTCGGAAAAGGGGGAGGCGGCGAGTTTCGGACCAGGAGGTGGCCGGGAACTCGATTCCGGCGAGTCTCGCCGGAGCCCGCCGCCGCTGGGTGTTTGGCGCGAGGAGGAAGATGAAGCACTGTGTGTGGGACCCACGGGCAGAAGTTTAAACTTTTCTTTGATTTTCAGTTTTAGTTCAAACTTCGAACTCACATAACTTTGGATAGAAAACTCCAAATCGGGTGAACCAAATTTTGTTGGATTCAGATCTCTGAGTACTTATCAGAAAATCAAGTTTCACTTATGAAATGTAAAAGTCCCAGAAACGTGAATACAAAGAAACGGGTGATTGAACATTATTGTGTTACTGTTTCATGAAAAATGGGACTTACAAAAACTTTTTACATGGGATAGTATACATGAGGTGCAACCACATGGGTTCAAGCTTTCTTTTGAATGTGTTGGATCAAGGTGGAGTTAAGCCCATGTGCAGATCATGCTTGTGCATGAGGGAGAATTAAAAGTAGGTCTTTAGACTCAAAAGGCTCCGCTCAAATTGCCGCCAAACTTTTGTATACACATGGAATCTCAGACACTTGAAATTGAGGAGATAATGGTGGCAACCTTCTGATTTGAGGGTGAGCTAAAAAGGAATGGATTATGATCATGTTGAGTTCATGCTGAATTCAAAACATGTTAAGGCAAGAGAATGATTTGAGTTAGGTCACATGAGATGATAAACTTGAACACGGACATGTGGGGAGAGCAAAAATGTTCTTAGCTCCTGCTGAACACATGTTAACCCGGGAAAGAATTTCACTCCCAAAAATCTAACTCATATGCACATTCTCTATGAGTAGAGGGGAGGGAAGTTTAAACCCCATTTTTGAACCATGCAAAGGATTCATGTTCAAATGGTCCAAAGGCCTATATGTGAGATGACCATTGCAGTCCTCAGATATTAAAGAGCTTAAGTTCCAAATTTGGAGAAATTTTGAGCTCATATACCATTTGTTCGAATGGGTCATCACAAAAGTGGTTTTCAAACTGTTGGTGCAAAGTTTATGTTTGCAGCAACCAAATTTAAAAGTTGAGTCCATATTTGAGATCCTCAGCTCCAAATTTGTGGGAATACAAATTTTTACAACATTTGGAAGTGTGGTGGCTAAGCATTTGCATGAGGACACAAAGGGTGCATTTGAATTCAAGTTCAAATTCGAATTTGGAAGAAATTTGGCCACAGGTCCAAATGAGTCCTAAAAATTTAGCTGCCCATATTTTATTTGGTCACCTGCAAAAAAATTGGAAGATCATTTGGGAGGGGCAGGGGTGGACCCCACTTGCCATTGAGCCAAATAGACTTGCTCCCTAAGTCTTCTCTGCCTGTGCACTGGGGCCCAACTTTCTGTGAGATGAGCCACAGGCTCTGTTTTTCCTCTCCCGAGCGCGTGACAGCAGCGGTGCCGCGGTGCCAGCGCACGTACGTGCGAGGCTTCTGCTGAGCGCCGGTCGAACCGCCTCAGCACGCCGATATTAT
This sequence comes from Neostapfia colusana, assembly GCA_030760725.1. Lineage (NCBI taxonomy): Eukaryota > Viridiplantae > Streptophyta > Magnoliopsida > Poales > Poaceae > Neostapfia > Neostapfia colusana. The sequence continues at coordinate 94,571,099 of JASWHV010000001.1, forward strand.
CCCTGTGGGCGGCTACCTCACTTGGAAAGCCCTCACGTGTTCCTCTTCTCCGTGTGGCCTCCCGTGAACCATTTCTTCCGCCGCTGCTGCAATTCCTTGGAGCATCGACGGCCGGACGCCTCGGCAACGTTCACGCCGAGCTGAGCTCATCCCCGGCACCACCCACGCTCCCTCGACGTGCCCACAGCGAGGACAAGGTGCTAACCCACGAGAAACCCGACGCCAAGCTCATTTGTTCTCTCTACCGTGCCGGGTGAAGCCGCCGTAGCAAGAATCCATTGCCCGGCCACCCCAGAGCTTCTCCCCTCGAGTTGCAAAAGCAAAAAGGTTCGCCGATACCCCTACTCGCTTCACCGCAACCCCGGCTGCCTGTCATGGACGGTACTCGCCGGAATTTCGTTTTTGCCGATGGCATACAATAACAACCGAGCGGAGAAACTCGGCAAATTCGTCTCACACGTCGAACCACTCCACACACCACGTAGCATACACCTTCTATACCTCCGTGCGCGTTCACAGGATCAAGAACCACCGAGAACCATTGAGAAAAACCGCTGTTCATCGAGTTTTTTGATTTTCGCCAGATTTTGACCTAGCCCGACGGTGAGGTCATACTTCCGGCGAGTTTCAGAGAGATTGGCGGTTGGGTCCATGTTCTCCTAGGTGCAGTGTTGCTGTACGAGCAAACGGCGACATGTTTAGTGCGGTACAGCGCCCTAGCGACATCGCCGGAGATCCCACAGCCACTGTAACCATCGCACCTAGGTTTCCGGCCACCGCCGATCTGAGGAAAGCCCGGCAACGTGTTCCTCGCACGAGGAAACATGGGGGTGGCGAGAACCAGCGAGTAACGAGAACCGGAACCCCCTTCCCGGCGAGAGCTCCAGCGAGCTCGGCGGCGCGGGAGCACGGGCTGCTGGAGGAAGACGAAGACGGGGGCTGGCCCACGTGTCAGGCTCTGTTGCGAGGGGGGTTAGATCTTCTGTGGCCTCGGATCTGTGGCGGACTGGGATCCGCTCATCCAGGATCGCAGAGGGTGGTGCCGCACGATGCGACACCCGACAGCACACGTCATAAGAACACAATATATTACATGGGAAAAACAAACTGAACTGTACAAAAAGGTACAACTTCAGTTACAAACTAATATTTATTTTTACACAGCGGAAGTCTACTCTGTACAACTCACGCCTGCCTATCTAGCAAAAGTCGGTTGCCCAGCCCTAGGGCAACCAACACTGGCTGCACTCCTCAGCTCAGCGCGGCGTGTATGGCTCCCACTCAGCCGTGGTCCCCGACGGAGGGTAACCCTCGCCGGTGGACTCGTACTCCGAGTCCGTGGGTGGCTCCTCACCTGAAAAACAATTAAGCAGCAACCGTGAGCACAAGGGCTCAGCAAGGCTTAACCGACTCACCTAAGCATGAAACTCTACATGAGGGGTACAATGGACATAGGATAGTAACATTTCAGCAAAAGGACACGCCTACAAGTTCATCCTTAGTTCATCTTTTAGCAACAAGATAACAGTTCATGAAATCTGAAATTTAGTAAGCAGTATTTGGTGGCACACATGTAGCAATACAATTATATCAATCAGCATCATTGAATCAACATATTTCATCCATTAGTCTATGTTACGATGCAGTGAACAAGCGGTACTCGTCACCGCGAGGGACGGCGAATCGACTCGATATACACCTGCAGGGAAACCCAAAGAGCACGTCACGTACGCCCACCCGTGGAGCTGCACAGCACGCTCACTCGATGTCTTACGGGACAACCTTTCACCCAACAGCCCAAACGTCGAACCGGTCGCACCGAAACGAGCAGGAGGTTCCCCACACGGAGAATCTCTCTATGCCCATTGGCAGATTTCCACCTTGCTGCCCTCAACCTACACCTATAAATCGGTGTGCTATGCCTCGACGCCCGGAGGTTTAGGCTACATCGGTTTATCGGGGCCCATATATCCGATATGCCTTCGGTACGTTCAATACTTGTTCAGCAATGCCGCACACGGATCGGTCCTCAATCGACACGGGCAGGGCTGCGCACACAAGACTTCCTCTTGCTGCGCCCTAGCCCCTGCCTAGTCTCATTCTCATTATTAAAGTGATCTCACATCACTCAACCGATCCCGTGTGTCCCAACCCTAACTCGCGAGTAGATTCCAACTACTCGACTTGTACCGAAGTCCTATGAATCATTAAGCATAGCCCGTCTACTCGAGGTCTTAGACACTACCCTCACTCTTATGGAAAATTTTCTGGTCATGCAAGTGGGGTTCCATCCATCCTATACCTAATGCACATTCATACCTCATATGACACATGTAAACAAAGTAAAAATTATATTAAAAAGGTTAATGCAAACCGGGGCTTGCCTTGTTGCTGCTGGTCAGGGGTGAGTTCTTCTTCTGGAAGCAGGAAGGCGAGAACCTCCGGAGCTTCCTCGCCTTCAGCGACTACACGTTTAACGAAACACTACATGTCACTTTAAATGCAATGTGTAAACTTGAATACTTAATTACTAACAAATCTATCTAGCCCTCCCCTTTGGTTCTGAAATTTTTTATGGTGGCTTGGTAGGGTCCTAACCAGAGTCTTGACCAAGTTTCATTTGAGCATTGTACAAATAAAAACCTATTTGGCCAATAAATGAGCCTCTAAGTAATTCCATGGGTTTTCATGGCTCCAACCATTACTTTCTGGAAACTAGAATTTAAGATGGTTCTAATGGAATTGGTTTCATGTCATTTGAAGAATTCTACTGAAAGCTATGTCCTAATTAAGATTTGAGAAAATCTGAAAAATGTTTCTGTACATTTTTCTATTTTCGCAGGGCAGTTCTCTTAATCACCCAATTAGGGTAACTAAATGAACTTGGATGAGTCTGAAAATTTTTCTGGGATTCATAGATTTTCCAATAAACCTCTCAGCCAAATTTCAGAGTTTTTCATGAAGTAGTTCTCCAGATAAAATTCCCAACAGTTTCAACTTTATGGATTTAATTCTGGAAAACTATTCACTTTCATGAGCTGAATTTGGTATTGCTGGAAAGTACTCAGAATTCTGAGTTCAGCAAAATTTGGTTCATCGAATTTGGAGTTTCCTAGCAAAAGTTCTATGCATTTGAAGTTTGAACTAAAACTGGAAATTCCAAAAATGTTTAAATCCTGCGGGTGGGTCCCCCGGCTACGTGTCAGCCTCCCAGCTAACCTACACCGGAGCCCGCAGAATCACCCGCGCAGCCGCACGGGATCCCGGTGCCACAGCAAATCCCGAGTGCTCTCAGCAGAGACTGACACGTGGGGCCCGCAAGGCTTCTTCAACCTCGCACTCCCGCGGTTCCCCACCACCCACCTCGCCGGAATACTCGCCGCCGGGCGTTCTGCTGCCCGACCTCCGACAAAACTCGCCGCCTGTGCCTATCTCGGCATGGGGAACACGGTGGTGCCCTCACCAGAGCGTGACAACGACCGGAACAGTGCTCCTGCAGGCAACAGCGGCCGGGAGCTCACCGGCGACGTTGAACTCGGCGTCCCCTACACCTTTTTTGATGCGGTTTGCTCGGGGAGCTCCGCTGACACCCGCTGATCACGGATACGGACACCGATCCCCGTGAAAACGGATGCAACTACGACCTCACCGGCGACCTAGGCCGGATATCGGCTGTGCTCAGAAAACTTCGAAGAACCGTAACCCTAGCCCATGGTTCTTGCTGGTTTTTTATCCTGGGTGGTGGTGGCAGGGTGTAGAGCGTGTGTGTGGCTCGGTATGCCCGGTGATGAGCTAGTACCCGCGAATTTTGGGATTTGGTGGTGGCTCGGTCTTAGGACCACCGAAACTTCCCCGGCGAAATCCTCCCCCAACAGCCCACAAAATAAAGAAAGGTTGGGACCAGAAGAATCAGAACCTCAAGGAGGTTCTTTCTTGTGTTGCTTGTCGGGCACGAGAGCGCCTGTGCTGGCCGGGCGCCAGTGATCAAGGGAGGTCGCGTTTCTGTTCTTGCGCGGAACCGAGGAGAGAGATCGGGTGGGGGTTGTTCTCGTCCGGGAAACAGACGAAAGGGCGGCGTGGGCTGTGCGTGTAACACCCCAAAATCCTGTTAAGAGGGGAATTTAAAAAATTTTGGACGTACTGCATGTGTTGCAAAAATTCAAATTCAAACCGGAATTCAAATTAAACTCAAAACAGAAATGAAAAAGAAAAAGAAAAAAATAAACCTTCCCGGCCAGTGGGCCGAAACCCACCAGCAGGCTCACCCAACCCCCGCGCCAGCCCACAGCCACGCGCCCGCGCCCCCTCTCGCAGACAGGCGGGACCCACCTGTCATCCCCGAGCTCCCGATCACGCCGACCCCGGACTGTTCCCCACGCGCGCGCGATCGTAACCGACCGAAAAACTGCGCGTTCCCAGCTGACTCCCGGTCCCAGAAGACTCCAGCTCGATCTAAACCAACCCGCCGCCCTCCCCCATCTATAAAAACCCTGGCATCGTCCCGTTTTTCCCCAACGATCCGCCGTTTTTCCTTCCGGTGAGAACCCGAGCTTCTCCGGCAAATTCTGCTCGATCTTCGTTCGGGAATTCTGATCTAACTCGCTGGTCTTGATCCACCGCCTCCGGGGAACCGCGCGGGTGCAGAAAACTCGGTGGTTTACGGCTTAAACACAGCGCCGACGAGCCTCGCCGTGAATTCACCTCGGACCTCGTCGCCGACCGCTTTCCAGGACCTTCGAGCTCAAGAAAAAACCCGAGGTGAGATCCCCGACCTCCCCTCTACCGATCTATGCCATAAAATCACAGTTTTAGGGAGAATTGACGAAGATCCGAAACTCTCCGGCGAGGTCGCCGCCTCCCGCCGCCGTGCGCCGCCGGGCAGCGCCGCCCGCGCTCGATCAGAGCGACGTGGCCTCTTGTGCGCCGTCTATTTTAAATCGCACGGTAGAATTTAAATCCCCGCGTACCGGTTCGATGTTATAATCTCAGTCGTCTGTTTTAAATCGGACGGTCCACGTCAGCCCCGCGTTATAAAGGCCGGGATTCTTACGTGCTATGTAAGGGCCTCAGTTTTTGACACACATTTGTAGTGTTCATCACCACACCACACACCTCATTTGAGGAAGGATGATGAACACAAATGAAGAGCAAGTAACAATTATCAACATGCTCATTAGAGAACAAACTCACACTTGGCAAAAGTGGTATTTTCCACATGTGATATAGATGGGCTGGACATATGAAAACTCCTACACTTTACTAAGGATGTCCATGCCAAGTTTCACCCAAATTCAAAACTGTTTTTGAGGTCATTTTGGGTATAGTTAGGAAGAGGGCAGTTTGAAACCATATTCAAATTCAAACAGTTTTTATCCCATGAATTTAAAGGTGGGAGGCATATTCTTACTCAGAACATTTTTGTGAGCTCACACACCAATTTTCACTCCATTTGGAGTTGATCTTGACATGAGCTATGTGGGAGAAATTCAAACTTTATTTGAATTTCAAACTGAACTTGTGCTGAAATTCATTCAAATCAAACCTCATTTGAACTTTGATCAATTCAAATGGCTCATGGGTGAATAATTTGAATTGCCAAGGGTAGTATGGGGTTCACTGTTTACAACAGTGATTAGGAGTAAATTTCAGAGGTTAAAACTGGAAGTGGGACCCACATGTCAGCCTCTACTTCAACACAAACCGACTGAAACGCAGCTCCATTGGTTCCCGGGTGCAGTGTGCGCGCGCCACCGAGGGGGCAGCCGGCGCCAGCTCCTGCTGCACGCCCCAAGCCGGAGACCAGTCGCCGGGCTACTTATCCCCTCCCCGGTGTGCTCCGATCGCCCATTCCCCGAGCTGCCGACATACTCGGCCTGTTCTTCCACTGCAACCGCCGCCGCTCGAGCTCACGCTTGATCAAGCCCGATCACTCGCGAGCACAGCCTCCTCCACAGAAAAACGGCACCGGGGGAACGTAAGCAACCTCCTAGGCACCGTGTTGGCCAGTGAGCAAGCGTCCTCGAGCTGTACCGTGCCGTTTCTCCGGCGAGCCGAGCATCGCCGCCGATCGGGCTCTCGTGGACAGCACAGCACAGCCGTTGTCACGTCCTCTTCTCTACACAAGAAAGGTGCGTGATTGTATGTAGATGGAGTAGCCGAAAGCCGTTTGGTGATTGATCAACCCTCGGCCGAGAATTTCCAAATTTACTCTTGATCAGTTCATAAGGACCGAGCTCACCTTCGGGTGAAATTCGTGCTCTATGCACGAGGGTTGGACGAGCTCGTTACCTAGTAGCTTCTACGCACGATAGTGCCCACGCTCGAACTGGAATTAGAGAAAACCATCGAGAATCGGCCATGATATGGCTGTTTTCCCCGCCGCCATGGCTGAACACCTCGGCTCACCGTCGAGAGCATAGTTGCCGGTATTCCTAGCTTCCACCCAGCCCGGGTTCGTGTTTCCCACGCTCTACTGATGCTCTCCGACCGATTCCCGGTCGATTTGGTGCACGGGAGAGTGGGACCGACCTCACCGGAACCCTAGCAGGTGCTGTCACCGGTGCACACGGGTTTCCGGTCATCGCCGGCGGCCGGCTACCCCACCATCGAGTCCAGGGGGTCAGTAAAGGGGCAGGCGACGAGTTTCGGGCCGGGGGTGGCCGGGAACTCAGTTCCGGCGAGGGTCGCCAGAGATCGCCGCCGCCTCGCAGTTGGCACGAGGGAGACGACGCACTGTGTGCGGGGCCCACAAGCCAGAGTTTAAACTTTTTCCCGAATTTCAGTTTCAGTTCAAACTTCAAATCCTTATAACTTTGGCTAGAAAGCTCCAAATTGAGTGAACCAAATTTTGCTGGATTCAGCTCTCCGAGTACTTTCCAGCAAATCAAGTTTCACTTTATGAAAACCCTTAATTTTCCAGAATTAATTCCTCAAAATTTAAACTGTTAGGAATTTTAACTGGAGAATCCTGTGGAGGAAAATCCTGAAATTTTGCTGGGATGTTCACCAAAATATCCCTGAACTACCATAAAAATTTCAGATTCCATTGAGCTCATTTGATCCACCTAATGGTTTGATTAGTGAAACTGTTCCAGAGAAAATAGAAAATGTTCAGAAACATTTTCAGAATTTTCTCTGAAATTGTTTAGCTCATATCTTTAGTTAGGAACCCCCAAATTAAGTGAGACCAAATCCATTAGAACCCTCTGAAAATCTAGTTTTCAGAAAGTCATAGTTTGTTTCATGAAAATCCTTAGAACACCCTAAAAGCCTTTAATTAAGGTCAAGGACATAATTAATTGTGGAGGGCTCAATTGAGCTTTGCTGCAACTAAAACTTGACCAAGTCTCTGTTTAGGTTGTAACCAAGCCACAGTAAAAGTTTCACAGTCATTAGGTCTGTCTAGCAAGGGTTATAGACTTCACAACTTCAAAGTTAATATAAATGCATTTAAATTGATACCTATGTTTCTTATATCATGTAGTCGCTAAGGTCGAGGAGGAACCCGAAGTCCTAGACTTCGTTATTCCGGAGGAACAGCTAGCCTACGACCAAGAGCAGCAAGGCAAGCTCCGGTTTGCATTAACCTTCTTATAAAATTTTTATTGTTTTGAGCACTTGCTTGAGTACTATTATCCTTTGCATTAGAGTCTTGTGTGGAAATCCAACTGCATAGCCCAGAAAACCATGGGTTGGGTTTAGGATTTGCAAACCCCGTTATCTACTGCATTGCTAGGATAGAGTAGGATTCGGTACAAGTCGAGTAGTTGGAACTACTCGCGAGAATAGGCTAGAGGCACATTGCTCGGGTAGAGGTAGCACATGATACACATGGCAAGAAAATGAGACCGAGCGGAGAGTAAGGGCGGCAGGACTTTGGGGCCTGTGTGCTGTAGCTCCGCTTGTGTCGATTGAGGACCGACCCGTGTGCGGGCCTGTTGAACAAGCTAGAACAGTACCGAAGACCTATCGGCTATATGGGAACCGGGAAACTGATGTAACTCGGGTAGCTGGGTATTGAGGCATTGCCCGTCGTTCAGAGGGTAGGTTGAGAGCTCGAGGTGTAAATCGGCTGGCGGCACAGAGATGCGCGTGCAGAGACCTCTTGCTCGGGACGATGGGACCGGTTCAATATTTGGCTGACGGGTGAAAGGTGGTTGCGTACGGCGTCCGTGATGGTTGTTGTAGGCAACATCGAGTACGGGCGTACGTGACGGGTTGTTCGGGTAACCCTGCAGGTGTAAATCGATTATAATCGCCGTCCCTCGCGGTCAGTGAGTACCACTTGTTCACTGTACCGTGACGTAGAAAGAACAGACTAGTTACATGTTAAAATGTTGCTGATTGAAAGATGGACTTGATTGCTAATGACTTGCTGTAGTTTAGAGCTAACTAAAGTTCATTTCAACTTTGGGCAATGTACATGAGAGAAATGCATTTCTTGTTTGATTGCGGCTCTCTCATGTACCTTAGCGTAAGGTTCTCCACAACCTGCTGCTAAAACTTGAAAGTAAGGTTCTACTAATTAGGCGAGTCCTTGCAAATGATTTTTACCTCATGTATCTCATTATCCTCATGTAGAAGTTCCATGTTAAGGTGAGACGGGTCAGACTTGCTGAGCCTTCGTGCTCACTGCTTGTGTTTGAAGCTTTTGCAGGGTTCTATGAGGAAGGGACTCCCGAAGAGGAGACGGAACCCCAGGAGGGGAACCCCGTCGAGTGGGAGTCATGCACGCCGCAGGGTTAGTGTGCGTGTGTGCTAGCAAGGGCACGTTCAAGGGCTGAACGTGCACTTGATGCTTAGTCTACGCCCACGAGTGTAGACTGAACTTATTTTGATGTAAACATGTTCATAACTTGTTTATGTAATAAAATTTCGCTTCCGCTTTGTACATTTGACGTGTGTTATACGGTGCTGTGCAACGCAACACCCCTCAGCGTGATCCTGGCTCGACAAGACCAATGGGGTCGCGTCAGCGTGGTATCAGAGCTCGCTTGAGGTTTAACACAGTACAAAGGTCATCCTTTTCAAAAATCCAGCGAGGAACGAGTTAGTAGCCCGTATAAGGATGTTATTAGCATATAGAAAGTGGCATATTAACCTATTTGTTATGTCGGAAAATCGTGTATCTCTGGACGTTTATGTCTTGGGGGGTACACGTGAGCGCTGTCCACCAGTGCGCACAAGCTGAAGGGTGGAGCCCCACGGGAGGCAGGTAACCCGACCCGCTTTAGTATCCTCTACGACTCTTCATGTCGTTTGGGGTATTCGAGCAACGTCTGTCCCTGGCGTGCGTGGTGCAACATGGGAGACCGCGTCACGTGGTCTGAAACGTGAACACGTAACTCAAGGCGTGTTTGGCTTGAGAACATCCGGGCGAGTGATGACGGCCGGGTGTACGAACTGTATGGATTCCGGGCTCGGTGTGCAGCCGAGTCTGAGGATTGTTTGAGTTTCTGCAGGTAGCCTGACCACGAAACGGTAGACGTGTAGCATCCGTGTGCGAGTGACGAGTAGTGCCACTGAACTAACGAAGCCGGCTAAGTCCGCTATAGGTTTTTCCTTTGTGAGGACGTAGTACCGACATAATCTGGTGACACATCGACGTCACACCCCAACTATATGAACAACTTCATTTAAAAACTTGAAGGTTTTGATCCAAAGTAGTAAAATTTGATGTAACTACTCCCCTTGGACAGGATATTCAAAGTTAACAAGTTTTCAACTTATAGGTTGTTAAGGGCAGAGCACTCTGTTTTCAACTGAATCAAGGCTGAAATTAATCAGAGGTTAGAGGTTGAGTTCTTTCGAGGTTGGGATCGTATGATACATTTCTGGAAAGCTTTGGAAGAGCTTTACAATTTTTCTGTTGAGGTCCAGAGGTGTTCATCCCTTAACCCCTCGAAAAATGCAGTAGAGTTGAAACTGTTCAGAAAACAGGACAGAATAAAGACTCTCTGTAGACTATCTGTAAATTAAGCATAACTTCCTGCATAAAAATCCAAAAATAGAAAATGAGGTAGTTCTGGAAAGCTTATGAGATGTTTACAACTTTGTAACAGAAAATTTTGTCAGATTAGGAACAGAATTAACTGGGATTCTTGGATCAAATCAGTATCTAAAGCAGGGAGGTGCTGTCCAATTTTCTCCAGGAATTCTGTTAACTTTGACATCTCATAACTTTTGAACCAGGACAGATCTTAGGCCAACCAAATACTTTCTGGAAATCTATTGAAGTTAACTTTAGCTTTGATGTTGAGCTCCAGAATTGTTTTTTCCTTCAACATGGCCTAAATCAGGTTGAAATGGAAACTGGTCAGGGCTGTCATGGGAACAGCAGATCAGCAGTCAAATTTGTTTAAAATTTGAACTATGTTTCCCAGTTTTATGGGTTCAATGACATATCTTATGTTATAACTCGATGGTTTACTGTTTAAATAAATATTTGTAATTTCTCAAATATATTTTTACAGATGGAAGCAGATAAACGGTTGGAGAACGGGTGGGTAGTTTCCCACTGTTCTGACCGTAGCGGCTACCCGGAAGCATTGTGGCAAATGCTCCAATATTTCGGGTATAGTCAGATGCCGCAGTACTTCACCAAGGAAGAAGGCGAGGAGGGGAACAAGACGTGGACGATCCATGTCGAGGTTCCTGCAGGACCTACGCCACCCGGTTGGGTGCCATTCACCGTCACGGTGAGAGGAAGACAACCGGAAGGGATGTGGCAAGTGGCAGCCCGTGACACTATGTCACGTTTCTGCCAACTGCACGTGCAGGCTATGGAGGGCACTCCATACGCACTCGTTCCGGTGGAGGGACGAGCCCAGCATGTGTGGGAAGATAGATACCGGGAACAAACGGACCCGAGTTGCCCAAGGTACAACCCCGCGGAGGCAAATCTCAGCCTCCAGATGAGGGCGGGAAACGCCGTGATGGACAGCCAAGCTGTTCATACGGAGCATCTCGCCACAAAGCTCAAGGAGAGCACAAGCCGTGGAGATCATTTCGAGAGTTCTCACAGCGCACTCCGCAATGTGCTCCTTCCGACGATCAAGCGACTGAATGAACAACACAATCAGTTGCGTCGTCTGAAGAAGGCAAAGAAGAAGAGCCGTGTTGACATCGCGGCGTTGCAAGAGCTGGTGCAGACCCTAACCCAGCAGAATGAGGACCGTGCTCAAGAGCGGGACGACGCTATCGAGGAAGGCCAAGGCTGGGAAGAGGACTACAACCAAGCTATGGACGAGGTGCATGCTTTGCAGGACCTCTTGCCCCCGGTGTTAGGCGTACCAGTGGTCTTGGGTCTTCCAGCAATGGGAGAACCCGGGATGGGAGAAGAGGTGGTAGACCCAGAGCCACCAGCAGAGGTACCGGAGGAGGACGACCCACAGGAGGTCGAGTTCTACTCCGAGTAGGGGGTTACGGTTGCCAAGTAGGGTAGCTAGGGTAGCGTAACCCAACTTTTGTAATCGGTGGCATGTCGTGTAGACAGTAGCATATGTATAGGTAGTGACGACATGAGCACGACTTCTCGGAGATCCGAGAATAATGTATCTTGTATAAAGTTTCTGCTTTATCAATATATGTGAATGTTGTGCAAATTAATCATGTGTCACTTCAATACCTACTGTTGCGTATGGAATTTTAAGTAAGACATGTGCTAATTGCTGCTGTTTTGAATTTCAGAATGACGCGTACTCGTGCCAACCCTGACATTGGGGGTACCAGTCAAGGGGGAGAGACCTCCCAACCACCTCCCGAGGACTCCTCGGGACAGCAGCAGCAACAGAAACAGCAAACACCGCCACCGCCACTGCCAACGGTTACATTGGCCGACATTGTCGCGGCAATGGCGGGCTCGCATCAGCAGCACACAGAGTTGCTGCAGACTCTCATCGCCAATACGTCTCGCCCAGAGAGACGTCAAGATCGTGAGGAGCGCCAACAGAGCTCCTACTCCGACTTCCTGGCAACTCATCCCCCTATATTCTCAAGGGCGGATGAACCACTTGACGCGGACAACTGGCTCCGCGCCATAGAGATGAAGTTTGGGCTGCTCCAAATCAGCGAGCAGCGCAAGACTCAGTTCGCGGTCCAGCAGCTCCAAGGATCCGCGAGCGCGTGGTGGGCCAACTTCTGTGCTTCACAACCCACCGACCGAGTGATGACCTGGACGGAGTTCCGGACGGCCTTCAGGGTCTATCACATACCGCCAGGTCTGATGAAGAGGAAGACGCAGGAGTTCTTACACCTGCAACAAGGGAGCCGGAACACACTGGAATACTCCAGGGCGTTCAACGATCTCGCGCTCTACGCGTCGTATCACGCGGATACAGACGAGAAGCGGCGAGACCATTTTTACCAGGGGCTTAACCCGCTCCTGAAGGACAAGTTGGCGATGTTCAATAGCGGCAGCCTCAACGACATCATTGATGCTGCGATTGTTCAGGAGGACTCCGGCAAGGAGTTAGCGGCGGCGGAGAGAAAGCGAAGCGCGCCGCAGAGCAGTGGAGAAGGAGGCGGTCCTTCCCAGAAGTTTCGGATGGTGAATCGCCCACCATCAGGTCCACGCTGGCAACCACCACAGCGGTCGATGCCGTTCCGCAGTCGGCCGTACTCTTCACCGGCATTCCGGCCGGCACTGCCAGCACCACCGCAACCACAACAGCAGCAACGGGCGATGCCGCGTGCGTTTGCACCTCAGCAATGCATGCCGGGCTTTCGTCCACCGAGTACTCCACCAGCAGCGGCCACATGTTACAAGTGTGGTCGTCCAGGACACTTCGCGAGCAGTTGCCCGGAGAGGCAAGGCGGCGGAGTGGCACCACAGTTTCTGGGGAGGAATCAACCCCGGAACCCTACTAATGCGCAGCGGGCAAACCCTAGGCCCGGCACTGTCCACCAACTTGCCATTGAGGACGTGCCGGAGGGCGAGCCAATCCTTGCGGGTATGTTCCAACTCCACCAGCATCCCGCTATAGTACTGTTTGATTCAGGCGCCACGCATAATTTTATTAGCCAAGCTTTCATTGCTAAACACAGTTTGCCAATACTACCCACCGATAGTCCATATTTAATTTGTTCACCGGGGGGGGGGGGAAGATTTCAGCAAGCGTAATGGTCTCCAAAGCACCATTATGCTTAGCGGGTAGAGTGTACCCCACGTCTCTCATTATCTTAGAGGGACAGAAGGTCGATGTCATCCTAGGGATGTCGTGGTTAACCCGCCACGGCGCTGTTTTAGACACCGTCCTTTGAGTCGTGCACTTAAACTCAGAGGTGCACGGTTCTCACTCATTATTTCTGGACAATCCAGAAATAAAACTTCCAAGTGTCTATCAAGCCACAACCATCAGATTGGAGGATATTCCAGTGGTCCGAGAATTCCCTGACGTATTCCCGGATGATTTGCCGGGAATGCCACCCGATAGAGAGGTGGAGTTCAAGATTGAACTTGCACCGGGAACCATGCCAATATCCCGAAGGCCGTACAAGATGGCGCCCAAGGAGTTGGCTGAACTGAAGACTCAGCTCACGGACCTTCTGGAGAAGGGTTTTATTAGGCCGAGCTCCTCGCCATGGGGCTGTTCGGCATTATTTGTCAAGAAGAAGGATGAAACGTTGCGGCTTTGCGTGAACTACCGTCCATTAAATGCCATAACCATCAAGAACAAGTACCCGTTGCCACGGATCGACATGTTGTTTGATCAGTTGGTCGAAGCAAAGATTTTTTCCAAGATGGATTTAAGATCCGGGTACCATCAGATTAAGATAAGGGTGGAGGACATTCCAAAGACAGCTTTCTCGACAAGGTACGGACTTTATGAGTACCTGGTCATGTCCTTCGGCCTCACCAATGCTCCAGCTCACTTCATGTACTTAATGAACTCGGTATTCATGCCGGAGCTGGACAAGTTTGTCGTGGTATTCATCGACGACATCCTGGTATATTCCAAGTCGGAGGAAGATCACAAGAAACATTTGCGTATAGTCTTGCAACGGCTGCGGGACCATAAGTTATACGCAAAATTCAGCAAATGCGAATTTTGGATATCGCAAGTGCCTTTCCTCGGGCATATCATCTCAGCGGAGGGTATCGCTGTGGACCCGAGCAAGATCACTCAAGTGCTGAATTGGAAATCCCCGAGAACTGTTCACGAGGTACGGAGTTTCCTCGGACTCGCGGGATATTATCAGAGGTTCATTCCGAACTTCTCGAAGATTGCCAAGCCAATGACAGAGCTGCTGAAGAAGGCTACCAAATATGTTTGGAGTCCAGCATGTGAAGCAGCATTCAAGGCTTTAGTCAAGCACCTGACATCAGCACCGGTTTTGGCGCAGCCAGACACAACAAAACCGTTCGATGTGTACTGCAATGCATCCGGCATTGGGCTCGGATGTGTGCTGATGCATGACCGAAGAGTGGTCGCGTATGGATCACGGCAGCTTAGGAACCATGAGCAGAATTATCCAACTCACGACTTGGAGCTCGCTGCCGTGGTACTTGCACTAAAAATTTGGAGGCACTACCTACTCGGTAACCTCGTACATTTATATACCGACCACAAAAGCCTCAAGTACATATTCACTCAGAAGGAGCTGAACATGAGGCAACGAAGATGGTTAGAACTGATAAAGGATTACGAGATAGAGATCCATTATCATCCGGGCAAGGCAAACGTTGTGGCAGATGCGCTGAGCCGCAAATCACACGTCAATACTCTGACCATCACACCGTTGGAAGAGAGCGAACCACCACTCCATGTGATTCCACACGGAGCTCTCTACAACCTAGCTTTGATCCCCACCATCCGTGAAGAGATAGCGGCAGCCTAGAAGAATGACAAGGGCATGTCACATTTACGGAGACGTGTAGACGGTGGGGAGTTGAAATGTTTCCGGAAGGACGGAGACGGCGTCCTATGGTTCAAGGACCGGATTGTCGTACCCCGAAACCCGGAACTACGGAAGAAAATCTTTGATGAGGCTCACTTATCAAAGTTTTCTATTCACCCCGGCAGCAACAAAATGTATCAAGAACTCAGAAGCAAGTTTTGGTGGACACGGATGAAGCGTGAGACTGCAAAATACGTGTCCGAGTGTGATACATGTCGAAGGGTGAAAGCAGACCACATGCGGAAACCGGGACTGCTACAACCACTGGGCATTCCTGCCTGGAAGTGGGAGGATGTGAGCATGGACTTCATCGTCGGTTTACCCACCACCTTGCGGAAACATGATTCCGTGTGGGTGATCGTCGATCGGCTCACCAAAGTTGCCCATTTCATCCCGGTCAACACCAACTACAACGCCAAGAAGTACGCTGAACTGTACATCTCACGGATCCTATGCTTATACGGCATACCTCGTACCATCATATCGGATCGGGGCACTTTATTTGTGTCCCGTTTTTGGGAGCAGCTACACGCTGCCTTGGGGACGAAGCTGATCCGTAGTTCAGCCTACCACCCGCAGACGGATGGGCAAACGGAGCGGGTAAATCAAATCTTAGAAGACATGCTACGAGCTTGCGCTATCAACCACGGCAAGAATTGGGATGATCCTTGCCGTTAGCCGAGTTCTCGTACAACAATGGGTACCAAGCCAGCATCAAGATGGCGCCCTACGAGGCGCTATACGGAAGAAAATGCCGCACACCATTGAACTGGTGTGAGTCTGGCGAAAGGGTTACCTTCGGGATTGACCTTGTCAACAACGCGGAAGAAAAGGTTCGACTAATTCAAGCGAACCTAAAAGCCGCTCAATCCCGTCAGAAACAGTATGCGGACCGGAGAAGGCGCCCATTACAATTCGAAGTTGGGGATAACGTATACCTACGGGTGTCTCCAATGAAGGGCGTAAACAGATTTGGGGTAAGAGGAAAGTTGGCACCCCGATTCATCGGTCCATTTCAGATTACCGAAAGATGTGGATCAGTGGCATAGCGGTTGAGATTACCAGAAGCACTTTCCGGTGTGCACGACGTCTTTCACGTTTCCCATCTGAGGAAATGTCTCAAGCTATCAACTACCGTTCAGCTGGAAGACATTGAAGAACTCCAACCGGATCTCACCTATCGGGAGGAACCAGTGCAGATTATTGATGAAAAGGCCCGAACCACACGCAACCATACGTTGTGGTTCTACAAGGTTCTATGGAGTAATCACTCCATGGACGAAGCGACATGGGAGAGCGAAGAATTCCTTCGCACTAACTACCCTGAATTTTTCACGTCGCATATCCGGTAATTTTCCACCGTCCTCTCTCTCATTTTCACCTTATAATCTCGGGACGAGATTCTTTTAAGGGGGGAGGAATGTAAGGGCCTCAGTTTTTGACACACATTTGCAGTGTTCATCACCACACCACACACCTCATTTGAGGAAGGATGATGAACACAAATGAAGAGCAAGTAACAATTATCAACATGCTCATTAGAGAACAAATTCACACTTGGCAAAAGTGGTATTTTCCACATGTGATATAGATGGGCTGGACATATGAAAACTCCTACACTTTACTAAGGATGTCCATGCCAAGTTTCACCCAAATTCAAAACTCCTTTTGAGGTCATTTTGGGTATAGTTAGGAAGAGGGCAGTTTGAAACCATATTCAAATTCAAACTGTTTTTATCCCATGAATTTAAAGGTGGGAGGCATATTCTTACTCAGCACATTTTTGTGAGCTCACACACCAATTTTCACTCCATTTGGAGTTGATCTTGACATGAGCTAAGTGGGAGAAATTCAAACTTTATTTGAATTTCAAACTGAACTTGTGCTGAAATTCATTCAAATCAAACCTCATTTGAACTTTGATCAATTCAAATGGCTCATGGGTGAATAATTTGAATTGCCAAGGGTAGTATGGGGTTCACTGTTTACAACAGTGATTAGGAGTAAATTTCAGAGGTTAAAACTGGAAGTGGGACCCACATGTCAGCCTCTACTTCAACACAAACCGACTGAAATGCAGCTCCATTGGTTCCCGGGTGCAGTGTGCGCGTGCCACCGAGGGGGCAGCCGGCGCCAGCTCCTGCTGCTCGCCCCAAGCCGGAGACCAGTCGCCGGGCTACTTATCCCCTCCCCGGCGTGCTCCGATCGCCCATTCCCCGAGCTGCCGACATACTCGGCCTGTTCTTCCGCTGCAACCGCCGCCGCTCGAGCTCACGCTTGATCAAGCCCGATCACTCGCGAGCACAGCCTCCTCCATGGCAAAACGGCACCGGGGGAACGTAAGCAACCTCCTAGGCACCGTGTTGGCCAGTGAGCAAGCGTCCTCGAGCTGTACCGAGCCGTTTCTCCGGCGAGCCGAGCATCGCCGCCGATCGGGCTCTCGTGGACAGCACAGCACAGCCGTTGTCACGTCCTCTTCTCTACACAAGAAAGGTGCGTGATTGTATGTAGATGGAGTAGCCGAAAGCCGTTTGGCGATTGATCAACCCTCGGCCGAGAATTTCCAAATTTACTCTTGATCAGTTCATAAGGACCGAGCTCACCTTCGGGTGAAATTCGTGCTCTATGCATGAGGATTGGACGAGCTCGTTACCTAGTAGCTTCTACGCACGATAGCGCCCACGCTCGAACTGGAATTAGAGAAAACCATCGAGAATCGGCCATGATATGGCTGTTTTCCCTGCCGCCATGGCTGAACACCTCGGCTCACCGTCGAGAGCATAGTTGCCGGTATTCCTAGCTTCCACCCAGCCTGGGTTTGTGTTTCCCACGCTCTACTGATGCTCTCCGACCGATTCCCGGTCGATTTGGTGCACGGGAGAGTGGGACTGACCTCACCAGAACCCTAGCAGGTGCTGTCACCGGTGCACACGGGTTTCCGGTCATCGCCGGCGGCCGGCGACCCCACCATCGAGTCCAGGGGGTCAGTAAAGGGGCAGGCGGCGAGTTTCGGGCCGGGGGGTGGCCGGGAACTCAGTTCCGGCGAGGGTCGCCGGAGATCGCCGCCGCCGCGCAGTTGGCGCGAGGAGGGAGACGACGCACTGTGTGCGGGGCCCACAAGCCAGAGTTTAAACTTTTTCCCGAATTTCAGTTTCAGTTCAAACTTCAAATCCTTATAACTTTGGCTAGAAAGCTCCAAATTGAGTGAACCAAATTTTGCTGGATTCAGATCTCCGAGTACTTTCCAGCAAATCAAGTTTCACTTCATGAAAACCCTTAATTTTCCAGAATTAATTCCTCAAAATTTAAACTGTTAGGAATTTTAACTGGAGAATCCTGTGGAGGAAAGTCCTGAAATTTTGCTGGGATGTTCACCAAAATATCCCTGAACTACCATAAAAATTTCAGATTCCATTGAGCTCATTTGATCCACCTAATGGTTTGATTAGTGAAACTGTTCCAGAGAACATAGAAAATGTTCAGAAACATTTTCAGAATTTTCTCTGAAATTGTTTAGCTCATATCTTTAGTTAGGAACCCCCAAATTAAGTGAGACCAAATCCATTAGAACCCTCTGAAAATCTAGTTTTCATAAAGTCATAGTTTGTTTCATGAAAATCCTTAGAACACCCTAAAATCCTTTAATTAAGGTCAAGGACATAATTAATTGTGGAGGGCTCAATTGAGCTTTGCTGCAACTAAAACTTGACCAAGTCTCTGTTTAGGTTGTAACCAAGCCACAGTAAAAGTTTCACAGTCATTAGGTCTGTCTAGCAAGGGTTATAGACTTCACAACTTCAAAGTTAATATAAATGCATTTAAATTGATACCTATGTTTCTTATATCATGTAGTCGCTAAGGTCGAGGAGGAACCCGAAGTCCTAGACTTCGTTACTCCAGAGGAACAGCTAGCCTACGACCAAGAGCAGCAAGGCAAGCTCCGGTTTGCATTAACCTTCTTATAAAATTTTTATTGTTTTGAGCACTTGCTTGAGTACTATTATCCTTTGCATTAGAGTCTTGTGTGGAAATCCAACTGCATAGCCAAGAAAACCATGGGTTGGGTTTAGGATTTGCAAACCTCGTTAGCTACTGCATTGCTAGGATAGAGTAGGATTCGGTACAAGTCGAGTAGTTGGAACTACTCGCGAGAATAGGCTAGAGGCACATTGCTCGGGTAGAGGTAGCACATGATACACATGGCAAGAAAATGAGACCGAGCGGAGAGTAAGGGCGGCAGGACTTTGGGGCCTGTGTGCTGTAGCTCCGCTTGTGTCGATTGAGGACCGAGCCGTGTGCGGGCCTGTTGAACAAGCTAGAACAGTACCGAAGACCTACCGGCTATATGGAAACCGGGAAACTGATGTAACTCGGGTAGGTGGGTATTGAGGCATTGCCCGTCGTTCAGAGGGTAGGTTGAGAGCTCGAGGTGTAAATCGGCTGGTGGCACAGAGATGCGCGTGCGGAGACCTCTTGCTCGGGATGATGGGACCGGTTCAATATTTGGCTGACGGGTGAAAGGTGGTTGCGTACGGCGTCCGTGATGGTTGTTGTAGGCAACATCGAGTACGGGCGTACGTGACGGGTTGTTCGGGTAACCCTGCAGGTGTAAATCGATTATAATCGCCGTCCCTCGCGGTCAGTGAGTACCACTTGTTCACTGTACCGTGATGTAGAAAGAACAGGCTAGTTACATGTTAAAATGTTGCTGATTGAAAGATGGACTTGATTGCTAATGACTTGCTGTAGTTTAGAGCTAACTAAAGTTCATTTCAACTTTGGGCAAAGTACATGAGAGAAATGCGTTTCTTGTTTGATTGCGGCTCTCTCATGTACGTTAGCGTAAGGTTCTCCACAACCTGCTGCTAAAACTTGAAAGTAAGGTTCTACTAATTAGGCGAGTCCTTGCAAATGATTTTTACCTCATGTAACCCATTATCCTCATGTAGAAGTTCCATATTTAGGTGAGACGGGTCAGACTTGCTGAGCCTTCGTGCTCACTGCTTGTGTTTGAAGCTTTTGCAGGGTTCTATGAGGAAGGGACTCCCGAAGAGGAGACGGAACCCCAGGAGGGGAACCCCGTCGAGTGGGAGTCGTGCACGCCGCAGGGTTAGTGTGCGTGTCTGCTAGCAAGGGCACGCTCAAGGGCTGAACGTGCACTTGATGCTTAGTCTACGCCCGCGAGTGTAGACTGAACTTATTTTGATGTAAACATGTTCATAACTTGTTTATGTAATAAAATTTCGCTTCCGCTTTGTACCTTTGACGTGTGTTATACGGTGCTGTGCAACGCAGCACCCCTCAGCGTGATCCTGGCTCGACAAGACCAATGGGGTCGTGTAATGCTACCCCCTGGAGTTCTAGGAAAATATGAGCTAGCCCCGGAAACTTCTGATCTAGCCCCTGGAACTTCAGAAAATCATGTAAATTCATTTAAAAATCAGTTTTAGCCCCTGGACTTAATAAAAATTAGGAAAACCCCTCTGTTATGTGTAGTTAGACCACTGGAAATTCTTAAAATAATATAATAGACCCTGTAGTGGGGTGAGTTTACCTTTTTAACCCTATGTGATATTAAATTTAGGAATTTGAATATGTGTTTAGTATTTAAAATTTAAAAGATGGGACAAACACATTGTAAATTCAAATTAAAAACTTTCCTAGTACTTGGAAAACTTTGGAGTGAGATAAAAATAGATCTTTGGCTGAAATGAATCTGTCAAATTGATTATTCACATTTATTAGTTATAGGGACACATTTTTAAGTAGAGAATAATTCTGAAAATTAGTAAAATAAATGTAAAATAGTTCACATCAGAGGAGAAGTTCAAAAATATATTATTTAATATTTTAGACCCAAAACCTATTCTGTTTAGATGAGGTGTCTTACTATTTTCATAGTAAAGTGCACATTTAGGCATAGGAAATAAATCTGAAAATATAGCAAGCTAGGTATAAATAACTAGAAAATGATAAATGAAGTTTCCAAAATCCAAAGAATTTAGTTAGGGTTGATAGAAGGTCTGAAGATATATTTGGAGTAGGAAAATGCCTTCCATGCACACTTGGTAGCTAAAAGGTGTATCAATTGAATATAAGGAATTTATTTAAATTTATAAACTCATATATAGTTGGTTGCTAAGTTTCCTTTTCAAGTCTGAGTAGGTGGGTTATTTGCACAACAGAGAAGATTAGGGGGGAGAAGAGGGCCCACCAGTCAGCTAGACTTCGGCCCTAAGTCAACACCGAGAAACTCGGTTTACCGGGCCTCGGCAGAGCTCGACACCGAGCCGACCGAGCAGCCACCTCGCCCCCCCTCCGCACGCGCTGGCGACCAGCTTGCCGGCTCCGCCGCCTCAACCCGATCGTTAACCCGGGAGCAAACAGCAGCACGTTACCTTCTTCATTTATCGCACGCTCGCTGTTTCCCTCACCCCCGCACTAAACCGGTGCTCACCCCGCGCTCTCTTTTCCCGATCGCCGGCAGCAACCAAACCTCGGTTGCTCGTGCCAGCAGCACCGAAAAGCAGCGCCCGTGCATGCTCTACCACGAGAGCCCCGCAAATCCGAGACTCCTAGCCTGTGGCGCGTGCAATACGGCAACGGTCGCCGAGGAACAGAGCACCGGCGGAAAGCCGCGAACTGCTCCCCGTGGACAGCACGCCACGGCCAGTTTCACCGCCGGACTTCTACACGGAAAAGGTTCGCCTTAGTCTCCAGATCTTGTAGCTGCAACCCTTCTAACCATTGATAGACTGTGCACTGAGAATTCCTAAGAATCCCGAGAACTAGTGCAACCGGGTAAGGGTCGGCCTACCCCGAAATTCTAGCTGCACCGTCCATTCCAGCTCGGGTGAGCCTACACACACCTTCCTCACTCCCTAGTGGCCCTCCTCGACCAAGAATCAAGGGAAATGACCCAGAAATGGTCGAGTTTAGGTTGTTTTTCGGGCCGCCATAGAATAACAGCTCGGTTCACCGTGGAGCTCTAGGTTGCCGACCTTTTCATGGGGTTTGGCGGCCATTTCCATCACCCTCGAGCTCCCGTGGTGCTCTCCGACCCTTTGATGATCATTTTGATGTGTTGTAACGCATTCCCGACCACGCCGGAACCCTAACCACCGCTGTCACCGTCGGGAGCACTGTTCCGGTGAGCTACGGCCGCCGGCGACACCACCGACGAGTTCAGCGTCGTGAGTTAGGGCGGGGCGGCAAGTTTGGGGCCGGGAGACGGCCAGGAAAGCAGTTCCGGTGACGCTCGCCATGGTGCGCCGCCGCGGGCCCCTGTTTGGCGCGAGGAATGAGAAGACTGCCAGGTGGGACCCACCGGCAGACATTTATACATTTTGAAATGTCCAGTTTGTAATTCAAACTTTGGAGGACCACAACTTGGGTTAGGAGAATCCAAAAATTATGAAACAAATTCTGTTGGATTCCTCTAGCAGAGTACAATCCAAATCCGAAACCCAATCTTTATGAAACCCATTAATTAATTCTGGAAAATTCTTTAAAGCTTTTCAGCAAAAGAATTTTAGAGGGAGTTTGGTTCATCCAAAAATCCCCAAATTTTGCCAGAATGTTGTTTAGGACATTAGTGAACCACTGTAAAAGTTTCAGACCATTTGGAGTTTATTTGGTCAGAGCAATTCAAATTGGAAGGTGCTGTGTTCATTTGAATACAGAAACATTTTCAGAGAATTTCCAAAACATGGAAATTCAGTTCTGGGCAATTCTTAACTCCAAAAATGCTAGGAAAATTCATGCAAACTCTATGAGCTATAATTAAATTGTAGTTCACTAAGTTAGGCATGAACAGGGGTATGACCTCAGAATTAATTCTTCTTTGCTTATTTGCTAAAAGAATTATTCTGAGCAAACCAATCAATGAAAAGTGCTAATATTTGGTCCAGAGGGTTTCCTTGTGACAAGGAACTCACACAAAAATTCTCAGCCCCATTAGAGCTCTGGATCACCCTTGTCCTGTTTAACCACTTGAGGGATTAATATGGAAAAGGGGGGAAAACCACTTAACACTTAACCATGTACTTAGGTCCAGGCCCAAGCCACCCACACCCAGTTCATCTTTAAATTCTTAAACAGAGTTCCAGGTGTTAGAGACTGGTTATTAGAACTAATAACAGTAACCTTACAAGAACTTGTATGCATATCAATTAACATGTAGTATTTCATAAACGTGTAGTCACTGAAGAGGAGACTCCGGAGGTGCTGGACTTCCTTCTTCCGGACGAAGACTTAACCCCTGACCAGCAGCAACAAGGCAAGCCCCGGTTTGCATTAACCTTTTATAAGTCTTACTTTGTTTACACGTGTCGTATGAAGTATGTATGTGCATTAGGTATAGGATGAATGAAACCCCACTTGCATAACCAAAGGTTCCTAAAAGAGTGAGGGTAGTGTCAAGGACCTCGAGTAGACAGGCTACGCTTAATGATTCATAGGACTTCGGTACAAGTCGAGTAGATGGAATCTACTCGCGAGATAGGCATTGGGACACACGGGTTCGGTTGAGTGATGTGAGATCACTTTAGTAATAAAAATGAGACTAGGCAGGGGCTAGGGCGCAGCAAGAGTGAGTCTTGTGTGCGCAGCCCTGCCCATGCCGATTGAGGACCGATCCGTGTGCGGCCCTGCTGAACAAGTATTGAACGTACCGAAGGCATATCGGATATATGGGCCCCGATAAACCGATGTAGCCTAAACCTCCGGGTGTCGAGGCATAGCACACCGATTTATTGGTGTAGGTTGAGGGCAGCAAGGTGGAAATCTGCAAACGGGCATAGAGAGATGCTCCGTGTGGGGAACCTCCTGCTCGTTTCGGTGCGACCGGTTCGACGTTTGGGCTGTTGGGTGAAAGGTTGTCCCGTACGACATCGAGTGAGCGTGCTGTGCAGCTCCACGGGTGGGCGTACGTGACGTGCTCTTTGGGTTTTCCCTGCAGGTGTATATCGAGTCGATTCGCCGTCCCTCGCGGTGACGAGTACCGCTTGTTCACTGCGTCGTAACGTAGATTAATGAATGACATGTTATGATTCAATATTGCTGTTATGATATAATTGTATTGTTACATGTGTGCCACCAAATATTGCTCACTAAATTTCAGCTTCCTGAACCGTTAACTTGTTGCTAAAAGACGAACTAAGGATGAACTTGTAGGCGTGTCCATTTGCTGCAACATTGCTATCCTTTGTCATGGTACACCTCATGTAGAGTTTCATGCTTAGGTGAGTCGGTTAAGCCTTGCTGAGCCTTCGTGCTCACGGTTGCTCCTTAAGTGTTTTTCAGGTGAGGAGCCACCCACGGACTCGGAGTACGAGTCCACCGGCGAGGGTTACCCTCTGTCGGGGACCACGGCTGAGTGGGAGCCGTGCACGCCGCGCTGAGCTGAGGAGTGCAGCTAGTGTGGGTTGCCCTAGGGCGGGGCAACCACTTTTGCTAGATAGGCGGGCGTGAGTTGTATAGTGTAGACTTCCGCTGTGTAATATAACCAATAGTTGTAACTGAAGTTTGTACCTGTTTGTACAGTTTCAGTTGTTTTTCCCGTGTAATATAATGTGTTCTTCTGACGTGTGTTGTCGGGTGTCGCATCGCGCGGCGCCACCCTCTGCGATCCTGGATGAGCGGATTCCGGTCCGCCACAGGATGGGAAATTGGGACCATTTCACCTGTGTAGTAATGTAGGTGCTTAATAAGCTAAGGTGATAGGTATTAATTGCGTAGTGCTTTAACCATGAGTTCAACCTCCCCTAGTCCTAGCCATGCATGACATAACTTTCCCACACTTGTTGAGTACCATCGGTACTCAACCTTGCATATTTGTTGGTTTATATTGCTGCTCAGGTCAAGATAATGAGGTGGTGTATAATGATCAAGACTTTGGACCCGAAGAAGGTTTCTAGGTTCATGGAGTCCCCCGGGCAACGCCTGTAACGGAGCCCACAAGAATAATATTCCGCTGCTATTTTATTTACTTGTTATGAACTTATTATCGTCCATCGAGACATATGCTATGTAAGACTTATTTATATTCGACACCTAGCTTGTAATAAATGATGCTTCACTATTTGTCATCACATGTATGAGAAAATGATCCTGGCATACATGTGATATTCACTTGGTTGTTCTTCGGAGAAACCGGGTGTGACAGTGCGCTGACCTTTGAGCCGCGGTTTCGGCACCGTGAGGTGGCCGTGCGATGCCTCGGTGGCTCGCCGCCTCTCCCGTGCCTTGCGCGCGAAGCAGAGGCCGGCTGCAGCAACCGACTGAACTCTGGTATGTGCAACTGACATGTGGGCCTCCCCTTCTCTCCTTTTCTCTAATATTTCATTTCTGTTTTTGCAGAATATCCCACCAGCTACTCACAATTTAATGTGAGACTTAGCCCCCAAGTTTTGGTTCAAATTTGAGTTCTCCATAAGACTCGCACTTGCTGAACTTGGCGTAGAGCTTATGGTCTCGCAATCGTTGAAGAACGATCCGTAAGTGTTCAGCATGTTCGGCTTCTGTCCTGGAGTAAACCAAGATATCGTCGATGAACACTACCACGATCTTGTCCAGCTCCGGCATGAACACTGAGTTCATGAGATACATGAAATGGGCTGGAGCATTTGTGAGACCAAAGGACATGACGAGATATTCATATAATCTGTATCTCGTCGAGAAGGCCGTCTTCGGGATATCCTCCGCCCGGATCTTGATCTGATGATATCCAGAGCGAAGGTCCATCTTGGAGAATACACTTGCACCCACAAGTTGATCAAACAATATGTCGATGCGGGGCAGTGGGTACTTATTCTTGATGGTGACGGCGTTGAGCGGCCAGTAGTCCACACACAGTCTCAGGGTTTCATCCTTCTTCTTTACAAACAGCGCCGAGCATCCACAAGGCGAGGAACTCGGCCTAATTAAACCCTTGCTCAACAGATCATTGAGCTGTTCTTTTAGGTCAGCCAGCTCATTGGGAGCCATTTTGTATGGCCTCCGAGATATGGGCATAGTCCTGGGCGCAAGTTCAATCTTGAACTCGATATCCCGCTCAGGTGGCATACCCGGAAGATCATCCGGGAACACGTCGGGATACTCCCGGACTACGGGGATGTCTTCTATCTTGAAAGCTTCAGCATTATTAACTGCTAAAGCTTCCCGGACTGGAGTGTCTAATACCATGGAATGCGGACGGTGGAATGGACAGTTTAAATGAACTGTCCGTGTCTGAGTATCTAGGACAGCGCCATGGTATTGTAGCCATGACATCCCTAAGATTGCATCAATCTTTTGTCCCATAAGGATTATCAAGGTGGTGGGGTATAGTTTCCCACCTAAGCACAGAGGTGCTTTTGGAATCATCATATTTGCCGAGATCTTCCCTCCCGGTGAGCAGATCATATAAGTGCAGTCGGTTGGGAAGACTTGCATTTGATGCTTAGCCACATAGGATGCACTTATAAAGCTGTGGGTTGCACCAGAATCGAACAATATGACAATTGCTTGATTGTTGAGAATAACGTACCCGCCAGCACGTTGTCTCCCTCTGGGGCGTCCTCATTGTCGAGGTTGCGGACACCCCCAGTCCGCTGACCAACCTTCTTCACCGGAGGTCGGCCTCGAGCACCGCCCTGGAACTGGGCTTGCCCGCTGCTCTTCTGCCCCTGGGGACAGTTCTTCGCGAAGTGGCCCGCCTGGCCGCACGTGAAGCAAGTGAAGTGGGGCGGTCCCCCGCTGATCGGTGGACGGAATCCCGGGGCGCGTTGTGGCGGTGGAAACGCCCGGGGTACCATCTGCTGCTGCTGTCTTGGTGGTGGCATCGGCGGTCGGAATGGGGGTGACTGAAAAGGACGTCCCCCGAACCGTTGAGGTCGCGCCGGTGGATGCCACTGCTGCCCGGATGGCGTCCGATACACCATCCGGTACTTCTGAGGAGCGCCACCCCCACTGCTGGTTGGAGCGCTGCGCTTCCTCTGCTCAGCTGCCAACTCCCGCTGAGCGTCCTCTTGCATGATCGCGGCATTGACTAAGTCGTTGAAGGTGCCGCGATTCCACTGAACGAGGTGTGTCTTCATTTTGGGGTGTAACCACCGATAGAAGTGTTCCCACTTCTTCTCCTCAGTGGAGATATAGTCTGACGCATATTGCGCCAGATGGTTGAAGGCACGGGAGTAGTCATGGGCATTCCTCCCGCCCTGCTTCAGCTCCAAAAATTCTTGGAACTTCCTCTTCATGATCCCGGGAGGGATATGATAGGTGCGGAATGCCTCCCGGAATTCCTCCCATTCCACGACATGGCCAGCCGGACGTGAGGCGACATAGTTCGCCCACCACGCACCAGCTGCACCATGGAGTTTCTGTGCTGCGAACAAGGTCTTTTGCCGCTCCGTGCATTGGAGCAGCCTGAACTTGGACTCGATGGTCCACAGCCAGTTGTCAGCCTCCAGTGGTTCTTCTGCTTCGGTGAACACTGGAGGGTGCGTACTCATGAAGTCCGAGTACGACACTTCACGGGGCTCACGAGGCCCTCTATCCTGACGTCCCCCCGCCTGGGACGTATTCTGCACGATCGTGCGGAGTTGGTCGGTCTGCTCCTCATGACCTCCCACCAGTGCCGCTATCACATCCGCTAGGGTAAGCGGAGGCGGCGGTGGTGGCTGCTGCTGCGGGGTGCTGTCGTAGGCCGGTGGCTGGGAATCATCGCCTCCCCCTTGGCAAGAGCTACCAACCTCGTGCGTGGTCCTAGTATGAACCATCTGCAACCATACGACAATAACATCAGTCCCGCAACATATTGCATGCAGTCCAATAAATATAGGCGTAAAACATAATGACAATAAAACATGCGATACATCTCGTAG
Source organism: Neostapfia colusana (assembly GCA_030760725.1). NCBI lineage: Eukaryota > Viridiplantae > Streptophyta > Magnoliopsida > Poales > Poaceae > Neostapfia > Neostapfia colusana. The sequence goes on from JASWHV010000001.1 coordinate 94,598,860, forward strand.
GGAGATAATGTAATAACTTGGCATAAGCTACAGCATTACCAGCCAAATACAAGCTAGTTACATCCAACTTGATGAACCTCCTCTTTGGAAGCTCACCGCAACTAGGTTTGGTCACTACGAGACATTACTATCGCGTTGTCATCACGTATACCACCCTTAGGGTACAACACCCTCTCCAATGAGTTCAACTGTCACTCCTCTGTCAGAATGACCAGTTTCTACCTATTCCAAGTTTCGATCTGGTTCTGGACATTTTCATGACTCAAGCTGAACACCAGAGTTAAAGTAAACTTCAGTACCTTTCCAACGAGTACTTATTTGCCCACAGATCAGTTCTAGTTTAAAAGTTATAGTAATTCAAAGTCAACAGAATTTCTGGAAGAATTTTTCACAGCACCTCCCTTGGATGTTGCTGTTTTCAATTCGAGTTTCCACTGAAATCTGTGCCGAAATTTCAGAAACTTTGAATTGCAAAGATGTCACACATCTTCTACTCTTTCTAAGAAGGTATCATATGAAAATTTTTTATCTTTCTACTAGGAATTATGTTTGAAAAACAGAACAGTCCAGAGAATGTTTTAACTCTGCCCTGATTCTGGACAGCTTACATTTCTCCGGGATTTAAGCCATCTTAAGGTGTGTTTCAGCTCTGGAATTCTACAACAAAGTTGTAGAGTACTGAAATACCTTCCCAGAACTATACACCACACCTCCCTGGGCTAAAAGACCTGTGAGTTATGCCCTGTGGAAGATCAGCACACTTGCTGCGCAAAACAGAGCACTCTGTTTTTCAGTCTTTTGGAACTACACTCGTCAATTATCAACTTTTCCACCAAACCAGAGTCCTAGATGTTGATCCTAGTGATTTTAATTCCTTGTTATCATTATTTTCATGCATATGCCTTCAATATCTCGGTACTACGTTCCTCACAAAAGAAAATCCTAACCGGATTATACCGGCATATACGTCTCAAATGTGGCACTAAACGGTCTCTCACACACGTTTACTACACGGATACATACGTGGTTAGTACCTGCAGAAGACCACACAATAGTGATGCACTCAAAGGTTTTGTTTCTATTTCAGGCAGTACCATATTTGAAAGTAAATACAAATGCCCGTATCATTTCCATACGGCCGTCCTTGAGTTAGGTCACGTCTCATGGTACGTGATCGTGTTTCAACACCACACGACGGGGAACCCGAGTAGGTCATGAACGGGTCGTCACGGTTGGGAATGTTATCAACCCAACAGATACCACCTACTGCCCTGCAGGGCACGCCGATAGCAAGCGCTGCGTATGTCCTTCTGGGCTATTTCCAGATGAACACACTCTCGCGTTACTGACCACGCGATGGGGTCTCCATGCTAGGGATCAGCGTTTCATATGAACTCAGGAACATGAAGAGTCCAAGAGTTTCATATTGACGTCTCACACCAAGCTGTGAGACTCATTCCTGAACCACGTTCCTCGCCAGGGGAGCTAACCAAAATTGAACCGCTTTCGGTGGCGTTCCTTACCATGCTTACCAGAGCGTAGGTGCATCGTTACATAATTGGAATTCAGAATTAAAACACATAGGTTAGTCTTTGCCACTTTAAGTAACTATGCTAATATTGTCCTTACTTGGGCAACTACAGAACCCTCACCGTAACCTAAGTTTTCCCATGATACAGTCCTTAAGGATTGTGATATCCCCAATGCAGCTCTGATACCAGGCTGTGACGGACCGGGATCTGCTCATCCAGGATCGCAGAGGGTGGTGCCGCACGATGCGACACCCGACAGCACACTTCATAAGATATCCGATATGCCTTCGGTACGTTCAATACTTGTTCAGCAGGGCCTCACACGGATCAGTCCTCAATCGACACGGGCAGGGCTGCGCACACAAGACTTCCTCTTGCTGCGCCCTAGCCCCTGCCTAGTCTCATTCTCATTACTAAAGTGATGTCACATCACTCAACCGAACCCGTGTGTCCCAACCCTAACTCGCGAGTAGATTCCAACTACTCAACTTGTACCGAAGTCCTATGAATTATTAAGCATAGCCTGTCTACTCGAGGTCTTAGACACTACCCTCACTCTTATGGAAAATTTTCTGGTCATGCAAGTGGGGTTCCATCCATCCTATACCTAATGCACATTCATACCTCATATGACACATGTAAACAAAGTAAAACTTATTAAAAAGGTTAATGCAAACCGTGGCTTGCCTTGTTACTGCTGGTCAGGGGTGAGTTCTTCTTCTGGAAGCAGGAAGTCGAGAACCTCCGGAGCTTCCTTGCCTTCAGCGACTACACGTTTAACGAAACACTACATGTCACTTTAAATGCAATGTGTAAACTTGAATACTTAATTACTAATAAATCTAGCTAGCCCTCCCCTTTGGTTCTGAAATTTTTTATGGTGGCTTGGTAGGGTCCTAACCAGAGTCTTGACCAAGTTTCATTTGAGCTTTGTACAAATAAAAACCTATTTGGCCAATAAATGAGCCTCTAAGTAATTCTAGGGGTTTTCATGGCTCCAACCATTACTTTCTGGAAACTAGAATTTAAGATGGTTCTAATGGAATTGGTTTCAAGTAATTTGAAGAATTCTACTGAAAGTTATGTCCTAATTAAGATTTGAGAAAATCTGAAAAATGTTTCTGTACATTTTTCTATTTTCGCAGGGCAGTTCTCTTAATCACCCAATTAGGGTAACTAAATGAACTTGGATGAGTCTGAAAATTTTTCTGGGATTCATAGATTTTCCAATGAACCTCTCAGCCGAATTTCAGAGTTTTTCATAAAGTAGTTCTCCAGATAAAATTCCCAACAGTTTCAAATTTAGGGGTTTAATTCTGGAAAACTATTCACTTTCATGAGCTGAATTAGGTATTGCTGGAAAGTACTCAGAATTCTGAGTTCAGCAAAATTTGGTTCATCGAATTTGGAGTTTCCTAGCAAAAGTTCTATGCATTTGAAGTTTGAACTAAAACTAGAAATTCCAAAAATGTTTAAATCCTGCGGGTGGGTCCCCCAGCTACGTGTCAGCCTCCCAGCTAACCCGCACCGGAGCGCGCAGAATCACCCGCGCAGCCGCACGGGATCCCGGTGCCGCAGCAAATCCCGAGTGCTCTCAGCAGAGACTGACACGCGGGACCTGCAAGGCTTCTTCAACCTCGCGCTCCCGCGATTCCCCGCCACCCACCTCGCCGGAATACTCGCCGCCGGGTGTTCTGCTGCCCGACCTCCGATGAAACTCGCCGCCTGTGCCTATCTCGGCCTGGGGAACACGGTGGTGCCCTCACCAGAGCGTGACAACAGCCGGAACAGCGCTCCCACCGGCAACAGCGGCCGGGAGCTCACCGGCGACGTCGAACTCGGCGTCCCCTACACCTTTTTTGATGCGGTTTGCTCGTGGAGCTCCGCTGACACCCACTGATCATTGATATGGACACCGATCCCCGTGAAAACGGCTGCAACTACGACCTCACCGGCGACCTAGGCCGGATATCGGCTGTGCTCAGAAAACTTCGAAGAACCGTAACCCTAGCCCATGGTTCTTGCTGGTTTTTTATCCTGGGTGGTCGTGGCAGGGTGTGGAGCATGTGTGTGGCTCGGTATGCCCGGTGATGATCTAGTACCTGCGAATTTTGGGATTTGGTGGTGGCTCGGTCTTAGGACCACCGAAACTTCCCCGGCGAAATCCTCCCCCGACAGCCCACGAAATGAAGAAAGGTTGGGACCAGAAGAATCAGCACCTCAAGGAGGTTCTTTCTTGTGTTGCTTGTCGTGCACGAGAGCGCCTGTGCTGGCCGGGCGCCGGTGATCAAGGGAGGTTGCGTTTCTATTCTTGCGCGGAACCGAGGAGAGAGATCGGGTGGGGGTTGTTCTCGTCCGGGAAACAGGCGAAAGGGTGGCGTGGGCTGTGCGCTGGCCTTTGAGCCACGGTTTTGGCACCGTGAGGTGGCCGTGCGATGCCTCGGTGGCTCGCTGCCTCTCCCGTGCCTTGCGCCCGAAGCAGAGGCCGGCTGCAGCAACCAACTGAACTCTGGTATGTGCAACTGACATGTGGGCCTCCCCTTCTCTCCTTTTCTCTAATATTTCTTTTCTGTTTTTGCAGAATATCCCACCAGCTACTCACAATTTAATGTGAGACTTAGCCCCCAAGTTTTGGTTCAAATTTGTGTTCTCCATTTTGAAATTTGGTTGGTCCAATTTGCTTCATATTTAAACTGAATTTCAAATTCAGTTTTGAATTATTGCAAATTTGGCTCCCGACAAGATGAACTCCAATGGGGATGAAAATTGGTGGGCTATCTCAGAAAAATGTGATAAGTTTGAATATGAAGCTAACTTTTGAATTTGAGTGATGGAAGTTGCTGCAATTTGAATTTACATTCAAATTGGCCCCTTTTTCAAATACCTCCATAAGTGCCTCAAATGTGTTGGATTTACATGAAACTTGGACTGAACCTTCCCAAGACTTTTGAAGTTCTAGGAGTGAGCTCAACCTCTCATGTTCATGTGTACAAATCCCACTTTGTGAAAATGAAGGCTTTCCCCTCTAATCACTCTTTTGATGGAGGTTACTTGCTCTTCACAATATTTCCTAAGATATCCACAATAAAAACTGTGGTGTTGTGAGGTGAAGAAAAGTTTTTGCAAGTCCCTTTTCTTAGGCTTTTACATCCCTCCCCCCTTAAAAGAATCTCGTCCCGAGATTACAAAAGAAGATCTAGCGATGTACTAGGGACTTACCCGTGTTGAGACGCTATGAACTCCTGGTAATTTGAGCAAAGGAATTCCTCGCTCTCCCACGTCGCTTCTTCGGCGGTGTGGTTGTTCCAGAGTATTTTGTAGAACCACAACGTTCTGCTACGCGTGGCTCGGGCTTTCTCATCATGAATTGCCACCGGATATTCAGCATATGTCAATTCCGGTTGCAACTCGCCGATGTCTTCGGTAGATACAGCAGCGGTATGTTTCAGACATTTTCTCAGCTGGGAGACATGGAAAATGTCATGGACACCAGCAAGAGATGCCGGTAACTCCAATCTATACGCTGCTGGTCCACACTTCTCGGTGATAGCTTAGGGTCCAATGAAACGGGGAGCGAGCTTCCCCTTCACACCGAACCGGTGCACGGCCTTCATCGGAGATACGCGAAGGTACACGTGTCCCCCAACGTCAAAGTGCAACGGTCTATGCCTCTTATCAGGGTAGCTCTTCTGCCTGGATTGAGCGGCCTTCAAGTTAGCTTGAATCGCCCGAACGCGCTCTTCGGCGTCGTTCACCACATCAACCCCGAATGTGACCCTTTCACCGGATTCGCACCAATTTAATGGGATGCGGCATTTGCGACCGTAGAGAACTTCGTAGGGTGCCATCTTGATACTCACCTGATAGCCGTTGTTGTACGAGAATTCCGCCACCGGTAGGTGATCAACCCAGTTTCTACCGTGGTGGATGACACATGCTCTCAACATGTCTTCCAGAACCTGATTCACCCTTTCTGTTTGGCCATCTGTCTGAGGGTGATAGGCGGAGCTCCTTATCAGCTTAGTACCCAATGCAGCGTGTAGCTGCTCCCAAAAACGAGATACAAATAATGCACCTCGATCCGAGATGATGGTCTTGGGTACCCCGTATAAGCACAAAATCTTTGCTATGTACAGCTCCGCATATTCACCGGGATGAAGTGAGCCGTCTTGGTTAACCGATCAACGATTACCCAAATGGAGTCATGTTTTTTAGAAGTTAGGGGCAATCCCACAATGAAATCCATGCTCACATCTTCCCATTTCCATGCTGGAATTTTCAGGGGTTGCAACAGCCCTGATTTCTTCATGTAATCAGCTTTCACTCGTCGGCACGTATCGCACTCGAATACGTACTTAGCTACCTCCCGCTTCATCCGTGTCAACCAAAATTTCTTTTTCAAATCTTGGTACATTTTATTGCTGCCCGGATGAATGGAGTACTTAGACAAGTGCGCTTCGTCGAGGATCTTTTTCCTCAACTCCATATCCCGGGGTACGACTATGCTGTCATTTAACCATAGCGTCCCCTCATCATCCTTCCGGAAACATTTGATCTCTCCATTGTCTATCCGTCTTCGGAGATGTGCCATGCCTTTATCAGTCTTCTGAGCTGTCATGATGTCCTCCCTAATAGTAGGGATGAGGGCAAGGTTGTACAGCGATCCATAAGGAACCAAGTATAAACTCGGCTCTTCCTCCTCCACCGGTGTAATGGTGAGGTTATGGACATGTGATTTCCGACTCAACGCGTCGGCAACCACATTTGCCTTGCCGGGGTGGTAATGGATCTCAATTTCATAATCCTTGATCAGTTCTAACCACCTCCTTTGCCTCATGTTCAGCTCCTTCTGGGTGAAAATATATTTCAAGCTCTTGTGGTCGGTGTAGAGATGCACCAGATTCCCCAGGAGATAGTGCCTCCACATTTTTAGCGCCAACACCACGGCAGCAAGCTGAAGATCATGAGTAGGATAATGCTGCTCATGGTTCCAAAGTTGGTGAGCCATAGGCGACCACACGTCATTCCTGCATTAACACGCAGCCAAGCCCAATACCGGACGCGTCACAATACACGTCGAAGGGCTTTGTTGTATCCAGCTGAGTTAAGAACGGGGCTGTGGTGAGATGCTTCACCAATGCTCGGAACGCTCCTTCACACGCTGAAGTCGGCGTCCCCTACACCTTTTTTGATATGGTTTGCTCGGGGAGCTCAGCTGACACCCGCTGATCACAGATATGGACACCGATCCCCGTGAAAACGGCTGCAACTACGAAATTCAGTTCTGGGCATTCCTTAGATCCAAAAATCCTAGGAAAATTCATGCATACTCCCTGAGCTATGTATGAAATTGTAGTTCACTTGAAGTTGCATGAAAGTGCAAATTTATTTAGAATTAATTCTTTTGTGCCTAAAAGCTTAGGGAGTTGTTCGGGGTGATCTACTTAGTGAAATATTCTGAATTTTTGTCCAGAGGACTTTCTTGTGACAAGGAACTCACAAGAAAATTTCCAGCTCCATTGGAGCACTGGATCAGTACTGTTCTGTTAAACCCCATTAGAAAATCAACCCACAAGTGAGGAAACACCCATCTCACCTCAGCATAGTGCTAACCCAAACCGAAACCACTAGCACCAGTGTCATTTTAAATTCTTAAACAGAGTTCCAGTTTTAAACTTGTCTTTAGCACTTGTTAGCAAAGGTTTTATAATTAAACATGTATACATATTCATAACGTGTAGTGATTAAACGTGGAAAGTGAAGAAGGAGAAGTTGAGCTTGGATCAAGGAGCAAGAAGGCAGGGATTGAGCTCAAAGTCATCAGCAACTAACATCACATTAGCTGACTCTAGTCACCTGCAAAACCAAGGCAAGCCCCGGTTTGCATCTAAGTTGTTTTCTAAAGTTTTTACTTTGTTCACTACTATGGGTCAAAGTTTGTATGCGCATTAGGTCAAGGATGTTTTATACTCCATTTGCATGACCAAAAAGAACCCTGGGATCAAGGATAGAATGGTTTCATCGCTGTAGAATAAGGCCGTGCTAAATAGGCTAGGACATCCGGTAGAAGACGAGTAGTTGGAATCTACTCGCGAGCTATAGTTCAGGATCACATAAGTGTGGTTGGAAGGGAGAGGCAAACTAAAGTTTACATTTCTAAAGATGAGACCAGGCATAGGGGTTAGGCTGCGACAAGATGAGGTCTTGGTCGAGTAGCTCTGCCTGTGTCGATCAAGGACCGATGCGTGTGCCGCATCCAGGAGCAAGTATTGAGTTGTGTACCGGATGCTTACTGATATATGGGAACCAGGAAACCGATGTACCAGGTTCACTAGATTGTAGAGGCATACCACATCGTCTCGTTAGACCTATGAGCCCGGGACGGCGCGACCAGTTCTACAGTCTAGTGTCCTGAGAAAGGTTGCCACATACGACGTAATGAAGGATGCCAGATTTGGGTCTTCAGAGGCGGGCGTATGTGTCGAGTTATCCGGGTAGTGTTTGATTCGAATAACAGTCCCTCGTGGTTATTGAGTACCGCTTGCTCCCATGTTGTGACGTAGTAATCAACTTGTGTGGAAACAGTTTGCAAAGTTTAACTGCTGCTATGATTATTGTAAGTTGCATGAAAACCTTGTTTGAAGTAGAGAATAGAGCAAACTAAAGTTAATTTCCACCTTGGGACAAGTGACATTGGAATGAAGCATTTCTTGTTTGATTGTGGAGTTCCAATGTTGCTGGGCTCAAGGTCACTACTATTATGGCTAAAATCTGAAAGTTAAGGATGAACTCGTAGGCGAGTCTTTTCGCAAATTACAGGATTAGGTCTTAAGTTACCCTCATGTAGAGTTGCATGCTTTAGGAGAGACGGTTAAGTCTTGCTGAGCCTTTGTGCTCACTCTTGCTATATGAGTGGTTTTGCAGGTTAATACGACGCTATAAAGAAGGTTGTCTGGTGAGACTCGGAAATGTCTGCGTCATGTTACACATGGAGTACCTAGCCGCTGTCATGTCTTTGTGTTGCTAGCGAGAGGAGTCCGCGGGCTAGACCTCTTCTTGTGTGCTTCTTAGTTATTCGACGTGATCTGTTTATAGACTTCCGCTGTAGCTATTTTATGTAAATTATTTACAAAGAACAATTGTAAGCTTCCGCTTTTGATTTATGTAATACAGTGTTTCTTATATGTGTGCTGTTGGGTGCCGCATAACACGGCACCACCCAATGCGATTCCCGGGCCAGGTTCCCCGTCCCCGTGATCATGATCGGGAGGTCAGGCCCCGTCAGCGTGGTATCAGAGCCGCATTGGTAATAGCGTACGGAATAAGGATTGTATTACGACAAAAACTTAGGATACGGTGAGGAAACGGTATTACGCCCACATAAGGACTATAGTAGTATAGTTACTTAAAGTTGCATGACTAACATACTTGTTATAATTCTGAATTTTGATTATGTAACGACGCACCTACGTTCAGGTAAGAATGGTAAGGAACGCCACCGAAAGCGGTTCAATTTCGGTTAGCTCCCCTGACGAGGAATGTGGTTCAGGGCTAGGTCTCACAGCTTGGTGTGAGACGTTAATATGAAACTCTTGGACTCTTCATGTTCCTGAGTTCATATGAAACGCTGATCCCTAGCATGCATTAGGCAAGTAAGTGGAGACCCCATCGTGTGGTCAGTAACGCGATAGTATGTTCATCTGGAAATAGCCCAGGAGGACATACGCAGCGCTTGCCATCGGCGTGCCCTGCAGGGCAGTAGGTGGTATACGTTGCGTTGATAACATTCCCAACCGTGATGACCCGTTCATGATATACTCGGGTTCCCCGTTGTGTGGTGTAAAACACGATCACGTACCTTGAGACGTGGCTTAACTCAAGGACGGCCGTATCGCAATGATACGGGCGTGTGTATTTACTTTCAGATATGGAACTGCCTGAAATGAAACAACCTTTGAGTGCACCACTATTGAGTGTTCTTCTGCAGGTACTAATTACGTACATATCCCGTGTAGTACACGTGTGCGAGAGACCGACTTAGGGCCACTGATAAAACGGATATGCCGGTATAATCCGGTTTAGGATTTTCTTTGGTGAGGCTACGTAGTACCGACATGCTTCGTACGGTCATCGATGCCGTACTACACTTAATAATCTCTTCCCTATGAAGAAATGATTCATGAAATAACTTTCAACTAAAAATAGAAGTTTGAAACAAGTATTAGTTAATGAACTCTTATTTTGAGCTAAGATTCGAATGAGAGAATTACTAGGCGTCAAAGTTTTTTTTTAAAAAAACAGAGTGCTCTGTTTCTGGCAGGAATTCTTGCTGGATTTAACAGAGCATAACTATGAGTAACTTTAACCAATTAAGGTGTATGATACAGTTATGGAAATATTTTCAAGTTCTCTACAACTTCTTTGTAGACCTCCAGAGCAAAATCACAAGTTAAGTTGGTGAAAAGTCCAGTTGAAGGCAGACTGTTCAGAACCAGGACAGCAGCAAAAATCTCTCTGGACCTTTGTGTTTTTAAGCCATAATTCCCTGTCGAAAAATCCTTAAGGAGCATATGATATACCGTTTGAAAGGTTATGAAATTTTCAACATTGTTGTAGTTCAGAGTTTGCTCAGATTCTTATTGTATTTTCATATACAACTGGGATAATGTAGCCACATACAAAGGAGATGCTGGCAAATTTTATCCAGGAATTCTGTCAACTTTGAGCAATCATAACTTTTGATCCAGAGATGATCTGGAAGCATTTGAGTACTCGTTGGAAATATACTGAAGTTAACTTTGACTTTTGTATTCAACTTGAATTATGAAAATGCTGCTAAACGCATCAAAAGCTGGGTGAGGACAGAAGAGTCAGTTCTGTACAGCAAAGAGAACGGGTTAGGCCTATCCCACGGAAGTGATTAAACTCGATTGAGCTAGTGCCTGGAACAGCTCCAATATACAAGAGGCCTTATCGGATGGACTCCAAACAGCTGGAAGAACTCAAGGAGCATTTAAGAGAATTGACAGAGAAGGGGTATACTCGTCCTAGTTCCTCACCATGTGGAGCTCCAGTTATATTTGTGCCCAAGAAGGACAGAACCCAAAGGTTATGCGTAGACTACCGTGCGTTGAACTAGGTAACCATCAAGAACAAGTACCCATTACCCTGCATTGAAGACTTATTTGATCAGTTGAGGGGAGCTTGTGTGTTCTCAAAAATTGATCTCAGGTCGGGATACCACCAACTTAAGATAAGACAAACCGATATTCCAAAGATAGCTTTCGTATCTCGGTACGGGCTGTATGAATACACCGTCATGCTATTCGGGCTAACTAATGCCCAGGCATACTTCATGTATCTAATGAACAAGGTATTCATGGAATATCTAGACAAGTTTGTGGTGGTTTTCATTGATGACATTCTCGTCTTCTCTAAAGATGAAGAAGAACATGAGGGACATTTAAGGTTGGTGTTGCAAAAGCTAAGAGAACACCAACTATATGCCAAGGTTAGCAAGTGTGAGTTTTGGCTGAAGAGAGTTCCCTTCTTAGGACACATAATCTCGGAGGGAGGAATCTCGGTAGATCCCGCCAAGATCGAGGATGTGCACAAGTGGAAGACCCCTGAAAATGTCGGGGAAGTTCGAAGCTTCTTAGGATTGGCTGGAAATTATCGACGGTTTATAGAGGGTTTCTCCAAGATTTCGAGACCCCTCACCAAATTGTTAGAGAAGGGAATCACATTCACATGGACACCGCAGTGTGAGACGAGTTTTCAAGAACTAAAGAAAAGATTAACAACAGCCCCAGTGCTAGTTATGCCAGATATGCAGAAGAACTTTTCGGTGTACTGCGATGCCTCTGGAAACGGGTTGGGATGTGTTCTCATGCAAGAGGGGCATGTCGTGGCGTATGCGTCCCGGCAGCTCCGAAAACACGAGAAGAACTATCCTACATGAAAGTGCATCTAGGGTATCCCTTGTGGGTTTTGGAGAATTGATGACAAGCATATGAGATCCTAATGAAATGATTGCAGGACAAACAAAGTGAACTAGCTCGGTGCACACAAAAAGGTGAAAAATAAAGTGTTGTTCAAAAAGGAAGACATTAGTGGAATTTAGAAGAGCAAATTAGATGTAAATGTATAGGGTGTGTGTGAGAGACACATCCCAAGAGCTCATGACTTTTTGTAAGGGTAAGAGGTTAATAATCAACTAAAATCCACTGGACACCGGACTAGTCCGTTCATGGACCGGACTAGTCCGGTCAGCTTACTGGAATGCAACCGGACAAGTCCGGTTTTAGAACGGACTAGTCCGCTCATGTCTCTGTTGTCCTCTTTAGAGGACTGCGGACTAGTCCATCCATGCGACAGGACTAGTCCGCTAAACTTTTTGTAACCCCACTTCACATAGCACGGGACAAGTCCGGTTTTAGACCGGACTAGTCCGGTTAACCCACAGGAAGTAGACCGGACACGTCCGATCATATACCGGACTAGTCCGGTATTAGGTTTTACAACGATAACCTTTTTGGAAACCATATAAATGGGTGATCCACGGCCTTCCAACAGTAACACACGACTCATACTGCTAAAAACTCAAACCCTAGCACCGCCACCTGTCCCAAGAGCCCAAAAAACACATCTCCCCACACATCTAAGGTGCAAAAAGGTGAAAATCAATCAAACACTTGGATTTGAGATTGGGAGATCGTCGTTCCTTCGTTGTGAGCTCTTGGGGTTTGATCTCTCTACACTCATATTCTGCATTGTAATCTTTTTTAGTGTATTTGATCGCTTTCCCATTGTAATTCTTGTGGGAGCCCTCAACGTGTGAGGTTGCCCCACAAACTCGGTGATTACCCGTGCTAGTGGAGTCAAGTCGGCCTTGTGTGGTGACTTGAAGAGGGAAAGGGTTAGAGACCCGGCTCTGTGTGAGCTTCCTCAACGAGGACATAGATCTCTTGGTGAGATCGAACCTCGGTAAAATTTGTGTCTCGCATGCCTCCTTGTTTTTTATTGATTATAACATCTAGTTGCTAAACTTCATAATTTGAGTTGCTAAGTCTCATTCATGGGCATAATCACACCTCACATTATAAAATCAAAATAGAAGAATTGTTGTTCTTATTTCCGCTGCTAAACAAGTTAATTCTCCTGCACAACACTTATACAATGTACACACTTCAGCCACACCGGACTAGTCCGCTCAGACAACCAGACTAGTCCGGTCAATCAAGTTTTTGACAACTACTTTAAGTGTGTAGGAAACTCTATAAGGCCTATTCACCCCCCTCTAGGCCACATTCAATTGGTATCAGAGCCAAGTTCTCCATCAACGAGACTCACATCTCGGAGAGATCAATGGCCTCTGAGAAGAACAACGATATTCCGAAGACGAACAACAACGATGAGGAGCAAGAAGCCAAAGCCTTCGATGTGCTGAAAGAAAGTCCACATGATGATGAAGAAGTGAGACAGCTAAAGGCACTACTGAGAAAGAAATTAATGGCACAAAAGGGAAAAGAGGAAGAAAAGACGATGGGGAGTGGTCATCACGACTACTCCCGATATCCTTACAACTACAACCGTCTCAATTCAAATAATCATTATCTCTCCATTCCTATGGGAAGGCCCCTGCAGTTTGATGGAAGTGACTATACCATGTGGAAGTACAACATGAAAATGCATCTAATATTCTTAAATCCCAGCCTTTGGCATATTGTCTGCACAGGAATAGATACCCCAGACACAGATGAAAAACTGACTCCGGAACAAGAACAAGAGATTCACAGAAATGCACAAGCCATTGCAGTAATCACATCGTCACTGAGCAGAGAAGAATTCACCAAGATCGATGGACTAGAGAGTGCAAAAGAAATCTGCGATACACTCAAAACAGCTCATGAAGGAAATAGGTCTGTATGTGAAGCCAAAATTGAGATGCTTGAATGAGAGTTGGGGAGATTTGCTATTGAAGAAGGTGAATCACCTCAAGACATGTACAACCGGATGAAGGCACTCATCAACAAAATCTGTGGCTATGGAAGTAAGAAATGGACTGATCACGAGGTGGTCAAAAGGATGATAAGAGCCTTCATGCCAAGAAACGTCACACTTTTCTCAATGATTAGAGAAAGCCCCGGGTTTCACAAAATGACTCCCGATGAGTTATTGGGGAAGATCATAAATCATGAAATGATGGAGAAGGAGGCTCAATACGTCAAAGACTTAGCCGAGCTCACCTCTTCCAAAAAGAAAGAAGTTACTCTCAAAGCAACGTGCAGATCCAAACTCAAAGAAACCCATGAAGACCAAGATGACGGAGATACAAGCAACGTGAGTACTGACCTAGATGATGAGGAAATGGTACTCTTTATCAAAAAGTTCAAGCGCATGATGAGGAGAAGACATGGCAACAACTCAAATGAAGGGAAAAGCAAGGATAAAGGAAAATCCAAGGCTCGACGTACTTGCTATAATTGTGGAGAGTACGGTCACTTCATGGTGGACTGTACTTATGAAGAAAACAAGAAGAAGAAGGAAACAAAAGCACATGAGAAGAAAAATTTCAGAAAAAGGAGACAAGCTCATCAGGCTCACATTGGCAAGGAGTGGGACTCAAATGATGAGTCCTCCTCCGATGAAGAAGAGGAGATGGCCACCATTGCTATTAAGAAACCCACCATGAGAGCTACACTGTTCCCAAACATGGGAGGACAGGACATGAACAACCATACTTGCCTTATGGCTAAAGAAGGCAAGAAAAATGATCGACTTACTTCTCCTGCGTTAAATACCACTATTGATGACTTTGATAGCTCTAGTGATAATGAAGAAATGTTTAGAGGATTAAGTAAAATTGCTTTATAGAAAATGGAAATGTTGTCGAACGAAATCTTTGAAAAGGAGGAACTTGTCAACCGACAAGAAGATATGCTCATCCGTGAAAGGAAGAGATATCAAGAGGTTGAAAAACTTCTTGAGCTTGAAAGAGAGAAGAACAAGTCACTTGAGGTTGAGCTAGCCTTGAGTAAGGAGACTTACTCAAAGCTAGAGGACTCACATATTGCAATCAAGGATGAGCTTGCTAACTTGTCAAGAGTTAACAAGATCCTAGAGGTGCAAGTTGAGTCGCTTAAGCAAAGTGACTCATCTTCCTCCAAGAGCTCTTCCTCCAAAGATATGAGTTCGACAACAATTGGAACCTGCACATGCTCTAGTAAGAAAAATATCATTTCTAATACTTCAACTTCTCATGATGTGCATCCCTCCCAAATCGGCATCTTTGATAAGGAGAAGATAAAAAATATGCACGTAGCGCATATATTGTCACTAGACCTCCCAACGTCAAAGATGGTCTTGGGTTTGACAGGAACAAACACATATCCACTCTTAATCATGCAAAGAAAAGAATCACCTTTGTTAAGGAAAAATCACATGAATCTAATTTACAAATATTGTTTCGTGCATTTGATGTTTCCTATGTTCTTATGAAAAACAAATATGGAAAAGTTATTGCTAAATACACAGGGCCACGCCACAGGAACTCGAAAACTTGTGTGTGGGTGCCGAAGACTCTTGTGACTAACCTGAGAGGACCCAAGCAAGCTTGGGTACCTAAAACCAAGGAATAATTCTGTTTTGTAGGCTTACTCCTCCGGTGGATCTAAGTGGGTGCTAGATAGCAGATGCACAAATCAGATGACCGGAGAGAGAGATATGTTTGTGGAGTACGAGTACAACGAGGATCCAAGTGAAGGCATATACTTTGGAGACAACAGCCAAGGAAAGGTCCTTGGTAGCGGTAACATTGAAATATCTCCTCAACACACTTTATCTAATGTTTTACATGTAGACTCCCTAGATTATAACCTTTTGTCAATATCTCAACTATGCGACAAAGGTTATAACTGTTTATTCACTAATGAGGGTGTGACCGTTTTTAGAAGAAGCGATGGCTCGATTTCATTCAAGGGAATGTTGAAGGGAAAGCTTTATCTTGTTGATTTCAACAAAGATAAAGCCGAACTCAACACTTGCTTGGTTACTAAAACCAACATGGGATGGCTGTGGCATAGACGGCTAGCCCATGTTGGGATGAGAAATCTGCAGAAACTTCTAAAAGGTGGTCACATCCGAGGTCTAAAGGATGTGGTTTTTGAGAAAGACAGGCCGTGCAGCGCTTGCCAGGCGGGAAAATAAGTCGGAGCACCACACCCCGCCAAGAACATAATGACCACTACAAGACCACTGGAACTTCTTCATATGGATCTATTTGGTCCAATTGCTTACATAAGTATCGACGGTAATAAATACGGTTTAGTAATTGTTGATGATTTTTCAAGATTTACCTGGGTATTTTTCTTGTATGATAAATCAGAAACTCAGAGAATCCTCAACAAGTTCCTGAAAAGAGCCCAAAACGAATTCTCATCAACCGTGAAGAACATCAGAAGTGACAACGGGACAGAATTCAAGAATACACAAGTTGAAGAGTATCTCGATGAAGAAGGGATAAAGCATGAGTTCTCGGCACCCTACTCTCCTCAACAAAACGGGGTGGCCGAAAGGAAGAACAGAACATTGATTGAAATGGCAAGAACAATGTTGGACGAATACAAGACATCAGATTGATTTTGGGCAGAAGCGGTGAACACTGCTTGTCATGCCACAAATCCGCTGTACCTTCACCGACTACTGAAGAAAACTCCATATGAGCTCCTTACCGGTAAAAAGCCAAATGTTTCTTATTTCAAAGTTTTTGGTTGTAAATGTTTTATTCTGAACAAGAAACCGAGGGCTTCGAAGTTTGCTTCGAAGTCCGATGAAGGGTTCTTGCTCGGCTATGAATCGAATGCCTACGCCTATCGTGTCTTCAACAAGGTGTCCGGCCTTGCTGAAGTAGCATGTGACGTAGTGTTCGATGAAACTAACGGCTCACAAGTGGAGCAAGTCGATAAGTGTATGCTAGATAAAGAGGAACCTCCATGTGAAGCGCTGAAGAAAATGGCACTTGGTGATATTCTACCACAAGAGCAAACGCAAGACTCAAATGCACAAGGTGAACCTCAATGAGGAAGCAATGATCAAGGGGGAGCTTTCACACAAGATCAAGTGGAGGAAGATCAAGAAGATCAAGATAATCATGGAAGCAATGATCTAGGGGGAGACAATGAACATGAAGATGATGAAGAACAAGCGGCTACACAAGTTCCTCACCCAAGAGTACATCAGAGTGTACAAAGAGACGATCCTGTCAACAATATCATTGGTGATATTGCTAAGGGAGTAACTACTAGATCTCGTGTTGCAAATTTTTGTGAATACTATTCTTTTGTCTCTTTTCTGGAACCATATAGGGTAGACGAAGACTTAAGGGATCCAGACTGGGTGATGGCAATGCAAGAAGAATTGAACAACTTCAAAAGAAATGAAGTGTGGGAGCGGGTGGAAAGACCAAGGGCGAACATCGTTGGAACCAAATGGGTCTTTCGGAACAAGCAAGATGAACATGGAGTAGTAACATGAAATAAAGCGAGGCTGGTGGCCAAGGGTTATTCTCAGGTCGAAGGTTTGGACTTCGACGAAACTTTCACTCTCGTGGCTAGACTTGAGTCCATTCGTATTTTATTGGCATATGCTACTTACCATAATTTCAAGTTGTATCAAATGGACATCAAAAGTGCCTTCCTCAACGGTCCGATAAAGGAGGAAGTTTATGTGGAGCAGCCACCGGGATTCGAAGACCAAGAGTATCCTAACCACGCCTATAAACTGCGTAAGGCTCTCTACGGCCTCAAACAAGCTCCTCGAGCTTGGTACGAGTGCCTTAGAGATTTTATAACTCAAAATGGATTCAAAATTGGTAAAGCTGACTATACACTCTTCACTAAACATTTTGATGATCATCTATTTGTATGTCAAATTTACTTTGATGATATTATCTTTGGATCCACTAACAAGTCTTTCTGTGAGTAATTTAGCAAAATTATGACAGATAGGTTCGAGATGTCGATGATGGGCGAATTGAAGTTCTTCTTGGGATTCCAAGTGAAGCAACTGAGAGAAGGCACATTTATAAGCCAAACCAAATACACACAGGACATCCTCAAGAAATTCAATATGGACAAAGCCAAGCCCATCAAGACACCCATGGCAATCAACGGACATCTCGATCTCAATGAAGAAGGTCCAAATGTGGACCAAAAGGTATATAGGTCAATGATCGGCTCCTTACTTTACTTATGTGCATCTAGGTCAGATATTATGCTTAGCGTATGCATGTGTGCAAGGTTTCAAGCCGCAAAAAGAGTGTCACTTAATTGCTGTAAAAAGAATCCTAAGGTATCTTGTGCACACACTAAACTTGGGCCTTTGGTATCCCAAAGGATCCAAGTTTAACTTGATAGGTTATTCCGATGCCGACTATGCACGATACAAAGTCGATAGAAAGAGCACTTCAGGGACCTGTCAATTTCTTGGCAGATCCCTAGTTTCTTGGTCATCTAAAAAGCAAAACTCTATTGCTCTTTCAACAGCAGAAGCAGAGTATGTTGCAGCAGGAAGTTGTTGTGCACATCTACTTTGGATGCGACGGACTCTTAGAGACTACGGCTACAATCTAAATCATATCCCGCTTCTATGTGATAATGAAAGCGCGATAAAAATTGCACACAACCCAGTAGAGCACTCAAGAACTAAGCACATAGATATTCGTCATCACTTTCTTAGAGATCACTCATTAAAAGGTGACATTGAAATTTCACATGTTAGAACTGAAAAACAACTAGCAGATATTTTTACCAAACCATTAGATGAGAAAAGGTTTTGTGAGCTAAGAAATGAACTTAATATTCTTGACTCTCGAAATGTGGCTTGAAACGTTGCATACCTGATTGCAACCTCAAATGTTACATTTTATTGTAAAAACTGCTCCTCATCTCTTTTTTCTTCTAAGAAAACTATTTTAATGAAGAAATCTTGCGAAATATGACTATTGTTTGATTGTTGCTTGCCTACTGGTCGTAATTACCAAGATTATTTGCAAAAATTAGTGTCCTTGGATCACCTCTAAACTCTACTATCTGCATCAAGGATGTTGTAACCAGACTTGTCCGGTTGTCGACCGGACTAGTCTGGACAGACGACACAATTAGGTTAATTCAGGGGCACCAGACTAGTCCGGTCAGTTGCATATAGAAGCAGTTGGCCAGACCAAACCCCTCCCTCTCCACTCATAAGCATTTTGTCTCACCCCCTCTCCTAAACCCTAGCTCCCAAAGTGATTTTCGAGTTGAGCCCTCAAACTCGGAGTTTTCTCCAGTAAAGAGCCTCTCCTCGACGGGTGGACTCTACTCTCCAGACTCATCCAGATAGACTCTTGCTCCTTCAACGCAAATCTTCAAATCTTGGTAAATTCCCCCTTTTAAAACCAAAAACTCAACTTTTCTAGTTCTAGCTAGTTTCCTTTGATTTCAAAAGGATGTACATTGCCTCAAATAGATGCATTCATACCACTTTCCTGCCTTTGTGTCTTTAGATAGAAGATTAGATTCAAATGAAACATTAGGGTTCTTATGCCAGGCTGGACTAGTCCGGCGCATAGATGCGGACAAGTCCGGTCCACCGGACAAGTCCGCACTCTGAAACCGGACAAGTCCGGTCTCTGACAGTTGAACCCCTACATTCCCATTTGAAGTCAATAATGAGTCCATTCGCATCTAATCCTTGAACTCCTTATCAGGCACCATGTCTTCAGGCTCAGATGAAGGCTCTTTTCACCTTGACGAAGAAGTTCAACGTGAAAGAGTGAGGAGAGCTAAGGAGGGAGTGATGAAGAAAAGACATGATGTCAATATCCACTCTTCACCTTCCGACGAAAATTTGCCTAAGAAGAGGAAAGTAATTGTGAAGAAGCCTCGAGGGAAGGCTATGGCCGAGAGCTCCTCAGGACCTAAGAGGACTCTCAATAAAGGAAAGGGGCTTGCTAGTGGCCCCATTGGGCTTCTGAAAATGAAAAATCCCGTTCATCGCAACAGGCAACCTTCAGATAATGATTACACTGGAAAAGGGGATGAATTAGCTGACAAGTTCAGAAAAGCAGAAGTGTATAATCAGCCCAAAGAGTCAGCTGACCCTAGATTTTGGAGTAATTTTCATGCTGATTACTATGAACATGTGTATCGGAAGATGAAGCATCCCGTTGTCGAAAGTCAGTGGGTTGATATTGATTATCTACAGTCCAATAGATGTCAAGCTTATCAGGAGGTTGTGACAGCCCTCGAGCTTCATGGACTAAAAGAACTATTCTCCTTCCAGTTTGACTGGAATGACAAAGTCATCATGCAATTCTACTCCACTCTCTACTTCGCTCGTGATGACAACGACAGGATGTTTTGGATGACACATGGGTCTCAGTACAGTGTCACATATGAAGAATTTGCAAGGATCCTTCATCTTGAGGACACCTTAGACAATGAACTTGTGATTCACAACCTGAAACCACTGGAGAAAGATCAGCTGGACTTTCTCTATGATACACGGATGCCATTCAAGCCTCCCACCACCAAATACATGAAGCCCTTCTTTGTAGTCCTCAATCGGATATTGAGGAAGACTATAGCTCCCAAAGATGGAGATGCAGGGACTGTTCAGGGCACCCTCAGAACCTTGATGAAGGTCATAAGCAAGAAGAGAAAATTCAATGTGTTTGAGTACATCTACAATGACATTGTCAATATCTCTATCAATCCCATCCGGTCTTGCGGCTATGCACCCTACATAATGTTCATGATTGAGAAAGTGACAGGACTGGAGTTCGTAAAGGATGTGGCTCACACTAGACTTAGGCCCCAAAAGCCCACTATATATTCTGCTCCTTCTGCTCCTGCCTCACGCGGAGAAGAAAGAAGATCCAAGAGAGCTCAAGAGGAGCCAAGATCTGAGGCTGCAGCTACCACTCATGCAACCTCCTCTACTCGGGAATCCTCAAGTGGCATCTTCAAGATGCTATCTTCTATCTTTGCCTCTTGCCGCAAAATTGGAGTTAAGCAACATGAAGAGAGATTGGACAGGAAGAAGCATCAAAGATATGTAAAAGCCAACATCCAAGCAATCTGTGCTAAACTGGAAATTGAGCCACAAGGGTCACTTGAGGTTTCTGAGGACTCAGCTGAAGACTTCACTGAAATGCCAACCTTCACTGACCAAGAGTTGAGCTCCCTTGGGTTTGGTGGTGGTTCAGCTGCTAACCCTCTACATGGTCAAGATGATGAAGATCAAGGTGGAGAGGAAGATGAAGATGAAGATAGGACTGAGAGTGAAAGTTGAACGGCGATGAGTGATTCCACTCGATTTTTCCCTTTTTGATGCCTTGATGCCAAAGGGGGAGAGATTATCTAGGATAAGTTATTAAGGACTTGTGATCGAGGACTTGTACTTATTTTTAAAACTATTGTAATTTTACTATTTACCTTATGTGTGATGCTTACATCTATGGTTGTTATCTTTTATCCTCGTTCATCACATTTTTGTTGATCACACATTTGTTAGGCACCCCACCATAAGGTGTGTGTATATGAGAGAAGTTTTTTCTTGTAAGTTATTCATTATTCTTATATATGCACACGTTATGAAAAATTAATTTTTCCTCTTAATTGTGATATCTCAAATGGTTGTCATCAATCACCAAAAAGGGGGTGATTGAAAGTGCATCTAGGGTATCCCTTGTGGGTTTTGGAGAATTGATGACAAGCATATTAGATCCTAATGAAATGATTGCAGGACAAACAAAGTGAACTAGCTCGGTGCACACAAAAAGGTGAAAAATAAAGTGCTGCCCGAAAAGGAAGACTTTAGTGGAATTTAGAAGAGCAAATTAGATGTAAATGTATAGGGTGTGTGTGAGAGACACATCCCAAGAGCTCATGACTTTTCGTAAGGTTAAGGGGTTAATAATCAACTAAAATCCACTGGACACCGGACTAGTCCGTTCATGGACCGGACTAGTCCGGTCAGCTTACTGGAATGCAACCGGACAAGTCCGGTTTTAGAACGGACTAGTCCGCTCATGTCTCTGTTGTCCTCTTTAGAGGACTGCGGACTAGTCCATCCATGCGACAGGACTAGTCCACTAAACTTTCTGGAACCCCACTTCACATAGCACCGGACAAGTACGGTTTTAGACCGGACTAGTCCGGTTAACCCACTGGAAGTAGACCGGACAAGTCCGATCATATACCGGACTAGTCCGGTATTAGGTTTTACAACGATAACCTTTTTGGAAACCATATAAATGGGTCATCCACGGCCTTCCAACAGTAACACACGACACATACTGCTAAAAACTCAAACCCTAGCGCCGCCACCTGTCCCAAGAGCCCGAAAAACACATCTCCCCACACATCTAAGGTGCAAAAAGGTGAAAATCAATCAAACACTTGGATTTGGGATTGGGAGATCGTCGTTCCTTCGTTGTGAGCTCTTGGGGTTTGATCTCTCTACACTCATATTCTGCATTGTAATCTTTTTGAGTGTATTTGATCGCTTTCCAATTGTAATTCTTGTGGGAGCCCTCAACGTGTGAGGTTGCCCCAAAAACTCGGTGATTACCCGTGCTAGTGGAGTCAAGTCGGCCTTGTGTGGTGACTTGAAGAGGGAAAGGGTTAGAGACCCGGCTCTATGTGAGCTTCCTCAACGAGGACGTAGATCTCTTGGTGAGATCGAACCTCGGTAAAATTTGTGTCTCGCATGCCTCCTTGTTTTTTGTTGATTATAACATCTAGTTGCTAAAACTTCATAATTTGAGTTGCTAAGTCTCATTCACGGGCATAATCACACCACACATTATAAAATCAAAATAGAATAATTGTTGTTCTTATTTCCGCTGTTAAACAAGTTAATTCTCCTGCACAACACTTATACAATCTACACACTTCAGCCACACCGGACTAGTCCGCTCAGACAACGGGACTAGTCCGGTCAATCAAGTTTTTGACAACTACTTTAAGTGTGCAGGAAACTCTATAAGGCCTATTCACCCCCCCTCTAGGCCACATTCACTACACATGACCTAGAGCTAGCCGCAGTGGTACATGCATTGAAGACTTGGCAGCATTACTTGATGGGGAAGCGGACAGAGATATATACGGATCATAAGAGCTTAAGGTATATTTTCACACAGCCAGATCTCAACCTCAGACAAAGGAGATGGTTAGAGCTAATCAATGACTTCGATGTGGGCATCAACTATCATACTAGCAAAGCAAACGTCGTGGCGGATGCTTTAAGCCGGAAGGTGCAGGTCAATAGGTTGAGCTTAAAGGACATGCCTACAGAATTGAAGGAAGAGGGTGTAAAACTCAATCTATGTCTGGTAAATAGTGGTGAGGCCATCGCAATGGAAGTGGACTCCACATTAGAGCAAGACATACGCAACGGTCAGAAGAATGACGAGAAGATACAAGAGATTAGAGAACTCATCAAAGAAAAGAAAGCCCCCGGGTTCAGAGAAGATGAGCAAGGTACGGTGTGGCATGGGAAAAGAATCTGTGTGCCTGAAGTGAAGGAGATCCGTGAATTGATTTTGAAGGAGGCTCATGATTCTGACTATTCCATTCATTCTGGGAGTACGAAGATGTATCATGACCTCAAGAGCGGATATTGGTGGTATGGCATGAAGCGAGATGTCACGGAACATGTTGCCCTATGTGACACATGTCAGTTGGTGAAAGCAGAACATCAACGACTCGCGGGACTATTGCAACCACTCAAAGTACCTGAATGGAAATGGTATGAAATAGGTATGGACTTCATGGTGGGGCTACCCAGGACCCAATCGGGATATGATTCGATATGGGTCATCATCGACAGGCTAACTAAGGTACCTCATTTCATCCCCGTGAAAGAAAGCTACAGCGGATCCAAATTGGCGGAATTGTACATGTCAAGGATCGTGTGTTTCCATGGAGTCCCAAAGAAGATAGTGTCAGACCGAGGGACACAGTTCACCTCAAGGTTCTAGCAGAAGTTACAGGAAACCATGGGATCTCATCTAAATTTTAGTTCTGCCTATCACCCCCAGACTGATGGGCAGACAGAAAGAACCAATCAGATCCTTGAGGATACGCTGAGAGCGTGTGCGCTCAAGAACAATAGGAGTTGGGATAAGAACTTACCGTACGCGGAGTTCTCCTATAACAACAGCTATCAGGCTAGTATGAAGATGTCACCATTTGAGGCTTTGTATGGGAGGAAGTGCAGAACTCCACTATTTTGGAACCAAACAAGGGAAAGTAAAGTGTTTGGGCCCGAAGTACTACAAGAAGCCGAGGCGAAGGTAAGGGAAATCCGCAACAACTTGAGAATAGCACAGACCCGACAAAAGAGCTATGCCGATGTACGGAGAAGAGAGCTCGTTTTCAACATGGGGGACTATGTCTATCTCAAGGTGTCCCCTATCCGAGGACTTCGTCGGTTCAAGGTGAAAGGGAAATTATCACCTCGATACATCGGACCCTTTTAGATTTTGGAGAGGAAAGGAGAAGTGGCATATCAACTCGAACTACCGGCTCGCCTATCGGATGTGCACGATGTATTCCATGTGTCACAGCTAAAGAAATGTCTGAGGACGCCTGAAGAGATGTTACCCATGGATGAGGCTGACGTAGGAGAGGATCTGTCTTATGCCGAACAACCAGTGAAGGTTTTGGAGACAATGGAACGCCTCACAAGAAATAAAAGAATCCGGATGTGCAAGGTGCAGTGGAAGCATCACTCGGAAGAGGAAGCCACATGGGAGCGAGAAGACGAGCTTAAGGCACAGTTTCCGGAATTGTTTTCCTAGAACCACCAATCTCGAGGATGAGATTTCTTTTAAGGGGGGTAGAGCTGTAACACCCCAAAACCTGCTAAAGTGGGGAATTTAAAAAATTTTGGACGTATTGCATGTGGTGCAGAAATTCAAATTCAAACTGGAATTCAAATTCAAATCAAAACAGAAAAGAAAAGGAAAAAGAAAAAGAAAAACCCCAACCGGCCAGTGGGCCGAAACCCGCCAGCCGGCCCACAACCTCCCCGCGCCAGCCCAAACCCGCGCCCCTCTCTTCATCTCACTGACACGCGGGGCCTGCGTGTCATCCCTCACCTCCCGCGCGCCCGCCCGACCCCGGACTCTTCCCTCGCGCCCGATCCAAACAAACTCCGAAACCCGCGCCCCCAGCCCGATTTCCAGTCCCGGACGCCCCCAACTCGATCTCAACAGACCGCCACCCTCCCTCGCCTATTTAAACGCCGACAATCGCCTTGTTCCCTCCCCCCCAATCGGCCGTTCTTCTCTCCGGTGAGAACCGAAGCTTCGATCACCGTTTTCTTTCTATCCTTGCTCTGATTTTCTGATCTAACGGCGCTGATCGTGCTCCACATCCCCCAGGGAGCCCTGCACGTGAAGGAAGCGACAAGTTTCGCGCCCTAGCATCGGTTCCGACGAGCACCGAGGAGCAGCTTCAACCATCATCGTCGCAGAGCCGAATCCGACCTCCCCAAGCCCGAGAAACCCCTAGGTGAGCTCCCCTACCCCTCCGCAGTCGATCCGTGTGAAAAACTGCAAGTTTTAACGTATAGCGGCAAGGAACCGAAGCTGCACCGGCGAGATCGCCGCCCCCGCCGCCGAGCGCCGCCGCGCGCGCGGGCTGGCTCCGGCCAGGGCGACATGGCCCCTTGAGGGCCGCCTATTTTAAATCGCACGGTAGAAATAAAACCTGCGCGTACCGGTTCGGTGATCTAATCTGTGCCGTCTATTTTAAATCGGACGGTCCACATCAGCCCTGTGTAATAAAGGTCGGGATTCTTATGCGCTACCCCCTGGGGATCTCGGAAAACACGAGCTAGCCCCGGAAACTTCTGATCTAGCACCTGGAACTTCAGAATTTCGTGTAAATTCATTTAAAAATTAGTTTTAGCCCCTGGACTTAATAGAAATTAGGAAAACCCCTCTGTTATGTGTAGTTAGACCCCTGGAAATTTAGGAAATAGTAAATTAGACCCTGCAGTAGAGTGGATTTACCTTTTTGACCCTATATGGTATTAAATTCAGAAAATTAAATATGTGCCTAGGATTTAAATTTAAAAGGTAAGGCAAACACATGTGCAAATTCAAATTTAAACTCTCCAAGCACTTGGAAAACTTTAGAATGAGTTAAAAATTGATTTTAGGCTGAAATGAAATCTGCCTAAGCATTGTTCATATTTATTAGTTCTAGAAACACATTTTTTGTCTAGGAAATAATTCTGAAAACTGAAAAAATAAATTTAAATTAGTTCACATAAGAGGAGAAGTTCAAAAATATATTATCTAATATTTTAGATCAAAACCTATTCTGTTTAGATGATATGTCCTACTATTCAATATTAAAATTCACCTTTAGGCATAGAAAATAAATCTGAAAATATAGGAAAATAAGTATGCATAATTAGAAAATGACTAATGAGTTCTCCAAATCCAAAAGATTCAATTTAGGATTTTGTAGAAGATCTGAAAACCTATTTGGAGTAGGGAATTGCCTTTCATGCAAACTTTGTGTCTAAGAAGTGTATTAATCAAATATAAAGGAATTGTTCAAATTGGAAATTCATATATATTGTGCAAATAGAAATCTAAACACAAAAGTTAGAAATAATATATATATGTTTCAAAGTGCATGTAGGCCTAAAATCAACACATCTAGTGTAACCACAACACTTAGAAATGAGAATGACTTTCATATGTATGTATGCATGTTTTGCATGAGTGAAAGTGTGAACTCTGGCTTATGGATTGTTGTTTTGCTATGTGTATGGCACGAGTAGAACCTGCTCCAGAGCAAGTTCTTCCCTTCCAAGACCAAGACTTTCCATTCCCAGAGCAGCAGGAAGAAGGCAAGTGTCCTTGACCACTTTGATCCTATAATAGGATGTGTAGATAGAATTATTTGCATTGTCAATTGAAACATGAAACCCATGCTAGGAAGTTTCCCTAGAATTGCATTATCTTGTTTCCTTGTAGCTTGGGTTGGGATTTATTTTATCATGTCATTTATTTATATGCTTATGCTTAGCCATGCTTAGAATGGGATAATTGGGATGTGAGATCATCAATTTATTTACCTTACTCTTGAATGAGATATTATGAGTTATGTAGAGGTAGGGATCGAGGCAAGTTGGATGATTTGGTTGGTGCTGGGTGCACGAGACTTGGGTTTGTGTTTAGTACTTGCCTGGATTCTAAGGACCGGTTCATGGAGCATGTAACCTTGCTTTACCTTGCCAACCACATGCTGAGATGGGGCAGCTTGGCCAATTAATTAGGTGTATCCCCGGCGTAGTATGGGTGTATTGGATGGTGCGGGGAATAGGTGTCAGCTGGACTACCATATGAACCGCAAGGCTCAAGAGGGGGCCACTACAGCGGGGTTGGAGCCTCTTGTATGCTGTTAGGGGTGAAACCTCAGTGGGCCCACGCTCGTCGGGAATCCCTTTGTAAAGGCCTCGTAGTGATCTCCTGGCTACACACCTGGGAAGTGTGAACGTGGTTCGCGGACACTGGCATAATGGAGGTTCTTTTAGTCCACCCGGCAACGGGGGATGAAATCACTACATGTGGGTACAGTGGTGCAAACTCTGCAGAGTCAAAAACTGTCATGACAGTCGTGCTCAAGGTCAAGAGCGGCTTGGACTTATTCATGATTAGAGGATGATGAATTGGGAAGTTGCGGATATTAAGCGGGAAGCTTAACATTGGAGATGAGACTATGTTTGCTTGACATTGATGATGGGTTGAGGGATTGGGACCATTTCACCTGTGTAGTAATGTAGGTGCTTAATAAGCTAAGGTGGTAGGTAATAATTGTGTAGTGCTTTAACCATGAGTTCAACGCCTGTGACGGAGCCCACAAGATTTATATTCCGCTACTGTTTTATTTGCATGTTATGAACTTATTATCGTCCATCGAGACGTATGCTATGTAAGACTTATTTATATTTGAACACCTGGCTTGTAATAAATGGTGCTTCACTATTTGTCATCACATGTATGAGAGAATGACCCTGGCATACATGTGATATTCACTCGGTTGTTCTCTGGAGAAAACGGGTGTGACAAACCTCATGGTTATTGAAGTCATCCTCTGTGTCGTAGTGAGCATGTGCATCACCATCAAGGATGATAGAGGGTGTAGCTTTTTGGGGAAGACGAGTCTCCATCTCGTCCAACCGTGTGGTCAGACCAGCAACACTTGTATGGAGCCTCTGAAAGGTGGCTGTTGTAGTGGTCTAGTAATTGTTGAAAGCTTCGGTGGTTGCCCGCATCATGTCCTTTAGTTCCATATGGGACACACACTCATCATCATCCAGAGGTGTAGAACCAGATGTCTTATCCATAGGCTTCTTTCCTGTCATTGTTAGTACAAAACAGAAACAAAGACAAAAAGATCGTAAGAACCCTATTACTACACTCTCCGAAGTCGGTGGAAAATCGATCAGTAAGATGCGTCTTATCCCGCTCTTACAAGTTTCTTACCAGCACTGCAGGTGGCCAATGGTGACCGGTGTGAAGCAAGCAGAGAGTGGGTGTGATTGCAAAGGTTACCTGTTATGCTCGAGAGAAGGTGGATCTTGGAAGGCTTAAATGCAGTATATGTATGTGGCACACAAGTTAGTAACAGATAGCAATGCTGAATAAGTGTCCAAAGAATTTCACCTAGTTGCTGGCCTAAGAATGTATTAGAACAGTTGTGGCAACAAGCAAGGACAAGGATGAATGATGATGAACAACAAGGATAATATCAGAAACTATCCAGCACTCACACAGAAATAGCACAACTAGAAAACCCCTTAGCCTCCTGTTTTTGTCTTGTAGCACTATTAGAAATCAAAAAGAATTTCTCTTTATTTCTTTTGAAATTTTTTTCTCAACCAGGGCCACAAGAATAGAAACAACACCAAGTATTAGCTCAAACCAATGAAAGATGAGATCGTCACAAATTCAGGAGCGATTGGAAAAAAAACTGGTGCTGGAACTTCGGAGTTCGAAACGAGGGCCTTCTTAATTTTTTTATTTTTTTTGAAAATGCCGTATGTGGACTTTTTCAAGACCTTTCTGGGAAAAAATGCGCCTCAATCGGAGTTACGAGCGAAAAGTTATGTCCGTTTTAAGGAGGATACCCCGAATCAGGTTTTGGTGGTGGTGGAAACTGCAACAGAAACAAATCGGTGGATGAAATTTTTTGTAGATTGGTTTTTGTAGATGGCAGCGGATGGAAGAAACAAAACTGAACCAAAACAAATCTAAACCAGCAACCAGACTCAACCTAGGACACGAACTCAGAACTACGGACTCCGAAACTAAATTGTGCAAAAGGTTGAGAGGGGGTTGTAGGTCAGGGAAACTAAATTTTTTTTTGTCGCTTTTTATGGACGATAGGACTGAAACAAAATAAATCTAAAGGGCACACAAGTATACCTCACGGTGAACCTGGAAATCTGATACCAATTGATAGGAGGATGAATCCCGATCTTCCGAGAGGTAGGGTAAACTTGATTGGGAGGAGATCTCAACGTTGATGATCCAAGGCTCCGAACGAACGAAACCCCGCAATCACTACACCACTGCTCCGTTGGTTATCACCCATGTCACACGAATGACCTCGCCACGATGGCTTATCCCTGCAAGCGCAATCAAGAACAGAGAAGTTGCAATCAAAACTGAATTGATCACGAATTTGGGGTCTCACAACCGATGATCGGTGACACTGTTCAATGACAGATTGTAACTAAGCAAAACCCCGCTGTTTGTGACGGCGGCTAGGGGGTATAAAGGAGGTGGAGGACGACCAGTGGGGTGCTGGGGTCGTGAGCTAACCCTAAGACATGTACATAATTGACTTGGACTCGATACAAGGCCCAATGGCCCAACTAGGTGATGCAACACCCGGACAGAATCTAAACTTTATATTGTTTCGAAGTTTCCTGTCGATTCCCAGGGAATTTTGACATGGGGCCAGTTCAATGGAAAGTTTATCCTCTCAGCTTTCCGTGCATACGTAGAACGTCAAAAACGGAGTCCGTATGCCTCCTGTGCATCCATTTTAAGGTAGACTTCTCCTGAGCCCGAGTTGGACTCGAGTTTGAGTTGGGCTCGGTCTCTAACTTCTTGTTGGCGTATTTTCTGGTCCTCCACGCCTCCAAACCCCTCTCCATGTATCTCCATGTCCTCTCCATGGTTCCTAATCAAAATTAATCAATTAGGTAGCAACATACTCTCAAAATTCACATATAAAGAATTGTTTAGGAACGAGCTCACCTCTAAATTCAATTGTCGTGCTCGAGCTCTAGTAATTTGTCACACCCGGTTTCTCTGAAGAACAACCGAGTGAATATCACATGTATGCCAGGATCATTTTCTCATACATGTGATGACAAATAATGAATCATCATTATATTACAATCCAGGTGTTCGAATATAAATAAGTCTTACATAGCATACGTCTCGATGGACGATAATAAGTTCATAACATGTAAATAAAAATAGCAGCAGAATATAAATCTTGTGGGCTCCGTCACAGTCGTTGCCCGGGGGACTCCGTGAACCTAGAATCCTTCTTCGGGTCCGAAGTCTTGGTCATTGAACACCACATCATCCCCTTGACCTGAGCAGCAATTTAAACCAACATAAATGCAAGTTTGAGTACCGTTGGTACTCAGCAAGTGTGGGAAAGTTATGTCATGCATGGCTAGAGCAAGGAGAGGTTGAACTCATGGTTAAAGCACTATGCAATTAATACCTATAACCTTAGCTTATTAAGCACCTACATTACTACACAGGTGAAATGGTCCCAATCTCCCAACCCATCATAAAAATCATGTAACCATAGTCTCATCTCCAATGTTAAGCTTCCCGCTTAACATCCACAACTTCCCAATCCATCATCCTCTAATCATGAATAAGTCCAAGCCGCTCTTGACCGTGAGCACGGCTGTCATGACAGTTTTGACTCTGCAGAGTTTGCACCACTGTACCCACATGTAGTGATTTCATCCCCCGTTGCCGGGTGGACTAAAAGAACCTCCATTATGCCAGTGGCCGCGAACCACATTCACACTTCCCAGGTGTGTCGTCAGGAGATCACTACGAGGCCTTTACAAAGAAATTCCTGACGAGCGTGGGCCCACTGAGGTGTCACCCCTAACAGAATACAAGAGGCTCCAACCCCGCTGCAGTGGCCCCCTCTTGAGCCTTGTGGTTTATATGGTAGTCCAGCTGACACCTACTCTCCGCACCATCCAACACACCCATACTACGCCGGGGATACACCTAATTAATTGGCCAAGCTGCCCCATCTCAGCATGTGGTTGGCACGGTAAAGCCAGGTTACATGATCCATGAACCGGTCCTTAGGATCCAGGCAAGTACTAAACACAAACCCGAGTCTCGTGCACCCAGCACCAACCAATTCATCCAACTTGCCTCGATCCCTACCTCTACATAACTCATAATATCTCATTCAAGAGTAAGGTAAATAAGTTGATGATCTCATATCCCACTTATCCCATTCTAAGCATGGCTAAGCATAAGTATATAAATAAGTGACAGAATAAAATAAATCCCAACCCAAGCTACAAGGAAACAAGGCAATGCAATTCTAGGGAAACTTCCTAGCATGGGTATTGACACGACCCCATTTGGTCCTGTCGAGCCAGGATCACGCTGAGGGGTGCTGCGTTGCACAGCACCGTATAACACACGTCAAAGGTACAAAGCGGAAGCGGAAATTTTATTACATAAACAAGTTTATGAACATGTTTACATCAAAATAAGTTCAGTCTACACTCGCGGGCGTAGACTAAGCATCAAGTGCACGTTCAGCCCTCGAACGTGTCCTTGCTAGCACACACGCACACTAACTCTGTGGCGTGCACGACTCCCACTCGACGGGGTTCCCCTCCTGGGGTTCCGTCTCCTCTTCGGGAGTCCCTTCCTCATAGAACCCTGCAAAAGCTTCAAACACAAGCAGTGAGCACGAAGGCTCAGCAAGTCTGACCCGTCTCACCTAAACATGGAACTTCTACATGAGGGTAATGGGTTGCATGAGGTAAAAACCAGTTGCAAGGACTCGCCTAATTAGTAGAACCTTACTTTCAAGTTTTAGCAGCAGGTTGTGGAGAACCTTACGCTAAGGCACATGAGAGAGCCGCAATCAAACAAGAAACGCATTTCTCTCATGTACTTTGCCCAAAGTTGAAAAGAACTTTAGTTAGCTCTAAACTACAGCATATCATTAACAATCAATGTCCATCTTTCAATCAGCAACATTTTAACATGTGACTAGCCTGTTCTTTCTACGTCACGGTACAGTGAACAAGTGGTACTCACTGACCGCGAGGGACGGCGATTATAATCGATTTACACCTGCAGGGTTACCCGAACAACCCGTCACGTACGCCCGTACTCGATGTTGCCTACAACAACCATCACGGACGCCGTACGCGACTACCATTCACCCGTTAGCCAAATGTTGAACCGGTCCAATCGTCCCGAGCAAGAGGTCTCTGCACGCGCATCTCAGTGCTGCCAGCCGATTTACACCTCGAGCTCTCAACCTACCCTCTGAACGACCAGCTATGCCTCAACACCCAGCTACCCGAGTTACATCAGTTTCCCGGTTCCCATATAGCCGGTAGGTCTTCGGTACTGTTCTAGCATGTTCAACAGGCCTGCACACGGCTCGGTCCTCAATCGACACAAGCGGAGCTACAGCACACAGGCCCCAAAGTCCTGCTGCCCTTACTCTCCGCTCGGTCTCATTTTATTGCCATGTGTATCATGTGCTACCTCTACCCGAGCAATGTGCCTCTAGCCTATTCTCGCGAGTAGTTCCAACTACTCGACTTGTACCGAATCCTACTCTATCTTAGCAATGCAGTGGCTAACGAAGTTTTCAATCCTAAACCCAACCCATGGTTTTCTTGGCTATGCAGTTGGGTTTCCAATCAAGACTCTAATGCAAAGAACAATATTCAAAGATGTGCTCAAAACAATAAAAATTTTATAAAAAGGTTAATGCAAACCGGAGCTTGCCTTGCTGCTCTTGGTCGTAGGCTAGCTGCTCTTCCGGAGTAACGAAGTCTAGGACTTCGGGTTCCTCCTCGACCTTAGCGACTACATGATATAAGACATACATGTATTAATTTAAATGCATTTATTAAGTTTGAACTTGTGAAGTCTATAACCCTTGCTAGACAGACCTAATGAATGTGAAACTTTTACTGTGGCTTGGTTACAACCTAAACAGAGACTTGGTCAAGTTTTAGTTGCAGCAAAGCTCAATTGAGCCCTCCACAATTAATTATGTCCTTGACCTTAATTAAAGGCTTTTAAGGTGATCTAAGGATTTTCATGAAACAAACTATGACTTCCTGAAAACTAGATTTTCAGAGGGTTCTAATGGATTTGGTCTCACTTAATTTGAATGTTCCTAGCTAAAGTTATGAGCTAAACAATTTCAGAAGAAATTCTGAAAATGTTTCTGAACATTTTCTATTTTCTCTGGAACAGTTTCACTAATCACACCATTAGGTGGATCAAATGAGCTCAAATGGATCTGAAATTTTTATGGTAGTTCAGGGATATTTTGGTGAACATCCCAGAAAAATTTCAGGATTTTCCTCCAAAGGATTCTCCGGTTAAAATTCCTAACAGTTTAAACTTTGAGGATTTAATTCTGGAGAATTAAGGAATTTCATGAAGTGAAACTTGATTTGCTGGAAAGTGCTCAGAGAGCTGAATCCAGAAAAATTTGGTTCACTCAATTTGGAGCTTCCTATCCAAAGTTATAAGGATTTGAAGTTTGAACTAAAACTGGAATTTGGGAAAAAGTTTAAACTCTGGCTTGTGGGCCCCGCACACAGTGCATCGTCTCCCTCCTCGCACCAACTGCGCGGTGGCGGCGATCTCCGGCGACCTTCGCCGGAACTGAGTTCCCGGCCACCCCCCGGCCCGAAACTCGCCGCCTGCCCCTTAACTGATCCCCTGGACTCGATGGTGGGGTCGCCGGACGCCGGCGATGACAGCACCTGCTAGGGTTCCAGTGAGGTCGGTCCCTCTCTCCCGTGCACCAAATCGACCGGGAATCGGTCGGAGAGCATCAGTAGAGCGTGGGAAACACGAACCAGGGCTGGGTGGAAGCTAGAAATATCGGCAACTAGGCTCTCGACAGTGAGCCGAGGTGTTCAGCCATGGCGGCGTGGAAACGGCCATATCATGGCCGATTCTCGATGGTTTCCTCTGATTCCAGTTCGGGCATGGGCGCTATCGCGCGTAGAAGCTACTAGAGAACGAGCTTGCCCAACCCTCGTGTATAGAGCATGAATTTCACCCGAAGGTGAGCTCGGTCCTTATGAACTGATCACGAGTAAACTTGGAAATTCTCGGCCGAGGTTTGATCAATCGCCAAACGGCTTTCGGCTACTCCATCTACATACAATCACGCACCTTTCTTGTGTAGAGGAGAGGACGTGACAGCAGCTGGGTTGTGCTGTCCACGAGAGCCCGATCGGCGGCGATGCTCGGCTCGCCGGAGAAACGGCTCGTACAGCTCGGGGACGCTTGCTCACTGGACAACACGGGGTCTAGGAGGTTGCTCACGATCTCTTGGTGCCGTTTTGCTGTGGAGGAGGCTGTGCTCGCGAGTGATCGGGCTTGATCAAACGTGAGCTCGGGCGGCGGCGATGGCAGTGGAAGAACAGGTCGTGCACGTCGGCAACTCGGGGAATGGGCGACCGAAGCACGCCGGGGAGGGAATAAGTAGCCCGGCGACTGGTCTCCGGCTTGGGGCGCGCAGCAGGAGCTGGCGCCGGCTGCCCCCCCTCGGTGGCGCGCGCACACTGCACCCGGGAACCGATTGAGCTGTGTTTCAGTCGGTTTGTGTTGAAGTAGAGACTGACATGTGGGTCCCACCCCCCATTTTAACCTCTGAAATTTAATCCTAAACACTGTTGTAAACAGTGAACCCCATACTACCCTTGGCAATTCAAATTATTCACCCATGAGCCATTTGAATTGATCAAAGTTCAAATGAGGTTTGGTTTGAATGAATTTCAGCACAAGTTCAGTTTGAAATTCAAGTAAAGTTTGAATTTCTACCACTTAGCTCATGTCGAGATAAACTCCAAATGGAGTGAAAATTGGTGTGTGAGCTCACAAAAATGTGCTGAGTAAGAATATGCCCCCCACTTTTAAATTCATTGGATAAAAACAGTTTGAATTTGAATATGATCTCAAATTGCCCTCTTCCTAACTATACCCAAAATGACCTCAAAATGGTTTTGAATTTGGGTGAAACTTGGCATGGACATCCTTAGCAAAGTGTAGGAGTTTTCATATGTCCATCCCATCTATATCACATGTGGAAAATACCACTTTTGCAATGTGTGAGTTTGTTCTCTAATGAGCATGTTGATAATTGTTACTTGCTCTTCATTTGTGTTCATCATTCTTCCTCAAATGAGGTGTGTGGTGTGGTGATGAACACTGCAAATGTGTGTCAAAAAACTGAGGCCCTTACAGGTATCATATTCCAATTTGACCATGCAATTAAATTCTAACTATACATCCTAGAATAGGATCAAAGTGGTCAAGGACACTTGCCTTCTTCCTGCTGCTCTGGGAATGGGAAGTCTTGGTCTTGGAAGGGGAGAACTTGCTCTGTGGCAGGTTCTACTCATGCCAATACACATAGCAAAATAAAACAACAATCCATAAGCCATAGTCCACACTTTCACTTCATGCAAACCACACATACATACATATGGAAGTCATTCAAATTTCTAAGTGTTGTGGTTACCCTAGATATGTCGAATTTTGGCCTACATGCACTTTTGAACATATGTATATTACTTCTAACTTTTGTATTCAGATTTCTATTTGCACACTATATATGAATTTCCAATTTGAACAAATTCTTTATAATTAATTAATACACTTCTTAGCCACAAAGTTTGCATGAAAGGTAATCCCCTACTCCAAATAGGTTTTCAGATCTTCTACAAAATCCTAAATTGAAGTTTTTGGATTTGGAGACCTCATTTATCATTTTCTAATTATGCATACCTATTTTCCTATATTTTCAGATTTATTTTCTATGCCTAAAAGTGAACTTTACTATTAAAATAGTTAGACATATCACTTAAACAGAATAGGTTCTGATCTAAAATGTTCAATAAAATATTTTTGAACTTCCTCTCTGATGTGAAACAATTTGAATCTATTTTACTAGTTTTTAGAATTATTTCCTAGCCTAAAATGTGTCTCTAGAGATAATAAAAACGAGCAACACTTAGGCAGATTTCATTTCAGCCTAAAATCTATTTTTGACTCATTCTAAAGTTTTCCAAGTGCTAGGAGAGTTTAAATTTCCATTTGCACTTGTGTTTGCCTCACCTTTTAAATTTAAATCCTAGTCACATATTCAAATTTCTGAATTTAATATCCTATAGGGTTTAAAATGCAAATCCACCCTACTGCAGGGTTTAATTTACTATTTCCTAAATTTTCAGGGGCCTAATTACACATAACAGAGGGGGTTTTCCTAATTTTTATTAAGTCCAGGGGTTTAAACTGATTTTTAAATGAATTTACATGAATTTCTGAAGGTCCAGGGGCTAGATCAGAAGTTTCCGGGGCTAGCTCGTGTTTTCCGAGATCCCCAGGGGGTAGCGCGTTTATGATGCGGGGCTGACGTGGGCCGTTGGATTTAAAACGGACGGCTCAGATTAGATTGCCGAAGCGGTACGCGTCGATTTAATTTCTACCGTGCGATTTAAAATAGACGGCCCTCAAGGGGCCACGTCGCCCTGGCCGGAGCCAGCCCGCGCGCGCGGCGGCTGGGGCGGCGATCTCGCCGGTGCAGCCTCGGTTTTTTCCGCTACATGCTAGAACTCGCATCTTTTTGTATGGATCGGCCGTGGAGGGGTAGGGGAAGCTCACCTAGGGGTTTTCCTGTACTCGGAGGCCCTGGAAGTCGGTCGGCGGCGAGCTTCAACGGCGATGGTCTTCGGTGCACGTCAAAGTGGCAGTTGGGGCGCAAGACACGTCATTTCCTTCACCTACAGGGCTCCCCGGCGGCGGTGGAACGTGATCAGCACGTTAGATCAGGAAATTTGAGCAAGGATCGAAGGAAATCAGCGATAGAAGCTTCGGTTCTCAACGGAGAGAAAAATGGCCGATCGGGGAGGAAAAAGGGGCGGATTTCGGCGTTTAAATGGACGAGGGAGGGCGGCGGTCTGTTGATATCACGTTGGGGCGTCCGGGACAGGAAATCGGGGCTGGGAGCGCGGGTTCAGGGGGGTTGGTTTTGATCGGGCACGAGAGAGAGACCGGGGTCGTTGGGGCGCGTGGGGGAAGAAGATGACGGCAGGCCCCGCGCGTCAGAGAGAGGGAGAGAGGGGGAAGAGGGCGCGAGTTTGGGCTGGCTGGCGCGCGTGTCTTGGGCCGGCTGAGCGGGTTTCGGCCCACTGGCCGGTTTTGGTTTTCTTTTTCTTTTTCCTTTTCCTTTTTCTGGTTTGATTCAAATCTAAATTCTAGTTTGAATTTGAATTTATGGACCACATGCAATACGTCCAAAAAATTTTAAATTCCCCTCTTTAGCAGATTTTGGGGTGTTACAGCTCTACCCCCCTTAAAAGAAATCTCATCCTCGAGATTGGTGATTCTAGGAAAACAAATCCGGAAACTGTGCCTTAAGCTCGTCTTCTCGCTTCCATGTGGCTTCTGCTTTCGAGTGATGCTTCCACTGCACTTTGCACATTCGGATTCTTTTATTTCTTTTGAGGCGTTCCATTGTCTCCAAAATCTTGACCGGTTGTTCGGCATAAGAAAGATCCTCTTGTACATCCACCTCATTCATGGGTAACATTTCTTCGGGCGTTCTTAAACATTTCTTGAGCTGTGACACATGGAATACATCGTGCACATCTGATAGGCGAGCCGGTAGTTCTAGTTGATATGGCACTTCTCCTTTCCTCTCCAGAATCTGAAAGGGTCCGATGTATCGAGGTGATAATTTCCCTTTCACCTTGAACCGACGAAGTCCTCGGATAGGGGACACCTTGAGATAGACATAGTCCCCCACGTTGAAAATAAGCTCTCTTCTCCGTACATCGGCATAACTCTTTTGTCGGGTCTGAGCTATCCTCAAATTGTTGCGAATTTCCCTCACTTTCGCCTCGACTTCTTGTAGTACCTCGGGCCCAAACACTTTACTTTCCCCTGTTTGGATCCAAAATAGTGGAGTTCTGCACTTCCTCCCATACAATGCCTCAAATGGTGACATCTTCATACTAGCCTGATAGCTGTTGTTATAGGAGAACTCCGCATACGGTAAGTTCTTATCCCAACTCCTATTGTTCTTGACCGCACACTCTCTCAGCATATCCTCAAGGATCTGATTGGTTCTTTCCGTCTGCCAGTCAGTCTAGGGGTGATAGGCAGAACTAAAATTTAGATGAGTTCCCATGGTTTTATGTAACTTCTGCCAGAACCTTGAGGTGAACTGTGTCCCTCGATCTGACACTATCTTCTTTGGCACTCCATGAAAACACATGATCCTTGACATGTACAATTCCGCCAATTTGGATCCGCTGTAGCTTTCTTTCACGGGGATGAAATGAGCTATTGGTTAGCCTATCGATGATGACCCATATCGAATCATATCCTGCTTGGATCCTAGGTAGTCCCACTATGATGTCCATACCTATTTCTTCCCATTTCCATTCAGGCACTTTGAGTGGTTGCAATAGTCCCGCGGGTCGTTGATGTTCTGCTTTCACCAACTGACATGTGTCACATAGGGCAACATGTTCCGTGACATCTCGCTTCATGCCATACCACCAATATCTGCTCTTGAGGTCATGATACATCTTCGTACTCCCAGGACGAATGGAATAGTCGGAATCATGAGCCTCCTTCAAAATCAATTCACAGATCTCCGTCACCTCAGGCACACAAATTATTTTTCCCATGCCACACCGTACCCTGTTCATCCTCCCTGAACCTAGGGGCTTTATTTTCTTTGATGAGTTCTCTAATTTCTTTTATCTTCTCGTCATTCTTCTGATTGTTGCGTATGTCTTGCTCTAATGTGGAGTCCACTTCCATGGCGATGGCCTCACCACTATTCACCAGACATAGATTGAGTTTTGCAATCTCTTCCTTCAATTCTGTAGGCATGTCCTTCGAACTCAACATGTTGACCTGCACTTTCTGGCTTAAAGCATCGGCCACGACGTTCGCTTTCCCAGGATGATAGTTGATGCCCACATCAAAGTCGTTGATTAGCTCTAACCATCTCCTTTGTCTGAGGTTGAGATCTGGCTGTGTGAAAATGTACTTTAAGCTCTTATGACCCGTATATATCTCTGTCCTTTTCCCCATCAAGTGATGCCGCCAAATCTTCAATCCGTGTACCACTGCGGCTAGCTCTAGGTCATGTGTAGGATAGTTCTTCTCGTGTTTTCGAAACTGTCGGGACGCGTAAGCCACGACATGCCCCTCTTGCATGAGAACACATCCCAACCCGTGTCCAGAGGCATCGCAGTACACCGAAAAGTTCTTCTGCATATCTGGCATAACTAGCACTGGGGCTGTTGTCAATCTTTTCTTCAGTTC
The DNA here is from genome assembly GCA_030760725.1 of Neostapfia colusana. Taxonomy (NCBI): domain Eukaryota; kingdom Viridiplantae; phylum Streptophyta; class Magnoliopsida; order Poales; family Poaceae; genus Neostapfia; species Neostapfia colusana. Next base: position 94,638,091 of record JASWHV010000001.1, read on the forward strand.
TTGAAAACTCGTCACACACTGTGGTGTCCATGTGAATGTGGTTCCCTTCTCTAACAATTTGGTGAGGGGTCCCGAAATCTTGGAGAAACCCTCTATAAACCGTCGATAATACCCAGCCAATCCTAAGAAGCTTCGAACTTCCCCGACATTTTCAAGGGTCTTCCACTTCTGCACATCCTCGATCTTGGCGGGATCTACCGAGATTCCTCCCTCCGAGATTATATGTCCTAAGAAGGGAACTCGCTTCAGCCAAAATTCACACTTGCTTAGCTTGGCATATAGTTGGTGTTCTCTCAGTTTTTGCAACACCAATATTAAATGTCCCTCATGTTCTTCTTCATCTTTGGAGAAGACGAGAATGTCATCAATGAAAACCACCACGAATTTGTCCAGATATTCAATGAATACCTTGTTCATGAGATACATGAAATATGCCGGGGCATTAGTTAGCCCGAACGGCATGACGGTGTATTCATACAGCCCGTACTGAGATACGAAAGCTGTCTTTGGAATGTCGGTTTGCCTTATCTTCAGTTGGTGGTATCCGGACCTGAGATCATTTTTTGAGAACACACAAGCTCCCCTCAACTGATCAAATAAGTCTTCAATGCGGGGTAATGGGTACTTGTTCTTGATGGTTACTTCGTTCAACGCACGGTAGTCTACGCATAACCTTTGGGTTCCGTCCTTCTTGGGCACAAATATCACTAGGGCTTCCCATGGTGAGGAACTAGAACGAATATACCCCTTCTCTGTCAATTCTCTTATATGCTCCTTGAGTTCTTCCAGCTGTTTGGAGTCCATCCGATAAGGCCTCTTGTATATTTGGGCTGTTCCAGGCACTAGTTCAATCGCGAATTCTACTTCATGATCGGGGGGCATAACTGGCAACTCCTCCGGAAAAACGTCTGGATATTCCCTGATAATTCTGATCTCTTCCACTTCCACCTCAACTTGATTGAGTTTAAGGTCCCTCCTGGGTTCTTGTACGGTTATGAACTTCACTTTTGTGCCACTAGGGTGAGTTAGTTCCACCGTTCTTGTCGAACAATGGATGATTCCTTTATGTTTGGTCAACCAAATGTTAACTTAAAGTATTATGTATTAACTTCCCAAATTGCTTGTTTAAACTTAAACTTTTGAGGCCTTAATATTTAAACAATTTCTCAAGATTTCACGTGGATCTTTGGGCGTCACGTCTCTCGTGAAAATAAAATGCACTATTGATTCATAGGGGTTCACACCAAAGCAAAGCATCCTAAAGACGAGGTTGTGGACAATTGCCCAAGGCTTCCACAACTCACGTCACACACCAAACATTAACACACCAATAAATCGGGTATTGACTCGACCACTCGATAACCTGCTGAAATAAGGGAAATGACTCTAAACAACTCGCATCACTGAGCTGGCTCGTCGGGGTCTTCTTCATTATTGCGGCTGCCCTCTGATTCTGCTTTAGGTGGGGAAGCTGCTGGTGGAGAAGTGCGGCGACGCTTGCTCGCCCGGCGGTCTGGAGAGTCAGGAGTCCATGTGTCATTCACGGTGACACACAGTTCATTCCCATCTCCTCTTTCTCTCGCCCTAAGGCTGGCGCGAAGCAATGCCTCAGTCTCCTTTAGGGTGTCTCGAACATCCTGAAGCTCCTGCTGGCACTCCTGCAGTCGAGTGCTGAGCATAGCAGCATCCTACAAGAACAGGTCCATGTGCTCATTGGAAGTCCCCTTCTGCACTGGCGGGTACTTGTACTCCGCAGTGCCACTCTCACGCTGGAGGACATACATGTACTCAGTCCTGTCCAGGTGGCGGCGGTTGATGTAACTCTGGCAGGTGATGGCCTCCCAGGTGACATCCTTCTCAGCATCGGCCTGAGTCGCCCGACAAGCTGGAGAGCGGTGGATCTTGAGAAGCTGATTTTCATGGATAATCCTCATCTCTGAGCTCCATTCTTCCCGCTTCTCACGGATGGTCCTGGTGGAGCTGTAGTGTATGATCAGCTTGCCCACATTGCCGGCGGCGTGGAGCATACGCCGAAGACGGCGCAACAAGCCTCCTACTGCCAACCCGTAGGAGTGGTACGTCACCGGACGGTTCTCCTCTCTCAAGGCAAGGGCAACTACAGGAACTCTCCCTCCGGTGGACTTGCGCGAGGTGCGGATCATGTGAACCATCTAAAACATAAAGCATTTAAAATTAAGTTAGCTAAGAATTAAATAAAGATTGTATTTTGAATAAAAGTTGGGACAAGGTGAATAAAGTGACCCCATTAAATAACACTTTCAACCCACACCTTTGTAAAATAGTTTTTAAGAAAATAAGGTCCTTAAATACGTCCATTTCTACCTAGGTCCACGTTCCTACGAGCAACCTTGGCTCTGATACCACATCACTCACATCTGGTTTCTCCGAAGAACAACCGAGTGAATATCACATGTATGCCAGGATCATTTTCTCATACATGTGATGACAAATAGTGAAGCATCATTATATTACGAGCCAGGTGTTCGAATATAAATAAGTCTTACATAGCATACGTCTCGATGGACTATAATAAGTTCATAACATGTAAATAAAAACAGCAGCGGAATATAAATCTTGTGGGCTCCGTCACAGGCGTTGCCCGGGGGACTCCGTGAACCTAGAATCCTTCTTCGGGTCTGAAGTCTTGGTCATTGAACACCACATCATCCCCTTGACCTGAGCAGAAATTTAAACCAACAGAAATGCAAGTTTGAGTACCGTTGGTACTCAGCAAGTGTGGGAAAGTTATGTCATGCATGGCTAGAGCAAGGAGAGGTTGAACTCATGGTTAAAGCACTACGCAATTAATACCTATCACCTTAGCTTATTAAGCACCTACACAGGTGAAATGGTCCCAATCTCCCAACCCATCATCAAAATCAAGTAAACATAGTCTCATCTCAAATTTTAAGCTTCTCGCTTAACATCCACAACTTCCCAATCCATCATCCTCTAATCATGAATAAGTCCAAGCCGCTCTTTACCGTGAGCACGGCTGTCATGACAGTTTTGACTCTGCAGAGTTTGCACCACTGTACCCACATGTAGTGATTTCATCCCCCGTTGCCGGGTGGACTAAAAGAACCTCCATTATGACAGTGGCCGCGAACCACATTCACACTTCCCAGGTGTGTAGCCAGGAGATCACTACGAGGCCTTTCCAAAGGGATTCCCGACGAGCGTGGGCCCACTGAGGTTTTACCCCTAACAGCATACAAGAGGCTCCAACCCCGCTGCAGTGGCCCCCTCTTGAGCCTTGCGGTTTATATGGTAGTCCAGCTGACACCTATTCCCCGCACCATCCAACACACCCATACTACGCCGGGGATACACCTAATTAATTGGCCAAGCTGCCCCATCTCAGCATATGGTTGGCACGGTAAAGCCAGGTTACATGCTCCATGAACCGGTCCTTAGGATCCAGACAAGTACTAAACACAAACCCGAGTCTCGTGCACCCAGCACCAACCAATTCATCCAACTTGCCTCGATCCCTACCTCTACATAACTCATAATATCTCATTCAAGAGTAAGGTAAATAAGTTGATGATCTCATATCCCACTTATCCCATTTTAAGCATGGCTAAGCATAAGTATATAAATAAATGACATAATAAAATAAATCCCAATCCAAGCTACAAGGAAACAAGGTTATGCAATTCTAGGGAAACATCCTAGCATGTGTATCATATTCCAATTTGACCATGCAATTAAATTCTAACCATACGTCCTAGAATAGGATCAAAATGGTCAAGGACACTTGCCTTCTTCCTGCTGCTCCAGGAATGGGAAGTCTTGGTCTTGGAAGGGGAGAACTTGCTCTGGGGCAGGTTCTACTCATGCCAATACACATAGCAAAAGAAAACAACAATCCATAAGCCATAGTCCACACTTTCACTTCATGCAAACAACACATACATACATATGGAAGTCATTCACATTTCTAAGTGTTGTGGTTACCCTAGATATGTTGATTTTTGGCCTACATGCATATTTGAACATATGTATATTACTTCTAACTTTTGTATTCAGATTTCTATTTGCACACTATATATGAATTTCCAATCTGAACAAATTCTTTATAATTAATTAATACACTTCTTAGCCACAAAGTTTGCGTGAAAGGTAATCCCCTACTCCAAATAGGTTTTCAGATCTTCTACAAAATCCTAAATTGAAGTTTTTGAATTTGTAGACCTCATTTATCATTTTCTAATTATGCATACCTATTTTCCTATATTTTCAGATTTATTTTCTATGCCTAAAAGTGAACTTTACTATTAAAATATTTAGACATATGACTTAAACAGAATAGGTTCTGATCTAAAATGTTCAATAAAATATTTTTGAACTTCCACTCTGATGTGAAACAATTTAAATCTATTTTACTAGTTTTTAGAATTATTTCCTAGCCTAAAATGTGTCTCTAGAGATAATAAAAATGAGCAACACTTAGGCAGATCTCATTTCAGCCTAAAATCTATTTTTGACTCATTCTAAAGTTTTCCAAGTGCTAGGAGAGTTTAAATTTGCATTTGCGCATGTGTTTACCTCACATTTTAAATTTAAATCCTAGTCACATATTCAAATTTCTGAATTTAATATCCTATAGGGTCTAAAAGGCAAATCCACCCTACTGTAGGGTTTAATTTACTATATCCTAAATTTTCATGGGCCTAATTACACATAACAGAGGGAGTTTTCCTAATTTTCATTAAGTCCAGGGGTTAAAACTGATTTTTAAATGAATTTACATGAATTTCTCAAGGTCGAGGGGCTAGATCAGATGTTTCCGGGGCTAGCTCGTGTTTTCCGAGATCCCCAGGGATAGCGCGTAAGAATCCTGGCCTTTATAATGCGGGGCTGACGTGGGCCGTTGGATTTAAAATGGACGGCTCATATTAGATTGCGGAAGCGGTACGCGTCCGTGCGGTTTAAAATAGACGGCCCTCAAGGGGCCACGTTGCCCTGGCCGGAGCCAGCCCGCGCGCGTGGCGGCGCACGACGGCGGGGGCGGCGATCTCGCCGGCGCAGCCTCGGTTTTTGCCGCTACACCCTAGAACTCGCATCTTTTTGCACGGATCGGCCGCGGAGGGGTAGGGGAAGCTCACCTAGGGGTTTTCCTGTACTCGGAGGCCCTGGAAGTCGGTCGGCGGCGAGCTTCAACAGCGATGGTCTTCGGTGCACGTCGAAGTGGCAGTTCGGGCGCAAGACACGTTGTTTCCTTCACCTGCAGGGCTCCCCGGCGGCGGTGGAATGTGATCAGCACGTTAGATCAGGAAATTTGAGCGAGGATCGAAGGAAATCGGCGGTAGAAGCTTCGGTTCTCACCGGAGAGAAAAAAGGCCGATCGGGGAGGAAAAAGGGGCGGATTTCGGCGTTTAAATGGACGAGGGCGAGCGGCGGTCTGTTGAGATCACGTTGGGGCGTCCGGGACCAGAAATCGGGGCGGGGAGCGCGGGTTCCGGGGGTTGGTTTTGATCGGGCACGAGAGAGAGACGGGGGTCGGTTGGGGCGCGTGGGGGAAGAAGATGACAGCGGGACCTGCACGTCAGAGAGAGGGAGAGAGGGGGAAGGGGCGCGGGTTTGGGCTGGCTGGCGCGCACGTCTTGGGCCGGCTGAGTGGGTTTCGGCCCACTGGCCGGTTTTGGTTTTCTTTTTCTTTTTCTTTTTCCTTTTCCTTTTTCTGGTTTGATTCAAATCTAAATTCCAGTTTGAATTTGAATTTCTGCACCACATGCAATACGTCCAAAAAATTTTAAATTCCCCTCTTTAGCAGATTTTGGGGTGTTACATAATTGGACCTTGCATGTCTACCATGTGAGTGTTGTGTATATCTGCAGGAGTGATGTCCACATCACTCTTGGTAATAAGCTATCTGCTCTTCCGGAGTGATGAAGTCTAAGACTTCAGGCTCCTCCTCTACCTTAGCGACTACATGAGGTAACAAGTATACGTATCAATTTAAATGCATTTGAATTGAATTTATATTGTAAAGACTATAAGTCTTACTAGACAGGCCCAATGACTCTGAAATTTTTACTGTGGTTTGAATACAACCTAAACAGAGACTTGGCCAAGTTTTATTTGCAGCAAAGCTCATTTGAGCTCTCCACAATTAATTATGTACTTGACCTTAATTAGATCTCTGAGGGTTTATAGGGATTTTCATGGACCAAGCCATGACTTTATGAAAACTAAATTTCAGAGGGTTCTAATGGAGTTGGTCTTACTTAATTTGAAGGTTCCTAGCTAAAGATATGAGCTAAACAATTTCAGAGAAATTCTGAAAATGTTTCTGGACATTTTCTATTTTCTCTGGAACAGTTTTATTAATGACACCATTAGGTGGATCAAATGAGCTCAAATGGATCTGAAATTTGTATGTCAGCTCAGGGATATTTTGGTGAACATCCCAGCAAAATTTCAGAATTTTCCTCCAAAGGGTCCTCCAATTAAAATTCTAAACAGTTTAAATTTTAGAGAATTAATTCTGGAAAAATAAGGATTTTCATGAAGTGAAACTTGATTTGCTGGAAATTACTCAGAGAGCTGAATCCAACAAAATTTGGTTCACTCGATTTGGAGTTTCCTCGCCAAAGTTATGAGGATTTGAAGTTTGAACAAAATCTTAAAATCGGGAAAAATTCAAACTGCTGCGCGTGGGGCCTGGGGTTACGTGTCAGCTCCTCATCGGTTGACACACGCGGCTACTGAGTCCTCTGCACGCAGCCACACCCGATCCGTGCGACAGTAGATCCCAGTTTTAAATTTCCACCGCTGACAGCCGGGACCCACCGGCTTCTTCTTCCTCCGGCTGGTTTTCGCGCGCCCGCGCGCTCAGCTCGCCGGAGCTAACTGCTGCTCGCCGGTTCGCCGGTTCTGGCCACCGATCGAGCTGAAGTTCTCGGCCAGGGGGTTTGCAAAATCAAGGAACACGGTGGTGGGGTTATCTAGGGCTGCCGGTGACCGAAAGATGGCCGGCGACGTGTGGCGGCTTTGGTTGAGCTTCGACAGTGTTGGCCAGGGTTCTCAGCCCATCAAAAGCTCGACCGACTAGCTCCACAGCACCAGGTCACGATCAGGAAGCTCGGCGCAACCTCAAACTAGCTCGGGAGTAGCCGCAAATACGGTCTCACCGTGCGACTGAATGAGTCCGCGAAGAACACCCTCAGAAAAGCTTGGATTACGTTTCCCCGAGGGGTTTTCATGCAACGGATGCAAAAAGGATTTTAATCGCCGGCTAGTCTAGCTGCTACATGCAAGATTTGAGGACCTATGGAGAATCAGAAAGGGAGAATTTGCAGAAATCGTACCGTCTGCTCGGGTTGAACTCGCCGGAGCCAAATCTTCAAATTCGTCGTCGATGCTGCTCGGTCTGCTCCAAGACTAGGAGGAGAGTAGCACCACCGTAGCACGCTCCCGTAGCTGTGATCGCTCGGCCGTGAAAACCCCTGTGGAGGTCTGTCCACGAGTGCCCGATCGTCGGCTGAAGCTTGGTCGCGGCGGAGTGGACTGTGGAAGGGAGAGGGAGTCTGAAGCTCGTCGTCTTCCGGGTCGGGGAGGTGGAGGCTGAGCTCAGGAGAGTGGACTGTGGAAGGGAGAGGGAGTCCGAAGCTCGTCGTCTTCCGGGTCGGGGAGGTGGAGGCTGAGCTCAGGATAGTGTTTAGCAGCTCGGAAAGGAATGGCGCGGTGATTTCTGCCGATTTCCCGAGCAGTCCGAGGCAGCGGAGGAAAATGAGCTCCGCTCGGTGTTCGCACGCGAGGAGGAGAAAGCAAACGAGTTTTTCTTCGGTCAGAGGGCGTGGATCACGTTAAGAAGGCGATCAGAACTGACCTGGCGCTCGCGCGTTGGAGCAAGCAGCTGGTGGCGCGGCAGGCTCCTCGGTGGCGCTCGGCAGCTCTCGGTGGGTTTGAGAAAAGATCAGGAATTTGCTTTAGTTGCAAGTTTTGATCTGGCCCTCTATGACATGTGGGTGCCACCCCCTTTTAACCTCTGAAATTAACTTTTCTCCACTGCTCTAAACAGTAGAGACCAAATTAACCTCAGGCGTTTGAATTATTTATCCCTGGGCCATTTGAATGGGATAGAATTCAAATTGGTTTGTGTTTGACTAAATTTCAGCACATATGCAGTTTGAAATCCAAATAAAGTCTTAATTTGCTAAACTTAGCTCATGTCAAGATCAACTCCAAATGGAGTGAAAATTGGTGTGTGAGTTCACAAAAATGTGCTGAGTAAGAATATGTCTCCCACTTTTGAATTCATGGGATGAAAACAGTTTGATTTTGAATTTGAGTTCAAACCACCCTCTTTCTAGTTATACCCAAAAAGACCTCAAAATGTTATGGACTTGGGTGAATTTTGGCATGAGCCTTCCTAGAAAGGTCTTGGAGTTTTTCATATGCTCAGCCCCTAGATGATGCATTTGGAAATGAAATGTTGATGGTGGTTACTTGCTCTTCAAATCTGTTGATCAAGTTTCTTCAAATGAAATGTGTGTTTGGTGATGGACACTTTGAATATGTGCCAAAAATTTAGGCCCTTACATTCCTCCCCACTTAAAAGAATCTCGTCCCGAGATTATAAGGAGAAAATGAGAGAGAGGACGGTGGAAGATTACCGTATATGCGACGTGAAAAAGTAGGGGTAGTTAGCGCGAAGAAATCCTTTGCTCTCCCATGTCACTTCGTCCATGGAGTGATTATTCCATAGAACCTTGTAGAACCACAACGTACGGTTGAGTGTGGTTCGGGCCTTTTCATCAATAATCTGAACCGGTTCCTCCCGATACGTGGGATCCGGTTTCAATTCTTCTATGTCCTCCAGCTGAATGGTAGTTGATAGCTTAAGACACTTCCGCAGCTGGGAAATGTGAAAGATGTCATGCACACCGGAAAGTGCTTCTGGTAATTTCAGCCGGTATGCTACCGATCCACATCTTTCGGTAATCTGAAATTGACCGATGATATGGGGTGCCAACTTTCCCCTCACCCCAAATCTGTTTACGCCCTTCATTGGAGACACACGTAGATATACGTGATTCCCGACTTCGAATTGTAGTGGGCATCTTCTCCAATCCGCATTTTGTTTCTGTCGGGATTGAGCGGCTTTTAGGTTTGCTTGAATCAGCTGAACCTTTTCCTCCGCATTGTTGACAAGATCAATCCCGAAGGTAACCCTTTCGCCAGACTCACACCAATTCAGTGGTGTGCAGCATTTTCTCCCGTATAGCGCCTCGTAAGGTGCCATCTTGATGCTGGCCTGATACCCATTGTTGTACGAGAACTCGGCCAACGGCAAGTGATCATCCCAGTTCTTGCCGTGGTTGATGGCGCAAGCTCGTAACATATCTTCCAAAATTTGATTTACCCGCTCGGTTTGCCCATCCGTCTGCGGGTGGTATGCTGAACTACGGATCAGCTTCATCCCCAACGCAGCGTGTAGCTTCTCCCAAAAACGGGACACAAATAAAGTGCCCCGATCCGATATGATGGTACGGGGTACGCCGTACAAGCATAGGATCCCTGAGATGTACAGTTCAGCATACTTCTTGGCGTTGTAGTTGGTGTTGACGTGGATGAAATGGGCAACTTTGGTGAGTCGGTCGACGATCAGCCACACAGAATCATGTTTCTGAAAGGTGGTGGGTAAACCGACAATGAAGTCCATGCTCACATCTTTCCACTTCCAGGCAGGAACACCCAGTGGTTGCAGCATTCCCATTTCCGCATATGATCTGCCTTCACCCTTCGACATGTATCACATTCGGACACGTACTTCGTGATCTCCCGCTTCATCCGTGTCCACCAAAACTTGCCTCTGAGTTCTAGATACATTTTGTTGCTGCCGGGGTGAATAGAAAACTTTGACAAGTGAGCCTAATCAAAGATTTTATTTCGTAATTCCGGGTTATGGGGTATGACGATCCGGTCTTTGAACAATAGAACGCCGTCTCCGTCCTTCCGGAAACATTTCAGCTCCCCACTGTCTATACGTCTCTGCAAATGCGACATGCCCTTGTCATGTTTCTGAGCAGCCGCTATCTCTTCACGGATAGTGGGGATCAAAGCTAAGTTGTAGAGAGCTCCGTGTGGAATCACATGCAGTGGTGGTTCGCTCTCTTCCAACGGTGTGATGGTCAGATTGTTGACGTGTGCCTTGCGGCTCAGCGCATCTGCCACTACGTTTGCCTTGCCGGGGTGATAATGGATCTCTATTTCGTAATCCTTTATCAACTCTAACCATCTTCTCTGCCTCATGTTCAGCTCCTTCTGATTGAATATGTACTTGAGGCTTTTGTGGTCGTATATAAATGTACGAGGTTACCGAGTAGGTAGTGCCTCCACATTTTAAGTGCAAGTACCACGGCAGTGAGCTCCAAGTCGTGAGTTGGATAATTCTGTGAATTGTTTCTAAGCTGCCGTGATCCATACGCGACCACCCTTCAGTCTTGCATCAGCACACATCCGAGCCCAATGCCGGATGCATCGCAGTACACATCGAACGGTTTGTTGTGTCTGGCTGCGCCAAAACCGGTGCTGATGTTAAGTGCTTGACTAAAGCCTTGAATGCTGCTTCACATGCTGGACTTCAAACATATTTGGTAGCCTTGTACAGCAGCTCCTTCATAGGCTTGGTAATATTCGAGATGTTCGGAATGAACTTCCGAAAATATCCCGCGGGCCCGAGGAAACTCCGTACCTCGTGAACAGTTCTCAGAGATTTCGAATTCAGCACTTGTGTGATTTTACTCGGGTCTACAGCGATGCCCTCCGCTGAGATGATATTCCCGAGAAAAGGCACTTGTGATATCCAGAACTCGCACTTGCTGAATTTCGTGTATAGCTTGTGATCCCGCAGCCTTTGCAAGACTATACGCATATGCTTCTTGTGATCTTCCTCCAACTTGGAATATACCAATATGTCGTCGATGAAGACCACGACAAACTTATCCAGCTCCGGCATGAATACCGAGTTCATCAAATACATGAAGTGAGCTGGAGCATTGGTGAGGCCGAAGGACATGACCAGGTACTCATAAATCCCGTACCTTGTCGAGAACGCCGTCTTCAGAATGTCCTCAGACCGTATTTTAATATGGTGGTACCTGGATCTTAAGTCCATTTTGGAAAAGCTCTTTGCTTCGACCAACTGATCAAATAACATGTCGATCCATGGCAACGTGTACTTGTTCTTGATGGTCACGGCGTTTAATGGACGATAGTCCACGCAAAGCCGCAATGTCTCATCCTTCTTCTTCTTCACAAATAATGCCGAACAGCCCCATGGCGAGGAGCTCGGCCTAATAAAACCCTTCTCCAGCAGGTCCGTTAGCTGGGTCTTCAGTTCAGCCAACTCCTTAGGCGCCATCTTGTACAGCCTTCGGGATATTGGCATGGTTCCCGGTGCAAGTTCAATCTTGAACTCCACCTCTCTGTCGGGCGGCATCCCCGGTAAATAATCCGGGAACATGTCAGGGAACTCTCAGACCACTGGAATGTCTTCCAATCTGATGGTTGTGGATTGATAGACACTTGGAAGTTTTATTTCTGGACTGTCCAGAAATAAGCAGTGAGATCTGTGCACTTCTGAGTTCAAGTGCACAATCCGGAGGACGGTGTCTAAAACAGCGCTGTGGCGGGTTAACCACGACATCCCTAGGACGACATCGATCTTCTGTCCCTCTAAGATTATGAGAGACGTAGGGTATACTCTACCCTCTAAGCATAATGGTGCTTTGGAAACCATTATGCTTGCTGAAATCTTCCCGCCCGGTGAACAAATCAAATATGGACTATCGGTGGATAGTATTTGCAAGCTGTGTTTAGCAATGAAAGCTTGGGTAATAAAATTGTGTGTGGCGCCTCAATCAAACAATACTATGGCGGGATGCTGGTGGAGTTGAAACATATCTGCAAGGATTGGCTCACCCTCCGGCACGTCCTCTATGGCAAGCTGGTGTATGGTGCTGGGCCTAGGGTTTGCCCGCCGCGCATTAGTAGGGTTCCGGGGCTGATTCCTCCCCGGAAGTTTCGGTGCAACTCCGCCGCCTTGCCTCTCCGGACAACTGCTGGCGAAGTGTCCTGGACGACCACATTTGTAGCATGTGCCCGCTGCTTGTCCGGTGCTTGGGGGACGAAAGCCCGGCATGCGCTGCTGAGGTGCATACGCACGCGGCATCGCCCGCTGCTGCTGTTGTTGCTGCGGAGGTGGTGTTGGCAGTGCCGGCCTGAATGCCGGTGAAGAATATGGCCGACTGCGGAATGGCATCGGCCTTTTTGGTTGCTGCCAGCGTGGACCTGATGGTGGGCGATTCACCATCCGATATTTCTGAGAAGGACCACCTCCTTCTCCACTGCTTTGCGGTGCACTTCGCTTCCTTTCCGCCACCGCTAACTCCTTGCCGGAGTCTTCTTGAACAATCACAGCATCAATTATATCGTTGAGGCTGCCGCGATTAAACATCGCCAACTTGTCTTTCAGGAGCCGGTTAAGCCCCTGGTAGAAGTGATCCCGCCGCTTCTCGTCAGTATCGGCGTGATACGAAGCGTAGAGTGCAAGAACATTGAATGCCCTGGAATATTCCAGCGCGTTTCAGCTCCCTTGTTGCAGGCGTAAGAACTCCTGCGTCTTCTTCTTCATGAGACCCGGCGGTATGTGTTAGGCCCTGAAGGCCATCCAGAATTCCGTCCAGATCATAACTCGGTCGGTGGGCTGCGAAGCGCAGTAATTCGCCCACCACGCGTTTGCGGATCCTTTGAGCTGTTGGACCGCGAACTGAGTTTTGCGCTGCTCACTCACTTGGAGCAGCCCAAACTTCATTTCCATCGTGCGGAGCCAGTTGTCCACATCGAGGGGTTCATCCGCCCTTGAGAATACCGGGGGATGAGTAGCTAGAAAGTCGGAGTAGGAGCTCTGTTGACGCTCCTAACGATTTTGACGCCTCTCTGGTCGAGACGTATTTGCAATGAGAGTTTGCAGCAACTCCATGTGCTGCTGATGAGAACCCGCCATTGCTGCCACAATATCCGCCAAAGTAACCGTTGGCGGTGGCGGTTGTTGCTGTGGCTGTTGCGGCTGTTGCTGTCCCGAGGAGTCCTCGGGAGGCTGTTGGGAGGTTTCTCCCCCCTGACTGGAACCCCCAACGTCCGGGTTGGCACGAGTGCGAGTGATTCTGAAATTCAAAACAGCAGTGATCAGCACATGTCATACTAAAAAGAATTCCATATGCCACAGTAGGTATTGAAGTGACACATGAATAATTTGCACAACATTCACATATATTGATAAAGCATAAACTTTATACAAGATACATTAGTCTCGGATCCCCGAGAAGTCGTGCTATTGTCGTCACTTCCTATACATGCACTACTGTCTACACGACATGTCATCGATTACAAAAGTTTAGGTTACATCACCCCTGCTGCCCTACTTGGCAACGGTAACCCCCTATTCGGAGTAGAGCTCGACCTCCTGCGGGTCGTCTTCCTCCGGTACCTCTGCTGGTGGCTCTGGGTCCACAACCTCCTCTTGCGGCTCGAGTTCCCCCATTGACGGAAGACCCAAGACCACAGGTATGACACCTCCCACCGGTATGCCCATTACCAGAGGTACGAGGTCCTGCAACGCATGCACCTCGTCCATGGCCTGGTTGTAGTCCTCTTCCCAGCCTTGCCCCTCCTCAATAGCGTCGTCCCTCTCTTGAGTAAGGACCTCGTTCTGCTGGGTCAGAGCCTCCACCTGCTGTTGCAAAGCCGTGATGTAGACACGGCTTTTCCTCTTCGCCTTCTTCAGACAATGCAACTGATTATATTGTTCGTTCAGTCGCTTAATCGTCGGAAGGAGCACATTGCGGAGTGCGCTGTGAGCACTCTCGAAATGGTCTCCACGGCTAGTGCTCTCCTTGAGCTTCGCAGCAAGACAATCCGTATAAATAGCTTGGCTGTCCTTTACGGCTTTTCCTGCCCTTATCTGGAGACTGAGGTTTGCCTCCGTGGGGTTGTACCTAGGGCAACCCGGATCTGTTGCCTCCACGTACCTCTCTTCCCACACGTTACTAGCCCGTCCCTCCACTGGAACGAGCGCGTATGGAGTGCCCTCCATAGCTCTCACGTGTAGTTGGCAGAAACGCGACATGGTGTCGCAGGCTGCCACTTGCCACATTCCCTCCGGTTGTCTACCTCTCACCGTAATGGTGAACGGCGCCCAACCGGGTGGCGTAGGTCCTGCAGGAACTTCGACATGGATCGTAAATATCGAAGCATTTTCCTCAAGACTTCCGGATAGCCGCTGTGGTGAGAACAGTGGGACACCACCCACCCGTTCTCCAACTGTCTATCCGCTGTCATCTGTGAAAACATATTTGAGAAATATCAAATATTTATTTAAACAGTAAACCCTTGAGTTATAACATAAAACATATCGTTGAACTCATAAAACTTGGAAACATAGCTCAAACCTAAACAAATTTGACTGCTGATCCGCTGTCCAATATGATAGCCCTGATCAGTTTCCATTTCAACCTGATTTAGACCATGCTAAAGCAAAACCAATTCTGGAGCTCAACATAAAGTTAAAGCTAACTTCAATAGCTTTCCAGGAAGTATTTGCTTGGCCTAAGATCTGTCCTGGTTCAAAAGTTATGAGATGTCGAAGTTGATAGAATTCCTGGAAAAATTGGACAGCACCCCCCTGCTTTAGGTACTGATTTGATCCAAGAATTCCAGTTAATTCTACTCCCAATCTGACAAAACTTTCTGTACAAACACTACAGGATTCCCGGCAGCATACGACGGCTAAAACCGTTGTATATAAAGCAGAAGCCGTCGTATATAAACTATATACGATGGCAGTTGTTTATATACGACGGTTTGTGGCCGTCGTATATATTTTGTCGTATATATAGTTATATACGACGGCACCGTCGTATATAACAGTATATATACGACGGCCACTTATATACAACGGCCCGTTTTGTATACTTGGCCTAGTGGGCCGGGGCCTTTATATACGACGGCTGGGTCAAGGCTGTCGTATATAAGCTCTTATATACGACAGTGCATCGGCCCTGGCTGTCGTATATAAGAGCTTATATCCGACAGCCGCTGGGCCCTGGCTGTCGTATATAAGAGCTTATATACGACAGCCTGGCCCAGCCGTCGTATATAATTTAGGCTTATTTACGACAGCCCTGTATAGCGACCGTTGTATATAAACTGTACAGGCCGTCGTATATAAGCTTTTCCATTTTTTTTAAAAAATCAGAAAATGGCTAACCTGGCTCGATGGCCAGCTATACATCCAAATCAATAGACAACAACAAAACAGTTTGATATATAAAATCACAACAAAGTGCAATAGTACACATCGACAATCACAAAGTCTGACATCCACACAATCAAAAACAAAATCACAAATCTATTGATTACTAGTCCCTCCACTACCTCCGGGAGAGAAGCAGTCATCCTGCCGCGGCGAACATGGCGCCCTTAGCTGTGGTCATTAAATCTGAGCCTCCGTCCCTGATCCCTGCGAAACACAGTGACATATGTACATGTTTACAATTCTTTTTCTAGGTTCATTAGGATTCTTAGCGGTTGGGGCTTCCACTTAATGTAACTTTCTTTTTATACCTGTACTCCAGGAAACTGCTCCTGTGGTGGCGACGGCTCCAGCACGAACGGAGGTGGCTGCCACAACGGTATCTGGATTTCTTGCCCTTGCTGTCGAGCTAGCGCCTGTCATTTCAAACATTACAATTTACAAAACCAATTGAAATGCAATGTAATTAAAGTATAATTGTATGTTTCTTACTTCCATTGCCTCTTGCATCTGTGCCATATAGGACGCATGGTATGCCATGGCAGCCCTGTTGTTCTCTCGCTCTCTCGCCAAGGCCTCCTCCTGCCGAGCCAAGCTATCCCGAAGCGCCATGACTTTGAGATCTCTCTCGATGACACGGCGGCTGGAGGAGCCTGCGCCAGCATCCGAAGACTGCGAGGAGCTACCTCTCACAGGTCGTGCCTCCCTAGAGTTGACGACTCTAGAGAATATGGCAAGCCTAAAAAATGAATCAATTCAAGGTAAAATTAAATAATCTTGAATTGAAAACAATGAAAGTAAATGAATTCACCTTCCATGTGCTTTTCCCCTACGCTTGCATACACGGCTTGAGGGTCGATGTTGGGGGAGTTTTCCCAATCGAACCCTTCGCCCTGTATCCTCACAGCCACTTGCCCATACCTAGTCTGAAAAACAATGAAATTGTGTAAGTTCAACGACATATATAGTGTCAAATAATTTTAGAGGTCATGAAACTTACCAGACGCTCCGCTGCGTACTGACTACACTGCTCTGGCTGAGAAGGGTCAGCGTGACCTCTCTTATAGACCGCAGTAGCACCCGGTCGCACGCCGGTCTCTTTTTCCTGTGAACATATGTTAGTACGAACAATACTACATTATGAATATAATAAAAACTACCAAGAAACTTACCATCCGTTTAGCCATCCGCACAAAACCTTGGACACCCATACCGTGCTTCCCTGAGCTCCCTCTAGCATCTCGAGCCTTCTTGGACTTAGCGATGAACTCATCGCTAGCCAAATACCTGCAAAGGGCTCGGTAATCTTCAGTTCGTCCCTGTAACCAAGGGACACTAACCTGCACACATGCGTAGATCATTAGATATTACTTAGCAAAATTAATATGAACAATTTAAAGATTATGCAACTTACCTCTGTGTATTGCTCCTCTGTCAAGTACGTGTCGGAAGCGTCTCTGAACGACCCAACCTCGTGGTCGTGGAGCTTTAAGTAGTCGTTAACTACTGGACTCCGAGCATTCGAAAGCATTTGCATAACAAGCTTCCGAGCGTTCACTTCGAACACGGAGCGGGCGTGATCCATCTGCTCAGCTGGGTCCTCAAGGCGGTACCTGAGCTGTAGGAAGCCAACACAGTTCGACATATACGCACATTAATATTTGAAGGAACATAAAGAATTGAAACTTCAAATATTTATGAAAGTTACTTACCCAAAAATCTGCCACACGACTCCCTGTAGGTTGTCGTTCTCCGGGTGAGGAACGCGCGTGTAGTCGTCCCACGACGTAGCTGCATGTCCATCGATCGCACCGGGGTAGTGCAGACGCACTAAGTTCAAGATGCAACCGTTCACCGTCCTGTGGTGTTTCTGCCTGTCGTACGAGAGGTCCTCACAAGAACTAAAAAGACGTTTGTTAAGTCATTAATTAAGATCATAGTCTTTGAGAACAAATAGAAATGAATACTTTATTAATGTGTTACCTGTCTCCAACTAGACGAATAATTACCGGCTCTCTAGTAATAGGTGGAGGACCAACAAAGTTAATCCTCCTCGTACGTCTCCTCCGCTGCGGCACCACGTCTGGTGACCCAGAAGGCTGGTCACCGGACGTGTCCTCAAGCTGGGTGCCCTCGGGCTCGCTGGGCAGACTACCCTGGGGGTGGCTGCCGGAGGGCTGGCTACCAGAGGGCTCGCTCCCCGAGGGCATGCTGCGTTGCGTACCCGTCTCCTGAGGTGCCGCTCTGGCCTCGGACTCATAGTCCGAATCAGACTACAATGGTAAAGTAAGTAAGTTAAATTGAAAAAGTGATTTTAATAATTTTGTGCATTGTAAAAAATTTACCTCTGTACGCTGCAAACTGACAACCCTGTCCCGCAACTCTAGACATGCACTTATCAGCTGAGTGCGTCTGCTCCCACTGTAAGTGGAACCGTAGAAGTAGTCGTCTCTCTCCTGCGAGGGGAGGAAACCCCTCACACTCGGCGCCTTCTTCCCCTTCGAACCCTTTGAACCCTTGCTTGACGACATCCTAATCAGTTTAAAAAAACATTACTCATAATCAGTTTCAAAAGTAATGTAAGCGATAATTAATGTCACTTTCATTTAAAAGAACATTACTCATAATCAGTTTCAAAATTCATCAACATCATGATCATCAACATCACGATCATCAACATCGCGATGTGTCATCTTGAGCTGTTTACGTTTCCGCTTTCGCATTGTAGATGTCTCTACATCTGCAACGTCTCCTACTAAGTTATCGAGTCCTGCACCAGGCTCAACGATAAAAGAGTCTGGCAACTCTTCGTCTTGGTAAACTTCTTCAGTGTCTCCAACATCATGATAACCATCATCTCCAGGAGTATATAAGCGCTCACGAGGATTCACTTTATATACCACCCACCAAGTGCTAAGCTTCTTACATGGATAAGGTAGATAATACACTTGTTCCACTTGATGTGCAAGAACGTATGTATCTAAACCTCGTAAGCGTTCGTTGTGATTCACTTCCACCATGCCAAATTGATTTTCTCGAGTTCCATGATTGTTATCAAACCAATCACAATCAAAGAACACCACTCGAAGTTCTTTATTGCCAGCGAAAGTAAATTCCAAAATTTTGTTAATGATTCCATAGTAATTGGTTTCTTTCCCTTGTGAGTCGATTGCTCTCGTCACAACTCCGCAATTTGATGTTGCTGCGAGAGGACGAAGAGTTTCGAATTGAGTTGTACGTAATCGGAAGCCATTTACGTCATATCGACCATAGCTTCTAACTTTCACTAATCCATAAGATAGTTGTCATAAATCTTGATGGATGTCGGTGTTTGCTAATACATAAGCTCTAAACCAGGATAAGAAATTAGGCCCTCCATTAATTCCAGCCCGTCGCATCGTTTCTACTTGCTTTCTCGTTGGTTGATGCTTATGTTTCCAGTTTTGGTTGTGGAACTCACTGTACACACAAAACATATGTGATCGACATTAGCATACATGTATTGGTAAATACAATAATCATCATAAATGTAAGAGAAACACTTACTCGAAATATTTCTCCATGCCATCGATATTAGCATACATGTAGAGTAAAGCAGCAGTCCTTTCTCCTTCAGTAAAATCGTATGATGTGCTGCAACCAACAGTAGTTCCACTCGATTCAAAAATAGAGAGATCACTAACTGGTGGTTCGTCATCTACATTGTATCGCATTGCCGAAGTATTGACATTGTTTTCCTCTGCAAAGTAGAAACTAGAAAAGTAACCTACTTCCTTTAGAGTAAATGCTTCGGCAATGCACCCTTCAACCCTTGCTATGTTGCCAACCATAGTTTTCAAATATCTCAATGCTCTTTCAATATGGTACATCCATCTATAATGCACAGGACCACCAACTTTTGCTTCGAATGGAAGATGTATAAGAAGATGCTGCATTGGATTGAAGAGACCAGGAGGAAATATTTTTTCCATCTTACATAAAAGTATAGGTATCTCCTTCTCTAACTTATCCATCATGTCTTTCATTATTTCTTTGGCACATAACTGTCTATAGAATAATGAGAGCTCAACTAACACCTTCCACACCGCATCATCCAGATATCCCCAAAACATAACAGGTAAGAGTCTTTCCATTATTATATGATAGTCATGACTCTTCAACCCAGTGAGCTTTCCCGTTTTAACATTCACGGCTCGTCTCAGACTAGCAGCGTAACCATCTGGGAATTTCAAAGTTTTCAACCATTCCATAACTTGTTTCTTTTCATGAGGTCGAAGCACGAAAGAAGCACGTGGCTTACCACCGCTTTCAGAGAGCTCAAGAGTAGGTCGATTACAAATCTCGGCCAAATCCTTTCGAGCCTTTAAGTTGTCTTTCGTTTTGCCCGTCATATCCATGCACGTGCTTATGATACATTCGGCCATGTTACGCTCGTGATGCATTACATCAATATTATGCATCAGTATCAATGACTTCACATATGGTAGCTCCCAAACTCCACATACATGAGTCCAGTTATGAACATTTCCGTAACCTACAAAGAATCAAGGGCGAGCTTCATCAGGGACTAGTGAGTCCAACACATCGGATACTTCACACCCGTTTAGGCGTTTAAGTGGTTCCTTAGTGACAACAATATTTTTTCTTAAGACATTCCTCTGTTGCCTGAATGGGTGGTTTCGAGGAAGCCAACGCCTATGACAATCAAAGTAGCTTATCATGCCACCGTATGTAAGTCGAAAACACTCTATGTCAGACGCACATATGGGACACGACAAACGACCATGTGTGCTCCATCCAGAAAACATGCCGTACGTAGGGAAATCATGGACAGACCACAAATAAGCAGCTCGAAGGTTGAATTTCTGCTTCTTGTAACAGTCATACGCTTCAACTTCAATCCACAACGTTTTCAATTCTTCAGTCAATGGTTTCAACATCACATTGATACGTGATCCCGGATGATCTGGTCCTGGTATAATGAGGCTAAGAAACATAAACTCGTACTTCATACAAAGAGAAGGTGGTAGGTTGTACAAAATAACAAAGACGGGCCAACAGGAGTATGGTGTGGCATTTATACTGAAAGGTGAAAAACCATCCGTCGCTAACCCGATGTGAACATTTCTCGCATCACTAGCAAAAGCAGGATCAAAAGAGTCCAAAGACTTCCATGCATCACCATCCGACGGATGAGTCAACACATTTTTGTTCTCACGCACACCTTCTTTGTGCCATCTCATGTGTCTGGCAGATCTTTTAGAAAGAAACAGCTGCTTCAACCGAGGTGTCACAGGCAAGTAACGCAATTGCTTATGTGCATCTTCTGTCATTACTTTATCACCATTGTCATTGACAACTTCGACAAACCTCGATTTTCCACACTTTAAACAATTCTTCTCTTTGTCATGCTCTTTCCAGAATAGCATGCAGTTATCTGGACACACGTCAATTTTTTCATATTTTATACCCAGTCCAGATAGTAATTTCTTTGAGTGATACATATCTTTGGGCAGTTTATGAGGTTGTGGAAGAGCATCGCTGATAAGTTTCATGATATCATTGTAGCAATTATTAGAGAAGAAATACTTAGATTTCATTGCCATAAATCTGGTCATGAAAGTAAGAAGAGTCATTTCAGTATGATCATGCAACACCTCTTTAGAAGCTTTCAAGAGATTAAAGAATGCGTCTGCCTCATTTGTGGGCGGATCCTCCGTTTGTATATCTTGTAACATCTCATCAATCCTGTCAACACCCGGACAATCATCATCATCATCATCTTCCACTACATGAACGGCTCGAGGAGCAGACTCATCGTGGAAACTCCAGACCTCATAATATGGCATGTAACCGTTTCTGCACAAGTGTAATGACAATGTCGTTTTGTCCAGAAATTTAGTATTCCGGCATTTCGCACATGGACAACGAACTTTATCGGTCATAGACAACAAGAACACTCGATCAATAAAGTCGTCTGTCCCGGCATACCACTCATCTGAGTGACCAGTTGCCTTGTTCCAACCAGTATACATCCAACTACGGTCTTCACTCATGTTTAACTCTGCGGTTTTAAGTCAAAGAATTTATAGTTAGTTTATTATTTATTTATATCACAGACCTATATCTATTGGAAAGGATAGGTCCTAAACCCACCCAAGAGTGACCGAGACGAACGTGCTTATGACAAGACACGAGGTCTAGATTCAGACGAAATTTCGGCAGCATAACCCCGCTGTTCTCCAACCGCACGTCCAAAAATGGAGCAGCGGAGAACATTAGGGTTACGCTGTCGAAACTACGTCCAAATCTAGACCCCGCGTCTCATCATAAGCACGCCCTCTAGGTCACTCTTAGGCTGTCCAAAAAGGGACAATTCCGAACCTACACGCCTCACATGCGTAACACATGTAAGACGGGCCGGTTCGAAACGGGTGACGCATATTGTAAAGGTTTACGTCAATCTTTCATTTTTGAGTCTTTTCAAAGAGAGAGAGGAAAGAACAATAGAGAGAAGGAAAGAACCATAGTTGTTAATGCGTCGCTTAAGCAAGCGACGCTTAAGCGGTAAGGTGCCTAGGGATCGTAAGGCGTCCCATCGCCTTAGATCCCGGCGTAAGGCAGGTGAATACGGCGGTGGCGCTTGCACATAGGGGAGGCGGCGGCGGTGCCCGCGCACAGGAGGTGATACATCTTCTAGGAAAGGAAGGGGCGGGGGTGGCGCCGTCGACAGAGGAAACCAATGTGGGGGGGGGGGGGGAGAGGGGGAGCAGATTGACCTGCGTTCGTGGGAGGTTGAGCGCCGGCAGATCCGCGGCAGCCGGTCAATGGAGGCCGACGAGTGCCGGCAGATCGACAGTCCCGCGGCGGAGGAGGCCGAGCGCCGAAGGATTGGCAGTTTCGTGGCAGAGTGTCGGAGGCCGAGCGCTGGCTAAGCCGCGGGGTGGGGGGGAGGGGGTGGGGGTAGGGCGAGGCGGCCTAGTTTGTTCACATCATGCTTTTGTAGACGTATACGTTACCACTAAATGGGTCGTATCAGGCCCTAAGCCCATTTATGTACATATAGTACTTTTAAACACTCAAACAATCGAAAAAATAATCAATTAAACTATTAACTCATATGCATTAATCATCTAAGCAATTAACAACTCATCTAAACAAACATAATTACCGTAGTTAACAAGCTTATCAATTCTAAGCAAATAAAAAAACACCTAGCTAGCAATTCAAATAAACCGGGGCAATAATTAAACCTAAGCATATCAATTCATCTAAATCTAAAGAATTAGCCACTCAACAATTAAAAACAAACAAGCATAATCTAAACAATTGGTAATTAAAAAACCAAACTTTCTAGATGGGGAGGGAGGCGGGCGACTTAACTCACGGTTGAGGCGGCGCGGCAAGCGGCACACGGCGAGGCGGGCGGCGTGGAGGCGGACCGGCACGGCGCGGCGGCGCACAGCGCGACGGGCGCAGGTCCGGGCGGTGCGGCGACGTGGCAGCACGGATGGGGCGGTGAGGCGAGGCTGCGGCGGCCGGGGCGGGGTGGAGGCTGGGGCGGGGACCTCCGGGGCGGCGGCGGCTGGTGGTGGTGGCGGCCGGGCGGCAGCGGCTGACTGGCCGGCGGGTTGCGGCCGGGGCACCGGCAGGCGGGGGTGGCCGGGGCGGCGGCCGGGGGGGGGGGGGGGGGCGGCTGGCGGCTGCGGGCGGGCGGCGGCTGGCGGCGGCGGGCGGGCGGCGGCGTTTAGGGCTGCGGGGGCTCGGGTCGGCGCGGGCGTGAATGCCCGCGCCGACCCGGGCCCGCGGGTATATAAGCCTTATTTACGACGGCCCATGGTGTGGCCGTCGTACATAAGCTTATTTACGACAGCCTTTGTTTAGCTGTCGTATATAACTGCTATATACGATAGCCTAGGGTTGGCTGTCGTATATAACAACTATATACGACACCCATATACTAAACGACGCTGTACTGTCGTATATAAACTTATATACGACAGCCTCTGCTGACCGTCGTATGTAAGTTTATATACGACAGCTAGCCATCGTATGTTATACCGGCTGTCGTATGTTGCCCTGTAGTAAAAGTTGTAACCCATCTCTTAAACTTTTCAGAACTACCTCATTTTCTATTTTTGGATTTTTATGCAGGAAGTTATACTTAATTTACAGAGAGTTACAGAGAGTATTTGCTCTGCCCTGTTTTCTGGACAGTTTCAACTCTACTGCATTTTTCGATTGGTTAAGGGATTAAACACCTATGGACATCAACAGAAAAGTCGTAAAGATCTTCCAAAGCTTTCCATAAATGTATCATATGACCCCAACCTCGAAAGAAATCAGCCTCTAACCTCTGATTAACTTCAGCCTTATTGCAGCTGAAAACAGGGGACTCTGTCCTTAGTATCCTATAAATTGAAAACTTGTTAACTTTGAATATCCTGATTAAGGGAAGGAGTTACATCAAGCTTTAGTGATCTGGATTAAAACTTTCAGGTTTAACAATGCAGTTGTTCATTTAGTGGGGTGTGACGTCGATGCGTCACCAGTTCATGTCGGTGCTACGTCCTCACAAAGAAAAACGTATACCGGACTTAGCCGGCTTCGTTAGTTCAGTGGCACTAAACGTCTCTCGCACACGGGTACTACACGTCTACCATTCCGTAGTTAGACTACCTGCAGATAACTCAAACAATTGTCAGACTCGGCTGCACACCGAGCCCGGTATCCATACAGTTCGTACACCCGGCCGTCATCACTTGCCCAGATGTTCTCAAACCAAACACGCCTTGAGCTACGTGTCATGTTACTGACCACGTGATGGGGTCTCCCAAATTGCACCACGCATGCCAGGGATAGACGTTGCTCGAATACCCCAAACAACATGAAGAGTCGTCGAGGATATTAAAGCGGGTCGGGTTACCTGCCACCCTTGGGACTCCACCCTTCAGCTTGTGCGCACTGGTGGACAGCGCTTACGTGCACCCCCCAAGACATAAAGCGTCCCGAGATGCATGATTTTCCGACATAAGCAAATAGGTTATTATGCCACTTTCTGTACACTAATAACATCCTTATATGGGCTACTAACTCGTTCCTCACTGGATTTTTGAAGAAGACGACCTGTGTAGTGCGTTAAACCTCAAGCGAGCTCTGATACCACGGTGACACGACCCCAGGGTCTTGTCGAGCCAGGATCACACTGAGGGGTGCTGCGTTGCACAGCACCGGATAACACACATCAAAGGTACAAAGCAGAAGCAATGTTTTATTACATAAACCAGCGTATGAGCATTTTTACAACAAAATATGTTCAGTCCACACTCATGGGCGTAGACTACGCATCGAGTTCACATTCAGCCCGTGAACGTATCCCCGCTAGCACGCACACACACTAACACGGCGGCGTGCACGACTCCCACTCGACGGGGTTCCCTTCCTGGGGTTCCGTCTCCTCCTTGTGAGTCCCTTCCTCATAGAACCCTGCAAAAGCTTCAAACACAAGCAGTGAGCACGAAGGCTCAGCAAGACTGACCCGTCTCTCCTATACATGGAACTTGTACATGATAAATGATAGGTTACATGAGTTACAAAAAAAGTTGCAAAGGACTCGCCTAATTAGTGGAACCTTACTTTCAAGTTTTTAGCAGCAGGTTGTGGAGACTTTACGCTAAGCATATGAGAGAGCCGCAACCAAACAAGAAATGCATTTCTCTCATGTACTTTGCCCAAAGTTGAAAAGAACTTTAGTTAGCTCTAGACTACAGCAAATCATTAACAATCAAAGTCCATTTTTCAATCAGCAACATTTTAACATGTATCTAGCCTATTCTTTCTACGTCACGGTACAGTGAACAAGTGGTACTCACTGACCGTGAGGGACGGCGATTATAATCGATTTACACCTGCAGGGTTACCCGAATAACCTGTCACGTACGCCCGTACTCGATGTTGCCTACAGCAACCATCACGGACGTCGTACGCAACCACCTTTCACCCGTTAGCCAAATATTGAACCTGTCCTATCATTCCGAGCAAGAGGTCTCTGCACGCGCATCTCAGTGGCGCTAGCCGATTTACACCTCGAGCTCTAAACCTATCATCTGAATGACAGGCAATGCCTCAATACCCAGCTACCCGAGTTACATCGGTTTCCTAGTTCCCATATAGCCGGTAGGTCTTCGGTACTGTTCTAGCTTGTTCAACAGGCCCACACACGGCTCGGTCCTCAATCGACACAAGCGGAGCTATAGCACACAGGCCCCAAAGTCCTGCTGCCCTTACTCTTCGCTCGGTCTCATTTTTCTTGCCATGTGTTTCATTTGCTATCTTTACCCGAGCGATGTGCCTCTAGCCTATTCTCGCGAGTAGTTCCAACTAGTCGACTTGTACCGAATCCTACTCTATCTTAGCATTGCAGTAGATAAACAGGGTTTTCAATCCTAATCCAAACCCATGGTTTTCTTGGCTATGCAATTGGATTTCAAACAAGACTCTAATGCAATAATTTATTGAGTGCTCAAAGTAAGTTCTCAAAACAGTAAAACTTTGTAAAAAGGTTAATGCAAACCAGAGCTTGCCTTGCTGCTCTTGGTCGTAGGCTAGCTGCTCTTCCGGAGTGACGAAGTCTAAGACTTTGGGTTCCTCCTCAACCTGCTCAAAGTAAGTTTATATACGACAGTACAGCGTCGTTTAGTATATGCCTGTAATTCGATTCAATTCAATTCGAATGCATTTAAATTAATAAATGTACATGTTATCTCATGTAGTCGCTAAGGTTGAGGAGGAACCCAAAGTCTTAGACTTCGTCACTCCGGAAGAGCAGCTAGCCTACGACCAAGAGCAGCAAGGCAAGCTCTGGTTTGCATTAACCTTTTTACAAAGTTTTACTGTTTTGAGAACTTACTTTGAGCACTCAATAAATTATTGCATTAGAGTCTTGTTTGAAATCCAATTGCATAGCCAAGAAAACCATGGGTTTGGATTAGGATTGAAAACCCTGTTTATCTACTGCAATGCTAAGATAGAGTAGGATTCGGTAGAAATCGAGTAGTTGGAACTACTCACGAGGATAGGCTAGAGGCACATCGCTCGGGAAAAGATAGCAAATGAAACACATGGCAAGAAAAATGAGACCGAGTGGATAGTAAGGGCAGCAGGACTTTGGGGCCTGGGTGCTATAGCTCCACATGTGTCGATTGTAGACCGAGCCGTGTGCGGGCCTGTTGAACAAGCTAGAACAGTACCGAAGACCTACCGGCTATACGGGAACCAGAAAACCGATGTAACTCGGGTAGCTGGGTATTGAGGCATTGCCTGTCATTCAGAGGGTAGGTTGAGAGCTCAAGGTGTAAATCGGCTGGCAGCACTGTGGATGCGCGCGCAGAGACCTCTTGCTCGGGACAATAGGACCGGTTCAATATTTGGCTGACAGGTGAAAGGTGGTTGCGTACGATATCCGTGATCATTGCTGTAGGCAACATCGAGTACGGGCGTACTTGACGGGTTATTCGGGTAACCCTGCAGGTGTAAATCGATTATAATTGCCGTCCCTCGCGTCAGTGAGTACCACTTGTTCACTGTACCGTGACGTAGAAAGAACAGGCTAGATTCATGTTAAAAGTTTGCTGATTTGAAAGATATACCTTGCTTGTTAAACGTTTTGTTGTAGTTTAGAGCTAACTAAAGTTATTTTCAACTTTGGGCAAAGTACATGAGAGAAATGCATTTCTTGTTTGATTGCGGCTCTCTCATGTGCCTTAGCGTAAGGTTCTCCATCACCTGCTGCTAAAACATTGAAAGTAAGGTTGAAATAGTTATGCGAGTCCTTTGCAATTTATTTACCTCATGTACCCTGTACCCATCATGTAGAAGTTCCATGTATAGGAGAGACGGGTCAGTCTTGCTGAGCCATCATGCTCACTGCTTGTGTTTGAAGCTTTTGCAGGGGTCTATGAGGAAGGGACTCCCGAGGAGGATACGAAACTTTAGGAGGGGAACCCCGTCGAGTGGGAGCTGTGCACGCCGCCGTGTTAGTGTGTGTGCGTGCTAGAGGGAACACATTCACAAGCTGAACATGAACTCGATGCGTAGTCTACGCCCGTGAGTGTGGACTGAACATATTTTGTTGTAAAAGTGTTCATAAACCTGTTTATGTAATAAAAACTTTGCTTCCGCTTTGTACCTTTGATGTGTGTTATCCGGTGCTGTGCAACGCAGCACCCCTCAGCGTGATCCTGGCTCGACAAGGCCGATGGGGTTGTGTCACGCAGGCTTTCAACATGTCTTCTAAAATTTGATTTGTCCTCTCAGTATGCCCGTCGGTTTGCGGGTGATAAGCGGAGCTGAAATCCAGTCGTGTATCCATAGCTTCATGCAGCTTCTTCCAGAACCTATAGGTAAATTGGGTACCCTGATCTGAAACTATCCTCTTCGGAACTCCATGACGGCACACGATTTGCTCCATGTACAGCTCGGCTAGTTCTGCGATGCGGTACATGGTTCTAACAGGAAGAAAATGGTCTGTTTTCATCAATCGGTCCACAATAACCCAGACGGAGTCATAACCCGACCGAGTACATGGTACTCCGACAATGAAATCCATGCTGATGTCTTCCTACTTCCACTCGGGTACTTTCAATGGTTGCAACAGTCCAGCGGATCTTTGATGTTCGGCCTTCACCAGTTGGCATGTGTCGCATAAGGCAACATACTCAGCTATGTCCCTTTTCATACCATCCCACCAATAACAAGTTTTCAGGTCCTTGTACATCTATGTACTGCCGGGATGTATGGAATAAGGTGAGTCATGTGCCTCCGTTAATATCGTGCCGCGGATGTGCTTCACGTTAGGCACAGAAATCCTTTTCCCTAACCAAAGCGTACCCTTCTCGTCTTCCTTGAAGTCCTTTTCTTTGCCTTGTCGGATTCTTTCCTTGATTTCCTTGATTTCCTCATCCGTTGCTTGGCCATCTCGTATCTCTTGTTCCAGCGAAGAGTTGAGTTCTATCACTTCCATCTCGTTCAAGAACCCGATATGTAACCGTTCGAACTCCATGCGCAGCTCGGGTGGTAGCTCCCAAACCGTGAGTTGGTGACATGCTCCCTTTCGGTTCAATGCATCCGCTACTACATTGGCCTTTCCGGGGTGATAGTTGATTCAAACATCATAATCCTTGATGAGTTCTAACCATCGACGTTGCCTCAAATTGAAATCCATTTGGGTGAATATGTACTTGAGGCTTTTGTGATCCGTATAGATCTCACATCGGTGGCCAATGATATAATGCCTCCAAATCTTCAAGGCATGTACCACGGCTGCGAGTTCCAAATCATGTGTGGGGTAATTCAGCTCGTGTTTCTTTAGTTGTCTCGACACATAGGCTACCACTTGTCCTTCTTGCATGAGCACACATCCAAGCCCTTGTCTTGATGCGTCACAATATATGTCGAAGCTTTTGCTCACGTCCGGCAATACTAAAACCGGTGCTTTGGTTAGCCTTTTCTTGAGCTCCTCAAAGCTTTCTTGACACATGGGTTTCCACTGAAATGCTTTTCCCTTCATTAGCGATTCAGTCATAGGCTTTGCTATTATGGAGAAATTCTTGATGAACCGGCGATAGTATCCAGCCATCCCATGGAAACTCCAAATATCCCTCACATTCTGCGGTTGGTTCCACTTCAGAACATCTCACCCTTTTCCAGGATGTAACACCTTCAATTTCGTAATTCATGCATGTATACAGAATTCATGTAGAGAAAACATTTTTAAAGAAGAGGAAACAGAGAAAGAATCAGAAAGATAGCTAAAAAGAGCCAAATCCAGTTCGCCGAGGAGCGCCGTAGACACTTCCCGCGGCCCGCTGGCCACATAGCGCCTTCGGAGCTCATCCCCGCGGAGGGGGAGAGGTCCGCCGCTAACTGGCCACGTGGCAGGCTCGGAGCTTGCCTCTGCGGAAGGGGCGAGGTCCGACCCCATGGGACACGTGTTGCCCCCAGAGCTAGCCTCTGCAGAGGAGCGAGGCCAGCCTCGCAGGACACGTGTCGCCTTCGGAGCTAGTTACTGCGGAGAAGCGGGAGGTCCAACCCATGGGACACATGTCGCTCTCGGAGCTCGTCTCCAAGAGGTGCGGCCCTGTTTGACACATGTCGCTCTCGAAGCTCACCTCCGAGAGGTCCAACACTACTGAACACGTGTCATCCTCGGAGCTCTCCTCCGAGGAGAAGGTCCCGATGAACACGTGTCATCCTCGGAGCTCACCTCCGGGAGGTCCGACACTGCTTGACACGTGTTGTTCTCAGAGCTTACCTCCGAGGAGAAGAGAGGTCTGACGCAGTTGGAAACGTGTCGACCTTGGAGCTCATCTCTGAGAAGAAAGGAGATCCGGCGCTGCTAGGACACGTGGCACTTCCGAAGCCCACCTCCGAAGATAGGGGAGGTCCGGCACTAACGTGGCACTCCCGAAGCTCACCTCCGAAGAGAGGGGAGGTCCGGCACTGACACGTGGCGTACGAGGAGCTCGTCTCTAGAAAGAGGGGAGGTCCCGCCCGTCTGACACATGGCGCAACCAGAGCTCGCCCCTGTGGAAAAGGGAAGCCCAGGCCCCCGCTTGACACGTGGAGCCTCCGGAGCTTATCTCGGTGGAATGACGAGAACCTTAAGCGGTTTTGCTCTGTGCACGAGCGCCCGATACAGAAGAAACCGACACGATTTCTTCTACGATTGGTACCGCACTAAATCTATTGAAGATAAGTTGTTAAGATCCAAACACAAATCAAATAGGACTCTTATTTGAAATCCAATCGGAACAGGACTCTTCTTTTCCCGGTTATAAATAGAACCCAAAAAACCCCTTAGCCATAACACCTTTTCAAGTCGACGACCTAGAGGCCCTAGCCCCCAACTCGTTGAGTTAATTCTCTTCACCGGAGTTCAGTCGCCGGAGACCGCCAACGAGCTCGCCATCGCTGGAAGAGAGCCCTGGCGATCTGTCTTGCTAGGAGGAAGACCCCGAGACCAAGGAGAAGTGAAGTAGGTCTTCGTTACCACCTTACGGCCTCATCTCGGTTTTCCTTTACATCTGTTTCTTCGATCCCTTCGAACAGAAGCTTTTTCATGGACAGATCACTTGTTGATCGGTTTGATCTAGATCTTGAGTCCAGATCATCACCACGTCTGCACTTGATCTTTACACCTTTGATCATCGTAAAAACCCATGCAAACCCATGCAAGGCATGCAAGAACACGTACAAACTGATCTAATAAAACAGCACCGTAAGATTAGCATGCATATGCACCATTGCATCTTGAGTAAAGTTTGTGCATGACGATTGATCTCTGTAAACCTTGTATATGTGTGATCGTGAGTAGAAGGACAAGCTCAGGGAGCTATCTACGATGTGCTACAACAACAAGACTTCGAGATCCGTGAGCAACAGAAGCCACAGGAACAAGGCAAGTGCCCCTTGACCATATTGATCTCATGTTTTTTGAAACTGTTTTGTTTGCAAAACTGTGTATGCTGAGTCAACTTGATGGGAAACCCTTTTATAGGAGTTTACTAGTTTTGTTAACCACCCTTGTCGCCAGGGAAGTTTTTTAGTCGGGTATGGTCGTTTTTCTTTTCTGCTTCGCTAATCTACGGGATATGGGAAGCGATAGAATGTGTCTAGCTACATCACTCATAATAAAAATGAGAACTTGATGATAATGAAAATGAATCGGGGGAGATATAGGCAAGCTTGGTTCGTGGATGAGGTAGAATGAGATGGTAGTTTACTTGCCGTAGAACTAAGGACCGGTTCATGCCAGCACATGCCAGGATAACAGTGCCACCACAAGGCCAAATATGGGTGCGACTTAGCTGACTAATTAGGTAAGTTGCTCGATTGTTATGGACCGTGGAAGGTGCCGGGAATGGGAGTCGAGAGGGGACTGCCCTGGGAACTGCAGGGCACAAGAGGGGGCCCGTAGGTGGGAGAATGGCGATTCGAGCCTGCTGGTGAAACCTTAGTGAGTCCATACATCTAGTAACCCCTTTGTAAAGGCTATTTTGTGATCTCTTGGCCATACACCGACGGTTGTGTACTTGTATAATGGAGGTTCTGCAGTCACCGACGGGTGACAAAATCACAAACTTGTGGGTAAAGTGGTGTAAACTCTACAGGGTCTAAAACTATCATGATAGCCGAGCTTACGGTCACAAGCGCCTGGCCAACTCACATGATTAGATGGGATAGTTTTTGGGATGGATGTTTGGTTTGGTCATGGGATGGTTATGTGGACGGTCATTGGTATGGTCATCGGTTTGGTTATTGGTTATGGTTTGAGATTTGGTTCCGAGACTGTTGAGTCTTGGTAAAGAGATTGCGACTGTTGAGTCGTGATAATGAGCTTTGGTCTCGGTTATGAGATGGCATTGAATATGAGATGAGATGATCATGAATATGATATGGTATTCATAAAGAAAAGTTGAGAAAGATAAATGTTTGGATGAGACATGAAAAGTGGTGAATCATGAAAGAGGTATGTTGATATTATAATTTAATGAATGTTGAGATTATATTCACTTAAAGTTAGCTGCTGTTTTTATCATGTTTTGTGAATTAAACTTTGCTTTTCTGCAATAAGCCTTTTTATGCCTACCTTGTTGAAAGCTACATGTCATACTCCCCGCACTTTCTGAGTACATCATGTACTCAAACTTGTATTATTACTTCATCATCAGCAACAGGAGAGGAGTACATCGAAGACCATGTGGAGTACTAGGCATGTTATCTACCATCAACTTGCCTGTGGAGTAGGAGATGGAGCCGCTGCTGCTGTTTAGATTGCTTCTGCAATAGTTTAGAATACTTCCGCTGCTAGAATAAGACTTCCGCTGCTAGAATAAATTAGAGATTCATGAGACATTGTAATAAAACCCTATTATTCATGGTTATATTCTGAATTCAGTTTGTGGATACATGTGTATGTGTGATGAGCATCCTGGGCACACATATGCATCAGCTCGGTTCCGAGGTTTCTCGAAATAGGGGTGTCACAGATTGGTATCAGAGCCACGGTTGACCGTAGGTCACAAGCCTAGATAGAATTCACAGATTGGCATTAGAGCCACGTTAGCCGTAGGACGCAAGTTTAGGTAGAATGCATAGATTGGCATCGAACCAACTTGACCATAGGATGCAAGCCTAGGTGAAAGTCACAGATTGATCACAGATTGGTATCACCCCAAACCACATAGGACCCCATTAAGCTTGAATAGGAGTGGTATGAACTTTTCTGATGATTGTTTGTGCTTGTGTGATTAGTGTGAGTTGTGTAACGTTTCAGCGTTGTCCATATCCACACATAGTAGAAAGATGTGAGATGCTTCGGCATGTGTTCACATCCTCATATAAGTAAATATATTTAGTCCATCCACCTTGATGCATATAGTTAGGGGGATCGATCTAAACTTCTAACTTCTATTCTACCCAACTCTCTCTCACAGATGGTGAGAGAAAATGCCGGCCGTCAAAGGAGGAATGTCCGTGGCAACCAAGAGGATGACCACGTTGAGGTTCCTGAGAATGCTGACCCCGGGGCTGGTGCAAACAACTTGGAACGGTTGATGGCTATGCAGAACCAGCTCATGCAAACAATGATCCAAACTTTGGGTCAGCTGCAAGCGAACAACAACCCCGTTCCTGCACCTCCACCACCACCACCGCCGGCTCATAACCGATTGGGAGAGTTCATGAGGACTCGACCCCCTACCTTTTCACAAGCTAATGGCCCCATGGGCCGATGACTGGTTGAACTCCATAGAGAAGAAGCTTGACATAGTTCAGTGCAATGATAGATCAAAAGTTCTCTTTGCATCGCACCAACTTATTGGAGCAGCCGCTGACTGGTGGGATGCTCTATGCAACACTCATGTCAACCAGGAGAGTATAACTTGGGCAGAGTTCAAGGAGAGCTTCCACTCTCACTACGTCCCTGTTGCAGTCATGATGCTCAAAAGACAAAAGTTTGAAGGTCTCCGCCAGGGCAGGAAGAGCGTGAATGAGTACATCAACAAGTTCACGAAACTGTCACTGTATGCCCCCGAAGATGTCAACTCAGCTCAACGGAAGCAGTATTTGTTCATGAGGGGGTTGAACAATGAGATCCAGGTTCAGCTCCTCAACAATGACTATGCGAGCTTCCAGAAGCTAGTTGACAAAGCCATAGTGGTTGAGAGCAAGATCCGAGAGATCGAGCAAGAGGGCAAAAGAAAGATGCCATACCAGCCACAAGGGAGAAACGTACGCCCCAGGTACATGCCCCCAGCTGCACCACAGCATGGCTCGTCTACTTCCACATTTTGCCCTAATCAACCATCACAGCAACATCCCGTTATGCAAGCACATCGTGTGCCTTTGCTTCCGGCGCCTCGTCCTAACACGGGCGCCTATGCACAAAACCCCCGCCCCAACATCCCCGCTGTCTTGGGCAACAAGGCATGCTTTTCATGTGGAGAAACGGGACACTTTGCAAGTCAGTGCCTGAGGAAAGTTTCTGGACAACCAAGCAATGCGCCCAAGCAGAACCCACGGCCGAACGGAGGAGCTACGCAAGGTAACCATGGGCAGCAGAGCTACGCTCGTGGAAACGTGAATCATGTCTCTGCTGAGGAAGCACAACAGGCTGAGGACGTCGTAATTGGTATGTTCCTTGCCAACTCCAACCCAGCTACCATTTTATTTGATTCCGGAGCATCACATTCATTCATATCATCCAAGTATGTTGCCAAGTATAATCTACCCATATCACACTTTAAATTATTATGTTGGTTAATTCTCCCGGTGGAGAGATGAGGACTAATATAGTATGTTCAAATGTAAACCTTAAAATAAGGGGGTAGACTTCCTTGCCAACCTCATTGTCTTGGATTCCCAAGGGCTTGACATAATACTCGGAATGGATTGGCTAAGCAAGTACAATGGAGTGATCCAATGTGCTAAGAGGAGCGTGCAGTTGACAAACAAGCACGGTACTCGTATTGAGTTCGAGTCAGCCCAACTGGCAACCGAGAAGGCAACGTTGAACCACGTCAAAGAAGCAACATTGGAAAACATTCCGGTGGTTCGAGAATATTCGGACGTGTTCACTGAGAACTTCCAGGTATGCCACCTGACCGGGACATCGAGTTTGCCATTGATTTGGTACCCGGAACTGCACCTATAGCAAAGAGACCATATAGGATGCCCGTTAATGAACTAGTGGAGCTCAAGAAGCAAATTCAGGAGCAGTTAGAAAAGGGTTTTATACGCCCAAGCTCGTCCCCATGGGGAGCCCCCGTGCTCTTCGTAGACAAGAAGGATGGGACCCAAAGGATGTGTGTGGACTATAGGTCTCTCAACGAGGTGACGATCAAGAACAAGTGCCCTCTGCCCCGTATAGAGGACCTGTTCGACCAAATGAAAAGAGCCCGAGTTTTCTCCAAGATTGATCTTCGGTCGGGATACTTTCAGCTGAAAATTAAGCCCTCCGACATACCCAAGACTGTCTTTCATACACGGTATGGTTCGTACGAATATACCATTATGTCTGTTGGGTTAACGAATGCACCCGCATACTTAATGTACCTCATGAATAAGGTCTTCATGGAGTACATGGATAAGTTCTTCGTGGTTTTGATCGACGACATCATGGTGTATTCGAAAAGCAAGGAGGAACATGAAGAACATTTAAGATTTTGGCTGCGAGAGCATCAATTGTATGCCAAGCTCAGCAAGTGCCAATTTTGGCTAAAGGAGATATGGTTCCTAGGCCACATCATCTCCGAGGAAGGAGTATCGGTTGATCCCGGAAAAGTGGGAGATGTTCTGAAGTGGAACCAACCGCAGAACGTGAGGGATATTCGGAGTTTCCTTGGGATGGCTGGATACTACCGCCGGTTCATCAAGGATTTCTCCAAGATATCAAAGCCTATGACTGAATTGCTAATGAAGGGAAAAGCATTTCAGTGGACACCAGTGTGTCAACAAAGCTTCGAGGAGCTCAAGAAAAGGCTAACCACAGTGCTAGTTTTGGTATTGCCAGTCGTGGGCAAGAGCTATGACATATATTGTGACGCATCAAGACAAGGACTTGTATGCGTGCTCATGCAAGAAGGACAAGTGGTAGCCTATGCGTCAAGGCAATTAAAGAAACAAGAGCTGAATTACCCCACACATGACTTGGAGCTAGCAGCCGTGGTACATGCCTTGAAGATTTGGAGGCATTATATCCTTGGTCATCGATGTGAGATCTATACGGATCATAAAAGCCTCAAGTATATATTCACGCAAACGGATTTGAATTTGAGGCAACGTCGATGGTTGGAACTCATCAAGGATTATGATGTTGGAATCAAATATCACCCCGGAAATGCCAATGTAGTAGCTGATGCATTGAGCCGAAAGGGAGCATGTCACCAACTCACGGTTTGGGAGCTACCACCCGAGCTGCGCAAGGAGTTCGAATGGTTACATCTCTGGTTCTTGAACGAGATGGAAGTGATGGAACTCCATTCCTTGCTGGAACAAGAGATACGAGATGGCCAAACAACGGATGAGAAAATCAAGGAGATCAAGGAAAGGATCCACAAAGGAATAGAAAAGGACTTCAAGGAAGATGAGAAGGGTACGCTTTATTTAGGAAAAAGGATTAGTGTGCCTAACGTGAAGCATATCCGCAACACAATATTAAAAGAGGCACATGACTCACCTTATTCCATACATCCTGGCAGTACAAAGATGTACAAAGACTTCAAAACTTGTTATTGGTGGTATGGCATGAAGAGTGATATAGCTGAATATGTTGCCCTATGCGACACGTGCCAACGGGTGAAGGCCGAACATCAAAAACCTGCTGGACTGTTGCAACCATTGAAAGTACCCGAGTGGATGTGGGAGGACATCAGTATGGATTTCATTGTCAGATTACCACGTACTCGGTCGGGTTACGACTCCATCTGGGTTATCGTGGACCAATTGACGAAAACCCCTCAGTTTCTTCCTGTTAAAACCACGTAACGCGTGGAAGATCTAGCCGAGCTGTATATGGAGCAAATCGTGTGCCGTCGTGGAGTCCCGAAGAGGATAGTTTCAGACCGGGGTACCCAATTTACCTCTAGGTTCTGGAAGAAGCTGCATGAAGCTATGGGTACACAACTGGATTTTAACTCTGCTTACCACCCGCAGACCGACGGGCAAACTGAGAGGACCAACCAAATTTTGGAAGACATGTTGAGAGCTTGCGCCTTGAAACATGGACGTAGTTGGGATAGGAGCTTGCCGTATGCCAAGTTCTCATACAACAACAGCTATCAAGCATGTTTGAAGATGTCACCTTTTGAAGCATTGTATGGTAGATGGTGTAGAACACCGTTGTTCTGGATCGAGACCGGAGAGAACCAAGTGTTTGGACCAGAAGTGCTGCAAGAAGCTGAGAAGCAAGTCCAAACAATATGGGAGAACCTGAAGGCCGCTCAGTCACGCCAAAAGGGCTACGCGGACAACAGGCGAAGAAAGTTGACCTTCGAAGTATGAGACTTAGTATACCTTAAAATATCGCCTATCCGTGGCCAACGGTGTTTCAACGTCAAAGGCAAGCTAGCACCTCACTATATCGGGCCATTCAATATTTTGGGCAAGCGAGGGGAAGTAGCCTATCAACTAGAACTCCCAATGCACCTCTCCGACGTGCATGACGTGTTTCACGTATCCCAGCTCAAGAAGTGCTTGATAGTTCTAGAAGAACAAGTATCGATGGATGAACTTGAGCTTCAAGAGGATCTGACCTATGTAGAGCACCCTGTCCAAATTTTGGACGTAAAAGAAAAGGGTCACGAGGAACAAAGTGATCCGTTGGTGCAAAGTACAATGAAGCCATCACACGGAAGCTGAAGCTACATGGGAGCGTGAGGAAGACCTCAGGGCAAAATTCCCTCATCTATTCTACACTATCAAATCTCGAGGGCGAGATTCAATTTAAGGGGGGTAGGTTTGTAACACCCTTAATTTCATAATTCATGCATGTATACAGAATTCATGTAGAGAAAACATTTTTTAAAGAAGAGGAAACAGAGAAAGAATTAGAAAGATAGCTAAATAGAGCCAAGTCCAGTTCGCCGAGGAGCGCCGTAGACGCTTCCCGCGGCCCGCTGGCCACGAAGAGCCTTCGGAGCTTATCCCCACAGAGGGGGAGAGGTCCGCCGCTAACTGGCCACGTGGAAGGCTCGGAGATTGCCTCTACGGAAGCGGCGAGGTCCGATGTAACACCCCAAAATCTGTTAAGAGGGGAATTTAAAAATTATTGGACGTGTTACATGTGGTGCAGAAATTCGAATTCAAATTGGAATTCGAATTTAAATCAAACCAGAAAAGAAAAGGAAAAAGAAAAAGAAAAAGAAAACCCCCGGCTAGTGGGCCGAAACCCACCGGCCGGCCCAACATTTCCCGTGCCAGCCCACAGCCACGCGCTCCCCTCTCCCTCTCACTGACACGCGGGACCCGCGTGTCATCCCCCACCTCTTGCTCGCGCCAACAGCCGGGACTCCTCCGCGCGCCCGAATCCAAACTACCCCGGAAACCCGCGTCCCCCAGCCGAATTCTGGTCCCGGACGACTCCGGATCGATCCCAACAGACACGCCGCCCTCCCCCGTCTATATAAACGCCGGCATCGCCGTTTTTTCCACCCCGATCGGCTGTTTTTCCTCCCGGTTAGAACCAGAGCTTCTCCGGCCGTTTT
The DNA here is from genome assembly GCA_030760725.1 of Neostapfia colusana. Taxonomy (NCBI): domain Eukaryota; kingdom Viridiplantae; phylum Streptophyta; class Magnoliopsida; order Poales; family Poaceae; genus Neostapfia; species Neostapfia colusana. Next base: position 94,676,200 of record JASWHV010000001.1, read on the forward strand.
CTCTTGATCTTTGCTCGGGTTTTCTGATCTAACGCGTCGATTGTGTCCCACCGCCTCCGGGGAGTCACGCAGGTGCAGAAAACTCGGTGGTTTGCGCTCTAGGCACAGCTCCCACGAGCACCGCAGCGGTTCCACCTCGGACCTCGACGCCGACTGCCTTCCAGGGCCTCCGAGCTCAAGAAAAACGCCGAGGTGTGATCCCCGACCTCCCCTCTACCGTTCTATGCCATGAAATCCCAGTTTTAGGAAGTATAGACGAAGATCCAAAGTTTTTCCGGCGAGATCGCCGCCTCCCGCCGCCGCACGCCGCCGGGCAGCGCCGCCCGCGCACGGTCAGGGCGACGTGGCCTCTTGTGCGCCGTCTATTTTAAATCGCACGGTAGAAATAAAATCCCCTCGTACCGGTTCAGCGATCTAATCTCAGCCGTCTATTTTAAATCGGACGGTCCACATCAGCCCCGCATTATAAAGGCCGGGATTCTTACGCGCTACCCCCTGGGGATCTCGGAAAACACGAGCTAGCCCCAGAAATTTCTGATCTAGCCCCTGGAACTTCAGAAATTCATGTAAATTCATTTAAAATTCAGTTTTAGCCCCTGGACTTAATAAAAATTTGGAAAACCCCTCTGTTATGTGTAGCTAGACCCCTGGAAATTTATGAAATAATAAATTAGACCCTGTAGTAGGGTGGATTTACCTTTTTGACCCTATATGATAATTAAATTCAGAAAATTGAATATGTGATTAGGATTTAAATTTAAAAAGGTGAGGCAAACACATTGTAAATTCAAATTTAAACTCTCCTAGCACTTGGAAAACTTTAGAATGAGTTAAAAGTAGATTTTAAGCTGAAATGAATCTGTCTAATTGATTGTTCACATTTATTAGTTATAGGGACACATTTTTAGGTTAGGAAATAATTCTGAAAATTGGTAAAATAAATTTAAATTAGTTCACATCAGAGGAGAAGTTCAAAAATATATTATTTAATATTTTAGATCAGAACCTATTCTGTTTAGATGAGGTGTCTTACTATTTTCATAATAAAGTTCACATTTAGGCATAGAAAATAAATCTGGAAATATAGGAAAATAGGTATGCATAACTAGGAAATGATAAATGATGTTTCCAAATCAAAAGATTTCAGTTTAGGATTTGGCAGAAGATCTGAAAACCCATTTGGAGTAGGAAAATACCTTCCATGCAAACTTGGTAGTTAAGAAGGATATTAATTAAATATAAAGAATTCATTCAAATTGAAAATTTATATATAGTGTGCAAACAGAAATCTGAAATACAAAAGTTAGAAATCATATACATATGTTTAAAAGTGCATGAAGGCTAAAAATCAACACAGGTAGAGTAAACACAACATTTAGAAATGTGAATGACTATCATATGTATGTATGTGTGGAGTGAAAGTGTGAACTATGTCTTATGGATTGTTGTTTTCTTTTGCTATGTGTGTTGCCATGAGTAGGACCTGCCCCAGAGCAAGTTCTTCCCTTCCAAGATCAGGACTATCCATTCCCAGAGTAGCAGGAAGAAGGCAAGTGTCCTTGACCACTTTGATCCTATGCTAGGATGTGTAGATAGAATTATTTGCATTGACAATTGAAATATGAAACCCATGCTAGGAAGTTTCCCTAGAATTGCATTATCTTGTTTCCTTGTAGCTTGGGTTGAGATTTATTTTATCATGTCATTTATTTATATGTTTATGCTTAGCCATGCTTAGAATGGGATAATTGGGGTATGAGATCATCAAGTTATTTACCTTACTCTTGAATGAGACATTATGAGTTATGTAGAGGTAGGGATCGAGGCAAGTTGGATGATTTGGTTGGTGCTGGGTGCACGAGACTCGGGTTTGTGTTTAGTACTTGCCTGGATCCTAAGGACCGGTTCATGGAGCATGTAACCTGGCTTTACCGTGCCAACCACATGCTGAGATGGGGCAGCTTGGCCAATTAATTAGGTGTATTCCAGGCGTAGTATGGGTGTGTTGGATGGTGCGGGGAGTAGGTTTCAGCTGGACTACCATATGAACCGCAAGGCTCAAGAGGGGGCCACTGCAGCGGGGTTGGAGCCTCTTGTATGCTGTTAGGGGTGAAACCTCAGTGGACCCACGCTCGTCGGGAATCCCTTTGTAAAGGCTTCGTAGTGATCTCCTGGCTACACACCTGGGAAGTGTGAATGTGGTTCGTGGACACTGGCATAATGGAGGTTCTTTTAGTCCACCCGTCAACGGGGGATGAAATCACTACATATGGGTACAGTGGTACAAACTCTGCAGAGTCAAAACTGTCACGACAGCCGTGCTCACGGTCAAGAGCGGCTTGGACTTATTCATGATTAGAGGATGATGGCTTTGGAAGTTGTAGAAGTTAAGCGGGGAGCTTAACATTAAAAATGATGTTATGGTTATTTGATTATGATGATGGGATGGGAGATTGGGACCATTTCACCTATGTAGTAATGTAGGTGCTTAATAAGCTAAGGTGATAGGTATCAATTGTGTAGTGCTTTAACCATGAGTTCAACCTCTCCTTGCTCTAGCCATGCATGACATAACTTTCCCACACTTGCTGAGTACCAACGGTACTAAAACTTGCATATTTGTTGGTTTAAATTGCTGCTCAGGTCAAGGGGAAGAGGTGGTGTTTAATGACCAAGACTTCGGACCCGAAGAAGGATGCTAGGTTCATGGAGTCCCCCGGGCAACACCTGTGACGGAGCCCACAAGAATAATATTTCTGCTGCTAGTTTATTTACATGTTATGAACTTATTATCGTCCATCGACACGTATGCTTTGTAAGACATATTTATATTCGACACCTGGCTTGTAATAAATGATGCTTCACTATTTGTCATCACATGTATGAGAAAATGATCCTGGCATACATGTGATATTCACTCGGTTGTTCTTCGGAGAAACCGGGTGTGACAGAAGTGGTATCAGAGCCAAGGTTGCCCGTAGGAACGTGAACCTAGGTAGAAATGGACGTATTTAAGGACCCTATTTTCTTAAAAACTATTTTACAAAGGTATGGGTTGAAAATTGTTATTTAATGAGTCACTTTATTCATCTTACCCCAACTTTTATTCAGAATAGGATTTTTGTTTAAAATCTTATCTAATTTAATTTTAAATGCTTTATGTTTTAGATGGTTCGCATGATACGCACCGCCCGCAAGTCCACCGGAGGGAGAGTTCCCGTAGTTGCCCTTGCCCTGAGAGAGGAGAACCGTCCGGTGATGTATCTCTCCTACGGATTGGCAGTAGGAGGCTTGTTGTGCCGTCTTCGACATATGCTCCACGCCGCCGGCAATACGGGCAAGCTAATCATACACTACAACTCCACCGGACCATCCGTGAGAAGCGGGAAGAATGGAGTTCGGAAATGAGGATTATCCATGAAAATCAGCTGCTTAAGATCCACTGCTCTCCAGCTTGTCGAGCGACACAGGTCGATGCGGAGAAGGATGTCACCTGGGAGGCCATCACCTGCCAGAGTCACATCTACCGTCGCCACCAGGACAGGACTGAGTACATGTATGTCCTCCAGCGTGAGAGTGGTACAACGGAGTACAAGTACCCGCCAGTGCAGCAGGGGACTTCCCATGAGCACATGGACCTGTGCTTGGAGGATGCTGCTCTTCTCAGCACTCGACTGCAGGAGTGCCAGCAGGAGCTTCAGGATGTTCGTGACACCCTGAAGGAGACTGGGGCGTTGCTTCGAGCCAACTTGAGGGCGAGAGAAAGAGGAGATGGGAATGAACTGTGTGTCACCGTGAATGACACATGGACTCTTGACTCCCCAGATCGCCGGGCGAGTAGGCGTCGCCGCACTTCTCCACCAGCAGCCTCCCCACCCAAAGTGGAGTCAGAGGCTGCCGCAATAATGAGGAAGATCCCGAGGAGCCAGCTCAGTGATACGAGTCATGTAGAGTCCTTTCCCATAGATCAGCAGGTTATCGAGTAGTCGAGTCAATACCTTAGTTAATGGTGTGTTAATGCTTGGTGTGTGACGTGAGTTGTGGAATCCATGGGCATTTGTCCACAACCTCGTCTTTAGGTTGTTTTGCTTTGATGTGTGAATTAAGAGTGCATTTATTTTCGCGTGAGACGTGAAACCCTCATAAAATGTAAATATAATAAAGCCTCAAAAGTTTAAGTGTAAAAGAAGCAAATTGGGAAGTTAATGCATAATGTTTTAAATTAACATCTGGTTGATCATGAAAGATGGCCGGAAGAGGAAAGGGTCGTGGTGCCAACCCCGCTAACAACAACGATGAGGTCGGCAATCCTCATCTTTCTGGAGGACAAGACAGGGGTGGTCGCCGTGAAGGAGCTGATCCCATCCACCAAATGCTTGAAAATCAGAATCAGCTCATCCAGAGCCTAACTCAAGTGGTGGCCAACTTGCACCAAGCTCCACCCCCACAAGCTGCACCATGCCAACCAAGGTTGAGTGAGTTTCTAGGGACTCAACCTACAAAGTTTGCAAGTGCTGCTGAACCTCTGGAGGCAGATGACTGGCTAAAGACCATTGAGAGTAAGATGAGGATCATACAATGCCAAGGGTATGAGAGGGTGCTGTTTGCCTCTCACCAATTGCATGGACCAGCTGCTGATTGGTGGACCGCATACGTAGCAGCCCATCATGACCCTGAGAACATCACTTGGGAAGAGTTCAAGCGCAGTTTCCGCAACTATTACATACCAAGGGGTGAACTCAAAAACAAGAGGAATGAGTTCTTGGGGCTGCAGCAAGGAAACATGACTGTGAGGGAATACCTCACTAAGTTCACCCAACTATCCCGTTATGCACCACGGGACATCGAAACTGATGAGCAGAAACAGGACTGCTTTTTGGAAGGACTTACTGCAGAGAGGCAATGTGCAATGTCCTCCAACGAGTATGAAAGCTTCCAAAAGATGGTGGAAAGAGCATTTGTTGTGGAGAGGAAGCTGAAGGCCTTGGAAAATGAAAACAAGAGGAAGGCGGGATGGTCACACCAAGCCTCGGGTAGCAACACACGCCCACGACTGATGCAGCCACCCGCTGGGCAGACGAGCCGTGCTGTGGTACCCTACTCAGCACCGAGAGGGTACAACCCGAATTTCAGGCCTCCGTCAGAACCAGCACAGCCACAACGTCAGTTTGTACAGCAGCCTCGTCCCACATATCAACCTCGACCAGCAGTGCAAGGACCACAGAACCAACACCAAGACAACAAAGGCCAGGCACCTAAGGTTGGGGTGCAATGCTTCAACTGTGGTGAAGTGGGGCACTACGCCCATAAGTGCCCAAAGAAGAAGCCCATGCAGCCACAACAGCAGAATGTGATGCGAGGACGGGTGAACCACGTGACCATGGAGGAAGTGCAAGAGGCACCCTACATGGTAGTTGGTAAGTTTCCTGCCAATTTACACATTGCAACCCTGTTGTTTGATTCTGGTGCTACCCACTCGTTCATTGCTCAAGGGTTTGTTAAGAAGCATGATCTAGCAACCACACAAATGAACCATATGCTAGTTGTGAACTCTCCAGGTGGAGAAATAAGGACAAGACAAGTGTGTCCCAAGGTGAATCTAGACATTAATGGGGTAGTATTTACTGCCAACCTTATAGTGATAGATTCACAAGGGATAGATATTATTTTGGGTATGTGACCAAACATAAAGGAGTCATCAATTGTTCGACAAGAACGGTGGAACTAACTCACCCTAGTGCCACAAGAGTAAAGTTCATAACTATACAAGAGCCAAAGAGGGACATTAAACTCAATCAAGTTGAGGTGGAAGTGGAGGAGATCAGGATCATCAGGGAATATCCAGATGTTTTTCCAGAGGAGTTGCCAGGTATGCCCCCCGATCGTGAAGTGAAATTCGCGATTGAGCTAGTGCCTGGAACAGCTTCGATATACAAGAGACCATATCGGATGGACTCCAAACAGCTGGAAGAACTCAAGGAACATTTAAGAGAATTGACAGAAAAGGGGTACATTCGTCCTAGTTCCTCACCATGGGGAGCTCCAGTGATATTTGTGCCCAAGAAGGATGGGACCCAAAGGCTATGCGTGGACTACCGTGTGTTGAATGAGGTAACCATCAAGAACAAGTACCCATTACCCCGCATTGAAGACTTGTTTGATCAGTTGAGGGGAGCTTGTGTGTTCTCGAAAATTGATCTCAGATCGGGATACCACCAACTTAAGATAAGGCAAACTGATATTCCAAAGACGGCTTTCGTATCTCGGTACGGACTGTATGAATACACAGTCATGCCTTTCGGACTAACTAATGCCCCGGCATACTTCATGTATCTCATGAACAAGGTATTCATGGAATATCTGGACAAATTTGTGGTGGTTTTCATAGATGACATTCTCGTCTTCTCCAAAGATGAAGAAAATGAGAAACATCTAAGGTCGGTGTTGCAAAAGCTGAGAGAACACCAACTATATGCCAAGTTGAGCAAGTGTGTGTTTTGGCTAAAGAGAGTTCCCTTCTTAGGACATATAATCTCGGAGGGAGGAATCTTGGTAGATCCCGCCAAGATCGAGGATGTACAGAAGTGGAAGACCCCTGAGAATGTCGGGGAAGTTTGAAGCTTCATAGGATTGGCTGGATACTATCGACGGTTTATCGAGGGTTTCTCCAAGATTTCGAGACCCCTCACCAAACTGTTGGAGAAAGGAATCACATTCACATGGACCCCACAGTGCGAGACGAGTTTTCAGGAACTGAAGAAAAGATTGACAACAGCCCCAGTGCTAGTTATGCCACATATGCAGAAGAACTTTTCGGTGTACGCTGATGCTTCTGGAAACGGGTTGGGATGTGTTCTCATGCAAGAGGGGCATGTCGTGGCATATGCATCCCGGCATTTAAAAATCAGTTTTAGCCCCTGGTCTTAATAAAAATTTGGAAAACCCCTCTGTTATGTGTAGCTAGACCCATGGAAATTTATGAAATAATAAATTAGACCCTGTAGTAGGGTGGATTTACCTTTTTGACCCTATATGATATTAAATTCAGAAAATTGAATATGTGATTAGGATTTAAATTTAAAAAGGTGAGGCAAACACATTGTAAAGAATTTATTCAAATTGAAAATTCATATATAGTGTGCAAACAGAAATCTGAAATACAAAAGTTAGAAATCATATACATATGTTTAAAAGTGCATGAAGGCTAAAAATCAACACAGCTAGAGTAAACACAACACTTAGAAATGTGAATGACTATCATATGTATGTATGTGTGGAGTGAAAGTGTGAACTATGTCTTATGGATTGTTGTTTTCTTTTACTATGTGTGTTGGCATGAGTAGAACCTGCATCAGAGCAAGTTCTTCCATTCCAAGATCAGGACTATCCGTTCCCAGAGCAGCAGGAAGAAGGCAAGTGTCCTTGACCACTTTGATCCTATGCTAGGATGTGTAGATAGAATTATTTGCATTGGCAATTGAAATATGAAACCCATGCTAGGAAGTTTCCCTAGAATTGCATTATCTTGTTTCCTTGTAGCTTGGGTTGGGATTTATTTTATCATGTCATTTATTTATATGTTTATGCTTAGCCATGCTTAGAATGGGATAATTGGGGTATGAGATCATCAATTTATTTACCTTACTCTTGAATGAGACATTATGAGTTATGTAGAGGTAGGGATCGAGGCAAGTTGGATGATTTGGTTGGTGCTGGGTCCATGAGACTCGGGTTTGTGTTTAGTACTTGCCTGGATCCTAAGGACCGGTTCATGGAGCATGTAACCTGGCTTTAACGTGCCAACCACATGCTGAGATGGGGCAGCTTGGCCAATTAATTAGGTGTATCCCCGGCGTAGTATGGGTGTTTTGGATGGTGCGGGGAGTAGGTGTCAGCTGGACTACCATATGAACCGCAAGGCTCAAGAGGGGGCCACTGCAGCGGGGTTGGAGCCTCTTGTATGCTGTTAGGGTTGAAACCTCAGTGAGCCCACGCTCGTCGGGAATCCCTTTGTAAAGGCTTCGTAGTGATCTCCTGGCTACACACCTGGGAAGTGTGAATGTGGTTCGTGGCCACTGGCATAATGGAGGTTCTTTTAGTCCACCCGGCAACGGGGGATGAAATCACTACATGTGGGTACAGTGGTGCAAACTCTGCAGAGTCAAAACTGTCATGATAGCCATGCTCACGGTCAAGAGCGGCTTGGACTTATTCATGATTAGAGGATGATGGCTTTGGAAGTTGTGGATGTTAAGCGGGGAGCTTAACATTGAAAAGGATGTTATGGTTATTTGATTATGATGATGGGATTGGAGATTGGGACCATTTCACCTATGTAGTAATGTAGGTGCTTAATAAGCTAAGGTGATAGGTATCAATTGTGTGGTGCTTTAACCATGAGTTCAACCTCTCCTTGCTCTAGCCATGCATGAAATAACGTTCCCACACTTGCTGAGTACCAACGGTACTCAAACTTGCATATTTGTTGGTTTAAATTGCTGCTCAGGTCAAGGGGAAGAGGTGGTGTTTCATGACCAAGACTTCGGACCTGAAAAAGGATGCTAGGTTCATGGAGTCCCCGGGCAACGCCTGTGACGGAGCATACAAGAATAATATTTCCGCTGCTAGTTTATTTACATGTTATGAACTTATTATCGTCCATCGAGACGTATCCTTTGTAAGACATATTTATATTCGACACCTGGCTTGTAATAAATGATGCTTCACTATTTGTCATCACATGTATGAGAAAATAATCCTGGCATACATGTGATATTCACTCCGTTGTTCTTCGGGGAAACCGGGTGTGATAGAAGTCTTCTAAACTATGCAGAAACAAACTAAGCAGCAGCAGCGGCTCCATCTCTACTCCATCCCCACAGGCAAGGTTGAGGACAGATTACACACCTAGGGCTCCACTTGGTCTTCATAGTAATCTTCTCCTGTAGCTGATGATGAAGTAATAATGCAAGTTTGAGTACAATGATGTACTCAGCAAGTGCGGGAAAATATGATATGTAGCTCACAGCAAGGAAGGTATAAAATGGCTCATTGCCTAAAGCAAAGTTTATTTCTCAAAACATGATAAAAACAGCAACTTAGCTTTAAGTGAATGTAATCCCAACATGTATTTTAATACCAACATACCTCCATTATGTTTCATCACTTTTCATGTCTCAACCAGACAGTAATCTTTCTCAACTTTGCTCATAAATACCTTCTCGTATTCACTACCACCTCATGAATACCATATCGTATTCACTACTTTTTCATCTCCTAAACAATTCCGCCTCACACCGAGACCAATCCCGTTGCCGTGACTCAACAGTCATGCAACAAATCTTATCACCCGGACTCAACAGTCCCGAAAACCAAACCAATAATCAAAAACCAAATACCATCCCAATAACCATCCCATCTAATCATATGAGTTGTCCAGGCGCTCGTGACCGTAAGCTCGGCTATCACGATAGTTTTAGACTCTGTAGAGTTTGTACCACTTTAACTACAAGTTTGTGATTTCGTCATCCATCTGCGACTGCAGAACCTCCATTATACCAGTACACAACCGTCGGTGTGTGGCCAAGAGATCACAAAATAGCCTTTACAAAGGGGCTACTAGATGTATGGACTCACTAAGGTTTCACCGGCAGGCTAAAATATCCAATTATCCCACCCAAGGGCCCTCTCTTGTGCCATGCAGTTCCCAGGGCAGTCCTCACTTGACTCCCATTCCCCGCGCCTTCCACGGTCCATAACAATCTAGTAACTTACCTAATTACTCAGCTAAGCCACACCCATATTTGGCCTTGTGGTGGCACTATTATCCTGGAATGGCTGGCATGAACCGGTCCTTAGATCTATGGCAAGTAACCACCATCTCATGCTACCTCATTCACAAACCAGGCTTGCCTAGATCTCCCTCCGATTCATGTTCATTAACAACATCAGTTTCTCATTATTCTTACGAGTGCAATTAGCTAGACACATCTATCTCGCTTCCCATATCCCACGGACTCAGCGAAGCATAAAAGCAAAAGCCATACCCAACTCAATAACTTTCCGGTGACAAGGGTGGCTAACAAAACTAGGGAACTCCTATGAAAGGGTTTCCCATCATGTTTGACTAAAGCACACACACCTTTTAGCATACAAAACAGTTTTCCAAAATATGGGATCAATATGGTCAAGGGGCACTTGCCTTGTTCTTGCGGTTCCTGTTGCTCAAATTCTTGCTGTTGTAGTCCGTCGTAGGTAGCTCCCTTAGTTTGTCCTTCTATACGCGATCACACACATACAAGATTGACAGCAATCAATATCATGCACAAAATCTACTTTAAGATGCAATGATGCATATGCATGTTAATCCTATGATGCAGTTTAGTTTGTTCGTGTTCTTGCATGGATTGCATGTTTTAAGATGAACAAAGGTGTAGGGATCAAATGTGGACGTGGTAATGATCTTGACTTAAGATCTAGATCAAACCGATCAACACGTGATATGTCCATGAAAAAGCTTATGTTTGAAAGGATCGAAGAACAGATGCAAAGAAAACATAATGATGTCGTAAGGTGGTATTGGAGACCTACCTTACGTTCTTCTTGGTCTCGGGGTCCTTCTCCTAGCAAGACAGATCGTCGGGGCTCTCTTCCAGCAATCTCTGGCGACTGAACTCCGGCGAAGAGGTTTAGCTCGGCGAGTATAGGGGGCTAGGGCTCTAAGTAGTTGGCTTAGAAAAGAAAGTTACGAGCAAGGGGTTGTTTCGGGTTCTATTTATAATCAGGAAGAGAAGAGTCCTAATCTGACCGGAATTCGAATAAGAGTCCTATTCAAATTGTTTTTGAATCTTAACTATTTATCTTTAGTTGATTTGGTGCGGTAACATTGTAGAAATCATGTTGGTTTCCTCAGTACCGGGGATTCCCACGCGTACAGAAGAAAAACCGCTTCGAAATTGCGTCCTTACGCGGTGATGAGCTCCGGAAGCTCCACGTGTCCTGCAGGAATCTGGGCTCCCTTTTCCGCAGAGCCAAGCTCTGGTTGTGCCGCGTGTCAGGCGAGCGAGACCTCCCTCTCTCTCAGAGGTGATCTCCGCGTGCGCCACGTGTCCTGGCGGGCGGGAACCTCCCCTCTTTCCAGAGATGAGCTCCGCGTGCGCCACGTGTCTGGTGGGTCGGGACCTCCCCTCTCAACAGAGGCGAGCTCCGCGAACGCCATGTGTCATTTCCGGACCTCCCCTCTCTTCGGAGGTAGCTCCGGATGTGCCATGTCAATTACGGACCTCCCTCTCTTCGGAGGTGAGCTCCGAGAATGCCACGTGTCAAGTAGCGCCGATCTTCCTTTTTTTGCTCGGAGACGAGCTCTGAAGTCAACACGTGTCTGTCAGCGTCGGACCTCCCGGAGGTGAGCTCCGGAGGTGACACGTGTCTGATAGTGTCGGACCTCCCGGAGACGAGCTCCATAGGTGACATGTGTCCGATAGGACCGGACCTCCCGTAGATGAGCTCCAGAGGTGACACGTGTCCAGTAGGACCAGACCTCTCGGAGATGAGCTCTAAGAGTGACACGTGTCTCGTGCGGCTGGTCCTCTATTTTCCGTGGTGACTAGCTCCACAGCTGACACTTGTCCTACGGGACTGGCCTCGCTCCTCTGTAGAGGCTAGCTCCAGGGGCAACACGTGTCCCACGGGGTCGGACCTCTCCCCCTTCGCGGGGATGAGCCCCGTGCCTGCCACGTAGCCAATTTAGCGGCGGACCTCTCCCCTTTGCGGGGATGAGCTCCAAAGGCGCCACGTGGCCAGCAGGCCACGGGTATTGTCTTCGACGCTCTCTGTGAACTGGAATTGGCTCTTTTTGGCTATCTTTTTTTATTTCTTTTCTGTTTCCATTTATTTTAAAAATATTTTTCTACATGAAACATGAATACATGCAGAACCCGAAAATGAGGGTGTCACACCAAGGAAGTTTATGAGTCGGGTATGGTCGTTTTTCTTTTTTGCTTTGCTAATCTACGGGATATGGGAAGCGATAGAATGTGTCTAGCTACTGCACTCATAATGTTATTGAGAACTTGATGATAATGAACATGAATCGGGGGAGATCTAGGCAAGCTTGGTTCGTGGATGAGGTCGAATGACATAGTGGTTTACTTGCCATAGATCTAAGGACCGGTTCATTCCAGCACATGCTAGGATAACAGTGCCACCACAAGGCCAAATATGGGTGCGGCTTAACTGACTAATTAGGTAATTTGCTAGATTGTTATGGACCGTGGAAGACGCGTGGAATGGGAGTCGAGAGAGGACTGCCCTGGGAACTTCATGGCACAAGAGGGGACCCGTAGGTGGGAGAATGGTGATTCGAGCCTGCTGGTGAAACCTTAGTGAGTCCATACATCTAGTAACCCCTTTAAAGGCTATTTTGTGATCTCTTGGCCATACACCGACGGTTGTGTACTGGTATAATGGAGGTTCTGCAGTCGCTGACAGGTGACGAAATCACAAACTTTTGGATAAAGTGGTGCAAACTCTGCAGGGTCTAAAACTATCATGATAGCCGAGCTTACAGTCACAAGCGCCTGGCCAACTCACATGATTAGATGGGATGGATGTTTGGTTTGGTCATGGGATGGTTATGGGGATGGTCATTGGTATGGTCATCGGTTTGGTTATTGGTTATGGTTTGAGGTTTGGTTTCGAGACTGTTGAGTCTCGGTAAATAGATTGCGACTGCTGAGTCGTGATAATGAGCCTTGGTCTCTGTTATGAGATGGCATTGAATATGAGATGAGATGATCATGAATATGAGATGGTATTCATGAAGAAAAGTTGAGAAAGATAAATGTTCGTATGAGATATGAAAAGTGGTGAATCATGAAAGAGGTATGTTGATGTTATAATTGAATATATGTTGGGAATATATTCACTTAATGTTAGCTGCAGTTTTTATCATGTTTTATGAATTAAACTTTGGTTTTCTGCAATAAGCCTTTTTATGCCTACCTTGTTGAAAGCTACATGTCATACTTCCCGCACTTGTTGAGTACGTCATGTACTCAAACTTGCATTATTACTTCATCATCAGCAACAGGAGAGGAGTACTTTGAATACCATGTGGAGTACTAGGCGTGTGATCTACCGTCAACTTGCCTGTGGAGTAGGAGATGGAGCCGCTGCTGCTGTTTAGATTCCTTCCGCAATAGTTTAGAAGACTTCCGCTGCTAGAATAAGACTTTCGCTGCTAGAATGAATTAGAGATTCGTGAGACATTGTAATAAAACCCTATTATTCATGGTTATATTATGAATTCATTTTGTGGATACATGTGTATGTGTGATGAACATCCTGGGCACACATATGCATTCACTTGGTTCATTTTTCGGTACCGGGTGTCACTGTGACACTCTCATTTTTGGGTTCTGCATGTATTCATGTTTCATGTAGAAAAACACTTTTAAAATAAGTTGAAACCGAGAAAGAATCAAAAAGTGAGCCAAAAAGAGCAAATTCCAGTTTACGGAGAGCGCCAAAGACAACTCACGCGGCTCGCTGGCCACGTGGCGTGTTCGGAGCTCATCTCCGCAAAGGGGGAGAGGTCCGCCGCTAAACTGGCTACATGGCAGGCTCGGGGCTCATCCCCGCAAAGGGGGAGAGGTCCGACCTCGTGGGACACGTGTTTCCCCCAGAGCTAGCCTCCATGGAAAAGCGATGCCAGCCCCGCAGGACACGTGTTGACTGTAGAGCTATTCGCTGCGGAAAAGAGAGGACCAGCCGCGCGGGACACATGTCGCTCTCGGAGGTCACTCTGAGAGGTCCGGCCCCGCTAGACACATGTCGCTCTCGGAGCTCACCTCCAGGAGGTCCGGTCTCATTTGACACGTGTCACCTCCAGAGCTTACCTCCGAGAGGTCCGACGCTGATGGAGCGTGTCACCTCCGGAGCTCATCTTCGGGAGGTCTGTCACTGTTGGACAGGTGTTAACCTCGGAGCTTGTCTCTGAGGAGAAGGAAGTCTGGCGTTACTTGACACGTGGCATTCTCGGAGCTCACCTCCGAAGTGAGGGGAGGTCCGGAACTGACACATGGTGTTCGCGGAGCTCGCCTCTGTTGAAAGGAGAGGTCCCGACCCACCATACACGTGGCGTACGTGGAGCTCGCCTCTGAGGGAAAGGGAGGTCCCACCCACCAGGACGCATGGCGCATGCGGGGCTCGCCTCTGAGAAAGGGGGAGGTCTCGCCCACCTGACACACGGCACAACCCTAGCTTGTTTCTGCGGAAAAGGGAGCCAGGTTCCCGCAGGACATGTGGAGCTTCCGGAGCTCACCGCCGCGAAGGTAACGCGATTCTGAAGCGGTTTTCCTCTGTACTTGTGGGAATCCCCGGTACTGAGGAAACCGACACGATTTCCACAATGTTACCGCACCGAATCAATCTAGGATAAGTTGTTAAGATCTAAAAACAGTTTGAATGGGACTCTTATTTGAAGTCCAATCAGATTAGAACTCTTCTCTTCCCGGTTATAAGTAGAACCGAAAACCTCTGGCCAAAACCACGAACTTCTTTTCCAACTCATGAGCCGACAACTTAGAGCCCTAGCCCCAGCTCGCCGAGTAAAACCCTTCGCTGGAGTTTGACCACCAGAGAGATCGCCGACGAGCCCAGAGACGATTGCCATCGCCGGAGGAGCCCCGATGATCTGTTTGCTAGGAGGATATCCCGAAGAACGTAAGGTAGATTTCCGATACCACCTTACGACATCATCGTATTTTATTTACATCTGTTCTTTGATTCCTTTCGAACAGAAGCTTTTTCGTGGACAGATCACGTGTTGATCAGTTTGATCTAAAGTCAAGAAAATCACCACATCCACATTTGGTCCGAATACCTTTGTTCATCGTAAAACCCATGCAAAAATACAAGGACACGTACAATCGATCTAATAAAAATTTGCATCATAGGAATTAGCAAGCATATGCATCATCGCATCTTGATTAGAGTTTATGCATGGTATTGATTGCTATGAATCTTGTATGTGCATGATGGTGAAGGACAAGCACAGGGAGCTGTCTACGACGAGCTGCAACAACAAGGTTTCGAGATCCAAGAGCAACCGGAACCGTAAGAACAAGGCAAGTGCCCCTTGACCATGTTGATCCTATGTTTTGGAAAACTGTTTGGTTTGCGAAAAGGTGTGTGTGCTGAGTCAAACATGATGGGAAACCCTTTCATACAAGTTTACTAGTTTTGATTAAACCACCCTTTTTGCCAGGGAAGTTTATGAGTCGGGTATGGTTTTTACTTTTTGCTTCGCTGAGTCCACGGGATTTTGGGAAGCGAGATAGATGAGTCTAGCTAACTGCACTCGTAATGATAATGAGAAACTGATGTTGTTAATGAACATGGGTTGGAGGGAGATCTAGGCAAGCCTGGGTTTGTGAATGAGGTACAATGAGATGGTGGTTTTACTTGTCGTAGATCTAAGGACCGGTTGATGCGAGCCATGCCAGGATAACAGTGCCACCACAAGGCCAAGTATGGGTGCGACCTAGCTGAGTAATTAGGTAAGTTAGTAGATTGTTATGGACCGTGGAAGGCGCAAGGAATGGGAGTCGAGTGAGGACTGCCCTGGGAACTGCATTGCACAAGAGGGGGGCCGTGGGTGGGAGAATTGGAGATTCTAGCATGCTGGTGAAACCTTAGTGAGTCTATACATCTATTAACCCCTTTGTAAAGGCTATTTTGTGATCTCTTGACCATACACCGACGGTTGTGTACTGGTATAATGGAGGTTCTGCAGTCGCCGACGGGTGACGAAATTACAAACTTGTGGGTAAAGTGGTACAAACTCTGCAGAGTCTTAAAACTATCATGATAGCCGAGCTTACGGTCACGAGCGCGTGGACAACCCACATGATTAGTTGGGATGGTTTTGGTTATGGATGGTTATGGTTTGGTTATGGTTTTGGTTTTCGGGACGGTTGAGTACGGGTGATAAGACTTGGTTGCATGACTGTTGAGTCATGGCAACGAGATTGTTCTCGGTGTGAGACGGAATTGTTTATGAGATGAAATGGTAGCGAATATGAGATGGTATTCGTGAGATTGTAGCGAATACGAGAAGGTATTCGTGAGCAAATTTGAGAAAGAGTAATGTCTGGTTGAGACATGGGAAGTAATGAGAAATAATGGAGGTATGTTGGTATTTTAATACATGTTGGGATTACATTAACTTAAGGTTAAGTTGTTGTTTTATCGTGGTTTTGAGAAATAACTTTGCTTTCTGCAATGGGACTTTCTATACCTACCTTGTTGTGAGCTACATACCATATTTTCCCACACTTGCTGAGTACATCATTGTACTCAAACTTGCATTATTACTTCATCATCAGCAACAGGAGAAGAATACTATGAAGACCAAGTGGAGTATTAGGCGTGTGATCTGTCCTCAACCTTGCATGTGGGGATGGAGTAGAGATGGAGCCACTGCTGCTGCTTAGATTGCTTCCGCACTAGAATAAAGACTTCCGCTGCTTAAATAAGACTTCCGCTGTTAACATGAGTCCAAGACTCATGAGACATTGTAATAAACCCTGTTCATTCGTGGTAATATATATTCTAAAATTCAGTTTGTGGATGATATGTGTATGTGTGATGAACATCCTGGGCACACATATGCATCAATTCTCGGTTCCGTGGTTTTCCATGAAATTGAGGGCGTCACAGATTGGTATCAGGGCCACGATTGAGGGTAGATTACGCACCTAGATACAACCACAGATTGGTATCAACCTGCCATGGGTTGACAGTAGGTTACATTCTTAGATAGAAAACACATATTGGTATCAGACACAAATTGGTATCAACCTGCCATGGGTTGATCGTAGACCACACATCCTAGCTAGGTCACAGATTGGTATTAATGCTGTCATGCCTAGTCACAGATTGGTACAATCCACAGATTGGTACCAAGCTATCATGATTGACTGTAGGCCACAAACTTTGAATAATCACAGATTGGTAGCTGTCAAGTTGACCATAGGATGCAAGCCTAGGAGAAGCCATAGTTGGATCACAGATTGGTGTCGCCCCAAACCACCTCGACATAGGGTGAAGTCATAGATTGATATCACCCTAAAACCCTATAGGATCCCATTGAAAAATCCTTGAATAGGAGTTGTGTGAGCCTTTGTGTGAGACCTATGTGTGCTGAATACATTGGCTTTGACGATAAAAGTTTTAATACTATCAAAACACCTTTATAACAAGGGTTCTGACTCTAGGTTTGAGCTCCTGCAAGGTCCGACTTGTTTTGGGTAGCTCCGGCAAGGTGCGACGTAAGGTCTGACTTTCTTTGTCTAGGTCTGACTTATTTTGGCTAGGTCCGACTTGTTTTTGCTAGCTCAGGTGCTAGGTCCGACTAGCTTTGGTAAGTTCCGTGCTAGGTCCGACTAAGCTTTAGTAAGCTCCGGCGCTGGGTCCGACTAGCTTTGGTAAGCTCCGGTTCAAGGTCCGGTTAGCTTTGGTAAGGTTCGAAGCTTGATTGCAATGATTCTGCTTTTAACTTGCAATGTTTCAAACTTGCTTTACTCTTATGGAAAGTTTGCTTAGTATTATTTTACTAAGTTTTTGGTGTGTTTTGGTGGTTATGGATGATATCATTTTGCTATGGTTTACAACATGCTTATGTGAGGTTCTCACGTAAGATGTTGTAGTTTCGGAACTAATGAGAGTCAAGTCGAGGACTTGTGCTCGGAAGTATTGCTTGTTTATTCATGTGCAGGTGTTGCTTGAGTTCAAGACATGGCTGGTGACGGGATCCATTGAACTAGTCTTAGATAGAATATGAGGTTCAACAACCAAGTTCGCGAGGAATTGTGGTTGAGTTGATCAGGAGGTTGCGCAGTATGTTTGAATCAAGAACAATGCATATGAAGGTATGTTGGACGACGTTGGAAGATGTTTGCACGTGTGCAAGAAGTGCATGGACGTGGCTGCATGGTTCCAAGGCGTGATAAAGAGATGAGGACATAAAGAATTGGTCGGAAAGGTCCAACCGACTAGGTTATGGACTCAGGCTGCGGCTGAGTCGTGTTTGACTCAAATATGGAATGTTTTGAGTTGGTTATGATAGGATTTCATGTGGGTCACGAATTTGAGTTACTTTAGAAATGTGGGATACGTTCCTAAGGTGTTTGGAAGTCTTAAGATTGCTTCTATCTGCGTATAGAAGAGTCCTAAGCAGTATTGGAAAGTTACAGTTTGAATCCAAGTAGGAGTAGGAGTCCTAGTTTGAGTTGAGTTGGCCTTCGGGCTGGTTATATAAGCAAGGGAGGCTAGAGCTCATGGTGCACGACTTTGGGGCTGTTCCTCTTGTGTTTTGATAAATAAAGTTCGTATTCTAAAGGAACTTTTGTGCCTTGTTCGTCCGACTTGTTTCAAACAAGTTTTTCTCGTCGAGTTTCTGTTCAGCACTATCTTTCTTCGGTGGTTTTATCATAACTCGAGTTTTACAGATCCAATTGATGTGATTCTTTTTGGGTTGTCTTCACAACTTTATTATCTATCATCTGTGAAAATTTCATGGTCATTGAATTTGTGGTTTCAGATCTACACGAGTTTCTTTGCAGTATTCCAGAACTGTTTTTCTCGCGTAGGACAGATTGACCTTTGTTCGATCTTTCGATAGTAACTTGAGTTTCTCTCAACGGATTTTCATGATTCTTGTGTTGTGACGTCTTAGTTACTTGATTCTCTACAATATATACTAGTTTTGTCACAGTTGAACACGTTTAGATTAGTCGCACACACGGTTTCTTTAACAGATCGGTTTTCTGCTGAGGGGTGTTTTGTTGCTTCCGTTGAAATGTTTTTATCTACCATTTACCCCCCCTCTGGTAGCTTTACACGTGTACTTCGATCCTACAATTGGTATCAGAGCTAGGTTGCTCTAATCTTTGTGATTTGCAAGTGTTTTGACTAATCATCATGGAGAAATACTCCGTCAAACCTTGTGTGTTTAGTGGTATTGATTTTCAGGTTTGGAAGGCACGCATGGAAGCTTTCATCTAGGCACAAGGCTTTACAATATGGGAAAAGGTGTACAAGGCTTATGATGTGCCTTCAAACGATCAAGTCGCGGCTACAAACATGAGAGATGTCGACAACAACAACAAGGCTCGGAACTTGATCATACAAGGACTAACTCAGAGCGACTTCGACCGTGTTTCACACCTCCGATCGGCGTACGATGTGTGGAGAGCACTTTGTGACTACCACAAAGGATCCAACATGATCAAGGAGCTAAGACAAGGTATGTTCAAGAAAGAATACATGCGATTTGAGATGCAACCCGGTGAGTCCATTGATGACCTCTTTGCTCGCTTTAATAAAATTCTCAGCAACTTGCGTAGCGTCAATATTAATTTTTCAGATGCTGAAAATGCTAGGCAATTACTAAGTGCATTAGACATGTCAATTTGGTAGATAAAAGTAACATCCATACGTGAATCCACAATCATGAGTACTCTTACATTAGATGTGCTTTATTCTAAGCTAAAAACTCATGAAATTGACATTATATCACGTAAGAACCCAAATAAGACTATTGCATTTGTCTCACAACGTGATATGCCTAACTCCGGCCGTCATCTAGCAATACACTTGCTTTGCTGTCTTCACTAACCCTGGAACAGATTGAGGAGTTTCCAGAGGAGGAGCTAGTACTTCTTTCTACTAGGTTCTCAAAAGTATTGCAAAATGTGAGAACTAGAAGGAGAGGAAGCTCTAGACCACAATGATGCTTTGAATGTGGTAAGACAGGACACTTCGTACAGATTGCCCTAACCTTCCAGGTCCTTCTAACCGTGATGAAAAGCATAATAAAGTCAAGTCCTCTTTTGGCAATACCAACAAGAAAAAAAAGGGTTTTACAGGACGCAAACTGATAAACAGTTTCATCACCGCACTTCAAGAACTTGGCTCGAGTGATGTAGACATTGGAAGTGATGAAGATGAAGATGATCTGGCAAACTTGTGCTTCATGGCGGGCAAATCAAAATCAAGTATGGAGGATGCAGAACACAACAGTGACAACAAAGAGATATGTCCTACTTGCAAACAAATGTGTGATGCTATTTCTCGTGCCACTATTATTGTTTAGAAAAAGGACAAAAAGCTTAGGGAAAATGCTGTTAAAATTGAGTCACTAGAATCTGAAATTAATCGTTTAAAATCCTTGATTCCTAGTGATGATTCTTGTTCCTCATGTAATTTAATATATGAACAATTGTCCTCTCTATGAAGTGCACACACCTCCACACTTGATAAACTTGAACTTGAAATCGAAAAGGACAAAAAGCTTGCTGCACTTAATGAAAAAAACTTGAAAGATGCGTGTTGTTCTACAATTGATTTGCATTGTTCTACTTGCGATGATCTTGATAAGAAACTACAAGATGCTATGAAAGAAATTTCTATATTGAACAATGCGTTACGTTCTCATGAAGTTAAATATTGTTTCAATTGCAAATTAAAAGGAAACAATTCATGTGAAAATTGCCTTGATTTATCAAATAAACTTGATAACATGCATAAGACATTAGATCAGTTTTGTAATGGGAATAAGAACCTAAACTTGCTGCTGAATTCTTCCAAGTCTTGCAATGATAAAACTGGTTTAGGTTTTGATTCGCATGCTCATGCTAAGGAACATCCACCTAAAATTGTAAAATCATTAGGAAGTGGTTTGATTCAAACAGTTCCTAAACAAAAAGAAGTGGTTTTTAAATCTGCAGGAGTGTTGTCAAATTCGGGTTCAAATAAGTATACTGCATGCTCATCTAGACATGAACACAAAGTTAAATTTCATTGTAACTATTGTGGTAGAGATGGTCATGTTATAGATTTTTGTTATAGACTAGCTAAACAACATAAAAAGGAAAGAATGCAAGCTAGATCTTATAACTCTCATGCAAAATTTGCTGCACATACTAAACCGAATGTCAGGAACATGCAACCTGCTGTTATGAGTCAGAAATATTCAAAGTTTACCTCCGGAGCTTCAGTTTTTGCTTCCGGAGCATCAGTTTTTGCCTCCGGAGCTACTGATTTTCGTGCTACACAAGTAACACCTCATAGGTCAGTAGTTAAGAACAAAAAATCTCAAACTTTGACTCATAAACCTGCTGTTTTATCTCAGCTTTTGCATGTTATTCCTGCTGGACATCGTGTGACTCAGTACTGGATTCCTAAATGCCTTTTAACTAACCCCAGTATTGAGTCATCGATGTATTATGCTTCTATCTAGGTTACACGCTTGAGGAAGGAGAACATTTGGATTGCGGATTCAGGTTGCTCACGCCACATGACCGGTAACAAAGAATGTTTCTCCTCTCTCTCTCTTGTATCACGTGTAGAGAATGTTACTTTTGCCGATAATTCTTCAACTCCTATAATTGCTAAGGGTTCGGTTAGAGTAAATGATCACTACAGTTTGAAGGATGTGGCACTTGTCAAAAATTTGAAATACAACTTGCTTTCTGTTTCACAATAGCTAGATGAAAATCTGGAAATTATTTTCAATAAAAACTGCTGCAAAGTTGTAGGTTCAAATAGTGAGCTTATTTTTAACATGTCTCGGTTTGGAAGAGTTTTTAATGCTGATTTTGATATGTCTTCCTCTAAGCATAGATATCTAGTTGCAAATGATTCTAAAGATTTATATTTTTGGCATCGTAGACTTGGTCTCGTAGGCTTTGATCATCTCACGCGTGTTAGTGCTCTTGATCGCATACGTGGGCTGCCTAAGCTTAAAGGGCGCAAAGAAATTGTGTGCTCTTCTTGTAGACATGCTAAGATGGTTGCAGGTTCACATGCTCCTCTCACAATCACCATGACAACTGGACCGGGTCAACTTTTACACCTTGACACCGTAGGACCTTCACGTGTTCAATCCTTCAGAGGTAAATGGTATGTTCTTGTGATTGTTCATGATTATTCTAGATACTCTTGGGTTTACTTTATGGCATCTAAGAATGAAGCTTTTAGTCACTTTAGAACTTTATTTCTTATATTATCAATTGATCACCCAGGATCTTTAAGAGCAATTAGAAGTGATAATGGAACTGAATTTAAAAATCAATCGTTTGATCACTTTTGTGCTGAAAATGCAATAGATCATCAATTTTCTTCATTATATGTACCTCAACAAAACGGTGTTGTAGAGAGAAAGAACAGAACCTTAGTTGAGATGGCTAGGACTATGCTTGATGAATATCAAACTCCTAGGAAATTTTGGGCTGATGCAATTGCAACCGCTTGGTCTCAAATCGTGTTTTATTGCGTGCTAAGCTACGTAAAACACCATATGAGCTCAGGTTTGGACATAGGCCTAGTGTCACACACTTTAGGGTCTTTGGTTGCAAATGCTTTGTTAAGAAACATGGTAATCTTGATAAATTTGAAGCTAGATCTGTTGATGGCATGTTTCTTGGTTATCCATCTCATACTAGAGGCTACCGTGTGCTTTTACCTGATACTAACAAAATTGTGGAGGCTTGTGACGTTTCTTTTGATGAAGCTAGCCCAGATACTAGTTCAAATATTGCAGGTCCGGATCCATATCCGCAGGGGGAGAGTATTTTTATTAAAGAAGAGGAAGAAGTGGTGCTGCTGCTCGAAAATTCAGCATCTAATGACATTGTTCCAGCTCCTGATCTCGATTCACAGCCAGCACTGATGACCACCATTGCTGGTCCAGATCCTCCTCACGTCACAAGCTCATCTATTTGTGATGAACATGAAGAAGAAGAAGAAGCTTGTGAAGTGTCCACTCCCCTCCGAATTCTCAAAAGTCATCCTCCACAACAAATTATTGGAAGCTTGCATGAACGAGTTACAAGATCCAGATTTTTCCACCCCAATTCTCATGCTCATTGTGCTTTTGTTGCTTCTTTGGAACCCAAAGATATATCACATGCACTCACTAATGAATCTTGGATTATTGCCATGCAAGAAGAGTTAGAAAATTTTGAAAGAAATAATGTTTGGAAACTTGTACCTCCACCTCAAGGTCACACTTTAATTCGAACTAAATGGGTGTTTAAAAATAAACAAAGTGAGGATGGGGTTGTGGTTAGGAATAAGGCTAGGTTGGTTGCTCAAGGTTTCACACAAGTTGAAGGTCTAGATTTTGATGAAACTTTTGCTCCTGTTGCTAGATTAGAAGCCATAATAATTTTGTTAGTTTTTGCTGCATCTAAAGGTTTTAAGCTATATCAAATGGATGTTAAAAGTGCTTTTCTTAATGGCTACATAGATGACGAGGTTTATGTCAAACAACCACCTGGTTTTGAAAATCCAAATTTTCCTAATCATGTTTACAAGCTGTCCAAAGCCTTGTACAGTCTCAAACAAGCCCCTAGAGCATGGTATGATAGGTTAAAACATTCTTACTTGAAAAGGGGTTTACCATGGGCATGGTTGATAAAACTCTTTTTGTGCTTAAGCAAGGCAATGACTCATTATTCGTTCAAGTGTATGTGGATGATATTATCTTTGGTTGTGCTTATCATGATCTTGTGTCCAAGTTTTCAGCTATGATGAGTTCAGAAAATGAGATGAGTATGATGGGAGAACTCACGTACTTTTTGGGGCTGCAAATCAAGCGAACCAAGGAGGGTACCTTTGTGCATCAAACAAAGTATACAAAAGATCTCCTAAGGCACTTAAGCATGGACAAAAGCAAGCCTCTTCGGACACCAATGGGAACAGAAACAACACTTGAACTTGATGAAGATTGTGATCCCGTTGATCAAAAAGAATATAGAAGCATGATCGGATCACTTTTGTATCTCATGGCATCAAGACCGGACACACAATTCAGCGTATGTCTTTGTGCACGGTTTCAAGCCTCCCCACGTGCTTCACATCGTCAGGCCATCAAAAGGATTCTCAGTTACTTACATGGAACTCAAGAATTTGGCTTTTTCTTCCTTCTTCCTCAACCGTTACTTTGAAAGCTTTTTCCAATGCTGATTTTGGGGGTTGTAGGATTGATAGGAAAAGTACTTCCGGTGCTTGTCATTTTCTTGGTAATTCACTTGTTGCCTGGTCCTCTATAAAACAAAGTTCAGTTGCACAATCCACAGCCGAATCTGAATATGTAGCTGCTGCTAGTGCTTGCTCATAAATTCTTTGGATTGTTCAAACACTTAAGGACTATGGGGTTGATCTAGATAGTGTTCCACTGTTCTGTGATAACACTAGTGCCATTTGCATTGCTAAAAAACCCCGTGCAACATTCGAGAACTAAGCACATTGACATTAGGTATCACTTTCTCCGTGATAATGTCGAAAAAGGGAACATTGTGCTTCACCATGTAGATACCGAACAACAATTGGCTGACATTTTTACAAAACCTTTGGATTTCACTCATTTTTGTTACATTCGTAGTGAAATAGGGGTTATGCATCCTCATGGCTTAAATTGAGGGAGAATTTTTAAACTTCGGAAGTCTATGTGTGAATCTGAAATTAAAATAATATGAGCATAGTATTTCATGCATATATGACTTTGTGATTCCTTTTGCATGCTGAAAGTTCTTACTACATTTCTTGTGTTATATATTTTGTAGTTTTTACCATGTCTAGTAATTGGAATAATTACTTACACTAAATCTGGTCATGGTCGAACTTTATTGCTGTTTTGAACTTGTTGCATGCTCACAAGTGCTTTTAATCATAAAGAATTAATCAAGTAATCAACTCACATGTTGAGTTTTTATGTTCAAATAAAAAAATGAGAAAAGGTCAAGAGAATATGCATGCATCACACTTCTTCTTTTGAGATGGCT
Source organism: Neostapfia colusana (assembly GCA_030760725.1). Lineage (NCBI taxonomy): Eukaryota > Viridiplantae > Streptophyta > Magnoliopsida > Poales > Poaceae > Neostapfia > Neostapfia colusana. The sequence continues at coordinate 94,701,051 of JASWHV010000001.1, forward strand.
TATCATTGCACTTAGATATGAACTTGAAAGGAGTTGTGTATGAATAAAACCATGTCCTTAAGCTTCTGATTGTCAAATGACATAGGCTTGGCTGGTTAGAATAAGGCTGATGCTGCATATAATCTCTTGCAAATGTCATAAGATCAAAATTTGTGCTTTAAATGTTAAATAAATTGCAGCAACAAGTGTCATGCTTTCAGGTCTTGAAATAGTTAAGTTTGTGAGATCATGACTTTCTTAAATTGAAAATTACACTTGATCTCTAGCATGGCGTACACTACTTTATGTATCTCAATGATGTGTTAGTGTAAGTTACTTGATAGTATGATTTGGATGAGCTTTGTTTTATATGTATATGTTATAATGTGCTCATAAACAAATTAAAATTTCTCTTTTGTACCTTGCTGAATACATTGTCAAAGTGGGAGAAATTGATCACACATTGCACACATTCACAAGTGTTTTGGCACGATTCTTCTCTTGGGGAGAATTTTTGGTATTTTTGTTTTTCTTCTCATTTTATTTCTGATTTTCAAAACATTTCATGAGAATAAGCCAATGTTCGGATTTTAAGTGGTGTTGCCAATGCATTCATCAAGGGGGAGATTGTGAGACCTATGTGCGCTGAATACATTGACTTTGACGATAAAAGTTTTGAATACTACCAAAACACCTTTTTAACAAGGTCCGACTCTAGGACCGAGCTTCTGCAAGGTCCGACTTGTTTTGGGTAGCTCCGGCAAGGTCCGACGTAAGGTCCGACCTGCTTTGTCTAGGTCTGACTTATTTTGGCTAGGTCCGACTTGTTTTTGGTAGCTCTGGTGCTAGGTCCGACTAGCTTTGGTAAGTTCCATGCTAGGTCCGACTAAACTTTAGTATGCTCCGGCGCTGGGTCCGACTAGCTTTGGTAAGCTCCGGTTCAAGGTCCAGTTAGCTTAGATAAGGTTCGGAGCTTTATTGCAATGGTTCTGCTTTTAACTTGCAATGTTTCGAAGTTGCTTTACTCTTATGGAACGTTTGCTTAGTATTATTTTACTAAGTTTTTGGTGTGTTTTGGTGGTTATGGCTGATGTCATTTTGCTATGGTTTACAACATGCTTATGTGAGGTGCTCACGTAAGATGTTGTAGTTTCAGAACTAACGAGAGTCAAGTCGAGGACTTGTGCTCGGAAGTATTGGTTGTTTATTCATGTGCAGGTGTTACTTGAGTTCAAGACATGGCTGGTGACGGGATCCATTGAACTAGTCTTAGGGAGAAGATGAGGTTCAACAACCAAGTTCGGAAGGAATTGTGTTTGAGTTGATCGGGAGGTTGCGCAGTATGTTTGAATCATGACCAATGCATATGAAGGTATCTTGGACGTCATTGGAAGATGTTTGCACGTGTGCAAGGAGTGTATGGACGTGGCTGCATGGTTCCAAGGCGTGATGAAGAGATGTGGACGTAAAGAATTGGTCGGAAAGGTCCAACCGACTAGGTTATGGACTCGGGCTGCGGCTGAGTCGTGTTTGACTCAAATATGGAAAGTTTTGAGTTGGTTATGATAGGATTTCGTGTGGGTCAGGAATTTGAGTTATTTTATAAATGTGGGATACGTTCCTAAGGTGTTTCGAAGTCTTAAGATTGCTTCTATCTGCATATAGAAGAGTCCTAAGCAGTATTGGAAAGTTACAGTTTGAATCCAAGTAGGAGTAGGAGTCCTAGTTTGAGTTGAGTTGGCCTTTGGGCTGGTTATATAAGCAAGGGAGGCCAGAGCTCGTGGTGCACGACTTTGGGGCTGTTCCTCTTGTGTTTTGGTAAATAAAATTTGTATTCTAAAGGAACTTTTGTGCCTTGTTCAACCGACTTGTTTCAGACAAGTTTTTCTCGTCGAGTTTCTGTTCAGCGCTACCTTGCTTCGGTGGTTTTATCATAACTCGAGTTTTACAGATCCAATTGATGTGATTCTTTTTGGGTTGTCTTCACAACTTGATTATATATCATCTATGAAAATTTCACGGTCATTGAATTTATGGTTTCTGATCTACACGAGTTTCTTTGTAGTATTCCAGAACTATTTTTCTCGCGTAGGACAGATTGACCTTTGTTCGATCTTTCGATCGTAACTTGAGTTTCTCTCAACAGATTTTCATGATTCTTGTTGTGACGTCTTCGTGACTTGATTCTCTATAACCTATACTAGTTTTGTCACAGTTGAACACGTTTAGATTAGTCACACACACGGTTTCTTTAACAGATCGGTTTTCTGCTGAGGGGTGTTTTGTTGCTTCCGCTGAAAAGTTTTTATCTACCATTCACCCCCCCCTCTGGTAGCTTTACATGTGTACTTCGACCCTACACTTTGTGATGATTGCTTGTGCTTGTGTGCTTAGTGTGAGTTGTGGGACGTTTCAGCGTTGTCCATATCCACACATAAGTAGAAATAGCTGTGAGATGCCTCGACACTTGATTCACATCCTTATATGGGATGATATATATACAGTCCATCCACCTTGATGCATATAGTTGGGAAGGATCCATCTAACCTTCTAACCTCTATTCTATTCCATTCTCTCTCACAGATGGTGAGAGGAAACGCCAGCCGCCAAGGAAGGAACGTCCGTGGCAACCAAGAGGATGGCCACGATGAAGTTCCTGTCAACCCCAGAGCTAGTGAAAACAACCTGGAACGGTTGATGGCCATGCAGAATCAGCTTATGCAGACCATGATCCAAACTTTGGGTCAGCTGCAGGCCAACAACAACCCTGTTCCGGCAACACAGCCACCACCGCCGGCTCATAACAGGCTGGGAGAGTTCATGAGGACTCGACCGCCCACCTTTGCTCAACCTAATGAACCCATGGAGCCCGAGTTGAAGTCCATGGAGAAGAAGCTTGCCATCGTCCAGTGCAACGACAGAGAGAAAGTTCTCTTTGCGTCACACCAACTCATGGGAGCTGCCGCTGACTGGTGAGATGCCCTTTGTAACGCTCACATCGACCCGGAGACGATCACTTGGACTGAGTTTAAGGAGAGTTTCTGATCTCATTACATCCCTGTGGGTGTAATGATGCTCAAGAGACAGGAGTTCAAAGGACAGAAAAGTGTGAATGAGTATCTCAACAAGTTCACACGACTGTCCCGGTATGCCCCCGAAGATGTCAACTCAGACCAGAGGAAGCAGTACTTGTTCATGAGAGGGTTGAACAATGAGATCCAGGTTCAGCTCCTCAACAATGACTACGCGAGCTTCCAGAAGCTGGTTTACAAGGCTATAGTGGATGAAAGCAAGATCCGAGAGATCGAGCGAGAGGGCAAGAGGAATATGCCATACCAGCCACAAGGGAGCAACGTACAACTTCGGTACATGCCCCCAGCTGCACCGTAGTGTGGATCGACCGCTCCTGCATACCGCCCTAATCAGCCACCACAGCAACGATCCGTTGCACAAGCACCTCGTGTGCCTTTGCCTCCAGTGCCCCGCCCCAACGTGGGCACCCCTGTTCAAAACCCCTGCCCGAATGTACCTGCTGCCGTGGGCAACAGGGCATGCTTTGCATGCGGGGAGACGGGATACTTCGCAAGCCAGTGCCCGACGAGATGTCCTGGACAGCAAGGCAACGTCCCCAAGCAGAACCCACGGCCAAATGAAGGAGCCAATCAAGGTAACCGTGGACAGAAGAACTACGCTCGCGCCAACGTGAACCATGTCTCTGCTGAGGAAGCGCAACAGGCTGAGGACGTCGTGATTGGTATGTTCCTTGTCAACTCCAACCCAGCCACCATTCTATTTGATTCTGGAGCATCACATTCCTTCATATCATCCAAGTATGATGCCAAGCATAATCTACCCATATCACACTTGAAATATACTAGGTTGGTTAATTCTCCTGGTGGAGAGATGAGGACTAAAATAGTATGTCCAAAAGTACACCTTAATATAAGGGGGGTAGACTTCCTTGCCAACCTCATTTTCTTGGATTCCCAAGGGCTTGACATAATACTTAGAATCGATTGGCTAAGTAAGCACAACGGGGTAATTCAATGTGTTGAAAGGAGCGTGCAGTTAACCAATGAGCACGGTATCCGTATGGAGTTTGAGTCAGCCCAACCGGTAACCGAGAAGGCAACATTGAACCACATTGAAGAAGCAACCCTGGACAGCATTCCGGTGGTTCAAGAGTTTTCGGACGTGTTTCCAGAAGAACTTCCCGGTATGCCACCTGACCGGGACATCGAGTTTTCCATTGACCTAGTACCTGGAACCGCACCTATAGCAAAGATACCATATAGGATGCCCGTCAACGAGCTAGTGGAACTGAAGAAGGAAATCCAGGAGCAGCAAGAGAAGGGTTTTATACGTCCAAGCTCGTCACCATGGGGAGCCCCCGTGCTCTTCGTGGAGAAGAAGGATGGAACCCAAAGGATGTGCGTGGACTATAGGTCTCTCAATGAGGTGACAATCAAGAACAAGTACCCTCTGCCCCGTATAGAGGACATGTTTGACCAGATGAAGTGAGCGCGAGTGTTCTCCAAGATTGATCTTTGGTTGGAATGCTTCCAGCTGAAGATTAAGCCCTCCGATATAACCAAGACTGCCTTTCGAACACGGTATGGTTTGTATGAATATATCGTGATGTCTTGTGGGTTGACGAATGCACCCGCATACTTCATATACCTCATGAACAAAGTTTTCATGGAGTACTTGGACAAGTTCTTTGTGGTTTTCATTGATGATATCATGGTGTTTTCAAATAGTGAGGAGGATCATGAAGAACATTTGAGATTGACATTACATAAGCTGTGAGAGCATCAGTTGTATGCCAAGTTCAGCAAATGTCAATTTTTGCTAAAGGAGATATCATTCCTAGGCCACATCATCTCTAAGGAAGGAGTATCGGTTGATCCCGGAAAAGTGGGAGATGTTCTGAAGTGGAACCAACTGCAAAACATGAGGGATATTCGGAGTTTTATTGGGATGGCTGGATACTACCACCGGTTCATCAAGGACTTCTCTAAGATAGCAAAGCCTATGACGGAGTTGCTAACGAAGGGAAAAGCCTTCCAATGGACACCAGCGTGCCAAGAAAGCTTTGAGGATCTCAAGAAGAGGCTAACCATAGCGCCGGTTTTGGTATTGCCGGACGTAAGCAAGAGCTTTGACATATATTGTGACGCATCTAGACAAGGGCTTGGATGTGTGCTCATGCAAGAGGGACAAGTGTTAGCCTATGCGTCGAGACAACTCAAGAAACACGAGCTCAATTACCCCATGCATGACTTGGAACTAGCAGCCGTGGTGCATGCATTGAAGATTTGGAGACATTATATCCTTGGTCATCGATGTGAGATCTACACGGATCATAAGAGCCTCAAGTACATATTCACTCAAACGGATTTGAATTTGAGGCAACGTCGATGGTTGGAACTTATTAAGGATTATGATGCTGGAATCAACTATCACCCCGGAAAAGCCAATGTAATAGCCGATGTATTGAGACGGAAGGGAGCATGTCACCAGCTCACGGTTCGGGAGCTACCACCCGAGCTATAAAAGGACTTCAAATGATTACATCTCGGATTCTTAAATGAGATGGAAGTGATGGAACTCCATTCTTCATTGGAACAAGAAATAAGAGACGGCCAGGCCATGGATGAGGAGATCAAATAGATCAAGGAAAGGATCCAACAAGGAATCAAAAAGGACTTCAAGGAAGACGAGAAGGGTACACTTTGGATAGGAAAAAGGATTTGTGTGCCTAACGTGAAGCATATCCGTGACACAATGTTAAAAGAGGCACATGACTCACCTTATTCCATACATCCCGGAAGTACCAAAATGTACAAGGACCTAAAGACTTGTTATTGGTGGGATAGTATGAAAAGAGATATAGCTGAGTATGTTGCCCTATGCGACACAAACCAACGGGTGAAGGCTGAACATCAAAGACCGCTGGACTGTTGCAACCCTTGAAGGTACCTAAGTGGAAGTGGGAAGACATCAGTATGGACTTCATCGTCGGGTTACCACGTACTTAATCGGGTTACGACTCAATCTGGGTTATCGTGGACCGATTGACGAAAACAGCTCATTTTCTTCCTGTTAAGACCGTGTACAACGTTGCACAGCTAGCCGAGCTGTACATGGAGCAAATCGTGTGCCGCCATGGAGTCCCGAAGAGGATAGTCTCAGATTGGGGTTCTCAGATTACCTCTAGATTTTGGAAGAAGCTGCAGAAAGCTATGGGTACACGATTGAATTTTAGCTCTGCCTACCATCCTCAAACCGATGGCAAACCCAAAGGACAAACCAAATTTTGGAGGACATGTTGAGAGCTTGCGCCTTGAAACATGGGTGTAGTTGGGATAGGAGTTTACCGTACGCCGTATTCTCCTATAACAACAGCTATCAAGCTAGCTTGAAGATGTCGCCTTTCAAAGCATTATATGTTAGACGGTGTAGGACACCGCTGTTTTGGAACGAGACCAGAGAGAACCAAGTGTTTGGACCAGAAGTGCTACAAGAAGCTGAAAAGCAAGTCCAAACCATACGAGAGAACTTGAAGGCTGCTGAGTCACGATAGAAAGGCTATGCGGACAATAGGCGAAGGAAGTTGACTTTTGAAGTAGGAGACTTCGTATACCTTAAGGTATCGCCTATCCGAAGCCAACGACGTTTCAACATCAAAGGCAAGCTAGCACCTCGCTACATTGGGGCGTTTAAGATTTTTGGCAAGCGAGGAGAAGTAGCCTATCAACTAGAGCTCCCAACGCACCTCTCCGACGTACATGACGTGTTTCATGTATCCCAGGTCAAGAAGTGCTTGAGAGTACCAGAGGAGCAAGTACCGATGGAAGAGCTTGAACATCAAGAGGACCTGACCTATGCAGAGCACCCGTCCGAATTTTGGACATAAAGGAAAGGGTCACAAGGAACAAAGTGATCCGTTGGTGGAAGGTGCAATGGAGCCATCACACAGAAGCTGAAGCCACATGGGAGCGTGAAGAAGACATCAAGACAGTGTTTCCTCATCTATTCCCTACAAACGAATCTCGAGGGCGAGATTCAATTTAAGGGGGGTAGATTTGTGACACCCTCATTTTCCGGTTCTGCATGTATTCATGTTTCATGTAGAAAAACACTTTTAAAATAAGTTGAAACCGAGAAAGAATCAAAAAGTTAGCCAAAAAGAGCAAATTCCAGTTTACAGAGAGCGCCAAAGACAACTCCCGCGGCTCGCTGACCATGTGGCGTGTTCGGAGCTCATCTCCACATAGGGGGAGAGGTCTGCCGCTAAACTGGCTACGTGGTAGGCTCGGGGCTCATCCCCACAAAGGGGGAGAGGTCCGACCTCGTGGGACATGTGTTTCCCTCGGAGCTAGCCTACGTGGAAAAGCGAGGCCAGCCCAGCAGGACATGTGTCGGCCGCGGAGCTATTCGCTGCGGAAAAGAGAGGACCGGCCGCGCGGGACACGTGTCGCTCTCGGAGCTCACTCCGAGAGGTCCGGCCCCGCTAGACACATGTCGCTCTCGGAGCTCACCTCCGGGAGGTCCGGTCTCATTGAACATGTGTCACCTCCGGAGCTTACCTCCGGGAGGTCCGATGCTGATGGACGCGTGTCACCTCCGGAGCTCATCTCCGGGAGGTCCGTCACTGTTGGACACGTCTCAACCTCGGAGCTTGTCTCTGAGGAGAAAGGAAGTCTAGCGTTACTTGACACGTGGCATTCTCGGAGCTCACCTCCGAAGAGAGGGGAGGTCCGGAACTGACACGTGGTGTTCACGGAGCTCGCCTCTGTTGAAAGGAGAGGTCCCGACCCACCAGACACATGGTGCACGCGGAGCTCGCCTCTGAGGGAATTGGAGGTCCCGCCCGCCAGAACGCATGGCGCATGCTGGTCTCGCCTCTGAGAAAGGGGGAGGTCTCGCCCGCCTGACACACGGCACAACCCTAGCTTGTTTCTGCGGAAAAGGGAGCCAGGTTCCCGCAGGACATGTGGAGCTTCCGGAGCTCACCGCCGCGAAGGTAACGTGATTCTGAAGCGGTTTTCCTCTGTACTTGTGGGAATCCCCGGTACTGAGGAAACCGACACGATTTCCACAATGTTACCGCACCGAATCAATCTAGGATAAGTTGTTAAGATCTAAAAACAGTTTGAATGGGACTCTTATTTGAAGTCCAATCAGATTAGAACTCTTCTCTTCCCGGTTATAAGTAGAACCGAAAACCTCTGGCCAAAACCACGAACTTCTTTTCCAACTCATGAGCCGACAACTTAGAGCCCTAGCCCCAGCTCGCCGAGTAAAACCCTTCGCTGGAGTTTGACCACCAGAGAGATCGCCGACGAGCCCAGAGACGATTGCCATCGCCGGAGGAGCCCCGATGATCTGTTTGCTAGGAGGATATCCCGAAGAACGTAAGGTAGATTTCCGATACCACCTTACGACATCATCGTATTTTATTTACATCTGTTCTTTGATTCCTTTCGAACAGAAGCTTTTTCATGGACAGATCACGTGTTGATCAGTTTGATCTAAAGTCAAGATAATCACCACATCCACATTTGGTCCGAATACCTTTGTTCATCGTAAAACCCATGGAAAAATACAAGGACACGTACAATCGATCTAATAAAAATTTGCATCATAGGAATTAGCATGCATATGCATCATCGCATCTTGATTAGAGTTTGTGCATGGTATTGATTGCTATGAATCTTGTATGTGCGTGATGGTGCATAGAATGACAAGCTCAGGGAGCTGTCTACGACGAGCTGCAACAACAAGGTTTTGAGATCCAAGAGCAACCAGAACCGCAAGAACAAGGCAAGGTTTTGGAAAACTGTTTTGTTTGCAAAAAGGTGTGTGTGCTGAGTCAAACATGATGGGAAACCCTTTCATAGGAGTTTACTAGTTTTGATTAAACCACCCTTGTCGCCAGGGAAGTTTATGAGTTGGGTATGGTTTTTACTTTTTGCTTCGCTGAGTCCACGGGATTTTGGGAAGCGAGATAGATGTGTCTAGCTAATTGCACTCGTAATGATAATGAGAAACTGATGTTGTTAATGAACATGGATCGGAGGGAGATCTAGGCAAGCCTGGGTTTGTGAATGAGGTAGAATGAGATGGTGGTTTTACTTGCCGTAGATCTAAGGACCGGTTCATGCGAGCCATGCTAGGATAACAGTGCCACCACAAGGCCAAGTATGGGTGCGGCTTAGCTGAGTAATTAGGTAAGTTACTAAATTGTTATGGACCGTGGAAGGCGCAGAGAATGGGAGTCGAGTGAGGACTGTCCTGGGAACTGCATGGCACAAGAGGGGACCTGTGGGTGGGAGAATTGGAGATTCTAGCCTGCTGGTGAAAGTTTAGTGAGTCCATACATCTAGTAACCCCTTTGTAAAGGCCATTTTGTGATCTCTTGACCATACACCGACAGTTGTGTACTGGTATAACGGGAGGTTCTATAGTCGCTGACGGGTGACGAAATCACAAACTTGTGGGTAAAGTGGTGCCACCTCTGCAGAGTGTAAAACTATCATGATAGCCGTGCTTCCGGTCACAAGCGCCTAGAAAACCCACATGATTAGATGGGATGGTTATTGGGATGGTATTTGATTTGGTTATTGGTTTGATGATGGTTTGATCTTTGGATTTGGTTTCAGGACTGTTGAGTCCGGGTAATGAGATTGGTTGCATGACTATTGAGTCATGGCAATGAGATTTCATCTCGGTTATGAGATGGTATGGTAGTGAATACGAGATGGTATTCATGAGCATGTGAAAAGCTGAGAAAGATAAATGTTCGAAAGAGATATGAAAAGTGGTGAATCATGATGGAGGTATGTTGATGTTTAAATACATGTTGGGATTACATTCACTTAAAAGCTAGTTGTTGTTTTTATCATGGTTTGTGAAATAAACTTTTCTTTCATGCAATTAGCCTTTTTATACCTTCCTTGCTTTAAGCTACATGTCATTCTTTCCGCACTTGCTGAGTACGTCATGTACTCACCCCTGCATTATCATACATCATCAGCAACAGGAGAGGAGTACTATGAAGACCAAGTGGAGTATTAGGCGTATGATCTATCCTCAACCTTGTCTGTGGAGTAGAGATGGAGCCGCTGCTGCTGCTTAGTTGCTTCCGCTATAGTTTAGAAGACTTCCGCTGCTAGAATAAGACTTCCGCTGCTAAGATAAGACTTCCGCTGCAATAAAGATTGATGTAATAAAGTACTTGAATATATTCATTCATGGTTATATATATTCTGAATTCAGTTTGTGGATTATATGTGTATGTATGATGAACATCCTGGGCACACATACACATCAGTCTCGGTTCCGAGAGGTTTTCTCTCAGAACCATGGTGTCACAGATTGGTATCAGAGCCACGGTTGATCGTAGGTCACGCGCCTAGATAGGTCACAGATTGATATTAGAGCGGCCAAGCCTAGGTAAGATCACAGATTGGTATCAAGGAACCACGGTTCTGTAGGACGCAAGCCTAGTCGCAGATTGGTATTAGGAGCCAAACATAGGATGCAAGCCTAGGTAGAATGCATAGATTGGCATTAGTACCCCATTGACCATAGGACAAAGTCACAGATTGGTCACAGATTGGTATCACCCCAAACCACATAGGACCCCCATTGACTGAGCCTTGAATAGAAGTTGTGTGCTGAACTTTTGTGATGATTGTTGTGCTTGAGTGCTTAGTGTGAGTTGTGGGACGTTTCAGCGTTGTCCATATCCACACATAATAGAGAGATGTGAGATGCTTCGACACTTGTTCACATCCTCATATAGGCTAATATATGTAGCTCATCCGCCTTGATGCATATAGTTAGGGGGACCCATCTAACCTTCTAACCTCTATTCTATCCAACTCTCTCACAGATGGTGAGGGAAAACGCCGGCCGACAAAGGAGGAACATCCATGGCAACCAAGAGGATGACCACGTCGAGGTTACTGAGAATGTCAACCCCGAGGCTGGTGGAAACAACCTTGAAAGTTTGATGGCTATGCAGAACCAGCTCATGCAAACCATGATCCAAACTTCGGGTCAGCTGCAAGCCAACAACAACAACCCCGTTCCTGCACCACCACCACCACCGCCACCACCGCCGGCTCACAACCGACTGGGAGAGTTCATGAGGACTCGACCACCTACTTTTGCACAAGCCAATAACCCAATGGAGGCCGACGATTGGTTGAAGTCCATGGAGAAGAAGCTTGCCATCGATCAGTGCAATGATCGAGAGAAAGTTCTCTTTGCATCGCACCAACTTATGGGAGCTGCCACTGATTGGTGGGACACTCTATGCAACGCTTATGTCGACCCGGAGACTATTACTTGGACTGAGTTCAAGGAGAGTTTCCGCTCTCATTACATCCCTGCTGGAGTAACGATGCTCAAAACACAAGAGTTTGATGGTCTCCGCCAGGGCAGGAAGAGCGTGAATGAGTACCTCAACAAGTTCACGCAGCTTTCAAGGTATGCCCCTGAAGATGTCGACTCAGACCAACGGAAGCAGTACTTGTTCATGAGAGAGTTGAACAATGAGATCCAGGTTCAGCTTCTCAACAATGACTATGCTAACTTCCAGAAGCTAGTTGACAAAGCCATAGTGGTTGAAAGCAAGATCCGAGAGATCGAGCAAGAGAGCAAAAGAAAGATGCCATACCAGCCACAAGGGAGCAACGTACCCACCCTCTTCCTGCCCCAGCTGGACCACAGTATGGATCGTCCACATCTACTTTTCGCCCTAATCAACCACCGCAGCAACGTCCTGCCCTGCAAGCACCTCGTGTGCCTTTGCCTCCTGCGCCACGACCCAACATGGGCGCTCCTGTTCAAAACACCTGCCCAACGTACCTACTGTCGTGGGCAACAGAGCATGCTTTGCATGCGGGAAGATAGGACACTTTGCGAGCCAGAGCCTGAAGAGAGGTCCTGGACAGCCAAGCAGCGTGCCCAAGCAGAACCCACGGCCGAATGGAGGAGCCACTCAAGGAAATCGTGGACAGCAGAACTACGCTCGCGGCAACGTGAACCATGTCTCTGCTGAGGAAGTGCAACAGGCTGAGGACGTCGTGATTGGTATGTTCCTTGCCAACTCCAACCCAGCCACCATTTTATTTGATTCCGGAGCATCACATTCATTCATATCATCCAAGTATGTTGCCAAGTATAATATACCCATATCACACTTGAAATATACTATGTTAGTTAATTCTCCCGGTGGAGAGATGAGGACTAATATAGTACGTCCGAAAGTAAACCTTAAAATAAGGAGGGTAGACTTCCTTGCCAATCTCATTGTCTTGGATTCCCAAGGGCTTGACATAATACTCAGAATTGATTTGTTAAGCAAGCACAACGGAGTGATCCAATGTGCTGAGGGGAGAGTGCAGTTGACAAACGAGCACGGAACTCGTATTGAGTTCGAGTCAGCCAAGCCAATAACCGAGAAGGCAACGTTGAACCACGTCGAAGGAGCAACATTGGAAAGCATTCCGGTGGTTCGAGAATTCTCGGACGTGTTCCCGGAAGAACTTCCAGGTATGCCACCTAACCGGGACATTGAGTTTTCCATTGACTTGGCACCCCGAACTGCACCTATAGCAAAGAGATCATATAGGATGCCCGTAAATGAACTAGTGGAGCTCAAGAAGCAAATCCAGGAGCAGCTAGAGAAGGGTTTTATACGTCCAAGCTAGACAAGAAGGATGGAACCCAAAGGATGTGCATGGACTATAGGTCTCTCAATGAGGTGACGATCAAGAACATGTACCCTCTGCCCCGTATAGAGGACCTATTCGACCAGATAAAAGGTGCCCGAGTTTTCTCTAAGGTTGATCTTCGGTCAGATACTTCCAGCTGAAGATTAAACCCTCTGACATACCCAAGACTGCCTTTCGAACACGGTATGGTTCGTATGAATATACCGTTATGTATTTTGGGTTAACGAATGCACCCGCATACTTCATGTACCTCATGAACAAGGTTTTCATGGAGTACATTTGATGAGTAGTTTAGGCCCGATCTTCCGAAAGGTAGGTCGATTGAGGTGGAGACCTCGACGTTGATGATCCGTGGCACTTGAGCAGTTCGAACACTGCTGCAATCACTACACTACTGCTCCGTTGGTTATCAACCGTGCAGCACACACTTGACCTTGCCAAGAAGGCTAATCCCTGCAGGTGCAACCGAGAACACGAGCAAGAACGTACAAGATGTGATATGAAAATCACGAAGTTGGGGTTTCACACAAACCGGAGAACAGCGGCTGTTTAACTAAGCAAAACCCACCAAATATGGCTGGCGGCTGCAGTATTTAAAGGCTAGGGTTCGACCATAAGACCTTTAGACGCGTCCCTAATGGACTCATACAGGATACAAGGCCCAAAAGCCCAATACGGTGGTGCAACACCGGACAGCCTGAATTCAACTTATTTCGACAACTCCCGATGACTCACGGCGAATTTTAATGTGGGACCAAAACCATTGGAAATTTTATCTTGTCATCTTTCCATGCATATGTAGAACGTCAAAAACGGAGTCCGTATGCATCCTGGGCGTCCGTTTTAAGATGTACTGCTCCTGGACTCCGAGTTGAACTCGAGTCCGAGTTGGTGACTGTTTCTGTCAACTTGTGGACGTCCCAAAATCCTCCTCCTTTTACTTGTTGATCATGTCCATGGTTCCTAATAATAATTAAATCATTAAATAGCAATCCATTCTCAAAATCACATGGGTAGGAAGTTAGGAACGAGTTCACCTGCTGATTTAGTAACCGTCCTCGTCCTCTTGTGATTGGTCCTTGTATATCAATGTGAGTATCCACTGTTGTGATGTCCTCATCATCCTCCCTCTCTTGAATTGGAGTCGTCCTAGACTCAAGATCATCTTCTTCCCCCAAGTATGGTCGTAAATCTGAAAAGTCGGGAGGCAACTCAAGCTTATATGCATTGTCATTGATCTTTTCAACAATCTTAAAAGGACATGCAGATCGTGGCATAAGTTTAGATTTTCTCAAGTTAGGGAATCGTTCTTTTCTCAAATGTAGCCATACCAAGTCCCCTGGTTGAAGTTTTACTTCTTTTCTACCTTTACTACCAGAAATTCTATACTTCTCATTCATCCTTTCAATATTTTTCTTTGTAGTTTCATGCATCTTAAGAATGAATTCAGATCGTTGTGTAGCATCCAAATTTATAGTTTCAGAAGGAGGCAAAGGTAATAAATCAATAGGAGCACGGGGATTGAAACCATACACTACCTGGAATGGACTTACCTTTGTAGTAGAGTGAACTGACCTGTTGTAAGCAAATTCTATACGTGGTAAACAATCATCCCAACCCTTTAAATTTGTTTTTAAATAGCCCGCAACATAGTGGATAGAGTACGATTTACTACCTCAGTTTGTCCATCAGTTTGTGGGTGACATGTGGTTGAAAACAGCAGCTTGGTTCCCAATTTATACCACAAAGTTCTCCAAAAATCACTTAAAAATTTTGCATCACGATCAGAAACAATGGTAATTGGTACACCATGTAAACGAATAATTTCCGTCGTAAACAAATCAGCAATGTGTGAGGCATTATCATTCTCATGACAAGGTATAAAATATGCCATTTTGGAGAAACGATCAACAACCACAAAAATACTATCCCTCCCCCTCTTAGTCCTAGGGAATCCCAAAACAAAATCCATGGAAATATCCTGCCAAGGTAAACTAGGAACAGGAAGAGGCATATAAAGACCATGTGGATTAAGTCGAGACTTAGCCTTGTTGCAAGTAGTGCATCGTGACACGTAGCGCTCGACATCACGTCTCATCTTTGGACAAAAGAAGTGTGTGGCCCGCACGTCCTCCATTTTCTTCACTCCAAAATGTCCCATCAAACCTCCTCCATGTGCTTCCTGCAAAAGTAATAGGCGAACGGAACTAGCAGGAACACATAGCTTGTTAGCACGATAGAGGAGGCCCTCCCATAGTACATATTTATTCCATGTTCTTCCTTCTCTACAATTTTCAAAATCTTTGAAGTCCAAATCAGTAGGATATAATCCTTTTATTGTTTCTAAACCAAATATTTTATGATCAAGTTGGGACAGCATGGTTTAACGTTTAGATAATGCATCTGCAATAACATTCTCCTTCCCTTTCTTATGCTTAATGATGTATGGAAATGATTCTATGAACTCAATCCATTTAGCATGTCGTTTATTCAGATTGTTTTGGCACTTAAGATACTTCAAAGATTCATGATCGGAATGTATGACGAACTCCTTAGACCAAAGGTAATGTTGCCAAGTTTGTAGAACTCGCACTAAGGCATACAATTCCTTATCATAAGTAGAATAATTCAGAGAAGGACCATGTAATTTTTTACTAAAAAATGCAACGGGTTTACCTCCTTGTATGAGAACATCTCCAACACCAATGCCGCTTGCATCACATTCTAGCTCAAATGTCTTGTCAAAATCAGAAAGTTGTAGCAATGGTGCTTGTGTAAGCTTTGATTTGAGAACATCAAAATCTTGTTGCTACTGTTTGCCCCATCGAAACTGCACTCCCTTCTTCGTCAGTTCATGGAGAGGTGCTGCAATGGTGCTGAAATCCCGCACAAAGCGTCGATAAAAACCTGCAAGACCAAGAAAACTACGCACCTGCGTGACGGTCGATGGAGTGGACCAGCTAGTGATCGCCACAATTTTTGCCTCATCCATCTCAATTCCCTGCGATGAAACGACATATCCAAGAAACGAAACTCGATTGGTGCAAAATACGCACTTTTCGAGGTTACCAAACAAACGTGCATCTCTCAAGACACTAAAAACAGCACGTAAATGATTAAGATGTCCATCATATGACTTGCTGTAAATGTGGATATCATCGAAGTAAACCACCACAAATTTTCCAATAAAAGCACGTAAAACCTCGTTCATTAATCGCATAAAAGTGCTAGGTGCATTAGTTAAACCAAAAGGCATTACTAACCACTCATAAAGTCCAAACTTGGTTTTAAATGCAGTTTTCCATTCATCTCCTAGTGCCATTCTAATTTGGTGGTAACCACTACGCAATTCAATTTTTGTGAAAATAATAGCACCACTCAATTCATCAAGCATGTCATCTAATCGAGGAATAGGATAACGATATCGAATGGTGATGTTATTAATCGCTCTACAATCAACACACATGCGCCAGCTACCATCTTTCTTAGGAACCAAAAGAACAGGAACAGAACAAGGACTAAGGCTTTCACGAATATACCCACAGTTCAAAAGATCTTGAACTTGTCGCTGAATTTCCCTTGTCTCTTCCGGATTCGCCCTGTACGCCGCACGATTTTGCAAACTTGCCCCTAGAATCAAGTCGATCTTATGTTCAATGCCCCTCATAGGTGCTAATCCAGGGGGTATCTCGGGGGGAAAGACATCCGCAAAATCCTGCAAAAGGTTAGTGACACGACCCCACGGTTTTGTCGAGCCAGGATCACGCTGAGGGGTGCTGCGTTGCACAGCACCGTATAACACACATCAAAGGTACAAAGCAGAAGCAAAATTTATATTACATAAAGTGGTTTATGAACATGTTTACATCAAAATAAGTCCAGTCTACACTCACGGGTGTAGACTACGCATCAAGTTCATGTTCAGCCCTTGAACGTGTCCTTGCTAGCACGCACGCACACTAACTCTGCGGCGTGCACGACTCCCACTCGACAGGGTTCCCCTCCTGGGGTTCCGTCTCCTCTTCGGGAGTCCCTTCCTCATAGAACCCTGCAAAAGCTTCAAACACAAGAAGTGAGCATGAATGCTCAGCAAGTCTGACCCGTCTTACCTAAGCATGGAACTTCTACATGAGGGGTGATGGGTTACATGAGGTAAAAATCATTTGCAATGACTCACCTAATTAGTAGAACCTTACTTTCACGTTTTAGCAGCAGGTTGTGGAGAACCTTATGCTAAGGCACATGAGAGAGCCGCAATCAAACAAGAAACGCATTTCTCTCATGTACTTTGCCCAAAGTTGAAAGGAACTTTAATTAGCTCTAAACTATGGCAAAACATTAACAATCAAGTCCATCTTTCAACCAGCAACATTTTAACATGTAACTAGCCTGTTCTTTCTACGTCACGGTACAGTGAACAAGTGGTACTTACTGACCGCGAGGGACAGCGATTATAATCGATTTACACCTGCAGGGTTACCCGAACAACCCGTCACGTACGCCCGTACTCGATGTTGCCTACAACAACCATCACGGACGCCGTACGCAACTACCTTTCACTCGTCAGCAAAATATTGAACCAGTCCCATCGTCCCGAGCAAGAGGTCTCGGCACGCGCATCTCAGTGCCACCAGCCAATTTACACCTCAAGCTCTCAACCTACCCTCTGAACGACGGGCAATGCCTCAATACCCAGCTACCCGAGTTACATCGGTTTCCTGGTTCACATATAGCCGGTAGGTCTTGGGTACTGTTCTAGCTTGTTCAACAGGCCCGCACACGGCTCGGTCCTCAATCGACACAAGCGGAGCTACAGCACACAGGCCCCAAAGTCCTGCTGCCCTTACTCTCCGCTTGGTCTAAATTTTCTTGCCATGTGTATCATGTGCTATCTCTACCCGAGTCGAGTGCCTCTAGCCTATGCTCGCGAGTAGTTCAAACTACTCGACTTGTACCGAATCCTACTCTATCTTAGCATTGAAGTAGCTAATGGGGTTTGCAATTCCTAAACCCAACCCATGGTGTTTCTTGGCTATGCAATTGGGTTTTCATACAAGACTCTAATGCAAGGAATCATAATACTCCAATAAGTGCTCAAAACAATAAACATTTGTAAAAAGGTTAATGCAAACCGGAGCTTGCTTGCTGCTCTTGGTCGTAGGCTAGCTGCTCCTCCGGAGTAACAAAGTCTAGGACTTCGGATTCCTCCTCGACTTTAGCGACTACATGATATACAAGTATATGTATTAATTTAAATGCATTTGATTGAATTTAACTTGTGATGTCTATAACTCTTACTAGGCAGACCCAATGACTGTGAAACTTTTACTGTGGCTTGGTTACAACCTAAACAGAGACTTGGTCAAGTTTTAGTTGCAGCAAAGCTCATTTGAGCCCTCCACAACTAATTATGTACTTTACCTTAATTGAAGGCTTTTAGGGTGTTCTATGGATTTTCATGAAACAAACTATGACTTTATGAAAACTAGATTTTCAAAGGGTTCTAATGGAGTTGGTCTCACTTAATTTGAAGGTTCCTAGCTAAAGATATGAGCTAAACAATCTCAGAGAAAATTCTGAAAATGTTTCTGAACATTTTCTATTTTCTCTGGAACAGTTTCACTAATCACACCATTAGGTGGATCAAATGAGCTCAAATGGATCTGAAATTTTTATGGTAGTTCAGGGATATTTTGGTGAGCATCCCAGCAAAATGTCAGAATTTTCCTCCAAGGGATTCTCCAGTTAAAATTCCAAACAATTTAAATTTTTGAGGAATTAATTCTAGAGAAATGAGGATTTTCATGAGGTGAAACTTGATTTGCTGGAAAGTACTCAGAGAGCTGAATCCAAAAAAATTTGGTTCACTCGATTTGGAGCTTTCTAGCCAAAGTTATGAGGATTTGAAGTTTGAAGGAAATCTGAAAATCGGGGGAAAAGTTTAAACTTGCGGGTGGGCCCCGGGGACACGCGTCGCACGCCGAGGCGACGGCACACCGTGGTCTGCGGGGTTCCTGCGCGCCAGCACAACCGATCCTGGCCACACCCAATCCCGATTTAAATTTTTCAGCCGCTGACGCGTGGGCCAGCCAGCTTCGTCTTCCTCCCGACGCGCCCTCGCGCCCGCGCCGCCTCCCCTCGCCGGAGCAGACTCGGAGCTCGCCGGACTGTCGCTGCCGGCCATTGCACGGTCTGAAACTCGCCGGCAGGGGGTTGTCGACGTCGAGGAACATGTCTGTGGGGTCAGTTCGAGCTGGCGATGACCGGAAATAGCCCGGCGACGTGCGGCGGCCTCGGTTGAGGTTCGGCGCCGTCGGCCGTGGGTTCTAACCCGCCAAAGGCTCGAACGATCGGTTCTACAGCATCAGTACACCTCTAGGAAGCTCTACAAGATGTCAAACCTGTTCAAAGATGGCGGCAAGCCGGTCGGCACCGTGTGACCGAGCGTGCCCGCCATGAACGCCCTCAATCGAGCTCAAAATTCGTCACTCCTAGTCGGTTTCACACCACGGATGAAGAAAGGAATTTGATCGCCGGCTAGTACAGCGTCTATGTGCAATATTTGATAACTAGAGAAGGATCTTAGAGCGAGAATTTGAAGAATCCGTACCGGAAGCTCAGTTTAAGGTCGCCGGAGTAAAAACTGGAAATTCACCGGGGATTCTTCACGGTTTGCTTCCAAACTTGGAGGAGAGCAACACGGCTGTTGCGCGCTCCTGCTGCTGCCCTTGCTGGCCCATGAAAACGCCTTTGGAATGCTGTCCACGAGCGCCTGACCTTCGGCTGAGGTTAGGTCGCCGCTGTGGCGATCGTTCTCGGGCAACGGAGGTCGGAGCTCGGGGTTTTTGGCGTTGGGGAGATGGAGTGCGATCTCAGGTTGCCGTCTAGCAGCTTAGGGACAGAAAGAGCGATTGTTTGCTGGTTTTACCGATCGAGCAGAGAGCTTCGGGCTGAAAAACTGCCGCTGCTCGGGGTCGCACGCGAGGGGATAAAACCAGCGGGTCTTCGCTCGGGCTGAGGCGCTGCCGGTCGCGTGGAGGCACGAGCAAGCCGCCCTGGGTGCCAGCGCGCGAGGAAGGAAGCAGCTGGTGGCGCCGGTGGCTTCTCGGTGGCACAGCCGACAGCTGCTCGGTTGAATTTCCCACCGAGGCTGTGACTTTGTGTGCAAGTCTTCCCCCTTCTCTCTATGACATGTGGGTCCCACCCGGGGTTTTAACCTCTGAAATTTACTCCTAATCGCTGTTGTAAACAGTGAGCCCCAAAATACCCATGGTGATTCAAATTATTCACCCATGAGCCATTTGAATTGATTAGAATTCAAATTGAGTTTGGTTTGAATGAATTTCAGCACAAGTTCAGTTTGGAATTCAAATAAAGTTTGAATTTGTCCCACTTAGCTCATGTCAAGATCAACTCCAAATGGAGTAAAAATTGGAGTGTGAGCTCACAAAATTGTGCTGAATAAGAATATGCCTCCCACTTTTGAATTCATGGGATAAAAACAGTTTGAATTTGAATATGGTTTCAAACTGCCCTCTTTCTAGCTATACCCAAAATGACCTCAAAAAGGTTTTGAATTTGGGTGAAACTTGGCATGGACATCCCTAGCAATGTGTAGGAGTTTTCATATGCCCAGCCCCTCTATATCACATGTGGGAAATACCACTTTTGCAATATGTGAGTTTGTTCTCTAATGAGCATGTTGATGGTGGTTACTTGCTCTTCATTTGTGTTCATCAACTTGCTTCAAATGAGGTGTGTGGTGTGGTGATGAACACTTTAAACATGTGTCAAAAACTGAGGCCCTTACAGTTAGCAACAGCAGGGGGCAATGCAATGGACACTTCATGAATTGAAAACATGGCTTCTTTGCATACTAAAGCATAGTACATCCCCTTGGTATTAAATAAATCAGCAAGGTCAGATTTAGTTGTGAGCAACGAAGGTGATTTTAATTTAATTACTTGCTGTTTTTCAGAGTCTAGTGATTTTGTTGCCTTATCATCACGTGGTTTACTTTTCTCAAAATGTACAATTTCAGCAGGAGTCATAGGAAGCAATGTGATTTTCTTTCATTTATGCATCAGAGTATATTTATTAGTTCTACTATGATGAATAGCATCCGTATCAAATTCCCAAGGACGTCCCAACAAAAGAGAACAAGCATCCATAGGTACGACATCAAAATCAGCAAAATCATGGTAAGAGCCAATCGAAAAATATACCCTCGCTGTTTTTGTTACCCTAACCTTACCGCTGTTGTTGAACCACTGAATGTGGTATGGATGAGGGTGTGCTCTTGTTGTCTCACACCCGGTTTCTCCGAAGAACAACCGAGTGAATATCACATGTATGCCAGGATCATTTTCTCATACATGTGATGACAAATAGTGAAGCATCATCATATTACAAGCCAGGTGTTCGAATATAAATAAGTCTTACATAGCATACGTCTCGATGGACGACAATAAGTTCATAACATGTAAATAAAACAGCAGCGGAATATAAATCTTGTGGCTCCGTCACAGGCGTTCCCGGGGGACATACGTGAACCTAAAATCCTTCTTCGGGACCAAAGTCTTGGTCATTGAACACCACATCATCCCCTTGACCTGAGCAGCAATATAAACCAACAGAAAAGCAAGTTTGAGTACCATGGGTACTCAGCAAGTGTGGGAAAGTTATGTCATGCATGGCTAGAGCAAGGAGAGGTTGACTCATGGTTAAAGCACTACGCAAATAATACCTATCACCTTAGCTTATTAAGCACCTACATTACTACACAGATGAAATGGTCCCAATCTCCCAACCCATCATCAATATCAAGTAAGCATAGTCTCATTTCCAATGTTAAGCTTCCCACTTAACATCCTCAACTTCCCAATCCATCATCCTCTAATCATGAATAAGTCCAATCCGCTGTTGACCGTGAGCACGGCTGTCATGACAGTTTTGACTCTGCATAGTTTGCACCACTGTACCCACATGTAGTGATCTCATCCCCCATTGCCGGGTGGACTAAAAGAACCTCCATTATGCCAGTGGCCGCGAACCACGTTCACACTTCCCAGGTGTGTAGCCAGGAGATCACTACGAAGCCTTTACAAAGGGATTCCCGACGAGCGTGGGCCCACTGAGGTTTCACCCCTAACAGCATACAAGAGGCTCCAACCCCGCTGCAGTGGCCCCCTCTTGAGCCTTGCGGTTCATATGGTAGTCCAGCTGACACCTATTCCCCGCACCATCCAAAACAGCCATAGTACGCCGGGGATACACCTAATTAATTGGCCAAGCTGCCCCATCTCAGCATGTGGTTGGCACGGTAAACCGGTCCTTAGGATCCAGGCAAGTACTAAACATAAACCCGAGTCTCGTGCACCCAGCACCAACCAAATCATCCATCTTGCCTTGATCCCTACCTCTACATAACTCATAATGTCTCATTCAAGAGTAAAGTAAACAAGTTGATAATCTCATATCCCACATATCCCGTTCTAAGCATGGCTAAGCATAAGTAACATGAATGAATGACATAATAAAACCAATCCCAACCCAAGCTACAAGGAAACAAGATAATGCAATTCTAGGGAAACTTCCTAGCATGGGTTTCATATTTCAATTGACAATGCAAATAATTCTATCTACACATCCTAGCATAGGATCAAAGTGGTCAAGGACACTTGCCTTCTTCCTGCTGCTCTAGGAATGGAAAGTCTTGGTCTTGGAAGGGGAGAACTTGCTCTGGGGCAGGTTCTACTCATGCCAATACACATAGAAAAAGAAAACAACAATCCATAAGCCATAGTTCACACTTTCACTCATGCAAACCATACATACATACATATGAAAGTCATTCACATTTCTAAGTGTTGTGGTTACCCTACATGTGTTGATTTTTTGGCCTACATGCACTTTTAACCATATGTATATGATTTCTAAATTTTTTATTCAGATTTCTATTTGCACACCATATATGAATTTCCAATTTGAACAAATTCTTTATATTTAATTAATACACCTCTTAGGTACCAGGTTTGCATGAACGGTAATTTCCTACTCCAAATAGGTTTTCAGATCTTCTACAAAATCCTAAATTGAAGTTTTTGGATTTGGAGACCTCATTTATCATTTTCTAATTATGCATACTTATTTTCCTATATTTTCAGATTTATTTTCTATGCCTAAAAGTGAACTTTGCTATGAAAATAGTAACACACATCATCTAAACAGAATAGGTTCTGATCTAAAATGTTCAATAGTATATTTTTGAACTTCCTCTCTGATGTGGAACAAATTAAATTTATTTTATTAGTTTTTAGAATTATTTCCTAGTCTAAAATGTGTCTCTAGAGAAAATAAAAATGAGCAACACTTAGGCAGATTTCATTTCAGCCTAAAATCTATTTTTAACTCATTCTAAAGTTTTCAAAGTGCTAGGAGAGTTTAAATTTGAATTTGCACATGTGTTTGCCTTACCTTTTAAATTTAAATCCGAGTCACATATTCAAATTTCTGAATTTAATATCCTATAGGGTCAAAAAGGCAAATCCACCCTACTGCAGGGTCTAATTTACTATTTCCTAAATTTCCAGGGGTCTAACTACACATAACAGAGGGGTTTTCCTAATTTTTATTAAGTCCAGGGGCTAAAACTGATTTTTAAATGAATTTACATGAATTTCTGAAGTTCCAGGGGCTAGATCAGAAGTTTCCGGGGCTAGCTCGTGTTTTCCGAAATCCCCAGGGGGTAGCGCGTAAGAATCCCGACCTTTATAACGCGGGGCTGACATGGACCGTCTGATTTAAAACATACGGCTCAGATTAGATCGCCGAACGTGTACGCGTCGGTTTTATTTCTACCATGCGATTTAAAAAGATGGCCCCCAAGGGGCCACGTCACCCTGGCCGGAGCCAGCCTGCGCGCGCGGCGGCGGGGTGGCGATCTTGCCGGCGCAGCCTCGGTTTTTGCTGCTACACGCTAGAACTCGCATCTTTTTGCACGGATCGGCTGCGGAGGGTTAGGGGATGCTCACCGAGGGGTTTTCCTGCACTCGGAGGCCCTAGAAGTCGGTCGGCGGCGAGCTTCAACGGCGATGGTCTTCGGTGCACGTCGGAGTGGTAGTTGGGGCGCAAGACACGTCGTTTTCCTTCACCTGCAGGGCTCCCCGGTGGCGGTGGAACGTGATCAGCACGTTAGATCAGGAAATTTGAGCAACGATCGAAAGATATCGGCTGTAGAAACTTTGGTTCTCACCGGAGAGAAAAACGGCCGATCGGGGGGCGGGGGGGGGGGGGGGGGGAACAGGGCGATTGTCGGCGTTTAAATAGGCGAGGGAGGGCGGCTGGGGTTTGTTTGGATGTGCCTCAGCTCATGGCTGGAGATCGCGGCATCCGGAGGCAGAAAATCGGTGTGGGTGTTGTAGTCGACGCGGAAGTCGAGCGGCAGTTGGGCGAGCACGCGAGGAGAGGGATGACATGCGGGCCCCGCGTGTCAGTGAGAGGGAGAGAGGGGGGCGCGGGTTTGGGCTGGCGCGGGGGGGGGGGGGGGGGGGGGTGGGGGTCTTGGGCCGACTAGCGGGTTTCGGCCCACTGGCCGGTTTCGGTTTTCTTTTTTCTTTTCCCTTTTCTTTTTCTGTTTTAATTTGAATTTGAATTCCAGTTTGAATTTGAATTGCTTTATCACATGCATTACGTCCAAAAATTTTTATATTCCCCTGTTTAGCAGGTTTTGGGGTGTTACATCTCTACCCCCCTTAAAAGAAATCTCGTCCTCGAGATTGGTGGTTCTAGGAAAACAATTCCGGAAACTGTGCCTTAAGCTCGTCTTCTCACTCCCATGTGGCTTCCTCTTACGAGTGATGCTTCCGCTGCATCTTGCACATCCGGATTCTTTTATTTCTTGTGACGCGTTCCATTGTCTCCAAAATCTTGACCGGTTGCTTGGCATAAGACAGATCCTCTCGTACGTCAACCTCATTCATGGGTAACATCTCTTCAGGCGTCCATAGACATTTCTTGAGCTGTGACACATGGAATACATCGTGCACATCTGATAGGTGAGCCGGTAGTTCTAGTTGATATGCCACTTCGCCTTTCCTCTCCAGGATCTGAAAGGGTCCGATGTATCAAGGTGATAACTTACCTTTCACCTTGAGCCGACGAAGTCCTCGGATAGGGGACACCTTGAGATAAACATAATCCCCCACGTTGAAAACGAGCTCTCTTCTCAGTACATCGGCATAGCTCTTTTGTCGGGTCTGTGCTATCCTCAAGTTGTTGCGGATTTCCCTCACTTTCGCCTCGGCTACTTGTAGTACTTCGGGCCCAAACACTTTACTTCCTTCCATACAACGCCTCGAATGGTGACATCTTCATACTAGCCTGATAGCTGTTGTTATAGGAGAACTCTGCATACGGTAAGTTCTTATCCCAACTCCTATTGTTCTTGAGCGCACACGCTCTCAGCATATCCTCAAGGATCTGATTGGTTCTTTCCGTCTGCCCATCAGTCTGGGGGTGATACGCAGAACTAAAATTAAGATGAGTTCCCATGGTTTCATGTAACTTCTGCCAGAACCTTGAGGTGAACTGTGTCCCTCGATCTGACACTATCTTCTTTGGCACTCCATGGAAACACACGATCCTTGACATGTACAATTCCGCCAATTTGGATCCGCTGTAGATTTCTTTCACGGGGATGAAATGAGCTACCTTGGTTAGTCTATAGACGATGACCCATATCGAATCATATCCCGATTGGGTCCTGGGTAGTCCCACTATGAAATCCATACTGATTTCTTCCCATTTCCATTCAGGCACTTGGAGTGGTTGCAATAATCCCGCGGGTCGTTGATGTTCTGCTTTCACCAACTGACATGTGTCACATAGGGCAACATGTTCCGCGACATCTCGCTTCATGCCATACCACCAATATCTGCTCTTGAGGTCATGATACATCTTCGTACTCCCAGGATGAATGGAATAGTCAGAATCATGAGCTTACTTCAAAATCAATTCACGGATCTCCTTTACTTCAGGCACACAGATTCTTTTCCCATGCCACACCGTACCTTGTTCATCCTCTCTGAACCTAGGGGCTTTATTTTCTTTGATGAGTTCTCTAATCTCTTGTATCTTCTCGTCATTCTTCTGACCGTTGCGTATGTCTTGCTCTAATGTGGAGTCCACTTCCATTGTGATGGCCTCACCACTATTCACCAGACATAGATTGAGTTTTGCAATCTCTTCCTTCAATTCTGTAGGCATGTCCTTCAAACTTAACATGTGGACCTGCACTTTCTTGCTTCAAGCATCTGCTATGATGTTCGCTTTCCCAGGATGATAGTTGATGCCCACATCAAAGTCATTGATTAGCTCTAACCATCTCCTTTGTCTGAGGTTGAGATCTGGCTGTGTGAAAATATACTTTAAGCTCTTATGATCCGTATATATCTCTGTCCTCTTCCCCATCAAGTAGTGCCGCCAAATCTTCAATGTGTGTACCACTGCGGCTAGCTCTAGGTCATGTGTAGGATAGTTCTTCTCGTGTTTTCGGAGCTGCGGGGACGCATACGCCATGACATGGCCCTCTTGCATGAGAACACATCCCAACCCGTGTCCAGATGCATCGCAGTACACCGAAAAATTCTTCTGCATATCTGGCATAACTAGCACTGGGGCTGTTGTCAATCTTTTCTTCAGTTCTTGAAAACTCGTCTCACACTCCGGTGTCCATGTGAATGTGATTCCCTTCTCTAACAATTTGGTGAGGGGTCTCGAAATCTTGGAGAAACCCTCAATGAACCGTCGATAATACCCAGCCAATCTTAAGAAGCTTCAGATTTCCCCGACATTTTCAGGGGTCTTCCACTTCTGCACATCCTCGATCTTGGCGGGATCTACGGAGATTCCTCCCTCCGAGATTATATGTCCTAAGAAGGGAACTCTCTTCAGCCAAAACTCACACTTGCTCAACTTGGCATATAGTTGGTGTTCTCTCAGTTTTTGCAACACCAACCTTAAATGTCCCTCATGTTCTTCTTCATCTTTGGAGAAGACGAGAATGTCATCAATGAAAACCACCACAAATTTGTCCAGATATTCCATGAATACCTTGTTCATGAGATACATGAAGTATGTCGGGGCATTAGTTAGCCCGAACGGCATGATGGTGTATTCATACAGCCCGTACCAAGATACGAAAGCTGTCTTTGGAATGTCGGTTTGCCTTATCTTTAATTGGTGGTATCCCGACCTGAGATCAATTTTTGAGAACACACAAGCTCCCCTCAACTGATCAAATAAGTCTTCAATGCGGGGTAATGGGTTCTTGTTCTTGATGGTTACTTCGTTCAATGCACGGTAGTCTACGCATAACCTTTGGGTTCCATCCTTCTTGGGCACAAATATCACTGGAGCTCCCCATGGTGAGGAACTAGGACGAATATACCCCTTCTCCATCAATTCTCCTTGAGCTCTTCCATCTGTTTGGAGTCCATCCGATAAGGCCTCTTGTATATTGGAGCTGTTCTAGGCACTAGCTCAATCGCGAATTCCACTTCACGATCGTGGGGCATACCAGGCAACTCCTCCGGAAAAACGGCTGGATATTCCCTGATAATC
This sequence comes from Neostapfia colusana, assembly GCA_030760725.1. Classification (NCBI taxonomy): domain Eukaryota; kingdom Viridiplantae; phylum Streptophyta; class Magnoliopsida; order Poales; family Poaceae; genus Neostapfia; species Neostapfia colusana. The sequence continues at coordinate 94,728,404 of JASWHV010000001.1, forward strand.
CTGATCTCTTCCACTTCCACCTGAACTTGATGGAGTTTTAGGTCCCTCCTCGGTTCTTGTACAGTTATGAACTTCACTCTTGTGTCACTAGGGTGAGTTAGTTCCACCGATCTTGTCGAACAATGGATGATTCCTTTATGTTTGGTCAACCAATCCATACCCAAAATAATATCTATCCCTTGTGAGTCTATCACTATGAGGTTTGCAGTAAATACTACCCCATTAATGTCTAGATTCACCTTGGGACACACTTGTCTTGTCCTTATTTCTCCCCCTGGAGAGTTCACTGCTAGCATATGGTTCATTTGTATTGTTGCTAGATCATGCTTCTTAACAAACCCTTGAGCAATGAACGAGTGGGTAGCACCAGAACCGAACAACAGGGTTGCAATGTGTAAATTGGCAGGAAACTTACCAATTACTACATCATGTGCCTCTTGCGCTTCCTCCATGGTCACGTGGTTCACCCGTCCTCGCATCACATTCTGCTGTTGTGGCTGCATGGACTTCTTCTTTGGGCACTTATGGACGTAGTGCCCCACTTCACCACAGTTGAAGCATTGCACCCCAACCTTAGGTGCCTGGCCTTTGTTATCTTGGGGTTGGTTCTGTGGTCCTTGTCCTGCTGGTCGAGGTTGATATGTGGGGCGAGGTTGCTGCACAAACTGACGCTGCGGCTATGCTGGTGCTGATGGAGGCCTGAAGTTTGGGTTGTACCCTCTCGGTGCTGAGTAGGGTACGACAGCACGGCTCGTCTGCCCTGCGGGTTGCTGCATCAGACGTGGACGTGTGTTGCTACTTGACGCTTGGTGTGACCATCCCGCCTTCCTCTTGTTTTCATTCTCCAAGGCCTTCAGCTTCCTCTCTACGACAAATGCTCTGTCGACCATCTTTTGGAAGCTTTCATACTCGTTGGAGGACATTGCACATTGCATTTCCATAGTAAGTCCTTCCACAAAACGGTCCTGTTTTTGCTCATCAGTTTCGATGTCCCGTGGTGCATAACAGGATAGTTGGGTGAACTTAGTGAGGTATTCCCTCACAGTCATGTTTCCTTGCTGCAGTCCCAAGAACTCCTTTCTCTTGTTTCTGAGTTCACCCCTTGGTATGTAATGGTTGCGGAAACTGCGCTTGAACTCTTCCCAAGTGATGTTCTTTGGGTCATGATGGGCTGCCACGTAAGCGGTCCACCAATCAGCAGCAGGTCCATGCAATTGGTGAGAGGCAAACAGCACCCTCTCATACCCTTGGCATTGTATGATTCTCATCTTGCTCTCAATGGTGTTTAGCCAATCATCTGCCACCAGAGGTTCAGCAGCACTTGCAAACTTTGGGGGTTGAGTTCCCAGAAACTCAATCAACCTTGGTTGGCGTGGTGCAGCTTGTGGGGGTGGAGCTTGGTGCAATTTGGCCACCACTTGAGTTAAACTCCGGATGAGCTGATTCTGATTTTCAGGCATTTCGTGGATAGGGTTAGCTCCTTCACGGCGACCACCCCTGTTATGTCCTCCAGAAAGATGAGGGTTGCCGGCCTCATCGTTGTTGTTGGTGGGGTTGGCGCCACGACCCTTTCCTATTCCAGCAATCTATAATGATCAACCAAATGTTAATCTTAAAGCATTACGTATTAACTTCCCAAATTGCTTACTTACACATAAACTTTTGAAGCCTTAATATATTAAACATTTTCTGAGGGTTTCACGTAGATTTTTGGGAGTTACATCTCACGCGAAAATAAATGCACTCTTAATTCATAGGGGTTCACACATCAAAGCAAAGCAACCTAGAGACGAGGTTGTGGACAAATGCCCATGGCTTCCACAACTCACGTCCCACACCAAACATTAACACACAAATAAATAAGGTATTGACTCGACTACTCGATAACCTGCTGAAATAAGGGAAAGGACTCTAAATGACTCATATCACTGAGCTGGCTCTTTGGGGTCTTCATCATTATTGCGGCTGCCCTCTGATTCCGCTTTGGGTGGGGAAGCTGCTGGTGGAGAAGTGCGGCGGCACCTGCTCGCCCGGCGGTCTGGGGAGTCAGGAGTCCACGTGTCATTCACGGTGACACACAGTTCATTCCCATCTCCTTTGTCTCTCGCCCTCAAGCTGGCACGAAGTAACGCCTCAGTCTCCTTCAGGGTGTCACGAACATCCTGAAGCTCCTGCTGGCACTCCTGCAGTCGAGTGCTGAGCATAGCAGCATCCTCCAAACACAGGTCCATGTGCTCATGGGAAGTCCCCTGCTGTACTAGTGAGTACTTGTACTCCACGGTGCCACTCTCACGCTGGAGGACATACATGTACTCTGTCCTCTCCAGGTGGTGACGGTTGATGTAACTCTGGCAGGTGATGGCCTCCCAGGTGACATCCTTCTCAGCATCGGCCTGTGTCGCCCGACAAGCTGGAGAGCGGTGGATCTTGAGCAACTGATTTTCATGGATAATCCTCATCTCTGAGCTCCATCCTTCCCGCTTCTCACGAATGGTCCGGGTGGAGCTGTAGTGTATGATTAGCTTGCCCGTATTGCCGGAGGCGTGGAGCATACGCTGTAGACGGCGCAATAAGCCTCCTACTGCCAACTCGTAGGAGTGGTACGTCACCAGACGGTTCTCCTCTCTTAAGGCAAGGGCAACTACCGGAACTCTCCCTCCGGTGGACTTGCAGGCGGTGCGGATCATGCGAACCATCTAAAACATAAAGCATTTAAAATTAAGTTAGATAAGAGTTAAACAAAAATTGTATTTTGAATAAAAGTTGGGGCAGGATGAATAAAGTGACCCCATTAAATAACACTTTCAACCCACACCTTTGTAAAATAGTTTTAAATAAAATAGGGTCCTTAAATACGTCCATTTCTACCTATGTCCACATTCCTACGGGCAACCTTGGCTCGTATACCACTTCTGTCACACCCGGTTTCTCCGAAGAACAGCCGAGTGAATATCACATGTATGCCAGGATCATTTTCTCATACATGTGATGACAAATAGTGAAGCATCATCATATTACAAGCCAGGTGTTCGAATATAAATAAGTATTACATAGCATACATCTCGATGGACGATAATAAGTTCATAACATGTAAATAAAACAGCAGCGGAATATAAATCTTGTGGGCTCCGTCACAGGCGTTGCCCGGGGGACATCCGTGAACCTAAAATCCTTCTTCGGGACCAATGTCTTGGTCATTGAACACCACATCATCTCCTTGACCTGAGCAGCAATTTAAACCAACAAATATGCAAGTTTGAGTACCATGGGTACTCAGCAAGTGTGGGAAAGTTATGTCATGCATGGCTACAGCTAGGAGAGGTTGACTCATGGTTAAAGCACTACGCAAATAATACATATCACCTTAGCTTATTAAGCACCTACATTACTACACAGATGAAATGGTCCCAATCTCCCAACCCATCATCAATATCAAGTAAGCATACTCTCATTTCCAATGTTAAGCTTCCCGCTTAACATCCTCAACTTCCGAATCCATGATCCTCTAATCATGAATAAGTCCAAGCCGCTCTTGACCGTGAGCACGGCTGTCATGACAGTTTTGACTCTGCAGAGTTTGCACCACTGTACCCACATGTAGTGATTTCATCCCCCGTTGTCGGGTGGACTAAAAGAACCTCCATTATGCCAGTGGCCGCGAACCACGTTCACACTTCCCAGGTGTGTAGCCAGGAGATCACTACGAAGCCTTTACAAATGGATTCCCGACGAGCGTGGGCCCACTGAGGTTTCACCCCTAACAGCATACAAGAGGCTCCAACCCCGCTGCAGTGGCCCCCTCTTGAGCATTGCGGTTCATATGGTAGTCCAGCTGACACCTATTCCCGGCACCATCCAAAACACCTATACTACGCCAGGGTACACCTAATTAATTGGCCAAGCTGCCCCATCTCAGCATGTGGTTGGCACGGTAAAGCCAGGTTACATGCTCCATGAACCGGTCCTTAGGATCCAGGCAAGTACTAAAAACAAACCCGAGTCTCGTGCACCCAGCACCAACCAAATCATCCAACTTGCCTCGATCCGTACCTCTACATAACTCATAATGTCTCATTCAATAGTAAAGCCAACAATTTGATGATCTCATATCCCACTTATCCCATTCTAAGCATGGCTAAGCATAAGTAATATGAATGAATGACATAATAAAACCAATCCCAACCCAATCTACAAGGAAACAAGATAATGCAATTCTAGGGAAACTTCCTAGCATGGGTTTCATATTTCAATTGACAATGCAAATAATTCTATCTACACATCCTAGCATAGGATCAAAGTGGTCAAGGACACTTGCCTTCTTCCTGCTGCTCTGGGAATGGAAAGTCTTGGTCTTGGAAGGGGAGAACTTGCTCTGGGGCAGGTTCTACTCATGCTAATACACATAGCAAAAGAAAACAACAATCCATAAGCCATAGTTCACACTTTCACTCATGCAAACCATACATACATACATATGAAAGTCATTCACATTTCTAAGTGTTGTGGTTACCCTACATGTGTTGATTTTTTGGCCTACATGCACTTTTAACCATATGTATATGATTCCTAAATTTTGTATTCAGATTTCTATTTGCACACCATATATGAATTTCCAATTTGAACAAATTCTTTATATTTAATTAATACACCTCTTAGCTACCAAGTTTGCATGAATGGTAATTTCCTACTCCAAATAGGTTTTCAGATCTTCTACAAAATCGGCTCAGATTTATAACGCGGGGCTGACCTGGACTGTCCGATTTAAAACAGACGGCTCAGATTAGATCGCCAAACCGGTACGTGTCGGTTTTATTTCTACCGTGCTATTTAAAATAGACAGCCCCCAAGGGGCCACGTCGCCCTGGCCGGAGTGAGCCCGCGCGCACGGCGGCGCGCGGCGGCGGGGGTGGCGATCTCACCGGCGCAGCCTCGGTTTTTGCCGCTACACGCTAGAACTCGCATCTTTTTGCACGGATCGGCTGCGAAGGGTTAGGGGATGCTCACCGAGGGGTTTTCCTGCACTCGGAGGCCCTAGAAGACGGTCGGCGGCGAGCTTCAACGGCGATGGTCTTCGGTGCACGTCAGAGTGGTAGTTGGGGCGCAAGACATGTTGTTTCCTTCACCTGCAGGGCTCCCCGGCGGTGGTGGAACGTGATCAGCACGTTAGATCAGGAAATTTGAGCAAGGATCGAAAGATATCGGCTGTAGAAACTTCGGTTCTCACCGGAGAGAAAAACAGCCGATCGGGGGGGGGGAACAGGGTGATTGTCGGCGTTTAAATAGGCGAGGGAGGCCGGCTGGGGTTTGTTTGGATGTTCCGCAGCTCATGGCTGGAGATCGCGGCATCCGGAGCCCGAAAATCGGCGTGGGTGCTGCGGTCGGCGCGGACGTCGCGCGGCAGTTGGGCGAGCGCGCGAGGAGAGGGATGACACGCGGGCCCCGCGTGTTAGTGAGAGGGAGAGAGGGGGGCCATGGGTTTGGGCTGGCGCGGGGGGGGGGGGGGGGGTGGGGGTCTTGGGCCGGCTGGCGGGTTTCGGCCCACTGGCCGGTTTCGGTTTTCTTTTTCTTTTTTTTCCTTTTTTTTCTGTTTTAATTTGGATTTGAATTCCAGTTTGAATTTGAATTGCTTTATCACATGCATTACGTCCAAAAAATTTTAAATTCCCCTCTTTAGCAGGTTTTGGGGTGTTACGTGTTGTCAACCCAAGTTTCTTGACCACATCCGTGTTCACCAAGTTGTTGCAGCTGCCTCCATCAATTATAGTGTGCACGCGGCAGTCCTTGACGATGAGAAACATGTGAAAAAGATTGTGTCGTTGTAGCTTGTCATCCGCCTCAACTTTGGATCTCAAAGCACGCTGCACAATTATGGTTCTATAATTTTCCGTTGCTGCAGTACCATGTACCTCTTCATCTGTGCTATAGTGGTCATCTTTTGGTCCTGCAACGTTAGTAGCAAGAGAATATTCATCTTCAACATCCGAAGTACTGTCATACCCGCATCATCTCATGCTATGTATGCTCGTTTGCTAGGGCAATCTTTCATCACATGACCAACTCCCTGGCAGCGGTGACACTTAATGTTGGAAGTTCGACTTGTGGAAGGAGTAGAAGATGTAGGCTTGAATGGTGTTGTCTTGCCGCCCTCGGGTGCGTGAGGAAATGGAGCTGTAGATGAAGTTCGTTGGCCACCATAGGATGGTGTAGTGGCAGTAGGAAAACTCGAAGATGGTGCTGTTTTTGTAACACCCCAAAATCCTGTTAAGAGGGGAATTTAAAAATTTTTGGACGTATTGCATGTGTTGCAAAATTTCAAATTCAAACTGGAATTCAAATTAAACTCAAAACAGAAATGAAAAAGAAAAAGAAAAGGAAAAAAAATAAACCTCCCCGACCAGTGGGCCGAAACCCACCAGCCGGCCCACTAACCCCCGCGCCACCTGCAGCCGCGCGCCCCCCCTCTATCCCACTGACACGCGGGGCCCGCCAACCCTTTCTTCCTCCTCGCACTCGCGCCCGTGCTCGGCCGGACTCTTCTCACCCCCGAATCGAAACCGCCCCGGGTCCTCGCGTATCCCAGCCGAATTTCGTTCGTGGGCGACGCAAACTCGATCACAACCGAACGCCGCCCTTCCCCGTCTATAAAAACCCCGGCATCGTCCCGTTTTACCCCACGATCCGCCATTTTTCTCTCCGGTGCAGAAAACTCGGTGATTTGCAGTTCAAACACAGCGCCGACGAGCCTCGCCGTGAATTCACCTCGGACCTCGTCGCCGATCACTTTCCAGGACCTCCGAACTCAAGAAAACCCCCGAGGTGAGATCCCCGACCTCCCCTCTACCGATCTATGCCATAAAATCACAGTTCTAGGAAGAATTGACGAAGATCTGAAACTCTCCGGCGAGATCGCCGCCTCCCGCCGCCGTGCGCCGCCGGGCAGCGCCGCCCGCGCTCGATCAGAGCGACGTGGCTGCTTGTGCGCCGTCTATTTGAAATCGCACGGTAGAGTTTAAATCCCCGCGTACCGGTTCGATGTTATAATCTCAGCCGTCTGTTTTAAATCGGACGGTCCACGTCAGCCCCGCGTTATAAAGGCCGGGATTCTTACGCGCTACCCCCTGGGGTTCTCGGAAAATAAGAGCTAGCCCCGGAAACTTCTGATCTAGCCCCTGGAACTTCAGAAAATCATGTAAATTCATTTAAAAATCAGTTTTGACCCCTGGACTTAATAAAAATTAGGAAAAACCCCTCTGTTATGTGTAGCTAGACCCCTGAAAATTCTTAAAATAATATTGTAGACCCTGTAGTGGGGTGAGTTTACCTTTTTAACCCTATTTGATATTAAATTTAGGAAATTGAATATGTGGTTAGTATTTAAAATTTAAAAGATGGGACAAACATATTGTCAATTTCAAATTAAAAACTTTCCTAGTACTTGGAAAACCTTGAAGTGAGATAAAAATAGATTTTTGGCTGAAATGAATCTGTTTAATTGATTATTCACATTTATTAGTAATAGGGACACATTTTTAAGTAGAGAATAATTCTGAAAATTAGTAAACTAAATGTAAAATAGTTCACATCAGAGGAGAAGTTCAAAAATATATTATTTAATATTTTAGACCCAAAACCTATTCTATTTAGATGAGGTGTCTTACTATTTTCATAATAAAGTACACATTTAGGCATAGGAAATAAATTTGAAAATATAGCAAGCTAGGTATAAATAATTAGAAAATGATAAATGAAGAATTCAGTTTAGGGTTGGTAGAAGGTCTGAAGACATATATGGAGTAGGAAAATACCTTTCATGCATACTTGGTAGATAAAAGGGTGTAGTAATTGAATGTAAGGAATTTATTTAAATTGGAAACTCATATATAGTATGCAAACATAAATGTGAATATAAAAGTAGAAATCATATACACATGTTGAAAACTGCAAGTAAGCCAAAAATCAACACACATAGAGTAACCACAACACATAGAATTGTGAATGGTTTTCATAAATGTGAATGTGTCGTTTGTATGAAGTGGAAGTGTGAACTATGTCTTATGACTTGTTGTTTTCTTTTGCTATGTGTGATGGTATGAGTAGAACCTGCTCCAGAGCAAGTTCTTCCTTTCCAAGACCAGGACTACCCATTCCAAGAGCAGCATGAAAGAGGCAAGTGTCCTTCACCACTTTGGTCCTATACTAGGATGTGTAGCTAGAATTATTTGCATTGTCAATTGAAAATATGAAACCCATGCTAGGATGTTTCCCTAGAATTGCATTACCTTGTTTCCTTGTAGCTTGGGTTGGGGATTCATTTTATCATGTCATTTATTATTATGCATATGCTTAGCCATGCTTAGAATGGGATATTTGGCATATGAGATCATCGGTTTATGTTACCATACTCTTCAATGAGATATTGTGAGTTATGTAGAGGTAGGGATCAAGGCAAGTTGGATGTTTTGGTTGGTGCTGGGTGCACGAGACTCGGGTTTGTGTTTAGTACTTGCCTGGATCCTAAGTACCGGTTCATGGAGCATGTAACCTGGCTTTACCGTGCCAACCACATGCTCAGATGGGGCAGCTTGGCCAATTAATTAGGTGTATCCCCGGCGTAGTATGGGTGTGTTGGATGGTGCGGGGAATAGGTGTCAGCTGGACTACCATATGAACCGCAAGGCTCAAGAGGGGGCCACTGCAGCGGGGTTGGAGCCTCTTGTATGCTGTTAGGGGTGAAACCTGAGTGGGCCCACGCTCGTCGGGAATCCCTTTGTAAAGGCTTCGTAGTGATCTCCTGGCTACACACCTGGGAAGTGTGAATGTGGTTCGTAGCCACTGGCATAATGGAGGTTCTTTTAGTCCACCCGGCAACGGGGGATGAAATCACGACATGTGGGTACAATGGTGCAAACTCTGCAGAGTCAAAACTGTCATGACAGCCGTGCTCACGGTCAAGAGCGGCTTGGACTTATTCATCATTAGAGGATGATGGCTTTGGAAGTTGAGAATGTTAAGTAGGGAGCTTAACATTTGAAATGATGTTATGGTTATTTGATTATGATGATGGGATGGGAGATTGGGACCATTTCACCTGTGTAGTAATATAGGTGTTTAATAAGCTAAGGTGATAGGTATTAATTGCATAGTGCTTTAACCATGAGTTCAACCTCCCCTTGTTCTAGCCATGCATGACATAATTTTCCCACACTTGCTGAGTACCATCGGTACTCAAGCTTTCATATTTGTTGGTTTATATTGCTGCTCAGGTCAAGATAATGAGGTGGTGTATAATGATCAAGACTTTGGACCCGAAGAAGGTTTCTAGGTTCATGGAGTCCCCCGGGCAACACCTGTAATGGAGCCCACAAGAATAATATTTCGCTTCTAGTTTATTTATTTGTGATGAACTTATTATCGTCCATCGAGACATATGCTTTGTAAGACTTATTTATATTCGACACCTGGCTTGTAATAAATGATGCGTCACTATTTGTCATCACATGTATGAGAAAATGATCTTGGCATACATGTGATATTCACTCGGTTGTTCTTCGGAGAAACCGGGTGTGACAGAAGTGGTATCAGAGCCAAGGTTGCCCGTAGGAACGTGGACCTAGGTAGAAATGGATGTATTTAAGGGCCCTATTTTCTTAAAAACTATTTTACAAGGTGTGTGTTGAAAAGTGTTATTTAATGGATTCACTTTATTCATCTTACCCCATCTTTCATTCAAAATAGGATTTTTGTTTAAAAGTTTATCTAACTTAAGTTTAAATGCTTTCTGTTTTAGATGGCTCGCATGATTCGCACCGCTCGCAAGTCCACGGGAGGGAGAGTTCCCGTAGTTGCCCTTGCCCAAAGAGAGGAGAGCCGTCCGGTGATGTACCTTGCCTATGGATTGGCAGTAGGAGGCTTGTTGCGCCGTCTTCGACGTATGCTCCAAGCCGCCGGCAATACGGGCAAGCTAATCATACACTATAGCTCCACCAGGACCATCCGTGAGAAGAGGGAAGAATGGAGTTCAGAGATGAGGATTATCCACGAAAATCAGCTGCTCAAGATCCACCGCTCTCCAGCTTGTCGAGCGACACAGGTCGATGCGGAGAAGGATGTTACCTAGGAGGCCATCACCTGCCAGAGTCACATCTATCGTTGACACCTGGACAGAACTGAGTACATGTATGTCCTCCAGCGCGAGAGTGGTACAACAGAGTATAAGTACCCGCCAGTGCAGCAAGGAACTTCCCATGAGCACATGGACTTGTGCTTGGAGGATGCTGCTATGCTCAGCACTCGACTGCAGGAGTGTCAGCAAGAGCTTCAGGATGTTCGTGACACTCTGAAGGAAACCGAGGCGTTGCTTCGAGCCTGCTTGAGGGCGAGAGAAAGAGGATATGGGAATGAACTGTGTGTCACCGTGAATGATACATGGACTCCGGACTCCCCAGATCGCCGGGCGATCAGGCGTCGTTGCACTTCTCCACCAGCAGCCTCCCCACCCAAAGCAGAGTCAGAAGATACCCGCAATAATGAGGAAGATCCCGAGGAGCCAGCTCAGGAATACGAGTAGTGTAGAGTCCTTCCCTTAGTTTAGCAAGATGTCGAGTCGTCGAGTCGTTATCTTAGTTAATGATGTGTTAATTCTTGGTGTGTGACGTGAGTTGTGGAAGCCATGAGCAATTGTCCACAGCCTCGTCTTCAGATTGTTTTGTTTTGGTGTGTGAACCCACATAAAATTATAGGGTATTTATTTTTGTGTGAGACATGAACCCTCAGAAAGTATAACAAATCCTCAACACTTCAAAGTAAAAACAAGTGAAAGTAGTAAGGTAATACGCAATGCCTTAAATTAACATTTGGTTGATCATGCTAGATGGCCGGAAGAGGAAAGGGTCATGCTGCCAACCCCGCCAACAACAACGATGAGGCCTGCAACCCTCATCTTTCTGGGAGCCAAGACAGGGGTGGACGCCGTGAGGGAGTTGATCCCCTCCACCAAATGCTGGAGAATCAAAATAAGCTCATCTAGAACTTGACTCAAGTGGTGGCCAACTTGCATCAAGTTCCACCTCCACAAGCTGCACCACGCCAACCAAGGTTGAGTGAGTTTCTAGGAACTCAACCTCCAAAGTTTGCAAGTGCTGCTGAAACTCTGGAGGCAGATGATTGGCTAAAGACCATTGAGAGCAAGATGAGGATCATACAGTGCCAAGGGTATGAGAGGGTGCTGTTTGCCTCTCATCAATTGCATGGACCTGCTGCTGATTGGTGGACCGCCTATGTGGCCGCCCATCATGACCCTAAGAACATCACTTGGGAAGAGTTCAAGCGTAGCTTCCGCAACCATTACATACCAAGGGGTGAACTCAAAAACAAGAGGAAGGAGTTCTTGGGGCTGCAGCAAGGAAACATGACTGTGAGGGAATACCTCACTAAATTTACTCAACTCTTCCGTTATGCCCCACGGGATATAGAGACTGATGAGCAGAAACAGGATTGTTTTGTGGAAGGACTTACCACAGAAATGCAGTGTGCAATGTCCTCCAACGAATATGAAAGCTTCCAAAAGATGGTGGACAGAGCGTTTGTGGTAGAAAGGAAGCTGAAGGCCTTGGAAAATGAGAACAAGAGGAAGGCTGGGTGGTCACATCAAGCCTCAGGGAGCAACACCCGCACACGTCTGATGCAGCAACCCGCAGGGCAGACGAACCGTGCTGCGGTATCCTACTCAGCACCAAGAGGGTACAACCCGAACTACAGGCCTCTGGCAGCACCAATACAGCCACAACGTCAGTTCGTACAGCAGCCTCGCCCTACATATCAACCTCGACCAGCCGTACAAGGACCCCCAAACCAACCCCAAGACAACAAAGGCCAGGCACCTAAGGTCGGGGCGCAATGTTTCAACTGTGGTGAAGTGGGGCACTACGCCCATAAGTGCCCAAAGAAGAAGCCCACGCAGCCACAACAGCAGAATGTAATGAGAGGACGGGTGAACCACGTCACCATGGAGGAAGCGCAAGAGGCTCCTAACGTGGTAGTTGGTAAGTTTCCTGCCAATTTACACATTGCAACCCTGTTGTTTGATTCTGGTGCTACCCACTCGTTCATTGCCCAAGGGTTTGTTAAGAAGCATGACCTAGCAACAACACAAATGAACCATATGCTAGCAGTAAACTCTCCCGGTGGAGAAATAAGGACAAGACAAGTGTGTCCCAAAGTGAACCTAGACATTAATGGGGTAGTATTTACTGCTAACCTCATAGTGATAGATTCACAAGGGATAGATATTATCTTGGGTATGGATTGGTTGACCAAACATAAAGGAATCATCCATTGTTCGACCAGAACGGTGGAACTAACTCACCCTAGTGGCACAAGAGTAAAGTTTATAACAATACAAAAGCCTAGGAGGGACATTAAATTAAATCAAGTTGAGGTGAAAGTGGAGGAGATCAGGACCATCAGGGTATATCCCGATGTTTTTCCGGAGGAGTTGCCAGGTATGCCTCCTGATCGTGAAGTGGAATTCGCAATTGAGCTAGTGCCTGGAACAACCCCGATATACAAGAGACCTTATCGGATGGACTCCAAACAGCTGGGAGAACTCAAGGATCATCTGAGAGAATTGACGGATAAGGGGTATATTCGTCCTAGTTCCTCACCTTGGGGAGCTCCAGTCATATTTGTGCCCAAGAAGACGGAACCTAAAGGTTGTGCGTAGACTACCGTGCCTTGAATGAAGTGACCATCAAGAACAAGTACCTATTACCCCGCATTGAAGACTTTTTTGATCAGTTGAGGGGAGCTTGTGTGTTCTCGAAAATTGATCTCAGGTCGGGATACCACAAACTTAAGATAAGGCAAGCTGATATTCCAAAGACAGCTTTCGTATCTCGGTACGGACTGTATGAATACACTGTCGTGCCTTTCGGGTTAACTAATGCCCCGGCATACTTCATGTATCTCATGAACAAGGTATTCATGGAATATCTGGACAAATTTGTGGTGGTTTTCATAGATGACATTCTCGTCTTCTCCAAAGATGAAGAAGAACATGAGAAACATCTAAGGTTGGTGTTGCAGAGGATGAGAGAACATCAACTATATGCCAAGTTGAGCAAGTGTGAGTTTTGGCTGAAGAGAGTTCCCTTCTTAGGACATGTAATCTCGGAGGGAGGAATCTCCGTGGATCCCGCCAAAATCGAGGATATACAGAAGTGGAAGACCCCTGAAAATATCGGGGAAGTTCGAAGTTTCTTGGGATTGGCTGGATACTATCGACGGTTTATTGAGGGATTCTCTAAGATCTCGAGACCCCTCACCAAACTGTTGGAGAAGGGAATCACATTCACATGGACGCCGCAGTGCGAGACGAGTTTTCAGGAGTTAAAGAAAAGATTGACAACAGCCCCAGTGCTAGTTATGCTAGATATGCAGAAGAACTTTACGGTGTACTGCGATGCCTCTGGAAACGGGTTGGGATGTGTTCTCATGCAAGAAGGGCATGTCGTGGCTTACGCGTCCTGGCAGCTCTGGAAATACGAGAAGAACTATCCTACACATGACCTAGAGCTAGCCGCAGTGGTACACGCGTTGAAAATTTGGCGGCACTACTTGATGGGGAAGAGGACAGAAATATATACGGATCATAAGAGTTTAAAGTACATTTTCACACAGCCAGATCTCAACCTCAGACAAAGGAGATGGTTAGAGCTAATCAATGACTTTGATGTGGGCATCAACTATCATCCTGGGAAAGCAAATGTTGTGGCGGATGCTTTAAGTCAGAAAGTGCAGGTCAGTAAGTTGAGCTTGAAGGACAGGCCTGCAGAATTGAAGGATGAGGTTTTAAGGCTCAATCTATGCCTTGTGAATAGTGGTGAAGCCATCGCCATGGAAGTGGACTCCACACTAGAGCGAGAAATACACGAGGGTCAACAGGATGACGAGAAGATACAAGAAATCAGGCAACTCATCAAGGAAAATAAAGCCCCTGGTTTCAGAGAGGATGAACAAGGAACGGTGTGGAACGGGAAAACAATCTGTGAGCCAGAAGTAAAGAAGATCCGCAAATTGATTTTTAAGGAGGCTCACAATTCCGACTATTCCATTCATCCTAGGAGTACGAAGATGTACCAGGACCTCAAGAGCAGGTATTGGTGGTATGGCATGAAGTGAGATGTCGCGGAACATGTTGCCCTATGTGACACATGTCAGTTGGTGAAAGCAGAACATCAACGACCCGCGGGATTATTGCAACCACTCAAAGTGCCTGAATTGAAATGGGAAGAAATCGGTATAGATTTCATAGTGGGACTGCCTAGGACCCAATCAGGATATGATTCGATATGGGTCATCGTCGACAGGCTAACCAAGGTAGCTCATTTCATCCCCGTGAAAGAAAGCTACAGCAGATCCAAATTGGCAGAGTTGTACATGTCAAGGATTGTGTTTTACCATGGAGTGCCAAAGAAGATTGTGTCGGATCGAGGGACACAGTTCACCTCAAGGTTCTGGCAGAAGTTGCATGAAACCATGGGAACCCATCTGAATTTCAGCTCTGCCTATCATCCCCAAACTGACGGGCAGACGGAAAGGACCAATCAGATTCTCGAGGATATGCTGAGAGCATGTGCACTCAAAAACAATCGGAGTTGGGATAAGAACTTACCGTATGCGGAGTTTTCCTATAACAACAGCTATCAGGCTAGTATGAAGATGTCACCGTTTGAAGCTTTGTATGGGAGGAAGTGCAGAACTCCACTATTTTGGAACCAAACAGGGGAAAGTAAAGTGTTTGGGCCCGAGGTACTGCAAGAAGCCGAGGCGAAAGTGCGGGAAATCCGCAACAACTTGAGAATAGCACAGACACGACAAAAGAGCTATGCCGATGTTCGGAGAAGAGAGCTCGTTTTCAACGTGGGAGACTATGTCTATCTCAAGGTGTCCCCTATCCGAATACTTCGTTGGTTCAAGGTGAAAGGGAAGTTGTCACCTCGATACATCGGACCCTTTCAGGTTCTGGAGAGGAAAGGCGAAGTGGCGTATCAGCTAGAATTACCGGCTCGCCTATCGGATGTGCACGATGTATTCCATGTGTCACAGCTCAAGAAATGTCTGAGGACACCTGAAGAGATGCTACCCACGAATGAGGTTGAAGTAGCTAAGGATCTGTCTTATGCCGAGCAGCCATCCAAGATTTTGGAGACAATGGAACGCCTCACAAGAAATAAAAGAATCCGGATGTGCAAGGTGCAGGAAGCATCACTCGGAAGAGGAAGCCACCTGGGAGCGAGAAGATGAGCTTAAGGAACAATTTCCGGAATTGTTTTCTTGGAAACACCAATCTCGAGGACGAGATTTCTTTTAAGGGGGTAGAGCTGTAACACTCCAAAATCTTGTTAAGAGGGGAATTTAAAAAATTTTGGACGTATTGCATCTGTTGCAAAAATTCAAATTCAAACTGGAATTCAAATTAAACTCAAATTAGAAATGAAAAAGAAAAAGAAAAGGAAAAAAAATAAACATCCCCGGCCAGTGGGCCGAAACCCACCAGCCGGCCCACTAACCCCCGCGCCTCCCGCAGCCGCGCGCCCCCCCTCTTTCCCACTGACACGCGGGGCCCGCCAACCCTTTCTTCCTCCTAGCGCTCGCGCCCGCGCTCGGCCGGACTCTTCTCACCCCCGAATCGAAACCGCCCCGGGTCCTCGCGTATCCCAGCCGAATTTCATTCGTGGACGATGCAAACTCGATCACAACCGAACGCCGCCCTTCCCCGTCTATAAAAACCCCAGCATCGTCCCGTTTTTCCCCACGACCCGACGTTTTTCTCTCCGGTGCAGAAAACTCGGTGATTTGCGGTTCAAACACAGCGCCGACGAGTCTCGCCGTGAATTCACCTCGGACCTCGTCGCCGATCACTTTCCAGGACCTCCGAGCTCAAGAAAATCCCCGAGGTGAGATCCCCGACCTCCCCTCTACCGATCTATGCCATAAAATCACAGTTCTAGGAAGAATTGACGAAGATCCGAAACTCTCCGGCGAGATCGCCGCCTCCCGCCGCCTCCCACCGCCGGGCAGCGCCGCCCGCGCTCGATCAGAGCGACGTGGCCACTTGTGCGCCGTCTATTTTAAATTGCACGGTAGAGTTTAAATCCCCGCGTACCGGTTTGATGTTATAATCTCAGTCGTCTGTTTTAAATCGGACGGTCCACGTCAGCACCACGTTATAAAGGTCGGGATTCTTACGCGCTACCCCCTGGGGTTCTCGGAAAATAAGAGCTAGCCCCGGAAACTTCTGATCTAGCCCCTGGAACTTCAGAAAATCATGTAAATTCATTTAAAAATAAGTTTTGACCCCGGGACTTAATAAAAATTAGGAAAAACCCCTCTGTTATGTGTAGCTAGACTGAAAATTCTTAAAATAATATTATAGACCCTGTAGTGGGTGAGTTTACCTTTTTAACCCTATTTGATATTAAATTTAGGAAATTGAATATGTGGTTAGTATTTAAAATTTAAAAGATGGGACAAACATATTGTCAATTTCAAATTAAAAACTTTCCTAGTACTTGGAAAACCTTGAAGTGAGATAAAAATAGATTTTTGGCTGAAATGAATCTGTTTAATTGATTATTCACATTTATTAGTAATAGGGACACATTTTTAAGTAGAGAATAATTCTGAAAATTAGTAAACTAAATGTAAAATAGTTCACATCAGAGGAGAAGTTCAAAAATATATTATTTAATATTTTAGACCCAAAACCTATTCTGTTTAGATGAGGTGTCTTACTATTTTCATAATAAAGTACACATTTAGGCATAGGAGATAAATTTGAAAATATAGCAAGCTAGGTATAAATAATTAGAAAATGATAAATGAAGAATTCAGTTTAGGGTTGGTAGAAGGTCTGAAGACATATATGGAGTAGGAAAATACCTTTCATGCATACTTGGTAGCAAAAAGGGTGTAGTAATTGAATGTAAGGGATTTATTTAAATTGGAAACTCATATATAGTTTGCAAACATAAATGTGAATACAAAAGTAGAAATCATATACACATGTTGAAAAGTGCAAGTAAGCCAAAAATCAACACACATAGAGTAACCACAACACATAGAATTATGAATGGTTTTCATAAATGTGAATGTGTGGTTTGTATGAAGTGGAAGTGTGAACTATGTCTTATGACTTGTTGTTTTCTTTTGCTATGTGTGATGGTATGAGTAGAACCTGATCCAGAGCAAGTTCTTCCTTTCCAAGACCAGGACTACCCATTCCAAGAGCAGCAGGTAGGAGGCAAGTGTCCTTGACCACTTTGTTCCTATACTAGGATGTGTAGCTAGAATTATTTGCATTGTCAATTGAAAATATGAAACCCATGCTAGGATGTTTCCCTAGAATTGCATTACCTTGTTTCCTTGTAGCTTGGGTTGGGGATTCATTTTATCATGTCATTTATTATTATGCATATGCTTAGAATGGGATATTTGGGATATGAGATCATCAGTTTATGTTACCATACTCTTGAATGAGATATTGTGAGTTATGTAGAGGTAGGGATCAAGGCAAGTTGGATGTTTTGGTTGGTGCTGGGTGCACAAGACTTGGGTTTGTGTTTAGTACTTGCCTAGATCCTAAGGACTGGTTCATGGAGCATGTAACCTGGCTTTACCGTGCCAACCACATGCTGAGATGGGGCAGCTTGGCCAATTAATTAGGTGTATCCCCGGCGTAGTATGGGTGTGTTGGATGGTGCAGGGAATAGGTGTCAGCTGGACTACCATATGAACCGCAAGGCTCAAGAGGGGGCCACTGCAGCGGGGTTGGAGTCTCTTGTATGTTGTTAGGGGTGAAACCTTAGTGGGCCCACGCTCATCGGGAATCCCTTTGTAAAGGCTTCGTAGTGATCTCCTGGCTACACACCTGGGAAGTGTGAATGTGGTTCGTGGCCACTGGCATAATGGAGGTTCTTTTAGTCCACCCGACAACCGGGGATGAAATCACTACATGTGGGTACAGTGGTGCAAACTCTGCAGAGTCAAAACTGTCATGACAGCCGTGCTCACGGTCAAGAGCGGCTTGGACTTATTCATGATTAGAGGATGATGGCTTTGGAAGTTGAGAATGTTAAGCGGGGAGCTTAACATTGGAAATGATGTTATGATTATTTGATTATGATGATGGGATGGGAGATTGGGACCATTTCACCTGTGTAGTAATGTAGGTGCTTAATAAGCTAAGGTGATAGGTATTAATTGCATAGTGCTTTAACCATGAGTTCAACCTCCCCTTGTTCTAGCCATGCATGACATAATTTTCCCACACTTGTTGAGTACCATCGGTACTCAAGCTTTCATATTTGTTGGTTTATATTGCTGCTCAGGTAAAGATAATGAGGTGGTGTATAATGATCAAGACTTTGGACACGAAGAAGGTTTCTAGGTTCATGGAGTCCCCCAGGCAACACCTGTAATGGAGCCCACAAGAATAATATTCCGCTGCTAGTTTATTTATTTGTGATGAACTTATTATCGTCCATCGAGACATAGGCTTTGTAAGACTTATTTATATTCGACACCTGGCTTGTAATAAATGATGCTTCACTATTTGTCATCACATGCATGAGAAAATGATCCTGGCATACATGTGATATTCACTCGGTTGTTCTTCGGAGAAACCGGGTGTGACGGATGGTGTAGATGTCGAACGCGGTGTAATTGTGCTCCTCATGCGTTGGTGCTGCTGCTGTTGGCGGCCCTGCAATTCTTTTTCTGCCAACATAGCCAGCTGAAATAATCTGTTAACAGTATCCTATTCCTTATAATCAACAATGTCCTGAATATCACGCCTCAACCCCCCATAAAAACGAGCTATTTTATCATCCATGTCCTCTACTACTCCACAGCGCAACATACCCTTTTGTAACTCTTGATAATACTCCTCTACGGACATGTTAACTTGGTCTAAGCGCTGCAATTTTTTGTGAAGGTCCCGCTGAAAAGAAGGAGGAACAAAACGAATACGCATATCTTCCTTTAATCTATCCCATGTTGGAGGATCAGTTCTAGTTTTAACAAGTTCATTCCACCATATGATAGCAAAATTCTTAAACTCACTAGTGGCTTGACGAACTCTATGTTGTTCAGGAACATGGTGGGCATTAAATTTCTGCTCTACTGTCATCTCCCAATCAAGATACGCCTCAGCATCATAATCACCAGAAAAAGAGGGTATAGTAAATTTGACTTTAGCAAAAGGATCATCAAGAGGGCGATTAAAATTGTTATGACGATCATTGTAATTATAACGATTATTACCACCCATACCTCGTAGATAATGTGGAAGTCGTGGTTGATTGTTATGATCTTCCATATTATAAGCATCGTCTTCACAATCTTCAGTGAGAGGCAGCCGCGCCTCAAGAGTATCCATCCGAACAACAAGATCAGCAAGTTGGCGATTCAAGGTCATCAATGACGCCTCTGTCGATGCTTGGGTTTTATTGAACATATCTGTCATTTCCCTCATCATGTCACACAACTCAGCATGTTGAACACATTCATCATTCCTTTTATCTTCTGCCATTGTTAGTAGTAAACAAAAGACAACAAAAAGATGTTATCCCTATCAACTACAAAGGATAGTGGTAATGTGAAAAGTGGAAGGAAGGAAACAATCTCTCTCTCTTTCAAGCGTCTTACCACGTTCTTACAAGTGTTCTTACCGACACAGCAGATGGTAAACGGTGGACGGTGAGAACTAATGAAGCGTGGAGTGATTGCAAAGGTACCTGTTCTGCTCAAGAGGAAAAGTGGAGCTTGGATGGCACAATATAGTGGCTAATAAGCAAAGAAAATCGTTAACAGCAAAACAAAGTTGAATAAGTATTCAATGTAGGAACTGTTGCTGGTTAACAAGTGTTCTAGGCCTAGCACAATACAAGGCGGTAGAGAGGCAAATAGAAGATCAGGAAGATATAAGCAATAAGTACAGCACAAGTGTATAGGCCAACTGTTTCAAGTGTGTGCTGTCAATGCTTTAATATCTGTGCTCTCTTCACTATTTTTTCTTTTTTAATATTTTTCTGATATTTTTTGTTTGCTTGAGAGCACAAAAATAGGAAGAACACAACTTTGCAGCTCAATTGGATGTAAGATGTGGCCTATAGAAAATCAGGAAGATTCTTTAAAATTTGTGCTGATACTTCGGAGGCCGGATAGTCTATCTTCCGAGGGGAATTTCGCCAAACAAATTTCATCGTACACGGCAAAGCCGTGAAGAATTGGTTGCGAAATTTCGAGTAGATCAATTTGAAAAAAAAATCGCCTGATTTCGAGTTTGTATGCAAAAGTTATGGCCGTTTTAAGGTAGGCTACCCGAGTTACTGTTTTTTATGTTGATTCAAACTTGGTTTTGGAAAAGATCTCGCAATAGGATGTGAAAAAAAATCGTAATTTAGCAACGACGACTGATGGGATGTGGTGTGATGAATCAAGGAGGGCTGGCACAATGGTTTGTCACCTGTTCTAGGGCTGGCGATGCGGGAGTTCACGCAAGGCGGCTTGCTAGGGCAAACCGATGATCTTGGTGGCAAGGTTTGTTGTTTAGGGATTGTGGAATAGGTGAGCAGCAAGAAAAATAAGGAATAAAACGATAACTACGACCCAAAAACACAAAGCTAAACCAGCAACAAGACTCGACCACACGAATGCAAACTCAACAAGGCAAACTGAAAAACAAAAACTTGCAGGCACTATAGTCTAGGAATCGGTAACACGATATGTTTTTTTTATGGCTTTTTCTGTGGACTCTATGTATGAAAAACAAAAACTAATCTAGTGGGAAATCAAATTACCTCACGTGCAACCTGAAATGTGATACCAAATGATGAGTAGTTTAGGCCCGACCTTCCGAAAGGTAGGTCGATTGAGGTGGAAAACTCGACGTTGATGATCCGTGGCACTCAAGCAGTTCGAACACCCCTGCAATCACTATACCACTGCTCCGTTGGTTATCAACCGTGCAGCACACGCTTGACCTCACCAAGAAGGCTAATCCCTGCAGGTGCAACCGAGAACACGAGTAAGAACGTAGAAGATGTGATCCGAAAATCACGAAGTTGGGGTTGCACACAAACCGTAGAACGGCGGCTGTTTATCTAAGCAAAACCCACCAAATATGGCTGGCGGCTGCAGTATTTAAAGGCTAGGGTTCGACCATAAGACCTTTAGACGTGTCCCTAATGGACTCATGCGGGATACAAGGCCCAAAAGCCCAACACGGTGGTGGAACACCGGACAGAACTCTAAATTCAACTTGTTTCGACAACTCCCAACGACTCCCAGCAAATTTTAATGTGGGACCAGAACCATTGGAAAGTTTATCTTCTCATATTTCCATGCATATGTAGAACGTCAAAAATGGAGTCCGTATGCATCCTGGGCGTCCGTTTTAAGATGTACTGCTCCTGGACTCCGAGTTGAACTCGAGTCCGAGTTGGTGACTGTTTCCATCAACTTGTGGACGTCCCATATGATTCTCCACGTCCCCAAATCCTCCTCCCTTTACTTGTTGATCATCTCCATGGTTCCTAATAACAATTAGATCATTCAATAGCAATCCATTCTCAAAATCACATGGGTAGGAAGTTAGGAACGAGTTCAACTGCTGATTTAGTAACCGTGCTCGTCCTCTTGTGATTGGTCTTTGTATATCAATGTGAGTATCCACTGTTGTGATGTCCTCATCAACATGGATAAGTTCATCGTGGTTTTCATTAACGACATTATGGTGTATTCGAAAAGCGAGGAGGAACATGAAGAACACTTGAGATTGACATTACAAATGCTGCGAGAGCATCAATTGTATGCCAAGCTCAGCAAGTGTCAATTTTGGCTAAAGAAGATATCGTTCCTAGGCCACATCATCTCCGAGGAAGGGGTATCGGTTGATCCCGGAAAGGTGGGAGATGTTCTGAAGTGGAACCAACCGCAAAACGTTAGAGATATTCAGAGTTTTCTTGGGATGGCTGGATACTACCGACGCTTCACCAAGGACTTCTCCAATATAGTGAAGCCTATGATGGAGCTATTGATTAAGGGAAGGCATTCTAGTGGACATCAGTGTGCCATAAAAGCTTTGAGAAGCTCAAGAAAAGGATAACAACAGCGCCAGTTTTGGTATTGCCGGACGTGAGCAAGAGCTTTGACATATATTGTGACGCATCAAGACAAGGGCTCGGATGCGTGCTCATGCAAGAAGGACAAGTGGTAGCCTATGCGTCAAGACAGCTCAAGAAACACGAGCTGAATTACCCCACACATGATTTAGAACTCGCAGCCGTGGTGCATGCATTAAAGATTTGGAGACATTATATCCTTGATCATCGATGTGAGATCTATACGGATCATAAAAGACTCAAGTACATATTCACCCAAACGGATTTTAATTTGAGGCAATGTCGATGGTTGGAACTCATCAGGGATTATGATGTTGGAATCAACTATCACCCCAGAAAGGCCAATGTAGTAGCTGATGCATTGATCCGAAAGGGAGCATGTCACCAACTCACGGTTCGGGAGCTACCGCCCGAGCTGCGCAAGGAGTTCGAACGGTTACATCAAGGTTTCTTGAACAAGATGGAAGTGATGGAACTCCACTCTTTGCTGGAACAAGAGATAAGAGATGGCCAAGCAACGGATGAGGAGATCAAAGAGATCAAGGAAAGAATCCAACAAGGCATTGAAAAGGACTTCAAGGAAGACGAGAAGGGTACGCTTTGGTTAGGAAAAAGGATTTGAGTGCCTAACGTGAAGCATATCCGCGATACGATATTAAAAGAGGCACATGACTCACCTTACTCCATACATCCTAGCAGTACAAAGATGTACAAGGACCTGAAAACTTTTTACTGGTGGGATGATATGAAGAGGGACATAGCTGAATATGTTGCTCTATGTGACACATGCCAACGGGTGAAGGCCAAACATCAAAGACCCGCTGGACTGTTGCAACCATTAAAGGTACCCGAGTGGAAGTGGGAAGACATTAGTATGGATTTCATCGTCGGATTGCCACGTACTCGATCGGGTTATGACTCCATCTGGGTTATCGTGATTGACGAAAACAGCCCATTTTCTTCCTGTTAAGACCGTGTACAACATTGCACAACTAGCTGAGCTGTACATGGAGCAAATCGTGTGCCGTCATGGAGTCCCGAAGAGGATAGTTTCAGACCAGGGTACTCAGTTTGCCTCTAGGTTCTGGAATAAGCTGCATGAAGCTATGGGTAAACGACTGGATTTTAGCTCCGCCTACCACCCGCAGACTGATGGACAAACAGAAAGGACAAACCAAATTTTGGAGGTCATGTTGAGAGCTTGCGCCTTGAAACATGGGCGTACATGGGATAGGAGCTTGCCGTACGCTGAATTCTCCTATAACAACGGCTATCAAGCTAGCTTGAAGATGTCACCTTTTGAGGCATTGTATGGTAGACGATGTAGAACACCGCTGTTTCTGAACGAGACCGGAGAGAACCAAGTGTTTGGACCCGAAGTGCTACAAGAAGCTGAGAAGCAAGTGCAACCAATACGGGAGAACTTGAAGGCTGCTCAGTCACGACAGAAAGGCTATGCGGACAATAGGCGAACGAAGTTGACTATCGAAGTAGGAGACTTTGTATACCTTAATGTATCGCCTATCTGTGGCTAACGACGTTTCAACGTTAAAGGCAAGCTAGCACCTTGCTATATCGGGCCATTCAAGATTTTGGCCAAGCGAGGAGAAGTAGCCTATCAATTAGAGCTCCCAATGCACCTCTCCGACATGCATGACGTGTTTCACATATCCCAGCTCAAGAAGTGCTTGAGAGTACCAAAAGAACAAGTACCAATGGATGAACTTGAACTTCAAGAGGATCTGACCTATGGAGAGCACCCTGTCCGAATTTTGGACGTGAAGGAAATGGTCACAAGGAAAAAAGTAATCCGTTGGTGCAAAGTACAATGGAGCCATCACATGGAAGCCGAAGCTACATGGGAACATGAAGAAGACCTCAAGGCAGAATTCCCTCATCTATTCTCCACTATCGAATCTCGAGGGCGAGATTTAATTTAAGGGGGGGGGGGTAGATTTGTGACACCCTCAATTTCGTAATTCATGCACGCGTTCATATTTCATGATAGAGAAAACATTTTCAAAGAAGTGGAAACAGAAAAAGAATCAAAATGATAGCCGAAAAGAGCTAGTTCCAGTTTGCCGAAGAGCGCTGCAGACACTTCTCGCGGCTTACTGGCCACGTGGCCCGTTCGGAGCTCATCCCTGCGAAGTGAGGAGAGGTCCGGCACTGCCAGACACATGGCAGGCTCGGAGCTAGCCTCTGTGGAAGGGGCAAGGTCCGACCAGCTGGACGTGTGTCGCCTCCGGGGCTTGTCTCTGCGGAGAAGCGAAGTCCAGCCCCGCAGGACACATGTCGCCACCGGAGCTAGTCGCTGTGGGGATGTAAGGTCCGACCCGTGGGACACGTGTCGCTCTCGGAGCACACCTCCGAGAGGTCCGGTCCTATTTGGACACGTGTCACCTCTGGAGCTCACCTCCGGGAGGTCCGGTCCTACTGGACACGTGTCATCCTCGGAGCTCACTCCTGAGGAAAAGATACTGCAGGACACGTGTCAGCCTCAGAGCTCACCTCCAGGAGGTCCGACGCTATTGGACACGTGTCGACTTCGGAGCTTGCCTCCGAAGAAAGGGGAGGTCTAGAACTAACACGTGGCACTCTAGGAGCTCACCTCCAAAGAGAGGGGAGGTCCGGGATTGACACGTGGCACTCTCGGAGCTCACCTCCAAAGAGAGGGGAGGTTCGGCACTGACACGTGGCGTACGCGGAGCTCGTCTCTGGAGAGAGGGGAGGTCCCGCCCGCCAGGACACGTGGCGCACGCGGAGCTCGCCTATGAGAAAGAGGGATGTCCCGCTAGCCTGACACGCGGCACAACCAGAGCCCGCCTCTGTGGAAAAGGGAGACCAGGCCCCTGCTGGACACGTGGAGACTCCGGAGCTCATCACCACGGAGGTGACGGGATTTTAAGCGATTTACCTCCTGTATGCGCGGGAATACCCAGTACTGAGGAAACCGACATGAATTCCACGTTGCTACCGCACCGAATCAATTGAAGATAAATTGTTAAGATTCAAAAACGATTTGAATAGGACTCTTATTCAAAATTCAATCAGATTAGGACTCTTCTTTTCCCAATTATAAATAGAACCCGAAACAACCCCTTGATCGTAACATCTTTTCTAAGCCGACAACTTAGAAGCCCTAGCCCCAAACTCGCCGAGCTAAACCCTTTCGCCGGAATTTGACCATCGAAGAGACCGCCGACGAGCGCAGACACGATCGCCATCGCCAGAGCAGAGACAACGATCTGTTTTTGCTAGGAGAAAGGACCCGAAGGAAGTAAGAAGGACAAGATCAGGGAGCTACCTACGAAGGACTACAGCACCAGAACATCGAGACACAAGAACAACCAGAGCCACAGGAACAAGGCAAGTGCCCCTTGACCATATTGATCCCATGTTTTTGCAAACTGTTTTGTTTGCGAAAACTGTGTATGCTGAGTCAACTTGATAGGAAACCCTTTTATAGGAGTTTACTAGTTTTGTTAACCACCCTTGCCGCCAGGGAAGTTTATGAGTCGGGTATGGTCGTTTTTGCTTTTTGCTTCGCTAATCTACGGGTTATGGGAAGCGATAGAAGGTGTCTAGCTACTGCACTCATGAGAATAATGATAATGAGAACTTGATGTTAATGAACATGAATCGGAGGAAGATCTAGGCAAGCTTGGTTTGTGGATGAGGTAGAATGAGATGGTGGTTTACTTGCCGTAGATTTAAGGACCAGTTCATGTGAGCCATGCCAGGAATACAGTGCCACCACAAGGCCAAATATGGGTGCGGCTTAGCTGACTATTAGGTGAGTTGCTAGATTGTTATGGACTGTGGAAGGCGCGGGGAATGGGAGTCGAGTGAGGACTGTCCTAGGAACTGCATTGCACAAGAGGGGACCCGTAGGTGGGAGAATTGGAGATTCTAGCCTGCTGGTGAAACCTTAGTGAGTCCATACATCTAGTATCCCCTTTGTAAAGGCTATTTTGTGATCTCTTGGCCATACAACGACGGTTGTGTACTGGTAGAATGGAGGTTCTGCAGTCGCTGACGGGCGACGAAATCACAAACTTGTGGGTAAAGTGGTGCCACCTCTGCAGAGTGTAAAACTATCATGATAGTCGTTCTTCCGGTCACAAGCGCCTGGACAACCCACATGATTAGATGGGATGGTTATTGGGATGGTATTTGATTTTGTTATTGGTTTGGTGATGGTTTGGTCTTTGGATTTGGTTTCGGGACTGTTGAGTCTGGGTAATGAGATTGGTTGCATGACTGTTGAGTCATGTGACACGACCCCACGGTCTTGTCGAGCCAGGATCATGCTGAGGGGTGCTGCGTTGCACAGCACCGAATAACACACATAAAGGTACAAAGCGGAAGCAAAACTTTTATTACATAAAGTGGTTTATGAACATTTTTACATAAAAATAAGTCCAGTCTACACTCACGGGCGTAGACTACGCATCAAGTTCACGTTCAGCCCTTGAACGTGTCCTTGCTAGCACACACGCACACTAACACGGCGGCGTGCACGACTCCCACTCGACAGGGTTCCCCTCCTGGGGTTCCGTCTCCTCTTCGGGAGTCCCTTCCTCATAGAACCCTGCAAAAGCTTCAAACACAAGCAGTGAGCACGAAGGCTCAGCAAGTCTGACCCGTCTCACCTAAACATGGAACTTCTACATGAGGGGTGATGGGTTACATGAGGTAAAAATCATTTGCAAGGACTCGCCTAATTAGTAGCACCTTACTTTCAAGTTTTAGCAGCAGGTTGTTGAGAACCTTACGCTAAGGCACATGAGAGAGCCGCAATCAAACAAGAAACGCATTTCTCTCATGTACTTTGCCCAAAGTTGAAAACAACTTTAGTTAGCTCTAAACTACAGCAAATCATTAGCAATCAGAGTCCATCTTTCAATCAGCAACATTTTAACATGCAACTAGCCTGTTCTTTCTACGTCATGGTACAGTGAACAAGTGGTACTCACTGACCGCGAGGGACGGCGATTATAATCGATTTACACCTGCAGGGTTACCCGAATTACCCGTCAAGTACGCCCGTACTCGATGTTGCCTACAACAACCATCACGGACGCCGTTGGCAACTACCTTTCACCCTTAGCCAAATGTTGAACCGGTCCAATCGTCCTGAGCAAGAGGTCTCTGCACGCGCATCTCAGTGCCGCCAGCCAATTTACACCTCGAGCTCTCAACCTACCCTCTGAACGACCAGCTATGCGTCAACACCCAGCTACCCAGGTTACATCGGTTCCCCGGTTCCCATATAGCCGGTAGGTCTTCGGTACTGTTCTAGCTTGTTCAACAGACCCGCACACAGCTCGGTCCTCAGTCAACAAAAGCGGAGCTATAGCACACAGGCCCTAAAGTCCTGCTGCTCTTACCCTCTGCTTGGTCTCATTTTCTTGCCATGTGTTTCATGTGCTATCACTACCCGAGTCGAGTGCCTCTAGCCTATGCTCGCGAGTAGTTCCAACTACTCGACTTGTACCGAATCCTACCCTATCTTAGCTTTGCCGTAGCTAACAGGGTTTTGCAATCCTAAACCCAACCCATGGTTTTCTTGGCTACGCAATTGGGTTTCCAAACAAGACTCCAATGCAAGGAATCATAATACTCAAGTAAGTGCTCAAAAGAATAAAAATTGGTAAAAGGTTAATGCAAACCGGAGCTTGCCTTGCTGCTCTTGGTCGTAGGCTAGCTGTTCCTCCGGAGTAACGAAGTCTAAGACTTCGGGTTCCTCCTCGACCTTAGCGACTACATGATATAACAAATATATGTATTAATTTAAATGCATTTGAATTGAATTTAAACTTGTGAAAGTGGTAAGTCTTACTAGACAGACCCAATGACTCTGAAATTTTTACAGTGGCTTGGTTACAACCTAAACAGAGACTTGGTCAAGTTTTAGTTGCAGCAAAGCTCATTTGAGCCCTCCACAATTAATTATATACTTGACATTAATTGGCACTTTTAGGGTGTTCTAGGGATTTTCTTGAAACAAACTATGACTTTCTGAAAACTATATTTTCAGAGGGTTCTAATGGAGTTGGTCTCACTTAATTTGCAGGTTCGTAGCTAAAGATATGAGCTAAACAATTTCAGAGAAAATTCTGGAAATGTTTCTGAACATTTTCTATTTTCTATGGAACAGTTTCACTAATCACACCATTAGGTGGATCAAATGAGCTCAAATGGATCTGAAATTTTTATTGTAGTTCAGGGATATTTTGGTGAACAATCCAGGAAAATGTCAGGATTTTCCTCCAAAGGATTCTCCAGTTAAAATTCCCAACAATTTAAATTTTGAGGAATTAATTCTGGAGAAATAAGGATTTTCATGAAGTGAAACTTGATTTGCTGGAAAGTACTCAGAGAGCTGAATCCAACAAAATTTGGTTCACTCGATATGGAGCTTTCTAGCCAAAGTTATGAGGATTTGAAGTTTGAAGGAAATCTGAAAATCGGGGGAAAAGTTTAAACTTGTGGGTGGGCCCCGGGGACACGCGTCGCACGCCGAGGCGACGGCACACCGTGGTCTGCTGTCACACCCGGTTTCTCCGAAGAACAACCGAGTGAATATCACATGTATGCCAGGATCATTTTCTCATACATGTGATGACAAATAGTGAAGCATCATTTATTACAAGCCAGGTGTCGAATATAAATATGTCTTACAAAGCATACGTCTCGATGGACGATAATAAGTTTATAACATGTAAATAAACCAGCAGCGGAATATTATTCTTGTGGGCTCCGTCACAGGTGTTGCCCGGGGGACTCCATGAACCTAGAATCCTTCTACGGGGCCAAAGTCTTGGTCATTGTACACCACATCATCCCCTTGACCTGAGCAGCAATTTAAACCAACAAATATGCAAGTTTGAGTACCATGGGTACTCAGCAAGTGTGGGAAAGTTATGTCATGCATGGCTTGAGCAAGGAGAGGTTGAACTCATGGTTAAAGCACTACGCAATTATTACCTACCACCTTAGCTTATTAAGCACCTACATTACTACACAGGGGAAATGGTCCCAATCTCCCATCTCATCATCATAATCAAATAACCATGACAACATTTCCAATGTTAAGCTCCCCACTTAACATCTACAACTTCCAAAGTCATCATCCTCTAATCATGAATAAGTCCAAGCCACTCTTGACCGTGAGCACGGCTGTTATGACAGTTTTGACTCTGCAGAGTTTGCACCACTGTACCCACATGTAGTGATTTCATCCCCCGTTGCCGGGTGGACTAAAAGAACCTCCATTATGCCAGTGGCTACGAACCACGTTCACACTTCCCATGTGTGTAGCCAGGAGATCACTACGAAGCCTTTACAAAGGGATTCCCGACAAGCGTGGGCCCACTGAGGTTTCACCCCTAACAGCATACAAGAGGCTCCAACCCCGCTGCAGTGGCCCCCTCTTGAGCGTTGCGGTTCATATGGTAGTCCAGCTGACACCTACTCCCCGCACCATCCAACACACCAATACTACGCCGGGGATACACCTAATTAATTGGCCAGGCTGCCCCATCTCAGGATGTGGTTGGTATGGTAAAGCCAGATTACATGCTCCATGAACCGGTCCTTAGGATCCAGGCAAGTACTAAACACAAACCCGAGTCTCGTGCACCCAGAACCAACCAAATCATCCAACTTGCCTCGATCCCTACCTCTACATAACTCACAATATCTCATTCAAGAGTAAGGTAAATAAATTGATGATCTCATATCCCACTTACCCCATTCTAAGCATGGCTAAGCATAAACATATAAATAAATGAGATGATAAAATAAATCCCAATCCCAAGCTACAAGGAAACAAGATAATGCAATTCTAGGGAAACTTCCTAGCATGGGTTTCATATTTCAATTGACAATGCAAATAATTCTATCTACACATCCTAGCATAGGATCAAAGTGGTCAAGTACACTTGCCTTCTTCCTGCTGCTCTGGGAATAGATTGTCCTGATCTTGGAAGGGAAGAACTTGCTCTGGGGCAGGTTCTACTAATGCCAACACACATAGCAAAAGAAAACAACAATCCATAAGACATAGTTCACACTTTCACTCCACACATACATACGTATGATAGTCATTCACATTTCTAAGTGTTGTGTTTACTCTAGCTGTGTTGATTTTTAGACTTCAGCCACTTTTAAACATATGTATATGATTTCTAACTTTTGTATTTCAGATTTCTGTTTGCACACTATATATGAATTTTCAATTTGAATAAATTATTTATATTTAATTAATATACTTCTTAACTACCAAGTTGGCATGGAAGGTATTTTCCTACTCCAAATGTGTTTTCAGATCTTTTACCAAATCCTAAACTGAAATCTTTGGATTTGGAAACTTCATTTATCATTTCCTAGTTATGCATACCTATTTTCCTATATTTTCAGATTTATTTTCTATGCCTAAATGTAAACTTTATTATGAAAATAGTAAGACACCTCATCTAAACAGAATAGGTTCTGATCTAAAATATTAAATAATATATTTTTCAACTTCTCCTCTGATGTGAATTAATTTAAATTTATTTTACCAATTTTCAGAATTATTTCCTAACCTAAAAATGTGTCTCTATAACTAATAAATGTGAACTATCAATTAGACAGATTCATTTCAGCTTAAAATCTACTTTTAACTCATTCTAAAGTTTTCCATGTGCTAGGAGAGTTTAAATTTGAATTTACAATGTCTTTGCCTCACCTTTTTAAATTTAAATCCTAATCACATATTCAATTTTCTGAATTTAATATCATATAGGGTCAAAAAGGTAAATCCACCCTACTACAGGGTATAGTTTATTATTTCTTAAATTTCCAGGGGTCTAGCTACACATAACAGAGGGGTTTTCCTAATTTTTATTAAGTCCAGGGGCTAAAATTGATTTTTAAATGAATTTACATGAATTTCTGAAGTTCCAGGGGCTAGATCAGAAGTTTCTGGGGCTAGCTCGTGTTTTCCGAGATCCCCAGGGGGTAGCGCATAAGAATCCTGATCTTAATGCGGGGCCGACGTGGACCGTCCGATTTAAAACAGACGGCTGAGATTAGATCGTCGAACCGGTACGCGCGGGTTTTAATTCTACCGTGCGATTTAAAATAGACGGCGCACAAGCGGCCACGTCGCTCTGACCGTGCGCGGGCGGCGCTGCCCGGCGGCGCGCGGCGGCCGGAGGCGGCGATCTTGCCGGAAAACTTCGGATCTTCGTCTATACTTCCTAAAACTGGGATTTCATGGCATAGAACGGTAGAGGGGAGGTCGGGGATCTCACCTCGGGGTTTTTCTTGAGCTCGGAGGCCCTGGAAGGCGGTCGGCGTCGAGGTCCGAGGTGGAACCGCTGCGGTGCTCGTCGGAGCTGTGCCTAGAGCGCAAACCACCAAGTTTTCTGCACCTGCGTGACTCCCAGGAGGCGGTGGGACACGATCGACGCGTTAGATCAGAAAACCCGGGCAAAGATGGAGAGAAAACTGCCGGAGAAGCTCTGGTTCTCACCGGGATGAAAAACAGCCGATCGGGGGAGAGAAACAGGGCGATGCCGGTGTTTATATAGACGGGGGAGGGCGGCGTGTCTGTTGGGATCGAGCCGGAGTCGTCCGGGACCAGAATTCGGCTGGGAGACGCGGTTTTCCAGAGTAGTTTTGATTCGGGAGAGAGAGGTGTCCCGGGGTCGGCCGATCGCGCGCGAGGAAGAAGATGACGGCGGGCCCCCCGTGTCGGTGAGAGGGAAAAGGGGCGCGTGGCTGCGGGCTGGCACGGGGGTATGGTGGGCTGGCTGGTGGGTTTCGGCCCGCTGGCCGGGGGTTTTGTTTTTTCTTTTTCTTTTTCATTTCTGTTTTGATTTGAATTTAAATTCCAATTTGAATTTGAATTTCTGCACGACATGCAATACGTCCAAAAATTTTAAAATTCCCCTCTTAACAGGTTTTGGGGTGTTACAGCTCTATCCCCCTTAAAAAAATCTCGTCTCGAGATTGGTGGTTCTAAGAAAACAATTCCGGAAACTGTGCCTTAAGCTCGTCTTCTCGCTCCCATGTGGCTTCCTCTTCCGAGTGATGCTTCCACTGCACCCTGGACATCCGAATTCTTTTATTTCTTGTGAGGCGTTCCATTGTCTCCAAAATCTTAAATGGTTGCTCGGCATAAGACAGATCCTCGGCTACGTCAACCTCATTCATGGGTAACATCTCTTCAGGCGTCCTCAGACATTTCTTGAGCTGTGACACATGGAATACGTCATGCACATCTGATAGGCGAGCCGGTAGTTCTAGTCGATATGCCACTTCGCCTTTCCTCTCCAGAACTTGAAAGGGTCTGATGTATCGAGGTGATAACTTCCCTTTCACCTTGAACCGACGAAGTCCTCGGATAGGGGACACCTTGAGATAGACATAGTCCCCCACGTTGAAAATAAGCTCTCTTCTCCGTACATCGGCATAACTCTTTTGTTGGGTCTGTGCTATCCTCAAATTGTTGCAGATTTCCCTCACTTTCGCCTCAGCTTCTTATAGTACCTCGGGCCCAAACACTTTACTTTCCCCTATTTGGTTCCAAAATAGTGGAGTTCTGCACTTCCTTCCATACAAAGTCTGAAATGGTGACATCTTCATGCTAGCCTGATAGCTGTTGTTATAGGAGAACTCCGCATACGGTAAGTTCTTACCCCAACTCCTATTGTTCTTGAGTGCACACGCTCTCAGCATATCCTCAAGGATCTGATTGGTTCTTTCCGTCTGCACGTCGGTTTGGGTATGATAGGCAGAACTAAAATTCAGATTAGTTCCCATGGTTTCATGCAACTTCTACCAGAACCTTGAGGTGAACTGCGTCCCTCGATCTGACACTATCTTCTTTGGTACTCCATGGAAACACACGATCCTGGACATGTAAAATTCTGCCAATTTGGATCCGCTGTAGCTTTCTTTCACGGGGATGAAATGAGCTACCTTGGTTAGCCTGTCGATGATGACCCATATCGAATCATATCCTGATTGGGTCCTGGGTAATCCCACTATGAAATCCATACCGATTTCTTCCCATTTCCATTCAGGCACTTTGAGTTGTTGCAATAATCCCGCGGGTCGTTGATGTTCTGCTTTCACCAACTGACATGTGTCACATAGGGCAACATGTTCCGCGACATCTCTCTTCATGCCATACCACCAATACCTGCTCTTGAGGTCATGGTACATCTTCGTACTCCCGGGATGAATGGAATAGTCGAAATCATGAGCCTCCTTCAAAATCAATTCACGGATCTCCTTCACTTTAGGCACACAGATTCTTTTCCCGTGCCACACCGTACCTTGTTCATCCTCTCTGAACCCAGGAGCTTTATTATCCTTGATGAGTTCTCTAATTTCTTGTATCTTCTCATTAGTCTTTTGACCGTTGCGTATATCTTGCTCTAATGTGGAGTCCACTTCCATGGCGATGGCTTCACCACTATTCACCATACACAGATTGAGTTTTATACCCTCTTCCTTCAATTCTGTAGGCATGTCCTTCAAGCTCAACCTATTGACTTGCACCTTCCGGCTTAAAGCATCTGCCACGACGTTCGCTTTCCCAGGATGATAGTTGATGCCCACATCAAAGTCGTCGATTAGCTCTAACCATCTCCTTTGTCTGAGGTTGGGATCTGGCTGTGTGAAAAATGTACTTTAAGCTCTTATGATCCGTATATATCTCTGTCCTCTTCCCCATCAAGTAATGCCGCCAAATCTTCAACGCGTGTACCATTGCAGCTAGCTCTAGGACATGTGTAGGATAGTTCTTCTCGTGTTTCCGGAGCTGCCGGGACGCATAAGCCACGACATGCCCCTCTTGCATGAGAACACATCCCAACCCGTTTCCAGAAGCATCACAGTACACCGAAAAGTTCTTCTGCATATCTGGCATAACTAGCACTGGGGTTGTTGTCAATTTTTTCTTCAGTTCCTGAAAACTCGTCTTGCACTGCGGTGTCCATTTAAATGTGATTCCCTTCTCCAACAATTTGGTGAGGGGTCTCGAAACCTTGGAGAAACCCTCGATAAACCTTCGATAATACCCAGCCAATCCAAAGAAGCTTCGAACTTCCCCGACATTCTCAGGGGTCTTCCACTTCTGTACATCCTCGATCTTGGTGGGATCTACGGAGATTCCTCCCTCTGAGATTATATGTCCTATGATGGGAACTCTCTTTAGCCAAAACTCACACTTGCTCAACTTGGCATATAGTTGGTGTTCTCTCAGCTTTTGCAACACCAACCTTAGATGTTTCTCATGTTCTTCTTCATCTTTGGAGAAGACGAGAATGTCATCTATGAAAACCACCACAAATTTGTCCAGATATTCCATGAATACCTTGTTCATGAGATACATGAAGTATGTCGGGGCATTAGATAGCCCGAAAGGCATGACTGTGTATTCATACAGTCCGTACCGAGATACGAAAGCCGTCTTTGGAATATTAGTTTGCCTTATCTTAAGTTGGTGGTATCCCGATCTGAGATCAATTTTCGAGAACACACAAGCTCCTCTCAACTGATCAAACAAGTCTTCAATGCGGGGTAATGGGTACTTGTCCTTGATGGTTACCTCATTCAACGCACGGTAGTCCACGCATAGCCTTTGGGTCCCGTCCTTCTTGGGCACAAATATCACTGGAGCTCCCCATGGTGAGGAACTAGGACAAATGTACCCCTTTTCTGTCAATTCTCTTAAATGTTCCTTGAGTTCTTCCAGCTGTTTGGAGTCCATCTGATATGGTCTCTTGTACATCGGAGTTGTTCCAGGCACTAGCTCAATCGCAAATTCCACTTCACGATAGGGGGGGCATACCTAGCAACTCCTCTGGAAAAACATCTGGATGTTCCTTGATGATCCTGATCTCCTCCACTTCCACCTCAACTTGATTGAGTTTAATGTCCCTCCTAGGCTCTTGTATAGTTATGAACTTCACTCTTGTGCCAATAGGGTGAGTTAGTTCCACCGTTCTTGTCGAAAAATGGATGATTCCTTTATGTTTGGTCAACCAATCCATTCCCAAAATAATATCTATCCCTTGTGAATCTATCACTATGAGATTGGCAGTAAATAATACCCCATTAATGTCTAGATTCACCTTGGGACACACTTGTCTTGTCCTTATTTCTCCACCTGGAGAGTTCACTGCTAGCATATTTTTCATTTGTGTGGTTGCTAGATCATGCTTCTTAACAAACCCTCGAGCAATGAACGAGTGGGTAGCACCAGAATCAAACAACAGTGTTGCAATGTGTAAATTGGCAGGAAACTTACCAACTACCACGTCGGGTGCCTCTTGCGCCTCCTCCATGGTCACGTGGTTCACCCGTCCTTGCATCACATTCTGCTGTTGCGACTGCACGGGCTTCTTCTTTGGGCACTTATGGGCGTAGTGCCCCATTTCACCACAGTTAAAGCATTGCACACCAACCTTAGGTGCCTGGCCTTTGTTGTCATGGGGTTGGTTTGGGGGTCCATGTACTGCTGGTCGGGGTTGATATGTGGGGCGAGGCTGCTGTACAAACTGACGTTGTGGCTGTGCTGGTGCTGACGGAGGCCTGAAGTTCGGGTTGTACCCTCTCGGTGCTGAGTAGGGTACCGCAGCACGGCTCGTCTGCCCTGCGGGTTGCTGCATCAGACGTGGGCTTGTGTTGCTACCCGAGGCTTGGTTTGACTATCCCGCCTTCCTATTGTTTTTGGTTTCCAAGGCCTTCAGCTTCCTCTCCACAACAAATGCTCTGTCTACAATCTTTTGGAAGCTTTCATACTCGTTGGAAGACATTGCACACTGCATTTCCGCTGTAAGTCCTTCCACAAAGCAGTCCTGTTTCTGCTCATCAGTCTCGATGTCCCGTGGTGCATAACGAGATAGTTGGGTGAATTTAGTGAGGTATTCCCTCACAGTCATGTTTCCTTGCTGCAGTCCCAAGAACTCCTATCTCTTGTTTCTGAGTTCACCCCTTGGTATGTAATGGTTGCGGAAACTGCGCTTGAACTCTTCCCAAGTGATGTTCTCAGGGTCATGATGGGCTGCCACGTAAGCGGTCCACCAATCAGCAGCAGGTCCATGCAATTGGTGAGAGGCAAACAGCACCCTCTCATACCCTTGGCATTGTATGATCCTCATCTTTCTCTCAATGGTCTTTAGCCAGTCATCTGCCTGCAGAGGTTCAGCAAAACTTGCAAACATTGGAGGTTGAGTCACTAGAAACTCACTCAACCTTCGTTGGCATTGTGCAGCTTGTGGGGGTGGAGCTTGGTGCAAGTTGGCCACCACTTGAGTTAGGCTCTGGATGAGCTGATTTTGATTTTCAAGCATTTGGTGCATGGGATCAGCTCCTTCACGGCGACCACCCCTGTCTGGTCCTCCAGAAAGATGAGGGTTGCCGGCCTCATCGTTGTTGTTGGCGGGGTTGGCACCACGACCCTTTCCTCTTCCGGCCATCTATCATGATCAACCAGATGTTAATTTAAAGCATTATGCATTAACTTCCCAATTTGCTTGTTTAAACTTAAACTTTTGAGGCCTCATTATATTTACATTTTATGAGGGTTTCACGTCTGACGCGAAAATTAATGCACTCTTAATTCATAGGGGTTCACACATCAAAGCAAAACAACCCGAAGACGAGGTTGTGGACAAATGCCCATGGCTTCCACAACTCACGTCGCACACCAAACATTAACACACCATTAACTAAGGTATTGACTCGACTACTCGATAACCTGCTGAACTACGGGAAAGGACTCTACACGACTCGTATCACTGAGCTGGCTCCTCGGGATCTTCCTCATTGCCCTCTGACTCCGCTTTGGGTGGGGAGGCTGCTGGTGGAGAAGTGCGGCGACGCCTACTCGCCGGGCGATCTGGGGAGTCAGGAGTCCATGTGTCATTCACGGTGACACACAGTTCATTCCCATCTCCTCTTTCTCTCGCCCTCAAGCTGGCTCGAAGCAACGCCTCAGTCTCCTTCAGGGTGTCACGAACATCCTGAAGCTCCTGCTGGCACTCCTGCAGTCGAGTGCTGAGCATAGCAGCATCCTCCAAGCATAGGTCCATGTGCTCATGGGAAGTCCCCTGCTGCACTGGCGGGTACTTGTACTCCGTGGTACCACTCTCACGCTGCAGGACATACATGTACTCAGTCCTGTCCAAGTGGCGACGGTAGATGTGACTCTGGCAGGTGATGGCCTCCCAGGTGACATCCTTCTCCGCATCGACCTGTGTCGCTCGACAAGCTAGAGAGCGGTGGATCTTAAGCAGCTGATTTTCATGGATAATCCTCATTTCTGAACTCCATTCTTCCCGCTTCTCACGGATGGTCCGGGTGGAGCTGTAGTGTATGATTAGCTTGCCCGTATTGCCGGCGGCGTGGAGCATACGTCGAAGGCGGCGCAACAAGCCTCCTACTGCCAATCCGTAGGAGAGGTACGTCACCGGACGATTCTCCTCTCTCAGGGCGAGGGCAACCATGAGAACTCTCCCTCCGGTGGACTTGCGAGCGGTGCGGATCATGCGAACCATCTAAAACATAAGGCATTTAAAATTTAAGTTAGATAAGATTTTAAACAAAAATCCTATTTTGAATAAAAGCTGGGGTAAGATGAATAAAGTGACCCCATTAAATAACACTTTTCAACCCACACCTTTGTAAAATAGTTTTTAAGAAAATAGGGTC
Organism: Neostapfia colusana; assembly: GCA_030760725.1. Classification (NCBI taxonomy): domain Eukaryota; kingdom Viridiplantae; phylum Streptophyta; class Magnoliopsida; order Poales; family Poaceae; genus Neostapfia; species Neostapfia colusana. The sequence continues at coordinate 94,766,308 of JASWHV010000001.1, forward strand.
CTTAAATACATCCATTTCTACCTAGGTCCACATTCCTACAGGCAACCTTGGCTCTGATACCACTTCTGTCACACCTGGTTTCTCCGAAGAACAACCAAGTGAATATCACATGTATGCCAGGATCATTTTCTCATACATGTGATGACAAATAGTGAAGCATCATTTATTACAAGCCAGGTGTCGAATATAAATATGTCTTACAAAGCATATGTCTCGATGGACGATAATAAGTTCATAACATGTAAATAAACCAGCAGCGGAATATTATTCTTGTGGGCTCCGTTACAGGCGTTGCCCGGGGAACTCCATGAACCTAGAATCCTTCTTCGTGGCCAAAGTCTTGGTCATTGTACACCACATCATCCCCTTGACCTGAGCAGCAATTAAACCAACAAATATGCAAGTTTGAGTACCATGGGTACTCAGCAAGTGTGGGAAAGTTATGTCATGCATGGCTAGAGCAAGGAGAGGTTGAACTCCTGGTTAAAGCACTACGCAATTATTACCTACCACCTTAGCTTATTAAGCACCTACATTACTACACGGGTGAAATGGTCCCAATCTCCCATCCCATCATCATAATCAAATATCCATGACATCATTTCCAATGTTAATCTCCCCACTTAACATCCACAACTTCCAAAGTCATCATCCTCTAATCATGAATAAGTCCAAGCCGATCTTGACCGTGAGCACGGCTGTTATGACAGTTTTGACTCTGCAGAGTTTGCACCACTGTACCCACATGTAGTGATTTCATCCCCCGTTGCCAGGTGGACTAAAAGAACCTCCATTATGCTAGTGGCTACGAACCACATTCACACTTCCCAGGTGTGTAGCCAGGAGATCACTACAAAGCCTTTACAAAGGGATTCCCGACGAGAGTGGGCCCACTGAGGTTTCACCCCTAACAGCATACAAGAGGCTCCAACCCCGCTGCAGTGGCCCCCTCTTGAGCCTTGCGGTTCATATGGTAGTCCAGCTGACACCTACTCCCCGCACCATCCAACACACCCATACTACGCCGGGGATACACCTAATTAATTGGCCAAGCTGCCCCATCTCAGCATGTGGTTGGTACGGTAAAGCCAGGTTACATGCTCCATGAACCGGTCCTTAGGATCCAGGCAAGTACTAAACACAAACCCAGAGTCTCGTGCACCTAGCACCAACCAAATCATCCAACTTGCCTCGATCCCTACCTCTACATAACTCAAAATATCTCATTCAAGAGTAATGTAAATAAATTGATGATCTCATATCCCACTTATCTCATTCTAAGCATGGCTAAGCATAAACATATAAATAAATGACATAATAAAATAAATCCCAACCCAAGCTACAAAAAAACAAGATAATGCAATTCTAAGGAAACTTCCTAGCATGGGTTTCATATTTCAATTTACAATGCAAATAATTCTATCTACACATCCTAGCATAGGATCAAAGTGGTCAAGGACACTTGCCTTCTTCCTGCTGCTCTGGGAATGGATAGTCCTAATCTTGGAAGGGAAGAACTTGCTCTGGGGCAGGTTCTACTCATGCCAACACACATAGCAAAAGAAAACAACAATCCATAAGACATAGTTCACACTTTCACTCCACACATACATACATCTGATAGTCATTCACATTTCTAAGTGTTGTGTTTACTCTAGCTGTGTTGATTTTTAGCCTTCATGCACTTTTAAACATATGTATATGATTTCTAACTTTTGTATTTCAGATTTCTGTTTGAACACTATATATGAATTTTCAATTTGAATAAATTCTTTATATTTAATTAATATACTTCTTAACTACCAAGTTTGCATGGAAGGTATTTTCCTACTCCAAATGGGTTTTCAGATCTTCTACCAAATCCTAAACAGAAATCTTAGGATTTGGAAACTTCATTTATCATTTCCTAGTTATGCATACCTATTTTCCTATATTTTCAAATTTATTTTCTATGCCTAAATGTAAACTTTATTATGAAAATAGTAAGACACCTCATCTAAACAGAATAGGTTCTGATCTAAAATATTAAATAATATATTTTTGAACTTCTCCTCTGATGTGAACTAATTTAAATTTATTTTACAAATTTTCAGAATTATTTCCTAACCTAAAAATGTGTCCCTATAACTAATAAATGTGAACAATCAATTAGACAGATTCATTTCAGCTTAAAATCTACTTTTAACTCATTCTAAAGTTTTCCAAGTGCTAGGAGAGTTTAATTTGAATTTACAATGTGTTTGCCTCACCTTTTTAAATTTAAATCCTAATCACATATTCAATTTTCTGAATTTAATATCATATAGGGTCAAAAAGGTAAATTCACCCTACTACAGGGTCTAACTTATTATTTCATAAATTTCCAGGGGTCTAGCTACACATAACAGAGGGGCTTTCCTAATTTTTATTAAGTCCAGGGGCTAAAACTGATTTTTAAATGAATTTACATGAATTTCTGAAGTTCCAGGGGCTAGATCAGAAGTTTCTGGGGCTAGCTCGTGTTTTCTGAGATCCCCAGGGGGTAGCGCGTAAGAATCCCGGTCTTTATAATGCGGGGCCGACGTGGACCGTCCGATTTAAAACAGACGGCTGAGATTAGATCGCCGAACCGGTACGCGCGGGTTTTAATTCTACCGTGCGATTTAAAATAGACGGCGCACAAGCAGCCACGTCGCCCTGACCGTGCGCGGGCGGCGCTGCCCGGCGGCGCGCGGCGGCGGGAGGCGGCGATCTCGCTGGAAAACTTCGGATCTTCGTCTATACTTCCTAAAACTGGGATTTCATGGCATAGAACGGTAGAGGGGAGGTCGGGGATCTCACCTCGGGGTTTTTCTTGAGCTCGGAGGCCCTGGAAGGCGGTCGGCGTCGAGGTCCGAGGTGGAACCGCTGCGGTGCTCGTCGGAGCTGTGCCTAGAGCGCAAACCACCGAGTTTTCTGCACCTGCATGACTCCCCGGAGGCGGTGGGACATGATCGACGCGTTAGATCAGAAAACCCGGGCAAAGATCGAGAGAAAACAGCCGGAGAAGCTCTGGTTCTGACCGGGAGGAAAAACAGCCGATCGGAGGAGAAAAACAGGGCGATGCCGGTGTTTATATAGACGGGGGAGGGCGGCGTGTCTGTTGGGATCGAGCCGGAGTCGTCCGGGACCAGAATTCGGCTGGGAGACGCGGTTTTCTGGGGTAGTTTTGATTCGGGAGAGAGAGGTGTCCCGGGGTCGGCCGATCATCCGCGAGGAAGAAGATGACGGTGGGCCCCGCGTGTCAGTGAGAGGGAAAAGGGGCGCGCGGCTGCAGGCTGGCGCCGGGGTATGGTGGGCCGGCTGATGGGTTTCGGCCCACTGGCCGGGGGTTTTGTTTTTTCTTTTTCTTTTTCTTTTCTGTTTTGATTTGAATTTGAATTCCAATTTGAATTTGAATTTCTGCACGACATGCAATACGTCAAAAATTTTTAAATTCCCCTCTTAACAGGATTTGGGGTGTTACATCTGTGGGGTTCCTGCGCGCCAGCACAGCCGATCCCGGCCACACCCGATCCCGATTTAAATTTTTCAGCCGCTGACGCGTGGGCCAGCTGGCTTCGTCTTCCTCCTGACGCCCGCGCTCTGCCGCCGGGGTATCTCGCCGGAGAGCTCGCCGTCGGCTTCTGTAAAGCTCCAAACTTCACGGATTTGGCCGTCTCTGCCTATTTCCACTCGGGGAACAAGATTCTTATGTCAGCTCGCCATGAAAATGGCCGCCACATGGTCGGCGACGAGCAGCAGCCTCGGGAGAACTTCGGCCGCGTTGTCCACCCTCCCTAGCACCTCACCCGATCAAGCTAAGGGTCGCCGAGCATCAGTGGACCATAGGAAAGGTCGACGTGAGCTCCACGGAGCTCGGGAAGGGCCGTGTTGGGCTGTCGTCGTGCGACCTAGTCCGGAAATCGGGATTTCTACTAAAACTCGAAGAACAGCGGTCTCCCTCCACGGTTCTTCGTGGTTCCTACTCCTATGGACCCGCACGGGCTACTAGAAGTGATCCTCTCCATGAGAGGATGAGTGATGTAGTGTGGCTTACGAATTTCTCAGATCGGTACAGACCTCACTTTTGCACACCGTCGAGAAAACATGAAATTCCGGCCTAAGCAGCGTTTGTCATGCCGCCGGAGCTTGCAGAAATGAAAGAGGGGTTGAAGGCGAACCTCTTTGCTGTTCACAGCTCCGTGAACGGTGGGCTGTGGTGGCCGGAAGAACGGTTCCCGCAGCGGCGGCTCGAGCTGAACCGGCAGAGAAAGGATCGCCGCGGTGAAGCTCGGGGAAGACTGCGCAGGGCCTGGAACCGATGCGAGGGTGTTGAAGATGGCTTGGCGCACCCGGTGCTGGTCCCAGATCACCGGGATGGTCACTGGATCGGGCGGGCGACGAGGAACCGAAAGTTCACTCGGGCGGCGAGGTGCTTCAGCTTTTTGGGTGGAAATGCATCGAGACAGCGGTGGAAGGCACCGGTGACCACGCGGGCGGGTAGATAAAGACCCCGAGAGTCGGTTCCGTGGCTGAGATCGGCAAGCAGCTGGTTGCTTCGCCGTTCCTTCGCCGTGGCGGCAGCTCGGGTCAGCGCAAGAACCAGAGTGCACAGTTCAGTCGGCTGGGTTCTCTTCAGAGGCTGACCAGTGGGTCCCACCCAGGCTTTTAACCTCTGAAATTCACTCCTAATCACTGTTGTAAACAGTGAGCCCCAAAATACCCATGGTGATTCAAATTATTCACCCATTTGCCATTTGAATTGATTAGGATTCAAATTGTGTTTGGTTTGAATGAATTTCAGCACATGTTCAGTTTGAAATTCAAATAAAGTTTGAATTTGCCCCACTTAGCTCATGTCAATATCAACTCCAAATGGAGTGAAAATTGGTGTGTGAGCTCACAAAAATGTGCTGAATGAGAATATGCCTCCCACTTTTAATTTCATGGGATAAAGACAGTTTGAATTTGAATATGGTTTCAAACTGCCCTCTTTCTAGCTATACCCAAAATGACCTCAAAAAGGTTTTGAATTTCGGTGAAACTTGGCATGGACATCCCTAGCAATGTTAGGAGTTTTCATATGCCCAGCCCCTCTATATCACATGTGGGAAATACCACTTTTGCAATATGTGAGTTTGTTCTCTGATGAGCATGTTGATGGTGGTTACTTGCTCTTCATTTGTGTTCATCAACTTACTTCAAATGAGGTGTGTGGTGTGGTGTTGAACACTTCAAATATGTGTCAAAAACTGAGGCCCTTACATTCCTCCCCCCTTAAAAGAATCTCGTCCCGAGATTATAAGGTGAAAATGAGAGAGAGGACGGTGGAAAATTACCGGATATGCGACGTGAAAAAGTTGGGGTAGTTAGCGCGAAGAAATCCTTCGCTCTCCCATGTTGCTTCGTCCACGGAGTGATTACTCCATAGAACCTTGTAGAACCACAACGTACGGTTGCATGTGGTTCGGGCCTTTTCGTCAATGATCTGCACCGGTTCCTCCCGATAGGTGAGATCCGGTTGCAGTTCTTCCATGTCTTCCAGCTGAACGGTAGTAGATAGCTTGAGACACTTCCTCAGCTGGGAAATGTGAAAGACGTCGTGCACACCGGAGAGTGCTTCTGGTAATTTCAGCCAGTATGCTACGGACCCACATCTTTCGGTAATCTGAAATGGACCGATGAGTCGGGGTGCCAACTTTCCTCTCACCCTGAATCTGTTTACGCCCTTCATTGGAGACACACGTAGATATACGTGATCCCCGACTTCGAATTGTAATGGGCGTCTTCTCCGGTCCGCATACTGTTTCTGCTGGGATTGGGCGGCTTTTAGGTTCGCTTGAATCAGTCGAACCTTCTCTTCCGTGTTGTTGACAAGATCAATCCCGAATGTAACCCTTTCGCCAGACTCACACCAATTCAATAGTGTGCGGCATTTTCTTCCGTATAGCGCCTCGTAAGGTGCCATCTTTATGCTGGCTTGGTACCCATTGTTGTACGAGAACTCGGCTAACGGAAAGTGATCATCCCAATTCTTGTTGTGGTTGATAGCACAAGCTCGTAGCATGTCTTCTAGGATCTGATTTACCCGCTCGGTTTGTCCATCCGTCTGCGGGTGGTACGCTGAATTACGGATCAGCTTCGTCCCCAACGCAGCGTGCAGCTGCTCCCAAAAACGGGACACAAATAAAGTGCCCCGATCCGATATGATGGTACGGGGTACGCCGTACAGGCACAGGATCCGTGAGATGTACAGTTCAGCGTACTTCTTGGCGTTGTAATTGGTGTTGACCAGGATGAAATGGGCAACCTTGGTGAGCCGGTCGACGATCACCCACATGGAATCATATTTTTGAAAGGTGGTGGGTAAACCGACGATGAAGTTCATGCTCACATCCTCCCACTTCCAGGCAGGAACGCCCAGGGGTTGTAGCAGTCCCGGTTTCCGCATATGATCCGCCTTCACCCTTCGACATGTATCACATTCGGACACGTACTTCGCAATCTCCTGCTTCATCCGTGTCCACCAAATCTTGCTTCTGAGTTCTTGATACATCTTGTTGCTGCCAGGGTGAATAGAAAACATTGACAAGTGAGCCTCATCAAAGATTTTCTTCCGTAATTCCGGGTTACGGGGTACGACGATCCGGTCCTTGAACCATAGGACACCGTCTCCGTCCTTCTGGAAACATTTCAGCTCCCCACTGTCTACACGTCTCCACAAATGTGACATGCCCTTGTCATTCTTCTGGGCTGCCGCTATCTCTTCACGGATGGTGGGGATCAAAGCTAAGTTGTAGAGAGCTCCATGTGGAATCACATGCAGTGGTGGTTCGCTCTCTTCCAACGGTGTGATGGTCAGATTGTTGACGTGTGACTTGCGGCTCAGCGCATCTGCCACTACGTTTGCCTTGCCCGGATGATAATGGATCTCTATTTCGTAATCCTTTATCAGTTCTAACCATCTTCGCTGCCTCATGTTCAGCTCCTTCTGAGTGAATATGTACTTGAGGCTCTTGCGGTCGGTGTATAAGTGTACGAGGTTACCGAGTAGGTAGTGCCTCCACATTTTTAGTGCAAGTACCACGGCAGCGAGCTCCAAGTCGTGGGTTGGATAATTTTGCTCATGGGTTCTAAGCTGCCGTGATCCATACGCGAACACTCTTCTGTCTTGCATCAGCACACATCCAAGCCCAATGCCGGATGCATTGCAGTACACATCGAACGGTTTTGTTGTGTCTGGCTGCGTCAAAACCGGTGCTGATGTCAGGTGCTTGACTAAAGCCTTGAATGCTGCTTCACATGCTGGACTCCAAACATATTTGGTAGCCTTCTTCAGCAGCTCCGTCATAGGCTTGGCAATCTTCGAGAAGTTCGGAATGAACCTCCGATAATCTCCCGCGAGTCCGAGGAAACTCTGTACCTCGTGAACAGTTCTCGGGGATTTCCAAATCAGCACTTGAGTGATCTTGCTCGGGTCTACAGCGATACCCTCCGCTGAGATGATATGCCCGAGAAAAGGCACTTGCGATATCCAGAACTCGCATTTGCTGAATTTCGCGTATAGCTTGTGATCCCGCAGCCGTTGCAAGACTATACGCAGATGCTTCTTGTGATCTTCCTCCAACTTGGAATATACCAGGATGTCTTCGATGAAGACCACGACAAACTTGTCCAGATCCGTCATGAATACCGAGTTCATCAAGTACATGAAGTGAGCTGGAGCATTGGTGAGGCCGAAGGACATGACCAGGTACTCATAAAGTCCGTACCTCGTCGAGAAAGCCATCTTCGGAATATCCTCAGTCCTTATCTTAATCTGATGGTACCCAGATCTTAAGTCCATCTTGGAAAAGATCTTTGCTTCGACCAAATGATCAAACAACATGTCGATCCGTGGTAACGGGTACTTGTTCTTGATGGTTACGGCATTTAATGGACGATAGTCCACACAAAGCCGCAATGTCTCATCCTTCTTCTTCACAAATAATGCCGAACAGCCCCATGGCGAGGAGCTCGGCTTAATAAAACCCTTTTCCAGCAGGTCCGTTAGCTGGGTCTTCAATTCAGCCAACTCCTTGGGCGCCATCTTGTACGGCCTTCGGGATATTGGCATGGTTCCCGGTGCAAGTTCAATCCTGAACGCTACCTCTCTATCGGGCGGCATCCCCGGCAAATCGTCCGGGAATACGTCAGGGAACTCTCGGACCACTGGAATATCTTCCAATCTGATGGTTGTGGCTTGGTAGACTCTTGGATGTTTTATTTCTGGACTGTCCAGAAATAAGGAGTGAGATTCGTGCACTTTTGAGTTTAGGTGCACAACTCGGAGGACGGTGTCTAAAACAGCGACGTGGCGGGTTAACCACGACATCCCTAGGATGACATCGACCTTTTGTCCCTCTAAGATTTTGAGAGACGTAGGGTAGACTCTAACCTCTAAGCCCAATGGCACTTTGGGACCATCATGCTCGCTGAAATTTTCCCACCCGGTGAACAGTTCACATAAGGACTATCAGTGGGTAGTATTTGCAAGCTATATTCATCAATGAAAGCTTGGCTAATGAAGCTATGCGTGGCGCCTGAATCAAATAGTACTATGGCGGGATGCTGGTGGAGTTGAAACATACCCACAAGGATTGGCTCACCCTCCGGCACGTCCTCTATGGCAATCTGGTGGACAGTGCCGGGCCTAGGGTTTGCCCGCCACACATTAGTAGGGTTCTGGTGTTGATTCCTCCCCGGAAACGGTGGTGCAACTCCACCGCCTTGCCTCTCTGGACAACTGCTGGCGAAGTGTCCCAGACGACCACACTTGTAACATGTGGCCGCTGCTGGTGTAGTGCTCGGGGGACGAAAGCCCGGCATGCGCTGCTGAGGTGCATACGCACGCGGCATCGCCAGCTGCTGCTGTTGTTGTTGTGGGGGTGGTACTGGCAGTGCCGGCCTGAATGCCGGTGAAGAGTACGGCCGACTGCGGAAAGGCATCGACCTCTGGGGTGGATGCCAGCGTGAACCTGATGGTGTGTGATTCACCATCCGAAACTTCTGAGAAGGACCGCCTCCTTCTCCGCTGCTCTGCGGCGCGCTTCGCTTTCACTCCGCCGCCGCTAACTCCTTGCCAGAGTCCTCCTGAACAATCGCAGCGTGAATGATGTCGTTGAGGCTGCCGCGATTGAACATCGCCAACTTGTCCTTCAGGATCAGATTAAGCCCCTGGTAAAAGTGGCCCCACCGCTTCTCGTCGGTATCTGCGTGATATGACGCGTAGAGCGCGAGATCATTGAACGTCCCGGAGTATTCCAGCGCGTTCCGGCTCCCTTGCTGCAGGTGCAGGAACTCCTGCGTCTTCCTCTTCATCAAGCCTGGCGGTATGTGATAGGCCCTGAAGGCCGTCCGGAACTCCGTCCAGGTCATCACTCGGTCGGTGGGCTGTGAAGCACAGAAGTTGGCCCACCACGCGCTCGCGGATCCTTGGAGCTGCTGGACCGTGAACTGAGTCTTGCGCTGCTCACTTATCTGGAGCAGCCCAAACTTCATCTCTATTGCGCGGAGCCAGTTGTCCGCGTCAAGAGGTTCATCCGCCCTTGAGAATACTGGGGGATGAGTTGCCAGGAAGTCGGAGTAGGAGCTCTGTTGCCGCTCCTCACGGTCTTGACGTCTCTCTCGGCGAGACGTATTAGCAATAAGAGTTTGCGGCAACTCCGTGTGCTGCTGATGTGAACCTGCCATTGCCGCGACAATGTCGGCCAATGTAACCGTTGGCAGTGGCGGTGGCGGTGTTTGCTGTTGCTGTTGCTGCTGTTGCTGCTGCTGTCCCGAGGAGTCCTCGGGAGGCTGTTGTGAGGTCTCTCCCCCTTGGCTAGTACCCCCAATATCCGGGTTGGCATGAGTACGCGTCATTCTGAAATTCAAAACAGCAGCGATTAGCACATGCCGTACTTAAAATTCCATATGCAACAGTAGGTATTGAAGTGACGCATGAATAATTTGCACAACATTCACATATATTGATAAAGCATAAACTTTATACAAGATACATTATTCTCGGGTCTCCGAGAAGTCGTGCTCATGTCGTCACTACCTATACATACGCTACTGCTTACACGACATGTCACCGATTACAAAAGTTGGGTTACACTACTCTAGCTGCCCTACTTGGCAACTGTGGGTCGTTCTCCTCCGGTACCTCTGCTGGTGGCTCGGGATCTACCACCTCTTCTCCCATCTCGGGTTCTCCCATTGCTGGAAGGCCCAAGACCACCGGTATGCCCAATACCGGAGGTACGAGGTCCTGCAATGCATGCACCTCGTCCATAGCCTGGTTGTAGTCCTCTTCCCAGCCTTGCCCTTCCTCAATAGCGTCGTCTCGCTCTTGAGTAAGGTCCTCGTTCTGCTGGGTCAGATTCTGTACCAGCTCTTGCAACGCCGTGATGTCCACACAGCTCTTTTTCTTCGCCTTCTTGAGACGATGCAACTGATTGTGCTGTTCATTCAGTCGCTTGATCGTCGGAAGGAGCACATTATGGAGTGCGCTGTGAGCACTCTCGAAATGGTATCCACGGCTCGTGCTCTCCTTGAGATCATGGCGAGATGCTCCGTATGAACAGCTTGGCTGTCCATCACGGCATTTCCCGCCCTCATCTGGAGGCTAAGGTTTGCCTTCGCGGGGTTGTACCTTGGGCAACTCGGATCTGTTGCCTCCCGGTACCTCTCTTCCCACACATGCTGAGCCCGTCCCTCCACCGGAACGAGCGCGTATGGAGTGCCCTCCATAGCTTGCACGTGTAGTTGGCAGAAACGTGACATAGTGTCACGCGCTTCCACTTGCCACATCCTTTCCGGTTGTCTTCCTCTCACCGTGACGGTGAACGGCACCCAACCGGGTGGCGTAGGCCCTGCAGGGACTTCGACATGGATTGTCCACGTCTTGTTCCCCTCTTCGCCCTCTTCCTTGGTGAAGTACTGCGGCATCTGGTTGTATCCGAAATATTGAAGCATCTGCCTCAATGCCTCCGGATAGCCGCTGTGGATGGAACAGTGGGACACCACCCACCCGTTCTCCAACTGCTTATCTGCTGTCATCTGTAAAAATATATTTGATAAATGTCAACTATTTATTTAAACAGTAAACCATTGAGTTATAACATAAGACATGTCATTGAACCCATAAACTTGGAAACATAGTTCAAATTTTAAACAAATTTGACTGCTGATCTGCAGTTCACATGACAGCCCTGACCAGTTTCCATTTCAACCTGATTTAGCCCATGTTAAAGGCAGAACTAATCCTGGAGCTCAACATCAAAGTTAAAGTTAACTTCAATAGATTTCCAGAAAGTATTTGCTTGGCCTAAGATCTGTCCTGGTCCAAAAGTTATGAGATGTCAAAGTTAATAGAATTTCTGGAGAAATTTGGACAGCACCTCCCTGCTTTAGGTACTGATTTGATCCAAGAATTCCAGTTAATTCTGCTCTAAATATGACAAAACTTTCTGTTACAAAGTTGTAACCCATCTCATAAGCTTTCCATAACTACCTCATTTTCTATTTTTGGATTTTTATGCAGGAAGTTATACTCAATTTACAGAGAGTTTACAGAGAGTCTTTACTCTGTCCTGTTTTCTGGACAGTTTCAACTCTACTGCATTTTTCGATAGGTTAAGGGATGAAACACCTCTGGACATCAACAGAAAAGTTGTAAAGCTCTTCCAAAGCTTTCCATAAATGTATCATATGACCCTAACCTCGAAAGAACTCAACCTGTAATCTCTGATTAACTTAAGCCTTGATTCAGCTGAAAACAGAGTGCTCGGTCCTTAACAACCTAGAAGTTGAAAAACTGTTAACTTTGAATATCCTGATTAAGGGAAGGAGTTACATCAAGTTTTACTGCTTTGGATCAAAACCTTCAAGTTTTACCATGATGTTGTTCATTTAGTGGGGTGTGACGTCGATGCGTCACCAGAGCATGTCGGTACTACGTCCTCACAAAGAAAAACCTATACCGGACTTAGCCGGCTTCGTTAGTTCAGTGGAACTAAACGTCACTCGCACACGGATGCTACACGTCTACCGTTTCATGGTCAGACTACCTGCAGAAAACTCAAACAATCGTCAGACTCGGGTGCACACCGAGCCCGGTATCCATACAGTTCGTACACCCGGTCGTCATCACTCGCCCGGATGTTCTCAAGCCAAACACGCCTTGAGTTACGTGTTCACGTTTCAGACCACGTGACGCGGTCTCCCAAATTGCACCACGCACGCCAGGGACTGACGTTGCTCGAATACCCCAAACGACATGAAGAGTCGTAGAGGATATTAAAGCGGGTCGGGTTACCTGCCACCCGTGGGGCTCCACCCTTCAGCTTGTGCGCACTGGTGGACAGCGCTTACGTGCACCCCCCAAGACATACACGTCCCGAGATGCATGATTTTCCGACATAGACAAAAAGGTTAGTATGCCACTTTCTATACACTAATAACATCCTTATATGGGCTACTAACTCGTTCCTCACTGGACTTTTGAAAAGATGACCTTTGTAGTGCGTTAAACCTCAAGCGAGCTGATACCAACGCTGACACGACCCCACGGTCTTGTCGAGCCAGGATCACGCTGAGGGGTGCTGCGTTGCACAGCACCAAATAACACACGTCAAAGGTACAAAGCGGAAGCAAAACTTTTATTACATAAAGTGGTTTATGAACATTTTTACATCAAAATAAGTCCAATCTACACTCACGGGCGTAGACTACGCATCAAGTTCACGTTCAGCCCTTGAACGTGTCCTTGCTAGCACACACGCACACTAACACGGCGGCATGCACGACTCCCACTCGACGGGGTTCCCCTCCTGGGGTTCCATCTCCTCTTCGGGAGTCCCTTCCTCATAGAACCCTGCAAAAGCTTCAAACACAATCAGTGAGCACGAAGGCTCAGCAAGTCTGACCCGTCTCACCTAAACATGGAACTTCTACAAGAGGGGTGATGGGTTACATGAGGTAAAAATCATTTGCAAGGACTCACCTAATTAGTAGCACCTTACTTTCAAGTTTTAGCAGCAGGTTGTGGAGAACCTTACGCTAAGGCACATGAGAGAGCCGCAATCAAACAAGAAACACATTTCTCTCATGTACTTTGCCCAAAGTTAAAAAGAACTTTAGTTAGCTCTAAACTACAGCAAATCATTAGCAATCACAGTCCATCTTTCAATCAGCAACATTTTAACATGCAACTAGCCTGTTCTTTCTACGTCATGGTACAGTGAACAAGTGGTACTCACTGACCGCGAGGGACGGCGATTATAATCGATTTACAGCTGCAGGGTTACCCGAATAACCCGTCACGTACGCTCGTACTCGATGTTGCCTACAACAACCATCACGGACGCCGTACGCAACTACCTTTCACCCGTTAGATAAATGTTGAACCGGTCCAGTCGTCCCGAGCAAGAGGTCTCTGCACGTGCATCTCAGTGCTGCCAGCCGATTTACACCTCGAGCTCTCAACCTACCCTCTGAACGACCAGCTATGCCTCAACACCCAGCTACCTGATTTACATCGGTTTCCCGGTTCCCATATAGCCGGTAGGTCTTCGGTACTGTTCTAGCTTGTTCAACAGGCCTGCACACGGCTCGGTCCTCAATCGACACAAGCGGAGCTATAGCACACAGGCCCCAAAGTCCTGCTGCCCTTACCCTCAGCTTGGTCTCATTTTCTTGCCATGTGTTTCATGTGCTATCACTACCCGAGTCGAGTGCCTCTAGCCTATGCTCGCGAGTAGTTCCAACTATTCGACTTGTACCGAATCCTACCCTATCTTAGCTTTGCGGTAGCTAACGGGGTTTTGCAATCCTAAACCCAACCCATGATTTTCTTGGCTATGCAATTGGGTTTCCAAACAAGACTCTAATGCAAGGAATCATAATACTCAAGTAAGTGCTCAAAACAATAAAAATTTGTAAAAGGTTAATGCAAAACCGGAGCTTGCCTTGCTGCTCTTGGTCATAGGCTAGCTGTTCCTCCGGAGTAACAAAGTCTAAGACTTCGGGTTCCTCCTCGACCTTAGCGACTACATGATATAACAAATATATGTATTAATTTAAATGCATTTGAATTGAATTTAAACTTGTGAAAGTGGTAAGTCTTACTAGACAGACCCAATGACTCTGAAATTTTTACTGTGGCTTGGTTACAACCTAAACAGAGACTTGGTCATGTTTTAGTTGCAGCAAAGCTCATTTGAGCCCTCCACAATTAATTATGTACTTGACCTTAATTGGCACTTTTAGGGTGTTCTAGGGATTTTCTTGAAACAAACTATGACTTTCTGAAAACTAGATTTTGAGAGGGTTCTAATGAGTTGGTCTCACTTAATTTGCAGGTTCCTAGCTAAAGATATGAGCTAAACAATTTCAGAGAAAATTCTGAAAATGTTTCTGAACATTTTCTATTTTCTCTGGAACAGTTTCACTAATCACACCATTAGGTGGATCAATTGAGTTCAAATGGATCTGAAATTTTTATGGTAGTTCAGAGATATTTTGGTGAACATTCCAGCAAAATTTCAGGATTTTCCTGTAAAAGTCCCAAAACTTGTAAATAGAAAACTTGAGCTATGAATAAAGTTGAGTTTATATGCAAGAAATGGGACTTACAAAAACTTTTGTATACTCATGAAAGTGTTGGCTTGTGCAATAAAACTTTGAATTCAGTTTGAACTAAAAGGGTCACTTCGAAAGGAAGAAGGGCATTTTCAAAAGAGGAAATTCAAACTGTGGTTTGAGAAGTTGTATTTGCCATGGCCAACTCAAAGATCAGAAGACATAATTGAATTCCTCAGGTCCAAATTATAAGAGAGCCCAGTTTTGAGAAAATTTGGAGGTGCTTTGATATGAATGTCAAAGGAACTTGTAAATTTCATCCAAATTTGAATTTAAACTTAAAACTGAGGAACAACTTGTCAAATTGTCAAATGACTTTTGGATTTGAGTTCCTCAGAGCTGAGTTTGCACTAGGCCAAAAATCTGGAGATATTTGAGAAAGAAACTTGGTGGGGCCCAATTGTCATAGAAGAGGAGGAAAACTTAACACCTATGTGTTTGCTCTCGGGTTAGACCGAGCTCCTGGTGCCACCGAGGCTACCCCGATGCCACCGCCTCACCGCCCTCGCGCGCTGGCGACCAGCTTACCGCCCCCTCCCTGCCTCGGCGTGATCTTTTTCCTCTGAACCGAGCCAACGGTGTTTCTCTTCTCCTCCTCGCGCCCGATAAACCCCGAGCTCGCCGCCGCTTCGGGTCTGACCGAAGGTGCATGCAAAACCAGCGCCCAGCACTGTCTGAGCCGCAAAACGGCAAGGCCTGATCGCCCTCCACTCCCTCAGCGTAAGAGCAGTCAGGTTCCGGCCTCCCTTCCCTAGCAAAGCTCGTTTCCGCGTCAACCGAACTGCACAGCAGATCGTCGTTCCCGTGGACAGCCCACTCCGTGGATTTTCCTAACCATGCGAGGACGTTCATCGGTGCACTGCTGGTCACTTCTTCTTCCACCCAAACCACAAGGCGAGCCGTGAACCACCGAGCGAGAATTCGGAGAAACTTCGCCGGCGGCCACAGAACGACGTTCCGGTATGAATTCTCCAAATTTCCCCTCCCTTCTCGTCTTTAGGTCACTAAACTGTGCTCAAAGGATCTAGACTCGAGGGCGACCCGATCCCCTCCCCAATTCTGGCTTGAAACCCCATATTAGCAGACCATTTTGAAGTCTCCGAGCGGCGATCATGGCGGGAACCGTCGGGCACACGGTGAACCCCCACTTGCCGCCGTTTCCGAGCCAGTTTGAGGCCGTGCCGAGTTAGACTAACCTCCACTTCTGCTTTAGAGCGCGTCTGCCGAACTTTTGGCGGGCTAGGGTGCTCGGGCCACGGCGCCGAAGCTGTACCGAAGTGTGCGCATGTCGCCGGCCTACTTCCGGCCACCGGCAGCCCGAGCCAACCCCGTAGACATGTTCCCCGACCCTGAAAACCCCCAGGCGGCGAGTCTCCGGCCGAGGGGTGGCCGGGAAGCCGGGTCAGGCGAGCTCCAGTGGAGCGCCGGCGAGGGGAAGGCGCTGGAGCGGGAGGAAGAAGAAGACCCCCATCGGGCCCACATGTCAGCAGCTGAAGATTAAAAATCCGGATCGGCTGTGGCGTGTGATCCAGTGTGCCAGTGCGGAAAAAGGTCTGTGGCCCCGTGTGGCTTAGCTCCGGCAACCGACACGTGTTGGATGGACCCACCGTCAGAGTTTGAACATTTCCTGGATTAATTTGAATTCCAGATTTGGTTCAAACTTTAGAACCTCATAACTTTTGCTAGGAAGCTCCAAATTTAGTGATTCAAATTGTCTTCGATTCAGGATGAAAAACTCTATCCAAATATGCAACCCAATTTGCATGAAAACCAATAGAAAATTCTGTAGAATTCATTAACGCTTTTCAGAAAAAGAATTTCATAGGGAGTTTGGTTCATCCAAAATTCCCCAAATTTTGCCAGGATATTCTTTAGGATATTAGGAGACTCCTGTAAAAGTTTCAGATCATTTGAAGTTGATTTAGTTAGGGTAATTCTAATTCCAAGTTTCTGCATTCAAATAAATACAGAAACATTTTCAGAGCAATTCCCAAAACTTGGAAATTCAGTTCTGGGCATTCCATAGCTTGAAAAATCCTAGGAAAATTCATGCATGCTCCCTAAGCTATGTCTGAAATTGTAGTTCACTTGGATTTTCATGAAAGTGCAAATTTATTCAAAATTAATTCCTTTTGTCTTAGATGCTTAAGGAATTGTTCTGGGTGATCCACTTAGTGAAATATTCTGAATTTTGGTCCAGAGGACTTTCTTGTGACAAGGAACTCACAAGAAAATTTCCAGCTCCATTGGAGCCCTGGATCAGTAGTGTTCTGTTCAACCAATCAGGTGATCACCACCCAAGTGACGAATTTCACTTCTCACTTGATGATAGTGCTTAGACACACACCCAAACCACCAACCCCAGTGTCATTTTAAATTCTTGAACAGAGTTCCAGTTTTAAACTTGGCTTTAGCATTTGTTAGGAAAAAGTTTTACAATTAAACATGTATGCAGGTTCATAACGTGTAGTGTTTAAACGTGGAAGAGGGGAGGAAAGGTGAAGTTTGAATCAAGGAGCAAGAAGGCCAGTGTTTGATATCCAAGTCATCATCAGCAACTAACTTCATTTTATCTGACTTTAGTCACCTGCAAAACCAAGGCAAGCCCCGGTTTGCACTTAAGTTGTTTTTAAAGTTTTCCTTTGTTCACTACTATTGGTCAAAGTGTGTATGTGCATTAGGTCAAGGATGTTTTATACTCCACTTGCATAACCAAACATGAACCCTGAGGTCAAGGGTAGCATTGGGTCATCGCTGTAGAATAATGTCGTGCTAAATAGCTTAGGACATCCAGTAGAAGTCGAGTAGTTGGAATCTACTCGCGAGCTATAGACGGGAGTACCTGGGTGTAGATGGAAAAAGAGGGCAAACTAAAGTTTACATTTCCAAAGATGAGACCGGGCAGGATGGGTAGGCAGCGACAAGACGAGGTCTTGGTCGAGTAGCTCTGCCTGTGTCGGTTAAGGACCGATGCGTGTGCGGCACCCAGGAGCAGGTATTGAGTTGTGTACCGGATGCTTACTGACATATGGGAATCAGGAAACCGATGTACCAGGTTCACTGGGTTGTAGAGGCATGCCACATCGTCTCGTTAGACCTATGAGCCCGAGACGGCGTGACCGGTTCTACAGTCTAGTGTCCTGAGAAAGGTTGCCACATACGACGTAATGAAGGACGCCAGAGTTGGGTCTTCAGAGGCGGGCGTATGTGTCGAGTTATCCGGGTTGTGTTTGATTCGAATCACCGTCCATTGCGGTTATTGATTACCGCTTGCTCCCTGTGTTGTGACGTAGTAATCAAGTTGTGTGGAAATAGTTCGCAAAGTTTTAAATGCTGTTATGAAAATTATAAATTGCATGAAAACCATGTTTGAAGTAGAGATAGAGCAAACTAAAGTTATTTTTCCACCTTGGGACAAGTAACATTGGAATGAAGCGTTTCTTGTTTGATTGTGGAGTTCCAATGTTGCTGGGCGCAAGGTCACTACTATTATGGCTAAAATCTGAAAGTTAAGGAGGAACTCGTAGGCGAGTCTTTCCGCAAGTTACAGGATTAGGTCTTACGTTACCCTCATGTAGAGTTGCATGCCTTAGGAGAGACGGGTCAGTCTTGCTGAGCCTATTTAAGTATGACAAGATAACATGTATATGACAATGATAAGAAGCTTCATGGGCAACAAAACCAAATTTATCACGAGTTTTGATGGAAATTTGTGCTCACTCTTGCTATATAAGTGGTTTTGCAGGTAAAACCTCGACGCTATAAAGAAGGTTGTCCGGTGAGACTCGGAAACGTCCGAGTCAGGTTACACATGGAGAACCTAGCCGCTGCCATGTCTTCGTGTTGCTAGCGAGAGGAGTCCGCGGGCTGGACCTCTTCTCGAGTGCTTCATAGATACTCGACATGAGCTGTTATAGACTTCTGCTGTAGCTATTTTATGTAAATTATTTACAAAGAACAAATTGTAAGCTTCCTCTTTTGATTTATGTAATACATTGTTCCTTATATGTGTGCTGTTCGGTGCCGCATAACACGGCACCACCCAATGCGATCCCCGGGCGAGGCGGCACGGCCCCGTGATCGGGGTCGGGCACCTCTCAGCGTGGTATCAGATCCACATTGGTAATAGCACACGGAATAAGGATAGTATTACGACAAAAACTTAGGATACGGTGAGAAAACGATATTAGGCCCACATAAGGACTATAGTAGTGTAGTTACTTAAAGTGGCAAGACTAACAAATGTGTTTCAATTCTGAGTTTTCATTATGTAACGACGCACCTACGCTCAGGTAAGAATGGTAAGGAACGCCACCGAAAGCGGTTCAATTTCGGTTAGCTCCCCTGACGAGGAAAGTGGTTCAGGGATAGGTCTCACAGCTTTGCATGAGACGTCAATATGAAAATCTTGGGCTCTTCATGTTCCTGAGTTCATATGAAACGCTGATCCCTATCGTGCATTAGGCAAGTAAGTGGAGACCCCATCGTGTGGTCAGTAACGCGATAGTGTGTTCTTCTGGAAATAGCCCAGGAGCGCTTGCCATCGGCGTGCCCTGCAGGGCAGTAGGTGGTATCCGTTGGGTTGATAACATTCCCAAACGTGACGACCCGTTCATGACATACTCGGGTTCCCCGTCGTGTGGTGTTGAAACACGATCACGTGCCTTGAGACGTGGTTTAACTCAAGGACGGCCGTATGACAATGATACGGGCGTTTGTATTTACTTTCAAATATGGAACTGCCTTAAATGAAACAAACCTTTGAGTGCACCACTATTGAGTGTTTTTCTGCAAGTACTAACCACGTACGTATCCCGTGTAGTACACGTGTGTGAGAGACCGTCTTAGTGCCACTGATCATACGTATATGCCGGTGTAATCCGGTTAGGATTTTCCTTTGGTGAGGTAACGTAGTACTGACATGAGTCTTACGGTGCATCGACATCGTACTACACTTAATAACCTCTTCCCTATGAAGAAATGATTCATGAACTAACTTTCAACTAAAAATGAAAGTTTGAAACAAGTAGTAGCTACTGAGCTCTTATTTTGAGCTAAGATTCAAATGAGAGTATGACTAGGCATCCAAGTTTTCAAAAACAGAGCATAACTCTGAGTAACTTGACCCAAATAAGGTGTATGATACAGTTCTGGAAAGATTTTCAAGTGCTCTACAACTTTCTTGTAGGCCTCCAGAGCAGAATCACATATTAAGTGGGTGAAAAGTCCAGTGGAAGGCAAGCTGTTCAGAACCAGGACAGTAGCAAAAACCTCTCTTGACCTTTCTGTTTTTAAGCCATAACTTCCTGTAGAAGAATCCTTAAGGAGCCTATGAATACTCGTTGGAGAGATACTGAAGTTTACTTCAACTTTGGTATTGAACTCAAGTCAAGAATTTGTTGATAACTTGAGTAAAATTTGGAGTTTGTGTGAACTGGTCAGGGTAGTCCCGCTGATTAGTTTAGCGTACTTAAGATTTGTTTAAACGTGAATGTGGTTATGCTTTCAAAAAGTTCATGACATGTTCATGTTTTACTTATCTTTACTTACTACTGAGATAGAATTTTGATTAACTCAAAATTTTGTTTCGTGCAGTATTGTACGCACACATCCTCAAATGGAGATTGGAGATTCAAGTCGAGGTGGAAATGACTCGACTTCATCACAAGAGCCACTGCCAACCGGATTGGCTGAAATTATGGCAAAGATGAATGAAACTCTCCAAACTCTAGTTCAGCAAGGCATAGATCGAGAAGCTCAACGTCACATGCCAACCCCGAGCACGTATCTGGATTTCTTGGCGACACAACCGCCGGTATTCTCTGAGGCGGCTGACCATTGTGAAGCAAATCACTGGTTACGTGTCATTCAGTCCAAGTTCGGGTTGATCCAATGTGATGAATTCTCGAAGACTCTATATGCCGCTCAGCAGCTTCACGGCTTTGCTGGAGCATGGTGGGCAGACTACCTTGCTGTCCAACCAGCAGGGCATCGTGTCACATGGGCAGAGTTCCAGGCTGCATTTCGTGCCCATTTCATCCCTGCGGGCTTAATGCAAACCAGTCTGGATGAGTTCTGGAGTCTGAAGCAAGGGGACATGAGTGTTATTGAGTATGCGAAGGAATTCAATCGCTTAGCTCAATATGTCCCTGACTATGTGAAATCACTATCCATGAGGGGTTATCATTTTTATCGAGGGCTGACTGCTAGGCTGCGATGTGAATTGGCTCAAGTTAGCCAAGAGAATTTTGATGAGTTTGTGAGCTGTGCTATCGCTCAAGAATATTATTCCAACCTCTACCTCAAAGAAAAGAGGGAGAGGGACTCATCACAGGATGAAGACAATCGTCTGCCTCAGAAGTATCGGTTGGTAATCCATTCACCTTTCGGTCGAGAGATTCCACAAGAGGTGCAATCATTCTGGGAGTGTGACGACTCTTCTACTCCACAGAGGTCTTATTCACCTCCACCGCAGCAGCAACTTATTTCTCCTGCACCTCAGTATCCCCAAGGTGCACCAGAATACTATTTCCCTCAAGAGGTTGAAGATGAACAAGGTGATTTCGCAGCTGAACCGAGTGCTGTCCCACTTCACGCTGACAATGAACTCAATGTCAATGAAGCAACTGAACCGAGCAGCAACATTGTGTCTGTGGGTCCAGTTCCACAGAGTGATCTTGGGCAGCCCAGAAAAGCTATGTCGAAAGTGGAACAGTCAATTATGTGTCAGTCCATGATCTGCCAAAGGGAGGACCTATTCTTGCTGGCAGGTTCACCTTAAATGACAAGCCGGTTGTCATTTTATTCGACTCTGGTGCAACACATAACTTCATTAGCCGGGCAACGGTGATCCGGGATCAGATCTCCACCACTATTACAAAAGGGTCTTATCTTATTCATTCGCCAGGTGGAGACATATCCACTAATGAAGTCGTCTCTCGAGCACCACTTTGTTTAGGTGGAAAAATTTATCCTACCACCCTCATCATTCTCGAAGACCAAGGAATCAATGCCATATTGGGAATATCATGGTTGGCCTTCCATAAGGCTGTTCTGGACATCGAGAACAGGAGTGTTCACTTGGACTCTCCACTTCACGGACGTCAAACATTGTTTCCGGTGAAGCGGTTTCCAAAGACCCAGAAGTATGTAATGCCGAGGCGTGCAAGTTAGAAGACATTCCGGTTGTCCGTGAATATCCGGACGTGTTTCCCTAAGATCTTCCAGGCTTACCACCTGAGCACGAGGTGGAATTCAAAATAGAGTTGATGCCGGGAACCACACCGATCTCTCAGAGACCATACAAAATGGCTCCGAGTGAGTTAGCAGAATTGAAGGAGCAACTCAAGGATCTGATGGATAAGGGGTTTATTCGTCCAAGTTCATCACCATGCGGTTGCTCAGCTTTATTTGTGAAGAAGAAGGATGAGACGCTGAGGCTATGCGTCGATTATCGTCCTTTGAATGCTGTGATGATAAAGAACAAGTATCCACTACCAAGAATTGATATCCTCTTCGATCAGCTAGTGGGTGCTAAAGTCTTCTCTAAGATGGACTTAAGGTCGGGGTATCATCAAATTAAGATCCGAGCGGAAGATATCCCGAAAACAGCATTCTCGACAAGATACGGACTCTATGAGTATCTTGTCATGTCATTTGGGTTGACCAATGCTCCGGCTCACTTTATGTACCTTATGAACTCGGTATTCATGCCGGAGCTGGACCAATTCGTCGTGGTATTCATCAATGACATCCTGGTCTATTCCAAATCCGAAGAGGAACACGCTAAACATTTGCATATTGTGCTCCAACGACTGAGAGATCACAAGCTCTATGCAAAGTTTAGTAAATGTGAATTCTGGATCAACCAAGTGCCATTTCTTGGGCACATTATTTCAGCAGAAGGCATTGCTGTTGATCCAAGCAAGATTGAACAAGTGCTGAAATGGAAGTCTCCAACATCAGTCCATGAAGTTCGTAGCTTCTTGGGTTTGGAGGGATATTACCGGAGATTTATCCCGGGCTTCTCAAAAATCTCCAAACCTATGACGGAGCTACTGAAAAAGGGCATCAAATATGATTGGAGCAAGCCGTGTGAGGAAGCTTTTCAAGTGTTGGTGAAACACCTCACAACAGCCCCGGTTCTAGCTCAACCGGATACAACCAAGCCTTTTGATGTTTATTGTGATGCGTCCGGCATCGGGCTTGGTTGTGTACTCATGCAAGGAGGGCGTGTGGTCGCATATGGATCATGGCAGTTACGGAATCATGAGCAACATTATCCAACTCATGATCTCGAGCTTGCTGCCGTGGTACTCTCTTTGAAGATGTGGAGACATTACCTATTGGGAAATCTGGTTCATCTCTACACCGACCACAAAAGCTTGAAGTACATATTCACTCAAAAAGAGTTGAATATGCGGCAACAGCGATGGTTGGAGCTGATCAAGGACTATGAGATTGAAATTCATTATCATCCGGGCAAGGCAAATGTGGTTGCCGATGCACTCAGCCGGAAGTCTCATATTAATATCTTGACCATGGCGCCGATAGAAGAGGAAGAGCCAAGCCTCTACTTGGTTCCATATGGAGCTCTACATAATCTAGCTCTCATACCCACAATAAGAGAGGAGGTTATGGAGGCTCAAAAAAAGACAAGGGCGTGGCTCATATCAAAAGGAGGTTGAAGAATGGGGAGATGAAATGTTTCCGGTTGGATGATGAAGATACCTTGTGGTTCAAGGACCGGATAGTCGTACCCCGTGATATGAGGCAGCGGAAGAAAAATTTGGATGAGGCTCACTTATCCAAATTTTCTATTCATCCTGGCAGCAATAAAATGTACCAAGACCTCTAGAAGAAGTTTTGGTGGACACGTATGAAACGTGAAGTTGCAAAATACGTTTCGGAATGTGATACGTGTCGAAGAATTAAGGCCGACCACGTAAAGAAGTCGGGCCTGCTGCAACAGCTACAGATACCGGCATGGAAGTGGGAAGACATGAGTATGGATTTTATCGTTGGGTTGCCGATGACCTCCCACCACCATGACTCGATTTGGGTAATCGTGGACCGGTTGACCAAATCGGCACGCTTCATCCCCGTGCATACCAGATACACCGCCAAGCAATATGCGGAGTTATACATAGCACGGATCTTGTGCCTACATGGAGTTCCCCGGACGATCATCTCTGATCGAGGCGCGTTGTTTGTTGCTCGTTTCTGGGAGCAGCTACACGCATCCTTGGGAACCAAATTGATTCGAAGCTCTGCATATATCCCTCAAACAGATGGGCAAACAAAGAGGGTGAATCAAATACTTGAAGATATGCTGAGAGCATGTGCCATCCACCACGGTAAGAACTGGGATGATCACTTACCGTTGGCAGAGTTCTCATATAACAACGGGTATCAATCAAGTATAAAAATGGCGCCTTATGAAGCTTTCTACGGCCGGAAATGCCGCACACCCTTGAACTGGTGTGAATCCGGCGAGAGAGTTATTTAAGGGATTGATCTCGTAAATGAAGCAGAAGAGCGGGTGAGGCTTATTCAGAAAAATCTTAAAGCCGCTCAGTCCAGATAAAAGAGCTATGCGGATAAGAGGCGTCGTCCTCTGGAATTTCAAGTTGGGGACCACGTATATCTCCACATATCTCCTATGAAGGGAATTCACCGATTCGGAGTGAAAGGGGAATTAGCTCCACGTTTTATCGGTCCCTTCGCTATCATTGGAAGGTGTGGAACCGTGGCATACCATTTGGAGCTACCGGCAGCCTTAGTCGGAGTGCATAGCGTCTTCCACATATCTCAATTGCGGAATTGTTTGAAAGTTCCAACGTAGATTCTCACGGAAGGCATAGCAGATCTGAAGCCGGACCTCACTTATGTTGAGCGACCAACCCGGATAATTGATGAGAAGACTCGCGAAACAAGAAATCGGACGTTGTGATTTTTCGAAGTGCTATGGGAAAATCACACGTCCGAGGAAGCTACATGGGAAAGCGAGGAGTATTTGCACCGCAATCATCCGGAGTTGTTAGAGGCTTATACTTAGTAGTTGTCCTCTCCATTTTGTCCTTAATCATGAATCTCGGGACGAGATTCTTTTTAAGGGGGAGGAATGTAAAAGTCCCAAAACATGTAAATAGAAAACTTGAGCTATGAATAAAGTTGAGTTTATATGCAAGAAATGGGACTTTGAATTCAGTCTGAACTAAAAGGGTCACTTCGAAAGGAAGAAGGGAATTTTCAAAAGAGGAAATTCAAACTGTGGTTTGACAAGTTGTATTTTCCATGGCCAACTCAAAGATCAGATGACATAATTTTATTCCTCAGGTCCAAATTATGAGGAAGCCCAGTTTTGAGCAAATTTGGAGGTGCTTTGATATGAATGTCAAAGGAACTTGTAAATTTCATCCAAATTTGAATTTAAACTCAAAACTGAGGAACAACTTGTCAAATTGTCAAATGACTTTTGGATTTGAGTTCCTCAGAGCTGACTTTGCACTAGGCCAAAAATCTGGAGATATTAGAGAAAGAAACTTGGTGGGGCCCAATTGTCATAGAAAAGGAGGAAACATAACACCTAAGTGTTTGCTCTCGGGTTAGACCGAGCTCCTGGCGCCACCGAGGCTACCCCGACGCCACCGCCTCACCCGCCCTCGCGCGCTGGCAACCAGCTTACCGCCCCCTCCCTGCCTCGGCATGATCTTTTTCCTCTGAACCGAGCCAACGGTGTTTATCTTCTCCTCCTCGCGCCCGATAAACCCCGAGCTTGCCGCCGCTTCGGGTCTGACCTGAGGTGCATGCAAAACCAGCGCGCAGCACTGTCTGAGCCGCAAAACGGCAAGGCCTGATCGCCCTCCAGTCCCTCAGCGCAAGAGCAGTCAGGTACCGGCCTCCCTTCCCTAGCAAAGCTCGTTTCCGCGTCAACCGAACTGCACAGCAGCTCGTCGTTCCCGTGGACAGCCCACTCCATGGATTTTCCTAACCAAGCGAGGACGGTCATCGGTGCGCTGCTGGTCACTGCTTCCTCCACCCAAACCACAAGGCGAGCAGTGAACCACCGAACGAGAATTCAGAGAAACTTCGCCAGTTGCCACAGAACGACGTTCCGGTATGAATTCTCCAAATTTCCCCTCCCTTCTCGTCTTTAGGTCACTAAACTGTGCTCAAAGGATCTAGACTCGAGGGCGACCCGATCCTCTCCCCAATCCTGGCTTGAAACCCCATATTAGCAGACCATTTTGAAGTCTCCGAGCGGCGATCATGGCGGGAACCGCCTGGCACACAGTGAACCCCCACTTGCCGCCGTTTCTGAGCCAGTTTGAGGCCGTGCCGAGTTAGCCTAACCTCCACTGCTTCTTTAGAGTGCGTCCGCCGAACTTTTGGCGGGCTAGGGTGCTCGGGCCACGGCGCCGAAGCTGTACCGAAGTGTGCGCACGTCGCCGGCCTACTTCCGGCCACCGGCAGCCCGAGCCAACCTTGTAGACATGTTCCCCGACCCTGAAAACCCCCAGGCGGTGAGTCTCCGGGCGAGGGGCGGCCGGGAAGCCGGGTCCGGCGAGCTCCAGCGGAGCGCCAGCGAGGGGAAGGCGCGGGAGCGGGAGGAAGAAGAAGACCCCCATCGGGCCCACGTGTCAGCAGCTGAAGATTAAAAATCCGGATCGGCTGTGGCGTGTGATCCAGTGTGGTGGCGCAGGAAAAGGTCTGTGGCCCCGTGTGGCTTAGCTCCGGCAACCGATACGTGTTGGATGGACCCACCGTCAGAGTTTGAACATTTCCCGGATTAATTGGAATTCCAGATTTGGTTCAAACTTTAAAACCTCATAACTTTTGCTAGGAGCCTCCAAATTTAGTGATTCAAATTGGGTTGGATTCAGGATGAAAAACTCTATCGAAATATGCAACCCAATTTGCATGAAAACCAATAGAAAATTCTGGAGAATTATTTAAAAATTTTCAGCAAAAGAATTTTAGAGGGATTTTGGTTCATCCAAAATTCCCCGAATTTTGCCAGGATATTATTTAAGATATTAGGAGACTCCTGTAAAAGTTTCAGCTCATTTGAAGTTGATTTAGTTAGGGTAATTCTAATTCCAATTTTCTGCATTCAAATAAATACAGAAACATTTTCAGAGCAATTCCCAAAACTTGGAAATTCAGTTCTGGGCATTTCTTAGCTCGAATAATCCTAAGAAAATTCATGCATGCTCCCTAAGCTATGTATGAAATTGTAGTTCACTTGTATTTGCATGAAAGTGCAAATTTATTCAAATTAATTCCTTTGGCTTAGATGCTTAAGGAATTATTCTGGGCGATCCACTTAGTGAAATATTCTGAATTTTGGTCCAGAGAACTTTCTTGTGACAAGGAACTCACAAGAAAATTTCCAGCTCCATTGGAGCGCTGGATCAGTAGTGTTATGTTCAACCAATCAGGTGATCACCACCCAAGTGACGAATTTCACTTCTCACTTGATGATAGTGCTTAGACACACACCCAAACCACCAACCCCAGTGTCATTTTTAAATTCTTGAACAGAGTTCCAGTTTTAAACTTGGCTTTAGCATTTGTTAGCAAAAAGTTTTACAATTAAAAATGTATGCATGTTCATAAGGTGTAGTGTTTAAACGTGGAAGAGGGGAGGAAAGGTGAAGTTTGAATCAAGGAGCAAGAAGGCCAGTGTTTGATATCCAAGTCATCATCAGCAACTAACTTCATTTTATCTGACTTGAGTCACCTGCAAAACCAAGGCAAGCCCCGGTTTGCACTTAAGTTGTTTTTGAAGTTTTCCTTTGTTCACTACTATTGGTCAAAGTGTTTATGTGCATTAGGTCAAGGATGTTTTATACTCCACTTGCATAACCAAACATGAACCCTGAGGTCAAGGGTAGCATTGGGTCATCGCTGTAGAATAATGCCGTGCTAAATAGCTTAGGACATCCTGTAGAAGTCGAGTAGTTGGAATCTACTCGCGAGCTATAGACGGGAGTACCTGGGTGTAGATGGAAAAAGAGGGCAAACTAAAGTTTACATTTCCAAAGATGAGACCGGGCAGGATGGGTAGGCA
Source organism: Neostapfia colusana (assembly GCA_030760725.1). Classification (NCBI taxonomy): domain Eukaryota; kingdom Viridiplantae; phylum Streptophyta; class Magnoliopsida; order Poales; family Poaceae; genus Neostapfia; species Neostapfia colusana. Next base: position 94,794,050 of record JASWHV010000001.1, read on the forward strand.
GCGACAAGACGAGGTCTTGGTCGAGTAGCTCTGCCTGTGTTGGTTAAGGACCGATGCGTGTGTGGCACCCAGGAGCAGGTATTGAGTTGTGTACCGGATGCTTACTGACATATGGGAATCAAGAAACCGATGTACCAGGTTCACTGGGTTGTAGAGGCATACCACATCGTCTCGTTAGACCTATGAGCCCGAGACGGCGCGACCGGTTCTACAGTATAGTGTCCTGAGAAAGGTTGCCACATACGACGTAATGAAGGACACCAGAGCTGGGTCTTCAGAGACGGGCGTATGTGTCGAGTTATCCGGGTAGTGTTTGATTTGAATCACCGTCCGTCGCGGTTATTGATTACCGCTTGCTCCCTGTGTTGTGACGTAGTAATCAAGTTGTGTGGAAATAGTTTGCAAAGTTTTAAATGCTGTTATGAAAATTATAAATTGCATGAAAACCATGTTTGAAGTAGAGATAGAGCAAACTAAAGTTATTTTTCGACCTTGGGACAAGTAACATTGGAATGAAGCGTTTCTTGTTTGATTGTGGAGTTTCAATGTTGCTGGGCGCAAGGTCACTACTATTACGGCTAAAATCTGAAAGTTAAGGAGGAACTCGTAGGTGAGTCTTTCAGCAAGTTACAGGATTAGGTCTTACGTTACCCTCATGTAGATTTGCATGCCTTAGGAGAGACGGGTCCTGTAATTTGCGAAAGAACTCGCCTACGAGTTCATCCTTAACTTTCAGATTTGAGCTATAATAGTATTGACCTTGCGCCCAGCAACATTGGAACTCCACAATCAAATAAGAAATGCTTCATTCCAATGTTACTTGTCCCAAGGTAAAAATTAACTTTAGTTTTGCTATATCTCTACTTCAAACATGGTTTTCATACAATTTCCAATTATCATAATAGCATTTAAAACTTTGCAAACTATTTCCACACAACTTGATTACTATGTCACAGCGCAGTGAGCAAGCGGTACTCAATAACCGCGAGGGACGGTGATTCGAATCAAACACTACCCGGATAACTCGACACATACGCCCGCCTCTGAAGACCCAATTCTGGCGTCCTTCATTACGTCGTATGTGGCAACCTTTCTCAGGACACTAGACTGTAGAACCGGTCGCGCCGTCTCGGGCTCATAGGTCTAACGAGACGATGTGGTATGTCTCTACAACCCAGTGAACCTGGTACATCGGTTTCCTGGTTCCCATATATTAGTAAGCATCCGGTACACAACTCAATACTTGCTCCCAGGGCCGCACACGCTTCGGTCCTTAACCGACACGGGCAGAGCTACTCGACCAAGACTCTGTCTTGTCGCTGCCTAACCCTCCTGCCCAGTCTCATGTTAAGAAATGTAAACTTTAGTTTGCCTCTCCCTTCCAACCACACTTATAAAATCCCGCACTATAGCTCGCGAGTAGATTCCAACTACTCGTCTTCTACCGGATATCCTAGCCTATTTAGCACGACATTCTTCTACAGCGATGATACATTTCTACCCTTGACGTCAGGGTTCATTTTTGGTTATGCAAGTGGAGTATAAAACATCCTTGACCTAATGCACATACAAACTTTGTCACATAGTAGTGAACAAAGGAAAAACTTTATAAAACAACTTAAATGCAAACCGGGGCTTGCCTTGGTTTTGCAGGTGACTAAAGTCAGAGATGTATCAAGTTAGTTCCTGATGACTTGAAGCCCAATCCCTGCCCTTCTTGCTCCTTGATCCAAGCTCAAGTTCGCCTTCTTCACTTTCCACGTTTTACCACTACATGTTATGAATATGCATACAGGTTTAATTGTAAAACTTTTGCTAACAAGTTCTAAAGACAAGTTTTAAAACTGGAACTCTGTTTAAGAATTTAAAATGACACTGGTGCTAGTAGTTTGGGTTTGGGTTAGCACTATGCTCAAGTGAGATGGGTGTTTCCTCACTCGTGGGTTGATTTTCTAATGGGGTTGAACAGAAAAGTACTGATCCAAGTCTCCAATGGAGCTGAAAATTTTCTTGTGAGTTCCTTGTCACAAGACAGTCATCTGGACCAAAATTTGGAATATTTCAATGAGTAGATCACTCAGAACAATTCCCTAAACATTTCGGCAAAAAGAAATTAATTCTGAATAAATTTGCACTTTTATGCAAATTCAAGTGAACTACAATTTCATACATAGCTCAGGGAGCATGCATGAATTTTCCCAGAATGTTTGGGGCTAAGGAATGCCCAGAACTAAATTTCCAAGTTTTGGAAATTCTTGAAAATGTTCTGTATTCATTTTATTACAGAAACTTGAAATCCGAATTACCCTAAGTAAATCAACTCCAATTGAGCTCACAATTTTACAGGAGTTCATTACTATCCTACAGAATATTCTGGCAAAATTTGGGGAGTTTTGGATGAACCAAACTCCCTCAAAAATTCTTTTGCTGAAAAGCTTTAAAGAATTTTCCAGAATTTTATATTAGTTTTCATACAAATTGGGTTGCATATTTGGATGTAGCTTTTCATCCTGGATCAAACCCAATTTGAATTACTAAATTTGGAGCTTCCTAGCAAAAGTTATGCCCTCCCAAAGTTTGAATCAAATCTGTTATTTGAATAAACCGGGGAAATGTTTAAACTCTGACCGCGGGCCCATCGCACACGTGTCAGCTGCTGGAACCAAGCCACACGGGGCCACAAAACCTTTCCCGTGCAGCCACACTGGATCTCGGGGCTGCAGCCGATCAAGAATTTAACTTTTCGCCACTGACACGTGGGACCTGCCCGACCTTCTTCCTCCTCGGGCCGTCTTCTTTCCCGCGCCGCCCCCTCACCGGAGTCTCGTCGGAGCTCGCCGGAGTTGGCTTCCCGGCCGCCTCCCCGCTCGGTACTTGCCGCCTGGGGGTTTCCAGCTACGAGCAAACCACTGGTGCGGTTCTTTCGTGCTGCCGGTGACCGGAAATCGGGCGGCGACGTGCGCACCCCTCGGTGAAGCATCGGCGCCGTGGCCCGAGCACCCTAGCCCGCCAAAGGCTCGTAGGATTCACTCTAAAGCATCAGTGGAGGTCAGGCTAGCTCGGCAAGGCCTCAACAGGGCTTGGAAACAGCGGCAATCCGGTTGTCAACGTGCGCCCGCGCGTTCCCGCCATGGCCGCCGCTCGGAAAACTCAAAATTCATTGCCCCTACTCGGTTTTAGACTAAGGATGTGAAGGAAAATTGTGCCTGAACCCTTCTAGCTTCTGTGTGCGCAACATGAACAACTCTACCCGAGAATTAAGCGTCAATTTTCAAAAATCTTACCCGCGGTTGAGTTTTCTCCGTCCGAGAGGAAAACGTGGAATTCTCGAGCTACGTTGCACGGCTCGAGCTGAACTTGGGGAAGAGCGGCGTGAAGTCTCGGCACGTCTCGGAGGGTGCTCGCTCAGTCGTGAAAAGCCTCGGTACGAGCTGCCCACGGCGACCTGAGTTTCCCTTTCGCCGGTGAGCTTCGGTTTCTCGCGTCAAAGGTTGATTTGTGCGCACCACAAGCCAGAAACGTCGAAGCTGAGCTGTGGAGGATCTTGTACACTCGTTCGTGCTCCATTTTTGTGTGGACAGCTCGAGCAAAAGGGGGAAACGAGCAGGTGGGCAACCGAAAGAAACAGGGCATCGCCGGCGGCTGCTTTTTGGGCGCGGGAGCAGACGAAGGCCACGAGCACGAGCTGAGAGACTTCGTGTTTGCTTCGGTAGGAAGGATAAGCACCGAGTGAACCGCCTCTGGCGCCCGCACGTGGGCGGGGGATCTCGAGCAGGAGGTGGCGGTAGCCGCTTCTCAGTGGCGCCACAGTGGAACAGCTCGGTTGAACCGATAACAGAGAGCTGAAAACTTAGGCAGTAAGTTATATCCTCCCTCTCAATGACAATTGGGCCCACAGCTCCTCTCTGCCCCAACAGATCTCCAATTTTTGGCCTAGTGCAAATTCAGCCATGAGGCACTCAAATTCAAAAGTCCTTTGGCAATTTGACAAGTTGTGCCTCAGTTTCAAATTTAGATTCAAATTTGGATGAAAATTCACAAGTCTCCTTGATATATATATCAAGGCACCACCAAATTTTCTCAAAATTTGTCTCCATCATAATTTGGACCTTATGAATTCAAATGTGCGCTCTGATCTTCAAGTTGGCCACTGGAAATACAACTTCTTAAACCACAGTTTGAATTTCCTTCTTTTGGACGTGGCTTCCTTTTCCTTGAAGTGAACCATTTAATTCAAACTGAATATTTGAGCCATCTTTTGTGTTGACCCATCTGAATTTGGATGAAAAACTTTGGTTTGCTCCTAGCCCATGCTTGATAAACCTTAGTCCTAATCTGAACTTCACAAGTTCAGTTTGACTATGCCCCTCAAATTTGGGTTTGAAGGTGATCTCAAATCATGCTTTAAACACAGGGTATATAAGCTCCAAATTTCTCCAAATTTAGAACTTAAGCTCTTTTATAACTGAGGACTGCAAAGGTCATCTCACATATAGGCCTTTGGACCATCTGAACATGAATGCTTTGCAAGGGTTCAAAAATGGGGTTTAAACTTCCCTCCCCTCTGCTCATAGAGAATGTGCCTATGAGTTAGGTTTTGGGAGTGAAATTCTTCCCTAGGTTAACATGTGTTCAGTATAAGCTAAAAAACATTTTAGATCTCCCCACATGACCATGTTTGAGTTTATAATTTCATGTGACGTAGCTCAAGTCATTCCCTTGCCTTAACATGTTTTGAATTCAGCATGAACTCAACATGAGCATAATCCATTCCTTTTTAGCTTACCCGCAAATCAGAAAGTTGCCACCATAATTCTCATCACCTTCATATGTGTGAGGTTCCATGTGTGTTCAAAAATTTGGCAGCACTTTGAGGTGAGCATTTGGAGTCTAAAAGACCTTATTTTTGTTCTTTCTCATACACATGTATGACTACTAATGAGTTTAACTCCACCTTGGTCCAACCCATTCAAATGAATGCTTGAACCTGTGTTGTTGAACCCCACGTAGACCATCTCATGTAAGAAAGTTTTTGTAAGTCCCATTTTTCATGAACCAGAAACACGATGACGTTCAATCACCCGTTTCTTTGCATTCACGTTTTTGGGACTCTTACATATTAGGAGCCACACTGAACATAGGATGCAAGCCTAGCTAGAATGCATAGATTGGCATTAGAACCCCATTGACCATAGGACAAAGTCACAGATTGGTAGTCACAGATTGGTCACAGATTGGTATCACCCCAATGTAAAGGCCTCAGTTTTTGACACATATTCAAAGTGTTCATCACCACACACACACCTCATTTGAAGAAAGTTGATGAAAACATTTGAAGAGCAAGTAACCACCATCAACATGCTCATTAGAGAATAAACTCACAAAATGCAAAAGTGGCATTTCCCACATACATCATATAAGGGATGGACATTTGGAAAACTCCTACACCTTGCTAGGAATGTCCATGCCAAGTTTCACCCAAATTCAAAACTTTTTGAAGTCTTTTTGGGTATAGCCAGAAAGAGGGTGGTTTGAACTCAAATTCAAACTGTTTTCATCCCATGAAGTCAAAAGTGGGAGGCATATTCTTACTCAGCACATTTTTGTGAGCTCACACACCAATTTTCACTCCATTTGGAGTTGATCTTGACATGAGCTATGTTTAGCAAATTCAAACTTTATTTGAATTTCCAAACTGAATATGTGCTGAAATTTAGCCAAACCCAACCAAATTTGAATTCTATCCCATGCAAATAGCACAAGGGTATCTAATTCAAATCCTTGGGGTTAATTGGGTCTCTACTGTTTAGAACAGTGGAGAAAAGTTAATTTCAGAGGTTAAACCCATGGGTGGGACCCACATGTCAGTCTCTATACCAGTTCAACCGACTGAAGTCATCGAGCTCGGGTATTCGCGCGCACTCCAGCAGCCGCCACGGCGAAGGCGTGATCGGGACAGCAGCTGCTTGCTGCCCCGACCTGCTGAACCGCCTCGCGCCCTACTTATCCCCGTGGCCGCCCTGATCGCAGGGAGAACCGCACACTTTCTGCTTCCTCGCACCAGAGACGCCACCCTCGCTGCCGATCGCTCGGAGCTGATCGGGGACCGTGATCACCGCCTGCCCACTCCCTCCAAAGCTACGACAAGGTACTAGGGACTCCCCTTCTCCTTCCCAGTTGCTGGAAATCGGCTTAACTCGGATGATCTCGACTGTACCGAGAGTTCTTTTCAGTGAACTGAGTCCACCGCACCTAGGGCTCCCGTGGACAGCCCAACCGGGAGGTTGTCACGCCCGAGCTAAGGCGTCCCTGGACGTGTTAGGGGCCGGCGATGCTCACCCCCGAGCCACAGCCCGAGTGCTTGATCGCCGGCGATGAATTTCCAGTTTTCCTTTTTCTCGGTACAGACCGACCTTTGGATGCGGTTCTGTCAAATTCGCACTCTAGAAAGGGTTTGAGAGTCTCAATCCGTTCCTACACAGACTAGAACCCTCTGAATGTCTAGTTTTCAGAAAGTCATGGCTTGCTTCATGAAAATTCCTAGAAAAGCCTAAGAGCTCCAATCAAGGTCAAGACATAATTATTTGTGGAGGGCTCAAATGAGCTTTGCTGCAACTAAAACTTGGCCAAGTCTCAGTTTAGCTTGTAACCAAGCCACAGTAAAAATTTCAGAGTCATTGGGTCTGTCTAGCAAGACTTATAAACTTCACAAGTGTAAATTCAATTCAAATGCATTTAAATTAATACATGTACTTGTTATCTCATGTATTCGCTAAGGTCGAGGAGGAACCCGAAGTCTTAGACTTTGTTACTCTGGAAGAGCAGCTAGCCTACGACCAAGAGCAGCAAGGCAAGCCCCGGTTTGCATTAACCTTTTTACAAGTTTTTATTGTTTTGAGAACTTACTTTGAGTACCATTACTTATTGCATTAGTGTCTTGTTTGAAAACCCAAAGGCATAGCCAAGAAAACCATGGGTTGGGATTAGGGTTGAAAACCCCGTTAGCTACTGCAAAGTTAAGATAGGGTAGAATTCGGTACAAGTCGAGTAGTTGGAACTACTCACGAGGATAGGCTAGAGGCACTCGACTTGGGTAGAGATAGCACATGAAACACGTGGCAAGAAAATGATACCGAGCGGAGAGTAAGGGCAGCAGGACTTTGGGGCCTGGGTGCTATAGTTCCGCTTGTGTCGATTGAGGACCGAGCCGTGTGAGGGACTGTTGAACAAGCTAGAACAGTACCGAAGACCTACCGGCTATTTGGGAACCGGGAAACCGATGTAACTCGGGTAGCTGGGTGTTGAGGCATAGCTGGTCGGTCAGAGGGTAGGTTGAGAGCTTGAGGTGTAAACCGGCTGGCGGCACTGAGATGCGCGGGCAGAGACCTCTTGCTCGAGACGATTGGACCGGTTCAACATTTGGCTGACGGGTCAAAGGTGGTTGCGTACGACGTCCGTGATGGTTGCTGTAGGCAATATCGAGTACGGGCGTATGTGACGGGTTATTCGGGTAAACCTGCATGTGTAAATCGATTATAATCACCGTCCCTCGCGGTCAGTGAGTACCTCTTGTTCACTGTACCGTGATGTAGAAAGAACAGGCTAGTTACATGTTAAAATGCTGCTGATTGAAAGATGGACTTTGATTGTTAATGATTTGTTGTAGTTTAGAGCTAACTAAAGGTCTTTTCAACTTTGGGCAAATTACATGAGAGAAATGCGTTTCTTGTTTTATTGCGGCTCTCTCATGTGCCTTAGCGTAAGGTTCTCAACAACCTGCTGCTAAGATTTGAAAGTAAGGTTCCACTAAATAGGCAAGTCCTTGCAACTTGTTTTATCTCCTGTACCTATCACCCCTCATGTAGAAGTTCCATGTTTAGGAGAGACGGGTCAGTCTTGCTGAGCCTTCGTGCTCACTGCTTGTGTTTGAAGCTTTTGCAAGGTTCTATGAGGAAGGGACTCCAGAGGAGGAGACAGAACCCCAGGAGGGGAACCCCGTCGAGTGGGAGCCGTGCACGCCGCCGTGTTAGTGTGCGTGCGTGCTAGCGGGGACACGTTAACGGGCTGAACGTGAACTCGATGCGTAGTCTACTGTAACACCCCAAATTTTTAGTCAAGACTCAAATTTTGATTTAGAACCATAAACCATGTTCAGAGGGGAATTTAGAAATTTTTGGACGTATTGCATGTTTTGCAAAAATTCAAATTCAAACTGGAATTCAAATTATACTCAAAACAGAAAAGAAATGAAAAAGAAAAAGGAAAACCAGAAAAAAACTGGCCAGTGGGCCGAAACCCCAGCCGGCCCAGCAAACCCCCGCGCAGCCCGCCCCCGCGCTCGCCGCGCTGCCCCTCGCTGACGGGTGGGACCCGCCTGTCATCCCTAACCCCGCGACCCCGGACTTCTCCCCCGCGCGCGCGATCGCAACCGATCGGGAAACCGCGTCCCGCAGCCGAATTCTGGACCCTGAGGACTCTAACTCGATCACAACAGAACCACCGCCCTCCCCCGGCTATAAAAACAACCGATCCGATCAGTTTTTCTCACGCGATCGCCGATTTTCACTCCGGTGAGCACCGAGACTTCGCCGGTGAATTCTGGCCGATCTAAGCTCGGAAACTCTGATCTAACTCGTCGGTCTTGATCCACCGCCTCCGGGGAACTTTGCAGGTGCAGAAAACCCGAAGACTTACGGTGCAAATCCAGCTCCGACGAGCTTCGCCGTGGTTTTGCCTCGGACCTCGCCGCCGAGCACTTTCCAGGACCCCCGAGCTCGAGAAAACCCCCGAGGTGAGATCCCTGACCTCCCCTCTACCGATCTATGCCATGGGATCACAGTTTTAGGCAGAATTCTCGAGGATCCGAAACTTTCCGGCGAGATCGCCGCTTCCCGCCGCCGTGCGCCGCCGGCAGCGCCGCCCGCGCTCGATCAGAGCGACGTGGCCGCTTGTGCGCCGTTTATTTTAAATCGCACGGTAGACTTTAAAACCCCGCGTACCGGTTCGATGTTATAATCTCAGCCGTCGGTTTAAAATCAGACGGTCCACGTCAGCCCCGCGTTATAAAGACTGGAGTTCTTACGTGCTACCCCCTGGGGTTCTCTGGAATTGAGAGCTAGCCCCGGAAACTTCAGATCTAGCCCCTGGAACTCCAGAAAATCATGTAAATTCATTTAAAAATCAGTTTTAGCCCCTGGACTTAATAGAAATTAAGAAAAACACCTCTGAAAAGTGTAGCTAGACCCCTGGAAATTATGAAAATGATATTATAGACCCTGTAATGGGGTGAATTCATTATTTTAGCTCTGTTTAGTATTTAATTTAGAAAATTGAATATGTAACTAGTGTTTAAATATTAAAAAGGGGGACAAACATAATTGTCAAATTTATTAAAAACTTTCTCAGTACTTAGAAAACTTTGGAGTGAGATAAAAATATATTTTTAGGCTGAAATAAATCTGTTTCATCTATTATTCACATTTAATAGTATAGGGACACATTTTTAAGTAAAGAATAGTTAAAGAAAAATAGGGAAAATAATTATGAAATAGTATACATCAGAAGCCAAGGTCAAAATATGATCTTAAATTATTTAGGACCAGAACCTAATCTGTTTAGGTAGTGTGTATTACTAATTTAATAATAAAATGCACAATTATGCATAAGAATATAAATCTGAAAATATAGAGACTAGTAGATGATAAATGGAGTTTCTAAAGTACAAAGAATTCAGTTTAGGGTTGATAGAAAATTATGAAGGCACATATGGAGAAGAAAAATACTTTTCATACATACTTGGTAGTTTAATATATAAGGAATTTATTTAAAACTGAAACACACATATATACATGTATATACATATATAGTATGTGAGTATAAATATGAACACCAAAGTAGGAATCATACACATGTAAATAAAAGTGTATGCAAGCCCCAAATCAACACACATAGAGTACCCACAACACATAAAATGGTAAAGAAACTTTCATAAATGTGAATGTGTGGTTTGTATGAAGTGGAAGTGTGAACTATGTCTTATGATTGTTGTTTTTCTTTTGCTATGTGTGATGGTATGAAGTAGAACCTGCTCAAGAACAAGTTATTCAATTCCAAGACCAAGACTACCCATTTCAAGAGCAGCAAGAAGGAGGCAAGTGTCCTTGATCACTTTGATCCTATGCTAGGATGTGTAGCTAGAATTAATTGCATTGTCAATTTAAATATGAAACCCATGCTAGGAAGTTTCCCTAGAATTGCATTACCTTGTTTCCTTGTAGCTTGGGTTGGGATTCATCTTATCATGTCATTTATTATTATGCATATGCTTAGCCATGCTTAGAATGGGATAATTGGGATATGAGATCATCAGTTTATATTACCATACTCTTGAATGAGATATTGTGAGTTATGTAGAGGTAGGGATCAAGGCAAGTTGGATGTTTTGGTTGTGTGCTGGGTGCACGAGACTTGGGTTTGTGTTTAGTACTTGCCTGGATCCTAAGGACCGGTTCATGGAGCATGTAACCCGGCTTTACAGTGCCAACCACATGCTGAGATGGGGCAGCTTGGCCAATTAATTAGGTGTATCCCCGGCGTAGTATGGGTGTGTTGGATGGTGCGGGGAGTAGGTGTCAGCTGGACTACCATATGAACCGCAAGGCTCAAGAGGGGGCCACTGCAGCGGGGTTGGAGCCTCTTGTATGCTGTTAGGGGTGAAACCTCAGTGGGCCCACGCTCGTCGGGAATCCCTTTGTAAAGGCTTCGTAGTGATCTCTTGGCCACACACCTGGGAAGTGTGAATGTGGTTCGTAGCCACTGGCATAATGGAGGTTCTTTTAGTCCACCCGGCAACGGGGGATGAAATCACTACTTGTGGGTACAGTGGTACAAACTCTGCAGAGTCAAAACTGTCTTGACAGCCGTGCTCACGGTTAAGAGCGGCCTGGACTTATTCATGATTAGAGAATTGATGGTTTTGGAAGTTAAGCGGGGAGCTTAACATTGGAAATGATGATTATGGTTATTGGTTTATGATGATGGGATGGGAGATTTGAACCATTTCACCTGTGTAGTAATGTAGGTGCTTAATAAGCTAAGGTGATAGGTATTAATTGCGTAGTGCTTTAACCATGAGTTCAACCTCTCCTTGTTCTAGCCATGCATGATATAATTTTCCCACACTTGCTGAGTACCATTTGTACTCAACCTTACATATTTGTTGGTTTATATTGCTGCTCAGGTCAAGATAATGAGGTGGTGTATAATGACCAAGATTTTGGACCCGAGGAAGGTTTTTAGGTTCATGAAGACCCCCGGGCAACACCTGGGATGGAGCCCTAAAGAATAATATTCCGCTGCTAGTTTATTTACTTGTGATGAAGCATTAGTGTTCATTGAGACATTTGTGATGTAAGACTTATTTATATTCGACACCTGGCTTGTAATAAATGATGCTTCACTATTTGTCATCACATGTATGAGAAAATGATCCTGGCATACATGTGATATTCACTTGGTTGTTCTTCGGAAAAACCGGGTGTGACAGAGGTGGTATCAGAGCCAAGGTTGCCCGTAGGAACGTGGACCTAGGTAGGAATGGACGTATTTAAGGGCCCTATTTTCTAAAAAAAAATATTTTCCAAGGTGTGGGTGAAAAAGTGTTATCAAAAGAGTCATTTTCTTCATCTTACCCCAACTTCCATTCAAAAATAGGATTTTTGTTTGAAATTTTATCTAACCTAATTTTAAATTCTTTTGTTTTAGATGGTTCGCATGATTCGCACCGCTCGTAAATCCACGGGAGGGAGAGTTCCCGTAGTTGCCCTTGCTGAAAGAGAGGAGAGTCGTCCAGTGACGTACCTTTCCTACGGATTGGCAGTGGGAGATTTGTTGCGCCGTCTTCGACGTATGCTCGAAGCCGCCGGCAATACGGGCAAGCTCATCATCCACTATAACTCCACCAGGACCATCCGTGAGAAGAGGGAAGAATGGAGTTCGGAGATGAGGATTATACACGAGAATCAGCTGCTTAAGATCCACCACTCTTCAGCTTGTCGAGCAACACAAGTTGACGCGGAGAGAGATGTCACTTGGGAGGCCATCACCTGCCAGAGCCACATCTATCGTCGCCACTTGGACAAAACTGAGTACATGTATGTCCTCCAACGTGAGAGTGGTACCACGGAGTACAAGTACCCACCGGTGCAGCAAGGGACTTCCCATGAGCACATGGACTTGTACTTGGAGGATGCTGCTATGCTCAGCACTCGACTGCAAGAGTGTCAACAAGAGCTTCAGGATGTCCGAGATACTCTGAAGGAGACGGAGGCATTGCTGCGAGCTTGCTTAAAGGCGAGAGAAAGAGGAGATGGGAATGAACTGTGTGTCACCGTAAGTGATCCATGGACCCCTGACTCCCCGGATCGCCGAGCAATCAGGCGTCGTCGCACTTCTCCACCAGCAGCCTCCCCACCCAAAACAGAGTCAGAAGGTAGCCGAAATGAGGAGGAAGATCCCGAGGAGCCAGCTCAAGAGGATGAGTAGTGTAGAGTCTTTCCCCTAGCTAGCAAGAGGTCGAGTAGTCGAGACGTTACGTAGTTAATGGTGTGATAATGCTTGGTGTGTGACGTGAGTTGTGGAAGCCATGAGCAAGTGTCCACAGCCTCGTCTTCAGATTGTTTTGCTTTGGTGTGTGAACCCACAGGAAATAATAGTGCATTTATTGGGTGTGAGATATAAAACCCTCGTAAGATTGTAACAAAACGTCAACACTTCAAAGTACAAACAAGTGAAAGTAGTAAGATGATACTAAATGCTTTCAAATTAACATTTGTTGATTCTGCCAGATGGCCGGAAGAGGAAAAGGACGTGCTGCCAACCCCGCCAACAACAATGATGAGGCGTGCAACTCTCATCTTTCTGGAGGCCAGAACCGGGGTGGTCGCCGTGAAGAAGTTGATCCTCTCCACCAAATGCTGGAGAATCAAAATCAGCTCATCCAGAACTTGACTCAAGTAGTGGCCAACTTGCATCAAGTTCCACCTCCACAAGCTGCACCACGCCAACCAAGGTTGAGTGAGTTTCTAGGAACTCAACCTCCAAAGTTTGCAAGTGCTGCTGAACCTCTGGAGGCAGATGATTGGCTGAAGACCATTGAAAGTAAGATGAGAATCATACAATGCCAAGGGTATGAGAGGGTGCTGTTTGCCTCTCATCAATTGCAGGGACCTGCTGCTGATTGGTGGACCGCCTACGTGGCCGCCCATCATGACCCTGAGAGCATCACTTGGGAAGAGTTCAAGCGTAGCTTCCGCAACCATTACATCCCAAGAGGTGAACTCAAAAACAAGAGGAAAGAGTTTTTGGGACTGCAGCAGGGAAACATGACGGTGAGGGAATACCTCACTAAATTCACTCAACTATCCCGTTATGCTCCACGAGACATAGAGACAGATGAGCAGAAACAAGATTGTTTCGTGGAAGGACTTACCGCAGAGATGCAGTGTGCAATGTCCTCAAATGAGTATGAAAGCTTTCAAAAGATGGTGGACAGAGCATTTGTGGTGGAAAGGAAGCTGAAGGCCCTGGAAAATGAGAATAAGAGGAAGGCTGGGTGGTCACATCAAGCCTCAGGGAGCAACACCCGCCCACGTATGATGCAGCAACCTACGGGGCAGACGAGCCGTGCTGCGGTACCCTATTCAGCACCAAGAGGGTACAACCCAAACTACAGGCCTCCCGCAGCACCAGCACAGCCGCAACGTCAGTTTGTACAACAGCCTCGCCCCGCATATCCACCTCGACCAGCAGTGCAAGGACCCCCAAACCAACCCCAAGACAACAAGGGCCAAGCATCTAAGATTGGGGTGCAATGTTTCAGCTGTGGTGAAGTGGGGCACTACGCCCATAAGTGTCCAAAGAAGAAGCCCACGCAGCCACAGCAGCAGAACGTAATGAGAGGACGGGTGAACCACGTCACTATGGAGGAAGCACAAGAGGCACCCGACGTGGTAGTTGGTAAGTTTCCTGCCAATTTACACCTTGCAACTCTGCTGTTTGATTCTGGTGCTACCCATTCGTTCATTGCTCAAGGGTTTGTTAAGAAGCATGACCTAGCAACCACACAAATGAACCATATGCTAGCGGTAAATTCTCCAGGTGGAGAAATAAGGACAAGACAAGTGTGTCCCAAAGTGAACCTAGACATTAATGGGGTAGTATTTACCGCTAACCTCATAGTGATCGATTCACAAGGGATAGATATTATTTTGGGTATGGATTGGTTGACCAAACATAATGGAATCATCCATTGTTCGACCAGAACGGTGGAACTAACTCACCCTAGTGGCACAAGAGTAAAGTTCATAACGATACACGAGCCTAGGAGGGACATTAAATTAAATCAAGTGGAGGTGAAAGTTGAGGAAATCAGGACTATCAGGGAATATCCAGATGTTTTTCCGGAGGAGTTGCCAGGAATGCCTCCCGACCGTGACGTGGAATTCGCAATCGAGCTAGTACCGGGAACAGCCCCGATATACAAGAGACCTTATCGAATGGACTCCAAGCAGCTAGAAGAGCTCAAGGATCATTTAAGAGAATTGACGGAAAAGGGGTATGTTCGCCGTAGTTCCTCACCATGGGGAGCTCCGGTAATATTTGTGCCTAAGAAAGATGGAACTCAAAGGTTATGCGTGGATTACCGTGCCTTGAATGAGGTGACCATCAAGAACAAGTATCCATTACCCCGCATTGAAGACTTGTTTGATCAGTTGAGGGGAGCTTGCGTGTTCTCGAAAATTGATCTCAGGTCGGGATACCACCAACTCAAGATAAGGCAATCTGATATTCCCAAGACAGCTTTCGTATCTCGGTACGGACTGTATGAATACACTGTCATGCCTTTCGGGCTAACCAATGCCCCGGCATATTTCATGTACCTCATGAACAAGGTATTCATGGAATATCTGGACAAATTTGTGGTGGTTTTCATAGATGATATTCTCGTCTTCTCCAAAGATGAAGAACAACATGAGAAACATCTAAGGTTGGTGTTACAGAGGCTTAGAGAACACCAACTATATGCCAAGTTGAGCAAGTGTGAGTTTTGGCTAAAGAGAGTTCCCTTTTTAGGACATATAATCTCGGAGGGAGGAATCTCCGTAGATCCCGCCAAAATCGAAGATATCCAGAAATGGAAAACCCCTGAAAATGTCGGAGAAGTTCGAAGTTTTTTGGGATTGGCTGGATACTATCGACGGTTTATTGAGGGATTCTCCAAGATCTCGAGACCTCTCACCAAACTGTTGGAAAAGGGAATCCCATTCACCTGGACGCCACAGTGCGATACGAGCTTTCAGGAGCTAAAGAAGAGATTGACAACAGCCCCCGTGTTGGTTATGCCAGATATGCAGAAGAATTTCACGGTGTACTGCGATGCCTTTGGAAACGGGTTGGGATGTGTTCTCATGCAAGAGGGACATGTCGTGGCATATGCATCCCGGCAGCTTCGGAAGCACGAGAAGAACTATCCTACACATGACCTAGAACTAGCTGCAGTGGTACACGCGTTGAAAATTTGGCGGCACTATTTGATGGGGAAGAGGACAGAGATATATACGGATCATAAGAGTTTGAAGTACATATTCACACAGCCAGATCTCAACCTTAGACAAAGGAGATGGTTAGAGCTAATCAATGACTTTGATGTAGGCATCAACTATCATCCCGGGAAAGCAAACGTCGTGGCCGATGCCTTGAGTCGGAAAGTGCAGGTCAATAAGTTGAGCTTGAAGGATATGCCTGCAGAATTGAAGGACGAGGTTATAAGGCTCAATCTATGTCTAGTAAATAGTGGTGAAGCCATCGCCATGGAAGTGGACTCCACACTTGAGCGAGACATACGCGAGGGACAAAAGAATGATGAGAAGATACAAGAGATCAGACAGCTCATCAAGGAAAATAAAGCTCCTGGTTTTAGAGAGGATGAACAAGGAACGGTGTGGCATGGGAAAAGGATCTGTGTGCCAGAAGTAAAGGAGATTCGTAAATTAATTTTGAAGGAGGCTCACGATTCTGACTATTCCATTCATCCTGGGAGTACGAAGATGTATCAGGACCTCAAAAGCAGGTATTGGTGGTATGGCATGAAGCGAGATGTCGCGGAACATGTTGCCCTATGTGACACATGTCAGTTGGTGAAAGCAGAACATCAACGACCCGCGGGATTGCTGCAACCACTCAAAGTACCTGAATGGAAGTGGGAAGAAATCAGCATGGATTTTGTCGTGGGATTGCCTAGGACCCAATCCGGGTATGATTCAATATGGGTCATTATTGATCGGCTAACCAAGGTAGCTCATTTCATCCCTGTGAAAGAAAGCTACAGCGGATCCAAATTGGCAGAATTGTACATGTCAAGGATTGTGTGTTACCATGGAGTGCCAAAGAAGATAGTGTCGGACCGAGGGACACAGTTCACCTCGAGGTTTTGGCAAAAGTTGCATGAAACCATGGGAACCCATCTGAACTTCAGTTCTGCCTATCATCCCCAAACTGACGGGCAGACGGAGAGAACCAATCAGATTCTTGAAGACATGTTAAGGGCATGTGCACTCAAAAACAATAGGAGTTGGGACAAGAACTTACCGTATGCGGAGTTTTCCTATAACAACAGTTATCAAGCTAGTATGAAGATGTCACCGTTTGAAGCTTTGTATGGAAGGAAATGCAGAACTCCCCTATTTTGGAACCAAACAGGAGAAAGTAAATTGTTTGGTCCCGAAGTGCTACAAGAAGCCGAAGCGAAGGTGAGGGAGATTCGCAACAACTTGAGGATAGCACAGACACGCCAGAAGAGTTATGCTGATGTACGAAGAAGAGAGCTCGTTTTCAACGTGGGAGACTATGTTTATCTCAAGGTGTCCCCTATTAGAGGACTTCGTCGGTTTAAGGTGAAAGGGAAGTTGTCACCTCGATACATCGGACCCTTTCAAGTTTTGGAAAGAAAAGGCGAAGTGGCGTACCAACTAGAGTTACCGGTTTATCTATCGGACGTGCACGACGTATTTCATGTGTCACAACTCAAGAAATGTCTGAGGACGCCTGAGGAGGTGTTACCCATGAATGAAGTGGATGTAGCCGAGGATTTGTCTTATGCCGAGCAACCATACAAGATTTTGGAGACAATGGAACGCCTCACCAGAAATAAGAGAATCAGGATGTGCAAGGTGCAGTGGAAGCATCACCCAGAAGAGGAAGCCACCTGGGAACGGGAAGATGAGCTTAAGGCACAATTTCCGGAATTGTTTTCTTAGAAACACCAATCTCGAGGACGAGATTTCTTTTAAGGGGGGTAGAGCTGTAACACCCCAAATTTTTAGTCAAGACTCAAATTTTGATTTAGAACCATAAACCATGTTCAGAGGGGAATTTAGAAATTTTTGGACGTATTGCATGTTTTGCAAAAATTCAAATTCAAACTGGAATTCAAATTATACTCAAAACAGAAAAGAAATGAAAAAGAAAAAGGAAAACCAGAAAAAAACTGGCCAGTGGGCCGAAACCCCAGCCGGCCCAGCAAACCCCCGCGCAGCCCGCCCCCGCGCGCGCCGCGCTGCCCCTCGCTGACGGGTGGGACCCGCCTGTCATCCCTAACCCCGCGACCCCGGACTTCTCCCCCGCGCGCGCGATCGCAACCGATCGGGAAACCGCGTCCCGCAGCCGAATTCTGGACCCTGAGGACTCTAACTCGATCACAACAGAACCACCGCCCTCCCCCGGCTATAAAAACAACCGATCCGATCAGTTTTTCTCACGCGATCGCCGATTTTCACTCCGGTGAGCACCGAGACTTCGCCGGTGAATTCTGGCCGATCTAAGCTCGGAAACTCTGATCTAACTCGTCGGTCTTGATCCACCGCCTCCGGGGAACTTTGCAGGTGCAGAAAACCCGAAGACTTACGGTGCAAATCCAGCTCCGACGAGCTTCGCCGTGGTTTTGCCTCGGACCTCGCCGCCGAGCACTTTCCAGGACCCCCGAGCTCGAGAAAACCCCCGAGGTGAGATCCCTGACCTCCCCTCTACCGATCTATGCCATGGGATCACAGTTTTAGGCAGAATTCTCGAGGATCCGAAACTTTCCGGCGAGATCGCCGCTTCCCGCCGCCGTGCGCCGCCGGCAGCGCCGCCCGCGCTCGATCAGAGCGACGTGGCCGCTTGTGCGCCGTTTATTTTAAATCGCACGGTAGACTTTAAAACCCCGCGTACCGGTTCGATGTTATAATCTCAGCCGTCGGTTTAAAATCAGACGGTCCACGTCAGCCCCGCGTTATAAAGACTGGAGTTCTTACGTCCTACCCCCTGGGGTTCTCTGGAATTGAGAGCTAGCCCCGGAAACTTCAGATCTAGCCCCTGGAACTCCAGAAAATCATGTAAATTCATTTAAAAATCAGTTTTAGCCCCTGGACTTAATAGAAATTAAGAAAAACACCTCTGAAAAGTGTAGCTAGACCCCTGGAAATTATGAAAATGATATTATAGACCCTGTAATGGGGTGAATTCATTATTTTAGCTCTGTTTAGTATTTAATTTAGAAAATTGAATATGTAACTAGTGTTTAAATATTAAAAAGGGGGACAAACATAATTGTCAAATTTATTAAAAACTTTCTCAGTACTTAGAAAACTTTGGAGTGAGATAAAAATATATTTTTAGGCTGAAATAAATCTGTTTCATCTATTATTCACATTTAATAGTATAGGGACACATTTTTAAGTAAAGAATAGTTAAAGAAAAATAGGGAAAATAATTATGAAATAGTATACATCAGAAGCCAAGGTCAAAATATGATCTTAAATTATTTAGGACCAGAACCTAATCTGTTTAGGTAGTGTGTATTACTAATTTAATAATAAAATGCACAATTATGCATAAGAATATAAATCTGAAAATATAGAGACTAGTAGATGATAAATGGAGTTTCTAAAGTACAAAGAATTCAGTTTAGGGTTGATAGAAAATTATTAAGGCACATATGGAGAAGAAAAATACTTTTCATACATACTTGGTAGTTTAATATATAAGGAATTTATTTAAAACTGAAACACACATATATACATGTATATACATATATAGTATGTGAGTATAAATATGAACACCAAAGTAGGAATCATACACATGTAAATAAAAGTGTATGCAAGCCCCAAATCAACACACATAGAGTACCCACAACACATAAAATGGTAAAGAAACTTTCATAAATGTGAATGTGTGGTTTGTATGAAGTGGAAGTGTGAACTATGTCTTATGATTGTTGTTTTTCTTTTGCTATGTGTGATGGTATGAAGTAGAACCTGCTCAAGAACAAGTTATTCAATTCCAAGACCAAGACTACCCATTTCAAGAGCAGCAAGAAGGAGGCAAGTGTCCTTGATCACTTTGATCCTATGCTAGGATGTGTAGCTAGAATTAATTGCATTGTCAATTTAAATATGAAACCCATGCTAGGAAGTTTCCCTAGAATTGCATTACCTTGTTTCCTTGTAGCTTGGGTTGGGATTCATCTTATCATGTCATTTATTATTATGCATATGCTTAGCCATGCTTAGAATGGGATAATTGGGATATGAGATCATCAGTTTATATTACCATACTCTTGAATGAGATATTGTGAGTTATGTAGAGGTAGGGATCAAGGCAAGTTGGATGTTTTGGTTGTGTGCTGGGTGCACGAGACTTGGGTTTGTGTTTAGTACTTGCCTGGATCCTAAGGACCGGTTCATGGAGCATGTAACCCGGCTTTACAGTGCCAACCACATGCTGAGATGGGGCAGCTTGGCCAATTAATTAGGTGTATCCCCGGCGTAGTATGGGTGTGTTGGATGGTGCGGGGAGTAGGTGTCAGCTGGACTACCATATGAACCGCAAGGCTCAAGAGGGGGCCACTGCAGCGGGGTTGGAGCCTCTTGTATGCTGTTAGGGGTGAAACCTCAGTGGGCCCACGCTCGTCGGGAATCCCTTTGTAAAGGCTTCGTAGTGATCTCTTGGCCACAAACCTGGGAAGTGTGAATGTGGTTCGTAGCCACTGGCATAATGGAGGTTCTTTTAGTCCACCCGGCAACGGGGGATGAAATCACTACTTGTGGGTACAGTGGTACAAACTCTGCAGAGTCAAAACTGTCTTGACAGCCGTGCTCACGGTTAAGAGCGGCCTGGACTTATTCATGATTAGAGAATTGATGGTTTTGGAAGTTAAGCGGGGAGCTTAACATTGGAAATGATGATTATGGTTATTGGTTTATGATGATGGGATGGGAGATTTGAACCATTTCACCTGTGTAGTAATGTAGGTGCTTAATAAGCTAAGGTGATAGGTATTAATTGCGTAGTGCTTTAACCATGAGTTCAACCTCTCCTTGTTCTAGCCATGCATGATATAATTTTCCCACACTTGCTGAGTACCATTTGTACTCAACCTTGCATATTTGTTGGTTTATATTGCTGCTCAGGTCAAGATAATGAGGTGGTGTATAATGACCAAGATTTTGGACCCGAGGAAGGTTTTTAGGTTCATGAAGACCCCCGGGCAACACCTGTGATGGAGCCCTAAAGAATAATATTCCGCTGCTAGTTTATTTACTTGTGATGAAGCATTAGTGTTCATTGAGACATTTGTGATGTAAGACTTATTTATATTCGACACCTGGCTTGTAATAAATGATGCTTCACTATTTGTCATCACATGTATGAGAAAATGATCCTGGCATACATGTGATATTCACTTGGTTGTTCTTCGGAAAAACCGGGTGTGACATCTACGCCCGTGAGTGTAGACTGAACATATTTTGTTGTAAAAATGTTCATAAACCTGTTTATGTAATAAAACTTTGCTTCCGCTTTGTACCTTTGATGTGTGTTATCCGGTGTTGTGCAACGCAGCACCCCTCAGCGTGATCCTAGCTCGACAGGACCGTGGGGTCGTGTCAGCGTTGGTATCAGAGCTCGTTTGAGCTTTAACGCACGACAAAGGTTATCTTTTTCAAAAATCCAGTGAGGAACGAGTTAGTAGCCCATATAAGGATGTTATTAGTGTATAGAAAGTGGCATACTAACCTATTTTATTATGTTGAAAATCGTGCATCTCGGGACGCTGTATGTCTTGGGTGGTGCACGTAAGCGCTGTCCACCAGTGCGCACAAGCTGAAGGGTGGAGCCCCACGGGTGGCAGGTAACCCGACCCGCTTTAATATCCTCTACGACTCTTCATGTCATTTGGGGTATTCGAGCTACGTCTGTCCCTGGCGTGCGTAGTACAATTTGGGAGACCCCGTCACGTGGTCAGTAACGTGAATACGTAGCTCAAGGCGTGTTTAGCTTGAGAACATCCGGGCGAGTGATGACGGTCAGGTGAACGAACTGTATGGATACCGGGCTCGGTGTGCAGCCGAGTCTGACGATTGTGTGAGTTATCTGCAGGTATTCTAACCACGAAATGGTAGACGTATAGAATCCGTGTGCGAGTGACGCCTAGTGCCACTGAACTGAAGAAGCCGGCTAAGTCCGGTATAGGTGTTTCTTTGTGAGGACGTAGTACCGACATGCTCTGGTGACGCATCGACGTCACACTCCACTAAATGAACAACTTCATTGTAACACTTGACAGTTTTAATCCAGAGCACTAAAACTTGATGTAACTCTTCCGTTGATCAGGATATTCAAAGTTAATAAGTTTTCAACTTATAGAATACTAAGGACAGAGTCCCCTGTTTTCAGCTAAATTAAGGCTGAAGTTAATCAGAGGTTAGAGATTGAGTCCTATCGAGGTTAGGGTCATATGATACATTTCTGGAAAGCTGTGGGAGAGATTTACAACTTTTCTTTTGATGTCCAGAGGTGTTTCATCTTATAACCAATCGCAAAATGCAGTAGAGTTGAAACTGTCCAGAAAACAGGGCAGAGCAAATACTCTCTGTAACCCTCTGTAAATTGAGCATTACTTCCTGCATAAAAATACAAAAATAGAAAATGAGGTAGTTCTGAAAAGTTCATGAGATGGGTTACAACTTTGTAACATAAATGTTTGTCAGATTGGGAGCAGAATTAACTGGAATTCTTGGATTAAATCAGTACCTAAGGCTGGGAGGTGCTGTCCAATTTTCTCCAGGAATTCTGTTAACTTTAACGTCTCATAACTTTTGAACCGGGACAGATCTTAGGCCAAGCAAATACTTTGTGGAAAGCTATTGAAGTTCGCTTTAACTTTGATGTTGAGCTCCAGAATTGGTTTTGCTTTAGCATGGTCTAAATAAGGTTGGAATGGAAACTGGTCAGGGCTGTCATGTTGGACAGCAGATCAACAGTCAAATTTGTTTATGTTTGAACTATATTTCCAAGTTTTACGAGTTCAATGACATGTTTTGTGTTATAACTCAATTATTTACTGTTAAAATAAATATTTGAAATTTCTCAAATATATTTCTACAGATGACAGTGGATAAACAGTTCGAGAACGGGTGGGTGGAATCTCACTGTTCTCACCACAGCGGCTATCCGGAAGCATTGAGGCAGATGCTTCAATATTTCTGGTACAACAAGAAGCCGCGGTACTTCGCCAAGGAAGAGGCGAGGAGGGGAACAATACATGGACAATCCATGTCGAAGTTCCTGCAGGGCCTACGTCACCCGATTGGGCGCCGTTCACCATTACGGTGAGAGGTAGACAACCGGTGGGAATGTGGCAAGTAGCAGCCCGCAACACCATGTCGCGTTTCTGCCAACTAAACGTAAGAGCTATGGAGGGCACTCCAAACGCACTCGTTCCGGTGGAGGGACAGGCTAATCTCGTGTGGGAAGGGAGGTACATGGAGGCAGCAGATCCGGGTTGCCCAAGGTACCGTCCGGCGGAGGCAAACCTCAGCCTCCAATTGAAAGCAGGAAAGACCGTGATGGACAGCCAAGCTGTTCATACGGATTGTCTTGCTGCAAAGCCCAGGGAGAGCACAAGCCGTGGAGACCATTTTGAGAGTGCCCACAGCGCACTCCGCAATGTGCTCCTTCCGACGATCAAGCGACTGAACGAACAGCATAATCAGTTGCATCGTCTGAAGAAGGCAAGGAAGAAAAGCCGTGTTGACATCGTGGCGTTGCAAGAACAGGTGCAGGCTCTAACCCAGCAGAACGAGGTCCTTACTCAAGAGCGGGATGATGCCATTGAGGAAGGGCAAGGCTGGGAAGAAGACTACAACCAGGCCATGGACGAGGTGCACGCGTTGCAGGACCTCGTACCTCCTGTATTGGGCATACCGGTGGTCTTGGGTCTTCCGGCAATGGGAGAACCTGAGATGGGAGAGGAGGTTGTAGACCCAGAGCCACCAGCAGAGGTACCGGAGGAGGACGACCCGCAGGAGGTCGAGTTCTACTTCGAGTAAGAGGTTACCGTTGCCAAGTAGGGCAACCAGAGTAGTGTAACCCAAACTTTTGTAACCGGTGACATGTCGTGTAGGCAGTAGCGTATGTATAGGTAGTGACGACATGAGCACAACTTCTCGGAGACTCGAGAATAATGTATATTGTATAAAGTTTATGTATTATCAATATCTGTGAATGTTGTGCAAATTATTCATGCGTCACTTCAATACCTACTGTTTCATATGGAATTTTTAAGTATGACATGTGCTGATCGCTGCTGTTTTGAATTTCAGAATGACTCGTACTCGTGCCAACCTGTTGGGGGTTCTAGTCAAGGTGGAGAAACCTCCCAACAGCCTCCCGAGGACTCCTCGGGAGAGCAGCAGCAACAGCAAACACCGCCACTGCCAATGGTTACATTGGCCGACATCTTTGCGGCAATGGCGGGTTCTCATCAGCAGCACACGGAGTTGCTGTAAACTCTTATTGCGAATACGTCTCGACCAGAGAGGCGTCAAGATCGTGAGGAGCGTCAACAGAGCTCCTACTCCGACTTTCTAGCGACTCATCCCCCGGTATTCTCAAGGGCGGATGAACCCCTCGATGCGGACAACTGGCTCCGCACGATGGAGATGAAGTTTGGCCTGCTCCAAGTGAGTGAGCAGTGCAAGACTCAGTTCACGGTCCAACAGCTACAAGGATCCGCGAGCGCGTGGTGGGCGAACTACTGTGCTTCACAGCCCACCGACCGAGTTATGACCTGGACGGAGTTCCGGACGGCCTTCAGGGCCTATCACATACCACCGGGTCTTATGAAGAGGAAGACGCAGGAGTTCTTACACCTACAACAAGGGAACCGGAATGCGCTGGAATATTCCAGGGCGTTCAACGATCTCGCGCTCTATGCTTCGTATCACGCTGATACTAACGAGAAGCGGCGGGATCACTTCTACCAGGGGCTTAATCCGCTCCTGAAGGACAAACTGGCGATGTTCAATCGCGGCATCCTCAAAGACATAATTGATGCTGCGATTGTGCAGGAGGACTCCGGCATGGAGTTAGCGACGGCGGAAAGGAAACGAAGCGCGCCGCAAAGCAGCGGAGAAGGAAGTGGTCCTTCTCAGAAATCTCGGATGGTGAATCGCCCACCATCAGATCCACGCTGGCAGCCACCACAGAGGCTGCAACAACAGCAGCAGCGGGCGATGCCGCGTGCGTATGCACCTCAGCAGCGCATGCCGGGCTTTCGTCCCCCAAGCACCGGACAAGCAGCGGCCACATGCTACAAATGTGGTCGTCCAGGACACTTCGCCAGCAGTTGTCCTGAGAGGAAAGGCGGCGGAGTTGCACCGCAACTTCTGGGGAGGAATCAGCCCTGGAACCCTACTAATGCGCGGCGGGCAAACCCTAGGCCAGCACCATCCACCAACTCGCCATAGAGGACGTGACGGAGGGAGAGCCAATCCTTGCGGGTATGTTCCAACTCCACCAGCATCCCACCATAGTATTATTTGATTCAGGCGTCACGCATAGCTTTATTAGCCAAGCTTTCATTGCTAAATACAGCTTGCCAATACTACCCACCGATAGTCCATATCTGATTTGTTCACCGGGTGGGAAAATTTCAGCAAGCATGATGGTTCCAAAAGTGCCATTATGCTTAGAGGGTAGAGTATACCATACATCTCTCATAATTTTAGAGGGACATAAGGTCGATGTCATCTTAGGGATGTCATGGTTAACCCGCCACGGCGCTGTTTTAGACACCGTCCTCCAAATTGTGCACTTGAACTCGGAAGTGCATGAATCTCATTCCTTATTTCTGGACAGTCCAAAACATCCAAGCGCCTATCGATCCACAACCATCAGATTGGAAGAAATTCCAGTGGTCCGAGAGTTCCCTGACGTGCGCCCGATAGAGAGGTGGAGTTCAAGATTGAACTTGCACCGGGAACCATGCCAATATTCCGAAGGCCATACAAGATGGCGCCCAAGGAATTGGCTGAACTGAAGACTCAGCTAAAGGATCTGCTGAAGAAGGGTTTTATTAGGACAAGCTCCTCACCATGGTGCTGTTCGGCATTATTTGTGAAGAAGAAGGATGAGACGCTATGACTTTGCGTGGACTATCGTCCATTAAACGCCGTAACCATCAAGAACAAGTACCCGTTACCACGGATCGACATGTTGTTTGGTCAGTTGGTCGAAGCAAAGATCTTTTCCAAGATGGACTTAAGATCTCGGTACCATCAGATTAAGATACGGGCTGAGGATATTCCGAAGACGGCTTTCTCGACAAGGTACAGACTTTATGAGTACCTGGTCATGTCTTCGGCCTCACCAACGCTCCAGCTCACTTCATGTATTTGATGAACTCGGTATTTATGCCGGAGCTGGACAAGTTTGTCGTGGTCTTCATCGACGACATACTGGTATATTCCAAGTCGGAGGAAGATCACAAGAAGCATCTGCGAATAGTCTTGCAACGGCTGCGGGATCACAAGCTATACGCGAAGTTCAGCAAGTGCGAATTCTGGATATCGCAAGTGCCTTTTCTCGGGCATATCATCTCAGCGGAGGGCATCGCTGTAGACCCGAGCAAGATCACACAAGTGCTGAATTGGAAATCCCCGAAAACTTTTCACGAGGTACGGAGTTTCCTCGGACTCGCGGAATATTATCGGAGGTTCATTCTGAACTTCTCGAAGATTGCCAAGCCTATGACGGATCTGCTGAAGAAGGCTATCAAATATGTTTGGAGTCCAGCATGTGAAGCAGCATTCAAGGCTTTAGTAAAGCACCTGACATTAGCACCGGTTTTGGCGCAGCCGGACACAACAAAACCGTTCGATGTGTACTGCGATGGATCCGGCATTGGGCTCGGATGTGTGCTGATGCAAGACAGAAGGGTGGTCGCGTATGGATCACGGAAGCATAGAAACCATGAGCAGAATTATCCAACTCACGACATGGAGCTCGCTGCCGTGGTACTTGCACTTAAAATGTGGAGGCACTACCTACTCGGTAACCTCGTACATTTATATACCGACCACAAAAGCCTCAAGTACATATTCACTCAGAAGGAGCTGAACATGAGGCAGCGAAGATGGTTAGAGTTGATAAAGGATTACGATATAGAGATCCATTATCACCCCGGCAAAGCAAATGTAGTGGCGGATGCGCTGAGTCACAAGTCACACGTCAACAATCTGACCATCACACCGTTGGAAGAGAGCGAACCACCACTGCATGTGATTCCACACGGAGCTCTCTACAACTTAGCTTTGATCCCCACCATCCGTGAAGAGATAGCGGCTGCTCCGAAAAATGACAAGGGCATGTCATATTTGCGGAGGCGCATAGACAATGAGGAGTTGAAATGCTTCCGGAAAGACGGAGACGGCGTCCTATGGTTCAAGGACCGGATCGTCGTACCCCGTAACCCGGAGTTACGGAAGAAAATCTTTGATGAGGCTCACATGTAAAAGTTTTCTATTCACCCCGGCAGCAAAAAAATGTATCAAGAACTCAGAAGCAAGTTTTGGTGGACACGGATGAAGCGGGAGATCGCAAAATACGTGTCCGAGTGTGATACATGTCGAAGGGTGAAGGCAGATCATATGCGGAAACCGGGACTGCTACAACCACTGGGCGTTCCTGCCTGGAAATGGGAAGATGTGAGCATGGACTTCACCGTCGGTTTACCCACTACTTTTCAGAAACATGATTCTGTGTGGGTGATCGTCAACCGGCTCACCAAAGTTGCCCATCCCGGTCAACACCAACTACAACGCCAAGAAGTACGCTGAACTGTACATCTCACGGATCCAATGCTTGTACGGCGTACCCCGTACCATCATATCGGACCGGGGCACTTTATTTGTGTCCTGTTTTTGGGAGCAGCTACACGCTGCATTGGGGACGAAGCTGATCCGTAGTTCAGCATACCACCCGCAGACGGATGGGCAAACCGAGCGGGTAAATCAGATTCTAGAAGACATGCTACGAGGTTGCACAATCAACCATGGCAAGAATTGGGATGATCACTTGCCGTTAGCCGAGTTCTCGTACAACAATGGGTACCAAGCCAGCATCTAGGTGGCACCTTATGAGGCGCTATACGGGAGAAAATGCCGCACACCATTGAATTGGTGTGAGTCTGGCGAAAGGATTACCTTCGGGATTGACCTTGTCAACAACGCAGACGAAAAGGTTCGGCTGATTCAAGCGAACCTAAAATCCACCCAGTCCCGACAGAAACAGTATGCGGACCGGAGAAGACGCCCATTACAATTTGAAGTCGGGGATCACGTATACCTGCGTGTGTCTCCAATGAAGGGCGTGAACAGATTCGGGGTGAGAGGAAAGTTGGCACCCCGATTCATCGGTCCATTTCAGATTACCGAAAGATGTGGATCGGTAGCATACCGGTTGAGATTACCAGAAGCACTTTCCGGTGTGCACGATGTCTTTCACATTTCCCAGCTGAGGAAGTGTCTTAAGCTATCAACTACCGTTCAGCTGGAAGACATAGAAGAACTGAAACCGGATCTCACGTATCAGGAGGAACCGGTTCAGATTATAGATGAAAAGGCCCGAACCACACGCAACCGTACGTTGTGGTTCTACAAAGTTCTGTGGAGTAATCATTCCGTGGAAGAGCGACATGGGAGAGCGAAGAATTTCTTCGCGCGAACTACCCCGACTTTTTCACGTCGCATATCGGGTAATTTTCCACCGTCCTCCCTCTCATTTTCACCAAATTTGAATTCTATCCCATGCAAATGGAACAAGAGTAGCTAATTCAAATCCTTGGGGTTAATTGGGTCTCTACTGTTTATAACAGTGGAGAAAAGTTAATTTCAGAGGTTAAACCCACGGGTGGGACCCGCATGTCAGTCTCTATACCAGTTCAAACAACTGAAGTCATCGAGCTCGGGTATTCGCGCGCACTCCAGCAGCCGCCACGGCGAAGGCGCGATCGGGACAGCAGCTGCTTGCCGCCCCGACCTGCTGAACTGCCTCGCGCCCTACTTATCCCCGCGGCCGCCCTGATTGGAGGGAGAACCGCACACTTTTGGCTACCTCGCACCAGAGACGCCACCCTCGCTGCCGATCGCTCGGAGCTGATCAGGGACCGTGATCACCACCTCCCCACTCCCTCCAAATCTACGACAAGGTACTAGGGACTCCCCTTCTCCTTCCCCGTTGCTGGAAATCGGCTTAACTCGGATGATCTCGACTGTAACGAGATTTCTTTTCAGTGAACTGAGTCCACCGCACCACGGGCTCCCGTGGACAGCTCAACCGGGAGGTTGTCACACCCGAGCTAAGGCATCCCTGGACGCGTTAGGGGCCGGCGATGCTCACCCCCGAGCCACAGCCCGAGTGCTTGATCTCTGGCGATGAATTTCCAGTTTTCCTTTTTCTCGGTACAGACCGACCTTCGGGTGCGGTTCTGTCAAATTCGCACTCTAGAAAGGGTTAGAGAGTCTCAATCCGTTCCTACACAGACTAGACTTGATGGCGCACAAGTTGCCTTCGCAACCTTTAGCTTGAGAACCCCTGTACCAGGCGTGTTTCAAAGCTTGCCAACGGCGGATCCGGCGGGCAGCTTCGGGCGCACGGTGAGACCCACTTTGGGACCCTCCCCAAGCCTTTTAATCGCCATGCCGAGCTTCGTGAGCCACCACTGGTGCTGTAGAGCCGCTTCGCCAGACGTCTGGCAGGCTAGTGTGCCGGGACAACGTCACCGGACTCTTCCCGGGCCGCTGCACCGTCGCGGGCTCGGTTAGAGCCAACGTCGACGAGGGGAAACCCTTCCAACGTGTTCAGCACACAAAATTAGGGGCTAGCGGTGAGTTGGAGCTCGAGAGCTGACCGGACGAGCAAGTTCAGCGACGCTCCGGCGACCCCGGCGGCGCTACCACGCGGGAGGCGCGAGGTTGAAGACGACCAAGCCAGGCCCGCTGTTAGTGGGAGGAAACCGGGCGGTCTGATCTTCTGTGGGTATGGATCGACTGTGGCAGCGCGGGAATAAAACCTGTGGCGCGGTGTGCCCTCGCTCCAGCACCCAACACGTGTACCCGTGGACCCACCGGCAGATTTGAACTTTTCTCGATTTTCAGATTCCATTCAAACTTCAAATCCTCATAACTTTGGCTAGGACATCCAAATCGAGTGAACCAAATTTTTTTGGATTGATCTTTCTGAGTACTTTCCAGCAAATCAAGTTTCACTTCATGAAAATCCTTATTTCTCCAGTATTAATTCTTCAAAATTGAAACTATTTAGAATTTTAGCTGGAGAATCCTTTGGAGGAAAATTCTGAAATTTTTCTGGAATGTTCACCAAAATATCCCTGAGCTACCATAAAAATTTCATATCCATTTGAGCTCATTTGGTCCACCTAATGGTGTGATTAGTAAAACTGTTCCAGAGAAAATGAAAAATGTTCAGAAACATTTTCAGAATT
The DNA here is from genome assembly GCA_030760725.1 of Neostapfia colusana. NCBI lineage: Eukaryota > Viridiplantae > Streptophyta > Magnoliopsida > Poales > Poaceae > Neostapfia > Neostapfia colusana. The sequence goes on from JASWHV010000001.1 coordinate 94,823,931, forward strand.
TCTCTGAAATTGTTTAGCTCATATCTTTAGCTAGGAACCTTCAAATTAAGTTAGACCAACTCCATTAGAACCCTCTGAATGTCTATTTTTCAGAAAGTCATGGCTTGCTCCATGAAAATTTCTAGAAAACCCTAAGATCTCCAATTAAGGTCAAGTTCATAATTATTTGTGGAGGGCTCAAATGAGCTTTGCTGCAACTAAAACTTGGCCAAGTCTTGGTTTAGGTTGTAACCAAGCCACAGTAAAAATTTCAGAGTCATTGGGTCTGACTAGTAAGACTTATAAACTTCACAAGTGTAAATTCAATTCAAATGCATTTAAATTAATACATGTACTTGTTATCTCATGTAGTCGCTAAGGTCGAGGAGGAACACGAAGTCTTAGACTTCGTTACTCCGGAAGAGCAGCTAGACTACGACCAAGAGCAGCAAGGTAAGCCCCGGTTTGCATTAACCTTTTTACAAGTTTTTACTGTTTTGAGAACTTACTTTGAGTACCATTACTTATTGCATTAGTGTCTTGTTTGAAAACCCAAAGGCATAGCCAAGAAAACCATGGGTTGGGATTAGGGTTGAAAACCCCGTTAGCTACTGCAAAGCTAAGATAGGGTAGGATTCAGTACAAGTCGAGTAGTTGGAACTACTCGCGAGGATAAGCTAGAGGCACTCGACTCGGGTAGAGATAGCACATGAAACACGTGGCAAGAAAATGAGACCGAGCGGAGAGTAAGGGCAGCAGGACTTTGGGGCCTGGGAGCTATAGCTCCACTTGTGTAGATTGAGGACCAAGCCGTATGCGGGCCTGTTGAACAAGCTAGAACAGTACCGAAGACCTACCGGCTATATGGGAACCGGGAAACCGATGTAACTCGGGTTGCTGGGTGTTGAGGCATAGCTGGTCGTTCAGATGGTAGGTTGAGAGCTTGAGGTGTAAATCGGCTGGCGGCACTGAGATGCGCGTGCAGCGACCTCTGGCTCGGGACGATTGGACAAGTTCAACATTTGGCTGACGGGTGAAAGGTGGTTGCGTACGACGTCCGTGATGGTTGCTGTAGGCAACATCGAGTACGGGCGTACGTGACGGGTTATTCGGGTAACCCTGCAGGTGTAAATCGATTATAATCGCCGTCCCTCACGGTCAGTGAGTACCACTTGTTCACTGTACCGTGACGTAGAAAGAACAGATTAGTTACATGTTAAAATGTTGCTGATTGAAAGATGGACTTTGATTCTTAATGATTTGTTGTAGTTTAGAGCTAACTAAAGTTCTTTTCAACTTTGGACAAAGTACATGAGAGAAATGCATTTCTTGTTTGATTGCGGCTCTCTCATGTGCCTTAGCGTAAGGTTCTCCGCAACCTGCTGCTAAGATTTGAAAGTAAGGTTCCACTAAATAGGCGAGTCCTTGCAACTTGTTTTATCTCCTGTACCTATCACCCCTCATGTAGAAGTTCCATGTTTAGGATAGACGGGTCAGTCTTGCTGAGCCTTCGTGCTCACTGCTTGTGTTTGAAGCTTTTGCAGGGTTCTATGAAGAAGGGACTCCCGAGGAGGAGACGGAACCCCAGGAGGGGAACCCTGTCGAGTGGGAGTCATGCACGCCGCCGTGTTAGTGTGCGTGCGTGCTAGCGGGGACACGTTCACGGGCTGAACGTGAACTCGATGCGTAGTCTACGGCCGTGAGTGTAGACTGAACATATTTTGTTGTAAAAATGTTCATAAACCTGTTTATGTAATAAAACTTTGCTTCCGCTTTGTACCTTTGATGTGTGTTACCCGGTGCTGTGCAACGCAGCACACCTCAGCGTGATCCTGGCTCGACAAGACCGTGGGTTTGTGTCACCCAAACCACATAGGACCCCCATTGAGTAAGCCTTGAATAGGAGTTGTGTGCTGAACTTTTGTGATGATTGTTGTGCTTGAGTGCTTAGTGTGAGTTGTGGGACGTTTCAGCGTTGTCCATATCCACACATAATAGAGAGATGTGAGATGCTTCGGCACTTGTTCACATCCTCATATAGGCTAATATATGTAGCTCATCCGCCTTGATGCATATAGTTAGGGGGACCCATCTAACCTTCTAACCTCTATTCTATCCAACTCTCTCACAGATGGTGAGGGAAAACGCCGGCCAACAAAGGAGGAACGTCCGTGGCAACCAAGAGGATGACCACGTCGATGTTACTGAGAATGTCAACCCCGAGGCTGGTGGAAACAACCTTGAAAGGTTTATGGCTATGCAGAACCAGCTCATGCAAACCATGATCCGAACTTTGGGTCAGCTGCAAGCCAACAACAACAACCCCGTTCCTGCACCACCACCGCCACCACTGCCGGCTCACAACCGACTGGGAGAGTTCATGAGGACTCGACCACCTACTTTTGCACAAGCCAATGACCCTATGGAGGCCAACGATTGGTTGAAGTCCATGGAGAAGAAGCTTGCCATAGTTCAGTGTAATGATCGAGAGAATGTTCTCTTTGCATCGCACCAACTTATGGGAGCTGCCGCTGATTGGTGGGACGCTCTATGAAACGCTCATGTCGACCCGGAGACTATTACTTGGACTGAGTTCAAGGAGAGTTTCCGCCCTCATTACATCCCTGCGGGAGTAATGATGCTCAACAAACAAGAGTTTGAAGGTCTCCACCAGGGCAGGAAGAGCGTGAATGAGTACCTCAACAAGTTCACGCAGCTTTCAAGGTATGCCCCTGAAGATGTCAACTCGGACCAACGGAAGCAGTACGTGTTCATGAGAGGGTTGAACAATGAGATCCAGGTTCAGCTTCTCAACAATGACTATGCTAACTTCCAGAAGCTAGTTGACAAAGCCATAGTGGTTGAAAGCAAGATCCGAGAGATCGAGCAAGAGGGCAAAAGAATGATGCCATACCAGCCACAAGGGAGCAACGTACGCCCCCAGTTCATGCCCCCAGCTGGACCACAGTATGGCTCGTCCACATCTACTTTTTGCCCTAATCAACCACCACAGCAACGTCCTGCTATGCAAGCACCTCGTGTGCCTTTGCCTCCTGCGCCCCGACCCAACATGGGCGATCCTGTCCAAAACCCCCGCCCAATGTACCTTCTGTCGTGGGCAACAGGGCATGCTTTGCATGCGGGGAGACAGGACACATTGTAAGCCAGTGCCCGAAGAGAGGTCCTGGACAGCCGAGCAGCGTGCCCAAGCAGAACCCACAGCCGAACGGAGGAGCCACTCAAGGAAACCGTGGACAGCAGAACTACGCTCGCGGCAACATGAACCATGTCTCTGCTGAGGAAGCGCAACAGGCTGAGGACGTCATGATTGGTATGTTCCTTGCCAACTCCAACCCAGCCACCATTTTTTTTTATTCCGGAGCATCACATTCATTCATATCATCCAAGTATGTTGCCAAGTATAATCTACCCATATCACACTTGAAATATACTATGTTAGTTAATTCTCCCATTGGAGAGATGAGGACTAATATAGTATGTCCGAAGTAAACCTTAAAATAAGGGGGGTAGACTTCCTTGCCAAGCTCATTGTCTTGGATTCCCAAGGGCTTGACATAATACTCAGAATGGATTGGCTAAGCAAGCACAACAGAGTGATCCAATGCGCTGAGGGGAGTGTGCAGTTGACAAATGAGGACGGAACTCGTATTGAGTTTCAGTCAGCCCAGCCAATAACCGAGAAGGCAACGTTGAACCACGTCGAATGAGCAACATTGGAAAGCAATCCAGTGGTTCAAGAATTCTCGGACGTGTTCCCGGAAGAACTTCCAGGTATGCCACCTGACCGGGACATTGAGTTTTCCATTGACTTGGCACCCGAAACTGCACATATAGCAAAGAGACCATATAGGATGCCCATAAATGAACTAGTGGAGCTCAAGAAGCAAATCCAGGAGCAGCTAGAGAAGGGTTTTATACGTCCAAACTCGTCACCATGGGGAGCCCCCGTGCTCTTCGTAGACAAAAGGATGGAACCCAAAGGATGTGCGTGGACTATAGGTCTCTCAATGAGGTGACGATCAAGAACAAGTACCCTCTGCCCCGTATAGAGGACCTGTTCGACCAGATGAAAGGTGCCCGAGTTTTCTCTAAGATTGATCTTTGGTCGGATGCTTCCAGCTGAAGATTAAACCCTCCGACATACCCAAGACTGCCTTTCGAACATGGTATGGTTCATATGAATATACTGTTATGTCTTTTGGGTTAACAACCGCATGCTTCATGTACCTCATGAACAAGGTTTTCATGGAGTACATGGACAAGGTCATCGTGGTTTTCATTGACGACATCATGGTGTATTCGAAAAGCGAGGAGGAACATGAAGAACACTTGAGATTGACATTACAGAAGCTGCGAGAGCATCAATTGTATGCCAAGCTCAGCAAGTTCAGTTTTGGCTAAAGGAGATATCGTTCCTAGGCCTCATCATCTCCGAGGAAGGAGTATCGGTTGATCCCTGGAAAGGTGGGAGATGTTCTAAAGTGGAACCAACCGCAAAACGTGAGAGATATTCGGAGTTTTCTTGGGATGGCTGGATACTACCGACGCTTCATCAAGGACTTCTCCAAGATAGCGAAGCCTATGATGGAGCTATTGATGAAGGGAAACGCGTTCCAGTGGACATCAGTGTGCCAAGAAAGCTTTGAGAAGCTCATGAAAAGGCTAACCACAGCGCCGGTTTTGGTATTGCCGGACATGAGCAAGAGCTTTGACATATATTGTGACGCATCAAGACAAGGGCTCGGATGCGTGCTTATGCAAGAAGGACAAGTGGTAGCCTATGAGTCAAGACAGCTCAAGAAACACGAGCTGAATTACCCCACACATGATTTGGAACTCGCGGCCATGGTGCATGCATTAAAGATTTGGAGACATTATATCCTTGGTCATCGATGTGAGATCTATACGGATCATAAAAGTTACATATTCACCCAAACGGATTTGAATTTGAGGCAACGTCGATGGTTGGAACTCATCAAGGATTATGATGTTGGAATCAACTATCACCCCGGAAAGGTCAATGTAGCAGCTGATGCATTGAGCCGAAAGGGAGCATGTCACCAACTCACGGTTCGGGAGCTACTGCTCGAGCTGCGCAAGGAGTTCGAACGGTTACATCTCGGTTTCTTGAACGAGATGGAAGTGATGGAACTCCACTCTTCGCTGGAACAAGAGATAAGAGATGGCCAAGCAACGGATGAGGAGATCAAAGAGATCAAGGAAAGAATCCAACAAGGCATCGAAAAGGACTTCAAGGAAGATGAGAAGGGTACGCTTTGGCTAAGAAAAAGGATTTATGTGCCTAACGTGAAGCATATCCGTGATACGATATTAAAAGAGGGACATGACTCATCTTACTCCATACATCCCGGCAGTACAAAGATGTACAAGGACCTGAAAACTTGTTACTGGTGGGATGGTATGAAGAGGGACATAGCTGAATATGTTGCTCTATGCGACACATGCCAACGGGTGAAGGCCGAACATCAAAGACCCGCTGGACTGTTGCAATCATTAAAGGTACCCGAGTGGAAGTGGGAAGACGTCAGTATGGATTTCATCGTCGGATTGCCACGTACTCGGTCGGGTTACGACTCCATCTGGGTTATCGTGGACCAATTGACGAAAACAGCCCATTTTCTTCCTGTAAAGACCGTGTACAACGTTGCACAACTAGCTGAGCTGTACATGGAGCAAATCGTGCGCCGTCATGGAGTCCCGAAGATGATAGTTTCAGACCAGGGTACTCAGTTTACCTCTAGGTTCTGGAAGAAGATGCATGAAGCTATGGGTACACGACTGGATTTTAGCTCCACCTACCACCCGCAGACTGATGGACAAACAGAAAGGACAAACCAAATTTTGGAGGACATGTTGAGAGCTTGCGCCTTGAAACATGGGCGTAGTTGGGACAGGAGCTTGCCGTACACTGAATTCTCCTATAACAACGGCTATCAAGCTAGCTTGAAGATGTCACCTTTTGAGGCATTTTATAGTAGACGATATAGAACACCGCTGTTTTGGAACGAGATCGGAGAGAACCAAGTGTTTGGACCCGAAGTGCTACAAGAAGCTGAGAAGCAAGTGCAAACAATACGGGAGAACTTGAAGGCTGCTCAGTCACGACAGAAAGGCTATGCGGACAATAGGCGAAGGAAGTTGACTTTCGAAGTAGGAGACTTCGTATACCTTAAGGTATCGCCTACCCGTGGCCAACGACGTTTCAACGTCAAAGGCAAGCTAGCACCTCGCTATATCAGGCCATTCAAGATTTTGGGCAAGCGAGGAGAAGTAGCCTATCAACTAGAGCTCCCAATGCACCTCTCCGACGTGCATGACGTGTTTCACGTATCCCAGCTCAAGAAGTGCTTGAGAGTTCCAGAGGAACAAGTACCGATGGATGAACTTGAACTTCAAGAGGATCTGACCTATGTAGAGCACCCTGTCCAAATTTTGGACGTGAAGGAAAGGGTTAGGATCTGACCTATGTAGAGCACCCTGTCCAAATTTTGGACGTGAAGGAAAGGACCCTTTCCTTCACGTCCAAAATTCGGACAGGGTGCTCTACATAGGTCAGATCCTATTGAAGTTCAAGTTCATCCATCGGTACTTGTTCTTTTGGTACTCTCAAGCACTTCTTGAGCTGGGATACGTGAAACACATCATGCACGTCGGAGAGGTGCATCAGGAGCTCTAGTTGATAGGCTACCTTCCCTCGCTTGCCCAAAATATTAAATGGTCTGATGTAGCAAGGTGCTAGCTTGCCTTTGACTTTGAAACTTCGTTGGCCACGGATAGGCGGCACCTTAAGGTATACGAAGTCTCCTACTTCTAAAGTTAACATCCTTCGCATATTGTCCGCATAGCCTTTTTGTCGTGACTGAGCAGCCTTCAAGTTCTCCCGTATTGTTTGGACTTGCTTCTCAGCTTCTTGCAACACTTCGAGTCCAAACACTTGGTTCTCCCCTGTCTCGTTCCAAAACAACGGCGTTCTACACCGTCTACCATACAATGCCTCAAAAGGTGACATCTTCAAGCTAGCTTGATAGCTGTTGTTATAGGAGAATTCAGCGTACGGCAAGCTCCTATCCCAACTACGCCCATGTATGGAATATGGTGAGTGATGTGCCTCCTTTAATATCTTGTCGCGGATGTGCTTCACGTTAGGCACACAAATCCTTTTTCCTAGCAAAAGCGTACCCTTCTCATCTTTCTTGATGTCCTTTTTGATGCCTTGTTGGATCCTTTCCTTGATGTCCTTAATCTCCTCATTTGTCGCTTGGCCATCCTTTATCTCTTGTTCCAATGAAGAGTGGAGTTCCATCACTTCTATCTCGTTCAAAAATCCAAGATGTAACCATTCGAACTCCTTACGCAGCTCGGCCGGTAGCTCCCGAACCGTGAGTTGGTGACATGCTCCCTTCCGGCTCAATGCATCAGCTACTACATTGGCCTTTCCGGGGTGATAGTTGATTCCAACATCATAATCCTTGATGAGTTCCAAACATCGACGTTGCCTCAAATTCAAATCTGTTTGGGTGAATATATACTTGAGGCTTTTATGATCCGTATAGATCTCACATCGATGACCAAGGATATAATGTCTCCAAATCTTTAATGCATGCACCACGGCTGTGAGCTCCATGTCATGCATGGGGTAATTGAGCTCATGTTTCTTTAGTTGTCTCGACGCATAGGCTACCACTTGTCCTTCTTGCATGAGCACGCATCCGAGTCCTTGTCTTTATGTGTCACAATATATGTCAAAGCTCTTGCTTACGTCCAGCAATACCAAAACCGGCGCTGTGGTTAGCCTTTTCTTGAGCTCCTAAAAGCTTTCTTGGCACGCTGATGTCCACGGGAACGCCTTCCCCTTCATCAATAGCTCCGTCATAGGCTTCACTATCTTGGAGAAGTCCTTGATGAAGCATCAGTAGTATCCAGCCATCCCAAGAAAACTCTGAATATCACTCACGTTTTGCGGTTGGTTCCACTACAGAACATCTCCCACTTTTCTGGGATCAACCGATACTTCTTCCTCAGAGATGATGTGGCCTAGGAATGATATTTCCTTTAGCCAAAATTGATATTTGCTGAGCTTGGCATATAATTGATGCTCTCGCTACTTCTGCAATGTCAATCTCAAATGTTCTTCCTCAGTTTTCGAATACACCATGATGTCTGTGAGACCTATGTGTGCTGAATACATTGGCTTTGACGATAAAAGTTTTGAATACTACCAAAACACCTTTTTAACATGTTCTGACTCTAGGTCCAAGCTCCTGCAAGGTCCGACGATAGGTCCGACTTGTTTTGGGTAGCTCCGACAAGGTCCAATGTAAGATCCAACTTGCTTTGTCTAGGTCTGACTTATTTTGCCTAGGTCCGACTTGTTTTTGCTAGCTCCGGTGCTAGGTCCGACTAGATTTGGTAAGGTTCGGAGCTTGATTGCAATGGTTCTGCTTTTAACTTGCAATGTTTTGAACTTGCTTTACTCTTATGGAAAGTTTTCTTAGTATTATTTTACTAAGTTTTTGGTGTGTTTTGGTGGTTATGGCTGATATCATTTTGCTATGGTTTACAACATGCTTATGTGAGGTGCTCACTAAGATGTTGTAGTTTCGGAACTAACGAGAGTCAAGTCGAGGACTTGTGCTCGGAAGTATTGTTTGTTTATTCATGTGCAGGTGTTGCTTTAGTTCAAGACATGGCTGGTGACGGGATCCATTGAACTAGTCTTAGGGAGAAGATGAGGTTCAATAACCAAGTTCGGGAGGAATTGTGGCTGAGTTGATCGGGAGGTTGCGCAGTATGTTTGAATCAAGAACAATGCATATGAAGGTATCTTGGACATCATTGGAAGATGTTTGCACGCGTGCAAGGAGTGCACTGACGTGGCTGCATGGTTCCAAGGCATGATGAAGAGATGTGGACGTAAAGAATTGGTCGGAAAGGTTCAACCGACTAGGTTATGGACTCAGGCTGCGGCTGAGTCGTGTTTGACTCAAATATGGAAAGTTTTGAGTTGGTTATGATAGGATTTCATGTGGGTCACAAATTTGAGTTTTTTTAGGAATGTTTGGGACGTTACTAAGGTGTTTGTAAGTCTTAAGATTGTTTCTATCTGCGTGTAGAAGAGTCTTGAGCAGTATTGGAAAGTTACAGTTTGAATCCAAGTAGGAGTAGCAGTCCTAGTTTGGATTGGGTTGGCCTTAGGGCTGGTTATATAAGCAAGGGAGGCCAAGGCTCGTGGGCACACGACTTTGGTGCTGTTCCTCTTTTGTTTTGAAAAATAAAACTCGTATTCTAAAGGAACTTTTGTGCCTTGTTCGTCCGACTTGTTTCAGACAAGTTTTTCTCGTCGAGTTTCTGTTCAGCACTACCTTGCTTCGGTGGTTTTATCATAACTCGAGTTTTACAGATCCAATTGATGTGATTCTTTTTGAGTTGTCTTCAAAACTTGATTACGTATCATCTGTGAAAATTTCACGGTCATTGAATTTGTGGTTTCTGATCTACACGAGTTTCTTTGCAGTATTCTAGAACTGTTTTTCTCCAGTAGGACAGATTGACCTTTGTTGGATCTTTCGATCGTAACTTGAGTTTCTCTAAACGGATTTTCATGATTCTTGTTGTGACGTCTTTGTGACTTGATTCTCTACAATCTATACTAGTTTTGTCACAGTTGAACATGTTTAGATTAGTCACACACATGGTTTCTTTAACAGATCGGTTTTCTGCTGAGGGGTGTTTTATTGCTTACGCTGAAAAGTTTTTATCTACCATTCACCCCCCTTTGGTAGCTTTACATGTGTTCTTCGATCCTACAATTGGTATCAGAGCCAGATTGCTCTAATCTTTGTGATTTGCACGTGTTTTTGACTAATCATCATGGAGAAATACTCCGCCAAACCTTGTGTGCTTATTGGTATTGATTTTCAGGTTTGGAAGGCACGCATGGAAGCTTTCATCCAGGCGCAAGGCTTTGCAATATGGGAAAAGGTGTACAAGCCTTACGGTGTGCCTTCAAACGATCAAGTCACGGCTACAAACATGAGAGATGTCGACAACAACAACAAGGCTTGGAACATGATCATACAAGGACTAACTCAGAGCGACTTCGACCGTGTTGCACACCTCCGATCGGTATCCGATGTGTGGAGAGCAATTTGTGACTACCACGAAGGATCCAACACGATCAAGGAGGTAAGAAAGGATATGTTCAAGAAAGAATACATGTTCTTTGAGATGCAACCCGGTGAGTTCATTGATGACCTCTTTGCTCGCTTTAATAAAATTCTCAGCAACTTGCGTAGCGTCAATGTTAATTTTTCAGATGCTGAAAATGCTAGGCGATTACTAAGTGCATTAGACATGTCAATTTGGGAGATGAAAGTAACATCCATACGTGAATCCACTGTCATGAGTACTCTTACATTAGATGTGCTTTATTCTAAGCTAAAAGCTCATCAAATTACATTATATCACGTAAGAACCCAAATAGACTATTGCATTTGTCTCACAACGTGATATGCCTAGCTCCGGCCAATCATCTAGCAATACACTTGCTTTGCTGTCTTCACTAACCCTGGAACAGATTGAGGAGTTTCCAGAGGAGGAGCTAGTACTTCTTTCTACTAGGTTCTCAAAAGCATTGCAAAATGTGAGAACTAGAAGGAGAGGAAGCTCCGGACCTCAACGATGCTTTGAATGTGGTAAGACAGGACACTTTTGTACAGGTTGCCCTAACCTTTCAGGTCCTTCTAACCATGATGAAAAGAAGAATAAAGTCAAGTCCTCTTTTGGCAAAACCAACAAGAAAAAGAAGGGTTTTACAGGATGCAAACTGATAAACAGTTTCATCACCGCACTTCAAGAACTTGGCTCGAGTGATGTAGACATTGGAACTGATGAAGACGAAGATGATCTGGCAAACTTGTGCTTCATGGCGGGCAAATCAAAATCATGTATGGAGGATGCAGAACACAACAGTGACAACGAAGAGGTATGTCCTACTTGCGAAGAAATGTGTGATGCTATTTCTCGTGCCACTATTGTTGTTAAGAAAAATGACAAAAAGCTTAGGGACAATGCTGTTAAAATTGAGTCACTAGAATTTGAAATTAATCGTTTAAATCCTTGATTCCTAGTGATGATTCTTGTTCCTCATGTGATTTAATATATGAACAATTGTCCTCTCTAAGCAGTGCACACACCTCCACACTTGATAAACTTGAACTTGAAATCGAAAAGAACAAAAAGCTTGCTGCACTTAATGATAAAAACTTGAAAGATGCTTGTTGTTCTACAATTGATTTGCATTGTTCTACTTGCGATGATCTTGATAAGAAACTACAAGATGCTATGAAAGAAATTTCTATATTGAACAATGCTTTACGTTTTCATGAAGTTAAATATTGTTCCAATTGCATATTAAAAGGAAAAACTTCATGTGAAAATTGCCTTGATCTATCAAATAAACCTGATAACATGCATAGGACATTAGATCGGTTTTGTAATGCGAATAAGAACCTAAACTTGCTGCTGAATTCTTCCAAGTCTTGCAATGATAAAACTGGTTTAGGTTTTGATTCACATGCTCATGCTAAGGAACATCCACCTAAAATTGTAAAATCATTAGGAAGTGGTTTGATTCAAACAGTTCCTAAACAAAAAGAAGTGGTTTTTAAATCTGCAGGAGTGTTGTCACATTCGGGTTCAAATAAGCATGCTGCATGCTCATATAGACATGAACACAAAGTTAAATTTCATTGTACCTATTGTGGTAGAGATGGTCATGTCATAGATTTTTGTTATAGACTAGCTAAACAACATAAAAAGGAAAGAATGCAAGCTAGATCTTATAACTCTCTTGTGGTTGTTGATGACTATTCTAGATGCTCTTGGGTTTACTTTATGGCATCTAAGAATGAAGTTTTAGTCACTTTAGAACTTTGTTTCTTAGATTATCAATTGATCACCCAGGATCTTTAAGAGCAATTAAAAGTGATAATGGAACCGAATTTAAAAATCAATCGTTTGATCACTTTTGTGCTGAAAATGCAATAGATCATCAATTTTCTTCACCATATGTACCTCAACAAAACGGTGTTGTAGAGAGAAAGAACATAACCTTAGTTGAGATGGCTAGGACTATGCTTGATGAATATCAAACTCCTAGGAAATTTTGGGCTGATGCAATTGCAACCGCTTGTTATCTCTCAAATCGTGTTTTCTTGCATGCTAAGCTAGGTAAAACACCATATGAGCTCAGGTTTGGACATAGGCCTAGTGTCACACACTTTAGGGTCTTTGGTTGCAAATGCTTTGTTAAGAAACATGGTAATCTTGATAAATTTGAAGCTAGATCTGTTGATAGCATGTTTCTTGGTTATCCATCTCATACTAGAGGCTACCGTGTGCTTTTACTTGATACTAACAAAATTGTGGAGACTTATGAGGTTTCTTTTGATGAAGCTAGCCCAGGTACTAGTTCAAATATTGCAGGTATGGATCCATATCTGCAGGGGGAGAGTATTTTCGTTGAAGAAGAGGAAGAAGTGGTGCTGCTGCTCAAAAATTCAGCAGCTAATGACATTGTTCCAGCTCCTGATCTTGATTCAAAGCCAGCACCGACGACCACCATTGCTGGTCCAAATCCTCCTCACGTCACAAGCTCATCTATTTGTGATGAACATGAAGAAGAAGAAGCTTGTGAAGTGTCCACTTGACACGACCCCACGGTCTTGTCGAGCCAGGATCACGCTGAGGGGTGCTGCGTTGCACAGCACCATATAACACACATCAAAGGTACAAAGCGGAAGCAAAATTTATATTACATAAAATGGTTTATGAACATGTTTACATCAAAATAAGTCCAGTCTACACTCACGGGCGTAGACTATGCATCAAGTTCACGTTCAGCCCTTGAACGTGTCCTTGCTAGCACGCACGCACACTAACTCTGCGGCGTGCACGACTCCCAATCGACGGGGTTCCCCTCCTGGGGTTCCGTCTCCTCTTCGGGAGTCCCGTCCTCATAGAACCCTGCAAAAGCTTCAAACACAATCAGTGAGCACGAAGGCTCAGCAAGTCTGACCCGTCTTACCTAAGCATGGAACTTCTACATGAGGGGTGATGTGTTACATGAGGTAAAAATCATTTGCAAGGACTCGCCTAATTAGTAGAACCTTACTTTCAAGTTTTAGCAGCAGGTTGTGGAGAACCTTACGCTAAGGCACATTAGAGAGCCGCAATCAAACAAGAAACGCATTTCTCTCATGTACTTTGCCCAAAGTTGAAAGGAACTTCAATTAGCTCTAAACTATGGCAAAACATTAACAATCAAGGCTATCTTTCAACCAGCAACATTTTAACATGTAACTAGCCTGTTCTTTCTACGTCACGGTACAGTGAACAAGTGGTACTCACTGACCGCGAGGGACGGCGATTATAATTGATTTACACCTGCAGGGTTACCCGAACAACCCGTCAAGTACGCCTGTACTCGATGTTGCCTACAACAACCATCACGGACGCCGTACGCAACTACCTTTCACCCGTCAGCCAAATATTGAACCGGTCCCATCGTCCCGAGCAAGAGGTCTCTGCACGTGCATCTCAGTGCCGCCAGCCGATTTACACCTCAAGCTCTCAACCTACCCTCTGAATGACGGGCAATGCCTCAATACCCAGCTACCCGAGTTACATCGGTTTCCCGGTTCCCATATAGCCAGTAGGTCTTCGGTACTGTTCTATCTTGTTCAACAGGCCCACACACGGCTCGGTCCTCAATTGACACAAGCGGAGCTACAGCACACAGGCCCCAAAGTCCTGCTGCCCTTACTCTCCGCTTGGTCTAAATTTTCTTGCCATGTGTATCATGTGCTATCTCTACCCGAGTCGAGTGCCTCTAGCCTATGCCCGCGAGTAATTCCAACTACTCGACTTGTACTGAATCCTACACAAACTTAGCATTGCATTAGCTAACAGGGTTTTCAATCCTAATCCCAACCCATGGTTTTCTTGGTTATGCAATTGGGTTTTCATACAAGACTCTAATGCAAGGAATCATAATACTCAAATAAGTGCTCAAAACAATAAACATTTGTAAAAAGGTTAATGCAAACCGGAGCTTGCCTTGCTGCTCTTGGTCATAGGCTAGCTGCTCCTCTGGAGTAACGAAGTCTAGGACTTCGGGTTCCTCCTCGACCTTAGCGACTACATGATATACAAGTATATGTATTAATTTAAATGCATTTGATTGAATTTAACTTGTGAAGTCTATAACTCTTAGTAGGCAGACCCAATGACTGTGAAACTTTTACTGTGGCTTGGTTACAACCTAAACAGAGACTTGGTCAAGTTTTAGTTGCAGCAAAGCTCATTTGAGCCCTCCACAATTAATTATGTACTTGAACTTAATTGAAGGCTTTTAGGGTGTTCTAAGTATTTTCATGAAACAAACTATGACTTTCTGAAAACTAGATTTTCAGAGGGTTCTAATGGAGTTTGTCTCACTTAATTTGAAGGTTCCTAGCTAAAGGTATGAGCTAAACTATCTCAGAGAAAATTCTGAAAATGTTTCTGAACATTTTCTATTTTCTCTGGAACAGTTTCACTAATCACACCATTAGGTGGATCAAATTAGTCAAATGGATCTGAAATTTTTATGGTAGTTCAGGGATATTTTGGTGAACATCCCAGCAAAATTTCAGAATTTTCCTCCAAGGGATTCTCCAGTTAAAATTCAAAACAGTTTAAAATTTGAGGAATTAATTCTGGAGAAATGAGGATTTTCATGAGGTGAAACTTGATTTGCTGGAAAGTACTCAGAGAGCTGAATCCAACAAAATTTGGTTCACTCGATTTGGAGCTTTCTAGCCAAAGTTATGAGGATTTGAAGTTTCAAGGAAATCTGAAAATCGGGGGAAAAGTTTAAACTTGCGGGTGGGAACCGGGGACACGCTTCGCACGCCGAGGCGACGGCACACCGTGGTATGCGTGGTTCCTGCACGCCAGCACAACCGATCCTGGCCACACCCGATCCCGATTTAAATTTTTCAGCCGCTGACCTGTGGGCCAGCCGGCTTCGTCTTCCTCCCAACGTGCCCTCGCGCCCACGCCGCCTCCCCTCGCCGGAGCAGACTCAGAGCTCGCCGGACTGTCACTTCTGGCCATCGCCAGGGGGTTGTCGACGTCGAGGAACACGTCTGTGGGTTCAGTTCGAGCTGGTGGTGACCAGAAATAGCCTGGCGACGTGCGGCGACCTCGGTTGAGGTTCGGCGCCGTCGGCCGTGGGTTCTAACCCGCCAAAGGCTCGAACGATCGGTTCTACAGCATCTGTAAACCTCTAGGATGCTCGACAAGGTGTCAAACGGGTTCAAAGATGGCGGCAAGCTGGTCGGCACCGTGTGACCGAGCGTGCCCGCCATGAACGCCCTCAATCGAGCTCAAAATTCGTCACTCCTAGTCGGTTTCACACCACGGATGCAGAAAGGAATTTGATCGCCGGCTAGTCCAGCGTCTATGTGCAAGATTTGATAACTAGAGAAGGATCTTAGAGCGAGAATTTGAAGAATCCGTACCGGAAGCTCAGTTTAAGGTCGCCGGACTAAAAACTGGAAATTCGCCGGGGATTCTTCACGGTTTTCTTCCAAACTTGGAGGAGAGCCACACGGTGGTCGCGCGCTCCTGTTGCCTCTCTTGCTGGACCGTGAAAACGCCTGTGGAACGCTCTCCACGAGCGCCTGACCTTCGGCTGAGGTTAGGTCGCCGCTGTGGCGATCGTTCTCGGGCAAGGGAGGTCGGAGCTCGGGGTTTTTGGCGTTGGGGAGATGGAATGTGATCTCAGGTTGCCGTCTAGCAGCTTAGGGACGGAAAGAGCGATTGTTTGCTGGTGTTCCCAATCGAGCAGAGAGCTTCGGGCTGAAAAACTGCCGCTGCTCGGGGTCGCACGCGAGGGGATAAAACCTGCGGGTCTTCGCTCGGGCTGAGGTGGTGCCGGTCACGTGGAGGCGCGAACAAGCCGCCATGGGCGCCAGCGCGCGAGGAAGGAAGCAGCTGGTGGCGCCGGTGGCTTCTCGGTGGCACAGCCAACAGCTGCTCGGTGGAATTTCCCACCGAGGCTGTGACTTTGTGTGCAAGTCTTCCCCCTTCTCTCTATGACATGTGGGTCCCATCCGGGGTTTTAACCTCTGAAATTTACTCCTAATCACTGTTGTAAACAGTGAGCCCCAAAATACCCATGGTGATTCAAATTATTCACCCATGAGCCATTTGAATTGATTAGAATTCAAATTAGGTTTGGTTTGAATGAATTTCAGCACAAGTTCAGTTTGGAATTCAAATAAAGTTTGAATTTGTCCCACTTAGCTCATGTCAAGATCAACTCCAAATGGAGTGAAAATTGGAGTGTGAGCTCACAAAATTGTGCTGAATAAGAATATGCCTCCCACTTCTGAATTCATGCGATAAAAACAGTTTGAATTTGAATATGGTTTCAAACTGCCCTCTTTCTAGCTATACCCAAAATGACTTCAAAAAGGTTTTGAATTTGGGTAAAACTTGGCATGGACATCCCTAGCAATGTGTAGGAGTTTTCATATGCCGAGCCCCTCTATATCACATGTGGGAAATACCACTTTTGCAATATGTGAGTTTGTTCTCTAATGAGCATGTTTATGGTGGTTACTTGCTCTTCATTTGTGTTCATCAACTTGCTTCAAATGCGGTGTGTGGTGTGGTGATGAACACTTTAAACATGTGTCAAAAACTGAGGCCCTTACATTCCTCCCCCCTTAAAAGAATCTCGTCCCGAGATTATAAGATGAAAATGAGAGAGAGGATGGTGGAAAATTACCGGTTATGCGACGTGAAAAAGTTGGGGTAGTTGGCGCGAAGAAATCCCTCACTCTCTCATGTTGCTTCGTCCACGGAGTGATTACTCCATAGAACCTTGTAGAACCACAACGTATGGTTGCGTGTGGTTTGGGCCTTTTCGTCAATGATCTGAACCGGTTCCTCCCGATAGGTGAGATCCGGTTGCAGTTCTTCAATGTCTTCCAGCTGAACGGTAGTAGATAGCTTGAGACACTTTCTCAGCTGGGAAATGTGAAAGACGTCGTGCACACCAGAAAGTGCTTCTGGTAATTTCAGCTGGTATGCCACTGATCCACATCTTTCGGCAATCTTGAATGGACCGATGAATCAGGGTGCCAACTTTCCTCTCACCCCAAATCTGTTTACGCCCTTCATTGGAGACACACGTAGATATACGTGATCCCCCACTTCGAATTGTAATGGGCGTCTTCTCCGGTCCGCATACTGTTTCTGACGGGATTGGGCGGCTTTTAGGTTCGCTTGAATCAGTCGAATCTTTTCTTCCGCGTTGTTGACAACGTCAATCCCGAAGGTAACCCTCTCGCCAGACTCACACCAGTTCAATGGTGTGCGGCATTTTCTTCCGTATAGCGCCTCGTAAGGCGCCATTTTTATGCTGGCTTGGTACCCATTGTTGGACGAGAACTCGACTAACGGCAAGTGATCATCCCAATTCTTGACATGGTTGATAGCGCAAGCTCGTAACATGTCTTCTAAGATCTGATTTACCCGCTCGGTTTGCCCATCCGTCTGCGGGTGGTATGCTTAACTACGGATCAGCTTCGTCCCCAAGGCAGCGTGTAGCTGCTCCCAAAAACGGGACACAAATAAAGTGCCCCGATCCGATATGATGGTACGGGGTACGCCGTACAAGCATAGGATCTGTGAGATGTACAGTTCAGCATACTTCTTGGCGTTGTAGTTGGTGTTGACCGGGATGAAATGGGCAACCTTGGTGAGCTGATCGACGATCACCCACAAAGAATCATGCTTCTGCAAGGTGGTGGGTAAACCGACGATGAAGTCCGTGCTCACATCCTCCAACTTCCAGGCAGGGATGCCCAGTGGTTGCAGCAGTCCCGGTTTCCGCATATGGTCCGCCTTCACCCTTCGGCATGTATCACACTCGGACACGTACTTGGCGATCTCCCGCTTCATCCGTGTCCACCAAAACTTGCTTCTGAGTTCTTGATACATTTTGTTGCTGCCGGGGTGAATAGAAAACTTTGACAAGTGAACCTCATCAAAGATCTTCTTCCGTAATTCCGGGTTACGGGGTACGACGATCCGGTCCTTGAACCATAGGACGCCGTCTCCGTCCTTCCGGAAACATTTCAGCTCCCCACTGTCTACACGTCTCCGGAAATGCGACATGCCCTTGTCATGTTTCTGAGCTGCCGCTATCTCTTCACGGATGGTGGGGATCAAAGCTAGGTTGTAGAGAGCTCCGTGTGGAATCACATGTAGTGGTGGTTCGCTCTCTTCCAACGGTGTGATGGTCAGATTGTTGACGTGTGACTTGCGGCTCAGAGCATCTGCCACTACGTTTGCCTTGCCCGGATGATAATGGATCTCTATTTCGTAATCCTTTATCAATTCTAACCATCTTCGTTTCCTCATGGTCACCTCCTTCTGAGTGAATATGTACTTGAGGCTTTTATGGTCGGTATATAGATGTACGAGATTACCGAGTAGGTAGTGCCTCCACATCTTCAGTGCAAGTACCATGGCAGCGAGCTCCAAGTCGTGAGTTGGATAATTCTGCTCATGGTTTCTAAGCTGCCATGACCCATACGCGACCACTCTTCGGTCTTGCATCAGCACACATCCGAGCCCAATGCCGGATGCATCGCAGTACACCTCGAACGGTTTTGTTGTGTCTGGCTGCGCCAAAACCGGTGTTGATGTTAGGTGCTTGACTAAAGCCTTAAATGCTGCTTCACACGCTGGACTCCAAACATATTTGGTAGTCTTCTTCAGCAGCTCTGTCATAGGCTTGGCAATCTTCGAGATTTTCGGAATGAACCTCCGATAATATCCCGCGAGTCCGAGGAAACTCTGTACCTCGTGAACAGTTCTTGGGGATTTCCAATTCAGCACTTGAGTGATCTTGCTCGGGTCTACAGCGATACCCTCCGCTGAGATGATATGCCCGAGAAAACACTTGCGATGTCCAGAATTCGCACTTGCTGAATTTTGCGTATAGCTTGTGATCCCGCAGCTGTTGCAAGACTATTCGCAGATGCTTCTTGTGATCTTCCTCCGACTTGGAATATACCAGTATGTCGTCGATGAAGACCACGACAAACTTGTCCAGCTCCGGCATGAATACCGATTTCATCAAATACATGAAGTGAGCTGGAGCATTGGTGAGGCCGAAGGACATGACCAGGTACTCATAAAGTCCATACCTCATCAAGAAAGCTGTCTTTGGAATGTCCTCCGCCCTTATCTTAATCTGATGGTACCCGGATCTTAAGTCCATCTTGGAAAAGATCTTTGCTTCGACCAACTGATCAAACAACATGTCGATCCGTGGCAACGGGTACTTGTTCTTGATGGTTACGGCATTTAATGGACGATAGTCCAAGCAAAGCCGTAACGTCTCATCTTTCTTCTTCACAAATAATGCCGAACAGCCCCATGGCGAGGAGCTCGGCCTAATAAAACCCTTCTCCAGGAGGTCCGTGAGCTGAGTCTTCAGTTCAGCCAACTCCTTGGGCGCCATCTTGTAGGGCCTTCGGGATATTGGCATGGTTCCCGGTGCAAGTTCAATCTTGAACTCCACCTCTCTCCCATCTCGGGTTCTCCCATTGCTGGAAGGCCCAAGACCACCGGTATGCCCAATACCAGAGGTACGAGGTCCTGCAATGCATGCACCTCGTCCATAGCCTGGTTGTAGTCCTCTTCCCAGCCTTGCCCTTCCTCAATAGCGTCGTCCCTCTCTTGAGTAAGGTCCTCATTTTGCTGGGTTAGATTCTGTACCAGTTCTTGCAACGCCACAATGTCGACACGGCTTTTCCTCTTCGCATTCTTCAGACGATGCAACTGATTATGTTGTTCATTCAGTCGCTTGATCATCGGAAGGAGCACATTACGGAGTGCGCTGTGAGCACTCTCGAAATGGTCTCCTTGGCTCGTGCTCTCCTTGAGCTTTGTAGCAAGACAATCCGTATGAACAGCTTGGCTGTCCATCATGGTCTTCCCTGCTTTCAATTGGAGGCTGAGGTTTGCCTCCGCGGGGTTGTACCTTGGGCAACCCGGATCTGTTGCCTCCCGGTACCTCTCTTCCCACACATGCTGAGCCCATCCCTCCACCGGAACGAGCGCGTATGGAGTGCCCTCCATAGCCTGCACGTGTAGTTGGCAGAAACGTGACATGGTGTCATGGGCTGCCACTTGCCACATCCCTTCCGGTTGCCTACCTCTCACCGTAATGGTGAACGGCACACAACTGGGTGGCGTAGGTCCTGCAGGGACTTCAACATGGATTGTCCACGTATTGTTCCCCTCTTTGCCTTCTTCCTTGGCGAAGTACTGAGGCATCTGGTTGTACCCGAAATATTGAAGCATATGCCTCAATGCTTCCGGATAGCCGCTGCGGTGAGAACAGTGGGACACCACCCACCCGTTCTCCAACTGCTTATCAGCTGTCATCTGTAAAAATATATTTGATAAATGTCAAATATTTATTTAAACAGTAAACCATTGAGTTATAACATAATACATGTCATTGAACCCATAAAACTTGGAAACATAGTTCAAATTTTAAGCAAATTTGACTGCTGATCTGCTGTCTGCATGACAGCCCTGACCAATTTCCATTTCAACCTTATTTAGGCCATGTTAAAGGCAGAACTAATCCTAGAGCTCAACATCAAAGTTAAAGTTAACTTTAATAGCTTTCCAGAAAGTGTTTGCTTGGCCTAAGATCTGTCCTGGTTCAAAAATGATGAGATGTCAAAGTTAACAGAACTTCTGGAGAAAATTGGACAGCACCTCCCTGCTTGAGGTACTGATTTGATCCAAGAATTCCAGTTAATTCTGTTTCTAATCTGACAAAACTTTCTGTTACAAAGTTGTAACCCATCTCATAAGCTTTCCAGAACTACCTCATTTTATATTTTTGGATGTTTATGCAGGAAGTTATACTCAATTTACAGAGAGTTCACAGAGAGTCTTTACACTGTCCTGTTTTCTGGACAGGTTCAACTCTACTGCATTTTTCGATTGGTTAAGGGATGAAACACCTCTGGACCTCAACAGAAAAGTTGTAAAGCTTTTTCAAAGATTTCCAGAAATGTATCATATGACCCCAACCTCGAAAGAACTCAACCTCTAACCTCTGATTAACTTCAGCCTTAACTCAGCTGAAAACAGAGTGCTCTGTCCTTAACAACCTATAAGTTGAAAACTTGTTAACTTTGAATATCCTGATTAATGGAAAGAGTTACATCAATTTTTAGTGCTTTGGATCAAAACCTTCAAGTTTTTACAATGAAGTTGTTCATTTAGTTGGGTGTGACGTCGACGCGTCACCAGATCATGTCGGTACTACGTCCTCACAATGAAAAACCTATACCGGACTTAGCCGGCTTCGTTAGTTCAGTGGCAGTAAACGTCACTCGCACACGGATGCTACACGTCTACCGTTTCATGGTTAGACTACCTGCAGATAGCTCAAGCAATCGTCAGACTCGGCTGCACACCGAGCCCGGTATCCATACAGTTCTTACACCCGGCCGTCATCACTCGCCCGGATGTTCTCAAGCCAAACACGCCTTGAGTTACGTGTTCCTGTTTCAGACCACGTGACGGGGTCTCCCAAATTGCACCACGCACGCCAGGGACAGACGTTGCTCGAATACCCCAAACGACATGAAGAGTCGTAGAGGATATCAAAGCGAGTCGGGTTACCTGCCACCCGTGGGGCTCCACCCTTCAGCTTGTGCGCACTGGTGGACAGCGCTTACGTGCACCCCCCAAGACATAAACGTCCCGAGATGCACGATTTTCTGACATAGAGAAATAGGTTAGTATGCCACTTTCTATACACTAATAACATCCTTATACGGGCTACTAACTCGTTCCTCACTGGATTTTTTTGAACAAGGTGACCTTTGTAATGTGTTAAACCTCAAGCGAGCTCTGATACCAACGCTGACACGACCCCACGGTGTTGTGGAGCCAGGATCACGCTGAGGGGTGCTGCGTTGCGCAGCACCGTATAACACACATCAAAGGTACAAAGCGGAAGAAAAATTTATATTACATAAAGTGGTTTATGAACATGTTTACATCAAAGTAAGTCCAGTCTACACTCACGGGCGTAGACTACGCATCAAGTTCACGTTCAGCCCTTGAATGTGTCCTTGCTTGCACGCACGCACACTAACTCTGCGGCGTGCACGACTCCCACTCGACGGGGTTCCCCTCCTGGGGTTCCGTCTCCTCTTCGGGATTCCCTTCATCATAGAACCCTGCAAAAGCTTCAAACACAAGCAGTGAGCACGAAGGCTCAGCAAGTCTGACCCGTCTTACCTAAGCATGGAACTTCTACATGAGGGGTGATGGGTTACATGAGGTAAAAATCATTTGCAAGGACTCACGTAATTGCAACTCCCATCATCCCGAGCAAGAGGTCTCTGCACGCGCATCTCAGTGCCGCCAGCCGATTTACACCTCGAGCTCTCAACCTACCCTCTGAACGACGGGCAATGCCTCAATACCCAGCTACCCGAGTTACATCAGTTTCCCGGTTCCCATATAGCCAGTAGGTCTTCGGTACTGTTCTAGCTTGTTCAACAGGCCCGCACATGGCTCGGTCCTCAATCGACAAAAGCGGAGCTACAGCACACTGGCCCCAAAGTCCTGCTGCCCTTACTCCCCGCTTGGTCTAAATTTTCTTGCCATGTGTATCATGTGCTATCTCTACCCGAGTCGAGTGCCTCTAGCCTATGCTCGCGAGTAGTTCCAACTACTCGACTTGTACCGAATCCTACTCTATCTTAGCATTGCAGTAGCTAACGGGGTTTGCAATTCCTAAACCCAACCCATGGTGTTTCAACGCGATGCAATTGGGTTTTCATGCAAGACTCTAATGCAAGGAATCATACTACTCAAATAAGTGCTCAAAACAATAAACATTTGTAAAAAGGTTAATGCAAACCGGAGCTTGCCTTGCTGCTCTTGGTCATAGGCTAGCTGCTCCTCCGGAGTAACGAAGTCTAGGACTTCGGGTTCCTGCTCGACCTTAGCGACTACATGATATACAAGTATATGTATTAATTTAAATGCATTTGATTGAATTTAACTTGTGAAGTCTATAACTCTTACTAGGCAGACCCAATGACTGTGAAACTTATACTGTGGCTTGGTTACAACCTCAACAGAGACTTGGTCAAGTTTTAGTTGCAGCAAAGCTCATTTGAGGCCTCCACAATTAATTATGTACTTGACCTTAATTGAAGACTTTTAGGGTGTTCTAAGGATTTTCATGAAACAAACTATGACTTTCTGAAGACTAGATTTTCAGAGGGTTCTAATGGATTTGGTCTCACTTAATTTGAAGGTTCCTAGCTAAAGATATGAGCTAAACAATCTCAGAGAAAATTCTCAAAATGTTTCTGAACATTTTCTATTTTCTCTGGAACAGTTTCACTAATCACACCATTAGGTGGCTCAAATGAGCTCAAATGGATCTGAAATTTTTATGGTAGTTCAGGGATAATTTAGTGAACATCCCAGAAAAATTTCAGAATTTTCCTCCAATGGATTCTCAAGTTAAAATTCGAAACAATTAAAACTTTGAGAAATTAATTCTGGAGAAATGAGGATTTTCATGAGGTGAAACTTGATTTGCTGGAAAGTACTCAGAGAGCTGAATCCAACAAAATTTGGTTCACTCGATTTGGAGCTTTCTAGCCAAAGTTATGAGGATTTGAAGTTTGAAGGAAATCTGAAAATCGGGGGAAAAGTTTAAACTTGTGGGTGGGCCCGGGGACACGCGTCGCACGCCGATGCGACGGCACACCGTGGTCTGCGGGGTTCCTGCACGCCAGCACAACCGATCCTGGCCACACCCGATCCCGATTTAAAATTTTCAGCCGCTGACGCGTGGGCCAGCCGGCTTCGTCTTCCTCCCGACGCGCCCTCGCGCCCATGCCGCCTCCCCTTGCCGGAGCAGACTCGGAGCTCGCCGGACTGTTGCTGCTGGCCATCGCACAGTCTGAAACTCGCCGGCAGGGGGTTGTCGACGTCGAGGAACACGTCTGTGGGGTCAGTTCGAGCTGGCGGTGACCGGAAATAGCCCGGCGACGTGCGGCGGCCTCGGTTGAGGTTCGGCGCCGTCGGCCGTGGGTTCTAACCCGCCAAAGGCTCGAACGATTGGTTCTACAGCATCAGTACACCTCTAGGAAGCTCGACAAGGTGTCAAACGGGTTCAAAGATGGCGGCAAGCCGGTCGGCACCGTGTGACCGAGCGTGCCCGCTATGAACGCCCTCAATCGATCTCAAAATTCGTCACTCCTAGTCGGTTTCACACCACGGATGCAGAAAGGAATTTGATCGCCGGCTAGTCCAGCTTCTATGTGCAAGATTTGATAACTAGAGAAGGATCTTAGAGCGAGAATTTGAAGAATCTGTACCGGAATCTCAGTTTAAGGTCGCCGGAGTAAAAACTGGAAATTCACCGGGGATTCTTCACGGTTTGCTTCAAAACTTGGAGGAGATCCACACGGTGGTCGCGCGCTCCTGTTGCCTCTCTTGCTGGACCGTGAAAACGCCTGTGGAACGCTGTCCACGAGCGCCTGACCTTCGGCTGAGGTTAGGTCGCCGCTGTGGCGATCGTTCTCGGGCAAGGGAGGTCGGAGCTCGGGGTTTTTGGCATTGGGGAGATGGAGTGCGATCTTAGGTTGCCGTCTAGCAGCTTAGGGACGGAAAGAGCATTCGTTTGCTGGTTTTCCCGATTGAGCAGAGAGCTTCAGGCTGAAAAACTGCCGCTGCTCGGGGTCGCACGCGAGGGGATAAAACCAGCGTGTTTTCGCTTGGGCTGAGGCGGTGCCGGTCACGTGGAGGCGCGAGAAAGCCGCCCTGGGCGCCAGCGTGAGGAAGGAAGCAGCTGGTGGCGCCGGTGGCTTCTCGGTGGCACAGCCGAGAGCTGCTCGGTGGAATTTCCCACCAAGGCTGTGACTTTGTGTGCAAGTTATCCCCCCTTCTCTCTATGACATGTGGGTCCCACCCGGGGTTTTAACCTCTGAAATTTACTCCTAATCACTGTTGTAAACAGTGAGCCCCAAAATACCCATGGTGATTCAAATTATTCACCCATGAGCCATTTGAATTGATTAGAATTCAAATTGGGTTTGGTTTGAATAAATTTCAGCACAAGTTCAGTTTGGAATTCAAATAAAGTTTGAATTTGTCCCACTTAGCTCATGTCAAATCAACTCCAAATGGAGTGAAAATTTTAGTGTGAGCTCACAAAATTGTGCTGAATAAGAATATGTCTCCCACTTTTGAATTCATGGGATAAAAACAGTTTGAATTTGAATATGGTTTCAAACTGCCCTCTTTCTAGCTATACCCAAAATGACCTCAAAAAGGTTTTGAATTTGGGTGAAACTTGGCATGGACATCCCTAGCAATGTGTACGAGTTTTCATTTGCCCAGCCCCTCTATATCACATGTGGGAAATACCACTTTTGCAATATGTGAGTTTGTTCTCTAATGAGCATGTTGATGGTGGTTACATGCTCTTCATTTGTGTTCATCAACTTGCTTCAAATGAGGTGTGTGGTGTGGTGATGAACACTTTAAACATGTGTCAAAAACTGAGTCCCTTACACCACTCCCCTCCGGATTCTCAAAATTCATCCTCCACAACAAATTATTGGAAGCTTGCATGAACGAGTTACAAGATCCAGGTTTTTCGACCCCAATTCTCATGCTCATTCTGCTTTTGTTGCTTCTTTCGAACCCAAAGATATATCACATGCACTCACTAATGAATCTTGGATTATTGCCATGCAAGGAGAGTTAGAAAATTTTGAAAGAAATAATGTTTGGAAACTTGTACCTCCACCTCAAGGTCACACTTTAATTGGAACTAAATGGGTGTTTAAAAATAAACAAAGTGAGGATGGGGTTGTGGTTAGGAATAAGGCTAGGTTGGTTGCTCAAGGTTTCATACAAGTTGAAGGTCTAGATTTTGATGAAACTTTTGCTCCTGTTGCTAGATTAGAAGCCATAAGAATTTTGTTAGCTTTTGCTGCATCTAAAGGTTTTAAGCTATATCAAATGGATGTTAAAAGTGCTTTTCTTAATGGCTACATAGATGAGGAGGTTTATGTCAAACAACCACCTGGTTTTGAAAATCCAAATTTTCCTAATCATGTTTACAAACTGTCCAAAGCCTTGTACAGTCTCAAACAAGCCCCTAGAGCATGATATGATAGGTTAAAAACATTCTTACTTGAAAAGGGGTTTACCATGGGCAAGGTTGATAAAACTCTTTTTGTGCTTAAGCATGGCAATGACTCATTATTCGTTCAAGTGTATGTGGATGATATTATCTTTGGTTGTGCTTCTCATGATCTTGTGTCCAAGTTTTCAGCTATGTTGAGTTCAGAATTTGAGATGAGTATGATGGGATAACTCACGTACTTTTTTGGGGCTGCAAATCAAGCAAACCAAGGAGGGTACCTTTGTGCATCAAACAAAGTATACAAAAGATCCCCTAAGACGCTTCAACATGGACAAAAGCAAGCCTCTTCGGACACCAATGGGAACAGCAACAACACTAGAACTTGATGAAGATTGTGATCCCGTTGATAAAAAAGAATATAGAAGCATGATCGGATCACTTTTGTATCTCACGGCATCAAGACCGGACATACAATTCAGCGTATGTCTTTGTCCACGGTTTCAAGCCTCCCCACGTGCTTCACATCGTCAAGCCGTCAAAAGGATTCTCAGGTACCTACATGGAACTCAAGAATTTGGAATTTTTCTTCCTTCTTCCTCAACCGTTACTTTGAAAGCTTCTTCCGATGCTGATTTTGGGGGTTGTAGGATTGATAAGAAAAGTACTTCTGGTGCTTGTCATTTTCTTGGTAATTCACTTGTTGTCTGGTCCTCCAGAAAACAAAGTTCAGTTGCACAATCCACAGCCAAATCTGCATATGTAGCTGCTGCTAGTGCTTTCTCACAAATTCTATGGATTGTTCAAACATTTAAGGACTATGGGGTTGATCTAGATAGTGTTCCACTGTTTTGTGATAACACTAGTGCCATTTGCATTGCTAAAAACTCCGTTCAATATTCGAGAACTAAGCACATTGACATTAGGTATCACTTTCTCCGTGATAATATTGAAAAAGGGAACATTGTGCTTCACCATGTAGATACCGAACAACAATTGGCTGACATTTTTACAAAACCTTTGGATTTCACTTGTTTTTGTTACATTCATAGTGAAATAGGGGTTATTCATCCTCATGGCTTAAACTGAGGGAGAATTTTGAAACTTGGGAAGTCTATGTGTGAATTTGAAATTAAAATAATATGAGCATAGTATTTTATGCATATATGACTTTGTGATTCCTTTTTCATGCTGAAAGTTCTTACTACATTACTCGTGTTATACATTTTATAGTTTTTACCATGTCTAGTAATTGGAATAATTACTTACACTAAATCTGGTCGGTCGAACTTTCTTGCTGTTTTGAACTTGTTGCATGCTCACAAGTACTTTTAATCATAAAGAATTAATCAAGTAATCAACTCACATGTTGAGTTTTTATGTTCAAATGAAAAAATGAGAAAAGATCAAGAGAATATGCATGCATCACACTTCTTCTTTTGAGATGACGTATCATTGCACTTAGATATGAACTTGAAAGGAGTTGTGTATGACTAAAACCATGTCCTTGAGCTTCTGACTGTCAAATGACATAGGCTTGGCTTGGTTGGTTAGAATAAGGCTGATGCTGCATATAATCTCTTGCAAATGTCATAAGATCAAATTTTGTGCTTTAAATGATAAATAAAATGCAGCAACAAGTGTCATGCTTTCAGGTCTTGAAATAGTTAAGTTTGTGAGATCATGACTTGCTTAAATTGAAAATTACACTTGATCTCTAGCATGGCTTACACTACTTTATGTATCTCATTGATGTGATAGTGTAAGTTACTTGATAGTATGATTTGGATGAGCTTTGTTTTATATGTATATGTTATAATGTGCTCATAAAAAATTAAAATATCTCTTTTGTACCTTGCTGAATACATTGTCAAAGGGGGAGAAATTGATCACACATTGCCCACATTCCCAAGTGTTTTGGCACGATTCTTCTTAGGGGGAGAATTTTTGGTATTTTTGTTATTTTTCTCATTTTATTTCTGATTTACAAAGGGGGAGAAATTGTTTTCAAAAATTTTCATGTGAATAAGCCAATGTTCGGATTTTAAGTGGTGTTGCCAATGCATTCATCAAGGGGGAGATTGTGAGACCTATGTGTGCCGAATACATTAGCTTTGACGATAAAAGTTTTGAATACTACCAAAACACCTTTTTAACAAGGTCCGACTCTAGGTCCGAGCTCCTGCAAGGTCCGACGATAGGTCCGACTTCTTTTGGGTAGCTCCAGCAAGGTCCAACGTAAGGTCCGACTTGCTTTGTCTAGGTCTGACTTATTTTGGCTAGGTCCGACTTGTTTTTGCTAGCTCCGGTGCTAGGTCCGACTAGCTTTGGTAAGGTTCGGAGCATGATTGCAAGGTTTCTGCTTTTAACTTGCAATGTTTCGAACTTGCTTTACTCTTATGGAAAGTTTGCTTAGTATTATTTTACTAAGTTTCTGTTGTGTTTTGGTAGTTATGGCTGATATCATTTTGCTATGGTTTACGACATGCTTATGTGAGGTGCTCACGTAAGATGTTGTAGTTTCGGAACTAACGAGAGTCAAGTCGAGGACTTATGCTCGGAAGTATTGGTTGTTTATTCATGTGCAGGTGTTGCTTGAGTTCAAGACATGGCTGGTGACGGGATCCATTGAACTAGTCTTAGGGAGAAGATGAGGTTCAATAACCAAGTTCGGGAGGAATTGTGGTTGAGTTGATCGGGAGGTTGCGCAGTATGTTTGAATCAAGAACAGTGCATATGAAGGTATCTGAATGAGTTTCTTTGCAGTATTCTAGAACTGTTTTTGTCACGTAGGACAGATTGACCTTTGTTCGATCTTTCGATCGTAACTTGAGTTTCTCTCAACGGATTTTCATGATTCTTGTTGTGACGTCTTTGTGACTTGATTCTCTACAATCTATACTACCATGAAGGATCCAACACTGTAACACCCCAAAATCCTGTTAAGAGGGGAATTTAAAAAATTTGGACGTATTGCATGTGTTGCAAAAATTCAAATTCAAACTGGAATTCAAATTAAACTCAAAACAGAAATGAAAAAGAAAAAGAAAAGGAAAAAAATAAACCCCCCGGCCAGTAGGCCGAAACCCACCAGCCGGCCCATTTATTCCCGCGCCAGCCCGCAGCCGCGCGCCCTCCCCTCTTTCCCACTGACACGCGGGGCCCGCCAACCCTTCTTCCTCCTCGCGCCCGCGCTCGGCCGGCCGGACTCTTCTCACCTCCGAATCGAAACCGCCCCGGATCCTCGCGTATCCCAGCCGAATTTCGTTCCTGGACGACGCAAACTCGATCACAACCGAACGCCGCCCTCCCCCGGCTATATAAACACCGGCATCTTCCCGATTTTCACCCGCGATCGGCTGTTTTTCTTCCCGGTGAAAACCCGAGCTTCTCCGGCCAATTTCGCTCGATCTTCACTCGGGATTTCTCATCTAATGTGCTGATCTTGATCCACCGCCTCCGGGGAACCGCGCAGGTGCAGAAAACTCGGTGGTTTGCGTTTCAAACACAGCGCCGACGAGCCTCGCCGTGAATTCACCTCGGACCTCGTCGCGGACCGCCTTCCAGGACCTCCGAGCTCAAGAAAACCCCCGAGGTGAGATCCCCGACCTCGCCTCTACCGATCTATGCCATAAAATCACAGTTCTAGGAAGAATTGACGAAGATCTGAAACTTTCCGGCGAGATCGCCGCCTCCCGCCGCCGTGCGCCGCTGGGCAGCGCCGCCCGCGCTCGATCAGAGCGACGTGGCCGCTTGTGTGCCATCTATTTTAAATCGCACGGTAGAATTTAAATCCCCGCGTACCGGTTCGACGTTATAATCTCAGCCGTCTGTTTTAAATCAGATGGTCCACATCAGCCCCGCGTTATAAAGGCCGGAATTCTTACACGCTACCCCCTGGGGTTCTCGGAAAATACGAGCTAGCCCCGGAAACTTCTGATCTAGCCCCTGGAATTTCAGAAAATCATGTAAATTCATTTAAAAATCAGTTTTAGCCCCTGAACTTAATAAAAATTAGGAAAACCCCTCTGTTATGTGTAGTTAGACCCCTGGAAATTCTTAAAATAATATAATAGACCCTGTAGTGGGGTGAGTTTACCTTTTTTAACCCTATGTGATATTAAATTTAGGAATTTGAATATGTGTTTAGTATTTAAAATTTAAAAGATGGGACAAACACATTGTAACTTCAAATTAAAGACTTTCCTAGTACTTGGAAAACTTTGGAGTGAGATAAAAATAGATTTTTGGCTGAAATGAATCTGTCAAATTGATTATTCACATTTATTAGTTATAGGGACACATTTTTAAGTAGAGAATAATTCTGAAAATTAGTAAAATAAATGTAAAATAGTTCACATCAGAGGAGAAGTTCAAAAATATATTATTTAATATTTTAGACCCAAAACCTATTCTGTTTAGATGAGGTGTCTTACTATTTTCATAATAAAGTTCACATTTAGGCATAGGAAATAAATCTGAAAATATAGCAAGCTAGGTATGAATAACTAGAAAATGATAAATGAAGTTTCCAAAATCCAAAGAATTCAGTTTAGGGTTGGTAGAAGGTCTGAAGACACATTTGGAGTAGGAAAATACCCTCCATGCACACTTGGTAGCTAAAAGGTGTATCAATTGAATATAAGGAATTTATTTAAATTGGAAACTCATATATAGTATGCAACATAAATATGAATACAAAAGTAGAAATCATATGCACATGTTTAAAAGTGCATGTAAGCCCAAAAATCAACACACATAGAGTAACCACAACACATAGGAATGGGAATGGCTTTCATAAATGGGAATGTGTGGTTTGTATGAAGTGGGAGTGTGAACTATGTCTTATGGGTTGTTGTTTTCTTTTGCTATGTGTGATTGTATGATGTAGAACCTGCTCTAGAGCAAGTTCTTCCTTTCCAAGATCAGGACTACCCATTCCCAGAGCAGCAAGAAGAAGGCATGTGTCCTTGACCACTTTGATCCTATGCTAGGATGTGTAGATAGAATTATTTGCATTGTCAATTGAAATATGAAACCCATGCTAGGATGTTTCCCTAGAATTGCATTATCTTGTTTCCTTGTAGCTTGGGTTGGGATTTGTTTTATTATGTCATTCACTCATATTACTTGTGCTTAGCCATGCTTAGAATGGGATAATTGGGATATGAGACCATCTGTTTATTTACCATACTCGTGAATGAGATGTTATGAGTTATGTAGAGGTAGGGATCAAGGAAAGTTGGATGATTTGGTTGGTGCTAGGTGCACGAGACTCGGGTTTGTGTTTAGTACTTGCCTGTATCCTAAGGACCGGTTCATGGAGCATGTAACCTGGCTTTACCGTGCCAACCACATGCTGAGATGGGGCAGCTTGGCCAATTAATTAGGTGTATCCCCGGCGTAGTATGGGTGTGTTGGATGGTGCGGGGAATAGGTGTCAGCTGGACTACCGTATGAACCGCAAGGCTCAAGAGGGGGCCACTGCAGCGGGGTTGGAGCCTCTTGTATTGTCACACCCGGTTTTTCCGAAGAACAACCAAGTGAATATCACATGTATGCCAGGATCATTTTCTCATACATGTGATGACAAACAGTGAATCATCATTTATTACAAGCCAGGTGTCGAATATAAATAAGTCTTACATAATAAATGTCTCGATGGACAATAATAAGTTCATCACAAGTAAATAAACTAGCAGCAGAATATTATTATTGAGGGCTCCATCACAGGCGTTGCCCGGGGGTCTCCATGAACCTAGAAACCTTCTTCGGGTCCAAAGTCTTGGTTATTATACACCACCTCATTATCTTGACCTGAGCAGCAATATAAACCAACAAAATATGCAAGGTTGAGTACCAATGGTACTCAGCAAGTGTGGGAAAATTATATAATGCATGGCTAGAACAAGGAGAGGTTGAACTCATGGTTAAAGCACTACGCAATTAATACCTATCACCTTAGCTTATTAAGCACCTACATTACTACACAAGTGAAATGGTCCCAATCTCCCATCCTATCATCATAATCACATAACCATAACATCATTTCCAATGTTAAGCTCCCCGCTTAACATCCACAACTTCCAAAACCATCAATCCTCTAATCATGAATAAGTCCAAGCCGCTCTTGACTGTGAGCACGGATGTCATGACAGTTTTGACTCTGCAAAGTTTGTACCACTGTACCCACATGTAGTGATTTCATCCCCCGTTGCCGGGTGGACTAAAAGAACCTCCATTATGCCAGTGGCTACGAACCACATTCACACTTCCCAGGTGTGTAGCCAGGAGATCACTACAAAGCCTTTACAAAGGGATTCCCGACGAGCGTGGGCCCACTGAGGTTTCACCCCTAACAGCATACAAGAGGCTCCGACCCCGCTGCAGTGGCCCCCTCTTGAGCCTTGCGGTTCATATGGTAGTCCAGCTGACACCTATTCCCCGCACCATCCAACACACCCATACTACGCCAGGGATACACCTAATTAATTGGCCAAGCTGCCCCATCTCAGCATGTGGTTGGCACTGTAAAGCCAGGTTACATGCTCCATGAACCGGTCCTTAGGATCCAGACAAGTATTAAACACAAACCCGAGTCTCGTGCACCCAGCACACAACCAAAACATCCAACTTGCCTTGATCCCTACCTCTACATAACTCACAATATCTCATTCAAGAGTATGGTAAAATAAACTGATGATCTCATATCCCAAATATCCCATTCTAAGCATGGCTAAGCATATGCATAATAATAAATGACATGATAAAATAAATCCCAACCCAAGCTACAAGGAAATAAGGTAATGCAATTCTAGGGAAACTTCCTATCATGGGTTTCATATTTAAATTGACAATGCAAATAATTCTATCTACACATCCTAGCATAGGATCAAAGTGGTCAAGGACACTTGCCTCCTTCCTGCTGTTCTTGAAATGGGTAGTCCTGATCTTGGAAAGGAATAACTTGCTCTTGAGCAGGTTCTACATCATACCACCACACATAGCAAAAGAAAAACAACAATCCATAAGACATAGTTCACACTTCCACTTCATACAAATCACACATTCATATTTATGAAAGTCATTCACAATTATATGTGTTGTGGTTACTCTATGTGTGTAGATTTGTGGCTTGCATGCACTTTTAATCATGTGTATATGATTCTTACTTTTGTGTTCACATTTATACTTACATACTATATATATGAGTTTCCAATTTAAATAGATTCCTTATATTCAATTACTACACCTTTTAGCTACCAAGTATGCATGAAATGTATTTTCCTTCTCCAGATGTGCCTTCAGAATTTCTACCAACCCTAAACTGAATTCTTTGGATTTTAGAGACTCCATTTATTATTTACTAGTTGATATATTTTCAGATTTATTTTCCTATGCATAATTGTGTACTTTATTATGAAATTAGTAATACACATCATCTAAACAGAATAGGTTATGGTCCTAAATAATTTAATTACTCATTTTGACCTTTGCCTCTGATGTAAATTATTTCACAATTATTTTCCCTATTTTCTAAAACTATTCATTACTTAAAAATGTGTCCCCAAATATGAATAATAAATTAAACAGATTCAATTCAGCCCAAAATATGTTTTTATCTCACTCCAAAGTTTTCTAAATACTGAGAAAGTTTTTAATTTAATTATGACAATATGTTTGTCCCACTTATTAATTTTTAAACACTAGCCACATATTCAATTTCCTAATTTAAATACTAAACAGGGCTAAAAAGGTAAACTCACCCCATTACAGGGTGTACAATATTATTTTCAGAATTTCCAGGGGTCTAGCTACACTTATCAGAGGAGTTTTTCCTAATTTTTATTAAGTCCAGGGGCTAAAACTGATTTTTAAATGAATTTACATGATTTTCTGAAGTTCCAGGGGCTAGATCAGAAGTTTCCGGGGCTAGCTCTTATTTCCCGAGAACCCCAGGGGGTAGCACGTAAGATTTCTAGTCTTTATAATGCGGGGCTGACATGGACCGTCCGATTTTAAACCGACGGCCGAGATTATAACATCGAACCGGTACGCGGGGGTTTAAACCCTACCGTGCGATTTAAAATAAACGGCGCACAAGCGGCCACGTCACTCTGATCGAGCGCGGGCGGCGCTGCCGGCGGCGCACGGCGGCGGGAAGCGGCGATCTCGCCGGAGACTTTCGGATATTCGAGAATTCTTCCTAGAACTGTGATTTTATGGCATAGATCGGTGGAGGAGAGGTCGGGGATCTCACCTCGGGGGTTTTCTTGAGCTCGGAGGTCCTGGAAAGTGATCGACGACGAGGTCCGAGGCAAAACCACGGCGAAGCTCGTCGGCGCTGTGTTTACACCGCAAGTCACTGAGTTTTCTGCACCTGCAAGGTTCCCCGGAGGCGGTGGATCAAGACCAGCGAGTTAGATCGGAATTTCCGAGCTTAGATCGACCAGAATTCGCCGGAGAAGTCTCGGTTCTCACCGGAGTAAAAATCGGCGATCGCGTGGGAAAAACAGAACGAGGCTGGGGTTTTTATAGACGGGGGAGGGTGGCGGGGTGGTTTAGATCATGTCCGCGTTGCCTACGAACAGAATTCAGCGGGGATACGCCGAAATCCCGATCGGTTTTGATTCGGATGCGAGGGAGTCCGGCGTTGTCGCGAGGTAGACGACGATCGGGTGGGTCCCGCCTGTCAATTTTTCTATTTTTTTCTGTTTTTTTCTTTTTGTTTTTCTATTTCTTTTCTGATTTGAGTTTAATTTGAATTCCAGTTTGAATTTGATTTTTTGCAAAAGATGCAACACGTCCAAAAATTTTTAAATTCCCCTCTTAACATGATTCAAGGTTTTGAATCAAAATTTTGGGGTGTTACAGCTCTACCCCCCTTAAAAGAAATCTCGTCCTCGAGATTGGTGTTTCTAAGAGAACAATTCCGGAAATTGTGCCTTGAGCTCATCTTCCTGCTCCCAGGTGGCTTCCTCTTCTGAGTGATGCTTCCACTGCACCTTGCACATCCGGATTCTTTTATTTCTGGTGAGTCGTTCCATCGTCTCCAAAATCTTGTATGGTTGCTCGGCATATGACAAATCCCCAGCTACGTCCACTTCATTCATGGGTAACACCTCTTCAGGCGTTCTCAGACATTTCTCAAGTTGTGACACATGGAACACATCGTGCACATCCGATAGACGAGCTGGTAATTCCAGTTGATACGCCACTTCGCCTTTCCTTTCCAGAACTTGAAAGGGTCCGATGTATCGAGGTGACAACTTCCCTTTCACCTTGAACCGATGAAGTCCTCTGATAGGGGACACTTTGAGATAGACATAGTCTCCCACGTTGAAAACGAGCTCTCTTCTTCGTACATCGGCATAGCTCTTTTGGCGTGTCTGTGCTATCCTTAAATTGTTGCGAATTTCCCTCACCTTCGCCTCGGCTTCTTGTAGTACTTCTGGACCAAACACTTTACTTCCCCCCGTTTGGTTCCAAAATAGGGGAGTTCTGCACTTTCTCCCGTACAAGGCTTCAAATGGTGACATCTTCATACTAGCTTGATAGCTGTTGTTATAAGAAAACTTCGCATACGGTAAGTTCTTGTCCCAACTCCTATTGTTTTTTAGTGCACATGCCCTTAGCATATCTTCAAGAATCTGATTGGTTCTTTCCGTCTGCCCATCAGTTTGGGGATGATAGGCAGAACTAAAGTTCAGATGGGTTCCCATGGTTTCGTGCAACTTCTGCTAGAACCTTGAGGTGAACTGTGTCCCTCGATCCGACACAATCTTCTTTGGCACTCCATGGTAACACACGATCCTTGACATATACAACTCTGCCAATTTGGATCCACTGTAGCTTTCTTTCACGGGGATGAAATGAGCTACCTTAGTTAGCCTATCAATGATGACCCATATCGAATCATACCCTGATTGGGTCCTAGGCAATCCCACGATGAAATCCATGCTGATTTCTTCCCATTTCCATTTAGGCACTTTGAGTGGTTGCAATAATCCCGCGGGTCGTTGATATTCTGCTTTCACCAACTGACATGTGTCACATAGGGCAACATGTTCCGCGACATCTCGCTTCATGCCATACCACCAATACCTGCCCTTGAGGTCCTGGTACATCTTCGTACTCCCAGGATGAATGGAATAGTCGGAATCGTGAGCCTCCTTCAAAATTAATTCACCGATCTCCTTTACTTCTAGCACACAGATTCTTTTCCCGTGCCACACCGTTCCTTGTTCATCCTCTCTAAAACTCGGAGCTTTATTTTCCTTGATGAGTTGTCTGATCTCTTGTATCTTCTCATCATTCTTTTGACCCTCGCGTATGTCTCGCTCGAGTGTGGAGTCCACTTCCATGGCGATGGCTTCACTACTACTTACTAGACATAGATTGAGCCTTATAACCTCGTCCTTCAATTCTGCAGGCATGTCCTTCAAGCTCAACTTATTGACCTGCACTTTCCGACTCAAAGCATCGGCCACGACGTTTGCTTTCCCGGGATGATAGTTGATGCCCACATCAAAGTCATTTATTAGCTCTAACCATCTCCTTTGTCTGAGGTTGAGATCTGGCTGTGTGAATATGTACTTCAAACTCTTATGATCCGTATATATCTCTATCCTCTTCCCCATCAAATAGTGTCGCCAAATTTTCAACGCGTGTACCACTGCAGCTAGTTCTAGGTCATGTGTAGGATAGTTTTTCTCGTGCTTCCGAAGCTGCCGGGATGCATAAGCCACGACATGCCCTTCTTGGATAAGAACACATCCAACCCGTTTCCAGAGGCATCGCAGTACACCGTGAAATTCTTTTGCATATCTGGCATAACCAACACTGGGGCTGTTGTCAATCTTTTCTTTAGCTCCTGAAAACTCGTCTGGCACTGCGGCGTCCATGTGAATGTGATTCCCTTCTCCAACAGTTTGGTGAGAGGTCTCGAGATCTTGGAGAATCCCTCAATAAACCGTCGATAGTATCCAGCCAATCCCAAAAAGCTTCAAACTTCCCCGACATTTTCAGGGGTCTTCCACTTCTGTATATCCTCGATTTTGGCGGGATCTACGGAGATTCCTCCTTCCGAGATTATATGTCCTAAGAGGGGAACTCTCCTCAGCCAAAACTCACACTTGCTCAACTTGGCATATAGTTGGTGTTCTCTCAGCCTTTGCAACACCAACCTTAGATGTTTCTCATGTTCTTCTTCATATTTGGAGAAGATGAGAATGTCATCTATGAAAACCACCACAAATTTGTCCAGATATTCCATGAATACCTTGTTCATGAGATACATGAAGTATGCCGGAGCATTAGTTAGCCCGAAAGGCATGACGGTGTATTCATACAGTCCGTACCGAGATACGAAAGCTGTCTTGGGAATATCAGATTGCCTTATCTTGAGTTGGTGGTATCCCGACCTGAGATCAATTTTCGAGAACACACAAGCTCCCCTCAACTGATCAAACAAGTCTTCAATGTGAGGTAATGGTTACGTGTTCTTGATAGTTACCTCATTCAAAGCACGGTAATCCACACATAACCTTTGGGTTCCATCTTTCTTGGGCACAAATATCACCGGAGCTCCCCATGGTGAGGAACTAGGGCGAATATACCCCTTCTCCGTCAATTCTCTCAAATGATCCTTGAGTTCTTCTAGCTGCTTGGAGTCCATCCGATAAGGTCTCTTGTATATCGGGGCTGTTCCCGGCACTAGCTCAATTGCAAATTCCACTTCACGGTCGGGAGGCATACCTAGCAATTTTTCCGGAAAAACATCTGGATATTCCCGGATAATCCTGATCTCCTCCACTTTCACCTCAACTTGATTTAATTTAATGTCCCTCCGAGGCTCTTGTATTGTTATAAACCTTACTCTTGTGCCACTAGGGTGAGTTAGTTCCAATGTTCTTGTCGAACAATGGATGATTCCCTTATGTTTTGTCAACCAATCCATACCCAATATAATATCTATCCCTTGTGAATCTATCACTATGAGGTTAGCAGTAAATACCACCCCATTAATGTCTAGGTTCACTTTGGGACACACTTGTCTTGTCCTTATTTCTCCACCTGTAGAGTTTACTGCTAGCATATGGTTCATTTGTGTTGTTGCTAGGTCATGCTTCTTAACAAACCCTTGAGCAATAAACGAGTGGGTAGCACCAGAATCAAACAGCAGGGTTGCAAGGTGTAAATTGGCAGGAAACTTATCAACTACCACATCGGGTGCATCTTGTGCTTCCTCCATAGTGACGTGGTTCACCCGTCCTCTCATTATATTCTGCTGTTGTGGCTGCGTGGGCTTCTTCTTTGGGCATTTGTGGGCGTAGTGCCCCACTTCACCGCAGCTAAAACATTGCACCCCAACCTTAGGTGCCTGGCCTTTGTTGTCTTGGGGTTGGTTTGGGGGTCCTTGCACTGCTGGTCGAGGTGGATATGCTGGGCGAGGCTGCTGTACAAACTGACGTTGTGGCGGTGCTGGTGCTGCCGGTGGCCTGTAGTTCGGGTTGTACCCTCTTGGTGCTGAGTAGGGTACCGCAGCACGGTTCGTCTGCCCTGCAGGTGGCTGCATCAGACGTGGGCGGGTGTTGCTCCCTGAGGCTTGATGTGACCACCCGGCCCTCCTCTTATTCTCATTTTACAAGGCCTTTAGCTTCCTTTCTACCACAAATGCTCTGTCCACCATCTTTTGGAAGTTTTCATACTCATTTGAGGACATTGCACACTGCATCTCCGCGGTAAGTCCTTCCACAAAAGAATCTTGTTTCTGCTCATCAGTCTCTATGTCCCGTGGGGCATAACGGGATAGTTGAGTAAATTTAGTGAGGTATTCCCTAACCGTCATGTTTCCCTGCTGCAGTCCCAAAAACTCCTTCCTCTTGTTTTTGAGTTCACCTCTTGGGATGTAATGGTTGCGGAAACTACGCTTGAACTCTTCCCAGGTGATGTTCTCAGGGTCATGATGGGCAGCCACGTAGGCGGTCCACCAATCAGCAGCAGGTCCATGCAATTGATGAGAGGCAAACAGCACCCTCTCACCCCCTTGGCACTGTATGATCCTCATCTTGCTTTCAATGGTCTTCAGCCAATCATCTGCCTCTAGAGGTTCAGCAGCACTTGCAAACTTTGGAGGTTGAGTTCCTAGAAACTCACTCAAACTTGGTTGGCGTGGTGCAGCTTGTGGAGGTGGAACTTGATGCAAGTTGGCCACCACTTGAGTCAAGTTCTGGATGAGCTCCCATCCTATCATCATAATCACATAACCATAACATCATTTCCAATGTTAAGCTCCCCGCTTAACATCCACAACTTCCAAAACCATCAATCCTGTAATCATGAATAAGTCCAAGCCGCTCTTGACCGTGAGCACGGCTGTCATGACAGTTTTGACTCTGCAGAGTTTGTACCACTGTACCCACATGTAGTGATTTCATCCCCCGTTGCCGGGTGGACTAAAAGAACCTCCATTATGCCAGTGGCTATGAACCACATTCACACTTCCCAGGTGTGTAGCCAGGAGATCACTACAAAGCCTTTACAAAGGGATTCCCGACGAGCGTGGGCCCACTGAGGTTTCACCCCTAACAGCATACAAGAGGCTCCAACCCCGCTGCAGTGGCCCCCTCTTGAGCCTTGCGGTTCATATGGTAGTCCAGCTGACACCTATTCCCCGCACCATCCAACACAGCCATACTACGCCGGGGATACACCTAATTAATTGGCCAAGCTGCCCCATCTCAGCATGTGGTTGGCACTGTAAAGCCAGGTTACATGCTCCATGAACCGGTCCTTAGGATCCAGGCAAGTACTAAACACAAACCCGAGTCTCGTGCACCCAGCACACAACCAAAACATCCAACTTGCCTTGATCCCTACCTCTACATAACTCACAATATCTCATTCAAGAGTATGGTAAAATAAACTGATGATATCATATCCCAAATATCTCATTCTAAGCATGGCTAAGCATATGCATAATAATAAATGACATGATAAAATAAATCCCAACCCAAGCTACAAGGAAACAAGGTAATGCAATTCTAGGGAAACTTCCTATCATGGGTTTCATATTTAAATTGACAATACAAATAATTCTATCTACACATCCTAGCATAGGATCAAAGTGGTCAAGGACACTTGCCTCCTTCCTGCTGTTCTTGAAATTGGTAGTCCTGATCTTGGAAAGGAATAACTTGCTCTTGAGCAGGTTCTACATCATACCACCACACATAGCAAAAGAAAAACAACAATCCATAAGACATAGTTCACACTTCCACTTCATACAAACCACACATTCATATTTATGAAAGTCATTCACAATTATATGTGTTGTGGTTACTCTATGTGTGTAGATTTGTGGCTTGCATGCACTTTTAATCATGTGTATATGATTCTTACTTTTGTGTTCACATTTATACTTACAT
Organism: Neostapfia colusana; assembly: GCA_030760725.1. Classification (NCBI taxonomy): domain Eukaryota; kingdom Viridiplantae; phylum Streptophyta; class Magnoliopsida; order Poales; family Poaceae; genus Neostapfia; species Neostapfia colusana. The sequence continues at coordinate 94,864,662 of JASWHV010000001.1, forward strand.
ACTGTATATATGAGTTTCCAATTTAAATAGATTCCTTATATTCAATTACTACACCTTTTAGCTACCAAGTATGCATGAAATGTATTTTCCTTCTCCATATGTGCCTTCAGAATTTCTACCAACCCTAAACTGAATTCTTTGGATTTTATAAACTCCATTTATTATTTACTAGTTGATATATTTTCAGATTTATTTTCATATGCATAATTGTGTACTTTATTATGAAATTAGTAATACACATCATCTAAACAGAATAGGTTATGGTCCTAAATAATTTAATTACTCATTTTGACCTTTGCCTCTGATGTAAATTATTTCACAATTATTTTCCATATTTTCTAAAACTATTCATTACTTAAAAATGTGTCCCTAAATATGAATAATAAATTAAACAGATTCAATTCAGCCCAAAATATGTTTTTATCTCACTCCAAAGTTTTCTAAATACTGAGAAAGTTTTTAATTTAATTATGACAATATGTTTGTCCCACTTTTTAATTTTTAAACACTAGCCACATATTCAATTTCCTAATTTAAATACTAAACAGGGCTAAAAAGGTAAACTCGCCCCATTACAGGGTCTACAATATTATTTTCAGAATTTCCAGTGGTCTAGCTACACTTATCAGAGGTGTTTTTCCTAATGTTTATTAAGTCCAGGGGCTAAAACTGATTTTTAAATGAATTTACATGATTTTCTGAAGTTCCAGGGGCTAGATCAGAAGTTTCCGGGCTAGCTCTTATTTCCCGAGAACACCAGGGGGTAGCACGTAAGATTTCCAGTCTTTATAACGCGGGGCTGACGTGGACCGTCCGATTTTAAACCGACGGCCGAGATTATAACGTCGAACCGGTACGCGGGGGTTTAAACCCTACCGTGCGATTTAAAATAAACGGCGCACAAGCGGCCACGTCGCTCTGATCGAGCGCGGGCGGCGCTGCCGGCGGCGCACGGCGGCGGGAAGCGGCGATCTCGCCGGAGACTTTCGGATATTCGAGAATTCTTCCTAGAACTGTGATTTTATGGCATAGATCAGTGGAGGAGAGGTCGGGGATCTCACCTCGGGGGTTTTCTTGAGCTTGGAGGTCCTGGAAAGTGATCGGCGACGAGGTCCGAGGCAAAACCACGGCGAAGCTCGTCGGCGCTGTGTTTACACCGCAAGTCACCGAGTTTTCTGCACCTGCAAGGTTCCCCGGAGGCGGTGGATCAAGACCAGCGAGTTAGATCGGAATTTCCGAGCTTAGATCGGCTAGAATTCGCCGGAGAAGTCTCGGTTCTCACCGGAATAAAAATCGGCGATAAGCGTGGGAAAAACAGAACGAGGCCGGGGTTTTTATAGACAGGGGAGGGCGGCGGGGTGGTTTAGATCATGTCCGCGTCGCCTACGAACAGAATTCAGCTGGGATACGCCGAAATCCCGATCGGTTTTGATTCGGGTGCGAGGGAGTCCGGCATTGTCGCGAGGTAGACGACGATCGGGTGGGTCCCGCCTGTCAGTGTGAGGCAGCAGCGCGCTCAGCTGGGGGCTGGCGCAGGCGCTGGCTGGGCCGGCTGGTGGGTTTCGGCCCACTGGCCGTTTTTTTTCTGTTTTCTCTTTTTCTTTTTCTGTTTCTTTTCTGATTTGAGTTTAATTTGAATTCCAGTTTGAATTTGAATTTTTGCAAAACATGCAACACGTCCAAAAATTTTTAAATTCCCCTCCTAACATGATTTAAGGTTTTGAATCAAAATTTTGGGGTGTTACATGTATGCTGTTAGGGGTGAAACCTCAGTGGGCCCATGCTCGTCGGGAATCCCTTTGTAAAGGCTTCGTAGTGATCTCCTGGCTACACACCTGGGAAGTGTTTATGTGATTCGTGGCCACTGGCATAATGGAGGTTCTTTTAGTCCACCCGGCAACGAGGGATGAAATCACTACATGTGGGTACAGTGGTGCAAACTCTGCAGAGTCAAAACTGTCATGACAGCCGTGCTCACGGTGAAGAGCGGCTTGGACTTATTCATGATTACATGAGTGATGGTTTTGGAAGTTAAGGATGTTAAGCGGGGAGCTTAACATTGAAAATGATGTTATGGTTATTTGATTATGATGATGGGATGGGAGATTGGGACCATTTCACCTGTGTAGTAATGTAGGTGCTTAATAAGCTAAGGTGATAGGTATTAATTGTGTAGTGCTTTAACCATAAGTTCAACCTCTCCTTGCTCTAGCCATGCATGACATAACTTTCCCACACTTGCTGAGTACCATCGGTACTCAACCTTGCATATTTGTTGGTTTATATTGCTGCTCAAGTCATGATAATGAAGTGGTGTTTAATGATCAAGACTTTGGACCCGAAGAAGGTTTCTAGGTTCATGGTGTCCCCCGGGCAACGCCTGTGACGGAGCCCACAAGAATAATATACCGCTGCTATTTTATTTACTTGTTATGAACTCATTATCGTCCATCGAGAGATATGCTATGTAAGACTTATTTATATTCGTCACTTGGCTTGTAATAAATGATGCTTCACTATTTGTCATCACATCTATGATAAAATGATCCTGGCATACATGTGATATTCACTCGGTTGTTCTTCGGGGAAACCGGGTGTGACAGAAGTGGTATCAGAGCCATGGTTGCCCGTAGGAACGTGGACCTAGGTAGAAATGGACGTATTTAAAGGCTCTATTTTCTTAAAAACTATTTTACAAGGTGTGTGTTGAAAAGTGTTATTTAATGGAATCACTTTCTTCATCTTACCCCAACTTTCATTCAAAATAGGATTTTTGTTTAAAAGTTTATCTAACCTAAGTTTAAATGCTTTCTGTTTTAGATGGTTCACATGATTCGCACCGCTCGCAAGTCCACAGAAGGGAGAGTTCCCGTAGTTGCCCTTGCCCAAAGAGAGGAGAGCCGTCCGGTGACGTACCTTTCCTACGGATTGGCAGTAGGAGGCTTGTTGCGCCGTCTTCGACGTATGCTCCAAGCCACCGGCAATACGGGCAAGCTAATCATATACTATAGCTCCACCAGGACCATCCGTGAGAAGAGGGAAGAATGGAGTTCAGAGATGAGGATTATCCACGAAAATCAGCTGCTCAAGATCCACCGCTCTCCAGCTTGTCGAGCGACACAGGTCGATGCGGAGAAGGATGTTACCTGGGAGGCCATCACCTGCCAGAGTCACATCTATCGTCGACACCTGGACAGAACTGAGTACATGTGTGTCCTCCAGCGCGAGAGTGGTACAACGGAGTATAAGTACCCGCCAGTGCAGCAAGGGGCTTCCCATGAGCACATGGACTTGTGCTTGGAGGATGCTGCTATGCTCAGCACTCGACTGCAGGAGTGTCAGCAGGAGCTTCAGGATGTTCGTGACACCCTGAAGGAGACTGAGGCGTTGCTTCGAGCCAGCTTGAGGGCGAGAGAAAGAGGAGATGGGAATGAACTGTGTGTCACCGTGAATGACACATGGACTCCTGACTCCCCAGATCACCGGGCGAGCAGGCGTCGCCGCACTTCCCCAGCAGCAGCTTCCCCACCCAAAGCAGAGTCAGAGGGCAGCCGCAATAATAAGGAAGATCCCGAGGAGCCAGCTCAGTGATACGAGTCGTGTAGCGTCCTTTCCCATAGTTCAGCAGGTTATCGAGTAGGCGAGTCAATACCTTAGTTAATGGTGTGTTAATGTTTGGTGTGTGACGTGAGTTGTGGGCATTTGTCCACAACCTCGTCTTCAGGTTGTTTTGCTTTGATGTGTGAACCCCTATGAATTAAGAGTGCATTTATTTTCGCGTGAGACGTGACTCCCAAAAATCTACGCGAAACCCTCAGAACAAGTGCCCATTACCCCGCATTGAAGACTTATTTGATCAGTTGAGGGGAGCTTGTGTGTTCTCAAAAGTTGATCTCAGATCGGGATACCACCAACTTAAGATAAGGCAAACAGATATTTCCAAGACAGCTTTCGTATCTCGGTACGGACTGTATGAATACACCGTCATGCCTTTCGGGCTAACTAATGCCCCGACATACTTCATGTATCTCATGAACAAGGTATTCATGGAATATCCGGACAAATTTGTGGTGGTTTTCATTGATAACATTCTCGTCTTCTCCAAAGATGATGAAGAACATGAGAAACATCTAAGGTTGGTGTTGCAAAAGCTAAGAGAACACCAACTATATGCCAAGTTGAGCAAGTGCGAGTTTTGGCTAAAGAGAGTTCCCTTCTTTGGACATATAATCTCAGAGGGAGGAATCTCCGTAGATCCCGCCAAGATCGATGATGTACAGAAGTGGAAGACCCCTGAAAATGTCGGGGAAGTATGAAGCTTCTTAGGATTGGCTGGGTATTATCGACGGTTTATCGAGGATTTCTCCAAGATTTCGAGACCTCTCACCAAATTGTTGGAGAAGGGAATCACATTCACATGGACACCACAGTGCGAGACGAGTTTTCAAGAGATGAAAAAGAGATTGACAACAGCCCCAGTGCTAGTTATGCCAGATATGCAGAAGAATTTTTCAGTGTACTGCGATGCATCTGGAAACGGGTTGGGATGTGTTCTCATGCAAGAAGGGCATGTCGTGGCTTATGCATCCCGGCAGCTCCGGAAACACGAGAAGAATTATCCTACACATGACCTAGAACTAGCCGCAGTGGTACACGTGTTGAAAATTTGGCGGCACTACTTGATGGGGAAGAGGACAGAGATATATACGGATCATAAGAGTTTAAAGTATATTTTCACACAGCCAGATCTCAACCTCAGACAAAGGAGATGGTTAGAGCTAATCAATGACTTTGATGTGGGGATCAACTATCATCCTGGGAAAGAAAACGTCGTGGCAGATGCTTTAAGTCGGAAAGTGCAGGTCAATAAGTTGAGCTTGAAGGACATGCCTGCAGAATTGAAGGACGAGGTTATAAGGCTCAATCTATGCCTTGTGAATAGTGGTGAAGCCATCGTCATGGAAGTGGACTCCACACTAGAGCGAGAAATACGCGAGGGTCAAAAGAATGACGAGAAGATACAAGAAGTCAGGCAACTCATCAAGGAAAATAAAGCCCCTGGTTTCAGAGAGGATTAATAGGGAACGGTGTGGCACAGGAAATGAATCTGTGTGCCAGAAGTAAAGAAGATCCGTGAATTGATTTTGAAGGAGGCTCACGATTCTTACTATTCCATTCATCCTGGGAGTACGAAGATGTACCAGGACCTCAAGAGCAGGTATTGGTGGTATGGCATGAAGCGAGATGTCGCGGAACATGTTGCCCTATGTGACACATGCCAGTTGGTGAAAGCAGAACATCAACGACCCGTGGGATTATTGCAACCACTCAAAGTGCCTGAATGGAAATGGGAAGAAATCGGTATGGATTTCATATTGGGATTGCCTAGGACCCAATCAGGATATGATTCAATATGGGTCATCATCGACAGGCTAACCAAGGTAGCTCATTTCATCCCCGTGAAAGGAAGCTACAGTGGATCCAAATTGGCAGAATTGTACATGTCAAAGATCGTGTGTTACCATGGAGTGTCGAAGAAGATAGTGTCGGATCGAGGGACACAGTTCACCTCGAGGTTCTGGCAGAAGTTGCTCGAAACCATAGGAACCCATCTGAACTTTAGTTCTGCCTATCATCCCCAAACTGACGGGCAGACGGAAAGAACCAATCAGATTCTTGAGGATATGCTGAGGGCGTGTGCACTCAAAAACAATCGGAGTTGGGACAAGAACTTACCGTATGCGGAATTCTCCTATAACAACAGCTATCAAGCTAGTATGAAGATGTCACCGTTCGAAGCTTTGTATGGGAGGAAGTGCAGAACTCCCCTATTTTGGAACCAAACAGGGGAAAGTAAAGTGTTTGGTCCCAAAGTACTACAAGAAGCCAAGGCGAAAGTGAGGGAAATTCGCAACAACTTGAGGATAGCACAGACACGACAAAACAGCTATGCCGATGTACGGAGAAGAGAGCTCGTTTTCAACGTGGGAGACTATGTCTATCTCAAGGTGTCCCCAATCCGAGGACTTCGTCGGTTCAAGGTGAAAGGGAAGTTGTCACCTCGATACATCGGACCCTTTCAAGTTCTGGAGAGGAAAGGCGAAGTGGCGTATCAACTAGAATTACCGGCTCGCCTATCGGATGTGCACGATGTATTCCATGTGTCACAACTCAAGAAATGTCTGAGAACGCCTGAAGAGGTGTTACCCATGAATGAGGTTGACGTAGCTGAGGATTTGTCTTATGCCGAGCAACCATCCAAGATATTGGAAACAATGGAACGCCTCACAAGAAATAAAAGAATCCGGATGTGCAAGGTGCAGTGGAAGCATCACTCGGAAGAGGAAGCCACCTGGGAGCGAAAAGATGAGCTTAAGGCACAATTTCTGGAATTGTTTTCTTAGAACCACCAATCTCGAGGACGAGATTTCTTTTAAGGGGGGTAGAGCTGTAACACCCCAAAATCCTGTTAAGAGGGGAATTTAAAAAATTTTGGACGTATTGCATGTGTTGCAAAAATTCAAATTCAAACTAGAATTCAAATTAAACTCAAAACAGAAATGAAAAAGAAAAAGAAAAGGAAAAAAATAAACCCACCAATCGGCCCATTTATTCCCGCGCCAGCCCGCAGCCGCGCGCCGTCCCCTCTTTCCCACTGACACGCGGGGCCCGCCAACCCTTCTTCCTCCTCGTGCCCACGCTCGGCCGGCCGGACTCTTCTCACCTCCGAATTGAAACCGCCCCGGATCCTCGCGTATCCCAGCCAAATTTCGTTCCTGGACGATGCAAACTCGATCACAACCGAACGCCGCCCTCCCCCGGCTATATAAACACCGGGATCTTCCCTATTTTCACCCGCGATCGGCTGTTTTTCTTCCCGGTGAGAACCCGAGTTTCTCCGGCCAATTTCGCTCGATCTTCGCTCGGGATTTCTCATCTAACGCGCTGATCTTGATCCACCGCCTCCGGGGAACCGTGCAGGTGCATAAAACTCGGTGGTTTGTGCTTCAAACACAGCGCCGACGAGCCTCGCCGTGAATTCACCTCGGACCTCGTCGCCGACCGCCTTCCAGGACCTCCGAGCTCAAGAAAACCCCCGAGGTGAGATCCCCGACCTCCCCTCTACCGATCTATGCCATAAAATCACAGTTCTAGGAAGAATTGACGAAGATCCGAAACTCTCCGGCGAGATCGCCGCCTCCCGCTGCCGTGCGGCGCCAGGCAGCGCCGCCCGCGCTCGATCAGAGCGACGTGGCCGCTTGTGCGCCGTCTATTTTAAATCGCACAGTAGAATTTAAATCCCCGCGTACCGGTTCGACGTTATAATCTCAGCCGTCTGTTTTAAATCGGATGGTCCACGTCAGCCCCGCGTTATAAAGGCCGGAATTCTTACGCGCTACCCCCTGGGGTTCTCGGAAAATACGAGCTAGCCCCGGAAACTTCTGATCTAGCCCCTGGAACTTCAGAAAATCATGTAAATTCATTTAAAAATCAGTTTTGGCCCCTGGACTTAATAAAAATTAGGAAAACCCCTTTGTTATGTGTAGTTAGACCCGTGGGAATTCTTAAAATAATACAATAGACCCTGTAGTGGGGTGAGTTTACCTTTTCAACCCCATGTGATATTAAATTTAGGAATTTGAATATGTGTTTAGTATTTAAAATTTAAAAGATGGGACAAACACATTGTAAATTCAAATTAAAAACTTTCCTAGTACTTGGAAAACTTTGGAGTGATATAAAAATAGATTTTTGGCTGAAATGAATCTGTCTAATTGATTATTCACATTTATTAGTTATAGGGACACATTTTTAAGTAGAGAATAATTCTGAAAATTAGTAAAATAAATTTAAAATAGTTCACATCAGAGGAGAAGTTCAAAAATATATTATTTAATATTTAGACCCAAAACCTATTCTTTTTAGATGAGGTGTCTTACTATTTTCATAATAAAGTTCACATTTAGGCATAGGAAATAAATCTGAAAATATAGCAAGTTAGGTATGAATAACTAGAAAATGATAAATGAAGTTTCCAAAATCCAAAGAATTCAGTTTAGGGTTGGTAGAAGGTCTGAAGACACATTTGGTGTAGGAAAATACCATCCATGCACACTTGGTAGCTAAAAGGTGTATCAATTGAATATAAGGAATTTATTTAAATTGGAAACTCATATATAGTATGCAACATAAATATGAATACAAAAGTAGAAATCATATGCACATGTTTAAAAGTGCATGTAAGCCCAAAAATCAACACACATAGAGTAACCACAACACATAGGAATGGGAATGGCTTTCATAAATGGGAATGTGTGGTTTGTATGAAGTGGAAGTGTGAACTATGTCTTATGGGTTGTTGTTTTCTTTTGCTACGTGTGATGGTATGATGTAGAACCTGCTCCAGAGCAAGTTCTTCCTCTCCAAGATCAGGACTACCCATTCCCAGAGCAGCAGGAAGAAGGCAAGTGTCCTTGACCACTTTGATCCTATGCTTGGATGTGTAGATAGAATTATTTGCATTGTCAATTTAAATATGAAACCCATGCTAGGATGTTTCCCTAGAATTGCATTATCTTGTTTCCTTGTAGTTTGGGTTGGGATTTGTTTTATTATGTCATTCACTCATATTACTTGTGCTTAGCCATGCTTTGAATGGGATAATTGGGATATGAGACCATCAGTTTATTTACCATACTCTTGAATGAGATGTTATGAGTTATGTAGAGGTAGGGATCAAGGCAAGTTGGATGATTTGGTTGGTGCTGGGTGCACGAGACTCGGGTTTGTGTTTAGTACTTGCCTGGATCCAAAGGACCGGTTCATGGAGCATGTAACCTGGCTTTACCGTGCCAACCACATGCTGAGATGAGGCAGCTTGGCCAATTAATTAGGTGTATCCCCAGCGTAGTATGGGTGTGTTGGATGTTGCGGGGAATAGGTGTCAGCTGGACTACCGTATGAACCGCAAGGCTCAAGAGGGGGCCACTGCAGCGGGGTTCGAGCCTCTTGTATGCTGTTAGGGGTGAAACCTCAGTGGGCCCACGCTCGTTGGGAATCCCTTTGTAAAGGCTTCGTAGTGATCTCCTGGCTACACACCTGGGAAGTGTGTATGTGGTTCGTGGCCACTGGCATAATAGAGGTTCTTTTAGTCCACTTGGCAACGGGGGATGAAATCACTACATGTGGGTACAATGGTGCAAACTCTGCAGAGTCAAAACTGTCATGACAGCCGTGCTCACGGTCAAGAGCGGCTTGGACTTATTCATGATTAGAGGAGTGATGGTTTTGGAAGTTAAGGATGTTAAGCGGGGAGCTTAACATTGAAATTGATGTTATGGTTATTTGATTATGATGATGGGATGGGAGATTGGGACCATTTCACCTGTGTAGTAATGTAGGTGCTTAATAAGCTAAGGTGATAGGTATTAATTGCGTAGTGCTTTAACCATGAGTTCAACCTCTCCTTGCTCTAGCCATGCATGACATAACTTTCCCACATTTGCTGAGTACCATCGGTACTCAACCTTGCATATTTGTTGGTTTATATTGCTGCTCAGGTCAAGATAATGAAGTGGTGTTTAATGATCAAGAATTTGGACCCGAAGAAGGTTTCTAGGTTCATGGTGTCCCTCGGGCAACGCCTGCGATGGAGCCCACAAGAATAATATCACTTGTTATGAACTCATTATCAACTCCGCCTATGTTGTAATGACATAGCCGGTCCCAAGCCCGGGTAAAGGAGGAGGGGGTTGTGATAGGCTTGGCGAGCCAACAACTTACACTTAGCCATTCTCATGGAAATGAAACCCAATAGAAATTCGTTGGGGCGTAACCCTCTTAGCGACGCGCCATATCGGAACCTGGGTATGGTGTTAAGTGAGCAAGGGTCGGGTCGCCACCGCCATAGTGGCGCGCCATATCGGAACCCGGATATGGTGTTAAATGAGCAAGGGCCGGATCGCCACCACCTTAGTGGCGCGCTACATCATCGCCCGGATGTAGTGATAAGTGAGCAAGGGTCTTTGCATCTTACTCGACGGGTGCAAAGCGTAAGGAAGCTAGCCGAGGAACATAGATTTCGGGTGGGTAGTTGGAATGTAGGATCCTTGACGGGGAAGCTACGTGAGTTAGTAGATGTTGCCATTAGGAGAAGAGTAAATATCCTTTGTGTACAAGAGACTAGATGGGCGGGTCAAAAGGCGAGAGAAGTCGAGAATACCGGTTTCAAGCTTTGGTATTCTGGTTCGGCTGGGACTAGGAATGTCGTAGGTGTTCTAATAGATAAGAGTCTTAAGGATGGAGTAGTGGATGTTCGAAGACGAGGGGATAGGATCATCTTAATCAAGATAGTAATTGGGGACATTGTCTTGAACGTCATTAGTGCTTATGCCCCACAAGTTGGGCTCAACATGAGTGCTAAGAGGCAATTTTGGGAGGACATGGAGGATATGGTTAGTAGTGTACCGATAACCGAGAAACTCCTCATAGGGGGAGATCTCAATGGTCATGTGGGTGCAACTAACCTAGGATTTGAGGGAGTACATGGAGGTTTTGGATGCGGCGATAGAAATCAAGAGGGTAAGGACATCCTAGACTTTGCCGTAGCCTATGATCTGTTGATAACTAACACCCTCTTTAGGAAGAGGCAATCTCACCTAGTGACCTTTAGTAGTGCCCAACACTCTAGCCAGATTGACTTTGTCCTCACTAGGAGAAAGGATAGACGGGAGTGTCTAGATTGTAAGGTGATCCCGGGGGAGTGTGTTGTGACACAACATAAGCTTGTGGTAGCTGACTTTCGCTTCCATACATGCTCTTTGCGGGACAAAGGTGTCAAAATCACAAGAACAAAGTGGTGGAAGTTGAAGGGAGAATCACAAGAATCCTTTAAAAATAGGGTGATCACAGAAGGACCCTGGGCAGAAAATGGTGATGCAGATAGTATGTGGATGAAGATGACAACTTGCATTAGGAAGGTAGCTAGTGAGGTGTTCGGTGTGACAAAGGGAAAGAAACTTGTAGATAAAGACACTTGGTGGTGGAATGAGGATGTACAGAAGTCCATTAAGGAGAAGAAGGAGTGTTACAAGAGTTGGCATAATGATAGAAGCGCAAGCAACATGCTTAAGTACAAAGAGGCTAAGAAGAATGCAAAGCGGGCTGTGAGTAAGGCAAGAGGACAGGCCTATGATAAGTTATATGAGAGACTAGAGACAAAAGAAGGTGAAAATGACATATACAAGGTAGCAAAAATCCGTGAGAGAAAGATGAGGGATCTCAATCAAGTTAAATGCATCAAAGATGAGACTGACCGCATTCTAGTGAAGGATGAAGAGATTAAGAATAGATGGCGTGATTACTTTAATGGGCTATTCAATGATGGGAATGGGAGCACTATGGTTGAGTTGGATGACTCCTTTGATGACTCCAACAGGCGGTTCATGCGGAGGATACAAGAGTTTGAGGTTAAGGAGGCATTAAAAAGGATGAAAGGAGGAAAGGCCTTCGGTCCTGACGATGTCCCTATTGAGGTGTGGAGATGTCTTGGGGACGTGGCAATAGTATGGCTGACAAAGCTATTCAACCACATTTTTCGGTCAAACAAGATGCCTGAAGAATGGAGGAAAAGTATATTAGTACCTATCTTCAAAAATAAAGGAGATATTCAAAGTTGTACTAATTATCGAGGCATTAAGCTTATGAGTCATACTATGAAGCTTTGGGAGAGAGTGATTGAACACCGCCTGAGGAAAGTGACCAATGTCACTAAAAACCAGTTTGGTTTTATGCCTGGGAGGTCTACAATGGAGGCGATTTTCTTGTTTCGTCAGCTTATGGAGAGATATAGGGAGCAGAAGAAGGACTTGCATATAGTGTTCATCGACTTGGAGAAGGCGTACGACAAGATACCAAGGGCAGTCATGTGGTGGGCACTAGAGAAACATAAAGTGCCAACAAAGTACATTACCCTTATCAAGGATATGTACAATAATGTTAGGACAAGTGTGCGCATAAGTGATAGTGAGACTGATGCATTTCCTATCACGGTAGGACTACATCAAGGATCAGCTTTGAGCACATACATCTTTTCCTTGGTGATGGATGAGGTGTCGAAGGATATACAAGGGGATATCCCTTGGTGCATGCTCTTTGCTGATGATGTAGTGCTGGTAGATGGAACTAGAGATGGTGTTGATAAGAAATTAGAGTTATGGAGACAAACCTTAGAGTCCAAGGGGTTTAGACTTAGTAGGACCAAAACCGAGTATATGAGGTGTGACTTTAGTGGTGTTGGTCGTGAAGGGGGAAATGTTAGTCTACAAGGACAAATAGTACCTAGAAGGGACTCTTTCCGATACTTAGGATCAATGTTACAAAGCAATGGCGATATTGATGAGGATGTTTGCCACAGGATCAAGGTAGGGTGGATGAAATGGCGACAAGCCTTTGGAATCCTATGTGATAGGAAAGTCCCACAAAAGCTAGAAGGGAAGTTCTATAGGACGGTGATCAGACCTGCGATGCTCTATGGGGCGGAATGTTGGCCAACTAAACGGCAACATGTCCAACAAATGAGTGTCGCAGAGATGCGCATGCTACGGTGGATGTGCGGGCACATGAGAAGAGACTGAATAAGGAATGAGGCGATTCAAGATAAGGTAGGGGTGGCGCCGATTGAAGAGAAGTTAGTCCAACATCGACTTAGGTGGTTTGGACATATCCAACGGAGACCTCCAGAAGCACCGGTTAATAGTGGGATTTTAAGAGGTAAAGAAAATATTAGGAGGGGTAGAGGACGACCAAGGATGACCTGGGAGGAGGCGGTAAAACGAGATTTGAGAGATTGGAATGTATCCAGAGACTTAGCTCATGATAGGACCGCATGGAAAGTAGCAATCCATGTGCCAGAATCGTAGTCTTGTTTTTTTCTTTTTTCTTTTCTTTTTCTTTTTTTCTTTTTTCTTTTCTCTTTTTCTTTTTTCTCTTTTTCTTTTTTCTTTTTTCTTTTTTTTTTCTTTTTTTTCTTTTTTCTTTTTTTCTTTTTTTTTCTTTTTTTCTTTTTTCCTTGTTCTTATAACTCTTCCTCTCTTTTACTTCATTGATATTGGGCTTCATGTCTAGCCGACCCCAACAGGCTTGGGATAAAGGCTTGGTTGTTGTTGTTGTTGTGTTATGAACTCATTATCGTCCATCGAGACATATGCTATGTAAGACTTATTTATATTCGACACCTGGCTTGTAATAAATGATGCTTCACTATTTGTCATCACATGTATGAGAAAATGATCCTGGCATACATGTGATATTCACTCGGTTGTTCTTCGGAGAAACCGGGTGTGACAAACACGATCAAGGAGGTAAGACAGGATATGTTCAAGAAAGAATACATGCGCTTTGAGATGCATCCCGGTGAGTCCATTGATGACCTCTTTGCTCGCTTTAATAAAATTCTCAGCAACTTGCGTAGCGTCAATGTTAATTTTTCAGATGCTGAAAATGCTAGGCAATTACTAAGTGCATTAGACATGTCAATTTGGGAGATAAAAGTAACATCCATACGTGAATCCACTGTCATGAGTACTCTTACATTAGATGTGCTTTATTCTAAGCTAAAAGCTCATGAAATTGACATTATATCACGTAAGAACCCAAATAGACTATTGCATTTGTCTCACAACGTGATATGCCTAGCTCCAGCCAATCATCTAGCAATACACTTGCTTTGCTGTCTTCACTAACCCTGGAACAGATTGAGGAGTTTCCAGAGGAGGAGCTAGTATTTCTTTCTACTAGGTTCTCAAAAGCATTGCAAAATGTGAGAACTAGAAGGAGAGGAAGCTCCGGACCTCAACGATGCTTTGAATGTGGTAAGACAGGACACTTTTGTACAGATTGCCCTAACCTTTCAGGTCATTCTAACCGTGATGAAAAGCAGAATAAATTCAAGTCCTCTTTTGGCAACACCAACAAGAAAAAGAAGGGTTTTACAGGACACAAACTGATAAACAGTTTCATCACCGCACTTCAAGAACTTGGCTCGAGTGATGTAGACATTGGAAGTGATGAAGATGAAGATGATCTGGCAAACTTGTGCTTCATGGCGGGCAAATCAAAATCATGTATGGAGGATGCAGAACACAACAGTGACAACGAAGAGGTATGTCCTACTTGCGAAGAAATGTGTGATGCTATTTCTCGTGCCACTATTATTGTTAAGAAAAATGACAAAAGCTTATGGACAATGCTGTTAAAATTGAGTCACTAGAATCTGAAATTAATCGTTTAAAATCCTTGATTCCTAATGATGATTCTTGTTCCTCATGTGATTTAATATATGAACAATTGTCCTCTCTAAGAAGTGCACACACCTCCACACTTGATAAACTTGAACTTGAAATCGAAAAGAACAAAAAGCTTGCTGCACTTAATGATAAAAACTTGAAAGATGCTTGTTGTTCTACAATTGATTTGCATTGTTCTACTTGCGATGATCTTGATAAGAAACTACAAGATGCTATGAAAGAAATTTCTATATTGAACAATGCTTTACGTTCTCATGAAGTTAAATATTGTTCCAATTGCAAATTAAAAGGAAAAACTTCATGTGAAAATTGTCTTGATCTATCAAATAAACTTTATAACATGCATAGGACATTAGATCAGTTTTGTAATGGGAATAAGAACCTAAACTTGCTGCTGAATTCTTCCATGTCTTGCAATGATAAAACTGGTTTAGGTTTTGATTCACATGCTCATGCTAAGGAACATCCACCTAAAATTGTAAAATCATTAGGAAGTCGTTTGATTCAAACAGTTCCTAAACAAAAAGAAGTGGTTTTTAAATCTGCAGGAGTGTTGTCACATTCGGGTTCAAATAAGCATGCTGCATGCTCATCTAGACATGAACACAAAGTTAAATTTCATTGTACCTATTGTGGTAGAGATGGTCATGTCATAGATTTTTGTTATAGACTAGCTAAACAACATAAAAAGGAAAGAATGCAAGCTAGATCTTATAACTCTCATGCAAAATTTGCTGCACATACTAAACCGAATGTCAGGAACATGCAACCTGCTGTTATGAGTGAGTAATATTCAAAGTTTACCTCCGGAGCTTCAGTTTATGCCTCCGGAGCTTCAGTTTTTGCCTCCGGACCTTATGTTTTTGCCTCCGGAGCTACTGATTTTCGTGCTACACAAGTAACACCTCATAGGTCAGTAGTTAAGAACAAAAAATCTCAAACTTTGACTCATAAACCTGCTGTTTTATCTCAGCATTCGCATGTTATTCCTGCTGGACGTCGTGTGGCTCAGTATTGGATTCCTAAATGCCTTTTAACTAACCCCAGTATTGAGTCATCGACGTATTGTGCTTCTATGTAAGTTACACGCTTGAGGAAGGAGAACATTTGGATTGTGGATTTAGGTTGCTCACGCCACATGACCGGTAACAAAGAATGATTCTCCTCTCTCTTTTGTGTCACGTGTAGAGAATGTTACTTTTGCCGATAATTTTTCAACTCCTATAATTGCTAAGGGTTCGGTTAGAGTAAATGATCACTACACTTTGAAGGATGTGGCACTTGTCAAAAATTTGAAATACAACTTGCTTTCTGTTTCACAAGTGCTAGATGAAAATCTGGAAATTATTTTCAATAAAAACTGCTGCAAAGTTGTAGGTTCAAATAGTGAGCTTATCTTTAACATGTCTCGGTTTGGAAGAGTTTTTAAAGCTGATTTTGATATGTCTTCCTCTAAGCATAGATGTCTAGTTGCAAATGATTCTAAAGATTTATATTTTTGGCATCATAGACTTGGTCACGTAGGCTTTGATCATCTCACGCGTGTTAGTGCTCTTGATCGCATACGTGGGCTGCCTAAGCTTAAAGGGGACAAAGAAATTGTGTGCTCTTCTTGTAGACATGCTAAGATGGTTGCAGGTTCACATGCTCCTCTCACAATGACCATGACAACTGAACCGGGTCAACTTTTACACCTTGACACCAAATTTAAAAATCAATCGTTTGATCACTTTTGTGCTGAAAATGCAATAGATCATCAATTTTCTTCACCATATGTACCTCAACAAAACGGTGTTGTAGAGAGAAAGAACATAACCTTAGTTGAGATGGCTAGGACTATGCTTGATGAATATCAAACTCCTAGGAAATTTTGGGCTGATGCAATTGCAACCGCTTGTTATCTCTCAAATCGTGTTTCTTGGGTGCTAAGCTAGGTAAAACACCATATGAGCTCAGGTTTGGACATAGGCCTAGTGTCACACACTTTAGGGTCTTTGGTTGCAAATGCTTTGTTACGAAACATGGTAATCTTGATAAATTTGAAGCTAGATATGTTGATGGCATGTTTCTTGGTTATCCATCTCATACTAGAGGCTACCGTGTGCTTTTACTTGATACTAACAAAATTGTGGAGACTTGCGAGGTTTCTTTTGATGAAGCTAGCCCAGGTACTAGTTCAAATATTGCAGGTCCGAATCCATATCCGGAGGGGGAGAATATTTTCATTGAAGAAGAGGAAGAAGTGGTGCTGCTGCCCAAAAATTCAGCAGCTAATGACATTGTTCTAGCTCCTGATCTTGATTCACAGCCAGCACCGACGACCACCATTGCTAGTCCAAATCCTCCTCACGTCACAAGCTCATCTATTTGTGATGAACATGAAGAAGAAGAATGTAACACCCCAAAATCTGTTAAGAGGGGAATTTAAAAATATTTGGACGTACTGCATGTGGTGCAGAAATTCAAATTCAAATTCAATTGGAATTCAAATTCAAATCAAAACAGAAAAGAAAAGGAAAAAAAGAAAAAGAAAACCCAACCGGCCAGTGGGCCGAAACCCGCCAGCCGGCCCACTATTCTTCCCCCCTCGCGCCAGCCCACGACCGAGCGCCCTCTCTCCCTCTCACTGACACGCGGGGCCCGCGTGTCATCTCCTACTTCCGGCGCGCTAGACGGCCGGACTCTTCCTCGCGCCCGATTGCAACCAACTCCAGAAACCCGCACCCCCAGCCCGACTCCCGGTCCCGGACGACTCCAACTCGATCCTAACAGACCGCCGCCCCCCCTCGCCTATATAAACGTCGACATCGCCATGTTTTTCCCCTTCTCTCCGGTGAGAACCGAAGATTCTACAGCCAATTTCCGTCGATCCTTGCTCAAATTTACTGATCTAACGTGCTGATCACGTTCCACCGCCGCCGGGGATCCCTGTAGGTGAAAGAAACGACGTGCCTTGCACCCCAACAGCCACCCCGACGTGCACCAAAGATCTTCGCTGTTGAAGCTCGCCGCCGACCGACTTCCAGGGCATCCGAGTGCTGGAAAACCCCTCGGTGAGCATCCCCTACCCCTCCGCAGCCGATCCATGCAAAAAGATGCGAGTTCTAACATGTAGCGGCAAAAGCCGAGGCTGCACCGGCGAGATCGCCACCCCCCGCCGCCGCGCGCGCGGGCTGGCTCCGGCCAGGGCGACGTGGCCCCTTGAGGGCCGTCTATTTTAAATCGCACGGTAGAATCAAAACCCGCGCGTACCGGTTCGGCGATCTAATCTGGGCCGTCTATTTTAAATCGGACGGTCCACATCAGCCCCGCGTTATAAAAGCCTGGATTCTTATGCGCTACCCCTGGGGATCTCGGAAAACACGAGCTAGACCCGGAAACTTCTGATCTAGCCACTGGGACTTCAGAAATTCGTTTAAATTCATTTAAAAAACAGTTTTAGCCCTTGGACTTAATAAAAATTAGGAAAACCCCTCTGTTATGTGTAGTTAGACCCCTGGAAATTTATGAAATAATAAATTAGACCCTGCAGTAGTGTGGATTTACCTTTTTACCATATATGATATTAAATTCAGAAATTTGAATAAGTGACTAGGATTTAAATTTAAACGGTAAGGCAAACACATGTACAAATTCAAAATTTAAACTCTCCTAGCACTTGGAAAACTTTAGAATTAGTAAAAAATAGATTTTTATGCTGAAATGAATCTGTCTAATTGTTGTTCATATTTATTAGTTATAGAAACACATTTTTAGGCTAGGAAATAATTCTGAAAACTGATAAAATAAATTTAAATTAGTTCACATCAGAGGAGAAGTTCAAAAATATATTATTTAATATTTTAGATCAGAACCTATTCTGTTTAGATGACTTGTTCTACTATTTAATATTAAAACTCACTTTTAGGCATAGAAAATAAATCTGAAAAATATAGGAAAATAGGTATGCATAATTAGAAAATGATAAATGAAGTCTCCAAATCCAAAAACTTCAGTTTAGGATTTGGTAGAAGATCTGAAAACCTATTTGGAGTAGGAAAATACCTTTTATACAAACTTTATGGCTAAGAGGTGTAATAATTAAATATAAAGAATTTGTTCAAATTGGAACTTCATGTATAGTGTGCAAATAGAAATCTGAATACAGAAGTTAGAAATCATATTCATATGTTTAAAAGTGCATGTAGGCCAAAGATCAACACATGTAGAGTAACCACAACACATAGAAATGTGAATGACTTTCATAGGTATGTATGTGTAGTTTGTATAAAGTGAAAGTGTGAACTATGTCTTATGGATTGTTGTTTTCTTTTGCTATGGGTGTTGGCATGAGTAGAACCTGCCCCAGAGCAAGTTCTCCCCTTCCAAGACCAAGACTTTACATTCCCAGAGCAGCAGGAAGAAGGCAAGAGTCCTTGACCACTTTGATCCTATTCTAGGATGTGTAGATAAATTATTTGCATTGTCAATTGAAATATGAAACCCATGCTAGGAAGTTTCCGTAGAATTGCATTATCTTGTTTCTGTAAAAGTCCCAAAACTTGTAAATAGAAAACTTGAGCTATGAATAAAGTTGAGTTTATATGCAAGAAATGGGACTTACAAAAACTTTTGTGTTACTCATGAAAGTGTTGGCATGTGCAATAAAACTTTGAATTCAGTTTGAATTAAGAGGTGCACTTCAAAAAGAAGGAGGGCATGTTCAAAAGAGAAAATTCAAACTGTTGTTTGAAAAAGTGTATTTGCAATAGCCAACTCAAAGATCAGAGGACATATTTGAATTCCTCAGATCCAAATTATGAGGGAGCCAAGTTTTGAGCAAATTTGGAGAGGCTTTGATATGAATATCAAAGGAACTTGTGAAATTCATCCAAATTTGAATTTAAACTTGAAACTGTGGCACAAATTGTCAAATGTCAAAATGGCTTTTGGATTTGGATCCTGCATAGATGAATTTAAAATGTGTCAAAAATTTGGAGATATTTTGGGGCAGAGGGGAGCTGTGGGCCCCACTGGTCAGTGAGAGGAGGGGGCCTAACTTACTGCCGAAGTCACTCTGTTCTCGGTTCACACCCGAGCTCACACCGAGCCACCGCGAGGCGCCACGCACTGCTGACTGAGGACCCGGAAGCACCTCCCGAGCTGCTTGGGATCGATCTTTCGTTGCTCTTATCACCTCCACCGAGAGCGCAGCGCCTCACCCGATCACCTCACGCCACTGCCGTCTTTACCCCGCGCCTCTCATCAAGCTCGTGCCGCACGGAGAGAAATCCTCGGAGCACCGGCGCCCGGACGCCTCAGCAGCTTCCACGCCGAGCTAAGCCGCCCTACAGCCCCGCCGGACCTCCCTCGACGTGGCCGAAGCGATAACCAGGCTCTGGCTCCACGGAAACTCTGGCGTCGAGCTCGGTTCTCCACCACAGCACCGAAGGGAGCCACCGCGACGAGAACTTGTCGCCCGGCCGCCACAGGGTTTCTTCCACCCAGCTACAAAAGCAAAAAGGTTTGCCTGTAGACCTTCTCGCTTCACAACAACGCCGGCAGCATGTCATGGACCGTGCTCGCCGGAATTTCAGTTTTGCCGACGACATACGGTAATAGCCGAGAGGAGAAACTCAGCGAATTCGTTTCACACGTTGAACCACTCCCCACACGACGTAGCATACATCTTCTATACCCCCGTGCGCGTTCATAGGATCAAGAACCACCGAGAACCATCGAGCAGAGCCGTGGGATCGGCGGTTGGGTCCATGTTCTCCTCGGTGCGGTGGTGATGTACGCGCAAACGTCTACGTGTTTGGTGTAGTATAACGCCCTAGCGACATCGCCGGAGTGGCCACCGCAGCTGTCGCCGTTGCACTTAGGTTTCCGGCCACCTTCGATCGGAGGTAAGGCCGGCAACGTGTTCCCCGCGCGAAAACATGCAGTGGCGGCGAAAATCAATAAGTTCCGAGGACCGGAACCCCTTCCCGGCGAGGTCTCCGGCGAGCCCGGCGGCGGGGTCGCGCGGGAGCCGGAGGAAGACGAAGACGGGGGCTGGCCCACGCGTCAGTCGCTGTTGCGAAGGAGGGGGATTGTCTGTGGCCTCGGATCGGTCTGTGACAACGCGGGGACGGGTCTGTGGCCCCGTGTGGCGTGAACGCAGCAGCTGACACGTGGGGATGGGACCACTGTCAGAGTTTAAACATTTCCCCGATTTAGTTTGAATTCCAGATTTAGTTCAAACATTAGAACCTCATAACTTTTGCAAGGAAGCTCCAAATTTAGTGATTCAAATTGGATTGGATTCATGATGAAAATCTCTATCCAAATATAAAATCCAATTTTAATGAAAACCAATAGAAAATTCTGGAAAATTCTTTAAAACTTTTCAGAAAAAGAATTTTAGAGGGAGTTTGGTTCATCCAAAATTCCCCAAATTTTGCCAGGATATTCTTTTGGATATTAGGAAGCTCCTGTAAAAGTTTCAGATCATTTGGAATTGATTTAGTTGGGGTAATTCTGATTTCAAGTTTCTGTATTCAAATGAATACAGAAACATTTTCAGAGAATTCCCAAAACTTGGAAATTCAGTTCTAGCCATTCCTTAGCTTAAAAAATCCTAGAAAAATTCATGCGTGCTCCCTAAGCTGTGTATGAAATTTTAGTTCACTTGGATTTGCATGAAAGTGCAAGTTTAATCAGAATTAATTCCTTTATACCTAAATGCTTAGGGAATTGTTCTGGGTGACCTAATCAGTGAAACATTCTGAATTTTGGTCTAGAGGACTTTCTAGTGACAAGAAACTCACAAGAAAATTTCCAGCTCCATTGGAGCCCTGGATCATTATGTCCTATTCAACCTCATTAGTTGATCCCCACCCAAGTGATGAAACCCCACTCATCACTTGATGATAGTGCTTAAACACACACCCAAACCACCACCCCAGTGTCATTTTAAATTCTAAAACAGAGTTCCAGTTTTATACTTGTCTTTAACACTTGTTAGCAAAAGTTTTGTAATTAACCATGAATGCATACTAATGAAGTGTAGTGATTAAACGTGGATAAGTGAAGATTTGATCAAGGAGCAAGAAGGCAAGGATTAAGTTTCAAGTCATCATCAGCAACTAACTTCATCTTATCTGACTTAAGTCACCTGCAAAACCAAGGCAAGCCCCGGTTTGCACTTAAGTCGTTTTTAAAGTTTGCCCTTTGTCACTACTATTGGTCAAAGTTTGTATGTGCATTAGGTCAAGGATGTTTGATACTCCACTTGCATAACCAAACATCAACGCTGAGGTCAAGGGTAGAATTGTGTCATCGCTGTAGAATAAGGCCATGCTAAATAGACTAGGGCATCCGGTAGAAGACGAGTAGTTGGAATCTACTCGCGAGTTATAGACAGGATTACCTGGGTGTAGATGGAAAAAGAGGGCAAACTAAAGTTTACATTTCCAAAGATGAGACCGGGCAGGATGGTTAGGCAGCGACAAGAAGAGGTCTTGGTCGAGTAGCTCTGCCTGTGTCGGTTAAGGACCGATGCGTGTGCAGCACCCAGGAGCAGGTATTGAGTTGTGTACCGGATGCTTACTGACATATGGGAATCAGGAAACCGATGTACCAGGTTCACTGGGTTGTAGAGGCATACCACATCGTCTCGTTAGACCTATGAGCCCGAGACGGCGCGACTGGTTCTACAGTCTAGTGTCCTGAGAAAGGTTGCCACATACGACGTAATGAAGGACGCCACAGTTGGGTCTTCAGAGGCGGGCGTATGTGTCGAGTTATCCAGGTAGTGTTTGATTCGAATCACCGTCCATCGTGGTTATTGATTACCGCTTGCTCCCTGTGTTGTGACGTAGTTAATCAAGTTGTGCGGAAATAGTTTGCAAAGTTTTAAATGCTGTTATGATAATTGGAAATTGCATGAAAACCTTGTTTGAAGAAGAAATAGAGATAACTAAAGTTATTTTTCACCTTGGGACTTGTAACATTTTAATGAAGCGTTTCTTGTTTGATTGTGGAGTTCCAATGTTGCTGGGCACAAGGTCACTACTATCATGGCTAAAACTCTGAAAGATAAGGATGAACTCGTAGGCGAGTCTTTTCGCAAATTACATGATTAGGTCTTCAGTTTCCCTCATGTAGAGTTGCATGCTATAGGAGAGACGGTTAAGTCTTGCTGAGCCTTTGTGCTCACTCTTGCTATATAAGTGGTTTTGCAGGTAAACATTGATGCTATAAATAAGGTTGTCCGGTGAGACTCGGGAACTTCCGAGTCATGTCACACTTGGAGAACCTAGCCGCTGCCATGTCTTCGTGTTGCTAGCGAGAGGAGTCCGCGGGCTGGATCTCTTCTCGAGTGCTTCTTAGATATTCATCGTGAGCTGTTTATAGACTTTCGCTGTAGCTATTTTATGTAAATTATTTACAAAGAATAATTGTATGCTTCCGCTTTGATTTATGTAATACTGTGTTCCTTATATGTGTGCTGTTGGGTGCCGCATAACACGGCACCACCCAATGCGATTCCTCGGGTGAGGTGGCACGGCCCCGTGATCGAGGTCGGGCCCTCTCAGCGTGGTATCAGAGCCGCATTGGTAATAGCGCATGGAATAAGGAGCGTATTACAACAAAAACAGAGGATACGGTGAGGAAACGATATTAGGCCCACATAAGGACTATAGTAGTATAGTTACTTAAAGTGGCAAGACTAACATATGTGTTTTCATTCTGAATTTTCATTATGTAACGATGCACCAACGTTCTGGTAAGCATGGTAAGGAACGCCACCAAAAGCGGTTCAATTTCGGTTAGCTCCCCTGACGAGGAAAGTGGTTCAGGGTTAGATCTCACAGCTTGGTGTGAGATGTTAATATGAAACTCTTGGACTCTTCATGTTCCTGAGTTCATATGAAACGCTGATCCCTAGCGTGCATTAGGCAAGTAAGTGGAGACCCCATCGTGTGGTCAGTAACGCGATAGTGTGTTCGTCTGGAAGTAGCCCAGGAGGACATACGCAGCGCTTGCCATCGGCGTGCCCTGCAGGGCAGGAGGTGGTATCTGTTGGGTTGATAACATTCCCAACCGTGACGACCCGTTCATGACATACTTGGGTTCCCCGTCGTGTGGTGTTGAAACATGATCACATACCTTGAGACGTGGCTTAACTCAAGGACGGCCGTATGGCAATGATACCGGCGTTTGTATTTACTTTCAAATATGGAACTGCCTGAAATGAAACAACCTTTGAGTGCACCACTATTGAGTGTCTTTCTGCACGTACTAACCACGTACATATCCCGTGTAGTACACGTGTGCGAGAGACCGTCTTAGTGCCACTGATAATACGTATATGCCGGTATAATCCGGTTTAGGATTTTCTTTTGGTGAGGCTACGTAGTACCGACATGTGTCTTATGGTGCATCGACACCGTACTACACTTAATAATCCTCTTTCCTCTGAAGAAATGATTCATGAACTAACTTTCAACTAAAAATGGAAGTTTGAAACAAGTAGTAGCTACTGAACTCTTATTTTGAGCTAAGATTCAAATGAGAGAATCACTAGGCTGCAAAGATTTCAAAAACAGAGTGCTCTGTTTCTGGCAGAAATTCTTGCTGGACTGTAACAGAGCATAACTCTGAGTAGCTTGACCCAATTAAGGTGTATGATACAGTTCTGGAAAGATTTTCAAGTGCTATACAATTTCTTTGTAGACCTCCAGAGCAAAATCACAATTTAAGTTGGTGAAAAGTCCAGTTGAAGGCAAACTGTTCAAAACCAGGACAGTAGCAAAAACCTCTCTGGACCTTTCTGTTTTTAAGCCATAACTTCCTGTAGAAAAATCCTTAAGGAGCACATAAGTACTCGTTGGAAATATACTGAAGTTTACTAAAACTTTGGTATTGAACTCAAGTCAAGAATCTGTTGATAACTTGAGAAAAATTTGGAGTTTGTGTGAACTGGTCAGGGTAGTCCCGCTGATTAGTTTAGTGTACCTAAGATCGGTTTAAACATGAATGTGATTATGCTTTCATAAAGTTCATGACATGTTCATGTTTTGCTTATCTTTACTTACTACTGAGATAGAATTTTGATTGACTCAAAATTTTGTTTCGTGCAGTATGGTACGCGCACACTCTCAAATGGAGATTGGAGGTTCAAGTCGAGGTGGGAATGACTCGACTTCATCACAAGAGCCATCGCCAACCGGATTGGCTAAAATGATGGCGAAGATGAATGAAACCCTCCAAACTCTAGTTCAGCAAGGGATAAATAGAGAAGATCAACATCACATGCCTAGCCAGAGCACGTATCTGGATTTCTTGGCAACACAACCGCCGGTATTCTCTGAAGCGGCTGACCATTGTGAAGCAAATCACTGGTTACGTGTCATTGAGTCTAAGTTTGGGTTGATCCAATGTGATGAATTTTCGAAGACACTATATGCCGCTCAGCAGCTTCACGGCTTTGCTGGAGCATGGTGGGCAGAGTACCTTGGTGTCCAACCAGCAGGGCATCATGTCACATGGCCGGAGTTCCAGGCTGCATTTCGTGCTCGTTTCATCCCTGCGGGCATAATGCAAACAAGCTATGATGAATTTTGGAACCTAAAGCAAGGCGACATGAGTGTTATTGAGTATGCGAAGGAATTCAATCGCTTAGCTCAATATGTCCCTGACTATGTGAAATCACCATCCATGAGGGGTTATCATTTTTATCGAGGGCTGACTGTTAGGCTGCGATGTGAATTGGCTCAAGTTAGCCAAGAGAATTTTGATGAGTTTGTGAGCTGTGCTATCGCTCAAGAATATTATTCCAACCTCTATCTCAAAGAAAAGAGGGAGAGGGACTCATCACAGGATGAAGACAATCGTCTGCCTCAGAAGTATCGGTTGGTAATCCGTTCACCTTCCGGTCGAGAGATTCCACAAGAAGTGCAATCATTCTGGGAGTGTGACGACTCTTCTACTCCACAGAGGTCTTATTCACCTCCACCGCAGCAGCAACTTGTTTCTCCTGCACCTCAGTATCAACAAAGTGTACTAGAATATTATTGCCCTCGAGAGGTTGAAGAGGAACCAGTTGATGTCTCAGCTGAACCAAGTGCTGTCCCACTTCACGTTGACAATGAGCTCAACGTCAATGAAGCAACTGAACCGAGCAGTAACATTGTGTCTGCAGGTCCAGCGCCAAAGAGTGATCTTGGACAGCCAAGAAAAGCTATGTCCAAAGTGGGGACAATTAATTATGTGTCAGTCGATGATCTGCCAAAGGGAGGACCTGTTCTTGCCGGCAGGTTCACCTTAAATGACATGCCGGTTGTCATTTTATTCGACTCTGGTGCAACACATAACTTCATTAGCAGGGCAACGGTGATCCGGGACCAGATATCCACCACTATCACCAAAGGTTCATACCTTATTCATTCGCCAGGTGGAGACATATCCACTAATGAAGTCGTCTCTCGAGCACCACTCTGTTTGGGTGGAAAAATTTATCCTACCGCCCTCATTATTCTCGAAGACCAAGGGATCAATGCCATATTGGGAATATCATGGTTGACCTTCCATAAGGCTATTCTGGACATCGAGAACAGGAGTGTTCACTTGGACTCTCCACTTCACGGACGTCAAACATTGTATCTCGGTGAAGCGGTTTCCAAAGATCCGGAAGTATGTAGTGCCGAGGCTTGCAAGTTAGAAGACATTCCGGTAGTCCGTGAATATCCGGACGTGTTTCCCGAAGATCTTCCAGGCTTACCACCTGAGCGCGAGGTGGGATTCAAAATAGAGTTGATACCGGGAACCACGCCGATCTCTCGGAGACCATACAAAATGGCTCCGAATGAATTTGCTGAGCTGAAGGAGCAACTCAAGGATCTGATGGACAAGGGGTTTATTCGTCCAAGTTCATCACCATGGGGTTGCTCAGCTTTATTTGTGAAGAAGAAGGATGAGACGCTGAGGCTATGCGTCGATTATCGTCCTTTGAATGCTGTGACCATAAAGAACAAGTATCCACTACCAAGAATTGATATTCTTTTCGATCAGCTAGTGGGTGCTAAAGTCTTCTCCAAGATGGACTTAAGGTCGGGATATCATCAAATCAAGATTTGTGCGGAAGATGTCCCGAAAACAGCATTCTCGACAAGATATGGACTCTATGAGTATCTTGTCATGTCATTTGGGTTGACCAATGCTCCGGCTCACTTTATGTACCTTATGAACTCGGTGTTCATGCCGGAGCTGGATCAGTTCGTCGTGGTATTCACCGACGACATCTTGGTCTATTCCAAATCTGAAGAGGAACACGCTAAACATTTGCATATTGTGCTCCAACGACTGAGAGATCACAAACTCTATGCAAAGTTTAGTAAATATGAATTCTGGATCAACCAAGTGCCATTTCTTGGACACATTATTTCAGCAGAAGGCATTGCTGTTGATCCCAACAAGTTTGAGCAAGTGCTGAAGTGGAAGTCTCCAACATCAGTCCATGAAGTTCGTAGCTTCTTGGGTTTGGCGGGATATTATCGGAGGTTCATCCTGAGCTTCTCAAAAATCTCCAAACTTATGACTGAGCTACTGAAAAGGGGCATCAAATATGATTGGAGCAAGCCATGTGAGGAAGCTTTTCAAGCGTTGGTGAAACACCTCACAACAGCCCCGGTTCTAGCTCAACCGGATACAACTAAGCCTTTTGATGTTTATTGTGATGCATCCGGCGTCGGGCTTGGTTGTGTACTCATGCAAGGAGGACGTGTGGTCGCATATGGATCACGGCAATTACGGAATCATGAGCAACATTATCCAACTCATGATCTCGAACTGGCTGCCCTGGTATTAGCTTTGAAGATGTGGAGACATTACCTTCTGGGAAATCTGGTTCATCTCTACACCGACCACAAAAGCTTGAAGTACATATTCACTCAGAAAGAGTTGAATATGCGGCAACGGCGATGGTTGGAGCTGATCAAGGACTATGAGATTAAAATTCATTATCATCCGGGCAAGGCAAATGTGGTTGCCGATGCACTCAGCCGGAAGTCTCATATCCATAACCTAACCATCACGCCGATAGAAGAGGAAGAACCAAGTCTCTACTTGGTTCCATATGGGGCCCTACATAACCTAGCTCTCATACCCATGATAAGAGAGGAGGTCATGGAAGCACAAAGGAGAGACAAGGGCATGGCTCATATCAAAAGGAGGTTGAAGAACGGGGAGATGAAATGTTTCCGGTTGGATGATGAAGATACCTTATGATTCAGGGATCGGATAGTCGTACCCCGTGATATGAGGCTGCGGAAGAAAATTTTGGATGAGGCTCACTTATCCAAATTTTCTATTCAACCGGGCAGCAATAAAATGTACCAAGACCTCCGGAAGAAGTTTTGGTGGACACGTATGAAACGTGAAGTTGCAAAATATGTTTCAGAATGTTTTACATGTCGAAGAATTAAGGCCGACCACGTAAAGAAGTTGGGCCTGCTGCAACCGCTACAGATACCAGCATGGAAGTGGGAAGACTTGAGTATGGATTTCATCGTTGGGTTGCCGATGACCTCCCACCACCATGACTCGATTTGGGTAATCGTGGACCGGTTGACCAAATCGGCACGCTTCACCCACGTGCATACCAGATACACCGCCAAGCAGTATGCGGAGTTATACATAGCACGGATCTTGTGCGTACATGGAGTTCCCTGGACGATCATCTCTGATCGAGGCGCGTTGTTTGTTGCTCGTTTCTGGGAGCAGCTACACGCATCCTTGGGAACCAAATTGATTCGAAGCTCCGTGTATCACCCTCAAACCAATGGGCAAACAGAGAGGGTGAATCAAATACTTGAAGATGTGCTGAGAGCATGTGCCATCCACCACGGTAAGAGCTGGGATGATCACTTTCCGTTGGCAGAGTTCTCATATAACAACGGGTATCAATCAAGTATCAAAATGACGCCTTATGAAGCTCTCTACGGACAGAAGTGCCGCACACCCTTGAACTGGTGTGAAGCCGACGAGAGAGTTATTTACGGGATTGATCTTGTAAATGAAGCCGAAGAGCGGGTGAGGCTTATTCAGGAAAATCTTAAAGCCGCTCAGTCCAGACAAAAGAGCTATGCGGATAAGAGGCGTCGTCCTCTGGAATTTCAAGTTGGGGACCACGTATATCTCCGCGTATCTCCTATGAAGGGCATTCACCGATTCAGAGTGAAAGGGAAATTAGCTCCACATTTTATCGGTCCCTTCGTCATCATTGCAAGGTGTGGACCCGTGGCATACCGTTTGGAGCTGCCGGCAACCTTAGCCGGAGTTCATAACGTCTTCCACATATCTCAGTTGCGGAAGTGTTTGAAGGTTCCAACAGAAATGCTCACGGGAGACATAGCATATTTGAAGCCGGACCTCACTTATGTTGAACGTACAACTCGTATAGTTGATGAAAAGACTCGTGAGACCAGAAACCGGACGCTGCGATTTTTCAAGGTGCTATGGGAAAATCACACGTTTGAGGAAGCTACCTGGGAAAGCGAGGAGTATTTGCAACGCAATCATCTGGAGTGGTTAGAGGCGTATGTTGAGTAGCTGTCCTCTCCACGTTGTCCTTAATCATGAATCTCGGGACGAGATTCTTTTTAAGGGGGGAGGAATGTAAAAGTCCCAAAACATGTAAATAGAAAACTTCAGCTATGAATAAAGTTGAGTTTATATGCAAGAAATGGGACTTACAAAAACTTTTGTGTTACTCATGAAAGTGTCGGCATGTGCAATAAAACTTTGAATTCAGTTTGAATTAAGAGGTGCACATCAAAAAGAAGGAGGGCATGTTCAAAAGAGAAAATTCAAACTGTTGTTTGAAAAAGTGTATTTGCAATAGCCAACTCAAAGATCAGAGGACATATTTGAATTCCTCAGATCCAAATTATGAGGGAGCCAAGTTTTGAGCAAATTTGGAGAGGCTTTGATATGAATATCAAAGGAACTTGTGAAATTCATCCAAATTTGAATTTAAACTTGAAACTGTGGCACAAATTGTCAAATGTCAAAATGGCTTTTGGATTTGGATCCTGCATAGTTGAATTTACAATGTGTCAAAAATTTGGAGATATTTTGGGGCAGAGGGGAGCTGTGGGCCCCACTGGTCAGTGAGAGGAGGGGGCCTAACTTACTGCCGAAGTCACACTGTTCTCGGTTCACACCCAAGCTCACACCGAGCCACCACAAGGCGCCACGCACTGCCGACCGAGGACCCGGAAGCACCTCCCGAGCTGCTTGGGATCGATCTTTCGTTGCTCTTACCGCCTCGACCGAGAGCGCAGCGCCTCACCCGATCACCTCACGCCACTGCCGTCTTTACCCCGCGCCTCTCATCGAGCTCGTGCCGCACGGAGAGAAATCCTCGGAGCACCGGCGCCCGGACGCCTCAGATGCTTCCGCACCGAGCTAAGCCGGCCTACAGCCCCGCCGGACCTCCCTCCACATGGCCGAAGCGATAACCAGGCTCTGGCTCCACGGAAACTCCGGCGTCGAGCTCGGTTCTCCACCACAGCACCGAAGGGAGCCGCCGCGACGAGAACTCTTCGCCCGGCCGCCACAGGGTTTCTTCCACCCAGCTACAAAAGCAAAAAGGTGCGCCTGTAGACCTTCTCGCTTCACAACAACGCCGGCAGCGTGTCATGGACCGTGCTCACCGGAATTTCAGTTTTGCCGACGACATACCATAATAGCCGAGAGGAGAAACTCGGCGAATTCGTTTCACACGTTGAACCACTCCCCACACGACGTAGCATACATCTTCTATACCCCCGTGCGCGTTCATAGGATCAAGAACCACCGAGAACCATCGAGCAGAGCCGCTGTTCATCGAGTTTTTCGATTTTCGCCGGATTTGGACCTAGGCCGATGGTGAGGTCATATTTCTGGCGAGTTCCAGCGAGATCGGCGGTTGGGTCCGTGTTCTCCTCGGTGCGGTGGTGCTGTACGCGTAAACGGCTACGTGTTTGGTGTAGTATAACGCCCTAGCGACATCACCGAAGTGGCCACCGCCGCTGTCGCTGTTGCACTTAGGTTTCTGGCCACCTTCGATCGGAGGTAAGGCCGGCAACGTGTTACCCGCGCGAAAACATGCAGTGGCGGCGAAAATCAACAAGTTCCGAGGACCGGAACCCCTTCCCGGGGAGCTCTCCGGCGAGCCCGGCGTTGGGGTCGCGCGGGAGCCGGAGGAAGACGAAGGCGGGGGCTGGCCCACGCGTCAGTCACTGTTGCGAAGGAGGGGGATTGTCCGTGGCCTTGGATCGGTCTGTGACAACGCGGGGACGGGTCTGTGGCCCCGTGTGGCGTGAACGCAGCAGCTGACAGGTGGGGATGGGACCACTGTCAGAGTTTTAACATTTCCCCGATTTAGTTTGAATTCCAGATTTAGTTCAAACTTTAGAACCTCATAACTTTTGCTAGGAAGCTCCAAATTTAGTGATTCAAATTGGGTTGGATTCAGGATGAAAATCTCTATCCAAATATATAACCCAATTTTCACGAAAACCAATAGAAAATTCTTTAAAGCTTTTCAGAAAAAGAATGTTAGAGGGAGTTTGGTTCATCCAAAATTTCCCAAATTTTGCCAGGATATTCTTTTGGATATTAGGAAGCTACTGTAAAAGTTTCACCTCATTTGGAGTTGATTTAGTTGGGGTAATTCCGATTTCAAGTTTCTGTATTCAAATGAA